>OU015457.1:4348986-9297246 GCA_907164795.1 Hemaris fuciformis | reverse complement strand
CTAACCTAACCTAACCTAACCTAACCTAACCTAACCTAACCTAACCTAACCTAACCTAACCTAACCTAACCTAACCTAACCTAACCTAACCTAACCTAACCTAACCTAACCTAACCTAACCTAACCTAACCTAACCTAACCTAACCTAACCTAACCTAACCTAACCTAACCTAACCTAACCTAACCTAACCTAACCTAACCTAACCTAACCTAACCTAACCTAACCTAACCTAACCTAACCTAACCTAACCTAACCTAACCTAACCTAACCTAACCTAACCTAACCTAACCTAACCTAACCTAACCTAACCTAACCTAACCTAACCTAACCTAACCTAACCTAACCTAACCTAACCTAACCTAACCTAACCTAACCTAACCTAACCTAACCTAACCTAACCTAACCTAACCTAACCTAACCTAACCTAACCTAACCTAACCTAACCTAACCTAACCTAACCTAACCTAACCTAACCTAACCTAACCTAACCTAACCTAACCTAACCTAACCTAACCTAACCTAACCTAACCTAACCTAACCTAACCTAACCTAACCTAACCTAACCTAACCTAACCTAACCTAACCTAACCTAACCTAACCTAACCTAACCTAACCTAACCTAACCTAACCTAACCTAACCTAACCTAACCTAACCTAACCTAACCTAACCTAACCTAACCTAACCTAACCTAACCTAACCTAACCTAACCTAACCTAACCTAACCTAACCTAACCTAACCTAACCTAACCTAACCTAACCTAACCTAACCTA
Organism: Hemaris fuciformis; assembly: GCA_907164795.1. Lineage (NCBI taxonomy): Eukaryota > Metazoa > Arthropoda > Insecta > Lepidoptera > Sphingidae > Hemaris > Hemaris fuciformis. Next base: position 9,296,473 of record OU015457.1, on the reverse strand, counting down.
ACCTAACCTAACCTAACCTAACCTAACCTAACCTAACCTAACCTAACCTAACCTAACCTAACCTAACCTAACCTAACCTAACCTAACCTAACCTAACCTAACCTAACCTAACCTAACCTAACCTAACCTAACCTAACCTAACCTAACCTAACCTAACCTAACCTAACCTAACCTAACCTAACCTAACCTAACCTAACCTAACCTAACCTAACCTAACCTAACCTAACCTAACCTAACCTAACCTAACCTAACCTAACCTAACCTAACCTAACCTAACCTAACCTAACCTAACCTAACCTAACCTAACCTAACCTAACCTAACCTAACCTAACCTAACCTAACCTAACCTAACCTAACCTAACCTAACCTAACCTAACCTAACCTAACCTAACCTAACCTAACCTAACCTAACCTAACCTAACCTAACCTAACCTAACCTAACCTAACCTAACCTAACCTAACCTAACCTAACCTAACCTAACCTAACCTAACCTAACCTAACCTAACCTAACCTAACCTAACCTAACCTAACCTAACCTAACCTAACCTAACCTAACCTAACCTAACCTAACCTAACCTAACCTAACCTAACCTAACCTAACCTAACCTAACCTAACCTAACCTAACCTAACCTAACCTAACCTAACCTAACCTAACCTAACCTAACCTAACCTAACCTAACCTAACCTAACCTAACCTAACCTAACCTAACCTAACCTAACCTAACCTAACCTAACCTAACCTAACCTAACCTAACCTAACCTAACCTAACCTAACCTAACCTAACCTAACCTAACCTAACCTAACCTAACCTAACCTAACCTAACCTAACCTAACCTAACCTAACCTAACCTAACCTAACCTAACCTAACCTAACCTACCTAACCTAACCTAACCTAACCTAACCTAACCTAACCTAACCTAACCTAACCTAACCTAACCTAACCTAACCTAACCTAACCTAACCTAACCTAACCTAACCTAACCTAACCTAACCTAACCTAACCTAACCTAACCTAACCTAACCTAACCTAACCTAACCTAACCTAACCTAACCTAACCTAACCTAACCTAACCTAACCTAACCTAACCTAACCTAACCTAACCTAACCTAACCTAACCTAACCTAACCTAACCTAACCTAACCTAACCTAACCTAACCTAACCTAACCTAACCTAACCTAACCTAACCTAACCTAACCTAACCTAACCTAACCTAACCTAACCTAACCTAACCTAACCTAACCTAACCTAACCTAACCTAACCTAACCTAACCTAACCTAACCTAACCTAACCTAACCTAACCTAACCTAACCTAACCTAACCTAACCTAACCTAACCTAACCTAACCTAACCTAACCTAACCTAACCTAACCTAACCTAACCTAACCTAACCTAACCTAACCTAACCTAACCTAACCTAACCTAACCTAACCTAACCTAACCTAACCTAACCTAACCTAACCTAACCTAACCTAACCTAACCTAACCTAACCTAACCTAACCTAACCTAACCTAACCTAACCTAACCTAACCTAACCTAACCTAACCTAACCTAACCTAACCTAACCTAACCTAACCTAACCTAACCTAACCTAACCTAACCTAACCTAACCTAACCTAACCTAACCTAACCTAACCTAACCTAACCTAACCTAACCTAACCTAACCTAACCTAACCTAACCTAACCTAACCTAACCTAACCTAACCTAACCTAACCTAACCTAACCTAACCTAACCTAACCTAACCTAACCTAACCTAACCTAACCTAACCTGACCAAAACCTAACCTAACCTGACCAAAACCTAACCTAACCTGACCAAACCTAACCTAACCTGACCAAAACCTAACCTAACCTGACCAAAACCTAACCTAACCTGACCAAAACCTAACCTAACCTGACCAAAACCTAACCTAACCTGACCAAAACCTAACCTAACCTGACCAAAACCTAACCTAACCTGACCAAAACCTAACCTAACCTGACCAAAACCTAACCTAACCTGACCAAAACCTAACCTAACCTGACCAAAACCTAACCTAACCTGACCAAAACCTAACCTAACCTGACCAAAACCTAACCTAACCTCACCAAAACCTAACCTAACCTGACCAAAACCTAACCTAACCTGACCAAAACCTAACCTAACCTGACCAAAACCTAACCTAACCTGACCAAAACCTAACCTAACCTGACCAAAACCTAACCTAACCTGACCAAAACCTAACCTAACCTGACCAAAACCTAACCTAACCTGACCAAAACCTAACCTAACCTGACCAAAACCTAACCTAACCTGACCAAAACCTAACCTAACCTGACCAAAACCTAACCTAACCTGACCAAAACCTAACCTAACCTGACCAAAACCTAACCTAACCTGACCAAAACCTAACCTAACCTGACCAAAACCTAACCTAACCTGACCAAAACCTAACCTAACCTGACCAAAACCTAACCTAACCTGACCAAAACCTAACCTAACCTGACCAAAACCTAACCTAACCTGACCAAAACCTAACCTAACCTGACCAAAACCTAACCTAACCTGACCAAAACCTAACCTAACCTGACCAAAACCTAACCTAACCTGACCAAAACCTAACCTAACCTGACCAAAACCTAACCTAACCTGACCAAAACCTAACCTAACCTGACCAAAACCTAACCTAACCTGACCAAAACCTAACCTAACCTGACCAAAACCTAACCTAACCTGACCAAAACCTAACCTAACCTGACCAAAACCTAACCTAACCTGACCAAAACCTAACCTAACCTGACCAAAACCTAACCTAACCTGACCAAAACCTAACCTAACCTGACCAAAACCTAACCTAACCTGACCAAAACCTAACCTAACCTGACCAAAACCTAACCTAAACCTGACCAAAACCTAACCTAACCTGACCAAAACCTAACCTAACCTGACCAAAACCTAACCTAACCTGACCAAAACCTTTTTTTTTTTTTATAGTAATATCAACAATTCTTGTTTTTAATTGTAATGGTTTTATATCGCATTAGTTGATCTTACATTTGCCGGATAAAATAGATTAAGATAATAAGTCTTTCTATTTATTTATCTAGTTCCTACATTTTCTGTTGTCAGTTCATAAAGTAATGTTGCCATGACAAAAAAAAAAAACTGTTCACGCGATATCAGATTATCGATAAATAAGAAATCGATTTTAATTTATTTGATACTTTAAAAAAAAAAAGTGTGTGTGTACTTATGTACACGCGTTAGAAGTTATATTTCATACATAAAGATATATTTTCTTAAATAATATAATAAGTTTTTTACTTAATCTTAAAATTAGGATGAACGAAATTTCCGATTCCAATGTGGCCAATCGATAGCTTACGTCACGCCGGTTCCAATGATACCAAACTCGGGTATCCTACGATTAAAATTGAGGGAGTTAGACAGAGGGGGGGTGAGGTAGAATTTCTGATGGGAAGGGGGGTGCGGGAGGGGGGGGGGGGGCTGGTAGGATTCTTGCTATAGGGAATTAGACAGGAAATTAGGTAGAATAGTTTATATGAGAAAATGAAATTGTTGTGTGCAGACTCCGTCTGCGTAGACTTCAGGGTTGGGTGCAGAAACTAACTAAGTGAATCTATAAATCAAAAATTACGCTAATTGTTGCAGTAGTTCACCACCGGAGGTCATTTCTATTTTTGAGAATCGTCTCAAGTGACATTATGACATTTTTCATAACCTCAGATCGTCTCATAAATTTATCGCGAAAATGTATCTAATGTCATCTAGGTGCGTATAATGGCACTTAACATCGCATAATGACACCGAGCCCCATAAAAATGCACATGATAACATTTTACTGTACCGGTACCAGTCACCACTACTCCACAGTGCTAAATGGCATTTAACGTGAATTCAAGTCATCCAGGATACTGACTTCAAATAATGGTGCCTTTCGCAATTTCAGTTCCAAAAATGGCACCTAAATTCATAAAACGGAAAAATAGCTCTTCTATTCCTTAAGTTCCACTAAAATTCTTCTAAAATTGCCATAAGTGCCAAATATGGCACCTGTCGTCGCGTGATTTCCAATAACGGCACTTGTAGCCTTATAGATTCGACTAATGGAATCTGATGTCACTTCATCCGATAATGGCAACCGGACGTCACTCACCATCCACTAATAGCACCTAACGTCACTTAACATACACCAATAAAACTTATCGTCACTTAATTGTACATAACCGCACATATCTTCCTTAAAGTTACTTATGGGTAAGCTCTTCAAAATCATATATCACATAAGAGAACTTAAAACCACCCAGTAGCAATACCAATCTAATAATGGCAAGTAAGTAACCTAAGTGCGTTTAACGTCACCTAAGTAAACTTAAGACCACCTTATGACACTTAACCGCACTTAACTATATTCAACGTAACTTAATGAATCCTTAGAATCTTAAATGGTCTAATGCCACCTATCGTCTTCTAAGTGCCCGAAATGGCACTTATTGAATTATTTAAAAAAATAGCCTATGTCCCTTAAAGGTCTCATTTATGTCCATACCAAAATTCATTCAAATCGGACAAATGGTTTAGGCGTGAAAGCATAACACAGGCAGTGTTACTTTCGCACTACAATATATGCTCATCCCACGGGAACCCTACATATTCCCGCGATAAAATGTAGCTTATGTTACTTCATAGTGTCCCATTTGTATTCAAACCAAAAATCATATAAATCGGGCGAATAGTATAGGCGTGATAGCCCATTCTCACGGGAATACTACATTTTCCGGGATAAATAATATTCTACGTTGCGTCGGTGGGTCCTATCTAGTCCCATACTAAAAATCATCTAAATCAGTGAAATGGTTTAGGCCAGAAAGTATAACACAGGCAGCGTTACATTCGCATTACAATATATGCTTATCCCACGGGAACCCTACATATTCCCGGGATAAAATGTAGCTTATGTTACTTTATAGTGTCCCATTTGTATTCAAACCAAAAATCATATAAATCGGGTGAATAGTATAAGCGTGAAAGCCCATTCCCACGGGAATACTACATTTTCCGGGATAAAAAATATCCTATGTTGCGTCGGTGGGTCCTATCTAGGCCCATATTAAAAATCATCTAAATCAGTCCAATGGTTTAGGCCAGAAAGTATAACACAGGCAGCGTTACATTCGCATTACAATATATGCGCATCCCACGGGAACCCTACATACTCCCGGGATAAAATATAGTCTATGTTACTTCATAGGGTTCCATTTATATCCATACCAAAATTCATTCACGTCGGTCAAACGGTTTAGGCGTAAAAGCAGAATATTGACAGAGCTACTTATACCCATTCCCACGGGAATACTACATTTTCCGGGATAAAAAGTATTCTATGTTGCTTTGGTGAGTTCCATCTACTCCCATACTAAAAATCATCGAAATCGGTCGAATGATTTAGGCGAGAAAGCATAACACAGGCAGTTACTTTCGCATTACATTATATGCTCATCCCTCGGGAACCCTACATATTCCCGGGATAAAATGTATTTTATGTTACTTTATAGGATCACATTTATGTCTGTAAAAGAATTCATTCATATCGGTCAAATGGTTTAGGCGTAAAAGCAGAATATTGACAGAGCTACTTATTCCCATTCCCACGGGAATACTACATTTTCCGGGATAAAAAGTATCCTATGTTTTTTCCCAGGCTCCAACCTATCTGTGTACCAAATTTCATTTAAATCAGTTCAGTAGTTTTAGCAGGAAAGCGAGACAGACAGACAGACAGACAGACAGACAGACAGACAGACAGACAGACAGACAGACAGAGTTACAATCGCATTTATAATATTAGTAAGGATTATTATATTATTTAAGAAAATATATATTTATTTATGTATGAAGTATAACTTCTAACGCGAGTACATAAGTACACACACACACACACTTTTTTTTAAATAATAATTACTTTTTGCGTTAGTTAGAAAAATTTAGGGCCGCACACGTCAAACGTCAAACGTCAGTTAAAGTTAATCCTTTTGTAAAATTGTTATCTCTCTTTCACTATAAATTGGTACTGTCAATGTACCTAACAGAAAATTACAACATCAAGCATAACAGAGGTATAGCTTGAATTGATTTACGGCACCAAATGCCGCACTCAGTTTTTTTTTAAATGAATATATTACTTGACCCTATATGAAGGTTTCCTCACGATGTTTTCTTTCACCGTTAAAGTACGTGATAATTCATTGCTAATACACACATAACTTTGAAAAGTCAGATGAGTGTGCCTAGGGTCTGAACCCGCGACCGCCGGAATTCTTGACCGCACGCCTAAGCCTCAATACCATCACAAAACTCAACATAAGTTCACGCATAGTAGTCAATCTTAAGCGTAACTGATTTAACTGGACGGTATTAAACTCCTTTACGTCCAATAAAGGTGTTATATATTTTTCAAAAGTAGTTAACCGTTTCCTAATTGATCCGCGTTGTCTGTTAAGATCATTCATACTTTTAGTTGACATTTTAAATCAATAAACAAAGAAAAAACGCAAACAAGGAATACGCAAGCTTAATAACCACAGCGATTCAAAAATATAACTGCGATATATTAATAGATAATGCAATGTGACTTACCCGGTCGGAACAGCTGACGCGCTGATAAGAAACCTGTTACAATGCAGCGCAGGCAGCAAACACGGTGTGTGTAGGTCGCTGTAATACTCTCCGACACACTCACTGATATATTTTTACACTCACACACAATTGTCACACTATTTATTTTATTATTATTTTTACACTTCAATTAATCAAATCAATCAATTACTTAATAATTAATAAATAATGAACACTAATGTTTCACAAGACTTATGAGAGCACTCGGAACAAGGTGTGCGCCGGGCAGCGCTCCGCGTAAGACTGCCTGAGCCAACCTAGTGCACGCCTTTTATAGTAACTTCTGCAGGTGGGGGAAGAGTGAGTGTTGTCAATTTGTTTGTCGCCTACCCGCCGCACATCTTGTTTACAATTCAAAGAACGTAGCCGCCGTCATCTTTATATTTGATCGAAATAAAGTAAATATTATAGGTCAATAACCAAGATTAACTGCAAAATTACGTTAGCTGCCGGTTCCAATGACGCAGCAAAGTTACTTTACTTTTAACGTTACTTACTTTTAACTTTAGTTTACGTTACTTTTTAGAAAATTATGAATTTGTATTAGTTTTTACTGCATAGGGAATGAATTAATACACTATATTAACGAAATAAAGAAATGTAACACGAAAATACGAAGTAGGTGAAAGGTTGAAACCTTTATCGGATTCTAACGGAAAATTTAAAATTTAACGATGGGTATGCAAGTGCCTACGAAGAACTATTGACACTATAAACTCAAATAAAAGCAAGGGAATAGGAAAATATATAAGGATTGAGTAACTTCCCTCAAATAAATGGCTGCAGCAGCTGGCTGGCAAAATTCTAAGGTTGATTATACCCACCGAAGTAACATAGGATACTTTTATCCCGGAAAATGTAGTATTCCCGTGGGAATGGGTATAAGTAGCTCTGTCAATATTCTGCTTTTACGCCTAAACCATTTAACCGATATGAATGAATTCTTTTACAGACATAAATGTGATCCTATAAAGTAACATAAACTACATTTTATCCCGGGAATATGTAGGGTTCCCGAGGGATGAGCACATAATGTAATGCGAAAGTAACACTGCCTGTATTATGCTTTCTCGCCTAAACCATTTGACCGATTTCGATGATTTTTAGTGTGGGAGTAAATGGAACCCACCAAAGCAACATAGGATACTTTTTATCCCGGAAAATGTAGTATTCCCGTGGGAATGGGTATAATTAGCTCTGTCAATATTCTGCTTTTACGCCTAAACCGTTTGACCGATATGAATGAATTATTGTACAGACATAAATGTGATCCTATGAAGTAACATAGACTATATTTTATCCCAGGAATATGTAGGGTCCCGTGGGATGAGCATATAATGTAATGCAAAAGTAACACTGCCTATGCTATGCTTTCACGCCTAAACCATTTGACCGATTTATATGATTTTTAGTATGGGGGTAGATGGGATCCACCCAAGCAACATAGGATACTTTATACCCCGGAAAATGTAGTATTCCCGTGGGAATGGGCTTTCACGCCTAAAATATTCGCGCGATTTATATGAATTTTGCTATGGATTTAAATAGAACCCTTTGAAGTAACATAGACTATATTCTATCCCGGGAATATGTAGGGTTCCCGTAGGATGAGCATATAATGTAATGCAAAAGTAACGCTACCTGTGTTATGCTTTCTCGCCTAAACCATTAGACGAGTTAGATGAGTTTTACTATGGAGGTTTTCTCAATGTAACAACCCTTATCAGCAGCTTATTGGGTGCTTAATGTATTTAGCCGTCCTTACTCGACCCGATATAGCTTATTCATTATCTTATCTTAGTCAATTTAATAATTGTAATATTGAAGAACAATGGATGTATGCTCAGAGAATTTTAAGATATATAAAGAAAACTAGAGAAGTAGGATTGAAATATTGCAAAAATAAAAAGGTTAATATAGAAGGCTATGTAGATGCTGACTGGGGAAGTGATATTAATGAGAGAAAATCATATACGGGTTTCTGTTTTGCTTTGTCAGGGGTGTCATATATTGGAATTGTAGTAAACAAAAATGTATTGCACTTTCAAGTACTGAGGCTGAGTATGTTGCAATATCAGAGGCCTGTAAGGAAGCAGTGTTTTTGAGAAATTTACAATTCGAAATTACTAGAAAAATGTATAAAGTCAATTTATATAACGACAGCCAAAGTGCTCAGAAACTATTATTAAATCCTGTATTTCACAACAGGACAAAACATATAGATGTAAGGTATCACTTCTGCAGGGACATGGTAAATCAAAATATTGTTTGTTAATTTGTTAAACTTTATTTTGAGTGGTGGTGTTGTAAATATCAAAATAAAGTTGGCAACATTGATTGTCAATTGCAAATTGGTTTCGTGACTGTTGAGTTTGATTTGAGTCATTTAAATGTTTTATAATAACATTATTGTCAAATTGCAATGAAGGCATCTTGGTAGAGTCTATGTGTCGATTAACTTTATTCTTCAGTAACGTTGTTTTTAATCCTGTGTCGTGAATATCTTGTTCCATACTTTTTTAACCTCGTTTTTTGTCGTAGTTGGGTTTTTAGTTTTTACTTTGTCTATTTCCTGTTTCGTTTCTTAATTAAACTCAATTATTAGTAGCAAGAAATTTTGTATCAGCAAAGTTTTGTTCCACATAAATAGCCTGGAGAGTAAAAGTGCATGTGGTATGAAATAATAGTCGGTACAATGTTATATAAATATATATTGTGATTTGTGAGCGTGATGCGAGTGGTGCGAGTGGTGCGGGTGGTGCGGGTGGTGCGGTTCGGCGGTGTGCGTGCGCATGCGCGGTGTCAGCCCCGGCGGGGACGGCGCGGGCGGCGCGGGCGGCGGCGCCTCCTGCCTCCGTAGCGACGCCGGCGCCGACGTCTCCGCGAACCGAACGCTACAACAACGCTGACACGTGTGTTTTACACAAATGTACGTCTGTAACACTCCAGCCAACGAGAGGCTAAGCTGTTCTCTTCAATAGAAACCTTGATAACTTTTCTTTGAGCATCACAATGTCTTATGAATCTATACAAATAAATAAAATTGGAGTGTCTGTTTGTGATATTGAAATAACCGCTTTTTAATAAATGTAAATGGATGTATACACGGTACATATACCAAAATAACGTTTTTTACAATTTTTGTCTGTCTGTCTGTATGTCTGTTTGTTCCCGCTAATCTCTGAAACGGGTGGACCGATTTTAACGGGACTTTCACTGGCAGATAGCTGATGTTATAAGGAGTAACTTAGGCTATGTACATATAAATACAATTTGAGTGTCTATTTGTAATACTGAAACAACCATTTTTTACTACATGTATACATGTATATACGGTACATACACCAAAATAATATTTCTTACAATTACAATTTTTGTCTGTCTGTCTGTCTGTCTGTTTGTTCCGGCTAATCTCTGAAACGGGTGGACCGATTTTAACGGGACTTTCACTGGCAGATAGCTAATGTAATAAGTAGTAACTTGGTCAAAAAAAAATCTTCTATACAAATAAATAAAATTGGAGTGTCTGTTTGTAATCCTTACTGATATTATAAATGCGAAAGTAATTCTGTCTGTCTGTCTCGCTTTCCTGCTAAAACTACTGAACCTTAACCTAATTTAAATGAAATTTGGTACACAGATAGTTTAGACCCTGAAAAAGGACATAGGCTACTTTTTATCCCGGAAAAGGGGTTGAAAGGGGGATGAAAGGTTGTATGGAAGTATTGTCATTTTTAAAGCTAGAAGCTTGAAACTTATTTTTTAGGCTGTTGATTAGATATAAATAAATATGACATTAAAAGTTTGTAAAAAAATGTACCTTTAAGGGGGTAAAATAAAAATACGGGTGAAAGTTTGTGTGGAAATTCGTCATTTTTGAAGCTAGAATGATGAAACGACGTGTAGACGATTGTAACTATGTATGTGTAACTATATGTCTGTTATGCTTTCACGCCTAAATCATTTGACCGACGTAAACGATTTTTGATATGGACATAAATGGGACTCTGTGGAGTAAAATAAACTATAACTTATTTTCATTCTGAATCCAACCCTGTAGTCTACGCGGACGGAGTCGCGGGCAAAAGCTAGTACAAAATATATTTTAAAGTTTTCCAGTGTGTGACATGGATTTCAATCAGTGAGCACCGAAGTCATTTTCACGTTTGATCGGGTTCCTGACCAACATTTGTACTAATTATGATGGCATTTATGTACCTATATTATTGAAAAGAAATACGAGTATTGTAACCGAAATGTAAAAAAAAGTATTAAAATAAATGTTATTATGATTTCACATCACTATTAATTCAAGTGCCCACAATCGAATGACACTGACGGTGGTTATGTTTACATGTGTAATGTGTGGTGGTGTAGTGGTGTGGTGGTGTAGTGGTATGAAGTGGGTACTCACGTGCGGAGAAGTTGGCGAGCGGCGCGAGTAGTTCTGCGAGCTGCGAGATGGCGTCGATCTTGTGCTGGATGTGGCTCATCGCCAGCAGCTCCAGCAGGGACGTGCCGTTCGACAGCCCGCTGCTGCACTCACACACACACACACTAACTGTTATACTTCATCAAACAGCCCCGTGGCGCAGTTGGCTAGACACCAGTTTGTTACGTTGTAACAAGTTTTAAAAACATAAAATAAATACAAATAATAACTACATACAAACAAAAAAATAACCAGTTGTTACAATTGAATGGAAGCCGCGTGCTTTAACTAGTGATATCATCACAACGACCATATAAGGTATTCGTCGGTGCCGGAAATCAAATTCTTTCTAGAACATCGGATAGCAAACGCCACAGCCAGAAATTTCGAGAAATAATACAATAGCGATCGACGCGACGGTTCAACTTCCTGCGAATGATTCCATCTCGCTCGTTTCTATAATTGCTATCTCAGTCCCACAGGGATTTACAAAAATATAGAGGGTAGTTGTGGCGTGACGTCATACGGAACAATCTAGAATCTGGCAGTACGCATTGTCGCCTCAGGAAGGAAATAGGCTGACCATCGAGTCGAACAAGTACCTATATAAGAACGAATTCGCGGAAAGAGAATCAGAAATGCCGACGCCAGAGAGTTGTGATTAGTTCGCATTTTTAAACAGTATCTAGTAAAATCAGTGCTATACTAAAATGAAAAAGAAAAAGCAATTAAAAGCGGATCGCATCATTTCAACCCCTTGGTAAGTTTAATATAATTAATTCCAATATTGGCTTGTTTGCTGTTAACTAAATTTTCGTGTCTGGATTAATTTGATTACTATTCAACAAGTGATTTCTTCAACCTTTTAATACTGTAAAAATTGCTATTGCTATATATATTTCTTGATAATGGTTTAACAACGTAACGAAATGTGACAGCGAGTATCTTAAAATTGGTAAAATATAACCTTATCTATTTAATCTTTCCGATAGGTTTTAAATATGTTTCGCCGCGGTATTTTTCTTCATTAACATTCTATTATACCTAATATTAATTTAGTCCAAATCAATATGGCCGCGATAATTAATTCCCACTGTGTATTCCACGCGTATGTTGTTAATATCGGTGGCTTGTGTGTTAACTTAATAAGATCTAAAAAAAAATTTTTTGTTCGTAAAAATTCTAAATTTAAATACATACTTGTAAATAATAAGCTTTTAGTTTGTGTAATCAGTATTCTATTAAAAATTGCCACCGAAAATTTGTATTAGTTTGTTTAGATTTTAAAGCCAGTTAATTTTTATAATTGTTGTAATGTTATACATAAACTATATTTCCTCCTATTAGTTCATATAATGTAGTACAAACACATTGCTGTGAGATTTATTACCTGTACTTGTGTAGAAGTTTAAGTGTAATTATTTATTTTGTGCTCATCGCGTCATGGAATGGTGATCGTCCGGCAAATAAACAGTTGGGGTTTGATCCTGGGTTGGGTAATTTAAATCATCATCATCATCATCATCATCAGCCCATATACGTCCCACTGCTGGGCACGGGCCTCCTCTACAACTGAGAGGGTTTAGGCCTTAGTCCACCACGTCCAGTAATTTAAATAATAATTATTAATTATATTGGCATTTGAACTATAACTATATTTCGTTCAAATATTTTTTTTTTCAACTGGACCTAAATGTCGCCACTCCATTCCGCTATTTTTTTAATTGCTTCGCGAAAGGTGCCGACGCCCATTCCTGGTCTCGTCTAGTGCCTGGGTGTCGGATCTTTCGCGCTACAAGTGTCGTTTCGACGCGTTCCAGGAAACTGGGGGTCCACCGCTCGGATTGAGAACTACGAGCTGCACGTCCACCTGGCAACGCTTCTGCCCGTCGACTCCAGCTGACCTCTGCGGCTGAGGGCCTTCCGAAGTATCACCGAAGACCCCCCCCCCACGCGTCACGGGATCGAAAGACAAAAGTTAAGTCCCCAGTGCACATAGGGTTTATTAAGACTGCTTTCCTGTGCCAAGAATCCACACCCTGGGTCATAAATATAGTTTTTTTTATTATTTTTTTTTTTAATAAATCGATTGTAATCTTGTAATTGTGTTCTTATTTGTTCACGCCGTCAGGCGGCTGTAACAAGTTTACAAATGAGAGGCCGTGAGTTCAATCCCCGCAACGAGACAAATGTTTGTGTGATATACAAATATTTGTTCCGGGTCTGGGTGTTTGTGAGACCGAAATATCTCTCGTAGTTTTTAATAATCACGACACAAAATCTCGAGACGAGCTTTAATATAATATAAATTTTAATATATCATATATATTTTTTGAGTTATTCTTAGCAAGCCCTTTCATGAGATACCCATATTGTATAAGTGCATTAAAAATAACTAGTCCGAGATCTAGGGTTTGCTGCCATGTTGGATTAAGAACGACGTCATAAAGTTAACCACGCATTGTCGTCATCCGAACTGATCTTGTATACCTACTCGTACAAAACTTCAGCTCAATAGGTTGAAGATATCTGCTTCAAAATTGAGCTGCAAGATTTGCAAGTTAAATAAAAAAGCTTGTAAAAACAGAACATTATTGAGCCAAGAAGGCCTTCAAAATTGACATTATTAATACTTTAATATTAGATTAAAATAATCTGTAGACTAATTCTCTTCAGGAACACATAAAAATATGTGACGGCTGTGGAGAAAAAGCAAAATTCGAAATTAGTGTTATACATTATTAGTTGAACATAAATCAGAGAGGCTGGAATCATTTAACTTAAAATGCGAATCTACAGTGCGGTGGAGCGATGTATATTTTTATCATCCTCAAACCGAATGAAACAGTTATAACGTGGGTCATTATAGGTAAATTAATGATGTTAATGGAATGTTACCTGGCGAGCAGCAGTGGCGCCAAGAAGGGGCGCGCCTCGCCCACCTGACCGCACCACTGGAACAAACAATATATACTTACACATCTTAGACTTAGTAGGTGGGGTCTAGTCGAGCTTCCTAGATAAATAGTTAACAGTACTAATGGCTCGAAATACAATACGGAGAGATTAATGAAGAGCTAATAAAGTCCCCACAGCGGGAAACGAGCTTCCTTTACGGTTGAGAAGGACTAGACCGTAGTCCGCCACGCTGACTCAACGCGAGTCAGTGTACTTCACGTACTTGAGACATGAAAACCCCCATATACGAGTATACTATGCGTGATGAATACACACATAGCCTCGATGTCAAAGACGTGTGTAGCGTGAGTGTGAGGCGATGCTTTGACAGTGCATTTGTTTATGGCGCGTCTTCTGTAGGCCACATTGCACATTTTATTACATGTATTATACGTATAGTACGGCTTGGAAAATGATATTTCATAACCCCGGTCACTAGATTTGCAGGGAACTCCGCAGCATGTATTGCTATAAAACCACAGCCCAGATGGAAAACCACGAATTTCCATCGAACCTGCCGGCGACGCTAACATGCCTTTTCCCTGCACCCCAAAGATGAGTGTCTTCAGCATTTATGCCGCTTTTATATTATAATTTATAAATGAAGTTGAATAACTAAGTCAAGCACCATGTTTATGCGTAACAGGGACAGTTACTAGGGCGCGAGGGTACCCGTCAAGACAAGTCGTGATAGCCTCGAGGTTTAGCACGTGGTCGAAAGTCTCGGCGGCCGCGGGTTCAAACCCCAGGCATACACCTCTGACTTTTCCAAGTTATATGTGTATTCACAAAGAATTATCACCTACTTTAACGGTGAAGGAAAACATCGTGATGAAACCTGCACACCTAAAAGTTCTCAAGAATTTCTTAGGTATGTAGTCCACCAACCCGCACCGGGCCAGCGTGGTAGACTAAGGTCTAAACCCTCTCAGTTGTAGAGGGGCCCGTGCCCAGCAGTGGGACGTATATGGGCTGATGATGAGGGCACAGTACTCACGAGCAGCAGCAGCACGGCGAGCGGCGGCAGCGCGGCGAGCAGCACGCGACACGACGACATGGTGGCGCGGAGTGCCGGGCTCGCGCGCCGCCCGCTCATATACCCGCACGCATTACCATCACAATGCGCCGCCAGCACGAGCCGCGCGGCCGCACCGCGCGCCGTGACGTCACAGCGAGCGGGAGTCATCGGCGCGCGACATCTCTCGCCTCACCGATGTGTGAGTATTCGTGCAAATTATTGGGGATGAAAATGCTTCTAAAAAGCCAGGTACATTTAGGGATCCAGGGTTGGTGTCCGTACAACGTTTTAAGTTGGGTTCGTAAAGAGGAAGCTTGTTAGATAACTATTTACAATTCGAACTACAAGTTTACAAAATAGCCAGTTTGAAAGTTTTGGAGTACGTCGAGGGTAAACAAACCGTTAAGCGAGTTATTCAAAAGTCCTAAGTTACAAGAAGTGCATGTGCTATTTTTGCAATTATAAATTAATCACAATTAGTGGTTTTTACACGTATGGCTTGTTGTTATTTCTAGATTTTTTCATGTAATGGGTAATTCTTATTATTGCAATCTATTTGTAGGTACATCGCCGTAGTTACGATGAGGTGGGGTGCTGCGTATGCATAGGTGATGCTTTCAACAACACTTTTGTCACTAAATCACGCAATGTATTGTGTCGGCGCCGGTGCTGCGTCATGGCCGTTGCACCGCTGTTGTCTCCGAGGGATGCTGCACGTCGCGCCGCGGGGTGGTGCGTATGTGTACGGGTGCGAGACAGTGCCGGGGTGCACGGGGGTGTACGGGGGTGGCGGGAGCGGGGCGGGAGTGGGGTCCCGTGTCGGTCCGGCGGCAGTATTGTCGCGGCGAGCACAGCGCGCGGTCGCGGCGGCGCGAGTGACAGTGAGTGTGAGTGACGCGCTCCGTGCTCCGTGCACCCCGATCCACCGGTGAGTGAGCGCACACCAGATACCCACATCCCTGGCTAGGATAATACGGGATACTCATGTAGAGCCTCACATGTTGTCCGTTTCTGCTGGTTGTCGTTTGTTGGAGCAGGCAGAGTCTTCCGAGCTGGTAGTCGCTGCAAATGATGTAGGGAAAACGCGTGACATCAGCTATACAGAACACACACGCTGCGAGTTCTATTGGAACACGAACAAGCGCTGCCTTGATTCTTCCTCGACGTAGGAGTAAGATGTATTCGGTGGTAGATCACTCGCACTGGTCCACGCAGAACCCGCCAAGTGAACTCTGTAAATTAACTATGTAAATATAATCTTACAACTTTAGAGAACATCTAACTGACTGCGTAAAAGTGGAAATAAAATTAAGTGGATTATCCACTTAATAATTACCGTGTTCCAAATAATCGGGCACCAAATATATTATGAAGAAACCTGCACAACCGACAATTCTTCACTTGAATTTTTTTTAACCAATCAGTGTAGAACAAGTCGCTCTAATTTAAAATTTCAGTCGATAACGATAGTAGTCTGGAAGAAGCTCTATGTCATTTAAAGGCCTTAACTGTATGACCTGATAAATAAACGCACCCACCAATAGCAAATATATATATAATACGAGTATGAGACTCGTACCTACTTGACCTAAAATATAATACAAAACTACTTTTCGCTGTCACGAAACCCAAACTCGTGACAAACATTTGCAGGTCGCGCAATCATTTGTCTCATGTAGAGAGTTGGTTAGAAGATCCCACAAGGAAGAAGAAATTGTTTATTCTTATAAAATAAACTACTTTTGAAAACTAACCACCATATGTTGCAGTTGCAACCAGTTGCAATTTTGAATAGTTATTTTAGTTGTAGTTGTAGTTAATAGTTCGTTATAGTTGTTCAATGGTTGTGATATAAGTTCCGAGGATCGGACGTGGTTAGTCCAGCTGTGTTTCCTGGAGCGGCGGGTCGATGGTGACTCACCCGCGACGTGCAGCGATACAAGTTTCAACAAACTCAGTGTTTCACCACTTACAAATGTTGCACATCATGCTGTAGATATACGACTGTAACTGCACCAAAATCGTGATTGCATAACGAAATATAGTAAAATCTGTTCACTGGTTTAGACAAACCGCGACCAATGAATCTAAATCATTTTCATTTTTCCATCATAGATAAATACGCCCAACAGTCACATACATAATATGTATATAGTTCTTCATCAACACTAAGATCTAAGTCTTGTGTCGTGGGTATCAGAAACTACATGAGATGTTTTGCTCTCACAGAGACTCAGACCCGAGACAAATATTTTTAGCGGCCTCTCGTTTCGCAAGCTGATGTCAGGCGAAATGCGAGACGAACGCTTTTAAAATAGATAAAATTTGATTAGAGACTGAAATATTACATCTATGTGTTAATTCTGCGTATAAATACAGCAAGAAATAGCAATATAATTTATGCCATCATCACACTCAGCTTGTCTTCGTCCACAGCAGTATGTAGGCCTCTCTAAGCAAGCGCCCACCAAACAGATCTTAGGCATTTTTGTCAAGTCGTCGGACCATCTTGTTCATCACTTTGTTATATTAGCAGCGTTCTACTAGAATCAAAGTTTTGAATCACTACATCAAATATTTGATGTTTTGTAAATAAAAATAAAAAAAAGTAGTCATTTATTTAAATAAATATAAATACTTATTGTACACCATAAATACATACGAGTAACACAAAGTGAAATTATAATAAGCTTAGGCGTAAGTGACTATAGGCGGTCTTATCTTTTCCAGACAACCTAATTTACAAAAGAGATATGTAAAACGATTAACAATAAAAAAAACAACAATAATGTACTTAAACTAAAAAAGAAACAAAAAAGTAAAAATACAAAAAGAAAGGAGAAAAAAACGTAGCAAAGAAAATAATGAAAAAGTTTACTAACGTAAAATAAGGCTACGATTATGTTTGTAAATAAAATACTCTGATAAGCTAAATTTAGTTACTACAATCTTGCACGCTACGCAATGTCTACGCTGGATGCTACGTCGTAGCACTACGTATTTTCACTCAAGGTTGAATGGGTTTTTAATAAGCTTTAGTATCAGCTCGCCGTCTGTGCATCCATAATGTAACATAATGTCTCCATTAAATTCTCAGCTCCTTGCCGACGGCTAATGAATAATTTTGCATACATTAAAAACCTTTGATATGGCTATGAAATACTAATTATGTTCTTGTATTTTCCCTATTCTTCTCTTTCTTTCAAAATTGTTTACGTCACCTCGTTATAGTCCATTAAATAATATATTTTTATTCCTTTAATAGTCACTGCAATTATTCTAATGCGTAAAGTTATTATGATATTTGAGCGTTATACCGAGGGGTGTGATATGGGATATAAAAGTCATGCCTTTTTGTAAATTCATTTTATTACGAAAACTTGGAAGAACTCTGTATTAATGTCCGTCCATTAGCTGTACCTACTGTCTGTCTCAGTGAGCGTCAATCAATCATTTAAACTGAATAGTATCATTTTTGACATTACTTTTTGGACTTATATTAATTTTTTGACATACTCGTAATTGCCTCTTTGGTGCGAGTGTGCAGCGTCCCAGCGACAACTCTAGCGTTCGATTTCCGACATTCTAAGTAGAACACGAAGTCATATGCCCATATACGTCCCACCGCTGGGCACGGGCCTCCTCTACCACTGAAAGGGTTTAGGCGTTAGTCCACCACGCTCGCCTAGTGCGGGTTGGCGGACTACACACCTAAGAAGTGCCTAAGAATTTTTACGCGTGCAGGTTTCCTCACGATTTTTCCTTCTCCGTTAAAGTACATGATAATAAAAAATGAATACACACATAACTTCGAAAAGTCAGAGGTGTGTCCCTGGGGTTTGAACCCGCGACAGCCGAGACCGCGTGCCTAAACCTCGAGACCATCACTATTTCTAAAATGATTTAGGCACCTTTTAAAGGGTGCATGTTGTACATTAAATAGTCATGAATAGCCACTTATAAAATTTGCTCTTTTACTTTTGAAAATAATGTTTTGATCATAATATCTTGAATAGTGAAACTGTCAGACTTGTGCCTCCCACTACATTACATTGCGCGATGTGTCTGTGCGTGTGTGAGTGTGTACAAGCAGCACGGCGCGGCCGGTGTAACAACTCGCAGATAGTTCACACTTCACAGTGTCTCGGTCGGGGCGCCGCCGCCTCGGAAGCGAGATAAACACTTCCTTCCCCGAGCCAAGAGAACTTCGTACACACACTACTTCTATCTCTTTCTCTCTCCATCCTTCTCTGTTTCCCATATGCGATGAAAACTAGCAACACATTTATAGAGGATAGTGTAATTTCACTAGTAAGGCTCCGCTATGTTTGTAGTTGGTAAATGGTAGGGCGATGAAAATGGCATAATTGGTTGGACACCAGTTTGCGAATTCGGGTTCCATTCCCGGATCGGGTAAAGTGTTATTGGGTTTTTCCATTAAGAAAATTATAGTAGCGAAAATAGCAAACATAACGAAAGGGCAATGCCCAACTGACTATACAACTTAGTATCAGCACAAATATTTTTGTGCCACAATGAAAACTTGTGCATAGTGTTGTAATTAACATAACCTATCAATAAAACTAAATAGTACTTGCATAATTTGCGGGGTTCCATGGTAACTAAAGGGTCAAAGTATAATAAAACCACATAAGTAGGCTGTCAAAGTAAAGTTTTAATATCATTATTATTCCATGTACTCTTCTTCAAAAATATTGTCTAGGAATGGCGCTGGTGTAGTAATATTATTATGCCATCCCCAACTCAAGTACCAAGCAATAGTCATTATGTGGGCACAACAGCCGACTGTGTGTTTGCCCACTAAGCAGCTAACCAGAGATAGCCCTTAGTGTATTTGCTGTATTGACACATGTAAACCTGGCACATCTTATATTGTTGGAGCATCAAAAGCATGATCTAAATGATTAGCATCATACTGTAATTGTCGCTGTAGTGTTCTCCTAGTTGCCATCCAACAAGCTTTGCACACCCATTTTTGATGTGAGATCTGGAAAATGAATATAATTGTTAGTAATGTGAAATATTTCATAAAAGTTACAAAAGGGATTCTCATTTAACATGAAGAAGAGATATCCAATTAAGAATAATGTTCCTTTCTTGACAATTGGGAGGTACTCTTTATGATTGTATGCATAGTACAGATATTCCACATATACAACATACATTTCAATGTCTTAATATAGGAGCTTGAAGTGAGCCAACTTGAAGAACAGCATAACACTCCATGCAGAGAATGACATCCCGTGAAATCTCTGAAAATATATGTTTACAATAAGACTTTGTATTTAAATTCATAGGCTAGTATTATACTACCTCTGTGAAGCAGTTGATTGTGTATTGCTTGTTATGTCTGAAATTCCAGGTTTAGTTCCCAATTAAAGCTAGTAATAGGTACCAGTTTAAGTATTTGGGATTATATATCCCTGTGTCTTAAATAGCACATTTAAGCAGGCAATTAGAATAGTTATAAACATCACAGTAACAATAGTTAAAACCTGGCCTAACAATAAAGTATTGAAAATAAAAACCTGAAAATCTTCATTGGAGCATAAACAGAATATCTGTGTTTACATATAACATACAATGTAGCTGTTAACTACATTGACAATGACTGTGTTGTAGTCACCATCTCCAGAGAGAAGATAGAGTTCCAACAGTTTACACACTAATAGTAATACATTTTTAGATTACTTAATATTTAATAAGAATACAGTTTTGAATTCACTTACTGGCGAGGGTGAAATCCACATAGAGTATTGTACATGATTTCATTGATTTCTCTCAATGCCTGCAAAGGTCTATAACGTAGCCGAAGGGTGCAATTAACACACCGGCGAACTGATATTACCATAATACGAGAACAGTGATATAAAGAGTCTCTGTCTCACAACCACTTTTCACAATAAATTGTACAAGGAGTCTCTATTTCGATTATAAAGTAAGTTACCTATATGGAGTCTCTTTCTCAAAATCACTACTTATTAATATTATATAACTAATAACCACACTAATTGGAATGTTTACTTTTGCGAAAAACGAAACGTAACGGCCGTTCTTGCATAAATATATAATGACATTATCCCGCCCGCCAACCAATTTCAATGTTGCCAAGTGAATAAGTCGATTTATTATTCTTATAATCGATATTTCTCATGACCATTATTTTTACAGAAAATATTTTTGTGATATCATTATACTGTCAGGATATGCAACGTATGATTAGTCTTATTATTAACTTTTCACGCTAGCGAACTCACTAGCAAGATCTAGTGACAGCTTAAAACAATATAATAATTGTAATTTCTGCTTAATAGTAAATGATCAAATAAATTAAAGGTCGATTTGATATATTTTTTTATCATGACAACTCAGCGTAATAAAACGACTAACAGAAACTGTAGGTAGTAGGCAGTAGTAGGTAAATAAATAGAAATATTATTTTTTAATCCGGCAAATGTAGGGTTAACTAATCTATACTATTATAATAAAGAGGAAAGGTGTGTATTTTTGGATTTTTGTATTTTTGGATTTTTGGATTTTTGGATGTTTGTTACTCTTAAACTCAAAAACTACTGAACCGATTTCGATGATTTTTGGTATGGAGATAGATGCAACCCACAGAAGTAACATAGGATACTTTTCATCCCGGAAAACGTAGTATTCCCGTGGGAATGGGTATAAGTAGCTATGTTAATATTCTGCTTTTACGCCTAAACCGTTTGACCGATATAAATGAATTTTTGTACACAGATAAATGAAATCCTATGAAGTAACATGGATTAAATTTTATCCCGGGAATTTGTAAGATTCCCGTGGGATGAGCATATAATGTAATGCGAAAGTAACACTGCCTGTATTATGCTTTCACGCCTAAACCATTTGACCGATTTAAATGATTTTTAGTATGGGGGTAGATGGAACCCACCGAAGCAACATAAGATACTTTTTATCCCGGAAAATGTAGTATTCCCGTGGGAATGTATATAAGTAGCTCTGTCAATATTCTGCTTTTACGCCTAAACCATTTGACCTACGTGAATGAATTTTGGTATGGACATAAATGGAACCCTATGAAGTAACATAGACTATATTTTATCCCGGGAATATGTAGGGTTCCCGTGGGATGAGCATATATTGTAATGCAAATGTAACGCTGCCTGTGTTATACTTTCTGGCCTAAACCATTTGACTGATTTAGATGATTTTTAGTATGGGGCTAGATAGGACTCACCGACGTAACATAGGATATTTTTCATCCCGGAAAATGTAGTATTCCCGTGGGAATGGGCTTGCAAGCCTATACTATTCGCCCGATTTATATGATTTTTGGTTGGAATACAAATGGGACACTATGTAGTAACATAAGCTACATTTTATCCCGGAAATATGTAGGGTTCCCGTGGGATAAGCATATATTTTAATGCGAATGTAACGCTACCAGTGTTATACTTTCTGGCCTAAACCATTTGACTGATTTAGATGATTTTTAGTATGGGACTAGATAGGACCCACCGACGCAACAAAGAATATTTTTTATCCCGGAAATTGTAGTATTCCGGT
This sequence comes from Hemaris fuciformis, assembly GCA_907164795.1. Classification (NCBI taxonomy): domain Eukaryota; kingdom Metazoa; phylum Arthropoda; class Insecta; order Lepidoptera; family Sphingidae; genus Hemaris; species Hemaris fuciformis. Next base: position 9,273,801 of record OU015457.1, on the reverse strand, counting down.
GAGAATGGGCTATCACGGCTATACTATTCGCCCGATTTACATGATTTTTGGTTGGAATACAAATGGGACACTATGAAGTAACATAAGCTACATTTTATCCCAGAAATATGTAGGGTTCCCGTGGGATGAGCATATATTGTAATGCGAAAGTAACACTACCTGTGTGATGCTTTCACGTCTAAACCATTTGACCGATTTGAATGAATTTTGGTATGGACATAAATAAGACCTTAAAAAGGGACACAGGCTACTTTTTTAAATAATTCAATAAGTGCCATTTCGGGCACTTAGAAAACGATAGGTGGCATTAAGGAATATTAGTTACGAGTGTTACCTTTATAACATAATATGTGTCATAAGGTTCCATTATTTGGCGTAGAGTGCCGTTTTTGGAACTTATGAGTCATAAGACTGATTTTACTTTAGTGATTTTAAGTGCCATTATGATGTTAAGTCACATTTAGTACAGTAAAATATTATCATGTGCATTTACATGGCGCTGGGTGTCACTATGCGATGTTAAGTGCCATTAGGCGCACTTAGATTATAGACATAGAACATAGACATTAGATACATTTTCGCGATAAATATATGAGACGATCCGAGTTAGTGAAAAGTTTCATAATGTCACTTAAGACGATTTTCAAAGACAGAAATGACCTCCGGTGGTGACCTACTGCAACGATTAGCGTAATTTTGATTTATAGATTCACTTAGTTGGTTTCTGCACCCAACCCTGAAGTCTACGCAGACGGAGTCGGGGGCAAAAGCTAGTACGATATAAAATCATTAAAATTAAAGACAAGAATTGTTGATATTACTAACTTGTGGCACAACTTAAAATCATGCTATACTGCTTATGGGCATTCTCCTTTGGAAATGTACCCGAAAAATAGCAATTAGCTCTAATAATAAAAAGAAATGCATCTCTGCTATCTGCTTCTTGTAGTTTTTGATACCCACGATACAAGATCTTAGTGTGGGGTAACAACTTTTTAATCGAATTACGAGTGTGTTGGACTCTGAACGAGCGATCTCAGTGTAATATGTATCATATAAAAAACAAAACTTGTAAAAAAATCCCAAGTCTCGCAACTCAGTTCTTCTGCCGTAAAAAGTTGTGAGATCCATATGATACCAAGTCGATGAATTTATTCAGTCCCCGTTTAAGGGAACTTCTGTCTTAAGTTATTACGCACTAAGCTTACCAGACACCATCTTATAGTGACCATATCAATATTAAAAATATTTTATGTTTCAAATAAAATTAGTTAGACTTGGCAATCGCATGAAAACACAATGTATCTCAGTTTTAGTGCGATTGCCAAGTCAAAACTATTTTATTGTCTGTCAATGTACCTAACAGAAAATTGCAACATAAACCTTAACAGAGGTATAACTTGATCTAATTTACGGCATTAACTGCTGTACTCAGTTTTATTTAAATGAAAAAAATTACTTGACCCTATATGAAGATTTCCTCACGATATTGTCCTTCCCGTTAAAGTACGTGATAATTCATTGCTAACACACACATAACTTTGAAAAATCAGATAAGTGTGCCTAGGGCTTGAACCCGCGACCGCCGGGATTCTAGACCTAACGCCTAAACCTCAATACCATCCCTACTTATCTAGCTACACCAATATTCCATTATTTTATACATATAGTTACACTAGGCCCCCAGATATAAGTACTCCGAGTGTGATGTCTTTCAACCCGTACTAGGACTACATGGTATGCTATAGATTAACTCTCGTCTGTAAAGGATACTTTTCTTTAATAAGACGTATAAGGCCTAAGCACAATGAATGTGCATATTGATGCAGCGTGCTTTTTTATACGCTTTATATTAGCTTCATACGTATGTTAGTATGTTAGTATGTAACGGAATCTTTGAACATGATTTTGACCCCCTTCAAGACATCGGATTAACTCGAAATTTGGCATCCTTGCTAAGGACCGATGACAATTCAATATTTCAAATAGTTTGACCCGTTATCTTTACTAGGATATTAAACGTTTCATTTGATTAGTGTGATGTTATGTGTGTGGTACTGTTGTGCTGATCGCTGTTGTTGTTTGCAGATGCAGCGTCCGTGGAGATGAGCCCGGCGGCGGCGGCGCCTTCCCCCCGAGCCTCTGTCTGTCTCGCTCGCACCCCCCCTCGCGCACCCCTCCTAACCACTCCTCACCCTCTGCACCCCCCGCACCCACCGCGTGCGCCTGCGACGCAGACATGGCGCACACGTCACTCCTCTCTGCACTTCTTCTCTTCGCCTTCCTTAGTGGTGAGTATATACTCGTGCTAACAGTAGTACATAGTGGTAAATATTTGTTTTTTTTTTTACGTTTTATATGTTTTTACATATATGATGTGTGTGATGATATGATGATGAATGTGTGTGTAATTTATAGGGAATTCATAAAATGTTATTCAACATATTGTAGATACGAACTTATGAACATTTCGGTTCGAGTCGAGGTGGTAGTGACCGCGAAGTTGCGGTTTTGATTACCAACTTCAGTGGATCTGTCGAGGAATGGGGAGGGTGGAACAAACATTGGTCAGCAACTTTGCAAGTGTTCCCAGCCAATATTCTTGAGATTCTTACAGTTTGTACACAATCGACATAATTGTGGGCATCGATAACGGTCGTCTCCAGCCGATAATCTTATTAGATGTGCTTTGTTGGGGCGGAACAGGCTCTTACATGTATGAGGGTGGCAAGAACAATAGCTACATGTGGTGTGTTTGTGTGTGTGTCCCGCTGTGGGCCCTCACTCGGCGCTCACAATACTATTGTATTGAGTCGCACTGTCAAAGTTATTTTCTTTGGGGTCGTGCGGCTACTCCGTGTGGGCCTAACGTTTTAACGAGAGTCTTTGTGGTATATTGGGTAAAGAGGAGCTAGCTGGTTAAAGAAAACCTACGAATTTTAATCCTAATGGTGATTAAGATTTTTTGTCATCCACAGATATTTCACAGATTTTCAGGGATCGACCCGCGGCCTCTCGTTTCGCAAGCTGGTGTCTAGCCACCTACGCTACAATGTTTACATGTACATATGTGCCGTGCAGTGTGGGGCGCGCTCGGCCCGCGGCCGGCGGCGGTCTGCTCAATTAGCTTTTTGTATAATTAGCGCGGCCCGCACACTCCGGTACAAACAAACACTTATTACCAGCGCGGAGTGTCGCCCCATTGTATCAACCCCCCCCCCCCCCACTCCGCACTACACACCCCGCACCCCGTACTCTTGTATACTTTTATGCATGTCCCGCGCGATTGTTAAGCGGCGCGCGCGGAGTGTTCCACAGAGCGGCGGATGAGGCTCGACGACCTCTCCACTAATATCAGTGGAGGGCGCGTGAGGGCGCTCCTCACGAGTGATGCCGAGTGCCGCTTAATCACTTTATTGAATACGTATTCACAATCGTCCCGCGACGCGGAGGAAATAGTATGCCAGTTTTGAAATCTGCAAGTACATGTATTACTCACGTAGTTATGAAAGGACATTGTGTAGTAATGACTTTAGTATTTTTAAATGCTGTTATAACAAAACGTAACGGGATTATTTTCTTTGATTGTTGTATGTACATTCGCGTAAAAATATCGCAAGTCTACACTTTTGATAACATACATTTCATTGATACAATATTGGAAATCGTTCATCTAATCTTAATTGCAAGATCTTTATCGATGGCATTGCAGAATAGTTTTTGCTTCATATCACAATGTTCCAAGGTGCCAAGGCGTCGGTACAATGCAATTGTATATCCGACGACGGCGAGACATTTCGCCGCGCACAATACTGTACGATATAAGATCTATATAATTGGATGGTCCCCTCCGAGCGCGGAGCGTGGCAATAAATCAGAGCTCGTTGTGAGCGGCGCCGCATCGCCCCTAGGTTTGAGTCCGCGTGCGAGTCGCGTGGGCGATGCTTGCACAACTCTCAAACCGTATAGATATTAAGAGCTCCCTTATTCTATTCAGCGTGATAAATGAGCCACGGGAATAAAGGTTTGTGAGACTGTAATAAAGGTCAAACATGTGGGTATGACAAGAATATATTGTGTGAGGTACGCCGATGTTACGTAGAAATATTTTTGATGTCACAAACATTCGAGGAACAGAACACAATGCAACTAGCACACAACTCGTGTGTATTGTCTCTTCTTGTAATATTCTTTGAACGTTGAATAAAGTTAACTAGTCATGTGTCACGCGACTAGTGCGCGGCCGCGGCCCCGCTGGCTCCCGACCGCGACGAACGTAACTATAGTGGACCAACTTTATTATCAGATATTCAAAATACTCGCATCCCGCAAATACAATCGAAACCGGAGCCGATTTACGTCAAACAAATATAAACTTTATCCTCAGCGGGATTGGATTTAAATTGGCTCGTAGCGATACGGCTCGTTTCGCTATCGAACTGATCAACGGTAATCCGGCCGATCAACAACGTTTTCATTAGGCGTCCCGTTCTGTCTCTCTGGGTGCGGGTATGTCCGTCCCTCTCGCTCGCGGTGACGTCGCTGGCCGCGCGCTAGGGCTGGCACGGGCGCGCTCTCTATCGCCCAAATATGATAATGTAAGAGTCGTATAAAACGTTATCGAAAGAAGCCGAGGAAACACGACAATGTAGCGCCGCAGTAATGTCGGGTCGCAGCGACGGCGCGATTCCAGCAGTACAGTCAGTACAATTCAATAAAACAGAAGAACGTTAGTTTGTATTAAACGCATAGAGTTTAACAAGACAAAGATTTGCCTTTTAGGAGAAGAAAAAAGGGAATGTTTTAATAATAGTGTTTACTTCTGAACAGATGAAATTAGGGAGATCGTATGGGACGGTAAGTGCAGTGCCACCACCAGTAGTGTCGACTGGCGAGATATCGCTCAGTAATCGATACAGTTGTGGCGACGTATTGACTCCAAGCACGGATCAACGTGCACGATTTTTTACGGTTTTCAGCAATCGTCACAGAAGACACATATGGTTTACTGTGACGTAGTAATAACACTTTAATGCTCTTCCATCAATTTTTACTCAATTACAGTCACATAGATAAAGCCGCGGGCAACAGCTAGCATACAATTAGCTCTCTAACTAGATAGTTGGACGGCGCGTGTGAGGACCGGGAGACGGGGGAGGGGGGGGGGGGGGGTGTGTCCCCCGACAGCGCTTATAAAGGAATAACAACAAACAATAACAATAAGCCGCGGCGAGGAGCGCACTCAATTACTGCTAAGTGTCGTGTGGCAACTGCGGGTCGCACCGCTGACCCACACCATACTACACACGCCCCCCACCTCCCTCTGTAACCCCTTCGCTACTTATTGGAGACTACTATGAAGATAGTTTACGGCTTAGAAACGATATAATCTGTAAATCCAAATAGCAGTACGAATTGCAGCCATTATGATGGCACGATCATAAACTTAGGCATTACCGAAGCAAATATAAGAACAGGCGGTGAGTAACGAATTTTAACAAGACCGTAGTGCCTCTCGGTGACGAAAGCTCAATAATATGAAACTATCTACCACTACTAAAAGATTAAAAAAATCACACCAACGATTCGAGCTTATGTTGAAATCGGCGCATAATAATTCGCACTCGTCGTAAACATGGCGGTTAAAATAATTTTTGCTATTTAATCTCGTTAACAGTTGAACGAATTTAGTGGGAATCCAGAACAGCTTAACTCAATTATTCCACATGCAGGTAGACCGGCTAAATGTCATATCGGTATATGGCATTTTCCCTCTGGGATCTTCTGATGCTGACGTCTACAAATCGCAAGTAGTACATGTTAATATAGTAATGCAAAACTATTTATCTTATACCCTGTCAAAGTTAAACAACTGAATGAATGTATTTGCTATAAACACTTAGATGGGGGCTCAGAGAGGTTGTATGCTACTTTTTTATACCATTCAGCTCGGCTGAAGCCGGGCCGTTAGTTATAGGAAGGTCGGCACGGTTGTCATGCCAACCGCTTTTAAAATCTGCCCTCATTAAGTGCACAGTCGCCGGCGCGGGCCGTTCCGGGCGATTCCATTACTGTGTGTATTGCGAGCAGGTCGCCGGGCTCTCATACAATGCCGGCATTAGGGCTGCACTCGGTTTTAACCGGACTAACCGGGTGATCCGTTTTAAATTCTGTGGCGCATCCCGCGCGTCGTGTCCCGGGGCGGTGCGGGGGTGAGGGGCGGGGAGGCGGCTGCGGGTCGGCACTAACGAGCCAACTACTATAATTCGGTTTTGTGAGTGCGCGACGCTCAATCAGCGTCCGGGAGTAGCCGCCGCCATATCGAACGTTTACTAATACGGTTACTTTCACGGAACATTGGTTTGTAATACCGTAGGGCACGTAGTTAAATAATAACCATTACCGATAGTCCCTGACTTGTGCATGATATACCCACGTGTAGCTTTATTTCATCAGTTACACGTAAATGAGCTTTTCACAAACTATTAAATTTTTATCTCCACTGGTAGACTAAGTTTGGGCATGTAAATACATATTTAAATACATCCAACAGTCACATACATAGTTCTGACTCCACACTAACATATAAGTCTAGTGTCTTGGTGGCCACAAACATTCAGACCAGAAACAATACCTATTTGAGGATCACATAAACATTTGTCTCGGTGCGGGGATCGAATCCGCAGCCTCTCGTTTCACAAGCTGGTGTCTAGCCAACTGCGCCACGTTGCTGTCGTATCGCTTCGGATATTTAGTTGTTTGACCAACCGCTGCACGTAATGTGGTTACAACAATACACATACATAATTACGAGGCGAGTAATGCCATTACACCCTGCAGTATCCAGTTTAATGCTCTGTTATTGAGTGTAAACAAGAGAGTGCCGCGGCACACAGTCAACACCACGCGGCACTTCGCACGCTCTTGTTAGCGTGGCGTGGCGCGATATCCTTGCATTATGTCATTGACACTAAACATGCACAGTTCGGCGTTTGTGGAGTATTTTCGACTAATGCACTTTAGACTCACGCGAGACAACTGAAAATAGAAGCACTCCAATAGGTATTATGTATTACTATTTTAATGTTTAACAAAAGAAAAACAATTGAACCATGAAACCATGTCTACTTTATACCTATCCCTCTGGAAATAGTTTCTTTATAAAACCAACACGAAGTAAAATTGATACAAGTTGATATATTATCCAACTAACATACATATTATGTATATTAATAATTATAAACACATCAATAATAACCTGTCTTAATTTCATAGAGGCTTGAATCGCCACCTACACTAATTAATACACTTTCAGACGTAATAAAATAGGCTAGACAGCGTATTGTCGTGTCGTGTGTCGTGGTGTGTGTGCTCGGAGCGACACCCGTGTCTTACTCGGCGGTACTCGGCTCAATGGATGAATGGAGCCGTTATATTTAACCTTTATTACCGGCACGACGTTAATGTATTCATGGCTCGAGGTTAAAAATGAACCGCCACAGAGCCCCCCCGCCCCGCCGCCCCCGCAACCCCCCTCGCTCCGGAGGCGCTCCCAGAGGAGACTCATCAATATTAAAAGCGTCTGCGGCCGGAACAACAATTTGTTCATTACAATATTATGCGAAACGGTTACATGACGGGCCGCGGTGCGGTCACGACGCCGCCGCGACACGACCACGGCACGATCACGACACGACCACGACACGGCCACCACGCAATTATCATCAACTGATACCCATTTCATAATAAATTGGAGTTGCAGTGACATGTAAATACTTTATTGTTCGATATCTTTTTTTTAATTAAAAGAATGTAACATAATTTTAATTATGAAGGAAAATTAGTTTTATTTATTGTAACGGAAGAAAAGATATTGCGGAAGGAATAATTCTGTTATATACAATGGCTTCAAGGTCGTCAATTTTGGGCCAAATAAAAGAGAGAGAGATTATTAAATATAATAAACAATACATAATCTAACGTCAGACTCCTCTTAAGACTAGATTAAAGAAGATACTTATTTGTGCATTCTGCACCTTCAGTATCTAAGTCCCATGTAATAAATATGAGACACATTTTCTCCGCTGTGACTGGGAACGACTACTGAGAATTCATTTGACATCGGCGAACTTTGTATCGTACTTAGTACGTAGCTGAAGTACATATAAGCGTATAACAAAGAGTGCGCGGGTAATTAAAGTGTTGCGAGTGCACGTCACAAAGCTGCTTGCCGACCCGCAGCTTCTTTGTGCCCCGGCTTAATAATACACACACACGAACAGTGCACAGAGCAGTGTGTGTGTGTGTGTGTGCGACGCAATCAAATACAATGTCATTAGTGTGGTCAGCGACGCGACCCTCGCCCGCGCTTGGCTCCACACAATATAACTGCCACGAGTTACATGTATGAACATAGACCGCCTTCGGAAAACGAACTACACACATTTCCTTTGCACTGAACATGATGGCTCGTTATCGCAATGGAATATCCTTCATAAACTGGAGTACAAAGAAAATGAGTGAAAATATGAGCTCCGGCTCTCCGTACTTTAAAATAAAATAAATACACCCAACAGTCAAATACATAGTTCTGAGCCCACACTAGGATACAAGTCCTTTGTCGTGGGTACCAGAGTCTATGAGAGACTTCTTCGGTCACACAAACACCCAGACCCGAAACAAATATTTGTGGATCATACAAACATTTGTCTCGGTGCGGGGATCGAACCCGCGGCCTCTCGTTTTGCAGCTGGTGTCTAGCCAACTGCGCCACGGGGCTGTCTTTGTATTAAATATGTGATATTGAATTACTTTTCTCTAATTCTATTTTCATAGTCACTTACTAGATATAATATTATTGTTTCTGGGATGTTAATTGAAAATTCATGTTTAATCAGAGTGCGTCCTCATTATAATATTTATTATTTAATTATTATGAGTCAGTTACGTTGTTTTATTTGTATATTCTCCTTAGCTAAAATAAACCAGTCCGTAACAGAACATCAGTTTACAACTTTAACGTTATTTGTCTGACTCTGATATAGCATTCCGTCTTAATATACTTTCAGCTTTTCGCAAATAAGTGTAAAAATGGCGATATGATCTTCACATTGACATCCAAAAGTAAACATTATTCTGACACAATGTTGAAATTGGGATTCACTTGGAACATAACATCCCATAATACGATATGTTCGGTAGTTTCACACAGAAATGTCAGTTTGTTTGTTAAAATATCTCTGTGCATTGTCACAGTAGTTGAAGTATAAAAGAGCAGATGGAAAAAATACATATTATGTACATATGTATATTATGTATATTGTTTTACTGACTATTATAACCCTTTGTGAACATCTACCGTCTGACTGTAGCAACACATAATATGAACGAATATTATAATAAACAAATACATACATACATATGAACATACACTCACGCTTGTATTTCCCGAATGGGTACGTGTTGTCTTTTGTCCCACGTAATAGGGAACGAGCTTATTGCCGGTTTTTGGGCATACCTAATTCAAGACTCCGTGCTGTTACTGAGAATTTCTTAATGGAACAACACAATAGCACTGCCCGACCCGGGACTCGAGTCCGGGACCTAAACGGAACAAACTTTATTAACTTTGTTTTCACCCAGCCATCACGTTTCCAGTTGTGACCCTACATTCATATACAATTATTGTCAAGTGCTTATCAGAAACTGCAACATGCATTTAGACTACGTAAATATTTGGCTCTGTAGAAGTACCCACAATCGGCCCTGGTTTCACAGCCTGGTCTCCATCTTATTTGTTAGTGAGGATTTTTATTAATAATAGGATGAAGGAACTCGTTAGTAGTGGGACCTTGTTCCATTCAACATGTTAATATTCAATAGTAGCTTATACAAGTATATCATCTCTTGAAAATTAAACTGACAAAATTTGAATTAATAACTATGTAGAATTTACTGTTATATTTTCAAAAAAAGAAAAGTCATTTGTTATTGCCGAGAGAGCAACTTGGGCCGCTTCGTCACAGCGATAACACGCTCCGAAGCGGCGATAGCTTATTCAAACTGAAGATTCAAAAGTATACTTGGATGAAGATTATTTTGACTTTTGATTTTGAAATGGGGTACGTCCTGTTCGAGTTAATAAAGTGAGTATGGGCCGGTGTCGCTGCAGTGTAAATACAAGTAGATTTTTCATTAGAGCATTGAGTGTGGCGTCGCACCAGAGAGCGCGGTGGGCGCCGCGGGCGGTGTGCGCTCGGACACCAGTCCACACCGCACTTATTGACACTTTAGTCACTCTTTTTATTGATCTACGACTTTTTCTTTAAATGCTTTAGAGTAAAATAGGGATTTCACTTCAATCGCGACTTCATTGGCTCTAGTATGTGTTTCATCAACGTCACGCAATAAGAGTAGGTTCACTTTTGTGTTAATTAATTTGTTTGATTGTTGGTAGAATTCATTAGGAATTTAATTGTATGTCTCTATAATTCCTTTATCAGAATATTAAAGAAACTTTTGTTAATTTAATATTATCAGTCAGTAAAGTGTCAAGACAACTTTGCAAGATGTATTAAGTCTAAATGAAATAAACATTTACAAACTTTTAATATAAGAAACATTATTTATATTAAGATTTGCCGTTTAATCAAGTAGTTAGTTGTACGGAATTAATATTAATATAACAACATTATAAATGAGAAGAAACATGATAATTAATTTGCAGGGGTTGAGATTTGGTACCGGCGACTGGGTGAGGCGGTAGGTGCGGGAGGGGGGAACGCTCGACTAAGAATGACTTCAGATTTACATAACTTCGGATTAATGTAAACATAATAAAATTCTCATCCAATATTTATTTGGATATAAATTAATTATGCGGTACGTCCGTATTGTTCTCGGTATGTGGTGTGGTGTTGGCGTACTGTTCTCTCCGCGCGCGTTGCCGAGCTACTAATAGGTTTTCCGTATCGGAAGTAATTCCGCGGCGGTTCGATGGAGGCTGACTCGGATATCGCGGGGGAAAGTGAAAGTGAAGTGATGAGCCGCCGAGTGGAGTTATCACTCTCACTGCGGGAGTGCTTTTATGTAGAGTGACGCGGCTTAGTTACTGAGTAGAATGAGATAAAGACAATAAATATTTACTTTCTATTGTTGGATACAAGTAAATGCGTTTGCATACTTAATGTAAGTTGTAACAGAATGTTTGCTCATGCTTTGTAGAACATATTGTTAAACCTATTTTTTTCAAATATTAAATGCCTGCTTCGTGGTCCGGCGACAATGATGTCTCAATAATCGGGGATCTAAAGGTACCGAGTTCAATTCCCGTGCCGCACAAAGCATTATCGGTGTTTCATATTACGAAATTATCATTAACAGAACGTAGTGTGGAAATTTACTCCAAAAATGGCAATAGACTCAACCCCTATTACGCGGGACTTAAAACATATTTGGACAAACTTGGGAGTAAAAATGCGCATATGCTTAGGTCATAATGTATGTACAATGGTCAGTGATTATAACATAAAGTTGAGTTCGTGAGTTGGTTGTGTGCTGTAAGCTCAGTAGCTGTAACGGAACTTGTGAACAACGGGGTTCGGGAATAATCAGCACCCGATACTCGCGCAGTTCATCTACTTAAACAAGAACGCACACACTGACTATATCTGTATTGCGATACACGTATTAATGCTGCTATTGATTCCTAGTTATTAAAGTACGTAATTTGCTCGCCTCCTATTACGTGGGACGAAAAACCAATTGGCGAAATGTGGGTGCAGAAATGCACTTCTGCCCACCCCTTTGGGGAATACAGGCGTGAGGTTATGTACGAATCTAATTATCTCTGTACCAATTTCTCTTAATGGGCTTGCGTCAGTGGGTAACACAACGCTATCAATTAGGTGCAGCCGATTTCAGATATAATAGGATTATTGGATTATCGTATGAAACGCAACAACGTCCAAAACTAAAACCGATTTACTGTTTCGTGGAACGATTTTACATTCAAGGAATATACGAGCTAAATGTTTGAAGAGTGAATACAACAATTTGTGTTAGTGGGAACACAGGTGCCGTACAATGCGGTGAACTTGCTCCACAGCGGTTAGGATGTGCGAGTAAATGAGCGCCCCGAGCGAGCTCTCGTGTGGAGTTTGTTTCACAACTGCTAAGAAAAGTCCGAGCGCCCCTGCACCACACAATACCACAACGACACTTTGTCGACTGTCACTCGCCCACGAATGCATCGCTCCTCACACACAGACACTACAGTGTGCGGCCACTTTGTAGCGAGCATTGTACAGTGTTCAAAGAAAAGTGCAGTTTCAAGTTGCACGTGGTTGTGAACTCTTGGGATTTACGTTTTCGCTGTTGTGTAATAGAGTTGTTTTGTGTTGTTTTATCTCGCAGTAAATGTGAAATGTTTATAATTGTGTGCTTATACAGCCCCAAGCAGTAGGAATACTCCAACTCGACGTGGCGCTTCTTGATACCTTAGGAAATGTTGGAAATAACTACGAGACAATTAATTGTGTTTTATACAGTAACTAGCTTTTGCTCGCGACTCCGTCAGCGTAGACTACAGGGTTGGGTTCAGAAAAAAATAGTAGTATATTTTACTCCACAGAATCCCATTTATGTCCATACCAAAAAATCATTCAAATCGGTCAAATAGACGTGAAACGTGTGCCGCCGCGCACCGGCCAGCCGGCGCCTTGTACTCGTACATCATTATTGCGCGCTTGATATTTTTTTCGCTGCGGTGTTATTTTAAAACTACTATATCTTCTAAGATACTCATTGAAATCAAATAATGTAAAGGGCAAATTTCTTTTAAATTAAATACTTGTGATGAATAACGTATTTATTTGGATAAGGATTAATATCATCTTCATAAAAACACCTTCACAAATAATTCTTTATTTTATTCATAAAAAAGGTTATAGTGAGCCAATCTTAAAAGATAGACATATGCTGTCACGGACTTTTTTTTAGAACTTTTAAAGGGGAACAATTCTGTCATACATAATTTTAGTGAAACTTTAACCGTTTCCGCAGCGCATGCAGCGGAAGCTCTCAAAAGGAAAAAAAAACCCCCGATCTTAAAACATTTATTATTGGTGACTCCGCTCGTATTGGTCTTAGCGTGATTCTATAGCCTTCCTCAATAAATGGGCTATCTAACACTGAAAGAATTTTTAGTAGTGGTAGTTCCTGAGATTAGCGCGGTCAACCAAACAAGCAAACAAACAAACAAACAAACTCTTCAGCTTTATACATATATTAGTATAGAAGTATAGATACAATTCAAGTATACTCCACGATTTACTCTATCTGCAGAATATTCTGGTAATAGTTTTGTTTTCTTAACAAATTGTTAACCTTTTCAGCCTGAAGTTTTTTTTTCTAACATTGATATCATAAAAGGGCCATTCAAAGTATCGTGCACCTCTCGGCCCTGCGCGTCGATGCACCAGCCCGTATTGTAAGCGTGTCTCATTGTGTATTATGTGAATGAATAGAATGCAGTGAGAACAGTAACAAACGGGGGCAAGGGCGCGTGAAATGGTGGCGTGTAATCGAGCTCGCGCGCCGCTTTGTCTATGGTGCATCCATAGAGCGAGTGTGTGTGTGTGTGCGTGCGTGAGACTATTGACACAATCGCGGCGCGTGTCGTGTGTCGCGCGAGGTGCCGACAATGCGCCGCGAGTAATGCATGCAGAGAGTCCCCGCGAATGTGGGCCGACGCGCTCTACATTGCTCTACATCGCGCTACACGACTCTACAGTGTCACGAGCATCACGTTTTTACGGCGCGGTGCAAATGTTTATTAATTCAGCGCATAATGACGCGCCAACACAAGGACATTTATGACATGTTGTAGTTTTGTTCGATAATTTATATGATGCCACATTCTCACAAAAATCGTGATGGTCTCGAGGTTTAGGTGCACGGTCGAGTAAAATTTCGGTAGTCGCAGGTTTCGCTTTGCCGAAATACAAAATCCTACTAAAATATTGAATGGACTTATTCATTCATTTATTTCATTCTGAGTAAGCGCCGTATAATTAAAAGTAATCAATACATTTAATTAAATAATAGGATGAGTGTACCAACAACACTAGCTATTTAAAATCATTAAAATAATGTTTTTACACAACACGATGACAAATTGCATTATAACAAGCCGTGCAAACACAAAGTGGCATACATCCGGCGTCGGCAATTGATTTAACAATTGCGAGTAGTTAGTTTGTTGTCGGCGCTCAGTATGCAAACAACAAAGTAAAAGGTCCCGCAGTGTGTCGCCAACTTCACGAGGCCAATCGTTTCATGTTCGCCGACCGATTCAACTACTCACACACTTACTGATGAGGGTCTCTCAAACAAACTATCTTTTAACTATAACTATACATATGTATTTGTGTCTACTATATGTACATGTGTATATGTCTGTTGCCGTACTTTAATTTGGGAGTATTTGTTTACTGCGTACAGTACTGTGGAACAATATTTTGTGGTTGACTTCCATTGAATATAACAACATGCGTTCTCTCAAGTTTACATACTCTCCCGTCTCACATTACAAGGCATGAGTCTATTACCAGGGACATTATAACACTCTCCCACTTAAATATTGTCAACGGAATCAAGTAAGTTGATTGATAATAAACATAATAATAACATTTGAATACTCGCCAAAACGCCGAAGAACTATTTTCTTCGACCGTTAATTGTACCTATCAATTGATTGTTGCTAATAACATCAATTAATTCGTATTTTCCTATTCGTTCCATTTTCATTTTTTATAATTGTGTAACGAGTGCCTCATTGCCTTGCGCCAAAAGTTATATCATGCGACCTAGATGTTCTGGGTTCGATCCTTGGCCAAGGCAAATTGTTTTTGAGTTTTTCTATAAGGATTCTGTAAATGTGCCCGAGAAAAGGCAACATCCTGATCCTCTACAACTTGTTATTTGAACAACGATTGGCGAAAACTGGGTGCAGAAAAGCACCTCTGCCTATCCCTTTGAGAATGCCTCTCGGGTGAATGTATTATTTGGGTATTACGAGGCGTCATTACAAAGTCATCATACATACAAGTAACTAGAACACTAGTGTTCTTGTGTCGGCACATGTGTCGCGTGTCACGGAGTGATGGATGAGTGCGCCACGCGTCACATCCTCCCATCGACTACAATCAATCCTCGCGCTGCCTCATATCTGAGTCTTAGACAATGCGAACAGTCATCATGCGAGGAATATGGCTTTAAAATGTGCTACCTATTTTTATCCAAAATACATAAACTCACGCCTGTATTCCCCGAAGGGGTAGGCGTATGCATTTCTGCACCCACATTTCGCCAGGTATGTATCAGTCCCACGTAATAGGAGGCGAGCTTATTGCCGCTTTTCGGGCACATTTCCAGACTCCGTGCTGTTATTGAGAATTACCTAATGGAAAAACAGAATATAACACTATGCCCGACCCGGGAATGGAACCCAGGACCTCTAGATCGCACGGCACATACTTGTACCGCGAGACCACGAGGCAGGCATAAGTTTTATCCAAAATGTTTAGTAGTTTTCGATAGTAGTGTGTATGTGTATAAAACTAAGCCTTATCTTGTTGCTTGTACTCGAGCCTATTTAGTACGTAAAGAGGGACTAGGCATTGGTCCATCTCGATGGTCTAGTGCGGGTTAGAAGTTTTAAATGATTAAATAAGAGTGCAGAATTTTAAGGTATGCAGGATTTCTCATGTTTTTCTTGGCTATTTCAGTGCGAGACAATCCGCTGTGAATACACACATAACTTAAAAAAGAAGGATACGGAAAGGTATACTTTAAATTTAAACTGTGACGAAAAGTTGTGTAGGCAACTCACGCGACTTTCCCTTGAATTTGACACGTCGGAATCGGCCGGGAAGTTGATGGCTACGATTTTTTGGGATTGTGACAGAATTTTACTAATCGATTACAAAGAAAAAGGTACCACAATCACCGGAAGATACTACGCAACAATGTTAGAAAATTTAAAAGATGTTATTAAGGAAAAACGACGAGGAAAAAATTCTAAGGGTGTGCTGTTTTAAAAACACAGCGCTCCGGTTCACACGAGCAAAGTTGCAATGGATGCCTTACACAAGTGTGGGTTCGAGCCTCTTGTCCACCCACCATACAGTCCAGATCTAGTCCTCAGCGATTTTTTTTTATTTCTAAATTTGAAAAAAAGAGTTAAATGGAAGAAGTTTTTCGGATAATAACGAAGTAAAGAAGGCAATTTTAGCACATTTTCAGGGCAATGAAAAAAATTTTTTTTAGATGGTTTAGAAAAGTTAATACCAAGAAGTAAAAAGTGTATTGAGCTCAAGAGGGATTATATTTAGAACGAAAAATATTTTGGTAATTTTATTTATTTGACAACCCTTCCATTCCGCGGACTTTTGGACCTCCCCTCGTATGTTATTACGATTGTAACCATAGTAAGTAAATAAATAAATTTATTATTAATGAAGCAAAAGTAATATTTTTAAACCAAACTAATATACATTACCAACAGTACCCAAATTTGACTAAGCCTGTATCTTGGGCTATCTCTTTCTATGTTATTCTCATTAATTCCTATAATGTTTCCTATCTATTACTTTTTATTACATTCTTTAAAAAAAATGTTAATAGTTAAGTTATATTTTTTAATATTTTAACTTTTTTTTAGACAATGTTTATGTCGGAGCAGGTGTGGCTTGGAAGTGTCTTTAAGATGTGTGACGTCACATTGCCGACGTCACGACTGTTGGTTTATGGTGATAACTCATACTTTGAGTTTTCTTTAGTAAAATTTCACAATTACTGACGAGGCAGATATCGTTATGAATAGGAGTGACATCGTTATTACTGGAGGATCCATTTTAAGAAGTAATTTTAACAATCAACTTCAATCAAAGTTCCTTTTATTTCCCAATAAATCGGATGTTTGCTGTCCGCGCGTCGACCGATGAATGCTTGCTCCGCTGCAGCGGGCGGCCTTTTATAGACGAATAGTGGGGGTAATCGACACCGCAGAGAGATGACCGCCCGTGAGTCATTCTTGTTTATGCAAGAGCGATGACGTAGCTCTCAGTATATGGTTTTACGCCGTTATTTATAATCACGCCTTTTCTTATCAGTTCTTATTTGGGAGCACGTCATTACATGTATACGTGTATGTATGTATGTTATCACTAGAACACCAGTAGCAGACGTACCGCGACCTACACTGCCGCCGTTGTTGAGTGACATGAGGCGAGGCAGGGCATTGTGTGCGCCACGCACTGCGGGAGGCACCGCGCTATTGTAAAGTCTTATAAAAGCTACGCTAGGAATGGTTGAATTGGCACTCTTTTTAAAAGAAATGGAGAAAATTCTATGATTCTTCATGTGGTGCTCTGGTTCTGGAATATAGGACTACTGAGAAGCATGGGTGCAGATTTGAAAATTATGGATTTCAGGTCACTGCGTTTTCATACAGTTATGTTGAATTTGAGAGTAACTCTGTTTGTAAGGCTTTCACGGTTGAGCTGGTGAACGAACTTTGATGATTATTATTAGTATTATAGTGTTAGTCCTATAATAAAGACAGACGCAAAAATTAAGTCTAAGGAAAAGGATTAATGTATGTAATGTTTGTTATTTGGATGACGGCGCGTAGTGTATATTATAGCTGTGCGCCCGACTGAAGTTTACTACATTATATTGACAGCCCCGTGGCGCAGTTGGCTAGACACCAGCTTGCGAAACGAGAGGCCGCGGGTTCGAGTCCCGCACCGAGACAAATGTTTGTGTGACCCACAAATATTTGTTTCGGGTCTGGGTGTATGTGAGACCGAAAAGTCTCTCGTAGTTTCTGATACCCACGACACAAGACTAGTATCTTAGTGTGGGATCAGAACTATGTATGTGACTGTTGGGTGTATTTATTTAAAAAAAAAAAAAAAGAAAAAAAAAAAAAATTATAGCAGAAAACACTCCAAAGAAGTTTCTAATATAATTTGAATATCGAATGAATGATCGAGGTTCTCTCTTAACAGATTTTCGCGATATCTACCCATCTCTATGAGTAGAGTCGTGATGTAGCGTCGGCGTCCAACCGCAGCTTGCTCTATCAAGTTACAAAATTGCAGATAATCTGCACTCTCGACGTAATATCTACTGAAGCTCTAATATCTTGCTCAAGCGAGCACAGACTGCACCATCGTAGGATATTTATGAAAAATAGCGTACATTATGAGATAGAAAATTGAATTGCTCTATCGACTTAGTGTTACTATAATTTTGTATGATCAATGATGATTTGATGACAAGAGGTCTATAAGGTATCTGGATCCTAAAGGGATGTGGAGGAACATGTCACCGTTTTAATGGTTCCGCACCCAAAGGGTAAAACGGGACCCTATTTAAAGACTTCGCTGTCCATCGTCCATCGGTCTGTATGTGACCAGGCTGTATCTCATGAACCGTGATGGATAGACAGTTAAAATTTTGACAGGCGATGTATTTCTACTGCCGCTATAAGAGCAAACACTAAAAAACAGAATAAACAAATATTTAAGGGGGTTTCCCCTACAATAAAAATGATATTTTTGCCGTTTTTATAAGTAATGGCACGGGACGCTTAGTGCGCGAGTCCGACTCGCACTTGGCCGGTTTTTCTATTCAATGTAACTTAAAACAATCTACAATAATAATACATTAATAAATGCGTTTTTAATATTTCAATTCATTTTAGATTTCTACGTTTCTTGTGATTAAAATATTATTTCTTTGAAGAGTCTCAGGGCAGTGGTAAAAATCAAAATTTCATTATACGCGTATAAAATGTTTTTTTTTTGCAATATTCCAGTTTTTTTTTTAATAAATAAATACACCCAACAGTCACATACATAGTTCTGACCCCACACTAGGATACAAGTCCTGTGTCGTGGGTATCAGAAACTACAAGAGACTTTTCGGTCTCACAAACACCCAGACCCGAAACAAATATTTGTGGATCACACAAACATTTGTCTCGGTGCGGGGATCGAACCCGCAGCCTCTCGTTTCGCAAGCTGGTGTCTAGCCAACTGCGCCACGGGGTTGTCCAGTTATCTGTAGATTTCTTTAATTGTTATATCAAAGGCGTAACAAAAGAATAGAATCACTAGAGGACTGAAGTTTTCCTGTTTATAATTACTTTTATTTTCCGTATCACTTCGTGATGCCGTCTATTCAACTATGTAAGTCCAAATAGTTCAATTTTATCAATATGTCCGAGCATACCGTTATGTATAGTTATGTGTATATGGGTGATGTGTGTTGTCCGCGCTCTGTCCTGTACGTCCGCGGAGCGTGCTGCTAGGGCTCGCATATAGATAACGAGTACGTGTTTGCAGTTACAATGCTAAATGATGGCATAACGAGGGCCGATCTCCAACTTTTTTTGATACAAATGAGACAAAGGCGCTGCTTATGTAAATGCTGACTTAATGTTTGTTACACGGCGCCTCACCGATCCGCTCCTCTAATGAGTGTGTGGTGGTGCGCGGGGCGGGTGTTGGTACTGTGGTGCTGTGGAGGTGTGGTACCGCGGGCTGTGCACGCGCCATTACCCGCCGAGTGTTTGCTCATCAGATCGGTTCACATGCGGGCCGACAACGACCCGCCGCGCTGTTTGTTCTCGGCTCAATCACACGAATAAATGTGCTGAATGCAAATTGAAACTTGCCAAGAAATAACTCTATTATTTTTGTTCCATTTCGCTCGTGTATAACGGGGCTAATGTATTCGTTCCGCACGTTTCCCGCGTGCTGCTCTACTTGCTGCTAATTTAAATAATCTATACAGACGTGCTGCTGGGAAGAGGAGGGACGCGTGGGGCAGGTAGAAGGGGGTGGGGTAGCGCAGGCGTTAGTGAGATGCAGCCACTTTGCAAATTGTCTGCACGATACCGAAGCGTTGCTCTAATGGCTGATGATTACTGCTCTACCACGCGTAGTGTGCGCGACTGTACGTGGAGAAGTGGGGAAAGCGGTGGGGAGGGAGGGTGGAGAAGACGAAAATAATGCGTGACATGCTCAAAATAACTTCACTAGAGTGCAGCGACATTGTCGCGAGCACATCGTAGCAAATCGCTACACACTGTTATGGCGTAGCATCCGATTAGGGTAGCGCGTAGCGTTTGGTTACGTTTCCCGAATTTGTAGCAAGTTGGTGCGAGTTTGTATTTCGCTGAATGTTAGTGAAGCTAGCAGCAGTCGACATTTGAAATGTGTTTTGCATAGTTTACACATATTGCACTAAGATTACTTCTATTAAATATAATCTCAAGTCTGTATTCCAGAAGGGATAGGCCGAATGTTAATCTCCCGGTATAAATAGACTCCGTGCTGCTTATGAATAAAATTTCGTAACGGGAAAACTTAATACCATAATGCCACATACGAGAATCACATCCAGGACCTTTCCGTCACTGCGGAACCTAGAAGGAAACTTTTATAATTTTAATCCATAATTAATTCATAAAATTTAATTTAGTATGAAAATATTGTTCCATTGAGTCCGTTATATTTGCTGATGGTACTCGGCCCTGCTATTAGAGCAACAGTAAAGAGCTTAACTCGTAGAGTTATGTAGAGAGTTGTGTATCGGCGAGAAGGTCGTCGCTTATCAGTCGCCGGCACGCGCTGTTCACAAGGCCGCGCGCAGATAGCGACACTCCCCGTGCTACGTTAAATGCGGAGCTTCGACTTTAATGAATAATGCTTAAGCTATGTTTGAAAACGATACTATAACAGAAATACGCCATGCAAGAATTTATTATGAATTACAAGAGGGATTTTATTTTTGCTAAATAATTAATGAGATTTTATAAGTGCTAAAATAAATGCTATAGTTACTATAAAGACAATCATAATGCTTTCTCTTTGCCGCAAGAACATTTGCACAGCACTTCAAGTCAGTATGGCTCACGATAGGATGTCGAGGTCATATTCAAAAAAGTATGCCGTCCTAGAAAACTGATCCGACAATCCCTTTCTGCGCAAGGTCGGTCGCGTAGTGTGCACGTCACACGTCACTCACTCGCGTATCCTCTAATCGTCCTTGTCCTGTCGTGCGGATTCGCATCGTTTAAATATATGGTGATCGATTGTCCCTCCCCCGCCCCCTCTATGGCGCTCTCGCCTCACCCCCCGCCTGCCAGCGTCGCCCCCGAGGGAACGAGTCTTGAGGAACGCTCCGTGAGGGATATGTAGTAATATAACGCGTGGACACGCTCTCGTCCTATTAGTATTATTTTTGCAGTAATTTTCTATTAGAATTTATGTCACATTGATATAATATGTAAGTTAACGTGCATTTATTTTTTTGATGTAGTCCTTCACTAAATATGTTATGAATCGTCAGTATATACGACTGCTGCTTCGAAACGTGTTATAACTGTAGGTCGCTTAAACTTGAAGAAGCTGTGTAAAAAACTTCAGCAACACACAGCATGTTGTGTACATTGGGCATTGATAAAATATAGTTACAAAACATCGACAATATAAAATTCACTTCAACGTGACCCATAACTCACCTTTGTTGGGTTTGAAAGCGGCAAGTTGTGGAGCTGCTTGCTCCTGTTCGTATCGATGTTAGCTGGTGCGGCTTCCCTCGGCAGGTGATCGTGTGTCGGCGCTAATAATCCGCGCGAAGTCCCGCAACACCGGCGCGCCGCTCCCTCAGCGTGCGGATTAATTACAATACACATCGTGAATTAAAACTCAACTATACGATATCGGATATACATACATACATACATACGTATGTTAGTTCATAAAATATTGAACACGGGTTCTAAGTAAAATCTACTGCATAATCGAAGGGGCAGACCTTTAAAATCCCGTGCAAAAGGGCTGGTATCTATAGCCATTCTTCGGGTGCACTTCCAGAGTTACGTTACAATCATTAATATTACCAATATATTCGCTTTGGCGACATTAAGCTGTATAGGTAATTAGGTTAACATAACACGGCGTCCAAACAAACAAAAGAAGAACTCTTTGTCATATGAGTACAGATTAAGATTGTTTACATTCCCATATAATCCTATATAATTTTCATATGTACATCCTATATAATTTTTGATTTAAGTGGCTTAACTTTGATTCTAGTTGTCAAGTACGGTTGATCGGCAACGTATATTAGTTGGCAGTTGTAACTTTTTGTTAATAACTTACTATCGGACTATCAGTAGTTACATGTATAGTCTGTAACTCCGTATGGGAGTAAAGTTTACATACAATGGTCAACAGTTCACAAACAGTTGAAGAGTCGCCGAGCGCTCCCCGGAGACGCGCCGCGCGGCTCGCATCATATCTATTATTCTGGGCACTGGGTAACAATGTTAAACACAAGTTAAAATGCCGTTTTGAAAATCATGATCTGTAACCTGCACTACATATGTTATAAGTTGGTAAGATTTGACTTCTTGTAAAATTATTTGTTACGGATAAACTTAAAAAGTACTTTAGTGATTTTTTAAATGGACACATAAGGTAAGTTAGAAAAGAACATATTAATTATTTACATACATCATACATAAACTCACGCCTGTATTCCCCGAAGGGGTAGGCAGAGGTGCATTTCTGCACCCACATTTCGACAGGTATGTATCAGTCCCACGTAATAGAGGGCGAGCCTATTGCCGTTTTTCGGGCACAATTCCAGACTCCGTGCTGCTACTGAGAATTTCCTAATGGAAAAACCCAATAACACTTTGCCCGACCCGGGAATCAAACCCAGGACCTCTAGATCGCTCGGCACATACTTGTACCGCGAGACCACGAGGCAGTCACTTATTAATTATTTATTACTATGAAATTGCGGCCAAACCAAGGGGGTCCACCCGTTAGTAGGAAATAAATAAATAACTAAAACCTATATAGTTCTTCTCCTATTCTTAAGTCTTGTTGCTGCATAAGATACTCTATATTTTCTAGTATCACAAATACCCACAACATTTAAATATTTGTGGACGTCACACTTCACATTCGGTTTTTAGAACAACTGTGCCACGAAGACTAAAAATTGAAAGTGAATATACTTGAAATATTTACAGTTAAATTTTTACTTTAAATATATTAAGTTCTTTTCCTTTTCAACCACGACTTACTTAAAATAACTATTGAAGATTTTATCCCACATATTTGCTGTACTTTCTGCATACATTTCATTGTATGAGAACGTATTGTGCAGATAATATAATTGTTCAGTATGAAGCTGTATTCACACACGAGCCAGCGCCGCGCCGCGTGTTGCAGACACCGCGCTGGTAAGAATGGATTGTGTCAAATATTTTAGAGCGTTGAACTCACACATTGTTCTCAACTTTACTTACATTTACTGTGACAAAGCGTTCCTCTTTTGGGCAGGAATGAAATAAGTATAAATAATGGGTATTTTTAGTTTTATTCAGCCCGCCTTGTTAGTCCCGCGGCATGGTTAAAAGGTTGGAGGCTTCTTTCACAAATCGGACAATGAAAATTCTTTGCAGCATCATAAAGGATATCAGTTTCTGATAAACGGCAAATACGATGGTAAGTAAGATGGAAGTCGTGATGGCCTCGAGGTTTGGGCACGCGGTCGAGAATCTCGACGGTCGCGGGTTCAAACCCCAGGCACACACCTCTGACTTTTCGAAGTTATGTGTGTATTCACAATGAATTATCACGTACTTTAACGGTGAAGGAAAACATCGTGATGAAACCTGCACACCTAAAAGTTCTTAGAAATTTATTAGGTGTGTAGTCTGCCAACCCGCACTAGGCCAGCGTGGTGGACTAAGGCCTTAACCCTCTCAATGGTAGAGGAGGCCCGTGCCCAGCAGTGGGACGTATATGGGCTGATGATGATGATGATGATGATGACGATGGTAAGTTAAGTGCGTTTCTGTGGCGATTGGTTAAAAATGATACGGATTTCAATTTCATCTCCTGAACTAAATAACTTATTACTTCACTTTGTTTCACTTTTGATATACACAGATTGAATCAAAAATATTTTTAATATATACAAATATATTTAGTACTTTTGATTAGTATGTCACCAAATGTAGCGATCATTCCTTGAACCGCGTTGAGATCGCGCGTGCAGTGCGTCCGTGCATCACCACCGACATGGGAGGAGGTGGGTGGGAGGGGACGGTGTGGGGGAGGTCGGAGTGAGTCGGGCGGAGGTTACGAGGTCGCCTCGCCACCGAACGTGTTGCGAATTTTAATATCGAGTTAGTCGCACAGATTTGAACGAAGTCATTCCCATCGCGACCTTTACGAGGGATTAGCGCGAGACGAGCGACGATTACTGCTCATCAGCAGGCGGAGTAGGCGTGCGGGGTGGCGGCGGCGGCGGGGGAGAACGGGGGGAGGGGAGGCAACAACAGTAAAATGAACGAAAAATAAAACGCAAATGAAAATAGCACAATTGCGCCGTCGGAGTGGCCGCGGTGATAACAAGCCGTCGGGCCGGTGTCGAGTTCTGCCCCAGATTGGAAGATAACAAATTGAAGCAACTCGAGCGCCTTGTGCACTCGCTGGACGGCGAGAGGCGCCGACATCTGCGAGGTTTAATTTGGAGCAACTCGCGCGGGAAATACCAACTCACCATTAATGGAAAACGTTGCGGAAGCAATAAGTGCCGGGCGAACGGCACATTAGCGCCGCGCGACCTTGGAACAGCTGACGCATGCTGGAGGGCTCAGAAGGGCATTACAGCTTACTTGTAACAGGTTTTATTGGTTTTATTGGTTTGGTGGACTCATTTATATTAATTTCTACGTGAAAAATAAATACACCAGTCTTAGGCATGATCCTGACCCAAATTAAAATCTAGATGGTCTAGTATTTAAACTATTAGGAAGTTTTAGGGCTAACAAACAACTAGCCCTTTTTTATATTTGAGATCCAATAGCAGAGCAGTCGTAAACTGCTGTTTTTGGAATATTTGTAGTGTATGCTGCTGAAGTCCTTACAGACGACTTCGCGGGCAGATGATACGTATGTGCATCCATGTATCCCTGGAGGCAGCCACACGAAACACTCGTTAGGCCAAGCGTAAAATTACTTTAAACGTATTATAGAAAATAACTAATTTTACCTCATAAAAAGACGATGTTTTTTCACTATCGAAATTATAAAAGACGGCGACGTAAATTCAACATTCGGGTTCGTAACAATGACAGTGTCTCGAGCACAAACATTTGCTTACAGTTGCCAGGTGGTTTTATTAAAATTCCGTGTCGAAGAAAGAACAAAATTAGCAAAATGTGTTTTTTGTAAAGCTTACGATGACACTTGCCATTTATTTAACACTGAGAGTAGCAAAACGAATTGATTTATGAAGTGACATAACGCGGATGAAATATTTGATTCCACGACATTATAGTAGTAGTAGTGATGGTCTCGAAGTATAGGCGCGAGGACGAGAATCTCGCGGGTTAAAGTGTAGGATTTCGCAGACCGATCGATGTTGCTACTGTTAGAGCGAAGCTTTACCAAGACTCTGGTAATGACCTCTACATTACGGTAGAGCCGACGCCGGGCCGCGTCGCGTCACACGACTCCCTTCCAAATAATTGAACGTGTACGGAACAGCACACATACTACACGCACTGATTAAAGTGCTGTGGGAATTGTCTCTAATAATTTATTACCAGTTTGAATGCTTGAATACGTCATCGTAAAGAGACTGTTTTCTACAGAATTCTCATTAATTAAGTTGTCACAAGAGGATACGAACATTTTTAAACGGAATTTCAAAATGAGTTGAATCCTAATATTGCAGTTTTGAAAGAAGTTTGTTACAAGTGTTATCGCTTTAACTAGTTTGTAGAAACATAAAAATAAATTATATGATAAATAGGAGTTGATAAAATGTTAACACTGCTATGTGGGTAGTTTGAGATTGTTATTGTCACAATTAGAATGTTATGGTGGGGCGGTCTCTATTTCAGCACGTTCAGCCACATCAGGCATCAGCCACATTCACATGTTGCCGCATCAGGTCTTGGGTTGAACAGACCACGATTATGCACCATAATAAGATTGTGTAATAGTTGTGTACTCGTACATATCGAGTAATTATATGAAAATAAAAAGGTGGAAATAACACAATTTCATGCGCAAATCAGAATTTGACAGCCCCGTGGTGCAGTTGGCTAGACACCAGCTTGCGAAACGAGAGGCCGCGGGATAGATCCCCGCACCGAGACAAATTTTTGTGTGATCCACAAATATTTGTTTCGGGTCTGGGTGTTTGTGAGAGCGAAAAGTCTCTCGTAGTTTGTGATACCCACGACACCAGACTCGGTATCTTAATGTGGGGTCAGAACTATGTATGTGACTGTATGGTGTATTTATTTATTTATTATTTAAATCTCCGCATTTATTTTGACTAATATAAAAACACGTTTTACCACGAAAGTTGTTAGATTCTTGATCGAATATAAAAAAGTGCACTGAGTAACTCACATAGTTTTTATTACTGGTTCCGATCTTGCGGGTATCATGGGTATCATATCATGGTAATGCTAGCCTAGTTATAATACTGAAGCGGCGCTGCACTGTGTACCGACACGCCGAGGATGGACATCAAGAAGGCCCGCGTTGTGTCTCGGTGCTGAAGATGTTTGTGTTGGCGGTCAACAGCTTACACACGATTCCGAGTTATTGCACCGCTGGGACTCAGCCATCAAGTGTTTACCCTTGTAGCCAACAACATTTTATATTTCTTCTTTTACTGTAATCACAATGTGCCTGCAGCATTACCTGATTGTATAAAAATACGATTCAAATAGAATATCAACTAGTGAATAACAAAGGCGTCGTAAAATGGCTATGGAACAGCATGAAAAAACAATGTTTTTCATCGTCATATTATACTTAAAATATACGTTTTATACGATGAGTAATTTTCTTTCAACATCCAGACTAAGAATATATTAGTGACAAAAAAGACTTACAAGACGAACCCGTGATCTATTGTTCCTCAATCTTTTTAACAAACTGTCGTTACGTGTAGTAATACAGCTCTAAGTACCCCTTTGGGAATCCGTGAGTGTAAGTTGTGCAATCTATGTTTGTAACTACTTGGTTTGTTTCCCGTGCCTCGTTTATTTCTACAAAGCTGACTTCACATTTTTCCGTGTCAGTTCCGCGCGCTCACTGACTCATTAGTAATTTTTAATTAATGTTTCATGCGGGGCTCTCGGATGCGCTGCACGTGACTCACCTTAGGAATATAGAGCATGCACTTCATTGAATTATATTTATTTGTGTCAAAGAAACTAATTTATTTACATTCTCAACTCTTTTAATTGTAAAAGATTTTTAGTAGCAGTGGCTTACGTAAGGATTGATTTTATATAATTATAACGTATTTTTCAATACACAGTTGATTGTATATGGTAGAGCTACGCAGTAAGCTAGACTATCACTGTCTTACTTAAAATAAACTTGGACCAACCGACTGCCTCGTGCCCCATGCCATCTAGATATCTTGTGGCGAGTGAAGTATTATTGAGTTATTAGTACAAAACTCTCAGTAACAGCACAAACTTTTGGAAAAACTATAAGAAATATTGGCGTAACGTAGTCGCAGATATGCATTTGTGTCTACCTTTTCTGAGACATAGGTATGAATGTGTATGTAAATATGGAGTAATATTAATATGTTTGTGCGATGATTTAGACTTGCAGAGGTTCAATATTCTGGTGGTAGGACAACAGTTCCCGCTCGGACAGCTACCCTACTCCATAAGATAACCCCTATACAGTACACGCAAGCTATTGTGCAAGAACATTTGCCAAGAACAGAGGACGTTGGGACAATACCTGGTTGAGATAAAGTAAAGGCTCTCGTGCATGTCTTCGATGGAGTGTTGCACGGGGCGACACAATACACGCAGCACGGTGTAAGTCGGACACTCGAGGCGGCACAATGGGCGTCTGGGAGCGGGCGCCGATACTCCGCACTGTCACATGAAATAATTGATAACTGACGCCTTCGTTGGAAACTTGCTGTGCCTACATACATACATAAACTCACGCAGGACCTCTAGATCTATAACCCAGGACCTCTAGATCGCACGGCACACACTTGTGCCGCGAGACCACGAGGCAGTCGATCGAGTCGATGGATATAGTGTCCTACGTATAAATTCAGACTATCATCTGTCTATGCGCCAAATTATATCCTGATTTAACATTAAGGTCAATTCAACCGTTGAACGATAGTTTTGTAGATGAATAATGTGCTATTTCCATGTGTTCTAGGGAGTTTGCAAGTCCAAAATTCTCCTTTAATTTCTGGAAGAATATTTATGTATAAATCAACATTTTGTAACTACGATTTATTTTATTCTAGGCATAAATATGTACTGAATATTGTACAATCGCTTTTAACGGTGAAGGAGAACATCGTGATAAAACCTGCACACCTAAAAGTTCTTACGAATTTCTTAGGTGTGTAGTGTGTAGTCCGCCAATCCGCACTAGGCCAGCGTGGTGGACTAAGGCCTAAACCCTCTCAGGTGTAGAGGAGGCCCGTCCCCAGCAGTGGGACGTATTTGGGCTGATGATGATGATGATGATTGTAGAATCCGAGCAACTAATCTATGTCTGTATGTATGTACGTATGTGCTACTCGCGGCGACCTAAGTACATCGTATTTAATTAATGACGTTTACCATTTCATATTGTGTAAGTGCGTTCACCGAACATCTCCTCTGGGAGGTGAGCTAGAGTAAATCTATTAAGTTGAAGTCCCCCCCTCCCCCCCGCCCCGCCCTCGGCGCTGGAGGGCCGGAGTAATAGCTTTGTTAATAATTAATCAAAAATCTCTCCGTGACTTGTTGCGTGATACACGCACGCACTTTCAACACCTGTATTTGAAGTCTTTTTAAATACCATTTAGTGTCAGCCTGTATAAGTAACATTGTTGGACACAAGTCCACTGTACGGTGGAAACAGGCTAGGCTTTAGTTCACCACGCTCGTCTTTTGCGGTCTAGAATTTGATGATGGTTTTAGATGTACATATGTAGCACACATATGTAGCATGCAGAGTACCACTAATTTTTATCTGTTGTCTGGAAAAAACTTATCCAGTGATAAGGCCGCCAATTGTTTCACACAAAGTTTTTTAATCCAATTTGCTGTGTATTGTATTTTGTTATACATATATTAGTAGACAATAAAATCATTATCTATGCATGTATCTCTGCACCACCCTACGGTTGACTGGTAGATAATGCCTTAGGCATTAGTCTGCCTTTTTACGTTTTTATGTATGTATAAAAAGCACAAGTAAATAAATAAATAAAATGAATATAAATAGAAGTAAATAAACACACCCAACTGTCAGATACTTAACCGACTCCACACTAAAGTACGAATCTTGTGTCGTCGGTATCAGAAAGTACGAGAGACTTTGCAGTCTCACAAAAACCCAGGCCTGAACTAAATATTGGTTCCGCAAACTGCGTCACGGGGCTGTCAAATAAATAAAATAAAGTGTGTGGAAATACCTATTACTAATTACAGAAATGTATGGCCAGATGGTACAGTATTTTTAAATTTCTACAGAACCCTACTATTCTGCGATAGAGCTATCCGATAAGGTAGCGCGCGTGACCTACACAGTGGCACTGTTCTGTTGGCGCCAGTCCAGCCGCGACTCTACATACTCCGGTAATTGTTCCCGAAGGATGTGTCGAATGTCGCCCCGGACGGGCCCATATATTATTCATAGTCGTAGTCGGACTCGCAAATAAAATCCACTCGATAACAAGTTTACGCGACGTGCGCTGAACTCTCGAACACATCCAATGAGAACACTTGTAAACGACACGTAAAACATGTGAATGGTATCGCCGTCAAATATTTAGGGCCGTCGCGTGTGTTAGCCGGGCGAGGCGGCGGTGTGTGGAGGGAGGGGGGGGGGGGGGGGGCGGCACAGTGTCCCGCATCACTTTGATGACAGGCGGGCGCGCGGGCTACTCTACTCCCGGTGCTCTGTTTACACTTTATTACGATGTAACACAATTTACTTTATAATAACTGCCGCTGAGGGCTGGTACCCCCCTCCCCCTCCACGTTTCGTCCCGCACAGCCGCTTCTCCCCTTATTCGCAACTTGTTAAACTTTACTGATAAATTACTTAGCGTTTCTCACTTTCGTTTCTTTTTATTTTTTGGGCGTTAGTTAAAGCGGGCGAAATACTTCAGATAAACTTTGTTACTTCTCGTTCTATGAAAAATATGTTTTGGTCTGTCAGTGCGCGGAACAAATTGCGCGGCTCGGCTGCACCCCTCGCCCCTTCACCGACCGCCGACACTTTGTTACGTCGACAAGTTTGCACACAAATATTTTTGAGCGCGCCGTGAATTACACAAATTAAGTTTGGTTAACAAGGGAAACTGGCCCACAGCGGCCGCGGACGAACTTCAAGGTCACTCAGCGTGGAATTTCTCAGAAATATTTACGAAATGTATAGAGACAGCGAGTGTCCAGCCTCGAGCTACACCTGTTGATGGAACGATGACAAGTCTCTAGTACTGGAGGGTTTTCGCTGTATGAAAGCAACGTTGTGTGTGTTTGTGTTTTGCCACTGAGGGCGCCGCTCTATTTTCTTCTTATGTCTCTTGTAAAATGTTTTACTTTGAGTGTACTTTGAGTGTAATAGTTTTGGTTTAAAATAACTTAAAATTGACGATTCAAAAGAGCTTGTAAAAGTCTATTTGAATAAAGATAATTTGACTTGACTTGACTTGTACACTTTAATTGCCCATTTTTTTAAAGTTTTCCGGTTGCTTCGTTGTTAGTTTTACTACGAATTTTCTGATTTTTTGTGTCGTATTCAATGTTTTTATTTCAGAATCTATGTCCTTAGCCCTAGTCCGTACTGCATAGGCAAATTTTAATAGACTTAAACGGTGTTTAACTCGTGTGGGCAGGTCTCCACCCCTCCCTCGCGGAGTGGAGTAGTTCTGAGCGGTCCCCCTTCCCGGCGCGCCCCGCCGCCCCGCTGCCCGCGGACATTGACGCGGAGCTGGTGCGGGACGCGCCGCTGTACCCGCCGCTGCGGAGCGCCGACGACGTCGATGACGTGGAGCGCGCCACCAGTGCCGGCGCCGACACTCATACCACACAAACACACGACGCCGCTGCTGACAGGGAGAAGAGGAGCAGTGCGAATCAGTGGGACGCAGGCGCCAAGGTAAGGCACAATTTTTGTTCATTCGGCCAGGAATGTGAAATTTTCTGAAGCTTTATAGAACACACTATTTGTAGATTTATTTGTTACTAAAGAACCGTGGTTATCTATGCTATTTCATAGAATAAGTAAGAAGCAAGTTCTGTATGTTACCACGAAGGAGAAAGCGTGGGTGGATTCCTAATAAAGAACAAACCTAATGCTGTTTATCGGTCACATTTCCAAAGGTCAACATGCTACTGAGAAAGAGAATAATTAATACATTTGATTTGCCGCTCAAAGTCAGTGGAACACTCGCCACACCATTATGCCTAGGGAACAACACGATACAAGAATAACTGTTCTATCAAGTATAATCAACGAGTAAAAAAATATACATACATAAATACATATGCATGTGTGTGTAGAGTGGCAGCACAAGTCGTCGCGTGAAGACCGGCGACACGATCCTGAACATCCGCGGCGCGGTGCGGGACGCCATCGGCGACGCGGGCGCCGCGCCCGGCCCGCGCGCCTCCTCGCGCCTCGACACCTTCGTCATCCGCCCCGCGCAGCAACCGCCTGCGCGTGCGCACACACACGACACGCCGCGCGCGCAGCCCAATACCGCGCAGGTCCATAAGTTATTATACAGCGTGTTCACAAACATACAATACTTTAGAAGAAACACACAGCCGTGCAAGTCACTGATGTCTGACTGAACTATCGACATTTTCGATAGTTTTTTTCGAAATTGACTGCCTCGTGGTCTCGCGGTACAAGTATGTGCCGTGCGATCTAGAGGTCCTGGGTTCGATTCCCGGGTCGGGCAAAGTGTTATTGGGTTTTTCCATTAGGAAATTCTCGGTAACAGCACGGAGTCTGGAAATGTGCCTGAAAAACGGCAATAGGCTCGCCCCCTATTACGGGGGACTGATACATACTTGGCGAAATGTGGGTGCAGAAATGCACCTCTGCCTATCTCTTCGGGGAATACAGGCGTGAGTTTATGTATGTATGTAGTTTTCGAAATTCATATTTTCATCAAAACTAGTGAGATTTATAACAGAACACCCAACCGATACTACTTATTTCATTTTATGAGTGTATCTGTGAAATCGTGAGCTTTTATTGGTGGTGGCTATAAATTTCTCGAATCGCTTTTTGTTATTTATGTATGGCACTGTTGGGGATATGCATTATTTATTCCGCGCTGAATTTATGGTCCATTGTCCAAGTAGTCTATTTTTATACTATAATCCACTTTTCAGTATTTATAGACAAGTAACATCACACATCTTTGGCTGTTGACTTCAAAATCATAAGCAACCCTGTACAATATATGTTCCATCTCTTGTATGTATAATGGTGTAGGATATACACAGTATGTACATAAGATAGTGGTACAGACGGCGAGGCAGGAGCGCGAGTTGCTGGTGGAGGCGCACGCGCGCGCCAACATCGCGTGCGACCTGCACAACCGCACCGACTCCGAGACACTGCGCTGGTACAAGGACAACGAGGTGAGCGGTTATTCATGTACTTATAAACATTCATTTGTAGTCCATCTCATCCATAAATTGGCATATAATAAAATTAAAAATGTAAACCTATAGACTGTTTTCATTGTGTGTCACAAAATACGAGTACAAATCCTTACTAATATTATAAATGCGAAAGTAACTCTGTCTGTCTGTCTCGCTTTCCTGATAAAACTACTGAACCGATTTAAAAGAAATTTGGTACACAGATAGTTTAGACCCTGAGGAAGGACATAGGCTACTTTTTATCCCGGAAAAGGGGTTTTAAGGGATTGAAATGGAGGATGCAAGGTTGTATGTTGTGTAGACGACTAAAACTATGTATATGTAACTATATGTCTGTTATGCTTTCACGCCTAAATCATTTGACCGATAAAAACGATTTTTGATATGGACATAAATGGGACTCTGTGGAGTAAAATAGACTACAACTTATTTTCTTTCTTAACCCAACCCTGTAGTCTACGCGGACGGAGTCGCGGGCAAAAGCTATTATTTTATAAATTCTTTTTATTGGTAGTGTACTTGTATTCTATCCAATCAATAAAATGTATTTACTGCTATAAGCGTAACGTTAATTATTTTTCTACAAATGTACTTTCAGTTTAACCCGCTCAAATTAAGTGTAATTTACGACATTTAAAAGTTTTATATACAATTATTTTCTCGTTTACACACCCCATTGGCCAAATTCTAAAGTACTGTTATATAGTTATAAGCATACACTAGCTACAGAACTGACATATGTATGTTGTATAGTTTTTTCATCCCTATCCCACCTGCCACTATAACTCCTATGCTCCAGGATCAACAGCGGCACGCACAGTATTGACGCTGAGCACTGAAGCTCAGCGGATCTAAGGGAACCTAATTTTTAATAATCCCGCAACGAAATTAATCAGAAATATTATAAAGGAGGAGTTGGAAAACAAAGATTTGTCTACTTCCCTCCACAGCAAAGCGGCAGACAACATATTGAACTATCAGGTTCCACCCTCACGTAAAAAAGACAATTACAATAATTGATGAAACAATATGCAATTAACGCACCACGGGTAAATAACTATATGATTTTTAATGAATACGACTTAATACATGGATGTTGTATAGCTACTGAACCTGCCGTCGTCCCCGGGCGGCGGTGGGGAGCCGGTGTGGCGCGAGGGCTCGTCGGTAGTGGTGGGGCGCGCCACGCGGGGCGACTCGGGCGCGTGGCGCTGCGCCGGCGTCGACAGAGCTGGCAACACTGTGTCCGGGAAACCCACCAAACTGCTCATATACGGTATGTTAACCAATATGTATATACATACGTGTACACGTTGATTGTACTGTTTCAGAAAACCACATGTGCATAGAACTTCACGATACGTAGAAGGTAATTTTAGTTAAATATTTATAAAAAGACAGTAAAGTATTAATAAAAAAGTGAAGTGAGTGTATTTTACGTATTAGAAAAGTACGTAAATTTCGTCTAAGTCGAAGTCAAAGTCAAAATCATCATTCAAATAGACTTTTACAAGTTCTTTTGAATCGTCAATATTAAACAATTTTTTAAAACTATTGCCATATAGGTATGTATATGAGTTAATTTTACTCCGACAAGAGTGAGTGTGCGATAGCTTTGAGAGGATATGGTGACGTAAGAGAGCGTCTAGAAGAAAGAAAAGGGCAGAATAGAGAGACGTAGTGTAGAAGAAACTTGCATTCACATTATCATAATGTCGTTTTTTCGTCACGGCATACGATTAGATGTTTTAGCGAGGCCTATATGAAATGAAATGAAATGAAATTATTGAATCCATAGAATGTCAAATACATCACTTATAAAAGCAGTGATGGCCTCGAGGTTTAGGCGCGCGGTCGAGAATTTCGGCGGTCGCAGGTTCAAACCCCAGGCACTCACCTCTGACTTTTCGAAGTTATGTGTGTATTCACAATGAATTATCACTTGTTTTAACGGTGAAGGAAAAACATCGTGATAAAACCTGCACACCTAAAAGTTCTTAGGAATTTCTTAGGTGTGTAGTCCGCCAACCCGCTCTAGGCCAGCGTTGTGAACTAAGGCCTAAACCCTCTCAGTTGTAGAGGAGGCCCTTGCCCAGCAGTGGGACAAGAAACTCTAGTGTTGCTCTTTTCCAATCAAGAGATAGTTTACAATATTGATACAAAGAATGAATTTCCCAAATTAGAGCAGCTCATTAATACAATCTCAGACTGTTGTATTGAATATGAGAACAACATAGTCATCTTGAATGGAGAAACTGACATTTAACTAGGTTAAATTATAAATTTAACACGTCATATAAATACAACACGTCCATAATGTATTTTTATTTACGTTAGAATTGCTTTTTTACTATTGCTCATGATTCCTGGAGCTGACAGAACAAACCAAACGCTACACTGAACAAAACTAAAGGCTAATTGACACGACGACGGCTAACATTTGTTCCAGATTCATGATATTGCACTCTACTACTCTATGGCGATTCGTGAAACATTGCAAATTGTGTGGAATAAATCACGTGCGGCTAAACCGAATGCTTGTTTGAAACTGTTTGACAAACGGCCGGCGCCCGCCGCGGGGACATTTGTCGGTAGTTTTACGAGTTTTTGTTTTTGGTAGTACCTACAGATTAAAAATCTTACACTTACAAAAGGAAACTTAATAATATGGACGAAAATATAATGTAAGTCTCATTGCTGGGCATTAAGCTACTATTGAAAAAGGTTGGCCTTAGTCCACTCCATGGGCATAAGTGAAATTCTTCTAAGTGCCGAAGAAGATTCTCGTGGACCCATAGAAGTTCGGGTTTCCTGGCGGTGTTTAGCTTCAACATTGTAACATACATAGCAGTATGTAATATTATTGACAACCTGTTGCAGCTATTCAGTCGTCAATTGTAACTAGATAAGCTATATGTGCAACCAGACATGTTTGTGGAATCCACACATATTTGTTTGGATTACTCTGACGCAATAATGTTTTTTAATTGCTACACAAATTACGTTAAACGTACAATCTTAATATGTGATTGGGAGGTACCAGGGTTGTATTGGGTAGTAACGTGTAGTCTCGTCTTTTATTACTTGGAACGATAACCATACCTACTGGCAATACTTGGTTGTAGGAACCTTCTGTCTACCCGTTTGTGAATATAGGCATGTGAAACTACGTGTGTTTGTGCAGAGGCGGTTCGTTCCGTGTACCTGGCGGTGGACGGGCGGCGGCTGGACGCGGGCAACACGTGGGTGCCCGTCAGGGACAAGACCGAGCTCGAGGTGCGCTGCGTCGCCGAGGGTGAGCATGCACATACACATAATACACACATAATAATACATACAGACATAATTTGACAGCCCCGTAGCGCAATTGGCTTGACACCAGCTTGCGAAACGAGAGGTCGCGGGTTCGATTCTCGCACCGAGACGAATGTTTATGTGATCCACAGATATTTATTTAGGGTCTTGGGTTTGTGAGAGCGAAAAGTCCCTTTTAGTTTCTGATACCCACAAGAATGGTATCTTAGTGTGGCGTCAGAACTATGTACTCGTATGTTGAATAGATGGGTTTATTCAATTTAATTTATAGAGTACCACATCTATACCAGCCCATTTATAGTGGAGCATGACTGTCTTGTACTGTTGGGAAGAGTTATGTCCCAAATAGTATTAATGGTTATATAGTATAGCGGCGTGGTAAACTACTGGGAGATGATGGACTACAACATCTAACGATTTCCTTGTCAAGAACTTTTAGTCTTGTAGGTTTCACGATGTTTTCGATCTCCGTTGAAGAGCCTTATATTAAAATTAGTTAGATGTGTAAATACATGAAGGAGTGTCCTGTAGGCGGCGTCCCTCCCCCGGAGCTGTGGTGGCGACTGATCGCGCTGGAGCCCTCGCTCGACCACCGGCCCTACCTGCGCGTGCACCACTCCAACTACAGCGTCGGTGCGTACTAACTATTTGTTATTTACTAGTACGGGCGTGACAGCACCACGTGTGATGGTACGTGTGGATACAAGTTTTTTTTTACCCTATCCCAGCACACAACCGCCGCTGTAACTCCTGGCTCCAGGATCAACAGCACGCACAGTATTGACGCCGAGCACTGAAGCTCAGCGAGTCTGAGGGAACTTAATTTTTCATGATCCCGCAACGAAATTATTTACAAAAACGACATATAAAGTAGGAGTTGGAAACAAAGAGTTGTCAACTTCCAGTGGATACAAGTATTATAATCATAATACCAGTACCCTGGACCACACGTGGTAGTAACTATAACGTTATGTTAGAGGGCGTGTGGTGGTCGCACGCGGTTGTGACGGCGGCGCGGGAGTTACACAATGCGACGCTGCAGTGTGAAGCCAAGCAGCGCCGCCCGGCCGGCATAGCGGTGCCGACTGCGACCAGCGCGGCCGACAGCGCCACCGCCGCGCCGTACCAGATGCTCACCGCCAAGTTGGAAATACACGTTACTTGTAAGTAAAAAATGGCTTTTTGACAGGCTGATAGTAAATTAAACACGTAAAATTTGATAGCCCATGAGGCACGTTCTAGAGAGTTCTAGAGTAAAAGCCTCAAATCGGCAGGAACAGTGTTGGATGTTCATCCAGAACATGTACAACTTGGTAAATGTAGCAAGACGTAGGATACAGGCCGCTTCTGACAGATTTTGTTTGAGGCCTGTGTCCAGGAGGGGACTCGTAGCTGATGATGAAGATTCCAAAAGCACAAATATAAATAACATTTAACACAACATCAAAAAGTTTTCAGTAAATTAACCCAAAGCTCCAAGTGTAACTTAAACTATTATAAAAACATCAAATACAAATTGATATCTAATATAAAAAGTGCACAAAATAAATAAAATAAAAATAAAATGACGACCGATCGAGTAAATAATTCGAGCAAATTTATAATAAGAAGGCAATTTTTATTTGGCAGGTCATATAATATAATTATGTTATCCTTACTGGACCAAATACATGCCCACTGAGTTGGACTCGCTGGATCTACTCAGGTGTGGGTCGCGCCGCGTAAATTCCAGTAGTAAAGTGAGCCCGCTGAGTTTGTTTCGCCGAGTCTTCTCAGTCAGGGTCGCGTTTGGATCCGGTGGTACCATTAAAATAATACGTGACGTTTCGGAAATACACAAGGTCCATCTCGTTATTTACTTTAAAATAATAATAATAAGATTTTATGTATTTCCTGATGAAAACTAAAAATAAATTATAAAAAAAACCGTAAATATTTTTGTACAAATTATATAAAATGAACCATAGTTAAATTATAATGTAATAATAAAAGATTTTTCTTTTCTGTATTGACTTGTCATAAGTGCTATTTGATTGCCTACGTGACCAAATAAAGCAATTTCATTTCATTTCATTTCATTTCATTTCATTTCAGTAACTTTTCAATCTCACAAACAACAGCGTCTAAATTGCTTAATTTTTGTACTTCGTGTTGCCTTAATGCGGAGATTATATGATTTAAAAAGATGTTCTTGTAATTCCAAATCCGTGGTTCAATTGGCGCCATGTGTGTAGATCCGCCCTCGTTCGTGATCTCGCGATGGCCTGGGTTCGGCGTGTCGCTGTCTGCGGGCGGCGCGGCGGCGCTGCGCTGTGACGTGGACGCCAACCCACCCGCGCGGGCGTGGTGGCAGAGAGACGACGCAGATCCCACCAGGTTAGTGAATTTTACAGCAAGGTATCTAACAGGGCAAAAGTGTAGGGCGCTTGTAATGGAGTCGAATGGTAAGAAAGATAATGAATATTGCTAAAGACACAATCATTTTGGGTTTTTCCAAATCCTTTATTGGCTTGTTTGTACTGCAGCAATAGTAAGTATCGTGCGATCTATAGTCAGATTCCTGGGTCCTGGTTTTAGTATCAGTACTATATCTGTAATGTTCTGTAAAAACTCAATTAACTTTCCCTTTATTACGTGATCTCTTTGAAGTTACGTGAGAGTAGCATTAAAACTGACTTGGTGGGATCTATTTTGAGAATTAAAGGGTTTCTTTATCATCACATCGGACATCGACACCAGCACATCGGAGCCACAGCTATCTCATTCTCAAAACTAGACACAACAGCGATAATTCACTTCAGATTTCCATTCAACGTTAGTATGTACTGTAATCCTATCTGAATGCTGTGAGTATAAAACCAAATAATGTAGTCTTCCTCTGTTCGGTGCGAATTTAAAGACCGCATAAGGTTACGTATTGGTATTACTTGGCTCTCTGCCACTGTGTAGTTAGCGTGTGTTTTGGCACTGCGTTCGACAGATATCTGCTGGAAATATGACGTGCCCCATGTTCCAGTACTGCGTTAGGTAGTGTTGTGGGTGGGTTGTTTGCAATTGGCTACTGCCTCCTAGGTCCAGCGTAAATGATGCTTGCTGACTGAATTATAAGTGATTTAGTGGTAAATTGTCCAAGATCTTATTGTGTGAACTTTTCTACTATTTTCTGGCTTCCTGTTCGGGGATAAAGTCGCGAGAGTATATTTGAGCATATTATTATAAGACATAATTATTAATAGCATTTTGTGTAACTTGAGACCACGCATTTCTATTTATTCCTCTGGGTAAGATAGCAATTCAACATGACTTCAGTGGTCCAGATGGCAAGTGAAGCGATACAGTAGTGAATAGATATGTGTGTACAGCTCCCCCCCGCCGCTGGAGGGCGGTGGCGATGAGAGCGCGCGTGGTTCGGCCACGCTCCGCTGGGCGCCGCTGCGGGGCTCGCACGCGGGCTGGTACCGCTGCCGCGCCACCTGGCTCGACACGGACTACTCCTCCATCGGATACTACCTCAACGTCATCTGTGAGTAGTTCAGCATAACAGCCATCTTTAGCATCGATATTTATAATGTCATCAGCATCCTAACTCGGTAAAATGACAACACCTCACCTGGCTAGAGATGTTTATTTATTCTAAACAGGAGTTACTGCTACTTTTATTTGTTTTACACCTACTCTTTTATTTATTTAGGACCTCAAAAGGGCTAAGACTTGGGAAAATTTGTCAAAATTGGTATATTTTTAAACTTAATAAGAATAAGAAATTAATGGATTTGTTACATTAGTATTAGTAAATCAGTAAACTTTACCGAAAGTTACAATCTCCCATAGTAAAATCAATATCTGCTCTCCATTTTACTTTTTTTCTTACGAACAATTATTACATTTAAAACTGCAAATATTTTTGGCTGCGATCCAAATGTTGTGCGAATTTGTTTAATATGTCTGTAACACGACTGCCTTATAGACTCACAGCGAAACTGTGTGCCACGCAAAATGTTTCCTGCGACGTGTTCTGGGTTTGATTCCCGGGTCGAGCAAAGCGTTATTGGGTTTCTCCATAAGGAAATTCTGAATAGCAAGACTCATTCTGGAAGAGTTTCCTTGAATAGGCAATAGCCTCGCCTCTTCCGCCGGCTTTAAACTCAGTTGACTAGAGTAGAGTACAGAAATGCACCTCTGCCTACCCCTTCGGGAACATGGGTGTGATAGTATGAATATGAATATTTAGTGAAGTTTTAATAATTAAAAGCAGATATTTTAATCAACTTGGAATATGTTTTATTTATCAATTTGAGTTACATCTATACACTTCAGCAACCGGAGGGCAAAGAGAATGAGTGAACGAACTAAAGAAAGAAAGTTACCAGCAATACTACCAACATATATATTTAAACATTCACTCTCTCTGCAATACAGACAACTAAAATATAACTAATATAAACATTGTCATATAAAATAACACCTCTTCTCAATGTTTATATAATACTTATTAACTGAATCAAAGAAACTAAATTTATTCATCACAAACAAAATAAATTGTTCAACATTTTATACCACACCGTATTACAAATTTTGATAATACATCCTTACTTAAAGACTTGGTTAGCATGTCTGCTATTTGTTCTGAAGTACTTATATATTGTATGTTTATCTTATTATTTTTAACTAGATCTTTTACAAAATGGTATCTTATATCAACATGCTTTAATCTTTTAATGAACTCTGTACTAGCATTTAAAATGGCTAACTGATTGTCACAATATATATTATATTTACTGGACTAACCTCATGAAAATTGAAATCATATAATAAATTAACAAGCCAGCATGCTTCACTTGCAGCCATACTCATTGAAACATATTCAGCTTCAGTAAATGATAAACTTACAGAGGATTGCTTCTTTGAGCACCACACAATTAAACAGTTTGCAAATGTAAATAAATAACCTAAAGTCAATTTTCTGTCCTTCTGATCACCCGCCCAATCGGCATCACAAAAACCTTGCAATATACTACCATTACATTTATAAATCAATTTATAATCTATGCTATGCTTAACATAACGCAATACTCTCTTAAGTGCACTTAACAACTCACTATTTGCACATTTTTGATATCTACTTAACATACATACTGTAAAACATAGGTCAGGTCTAGTATCTGAAACTGCATACATAAGGCAGCCAATAATTTGCCTTCAAATTCCTTCTATGTCTTTATTACAATCAGAATTCAATATTTTTGTATTAAAATTTACATCCAAAGGTGTCAATATTGGTTTACAATTCTCCATATTAAATCTTTTAAGTACATTTTCTAAGTAATTTCTTTGTGATAATGTAGTTGTACCATTTTCAAAATTTTGTTTAACACTTATTCCCAAAAAATCTGAAATTAATCCTGTCTTTAATTTTAAATTCTTTATTTAATATTGCTTTCAACTTTGTGACCTCACTTTCATTTGTACCAAGAATTAACAGATTGTCTACATATATTAATAAAAATATTTTATTTGAATCACATTCCTTTATATATAAACATGAGTCACACTTTGACCTTATAAAACCTTCTCGAGTTATTACAGAATTAAAGTTTACATTCCAACATTTAGGTGAAGTGTTGAATCCGTATAATGATTTATTTAACTTTACTATATTATAATGATTATCTGTGTAGGCCCCTTCTGGGAGCCTTACATATACATTTTCTTTAATATCACCATATAGAAACGCCCCAGTGACATCCATTTGATGAATGGGCAAGTTATATTTAGTTGCAATTACTACAAACAATCTAAAAGTTGTTAGCTTAGCAACTGGTGCATAAATGTCATTGAAATCAAATAAATCCTGTTGCTCAAATCCCCTGGCAACAAGCCTAGCTTTATACTGTTTGACATTATTTACATTTTTAATCTTAAAAACCCATTTGCTACTCACAGTTTTTACATTTACAGGTAAATTACAGAATGTCCATGTGTTATTGTCTTTCAGGGTTTGAAGTTCCCTATCAATAGCTGCACTCCACTCACTAGCATCACTTCTACTCATAGCATCACTATATGTAATTGGCTCACACTCACTTTTGTCTAACTACAATATTACACTTGTAGAATGATATTTGTTTACGCACTCGCTTGCTTCTTTCCTTAATGTGTGTTCAATTTGTAAAATTGATAACTGCTGTCATTTGTCACAATGACATATCCCTTGTCTGTGGCGCGATTGACCGAGAACAAGTTCGTTTTCAATTCCGGTACGTACAGCACATTTTCTATCACTGTTTCGATCCATTCACTTCCGTTCGAAACTTGAACCGCCATCTTACCGCAACCAATCGCATCAATCACTGCGCCATTACCAACAATTACCGGTTTGGGCGAAATACTTGAGAATGATGTACCTAAACAATGCGCGATCCTTGCACATGTGTTCGCTGGCGCCAGAATCCACTATCCACTTAGATTTTTGCAGTTCATACGTCGAAAAGACACCAGAAACTACTTACTTACTGAAAATAAAACGAGTTACTTTTCGTTCTATTTTCAGTTCTCGTCATCCTTTGTTTACGAAAACGACACTGAGACTTGAAATGTCCAAGCTTTCCACAATAAAAACAGTTATTACTATTAATATTCTCTTCACTGTTACTTTTGGCATTCCTACAGTCGCTCTGATAATGTCCACTCTTGCCACACTTGAAACATTTTACTATTCTTTTATTTTTAATTAAGAACGCAGAAGATTGCTGCATAATTATCTTCATTCTTCCCTTTCATTCTTTCTTCTTCAATAAGTAATCTTGCAACTAAATTTTCAAAGGTTTGCTTGTCGTCAGGCGCTGACTCCCAAGCCGAAACAAAATGTTTATATTCGTCTGGCAATGACATTAAAACTTTCGTGATTACAAATTTATCTGATATCTCTTCACCCATCTGTTTCAATTGATTCTGCATTTCTTGTATTTTAGACAAGAAAACGGACATATCTATTCCTTTTTCAAACTTGTATTGGAAGAATCTCTGTTGTATAATATACACACTCGTCTCAGTTTTTTGTTCATAAACACTTTGAAGTTTACGCCACATCTCAGCTGAAGTTGTACATGTTATGATATGTTACATAGCCTTTTCCGACATCCGTGTAACGAGTTAAGTTTGCACCTTGGCATCTTTTGCTTCCCATGCAGGTATTTCACTGACGACTTCTGGCTTCACCCGTTTTCCCTCCAAAATGTCCAACTAGCTATGGCCCCGCAACTGCACTGTTGTTTGGAATTTCCAAATATTCCAATTTCTGGCTCCTTCCAACTTGATGATATTGGCGTTGCTATTGCTGTTGCCCTCCATTCCGACCTTGTCCTTTCCCAACCAGGAACAAGTATATTTCGACGATTTTCTTCAGTGCCCGCCCAAGCCAAGCACGCCGCACACTCGTGAGATAACCTCACTTTCCTTCTCGCCGACTTTTCGCTGCCGCAACTCACGCCAATCTACAACAAGCAGGTGTATGTGCCTGGGCCCATAACCTGATGTTGTTTTAATAATTAAAAGCAGATATTTTAATCAACTTGGAATATATTTTATTTCTCAATCTGAGTTACATCTACACATTTCAGCGACCGGAGGGCAAAGAGAATGAGTGAACGAACTAAAGAAAGAAAGTTACCAGCAATACTACCAACATATATATTTAAACATTCACTCTCTCTGCAATACAGACAACTTAAATATAACTAATATAAAAATTGTCATATAAAATAACATTTAGAAATGAGAATATTAATTGATTTTTTAAATAAAGATTTATTGGGCCAGTGGCCGTAACAAACATA
Source organism: Hemaris fuciformis (assembly GCA_907164795.1). NCBI lineage: Eukaryota > Metazoa > Arthropoda > Insecta > Lepidoptera > Sphingidae > Hemaris > Hemaris fuciformis. Next base: position 9,229,854 of record OU015457.1, on the reverse strand, counting down.
GACAAAATAGAAATTACTAAATAGTAACATTACTGAGGGTAAATTGAAAACACAAAACACGAGTAGACGTTCGGACGTAACTACCGCACTGTACAACAGCACAGCAGTGCCCGTTATATAGGCAGCCGACGTGATGACGGCGACTGCTACCCGACACCAATTTATTTCTAACAGTATACCTATAATTTGCCGTAGCCCCCGAGGAAGGTGCAGAGCCCCCGACTGAGCCCGAGCCGGAGTCTGAGGAACCCGACCATCAGAAGGTGGAAGTGCCGCTCGGAGGGAACGTACAGTTGCATTGTCCTAAAGGTATGTCCGTGTTGTGATAGCTTATGCAGACTGTAATTTAGCGACATCTAGTGTTCATTGTCATCAAACTGCCTTTCGAAATCCCATTGCTGGCCACAAAAATCCTCTTTTGTTTAGAGGAGATAAAAAAGTCAGCGTTAATAAAATACGTGGTGGACTAAACCAAGTTGTAAAGGGGGCCCGTACCCAGCAGTGGGACGTATATGGGCTGATGATGATGATGATGAAATAAAATATTAGGTTCGTCGGAAAGTTATAGTGAGATAATGTAGCAGTTGGCACATTGCAATCGATAAGTTGTGTGGCAATAGCGTGGTTCATCGGAGCGACAAATGACCGCGGCCCGCGCCGTGCTGTACCGGCGCCGGTCACTTCCGCAATATCATCGGCAGTTTGCAGTGTAAATCCAGCATTGGTTGTTTGAAATTTCGTACTTTACAGTTAAAAACTATTTTCAAAAGTTTACTATAGCTTAAGCACAGTATAACAGAGATAATGTTGCTACTTGCTAGGTAGTGCAAGTACCTAATAAGAGTCAACGTAGGTCACAAAAGAAATGACTCATCTTGGGCCAGCAGTGGGCATCCTACCTGCCCGTAGTGATGGTACAATGTTGTATGTATGTGTGTGTGTGTGTGTGTGCAGGCAGCGTGGGGTGCTGGTGGCGGCGCGTGGTGGGCAACGCGACCGACTCGTGGGCGCCCGCCGGCTCGCACCACGCGCACGGAGTGCTCGGTAACTATCGCATACTGTATGTTATGTCGCCTAGATGATCATTCATATCTTTTGTTATGATAAAAATCACCATAAGTTATGTTTTACTAATTTGTTATTGATTATACGATTCGTTTCATTTTAATTTCATTCTGAGTTAGGATACAATATACGGTAATACAACATGTAATTGTATACGCTTGCATAATATCTACATTTTGTAATTTGTGCTCGTAAAATATGAAAGTAATAAGAAAAGTAATATAATTTAGTTATTTGATTTGATCTTCACAATGAAGGTTTTAAAAGATTTTGTCGCTGACAACGTTCCATTAGTCGCTTTATTAATACTAAAGCACACTAGTAATGATTGAACTATGTTATGTTAAACAAGCACCTTGTCGTGGTAAGTGAATGAATGTTGAAGTTTAGTATATGTGGTGCAGGTATAAAGGAGGCGCTGTACCAGGAGGGCGGCGAGTACCGGTGCGTGGGCGCGCGCGCGCCGGACCTCATGCGCCTCCGGGAACTCAAGCGAGTCACGCTCAGAGTCACCGGTCAGTACCAAACTTACAACTGCGATGTAGGACTCGCGTTACATACCCCCTAACTAATATTGATTCGTCATCATTATCAGCCCATACACGTCCCACTGTTGGGCACGGGCCTGCTCTACAATTGAGATGGTTTAGGCCTTAGTGCACCACGCTGGCCGTTCCTAAGAACTTTTAGGTGTGCAGGTTTCATCACGATGTTTTCCTTCACTGTTAAAGTGAGTGATTATAATTAACTGTAAACACACATCTACGACCGCCGGAATTCTCGTCCGCGCGCCTTAATCTCGAGGCCATCACTACAAATTGGTTGTAGCAATTTTATGTACCTATAGGTACACACTATTATAGGTAAATACTGTTATATGGTAATAAATCTCAGTAAATTGATTTGCAAAGTCTTTTAAACTTTCTTAATTTTGTAGTGTTGAGAACATAGTCAGTTTTAAAATGCTTGTTAATAATAATAATTGCGTAAATAGTTATTATACGGTAAAATAAAATAACAATTAATATGTTCTGTGAAAATAGCATTGCCTTTAACTTAAACGTTTGGGGTGGAATTGTATTAGGTGCGATTCTCTTTATAACGTGCAAAATACCCGTCTCTATACTTAAAGGTTATTTTATTTATTTTTGAATAGATTGCAAAATATATTTCAATTTTTAAAATCAAAGTCCAGTCAGTCAATGTTGAAATACATATATTCATGTAGTCTTTTCATTAATATTTATAAATTAAAAAGTTTCATGAAAAGTAAACACAGAAACACCTTTTAACAAATGTCCTAAGTTCACTTCCCGCAGTGTAGAAGCACGTGTAATGAGCCGTCCGCGCCCCGACCACTCCGCGCGGAAAATGGCAACCGATGGAAGTCGCTTATTAAATTGTGCACGGACGAACAAATCGAGTGAATTTATGACGAACCGCTGGGCAGATATCGTGCACTTCAAGTACTGGAGGAATGTTGTGAAGTTTCCATAGTGATCGGGTCGACCTCATGTGGATTATTAATGAGCTTGACTCGCGTGGCAAAGTTTGGCGAAGTATTGCTCTTATGTTCTAAACTTGTAATGAGTGTATTAAATGGGAATCACCACAAATTGATTTCCATAGTAGGCAATTAATCAAATATTTGTATGCCAGACAAATAAATCGTGTGAAGATTGAATGCGCAACATTTCTGGCCCTCTAAGCTAACATACCTTGAGACTAATTCATATGTCACGTTAAGTCCTCCACAAAGAACCTGTGGCGTACCATATATTTTATTTATTTATAAAATATATTTATTTATTATAAACATTTAATTTCATGTATATTTATATTATTTACAGTTACACTCACACACATTACACAACACATATACATTCCAATACATCACACTTACAGAACCCAACACATTTATTATAATATTATTTATAATGTGGAGTGCATTGGAGGCGCACGATACCGCGCCGGCATAAACCGGTTTCGTGTAGTGACAGCGAGCGAGCGATGCGCGTCATCGTTTCAACTCACGCGCCGGCCGCGTCGGCAGCGCCGCCGACGCGGCCAGTCGGTACACCTCCCTCGCTCGCGAAGCCCGTGTCACCCGCTACCTCGTCGCCTTATCTCGTCCGCGCTTAATAGCTGCCTTTAATATTATATTCTCGTACTTTGAACTGTCTCGCTTCCTTCTGATATTTCTATTCTGTGACTTTATTGTGTGTGTGAACTGTATCTTCTTGTGCCGTGACTATTGTTATATATACTGTGACTTTTGTTATATATGTGTGCGCCATTAAACGCTTTAAATCGCTTGTGCTTTGTCATTGCGCTCACGCCTGCACCTACCACCATCCGGCACATCATCCTCACGCAACATCAGGCGCTGTCGCTACGTGCCCGCAACCAGGCACACCGACGCCGCCTATACATTAGCCACACATACATTGCTATACTTAGCTACATCATAGCTAAACTAGCTTAACTATAGCTAAACTGGTGACCCCGCTAAGGACACACTACGAGACTAAAGGTACGAAATTCGCAATGAGTGACCATAGCGAAGCCAACACGACAACCCGACGTACACGCGGAGTTCGTCCTTCGGCTGACCGCTACGACGCCACGTGCGGCATTATAGAAATTAGGGTTCCGCAATTTACACCCGAAGACCCTGAATTGTGGTTTGCATTACTCGAAGCACAATTTCAATGCTTTAATATAACGGACGATTTAACAAAATTTTATCACGTCACGACCAGTCTTAATCTAACCAATGCACAAGCCGTAAAGGATATAATCCTGAACCCTCCATCTACGGACCGCTATTTTAAGCTCAAATCAGAATTAATAAAACGATTAGCGGCTTCTGAGGAGAAAAGGCTCGAGCAACTGCTGACCCACGAACAGCTCGGCGACCGGAAGCCTTCCCAATATCTGCGGCATCTTCAAGAATTAGCTGGCCCTTCAACACCTGAAGTAATGCTGAGGCACATATGGACCAGCAGACTTCCGCGAGATATCCAGACTATGCTGGCATCACAGCCTACCTACTCCCTGGAGCAGCTGGCTGACCTGGCGGACCGCATCAAGGAGCTGACCTCATCCCACACGGCCACTCTTCGACAGTCTTCACAGTCTCAGCCACCCAGGCGCTAACGCAATGGCGAAACTCGTCGCCGATCGCTTCGTTTGGCCTGGGATGCGCAAAGACTGTCGAGAGTGGTCTCGTCAGTGCCTGGCATGCCAACGCGCCAAGGTAAATCGCCACGTGTCAGCACCATTGGGCACGTTCGATTTGCCCCGCGCCCGGTTCGCCTTCATCCACGTGGACATCGTCGGCCCTCTGCCCGTCTCCCACGGGTACCGTTATTGTCTTACGGCGGTGGATCGTTTCACTCGCTGGCCCGAAGTCACGCCTCTGATGGACATCACTGCCGAAACTGTCGGCAAGGCGTTAATATCATGGATATCCAGATTTGGATGTCCATCTGATATCGTCACCGACCGCGGACGACAGTTTGAATCGTCACTTTTCCAATATCTTGGAAAAGTGATTGGATTCAAACATCGCAGGACAACCGCGTATCATCCATCATGCAACGGGCTAGTGGAACGATTTCACCGCCAACTCAAAGCTGCCATAATGTGCCACGCAGACTCCGGCTGGGTGGACGCTTTACCCTTGGTGCTGTTGGGCATCAGAAGCGCCTACAAAGACGACCTCAAATCGTCATCTGCCGAACTGGTCTATGGTGAGCCTCTCCGACTGCCCGGTGAATTCTTTGAGCAACCTTCAACACCTGTCTCCACAGACATCTCAGAATTCACCACACGCCTGCGGCAGTTTGCCCTCAAACTCCAGCCGACTCCAGCTTCACGTCACAGTAGGGAGAAAATCTTTGTGTACAAAGACCTAGCTACCGCCAGCCATGTCTTCTTGCGGGACGATTCCTCTCGCGGTTCCTTACAGCCTCCCTACACTGGTCCCTACGAGGTCATAAACCGCGGGGACAAGACCTTCAACATACAGGTCAAAGGGAAGAGTGTGACAGTATCAGTAGACCGCCTTAAGCCGGCCTACATACTTGTCGACCCATCTCCCAATCCTACTCCAGCTCCTCCACTAACTCCACCTACTACACCTACTATCCCAACTTCTAGCCAACCTCCCACCCCACCATCTTCTCCTCTTCATCCTGCTTCCACGGGGCATACCCCCCCAGCACAGGATGACGTCAAAAGGACTCGCTCGGGCCGCAGAGTTCGCTTTCCGGACTATTATCGCCCGTAGTAACGGTCTCAGGGGGGGAGTGATGTGGCGTACCATATATTTTATTTATTTATAAAATATATTTATTTATTATAAACATTTAATTTCATGTATATTTATATTATTTACAGTTACACTCACACACATTACACAACACATATACATTCCAATACATCACACTTACAGAACCCAACACATTTATTATAATATTATTTATAATGTGGAGTGCATTGGAGGCGCACGATACCGCGCCGGCATAAACCGGTTTCGTGTAGTGACAGCGAGCGAGCGATGCGCGTCATCGTTTCAACTCACGCGCCGGCCGCGTCGGCAGCGCCGCCGACGCGGCCAGTCGGTACACCTCCCTCGCTCGCGAAGCCCGTGTCACCCGCTACCTCGTCGCCTTATCTCGTCCGCGCTTAATAGCTGCCTTTAATATTATATTCTCGTACTTTGAACTGTCTCGCTTCCTTCTGATATTTCTATTCTGTGACTTTATTGTGTGTGTGAACTGTATCTTCTTGTGCCGTGACTATTGTTATATATACTGTGACTTTTGTTATATATGTGTGCGCCATTAAACGCTTTAAATCGCTTGTGCTTTGTCATTGCGCTCACGCCTGCACCTACCACCATCCGGCACATCATCCTCACGCAACATCAGGCGCTGTCGCTACGTGCCCGCAACCAGGCACACCGACGCCGCCTATACATTAGCCACACATACATTGCTATACTTAGCTACATCATAGCTAAACTAGCTTAACTATAGCTAAAAACCCATTGGGTATATATGTATGGACATATAGGCATACCTAACTTTACGCTAGTATTCCCAGAAGGGGTAGGCAGAGGTGTATTTTTGCACCCAAATTTTGCAAAGTACGTATCAGTCCCACGTAATAGGGGGCGAGCTTATTGCTGTCTTTCAGGCACATTTCCATACTCCATGCTGCTATTGAGAATTTCCTAATAGAAAACCCCATTAACACTTTGCCCGACTTGGGAATCGATCCCGGGACCTCTAGATCGCACAACACATACCTACTTGTACCGCAAGACCAAGAGGCAGTCTAGTTTGTCTCAAGAATTAACTGATACTAGGTCAACACGGTGGTATGTGCCTTACCTTTCTCAATTGGATGAGACCAGTGACCATCAGTAAGGCTGATGACGAATGTAGTGTCCTCCACAGGGAATCACTCAAGTATGAAAAGTCTTAAACCCACACTTGGTTAGCATTGTGGAGTAATGCCTACCCTGCTCAACCGTGGACCATTCCCGAAACCTGCAGTTGGACCTACGAACTATAAGGTGATGATATGGTGCAGGTGGCGCCACGGCGACGGCGCTGAGCGCGGAGCCGGCGCGCGGCGGCGGGTGGCGGCTGGAGTGCGGCGCGTGCGGGCGCGGCGTGCGCGTGGCGTGGGTGTTGCCGGACGGGCGCGTGGCGCGCGCCGCCCTCGCGCCGGACCTCGCGCAGCACTGCTGGCGCGCCGCGCTGCACGTCAGGGACCCCGACGAGGTACACACCAGTACTACTGATTCATGATGATGACTTTTGTTCCTTCTACTTTTCCAGCGAATTGATGTTACGTAAATACCTGAAACATTTAGTGAATGATTTCTAAAACAAAAGAGATAGTATGGCTATATGTATGTTATTTCAGATTCTTTTTATGAATAACATCGTGAAAATATAAAACTTTTACGCAATCCAGTCACATTTGACGTTATGTTTTAGACCATCGTAACGCCATGAAGAAAAGCCCATTTACTGCTACAAAATTCTATAACAGTACAAAACTCATCAAATGTATCTCAGGAGATAATCGGGAAAACGTATCACACTTACAGTTATCCTAACGCGAATCGGTATCTCTGACATAATTACATTCTGGTTCCACTAGCGTAACTTGAGGCTCCACTTACTCCCGGGTTCTTGTCCCCAGGTATGGTGTGTGGCGGTTGGTGGGGGTGGGGGGGCGGTGGCGGTGTTCCCCCGCCGCGGCGCGCACCCCTCCCCCGCGCCCGCCAGGCACACGGTGCGCGCGCTGCACGACGCCGCCATCACCCATCACCCAACCATCATCATCTTCATCGCACTGGTGATGACGCTGTGGTGAACTCGAGCGGGGATCTGTAATGCCGTGCTCTGATGAACTGGAGGCTGTGGTGCCAACGTCGCGAGTGTTGTCGTGCCGACAAAATGGAAGTGCTTCAGTGACCGTAAATGTCGGAAGCAAATGGATCAATTATGTATGAAGAAAAATATCATCTAGTAATTAACTTGCATAATTTATTTTCTGGTCGTTTTTATCAATGTCTTAATTATGTCGTATAATATTTTCCTAAAAATTGAAATTTATTGCTCATTTGTGAAAATTGTTATTGGACTTATTATTAAGTGCTGATTAGGGTGACCTCATTTTAACGTTTCTTTCACTTCATCAAAAATCGGTCGACAATTAGTCAACACTCGTTTGACAATCGACCATCACTCGGTCGACACTTGGCCGACACTCGGCCGTCTTTCCTTACATTAGTCTTCGTAGTGCGTACTGTGTATCGTTATTAATAATTTGTTACTCTTAGTGTACTCACGGTCGCGTCGCGTGCGCTGCGCCAACAAACTGTCTTTTCCCCTTCTTATCCCTTATTACTTCAGTCACACAAATTATAGACGATACCGTCCAATCAGATGGTTACAAACTATTACGAATTTAGATTCAAATATTTCGTGTGACTCTATTCTTCCTGCTTTCGCGTACTTTCCGTGCTTTCCTCTAAACTCCCGCGAAGCCGCATATAATGTGACTTCCTATGAAGACTAAGTCGTCTCTGTCTCTGCCGTCTGAGCACTTGTTAAAGTTTACATATATTATATGATTGTTGTTCCTTTTGCTTCTTGAATCCTTGTCGGCGTAACTAAGTGATTTTGAATTATTCCGTAACATCAAAATCGTGTAAAATTGGTTGATATTGATATATATCCCTATTAATGTTAATTACGCCTGCGACAGTAACTTATCGCCGACTCGTCTGTTCTCGATCCCTTAGTTGTAAGACTGTACATAGTGTTGTGTTGCGTGCGGCGCGCGCGACCCGATGCTCTCGTCCTACTTTCCTAACCCTCTGCGTCATTGTCGTCTAACGTGTAATATAAACAGGAAGCGGATGTGCCAAATTGTTGATAATTAATTATTAAAATTTCTTATACGAGTGTTCGATATGTGTTTAGTTGTGTGCGAACGGGAATTAGTGCAATGTGAACACCAAAGGTATGCGTGTGTGTGTGTCGAATTGAGTGTGTTTGCTGAAGTAGCGGCCGATGTGCGAGTGAGGCCGGGGTACTCAAGTGCTGCCCTCTCCGATTGAGTTGGTTATTACTTTCGGAACATAAAAAAAATGGGTTTTCGTAATTTGAGATAGATGATGATTTTGCTTGTCTGTTGTGTTGTGTTACAAATTCAATTTCTATTTTGAATATGACTGCTCTTACCATTTCTACCCTATCTCGTTTAAGTATAATTTATAACTAAACGTCAATTTTTACAACGATTTTTAAAACTGACAACGAAAATAAAATTTCAGATGCCCAAAGTCGTTTGTGATGTACGTAAATTATATATCTATGTCATAGAAATGTTAGCGTATTAGGTAATTAGGTGCTATCTTTAAAGGAGGATACAAAATCAAATAAAGGGCTAGCACGAGAGTCCCGCGGGCAAGGGAGCGAGCTAGCGTCATAGTTGTAAACATAATATATTTTATATAGATGTCAAATTAATTGTAACTGTGACTCACACATGCCGTGCGAGAGCTTCACCGCCGTACGAGTCGTGTTATATGTCAATTGTGTGCGCCAGCGGTCGCGCAGCTGTCGACCTGGCGTCGCGCAACTGGCGACGTCGTGTCGCCGTGCAGTCGGTGAGATGCGCGTCCGCTGCGCACGATCGCTACCACAATTTTTGCCACAATGTCGTGTAGGCTAAGTATATATAAAGTTGCGTGTAGTGCAGTGTCGACGTCTGTTTGTTTGTCGCGTTGTCTCACCGTCGTGTAATTATGTTTAGTCGCTCATCATGATTGCGCTGCGGGTGCTGCACGCGGCGGCTTCGCGTTGCATTTTCACACTTTGTGAGTGACCAAACAAAATGATATTTTATCGTTCACAAGGCGAACCGATCAACTTATAACTCTCACGAACCGATCACCCACCCTAAACTTTTTGTTATTGAGAAAGGTAGTTGAGGAAAGTTTTGTAATAGTATAAGGGAGTTACTGCGGGTGATGCGTGCCGCTGCGTGCAATTCTCGGGCTCAGTCGGCGTTGTTGTTAAGAATTGTGGACGGGGTGGGGTCAGGGGTGGAAGGGTGGCGGGGAGGAGTGGCAGAGTGCTTGAAAGTGTGTGTGTTTGCGTGCGTGCGGGGAAGGCGCGGGCGCGTTGCGGACCGGAACAAAGTCGATAATTGTCAATGAAGAGAATTTAAAAATCAGTAACTGTTAGTTTAGTTAATTAGGTCATAGTCGAAATGTATTTTTGTATTGTGTCTCATGATGTGCGGGTCAATTGTAAGACGCGCGTGCGACGATCTCTAGAGGCTGTAGACACCGCTCGCGAGTGTCGGAGAGTCACGCGAGCTCGCCGCGCCCGCGGCGTCAAAAATGTTGTATAAATGTTTAAAATTGAAAGTTTAATTTGACGTACCTGGATCGTGAAGGAACCATCCGTCCATTGCGGAATTCGAAGTAGCTAGTTAAGAAGCCGCTTAGCACCCTTCCTTTCTTCTTCAACACTTCATTCTCTCCAGCGACGCTGTCGTATCCCGTAGGTAACGCAATGTGCTGTATTGTATATAGGTAATATATGTGTAGCTGAGACGTCTGTGCAGCGGTCCCGGCCCCGCGGCCCCCGCACTCTGACGCGCGCCTCCGGATCGCTTGCGACCAACATGCCTTACACACACGACACCGCTAAGGCACCGCCCTACCAACACATCAGAGCGTTCAACATGAAACACGATGAATCCATTCAATCCTTTGCGAGTACGTCAGCAACCGTCTAAAGGTTAATACATAATGCTCCATCGGCGAGATCAAAAGGTCGGGCGCGCCGCGAGCCGCCACTCCGCGTCCTGAACACAAAGACGTTGCTATACATTCAATGTTATAATCCCGTTATTACTTTTCTACAATGTTTCATATCAAAAGGCTTCGGGCGAAACGACGCCTTTCAAACGACGACGTATGAATCTCTTAGGAATATTTTTCCGCTTAAATGGCCATAAAAGGGTATGTATCCGGTATGTTGCGTAGCGTAAGGCGGTGTCGCGAGTGTCGTGCGGAAGTCGCGCTGGTGTCGCGCTGTAGTCGCGCGCGCGTCGCTCTCGTGCAACAGTCGCATGCATGACCGCGCGAGGTAAGCGTCCGTTGAAACTTTGTGTGTCGCGCGCCGGTGCCAACACACCCCACTATATATACATACATAGATCATAATTATATAATATATATTTACATTATTGATATACATTTTATTGTTTTACTTTGATATTTAATGTACAGAATCCATATATTCATCGCAATGTGTTTATGGAAACTCGTATACTGGATAAAATAAACCATATGAAAAAATATATTGTTGACTTTAATTTCCACCATCTCGCGTTATATCAGTGGAGATCATAAAGTGTGCTCGCGAGCGAATCTGAAATCTATTCCACTTGAGATAAAGTCCATTATGAAGGCATAGCGGCACGTTTTAATAAAATTAATTTGACTAAGAGTGCGTAAAGAGCCAGCCATGCGTACAATCGAAGCGGACGGAGGCAAAGTTTTAGCGAAATTAGGAGATTTTAATGTATGCGCGCGTGGTGCTGAGAGCTGGGCCGTGCAGCCGACGGGAGCTGGAGGGCGGTGCGGGGAGGAAGCAGGGGGGGAGGCGTAGCGACCAGCGCAGCGCTGCGGCCGCGGCAATAACAACTGCATCGAGGCGCGATATTGGGATGAATAATGCATGACTTTGTTCAAGGAGGCTAAAATTGACCGCTCAAAGAATCCGCTCGCGTATTTATGATTTATGCGCTGCTCTCAATCGTAGTGTCCGCATAAAGTTCGAGGATATATCGAAGTAACAATTGAGAATATTTATTTATTATCACAATATGTGCAGTTTTTACACTTCGAATTCATATAACAGTCTAAACTTATACAAGAATTTTATTATTGTGTTATTGTTGACATGTTTGGTATTTCAATGAGAAATTAAAATTAAATATAGCTGTTGTTAAGCCAACTACGTTACTGACAAAAAATTACAATTAAAAACCAATCGTAAAATTTATAACTTTTAGGCACACTGTTAAAGGGGGAAAATACAAATATTTTTCATACTCCTACTACGCATTACATATGATTAACTTTTATTATTATATTTCAATATTTCAATAATACATTCATTTATTTACATTTATTGTACTTACAAATAAAATAATGGAGAACCTAAACTAAATATAAAAAACAAGAAGCGGTCTTAAAGCTGTACGCAATTTCTGACAGACAAAAGAGAGAGAAAGAAGAGGAAAAATAAAGCGGTTAGCATCAAGTAGAAAAGACATAAAAAGAAAATAATAATAATAATATACGAAGAACCAAGAATTTATTTATTTATCAAAATACTTAAGTCCGCTAGACCCTTGCAAGTCGAACAAGAATATAAAGTCGCAAAAGGCCGAGTCTGTATGTAAACTGACACAAATGGTGAATTACTGTCTCTACCAACACGAGGGTACCCTTTTTAGGGATAACACGCGGTAGAGACGCGCGCCAGTGTTTCTATGTAGAGTTGTAGAGCCGAGGGGTGGGGCGAAGTAGCAACCTTTCTTAACATGATGGATTGGTCACTACACATTGGCAAAAGGAAACATAAACATACAGAAACGGCTTTTATTTAACGAAGGAAAGGTTCTGAGAAATATGTCAGACATATGCTCCCGCCTGCGTTTCCCGAAGGGGTAGGCAGAGTTATATTACTGCACCCACATTTCCCCAAGTATGTATCAGTCCCACGTAATACGGGGCGAGCATATTGCCATTTTTCCGACACACACAGACTCCGTGCTGCTATTAAGAATTTACTAATGGAAAAATTCAATAACACTGCCCGACCTGGAAATTGAACCCAGGTTCGTACTGCACATATTTGAGCCGCAATACCACGAGGGAGTCGAATATGAATCGCTCGAGAAAGTTTATTTAATCATTTTATTACATGCACTTTAGTTTGGATCAACTAAAATGTTCAGCACAATGTAAATAATACTCAAAAACAACACTTAAAACTTTACCAAACGAACATCAGGTTTTATCAAACAAAAACCCATTTGGCGAATAACATTTGTTTTAGTGCGACGCAAAGTAAATAAACCCGCGTCAAATAAAACAGAGCTGTTAAAAACAACGCTTTATGAATGAAATAACACAAAAAGTGCAAATAAAAGCTGGGTAGAGGCGTAGAGCCGGAGCAAACAGGCCGTGTGTCACGCGCCGCGTGTGTGTAGAGTGGTAGAGCGGCGGAGTGGTAGAGACGCCTTGTACGTAATAACGCGGACAAATTGCTCCATTGACACTTTCAGACACAGAGCGCCGCGGAATTTTAATATTTACTTTCGGCAGATTGCGATAGAGCTCGTGTTATGAGACATTTTTGCGATGAAAATATAGCGTGTGACTTAGTAGATATATGTTAATAAAATATACATACATACATAAACTCACGCCTGTATTCCCCGAAGGGGTAGGCAGAGGTGCATTTCTGCACCCACATTTCGCCAAGTATGTATCGGTCCCACGTAATAGGGGGCGAGCCTATTGCCGTTTTTCGGGCACATTTCCAGACTCCGTGCTGTTACCGAGAATTTCCTAACGGAAAAACCCAATAACACTTTGCCCGACCCGGGAATCGAACCCAGGACCTCTAGATCGCACGGCACATACTTGTACCGCGAGACCACGAGGCAGTTAAATATGTATATGGTTAAATGACAGTTTCTCCATTCTAGATAGTCATTATAGTCATATAGTTATTCTCATATTCAATACAACAGTCTGAGATTGTATTATTGAGCTATGAGCTACTCTAATTCGAAAAATTCAGTGTTTGTATCAATATTGTAAACTATCTCTTGATTGGAAAAGAGCAACACCAGAGTTTCTTGCCCGTTCTTCTCTAGTGATGACTGCCTTCCGAACAGGGTAGTAGACAAAATTTTGAAATGAATGTAAGTGATGTATTTGACATTTTATAGATTCATTGATATTGCAAACGCAGCATCACGGGTGTATACTCGAAGAGGTACATAAAGGTGTATTTCTGCAAACACGTTTCGTCAGCTATTTTTATACTAGATTGATGGCAAGCATATTGCTTACAAAGCATAGTAGGACGTGCATTTAGGACAGTTGTCAGAAAGTATAAATTTCATCTATGAAGGGACATAAAAGTACATGTCGAAGGTACAACCGACAGCGAGTAATTTATTCATGATGCCTATATTTAAATAAATAAATACTCCCAAAAGTAACAAACATAGTTCCGACCCCACACTAATATCAAGTCTTGTGTCGTGGGTATTGGAAACTATGAGAAACTTTTCACTCTCACAAACACCCAGACAAATATTTGCGGATCACAGAAACATTTTTCGCGGTGCGGGATCGAACCCGCGACCTTTCGTTTCGCAAGCTGGTGTCTAGCCAATTGCGCCACAGGACTGTCAAAAGAGCTTAAAAGATGCGCAGATAAGAATTAAAAAAAATGAAGGTTATATACATTCGCGTTAGGTAATGAAACTACATACATATAACTGTAGGTATACTTGTGAAGCGTCGAATAATAAAAGCTAAAGAAATTTGATCCTGTTTTTTTAAAGCCGTAGAACTAAAACTTTCTAAGTTAACTCACCGATACATCACATGTGTAACGAGATTATTGGAACTGGGGCAACATCAATCACTACACGCAACATCACATCAAATTGGTTGTTATCAAAAATTCCGATACAGAATTTATTTTGTTATTTTTTATTTTTAATACGCCCGATGGCAGGTATACTCACGCTTATTATTTAACCCTGAATGGGTTGGCAGAGCTTTCTGCACCCACGTCTCGCGAATTGAAATTATGATTCCTATGTAATATGGGGTGAGTCATATTTCCCGATTTCATGCTGCTAATTAATAACCTTAGTCCGACAAGGGTATTGAATACGAGACCTCGTAACTGCTGTTACGGTCCACCTGACGGCGGGAACAAATAAGAACACAAATTCAAGATTACAATCGATTTATTAAAAATATAAATTTAAAAAAAAAACTATATTTATGACTACACCCGGGGTGTGGATTCTTGGCACAGGAAAGTTTTCTGGTCTTAATAAACCCTATGTGCACTGGGGGACTTAACTTTGGTCTTTCGATCCCGTGACGCGTGGGGGGGTCTTCGGTGATACTTCGGAAGGCCCTCAGCCGCAGAGGTCAGCTGGAGTCGATGGGCAGAAGCGTTGCCTGCTCTCCCCTACGGTGGACGTGCAGCTCGTAGTTCTCAATCCGAGCGGTGGACCCCCAGTTTCCTGGAACGCGTCGAAACGACACTTGTAGCGCGAAAGATCCGACACCCAGGCACTAGCCGAGACCAGGAATGGGCGTCGGCATCTTTCGCGAAGCAATTAAAAAAATAGCGGAATGAAGTGGCGACATTTAGGTCCAGTTGAAAAAAAATATTTAAACGAAATATAGTTATAATTCAAATGCCAATATAATTAATAATTATTATTTAAGTTACCCAACACAGGATCAAACCCCAACTGTTTATATGCCGGACGATCACTATTCCATGACGCGATGAGTATAAAATAAATAATTACACTTAAACTTCTACACAAGTACAGGAAGTTACATTTATGAATACGAGTGAAGCAATGACCTTTGAAATTTATTTCGACGGTACATCGAGAAATCTTAACATCACGCTAATCTAGAAAATAAATCTCACAGCTATGTATTTGTGGTTTATGTAAACATTACAACAATGATAAAAAATTTACTGGCTTTAAAGTCTAAACAAACTAATACAAATTTTCGGTGGCAATTTTTAATAGAATACTGATTACTCAAATTTAGTTTGAGTTGAGCTTATTATTTACAAGTATGTATTTAAATTTAGAATTTTTACGAACAAAAGCCACCGATATTAACAACATACGCGTGGAATACACAGTGGGAATTAATTATCGCGGCCATATTGATTTGGACTAAATTAATATCAGGTATAATAGAATGTTAATGAAGAAAAATACCGCGGCGAAACATATTTAAAACCTATCGGAAAGATTAAATAGATAAGGTTATATTTTACCAATTTTAAGATACTCGCTGTCACATTTCGTTACGTTGTTAAACCACTATCAAGAAATATATCGATGGGTCCTACGTATAAGGGCCAAAATGCAAAATCACAACTTTACAGGAGAGGCTTCCAAAGTTTTAACTTGCTATAATTTTAGATTGATAAAACCGCAATTTATGAAACTTTGCTTGTTTGCTAAGACAATTATCCTCCTTATTTATACTACACTATTTTATATTTATATCTATTAGATTTTTTTTTACTGCACATTGGCCCTTTTACGTTAGTTTAAGTTAAAATTATTTATATTTAAAAACAACATAAAAGGGCCAATGTGTCAAATTGGCCCATATACGTGTATTATGCTAAGTTGCATAAAATAAATATTTTTAAATTTTTTTGCTCATAAAATCAATTAACAACTGAAGCAGTTGATAATTAATTAATTATAATATAACCTTTTTGGATATTTAGGTAATTAAATCACATTGACACTTATACGTTTTACAATCTGCTAACCTACTAACTGTGGTTTCAGATAGAAAATATAAAAAATAGACAAAACTCACAATAGTTTCAATCATTTATTGAAACAAAAATTGAAGTAGCTTTAACCTATAATTATGGACCCGTATTCAATGTTTTTTGGTATTATCATAAGAATCTCTCTCTCTCTCTCTCTCTGGTCGGTCCCTCATATCTGAGGATCGTGGTCAACATTAGGGTGACATCTGGAGCGGATGATCTGCTTCCACCGGATTCTGTCCAGCGCGTCCCTTACGGCAGTATAGAATGTGGAGGACGACGACTCTTTCACTTGATCGGACCATCTCGTTGGTGCACGACCACGTGACCTCTTGCCTTCGGTGTTCCCAACCACAATCATTTTCTCTAGATTTCCGTCGCCTCTGCGCATCGTGTGACCGAAGTACGAAAGGATGCGTTGCTGACATACACTGGACAAGCGAGTTTTTATTCGGAGTTGGGTCAGGATTGATGCATTGGTGCGTTTCGCAGTCCATGGTATCCTCAACATCCGCCTCCAGCACCACATTTCGAATGCATCAATCCGTTGTCTCTCTCTAGCTAGAATTGTCCAGGTTTCTACTCCATACAAGAAGATTGGAAATATTAGGGCACGTATCAGTCTGATCTTGGTTTAGCAAGGGGAGAACGGAAATAACACCTATCCGGCCCAACAGCCAACCTCACCTGCACGCATCGGTGGTTCGTTACGAATAGCCGATGGCGACGTCCCTTTTCGTCGCGGTGCTCCCTGCTAGATAACGGACGAGGCTCTGGCGACTGAGCAATGGCGGTATAACCATTCCACCGGTCAGGCAACTAACCGACGAGGCAACAGCGGCCTTGAAGTCTAAATAACTTCAAAAAAGTCTGGGGCAGAAGGTAACGGGAACCCACTGCTTCTATTTTCCCAAGAGAGTCAACATGAAAGGTCGAAGAAAAATATTTAGTAATCATAAGAATAATTAACCAATAAAAGAACTTGAGATTTTAGTTTGATTAACAAAATCGCGTAATAAGGTTATACTAAATAATGTAGGGTAAGTACTTCACATCACACAAGTCTGAATCTCAGTACAGTCAAGTAATAAAATTTCCAAAATCAACATTACTCATTAATAAGTGAAAAATCACTAATTGTCTTCATTGTCACTATCATTCATAGGCACAATGTCATTAGATGCTACTAATTTTTCATAATAACTGTGGTATACCGATGGGATAATATTTTTACGACATAAAATATCCAGCAAGTCTTTCTTCTTAGATGGTTGTATCAGTAACAGTTGATTGTAACATAGTTGTAGAGGAATATCTGTTGGTCCATCGGCAATTCGTCTTCTTGTTCGCACTGACTGATCTAAGGTTTTAATATAATTTTCAATAGAATCTTCACCCAAAATTAATTTATGGTACAAAACGTATGATTCGTCTCGGCTTACTCGAATTTGTTTTATTTTAGACCAAAGGATTTTTTGTCCTTCTGAGTTTTAGTCGTCCACTTAAACTGTGTACCTATTTGTCTGTATCTTTTTGAAGTTACAAATCATATTTGGAAGTACATCTATGACATTATAAGGACTTCCTTTTGATTTTGCCCATCGAATCAATGAGCTCTATTCAGAGGGTGTGTAAATATTTTTATATTTTGAAGCTCATTCAATGGTAGCGTGTATGGAGTCGTCTTCATTCTGAGTGTGGCCTACCTCAAGAAAAGAGTGTTTTGTATTCAAATTAAACTGTTTAAACATAATCCTGTTTCGGTTTTGGCTAGTGCAGTTGTCTGACCAAAATCTGAAGTCGTCACAACCTTCTTGACTTTTTAATTTAATTATATCATAAACATAGCTCGCTATTTCAGTCGATTCATTATCGTTATATACTTTTAACGTCTTGCTGTAATAAAATAGACTAATGTCACCACTTGGGGACAACACTTTTTGCAAATCAAGCAGTAGCGCAGAAAATGTTCGTGTCATTTTGTGAATCACGTTTATAATTTTCTTTTAAAGATCTAGACAGATTTTTGTTAATTATATGATTATCAAAATGTATTTTAAGCCATCTTTTAGATATTAATCTAAATTGTAACACTAAAATAAGATTTTGTCTTCATCACAGTGCGGCCGTTCCTCCGTTCTACTTAGGCATAAGTGTCAATCTATAAACAAACGCGCGGGAACTCCCCGCGTATAAGTCTCAAACTACTCTTTGGACCTTGTGCGTTTAAATTCATGCTACATATGCCGTTATACTTTAGTGAAAAGTCGTGTTTCCATGCAGATTTTTTTTGTTTTAATAGCTCACATGATTAATCATATCGAAAGGATGCGTTTACCATAAAAAAGTCAAAATTGCCAAATTGTTAGTTTGGCCCATATACGTAGGACCCATCGATATATAGCAATAGCAATTTTTACAGTATTAAAAGGTTGAAGAAATCACTTGTTGAATAGTAATCAAATTAATCCAGACACGAAAAATTAGTTAACAGCAACCAAGCCAATATTGGAATTAATTATATTTTAAACTTACCGAGGGGGTTGAAAATGATGCAATCCGCTTTTAATTTCCTTTTTTTTATATTTTAGTACAACACTGGTTTTACTACTTTTCAAATATGCGGACAATTAATCACAAATACGAATCACATATAGTTGTCGTGCGGACTCTCTGGCGTCGAATTTTCTGATTCTCTCTCCGCGAATTCGTTCTTATATAGGTATGTACATATCGGGTCGGCCTATTTCCTTCCTGATGAGGCGACAATGCGTACTGCCAGATTCTAGATAGTTCCGTATGACATGAGACAGAGATATGAAAAGAACGGTATAACCGAAGCAAGTCACGCCACAACTACCCTCTATATTTTTGTAAATCCCTGTGGGACCGAGATAGTAATTATAGAAACGAGCGAGATGGAATCATTCGCAGGAAGTTGAACCGTCGCGTCGACCGCTATTGTATTTTTTCTCGAAATTTCTGACTGTGGCGTTTGCTATCCGATGTTCTAGAAAGAATTCGATTTCCGGCACCAACCAATACCTTATATGGTCGTTATGCTGCTATCGCTAGTTAAAGCGCGCGGTTTCCATTCAATTGTAACAACTGGTTATTTGTTTGTTTGTATGTAGTTATTATTTGTATTCATTTTGTTTTTAAAACTTGTTACAACGTAATACTGCACTGTATGTACTTGTGTTTTCTTTTAATTTCATCACCGGTAAAAAGTATTGACGGCCTTGAGGTTTAGGCACCCGGTCGAAATTCTCGACGGCCTCGGGTTCAAACCCCAGTCACACGTCTCTGACTTTTCGAAGTTAAGTGTGTATACATAATGATTTATCACTTACTTTAACAATGATGGGAAACATCGTGAGGAGACCTGCACACCTAAAAATTCTTAGGAATTTCTTAGATGTGTAGTCCGCCAACCCGCATTTGGCCAGCGTGTTGGACTAAGGCCTAAACCATATCAGTGTACCAGCAGTGGAACGTATGTGGACTGACGATGATGATGATGGCCATCACCGGAGTTATTCAACATACAAATCATGTGAGTGCGGAATAAAAACAGAAATAAAAACAGAATTTGTAAAAATTAACAAACCGATTTATTAGCCGAAGCTCTCAGAGTTATGAAGGAAACAAACGACGCTCGGAATGGCTGTTGCGTCTTGTTTCCAACTTGGCGTTCGCACTGCCGCTGCTAAAGTACAAAGAATATTTATGGAATATTTCCAAGAAACAATGAGGAAAACGAAACTTGCTTATAATCATTACTGACGTGAAAATATAACTGCTGATATTGAGAGCAAATTTCTCTTACGTAGGTTGATGGATCGAAGCTGTGTGTGTATATACTGAAGTTGGAAGGGGTGTTCGATCTACGGGAATGGAATATTCAAATGAACGATACACAGAAAGGAACATTGGAACCGATGCAAAAATTATCGACAATTTTGAATATTCTACTGCACTAAAATTATTCAATGAGAGGCCGTGTTAAATGTGCGGTTTGGAATAGAAAAGTTTAGGGTTCGATTGTCGGGTCAGGTAATAAAAAATTTCAATAGCAGTATGGAGTCAGGAAACATGCACGAAAACCGTTACTACACTCTAACTTTGGAAAATCCTACCACAGCGGACACGTATGTCAATAACAGTGTACTGCATTTCAACGCGATCCCTTCAGTGATATCGGCTGTAGGTTGATAGAATCATAGAAGATGAATGTTCTTATATACATAGTATGTGCCGTGTGGTCCCGGGCTCGATTTCCGGGCCAGGCGTAGTGTTACTGAATTTTCCTTTAAGAAATTCTCAATAGCGGCACGGAGTCTGGAAACGTGCCCGAAAAACGGCAATAGCCTCGCCCCCTATTACGTATGACTGATACCTGGTGAAATGTGGGTGCAGAAATGTACCTCTGTTTACCCATTCGGGGAAAACAGGCGTAAGGTTATAATAGAAATATTTTTAACGTCCTAATCCTTTAATAACCTAATAGCAAGCAGACATAGATTCCGCGACTGTCTCGGAGTTCCATTTGGATGCAAATACCGACCGCTGTTACAAAGAACCGCTGATAACAAGCAGACTGCAGCGCGCCTTTGTCTCGCGCCGAGAGAAACGTCTCGCAATGAACGACTGTGGCGATAGCGCTGTAATTGTCAAATAAATGGGGGGTGTTTATGCGATACAAGGCTAGATTTATTGTTCTTTGTTGTTAAATATATATACACACAATAGAAGTATCATATAGTTGGGATGGCCTCGAGGTTTAGGTGTGCGGTCGAGAATCTCTGCGGCCGTGGGTTCAAAACCCGAGAAAAAAAAAGACACACAACACTGCCGTTTCGAAGTTATGTGTGTATTCATAAAGAATTATCATTTGCTTTACATACATACATACATACATAAACTCACGCCTGTATTCCCTTAAGGGGTAGGCAGAGGTGCATTTCTGCACCCACATTTCGCCAAGTATGTATCAGTCCCACGTAATAGGTGGCGAGCCTATTGCCGTTTTTCGGGCACATTTCCAGACTCCGTGCTGTTACCGAGAATTTCCTAATGGAAAAACCCAATAACACTTTGCCCGACCCGGGAATCGAACCCAGGACCTCTAGATCGCACGGCACATAGTTGTACCGCGAGACCACGAGGCAGTCATTTGCTTTAATGGTGAAGGAAAGCATAGTGAGGAAACATGCACACCTAAAAGTTATTAAGAATTTCTTGTGTATATTTCACCAACCCGCACTAGGCCAGTGACCTATCGACCGGGCGACTAAGCCTCGAGGCCATCACTGCTATTCTATTTGGTACTTAGAATTTCCTAATAGTAAAATCCTATAAATTATTGCTTGATCTAAAAAAATAATGCCCTTTCGAACTCACGCGACAATTAATTATGTCGTGTTTACGGCTTACTCGGACATCGCAAGCCTTCACATATATTCCGTTACTAGTTTAACTAACATTAATGCGACATTATCACGCATTAAAACATCACAAGCGTAAGTTTTCCTTGTCGCTGTAAACAGGGCGACATGCGGCGCGACACGCGGCGACGTCGCGTACAAGCCCATTCATATTTACGCACACGTCGCGTCATATATATTCTGTTAGCGACACGTCGCGCGGATGTTCCATTTCCATGCGAATGCGACACGCGCCTGTCGCGACACCTGTCTGTAGTGTCGCCAAGGATAAGTGATATTTTGTGCTTCAACCAGGTTCCAGTGGATGTAGCTGTAGGAGTTTTACAGTACATTGTTGCAGAGTTTTAAAGAAATTAAATTGAATTTGTACGTTACACATGGTTGTTTATTGGAACTTATTTGATATTTGACAGCCTCGTGGCGCAGTTGGCTAGACACCAGCTTGCGAAACGAGAGGCCGCTGGTTCGATCCCCGCACCGAGACAAATGTTTGTGTGATCCACAAATATTTGTTTCGGGTCTGGGTGTTTGTGAGACCGAAAAGTCTCTCGTAGTTTCTGATACTCACGACACAGGACTTGTATCCTAGTGTGGGGTCAGAACTATGTATGTAACTGTTGGGTGTATTTATTATTATTTATTTATTTAACTGAAAAAACAAACAAAATAATGGATAAGGAATACCTCTAAATATTATGAAATCATCATCATCATTAGCCCATATACGCGTCCCACTGCTGGGCACGGGCCTTCTCTACAACTGAGAGGGGTTAGGCCTTAGTCCACCACGCTGGCCTAATGCGGGTTGGTGGACTACGCACCTAAGAAATTCCTAAGAACTTTTAGGTTTGCAGGTTTCATCACGATGTTTTCCTTCACCGTTAAAGTACGTGATAATTCATTGTGAATACACACATAACTTCGAAACGTCAGAGGTGTGTGCCTGGGGTTTGAACCCGCGACCGTCGAGATTCTCGATCGCGTGCCTAAACCTCGAGGCCATCATGACAATATTATGAAATGTATATCTGTAATTCTCTTTTAGAGATATACCTATTCCTTTACTTCTCTGGTAATTATTGGCACGCACGTATCGTACGTGATGCGTGATCTATCGAAACATCTCGGTGAAGATTCCCGTGTCAAAAGTAGGAAATTCTCAGTAGCAGGCCAAATACTCGTAATCCGACTGTGTGATTGCAAACTAGGCTCGTAAATTGTAGATATAGAAATTCATTTGTGCGTACCCCTTAATGTACGTAGGCGGCAAAGGTGTAAAAAAAAATTCATGTCAACCCTTATATAGTTTCGGTCTCCTATTCCATTGGGAGGACTAAAATGTAATGAAAAATAATTACTATATAGGTACATACAAAAGAATTGACATAATAGTGCAATATACAAAAACTAAAAATTAGCACGCTAAAGTGTAAGTGGGCCGGCCATGTCTGCCGACTGTCGGACGGCCGTTGGAGCAGATAAGTGTTGGAGTGGAGACCGCGCTTAGGCAGACGTAGTGTAGGACGTCTTGCAGCACGATGGTCCGACGACTTAAGAAAGATGGCAGGTAGCGGATGGATAAGGGCTGCTCAAGACCGGGATGGTTGGCGCCTACTTGGGAAGGCCTTCGTTCAGCAGTGGACGGCGATAGGCTGAGAAATAAATATTAATAATACAAAAACTGAATTAAGAAGTATTACAAATGGAGTGAGTGTACTGAAGCGGGACAAAGGTCGCGACGTGACGCCGCGCCATATTTACAAGTTGCTCGCCGGTATCGGCTGTCTCCGGTGTCGCGCCCGCCGTAATGGCTTGTCGTGTCGCTTTGTCGCGCTTTTACATTATACTGGCACATACATTGGACTTACGCTGACTTTTGTGCTATCTTCAATATTGTACAATTGTATTTAGAGAAATAAGAAGTTTGTTTGATTATATTCTGCATTGGGATATATTACAAATGTATCGAGTTCACTACGGTGGCACGCACCTTGAAGTCCGACAACCCGCTTAAGTTAGCATGGTGGACTAAGGCCTAACCCTTGTTAGTTGTAGAGGAGCCCGTGTCCAGTAGTGGGACGTATGTATGTGATCTGATGCAAAAAACAAAAAAACGTCAACAGGCTCGCTCCCTATTACGTGGGACTCATACATACCGTCGAAATGTGGGTGCAGAATTACATAGGCGTGAGGTTATGTATGTATACAGAAAGCACAGAGTTGTAGCATGCCATGTCGAGTGCATGCACTTGGTTTTTTCCTTGTCGCGTACACTTTGCTAGAAGAAGAAGAAGAAGAGGGATGAAAGAGAAGAAATCTTTGCTCTGGCATATAAATATAAAGTAAAAACATCAATACTATAAAATCTGTAGACAAATATCTATAGTTCGAACCCTCTTAAAGTATCAATCTATTAGTTCCAACGGATTGAAGCAAGTTATAATATGCTTTCAGTCATCGGTGCTTTTTGGGATCTAACTTAATTGACTACTCTCAACTGTAACTTAATTACAATTTAGCTAAGTAGCTAGTTTAGCAATGTATGTGGTTAATGTATAGGCGGCGTCGGGGTGCTCGGGCACGTGGCGACAGCGCCTGATGTTGCGTGCGGATGAGATGTGCCGGATGATGATGCAAGCGTAAGCGCAATGATAAAGCAAGAAGCAGTTTAAGCGTTTAATGCACTGCACAGCAATTGTCACAGAATATATAACAATAGTCACGGCACAAGAAGATACAGTTCACACACAACACAATAAAGTCAAGATAAATAGAAATAACAGGAGACGAGACAGTTAAAAGTACGAGAATATAATATTAAAGGCAGCTATTAAGCGCGGACGAGATAAGGCGGCGAGGTAGCGGGTGACACGGGCTACGCGAGCGAGAGAGGTGTACCGACTGGCCGCTGCCGCGTCGGCGCGGCCGGCGCGTGCGTCGAAGCGGTGACGCGCACGGCGCATCGCTGGCCCTGTCACTACGCGATACCGGTTTGCACCGGCATGGCACGATATCGTGCGCCTCCAATGCACTCCACATATATTTAATAATATTTTAATTAATGTTGGGTTCTGTAAGAGTAATGTATTGGAATGTATATGTGTTGTGTAATGTGTGTGAGTGTAACTGTAAATAATATAAATATACATGATATTAAATGTTTCATCATCATCATCATCATCAGCCCAAATACGTCCCACTGCTGGGCACGGGCCTCCTCTACAACTGAGAGGGTTTAGGCCTTAGTCCACCACGCTGGCCTAGTGCGGGTTGGCGGACTACACACCTAAGAAATTCCTAAGAACTTTTTTTTTTTAGGTGTGCAGGTTTTATCACGATGTTTTCCTTCACCGTTAAAGTAAGTGATAATTCATTGTGAATACACACATAACTTCGAAAAGTCAGAGGTGTGTGCCTGGGGTTTGAACCTGCGACCGCCGAAATTCTCGACCGCGCGCCTAAACCTCGAGGCCATCACTGCTAAATAAAATAAATAAATAAGTCAATAAGTTGATCCCCAAGTTTCTATTTCGGTATAAATATAAGAAGTGGTGGTTATGGTTTGTGTACCACAAATTAGTTTGTATCTTGGAATTTGTTGAATTTTATCTTAGAGAAAACTAAAACCTTACTGACAGTCTTAATGATAACTATTAGTTTACATATGCACATTAAAATTCACGCCTGCAACTTATAAGGGATAGGCAGAGGTGCTTTTCTGTACCTACCTTTAATTAATTGTGTGTAATCCCCACGCGATGGAGGGCGAGTTTATTACCGTTTTAAGACACAATCCAGACTCCGAGTAGTTACTGAAAAATTACTAAAAGAAAAACCCAATTACATGCCCGATCCGGAAATCAAACCC
Source organism: Hemaris fuciformis (assembly GCA_907164795.1). NCBI lineage: Eukaryota > Metazoa > Arthropoda > Insecta > Lepidoptera > Sphingidae > Hemaris > Hemaris fuciformis. The sequence continues at coordinate 9,204,271 of OU015457.1, read as the reverse complement.
GGATTTCAATCGCACTACACACTATCACCAACGAAGCATAATAAAACAAGGAGGCTTTTTATAGAATTAATCCTAAGAGCATTCGATTCCACAAATGTAAATTAGGCTGAAAGGTCAGAGTTGAACATTACGTAGAATCTGAGCAGAATGTATGGAGGTAGTACAGTTGGCTCGGAATGGCGGTATGTTAATGCGGGCCTAACGAACAGTATCGAATAAACATTGGTATGTATGGATACCGCAGAATAAAAAACATTCTTTATTCCACTGAAAAGATTTTCGTTTATACGAATAAATAAATATACCTATACGGAATATCTGGGGTTTTGAAATAAACTGTTTTATTGCAAGTTGCCTGTGTTGCAATCAAATAAAATTCAATGTTTTCTTCAAAGATTCTTACGAAATGAATTGGTTACAGATTACGAGTATCGTAAAAATATATTTCAAAATCTTCGAAGCTGCTGGTCAAGTTATGACCAGACTTAGACTCAGATAAACATAGAAACTATAAAGCACACACTCACGCTTGTAAAGGATCGCCAGAAGTGAATTGTTCAAGTTTCGCCAGCTGTTTTAAGTCCCACTTAGATAGATAGATAGATAACTCTTTATTGATGCCCACATTTATACAGTAATTTACATAGAACTTATCAATAAAAAGTGGAACAATAGGCGGTCTTATCGCTGAGAGCGATCTCTTCCAGAAAACCTTTGGATGAAATGAAAGAAGTCAAAGTATGTATAGGGGAACACATAAGAATAAAAGAAAAAAATAATTATTATTAATCAAGTTAATAGAGGACGAGCCTATTGCCGCATTTCGGACACATTTATCGACAATTCAACACCGTCCTTCTGCTATAAATTTCCTTACGCAAAAACCTATACACGTCACATACCTGACACTATAACAGGTAACACGCTACTTTTAATTCAGATTGACTGACTGCCTATGAGTATATGCCGGTCGATCTAGAGGTCACAGGTTCGATTCCATGGTCGGGCAAAGTGCTATGGAATTTTTCCATTAAAAAACTCCGTGAGTCTGTAAATGTGCCCGAAAAACGGCAAAAGGCTCGCCCCATATAGCGTGGGACTGATACCCGGCGAATGTGGGTGCAAAAATGCATCTATGCCTACCCTTTCGAAAAATACAGGCATGAGATCATTTACTTTAGAACAAAGACTTAGATTTTGCTAAAAAATATGACACTTGAATATATTCGATGCAGAGAAAGACACGTGTAGCAGCTAGTGTTATCTACCCTCATCGAGCTCGTACACCCTTTGTTTTGCTCTTTCACTCCTTCATTATCAAAACCAAATCAGCCTTTTAAACATGTCCCTCGGATACAACACCAAAACCGCCACCAAAGCTCCCGCCTTTGTTCTAGTAAAACTGCTTAAATTTTCTTTTTGTGATAAATACTTTATGTGTTAAAGTAAATTGATTTTTATTCTCTGAAAAATAAAGCACATTTAAGAAAAATACAAAGTAGTTTTATGATTTCGTTTCTATTGGTAACGAAATAAGGTGTATTATTGGAAAATACAGAAAATAGTTTTACTTAATTAAAATTTTCTTTCCTAATTAAATTTTAAAATAGATAGTAGGCGAGGTGAGAATAAAAAGATTAATGGAGTTAAGTTTTAACAATATAATAATTACTGTATATACCGAATTTACCTAAATACAAGCATCCATACACCCATGCCTGCTACCCAAAAGGTTAGGCAGGGTTGTATTTCTAAACCCACGTTCTGTATATTCAAAAGTCCCGTAACAAAGGGCGTATAGCCGCCGTTTTGCAGACATATTTTCTTTCCGTATTTTTACTGAAAACTTCGAAATGGGAAAACCTAACATTCTGTCCGACACGGGACTCGAACAATGAAGGAATGTTTGAAATATTTTCCAAGGCCATTAGCGTGTGAAAATTTTCAAGTTTTTCAATTTTCCAGTTTTACAATTTTCCAGTTTTACAATTTTCCAGTTTTATTATGCGCCATGCAGGAATTAAACCAGGGGTTAACCAGCCACAACTCGGCTGAATCGCGCCCATGTTCATGCGATAACTAGTTTCGTATAATTCCTTTGAAACGGGCCAAGACGTGTTATCAGCTGTACGTAAGTCGTAAAGCCGGTGCGCAAACACTGGCGCCTACTCCACTGTTTGCGCTCCGAGGGGCGAGCTTTGTAACTAACAATTCGCTCTATGTATCACTTCCGAGAGGATAATAACAACTTGGGTTAGACATATGTACATGGACTCCGCAGATTTGTGATAATTCTATAACAATTACTCACCTTAAGAGTGTTTTCACATAGATGTAAAACTATAAAAAGTCAAGTACACAATTGCATGGAAACGTGAACAAATAAATACACCCAACAGTCACATACATAGTTCTGACTCCACACTAAGATACAAGTCCTGTGTCGTGGGTATCAGAAACTGTGAGAGACTTAAGGTCTCACAAACACTCAGATGCAAAACTTATATATGTGTGGATCACAAAAACATTTGTCTCGGCGTGGGATCGAACCCGCGTCCTTTAGTTTCACAAACTGGTATCTTGTGTATAGCTAGTATACTGTGGCATCAATTGGCGTGTGCGACCGAATAGTTCAAAAGGAAGGCCAATGTATAACCAGATTTCTATTAGATTTTTTTTCTAAGACACGAATAATCCCGAAAAATTACAAACAATAGTCTTGACACTAATTTCGTGGAGCTTAATACCTTGCGAAATACACTCCTATTATTGCAGAGACAAACGTATATATACTATGTAAGTAATTAATATATATGTATGTGTGTATGTAATTAATTTGTTGAACGTCTGAAATGAATACGATTCATAAATCCACTGCGGAGTCCGCGCTCCAGTTAATTTAATTGCCGGTTATTGTGAACGAATGAGCGGCTCGCACGAACGAATGAATCAAGACCGAATTAATGATTACTTAATAATTTAATTAACGCTTGCACAATAAATAAATAAGAGTTTAATTGCACTGTTCATTTTATAATTGGCAATTTGTCTCTCTCCGCCGATCCGCACTAGGTCAGCGTAGTGGAATAAGGCCTTACCCCTCTCAGTTGCAGAGGAGGAATGTGCCCAGCGTGGACGTATATAGGCTGATGATAGTAATTATTGTACACTTGGTTATATAATATGTAGTGGCTACATAAATTATTTGGTCGAACATTTAACAATGTGTTATCTTCACATGATGCAATGTAGGTACATATTTTAATCAATGTTATTAAAAAAAGGAGTAAAATGTATGAAGTCAGGTGCATTATTAGACTATAAGCGAAGCTTGCAATCGAGAGGTCCTGTATTCGTTTCCTAGGTGGAATAAAGTTTTACTGGTATTTTCATCAAGAATTTCTCCATCTCCATTTGGAAGCAATAATGGAAATTCCATTAATTCGTGAATCGGGAATCGGATCGGAGACCTCTATATCGCACGGAAAATACGAGGCAAGGGAAATCTTAAAGGATAAATGTCGCCCAAGAGTCCTTGTACTAATCCCACACGGGCGAGTCTCGGCGTCTTACTCGTGTGTAGTGAGGGGCCGCACTTAATTAGAAACACCTCCACCTCCTTTGTAAAGAATACATTCAGTGGTCGAATGAAAATACATAAATTGAGGATAAGAATTAGTAATAAAGGTGTAAGCAGAGGTGCATTTCTGCACCAACTTCTCGGTAACGGTTTTTTAAGTTACGCAGAACCGTTGCCGAATCTTTAGCCGTTTTTAGTCACCTATCTAGATTTCGTTTTATACCTAGCAATATTTCTTAACTGAGGAAACAAATCCAGGATCTATCGATCACAAGATGCAGACGTTTGAGCGGGACCAATGAGATAGTTAATTAAAATAAATTTTTAATCTTAATCTTAAATAGGAGGTTATTTAAGTTCTCCATTAGTAATAATGCGTAACATATGAAGAAAACAAATAATACATATTCTTAGCAACATGTCTTCAATTTAGTCCATCGGCCTTAATATTTGATAACGTTACACACGGCCTTCAGAGAAATCGGAGACGACACATAGTACACTCACGTATTCGGACAATCCATTTATCTTGTTAGGTCAACGCGAACATACCTATACATCGCGCGTGGCCTCCGGACCGAATGGCTGAATGACCGAATGAGTGTGCGACCGTCTGAACGAGTTATTGAATGTAAGAGCAGGCTCGACCGGCCACTCCGAAGCACGTGCGGGGGCGATGCGTCTACTGCCTAATACGGAACGTGACTCCCGCCTACATCGAACTTCACTTAAGATGTGTGCGATGCGTTCGGATATATATGCGGTTGTTTTGGGCGTACTATCTGCATTATAGCTATAGCTGGAATTATCTCTTCTTGCCAGCCTGCGTGACGTCATAAGCTAGATACAAGCAATTGAAACGAGAGGCTGCACCGAGATATTTGTTATATTCACAAATATTTGTTCCGGGTCTATGTTTGTGACACCAAAAAGTCTCTTGCACTTTTTGAAACCCCTGACACAAATCGAAGATCAAGCCCAGTGGCGTGCCATAGGAAAGGCATATGTCCAGCAGTGGACGTAAGAAAGGCTGCTGATGATGATGATGATGATGATGATGACACAAATTTAGTATCTTAGTGTAAGGACTATTTATAATTGTCTACGATTATTGGGTGTATAACTTAAATTTATTTTAATATTGCAATGTATGAAACTTTTTACATATTCACGCGTATAGAATATTTCTACACGCATCATATTATATCATCCTTTTAATATACATATACATAAATATATTACTCAACGCCGGAACGGCTGAACGGATGGATGGACGAATGGAATGGAAATAAAATATGACGAATACAAAAATTACAGTCTAGAATAACATAAATGATATTTTTATTAAAGAAACGAACGGCTCTCCTATAGATTATTTCAAAACAAGCTTATGTCTGTATTATGCTTGTTTAAAATAATCTCTTTGCTGCGGATGAAACCGCCGGGCCCGGTTTTTTTGAAATCCGAATTACATACATACATACATACATAAACTCACGCCTGTATTCCCCGAAGAGGTAGGCAGAGGTGCATTTCTGCACCCACATTTCGCCAAGTATGCATCAGTCCCACGTAATAGGGGGCGAACCTATTGCCGTTTTTCGGGCACATTTCCAGACTCCGTGCTGTTACCGAGAATTTCCTAATGGAAAAACCCAATAACACTTTGCCCGACCCGGGAATCGAACCCAGGACCTCTAGATCGCACGGCACATACTTGTACCGCGAGACCACGAGGCAGTCCGAATCCGAATTAATGAGTGGATAATATTAAGGGAGAACTGTCAGATTTAAGTTTTGTGACAAGTAAACAATTGTTTATTAACCCGCACTAAGCCAGCGCGGTGGACTTATCTTGTTGAATTGTCTTGTCTTGTCTTGCTGTCTAAACATCAAGGTCACCACGCAACTCTACCTTTTTTATTTTCATGCCAAATTTTATTTACTAAAACCTTTTTTCAACTAGTCAGATGGAAAATAGAATGTACCAAATCGAACATTGTGGTATGATTGGTAGAGTACGAATATGAAGTTGGCAATTAGTTGTAAATACGAGGCATTTAATTAAACGCGTAGAGTTAGTGAGGTGAACGCAGAATCCAATATAAAACTTTGCGCCGATGTTTGGAATTCTTTACGCGGCCGCGGCTTGTGGCCGCTTGTGGCGAGCCGCGCTCCAACTCTACCCAGCTCTACATGCTTTACATCGCTATTTCACATTTTGACTGTGTTTTTCACGTTTTGGCAGAAGGCAAGGGAGAAAAATGGCAAAAGAGATATTAGAAATACCGAGTTAGAGATGAATAAGTCACTTCTTAATATAGGATAAGATACATACAACAGCTTGTAGACACGCTACATATTTAAAGCGGGCTTAAGACCAATTAAGCCAATCAGTTTATAACCGAAATATACCATTTGTTTTCGAATTAAACCACTTGGTGATAATGACTGTTTTTCATAATAAAAACTAAATTTTCTTAACTTTACCTAAATAGGAATATAGATGTACATATATAAAGATTTTTTAACCGACTTCAAAAAAGGAGGAGGTTATCAAGTCGTCTGTATTTTTTTTTATGTTTGTTACCTCAGAACTTTCGACTGTGTGGACCGATTTTGATTATTCTTTTTTTTAATTGAAAGCTGGTGCTTCCAGTTTGGTCCCATTTAAATTTGGTCCAGTTGTGGCAATAGCTTCTATTAGAAAATCACAAAAATATTAAATTTTCACCAATGTGCGTGACAAATCGACGAATAACTAAATATTATGCCAACCGATTTTGATGAATCCTTTTTTTTATTGGATAGGATGTACTACTAGGGTAATTGCATGAGAGTTTGGTTAGGTTCTAATTATGGGATCCATGACAAAGAAATGGAACTCTTCAATTCTTAGGAGAAAACTAACGATACTCGGCTGAATCTTTGTAGGCTATCCGGATATTTGAGTCACATACCTACCGTAACCTCTTTATGGTCAAGTAATTGTCCTAGTCAAATATAATGATCAATGGAACTCGTTAACGGCGTACAGTAAGGTTGCGATCTGTGGCAGATTTTCTAACTGTCTTGAATCAAATTGCAATGCGCTTACGTTTGTTGCTGCATTGCAACATGAAGCAAACGATCTAATTGCATTACTTAAGGTGTATTATGTGTGAAGCGATGATAGCAGAGTGGGTGGTAGAAACATTTGCGTATTTTTGATGAGTTTTATAACCATATAATAGACTGGTTGTAGCGGAGTGGCAAAGTAACTGATTTGCAGCGCATAAGGTTGCAGGTTCGATCCCGGGTGTGGCTTTACTAAAAATACAAAAATAAACAAAAAATTTAACAAAACAAAAACCGCCTTAAAAAAAAACTATTCCAAAACAAATTAAAATGCACTAAAAAGTAAAAAAATAATTGTGTATTCTTCTGTATCTTAATAATCAACTTACTATTTCTCTTCATCAAAATGTACTGTACGATCTATGTGTTTACGACGCAAGAAGCTAGGTAGGTACCTATCCACTTCAAATCTAACTCAATACATACCTATGAATAACAAACAATGATTAAAATATTTTTTAAAGTTCTCCTATGTAAAATGAAATGAAAAATATTAGACTACTTAAAAGTCAATCAAATTATTACGATAATATAATGTAGTTTTAATAATTGTTATTTTTGGAGGCGATGTCAGCCAAGGAAACACTACAATATACATACAAACCTAGCATCACAGTTGTAGAGGAGGCCCGTGCCCAGCAGTGGGACGTATATATATGGGAGCTGATGATGATGATGATGAATAATAATATGAGAATTCTACCTAAGCACCCTCAGTTGCAGAGGAGGCCCGTGCCCAAGTCCCACGTAATGGGGGGCGAACCTATTGTTGTTTTAAGGGCACGTTTCCAGACTCCGAGCTGCTACTGAGATTTCCTAACAGAAAAATCCAATAACACCACCCGACTCGGGAATCGAACCCGGGACCCCTAGATTGCACGGCACATACTTGTAACGTGAGACCACCATTTCTTTAATCTATGAAACATATCAATGTGTATTGGCTGGCCTGGTGAAAACAGAAACGGACAGATGACATACAATTTAATTATTTTCGTCCTTGAGACATACGACCGTCTGTGAATCTCGACTCTACAGAATATAAAATGTATTTCTATGATCACAGAAGCAAAATATAATTTGTATATGATCAGAAAAATCTACACGACGAGACTAACTCAAATATTAATTTTGCACGTGGTAGAGTTTTTATTCAAATTCTTTTATTTTTCAACATCTATATTAGGGTACATACTAGTATATGCGTTACGGGTTCCTCTCTACAATTTTAACATAATCTTTCTCAATTATAGTGCGAATAAATTAATTGATTCGACTGCCTCGTGGTCTCGCGGTACAAGTATGTGCCGTGGGATCTAGAGGTCCTGGGTTCGATTCCCGGCTCGGGCAAAGTGTTATTGGGTTTTTCCATTAGGAAATTCTCAGTAACAGCACGGAGTCTGGAAATGTGCCCGAAAAACGGCAATAGGCTCGCCCCCTATTACGTGGGACTGATACATACCTGGCGAAATGTGAGTGCAGAAATGCACCTCTGCCTACCCCTTCGGGGAATACAGGCGTGAGTTTATGTATGTATGTATGTAAATTAATTGTGAAGAATTCTCAGCAATGTACCCTTTTCCTTTAACATTTTCCATTGCAGTTTGGTTTGGTTGGGGTCCAGATAGAGCAGATCTGTGAAAAGCGTTACATTTCATTTCTCACCAACCAATCAAATCTAAGATCCTATAGAGACTTGATTCTGGTGTACAGAATATGCAGAGGCGTGTGTGTTGTAGGATAGTCATCGGCCCATATGTGAGTATGTCCCACTGCTCGGCTCGGGCCTCCTCTACAACTGGGAGAAAACTCTTCTAAGTAGGCCTTCGTCAACGCTTAAAAGAGTATACATGGTGTATTCGGATCGCGATCGGAAAATACGGCAACATACATTTTATACCTATCATCATCATAATCATCATCAGCCCATATACGTCCCACTGCTGGGCACAGGCCTCCTCTACAACTGAGAGGGTTTAGACCTTAGTCCACCACGCTGACCTACTGCGGGTTGGCGAACTACACATCTAAGAAATTCCTAAGAAATTTTCGGTGTGCAGGCTTAATCATCTTTTTTTACCGTTAAAGTACGTGATAATTTATTGTGACTACACACATAACTAAGAAAAGTCAGAGGTTCGTGCCAGGGGTTTGAACCCACGACCGCCGATAATCTCGACCGCGCACCTAAACCTCAAGGCCATCACGATTTATCTGAGATAGATAGATCTACATACTCTATAGGTCTAGCATAAAGAAAAATATTCTAAGTATATAAGACAGCCCCGTGGCGCAGTTGGCTAGACACCAGCTTGCGAAACGAGAGGCCGCGGGTTCGATCCCCGCACCGAGACAAATGTTTGTGTGATACACAAATATTTGTTTCGGGTCTGGGTGTATGTGAGACCGAAAAGTCTCTCGTAGTTTCTGATACCCACGACACAAGACTTGTATCTCAGTGTGGGATCAGAACTATGTATGTGACTGTTGGGTGTATTTATAAAAAGCGAAACCAAATGCCGAAATTTGCGTAAAACAAATTTCAAATAAAACCATTAGAATACTAAAACAACGAATTCAAAGATTGTTATTTGAAAGCAGTTTGTTCTCATTTGCTTACGAAAATACTATATTGTCTTACTTTCGACATTTTTGTGTTTTCGACACAAAAAGAAATAATTGGACGGCGGAGGAGGAAAGTTTCCACGTCGCCCGCCCGGGACGCCAGAGTGAATTTACATATTAATACAAATACTGAAAAATCTTAGGCCGAGGTCACATTCAGGTAGAAATGGTCCAAGTGGTTTAGTGACTAGGCCCTTGATTTAAGCGTACCGGGTTCTAGATTGAAGAAACTTTTGTAGGTTTTGTGTATTTAGTATGTGGTAATAGGCCCTTTTTTAACCGTGAAAGAAAATATTTTGTTTATACGATAACGGAAAAGTGGAAAACGCCACACACTTCAGTAGTGGAGACAGTTTTGTCGACCTGATTCAGCTATGAATTACATACACGTAGGAGATGATACACTAAATTTGAATGAAAAATCCATCAAAACTAAAAATGAGATACATCGTGTTTTCATGCGATTGCCAAATTTAATTCTTTTATTTAAAACATAAAAGATTTTTAATATACATATGTAGATATGGTCACTATATGATGTTGTCTGGTAAGCTAAGTGCATAATAACTTAAGACCCTTAAGGTCCCTTAAACGGGGACTGAATAAATTCATCGACTCGGTATCACCTGGATCTCAGAACTTTTTACGGTAGAAGAACTGAGTTGCGAGACTTGGGTTTTTACAAGTTTTGTTTTTATGGGATATTTATTTAAGAAAATATAAAATATTTATTCAACCGAAGCCAAGAATTTCTGTGTTAACAATCGTTAACAGTTGTCGTACTGCTACAGAATAGCTCTATCTAGGTTTAAATATGGCTTTTATAGCTGTTCATGCTAAGGCATCATAACTGTGTTCCTTCTTTATATTTTGTCGTAGAATAGGTTTGTGCTCCGTAATAGGACGTATAATAATAAATAGGTAAGTAGATCAGATAATCTAATAATACCCGATACTAAAATACCGAGCTTTAAATAAGCTCCCGCCGACTTTTGGCTGTATGTAGAACCGCCATAGCCTCCCACGGAAAAGTTTATACGTGGGTGAGTGAATGTAGGAGTACTCTTATTGTTCCGTTGTGATTGTGCAGCTCTCCGTGTCCACCATCGACCAAGAAAGATTATTTATATTATATCATTACTTTTTAGCATATGTATGTTACTAATCTAGTTACTATAACTGTTTTGTATAGTTTTCACTCTTTGCTGTGTCATCTTTTCAATTTGTTTATAGTTTTTAATGATGTTTGTTTCTAACTATATATAAAAAAAAAAAAAAACAAACCCAAGGGACATACCTCAGGCTTTTCGAAGTTATGTGTGTATTCACAATGAATCATTACTTACTTTAACGGTAAAGGAAAACATCGTGAGAAAACCTGCACACCTAAAAGTTCTTAGGAATTTCTTGAGTGTGTAGTCCGCTAACCCACCGTGGACTAAGGCTTCTCCGTTGTAGAGGAGGCCCGTGCCCAGCAGTGGGCAATATGGGCTGATGATGACGAAAGTTTCATCTGCTTATTTTACATCACTTCAATTGATTGATTGAAACACTAATTAATACTCGTATGTAACACCAGCACTCGTATGCACGCTTACACACCTCATTTCATTCACGTGACCGCAAGATCATACACTACATGCTCGTGAAGAAAGGAAAAACCGTATCAAATACCGAATTTGTCTTTCTTTCACTATAAACCCAACCACACAAAAATTAAGGAAGAAATAAAAATAAAATAATAATTTATTTCATTCAATATTGCTTCAGTGATACAGCTGTTTGTATTTGTAGAACGACAGGTCGTGTGTTTTATCATTTACCTCTGGAGGTAGATAAAATAAACTGAATTAACTAAGGAGTCTCTCTCATGTATAGATATATTTGTCGCATCCGGGTCATGAGTACGGGACGCCAACGACAATATCAATCACACAAACGTCAAAGTGACGTTTACAGAGCCTAGATTGGAGAGGGTAAACGTTAATAAAAAGACGAGTATCCCTTAGTCGACCTCTCATTATCGTACTGATCGCTCAAGGAGTAACGTTACCCTAGGAAAGTGAACAATCATATTGTGATTTGCTGTAGTGATGAAATAAATCACTTCATAACCATCGAAGTATTATTTCCCGCCCGGATCCCTGCTAACGCCCACAATGAGCGACCAGGATGATATCGGGTCTCCGATATACATACATACATACATAAACTCACGCCTGTATTCCCCGAAGGGGTAGGCAGAGGTGCATTTCTGCACCCACATTTCGCCAGGTTTGTATCAGTCCCACGTAATAGGGGGCGAGCCTATTGCCGTTTTTCGGGCACATTTCCAGACTCCGTGCTGTTACTGAGAATTTCCTAATGGAAAAACCTAATAACACTATGCCCGACCCGGGAATCGAACCCAGGACCTCTAGATCCCACGGCACATACTTGTACCGCGAGACCAGGAAGCAGTATATTATATATCCGATATATTATATATTTTTTGTTAGATCTAGGGGGACATACTTAACAATCTTATTTAATATAATATGTATTACTTGTGCGATGCATTGTGTTTTAATACGATGGCCAAGTCAATCTTTTTATTTAAATCATAAAAGATTTTTGATTTAGTCACTGTAAGATGTTGTTAGGTTAGCTTTACTTACGCAATTACTTAAGACAGATGGTCCCTTAAGTAGGGACTGAATAAATTAACCGACTTGGTATTACATGGATCTCACAACTTTTTATAATAGAATAACTGAGTTGCGAGACTTGTTTATTTTACAAGTTATGTTTTTAAGGCTTTTTATTTTCAAGGAAAGATTACGATTATTCTATACTTGTCTGTATAATTGTGACGGATATGTAATTGTCCTTTATGGATTTTGTGAACTATTTTGGTTTCATATGAATGCTGAATGAAATACGACAGGTTATACGTCAAGTTCTTGTAAGACATTCATATGATTGCGAAGTGACTTCACACGTTCTTATACATATACAACCACGCCTGATTCCCAGAAGGGGTAGGCATAGGCTCATAACATTTTGCTCGACCCGGGTATCGTACCTACGACATCGCAATCACACGAAATGCATGTTTATATTCTGTAAAGTATTCTACATGTAATATAAGCCATGCATAACCTAAATATACAAAACATAAAATCTCATAACCCCGAGAAGTCATATCACAACTCAGTGAGTTGTCACATCACATCGACACCTCTGTGATTGGAAATACCCGAAAGAAATCGATGTCCAATGACATTGGCGCGGGTCCTATTACAAAACACGCGATATTCCGCAACGAATAGTACGTAATAAGTTCCTCAAACAATATTGAAGGCCTACGTGGGTACAGACCTAAAACGATGTAACTCAATACAAAAGCTTTGGCGCTTACGTCGTTTTGGAAATACGCGCGATGGTAGATCCCGGTTCATATTTCACACAGTTTAATATATGTTATAAAAGTTGGTGGACATGCGCACGTTTGTATCAATGTATGATATGAAATTCATCAACTGGCCGGGAGAGGGAGGGGGGGGGCGCGTTTTAGTGAGGGGGCAAGCGTGTATTTATATTATAAAACATATATTTAGTTTCACAAGACACAAGTTTTATTCTTTATATTACTTTTTTTCCGCCAACCCGCACTAGGCCAGTGTGGTGGACTAAGGCCTGAACCTCCTCAATTGTAGAGAGGCCCGTGCCCAGCAGTGGGACGTATATGGGCTGATGATGATGATAATGATTACTTTTTTAACAATAGGATCTAGAAATCAATTTAAACATTAGGTCGATACATGTTTTCTGGGATGCTAAATATTCTTTTTTCTTCAAATAAATTTGCCAAATACAAAAAACAATCCGAGAATTATACACACTCTAAAGATACCTAGACTGGAAATATAATGAAGGAGATCCGAAACAATATCTTTAATTTGTCCCGTTGCATATCGAATTTTATTTCCTACAAATTTAATTCTGGATTCGAACTTTGTTTACTCTAAACCACACTCTTATATCTAGTTACAACTGCGCTATGACGCCAGTAAATGGGTATCTCATAAAATAGGCCGTGATCTCAAAAGGCTAGGGCTTAAGTCTTTATACCCCATTAGACCCCATTAGACCCCAAACTTCAGTGGGGTCCTCACATAACAACATTAGCTCAAAAACTGAGTGCAGCAGTCTTTGCGGTGAGCAAAATACGTCAGCTGACCAACATTGATACAGCTAGGTTAGTGTATTTTGCTTACTTTCATAGTTTGATGAGTTATGGAATTCTACTGTGGGGTGGTGCTGCTGACATAAATACCATATTTTTACTACAAAAGCGAGCCATCAGATCTATATATTCGCTTGGCTCTAGATATTCTTTAAGAGAAAAGTTCAAGGAAATTGATATTATGACAGTGGCATCTCAATATATACACGCAAATCTTATGTATGTTCATAAGAATATTGATAAATTTAAAAAGGTTTCTGACATACATGATAGAAATACACGCAATAAAAATAAGTTAGTTATTTATAAGACCAGGCTCCACAAGATCAGCAAATCTTTTAAGGGTTACTGTATACACTTTTACAATAAAATCCCTATTCATATTAAGGCCTTAAACTACAATAAATTTAAAGAAATTACTAAGAGACAGTTATGTAACAAAGCCTATTATACAATTTCAGAATATATGGAGGATAACGAAGCTTGGGTTTAATTAATAATTATTGTAATCCCAAGTCTGACTGAGTCTTCTTCAATGGACATAGCTGTTTATACATATTTACTTATTAGTTTAGTACTTTGTAAGCAATTAGGTATGTCATGCTCGCTGAAATGTCTGTGCTTACGGCGGCGTCGTGTGTCGGGTCGGTCACTTCCCTATGAAATGGTTGAGGAGACCGATGGCTGGCACATGCGTCATACTCGTGAACGGGTGCTGTTTGTGTGGACTGGTCTGCCTATTTTTGCTTATTTGTATTTATGAACTTAACCTTATCCTAACTTAAATTTATAATTTAACCTAGTTAAATGTCAGTTTCTCCATTCAAGATGACTATGTTATTCTCATATTCAATACAATAATCTGGTATAGTATTAATGAGCTGCTCTAATTTGAGAAATTCATTTTTTGTATCAATATTGTAAACTATCTCTTGATTGGAAAAGAGCAACACTAGAGTTTCTTGCCCGTTCTTCTCTAGTGATGACTGCCTTCCGAACAGGGTGGTAAACCAAATTTTGAAATGACTGAATCTAAGTGATGTATTTGACATTTTACAGATTCAATAAATAATTTCATTTCATTTCATTTCATATAGTAAAAAGGTCGATTTGGGGCGGCTCAACCGGCTCTCCATTTAGATTACCTACGTTCTTGTCTCGGCCGGCTTAGCCTTTAAAGGGAATTCTAAACCGACCTTTTCCAATGTTTTTATTTAGGCAAACGTCTTTTTAATAAGATACGGAAAAGTATCTCTACCGGAACTGATGGGAAACAGAGTTGGTAGAGCGGTGACGAAAAATATTTTACTTAAGATACAAGTGGAGGCTGTGTAGAGCTTAAAAAATGATTTAGTTTATAAGTTTGCGTTTATCATAGGAAAAACATGGCTATATTCGGGATGTTTATACCTGTATAAACATTCAGACGTATTCAGACGGTGATCGGAAACTAAGGCAAGTAATAGCTAAGGTCATTAAAAACCCCCTGGCATTAAAAAAGTCCCAACAAAAAATATAAATTTTACCTGCCTTATTTATTTATTTATTAACACTTTATTGTACACACGGAGAAAATTAACAAAACAAGAACACACAAGAAAGAAAATAGTACAATTGGCGGTCTTATCGTTCAAGGCGATCTTTTAGAGACAACCATAGGATGGAAACAAAGAAAGGATAGATGAGAGGGTAGTCAGTGTGTTCAACATACATACATATATACAACATACATACGTATATACAACATACATACATATATACAAAAATACATATATCGGAGCAGGGGAGGCTTCGAAGTGGTCTTTAAGGTGTGTGACGTCACATTGCCGACGTCACAAATGTTGGTTTATGGTAATAACTCATACTTTGAGTTTTCTTTGGAAAAACTTCACAATTACTGACGAGGCAGATAGCACAGGATCGTTTAAGAATCAGAAGCAGTGAAATCGTTATTACTGGAGGATCCATTTTGAGAAGTAATTTCAACAATCAACTTCAATCAAAATTCCTTTTTATTTTCCAATACATCGGATGTTTGCTATCTGAGCGTAGACGAACGAATTCTCCTCTCCGCTGCAGCGGGCGTATTTTTATAGACACTGGAGTGGGGCGACCGCCCGTGAGTCATTCTTGTTTATGCAAGAGCGATGACATAGCTCTCAGTATATGGTTTTACGCCGTTACATACAAAATTATAAAAAAATAATTTAAATATATAATATATAACATACATACATACATAAACTCACGCCTGTATTCCCCGAAGGGGTAGGCAGAGGTGCATTTCTGCACCCACATTTCGCCAGGTATGTATCAGTCCCACGTAATAGGGGGCGAGCCTATTGCCGCTTTTCGGGCACACTTCCAGACTCCGTGCTGTTACTGAGAATTTCCTAATAGAAAAACCCAATAACACTTTGCCCGACCCGGGAATCGAACCCAGGACCTCTAGATCGCACGGCACATACTTGTACCGCGAGACCACGAGGCAGTCATATAATATATAAATACCTATATAATATTACAAAAAAGTATGTATTCGGAAAAAATGGCTTTTATTTTAGAAAGACTGAGAGTAGTAATGTTCTTCGACAAGTTTCTTGAACTGTGACAGTGTTTGTGCACGTCTTATCTCCTTAGTTTCTGATCACGGTCTGAATACATCCTGTATATTATATATTATAACTCAGTGTTCACAAGGGCGTGATGGACTAAGACTAGCGTGGTGGACTAAGGTCTCACCTTCCCTAATGTACTAGGAGCCCGTGCCCAATGGACGTAGATAAATTATCATATCAGTTTTTTTTAAGGAAAATATCTTTTGTTTCCGTATTTCTTTATTGAATATTAAAGTTCTTTTCTCAAAGAAAATCCGCTTTTTGTGTAATTTAATGAAAACATTCCCCGGTTAGCGTGACGCAGCTGTTATGTTTTTCTTAAAGATTAAGATATTCCACAATGATTTTAAAAGAAGAGTTTATGTACCTACCAAGCTCCTCTAAGGATGGCTATAGACCTTTACAATATGTTTGTGCGCTATTTCACTTGTGTTTTCCTTTTAAAATAGTTCATACACTTGAGTATGATAAATACAACATTTATCAAGTACTTAAAGCAAGAAGGTAGTGCCCGAGAATAGAACCCAACATGTAAAACGTTAAATATTAAACGTGTCTACGAGTTGGCACGACTTATAATATGCGTTTGTACATCAGGCCGGCACTATGATTAACAACAACCAATATGTCACTTTGTCGTGCAAATATGGAAAACGTTACTATTGGTGCCACAAAGGTCGGTATAGGGTATACTTTAGCTCATTTAAGCGAATGCGTATTTACTCGTGATTCCTCACGGACGCACATCACTAGACAAAGTTTTTGCACGCAGTTATATAAATCATCTCGCAGATGATATCTGAGGCGCTGAAAAACTTGAGCGAACTCCGCGTACAGTACACACTGCTCGGATACACGGCGTGATTCCGAGGTCCGTTCACACGCGCCGACCACACGACGTGCGATAAATCACTGGGGGTATTGTCCCTACGGTCACAACAGGAAAAATGCCACACGCTTTGCAGATTTTATTGTTTCGTAAAATTAAAAATGTTATAAGTGAATGCTGAAGCTTACTTATACTAGCTTTTCCCGCGACTTCGTCTATGTCGACTTTAGTTTAGAGTTACGTTTGGAAAAAATGTGTAAGTAATATTAGACCTATTTGTGGAAATTTGATAATTGCTTATTGGCCCAATATTTTCTGGGATAAAAAGTAGCATATTCCTTAAGGGAATCTTTTCATGATTTTTTCCTTTTTTTCCACCGTTATTATACTTTTATAAATTTTTGTCATAAGTATTCAGTAAAAAAAGATATCACAGTCTGTGTTAAATTTAATTTAATGGTAAAATCAAAGGTTATTCTGAAATGAATCCTAAAAAACTGACTTTAAAAAATGATTTAATAATCTCTTGAGAAATATAAAACTTGGTGATTTATTGAAAAGTAATCAGATTCTTACTACGTTCACTATTAACGGCTGCCTCAATTTATTTATCTACCCTTAAATTGCCCTCTAAAGCTAATATTTCAACGGTTTTCCATTAACCTCTGCAAGTGACATATAAACGAACCGCGAAGAAAACCTCACGCGGCTAAAGGCTCTAGAGAAAAAGTTTGAAAATTAATTCGAGTTCAGAAGAAAATAAACACATCAATCTACGTGAAACGTGAGACGAAGCCTTCAGCCCCCGGTACCCCTACCCTCGCCCCTCATCTACCCCGTACCCCTCACACCCTCTCCACATCACTTGACTTGTACAGACAGCTTCAGTAGAGCAGATTAAGTAGAATTACTAATATAAAGTAGGCATTATTCCCCGAAATGTCCTTAGAAGGATTTCATAATACTTTACTAATCATAAAAAATAGAGGCGTATCCAATACAAAAAAACATAATCACTTTACCCGCGGTTTTGCTTGCCTAAATGCTGATTTGTTAATGTTATGTTAAAATATTGTCTAAGATTTTCTCCAGTCTCTATCTGTAATTAAACCAACAAATTATATGTTATATTTTTTTAAATATTTAGGACATTACGTAAAGTCAAAGCAAACCGCCCCGAGGTAGAGCGGTTAAAAATTCAACATGGCAAACACAAAACCTCCTCTTTGTTTTTGAACTGGTGACATTGAAAAATATACCTTTCGCCACCAAATACGCACAAATATTTTTTTTTCTTTATAAGGAAAAACTTGATGATTGTAAAAACACGAGGATAAATATCTTTTTTATGAAATGTAAGTCAATTATTTTCTCGGCGTTGACGCTATAACACCATCTTTGCATTTCACTTATTTTTTGTATGTGTTAGATATCAGTGTTTGTTAAGATATGTTGAACTTGATGTCAGAAGAAGTACGATAAATTATTACATACTAGATTTTGCTCGCGACTCCGTCCGCGTAGACTACAGGGTTGGGTTCAGAAAGAAAATAGTAGTGTATTTTACTCCACAGAGTCCCATTTATGTCCATACCAAAAAATTATTCAAATCGGTCAAATAGACGTGAAACGTGTGCCGCCGCGCACCGGCCGGCCGGCGAGTCCTTGTACTCGTACATCATAATTGCGCGCTTGATAATTTTTTCGCTGCGGTGTTATTTTAAAACTGCGATATCTTCTAAGATACTCAATGAAATCAAATGATGTAATCAGCAAATTTCTTTTAAATTATATAATTGTGATGAATAACTTATTTATTTGGATAAGGATTAATATCATATTTATGAAAACACCTTCACAAATAATGCTTTATTTTAGAACAAATTTGGTTAGCATAAAAAAGGTTATAGTGAGCCAACCTTAAAAGATAGACATATGCTGTCGCGGACTTTTTTTAGAACTTTTTAAAGGGAAACAATTCTGTCATACATTATTTTAGCGAAACTTTAACCGTTTCCTTAGCGCACGCAGCGGAAGATCTCAAAAAGAAAAACCTATTTTGAAACATTCTTAATTGGTGCTCCGCTCCTATTGGTCGTAGCGTGATAATACATATATAGCCTATAGCCTTCCTCAATAAATGGGCTTTCTAACGCTGAAAGAATTAATCAAATCGGACCAGTAGTTCCTGAGATTAGCGCGTTCAACCAAACAACCAATATATTCCATAGATTCAAAAATTAGTATCTACATAACCAAAACAATTGAACGATGAAAAAAATCATCCACCAATGCAGGGATATAACGATCTTGATACTTAAAGCTCTATTTAGACGATAATTTTTCATTGTTATCATCAAGAATCCAAGAAAATAAAAATACGTGCGTATACAAGTTGCGCCTCTTGATCGTACAGCACATAAGCTTTTTACTTCTACAATATCACTACGAACAATTTTCGTTCCCAAAAACATCAGCGAAGAGATACATCCAAGATCATAAATCTACATTTTTCCATAAGAAAAGGAAATTTTAAATGGCTTTCAAATTGCTTGATTATTTCCCCCCAGGCCGGCATGTAAGCTCAATCAAAAGCCAATTTGGATGTGTTTGAAGTGTAAAGTCGTTTGAGGTCCCTGTGCGCCCTCTGTGCATCCCTCCTGTAGCCTCGTGTGGCCTGGGGCGGTGTTCTGTTCATCCACATCACATATGTACATGGGATTATTGCGTGTGATTGCTTGTATTGTTATCTTTTGGGAGAGGTAAAGTTTTATAATTTTGTCTATTGGAGATACATAGGTATCTCAGAGAACAAAAAAATATGCCTTTAGCTATGGAAAAGCTGAATATTTTGGTCTATTAGAGATACCTGATATATCTTAGAAAAAAAATATGTAGATTATTGAATGTCGCACAATTGGACCAGGATGAAATTATTTTGGGCTGTAGTGAGATATTTGTATTTTCAATTGTGTTTTACTTAATTAAAATTTGATTAATAACAAAACAGAAGTCCCCTGATATTTTTTCTAAGATAACATGCATTTTTCTATCGCGTTATGACTAAGTTGTGGAATAAAATTACAATGGTATATAAGTATAACAACATAAAATTCAATGTCAAATACATTTAATATGTATGTATGATATGACATTTATAAGATATTAATTCTACTAAGTCTAAAATAAATCAAAACACTTCTAAGATCCAACCAATCATTATTCATGGGAAGAGACATTACACAAGATGGTAGAGCAATAACACGTTACAGTAACAATGGAAGTCAAACGCAGTGCTCTACCGGCTCTACCTCGGGTAATATCGTTTGAATCCAGTCCAAATCCCGCGCCATAGAATGGGTAACTATGAGATGACTACGTCACGAGCCAAATTAACGGGACATATATATGTAAAGAACAAATGAAATTTATTTATCAGAGCAATTTCTTTGTGTAATGGGATGATCTTTAGAGTTATATAATAATCATCCGCCTTTGTCTTCAACTTCTGCCTCCACGCTTTTTAATCAATAAAAATAGGGTGATTGTGAACAATTTAATGATTTCATTGCATATATTAGCGCATGTAATCTAGAGATTTAAGGTTTAATGCCCGGGATGGTTAAACTTTTGTTGGTTAGTTAGTTCGTCATGAGTAGCAGTCGTGCTGTTTTTTCTATAATAGTACTCACCTTAACAGTTGGCCAGCGTGGTGGACTAAGGCCTGAACTCCTCTCAGTTGTAGAGGAGGCCCGTGCCCAGCAGTGGGACGTATAAGGCCTGATTAAGATAACAGTTGGCGAAATGTGGGAGAAGAAATAGGGAGACATGGGCATATAAGGCAAATTATCTATTTATCGAAATATTTTTTATAAAAACCATCAGTCAATCTTGTGTAGTACCTATCCGTCAAAATTGTAAACGTGTGGCATCTCATCACGCCAATCAAATTATATAAAGCAGTGCGATCAGCGCGCCGCAATTAGTGCTGTAGACGTTTTTATTGCCGCCCTTACAGATTGCCGCGACATGCGGAGGGGCGGCGCTGGGTGGGCGGGGGGTAATGGGCTTTAAAATAAATATCGACGCAGCTCCGGAGGAATCTGCCGGATCCACTGAAATGTATTGGGCGGCAGTTTATCTGAGGATTTCGTTCCAAGCAGGATTTCTGGCTCCTCCCGAAAGCCGGGGTATTGATTGCGAGTGCATTCGCGATGTATTTCACTACATACTTCTGTTATCTTGGTATTGCTCGGGGGAGGAGCGGCAAGTTAGATAATAATGTTGGAAAGACCTTCTCGATAAATTACTGAATCACAGGCAAAATATATCTTTTAGAAAATCCACGGAGCGAATAAAATAATTGGTTATTTAATCATAGTGAAATAAACCTGATACCTGTTACCTTGTTTTCCTTTGCTGTGTTTATTTAATAGACTGACCGAATCTCAAATTATTGTATATTTTTAATACCCACTATTGAAGATTTAACTACACTATCTATCAGAATTTCGAAAGATTGAGTCATTTGACAAAACTATTTGTGTACAACCGTATAAATAAGCTATTTACCACAATTAATTTGTCAAGTAAAGAAGCCAAATTCAGAACACAAAAGGGACTATTGAACTGGACATACAATTATACTGAAAATTTTATGAATCCTCTCTTCTATGAACTGTAAACTCAAATAATTATTGTAAACCTGATCTCATATAACTTAAATTAACACCTAATTTTATTCTAGTATAAGGTTCCTGTGTTTTTGTTTTTCCTTTTTGTTATTTTGTTTTATTTGCTATTTAATTTAAAACTTAAAACTTATTAATTACATTCATCATCATCATCATTATCAGCCTAAAGAAGTCCACTGCTGAACATAGGCCTCCCCCAAAGACTTCCATAGTGACCTGTTGGAGGCAGCCTGCATCCAGCGACGACCCGCGACCTTCACCAGGTCGTCGGACCATCTTGTGGGTGGACGTCCTACGCTGCGCTTTCCGGTACGCGGCCTCCACTCGAGAACCTTTTGGCCCCATCGGCCATCGGTTCTCCGCGCTATGTGCCCGGCCCATTGCCACTTCAACTTGCTAATCCGCTGGGCTATGTCGGTTACTTTAGTTCTCCTACGGATCTCCTCATTTCTGATTCGATCTCGTAGGGAAACCCCGAGCATAGCCCTCTCCATAGCTCGTTGAGTGACTCTGAGCCGTCTAATGAGGCCCATAGTGAGAGGCCACGTCTCAGTGCCGTATGTCATCACTGGTAACACACAACTATCGAAGACTTTTGTCTTCAGGCACTGAGGTATTTTGGACGAGAAGACGTCGCGTAGTTTCCCGAACGCTGCCCATTAATTAATTACATTATAAGCGAGTAACTGAAGAACATCTCAGGATACAGGCTCTGCCTAGTGTGAGATGTCTCTTAGAAAACTTGTCAACAGTATTTATATAATATGGTATAGATTTTAAGAATTACTTTTATTGTAACACAACATGTTGAAATAAATAAATTATTAATTCTCATTTATTTTAACTTATTTTTTACATTTTTAAATATAAAGTTTTATAAAAAAAATACATTTAAAAATATAAAAATAAAATACCCGCAGATGGCGGGGTCTACGACCCAAGCCACCGGTGGTTAGGGTTCAAGAGTTAGAAACCGCCTCACGATACGTGCCGTGTCCAATAACACTGCTTTTTGTATCTGGGTTTTGACCCAACAACCGATTGAGAGCCTCCGAAGATGTTGGTCGAGGCTCTTTGGTATCAACCCATTGGCAGTAACGACTATCGGAACAATAACTGTTGAGTCTACATCCCACATATCAGTAACCTCGTGAGCCAAATCTAAATATTTAGATATTAAATATTAATTATTAATTATTATTATTAACTAGCTGACCCGGCAAACGTTGTTTTGCCATATATATAAAATTCTCGTGTCGCGGTGTTTTTTGGCAAACTCCTCCGAAATGGCTCGACTGATTTTTATGAAATATTGTGTGTATATTGTAGGTAGGTCTGAAAATCGGTCAACATTTAAGGGTTTAACATTTAGGGGTATGCTTTTTTTCTATTGACTTTACATATTTTCTTTATTTTTTATGATTCAGCATTGATAAATTATTATAATCATAAATTTTCACCCTTCTACGATCAACCTCTATCTTATACTGACCATTTTAATTTGATTTTTTTTTCATTAAATTGTAAATAAATGATAATAGCACTGAAAAATTATAATGATACGTATAACAGTCATTGCTTTGATCGATATACAAATTAAACAAAAAAATATGGTCAAAATTGTATAGAGTTATCTATTTTTCCAACCCGAAAGGTTTATTTTTTATTTTGTGGACATTTTTTGTTTTTATTTTTTTATGATTCAGCATTGAAAAATACATACAACTCCAAATTTTCACCCTTCTACGAACAACACCTGTTTTGTAATCGCAATTTTTATATTTTTATAGCTTTTGCCCGCGACTCCGTCCGCGTAGACTTCAGGGTTGGGTGCAGAAAGATAATAAGTGAATCTATAAATCGTCCCTCAAGTGCCCAAAATGGCACTTACTGAATTTAAAAAAAGGTCAAATCAATTCAAATGGTTGAGGCGTAAAAGTAAAACTCTGACAGTTATTTTCGTATTTGTAATAATATGTTTATCCCAATGGGAACATAACATTTTCCCGGGATAAAACATAGCCTATGTTACTTCACAGGGTCTCATTTATGGTCATACCAAATTTTTTGTTTTTGCGTGAAAGCGTAACAAACATCCCTACATTCACATTTATATAATAGTAAGGATAACCATTCCCACCTATGTTACTTCGGTGGGTCCCACCTATCTGCATACTAAAAGTCATTCAAATCTTTTTTCAATAATTTTTCAATTATTTTATCCTCCGTATTTTTTTTTAATAAGAAGAATCCTATGTCCTTTTTTATATCTATGTGTACAAACTATGTGTACAAATTTACATGATAATCGGTTAAGTAGTTTTGGCGTGAAAGCGTAACAAACAAAACATTTACATTTATAATAGCTGACCCGGAAAACTTCGTATCCCCTAACAGTCATTGAATGTTACATATTTACATATTACCTGAATTTTATTTTTGATTGTATGGAAATAAATATTAAGTTCAGCACTTTATTGAGATAAAAATACAGAAATAAATAAGTATTAAAATTAAATGTATCCATCGTGTGTCCGCAAGTCATGATTAAATTAAACATGTACATATTGTGCAGCATGGGATACAGTCGGTTTCAATTCTCTTCATTGAAGCACCAGCGTGGTGGACTGAAGCCTAAACCCTCTCAGTTGCAGAGAAGGCCTATGCCAAGCAGTGGGACGTACATATATGGGCGTATATACCTTGTGATATACATTTTTAATATATTTTTTAATTGTCTAAAAGATCACAAACATCTTTTGTTAATCGTCATTGCGAAGGCATGACGAATCGGGAACTGAATTCGTTTGAACTCAATGGTCATACCCGTTAGGATCAATGAAATCCTAGATCAATCTAATTGATGAATTCTCAAGCACCAAATCATCTCTAAGTTGTCTTTTCAGTATCGTCACGTGAATAACATTACTCAACAGTTTTCTTAACACCAAGCGCATTCCATTGCATAGTTGTGGGTGTTTTAGATTTCAAAGCGTGATGACTACCGAACCTGCCTTCGTTTGTAAATCAGGTACAACCAAGGAGTTTAAAAATACATTTCTGAACGCACGCATAAATATTTGACAACCAATAAATATGTCAATCCCTTTTTATTACTGACATTATTCTACATTTTTAAAATCTAAAATACGCAATTATTCGAATATTCTGGATATATGTTGTCGATTCAAAACCTTTATTTAAATACGTTCTTTAATTTGAGGGGACCCTTAACCATATTGACGGGATAAACATAAAATGTTTGACAGAATATTAGGTAGAACAGTTTATATGAGAAAATTAAATTGTTGTTTTTACCATATTCCTCGCAATTTTCTTAACTTTTTCTTTCATAAGATCCTTCTCCTAACGATAGCGAACACAACAAAAAAAGAATTAGCGAAATCGGTCCAGGCGTTGTTGAGTTATGCGCTTACCAACACATTTTGCGATTCATTTTTATATATAAGATTAACCTTTTTCATTTTGAAAGATGATCTCTAACAAGTTACATTTAAAATTAAAGAAAACTTGTAATTTACATTTAAAAATTAATTCATTCAGGAAACGGCAATATTAATGTTGTTTGGAGGCGAGAGAGGAAACTGAGCGAGACGGAATGGCTCCATCATCTCGAGACATCTCGGAGTAAACAACTCGCCAACTGACAAAGATACAACAATTCATTTGCGCAACGAAAATACATTTTTGTTATTTCTTTTTAAATTAAGCTGCGTCTTTGCTATTACCATTTGTCTGTAATGGAAATCTTGAAGGCTACTCTTATTACTTCTACATCAATGGTATTTACTATTTGGCAGGATGTATATATAGTTCACCTTATAAAAACTTCTGCCAACGTACTTTAGGTACAAGACTGATGACTAAGCTAAAAAATAAATAAAAAAATTGTACTTAAGATTAAAACTTGCCTTCTTACATAATTGCACTTATACATTAACCGATTTGAATGATTTTTGGTATAATTATCGGTAGGAAGTTGGAAAACGACATAGGGTACTTTTTATCCCAGAAAAATGAAAAGTCAAAATTGCACCCAGGCGGTACCGGACCCCACTGCCAGTGTGGAAATTTATACACTTTTGACGAAATTTATATTGGCTCTCAATACACACTCTCAAGTGTGCATATTATTTTTATGAATAAGGAATACACTTTCCGTCATTGTACATTTTAAACTCACAAACTTTCCGTTAGATACAGATCTAATTCCGTTGTTTAATTAACATTCTCAGTCGGTTGTCGGATTGTTACCAACTAACTTTAAACTCTCGTTTACTATTCTGCGAAGTGTGTCGTCAACCTCTGACACTTGGAATAACAAACGAGAACATCTGTCCAGAACACTTCTCTTTTAATGCTTTGCTAATCATCCTGAATGACAAATAAATTATTCATTTTTTAACATCAGGCTTAATTGTACTGAATATGCATGATTTTAGTCGTTTCTTAACATTAGACATTATTTGAATCGTATTTCATTTAATATTAAATTTGATGTTATCATTGTGGCGTGACAATATAAAAAAAATGCTTAAGGGATTTTGTTCGGTTATGAGTTTATACCTAAATGACCCAACTAATATTGATAAATTTTGGTACAAGGAAAGCTAGGGCTCTGGATAAGTTCTGGAAAAATATTAAGGATCTGCATAACTTTGCAAGACCAAATATACATACGAGTATATGAATGTAAAGCTGTATCATATAGTCACATCAAAAAACCTGTCGAATAACCAAATTACAACTCAAAATTTCATTAGAACGAAATGCACACAATGTCGCGACATAAAAATGCTCACACAACGCCACCCAAAACCCAATCCCGAAAGGCCAGTGAGATTGGTCAGATTAAGTTCTCGGATTAAATTAGAAAAAAAGTAAATCCCCTTACATCGTTCCGGGACGCTTTCATTCCCGTTGGTGCGGGGTTGCTCCCGACGTGGTAATCCCGATTCCTTGAAATCCCGCCGTCGACTCAATTAAACCACGTAAGTACTACTATGAAACTATATGAGTAAGGCACATAATTTACGCTCCTACAGTAGTAGAGAATCGAAGATTTGACAAAGCATCAAATAATATTAGCTATAACAGTAAGTCGTGATGGCCTCGAGGTTTAGGCACGCGGTCGAGAATCTCGACGGTCGCGGGTTCAAACCCCAGGCTTACACCTCTGACTTTTCGAAGTTATGTGTGTATTCACAATGAATTATCACGTAATTTAACGATGAAGGAAAACATCGTGAGGACATCTGCACACCTAAAAGTTATTAGGAATTTCTTAGGTGTGTAGTCCGCCAACCCGCACTAGGCCAGCGTGGTGGACTAAGGCCTAAACCCTCTTAGTTATAGAGGAGGCCCGTGCCCTGCAGTGGGACGTATATGGGCTGATGATAATGATAACAGTAAGCTAACTATTTCATGGAACATAATAGTACAGGCTTCGAATACTGTTGAGGTGGGTTAAGTATCACGCTGGTTTAATGCTTGCTAGTGGACTTCATAACATAAAACTCTTTGTTGAGAATTAAATATATTTGTTTCACGATGTCTTTTTCAACGTGAAAGTTACTTGATATTATGAATACACACAAAGTTGCCATAAAAATAGTAAATACGATAATGAGGTCTACGCTAAGACCGAGTAGCAACCATCACAATTACGAATGACACTGGTGAATCACAAAGGTAGACATCACTTCGTGGATGGCTATAAAAATCGTGTAATTTTTATTTGTTAGTCGCTGCGAATCGCAGAATCATTTGTGTCAGTATTGGAATCGAAACCGTGCCCTCATTTCCCGGGTATTTTATACATCATAACGATCAAAAAGTTTCGATCTTATATTTATGTGAAGGTGTTAAAGTTACGTGACCCAAATAGAATTATACAAGTCGTTAATCGCGGGTTCTTGAATTTCACTAACTGTTTTTGTATTCATCATCATCATCATCACCAGCCCAAATGCGTCCCACTGCTGGGCACGGGCCTCCTCTACAACTAAGAGGGTTTCGGCCTTAGTCCACCACTCTGCCCAAGTGCGGGTTGGTGGACTACACACCTAAGAAATTCCTAAGAACTTTTTAGGTGTGCAGGTTTTATCACGATGTTTTCCTTCACCGTTAAAGCAATAGTGATTCATTGTGAATACACACATAACTTTGAAAAGTCAGAGGTGTGTGCCTGGGGTTTGAACCTGCCACCGCCAAAATTCTCGACCGCGCGCCTAAACCTCGAGGCCATCACTGCTTCTGTTTTTGTATTGCTATTCTATTATTAGTTTTTAATAAAATAAAAATATAGGATAGTTTGTTGTCATGAAGCTTGGCTGTCGATTGTAAAACGTTAAAGTAAATATTACCTGTGATGTGCATGGCAAGTTGGAGCCGGGTAACGAGGGTTCTCTGTGGAGTTATTGTGCAGTTTTCTAGTAAACTAGGTAGTCAAGTTACATTCGGTTCATTTAAGTCTTCAGGAGACTACAATTTATGGTCTTTATGGTTAGTGATAACGGTTACTGTCACATCACGATTTAGCATTTAAGTAAGAAATATAATAAATATTTGTTTATTTATATTTCTATTTCATACGGTCATGACAAAAAATGTCAGATATACTCATTATAGTCGTACTATTAATGTTAATCCAAATCTTTACCATACATACACAACGCACGAACAATACCTGGTTAGACACACACACACACACAAACACAAAGCTAACTGCTCCTCAACTAACCCCAAGTTCTATATCCTAGAACGTGTACCATAAAGTTGCGTAACCGTAACGTTCTCAACACGATAAACTTGCGGATTATGACGTAGTTTGAAACTAACAATAGCGCTCCCTCATAATTTCCTAAAGAAAGATACCAAGTTTTGTCCCCTCTTTATCCGCGGTGGGCGGTGGGGGTGGAGGGGAGAGGAAGGCCAGTTAATTTTTATCCGATCTGCGGTGCTTCCAACCCCGGGGGCCACATTAAATCCTGCGTTGATTTTACGAGCAACCCTTTAAAATGACTCCATTTAGATTGTTTTCTTTTGTCATTAAGTTTATATCTCGCGGAAAATCGAGAGGGTTTTTGTGTAGTCGCAATGGATAATGAAAATTACTGTCTCTCGTTGTCTGCCGAATTAATTTCAAACTCTTTGACGCGAAGTTACGTCGTCTTTGTTCGGCTATGTCGTAGTACTACGTCGCTACGCGTAGCTGTTACGTTTCTGTAGCTGTTTGTATAGAGATTGTTTGATCTTTCAAATTGCGAAGTCTAACTTTAACGTTTGAGGATTGGATTTTGTTTCTTTTTAAAAATATGTTTGTTAACTTTCAATTTGTTTAATGTCAAAATAGCGAATAGAATAGGTTTAATTAAGTATTTAAAAATAGATTTTATATTAAAACGTAACTACAGCGAAACACGATGTTGTTTGTTAGTTTAGAATAAATTAGTAGTTAAATATTTAAATTTGATTACAAACAAATCTCGAGTAAAACCCAACTGGAGCCCAAACATAACAACATTATCATAGTTGGTAACTCGTAACTACTCGTAGCACGCATTCCTAATGAACATAAATCAACCCTCCAAATGTTTCAGTCATCGTTAAACATTGCTACGGTTTCGTAGCAACGCGCTACGCTTTTGATTTCTGCGCTTTGTCTCATTGTGCCGGGAAGCGTATTGATGTACTTCGTGGTAATGAGATTTACTTAACAACATTGCCAAATGTGTGTGTTGTGTATAGTGAGGACTCCAAGTTTCAAGGAGAGCACTGAGGAATAATAATATAGAATTGATGGATTTTCAATTCATACTATATGTATTGTCGATGAATTGGCGTAGGACGTCCTCCGACAAGGTGGTCAGACGACCTAGTAAAGGTCGCGGGACGTCGCTGGTTGCAGGCTGCTTCCAACAGGTCCCTGTGGAAGTCATTGGGGGAGGCCTATGTCCAGCATTGGACTTCCATTGGCTAATTTGATTGAAAAGCGAAAAATTAATTAAAAGTTAAATTTATATTCAAAGATTGAATTTTATTTCTAAATTTCTTTTTACAGAATCTCAATTGAAGCGAAATGATTAAAATGAATTTGGCTAATGGGCTTTGCATGTCTTTCACTATTTTAGTCATATTTTCATTAAATTTGAATTGGATTAAATAAATAAATAATAAATAAATACACCCAACAGTCACATACATAGTTCTGACCCCACACTAGGATACAAGTCCTGTGTCGTGGGTATCAGAAACTACGAGAGATGAGTGCGTGTGTGGATATCACTTTACTATAACTAAAAGATTTTCTGTCTCATCATATCCTAATGTTTTTACCAGGTAAGTACAATATATTTAAATTTCCTGTTATTTAATGTTCTAATATTAAATAATGTGTACATTTGTTATATATTTTAGGGGCAACAAAATTAAAATGCTTTTGCCCAAACGCTGATTTTTGGGCTGGCACCGGGGTAATGTTCGAGTCTTTTATTTTGTAAGGGTAAGTATGGCACGCTTTTAGTGTGGAACCTTTTCAGAACTTCGAATATATAGATTTTTCTGACTGATAAAACATTGGCCTGTTCATAGGTCTCATTGGTGGGATGTTTAAACGGTAAGGAGAGGAGTACTTTAAAAACTGCCCGTTGAGCTCTTTTCGCATGCAAAATGAGTGATTTACCAGCTCCGCCCCATGCACAGATACAGTATCGTACAAGGCATTCGCACAGTGCTTTGTAGGTAAGAATTAAAAGTTTCATGTCACCTACTGATCTTAGTTTCTTAAAAATGTAAATTAATTTTCTAATTCTGCCTGTGATTGTTTTAATGTGCAAGTCCCAGTTTAGGCGATAGTCAATGACCACGCCTAAATATTTTATGAAATCAACTCTGGTTGTAAATAAATGTATTGTCAACTAGACATTGAGTTTTAAGTTCCAAGTAAAAAAGAGCGAGTTTATCGCCGTCAATCAGACATAGTCTAAGACTGTTTACAATTTTAAACCAAAAAGGTCTAATAAAACTTTTTCCGACCCCGGAATCGAACCCAGGACATCTCCATCCCATGTGCCAATTGAAGTTGTGGGACCAACGAGGCGCTATAATACGAGTATACTTATACGAGTCTAATGTTAAGACCGCAGACCGACTAACAAGTAAAGTTTCGTCATTACACATAGTTCTGCCCGCGGGCCCGCTCTCCAGAATAAATAATTTTATTCGCAACTGCAACTAGAAACACGAGATGAAATCTTACGTCTGGTCTTAGAGGAAGTTTCGCCATTTGATGAAATAGAACATATTCATAATGTGGCTTAATGTTTGTTACCTTGTGAATAATTAAACTTTGCATCAAGTCAAAAGAAATTTATTATAAAAAGACTTTGCCAAACACTTTATAATCGCGAATAAAGATAAAAAACTACAGCTTCGGACGTGCTATCGCTGTAAGTAAGTAGCGGTACAAGTTACACCCTCAGCGTCGTGTTTAGGTTCACATAAAACAATATCTTATATATAAAAATGAATCGCAAAATGTGTTGGTAAGCGCATAACTCAACAACGCCTGGACCGATTTCGCTAATTCTTTTTTTGTTGTGTTCGCTATCGTTAGGAGAAGGATCTTATGAAAGAAAAAGTTAAGAAAATTGCGAGGAATATGGTAAAAACAACAATTTAATTTTCTCATATAAACTGTTCTACCTAATATTCTGTCAAACATTTTATGTTTATCCCGTCAATATGGTTAAGGGTCCCCTCAAATTAAAGAACGTATTTAAATAAAGGTTTTGAATCGACAACATATATCCAGAATATTCGAATAATTGCGTATTTTAGATTTTAAAAATGTAGAATAATGTCAGTAATAAAAAGGGATTGACATATTTATTGGTTGTCAAATATTTATGCGTGCGTTCAGAAATGTATTTTTAAACTCCTTGGTTGTACCTGATTTACAAACGAAGGCAGGTTCGGTAGTCATCACGCTTTGAAATCTAAAACACCCACAACTATGCAATGGAATGCGCTTGGTGTTAAGAAAATTGTTGAGTAATGTTATTCACGTGACGATACTGAAAAGACAACTTAGAGATGAATTGGTGCTTGAGAATTCATCAATTAGATTGATCTAAGATTTCATTGATCCTAACGGGTATGACCATTGAGTTCGAATTCAGTTCCCGATTCGTCATGCCTTCGCAATGACGATTAACAAAAGATGTTTGTGATCTTTTAGACAATTAAAAAATATATTAAAAATGTATATTACAAGGTGCATCATCATCATGAGCCCATATATGTACGTCCCACTGCTTAGCATAGGCCTTTTCTGCAACTGAGAGGGTTTAGGCTTCAGTCCACCACACTGATGCTTCAATGAAGAGAATTAAAACCGACTACATCCCATCCCATATGTACATGTTTAATTAAATCACGACTTGAGGAGACACGATTGATGCATTTAATTTTTGTACTTATTTATTTCTGTATTTTTATCTCAATAAAGTGCTGAACTTAATATTTATTTCCATACAATCAAAAATAAAATTCAGGTAATATGTAAATATGTAACATTCAATGACTGTTAGGGGATACGAAGTTTTCCGGGTCAGCTATTATAAATGTTAATGTTTTGTTTGTTACACTTTCACGCCAAAACTACTTAACCGATTATCATGAAAATTTGTACACATAGTCTTCGAGATATAAAAAAGGACATAGGATTCTTCTTATTAAAAAAAAATACGGAGGATAAAGGAATTGAAAAATGATTGAAAAAAGATTTGAATGACTTTTGGTATGCAGATAGGTGGGACCCACCGAAGTAACATAGGTGGTAATGGTTATCCTTACTATTATATAAATGTGAATGTAGGGATGTTTGTTACGCTTTCACGCAAAAACAAAAATTTTGGTATGACCATAAATGAGACCCTGTGAAGTAACATAGGCTATGTTTTATCCCGGGAAAATGTAATGTTCCCATTGGGATAAACATATTATTAAAAATACGAAAATAACTGTCAGAGTTTTACTTTTACGCCTCAACCATTTGAATTGATTTGACCTTTTTTTTAAATTCAGTAAGTGCCATTTTGGTCACTTGAGGGACGATTTATAGATTCACTTATTATCTTTCTGCGCCCAACCCTGAAGTCTAAAAGCTATAAAAATTGCGATTACAAAACGGTTCGTAGAAGCGTGAAAATTTGGAGTTATATGTATTTTTCAATGCTGAATCATAAAAAAATAAAAATCTATTCTCAGACTTACTGAATATATACATATAAAATTTCATCAAAATCGGTCGAGCCGTTTCGGAGGCTGTTTCGAACTGTGACACAAGAATTTTATATATAGTATATAGATGTATATGTATATCTCACTCTATACAATTTTGACCATATTTTTTTGTTTAATTTGTATATCGATCAAAGCAATGACTGTTATACGTATTATTATAATTTTTCAGTGCTATTATCATTAATTTACATTTTAATAAAAAAAAATCAAATTAAAATGGTCAGTAGATATAAGATAGAGGTTGATCGTAGAAGGGT
This sequence comes from Hemaris fuciformis, assembly GCA_907164795.1. Taxonomy (NCBI): domain Eukaryota; kingdom Metazoa; phylum Arthropoda; class Insecta; order Lepidoptera; family Sphingidae; genus Hemaris; species Hemaris fuciformis. The sequence goes on along the minus strand of OU015457.1, from coordinate 9,170,995 downwards.
GAAAATGTATGATTATAATAATTTATCAATGCTGAATCATAAAAAATAAAGAAAATAAAGTCAATAGAAAAAAAAACATACCCCTAAATGTTGACCGATTCTCAGACCTACCTACAATATACACACAATATTTCATAAAAATCAGTCGAGCCGTTTCGGAGGAGTTTGCCAAAAAACACCGCGACACGAGAATTTTTTATATATGGCAAAACAACGTTTGCCGGGTCAGCTAGTTATTTTATAAATGTTTAATTATATCGCGAGGAAACCTGCACACGTAAAGTTCTTAAGAATTTCTTAGATATGTAGTCCGCCAACCCGCACTAGGCCAGCGTGGTGGATTAAGGCCTTAACCCTCTCAGATGTAGAGGAGGCCCGCGCTCAGAAGTGGGACGTACGTATATGGGCTTGTTATTTTATTTTGACACACGTCAACGTTACATAGATCTTGACAAAAACAATGCAAGGCATTGCTCTTGCGTACGTATTCTACACTTTTCCTCACGCTTCTATGCCCAGTCGTAGACTCTAGTAAACTCATCAAGAAGCCAATACTCAAAACGAATAGCCCTTCCGGTACAAAGTACCGCCTTCGACCGGAGCAGGTCGTTATGCCGGCGCCAATAAAACGCGGCGATAAGTTAGCTCCTCAGCTTTACGGCGCGCGGTAACCGCGTCGATATTGTGCTCGATATACTCCGGTAATGTTGCAGCGGCCACGTCTCACTCGCAGAGAGTTTTATATCAATTGTACTGTTTTGTTTGTATCATGTGAAATAAAATAATATTTATTGAATCTATAAAATTTCAAATACATCATTTAGATTCAGTCATTCCAAAATTTGGTGTACCACCATGTTCGGAAGTCATCACTAGAGAAGAACGGGCAAGAAACTCTAGTGTTGCTCTTGTCCAATCAATAAGTAAAATAAGAATGAGGGATTGAGTTATGTATGTAGGAATGTATGTATAAACAGGAACGAGCTGACTCATTGCTTACCTGGAGTCATTGCTTGCCGATGCGTCAGTGTAGATGTACACATAAGTATATGCAATAAATTTTAATTCAACACAAACTGCATTCATTGAATGAACAAATTATTAATTTTCTATGAATAAAAAACTCAAAGAGACAGATTTTATTTCCTGATAACCTTTATTTAAAAGGTAGGTGAGAATGCCCGGCGGCCCACTGTTACGTCGATATGATACTGTACGTTGGACGCTCTCCAACACAGAGTGTCGGCGCGGAGTGCCAGCCACTCGGCCCTCACCTAGACTATACCTACCATATTACTATGAAATTACATTTTCATCTTTGATGTCGTTTTAGATGTTGCAAGAAGTATATCAAATAAAGTTTTATAATAATTGATTCAAGTGTTAAAGAATGAAATATGCCTAAAATTTAATTGCGCCGAAGACCGACTACATAAGTCGGCTTGACGAGACGGTCATGGGTTCAATACCACGGACCTATACTTTTTGTGTACATTCGCAGAACAATTAAGGAAAACTTTACACGTGAAAGATAAAAAAAAAATCTTTTCCCCGCACTAAGTCAGCGTGGACTAAGGCCAGACCCCTCCCAATTGTAAAATGAACAATGCCCGTAATTAGTAGTATAGACTAATACAATATAATAATATATATGTCGGAGAGTCTTGTGCGTTATTGTTTTTTTAAATAGTGACAGTAAAACTTCTGGAGGTAATTTCAAAAACTTAGTACAGAGCTCCGTTCGGTCCGGCGTTCCGAGCGAGAATGAATCATTCTCTCTACGTTGGATGCACAGTGGGGATGCGTCGACGCTTCCACATATATGTTACTGTTTCATATCTTCTGCTGGGACTCTTCCCCACAGTATTCTGACATAAAAGCAAATAAAACTATCACATTAACGGTATCAGCGGATATTGGCGCAGATTTTGCTCGCCATTTACAACCGCAACGTTTTTGTAACATCCGATAATATCCTGATAATCTAGTCATAAAAATATAATCAGGGATTTACGGAAATTGGCCCTGAATTGGCGGATATTGTGCGATCTAATGTAAAAAAACAGTTTGGTTATAGATAAAAATAAATAAAATTGGAGTTTCTTTTTGTAATATTGAAATAACTGCTTTTTAATAAATGCATATGGATGTGTACACGGTACATATACCAAAAAACGTTTTTTACAATTTTTATCTGTTAATCTGTCTGTATGTTTGTTCCAGCTAATCTCTGAAACGGGTGGACCAATTTTTACGAGACTTTCACAGACAGATAGCTGATGTAATAAGGAGTAACTTAGGCTACAAACAATTTAAAAAATCGATGTTACGCGGAACGAAGTTCGCCAGGTCAGCTAGTAAAAAATAAGAAACAAGATAAAGTACGGCATACAAGAATCTGCCAGTCTTCGTATTGCAGTTGATCAGTCACCAGTCGGTGGAAGAAAAGGTCGCTAGTTCGATTGCCGCATTGAGATATCATTTATTTGATCCGAAATTATTTGTATTCTATTTTTATTATATATATTTATTGGAAGCAGTGATGGCCTCGAGGTTTAGGCGCGCGGTCGAGAATTTCGGCGGTCGCAGGTTCAAACCCCAGGCACACACCTCTGACTTTTCCAAGTTATGTGTGTATTCACAATGAATTATCACTTGCTTTAACGGTGAAGGAAAACATCGTGATAAAACCTGCACACCTAAAAAGTTCTTAGGAATTTCTTAGGTGTGTAGTCCGCCAACCCGCACTAGGCCAGCGTGGTGGACTAAGGCCTAAACCCTCTCAGTCGTCGAGGAGGCCCATGCCCAGCAGTGGGACGTATATGGGCTGATGATGATGATGACGATTATTTATTGAGATTAAAGTCAAGTAAATTATATAATATTTTTGTAAGGAACTACCTTTGCGTAGAATTCACAGTTGGATCTATTGATTTTTTATTATTACATTATCACCTATTTTGTTATGATTGAAAATATCATTCCTTAATACTGCCTCGTGGTCTCGCGGCACAAGTATCTGTCATGCGATCTAGAGTTCCCGGGTTGGGCAGTGTTATTGGGTTTTTCCATTAGGAAGTTCTCAGTAGCAGCACGGAGTCTGGAAATGTACCCGAAAAACGGCAGTAGGCTCGCCCCCTATTACGTGGGACTGATACATACCTGGCGAAATGTGGGTGCTGAAATATATCTCTGCCTACCCCTTCGGGGAATACAGGCGTGAGGTTATGTATGTGTATCATTTGTAAATCTAGGTAATAAACTATCTCTATGCAATATTTAATATTAGTTCAGTCCATAATTGACTAACGAACATTCATTCGCGCAAACTTTCACCATCATAATGTAGGTTTATTGAAAGTGTTAGAAAAGCATTCCACAAACTTCATAGCTACCGGCGCTAGTGCAACACTTAATAAGCATATTCCAGAAGTTTCTAAAGGGGTCCTTAGGGATTGTCTTCCCAGGTCAAACTAATTAAAAATAACAACTGTAGTAGCTTCACAGTGTTTCAACTTTAAAGTGCTGTTTTTTTTTCTCAAGTCGTGATGGCCTCGAGGTTTAAGCACGCGGTCGAGAATCTCGGTGGTCGCGGGTTCAAATCCCAGGCACACACCTATGACTTTTCGTAGTTATGTGTGTATTCAAAATGAATTTTGTCGTACTTTAACTGTGAAGGAAAACATCGTGATGAAACCTGCACACCTAAAAGTACCTAAGAATTTTCAGGTGTGTAGTCCGCCAACCCGCACTAGGCCATCATAGTGGACTAAGGCCTAAACCCTTTCAGTCGCACAGGACACCCGTGCCCAGTAATGCGAAGTATATGGTCTGATAATGATATGACTCATCTTTTACTTGGCTAAAAAAAAAACATATATAGGAGTACAAGAAAAATCGTATTGCATTAAAAAAAATATAATGAATGAATCTCGATGTGTCTACATAATAAAAGCGTGACATTTTTCACTGATTTCCATAATGCGTCTATTACAACACAAATTGTAATATAATGTTTTTATGGCGCGCCTAAATTAAACACTTGTTTTTACGAGGGTCTGATATTTACCGACTCTACCTTGGGGCGCGTTAAGTCATCAACCTTAATCGTCGGGTAGTCGGCGATATTATTGTCGGGTAGTCGGCGATATTATTGTCGGGTAGTCGGCGATATTATTGTCGGGTAGTCGGCGATATTATTGTCGGGTAGTCGGCGATATTATTGTCGGGTAGTCGGCGATATTATTGTCCGACATCACTTTTGTAGTTTAGGGTTTCTGTCCATTCATATACATATTTATTGAGCACAGACTGTTACAAATGGCGACTCGTGATGTGACATTCATGTATTGTAGTAAATCTTTTAACGAGTTTGGAATGAAACGGTTATGTTAATCATGAAAGCTGTGAAGTGAAAAAATCGTTTGACATTCGCTTAAACATGAAAAATCCAATATGTTTTTTATTACTTAATACATAAAAACATTTTTGCTGTTTTCAAGATCATTATACTTTTCCTATACGTTATTATTTCACATGACAATATCTCGGAAAAGGAATCATTTAAATTGTCCAAAGTTTGAAGTTTTGTGTGGGATATAATGGGATATTTTATATATTATAAGTTTATTCACGTACCAAAGCCTTTCGTCTCAGCACCACCTAAGGTTCGACTGTCAGAGAATGCTTCAGGCATTAGGTCCGCCTTTAAATATTATGTACTAGTGGACCCGACAGACGTTGTCCTGTGCACAATTTTAAATTCAAAAATTATTTTTTTTCCGATCTAAACCATTCTCAAATCAACCTGAAGACACACAAAAAAATTCATCTGCCTTCTTTTGAACAAAGAAAATGAATTGTTTAAGATTTTGGTGTTATGTTCTGATATGCGAAAAATTTAAATCCCAGAACTCGATCACAGCGCCACCTTCCGGGTCGAATAGAAAATCTAAAGCATTCTCGTATCCACTTGAAGATACACAGAAAGTTTCATTAAAATCGGGCCAGCCATTAAAAATAAAAACCCCAGCACTCGATCACAGCGCCTATCGGGTCCAATTTCAAATCTATGTTTAAGAAATCAATTAAAGATAAGCTTTACAAAAAAGCATACTATAAAATCTCAGATTTTATTGAAGATAATAAGCCCTGGGAGTAAGTAAATTTCTCGGAGTTTTGTTTTGTTGCTACAGTTTGTATCGTTATGACATGTATAATGTAAAATTGAAAATTTTTTTTAGAAAAAGAAAATGACATGTCGTATTGCTGAAGGAGTTTCTTGCCGTTTCTTCTCCACAGCTATAACACGTTTCGAAGCGGCAATAGTAAAAAAAAAATTAAAGATGTGTAAAATTGACGATTCAAAAGAACTTGTAAAAGTATATTTGTATAAAGATAATTTGAATTCGAAAAATCATTCTCGAATCTACCTGAAGATACACAGAAAATTTCATTAAAATCGGTCCAGCCGTTAAAAATTAAAATCCCAGAACTCGATCACAGCGCCACCTATCTGGTCCAATTGCAAATCTAAACCATTTACGAATCCACTTGGATACACAGAAAATTTCATTACAATCCAGCCATTAAAAATTAAAATCTCAGGCATATCCGTTTGCATCATCGACCTAACTATAAAATGAGAAACTTAAAACCTTACAATGAGAAGCAAACCAACTCATCTTTAAGTTTACCTTGGATCTAATCGTTGCGTGAATCACATTACTCAACAGTTTTCTTAAAATAAGCCGCATTTCATTGCATAGTTTAGGGTGTTTTAGATTTCGAACAATGATGACTACCGAGCCCACCCTCAGTTGTAAATTGTAAACCAGACACAACCAAGGAGTTTAAAAATTCAGTTGGATAATGAGGCTTGATATATTTTCCTTAGTTACGCAAAATAAATTTCTGAACGCACGCTTAACTATTTGACAACTAATAAATATGTCAATCTCTTTTCATTCTATTCTACATATTAAAAATCTAAAATACGCAATTATTCGAATATTGTGGATATATTATGTTGTCGATTCGAAACCCTTATTTAAATATGTTCTTTAATTTGAGGGGGCCTTTAACCATATCGACGGGCTAAACATTACATATTTGACAGGAAATTTGCTAGAACAGTTTATATGGGAAAATGAAATTGCTGTTTTTACTATCTTCCTCACAATTTTGCAATAATTTCTCACCACCTAAAACCTTCCCTGGACTAGGACAAACATTTCAAAACCAAAATCAGCTAAATAGGTCCAGCCGTTCTCGAGTTTTAGCGAGACTAACGAACAGCAATTCATTTTTATATATATAGAAGATAGAAGATTTCTTGGATATGTAAGCTTCATCAAACCGCATCAAGCCGCTGTAATGGACTAAAATCTGAGCCCTCTTATTAGTAGTCTTCTGCCCAACAGTGGGACGTAGACATTTCCAACACTTAGCGACCACTGCTATTTATCAATGTGTGATCAGTCTGCACTAAATAATTAATCTATTCTATTCTCACTACGATTAATAGAACCCGGTGTTTAGTTTACCAAAAAAAAAACTGTTACGAATCAAATCATTATTTCCTTCGTTACAAAAAAGAGATATACTTGTGTAAATAGATACAAATTTAAAAATATAATATCATTTTACGCCATAATCTATATGTGTAAAATATTACGTGACTGTATAAAGAAAATAAATATGTAAAGGTCACTTACCAGTTTTACTAATGAAGCTAGATGACCATCGCTGACGGTTGTCATGGTCTGTAGACCCACTAAATAAGCACTAAATTATTCTTGAAAGCACACAGACACTCAACTCAAATTTTACACTCAATTAAGCTTAAAAAAACTATGTGAAATGAATAAATTAATTTCACTGTATCACTATATTCTAATGAAAGGACACTAGTTTCCTCTTCTTGCTACAATAATTTAAATCTGCTTCCCGAACCGAGTGGTGGACATAATTACTCAAGACACACACTTGAAATTTTATTGTGGCCACCAGCCACACGACACACACAGTCACATACGAACACACACACAATTCACTTGCAAACGCACAATTTAAATATCACTTCACGCTATGATAAGTACCGATAACCAGGTACGCAATGATTAGTATTATTATAAATAAAATATATAAGAATACGTGCTGCGCGTTCGTACCCGCACCCGAGACTAAGTTACATCATGTAGCGGTAAAGTATTGTACAGAAAACTACCCTCAATTTTTTATAATGGCAATAACAATAAAATTTAAATACTTAAAATAATTTAAAATGGTAACTATGTTTTTACGCTGTTACACTTCTGAAATATTTGTTGATGGTTTTTGGTACTGAAGTAGCCGTCCGCTTCTTTGGTTAGGTTCTTATAAATATTTCTCTTTACATAGATATGCAAAAATATATGTAGATATAAACCTCTGTCTACATTTAATTATAACTAGTGGACCCGACAGACGTTGTCCTGTTTAATTTAATTTTAAATCCAAAACTTCATTTTTTTTCCAATCTAAACCATTCTCAAATCCAACTGAAGACAAACAAAAAATTTCATCTGCTTTCTTTTGAACAAAGAAAATGAATTGTTTAAGGTTCTGGAGTTATGTTTTGATATACGAAAAATTAAAATCCTAGCTCTCGATCACAGCGCCACCTATCGGGTCTAATTTCAAATCTAAACCATTCTCGAATCTACCTGAAGAAACACAGAAAATTTCATTAAAATCGGTCCAGCCATTAAAAATTAAAATCCCAGAACTCGATCACAGCGCCACCTATCTGGTCCAATTGCATATCTAAACCATTCTTGAATCCACCTAGATACACAAAAAATTTCATTAAAATTGGTCTATTCGTTAAAAATGTATTAAGTAACTCTAAACACGCATCGTAAAAATCATTACATCTTTTCTTTCTTTTTTGTTTTATAATATTTGATTATCCATTTTGTTTTAATTATATATTCAGCACCGTTATTACTAGCTTTAAGATACTCCTGTAAAAAAACTCTCCACGAGACAGGCAGTGCCTAGTGTGGAGAGTTTTTGCAAACTGTTATGTGTAAATTTTTTCAAGGTTAATAAATAAATTTATTATTATTATATTATTATAAATTAAAATCCCAGGCATATCCGTTTTGATCATCGACCTAGCCATGAAATGAGAAACTTGAAACCTAAGAATGAGAACTATTCTGTTGGATAATTAGGCTTGATATATTTACCTTAGTTACACAAAACAAATTTCTGAACGCACGCATAAATATTTGACAACCAATAAATATGTCAATCCCTTTTTATTACTGACACTATTCTACATTTAAAAAATCTAAAATACGCAATTATTCGAATATTGTGGATATATGTTGTCGATTCGAAACCCTTATTTAAATACGTTCTTTAATTGGAGGGGCCCTTTAACCGTATCGACGGGATAAACATTACATATTTGACAGGAAATTTGCTAGAACAGTTTATATGGGAAAATGAAAATGCTGTTTTTACTATCTTCCTCGCAATTTTGCCATAATATCTCACCGCTTAAACCTTCCCTGGACTACGACAAACATTTCAAAACCAAAATTAGCTAAATCGGTCCAGCCATTCTGAGTTTTAGTGAGACTAACGAACGGCGATTCATTTTTATAGATAGAAGATGATGGGTATATAAATAAATATAATATACATATTAAAAGCTAGAGTTTTACCAGGTTGGAGAAATACACCTCTATTGACGTAAGAGAGTATGAATATGTATATTACTCTTTTTTTCATTGCTGGATCCCAATTCAGAAATCACGCGAACAATCAAACACAAGGTACCTATGTCTATATCTACTATCCACTACTTTTCGAACTTTCAAAATGTTCAATAAAAATATATTAAAAATGCCAATGCAAGATAGCATTGACCCCACAAATTAAATTGTACAGAAAATCTTTCCTACATCCCGTGTATTTTCTTCAGCAGTGCGCGGGCGGGGGTGAGTGAGGGGGGATTGTTGTTGGCCGGCAACGAGATACCGCGGGGATTATTTTTTGAGTTGCACAATAGAGACGGGGCTTTGTGCGGATATCTCGCGGATGCAGTATCTCGAAATAATATCGTTTTGTTCTCGGAGGTGGCGAGTTAATCTCGTAACTCGAGGTGCGAGCGAAATTGAGTTGCGTTGCTTTTGTTCCTCTATTTTGGATTTTTGTTGGGTTCATAATTTGAGATATTAGTTTTCTGCAGAACTTAATTAAACTGAATAATAGTGGTCATTGATATTGGACTTTGGATCTTATGAACGGTCGCAACTACGAAGTATTATCATTTGCTGTTAATTTACATTACGCAATATATAATTGGATTATAAAGAATAAACTTAATATGTAGGCGTAGTATAAAACATATGCATGTATAAGAAACTATGTTATTTATTCCAACTACATATATACAAACTAAAATCAATAATTATAACTATCAAAAATCACAAGCACTCGTACATAAATATTAAACTAGTCGTTATCTTTCGTTTCTAATCGGTGTAATTTAAACAATTTTCATCATCATCATTATCAGCCCAAGGAAGTCCACTGCTGAACATAGGCCTCCCCCAATGACTTCCATAGTGACCTGTTGGAGGCAGCCTGCATCCAGCGATGACCCGATAATAATATCAATTTAATAATATTAATTTAATGTAAGACAAAAATAAATTTTATAAACAATTTTAGTTTGTTATAATTGAGACTCGAAAAACTTATATCGATCCAACGCCTGAGTTCTTCAATTTGATTTCAAATACTCTACAATTAATTTTGTAATTGGATGTCCTTAAAAGTATGAGCTGTTTATTCTAATGCAGATTAAATGTTTACACATTGACCAACATAAAGATTAATATAATCAAAGGCAAAATAATATTTGATCACATAGACTTTTCCAAATATATTTCAATTGTCAGTTTAAATAAGCTACCACCACATCGAAACGTGTTATCTCAGGACCGCGAAATGTCATTTTTTGTTTCTTAAGAATGTGCGTAACAATAAACGGTACTTAATTTTTAATTGTATTGATGTCGATTTAACATTTATCAATGTCATAACGACGGCAACTGTAGCACCTTAACACAACAGTGATCAATTTACTTACTCATATTATCTTCAATAAAACTGACAGAGCCCACGTGGCATAATTGCTTTGACAAATCATCATCGTCACGGGCCTCCTCTACAACTGTGAGGGTCTAGGCCTTAGTCCACCTAACTGACCGCTGGCCTAGTGCGTGTTGGCGGACTACACACCTAAGAAATTCCTAAGAACTGTTAGGTGTGCAGGTTTCATCACGATGTTTTCCTTCACCGTTTAAGTACGTGATAATTCACTGTGAATACACTCATAACTTCAAAAAATCATAGCCTGAGATTTGGACCCGCGACCGTCGAGATTCTCGACCGCGTGCCTAATCCTTGAGACCATCACGACTTCACAAATATACTGATTTTCTTAATATGGTCGCGTGGAGACTACCAAAATGATGATTCGATGAAAACATGTACGGTTTCTCCCAACATTAACAATATTGTAAAATTAGAGCTTTTATTTGCTCTAATTTTTTGCTGAAAATTATATACGACAAAATTGATTTATAAGATTGCGCAGCGTGTGCTGACGCTAAGCTAATAATATTACCATTTTACACTGAACGAAAATCCCCGCACTCTACATCACGAACTCCACCGCAGTTTCACATCATTTCAGATGCGTAATAAATATTATTAACCATGCAAATTCGAGGGTAATCAAATACACCGAATACAGGTAAAACAATTAAGTAGAGCCGCGCCACACAGCTCTACCACTCCAGCCGCGCTGTTGTCTCTACAAATGGCATTGTTAACATATTTAATTGGATTTCAATATTCCAATTGCGAATGAAATTGCGAAGAAATGACGCTACATTTGTAGAGTCGACATTCATGAACGATTAAATTGAATTTGGTTTTATATTATATTATGCATATGCATTTATTTGTTTATTTTTAGCAGTTTTTTTAGGGTAATGCTATTTTCGCAATGAAATTATAGTAAATAGTAATGTGGTGACAATAATTTCCAGTTCGTGAGCAGCTAAACTGTATAAAAAAAATTTATTTATAATTAAAAATATAGAAAATGGAACAAAGCTTTTTTTATTCTTACAAAAGATGTATTTTTCATAGATAAAAAAATCACGCATTGCTTCTTATAATAACGTCCTTCCATGCATTGATTTGGTAAAAAATACTTTAGAGAATTACTGTGTCTTAATAAGGTTTGCTAATGAATGAGAGTAATCTGTTAAGCCTTATAAAAAAGAACTAACTCGGAAAGCGGTCGACGCAATTGAGATATTATGTTACATTAAAATAGAGGGAAAAACAGATTTCAGTATGGCAAACATCCTCAATTGAAAATATAAAACTAATTGCAACTTTTAATAGGCTGGCCACCGAGCTATTTACTGCGAGCGATCCCGCTCCACCAAACTACATGTGTGCGGTACTCGTGCGTTGATCCGCCACTCCACGCCAATTTGGGCGCTGCATTTTTTCCGCGAGTTACCCTCAAAGGGGCAAATTGTCAAAGCATCAGTAAGGTTCATATTTTACCGGCGGAATATGGCAATAAAACTGCGCGGGTTTGATTGCACAAAGGCGCGCGCATCGCGACAATTACTCCAACTATACCCTCGTTTTTATACTAAAAAAATATACTAAAAGTATTTTTTTCGCGTGTGTAGAGGTTTTGTAGAGTCCTTTGCCAATTTACAGACACATCGGATGCTGTGTTGCGTAGTTTTATTTATTTCTGCAATTGAAGTCTCTTCAAAAAGGTTTTGCTTTTCAACATCATATTTTTGTGTTTCAAATAGATATACCTGTGGATATTTCCCATTAGGATAAGCAGATAACTGTGATATTCACCTTGCACACTTGTAATATAGGTACTACAGTAACTTCATGCATTCACGTTTATCCGGAATACAAATTAAATAAAAAAGGTTTACATAGGGAAAAGACAATCTGCTAATAAATGTACGGAATTAAATATTAATCTCTTCATTCAAAACGTTTTCAGGAAATTTTATGAAACATTTTATTTAATGAGTTAAACGTTATTCAGATGGCATTTATCATCAAATAATCGGATTGTCAGTTCTCAGAATTATGTTTTATCAGAATATCGTCACAGAGTATCTACCATTGAACACCTTTTCAGAAATATTTTCAATACGACTTGTTGAAAGCTTAATAAATTATCTATAATATATCAAAATAAATAGATTTTTATCATACAAAGAGATAATAGGCAAATATGGTGGTGAGTGAGTGCGATTCATATCGTATCAACTGGCTAAAAACGATTATGCCTATCTAGGTCATTCATCATCATCAGCCTCGTACGAGTACGTCCCACTGCTGGCCACGGGCCTCCTCTACAGCTGAGAGGGTTTAGGCCTTAGTCCACCACGCTGACCTAGTGCGGGTTGGCGGACTACATACCTAAAAAAATCCTAATAACTTATAGATTTGCAGGTTTTGTCACGATGTTTTCCTTCACCATTAAATTATGTGATAATTCATTGCGAATACACATATAACTTGGTAAAGTCAGAGGTGTGTGCCTGGGGTTTGAACCTGCGACCGTTGAGATTCACGACCGCGCGCTTAAACCTTTAGGTCTTTACTTTTCATTGGTCATTATAGGAGTTTAACCTTAAGTACTATACCAGTTGTCCGCAAAGCAGTATGCGAAACCTAAACACTTCTAAAGGAATACACTTTCCCTGGTTATGACACAATTTTCTTTGTTTATCCCCTCCTATTTCTCGTAGCATGATGATTATATGGCCCATAGCTTTCCTTAATAAATGGGCTATCTTAAACTGAAATAATTTTTCAAATCCGACCAGCAGTTCCTAAGATAAGCGTGTTCAAACAAACAAACTCTTCAGCTTTATAATATCGGTATAGATGAAGATATTCGATCGGATATGAATAATAGATAACTTTATCAGCGAAAAGGCCATATTGTCGGAAAATTCCAGCTTATTAAAAAGTTTCGTGAAACAAGTAACAACGCATTGTCCATTTTAACAAGTATAAAATATTTTCCAACTAGTTTGATGTTTTGAGAACCACAAAAACATCGGGCGAGTTGCGAGTTGAAACATAAATTCATGTTAAATGACACGAACATGTATCTCCGTCATACTCGAGACAGGGCTGGATTTAGACACTTTATTAGGGTGTTATATTATATCTAAAAAAATTAATCAAAGTCACATAAAAAATGACCAATATTACACTTTTTAATATTCATTCAAAATCTACGTAATACAGTACGAATCTCTGTTATGTGGGCTCGAACTCGAATTTAATTTTTCACGACGTGCTAACTTATGACGCAGGTCTATTGAAACAATCGTGTATTGTTTGATGCAACCAGTCGACACAACTTACCTACATAACCAGGCAAATATATACCAGTAGTATATATATACACACCAGTAGAAATAGTTAGGTACCGAACCCGCACGCGGTCGTTTCTCATCTATTTCCCCGCAGGACATGTAACGCCGCGATTACACTTGTGAGATTGTAGAAGTTACATTTCAATTACTTTATGCTCAAGTTGGTTAAAACTTTGGCTTCGCGGCTTTTACGTTCGCTCAGTTCTTAACGCTTTCTATTCAGAAGTAAGAGGATGCAATTAATTAAAAAAAATCACCAATGTACTGTGTTAAAATTGAGAAATGAAAAAAGGTAATAAAAAATCTAAAAATAAATCAATTTGATTTAAATTAACTTGTAAATTGCAAAGCTGTTTTGTTATTGATCAGGTTTTGCGAGCTAATTTAAAAATATATTATGTTTGTTGACAAAATTAACAGTATTTAAGTAACCACTCATGAAAAAATATTACTACTGCCAATTGTTTAAACCACTATTGGTGAATACAAATTATTAATAAATAAAAAATAAAAAGTAGTCTAAAATTAATTCGAATTTAATAAAAAATCTTTGTACCTTGCATTTTTTCTTTGCGTTCGGCCTTATTATATTTGTTTTAATATATAGATAATTTTAATCTAAGGAGGTCCCTGAACAAACCATTATCATCCAAGTACGTCCTTGTGCGTCCTCGAAGCCCCACAAGGGAATTGCCACCTGTTCTCACGGTACAATAAGCGCGTAAGGCGATAACGGCGGCGCGCAATAAATGGCCGCGAATAAACCTTCGATACAGCGCCAGGAAATTCTGAATAACCTTAGGAAAGAGAAATAAACATTCCTTAGGAGCAAGGTTACATCGTGAGGAAACAGGAGACCTATATATTCTAAAGAATTTCTTAAGTATGTAGTCTGCCACCCCGCACTACGCCAATGTGGTGGACTAAGGCATGGGCCTCTTCTATTTTATCTAACTAAGATGAGCGTATCTGTGGCTCGTATATGGGCTGAAAATTATGATGATGACACACATAGGTACTAACGCCTGGTTTCGCCAAAGGGCAGACAATAACAGTTTTTTGGGCACTTTTCTAGAATTTCTAATATGTTATAAGAAAAAAATATATGTGTGTGAGTTTGTATGATTGTTGCATCAAATACATAATGAATACACACATAACTTCGAAAAGTCAGATGTGTGTGCCTGGGGTTTGAACCCGCGACCTTAGTTGCAGAGGAGGCCCGGCCCAGCAGTGGGACGTATACGACTGATGATGATGATGAATATGATGATAACATAGATTTTTATTTTCCTTATAAGAGATTACGATTGTTGAATATGACTAGGTCTTTTGAACATATTAAATGAATTATTATTGATACGGGTATTAATCAGTAACGCCTTGGCTTTAAAAAGTTATCTTAAATCAAATATTTACCATCCAAGGTGGTTGAGCAGTCAGCTACAGTTATATTTTTGAAGTTGACGATACAGGCATGATTCGGGGGCGCCGTGGCTGCAGCTAGAACAATGGCAAATAGCACGGTTAAGGATTATGCCCCTACTACTGGCTCGCTGGGTATCTTATATCATCGCAGTGTTAATATGGAAATCAATGAAATGAAAATTCAATGTTTTGGTGTAGTTACATAGAAGTATATACATATATGTATATAGGAGAAGAGAGAAAAGTATATTTTAACTTTTTACATTCATTATCATCAGGCCATATTATATGTGTGTCCCACTGCTGGGCACGGACCTCCTCTACAGCTGAAAGGGTTTACCTCCACACTGGCCTAGTGCGGGTTGGCGGACATAGTCCACATTTGCATAATGTGTACTACAAATAAATACGTATGTACATACTCATACATTCCCCAAAAGAGGAGGGCAAAAGCACATCTCGAGTCCGTATTGCAACTGAGAATTTCCTAAGAGAAAAATCATATAACACTTTTTTCAACCCCGGGAATCGAACCCGGGTCTTCTACACAGCATGGCACATACTATTGCTGCAAGACTACGAGGCAGTATTGTCAGTACTACTAATACCATAAGAAAAATAAAAATAGACATTCCAATAACTTTCGATAACTCGACTGTAAGAGAATGCCTAAGGCATTAAGTCCGCCTTTATACTTACTGTATATAAAGCATAAAAAATAAAATAAAATGCCAATATAACACTTTTCCATATCACTGTTGTGGGTTTTACATCTTATGCACGTTGGTCACTGTCACATTAGATGCTTAAATCTTACCTATTAACACAAATACTTATTTATTCTCAGCCTATCGCCGTACACTGCTGAACGAAGGCCTCCCCAAGTAGGCGCCAACCATCCCGGTTCTGAGCAGCCCTTATCCATCCGCTACCCGCCACCTTTCTTAAGGCGTCGGACCATCGTGCTGCAGGACGTCCTACTTTACGTCTACCTAAGCGCGGTCTCCACTCTAACACTTGTCTGCTCCAACGGCCGTCCGTCCGTCGGCAGACATGGCCGGCCCACTTCCACTTTACTTACTTATTTATTTATTTAAAAACTTCATATACAAAACTGCATGACTTAACGCCTGCGGCATTCTCTAACAGTCTACCTTAACATAAATAACAGTACAATAACAAAAAAGTTGAAAATCAAGACATAAACAATAATTGAATGCGACTTTGTCAATACCGAAATGTCAGAATGAAAGTGACAAGTTACATACATACATACATAAACTCACGCCTGTATTCCCCGAAGGGGTAGGCAGAGGTGCATTTCTGCATCCACATTTCGCCAAGTATGTATCAGTCCCACGTAATAGGGGGCGAGCCTATTGCCGATTTTCGGGCACATTTCCAGACTCCGTGCTGTTACCGAGAATTTCCTAATGGAAAAACCCAATAACACTGCCCGACCCGGGAATCAAACCCAGGACCTCTAGATCGCACGGCACATACTTGTGCCGCGAGACCACGAGGCAGTCACAAGTTAAAAAAATGAAAAAACAAACAACATGAGGGTAGTATTAAAAGTATAGACAAACGATAACAATTAAATAAACTGAAAGTGACAAGACAAAAAACAAACAGTTTGAGGGTATTATTTAAAATAGACGAACAATAATATTATGTGACATGAAAAAGTATTAGTAAGCGCTGGGCGATCGTCATGGCTTACGCGGTTTTAAATTCGAGCGCGATGTTTCCGTGGACCCGTGGCTTATTACTGCCGATGAAGATAAACTTGATGTCTTGGGATACTTTTCTAATAAGGAATTAAGTTCGTCTAGTGTTGTGATTTTGATGCGGCTTAACCATCCGGAACTTTGACTACTTTTGGTGAATATGTTTTGTCGCGATCTTGTCAGGAACTCCTTAATCGATACAGATGTGCCTTTCAGCTTGGATTTGGCTCGCCAAACCGCTGTTTTATTCGCTGTGAAAAGCTGTCTTCAAGTGTCTTTTGTGTAGATTGGATGTCCGCTAGTGAAGTCATATTAACTGTCTTAAAGTGAGGTGTTGTTCTGGTGAAGTTAAAAGCTGGCTGGTAGTGGTGCAGAGCAGAGTGGTGGATTACATTCAGCAACACAAAAGTGAGTACATTCACAACGTATTTTTGAAAAATTCACGAATTTGTAAAGTATTTAAACACAGTTTAACAATTAATTTTAATTTTTTTATGTTCAACTAGCTGACCCGGCAAACGTTGTTTTGCCCTATGTATTATTTCCAGGATTTTTTTTAATGTCGCGCCAAAAAGCACTTTTTTATTATTATTTTGCTCGCTAGAGAGCTCGTCCCGCCACACCGCTATGTCTCTGCATTTTGAATCTGTAATATCTTCGGAAATATTCATTTAAATTGCATGCTGTAAAGGGCCATATTGATCTATATTAAATGGACAATGTATTAAATGTACTTAATTGGATAAGGGTTAATGCTGTATTGCCGTCTGCTGTAATCTGCTGTAATGCTGTATCACTTCGTAAATAAGCCATTTTTTACCGTAAAATGTAAAAGATAAAAAGTGGTTATTGTGGGTTATCCTGAAGAGATAGACATATACCATGGCGGACTTTTTTGTTGACCTTTTTAAGGTGTACAATACTGTAGTACATTATTGTGATTTATCTCGTGGGATTCAGGCAACGTTTGCAATGTAAGCGCAAAAAATCTGTTTATTTACGACATCACATTAGAAACCTCTAAATTTATCAGTGTTTTTCTACAATTTTATGCATGTATTATACATATAAACTTTCATCTTGAATCACTCTATTTATTAAAAAAAAAACGCTTCAAAATCCGTTGCACAGTTTTAATGATTTAAGCATAGATAGGGACGGACAGACAGCGACAGCGACTCTGTTTTAATATGTAGTGATTCATTTTATTACAATATGCTCTAATCGACCAACATTCAGAGAATTCGCTCGAGCGGATGACACAAGCCGCTACTGTCACTCAACGAGGTTTGTGACGTCATTATTAAATGCATTTATGCACCCTTCTTGAACTCTTGAGCAATCCAAACCGCGGCCCCACGTTAAGTGGTTTACAGTTCATCATTAATCAAAATTAATGGAATCAGTGATGGCCTCGAGGTTTAGGCGTGCGGTCGAGAATTCCGGCGGTCGCAGGTTCAAACCCCAGGCACACACCTCTGACTTTTCGAAGTTATGTGTGTATTCACAATGAATTATCACTTGCTTTAACGGTGAAGGAAAACATCACGATGTTGATGTCAGGTTTTATCACGTAAAACCTGCACACCTAAAAGGTCTTAGGAATTTCTTAGGTGTGTAGTCCGCCAACCCGCACTAGGCCAGCGTGGTGGATTAAGGCCTAAATCCTCTCAGTTGTGAGGCTCGTGCCCAGCAGTGGGACGTATTTGGGCTGATGATGATGAATGGATTCTACCAAGGGTATGTCCTCTCCTAAGTTATGAGCATTCACTATGAGTTAATAGAAAATTTACCACAACAATTTAATGGACTCATACTTTTTTGTTTATTTTTAGTCCTAGAATTGGCCATGAGAGCTAGAATAGAACTCAAAGTTGGTCATTAGTCAGTGCATTCTCTTTGCGACTCTGCAAAAAATATCTATATCTAATAAATTTTTTGTTAGTACAGTGTCTCCGTAATATAATATCTGCCCTCTTGTTTTCGTGGCATTTGCCGCAATTGAGTAGTCTAGATTACAATTCTCGTGACAGGCTTGTTATTGAGGCCATTAGAAGATTTTTAGATTCAGCACAAAGTCCGAAAATATGTCTAAAAATCGGTATTAGCGTCTTCCATTTGTATTAAAACTGCGTTTTGTCCAAATAGGGCACCAAGTGGCGGGAGACCCCGTTCCTCTTCTTCTTTTCTCTCTTCTCATCCTCGATTATAATCGATCCTCTTTATTTATTTTAATATATAGAAAATACAGTTTTAATACTATTCGCGCCAATGGTAGCTCGCTATGCATTACGAACGCTCCCAGTAATTCACAGTTTAAATAGAGTAATGTCGTATTTACGTTAAATCTCGCTCGCGGGGATTTCATTTAACTGCGCTGGCACACTTTCTAACCGCAGAACTTGTTTGTTAGACGGATATTCATTTCGGGAATCGCGGCTCACACTGAGCCAGCTTTTATGTATTCAGATCCTTGCATTTTGATAATGGAAAAGGATATATTGAGTAAACAAAAGATAGTATGTTGTCTGATTTCCTAACTCGTAGGGTCCGGAATGCGATTGAAGGTTTTGGGTTCGATTTCTCGGTAGTGTTACGGAGTTTTTCATTAGGTTAGTGTCTCTCCCTTCTACGGTGAACTAAGTCCACTACATTAGCCTTATAGGTTCTGGAGGATGTCACATATGTATGTAAGAAATTATTTGCAAAAAAAATATTACGTACGTTGATTTCACATCGCTGGTAACGTTCTTGATAATTCATTGAGACACTTCGGCAAGTCATAGATATGCACGTCTAGGATTCAAATTCGCGACTTCTCCTAGAAGATATACATATATCTTCTACTTATACATACATATAAGTAGACTGTGCACATGTCTTTAATTCTAGCACATAAAATATTTTTATATTTTTGTTCCGAACCTAGAAATTTCCACACACCAGATATGCCACTCTGGAGGCCGCATTATGATAAAACGAACCTAATATAAGAAAAGTCACACACAAAGAACTTACAAAAATACTTTTGCTCGACATAATCCCATTGATTTGCGCGACGCCGCGTACAGAAAGCCATATAATATTGACCCTAAGACCAATCGTCCGCAAAATCGCAGTGGGCGAGGTCGGGACCCTTAGGGGCGGAGGGGGAGCGAGGAGGGGGGGGGCACACAATAACACTACCCTTTCTTATTTTCAATCACACTCCGGGACTATTTTGCAAAAAGACGACTGGTAAGGCGAGCTGTTGGCGCCCGAGCATGTTGGGAGTCTTACATTTATTAGCTTTTGAAACAGTTTTTCTATAAATATAATGATGAACTGCCTCGTGGTCTTGCGGCACAAGAATCGCGAGGTTGTGGGTTCGATTCCCGGTTCGGAAAATGTTATTGTTTTTTTCATTAGGAAATTCTCAGTAGCAGCACGGAGTCTGGAATTTGTGTCTGGAAAATGGCAATAGGCTCACCCTTATGCGGGACATAAACTCAATTGATGCAATGTGGGTGCAGAAATGCGCCTCTGCCTACCGCTTACAAGAATACGGGCGTATTTATGTACATATGTGTGTATTACAACCTATTACCTTTGCCTATATTTCCAATTTTTTCACCCAAACGCTAGCGGTGTTTTATGTTCCATTTAATAATTATTTAATTTAGAGCATGTCCGAGCCCAGCAGTTGGATGTACATATGTAGGCTTTTGATTTATTCGTATGTATGTACGTACAATTCAGAATCTGAGCCAAATTTTCAAGCTAATTTCAAATTTCTTTATACATTCAATTGAGTGAAAGTGTAGTAAAATGCAACAGAGTATAGCGCCTGGTTATATATGTACATAGGTACACATTATATCCATGTTTCGCTAGCTATTATAGTTTTATATAACAGTGCTTGCCGTTATCGTTGTAAGCAGGAAATTTGAAAAAAAAAATCTACACTCGACCTAGGAATCAAACCCTTTTTTCTTATATAACGCTCACTTACACAGCGAAATTAATGAGGCGGTCTCAAGGTTTTATTCACATAGCATTACAGCCAAGATTGTAGTCGAATAATACTTGCAAATAAACTTCAACGATATTAATTACAAATTATGATGTTAATTATTTAGATTTCATGACAAATCAAAAGTCCTACGTCTCGGGGGCAGAAGGGGAAGGGGGGGAGGGGGTTTACAAACGTCTTTCTTGTCTCGTAATTAGCAGACTTCAAAAGTACAATTAGCTTCACGAATGGAATTCTCACAATTCCGAGATTTAGCATATTTATTCAGATTATGAATGACTCGCGTTGGTAATTGTGGACGAGGCATTGGATCGATGAGTTGGATTGGATTTAATAATCTTGCTATTCTCATCTCACGATGTTTTCCTTCACCGTTAAAGTTTTAAAATTTTCTGAAGTTAATCAAATCTAAAATTATTGAAATTGTAAAGATAATATCATACATTCATCATGCCTTAGTCCACCACGCTGGCCTAGTGCGGGTTGCCGGACTACACACCTAAGAAATTTCTAAGAACTTTTAGGTGTGCAGGTTTCATCATAATATTTTCCTTCACCGTTAAAGTACGTGATGATTCTTTGTGAATACACACATAACTTCAAAAAGTCCAAGGTGTGTGCCTGGGGTTTGAACCCGCGACCGTCGAGATTATTGACCGCGTGCTCAAATCTCGAGGTCATAATGACTACAATCAATATATTAAATAAACAAAATAAATCATAATAAATATGAAAACGCCCACATGTACGTATTATAATAAATAAATCTTATATTGTCGTACGAACAGTTAAAAAAACATATTAACTGCTATCAATATTAAGTCCAGTACAATAAATCATTGCTTTAATCTTCACACGAGAGTGATTCTATGCGATATTCACACTCGGAGCTAGCCTGTTATCAATAGCGTTGTACCCCTAAATCAGGCGTTGAATGTCCACAATAAGCCCCGGTAGCCGGAGGGTAGAATCTGTGAGCAGCCATCATCTCTCCGGTTAACCAGTTGTAGAGACGATTCTACAAAGCTTGCATAGTTTTCACAAGCTCGTCACAAATAAGAATAATAAAGTGCTCTTTCATGTAAGTCAAAAGATGTTTTTTGTAGTTGATGAAAGTTTTGTACGAAGCCTTGTTTTCCTTTTGGTATTAATTCTTTGTTGATAAAATCTTGAAAGCCTTTCACCAACCTTATACAGGGTGTATTCAGACCGTGATCGGAAACTAAGGCAAGTAATAGCTAAGGTGATTACAAACGCCCTGGCGTTTAAGAAAATCCCTAAAAAAATAAAAAAAATGAAGTTTTCCTAACAACCATAGGTATAAAATGTATGTTGCCGTAGTTTCCGATCGCGATCTGAATACACCATGTATACTCTTTTAAGCGTTGACGAAAAAATTAACTCCTCTGTACAGAAATAATAGTGGTTCATAAGCATCTAGATTTGACACAAATATTTGCGGATCATGCAAACATTTGCCTCGGTGTGGGGGCCTTCTAACCCTTCTCCTGACGTTTTGAAAATTGGTATACATTTGCGTCTTGTCTATTAAATATTTATCGGTAAGTTAAGAGTTATAAATGTGGCCTGATCACGCTAATATCTACTTTAGTGTAATCACAATAAGTCGTTATTTAAATGTATATGTAAACATGATCAGGTGGCTAACTGTCCCATAAAAAACTATATATTAACGACTAAATTGAAAAATCTCTTTTTGGTATAATAAAAAAAAGACTAGCAGTTATAGGGACTGCCGATAGAAGTGAAAACTTATAACTTTTATTATTAAAATTTGAAATTTCATAATGTTTGAAAAAAAATTTTGCTTAAATATGTTTAGAATTGTGTCCCTTTCAACCGCCGATATGTATACTAGTAGGTATATATGTAACACAAAGTATATTAGCACGCAAAACAATACGAAGCATCAACAGCTTGTATATTGAAAATACCTCCACACTCCGCATTATTACATTTCCAACAATAAAAGGTAACGGTCGCGGTTCAACACATGTTACTTATAAACGTATTATCAAATACCCAATCATCTATCCTTTTCACGCCTCAATTAAACGTATATACCCATCTCGCTCGCACTTGCAAATAATGCAAGGTGTAAGTTCCACATGGAGTCGCCACGTGCCCGATATTCCCGAGGGAATATTTTTATCCCGATAAGTTGGGACCGATAAGGGGGACGCCACACGCTCCGATGTAGTAATTCTGCTTAAGAATTAAAAGATTTAGATTGAGGATTTTGGTAATAGGGTCGGACAAATCCATTAATACTCTAAATTGAACATCTGTCTATAAAATCATTTATTTTGAAAACTATCTATAGAGAGAAATTGTCTGTATCGTTTGAAACACAGTATAAAATTATGCGTGCGATCGCAAAGTCCTGATTTCGATTCATAATTGGGATCTATTGGAGGTTATGCAGCAGCTACACAGAATTTGGAAATGGGCCTAATATTTATATTAACTTGCACGTATTAGAAAGTGTAGTCCGCCAACCCGCACTAGGCCAGCGTGGTGGACTAAGGCCTAAAACCCTCGCAGTTGTAGAGGAGGCCCGTGCTCAGCAGTGGGACGTATATGGGCTGATGATGATGAATAGAAAGAATTTTAATTTCCATACGCAAAAAAAATAACTTTAGTCTCAGGTCTTTGCTAAACTTTACTCATGTCTGCTACTACGTATTTACTTTTTGGGAGGTCCGTAGCTACTACGTAGGCCGGTGTTGGCAGGGAGCCGGTCCAAGTCCCTGTCAATAATTTAGCGGTTTAATAAACAAAATAAAAACAATATTTTACCCATCACAGAAATCAAATCTTTAGCTTTAGATTGTATTATATGTAACGTTAGTTAACAATAACATCGTTGAAAACGTGAATCACAAAGAAACATTGTAAATACATTGGCATATTTGTGGCGTTTAACTCGCTTTGAAACACTTTGTAATACCTTTCTGAGAAATATTTTTACAGCTGTTTCTAAATTTAATTGGCTTTGTCGGCGTGTGTTGGGTCTTTAACTGAAGATCCCCAGTACAATACTTTGTAATTTTATGCATTCAATAAGAGTAAGTTACAGTATATATAGAGTATAAGTTAGGGGATTTGTTTGTTCCCAGTGAGTGTTGAGAGGTCTAACTTATAAGATTTACTTTCTACTTTGTGTCTCTTCTCTACTGTAATGTCAAGTTTAATCAATATTTGGATCTATTATTCATATGGGTACAAGTTGAATGCTATAAATAAATAAATACACCCAGCCGAATACGAATACGAGTCTTGTGTCGTGGGTATCAGAAACTACGAGAGACTTTTCGCTCTCACACACACCCAGATCGTAACAATTTTTTTTTTAATCGCACAAACTTTTGAAATATATATTGAAAATTATTTTTCATGTAGAATACAACTTTACAACTGCTTCTTTTTTTTTTTTTTTATGCGAAAGGAGGCAAACGAGCTAGTGAGCCACCTGATGTTAAGTGGTCAACACCGCCCATGAACACCCACAGTACCAGAGGAATCATCGGTGCGTTACCGGCCTTTGAGGAAAATATAGGCTCTTTTCTTGAAGGTCCCTAAGTCATATCCATTCGGAAATACCGCCGAGGAAAGCTGATTCCACAAAGATGTTGTGCGAGGAAGGAATGGTTTTCATTATGCGTTTCGTTAGTCTTACGGTATAGTTGTCATGCAGTGGAGAGGGCTCAAGTTTGATTCCCAAGTCAAACAAAGTGGTAATGTAATTTTTTATTGGGAATTTCTCAGTAGCATTCTAAAAATGTGTCTGAAATAAGTGAACCAAGTAGGACTTAAATCATTAGGAAAAAATATGTTGTATTCATCTCAACTTACTCTTTTGGGTTTACAGGCGTGAGTTTACCTATGTAAAGCACCCCAATAAAAAAACTTCAACAATACATTCCTTTCTTTTTAAATATGATATCATGTGGTCTCGCGGTACCAGTGTGTGCTGTGTGATCACGGGGTCCCATGTTCGATTCTCGGGTCAGGCAAAGAAAAAACGCAATAGCAGTTTTTCCATTAGGAAAAATCTCAGAAGCAGCACGAAGTTTTGAATGGTGCCCAAAAAACAGCTATAGGCTCGCCCTCTATTACGTGTGACGAAAACAAAATTGGCGAAATGTGGGTGCAGAAATGCACATCTGCGTACCTCTTCGAGGAATACAAGGTGTAGGTTTATTTCATCATCATCAGCCTAAAGACGTCCACTGCTGGACGTGGGCCTCCCCCAATGACTTCCAAAGCGCTCTGTCGGAAGCGGCCTGCGTCCAGCGACTTCCCGCGATTATCGTTAAATCGTCAGTCAACTTTGTGGATGGACGTTCAACGCTGCGCTTGCTGGTACGCTATATGCTACGCCAACATCTGAACAAAAAAACTCGTTTATTTATCGTATAATTTTGTTTGTTTCCCGCTATTTAAGCCGAAGTAATTTCCGCTTACGTGTACCAACCTTCGTATATAATAACTAAAAACCTTATTACCGAACGTCCCCGGAGTGAACGCCTTAATTTAACCAACTTAGCGGGCTCTTAACAGCGCTTTCATGACAAAACTCCTCCCATATAATTTCTAATATGTGAGTAACTAGATTTCGAGCGACTTTATTAAGTTTACGCTACGCTTATAAGCGACGCTTAGATATACACTCATGGCTGAACGAAAATGTAAGAAAAGGTACACTTATATAAATCATCATCATCATCATCATCATCAGCTCATATACGTCCCACAACTGAGCACGGATCTCCTTTGCAATTGAGAGGTTTTAGGATTTAGTCCACTACGCTGGCCTAGTGCGGATTAGTAGACTACACACCTAAAAAAATCCTAAGATTTTTTTGGGTGTGCAGGTTTTCTCGCGATGTTTTATTTCACCGTTGAAGTACACCATAATTATATCATCATATTAACTTACACGCATGCCTTCTATCTACGAAAACGTATGAAAGCATGTATCCGCGTTTAGTACCTGAGAATGGTTAATTAACAGTTTTCCAGTCCCGGGAATGGAACTCGGGATCTCACGAAAAACGAGATAAACAATTTAGATATATTTTAAGGTAGACATTTTCGGTATTAGCGCCACCAGAGATTTAGCACAAATTAATTGATTGCGAGCCAAAATGAGGCTAAATCTTGGAAATAAAAAAATATCACAAATTTATTTCTAAGTCGATTATAATACGAGTAGTCTGTATGATTGGAGCTAAGCATAAATAGGCGCATTCGATTGTTAGGTTCCAAGTTTGATTCTCGGAGCGCGCAAAATTCTATGAAGCAGCACGGAATCCGAAGGCCTACCTACCTTTCTTTTATTTATTTATTTATGCTTTTTATACATTAAGTAAAGTTCTTGTAAACTACATGCTGATAGTGTGGTCATTTCGATATGCGGGTAAAAAGCTTTCAGGGCTTGAGGCTTTAAGTAACTTATCCATTTTCATTTTACTTAAAAAAAACTTGGTAACACATAAAACTATTGTAGTGTTTAAGAACGGTGACCGCTTTCCATCAAGTAAACTTTTGCTAGTTCGCTGAAACTAAGTTGCGTAAAAGAGAAATATATCTCATGTCTATTATCCGTATAATGTCATAGTTTTCATTGTGAAAAGAAAAAATAATAATTATATAACTGTAATAACATTCAGCCATAAAACTTGATTGTGTTTTCAAATAAATAGGTTAACAAGATAACCACAATGCATGAAATACATTTATATAATGCCTGAGAATATAAAACTTTATGCGATCGAAGTATAAAGTACCTGTGTGTTTCTATCTAGAGGTCCCGGGTTCGATTCCAGGATCGTTCAGTGTTATTGGGTTTTCATTAAAGAATTCCTAGTAAAAGCTCGAAGTCTAGAAATGTGCCCGACAAGTGGCAATAGGCTCTCAACCTATTAAAGTATGACCTCGAGGTTTAGGCGCGCGGTCGAGAATCTCGGCGGTCGCTGGTTCAAACCCTAGGCGCACACCTCTGACTTTTCAAAGTTATGTGTGTATTCAGAATGAATTATCACTTGCTTTAACGGTGAAGGAAAACATCGTGATAAAACCTGCATACCTAAAAAGTTCTTAGGAATTTCTTAGGTGTGTAGTCCGCCAACCCGCACTAGGCCAGCGTGGTGGACTAAGGCCTAAACCCTCTCAGTTGTAGAGGAGGCCCGTGCCCAGCAGTGGGACGTATTTGGGCTGATGATGATGATGATGATGACCTAAACCTCGAGGTTATCACTACTTTTAAGTCTTCTAATAAGTCAGTGTAATAAGTATAAAGATTTATATAAACGTAACTAATACACTCGTAAACCCTATACGCGTATACCTACAACTCAAATAAGGGTCCCCGTCCACACACACACAGAGACGCTCACGTGCCGCGTCCACCTGCGGTGTCAACGCTGATTTATGTCGAGTCTATATTGAATCTCCGAGTGACGTTCGACACTTCATATTTCACGGACGCTTTATTACGACGCCATTTATAAGATTTCTCAGGTCAGCTGGGTGACTGATGCCCTGAAATTGCACTGGACCGGGCGTTTTTATATTGGGGAATCGATTTTCGCCTCGTTCGCCTCGTTTGGTTAAATTTTAAAATTGATTTAAAATGTGCATGGTAATATAATTTTTATTTTTATTTTATACACCCAACAGTCACATACATAGTTCTGACCCCACACTAAGATACAAGTCTTGTGTCGTGGGTATCAGAAACTACGAGAGACTTTTCGCTCTCACATACACCCAGACCCGAAACAAATATTTGTGGGTCACACAAACATTTGTCTCGGTGCGGGGATCGAACCCGCGGCCTCTCGTTTCGCAAGCTGGTGTCTAGGCAACTGCGCCACGGGGCTGTCAGTAAGTAGTCATAAGTAGGTACTTTGTTAAAATAAGTCAAAGTCAAAATGATCTTTATTTAAATAGACTTTTACAAGTATTGCCGCTTCGAAACGTGTTATCGCTGTGGTGAAGAAACGGCAAGAAACTCCCACAGCAACACGAAATGTCATAAGTTAAAATTATAATGATTTTTTTTATTGTCATTAGTAGTAAGTTTATGTATGTTTATTTATATGTTATTTATATATATTATGTATGTTTATATTTGGTTATCTTTGTTTTTTTTTTTCTGAAGACAACTGCCTGAACTACAACCTTTCATTCCAGTCCCGTAGGTTGTCTGGAAGAGATCGCAGCTAGCGACTTGACCGCCTATTGTGCCTATACTTATTGTCTTCATTGTTTTCAATCATGTAGTATAAATTATTGTATAGTGTTCTAAAAAGTATAAGTAAAATAAATAAATAAATAAGTACTAAGTAATAAGAAACGTTTAGCTTGTCTGGTTCGGCACCAGCTCATTCTGGGACGTCTTACTTATGGAGGTCGAAACCGTAAAGAGTATCATAATTATGAACAACTATTGTTAGAAAAATAGATTGTCGTTTGTTTTAAACCGACTTCAAAAAAGGAGGAAGTTATCAATTTGTCCGTATTTTTTTTAAAGAACTGTGGAAGACCAAAAAAAATTGTCTTTGAATGAACTTTTAATAACATAACAAATAATAAGCGTTTTTATCATTATACTACACACTTCGTACCTTCAGCAAGAAGAAAACTCGGCGCCATATGAACATAACACAAAAGAATCCTCTTTCCATTTAAATTAATAACCTTTATGTACTAAAAGTTAATACCACAAGCTTTCACCACAGTATAACAAATGATAAAGCTGAAATAACCACAAAAACTGAATGCGGCCACCCTCCCAGAGGCCTATTTCCATAACCCGAGTAACCGCGACACACAAGCGCTTACAAATTGCATTGTAACAAAAAAAGTGATATCTATGAGGGAAATTCTCGCCACGTTTTTGACTCGTATTGATACGTATAATCATTATCATCAGCCTATTATACGTCCTACTGCTGGACACGGGCCTCCTCTACAACTAAAAGGGATTAGACCTTAGTCCACCACGCTGGTCTCGTGCGGGTTTGCGGACTACACACATAAGAAATTCTTACGAACTTTTAGGTGTGCAGATTTCCTTACGGTGTTTTCCTTCACCGTTAAACTACGTAATAATTCTTTTTTAATAAATAATTTAACATCAAGTTTTATTTTATAATGTTGATTTAATTACACCAAAGCTTTGAAAATCTATTTGACGTTGTTAAATCTAGTGTTGTCATAATTTAACATCATGGTTCGTAGCTTAAAGGGAAATCGGGTCGAATTAGTTCGGTACTGGCTTTAATCTAAGTTTCGTTATGAGTTTTTTTTTTTATTTTTTTTTTTTTATTTTTTTTTTTTTTTTTTTTTTTTAGAGACACCATCGACAGTTACACATACACTTTAAAATACAGTTGAATAAATAGCATTGGACATTGCGTACCATCATTATAGGTGAATACAACATTCTTGATATTATTGCTCAGACAGATTAATTATTTATATTAGTATTGGAAATTACTTTACGTTAGTTCTTTACTTTACGTTCCATTAAATTATGTCTTTGTTATCCATACTAATGTAATAAATACGAAAGTAATTCTATCTGTCTGCTACGCATTCACGTCTAAACCACTGGACCGATTTGAGTGATTTTTGGTACGGAGATAGATAGTGCCTTGTCGCAGAATATAGGGTGCTTTTGTCCAGGATAAATGCAGTGTTATAGTGATATGAGCGTAGAGTACAAAATTATAATTTAACAACGGTTTTTAGTTACGAGTTAAAAGTGTTTATACTTCGAAAAGTCAAAAAGTTAAAAGTCGTGTTGGCCTCGAGGTTTCGGCGGTCGAGAATCTTGACGGTTGCGGGTTTAAACCCCAGGCATACACCTCTGACTTTTCGAAGTTATGTGTGTATTCACAAAGAATTATCACGTACTTTCACTTAAAAATTCTTAACAATTTCTTAGATGTGTAGTCCGCCAACACGCATTCGGCCAGCGTGGTAGACTAAGACCTAAACCCTCTCTGTTATAGAGGAGGCCCTTGCCCAGCAGTGGGACGTATATGGGCTTATTGGACTTCGAAATTTAAGAAATAGGCCAGTAAAAGCCAGTAGAGTAACTCTTCTAAGCCAATATATAAATATCAGTAAACTATGCTAGTTTAACTGTTAGACTGCCTCGTGGCCTCGCGGTACAAGTATGTGCCGTGTGATCTAGAGGTCCTGGGTTCGACTCCCGGGCCTTTCTCGGGAAATTCTCAGTAACAGCACGGAGTCTGGAAATGTGCCCGCAAAACGGCAATAGGCCCGCCCCCTATTACGTTGGACTGATACATACCTGACGAAATTTGGGTGCAGAAATACACCTCTGCCTACCCCTTTGGGGAATACAGGCGTGAGTTTATGTATGTATGCTAGTTTAAATAAAGCTAGGCTACAGGTGGTGCGCGCTCGCCACAACCTAGCGAGTTCGCGAATTGATTGCATTTGACTTTGTAATACAAGACATTCTGTGGCGGCTTGCAGCGTGCTTGTGATGCAAGCCGGGCGCATCGAGAAATGTAGCTTCTTGTTTCTGTTACTGCTACCTTATTGTACAAATTATTATGGTAGACAACTCTTTAAATGTGTAAATATTTATAGTAAAGACTTTAACGTAGTACACACACGCCCCTCACTGCGTGACTGGACTACCATACAAGCCCAAAAGCGTTAAACGTTAAATCTGTAATGTCTAGTTTATAATTTCGTATCATGGGACCTTTATTTAACAAATTACTTTTGTTAAATAAAGATTTAAAGCTTTAAATTTATAATTCGAAATTTTGAAAGGCAAACTGGGCTTTTGGGCTTCTATGGAAGTACCGCCACTGCACACATGCACACAAACTCAAGATTTTATACCCAAAGAGGTTGACAGATGTGCGTTGACATGTTTAGCCAAATGTGTTTCAATCATGTAATAACGAGCGAGGCTATTGCCGCTGAGGCACATTTCTAGACTCTGTGCTCCCACTGAGAATTTTACAAAGGAAATACCACTTTTTGAGTGAGTATTACTCCTCGAGGTTTGGGCGCGCCGTCGAGAATTTCGGCGGTCGCAGGTTCAAACCCAAGGCACACACCTCTGACTTTTCAAAGTTATGTGTGTATTCACAATGAATTATCACTTGCTTTAACGGTGAAGGAAAACATCGTGAGGAAACCTGCACACCTAAATTTTCTTAGGAATTTCTTAAATGTGTAGTCCGCCAACCCGCACTAGGCCAGCGAGGTGGACTAAGGTCTAAATCCTCTCAGTTGTAGAGGATGCCCGTGCCCAGCAGTGGGACGTATATGGGCTGATGATGTATGTATGATGATGATGGATTAATATAAGCTATGTGTTAGAATTAAAGTGTATTGACGAAGACTGTAAACTTATAATTCCCCCCCTCTCTTTGATTCTATATGAAGTCAATATAAACACAATAAAACATTATTATGTTGTTAAAAAACAAACGGTTTGCTGCAAATCGTGCGGGGAAATCTAAAGTGAGCGTGCGCGAGTAAATCAAGATTTATAGAGATAAATTCTTATTTAGCGCCATGTGAATGGAGATCCGCACGTAATGTCCTACCCTTATTTGCATTAACTCCAACTCAGTTTGTTCTAGAAGTTATTTTCGTTCATTGCAGTATACTGTATGTTACTTCAATCTTATGATTTCAAAGATAATTTAGAGATTTTCCTTTTTAACTGTAGCGTTATTATATGTGACTGTTTAGTGGTGGTATTGCGGCACAAGTATGTCCCGTGCGTTCTAGAGATTCTAAGTTCGATTGCCGGGTCGAGCAAAGTGGTATATGGTTTTACATACATACGCCTGTATTCCCCGAAGGGGTAGGCAGAGGTGCATTTCTGTACCCACATTTCGCCAGGTATGTATCAGTCCCACGTAATAGGGGGCGAGCCTATTGCCGTGTTTCGGGCACAAATCCAGACTCCGTGCTGCTACTGAGAAATTACTACTGAAAAAACCAAAAAACACTTTGCCTGACCCCGGAATCAAACCCAGGACCTCTAGATCGCACGGCACATACTTGTGCCACGAAACCACGAGGCAGTCGTTGGAGTATTTAGAGCTGTATTTGGTTTTATATTAGTAAGTTTCGAATATACTCGGATAGTCTGGAAATATGCCTCTATTTATGCCTTTCTTTAATTATTTAGAACCAGTTTCTAATAGTAATTTTCATAGGCACAACATACCACACATTAATGGCGAAACAAACCGACATGGTCGCGCCGTCACGTGTACATATAAATCAGAATATTTACGTAAAGCGACGTCGCGCGACAACCGCGCACTGTCGCGTCCTACGTGGCTTAATATTATACGTGATGCCAACAACCAGGCGACAACACTTGCCGCCAAACGAAAATACATCTTAAAACAAAAGGCTAGAATCCTTTTTTCTTTTGTAGGAAAATCGGGAAAAGTATTAGAAATTTAAAAAGACGTGAAAATGAAAAATATTGTACGTAATGTTATCTGTTAAGTGTATTATTTATCAGCGCGCTTTGTGGCGGGTTTTTGTGTCCGTGATTATAATCTTGTCGGGGAAAACTCTTGTTTATGTGTATGAGTTTTTGAAGGTCAAGCTGACAATAAGTATATTGTGCCTTTCCTAATAATAAAATATTTTTTTTGATAAAATTGTTTTATTATAGCTCGGAGTTTTTTGTCCAAGCATGAAATAAGGCTACGTTGATAATGTTACTAAGCAAATTGTCGTCCTTATTTTTGTGATAACCTTGAGGGTTCTACACATTTTATTTGTTCAGTTAAACCACATCAAATACATTAGACCATTTTTTAACACAAGTAACATATTCTAAAGTACTACTTCTGATAGCCTTCTCCGAAAGTATACGGATAAGATAGCAAAGTGAGGAGAAAAACAATTACCTAATAAAGTGTTGTTGCCTTAACTATTTAAGGGTAGATAAATAGTAATAGCAGTGATGGCCTCGAGGTTTAGGCGCGCGGTCGAGAATTTCGGCGGTCGCAGGTTCAAACCCCAGGCACACACCTCTGACTTTTCGAAGTTATGTGTGTATTCACAATGAATTATCACTTGCTTAACGGTGAAGGAAAACATCGTGATAAAACCTGTACACCTTAAAGTTCTTAGGAATTTCTTAGGTGTGTAGTCCGCCAACCCGCACTAGGCCAGCGTGGTGGACTAAGGCCTAAATCCTCTCAGTTGTAGAGGGGGCCCGTGCCCAGCAGTGGGACGTATTTGGGCTGATGATGAAATAGTAATTGATAAAATGTTCGTCGGTAGTTTGAGATGTTATTGTCACGTTACAGTGGGGCGGTATCTATATAAGCACGTTCAGTGCTAGCAGGAGTCGATTGCTATATGAATAAAGTTTGCTAGTGCTAATTCCATTTACAGTATTGTTGTATTGTTTTATGTTTGAAAGTGCGTAAGGCAAGTTTTCGCTTATAAATTTGCGTATATTTTTATCTTTATGTAAAGTTATTTGTTAAATGACATCTAGCTTAGAAAGCAATTAAAGTAATCGTGCTGAAAGAACATTTTAAACGGATATTCCACATCTTGATTGAATGATGAAATTACATCTCTTTTTTTTATAAAAGCTTCCATCGCCCATTAATTCCTTCACCCCAACAAGCAAGCTAATAAATCCACCACCACCCCTTTGGCCAATGTCAACCCCAGGCTTCCTGTATCAGACTGTCAGTGTAAACATCCGTTTCCGATCATCACAAGCGTTATATCCACATCCAATTAAGTATGCCAGTCAATCTGTCTGCCACACAACACTCGCCCTGTAGGGTGCCAAGGGCGGGGGTAAGGGCGGAGGGGACGGGGACAGGGCCAGCTTTCATTGACGAAAAATCAGATGGAAAATTGAAAGGGGCCTTTGGTGACATTGATTGCCGAATATTTGAAGGGATGTGGTATTTGGTTGAGTTAGATTGATTTTATGTATTGTACTAAAAAAAAATCGGATTAAAATAACGTACTGAACTCTGAATTATTAGGATGAGTAGAGATGTATTTTTAGCCCAAGTTTGGTTAATATTTGTTTTAGGTTTAGATGATTGTAAGACTGAACCGCGAAGTCTCTTTATCTCATACCTATGAACTACAAAACAAGTGGTTTTGGACACTTGCTGTGAGGGCAGAAATATAGTATATAATAAAATGTGATAAAACAGGCAGGCTAATTAAGGTTTCTGTTAACAACTCAGACTTGTGGAAATCAAGTCAGGCTGGAAAGTCGAGGAAACCCACATATCTCTCTATTAACCTGCGTATTATTATAAGTGCACTTTAATAAGTAGTGATGGCCTCAAGGCTTAGACTTGCGGTCGAGAATCTCGGCGGTCGCGGGTTCGAACCGCAGGCACACACCTTTGACTTTTCGAAGTTATATGTGTATTCACAATGAATTATCACTTGCTTTAACGGTGAAGGAAAACATGCACACTTGAAAGTTCTTAGGAATTTCTTAGGTGTGTACTCCGCCAACCTACACTAGGCCAGCGTGGTGGACTAAGGTCTAAACCCTCTCACTTGTAGAGGAGACCCGTGCCCAGCGGTGGGACGTATATGGGCTGGTGATGGTAGAAAATATCTGCCCGCAGTGAAATTATTGTCACAATGATTATATTAATATTCATCTCGTGTAAGCGTTTTGGGCAAGAATATTAGGTTCGTTTGTACAGTGTTGTCACGCCGACATTCACTAATTTGTCATAACTGGTAATGACGTGAAGCCAATAATATAAACACGGAGACGCGTGATAACTAATATGCGTAGGGTTGGCACGCGTGACGTATACCAGATATTGTCTATATATTATTTGTACTTGCTGTGTGTTTCTTTGTAAAGATTCTTTGAATTTAAAAATTTTCCTTCATTTAAAATTTTTAAATTTTCTTTTAGAAACTGTAATTTTCGCTATCAATGTATTAAAAACGAAAAATTTTGCTGATCATAGGACACTTACAACCGTCCATAGGGTGTAAAATGCAGCAAATGTTACTTTCTGGGATCAGCCAGCGTATATCTGGATATAATCAGGACAGCGCAATTATTTTAGACTCACAATACGCTTGCAGAGGCAACTAATGCAGGTAATAGCTACGGTAATTGCAAACCTATGGCGTTAATAAAAAATCCCGACAAAAAATAAGAATTTTGACGTTTTCCTAACAATCATAAATATTTAATGGATGTGGTTGTAAGGATTTTTTTTTAATTTTTTGCTTTTTTTATGTCACGGTGTTTGTAATCACCGTAGCTATTATCTGCCTTAGTTTCCAATGACGGTCTGAATACACCCTATATAAAAACATCTAATAAGAGTATCAAGTCAAGTGTTGTATCTAATAGATGTATAATCTATAACCCCTGGCGTGTTAGCACAATACAGTAAAGCAGATAAGAACACGCGGCGCACGAGCGTGATAATCGCCTATTATTGGGCTACGCAACACGTGCAGGCCGGTGGCGCACAAGATAACGTTATTAATGAGTCGCTTCACGAAGTAGTATGGATTAAAAGAGATTAACAGCAAGTATTTGGATTAGGGGATCGATTTAGACTTACCTAAATGTTGGATTGTATTGCCGTTTTTATCTAATTATAAGTTCTAGATTTAGTTATATTTCGTGTTTCAGAACTTTACTATATAAACTTAAGTACAAGTAATTTTTGTGGAAAGTTTAATAATAAGTAGGTACCTTTGTGTTAGAATTATATAGATTGAAAAATAAAAATAGTTGGCGTAATCTGAGAAAATCTAAAGTTCTGTGATGTTGTGACCGCATAAAGACACTGGGATGATTGTCATAATTCCCCAAATTTTTATGGACAGATTACGTATTCCATTTCAAATCTAGATGTTTCTGAAAGTGGATCGTTGAATATATGAATAAGTGAATCTAGTTTGAAAACATTATTAAAGTTGGAAAAGTCGGAGCGTTATAACAGTATGTCGCTAAAGTTTTCGCGAAAATCTTCGTGCCATTTTATTTTCTGCGTAGCTTTTCTAGTTTGTGACACACGTCAGGGCTTTTAGCGTGGATTTTAAGGTTTTATTTCAACTCGGCAGCGTCCGTCTGTTCGCGAAAGAATAATGTTCAGAAATTTTATTTATTGAAGTGTGCGACGGGTTTGGTAGCGTGATAGCTGACTTTTTCATTTCGTCACGGAAAAGTGACTGGTATTTAATGGTTATTGCATTTTAGTCATATATTATGAACTCTATTGTTAAACGAGCGCTACCTCTTGGGTGACATGACATTGAGAACTTGAATATTCTACAGTAACAAATTGGGCTTCCAAAATTTCATACACCGAAAACAACTATATTGGTTCACGTGGGTTAACTCGATATGCTACTGAGAATTTCATAATGGAAAACCCCAATAACACTTTTCCCGATTCGGGAATCGAACCCAGGATCTCCATAGACCATGAGACAGTCAAAAATAAAGAAGAGATCATATCTGTCGCTGGTCAGCACTTTTTCTGGACTCCATTACGCTTACCATCAGGTGTAATGGGGTCACTTTGCCGTGCCAGTATATATATAAA
Source organism: Hemaris fuciformis (assembly GCA_907164795.1). Classification (NCBI taxonomy): domain Eukaryota; kingdom Metazoa; phylum Arthropoda; class Insecta; order Lepidoptera; family Sphingidae; genus Hemaris; species Hemaris fuciformis. Next base: position 9,134,673 of record OU015457.1, on the reverse strand, counting down.
AAAAAAAAGTGAAAAAAAATTCAATAAATAAACTTGACCTGAAAACCAACACACTGAGGCCAGCTGAAAAAACTGTTGAAAAAAGCAAAGATCTCATCCATTGCTTTCCCACATCCGCGCGTGCCGCGGCCGGATCCCACTGATGGTTTAATGGCTACGTATTGAATTGACGTTGACGGATGTCATTACGCGCTGCGTAATTTGCTCGTTGTGGAAGTTTTCAGCGGAATTTCATTTAATTCGGCGCGCGCTAGTTAGAGCCCGAACGGAGAGACAGCGCGACGCTTTTTTATATGTATAAAAGTATTATTACTGCTTTGTTGGTATCGCGGCATTGTGGCTTGCAATCAATTGCAATCTTGAAGTCAAGGTTACTACTCGTATTCCTGAGTTGGGCAGATTACCCAGGTTTTTTTCTATTAGGCTGATCTTCATTTAACTAGGACTTAAAATACATTTAGCGAAACGTGGTACCTCTGCCTACCCCTTCTGGAATCCAGACGAGAGTATGCGTGTGTTGAAACTATGACGAACTGCCTAGCGAAGTGTATTATTTGTGATTATACGAGGTTTTGTTATTATTGTGATATTACTGCCTCGTGGTCTCGCGGTACAAGTATGTGACGTGCGATCTAGAGGTCCTGGGTTCGATTCCCGGGTGGGGCAAAGTGTTATTGGGTTATCCATTAGGAAATTCTCAGTAACAGCACGGAGTCTGGAAATGTGCCCGAAAAACGGCAATAGGCTCGCCCCCTATTACGTGGGACTGATACATACCTGGCGAAATGTGGGTGCTGAAATGCATCTCTGCCTACCCCTTCGGGGAATACAGGCGTGAGGTTATGTATGTATGTATGTGATATTATTATTCGTGATTCGTTATTTTATGATTAATTAAATTGCTGATTTTAGTTTTATTTTATTTATTTTATTTTATTTTCACTTGTGATTTGTGATTGCAATTTATTAGTAAATTGAGTGGAATAAGTGATAAGCGTGGTTTTGTTGAAGTACCTCCCCTCCTCTTACATACATATTTGTACATGCGTATGTATATAATACAAGTATATCGCGAAATCGAGACTTTTTTTAAATTTAAGAACGTTATGCCACGCTTTTTTATGGAAAAAGGAGGCAAATGAGCAAGTAGTAATACCAGAGGAATTGTCGGTGTATTGCCGGCCTTTGAGGAAATTATAGGCTGTTTTTTTGAAGTCGTATTTTTGGTATGGACATTAATGGGTCTCTGTGGGGTAAAATAGACTACAACTAATTTTCTTTCTGAACCTAACCCTGTAGTCTATGCGGAAGGAGTCGCGGGTAAAAGCTGGTTTTGATATACAGTGGTATCTACGAGCTGATACGTATATCGGACAACGAAAAAAATCTCTTTACAAAGAGAACGTTTTCAATTTCAATTTTGTTTCGTGGTCGTGCTGTTAATCATGTCTCCCGGAGCTCGTTTCAAAGTATATTGGGAAATTCGATTAACTCGTTCTGCGATAGCGAGAATCGGATGAAAAAAGGTTGTGATTCTATTTATCTGGTTCCTCTGTAGGTGCCGCAGGATAGTGGCCCCTACTGTTTTATTTGTCTCTAAAAGATCGCCTTGAGCGTTAACACCGCCAATTGTACTTGTTCCCTTTGTATATTGTGTGTGTACAATTATAAAAAAAAAAAAAAAACATTTTTAGTTTTTGTAGGTGTTTATTTCTTTATTGGGGTACTTATAAACAATAATATGTACATCTAATGGCACATGATCATAATGACCCGGTAATCGAACTCGGGACTTCTTAATTTAAAACATAAAAATACAAATTTCACTTAGGGCAGAAGTATAATAATAATACGCTGACATTGTTAAGTCCTCTGTCCCATACACAAAATTCAATTCCAAGATGAATTCGCTGCTGAATATAGCAAAACCTCCCTCCATGGGTAGACAGGGGGAAAACAATCATCGGTAGTAATAAATTAAAACAAAACAACGCGAGTGGAATTTATTGTGGAAATAAAAGTGGATACAGTCGTTCGCAGTTCGCAATGGGTTTTCAGCCCACGTTTGGGAAATCGCGTGTGAAGTTTTCAATGGGATCGAATGGGAGTGAATGGGAGTGAATGGGGCTCGCGTTTTTATGTGTAGCGTTATGGTATTACAAATTGTTGTTGTACCAGCCCCGTGAAAGAAAAACAAGAAGCCACGGTTCCAACCCCGCACCGAGACAAACGTTTGTGTCATCCACAAATATTTGTTTCGGGTGTAGAAAGAGAATTCTCTCGTAGTTTCTGATAGCCACGACACAAGACTTGTATCTTAGTATGATGATATTACTACGTATGTGACTGTTGGGTGTATTTAATTAATTGCGAAAATTATTGACATTTTTGGAATAATTTAACAGAAGCGTTTGAGTCTCGTTTGAGCGACAAACGCGTGTGCTGAGTTAATCTAGGGTTCCTGAGTCAAATTTCTGTCACAGTCTAAGCGTTATGAGGCTTTTCAGTTAAAAGCGATTTTCATAGCTAAAATAATAATATAATAGTAAAATAGACTATAACTTATTTTCTTTCTGAACCCAACCCTGTAGTCTGCGCGGACGGAGTCGCGGGAAAAAGATAGTGGTAATTGAGTTAAGAAAAATGCTGGCGCCATATTAATAATAATAAAAATTTCATTTTCCATACCACATAATAAACATTAGCACAAAGAAGACATATCTAAAAAATTCGACACAGCAAACTGGCAGTTTTATCACTAAGGGCGATAGCTTCTTACGTGAAGTTTAAAATACAGCTCACTTTGTTGCAAAAATTCACTATCGCCTACCCCATCTTTCACTGTAATCTAGTTTTAACATACTTTAATATATAAAACACAATTCAATTACATAGAAACACGATATTATGTTATTCTTTCAAATGATACTACGTCAGCACTAATAAAATATTTTCCTGCACAAACACAATGTAGAGTTACATCCAATATCTGTAGGAAAGCGTCAGCGTTGATCATTGCATTTGAGTGCCGAGTGTATTAGTGATAGGGAGGGAAGAGGTCTCCACCTCCTGCGGGATATTCCGGGATAATTTTGATAAATGATTTTGATTAAGATCTGTTGTTGAATATAAGGGATCCAAGTAAGGAGAGTAATATAGGAAAGTGTTTTTTTAATATTATGTATTATAGTATTTTGGTATGTATAATATTTATATTCATATTATATTTATATATTTACTATTATAACTACTATTACATTAAATTCATTACTTATTTTCTTTACCAATGTATATTGGCTTATAATATGTGTATATATGTATGTGTATGTTTATAAATGTTTTTATTTGCACACCTACTATGCATCATCTCTGCATCACCCAAGGTTCGACTGGCAGAGAATGCCTTAGGCATTAAGTCCACCTTTACAATTATGTGTTTAATTGTATAAAGTGTAAATAAATAAATATTATATTACACTAATTTGAGATAGCAAAATAAAAACACATGTGCGTCCAAAGAGGTAGGCAGAGGAGCATTTGGCTTGAGGAGGCGAAATGCCTTTGCTGGTACCTATTCAAAGTCAAAGTCAAAAATATTCATTTAATTAGACTTAAGAATCGTTAGTTTTAAATTTCATATTTAATTGTTTCAGTCACATAATCGACACTCCTAATGATAACATTTTGCACGAGCCCAGAATCGTATCCGAGACCTTTACATTGCTCATAACCCAATTGCGTCACGGCTAACAAGACATTAAATATTATTAGTATTATTACAATAGTCGAGTCAAAATTCAGCCCTCGTGGTTTCAAGCCCCAGGCGCACACCTCTGACTTTTCGAAGTTAAGTGTGTATTCACAATGAATTATCACGTACTTTAACAGTGAAGGAGAATATCGTGAGGAAACTTGAACACTGAAAGGTTCTTGGGAATTTCTTATGTGTGTAGTCAGCCAACCCGCACTAGGCCAGCGTGGTGGACTAAGGGCTCTCAGTTGTAGAGGAAGCCCGTGCCCAGCAGTGGGACATATATGGGGTGATGATGATGATGATGATGATGATGATTTGAATTTTTCAGGTGTGTAATCCGCCAACCCGTACTAGTCCAATGTAGTGGACTTAGGCCTAACCTCTCTCAGCTGTAGATGAGGCCCATGCCTAGCAGTGGAACGTATATGGGCTGATGTTGATGATGATGACTATTATCACAGTATATTTCTACAATAGCCACAAACTGTTACGGGCATTGAATTAAAACTTTCATTCGTATCATAATACACATAAAGCCTCACTGCCGGAGGTGTTATGCGGCTAAATATGGAGGTCGACGCCAGCAGCCGGCCGCGTGCAGACATACGACGCCGTAACTTAGCCGAGTTATAGCCATGAACTCCTCTTTATTAGAGAGCTGGGATGTGCATCTATTTTGGAGGTGGCTTTTAAGTCCTCAATAATATTATAAATGTGAAATTTATGTTACGCTTTCACGCATCAACCGCTGAACCCATTTGAATGATACTTGTTATGGCGATAGATAGAGACTTAGGAAAGGACATAGGGTACTTTACATCCCAGAAAAATGTAGTGTTCACATGGATTAGGATGAAATTGCGCCCGAGTGGAGCTGGACCCTACAGCTACTATTGAAATCATTATAATCACGTCTGAACCAAATGGATAGGCAGAAGTATATTGACAGCCCCGTGGCGCAGTTGGCTAGACACCAGCTTGCGAAAGGAGAGGCCGCGGGTTCGATCCCCGCACCGAGACAAATGTTTGTGTGATCCACAAATATTTGTTTTGGATCTGGGTGTTTGTGTGTGCGAAAAGTCTCTCGTAGTTTCTGATACCCACGACACAGGACTTGTATATTAATGTGGGGTCAGAACTATGTATGTGACTGTTGGGTGTATTTATTATATTTGTACATGTATGTTATGCCATCAATGGTTTTAAGCTCTTTGTCTTTTTCCCAATAACATGTTCAGCGTGAGAACCAAAGCCGGGACCTCTTGATTGCTTAGCACAATTGTGCAGCGGGCAACTACGAGTAGATAGCCTATGTGACAGACAACAGTGTATATATGTAGTATATATCGTATATACTTATTATTGCGTAATGAAAAACAATCTAATAAAGTAGATATGACGAAGCAGTGTAGAAATATTTCTGTAGATACGACACACGGTAAACAGAAAATTGTCGTAAGTTAATTTGTAGGTGCAATATCGCGATGTCGCCAGCGTTTGACAATGCAACATATTATCATGCCGATTATTAAGTTGTGATGGCCTCGAGGTTTAGGCGCGGTCGAGAATCTCGACGGTTGCGGGTTCAAACCCCAGGCACACACCTCTAACTTTACCAAGTTATGTGTGTATTCACAATGAATTATCACTTGCTTTAACGGTGAAGGAAAACACCGCGATTGAACCTGCGCATCTAAAAGTTCTTAGGAATTTCTTAGATGTGTAGTCCGCCAACCCGCACTAGGCCAGCGTGGTGGACTAAGGTCTAAGCCCTCTCAGTTGTAGAGGAGGCCCGTGCCCAGCAGTGGGACGTATTTGGGCTGATGATGATGATGATGTATATTCACACACGCCTGTAATCCCTGAAAGTTTAGGCAGAAGTGCATTTCTACACCCACATTTCGCCAATAGTGTCATCATCCCACATAACGAACCTATTGCAGATTTTCGGGCACAATTCCAGACTCAGTGCTGCTATTGAGAATTTCTTTATGAAATAACTCAATAACACTTTGCCCGACCCGGGAATTGAGCTTGGGACCTCTAGATCGCACGGCACATACTTGTACCACAAGGCCACGAGTGGGATATTGAAATATTTTATATAAAGACCATTTAACTGTGAAGAACTATTTAAGTCTCGCGACATGAATTGACTCCTATTTACACACTTAAAAATAACTTGTGGTGAACTATTAAGCCTGTGTTTAACTTACGAAGATTTTGAGAATTTTGAGGTATGACTAGGACCCGAACCCTCCACTGCCAAAATCTTATCTCAACTGTAAGTTGTTGTCTGTTAGTTTTGTTATAAGTAAACTGTATTTATTTATTTTAAAACTTAGAATATAAGAAAAAATTTATGATTCCTAAAGAAAAGAAAATAAAAAATATTTTTTATAACTACGGACACCCTTAATACCCTCCTACATTTTCCAACATTAAGTTTAAGTAAATACAAATAAAGTAACATTATAGAGCCGCATGTACTTATATTAAGTGAGGTCTGAGTCGAGAGGGTCAATGCGGAGGGCACACGGCGTCAGACTATTAGCCAGACTGATGCGGGAATTTTAGTCCACTTGTACAGTTTGATATTGGTTAATAGCCGTTACCATGGCAACGCGGTCCGATGTGGTAAGTACATATCTAGAGCAGATATTAAGAGCCAAGACCTATGTACATAATAAATTTTATAAAAGAAAAACTAGCGTCCCGTCTTAGGTTTGACTATTATCATCATAATCAGTCCATATACGTCCCACTGCTGGGCACGGGCCCCTTCTACATCTGAGAGGGTTTAGGCCTTAGTCCACCACGATGGCGTAGTGCGGGTTGGCGTACTACACACCTAAGAAATTCCTAAGAATTAGAACTAGTGTGCAGGTTTCATCACGATGTTTTCCTTCACCGTTAAAGTACGTGATAATTCTTTGAGAATGCACACGTAACTTCGAAAAGTCAGAGGTGTATGCCCGGGGTTTGAACCCACGACCGTCGAGATTCTCAACCGCGTGTCTAAACTTTGAGGTCATTACAACTTAGGTTTCACTAAGTGCAATGTAATTTTTTGTACTCCATTCGACTATTATCCTACTGTCATGTCTCATCTACATTATACTTAGAAATATTGGCCCTGAAAATGCCACCTAACCTTTCACTATGCGCCGAAAATTATCTTTATATTTCAACAATTTAAGCAGCTTTAAACATTATTTACCTGAACCCTCTTAAATCACCGTGTCTATTAAAACTGGATAGAAATCCGTTCAATAATTTTCCGGTTCATCCCGAGCTAACAGGCAGACGGTTGCTTTTCATTCGGTTATTAAGATTGTTAGAACTCCAATTTACTGGTCGTTGAACATTTATATTCACCTAGATAGCAACCACAGTAAGACAGCTATCTGTTACCAGTTGAAGCAGCATTGCCGGCCGATCGTACCCGGACATACACAGATTAATTTCAAAACATAGGTCTGACTGCCTCATGGTCTCACGGCACAATCGATCTAGAGACGCGATCTAGAAGTTCCGGGTTTGATTCCCGTGTCGAGCAAAGGGTTAATGAGGTTTTCATTAGAAAATTCTCAATAGCAACACGGATTTCGGTATCATCATCAGCCCATATACGTCCCACTGCTGGGCACGGGCCTTCTCTACCATTGAAATGAAATGAAATGAAATGAAATTGCTTTATTTGGTCACGTAGGCAATCAAATAGCACTTATGACAAGTCAATACAGAAAAGAAAAATCTTTTATTATTACATTATAATTTAACTATGGTTCATTTTATATAATTTGTACAAATGAGAGGGTTTAGGCCTTAGTCCACCACGCTGGCCTAGTGCGGGTTGGCGGACTACACACCTAAGAAATTCCTAAGACTTTTTAGGTGTGCAGGTTTCATCACGACCCGTGTGGAGTTGCTGGTCTCCCATCGGGTGCGTCCCCTGGGTGGCGGATAGGGGAATGCCCCCTTACATAGGGGGTACCGGAAACGGCGTGGACCATACCAGCGAGTTGTATTCTCCCTGTGTCTCTCTAAAAAGCAGAGGGCACAAAGGAGGATAAGGGCGGGTCTGGCGTGCACTAACACTGCCGCCGGACGGGAGGATATCTCTCTTCCCGGCTTCCGCGGTGCTCGTAAACCCGATAGGAGTGTCGTGGTCATGTCTCGCGGCTAAATCGAGAACGAGGGTCTTGCCTTAACTGGTTGTACCGCGAGGGAGAAAACCTCTATAAAAAGTCACCCCAAATCCCAAGCGGCGGCGCACCGTGAGGGGATGCATGGCTGATGGGAGGTTCAGTCGTTAGTGCGACCCCCGCCGGAGTACCGGCCGACCCTCCGTGCGGGTCACGCTAGGCTTACCCAGATACAGGGGGCTCTGTCTGGGTGGACCATTTTTTCCCCCATACTCGTGGGATTTATATGGATAATATTAAACTCAATAAAAATCAGCCGGAGGTGGCCGAAGGGCGCAAGCCCAACGGCGATGAAGAATTGAAGGAAAAGTCGGGCGTTTCGTCCGCAAGATACGTTGGCGAGAAGAGGCCGGCGGCCGTCCTGGAACCTAATACGGGTTCTAAAGCGAGCCGTTCTCTTTCTCGCACAAAAGAAGGAAAATTTTGGGCGCAGGGCAGTGCGAGTTCACATTCGCATTATTCGCCATCTAGTGACGAAGACGGCGAGCCCGTGCCCAAAATCGGCACGGTGATGACGAGGAGCATGTCTCGCCGATCTTCGGCTAGGAGTGCCGGGACGAAGCGCCAACAAACGCAAGTAAATCCCGCCTCCGTAGAAAAAGCGAGAGCTGAGGCGGAAACCTCACAGTTACATGCTGACAATGAGCATTCTACTGTGATCACAGAATTACTCAAAGCAGTGGCCGATATCAAGAGCGAATTGGCCACATTCAAGGTAGAAGCGGCGAATCGAGAGGTACGGTTCATAAATATAATAACCGCAATGAGAGACTCTTTCGAGAGTCGGCTACCTCCAGAGCGACTTCGTCCGCCGCTTGCTGGTGATAGTAAATCGACAGCACCAGAAGCGAGTACTGAAACACCTGGACTGAGGCGGCCCAATAAAAAGAAGCCGGGACGTCCAGAGATGGATTCCGCGCCGACAGTGCGACAGGTACCACCGCCCGCCTCAGATGGGCGTGCTAATACCAGCGCAAATAAAGACCAATTTGTGCAGCCCCAAAAATCTCGTAAGAAACAAAAGGGGCAGAAGATAGTTTCTCAGCCTCCTGCGAGGCTGCCCCGTCCACTACCTCCGGCTCCCGTTGATATGTCAAGGCAGTGGAGTTTGGTAGTAGGTGGAAAGAAGCGGCGCCAAATTTTGGTAAAGCCTGGTGCTCCACAAATACAGTCACCAAAACGAAAGTCAGGGCCCACATTACGCGCACCAAGCTCTGCAGCCGTTATCCTTACGTTAACGGCTGCAGCCATAGACAGGGGTTGCACCTACAGCCGCCTAATCGCCGAGGCACAGGAACGAGTTTGTCTCGGTGACCTGGGAATTTCCATAATTAAATGGAGAAAGGCGGCGACTGGTGCAACCATGATAGAGGTATCTGGGCCCGAGTGTGAGGCGAAGGCTGACTCCCTCGCGATTAAATTGAGGGAGGCGTTCCGCGAGTCGGGAGATATTCGTATATCCCGACCCATAAAAACGGCGGAACTACGGCTTACCGGGTTAGACGAATCCGTCGATTCCACTAAGGTTGCAGCAGCCTTCGTCAAGGCCACCGGATGTACGGCGGATCAAATAAAGGTTGGCGAGGTCCGTCCGGACAGATCGGGGCTGGGAGTCGCGTGGGTGCGGGCACCAATTAAGGCGGTAGAAGTAGTGGCCAAGACGGGTCGAATCTTGGTAGGGTGGTCCGCGGCTCGTGCTAGCGTGCTGGAGCCGAGGCCTCTGCGTTGCTTCCGCTGCCTCGAGCTTGGGCATGTGCGGGAGCGCTGCACGTCCCAAATAGACCGTAGCGGGATCTGCTACCGCTGCGGTCAAGCAGGCCACCTGGCGCGGGGATGTTCCGTGGCCCCACACTGCGCACTGTGCGCAGCCAGTGGCAAGCCAACGGGGCATAATATTGGGAGCAAAGCATGTGTTGCTTCCTCCCAAGGTGCCCGCCGAAATCGGCGGAAGCGTCACAACGGACGGGGAAGGACTGCCACTGAAACTCCGGTTCAGTCGCAGCCCGTCCGCCTATCGCAGGCTGAGATTGAGGCTATGGAAATCGCCCAATAATGGATATGAAGATCCTCCAGGCGAACCTCAATCACTGCGCTGCAGCTCAAGATTTGCTCTTCCAGAGCATGGCGCAGTGGTTGGTGAACGTGGCTGTGGTCGCCGAACCGTATTTCGTTCCTCCCAGAGACAACTGGGCTGGGGACCTTGATGGTTCGGTGGCTGTTATTACCCGGGGGACCGCTGGCTCCCCACCCTTCGAAAAAGTAGCGAAGGACCGGGGAAGCGTGGCGGCTCTGTTGGGGGACGTATGGATTGTGGGTGTATATTTTTCCCCCAACAGACCCCTGGTCGATTTCGAGGCTTTTCTCATACGACTAGGGGCCCTGGTGGAAGAATGCCAACCCCGCCCTGTGATTGTCGCCGGCGATTTCAATGCCAAATCCTTGGCCTGGGGATCGTCGGTGGTGAACGCGCGGGGCCGGGTCCTGGAGGAATGGGCGATTTCGTATGGTCTCTCTGTCCTCAATCGAGGTTCTGTGAACACTTGTGTGAGGCATAATGGCGGCTCGATCGTTGACGTTTCCTTCGCGAGCCCAGCCGCCGCCGGCCGTGTTCGGGGCTGGAGAGTTTTAGTGGGCGCGGAGACTATGTCAGATCATCGTTACATTAGGTTTGATGTCTCCGCGTCTCGCGTTCTCCAGCCCGGCTTAAGAATGGATGCCTTGATTGGGGACAGCCCGCGATGGGCAGTGAAACGGCTTGATAAGGAGGCCCTGGAGCTGGCTGCCCGGGTCCAAGCGTGGCTTCCCGTGCCGAATTCACCGGTGCGGGTTGAGGAGGAAGTGGATTGGTTCGGGGCGGCTGTGACGCAAATCTGCGACGCAGCTATGCCCCGGGGTAGCCACCTTCCTTTGCGACGGCAGGTGTACTGGTGGTCGGCGGAACTTTCTCAATTACGCACTGACTGCATGATGGCGCGTCGCCGGCTATCTAGACACCGTCGCAGGCAAGCTCGCCCGGTGGGTCATGCGGAGACGGAGCGGGTACTTCATGGCCTCTTTAAACAAGCCAAGAGGGCACTACGAGTGGCAATACAGAGGGCAAAAATCGCTGCACGCAAGGAGTTCATCGGGACTTTGGATCGTGATCCTTGGGGGCGGCCATACCGGTTAGCATTTAATAAGTTGCGTCCACCGGCGCCCCCTCTCACCCAAAGTCTCCGACCGGAGCTCCTGAGTGAAGTCGTCACTGCTCTCTTTCCGGCCACTCGGGATTTCACTCCTCCACCGATGCCGCCACGTCCATGGTCAGTGAGGAATGGATCGTTGGTGGCATCACCTACGAGTTCGGCAGGGGAGACCTCGGAGATTCCGATTCCAGGCGTTACGCCTGAGGAGCTTCAGGCAGCAGTACTGCGGCTGCGGAGAAAGAATGCCGCCCCGGGGCTCGACGGCATCCCAGGACGTGTGTGGGTTCAAGTCGCCGAGTACCTGGATGAGAGGCTCCGCGGCCTCTTCTCCGCGTGTCTAGAGCAGGGCATCTTCCCGTCACGTTGGAAGACTGGGAAGATGGTCTTGTTGAGGAAAAAGGAGCGTCCCGCAGAATCACCATCGGCCTACCGGCCCATAGTGCTGCTTGACGAGGTTGCCAAGCTCTTTGAGCGTATCATTCATGCGCGCCTCGTCGAGCATCTGGAGAGGGTCGGTCCGGACCTGGCATCGTGCCAGTACGGGTTTCGGAAAGGCCGATCAACTGTAACAGCGATTCTGCGGGTAAAGACGCACGCGGAGGAGGCAGTAGCCCAGGGCAAATGCGTGGTGGCGGTGTCACTCGACATCGCCAACGCTTTTAACACATTGCCTTGGCCCTGCATAAATGAAGCTCTTCAGTACCACGTGGTGCCGCCCTATCTCCGGCGCCTGGTGCGCTCATACCTCTCCAACAGAGACGTAGTGTATCCGGGCGCTGACGGGTGGCACCGTAGAGAAATGTCGTGCGGTGTCCCACAGGGGTCGGTCCTAGGGCCCCTTCTGTGGAACATCGGGTACGACTGGGTCCTCCGTGGTGCCAATCTCCGGGGCGTCGGCGTAGTTTGTTACGCCGACGATACGCTGGTGACAGCATGTGCCGGGACCTTTCCGGAGGCCGTCAACCTTGCCACGTTAGGCACTAGCCACGTGGTAAGGAGGATTCGGAGGCTCGGCCTCGCGGTGGCCCTACAGAAATCCGAGGCTATTTGCTTTCACGGGCCTCGGAAGCAGCCACCTGCAGGGGCCAATCTGACGGTAGAGGGCGTGGAAATCCCCATCGGCTCCACGATGAAATATCTTGGTGTCGTGTTGGATAGCCGGTGGAATTTCGGCGCCCACTTCGGAAGACTAAAGCCGAAATTGATTAGGGCAGCAGGGGCGTTGTCATCCCTTCTGCCCAATCTAGAAGGTCCCGGCGTCCCTTGCCGAAGATTGTTCGCGGGAGTCGTGCGATCAATGGCCTTATACGGTTGCCCCGTTTGGGCCGAGTCCCTGAGCAGACGTTGCGTGACCCTCCTGCGGCAACCGCAGCGGGTAGTTGCGCAGCGGATGATCAGGGGCTACCGCACGATTTCCCACGAGGCGGCCTGCGTTTTGGCCGGTTGCCTTCCCTGGGACCTTGACGCCAAGGCCCTCTCGTCAGTCTACCACTGGCGAGAGGAGGCGTCTCGTCGAGGGGAACGACCGGCCCCAAGAGAGGTAGAGGCCAAAAAGGCCTCCCTACGCTTGGCCGCCGTGGAGGAGTGGCGTTCCAGGCTGGATAGTCCCAGTGCTGGTGTGTGGACCGTCGCAGCAGTGCGTCCTGTCCTTAACCAGTGGTTGGATAGGCGCCACGGTGCGATGACGTTCCGCCTGTCACAGGTTCTGTCGGGACATGGTTGTTTCGGCTGGTTCCTGTGGCGGGTGGCCAGAAAAGAAGAGTCCGCCGTGTGTCACCACTGTGACAACTGTTCGGAGGACACAGCCCAGCACACTCTATCGGATTGTCCGGCCTGGGATGAAGAGAGAAGCGCACTCCGCGCAGCCGTCGGAGCGGACCTCTCGCTCTCGGCCGTGATTCCTTCCATGGTCGAGAGTCAGAGGTCGTGGCAGGCGATGCTCTCCTTCTGTGAGACTGTAATGTCGCAAAAGGAGAGCGCGGGACGGGTTCGTGAGCAGAACGATCCCGCCCGCCGCCGCCAGCAAAGAAGGAGGCGCCGGGTGACCGAATACGGCTGATCCGGCGCCCCCGCCCTGTGGATCGGGGGCGTAAGAATTCCGCCACGGTACCCCCTACCTGTCGTAAGAGGCGACTAACAGGGGCCACTGGGGAGGCTGGGCGTACTGCGGGGGCGGTACACAACGGTGGCAGCAACCCTGAGATTTGCGGCAGAGGGCGTGACCGCTTGACTGTCGCGGACGTTCACAAGAGGTGAACGTCCAAAAAGCGTAAGTGGAGGGCATCTCAAGCCCTCCCAGTTTGGAGGAGTCCATAATCGGACGGTGCGCTAGGCGGAGGCGGACCATTTGGGGCGCTTCTCGCCCTGAGATGCCGCAAAACCGCCCTAAATGCGCGAGATGGTCACCGAGAGGTTTTAGTCGGTATGCTGGCGTAGGATTTTGGTTAGGGACCCAACTCAGCTAAGCGGACAATTATTGTTCTGCGCGCCGAGTTGGAAGGCCAGAGACCCCGACATACCCCTTTTCGGCCTCCCCCGAGGTACCGAACAGGGGAGCTTAAAGCGCTTTCCTCTCGTAAAAAAAAAAAAAAAAAAAAAAAAAAAAAGGTTTCATCACGATGTTTTCCTTCACCGTTAAATTTTCGGTATGGTGCACAATAACATTGGCTCACCCCCTATTATGTAGGACGGAACACAATCGACGAAATGTGGGTGCAAAGCTGCACCTCTGCCTACCCCTTTAAGGAATACAGACGTGAGTACTTAAATAATAATAAATAAATAAATACACTCAACAGTCACATACATAGTTCTGATCCCACACTAAGATACAAGTCTTGTGTCGTGGGTATCAGAAACTACGAGAGACTTTTCGGTCTCACATACACCCAGATCCGAAACAAATATTTGTGGATCACACAAACATGCGAACCCGCGGCCTCTCGTTTCGCAGGCTGGTGTCTAGTCAACTGCGCCACAGGGCTGTCTTGTCACTTATCTCTCTAAATATTAATACGTAGTTGAATTTTCAACATAGCAACAGTGAAATATGAAGAACAAACATTGTCTAGGCACATTACACAAAGCCTAGATTAATGTTAGGGACTACACTAGCCGTATGAAGCGGGTACATCATCAATCTCTTAAAGATAACTACGGGCGGGGGATTTACCACAGACCACAGTATAGATTTGCTGGGTAAGCAAAGGCTTAAGAAGGTCTAGATTTTAGTAAATAAAAGTTTAATTCGAAAAGCGATTTAGTTTTAAAGTAGGTACATATGTATAATATTTAATGTATTAATTGTGGCTTGGAATCATATTATTTAATATCCATTATTATGTTAGTATCACGAGTAAATTTTTATTGAAATCTGTATGAACTTTAAAAAAAAATTTGACTTTCAATTCTAGTTAATCTAAAATCCCTCACGATGTTTTTCATCTTCAATTATTATGATAATTCATAATAAGTAATAACTACAAACGACTTGGTCGAGAAATACATGTAGACTTTTTCATTTATTTGTTATGGCCACGAAAAAGTGACAACACCACACGTGTTGGTAAGTATTACATACACACATTCATGACCTCACGCCTGTATTCCCCGAAGGGATAGGCAGTGGTGCATATCTGCACCCACATTTCGCACGATATGTACATATGTCTTTCCCACGTAATATGAAGCGAGCCTATTGCCGTTTTTCAGGCACATTCCTAGTATCCGTTCTGCTACTGAGAATTCCCTAATGAAAAAATCCAATAACATTGACCCTGACCCGGGAATCGAACCCGGAATAGATCGCAAGGCACATAATTATGCCGCTAGAGCACGAGGCAGTCATGTTAAGTATACTGTTTTAAACAGTATAGAAATGAGACTCCTATCGCCCTCATGCCAGCTGAGATGCTCCACGCTACGCCTAAAAGACCCAGGATAATAGGGAGAAACGCGTGGGCTTGCAAACAATTCCACAGCGTGGTTTTTTTATGTGAAAAGAGGCAAATGAGCTAGTTAGCCACCTGATGTGAAGTGGTCAACACCGCCCATGGACACCCACATTACCAGAGGAATCATCGGTGCGTTGCCGGCCTTTTAGGAAAGTATAGGCTTTTTTCTTGAAGGTCCCTAAATCGGTGATCTTGGTGCGGCGAAAAAATGAATTCGTGACGGTTTTAGTTCGAGCCGAGATGGTAATTCTGTGTTTGATACCGCAGATCATTCTAAAACTAATCTTATGTATTCACAATTATCACGTACTTTAACTATGAAAACATCATGAGGAAACCTGCACTCCTAAAAGTTCTTAGGAATTTCTTAGGTGTGTAGTCCGCCAACCCGCACTAGGCCAGCGTGGTGGATTAAGGCCTAAACCCTCCCAATGGTAGAAGAGGTCCGTGCCCAGCAGTGGGACGTATATGGGCTGATGATTATGATGATGATGAAATACTCTCAGTTGTAGAGGAGACCCGTAGCAATGGGACGTATATGGACTGACGTTTATAATGGTGAATCTTACTGACTGCCAATTACGCACAGATATTACTTAAACATAAATATTCTACCAAGGTCAACGATCCCTCGCAAAATACAATATCTGCTAAAGAGATATTAAAAGCTCCCAAATCTCGAGCCGAGTACACAAAGCTATCTAAGAGCGTAACGACTTCACATCGGTATTGATTGCGTCTCTACGCCGGCCCGGCTGATACTCTCCAAATATCGCTGATAGCTCTACTTGTGTTATGTAGAGTTGGAAAACGGAATTGCTGATTGGATATAGTTTTGCTAGAGTCTGTAGAGTCGACTTAGTCGTCAAGGAAGTTTAATTTTATGTGTGTGTGTGTGTGTGTGTGTGTGTGTGTGTGTCTTCATGCCTTTATGTATGTATATGTGTGTACGAATGTATGTATATGAATGGAAATATGTGCTTATATTACGCTTATAAGTCGTGATGGCCTCGAGGTTTGGGCACGCGGTCGAGAATCTCTACGGTCGCGGGTTCAAACCCCAGGCACACACCTTTGACTTTTCCAAGTTATGTGTGAATTCACAATGAATTATCACGTACTTTAACGGTGAAGGAAAACATTGTGATGAAACCTGCACACCTAAAAAAGTCTTAGGAATTTCTTAGGGGTGTAGTCCGCCAACCCGCACTAGGCCAGCGTGGTGGACTAAGGCTTAAACCCTCTCAATGGTAGAGGAGGCCCGTGCCCAGCAGTGGGACTTATGTGGGCTGACGATGATGATGATGATGATTACGTTACGGATACGAAGAGTTTGTGTTTACGTCTCAATAAATAGAAACGAGCCTGTCTTGGAACCCAGAGCCTCCTTAACGCTCTTATACCGTAGGATCAAGGCGACAAACAACAATGCTCACACTGATCTATAGTCATAATATTTATAAATACAGTGTAAACTCAATGTAACGTCACTCGATTTAACGACAAATTCAAAATCGCGTCGAAATCATTTGGCTTTGGTTGGTATAGCTTGCCTTTTATACAATGATTTTCTTCTCTCCATTTAACGATAACTCTCTATAACGCCATAAAATGCACAGGGACTTCAGTGTTGTTATTTAGAGTTTACATTGTATTTGTCTGGCCAAAGATGCAAGTTTTCTCGTAAATGGTTTAAAATAAAGAAGAAGATCCTAGTGTGGGAATAAATAGGAATTAGTCATTAAATGATTGTGGAATACCTCTGACACATACATACATAAACTCACGCCTGTATTCCCCGAAGAGGTAGGCAGAGGTGCATTTCTGCACCCACATTTCGCCAAGTATGTATCAGTCCCATGTAATAGGGGGCGAGCCTATTGCCGTTTTTCGGGCACATTTCCAGACTCCGTGCTGTTACCGAGAATTTCCTAATGGAAAACCCAATTACACTTTGCCCGACCCGGGAATCGAACCCAGGACCTCTAGATCGCACGGCACATACTTGTACCGCGAGACCACGAGGCAGTCAGTTAAATATTATTTACAAAATAACCGCAAAAATACACCAAGTGTATTTATAAATAACATTTCTATCACAATTATTTACGAGGTGTACTTCACTGCCAAACACAATAACACGATACATCTTTACTTGAAATAAAACATAATTATCAACCTTACCACAATATCTGTAAAGTCTATTTTCCAACAACAATTTGTTTTGACACCGTTTACTTAAATCAGTAGTTAAAATATATCTTATATCATTAGAAATAAAGTTGAATTTCAAACTGGCTCGTCTAGAAGGGTTCCCTAAAACGGTGCAATTAAAATTCGACTGTATGACAATGGCATAAGATTTAGTTTAAAAGTGAAGGTCGCTAGGTTACCCTTTACAAGACGAATTGCGTGGATTCGGAATGACGAGAGGTCGGAGTTCCGGGTCACTCACTAAGAGGGAACGTTTCACTTCACTCACAAGTGCTCAATTCTTTCGATCGTTTGTCAAAAAAAATGTGGAAATATATTTTTCCGTTGGTATTTGTTAAGCAATTTTGAGGAGCAATTATTTTTAAGTAAAGCATTTTTGAAGGTTTAGGAAACATCGTTTTTCCATTTCAGGGTAGTCAATAAAATTACTGTGCATTGTTCATCTAAAATTTTCTATTCAATTGATGTCGACAGCGTCCAGGGCGCAATTGGCTAAACCCCAGCTTGCGTAACGAGAGGTTGCGGGTTCAATCCCTGCACTGAGACAAATATTTGTGTGATCCACAAGTATTTGTTCCTGGTCTGGGTATTTGTGAGACTGAAAAGTCTCTCGTAGTTTCTGATAAACGACACAAGACTCGTATCTTAGTGTTTGGTCAGAACTATGTATGTATGTGACTGTTAGGTGAATTTATTTATACCACTATTGACTAAGACCAATGAGAAAAACAAATCATTTTATGCTGAAATGTGGGAGCTGAAATGCACCTCTGCCTACTCCTTCGGTGAATACAGGCGTGAGGTTATACATATATGTATGTATATCATTTTTAACCTTCTAATTATACATTTAGTGTCAATAGTATAACCTGGTTTGTCACGCTTAAGCGTTAAAGGCTCAACCAATTTTGATAAGTTTTGGTAAATAGAAAGACCCTGCAAATCTTTATAGGATTTTCCTAGCGTGTTTGAAGTTAGGCCGGGTTGTTAGTGCCTAATCCATACAATTAACTGCACGAACATTTTACACTCTTGTTCGAATCAAATGTACCGTAGTTTGAACTCATAAAAGCAAATTCTCGTTTAGAACGCATATTAATGAGTTTTACAACCCATAAACAAACTAGTTTTGCACCCTACTCTACCACGAACTCGAAATGCATAACTCTATATACAGAACTAAATAGCCTTATACAAACGTGCAATTGAATGAGCTCATACGACCGTCCAGTCCGCGCCGGACGTACCGGAGCTCCGGACATGCCGGACCACCGGACACGCCGGACAGTAATCTCCGGACAATGGCTGGTGGAGTTATTCACGCGACTGGCGCAATAAATAGACGCGTTTAATGCAATATATCTGAATGGATTACTTTGGGACATTCATTAGGGGCCATAATGGCGGCATATAATGTATTTTACTTAGAGTAAGCACGGAGTTTAAATTATTTTCTAGTTTGCGCAGTAAATACTGGTTTTACATTTGTTGTTGATTTTGTGAATATTGTGGTACATTTTGACATTTGCACATTCATGTTTCGGCACTGTTTTTAGAAAGGACGAAAAAAATATCAATCGTTTAGTCACAAAAAAACATAAAAATGAAAAGAAAAAATAAAAACACAAGATAGACAATTCATGCAGTGACAAACAGGTCGCCAAATCAGCATTTATGCTTCGCTGTGGCGTGAAACGGGACGGAGGGCTGGTTTTCATTGGCCTATTCAAAACTACCTTAAACAAGACAGATTTTTTTTTATCATCATTAGCCCATATACATCCCACTGCTGGGCACGGGTTTCCTCTACCTCTAAGGGTTTTTAGGCCTTAGTGCCCCACGCTGGCCTAGTGGCGGACTAAAAACATAAGAAGTTCTTAACAACTTTTAGATGTGCAAGTTTCCTCACGATGTTTTTCTTCACCGTTAAATTACGTGATAATTCACTGTGAACACACACATAACTTGGAAAAGTCAGAGGTGTGCGCCTGGGGTTTGACCCGCGATGCAATTCTAGAACTATCTTTAGCCCATAAAATAAGGGTACCTACACCTTATTATTATTGTCGCAAAAATGATGTAAAATATACAAAAACATCCTTTAGAGTACACTGTCTTGTGTAAACATGGACCTACGTCGCATATAATCCAATAATATTCTATAGAGCACACTTCATGCATTGTTAACAGGTCTAATTAAATCGCCCGACGGCAGGGGGCGCCACCCCTGCATTTATCTTTTCATACGAATGGATTAATGCTCTGTGATTTGTTTTAGTGTAGATAGAATGCGTATTCGGGTGTAATGTTAGCAGAAAGAATTGTAAGAGTAGAAAGCTGACAAAGTTTTAAACTCCGAGCTGTTACTGAGATTTTCCTAATGGAACAAAAATCTGGCCAAATGCGTATCAGGCCACGATTAGAATAGAGTTCCGTAGTTATTCATTGTATCCGTCGCCGCGAAGATTATTAAACTAATATTTAAGTTAACTTTAGAAATATTTAATTACCATTCATTGGTTAATTTAAATATCACCAAAAATCTGTTTATTCAATATAGTAATTTAGAGATGTCTCATTAATGTAATTAAATAATCTTTTGATTTTATTAGTCTTTATGGTGACACTTGTTTGTTGAAATAAATCTGAAATAATTCTGATCAATATTTCATAACTTTAGGACACTGAAATATAAAAAAATAAGGTTTAAAAATATTAAAATTATCATGATTTGTGACATTATCAATTTGTTGTTAAAATACTTTGCTGATGACGTTCGCTAATGGAGGGGCGACCGAACCTTTATAAAGGCGAGTGTTGCGCGTGGAGCGCTCTCTCGCCGCTGGTATTGCGAAGGAAACATAATGTTAATTAAATATTTCTAAAGTTAACTTAAATATTAGTTTAATAATCTTCGCGGCGACATATCTATTGCTATAAATAGGGTATATTGAATAAAATTGTTTAACTATTACGAGACGTGAACTACGGAACCTTAAAAACCTATCAATAGTTTGCCCGACCCGGGTATTGAACAGGGCCTCTAATCTGCATGGCAAATACTTGTACCGCAAGTCCAAGAGTCAATAAACAAATACAAACATAACAAATAAACTTCAGATCTTATACGGCTGTTAATACGAAGGGCCATAACTTTCGAGAACATTCTACTGTACAAACAGTATCATCATCATCAGCCCATATACGTCCCACTGCTGAGCACGGGCCTCCTCTACCATTGAGAGGGTGATGGCCTCGACGTTTAGGCACGTGGTTGAGAATTTTCGACGGTCGCGGGTTCAAACCCCAGGCATACACCTCTGACTTTTTTCAAGTTATGTGTGTATTCACAATGAATTATCACGTACTTTAACGGTGAAGGAAAACATCTTGATAAAACCTGCACACCTAAAACTTTTTAGGAATTTCTTAGGTGTGTAGTCCGCCAACCCGCACTAGGCCAGCGTGGTGGACAAACAGTCTAGTATATCAGTATATCTAGGTAATAACCTAGGTATTACACAAAACATCCCACTCGGCTGCTTCAGATAAAATTGTGTGCGAGTGTTTACTCGTATAGCCCGGACAAATAACGATACTTTCTAACCCGCTGGCGTCGCGTTCTTCACTTGCTTTAGTACATTTATTTATTGAAATAGGCACATACATTAATAGTATTACAAAAAATTGTGGATTTCTCAGGTGTGTAGGAATCAACTTGTGAAATAAGAGGCTGCGGGTTCGATCCCCGCGCAGGGACAAATCATACCATCATTAGACCACAATTACCAATTACCACAATTAGACACGGGCTTCAGTTGCAGACGACTGAGAGGGTTTTTTGGTCTTAGTTCACCACGTTGGCCTAACGCGGGTTGGCGGACTACGCTCCTAAGAAATTCCGAAAAAACTTTTAGGTGTGCAGGTTTCATCACGATGTTTTCCTTCACCGTTAAAGTACGTGATGATTCATTGTGAATACACAATTAACTTCGATAAGTCAGAGGTGTGTATCTGGGGTTTGAACCCGCGACCGACGAGATTCTCGACCGCATGCCTAAACCTCGAGGTCATCACTACTTGTGATCTATTTGTGTCAAGTCTGAATGCTAGACCATTAAGTTTCTCGTTTTATATATCT
Organism: Hemaris fuciformis; assembly: GCA_907164795.1. Classification (NCBI taxonomy): domain Eukaryota; kingdom Metazoa; phylum Arthropoda; class Insecta; order Lepidoptera; family Sphingidae; genus Hemaris; species Hemaris fuciformis. Next base: position 9,113,218 of record OU015457.1, on the reverse strand, counting down.
ATGACACAAGACTCATTGTTAGTGTGGGGTCAAAAATATGTTTGTGAATGTTGGATGTATTGTTTATTATAATTTATTATTTACCGCAGGTCATAGGCTCCTTGTTTCACATAATTCTGACGGAGCAAGTTTTACTGCTAGCACATTTTATTTCAGATCGTATTCACGTAAAACCTTAGATTTCCATACTACCTTAAATAATTCCACTGAAAACGATTATGGATGGATTCCATTGAAATAGTTCGTGAAATCCAAACAAAACCTCACGTACGTTGGGAAACCCAAAACAGTTTTACCCAATCAATACTTCAAACGATTCCATACTAGCCTACACACTCACCACTACTCAAACCACTCGACCGTATCGCCTCAGTGCAATACACTGCGCGTTTTGAACGCAGTGGACCCGCCACTGGACTACATAACTGGTAATCTAACGCCAAATGCGCAAATATTCGAATCACAGAAAGACGCCCGCCTTTTATTGTGATAGTTAGTGATGGCCGCACTTGTGTTGGGTAACAGGGCTATTTGGAAGTTAAGGAATATAATTTATCTTCAGTACTTTTGTGAGATAAAAGCTAGTCATGCTTTTGTTTTTATAACCTGTCTCATTATTGGAAGCATCAATGTACTGATAACTGCTCTAAAAACAGTGGAATTTATATGCGGAACTATATTTATATAAGCTTTTATTTTGTTTCACTTTTGCAGTTGTCTATCATTAACTCTTGTGATGAAACTGCTTGCTTCGTAATAACGACTATTTAATTTCAAACTCTGCTTGCTTTACAATAATTCACAGCTATTCTTCACAATTATTTCTACTTAGGGTTCCCGGAATCTGGTTGAGTTCAATGCCAAGAAAACCCAGGTCTGTGCGTTTTCGTGCAAAAAATCCCCGTTTCCCCTCTCCCCAATCTTCAGGGCTTTTCACTCGCAATGCGGAAAGGCCTTAATATCCTAGGCGTAGATATTCGCTGCGATCTCAATCCAAGGGCCCACATCGAGGGCATTATATCTGCCACTTCGCGTAGGGTCGGAATCCTGAACAGGGTGCGCCGGTTTTTCACGCCCGGTCAGCTTTTGCGCTTATACAAAGCGCAGGTTCGGCCGGGTATGGAATAATGCTCGCACCTCTGGGACGGTTCCGCCAAGTACCTCCTCGATGCCTTGGATGGATTGCAGCGACGTGCCATCCGCATTGTGAATGATGCAGACGTTACAGCCAGCTTGGAGCCGCTACAGTTGCGCAGGGACATTGCCGCACTTAGCGTGTTCTACCGTCTGTATCATGGTGAATGCTCTGAAGAATTGTTTAACCTTGTCCCATCCTCTCCTTTCCTCACCAGAACCACGCGTGCTGGCATGCGAAGCCACAGCTTTATGGTCACAACAACCGCGGCTCGAACTAAAAAGTTCGCTAACTCTTACTTTTGCCGCACCATCAAGCTGTGGAATGGTTTGCCGGCTCACGTGTTCCCTCCTTCCTATGATCCTGGATCCTTTAAGCGAAGCGTGAAGAAGCATTTGTGCGGGCCGGCATGATTGTGTCGACCAGCGGGTGACCATATCGTTTCTCGCTGGTCGATATTATTTTTTGGACTCCACTGTGCTTACCATCAGGTACAGTGGAGTCACTTTGCCGCGCCAGAATAAAAAAAAAAAAAATATATATATAATAGGAGGTCTATCTCGGTCGAGATGTCCGAACAGGAATAATACCACTCAGCACATTTTATTCTCAAGTTAACGAAATCTACCCACCAAACATTTTTATACCGACTGACCTTCTAATATGAATATCAAATACAATCCTTAAATTAAATATAAATATTATTTTGAAAATAAACTCGATTTAACTAACATTAGTAAAATAAATTATTAAAATTCATAACAATATAAAAATCAAATACAATTATTAAATTAAATATGAATATAATTTTGAAAATAAACTATTTAACTGACATATTTGTAAAACAATATAAAAATTCGTGGTGTCGTGGTCTCGCGGTACAAGTATGTGCCGTGCGATCTGGAGGTCCCGGGTTCGATTCCCGGGTCGGGCAAAGTGTTATTGGGTTTTTCCATTAGGAAATTCTCAGTAGCAGCACGGAGTCTGGAGTTGTGCCCGAAAAACGGCAATAGGCTCGCCACCTATTACGTGGCACTGATACATAGCTGGCGAAATGTGGGTGTAGAAATGCACCTCTGCCTACCCCATCAGGGACTACAGGCGTGAGTTTATGTATGTATGTATGTATAAAAATTCATTACACTCTTATTTTTATGATCAGGTTTCTATTAGCGGCTCGGGCTATTTTATTAAGATAGTCCATTAGAAAGTTCTCTATAGAAACACACGTCACTGAACCCTTACTTAATTATGAATCCAATACACTTCTACCTACCTTTTTGCGGCTACAAGCGTGAAGTATGTGGATATTTGTTCGACATATGTGTATTTCTATCTAACATATTTTTTGGATTGCTTCGGGGTCTTGCGACGCAAGTATGTGCCGTGCGATCTAACGGTCGTTTGTTTGGTTCCCGGTTCGGGCAAATTGTTATCAGGTTTTCTAGCAGGAAATTCTCAGTGGCAGTACAGAGTCTGGAAATGTGCGAAAGAACGGAAATAGTCTCGCCCCCTATTACGTGGGAGTGATACATATCCGCACCCGCACAGTGTCCGCCAACCCGCACTAGGCCAGCGTGGTGGACTAAAGCCTAAACCCTCTCAGTTGTAGAGGAGGCCCCTGCCAAGCAGTGGGACGTATTTGGGCTGATGATGATGATACATATATGTGAAATGTGGGTGCAGAAATGCATCTCTGGCTACCCTTTAGGGGAATACAGGCATGAGGTTATGTACATATGTATGTATATATCTATGGTTCTTCCAACATTATATATGTACATACCAGTGTAGGCTAAATTAGAATTATTTGTACCGTACAATAGCTTCACGCAATTTTCAATCTGATTGTGACGAAATTTGTGAAAATGAGCTTTTAATAAAATAGCTGGTCGTCTATTGGCCGTTTAGTTCGGGAGTAATGCCTTCCAATTTCGTGTCCGAGGCGAAACGTTTAATATCGTTGGGAAATTTAAAATATGTGAGCTCACAAAAATTTAAAATTCATTTTTGCGTAAAGTGTTTTATAGTTGACTGCCTCGTGGTCTCGCGGTACAAATATGTGCCGTGCGATCTAGAGGTCCTGGGTTCGATTCCCGGGTCGGGCAAAGTGTTATTGGGTTTTTCCATTAGGAAATTCCCAATAGCAGCACGGAGTCTGGAAATGTGCCCGAAAAACGGCAATAGGCTTGCCCCCTATTACGTGGGACTGATACATACCTGGCGAAATGTGGGTGTAGATATGCACCTCTGCCTACCCCATCAGGGAATACAGGCGTGAGTTTATGTATGTATGTATGTTTTATAGTTTCAGTGATAACTTTCTCTTATTGCGGGTTAAGATTGAGATAATATGAAAGTTTTAAGAAAATAATTTGGAACTGGAAGTGATGCGGAAAAGTTGGTCAAATGTGTGTTTGTGCGTGCGTGAGGAAATGTATGTGTGTGTGACGATTACAAGTTAAACAATTAGTTATATTGTCATTATAATCATACTTCTCTCATCGGCACGGGCCCCCTCTACAACTGAGAGGAGTTGGGTCTTAGTCCACTAGGCTGGCCTAGTGTAGGTTGGTGGACTACACATATTAAACGTAAAAAAACAATGAAAAAAAGAAACAAAAGAATACATTAAAAAACTATAAATAATAGTCATGTATTTTAATGAAACTCGTAAATATGGATACAAAAATACAGAAAAATAAATACAAATTTAACGCTTAATTCTTCATGATTTATTAATAATATTTAGGACAATGACTTAGAGCAAAAGAAAAATATTGTTTTCATGCCACAAAGTTGTTTATCGTAAACAATTCTAAATTTAGGCCGGAGCAAAACCTAAATACATGTAGCCTCAATTTGGAAATCTACGAAATCAAAAATGGGTTTTGGTGACGAGAAAAAAAATCTTAGGTATATTTTTGCACAGCCCATCTAATCAATCATTTTTGCTATAAAAGTGTAAATTCATCATCACCATCATCATCAATCCATATACATACGCCTCCTGCGGGGCACGAACCTCCTCTACAACTGAGAGGGTTTAGGCCTTAGTCCATCGCGCTGGCCTAGTGCGGGTTGGTAATTCAAAAGGGATTATATATGTATTATTGTATGTATCAGTATGTGTTTTATATTGTCTGAAGATACGAATTTCTAGTCCATGAAATAAATGCCGATCCTACATCCTAATTTTCAGGCACATTTCCAGACTCCGTGCTGGTACAGATATTTTTGTAATATCCACATACATACATACATAACCTCACGCCTGTATTCCCCGAAGGTAGAGGTGCATTTCTGCACCCACATTTCGGCAAATATGTATCAGTCCCACGTAATATGGGGCGAGCATATTGCCGTTTTTCGGGCACATTTCCAGACTCCGTGCAGCTACTGAGAATTTCCTAATAGAAAAACCCAATAACACTTTGCCCGACCCGGGAATCGAACACAGGACATCTAGATCGCACGGCACATACTTGTGCCACGAGACCACGAGGCAGTCCATACTATCCATTACAAGTTTTAGCCATGTATCAGCCCTATTCAACAACAATCATTACCAATTCCTGTTATAACTGGGGTATTTCCAACCCAATTATAGTGTAAAGGCAGGTCCACACGCGCGGCGAAGTGCCGGCGCAGACACTACGCCGCTGCGGATAGTTTTGTTCGAATAATTCGCTCATTATATGAAACGCGCACACGTGGTGATTTAATTAAAACTGGACGGCGCAGTCCTTCGCACAGAATGCTCAATAAAATTATCTAAGGGGGGTATTTTCTTTATGCCCGAAAAGGTTAGCAAAGATCTAATTCTGCATCTAGGTCTAGTCTGCATCTAATTTAGTCTTTTATCTTTAAGTTATTTAGTCAGCCCATATACGTCCCACTGCAGGGCACGGGCCTCCTCTACCATTGAGAGGGTTTAGGCCTTAGTCCACCACGCTGGCCTAGTGCGGATTATTGGACTACACACCTAATAATTCCTAAGAACTTTTAAGTGTGCAGGTTTCATCACGATGTTTTCCTTCACCGTTAAAGTAGATGATAATTTATTGTAAATACACACATAACTTCGAAAAGTCAGTGGTGTGTGCCTGTGGTTTGAACCCGCGACCGTCGAGATTCTCGACCGCTTGCCCAAAACCTCGAGGCCATCACGACTATTACCTCGAGACTACGAGTATTATTAAGGTTTTATGAAATTTCAGACGAAAAAAGTTCTCATACATTAGAGTCGGTTCTACAAGAAGTCCGAGATATGAATTAATTTGAATATCGATTAAAGTAAGTTATTATGCACCTCATTACCATACTTGGTCTAATTCACTCCCGGGTATTTTTTTATTTTTGCAGTAGATGGAAATGAGCATCACTACCTCGCTGGCCCTACGCAAAAAAGTGTGTATGTACATATGTACACGCGTTAGAAGTTATACCACACGACTGAAGTAAAACTTATAAATACGCCCAACAGTCACATACATAGTTCTTAGTCTACACAACATATTACATTTCTGAACGCACTCATAAATATTTGACAACTAATAAATATGTCAATCCCTTTTTATTACGTCACTATTCTACATTTTTAAAATCTAAAACATATAAACTTTTTTTTTAATATTCGATCCGAAACATATTAAAACCTTTCTGATCCATTTGACACTTACATTTAACATAGGCAGCTTCAATCTGATAATTATATTGGAGCACATACGCAGCTTTAACGTCTTACTTTTGTGTTACAGAGATGCGCGCGCATCTTAAAATTTCACTCTCATCATTTTTTCATAACGCGCCTAAAGAAGTATAACTTCAAAAAGATGTTCAGAGCAACTAACAGTTCTGAAGTTAGATTCTCGGGTGGGGCGAATCGGATTTTTAATTAGAAATTTTAGTAGTAGCAAGGATTCGAGAATTGTAGTACGAAACGGCAATAAAAAAATATCTATTATGTGATACTTACATATGTAATACCTAGCTGATGGAATGTTGGTTTGGAAATATATCTCTGCCCACCCTTTATGTACGAGTGTATGTATGTTTGTATAGATTTTTTTTTCGTGGGTACCTTAGAAAAGACACTAAATACACCAAACCTTCTGAATCGACGCGTTTTATGTAGACAGTCCGACTGTCCGAACAATAGCGGGGGCTCTATCGGGCTGGGGGGCTTGGAGTGGGAGTTAGGGGGCATGGGGGGCGTGGGGGACGCGTGCCCTGAATAGGAAATGATGAATTTAAATATAATGCATCCCATTGAGAGCCGAGAGTTGGAGATAACGCGATCCTAACAAAAACTAAAGACGGCACGTTTACTGGCTGTTACTTGAGACGTGGCGGAGATAAGTATTCCGATCGAGTACACAGATAAATATTTAGTAATACATACTAAAAAAATCTCACGCCTGTATTCTCCGATAGGGTAGGCAGAGGTGCATTTATGCACCCACATATATTAGTTCCATGTAATATTGGTTGAGCCTATTACCGTTTTTCGGGCACATGCCTAAAAAAATCATTCATGTCTGGAAACATTTCCAGACTCCGTGCTGCTTCTGAGAATTCCCCAATATTATTCTGCCCGACCCGGCAATCGAATCCGGGACCTCTAGATCGTACGGAAATACTTGTACCGCGAGACCATGAGGCAGTCGAGCATATTTAGTAGTACTATCGTTTTTATGCGTGATGACCCCGCGACAGATGAGTTAGTGTCTTCACAGACCATCTGTCTATTCTAGGCTATCTCTAGGCCACCGTGAACTGTCCAATATAAAAAATACATACATAAATTCACCCTTAATATCCCATAGGGGTAAACAGAGCCTAAGCATTAAAGTAATACGTGTCGTTTCGGAAATACACAAGGTCCATCTCGTTATTTACTTTAAAATAATAATAATAAGATATTATGTATTTCCTGATGAAAACTAAAAATAAATTATAAAAAAACCGTAAATATTTTTGTACAAATAATATAAAATGAACTAAAGTTGAATTATAATGTAATAATAAAAGATTTTTCTTTTCTGTATTGACTTGTATAAGTGCTATTTGATTGCCTACGTGACCAAATAAAGCAATTTCATTTCATTTCAATTTCATTTCAAGGAGTGCCAAAAACTACGACACTTACAATTCTTTTTTCATTACCACATTTTCTCATAGTTTTATTCAAACTGTTAATACCTAAAATATAATTATACCTACACAACACCAAAATCCTAATAACTACTATTTTTAATTTCCATTTCGACATTTAAAGGGTTTCGGAAAGCGATTGAACAGGGCTATTTCTAAGCCCAAATGAATGGGATCCAATTATCCGCAGAAAGTAAAAATTTAATTACCGACGCTCGTGGAAGGCTCCCGAATGTTTCCGAATGGCGACCACGCACCAGTAAACGAAGTTTAAGATGACCCCCCGAGGGGGATGACTTGATTAGACCGGGGGTCGGGGGGTCAAAGAAGGAGGTATTGCAGGCTCCGCGATCTATATGGTAGTAATATATCTAAGAGTTACGAAGAATGAAACTAAGAGTACAATATAATGTGTATTAATTAGGTCTTTAGACACAAACGATAATTATGTTGACATAAATAAAATAATATAAAAAAGTGTACTTATGTACACGCTTTAAAAGTTATACCACACCACTGAAGTAAAACTTATAAATACGCCCAACAGTCACATACGCACGAACGAACGCACTCATAAATATTTGACAACTAATAAATATGTCAATCCCTTTTTATTACTGTCGCTATTCTACATTTTTAAAATCTAAAACATATATATATTTTTTTTATTATTCGATCCGAAACATATTAAAACGTTTCTGATCTATTCGACACTTACAATTAACACAGGCAGCTTCAACGTCTTACTTTTGTGTTACAGTGATGCGCGTGTATCTTCAAATTTCACTCTCATCATTTTTTCATAACGCGCTTAAAGAAGTATAACTTCAAAAAATCGTGGATAAAAGTAGCCGACAGCTGCCCACTTGTTGTGGCAAAGTGTATCGTAATTGGTTCATCAATTTAGGGGAAAACCATTTCAAATAAATTCAATTTCAGCCAGGATTTGGATTGGTGACATGTTTTTGTAGAAATGGGACGCTTAACGACAGATCTTTTGTTATAAAATTTGTATTGTTTTGATGGTCAGACCGAAAAGTCTTCATAAATCAAAAAACCCTTGGATCGTTGTCCAGAACGGGTTGTCCTTTAGATATAGTTTTTAGAAGCAAGGAGTCGGCATATGTAAACGCCGACAAGTAAGTTGGATGAAGAAATACACATTTACCTTTCCTTTCGGGGATACTAGCGTGAATATATGTGAATAGCATATGTATGTATATATGTAAATGTCAGAGATGCCTTTTAATCGAACCCACTACTAAAACCATGCCCTACCTTGCACCCGAACCCTTCGGATATCCCCTGTAACAGCGCGGATTAAACAAAAGTGAATCGCCATCAAACGCCAAAAAAAAAACTAACAAATTTGTCGGTAGTAACCGGCGCGATTTACACCGACATAACTCGCAAGAAGCAGTTACCGAAGAGGTTACAGCGCGCGGATTTATTGTGCCGGTACCGCGCGGTATTTATTGCCGCCGATAGAGGGTGCTGTCCTATATTTTGCTATGGAGAAAACAAATGACGATCGTCTACATTTTTATGTTGACACGGTAATGCCAGCCTGTACAAAATAAGATGTGATCACGCTGAATCTGAAACAACTCTTTGCATGGGTTGTTATGTAGGGTTTTAAACTTTTAAGGAAGTTTTGAGGAGGAGACCGATGGCTGGCACATGCGACATACTCATACGTGAACGGGTGCTGTTTGTGTGGACTGGTCTGGCTATTTTGCTTATTTGTATTTATAAACTTTTAACCTAGTTAAATGTCAGTTTCTCCATTCAAAATGACGACACATGTCATTCTCATATTCAATACAACAGTCTGAGGTTGTATTAATAAGCTGCTCTAATTTGGGAAATTCATTCTTTGCATCAATATTATAAACTATCTCTTGATTGGAAAAGAGCAACACTAGAGTTTCTTGCCCGTTCTTCTCTTGTGATGACTGCCTTCCGAACAGGGTGGTAAACTAAATTTTGAAATGACTGAATCTAATGATGTATTTAACATTTTATGGATTCAATAAATATACTATAAATAAATAAATATGCTAATATTATTTAATTTCATTTCAAAAGAAATTACCGATGCAAATTTGCTTTCTCTCAGTTTAGATCTAATACATACACATACATAAACTCACTCCTGTATTCCCCGAAGGGGTAGGCAGAGGTGCATTTCTGCACCCACATTTCGCCAAGTATGTGTCAGTCCCACGTAATAGGGGGCGAGCCTATTGCCGTTTTTCGGGCACATTTCCAGACTCCGTGCTGTTACTGAGAATTTCCTAATGGAAAACCCAATAACACTTTGCCCGACCCGGGAATCGAACCCAGGACCTCTAGATCGCACGGCACATACTTGTACCGCGAGACCACGAGGCAGTCTACTAGATCATAATATTATTTATAGAAAAAGCATAGCGTCTGTTCGTTAAATATCTTTTTTCGGTATTTTTCAGTGTCATTGTGTTTGTTATTACTGTAACTACTAGCCGTCCGAGTTCCGATCACGGTCTGTTTACACGTTGTATAGCGTCGCTCTTCTCTCAGACTTGAACAGTCGGCTAACAGCAGTACACATTTTTCGTTTATGCCTATTGGATTGTTATGGCAGAACGGTTTTATTCCGGCCATCGATTCTTGAATTATGTTTTTTAGCATAGACAAAGATGTTCAAGATAACTCGCTCGCCCGTGAGATATGGGTAAAGGATTTTTGGAATATTTCTTTGAGTATAAGTCAAAGGTAACTTGCCTTTTTGTTATTTGTAATATTTTCTTGAGATCGCTTTTTTAGGTGAGTGGGGTACGCAGGCTTTGATTGTCACGAGAATTCAATCCCAATTTATTTATTACAATGCCTCATGTATTTTTTCTTAATATACTACTTTTAGATATGAAAATATTAATTGATTTTAACATAAAGATTTATTCGACCACGGATCGTAACAAACATAATTTGAAATAACAAAATGTTAAAATTAATGAGGGTGAATTTAAAACACAAGACAAGCGTTGACGTTCGGACAGAGCTTCCGCACTGTAAACCGGCCGATGAGTGAGTGTCCGATGCTCAGCAGCGCCCGTTATATAGGCAGCCGACGTAATGTCGTCGTGAGGTGGTCCTCAGCTACCCCCGGATTGATTTTATTCCTAACACTACTTATTCAAAATTATTATAAAAATGTCTGGATACTTCTTCGTGCATATGAGTGCTGTGATTGAAAAGGCTCGATTTTAGTGCCAGAATTTTTTTTATTGGGTTTTTTATTAGGAAACTCACTCACTAGGAGTATTAATGACGCCAATAGACGGCTTGTACATGTGAATTAAAACACTGAAAACAATAGATGACAAATGATGATACATGCATAAATACACTATTACTCTGCATATTTTTTCGTGGCAGGTTTAAAACAAGAGAGATCAGATATAGGTATATAGTTTCACATGGAGTCTCGTTGAGGTTCGCCGCTAGGTGTCGCTTACGTGTCGCTGTAGACAGCCCTGTGGTGCAGTTGGCTAGACTCTAGCTTGTGAAACTAGAGACGCAGGTTCGATCCCCGCACCGATGTATGTTTGTGTGATCCACAAATATTTGTTTCGGGTCTGGGTGTTTTTTAGACCGAGAAGTCTTTCGTAATTTGTGATAACTCAAACTCAAACTCAAAATCACCTTTATTCAAATAGACTTTTACAAGTGCTTTTGAATCGTCAATTAAGTTTTAAACTATTGCCAACTATACCCACGACAATAGACTTGTTTCTGAGTGTGGGGTCAGGACTATGTATGTGACTGTTGGGTGTAGTTAATGTTTACGATCCAGGTGTACAGGAGCTGCAGTGGCAGGTGTGTGGTGAGATAGTGTATGGCATGAAAAGCAAGTATAATAAATGGGTTATTCTGAAGCCCTCAGTTTTAACGTCAATTTAGATCGTAATTTTTCATTAGCCAGGTGTTCAAATCATTAATCATTTTATCCACTTAATTTTTACAATAACCAGGTAATATATTTGGCGTGCGTTAGAGATAAAACCTAGGCAGTCACGGTTTTGAAATCCAGGCTTCCATCTGACTTTAATTTAAAGGTGAATGAAAGCATTTGGACTTCACCACAAGGAATTCCACACTAGGCCAGCGTAGTGGACTAAGCTCTATTCTTCTCAATATTAGAGCCCGTGCCTAGTTAAAGAACGAATTAGGACTAATATAGAAGATATTTTTTTATTACATAATAAATTATTTGAAGCTTCATAATGTTGTTTACTTATACATACATACATAAACTCACGCCTGTATGCCCCGAAGGGGTAGGCAGAGGCGCATTTCTGCACCCACATTTCGCCAAGTATGTATCAGTCCCACGTAATAGGGGGCGAGCCTATTGCCGTTTTTCGGGGACATTTCCAGACTCCGTGCTGTTACCGAGAATTTCCTAATGGAAAACCCAATAACACTTTGCCCGACCCGGGAATCGAACCCAGGACCTCTAGATCGCTCGGCATATACTTGTACCGCGAGACCACGAGGCAGTCTTACTTGTTTACTTATAGTACTTATAAATACCATACCGGCATTAACAAGTCAACTGATGATGGTCGTAGTCGTTTCCTACGTCGATTTCGTCGTCGACTATATATTCCATCAAATGTAGTCTCAATTAAGGCATTAAAGAAATTAGTAGGACAGTAAATTGTAAGTAGACGGCGAGGTACGCAAAAGTCAAGCTGTGTGTGTGTAGGGGGGGGGGGGGTCTGGCGGTGCATGTGACCTCACGTCCACTAATATGATTTAGGTATATATTTTTATTTCAAAATGATCAAAAGCCGTCGCGCCGGCGGATCAAAGCGCGCCGCTGCTAATGCACAGGTAAACGGTAAAAGTTATGAGAGAGTAGCGGGTTAATAACATTATAATGTTATAGACGGATCACGCGTCTTTTCAGTCCCAGGATTCAGGTTCAGAGTTAAGATTAAGCCTTAATCTATAACGGATGGGGAGACTTCACTTCCTAAGAAATCCGTCATGTGATTTTATTAGGTTATTCACAATATTTTTTTATATTTCTAAATTTTAAAAATATAATATATATAATATACTTAAATGGTCGTGGGTATCAAAAACTATAAGAAACTTTACGGTCTTAAACGACTAGCCTGAAACAAATATTCGTGGATCATTAAAAATTTTCTCGTGGTTTTGATCCTGTTACCTATAAATACCAAACCTGTATCTAACAAAATGCTCTAGTACATAGTCAATAAAAAAACATAGACATTAAATTAAGATCATAACCGCCCTCTGCTTTTAAATTACACGTAACAAAAGTCTTCAGGTAGTGAATTTACACAATTTTCACTTTCCTCGAGTGTCGCAAGGTCTACGCCACTTGGGAAGGGGGAGGTCCAGGACTGGAGAGGGGGGGGGGGGGGTAGTAATGAAACTCTTAAGCTCGCAGCAACACAAGGCAATCCAATAATTACTGTAACATATCGTTGTTATAAACCAGCGTGTGATGCTTTTGGGGGTAAAAAAATAATAGTGAACACTTACATATATCATCATAATCATCAGCCCATATACATACGTCCCACAGCTGGGCATGGGCCTCCTCTACAACTGAGAGGGTTTAGGCCTTAGTCCACCACGCTGGCCTAGTGCGGGTTGGCGGACTACACACCTAAGAAATTCCTAAGAAGTTTTAGGTGTGCAGGTTTCCTCACGATGTTTTCCTTCACCGTTAAAGTACGTGATAATTCATTATGAATACATTTACTTTGAATAGTCAGGGGTGTGTCCCTGGGGGTTTACTTCTAAATATACCAAATCCTGCTACACAATTTACAAACACACTTTATTTATTTTCCCTGTAGTCTCCGCAATTCCATTCAGATGTAACCGAACTCTGCCAAGAGTAAAATAGCCTTGGTACAATAAGACAAGCCACACCCTGATTTATAGCAACACGGTAGGGGCTGAGAAAATGGAATCCGAATATATCGGGGGATATTATAAACACAGTATCCGACGTGCATCCGCAGCGGATATTAGTGCGGATATATTGTGAACGGGAGGAGCGGCGAACGGATAATTCGATGCCATTTGCCGACAAATTGATTTCTCTTAGCAGTAATGGTTATTGCAGGAATGTAGATAATAGTTTTATTGTACCGCTGTAGTAGCAGGTTTTTGGTTCTGTGACTCGGTTAGGTTTTTTTTTTAATTAATATTTGTTGGTACAGTGAAACTTCGCATTTTTCATAGGAAGGTTGATCTCCAAGTCGGGTAAAGTGCTATTGATATTTTACAGAGATTTTTTAACTCGAAATTCTTAAAAATAAGAGAATCTCAAAATATATTCGGTATATGGCAATGGCCTCACCCTCTAATACTAAAAATGTAGACTAATAATGTAATCTCAGAGATAAAAATTAAAGAAATATCCATCGATCAACACTTTCGGTTATAAATGCGTAAGTGTACGAGTATTTTATCTTTCGATGCAAAGGGTCCTTAGTCTGGAAATGAAGTTTATATTGACAGCCCCGTGGCGCAGTTGGCTAGACACCAGCTTGCGAAACGAGAGGCCATGGGTTAGATCGCCGCACCGAGACAAATGTTTGAGTGATCCACAAATATTTGTTTCAGGTCTGGGTGTTTGTGAGAGCGAAAAGTCTCTCGTAGTTTCTGATACCCAAGACACAAGACTCGTAGCTTAATATGGGGTCAGAACTATGTATATGACTGTTGGGTGTATTTATTTTAATTATCCAAATTTTTTATTTAACCTTCAACTCATAACATTAGAAAATATTTTATATCGAAGGAAATACCTTCACTTAGAGTACGAGTATAATCGTGGCAAGACTACGCATAAACATCTATCGTCATTTAGTTCAAAATGATCCACATAGACCACAGCTCTTTTCTCCTCTTTCCATATAAAAACCAAAACATTGTAAAGCTGACACATACCCACATTCATGTCCTGTGTCTGACGCGTCATATTTCACTCCGGAGCGGAGTGGAGTGACGGCGCTGCGTTTTATTGACCCTCGGAGGTCGCGACACCCTCCGATTCAAGTGTTTGCGGATTAAGATCATATCGAGAGATTTTGTGAATAGATATGGAGAATTTTATAAAACACTCCCCTGAGGTTTTCCGTAAAAGGAACCTTTGAACCAGTGGCGGTAAAAAAACGTTATACGTTCATTGTGTAATGTCTAGTTAATAATTGTTTATAGACATTCTCATTTATATGTTAAATTGCTTTTGGTAAATAAAGATTTAAAGCTCAAAGATTATATTATTAGGAATTTTGTAAGGCAAGCTGGGTTTTTGGTTTTCTATGGAAATACCGCCGCTGCGTTGAACAAACTCTTCAGTAAATCAATTTTGAGTTTAAATTTATTTATAGTAGATAATATTTATGAAAGTATATATGGTTCTGTTAGATCAGCAGTTTTATATGGAATGTAACTACTCTCTCTTCATAATGGAGGCGTCATTAAAGTTAATTAAATATACATATGTATGTCCTTAAATTAAAGCTATTTTATCCAAAGGAGTAGGCAGGGGTGTATTTATTTGCGCTCGACTCATTGTTTTTTAAAAACTCTGTAACACTTTCGTCCATCCGGGAAGTGAAGCTGGGATCTCTCAATCACACGCCATAAATTAACACGCCACAAAATATTGCTACAACTAAATTGAATTTTAAATAAACAACACATTAATAATTATATCTAACATTCTCTAACAATTTAATTTATTCTTGTTCAAAAAGTCTTTTGAAATAAACAAAAGAGAGAAAGCAATGTTACCCACAAACGCTACGTGGCTACGAGTCGCTAGGAACTCGTAGATACATCTACAGAACAACTCATCACAAACTTAATTCAAGACTACGATCAAGTTTTGACACTAACAAAAGCTGTGAACAGTTGAATAGGGCGCCCGCACACGGTCCAACTTTATTGTTTTATTTTATACATTACAAACATGCTACGAGGTACCTTCTATGACTTAGACAGCATACATAATTATGTACATATACTCGTATGAATTCTATTTTAGGTTTTTGCTGCAGTTTTCTATAAAAAATTGCAGAAAATCTTAGAGTTATAAAATTATCAAAATTCTCTCTAAGGTCTCTGCAATCGGTATACCAAAAAGAATAAAATTGAATTACTCGTATTATAAATAATTGCAGTGTTTTTGGAGAGAAAACATATTGAGTCATTTCATGTTCGTATTTTTAATATTAAATTCCGTTTATTTTAAGTTTAACAATTAATTAATGTCTTTGAAAAAGTCCCAAATATAAAGTCACGAAAGCTTATCATAATTGGTCCAGCATTTTAATTGTATTAGACGTCTACACACAGACTGACGCAAAGGTACTATCCTGTAGCACCGTTCATGCCTTTTCTTTATTCTTAAATTTTGTAATACTTTTACGTCAGTTAAAACTTCGCTAAAAATAGTTCACTTTGATGTTATTGATATAGATTAAATATTTATTTCACATATATTGTACATACAAAAACCAGTATTGCATGAATTATTATTTAAGAGACAATATAAAAAGAGACAAAGAAAAAACTACTTAATATTAGTCGATTGTGTGGCCCCACCCTTATTTGAACATAAAAATTAGACGATGCTACACGCTACGCCGTAGTTTGCTGCTGCGACGTAGCTGCTGGATAGCCACAAGATAAAGACTTTTTATAAGAAAATGAACGAGCTTCTGTTTTATTTTTCTGCACTTTTTTATGCTCATAGCAAAGTTGTTATCTAATATATCCATGAACGCTGTTTATGCTTTTCTTAGAAACATCCATTTTAACGATAAAAATACAAGTTGATATAGTTTACTGTAGTATGTATTTTATTCAATTATCATCTTTCCCGTAAAAAAAATATAAACTATAGACATTAATACTGATTTTTATATTACCGAAGGGGTAGGCAGAGGTGTGTTACCCAATCCACATTTAGGCAGTTGTATTTCAACTAACCACATAAGAGGAGGCGCATATCTGAACTTGAAAGTGCCTTGAAAGTCGTGATGGCCTTGAGGTTTAGGTACGCGGTCGAGAATTTCGACGGTCGCGGGTTCAAACCCCAGGCACACACTTTTGACTTTTCGAAGTTATGTGTGTATTCACAATGAATTATCACGTACTTTAACGGTGAAGGAAAACATCTTGATGAAACCTGCACACCTAAAAGTTCTTAGAAAACTATTAGGTGTGTAGTCTGCCAACCCGCACTAGGCCAGCGTGGTGGACTAAGGCCTAAACCCTCTCAATGGTAGAGGAGGCCCGTGCCCAGCAGTGGGACGTATATGGGCTGATGATGATATCTGAACTTGTTCTTCGAAGAATGGTAACGCACTTTCGATGCCGATAGATTCGCAAGTTTTTACAGTTCTTGCTACTTGTCTTTGTGTCTAGACTGTGTGCTTACCATCAGTTGCTATGCAGTCTCTTTGTCATGCCAGTGGAAAGATGACCCTATAAGTCAAATAATAAACTTCAATTCTAAATAACATTTTTATGTCCCACTCATCGCATTAACGAATTACAGTGTTTTATCTGTGACTAAGTGTTCTTTATTTGAAGCTAGTATCAAGCCAATTCAAGCACCACTGACTCCTCGACACCTCTAACTGAAGTATTAAAAAAAACTAAAAAACAATTCCAATGTAGTGTAATTAAGTCGTCCGTCCAAAAAATCGTAGCAAGCGCTTGCTAATTGTTGATTAATGCAAAGCACTCGCTGGCCTCGGGCCAAGCAGAAGCGTGACTGGTCCGCTTGAAGCGTAAAAAGCGAAAAAAGCGCAAAAAGCGATGGAGCGGCGCCGTGATTTGCTGGCACCGGCTCTGAAGCGTTGCGACTGTCGTGAATTGCAAAACGAATGCTTTTAAATTGTAGATTGCTTGTAGCTTTTTAATTAGGATGTCGTGGTTTAATTGATGTGCGGGTTGACGTGGGTTTGGTTCCTAGACGATACACTTTTTATACTTAGAAGAGCTTTGTCAATTAAAATCTTATACGCGGCAATCACTCAGCTTTTATCCAATATTAATGGATCAAAAATTAAATTAACAATAAATTACCACTTTAAAACCACTCTACCCAAAAATAAACTCAGTAAAAACTAGTAAATAGGCATTTTCTCAAGTAGAGCGAGTGCTGACGTCAGCAAGAGCCAACAACCGCGCGTTACGGCTCTATAAAATAACAAATACCTTGTTAAAGGCTAAAAGTCGCTGACTCTACATTTTATCGGAGCCTCACGATCCCGGGGAGTTTTGTTTACTCCACGGATTGGCTTGTTTGGCACCGGGCAGGTTTTTAATAGTTCACTCGTTGGGTTACACTGTCTGCTTTCTTTTGAATGCCAGAGGTGTAGTTTAGCTTCTACATTATCCTGGTTATTATGTCTCAGACAATTAATCATCATCATCATCATCAGCCCAAATACGTCCCACTGCTGGGCACGGGCCTCCTCTACCATTGAGAGGGTTTAGGCCTTAGTCCACCACGCTGGCCTAGTGCGGGTTGGCGGACTACACACCTAAGAAATTCCTAAGAACTATTTTTTAGGTGTGCAGGTTTTATCACGATGTTTTCCTTTTTTTTTTTTTTTTTTTTTTTTTAAACTGGCACGGCAAAGTGACTCCACTGTACCTGATGGTAAGCACAGTGGAGTCCAAAAAATTAATACCGACCAGCGAGAAACGAAGGTCACCCGCTGGTCGACACAATCATGCCGGCCTGCACAAATGCTTCTTCACGCTTCGCTTAAAGGATCCAGGATCATAGGAAGGAGGGAACACGTGAGCCGGCAAACTATTCCACAGCTTGGTGCGGCATAGGTAGGAGTTGGCGAACTTTTTGGTTCGAGCCGCGGACGTTGTGACCACAAAGCTGTGGCTTCGCATGCCAGCACGCGTGGTTCTGGTGAGGAAAGGAGAGGATGGGACAAGCTTAAACAATTCTTCAGAGCATTCACCATGATACAGACGGTAGAACACGCTAAGTGCGGCAATGTCCCTGCGCAACTGTAGCGGCTCCAAGTTGGCTGTGACGTCTGCATCATCCACAATGCGGATGGCACGCCGCTGCAATCCATCCAAGGCATCGAGAAGGTATTTGGCGGAACCGTCCCAGAGGTGCGAGCAGTATTCCATGCCCGGCCGAACCTGCGCTTTGTATAAGCGGAAAAGCTGACCGGGCGTGAAAAACCGGCGCACCCTGTTCAGGATTCCGACCCTGCGTGAAGTGGCGGATATAATGCCCGTTAAAGCAAGTGATAATTCATTGTGAATACACACATAACTTCGAAAAGTCAGAGGTGTGTGCCTGGGGTTTGAACCTGCGACCGCCGAAATTCTCGACCGCATGCCTAAACCTCGAGGCCGTAAACCCTCTACTAAAAAATAATTACCAATATTTATAATATCCACAAACTAACTAAATCTATATTAAAAACAACCATTTTCCCGCTCTAGCAATTTTCCTGGCCACAACTTCGCCAAGTTTCCGCAGACTTTTCTAAAATATTTTTCCATAAAAGCGGTCAAATCACGTCCAGATAGATAAACATAGGTGGCTAGACTCGGCTCGTGACGCACACACGCCAACACATGCAGTTCCGCTCAAATTGGCTGACGTGTCGCTGACGGGGCAGAAAGTGCACCCTTTTACTTGATGTGGAGCGAGTGTGAGCGGGTTTATTAAAAAAAAAAAAATGTAAAATCTTTTAGTGTTGTAAGCAAATACTATACAGAAAGTATGACCTGTCATAATGATTAATTGTAGTCGTATTAAAAATCAATCTATTGTGTTGGATGATACGGGATGACGGTAGTTACATTTTACCTGTCGATATTTTTACTTTACTGCACAGTGACGTCAGAAAAATTAAATGACTAAAACTTCTCATACGTTTCTAAAGAATCTTAGCCCTTCGGTTCTCAATTACACCTTAGATAACACTCCAAATCCATATTCTAATCACACATTTTTACCACATACCCTCCCGCTGAAAGTGTGACCCTCCCTCGCCTGTCAGTAACACTCTGCGTCTCGCGCCCCTCCTAAAATATCGACTCCGGACGCGCTATGAAAAGAAGACTGCGACTGACGGCCCGTGGACTTCGGTTCAACTAGCTTTTACACTATCTCGTTTATATTGAGCTGGATGAAATATCTAAGCGAGGATCGAGCATTACCGAGTCACAATTTTGGTGTTCGCTGGTTGAAATCCTGAGTGTACACCTAAAATATTTTGAAGTCGGGTACATTATAAAAAAAAATACACCCAAAAATTAAATGCATAGTCCTGACCCCACACTAAGATCGATCTTGTGTCGTGAATGTGAGAAACGACTAGAGTCTTTTCGGTCTCACAAACACCCAAACCCGAAATAAATATTTGTCGATCGCTGTGAATAAGCTGATGCTTAGCGACTACGCCACGGACGCTTTGTAATTAATTAATCACGCATACACACGTGAAATGAAATATAAAACAATCTGCAAAATTTAAGATATTTTCAGAAATTTACTTTGGTTTGTGAAACAGAATAGGCTAGATGGGATACTTAATTCCATCTTCTCTTAATGGTAGAGAAAGCCCATTCGGTGTTGAAGGATGTGTATGGGATCATCATCATCATCATCATCAGCCCATATACGACCCACTGCTGGGCACGGGCCTCCCCTACAACTGAGAGTGTTTAGGCCTTAGTCCACCATGCTGGCCTAGTGCGGGTTGGCGGACTACACATCTAAGAAATTCCTAAGAACTTTTAGGTGTGCAGGTTTCATCACGATGTTTTCCTTCACCGTTAAAGCAAGTGATAATTCATTGTGAATACACACATAACTCCGAAAAGTCAGAGGTGTGTGCCTGGGGCTTGAAACGGCGACCGCCGAGATTCTCGACCAAGTGCCTAATCCTCGAGGCCATCACTACGTGTATGGGTTTAAAAATAATATTCGTTAGTTCCGAATATTTACCAGACCAATACATTTGTCCTCCATATTTAGGGTGGTAGAGCGATAATATCTAACTACCTTCGAATTTAGCGACATACTACGTACAAAAATAATGATAACAGTCTCAGCCCTCAGGGACATGAAAAAAGTTTGTAAATTGTCCAGCTTTTTCTTCAAAACTTAATATCTTAACCGAGGGTATGTCTCCTGAATCTACTTAATCTCATGTACTTTCTAAGCTCCCTAATATTTAAACAAAAATTTAGAAGTATCTCTAATCTAGTTGACCATACATTGATACATTGCGTTATAATTTACTATAATTAACAAAGGTAATCATCAAAACCCGCAAAGTACACTTAAGCGTGAATTCTTCTCAACTCATTAGAGTTTAATGACGCCAACAATTCTCCAAAAGTATTAAGAAGTGAATAAATTCTAATATTAACAATTAAATGCAGATTTTTCCGCACTAAACCGTAATATAATGGCGGTGCGCAGTTTTTTGGGCAATTAAGCATTAGGGTAATTAGTTTGTTTTTGTAGCGGGGCGTTTTATGTGACGCGCTGCGACGGCTATTCTCGGATCAAATGAGATTTTGGGCTCGCGGTTTTCATATTTATAGCTCTTCATACGAAATCAAAATGTTATTGTTTTTAAACGCGTGAAAAAGTCGTGATGGCCTCGAGGTTTAGGCACGCGGTCGAGAATCTCGACGGTCGCGGGTTCAATCCCTAGGCACACACCTCTGACTTTTCGAAATTATGTGTGTATTCACAAAGAAATATCACGTACTTTAACGGTGAAAGAAAACATCGTGATAAAACCTGCACACCTAAAAGTTCTTGGGAATTTCTTAGGTGTGTAGTCCGCCAAACCGCACTAGGCCAGCGTGGTGGACTAAAGCCTAAACCCTCGTAGCTGTAGAGGAGGCCCGTGCCCAGCAGTGGGACGTTTATGGGCTGATGATGATGTTTTTAAATTGGTAAGAAATGATTGGCAATTGTGTCGCCTTGTGGAATCAACCTATACGCGTGATGGTATCGACAGGTGTAGGTTAACTGGTCTCGCGATACAAGTGTGTGCCTTGCTCTGTGGTGTTATTTTTGCCTTACAAGATAAGAGAAGAGAGAGATGTTCACTATTAGAACGTTAAATTAATGTTTTAATGGCGTGGAAGTAATAAGCGGAAACAATATTATTATATATTGTTATATATTATATGCAATATTATTATATATTATATGCTTCTTTCAATTTAATTTGCTGAAATTTAACCATTATTTAAATAAAAAAAATAACACAAAAAAATATAACTGTTGTACCCACGTACTAAATATAAAGTACATGCTTTTGAATAGCAGTAAATAATCCGCCGGAAATAATAAGTCTGAAATAAACGAATCTGCTGACTGTATAAGGATTTTTTTATATTATTATACATAAAAAATACAATTAGCAAAACGTGCAGAAACGCATCATTGCCAATCCCTTTGCGGACATAGGCGTTAGAATGTATATATGTATGTTTCTTAACAGACAAACAAAGTTACTTTCCAACGCTTATTAATATAGATTAGCAAGGCTGAAAAATTTATATCAAAAACCGAAATTCGCACACAATTCATTCAATATCCAAGGCCCGGTCGAAAACGGTTTTCAAGGAAGCGAAAACTCTTTGAAATTTTCCTCGATTCGAAATGAAAATATCGAGATCGCTCCCCAGTGCGTCCGACGGGCCCTTTGTAAACTTTCTGACCGTAGGCGGAGCGAAAATACTTCACTTTTTTATAACAAGGGTAAAGGCACCAGACGCCGACAACTTTATACTATGAGTAATTTTACGGCAGTTTTTTTTAATCCAATGAAATAATATTCATATATCTCATAGATTCAGTCATTTTAAAATTTAGTTTACCACTCTGTTCGGAAGGCTAGAATCCGTTAGAGAGCAACGGGCAAGAAACTCTAGTGTTGCTCTTTTCAAATCAAGAAATAGTTTGCAATATTTATGCAAAGATAAAATTTTCCGAATTAGAGCAGCTCATTAATACAATCACAAACTACTGTATTGAACATGAGAATAACATAAAGTCATCTAGAATGTAGAAACTTTTGACAAAATTTGATAGAATCTAGCCCTTAGAATGTCTTTTAAAACTATGCCAGGTAGACATAATCAGGATATTTTCACACGATTCTGAGCACGGGCCTTGTCTACAGTTGAAAGGGTTTAGGCCTTCCACCACGCTGGCCTAGTGCTGGTTGGCAGACTACACACCTAAAAATTTCCTAAGAATTTTTAGGTATGCAGGTTTCTTCACGATGTTTTCGTTCACAATTAAAGTATGTGATAATTAATTGTGACCACACACATAACTTCGAAAAGTTAGAGGTTTGAACCTGCGACCGCCGAAATTCACGATCACATGCCTAAGCCTCGAGGCGATCACTACTTAAGGCTACTAATTTCTAATGTATAACATGAGTGTGCTCACCCTACAGTGTCCACACGTCACGCTAGTGCGCGAGACATTCCGATGTTCATAATGTCCGCCACATGCAGTGCTACGCACTGATTAATTACCTTTTTGTCACATCTCATTGTCACCCCTTCAAGAGACGCTCCGTCCTTGTCCATCTTGCGTGCGCTGTCTCGCTCGCACCCGGCAGAAAGTGTACACAAGGACCTTTTGTAATGACGAAATACTGAGGATCGCAAAATTATAATTAAAAGGTAATTAGCGGTTGTAATGATGTGAAAATTATTTTGGCGAGTGATATGACGGTGTCTCGATGGCTCTGCAGTATAAATGTGCAATCTTGGGATCCCGTAAATGGTTTGGAAATTAATTATTTTTCAACCGAAGAATCTAAATTATTTTAAGTGTCTGTAATAAATATCCTAAACTTAATAAACTTTAGTTTCTCCGTGTATTTATGTGTAATTAAGTAATTATGTACTAGAAAGAGTAAATAAATAAAAATATATTTTCCCTCAGAGAATTCTTAGTACCAGGAAACCAAAAACCCGCTTCCTGTTACGGCCCCTCTACCTACCCCTTCATTCATTCATCACCAGCCCTTATACGTCCCACCTCTGGACACCTGCTTCCTCTACAACTACGAGGGTTTAGGCCTTTATCACGCTAAGGATACAATATACACTAGGCCAGTTCTGGTTAAATATAAATTGCCTCTTCTAATTTATATTATAAAGAAATCTATATTCCCAAAAACCTGTACGCTTAAAGTAATTACAATAAGCCGTACCTCCGTCTTTCCGTTTCTATTTAATATCAAATGTAACTCTTGACTTCCAGACAAGGAGTAGGGCTAGTTGGGCGTGGGTCCGTGCCCCCGGCATCGCACGTTCAGCAAATAAACCCACTTCTTAATAAAGTTCCTTTTATCAAACATCACGCGCGTGCCGGTATCACGCACTTCTCGTAAGAAACGCTAACAAGTTGGCGAGCAGTTTTTTCAATATTTCTAGCACTCGTAGAAATACTTGCATTCGACACTCACATGTACTACATAAAGATTGTCTGGTAACGTGCTTATCAGGAATAACAGAAACCTTTTCAGTCTCAATATTTGTAGGTCAAACTAAATCGAAGCTAGCGTTTAACCAACTGCGCGATATTGGCTTATATTGATATAATAATCACAACTCTTGTCATCGCCTTAATTCGTATCCAAATCAGGCGTTATTTTATCAATTTTGGGGGTAATTGCAATACACATTATTAATTGACTGCCTCGTGGTCTCGCAGTACAAGTATGTGCCGTGCGATCTAGAGGTCCTGGGTTCGATTCCCGGGTCGTGCCAAGTGTTATTGGGTTTTTCCTTTAGGAAATTCTCAGTAACAGCACGGAGTCTGGAAATGTGCCCGAAAAACGGCAATAGGCTCGCCCCCTATTACGTGGGACTGATACATATCTCGCGAAATGTGGGTGCTGAAATGCACCTCTGCCTACCCCTTCGGGGAATACAGGCGTGAGTTTATTATTTATTATTATTACATTGTAAATGTAGATTGATATTTTTTTTACAAGTTTTTTAAGCGTTAATCAGCTCAACTGGTATAAATGATGTCATTCATTTATCATCATTTGGAAACCACTTTGCTAATTATAATCGATCATTTAGGATAGATTTCTTTATATTGACGCACAAATGTTTAAACTTATACTATAATTATTATTATGTACAATTAGCCATAGTTGTTATCGTTCTTCACTAGATGGCGCTATTTCGACTATGCCAGTATAAAAAGCAGGGATGTTATGGAGCTCCGTAACCGTAACCGAAACTATCGGATATCCGAAATAAAAATATATCCGTAACCGTAACCGTATCCGTTTAGTATAGTCCGTTTAGTATATCCGAATAGTTTCGGATAGTTTTTTATAAGGGTGGAGTCTAAAAAAAACGACATGTTTCGACTTTGGACAGATTTTTGTTTCACCGTTCACGCGCCACGTGAATCTTGCAGTTTGTTTGTTATTTCTAGTCATAACATAGCCTCTTTCATAACTAATTAGTTTCATATTTAAGAGTCGCTACTTAATTTAAGAAAGTCTTGTGTTAAGTAGCACTACTTCACTGAAACTTCATCTTAAATGAAAACACTGTGATAAGTACAAAAAACAGTTATTGTTGAAACAAAATATACAACAAAACCAAAAACATCTAAACAGCTGACACCTTTATAAAACAGTTATATTTTACTTTAATCTAATATCCGTAACCGAAACTATCCGAAAATTACGGATAATCCGTAATAATTACATATCCCTAACCGTATCCGAAGCCGATATAATTTTATTCCTATATCCATATCCGTATCCAGATCCGAAATATCATATCCATAACATCCCTAATAAAAAGACACCTAATAATTGCACATTTCACACTTGGCTACTAACATCGCGTTGTCCGTGTCGAATACGTCATGATAAATGTGACGTCACAGGTCCAGATTCCCGCCCGCAGTAAATCACTGACGCCGCACCGATTTATGAGACAATGGATTTACACCTCCATTCTACTTGGGATTAGCTCAATTGAGGTTTAATGACGAATTATACGCATTCTCATTTGTACCTAGGAAATGTCTGTTTGTAAAAGGGGATTTAGTAAAAAGATAATTTTTGGACTGACTAACACGGAATCTATACTAATATATAAAGCTGAAGAGTTTGCTTGTTTGTTATGCGCAATTATGTACAAGGCGCCGGCTGGCCGGTGCGCGGCGGCACACGTTTCACGTCTATTTGACCGATTTGTATGATTTTTTGGTATGGACGTACGTAAATGGGACTCTGTGGAGTAAAATACTAGTCTACGCGGACGGAGTCGCGAGCAAAAGCTATATACATATATTTGTAGATCACATTACGCATTATCTTTATTCATTTTTATCTTTAACTTTATTCATTCATTATCTTTGTTTTTGTGGTTTCCCAAGTTTGATTTATGGTTAGGTTAATTATTACGGGGTAGGTATAATATCGGTTTTCCGTGAGGAAATTCTTAGTTGCAGCACAGAGGTTGAATGATATTATGCTCGCTACTACACAAATAACCCAACAAACATAGCTATAATCCTACCTCCAATACTGTCAACTTTCTTAAGTTAATAAGACGCAGCTGGTGTCTAAAAATCTTAACTTATTACACAACTTATCTACCACCTTAACACTCCCAACAATAAAAACTTTTTCCTGTTCATTCTACACGTCAGTGCGTCGCGTTACGCTAATACTAGTATGGCGAGGCCACAGGAAGAACGTGCGCGGATTCGCTCGCCATTTTCACTGTCAATGAGTCCGGTCTACATTCTAGATCCTAGCACTAAATCACTGCTCATACTATCGCCTGCATGCTAATAGCCACTTAGGGATATAGCCTGATTTAAGGAGATAGGCAGCTTAAGTAAATCTTCGTTAGTTTTAAGTCTTAAATCTAGATATAGTGTACTCCAAAGAATGTGTAATGAATATCTACTGTCCCAGATTCGATTCTAAGGTTACTTGAGGTACCAGGAGGTGCGTTCAATATTTCAACGCTACTTTTTATGTTGGCCTGGCTGTGACCACCTTAAAGTTTATACATTCACTCGCCTTTACCAGGGGTAGGCAGAGGTATATTTCTACACCGAAGTTTCGCCAATGATGAATATCGTAAGAAAATCATTCTATAGTAATACAAGACAAGCCTATTGCCGTTTTTCAGGCACATTTTCAGACTGAAACGCGAATAATTTACTGACATATGTTTCGAAATAAATGAGTTCTCTTAAAGGGAATATATCAAAGAGTCTACATAATTTTCTTCTCCGCCTAAAAAGGATGGATTTCAAACACCTAAGATATTCCTTTTAAAAAGTTTTTATTTATACGTAAAAATATGTTTAAAGTTTCTTTAACACTTAGACTGCTTTTTTCTACCACTTTGCATATTGTTTCAATAATCCCACAGAAAACATCGAGGTCACGGGTTCAATTATCGGTCAATCAGTGCCTTTGGGTTTATCCATTACAAATTTTGTCATTGGATCTATAAATGTACCTAAAAATTTCATTCAAAGTCAAAGTCAAATTATCTTTATTCAAATAGACTTCTACAAGTTCTTTTGAATCGTCAATTTTACACTTTTTAATATTTTTTAAACTATTTTAAACATTAGACTGGCTAATCAATCCATCAGCCGAAAGAGGTCAACTGCTGGACATAGGCCTCTCCCAATGACTTCCACAGGGACCTGTTGGAAGCAGCCTGCCAGTCCCGCGACCTTTACTAAGTCGTCCGACCACCTTGTCGGGGGACGTCCCACGCTGCGCTTTCCAGTACTACTAGCTAATACGTGTCTCAAATAAACCACCAAACTATAATAGTAGGAATATTTGCCTATCCTACAATCGTCTCACACCGCTCTAATCATACAAAGGCTACCACCCCCCAAACAAAAGCCACTTGTGCAAAATCCCGCTGCATTTATCACACAGATTTCGGCGTCCATCCTTTTTGTACAAGCGTCGGTAATAAACGACGTCCCCCTGTCGAAACACGTCCCGGGGGAGCGCGCCAATTCCCGGCAAAATCGATGCGACGCTCCCGATCTCCCGAGCTTATTCTTATAACTGGGGGATATGGCTGGTAATAGTAATTGTTGAAAGGATCTTAGCGTGCTTAGGTTTGGGAAAGTAAGAAAAGAAATAAACCTAAAACAAATGATAAATATTTTTTGGAGGGTAAATACAAAAAAAAAAGTATTTTAAAAATTTATGTACATACATACATAAATTCATGCCTGTATAGGGTAGGCAGAGGTGCAATTCAAAACAGACACCTTTCGCCATGTATGTATCAGTCCCACGTAATAGGGGGCGAGCCTATTGCCGTTTTTCGGGCAAAATTCTAAACTCCGTGCTGCTACTGAGAATATCCTAATGAAAAAAAACAATTACACTTTGCCCGTCCCGGGAATCGAACCCAGGACCTCTAAGATCGCACGGCACATACTTGTGCCACGAGACCACAAGGCAGTTGAAATAAATTCATGTTAAACGTATACAAATACATACATCCACGATACAAAGATCCATATCTTTCTATCTTTCTATGTACACAAATTTATCAAAATCAGTGTAGGCCTCAAAGCCATACTCATTTTAGAATTTACAACATCAGTTACAATGTACTTATCATTTATTATTTCTTTTATTTATCCAGAACAGCGCCTGGAAAATAAATGAAATTGTTGCAATAAAACCCAATTCCTCTGGAAAAGTAGATTCCCCTCTTTAAACACTAAATACGTTGTAAGCCCAACGTCTGGCCACTAATGGCGGCCGCTGCATTTTTTCCTCTGAAACGAGACCATTTTACTGTCGCCATGTCTTTTTACTGACCCTAAACTAACTTTACACCGGAAGGTTCGATCCTTGGATTTTCCTTCTTTTAAATTCTCTGCACTCCAATTAAAATTTTAGTCTGATAATTATAAAGATGATTTTCAATCGCAACGTCGTGTGACATACGTCATTAAGAAATAAACCAAACTAGTTTTAGAAACCACGCCAGCACAAAGGATTATAAACCTTAATACTATTGTAATAGGATTAATTTTCAGCTCGAATAAACATGAAGACTTGAGACGTAATTGTCATAACAACGTTTCCAATGTCAATTGAAAATGCACTTTAAACTATCTGGTTAGAGTTGAAAATTCCTTGATGATTACACTTCTAACATAGTTTGCAACAGTAGTCAAATTCTGTACATTGTCTAAGTTAACGCAGTGGAATTACTGGCAGGGGAATTCAGACTATATTCATGGATGTTAAGGTTGATTTTTGCATGTCCATACTGTCTACATAGTCTGTAAGTGTCCGAATACCATACAACATGGCTCCCTTTGTAACCGAGTAAGTTGAAGAGTTTACTGCGCTCACAAAGTATTCGTTGTGAGTGCTTTTTAACTCTGTATGCTCTTTTTAGCTTTTTCTTTAACGATCTTCTCTTGAACGTACATGTACTAACGACTCGGCTGAGGAGGGGTAGGCAGTTATTAAGCCAAGTATTTAAAATCAAAACTTATAGGAAATACGCGATAGGAAACGATATGCAATAGGATTAATGTTATTTACACAGAACAGTTGAATAAGACTACAAAGAAAATGTCAGTATGCCGAGCGTGCCGAACCTACGATTACACTATCATATGTTTGACACGGCCGCTTCTTAGTAATTCGGGTAGCGTGTAATAACAAGACTTTTGTAAATGTGTGACAACCCTTTATTTTTGTTTGGGATTTTTATTATTGGACGTGTGTTCGTAGTAGAATCATAGAAAGAATAGGTGACAGACAAGCGGCAACTCTCGTCCCCATAGAAAAAACTAGCTTCTTCCCTTCTAATCTTATTCAGCTGTTCATTTTAGAGGATATATTACCACACTCTGTGGAGCTACCGAGAATATCATAACGCACACAAACAATTAATTAGTTATGCTATTAGGGATATAACTATCCCACAATACCCAAAATAGCAACTCCTGTATCCAGGATTGGATTGAGAATGATAGCTATTGAGTAACGCCGATTTTATGTGACTAATTATTTTTACCTAGTACAAAAAATCAGTACCAGCACGGAGTCGGGAAATGTGCCTGAAAATAGACTGTTATATAGATTTTCCCTGAAGGGGTAGGCAGAGGTGCGTTTCTGCACCCATATTTCGCCAATGGTATTTTCGTCCAACGTTATAGGGAGCGAGCCTATTGCAATTTTCAGGCACAATTCCAGACTCCGTGCTTTACTGAGAATTTCCCAAGAAAAACCCAATAATAAATTGTCCAACCTGGAAATCGAACGCTAATTTTTTGAAGTTATATTTCTTTAGGCGCGTTATGAAAAAAAAATGAGAGTGAAATTTTAAGATGCGCGCACATCACTGTTACACAAAAGTAAGACGTTGAAGCTGCCTAAGTGCTCCAATATAATTGACAGATTGAAGCTGCCTATGTTAAACGTAAGTGTCAAATGGATCAGAAAGGTTTTAATATGTTTCGGATCGAATATTTTTCGAAAAAGTTTATATGTTTAAGATTTTAAAAATATAGAATAGTGACAGTAATAAAAAGGATTGCCATATTTATTAGTTGTCAAATATTTATGAATGCGTTCAGAAATGTAATATGTTGTGTAAACTAAGAACTATGTATGTGACTGTTGGGCGTATTTATAAGTTTTACTTCAGTCGTGTGGTATAACTTCTAACGCGTGTACATAATAAGTACACACACATTTTTTATCTAATTCATATTTGTCAAATAATTTGTATATTTTACCGGCAAGATACAGTAACCATATCTAAGTTCCTTCCCCGATACCTATTCCATCATATTAGAGTATTACTACTACTGATGTCTGTCCGTACGTCATGATATATATGGATATGTGTGGACACGCGGCCCACCTGCCGATATAAATCACCGACGTTGGGTGAAGGCAGCTGTATCTAGAGTTCCGATTCGACGACGAAACTAACCCGTAATACGAAAATTAACGTTTTAAAAAATTACAATCAAGATTTCTTCATTATCATCATCATCAGCCCATGTACGACCCACTGCAGGGCACGGGCCTCCTTTACAATTGAGAGGGTTTAGGCCTTAGTCCACCATGCTGGCCTAGTGCGTGTTGGTGGAGTACACACCTAAGAAATTCCTAAGTTCTTCTAGGTGTACAGGTTTCTTCAATCTTTTTTCCTTCATCTTAAAGTACGTGATTATCCATTATGAATACACACAATACGTGATAAACCATGAAAGTCGTGATGGCCTCGAGGTTTAGGCACGCGATCGAGTATCTCGGCGGTCGCGGGTTCAAACCCCAGGCACTTTTCTAAGTTATGTGTCTATTCACAATGAATTATCACTTGCTTTAACGGTGAAGAAAAACATCGTGATAAAACCTGCACACCTGAAAAGTTCTTAGGAATTTCTTAGGTGTGTAGTCCGCCAACCCGCACTAGGCCAGCGTGGTGGACTAAGGCCTTAACCCTCTCAGTTGTAGAGGAGGGCCAGTGCCCAGCAGTGGGACGTATTTGGGCTGATGATGATGATACATTGTGTGTAACTTCTAAGATAAAACCAAAAAATCATTTCGTTTTGGCATCGATTTAAAACGGTTACAACATCGTCTATCCGCATAACCAGCGCTAATCTCCAAGGGATACCTTGACACGGGTGCCGACCGATAGCCAGCCAAGTGATTTACTTGACAACTTTTTGCATGACCGCTCCCCCCTCCCCTACACCCCACGGGGTACTGGGGTATGGGGTAACGAGTTTCGCGGATTCCGGCACTATCGCAGTTTTGATATGAGTCGTAAATCTTAAGGTAAGTTCACTGATAGCAACGTTTTTGGGGTACTTCGATGTTTGATGGATGTTATCGGGCTATGGATTTTCGCGGAGTTTGGCGAAATCATTTTATTTTTGAACAGTCCCGGCGTAGATGTCCGATTCGATTCCCGGATAGGATTACAAATACTAATCTGGAAGCATGGATAAACGATTCTACGGTTACACCTGACTACGTGTATTTAAACTTGACAAATCGCGGAGAAGATGAATGTCTCTTTGAATTTGTTGAATATTAGACAATGTACATATGTAGGTACATTATACTTTGCGTTCTTAGTTACTTTCTAGATTGCAAATAATAACTGATTTAGACGAGCATAAAAAGATTCAGAAGTCCCGTGTCAGGAAACATGAAATAAATACACCCCACAGTCACATACATAATTCTGACCCCACACTAAGATACGAGTCTTGTGTCGTGGGTATCACAAACTACGAGCGACTTTACGGTGTCACAAACACCAAGACCCGAAACAAATATTTGTGGATCACACAAACATTTGTCTCAGCGGGGTTCAAACCCACGGCTTCTCGTTTCGCAAGATGGTGTCTAGGCAACTGTGCCACGGAGCTGTCATGAGTCAGGCTAACCACCTTTCAAGTAAAACTCAAAATACAAAACACTTGAAAATATATCGCTGGCTACCCGTTCAACACCACTACCTTGAATATATTTGCATTATATGTAAGCATTGAAGCAGTGATGGCCTCGAGGTTTAGGCACGAGGTCGAGAATCTCGGCGGTCGCGGGTTCTAACCCAAGCACACACCTCTAACTTTCGAGTTATGTGTGTATTCACAATGAATTATCACTTGCTTTAACGGTGAAGGAAAACATCGTGAGGAAACCTGCACACCTATAAGTTCCTTGGAATTTCTTAGGTGTGTTGTCCGCCAACCCGCACTAGGCCAGCGTGGTGGACTATAGCCTAAACCCTCTCAGTTGTAGAGGACGCCCGTGCCCAGCAGTGGGACGTATTTGGGCTGATCATGATGATGTAAACATTGCAAAGTCTACGTAGAGTTACCACACCAAATAACTATCACAAACATCCATAATATGTAAATTTAGAATTACAGTCAATACGGCGCGTAGTTGCAATCCGCGGTAGTGTTTGCTCCCGTAATGGTTATGTTCCCGAGGGATTCGCGGGAGAACGGGACGCGGAACCGCAAATGTTGTAGAACAAATATATTGATCATGTGGAGTCGTGATAGAAATGTTTGGTAACTAAACTTTGTTCCGCCTAACAGTGTATTTTTTTATTTTATTTTTTTGCCTAAGTTACTCCTTATTACATCAGTTATCTGCCAGGGAAAGTCCCGTTAAAATTGGTCCACCCGTTTTAGAAATTAGCCGGAACAAACAGACAGACAGACGAAAATTGTAAAAAACCTTATTTTGGTATATTTGTACCGTGTCTACATCCATATGCATTTATTAAAAAGCGGTTATTCCAATATTACAAACAGACACTCCAATTTTATTTATTTGTAAAGATGTACTATAGATAGATCAATAGCAGCAAAGAGACTACAATTTTTTGAAAACAAAAGGCTCGCCCCCTTTTGTTTTGGGTGCAGAAAGGCGGCTCTGCCTACCCACAAACAGACACTCCAATTTTATTTATTTGTAGTATATATGTATAGAATAATAAGCTTTATGGTCGATGGTCCAAAGACTTGAGAAAGGTGTCGGGTAACGGATGGATAAGGGCTGCTCAAGACAGGGATGTATGGCGCTTTCTTGGGAAGGCCTACGTTTAGCAGTGGACGGCGATACGCTGAGTATATAATAAGCTTTATACATATAGCCTTACGGCAGCTTCTTATTGGGCTAGGCAGAGACTATAGAGCACCAAACGCGACGGACTAAACACACCTCTTTCACTTTTTTAACTAATATTAATCTCTTCGGTTTCGATAAATCTTTTTTTGTCATTTTAAGGATTTTGAAGTAAAACTTCTTTACACTTGACTTGGGGAGTAAGTTGGTGAATGCGTGACGAGAGCGTTACGAAAAGTGTGATCGGGTGAGGCGAACGGAAGTTGAGAGGGAGATGTAAGTTAGCAAAGATAGAAAGAGAGTGAGTTACGTTTCGTATATTACTTACTGTACGGGTAAGAGAGAGAGGTGCGAGTACACATTTTCTTTCCCTCTTTCTTTCATAGCTAGTTACGTTTCGTATAATAAAAAAACAATAAAAAATAATATATACATACAACATATAGATGGAGCAAAAGAACTGCCATGAACAGGGATGAGTCTATTACCGTTTTCGCATATATTTACAGATTCCGTTCTTCTACAGAGTGTTTACAAATAGAAAAACTGTTGATCTAACCGTGGTAATATAACAATGTTTTTTCAAGAAATTTTATATTTTGTCAATAGCATTTATAATTCCTCACACAGCTCTACATACAGAGGCTCTACAAGTAAGGTTGAGAAGCGGAGAGTGTAAACAAACAAGATAAGATGTACTGATAATCAAATTTACGAGGCACACGCTCTACCGGAAGTTCTGAACAGCGTTTTATTATTCATGCACGAATACGCGCGTATTAACGACTTCCGGTTTACGGTAATGTCGATTTAACTTTTCAGTTAGGCTTCATGTGTTTGACTTGGCGCGCCCCACATAATCAAGAGTGGTATAGTTACGATAATAAATATGGAATTAGAAAATCTTCCTATGATGAGAAGTTTTTAATAAGTAAAAAAGGGTACGGAAAAATTAATTTTTTTTTTTAGAAAATACACAGTAACTACTTAATTTGCTATTGATCGATAGTAAAGTTGAAATGTGAAATATGAAAGCGGCTATTTTCCTGTGTCAAAGTTGTGTGTGTGTTAAATAGAATAGGTACGAAATTAATATATTTTTGAATGGATTTTGTCATTAATATTTTGATTGCCTCGTGGTCTCGTAGTTTAAGTGTGAGCAAAACTAAAAATCTAGGTTTCGAATCCCGGGTCTGGCAGTATTATTGCGTTTTTCTTAGGAAAATTCTCAGTAACGGCGCGGAGTCTGTAAATATGCCCGAAAAACGGCAATAGGCTCGCCCCCTATTACACTGGGACTGGGACACTAGGACTGACTAAAACCTGGCGTGATGTGGGTGCAGAAATACATCTCTGCCTACCCCATTGGGGAATATAGGCGTGAAGTTATGTCACTTAGCATCGACTGACACTTTGTACTTATCGCTTTGTCAAGCCTGTATAAAAAAAAACACTTTTGGAAGTCAGAACTTTTGTCATATCTTTTTATATGAAACATTTAATATAAGGCTTATAAGACTCAAGGTCAGCCAAAGGGGTACGAGGCGTGCTCTACGTGATGAGATTAGGAACAACGAAATAAGGAAAACACACAACTGACGCAGCTCTATTCATCAGAGCGAGTTACACAATAAATAAATCTTGGTGGAGTAATAAATACAACAGCTACTGAATTAAATACTTATAGTGTACCCTACTTCCTAATAGCTGTGCGCCTGGCAAAAATTCAATAGCAATTTTATCAGTTGATAAGTTGATAGTCGAATAGTTGATTTAGCGTGGTGGACTAAGGCCTAAACCCTCTCACTTGCAGTGGAGGCCCGTGCCCACAAGTGGGACGTATAAAGGCTAGTTGGCTGATGATGATGAATATCAGTTGATAACACCTACGTGCAATACAGAATAAATTTTCTCCCCATTCTAAATACACAATGCGAGCCTCAAATATTTGCCATATTTGTCGAACTCTTGTGAATAATAACGAGCGGACATTATAACACGTTTATTAGTTTCATAAACTCAATGCATTCGAAATTCAATCAATTAATATTCGTAAACAAATAATGTTTGCGAACCGAGCATTTGTTATTCATGAGATTCATTGGCTGTATTTGATGAGGTTGTACATCGTGTAATATAATAAATTCACATCTTGATACTATTAATATACATAAATATGAACTGAAAATACAATGAAATGGAAATAGTTCTGGATCCATAAAATGTAGTAGTGATGTCCTCGAGGTTTAGGCGCGCGGTCGAGAATCTCGGCGGTCGCAGGTTCAAACCCCAGGTACACACCTCTGACTTTTCGAAGTTATGTGTGTATTCCCAATGAATCATCACTTACTTTAACGCTGAAGGAAAACATCGTGAGGAAACTTGCACTCCTAAAAGTTCTTAGGACTTTATTTGGTGTGTAGTCCGCTAACCCGCACTAGGCCAACGTGGTGGACTAAGGCCTGAACCCTCTCAGTTGTAGAAGAGTCCCGTGCTCAGCAGTGGGACGTATATGGGCATCATTATAGCACATCATAAAAAATCAATTTGTTAATTTATGACTCAGTTTTAAAGGCAGTTCAGCCTAGAGAAGAACAAGCATTGCTAAGATAAATAAATAACACCCATAAGTCACATACATAGTTCTGACCCCACACTAAGGTACGAGTCACGTGTCGTGAGTATCAGAGACTTTTCGGTCTCACAAACACCCAGACTGGAAACAAATATTTGTGGATCACACAAACATTTGTCTCGGTTCGGGGATTTAACCCGCCGCTTCTGCCAACTGCGCCGAGGGGCTGTCGAGTATACGATTTTAAAATGACAGTAGGTACTTTCATGAGTGCTTATATCAGCAATTTCCCTCTAAATAAATGGTAGAAGCAAATGCATTATTCTTTTTTACGCGATAAAGTTAGTCCGTCGGTCGCTAATCTATACCAGTGACGGGATCATGAATTTGATTTCAAAACGCGGACGAAATTCAGAAAAACTTGCGGAATTTCCAAACTTCAGCGTTGGCTCAATTGGAAACTGCAAGTACTACTAGTTTTACCTCGACGCTACTTTGACAATGGGATTTTAAAATTGGACAACGTACATTGCTGGTTTTGAAATAAGAAATAATTGAAAAATAATTGTGCTGTAACT
Organism: Hemaris fuciformis; assembly: GCA_907164795.1. Taxonomy (NCBI): domain Eukaryota; kingdom Metazoa; phylum Arthropoda; class Insecta; order Lepidoptera; family Sphingidae; genus Hemaris; species Hemaris fuciformis. The sequence continues at coordinate 9,077,017 of OU015457.1, read as the reverse complement.
AAAAAACAACACCTATAGATGCATATGCCATCGTATATCGCATTCTGGAATGAGTTTATTATATCGAGTAACGAATAAGTCGGCATAATTTCGTCATCAAATCTGTTGAGATTGTGGAGCTACTCGTTTGTCAACAATCTACATTATATTTGGTCGAATTAGTCCGAACTGGAAATCAAATTCGGAATTTCTAAATCCCCGATATCGACTTGTACTACGACTACGAGGTAGTCACCGGTACAAAAGGCGTAAAAGTGAATGCGTAAATAATTAATAATAATTAATTACATTGAAGCAGTGAAATATATTTACGTATAAATTTTAAACATTTGATGTTTATGTTTTGCACAATTGTTAAATAACGGTTTTTATATTATTTATCGTAGGATTTGAAAAAAAAACCCGTATTCATTTGGTAGTAATATAACGATCCAAGATACCGTATTAACAATGGACAATGGGAAAAAAATACTCAAACTTCAACACGCAGTGGACGCGAAACATTTCGAAAATACCACCACATTTCGTATTTGCGGTTTCCGCGGCGCCAGTCAGAAATTGTGATAGTTTCTGATTTCTATAGAGACCAGACAGATTTGAAACGCAAAGAAAATAGCGGAATATGAAAATCGATCGAGCTCACAGATAAAATGTCTGAAAACAGTGAAATAGCTTCTTCCGTACGTTCGGATTTCTGTTTCGAGGGATTCCGTGGAAATAGACGTCGGAATTGTTGCGCAAGACAAACTATTCGCCAACTGGGTACAGTTACTAGTTATTTTTTGTACTGCGTTCCACATCTGGCTTCTCTTATTTACAAGAAATTTCCAACAAAGACTACGTCTATTTTCATGTCATTTAAATCGTACAATTTGAGAAAGGATGTTGCTTTAACAATACACATACATAACCTCACGCCTGTATGCCCCGATGGGGTAGCCAGAGATGCATTTCTCCACGCACGTTTCGATACGTATGTATCAGTACTGTAAAAACCTGATAAATCTTTACCTGGCTCGGGAATCGAACCCGGAACCACTAGATCGTACGGCACATTACTGTGCCGCGAGACCATAAGGCAGTCAATAATAATATTAGTGCTAACTAACTCACCCAACAACCAGATACATTTAGCACTCACTAAGATACAAGTGTTATGTATCAGAATCTGCAACAGATTTTGTATCTCATAATTTCAGCCGGGCAGACATAGTGTAGGACGTCCTGCAGCACGATGGTCTGACGACATGAGAAAGGTGGCGGGTAGTGGATAGATGAGGGCTGCTCAAGACCGGGTTGGTTGGCGCTTTCTTGGGGAGGCCTACGTTCAGCAGTGGACGGCGATAGGCTGAGTATATAAACTAAGACTAAAGCAAATACTTGTGGATCACACAAACATTTGTCTCTGCGCAGGGCTCGAACATATTATTTCTAAATGTAATAACAAATTAAATATCTATCATAGCTCAGTATTGTATGCTGTTTATGTTTTAATCCGCCTGAATTGGTTCGACATAACAAATAGCCGCGTGACTAATCACATTTGATTTGAATTAATCCCGTACGTATTGCCGACACTACAACACAATTGCACAATGACGATCAATTAGTTTTGACTGCAGCTTAGCGAGCGTTTAACCGTGTGGAAATATGACCTGTAAGCGCAGGGGGTGAGAAAAGGACGTGAAAGAAGGTCACAGGTTTGATACACGCTAAAATATTATTATATAGTAAATGAACATAATATACAGGTTAATATAATGTAAACAGAATTTCCAAACTAAATATTTTTTCATATGAAAACACAGTAATAACATATACTATATTTTTATTAAAGAATTATCGTTTAAATATTTAAAAAGAACGTGATTTTAACTAATCATTAAACATATAAGGCCTGTCACAAGACATAAACTTTGTCTAATTGTAAATATTGCTCGCAGCTTGCTGTCAGGCGCCGCGCATTCATTACACCGCGCCGGGGTGATTTGTCGCCCGCAACACCGCCTAATACATATTTATAGCTTATTATCTAATTATCGTTTATTCTGTGTTAAATTTTAATTAAGGGTGCTTTTTATTAGGCGTGTCGTGACTCAAATTAGCCATTATTTTGTTATTAACCTTTTTAATATTGTGTCTTCTTGTTACCATTTCTTTGAATTATATTTTAGTTTTGTAATGTTTTAATGTATTATGAGGTATTCAGTTACGTGTGCAGATATTTTTTAAATTAAAAAATACTAAGTTAGAGCATTATTTTATAAAAATAAGCACCTTATGTTCTTTCCAAAAGTCCTGTCTATCTTCATATCAATTTTTTTTCAAATCGGTCCAGCAGTTTAGGATTGAAACCGCAACAGTAACTTTCGAATTTACAATGATAGTATGTATTTTGTTCGCTATAGGTACTACGCGTTCTTCCTAAAGCATGACTAGAATTATCAAGTCATTTTTTAATTTAAACATCGGCTACTTTTTAAAAACTTTAATATGTAAACTGTTTGTAAAGTAAACACATGATATGACACGAGTTTTATAATTAATAATAATATAGTAATGTAGAATTTGTAGTTGTTAATTACTTAACCATAATAAAACACAATGTGTTTGTTGTCTGCATATTAATTTCAACCAAACAAGTCTGACTAAGGTGCCTACTGACTCATTGCTTGATCGAGGACAATAACATAACTACATACCTATATAAAATTAGTGTAGCTGTATAATATGCATAGTTTCCTACCTATGCGTTATACATAAGCAGTGATAGCCTCGAGGTTTAGGCGCGTGGTCGAGAATTTCGGCGGTCGCCGGTTCAAACCCCAGGCACACACCTCTGACTTTTCGAAGTTATGTGTATTCACAATGAATTATCGCATGCTTTAACTTTGAAGGAAAACAGCGTGATAAAACCTACAAACCTAAAAAGTTCTTAGGAATTTCTTAGGTGTGTTGTCCGCTAACCCGCACTAGGCCAGCGTGGTGGACTAAGGCCTAAACCCTCTCAGTTGTAGAGGAGGCCCGTGCCCAGCAGTGGGATGTATTTGGGCTGATGATGATGATGATGATATGCGTTATACACAGATTGAAGTGTCACACCACAAGTTGCTTGGTGGCTTAGTTTAAGCGGTGTTTTGGAGCATCCAATTGGCAGTCGGTAGTTTGAATCTCAGGCACACTCTGCCTTTGCCAAATGCTAGTTTATTGCTAGTGAATTATCCATGAACTCATTGAAATTAAAATGGAATTAGAAAAAGATTGAAAAGTGCAACACTAGAGTTTCTTGCCCGTTCTTCTCTAGTGATGACTGCCTTCCGAACAGGGTGGTAACCAAATTTTGAAATGACTGAATCTAAGTGATGTATTTGACATTTTATAGATTCAATAAATATAATTTCATTTCAAAAACCCTAAGACATTCGGCTCGGACTGGGTTCGACTTGGTGACGCGAGTTCGGTTGATCTCGGGATATTGCGACAGCTACATTCATAAGCTAAAGCACTAATGAGGAACTCTTCAGAGTTACGTGTGCCTACGATATTCATATATTTCTGTTAAATTTATATTCTGGCAACATTAACTTTTAGGAGTCTTATGATAATTCTGATTTCATACGAGTGCATAAAAGCTTTGTTGTTTCAGCAGAGATTGCGGGTTCTAATCCAAGACACATCTTATTTTTTGCACTAACGTAGTTCCTACTCATAATAAATAATAAATACACCCAACAGTCACATATATACATAGTTCTGACCTCACACAAAGATACAAGTCTTGTGTCGTCGCGTGGGTATCAGAAAGTACGAATGACTTTTTGGTTTCACAAACACACATACTCGAAACAAATATATGTAGTTCACACAAAAATTTGTCTCTGCGCGGGGATGGAAACCGCGGCCTCTCGTTTCGCAAACTGGTGCCTAACCAACTGGGCCACGGGGCTGCCAATAATGAACAATCAAATACTTAGACGTAGAAGGAAAACTTCGTGAGGAAACCAGAGTACCTAAAAAAAACATAAAATATATTCGAACGTTGAACTAAAACATCGTGAAAAAACTCCTTGTCTAAAAAACTTCCACCCGTAATTGGTTACGTAAGTTAAGTCTTTCAACCCGCTTAGGCCTGGAATTTTTATATTGTTTAATTTTAGTCTTCATTACTATCCACGATGTATTTTTATCGTAAAATCTTTTACAACTCGTAAACATTATGACAAATACCCATGACTCATTTATGACTCGTTGTATTAATATTCCGCGCTAGAGGTTCTGACGTCATACGTAGGGTCATGGCGCCCTTGTACCCTACAAGGTACAGACATTCTGCGATGCGAAGGGTAGATAAATACCAAAGTTCATTTTTGATATCTGTTTTATTTACTTTCTAGTATGACAGTGGTGAAATTTTGTTTCTTGGTCATACTGATGACTAAAGCTATTTTAATGACTGCCTCGTGGCCTCGCAGTATGTAATGTGCTATGTTTAATCACGGGTTCGATTCCGGGAAAAGTGTTATTTTTCCATTAGGAAATTCTCATTAGCAGCACGGAGAGTAGAAATGCACCTCTGACTACCCCTTCGAGAAATTTAGGCGTGAGTTTAAGCATGTTCAAATATTTTTTTAATTGGACTAATATATTTCATTCTTTCTCGTTTCCCTTTTGATATTTTTTATTAATTTTTTTTTATTCTGGCACGGCAAAGTGACTCCACTGTACCTGATGGTAAGCACAGTGGAGACCAGAAAAATAATACCGACCAGCGAGAAACGATGGTCACCCGCTGGTCGACACAATCATGCCGGCCCGGACAAATTACTCGGATTGAATCTGGTATCACATCATAATATAATTGAAAATAAGCTTCAAAGATATTTTGAGGTTGCCAACCACATTTGTCGACGAGAAGCGCTACCAATTATTTCGCAATCTAGATTCGTACCCCTTAGCACTATTATCATGGAAATTTATTCCACAAGTTGTAACACGAGCTAACATAACTTGACAAATATAATATAAGCTAAATAAATCCTTCGACTTCGTATCTAACACAGAGCCTACACTATAAAACACAGTGTCTCAAGTTATATAAAGTTGTTCTACACAAGACAATAGTGTTGTTTAGTTGGAAAACAATTTGATACGTGATTAAGTCCACGTCGCCTCAGCGTTTGGTAATTACGATTCTAGGATGTGCACGATCAGGAATGAACAGTAGGTCAAGTTTAATTCGTTTTTGTATACCTATAAAGTCAATAAATGTACTGTACGCCTATATACTAATAGGGTAGACAGATAGTTATCAACAACAGTAGGTATGGGGAGCTGGTATGTTTAACTTAAGCAGTGATGGCCTCGAGGTTTAGGTTTAGAATTTCGGCGGTCGCAGGTTCAAACCCCAGACACACACCTCTGACTTTTCGAAGTTATGTGTGTATTCACAATGAATCATCACTTGCTTTAACGGTGAAGGAAAACAGCGTGATAAAACCTGCACACCTAAAACTTCTTAGAAATTTCTTAGGTGTGTAGTCCGCCAACCCGCACTAGGCCAGCGTGGTGGACTAAGGCCTAAACCCTCTCAGATGTAGAGGAGGCCCGTGCCCAGCAGTGGGACGTATGTGGGCTGATGATGATGATGATGTTTAACTTAATGGGGCCTATTGTAGTTTTATGGGCACATTTCCAGACGGCTTGTTGGTACCAAAAATTCTAAATAATTACAATAAATAAATAAATACACCCAACAGTCACATACATAGTTCTGATCCCACACTAGGATACAAGTCCTGTGTCGTGGGTACCAGCAACTAATAACCCAAAATCACGATGCCGTTCATGAAAATTGAACCTGGGACCTCTAGATCGCATAGCACGTACTTAAGCCGCAAAACCACGAAACAGACTCAACAATTTTAATACACTAAATAGTACCTTTGACTTCACGAAGTTATATCACAATGAATTGTCACGTACTTCAACGATGAAGGAAAACATCGTGAGGAAACCTGAACATCTAAAAATTCTGAGGAATTTCTTAGGTATGTAATCCACCAACCCGCACTAGGCCAGCGTGGTAGATTAAGGCCTAAACCCTCTCAGTTGTAGAGGAGGTCCGTGCCCAGCAGTGGGGCGTATGGGCTGTTTTTTTTCTGACAGATTTTTTTATAAACGCCCAGAGGTTTTTAAGTCTTGTCGAGTCAACTTCACTCGTTCAACTAGATGTAAAGTAATTCATTGTTTTTGCACAGCGGCCATGAGAACCGGTTCTTTTACTGCACATATATTTATAAACAGTTATAACATAATTGCTCGATACTCGGCGCTGTTGACTACTTCTGATAATAACAAGGGTTTTTATAAGTGGCAAAGTGGTGTTTTTATAATGTAAAATTGAAACAATGTCAATTAAAAATACGCAACAACCACATACATTTTATACCTATGGTTGTAGGAAAACTTCAGTTTATTTTATATATTTTTTGTCGGGATTTTCTTTAACGCCAGGGGGTTTGTAATCACCTAAGCAATTAATTCATTAATAAAAAAAACGACATTTCGTGTTGCTGAGGGAGTTTTTTTCCGTTTCTTCTCCACAGCGATAACACGTTTCGAAGCGGCAATAGCTTAAAATAGTTTAAAATTGACGATTCAAAAGAACCCGTAAAAGTCTATTTGAATAAAGATAATATGACTTTGACTGTTCTTTTATATTCACTGGCTTTATAAAATCATTCGATTTGCTCCAGCGGTTTTGGCGTGAATGCGAAACATACAGAGCTACTTTCGTATTTTTAATATTAGTGAAGTGTCGCATTTAAGGATAGGATACTAAGGTGTTACTATTAAGGAATCGCGGGTCGGTTAAAATTTGAGTAAGTATTTATTGAAAGTAAAATTGCAGAGATAAAAGGACAGAGGTCTGTCTTTTATTAAAGTTAGTTAGGGATTGCCTTCCCGAATCCCATACAATTAGTTCTTTTGCTACCTGGGTTTCTCACCCCCGCCGCATTGGTCATACTTACGTTCCCACGTATACAAATATTTTCTAAAATCTCTTAACTAAACATCTGCTAAACATCCGTTTATTTGGGAACATCTATTCATTTGGGATTTTTGCTAAATCCCTTTATTTACAACCTTTTCGAAAGAATTACTTACTTGTAAGTACATACACAGGTGCAATAAAACAATAAAATAGAAAAACTTAAACCATTCCACATTAGTATGAATACCTGTTTCCGAAAGAGTAAGGCTAGAGTTTATATTTGTACACCCACGTTTTACCTGTTGTATTAAGTTCGGCGTAATAGGGGACGAGCCTATTGCCGTTTTCCGCATGTAATGGAAAAACCCAACAATTTTTTTGTAGATACGAGAATCGAACCTAGGACTGCTCGATCACACGCTGTGCTTATACTGATTGTAATTTTCATTTAAAAACCTCTACATAAATTGCGATTATTTATAAATAAAGCATCGTTTGACAAAAGTAGTTTCCAAATTGTATACAAGTCCACGTGTACAATGAGACGACAAAAACACGGAAAAACTGACCAAAATACTCAATACTAGCCAAGGTTACTTACTGTATTCCCTTATCCTGACTTCTCTAATGAGGTCCAGCTAATAGCTCCCGCGGGACGCTTTATCGGGACATCTCTGCGTGTGTGACCACCTTATTAACTGGAGTGTTCATTTATCCAGAATCTTATCGCTATTTATTGAGACAATCCAGTTTGTGTCTATGTTATGTCTCCGACCCGTCGTTTTCTTTTATTAAAATAAAATAAATAAATAAATACACCCAAGAGTGACATACATAGTTCTGACCCCACATTAAGATACGAGTCTTGTGTCGTGGGTATCAGAAACTACTAGAGACTTTCCGGTATCACAAACACCCAGACCCGAAACAAATATTTGTGGATCACACAGACATTTGTCTCAGTGCGGGGATCGAACCCGCGGCCTCTCGTTTCACAAGCTGGTGTCTAGCCAACTGCGCCAATGGGCAGTCAAAAATGTATGATAAAATATAAAAATATTACCCTTTTTAGCTTACCATACCGTTGACAGCAATTAAGTTTTGGTGCACCGATAAAACTAGCATAATTGTACAATCTTCGTCACTAGTTTCGATCGTTTTGTTCCGATCCTACAAGACTTGTTTTGTGTATCAAAAACTGCGAGAGACGGTTGAATCTTAACAATAAAAAACTCGAAATTATATTTGTCTCTGTGCAATCAAATTAAATGTCTGTTAATGAAATAATAATTTATTATCAACTGGAGTGTATCCGCTGCTTGTCTTATGTCAATACTCGATGACATACCCTGTAACTGCTAAAGAAACAATAATTAACTATTTATGTACGTATTTTACCAGGAAAACAGAAAAAGACAAAGAATACGAAGAATACGAACGACTGCCTCGTGGTCTCGCGGTACATGTATGTGCCGTGCGATCTAGAGGTCCTGGGTTCGATTCCCGGGTCGGGCAAAGTGTTATTGGATTTTTCCATTAGGAAATTCTCGGTAACAGCACGGAGTCTGGAAATGTGCCCGAAAAACGTCAATAGTCTCGCCCCCTATTACGTGGGACTGATACATACTTGGCGAAATGTGGGTGCAGAAATGCACCTCTGCCTACCCCTACGGGGAATACAGGCGAGAGTTTATGTATGTATGTATGTACAGAGAATACCTCTCATGGATAAAAAAATATGCTTTTAAATAAACGTTTATGGGATTTCATAACTACTAAAAATATCAGTGTAGAAATATACCTCTAACTATACCGGCATAATTAAAACGAAATCATTACTAGAAAATGGTTCCCCTTTCACAGCCCAATCACAATCAACTCAATTATTATCGTTCTGGAACATGAAAAAGGGTCCAATATAACTGTTTACCGGCGCGTATTAAACTTTTATCCCGGTCCGTGCCGGTTTTCCGGACAACCGGAAAATACCGGAACGCCGGTTGTTAAGGCTTTAATTGCATTCCGACTGTCTTTGAAAAGAAACAAAAAGCCATTTTGATTGCCTCACTCGCGCAATTTATTCTGTGTTTATTCACTACGAGGGTAGACAGGGAAATTGCTTCCTATGTTGTACAAATGTTTGTGTTTGGATAATAAGTAGACATTTAAAATAACTAACAGTTTGTTGTCAATTAGGTGGTCTGTCAATACTTTTGGTGTTCGTGGGTGCAAATCCTAGACTCCTCTCATCATCCCTTATACATCCCACTGCTGGGCACGGGCCTCCTCTACAACTGAGAGGGTTTAGGCCTTAGTCCACCACGCTGGCCTAGTGCGGGTTGGTGGACTACACACCTAAGAAATTCCTAAGAATTTTTAGGTATGCAGGTTTCCTCACGATGTTTTCCTTCCAAAGTAAGTGATGATTCATTGTGAATGCACACATAACTTCGAAAAGTCAGAGGTGTGTGCCTGGGGTTTGAACCAGCGACTGCCGAGATTCTCGACCGCGCGCCTAAGACTCGAGCCCGTCACTACTTGATAGACTCCTCTAAATTTTCGAATATATATATGTGTATAAATTATCACACAATTTATCAATAAAGACTTAAGGTATTTGTAGCCTGCCAAGCCATACTAGGCCAAATGGACTAAGGCCTAACCTCAATAGTAGACGATACCTATAGAAATATCTATATATATTGCTGATACACACAGATACAAGCCTACATACCTATAATTACAAATCACTGATATGATGAAATTGCTAGAGCCAATACTATTAATTCCGCGTCACTTCACATATGCAATCACGCGGGAACGGGCGCCTGATTCAAATCATAGGGTACGTCTGCCGCTCTTTGATTAACTGCGATCAATTTTTACCTCATCCCCCCTCTCTGTCTTACGCGTGCAAACGACAGAGACGGAGCATTGAGCAGATGCCAAGTTCCTCCAGAATATAATAGCATTAGCTCCATAGTACGGGTGTAAGGGAAATTAGGGACTTATTTATGGTAATTGTTTAACAATTTCCTCGAGCCAATCTGTACGGATGTTTTGAACTTGCTTTTATGGTAGGTGATTGGTTTATACGACTTTTTGGTGTCGTAGGTAGGGTATGAATAAAATAGAAAGGATCTATCGGGGTTGTACCACTGTTTCTCGGAAGACCGTTGTTTAACAACAGTTCATCATCATCATCAGCCCATTATACCTACGTCCCACTGCTGGGCACGGGCCTCCTCTATAACTGAGAGGAACAACAGCAGTTGCGACAACCCAATCATTTTATTTGAGACAAATTTCCAGATTAATTAATATGGTGAGTTACCTATACATAAGCTCAGGCTTCCATTTGAGTAAGCAGAGGTTATAGAGCATTAAATGCTACAATAAAAACACTTTTTTTGCTTCCTCAACTGATTTTTTAATGCAGGCGTGCGAGCGTGATCGCGTATATGTTTTTATGTATGTGTGTGTGGTTGTGTGTGTCATATTAACTTTATTGCTGGACTGGACTAAGGCCTAAACCCTCTCAGTTGTAGAGGAGGTCTGTGCCCAGCAGTGGAACGTATATGGGCTGATAAGGATGATATAGCCGTAATCATGGTTACATAACTCCACCACGCCGGTCTACTGTGAGTTAGTGGAATACACACCACAACAATTTGCGAAAAACTTTCAAGTTTCAAAGTTACAATTCGTTGATTTTCTTCGACGTTGAAAGAACAAAGATACACTCATGTTTGCTTCTCCTAAAGTAGAAAGAAGTTTATTTTTAAACAAATATTTCACTAGCTGAGTTTTGATAGAGCCAGTTCCGATTTTTAGGCACATTTCCAAACTTTGTGCTGCTAGCAAGAGTTTCATAGTAGACAATCCTAATTACAATAACCTCGACACGGAAGCCAAACCTAGAACCTTCATATCGTAGGGCACACTTTTATGAGGCATTCCTGAGACTTTAAAAATAACTAATAAGACTTTTCCTGACTCGGGAAACGAGTCCAGAAACCCTTGATCCAACCCCGACCCGACCATCAAGGCAAGACGAGTCAGACTTAACAATCATTTAAATAATATTCATACATTACAGATACGTGATAACAAAGTTAAATTCAGAGCAGGTCCTATCTAAAGAAGGGAAAATGTCCAGCGTACACTGGGCGGTTGGAAAGCGCAGCGCTGCACTCGCGAGAGCAGACGTGGCCGGCTCGCTGTCCGACCAATGTGTTAGAGCTACTGTACACGATCCTGTCCGATACTGATTAAAAAAATTTAGACGTTTTCCGTACAACCATAGGTATTATATGTATGTGGAAATATAGGAAAACGTCAATTTTTTTTTGTCAGGATTTTTTTAACGCTTGTGGTTTCGTAATCACCGTAGCCTACCTATCTTATTTATTATTTATTTATTAACACTTTATGGTACACACGGAGATAATTAACAAAACAAGAACACACAAGAAAGAAAATAGTACAATTGGCGGTCTTATCGCTCAAGGCGATCTTTTAGAGACAACCATAGGATGGAAACAAAGAAAGGATAGATGAGAGGGTAGTCAGTGTGTACAACATACATACATATATACAACATACCTACGTATATACAACATACATACATATATACAAAAATACATACAAAATTCTAAAAAAATAATTTAAATATATAATATATAAATATATATAATATTACAAAAAAGTATGTATTCGGAAAAAATGGCTTTTATTTTAGAAAGACGGAGAGTAGTAATGTTCTTTGACAAGTTAGTTAAATCTTAGTTTCCGATCACGGTCTGAATACACCTTGTACTATACAAGGTACGATACGATATACGATACTTCTGACATTCGATTAAGCCCAATCCTTGCTTTAAAAGAAAAGCGGCTTGTCAACATTCTGATTTAGAGGATGTTTACAGATGTATTATATACAGAACCCGGCGAACTTCGTTCCGCCTATCAGTCGATATTGTTTTTAGCCTAAGTTGCTCCTTATTACAGCAGCTATCTGCCAGTGAAAGTCCCATTAAAATCTGTCCACTCGTTTCAGAGATTAGCGGGAACAAACAGACAGACAGACAGACAAAAAATAAAAAAATCGTTATTTTGGTATATGTACCGTACATACATCCATATACATTTATTAAAAAGCGGTTATTTCAATATAACAAACAGACACTCTAATTTTATTTATTTGTATAGATATCCAAGTAGTTATGTATATAGGTATATCTTTCGTAGTTTTCGACAACACAACACAAGATTGGCATCATATAATCCTAAGTCAAAGTGTGTGACTGTTAAGCATTTAATTATTTTTCGATTTTAAAGATTTGTAGGTATTTTTGAAGCTCATATCTCTGGTAGCAGTAACATTTAGGTAGTGAGACATGATGTGTCGTGTGCAGAGGGCTGAGGGTCTAGCAGTGTGTTGGAGCGCGACTATTTGGCGACACGAGTGCGGCGGCGCGTGAACTGCGCGAACCGACTGTTATCCTTTGCCGTGCTAATATGGCGCTCGCATGAACCAAACCCAAGCACTTTGTATGTATCGCTAACAAAACTCTGAATGTCTGTATTTATCGTACTCCTATGTATTTACTCCGCGTTTTTCTCTTTTTTCAAATATCTCTTAATAAATCCTTTCTCTTCTTCTTGCAATTTCTTTTGCAAAATCTCGCTACTCAAAGCAAAGCTAAACAATTTAATGATAAATTTAACAGTTTATAGATCGCTATAAACGTCTATCGAGACGTGTAATGGTACTTTAAAAGAATTTTGCTACATGCGTCCTTTTTACGTTCTAACTTATATTTTTTTAGCTATTTTGTTTATTGAGTTTTACAGCAAAGTTACTATTTTAAATAATATGTTTCCATTTATTTAAAACATAAATCAAATTTACTAGAATAAATATATCTCTAGCCACCCCAGTTGTGAATGCAGAAGTTTTAAGATATATAATGAAATGTTTCTACTACTACCCTACTCTACAAAGAAAACTTTTCTTAGGTAGTAGTATAAGATTTAACTAGCAAATGATTAACTTAGGCATCTCTTAACAAGATACATACAATTATGTAGGCCAAAGAGTAAACAATACAAATACTCGTAAGCAGCATATTAGCGGCCCGCAAAAGCGATATGGACATCCGAAAATTGGAAAAACTGTTGGAGAATTTATGCTTTTAATATTCTTTTGTGAATGAACAGCATTACGTTACGGCTACGTTACGGTTACGGGTCGCGCATCGTGTTTACTGATTACATATTAATTTCGGAAAAAAACTAGTGCCTCGGCAAAGTGGCAAATGGCATTGCAGTCAAAATTAGCTGTCTAGGAATTATTTCGACAACCAAAAAATGTGTTAAACACACCTAAGAGACACTATACATTGTCCTGACGCCACACTAAGATACAAGTCTTTTGTCGTGTATCAGAAACTACGAGAGACTTTTCCGTCTCACAAACACACAGAACCGAAACAAATATTAGTGGATCATACAAACATTTGTCTCACTACCTAATTGTCTAGTCAACTGTGCCACGGACACTGTCATATCATGTCATGTCGGTATTGAAAAATATAGTTTTAATTCTTTGTGTTTTTGCAAGTGAAATATAGATTAGCTATTATATAATAACTAGCCGTTGAGTTCCGCTCTGTCTGGATACAGTTTTATAAAAACAGTATCCTATGTTTTTTCTTAACGTTCTATATCCATACCAAAAATCATTCAAATCGGTTCAGTAGTTTTTAAGTTTACTCGTTAAAAACATAAAAAAAAATACAAATCTTTTACCTTTATAATATTAGTATGAATAATATCGGCAAAAATACGTCCCACTGCTGGGCACAAGTCTTCTCTCTGGACTAGAGAGGACAGGACTATATTATGACGTAGTTGTTTACACACTACTCTAAAAAAACGAAAGGCTATAGGTTCAATGTCTGTGGTTTTATATTTTTTTGCTTTCATTGCTTCCTAAAGACTTGCATCTCATTTTGATGACTCGTCTGTGCGTATTATAGAAAAAAAATCGGTTCCAATAATAATGCTCTATGGAAATCTGTAAGTACTTTAAACAATAAATCAAATACCACAACCAAAAGCTTTCAAAAGAAAACATATACAAGACCGCTGTGTAATTTTTAACCGGATGAACAATTACGATCGAAAAAGGGCCGACACAATTTCAAATATAGTACATAGATACATACATAACCTCACGCCCGTATTCCCCGAAATGGTAGGCAGAGGAGCATTCCTGCACTCACATTTCGCCGGTATGTTTCGGTCCTGCGTAATAGCGAGCCTATTGCCGCTTTTCGGGCACATTTCCAGACTCCGTGCTTCTACTAAGAATTCCTAATGAAGAAACCCAATAACACTTTGCCTGACCTAAGAATCGAACGCGGGACCTCAAGATCATACGGCACATACTTGTGCTGCAAGACCACGAGGCAGTCAAAGCACGAGTAGATAATTTAAGTCCACCAAAATATAGTCTAGGTATAACATACGAAGGCGTAACAAGTCTTCATCTTACGGTATTTTCCAGCAGTGGGATTTACATATCGACCCCTTCCCGCCAAATTATCGTAAGCGACACTTTTTCGAAAATGCGTTTTTTATCGAAACTACTACTTTAAGCCGTAACGGACCCACCCCTGTCGAAATTTTCCCAAAAAAGAAAATCGTTATAAAGTTATAGCAAGTACCAAAATTATCGTGAACACATATTTTCTTAAAACTTTATCGTAAGCGACACAAGCGTTTTCTTCTTACGTGCCTTGCGATAGATTTTTTGTAGCGAAAACGATCCTATTTGTTTACTGAAGATGATCAAATTCATATTTTTTAAACTATTGGGGATTAGGGTGTGATAAAAGACAAAAAAATCCTTTTGAGAAGAGAGGAAGGGTGTGAGAGAAGGAAATCCTTCTGTCAGGTACTAAAGAGAAAAAAAACTTCATTTTATGTATGACATGGTGGCGTTGCTGTATATACATTTCAACACCTCGATTTACCGATAGTGGCACCGCTGGAGAGACTCTAGCACATCCCAGGTTTCGATCGAATCAAAGGCTTTCTCATAGTCCACAAACGCTAAACAAAGCGGCAAGTTATATTTCTCGTTTTTTTGTATAACTTGCCGAAGCATATGTATGTGGTCTATAGTGCTAAAGCCATTTCGGAAACCGGCTTGTTGGGGAGGCTGGAAGTCATCAAACTTTCGTTCGAGACGATTTGTGATGACCCTCGGAAACAACTTATAAACATGGCTCAGGAGCAAGATGGGCCTATAGTTCTTCAGCAAAGTGTTATCGCCTTTTTTGAAGAACAGTACGACCACACCCCATACATCTCACATTCATATATGTGGGATATACATATGTATGTACATAGCATACATCATTACAACAGACAATTAAATCAACATAAGGTTTGTACAACAATTTCGACAAACGCGAAAGCTGTTTATTCAAATATTTTGTTATTACAACACGCAGTCTCGGGCTAGCTCAGATTCGTAATATTCTCTTTAATACCGTGTCTAAAACTATTTAGTTCGGTAATAACAGGCGTTTACGAAATTTGTATATTACCAAATAAAATGTAACTTTATCTAAATATTTTCGTGTTAGTTTATTTATTTTAGTTATTCGTAAAAGAATAAGTATAGAGGGCCTCTAGGCTTAAGCGAGCGGTCGAGAATCTCGGCGGTCGCGGGTTCAAATCCACGCAATTATTAATGCGATGTTAATGAATAAGGCCTCAAAACGTTAGCTAAAAAAAGGTCATAGTTTTATGTATTTCAGCATCATCAACCCAAATACGTCCCACAGCTGGGCACGGGAATCCTCTACAACTGAGAGGGTTTAGGCCTTAGTCCACCACGCTGGCCTAGTGTGGGTTGGCGGACTACATACCTAAGAAATTCCTAAGAACTCTTAGGTGTGCAGGTTTCATCACGATGTTTTCCTTCACCGTTAAAGTACGTGATAATTCATTGTGAATACACACATAACTTCAAATTAGTTGTATGGAAATGTTGTCAAAACCGATCGAGTAGTTTTGAAGATCTTAGAAAGACAAATTGGCACACAGAACATTTTCAAACAGGATTTTGTTACATAACTACATATCTTATTTTGTCGTTTTGGAAACACACAATAATTCAATAAACTAGTATTATAGTACTAGAGATACGTAGTACTTATGGTGTTAGGAAAACATCATTTTGTTGTTGTTTTTTTAGGAGTGTTTTAGCGTCAATGTGTTTGTAATCACCAATACCTCTCTATACTCTCTCTCTGAGTTTTCGATCGCGGTCTGTATGCACCCTGTATTTTACTAAAACATTTTTTTTCTAAAGTCATGCAAATTTAGCGTTGAGTAACTGCAAAAATTAACACGAAATCGCACGCTTATCAAGATTTCATAAAAAGATTTTTAAAATAAATTATTTCGCAATTGTATGAAGATTCTCACGGTAGCTAACTGGCTTCGCGAAAAGCGGTCATTGTAATTTTAAGCATTTTATGAATAATTTTTACTGCTATTTCTAGCTTGATTTTTCTTGAACGTTCCTTCGGAAGAGGGAAATTCTTATTTTTCTCTACTTTAGAGACAGGTTTTTGCAGAGCGGTAAAAGCAGTAATGGCCTCGAGGTTTAGGCGCGCGGTCGAGAATTTCGGCGGTCGCAGGTTCAAACCCCAGGCACACACCTCTGACTTTTCGAAGTTATGTGTGTATTCACAAAGAATTATCACTTGCTTTAACGGTGAAGGAAAACATCGTGATGAAACCTGCACACCTAAAAGTTCGTAGGAATTTCTTAGGTGTGTAGTCCGCCAACCCGCACTAGGCCAGCGTGGTGGACTATAGCCTAAACCCTCTCAGTTGTAGAGGAGGCCCGTGCCCAGCAGTGGGACGTATATGGGCTGATGACGATGATGATGATGATGAAAAGTATGTGCCGTAAAATCGCGAACTCGCGGGTTAAACCACGAGGCTTTCGGTACTTAATCTACAAAAATACGATGTGTGTCTTTATAATTCATCATCATTAGCCCATATACGCCCCACTGCTGGGCGCGGGCCTCCTCAACAACTAAGAGGGTAAAGACCTTATTCCACCACGCCGGCCTAGTGCGAGTTGGCGGACTACATCACTAAGAAATTCCTAAGAACCTTTTTATGTGTGCAGGTTTCCTCACGATGTTTTCCTTCATCGTTAAAGTACGTGATAATTCATTATGAATACACACAGTGGCGGTAATTCCATAGAAGCCCAAAAGTGTTACATGTTGATTGTGTAATGTCTAGTTTATAATTGTTTATTGTGGGGTCAGGATATTCTCATTTAAATGTCAAATTGCTTTGGTTAAGTAAAGATTAAAAGGTTTAAGATTATATTCGGAATGTTTTGAGGCAATTTGGGCTTTTGGGCTTCTATGGAAGTACCGCCACTGAATACGCCCATAACTTGGAAAAGTCAGAGGTGTATGCCTGGGGTTTGAACCCGCGACCGCCGAGATTCTTGACAGCGCGCCTAAGCCTCGGGACCATCACTACTTTAAAATTACTAAAATTGAACATTTTACCTTTATAAGTTTATTTATGGTTCAAATAGATTGCCGACTATGACGATTGTCCCCCACGAATCGGGACTAACTCGCTTGGGTCATTATGTTGGGTTGTACGCCTTAAGGTATTGTAGTTGCCATCTGGGTGGGTGAAAAAAAAAAAAAAAAAAAACAAATGAAAAAAATGTTGATGAGTATTTTAACTTCATCTTAACACCAAAATTATTTCATCATCAGCCCATATACGTCCCACAGCTGGGCACGGGCCTCCTCTACAACTGAGAGGGTTTAGGCCTTAGTCCACCACGCTGGCTTAGTGCGGGTTGGCGGACTACACACGTAAGAAATTCCTAAGAACTTTTAGGTGTGCAGGTTTTATCACGATGTTTTCCTTCACCGTTAAAGCAAGTGATGATTCATTGTGAATACACACATAACTGCGAAAAGTCAGAGGTGTGTGCCTGGGGTTTGAACCGGCGACCGCCGAAATTCTCGACCGCGCGCCTAAACCTCGAGGCCATCACTGCTTATGTATAACAAATAATTTTAAGGTTGTTACTCTTTTAATAATGTAGCATCTCTTTCACATGATACAAATAAAACAATCCAATAATTAACTCGTGTGAATTCTCATTCTTTAAAACTTTAACATGGTATAAAATTCGCAGAACTTTTTAATTATTTCATTAATTTTAAAACGTTTGCTTATTATGTTGTTGACGCTTGAAACTACAGATTTCGTGAACAAAGAACATTATACAATCCTTATACAAGGTGGAAACAGACCGTGATCGAAAATTGGGATGAGTAATAGTAATGACGATTATTTAATACATTGATGAAAAAAAAAACCTGAAGTCTTTTTTTCCTGGCCACCATAAGTATTAACTGTCTCAGTTTCCGATCACTGTTTGTTAACACTATGTACATACATACATACATAAACCCACGCCTGTATTCCCCGAAGGGGTAGGCAGAGGTGCATTTCTGCACCCACATTTCGCCAGGTATGTATCAGTCCCACGTAATAGGGGGCGAGCCTATTGCCGTTTTTCGGGCACATTTCCAGACTCCGTGCTGTTACTGAGAATTTCCTAATGGAAAAGCCCATAATATGTGAACCTTTAAAGTTTTACAAAAAGTAATAACAGACTACAAATGTTTTTGGAAATAGATCTTTCTTCTTTTATGTTAGGGTTGAGTTTTGTTTGACTTAATTCTAAAGACAACTGTGTTTTTTTTTTTAATTCTACATCTCGTTTTCATCTGGCATGGGTTCATTGCAGTGATAGGAAAGCATAGATTAATGTATGCCATCTTTAAACTGAAACAACCCGGGAATAGAACCCGGGACCTAGAGGTCGCACATACCTACTTGTGCAACGAGGTAGTTAGAATAGAGACTACGTACATATAATTTAAGACATATTCCATTCTACGAGGAAAACTAATCTCAAACCGTTTGTTAATTATACTATAGTTTTTAATTTGTCGTCACCGGGATTGAACCAACGGCCACGCAGGTCTGAAGCTTACCTTCAAAAATGGACAAATTGAAACGTTTAGTTACCAAAATAAAACGGTTAGGTGCGGTGTAAACTCCTCCCAGCGCAGTGGATACGAGCGCGGAGAAATGGAGCGAAACGATACGCCAGTGATTTACTGCGCGGGAGATACTGCGACTCGCAGCCCAACCTTGTAGTGAAACACGCGTTCGCGCTTTTATACAAGAAAGGTAGGCAAAAGTACTTCTACAAAAAAAAATACACGCGTTAGAAGTTATACCACACGACTGAAGTAAAACTTATAAATACGCCCAACAGTCACATACATAGTTCTTACATTACTGAACGCACTCTTAAATATTTGACGACTAATAAATATGTCAATCCCTTTTTATTACTGTCACTTCTACATTCTTAAAATTTAAAACATATTAACTTTTTTTGAAAAATATTCGATCTGAAACATATTTAAACGTTTCTGATCCATTTGACACTTATATTTAACATAGGCAGCTTCAATCTGTCAATTATATTGGAGCACATACGCAGCGTTAACGTCTTACTATTGTTACAGTGATGCGCGCGCATCTTAAAATTTTACTCTCATAATTTTTTCATAACGCGCCTAAAGAAGTATAACTTCAAAAATATCAAGTGTCATGTTGGACGAGAGTTTAAAATTGTTTTTCTATAATCTTTTC
Source organism: Hemaris fuciformis (assembly GCA_907164795.1). NCBI lineage: Eukaryota > Metazoa > Arthropoda > Insecta > Lepidoptera > Sphingidae > Hemaris > Hemaris fuciformis. The sequence continues at coordinate 9,057,213 of OU015457.1, read as the reverse complement.
TTAATGCTCGTGAAAAAAACTTTAAAATGGGAAACGTCAAAAAACTGCACGAATTGACAATCAAACTCAGATCACAGTCAAACTTATTCCGCTCCGAGATCGTCACAATACTAAAGATAAGAATCTGAATGATAACAAGGCAGGAAAAGGCAAATTAATGAGACATCAACTAATTACTGTACCAACAATTAGTCATAATATGAAATCATGAAACATCTTCGACATTGTATTACCGTAAAAACCTTAGTTTTTAGGTTATTTATTTCTTTTTTTTAAATACACCCAACAGTGACATGCATAGTTCTGACTCCACTTTAAGATACAAGTTTTGTGTCGTGTATCAGAAACTACGTGAGACTTTTCGGTCTCACAAACACCTAGACCCGAAACAAATACTTGTGGATCACACAAACATTTGTCTCGGTACGGGGATCGAACCCGCGGCCTCTCGTTTTGCAAGTTGGTATCTAGCCAACTGCGCCCCGGGCTGTCAAATTTATACTTGCATGTGATTAATGTAATGGCGTCGCGTCTTAATCACCCGGCCTGTCTAGACAAAATCTCGGCAGTCGCGGATTCGAATCCCAAGCCAGAGGCTCACTCCCTATTACATGGGACTGATCGTTGGCGGAACGTGGTTGCAGCAATGCACCTGTGCCTACTCCTTCAGGGAATACAGGCGTGAGCTTATGTATGTATGTATATGATTATTAATCATCAGTCCATATATACGTCCCACTGCTGGGCACGGGCCTCCTCTGCAACTGAGAGGGTTTAGGCCTTAATCCACCATGCAGGCCTATTGCGGGTTGGCGGACTACACAGTACACACCTAAGAAATTCTTAAGAGCTTTTAGCTGTGCAGGTTTCATCACGATGTTTTCGTTCACCGTTAAAGTACGTGCATATTCTTAATGAATACATACATATGTAACTTCGAAAAGTCAGAGGTGTGTGCCTGGGGTTTGTACCGTCGAGATTCTCGACCGCGTGCCTAAACCTCGAGGCCATCACGACTTGTTATTTGTGTTATATGATTATTAATGATGAGAATTAATTATAGCCTCGAGGTTAAAGCGCGCGGTCGAGAATCTCAGCGGTCGCGGTTTCAAATCCCAAGAACACACATCTAACTTTTCCAAGGTATGCGTGTACTCTATGAACTACTACGCTCTTTGATGGTGAAGAATAACATCGTGAAAAAATCTACACACCTAGATGTCCTCCAACTCGCACTATGCATGGTGGACTAAAGTATAACCGCTCTCATTTACGAGTAGAGCCAGCATAGGGATTTTTAAAAGCTGATATAGAAATAAAAATAAATAAAGTGGAAGTGGGCCGGCCATGTCTGCCAACAGACGGACGGCCGTTGGAGCAGACAAGTGTTGGAGTGGAGACCGCGCTTAGGTAGACGTAGTGTAGGACGTCCTGCAGCACGGTGGACCGACGACTTGAGAAAGGTGGCGGGTAACGGATGGATAAGGGCTGCTCAAGACCGGGATGGATGGCGCCTACTTGGGGAGGCCTTCGTTCAGCAGTGGACGGCGATAGGCTGAGAATAATAGAAATAAAAATCGCTTGCCAAAAACCAAGTAGTCTGTACATTTAATTAACAGCACCCATCAATCTGCCAGATAAAAATGTAATCAGGACACAGGGCGTAATAAAAGCAGCGCGTTCCGTTTTCATTTGGCGTCAACTTTATTTGTTTGAATGGAGTTGTAGGCGTTGTCTCGTGGTTTTTGTTTATGATTTCTGACGTGGCTTAATATTGTAGAATCCCAAAAAAACGCCGAAACAATGACGTAAATTGAGAAACTCTGAATGCGTCATAATTAAATTATTTAAATTGCGAAATTTTAAGCAGTAGGTATAGTCTGTATTGAAGAATGGATGCTATTGATTGCCTCGTGGTCTCGCGGCTTAAGTATATCCGATGCGAACTAGAAGTTCCGGGTCGGATTCCCAGGTCGGGAAGTGTTATTGGGTTTTTCCATTATGAAATTCTCAGTAGCAGCACGGAGTCTGGATTTGTGCCCGAAAAACGGCAATAGGCTCGCCCCCTACTATGTGGGACAGACACGTAGCGAAACGTGCTTGCAAAATGCACCTCTGCTTACCTCTTCGGAGAACAAACGTGAGGATATTTGTATGTAGGATTATTAAATATTTTTCGAGTTTCGGATACGATATGGTAGATGTAATTTTTATACCGGAACAGAAAATTGAGTTCAGACATTGATTTGACAACCTAGAGTAACATAAATACTGTCTAAACCGATGTAAAAAAATTTATTAACATTTAAAAAATATTTCAATTATAAAAACGCTGTATATATACTCTAAGACAACAAAAAAAAGAGGTTTTAACCACCATAATATTTTAAAAATATCTAACCGTCAACCGTCATATTGCGCGCCAAAATCCCCTTACAAAATGGCGGCAGTAAAACAAGATGGCCGCTCGAGTCTTGTGAAAATGGCGACAATTTATTTAACTTGCCCGCTTTGTGCTGGGTAATGAGCCGAGATGTCCTGCTCGCATGAACGGTCTCCGCCGGCGTCTTTCATCTGTTATTGTTTATAATATTATCAGGGATTTGATCACAGACATCGTCAAAGAAATAATTAGTGAGTTAAAAAAAATAAATGACGGAGGTAGAAAATCTTGATTCGTGAAGTTGCAGTGTAATTTTTTGACTTGCGATTTAGAGGTCCAGTTTCAATTTACAAGTCGGGCAAAGTGTTAAAGGGATTCTTTTACAAATTTCTTAAATGTGCCTAAAAATGGCAGGTAGGTTATTAGGTGATTTAAGGGAGGACCCCCATTTACTTAAGACACTATTAGCGAATCGTGCTATGCACCTCTTCCTTCTTCATGGACGAGCCAGAAGAATAAAAAACAAGAAGCAAAGTACTCAATGATACCATCATTACATGAAAAGTTTGAAAAATTGAATTTCCTTATGACTAAATCTCAGTTGCAGAGGAGGCCCGTGCCCAGCAGTGGGACGTATTTGGGCTGATGATGATGATGATGATGAAACTAAGAACTAAGCAGTGATGGCCTCGAAGTTTAGGCGCGCGGTCGAGAATTTCGGCGGTCGCAGGTTCAAACCCCAGGCACACACCTCTGACTTTTCGAAGTTATGTGTGTATTCGCAATGAATTATCACTTGCTTTAACGGTGAAGGAAAACATCGTGATAAAACCTGCACACCTAAAATTTGTTAGGAATTTCTTAGGTGTGTAGTCCGCCAACCCGCACTAGGCCAGCGTGGTGGACTAAGGCCTAAACCCTCTCAGTTGTAGAGGAGGCCCGTGCCCAGCAGTGGGACGTATTTGGGCTGATGATGATGAAGAACTTTTCTACGGTAAAAAAATTAACAATTAATAAACAGCAAACGCTTTACCTAATTATTTTTTCGAAGATTTTGCGCGGGAATCGATCAACAAGGCAGTACAAAAGATGAAACATTTTAATACTCTTTTGACATAAAGCCTTTAATGGCCTCAACGCGAATTGCGAATCTTTTGCGCCTTTTTCCCATCACTCGGTGGAATTATACCGACTTAGAAATTCCATGAATATATTACCATCGCATATATTGTGACGCAGAGTCGCGCTTTCGATCGACTTGGTCGCTAAAACTTAGAGGCAATCACCACTTAACTGTCACGAACATATCTAAAATGATTTTTGAAATAAACTTAACTATTGTAGCAAAAATATATCTAAAAGTGAAGGTTTTATAAAGTAAATTTAACTCAGTATTATAGCAAAAATATTTCTAAAGCTCAGTCTACAAAGCTACAACCCTTACAAGAGCATCAATTTAATTTGTTCTTATTCGAGTCAAGGTCTTTCCAGTAATGCTCAAATTCTCGCTGCTAATATCTATTGTCGCCTAGACTGGGCCGGTTTAAGTATTTAATTAAGCTTAAATATTTAGTTTTGAAGGTATTACTTCTTTAAGTACAATTTGAAATATTTCAGTAAGCCATGATTGTGCCGAGCGACAAGATAACTGTCGCTACTTGATCTATACTAATATACAGCCCATTTATCGAGGAATGCTATAGGATACATATCATCACGCTTCTATTAATAGGAGCGGATCACTAATAATAATAAATGTGAAAAGGAAAAATATACCTTTTAAAGTCTAGTTTCGCATACGGAGAAGCGCACAGCTAGTAATTCTATATTTGGACCTTAGAATATACGGATACATTGTTCAATTTTATTTTACCGACGCCTGTGTTCCCTAAAAGGGTAGGCAGAGATGCATTCACCCACGTTTCGCTAGGTAAGTGTTAGTTCCACTTAATAGGGTGCGAGCCTTTTTCGGGCTCATTTCTAGTCTCCGTGAAGCAAAAACCAAATCACACTTTGCCCGACGCGGGGATCGAATCCGGGACCTCGGGATCGCACGGCACATACTTGAGCCGTCAGATCACGACGCAGTCAATAATCTTAGTATCAAGAAAAACGTAGGACAAAAAATATTTCAAGTATGTCTTCCAATTTCCTTATAGGAAATGGTTCAAACCACAGTACTTTCCCAACGGAGCGGAATTTTTAATTGCTTAATCAGTCGGCGAAAGTTCTAGACGTTTTTTTGAAAAGTCCGACGCAGTGTGGGCCGAGCTAATCTCCAATGGACAAGTGACACGGCGAAATAAAAACGAGTATAAACGAGAACCAAACCTCGCCAATACATGTGATTGGTTGGCGTTCGATTTTATGCCCTATGCATTTCTTTTAGCTATATTAAAAAGCAAAAAACAGTGAAAAATTATCCTTAACTCAATGGAATAAGGGCGCTACTACACTCGTGTAGAAGCAATTGTGTGTGGCAAAAATTTGAACGGATAAAAAACAGAAATATCCACTTTTTATTTGTATCATTTTTGTCCGGGATTGGTCCCGGTTTTCCCACCGTTACAATAGTTGGACAGTTTGCGAAGATAAAAAAATTGATTGCATGCAAATTTTCTGTTATTTAAAGAACTTCGGTTCAAATTAAAAACTTCACAGACAAATAGACGCCGAGTAATGAATGTATTCTGGAATTTCATTTGAATTGTATAATGGATTCGTGGAGTGTGATTGCTTTTTTTTTAAATAATAAAAAGCTGAGGCGATTCAAGAGAGTTTTTGGACAAAAAAAGCGAAGGGCTTTCAAACCCTGACTTTCTAAAATCTAAATGAGATTCTACAGCTGTCTCGTGGTCTCCCGGCTCAAGTATGTAACGTGCGATCTAGAGGTTTAAGATTTGACTCCCGGGCTGGGCAAAGTTTCTGGATTAATTTAAAAAAAAGACCTTTATTCTGCGTGTCAGACTTGCCTTCCAACAACATATCAGTATTCGCGAATTTAAATCCTAAATACCTGTCTGATTCTTTTATTTTTATTAGTTTGTTTTCTAAGATGGCAGGCTCTGCCTAGTTTAGAGTTAAATGTTATGTAGGTACTAGTTTCAAGACTTTGTAACGCAAATATTTTATTTGAATATTCTTAATAAGTTGTTACGCTATTTAAAAATGTTATGGGCCTTCTAATGTGTTTTCTCAACCTCTTTATTATCACAAATTACACGATACATATACAAGTATTCATCATCATCATCAGCCCATATACGTCCCACTGCTGGGCACGGGCCTTCTCTACAACTGAGAGGGTTTAGCCCTTAGTCCACCACGCTGCCCTAGTGCGGGTTGGCGGACTACACACCTGAGAAGATCTTTGTATAATTGATGTTTGGTGCGAATTGACAGACTCCAAACTTGTAAGAAAATCTTTTTATAATTCTTAACTATATTTCCTCGCAGCTTCAAGTCTTTTACAATTTCCATATGTGACAGACAAGAATTGTTTACAAGTCTGTCACGACCGCGACGGGCCCGTCACGACCACGTAACGACATTGTTAAATCGTCGAGACGTTTTGTCGTGTCGCCCGCTGTGCGCGCAAATTGGCGGTTCGTTATCTCTTCCTTTGCGCGACGGAAAATTGTTAATATAAAACTTTATTTGTTATGTCGGAAGCACGCGTACTTGTATGTTTGTATAACTCTTGTAATGAAATGAATTCCAGTTTCAGGTACAGACAGTTTTTAAATTTAAATTAACAAGCTTATTATAGAATTAAAGTACTCAGTTTTGCTAAAAACATTTCATAATTAGAAATTATTAATTAGGCTTTAGTCGTGATGGCCTCGAGGTTTAGGCACGCGGTCGAGAATCTCGGCGGTCGCGGGTTCAAACCCCAGGCACACAGCTCTGACTTTTTGAAGTTATGTGTGTATTCACAATGAATTATCACTTGCTTTAACGGTGAAGGAAAACATATTGATAAAACCGGCACACCTAAAAGTTCTTAGGAATTTCTTAGGTGTGTAGTCCGCCAACCCGCACTAGGCCAGCGTGGTGGATTAAGGCCTAAACCCTCTCAATGGTAGAGGAGGTCTGTCCCCAGCAGTCGGATGTAGGTATATGGGCTAATAATGATGATGAATTAAGGTAAAACATTACATATAATACTTTGTTCTAAAATATATTAAATTGGTGTGTACTGTAATGTCTTATTAACGTTGTTAACGTCGAAGAAACAAGGCTAGAATTTCTTGCCCAGTCTCCTCTAGTAAAATCAACTCTCCTAACCAAGTGGTAAACAAAAATATACCAAATGTAAATGCTGTACAACATATCAATAAATTAGCTTTAGTTTCATCTTTTTATCGTGGACATAAATCTAAACTAAAAAAACTTTTTTTTTTTTATACATATCTCTGTTACTTCTTAAGATATACATACGAGTACATACATACGTTGCCTAAAATAACTACCTAATATATTATACATATGTACATACATACATAAACTGACGCCTGTATTCCCCGAAGGGGTAGGCAGAGGTGCATTTCTGCACCCACATTTCGCCAGGTATGTATCAGTCCCACGTAATAGGGGGCGAGCCTATTGCCGTTTTTCGGGCACATTTCCAGACTCCGTGCTGTTACTGAGAATTTCCTAATGGAAAAATCCAATAACACTTTGCCCGACTCGGGAATCGAACCCAGGACCTCTAGATCGCACGGCACATACTTGTACCGCGAGACCACGAGGCAGTCAGTAATATATTATATTACAAATCAGAACAGCATTTTTACATAATGATGGCATAAAATTAAATTTAAATCAACGACATACTATTAATATCACATTAATAAAACAATCTTTCATCAATCGACAAAAATATGTCGTTCATAATGAAAGATCTTAGAATATCTATCCGCATGATATTTTCCTACCCACACCTAACTCACTATATGAACATCAGCCCATATACGTCCCACTGCTGGGCATATGGCCTCCTCTACAACTGAGAGGGTTTAGGCTTAGTCCACCACGCTGGCCTAGTGCGGGTTGGCGGACTACACACCTAGGAAATTCCTAAGAAGTTTTAGGTGTGCAGAGTCATCACGATGTTTTCCGTCACCGTTAAAGTACTTGATAATTATTTGTGATAACTAACTATATACCCACCACAATATAACATAACATTTTTTGAAGATCATCCCTGTGAAATATGCAGTGCGCGGCCGGCGGTCGAAATGAAGGCAGTAGGTAAATCCGGCGTTTAACACGAGCCGTTAGGGTGCGGGGTAGTGTGCTCCACGGGGGTTGCATACAAATACAAGAGGTAGGATGGGAGATGAACACTTTAAGGGTTGCATGATCATATTTTCATTCGCGTATTACAAGATTTTTAACACTACTTCAGTGAATAAAAAATATCTGGAACATTGTATAAGAATGATGTATGCATATATTCAAATTGATTTAATTAGAATACATTTAAACTGAGTTTTACCGACAGCTTTAATTTTTAAGCCATGACTGCTATAAAACCTTTTTTAAAGTTTAGACAAATAAAGATATTAGTGAGCTATTTATAAACACTCAATATAAGCCCCGTAAAAATAAGAATGAGAATAATAATAAATTATTTCCAAATTTGTTACGCCCATCCTACTGCTGGGCACGGGCCTCCACAGCAACTAAGAGTGTTTAGGCCTTAGTCCACTGGCCTTGTGCGGGTTAGCGGACTAAACATCTAAGAAATTCCTAAGAACTTTTAGGTGTGCAAGTTTCGTCAAGATGTTTTCCTTCACCGTTAAATACCTAATAATAATTAATAAGATATTGTGATCAATTTCCTGGTTTGGAAAGGTAGCAGCAAACATGTGTTCTTGAAAACAAGGGCATAAACATAGACTCGCCCTACAACGTGAGAAATTAAACGCAGGTGGTAAAAAATGAGTGCAGAAATTCAGCTCTGTCTACCCTTTGGGAGGCACAGACATGAATGTAAGTATAAATCCATTTACCCAAATAAGACCAGTGGCCTAAGGCCTGACTCATCTTAGGGCTAGAAGAGGCCCGCTACTCATCAAACTACGTAATAATGAAGAGGGTTCCTTTTTTAACTCGTTTTGTTATTTGAACATAATTTAATAATGATGTAATACTTTGAATCGATATTGTGGCATCAGTGAAGTGTAAAAATACACGATTACGTCACCATACATATCTCTATAGTACCATCATTTCATACCTTCATTTTATTAAGAGTTCGATTTCATAGATTAGTAGGTAACTTGGGTAGGACTTCTGATGGAAACGGATGTAAAGGGCTAATAGTGGAGTGAATGAGACATAGTCGACATATAGTAAGCGCAATAATACATGGTTATTAAATGAATAAATAACAAATAAATACACCCAACAGTCACATACTCAGTTCTTACTCACACGAGGACACAAGTCTTGTGTCGTGGGTATCAGAAACTACGAGAGACTTATCGCTCTCACAAACAATGGGGTCACTTTGCCGTGCCAGAATAAAAAAAAATAAAAAATAAAAATAAAACACTCGGACCCGAAACAAATATTCGTGGATCACACAAACATTTGTCTCGTGGCTCGTCGTTTCACAAGCTATATATAAAAATATTAGGAACAAAGAGTATTTTCTTTCTCATAAACACTCGAAATATTTATAAACCACACAAGCTGTTTTTTAATGTCCCAAGTAAAAATGGGAAGCGTATGCCTGTTCTTCACGCTCATTTACAGATTCTATGGAACTCTTGGAAATTTTGTTGTTTTTGGTGAAGTAACAAATGCCTACATGATGTGAATTTCCCAAACCCTACCTCCTAGACTACAGAGCAGAGGCATACAAAACGACATGGCCGGCACATATGTCAGTAAACCCTGCTTAAGATTTCTTTTAGGGGCCAGATAAAAACGTAATCTGCGCGGGTAACGCTAGCAGACAGCCATAACTATAGCGGTTGGCGACTGCGGTACATACCAAAGTGTTTTTATGTAGTATGAGAAGTTGGAACAGCATGTAAAGAAAATACTTTCCTTTAAATTAGATTCTTATAGAACTTATTTGTTAAAGCAATAATAATTCATGTTGTTTTGTAATCTATACTTATTTTGATTTGTACTGTCTGGTAAGTAATGATTTTTCGATTTGTGACGTTTGATGTAAAATTATTTAGAAGGATTGAGAAATAAACTTTAAAAGTCGTTTCTTTGGGTTCAAAACGACGCAAGTCTATTTAATTTTTAAAAGTCCTTAATTATTCAGAATATAGTCTTATAATATAATTTTTGAAACAAAATAAAATTATAGTAGAATAAAACGCATTAGAAAAAGTAAAGAATATAACAAAAAGGAACATGACCTAAAAAAATCATTCGTTTCTTTGCATTTTCAGAAAACATTTACCATAGAAATGTATTTTTTTTTACTCCCATCAGAAAGTAGAGATTTCAAGGAACAAAAAGCCGACTTTTAAAAAAAACTGATATTTTAACTCCAGGATTTTTGATTGATAATTAGGGTGTTTTTTTCGATATTAAGTCAAAATAAGGTGAAAAATAAATATTTCAAATCAAATAAATTACAGTGTATTTAGGACATAAAAAGGTAAGTTTTTACGAAATTTGTTGAACACAATCTTTTTTTGTAAAAGATAAAAAGAAACAAAAACGTTGTTATTTGATTTTTTTACATAAATTTTGAGTTTATGTGGAAAAAGTGTCAATACAAAAATTGTAGATATTTTTATTACCTACAATATTGCCATTTAACTTTTTTGCATAGGAATCGTAGTTTAGCCGGAAATCTAGATAAACCGTACCGATAACCGTAAGGCTTCAGCACTGGTATAAGAAGGATACAGTGGTTTTTAAATATAATGTGGATTTATTTATCAATAATAATATTAATATATTACTTAAGAGGAAAGATTTGCACTTAAGAAATTCCTAAGAATTTTTAGGTGTGCAGATTTCCCCTGGATGTTTTCCTTCACCGTTAAAGTATTTGATAATTCATTGTGAATACATTTTCCTTGAGAAGTTAGAAATGTATGCCTGTGAACCCGCGACCACCGAGATTCTCGACCGCACGCCTTAACCTCGAGGCCGTTATTCCTTTAGGCAGCATCAGGTCGAGATAATTGTTCCAACTAGTGATGAATCGATTGTAGTTGTTACTTGTTGGTCGACGTTATATTTGGACCGTAATGCACTTACCACTACTATGCTACGCCTATTGGCGTACTACTGCGCCTTTAATGGCGCAGGAAGCTAGATACCAGCTTGCGAAACGAGAGGCCGCGGGTTCGATCCCTGCACCGAGATAAATGTTTGTGTGATCCACAAGTATTTGTTTCGGATCTGGGTGTTTGTGAGAGCGAAAAGTCTCTCGAAGTTTCTGATACCCACAATACAAGACTCGTATCTTAATATGAGATCAGAACTATGTATGTGACAGTTGGGTGTATTTATTATTTATTTAGTATTATTACCACTGGTCTGCCTACTCCTGATAGATTGCAGTCATAAATGTAAGAAAGTAGGTACCTGTACAACTACAGGTAATTCCATTGTTTTGTTGTTAAAAAATCATTCCCACGGCGTGTCATTGCTGTGTTTGTGTATAATTTGCATAAATATGTATGTATGTGTCGCCCTTGGCTCGATAAGTGCCACGTGACCATAACTATGCGTGTATTCATAATAAATTATCACGTACTTTAACGGTGAAGGAAAATGTCGTGAGGAAACCTGCATACCTAAAAGTTCATAGGAAATTCTTGGGTATGTAGTCTGACAACCCTCAATAGGCCAGCGTGGTGGACTAAAGCCTAAACCCTCGCCGTTGTAGAGGAGGCCCGTGCCCAGCAGTGGGACGTATATAAATAATAATAAATAAATACACCTAACAGTCACATACATATGTAGTTCTGACCTTACATTTAGATACGAGTCTTATGTCGTGGGTATCACAAACTACGAGAGACTTTTCGCTCTCACAAACACCCAGACCCGAAACAAATATTTGTGGATCACACAAACATTTGTCTCAGTGCGGGAATCGAACCCGCGGCCTCTCGTTTCGCAAGCTGGTGTTTAGCTAACTGCGCTACAGGGCTGTCGTATATGGGGTGATGATTAATAAGTGGGTTCAAAATTATTAGAAAGTCACGCCAATCGCAGCTCCATACAATGGTCTTTCGTCGAGAAACGCCTTTAGTTCATGTTTCAGTCCCATAACCCATTCCATAATTGGCGCACTTATTCTAATCTTTGAATCCATTAAATTGAAGATTTTTATATCTGTAGTAATACCAGGAAAATATAATACAAAGCCTTGGTAACAATTTCCGCGTAATATTAGCAACAACGCTACCATTAAATTGCGCAAAAATAACAAAAAATACAATGTTATAATGTTCCCACCATCGTTCTTGCTGTTTGTATTTACTCAAATATTTGTCCCATTGCTGGGCACGGGCTTCCTCTAAAACTGAGTACGTTAAAGCCTTAGTCCACCACGCCGGCTTAGTGCGGATGGACTACACACCAAAGAACTTGAAGGCATACCGGTTATCTCACGTTGTTTCCCTTTACCGTTTAAGTTCGGGATAATTCATTGTGAATACACACATAACTTAAGTTAAGTTTTGTTCCTGGATTTTGAACCTGCGACTTCCGAAAGTTGAGAACGTGCGCCTTAACCTAGAGGTCATCACTATTAACATTTAACATTGTAGCGTTCTGTGGCCCACTGCTGGACACAGGCTCCCCCCAAAGATTTCCAGAGTGCTCTGCCAGAAACGGCCTGCACCCAACGGCTTTGAGCTGATGATGATGATGATTATTTTATCGTGCTTTATAAAATTCCTTATTACTTTAACAATTTTATACGACTGCCTTATGGTCTCGCGACACAAGTATGTGCCGTGCGATCTAGAGATCTCAGGTTCGATTCCCGGGTCAGGCAGTGTTATTGTTTTTTTTTTCACTAGGAAATTTTTAATATTAGCCCTGAATGTCGAAATGTGCTCGATAAAACGTGCGACTGATATATATCTTGCTAAAAGTGGGTGTAGAAATGCACCTCTGCTTACACCTTCGGGGAATTTAAGCGTGAATATATGTTACTACTAGAAGCTAAACTTACGACAGAAATTATGAAGGGCCAAATAACTTATGTCGCAATGTTTCCAAAGGCCTACATAAGTAGCTGTTTAAGATCACACAAGTACTATTAGACCTTGGGGTCGGAGCTTCTAATTGTGCGAGGTAAGACCGCTAGCTTGCGAGGCCGAGTGAGGCAATCTTTGGGCTCGAAAAATTCCGACCTACATTTTATTTGTATAGTAGCTTATTTGGCTTGTCGACTGACATTTATCGTTTGAAAGAAATATGAGAGTTTTCGTCACAATTTAGAAGAATTCTGATGTTTAGCCCACTCTTTCTTTAATGAAGGAAAATATTTAGTATGATTAGTAGTGATGTCATGGCCTCGAGGTTTAAGCGTGCGGTCGATAATCTCAGCAGTCGCGGATTCAGCTCCTAGGCATACACCTCTGACTTTTCGAAGTTATGTGTGTATTCACAATGAATTATAACGGTGAAGGAAAACATCGTGATAAAACTTGCACACCTGAAAGATCTTAGGAATGTCTAGTGTGTAGTCCGCCAACCCGCAATGTATGAGCGTGGTGGACTAAGGCCTAAACCCTCTCAGATGTAGAGAAGGTCCGTGCCCAGCAGTGGGACGTATATGGGCTGATTATGATGATTCTGCTTGATTAAGTTTTAGGGGAGTATTAAAGGCTAAGGTGTGTTTTACGGGATCTTAGTTACTAATGTTTCATTCGTGTGGTTGTCCTGTTGGTCTCGCGACACAGGTATGTGTCGTGCCATCCAGATGTCCTTATAACAAAGCCTGAATCCTCAGAAGCTCCTGAAAAGGTTACAGAAATTGTCAGTATAAGTAAGGAGTTTAGAAGTTTTCTCTAAAAAACTTTTTAGACTCGCTCTATACTAAACGAGTCAAATAGGTCACACATCTGCCAAATTTGTTCATATAAATAGACCTTTTTACCCACTTAGATGCATAAGCGTGAGTGTATGTGAGTATTAAAAACGCTATTAAGTTTTGCCCAACTCTATACCTTTAGATCGCATCACACTTCCCCCGCAGCTATAAATACTTGGGTTTCCAAACAGGAAATTCATAGTAGCTGCACGGAGTTCGGAATTGAGCTCGAAGACAGCTATACTCGCCTTTTTTTACATTGTATGTACATAGAAAACGCAACCGATGAAATGAAGTCCAATTAAATCACTTTTGCACACCATACCGGAATCAATGAAAGTAACCTTCTTTTAACATCTTACTTTTTAAATAATACATCCATACACACTAACTAACTAACCTAGTCCTCCAACCCGCATTGTATCAGCGTGGTGGACTAAGGCCTAAACCCTCTCAGTTGTAGGGGAGGCCCGTGCCCAGCAGTGGGACGTAGTGTATGGGCTGATGATGCTGATACATACACAACCTCACGCCTTTTCCCGAAGTGGTAGGCAGAGGTGCATTTCTGCACCCATATTTCGGCAACTGTGTTTCCGTCCCACGAACCAAGGGGCGAGCCTATTGCCGTTTTTTGGGCATACAAATATTTTGTCGCGAAACCACGAGGCAGTCATTTCAAATTCTATTTTTTAAACTAATAACCAATCAAAAAAGGCAATAACAAAACAAATCGGCTATTCACCATAGACACGCGACCTCATTATTCGGCTCTCACTTTCTATGACATAACTGTATGGGACCGGTCGCACGTAGTACTAGCGAGTGACGCAACCGCGGACTCCAACATATTGGGACGGACTGGGACACAGTGCACGCAGTAGGACAAGTTCACTTGCGAAGAAAAAGCTATACTATTTATTTAATTATAACTTAAATAATAAATAAATAAATAAATGCACCCAACAGTCACATACATAGTTCTGATTAAGATACATTAAGATACAAGTCTTGTGTCGTGGGTATCAGAAAGCACGAGAGACTTTTCGCTCTCACAAACACCCAGACCCGAAACAAATATATGTGGATCACACAAACATTTGTCTTGGTGCGGGGATCGAACCCGTGGCCTCTCGTTTCGCAAGCTGGTGTCTAGCCAACTGCGCCACGGGGCTGTTATAACTTATTACTTAAAAAATAAACTTAAATAAATAAAATGGGAGAAAATATGCATATTCAGCAGATTTTAGCCGAAATATGCAATAACTGGCGAAATGGAGCAAATATGCTATTGCATATGCCAATATGTAAATGCATATAATCCGGTCTCTAGTTATAAGTTTGCCGGATTTGGTTCCCGGGCTCGGAAATATTTTATTGGATTTTTCTTTTACATAACTCTTAGTAATAACGCGGAATTTGGAAGCTTGCCTCAGACACCGCAATTAAAACGTTTTATCAATATGTTATACGAGCTGACATTGCAAACATACTTCTATTTATTTTTCTACAACTGACATACCTACAACAATGAGGAAAATCATCATCATCATCAGCACATACATCTCACTGCTGGGCACTAGCCTCTTCTACAACTGAGAGGGTTCAGGCCTTAGTCCACCACGCTGGCCTAGTGCGGGTTAGCGGACTACACACATAAGAAATTCTTAAGAACTTTTAGGTTTGATTTTTTTCCTTCACCGTTTAAGTACGTGATTATTATTTTTGAATACACACATAACTTCAAAAAGTCAGAGGTGTGTGTGTGCCTGGGGTTTGAACCCGCGACTGCCGAGATTCTCGACCGCGCGCCTAAACCTCGAGGCCGTCACTACTTCAACATAACGAATCCATTGTAAACTACATACCTGCTTTACTGACATCACTTTTACTACGCGCCAAGATCGAACCTTGACCCGGCAGGTGCCCACGCCACAACATTTGTTCGTAACTACTTGCAAGCTATTGTCTACGGCTTGTACCTTATCTATGTAGAGATAGAGCTCAAAATCCTAGAGCAATTTTTGTGAAAGCTTAAGCAGCGTTCGATAGATGGGCATTATGATTCTCCTGACACGTCCTTGGTGGGTAGACAGGGAGAATACGATATTGATTTATATCCTCAACATAGATTAGTGGCAACGTACCTTGAATATGAAACGCGTGGTACAAGGCTTAAATTCTCAAATCCGCGTCAGGTTGAGGAAGAGTCACGTCCAGCTGTGGGGTATATTTGGGTTTTTTACACTGGCATATTAAAGTACACACCTCTGACTTTTCTATGTTATGTGTGTATTCACAATGAATTACTTACTTCAATTGTGAATGAAAACATCGTGGGAAAACCTGCACACCTAAAAGTTCTTATGAATTTCTCAGGTGTGTAGTCCGCCAACCCGCACTAGGCCAGCGTGGTGGACTAAGGACTAAACCCTCTCTCAGACAGTCCCGTGGTGCAGTTGGCTAGATACCAGCTTGCGAAACGAGAGGCCGCGTGTTTGATCCCCGCACCTAGACAAATGTTTGTGTGATCCACAAGTATTTGCTTCAAGGCTGGGTGTTTGTGAAAGCGAAAAGTCTCTCGTAGTTTCTGATTCACGACACAAGACTTGTATCTCAGTGTGGGGTCAGAACTATGTATGTGACTGTTGGTGTTGGTGTATTAATTTTATTTTTATACACTTTTAGCCAGCTGTATTTCTAAGTCTTACGTAAAGTGAGGCCAGACTATTACCGTTTTTCTGGCACAATCACAAACCACACTTTATAATACATCTGTTCAATCGACACAATTATGTAGCTCCATTGAAATATCTCATAATCTCATCATCATCATCAGCCCAAATATGTCCCACTGCTGGGCACGGGCCTCCTCTACAACTGAGAGGGTTTAGGCCTTAGTCCACCACGCTGACCTAGTGCGGGTTAGTGGACAATAATCTCATAATAAAATCTTAATAAACCAACCTACCCAGCCAAATTAAATATACACACGCATAACGTCTTAGCACACCCTTAATAGACATTTGAATTTAGTCGTGTTATACAGAGTTGAGTAATAAACACCACTCAGGAGCATAACTAACTCCTAATTAGTATAAAGTGCGAGTTCACACAATTACTGCAATTACTCCATTAATGTCAACTCATATCGGAGACAGTGGCTAATTGAATCAGTGGCGCGAGGGGTCAGCTAGAAGGCGGGTATATCACGTATACGTGTAGTCTGTGGAGCAGGCAGAGATTATCGTAGTTAAATATTATTGAAATACAAATTTTTAAATTTGATGCATATTTAAGTAATGGCTGCATTGTTGGTCTAAATAATTGTCCTAGTTTTAGTTGCCGGGAGGTGGTGTTTTTGGGTGTTACCGTTATGGAATCAACACTAACAGGTTTTGATTGTTTTTCCGAAATACAGCATGCTCGCCCACTTTTACATTGTACTTAAATCATCATCATCATCAGCCTAAGGAAGTCCACCGCTGAACACAGGCCTCCCCCAATGACTTTCATAGTGACAGGTCACGTTTGCAATGCAACAGGTGTATGAAAATATATATCTAGAAAATCACGGTTTAAGGAAGTATTCACGGTTAATCTCCACTTGACAGAATATTTTGGACAAAATAAAAATGCACGTAAACCATGTTGCTGTAGGCAAACCACAGGAACACACCTCTGACTTTTCGAAGTTATATGTGTATTTACAATGAATTATCACGTTCTTTAACGGTGAAGGTAAAATTCGTGAGGAAACCTGCCCACCTAAAAAGTTCTTAGGAATTTCTTAGATGTGTAGTCCGCCAACCCGCACTAGGCCAGCGTGGTGGACTAAGGCCTGAACTCTAAACCAAAACCCTAGTAGAAGAGGCCCGTGCCAAGCAGTCGGACGTATATGGGCTGATGATGATGATGATATATATATTAGCCAAGCCTTTTACCTCTATATAACATCCTTATACCAATGGCGCGTATTAAGAATTTGAAAATAAAACTACAATCCCACTGAGTCACGTCTAAAACCGCAGTGTAGTGAACGATAAGGTCACTATTGAAGACGACAATTGAGATGTTTTTTACTGAGTGACTTAACGACCATTGGCGGATTAAGTAGACTGTGACGGGGCCTTGGGTCCCATCTGGCATTGAATATTTCATCTCAATTCAGGTCAAAGATTTGGTAAAATTTTGCACGTTGAAGTAAAGTGCTATGATAGATTAGACGCATGACATGTTTATTGTAAGGTCTTAATTCTTTGGTGAAAATTTGATTCTTAATGTGCATTTGTGCAATAACCGCATGTTACTGTATAAATACTTACACTAACTGCCGACCCGTAGAGAGTAAACAGAGAAATATTTCCACGCCCACGCTTCGTCATCTTTTAAGTCACGTGTTATTACGCGTTAAGAGAAAGAGGCCTAATTTATTTTCGAGTCGTTTCTTACATAGATTTACAGACTTTGAGCTGCTACTAAGAGTTTCAATTTTTTTAAAGTAAAACTTTTATTAAGTACATCGTCTCAAACTTTTTCGTCTGTGTAGCGCATGTCGCGTGACGGTCGGCCGTCAAGGCCAATATGGCGGAGTATTCAATCTTAAAATGAAAAATTATGGTAATGTACCAACTACGAGATATGGTACTATAATCTAAATATTAAATATTTTCTATTTTTTTTTAGTTAAACCAAAAAAGTTTCACTTGCATCGTGGTTTCATAAAACCACACAATATTTTTTTTCAACGTAAAAATCGTAACTTCAGCTTTCGCTGAGGGCGCACTACTTCTATCCAGCACGCCCTGCAATCTCGAGGACCCCTGTCCATCATTTCTTATTAACAAGGGATATAATTGCGAAAATTTCATGCCTCTAATCCAAACACTGGTGTCTTGATGATTTAACTAAAAAAAAAACTTTGCTTTTGAGTCGAAACCGGGACTTTTTGATCGCATGACGCAAATTTTTGCGCGCAGTCTCTAAGTTCTTAAAAATCCATCTATGTTAGTTCATATACTTTCCACTGCGGAGCACGAGTCTCCTCTATACCGATTGTAAGTTTGGAACGATGTTTTTATATGAATGAGAACCTAGAGGCAGACGGTTCGATCCTCGGGCAGAATTAATTATTGCGTCTAGATATTGTGACGTCTAGTTTTTCATTCTTATGACACATCAAGATATTTCGTTTGACAAAATTAGGTAAATATTCATCATCATCCCATATAAGTTCCACTGCTGGGCACGGGCCTGCAACTGAGAGGGGTTAGGCCTTAGTCCATCACGCTGGTATAGTGCGAGTTGGCGGACTTTTTTTTTATACTGGCACGGCAGAGTGACTCCACTGTACCAGTGGAGTCCAAAAAAATAATACCAACCAGCGAGAAACGATATGGTCAGCCGCTGGTCGACACAATTATACCGGCCCGCACAAATGCTTCTTCACGCTTCGCTTAAAGGACCCAGGATCATAGAAAGGAGAGAAAAAGTGAGCCGGCAAACTATTATATACCTAAGAAATTTTAGGTGTGTAGGTTTCCTAACGATGTTTTCCCTCACCGTTAAATTACGTGATGATTCATATATAAATTCTTATATTCGATCTCAAATCCGTCTCACGCGTTACAACAACATGCAATATATACATACACTGGTGCATGGCGCATATAAAGTACTAACCTTGACTACATACAGGTCCTAGCTAATCGTTGTGCAATTGTTTTTCCTCTGCGTTGAAATACCTTACTCTATAGTTTGTATGGAGATTATTAATTCAGTTTCGTAGCTTCATGTTAAATGTTTTATGAGGTAGGTATGTTATTGTAAATATTGTTTTGAAAATTAAAAAAAGTGTTTTAAATCGTTACTTGCTGAATGCTATAAAACGGCGATCGAGTAGTTCCGGGTTCGATCCTGAAGCAAAATATTATTTAAGATAGAAAATTGTAAGTATCATTTGTCATCACATACATACATAACGTCACGCCTTCATTCCCCGGAAGGGTCTGTGTGTTTGTGAGACTGAAAAGTCTCTCGTAGTTTCTGATACCCACGACACAAGACTCGTATCTTAATGTGGGGTCAGAACTATGTATGTGACTGTTGGGTGTTGGGTGTTCCCCGTAATAGGAGGCGAGCCTATTTTATTGTTTTTCGGGCACACATTATTTTTGTCATTACAGAATCTGGAAGTGTGCCTGGCAATTGAACCTGTGTAAACAGATCTAGGCGTTTAAATGTTACAAGCAGAAAGAATACACGCTAATCTTATTGTTGGCTTTCTTAGAAACCGGAAACTGCGCAAATGCCAAAGACGCACGTAATTTGCACAACAAATCGATTTCTGACGCCTTTCGTATTGAGAAACCGTGGTCTTAGCTATTATATATATACTAAAATATAAGATCTCACGTCTCAACTATGTGCCGTGCTATCCAGAGGTACGATTCCCGGGTCGGGCAAAGTTATTGGGCTTTTCCATTAGGAAATTCTCAGTAGCAGCACGGAGTCTGGAAATGTGCCTGAAAAACGGCAGTAGGCTCCCCCTCCTATTACGTGGGACTGATACATACTTTGGCGAAATGTGGGTGCAGAGATGCACCTCTGCCAACTCCTTCAGGAAATAGAGGAATGAAGTTATGTAAATACAAGTATGTAAGTAGTTTGTTTGGTTGTTTGAACGCGCTAATCTCAGGAACTATTTACTGGGTCGAATTGAAAACTTTTTGTGAAATATTATAAGCTGATTATGATCACGCTACGACCAATAGGAGCGAATTAGCAATGAAAAATACAAATATGGAGAAAAAATGTTTGTGGGTTCCGAACTATAGGTAAATAAATACACCCAACAGTCACATACATAGTTCCGACCCCACACTACGATACAAGCCCTGTGTCGTGTATCAGAAACTACGAGAAACTTTTCGATCTCACAAACACCCAGACCCGAAACAAATATTTGTGAATAACACAAACATTTGTCTCGGTGCGGAGATCGAACCCGCGGCCTCCCGATTCACGAGCTGGTGTCTGGCCAAAAGCGCCACAGGGCTGGCGGGGCGTCATGTGTATGTTGGGTCTATCAACCTGTTATATTAAACTTCTTACTATTGTAAGTTTTTGTGATACGGAAATATTCAGTTTATTAACGGCATGTTAATTAGCTTTTAATGATTTCTCACAACGCTAGTAGAATCTCCATTGTTGTGGTTTTTGCACATTCAAACAATCGGATACATGGCTGATTAATGGCAAAAAGTACAATGTACTGGGTAATGTTGGTAGAGTACCTTAGGTCTTTGATCCTGGCTAATTTTAATCATGTTTTTCATTGGTAGAAATGTTATGAATGCGTTGATAGCTTCTAAGGTTATTGTGTGTGAATTATACTGTACCTAGTTGGCTACAAGACATGATAATATGTGTGGAACACTATAGCGATTTCAATACAAATAAATAAATAAATACACCCAACAGTCACATACATTTCTGACCTTACACTAATATACATGTCTTGTGTGGTGTATCAGAAACTAAGAGAGACTTTTCGCTGTCACAAACACCCAGATTCGAATCAAATATTTGTGGACCACACAAACATTTGTCTCGGTGCGGGGATCGAACCCGCGGCCTCTCGTTTCGCAAGCTGGTATTAGCCAACTGCGCCACGGGGATGTCAAAGACTGATTTCCGCGATTCATGTCAACATTGTTTTATGCATTCATACCTACCTTTTCCAAGTATATAATTACTTACTACATAAATTTCCATGTATAATAATATTAATAATCAATTATGAATTATTTAAATATGACCTAGATTCTTAGAATATTCTGTATGCCACACAGTCACCTACCTAGGCCATGTCTCAAACCTAAACAATAACCAATAAAAACTTACGTCATACAAACGGACACTTCGCTCGTAAGTGATAACTGATATATTAGAGGCAGCGCACACTATTAACTTTACACCGACTTTCTTTTTTTTCATCATAAGCCCAGATACGTCCTACTGCTGGGCACGGGCCTCCTCTACAACTGGAAGCGTTTAGGCCTTACTCCACCACGCTGGCCTTTTACGGGTTGGCCGACTACAAAGCTAAAAAAATCCTAAGAACTTTGCAGGTTTCCTCACGATGTGTTCCTTCACCGTTAATGTACGTGATAATTATTTGTGTATACACACATAACTTCGAAAAGTAAGATGTGTGTGCTTGGGGTTGAACCCGCGACCGTCGAGAATCTCGACCGCGTGCTTTAACCTCAAGGCCATCACGACATCTTCCTTTTTTTTAAGTGTATTTCGGGACTTCTATACAATAATGGCATCATCATTATCATCAGCACAGATATGTCCCACTGCTGGGCACGGGCCTCCTCTACAACTGAAAGGGTTAAGTCATTAGTCCACCACGCTGGCCTAGTGCACAGTAAAAGTACGTGACAATTCATTGTGAATACACGGCAAAATTTACATTTGTAATAATATAAAAAAACTCCAAGTCTTAAGTGTGCGCCGTCCGTAACCCCACAATATTGTAGGTTACATCAGTACAGCTCATTATCGCAACGACTTTTTGTATGTTTGTCGTTTTTATTACCGCGCCCTACAAACCGAAGGGCCTCGACAACTCCATCTCGTTCAACCATTACTTCTTATCTGCAAATATTTGCTTCGTTTTGTAACATAGAAACTTATGTGTGATGTATCAATGATCGTAAATGTAAAGCATGCGTCTTACTGATGGGCGCGTCATCATCATCATCAGCCCATATAGCGTATATACGCCCCACTGCTGGGCACGGGCCTCCTCTACGACTGAGAGGGTTTAGGCCTTTGTCCACCACGACGGCCTAGTGCGGGTTGGCGGACTACACACCTAAGAAATTCCAAGTACTTTTAGGTGTGCCGGTTTCCTTCCGATGTTTTCCTTCACCGTTAAACTCGCTTCCACAACTATGAGGTAAGAGTTTAGTCCACTAAGCTGGCCTACTGCTGGTAGGCGGACAAAACTCCTCAGAAATTCTTTAGAATATTTAGGTGTGCAGGTTTTCTTCAGTGGCGGTACTTCCATAGAAGCCCAAAAGCCCAGTCTGCCTTTTAAAATTCCAAATAACATATTTTAGGCTTGAAATCTTTATTTAACTAAAGCAATTTGTTAAATAAAGAGCCCATAATAAGCAAATATAAACTAGAGATAACACAATTAACGTTTAACGCTTTTGGGCTTCTATGGAAGTCCCGCCACTGGTTTTCTTATATTTTTTAACGTTAAAGTGATGGACAATATACATATGTATGTAAAAACACACTAAACTCCTAAAATTTAGTAGTGTGTACCGGGGTTTGAACCCGCAACCGCTAAGATTTTGCCCCGATCGTGTGCGCCTTTAGGAAGCCATTACGCTTTTAGGAAGTGATTAAGATTGATAATTATGCATAAAAGGTACGCAATTAAGATCAAAGGAAAGTGCTTAGTCTTCAAATCCGCGCTCATAATTTTGTTCATCTGATTCCTTATCGAAAAAAATATGTCAGGTTGGAAAGAATTCAGTTTACATTATTATCAGCTACCTCATTAATAATTATATTAATGTAATTCCGGAAACATTCTCAAGTAATTTTCATGTTTTTCAATTAACAATACAATGATTTTATTAAACAAATCAAATACCTAAGTGCAAAATTCCTTATATTTACTAGATTTTACATTGATCATCAGCCCATATACGTCCCAGTGCTGGGCACAGACCTCCACTACAACTCAAAGGGTCTAGACCAGTATTACTCTATTTACTGTATACTGTAACATGCGAAATACAGTGTATGAAATTACTGTATTTTTTGTCGATACAAAATTGTCTGATAAATCGTAAATATAACACTTGATCTTAAGAAATATAAAGGTAGTATAAATAAAAATAGTTATTACGCAGCGCCAAATAATATAAGATACGAGATTCCGTGTGGGCTTTAATTTGAGACTTTTACATTTAGCATGATATTGTGTGTTATTCGTTGTTCGTTGGATGTAAATATTGTTTGCTCGATTTTATTAGACTCGACTGATTGTCTGATTAAAAAGTTTAAATATGCCGAAAATTAGTTTTGAAAGTAATAAAGCAAAAGCCAACTCCAAAAAAAAAGAAGCGACAATATAAACAAAAGTTTTAATTATGCACTCCTCACGATGTTTTCCTTCACGGTTAATGTAATAATTCAATGTGAATACACACATAATATTGACTAGAAAAAAATATTCATTTATACTAAATTTTATAAACAAATAGTTGGTATAAAATGCGGAAGTGTTTGTGTCGTGTTGCATAATGTTTTAATTCACTTAATGGTCACGTAAACATATCTACCAGCGCGCGTTTACGTAACGCAAACGTGCTGAGCTGCGGTTTTTTTTTTATTATCGAATAGTACAAAAATATTCACGCCACTACCCTAGGGGGTAGGTAAGAGTGCATCTCTTTACTGACTTTCAATATTTTGTTTTTAAGGTTCATGTGTCAGGCTATATCCTGTATATATTCTGCCCTGTGGCGTTAGAATCCCACCACAGTATCCCCTGCCTGTCGTAAAAGGCAACTCAAAGGGGCACTTGGGGTCACTGGGCGCGCTACTGGGGGCAGCGCGACCTCACTGTAAGTGTCACCGAGAGGGGCGGCGGCACCGTGGTCTGTGTCCGTCACGGGCGTCCACCAACAAGCAGGGCGCCCGAACCAAGCTAGCAGGAGTGCAACTGCGCCCCCCACAACTCCGAGACGGCCGAGACATTTTTTGTCTCGGATGCGAATCGGGCGGCTGCGGCATCATTTTGGGTGCTTCTTGCCCACACACCGTCGTCGCCCCATTCGGCACGAAGATGGCCTGGGGGTTTTGATCGGTATGCCAGCATAGGGATTTTGTTAGGGACCTAGCCCGGCAATAACATCTGCGCGGACATGACGTCGCCGCGCGCCGGGCTGGAAGGCCTGTGACCCCGACATCCGCTTCCCGAACCCGTCCCCCAGGATCGGCGGGAAGAAAAGCCATAACCAGTTTTCCCTTCGAGAAAAATTAAAATAAATAAAGGGGTAAGTATATCGTCGTATGATCACATTTTTAGACTCTGTGCTACTAAATTTCCTAATCAGACAACCTAATAACACTTTGTATGGGACAAGCATGCTTTGTAAGCAGTGATGGCCTCGAGGTTTAGGCGCGCGGTCGAGAATTTCGGCGGTCGCAGGTTCAAACCCCAGGCACACACCTCTGACTTTTCGAAGTTATGTGTGTATTCACAATGAATTATCACTTGCTTTAACGGTGAAGGAAAACATCGTGATAAAACCTGCACACCTAAAAGTTCTTAGGAATTTCTTAGGTGTGTAGTCCGCCAACCCGCACTAGGCCAGCGTGGTGGACTAAGGCCTTAACCCTCTCACTTGTAGAGGAGGCCCGTGCCCAGCAGTGGGACGTATTTGGGCTGATGATGATGATGATGATGATGGGACAAAGTGCTCGGAATCCGGGAATCGAACTTGGTACCTTCAGATCGCAGCCAACTTGTACCGCAAGACTACGAGGCAGTCAAAGATTCAATCCACAAAATTTGGGTTGGTAATACCTAATACATATTTGAAACCACCTGAGAATTGTTAAACATTGACTCATTCAATAAACTAAATGTAATTTGCTTTCTAAAATACAATTTCCCGGAATTGAATCCCATTCACACGTCTATGAGTTGACTCATTGTGTTTGCGCAACGTCGAAAGTCGGGTATAATAAAAAAAAACACGTTATTCTTTATAATTTCGCAAATTTATTGAAACATTCTTAAGACTAGTTTCTGCTTAAATTGGGGTCAATTCGGAATTCGCGAGATTCATTCGACATTCGATAGCATATGTTATTCGGAATTGACCCTCATATAAAAATAGCAGATTAATGAATTCTGATAAGAAGTGTAAATATTTTGTTGTCCAATTATTACTGACTTGATTACTAAATTTAGGAATGTAAATACTAGCCTTTGTTATTATGACAATTATTGCATGGCGACTTAATAATATCAACCGGTACCACATAGCGATGAATTTTATTGATGGTAAAATAAAAGATGTAAATAATTGCAGTATAGTCCAAATTTAAAATTGCCAGTTGACACAATTTTGTATATAAACTGATCTTGTAAACTATTAGCGGATTGGAATACTCTACCACCACTAAATTATATTAATATGTTAATACAGAGTGTAAATAGAACGTGATCGAAAACTAACACATGTACTAGTTACGATGATGACAAACATATTATTTTATTTATTTATTTAGAGACACCATCGACAGTTACACATACACTTTAAAATACAGTTGAATAAATAGCATTGGACATTGCGTACCATCATTATAGGTGAATACAACATTCTTGATATTATTGCTCAGACACATTAATTATTTATATTACTATTGGAAATTATATTTAATAATAAATATGCTATTATAATAATATTAATTATATATAAAAAAAAACAAAATTAAAAAATAGTGCGACGATACAAAAAAAAAGAATTAAATTATAAATAAATATAACCACATTCGAAATTACAACTAGGAAATTACAATTTTTGCATTTAATTACATTTATTATTAAAAACTATCTTATGAAAGAATAAAAATGAAAACATAAAAATGAAAACATAAATTAAAATCATAGATAAAACCCGACTAGTAACGATGTAGTAGCGATTTTAAGTATAATGACTTAAAGGTTACAGTGGAGGACCTGAAGATGTCAATGTCATTTATGTTGTTGCAAGCTTCTATGGCACGGTTTAAGGGAGTTGAGATCTTTGTTCTCAATGGAGCTTTTCTGAAGGTATATTGACGTTAAAAAACAATTAATCAAGTCATTTCACATTCGACATAATCTGAGTTACATCACTATTGTATTTATTTATGCAATATGTGAGAAATATTCGATCCGAATATAAGCAGTGATGGCCTCGAGGTATAGGCGCGCGGTCGAGAATTTCGGCGGTCGCAGGTTCAAACCCCAGGCACACACCTCTGACTTTTCGAAGTTATGTGTGTATTCACATTGAATTATCACTTGCTTTAACGGTGAAGGAAAACATCGTGATAAAACCTGCACACCTTAAAGTTCTTAGGAATTTCTTAGGTGTGTAGTCCGCCAACCCGCACTAGGCCAGCGTGGTGGACTAAGGCCTAAACCCTCTCAGTTGTAGAGGAGGCCCGTGCCCAGCAGTGGGACGTATATGGGCTGATGCTGAATTCGATCCGAAACATATTAAAACCTCTCTGATCCATTTGACACTTACATTTAACATAGGCAGCTTCGACCTGTTATTGAAGCATATAGGCAGCTTCAACCTCTGAATTTTGTGTTACAGTAATACACGCGTCTTAAAATTTCACTCTCATACTTTTTTCATAATGCGCTTAAAGAAGTATAACTTCAAAAATATTTTTACAACCTAAACTATTACTTCTCTCAGTTTTTGATCACGGTCTGTTTACACATTTTATAGGCTTTCAGTGAGACAAAGATATATGCATATGTATAAAAATCGTTTATTAAAGTTTGTACCCAAATATTACACTCTTTGGCATGAGACATTCACTCATTATGGCGGCACGGACGGACATATAACTTACAACAATTGTATATACTAACGGACTAGGTCACCTAACATAGGTCCCAACATAGGCTTACACATAAAATTTAGCTCAACTAAGAACCAGTTAAATATTCTCAAACAGGGCACCAAACCTTGTTCCACTATATCCTTATAGTACTATGGAACACTAGTCCGTCAATATTACTTCCACGCTTAACTATGGTAACTTAAAGCACCAATACTTGGTAGTTAAAGGCACAAACAGGCGGAGAGGGGGGGGGGGGGGAAACAGGACAAAAGGAGGGAGGGAATTACATTTATAAATATAAAAAATATATAATGCCTCAACGACCTTTCTCAACCTCACATTAAAACATTAATTACGTAACAATAACATTTATTCTTAAAAATAAAAATTTATATAATAAAGTTATTTTTATTCGAAAAATTTAACACTAAAATGCTTTCACTTATTGACGGGCCGAGACGACCCCCGGTTGAGAAAGGCCCGTCCGAATTAATAATCTATTGACATACTATAAACGCGCCCAACATACTATATGCGTTGCGTAAAAATTTGCATAGAAGAGTCTCGTAACACTTCACTACGCTTGCGCAACCCGTATGTGGCACACAGAACTTGTCAAAATAAAAGGCCGATATTTTTCTCATAAGCGGCCTTGGAGGCCCTTGCGAAACTCGTTGTGAAAGCGCCGAAGTTAACTAAAGCTTTACTTATCTAATTGGGTATTTGTAATGGTCGAATAGGTTACGAAACTTGGAATTGAACTCGGGACTACATACTACAAATATAGAATAAAAAAATATATGGCTTCTATAAACAGAGAATATGATTTTTTTTATGAAAATTTAAGTTTAAAGTTATAATCAATTATAATATTAAAGTTTTATTATGAGATAATTAATTAAATTACCATTTCATTGAAGTAGTTGGCAGTCAAATACCCAAATTAAACTACCGTACATATAATGTGGTGGGGACGTCAGTCAGTTACACCTACAATTGAGTCAACATTGAATCGAGTTAAATAGGAAACGGCGCATTATGGACACTCCTTAGACCCATCAACTTTGACCTAAGACCCGCGAGATTTCTTAATTAAACAATTGATCCCGGAGACAAAGAGACCCTCTCCTCCGCGACGAGGAAAAGGGCTTTGTTTCAAACCTTTTGAATTACAATTAAAAATATAAAAATCGAGTCGGAAAATCGGTATTATCGAGAACAATCGATACTTTAAATACTGGCTGAATCGAGTCGTGTAGGTCAATTGACAACCTTAAACTAAGGCACATAAAACACAATACTGGCACTTTTAACACTCGGTCTCCCCCTCCTTCCTCTCATGGATGTAATGCTCCACTTCTCGTAAAGAGTTGAACAGTCTCCAGGCCATCACAACGCCTACTATTTCCACCAACGAAATCAGCAGGGACGCACCAGCTACCGACGAGCTGATGATCTTCGTATACACAGAGGCTACCTTCGCACACCCAAGTCTTTCATTGGCCTCCTTATCAGTGAAGTCACACGTTGCTCTGTAATAACTATCCAGACAGCACGTCAAAGGCAGGTCGTTTCTCCAGCTCCTGTAGTCTCTTGCGTCGTTAGCTCCGCAGCATCTCAGCTTCCTCTCAATTCTCCCAAAGGCTTTGAAGACATCAGGGTTGGATTGGGCGTTGTAGTACCCGTCGTACACAGTATCCTTGATGAATCTATCAGTGTCCTCTCCGTCGACGAAAACGAAGATGAGCGTTGCAGCAATGGCTTGGCCAAGTATGATGAGGATCAAGAAGATCCCATAGATGCCCAGGAGTCCGCGGCTTTCCTTGTTAGCTCCGCAGTAACCACAGAACGCGACCAACATCACAAACAGTCCGAGGAGAATGAACAGCCATGGGGCGACTTGGGGCCAGTAGACCCGATAGTCCAACAGATAATGGTTGCTGTTCCTCAAGCTGACGAACTCTGTTAGCTGCACGAAAAACCATATTCCGGTGGCCGCTGTGACGAGGCCGAACACTGCGTAAATAACATTCACTACGTACAAGACCGAGCGTATCATATCTTCTTTAGACATTTTGGTAGGTCCGCGCGCACAGATGGTTGTCAACGAAATGAGAGGTGCAGTGGTTATGCAACTAGTTTTATAAACGTGGTCGCCGCGCCTTAACGCTAATGTGCGAAGGCTATGCGTGTACGCTCAGTAAAGATTGATGGAATGATTGCTTGACGGTATTGTTTAGGCCATTATTTAATTAAGTGATGACGGTAATAATGTAATTAATATAAATGTATTTCGAATATATTGTTCAATGAATAATTAGGTAATAAATGTAAATGTTAAAATTATTAGAAATAATTTATGGTATATAAGACAGTTTACGAGTTCTAATAAAGTAAATATTTCTACTAATTGTTTAGCTACTTAAATACAATAGTCCCAAAGCAAATGTACACTAATAGAATTTGTCATTAACAGTCGTTATAATTTGCATTTATTAATGTTATGTAAAATATTGTAAATTCTACTTTTTTTCGTTTTGTTCAACTTCTCCACGTTCATGTGTTGTATAATGGTGGAAACTTGATTTTGTTAAACTTTAGTAATACTAATTTGTATATTTATTTCTAGCGGTGCCCAGCTTGTCCCTATGTCATCTATTTCTATACCAAAAATTATTGAAATCCGTTGAGTCATTTTTGAATTTATTTAAATAAATAAATACACCCAACAGTCACATACATAGTTCTGACCCCACACTAGGATACAAGTCCTGTGTCGTGGGTATCAGAGACTACGAGAGATTTTTCGCTCTCACAAACACCCAGACCCGAAACAAATATTTGTGGATCACACAAACATTTGTCTCGGTGCGGGGATCGAACCCGCGGCCTCTCGTTTCGCACGCTGGTGTCTAGCCATCTGCGCCACGGGGCTGTCAATTTCTTATAAACTTTTCCTCTCTATAATGTTGGTACGTATAGATGACCCTCCTTATATTACATACATCCATAATTCTCTAGACAGCTTTACGCTCATAAGTAATTACAGTGATACTTGATGGTAATTATACGATCCGGTTTAAATATAGGTATATTAAAAGCCAAATAACTATTCTGATCTGCAATTTACGTTATCACGTCGACCTTTTCGACGTGTGTATGTATATTATATTTAAAACATCAAAACCACTAGTTAAAAGGTATATGTACGTAAGTACAGATATTCACCTCTACCTATCCCTTATAAGGTGGTTATTTTGTCTTAATATTAAATGTAATGATGTCTTGAAGCGCCTCACATCTTTTCCCTAAATATAATAATTTCCTTGGAAATATTTTACTTATTTTATGTGTCATCGTTTGTGGTTTAGTAATTTTGGAAACACCTACAGGAAAACCAAATTAACTTAATACACAGTTTATTTATTTTTCCGTTATTAAAACCATCAAAGTCTTATATGCTTTTTGTCTAAAGTTGTAGATGTTAAGACTTTGCTCTGGTCTAGTGTGTGTTGGTAGATTCAACAATCCTTCTAGTATTTTCCAAACTTTTAGTTTAATAAAACAGTGTCCCCAAATTTGCTAAATTAACGAACAATGCTGTTATTTCATGCCTTACATAACACTTACGTATAGAAAGAGATTACGCAAGAGATTTTTTCCATTTCTAAAATTTAATTATATGACAAGAGGTACATATACATACACGCTTGTGTCCATAAAGGGATCGGCAGAGATGTATTTCTTCATGCACGTTTTGCAATCGGTTTTATTTTTAATTCCCAGTTTATTGATTTTCCAGATTAAATGCCGCTAAATAAACCCTAGACGAGAATCGAACTCAATTAAGATCACGGCCATCAGACCAGAATTTATGTCATCATCAGCCCATGTACGTCCCACTGCTGAGCACGGGCCTCCTCTAATACTTTAGACCTTGGTCCACAACGCTGGCCTAGTGCGGGTTGGCGGACTACACACCTAAGAAATTCCTTAGAACTTTTAGGCGTGTAGGTTTCCTCACGATGTTTGCCTTCACCGTTAAAGTAAGTGATAATTTATTATGAATGCTCACATAACTACGAAAAGATAGAAGCTAAATTAGCCCTATACGAGAATCGAACTCAAATGAGATTGCATCCAATGGCATGATCAATTGAAATTGTACATTATATAAATCAAACAGATTACATCATATAAAATATACAACGTGTCCATATCGCGAACGATGCAAAAACCTGCCCACAATAATGACTATATTGTCATATAAGCGCATTTAAAATAAATTAATGCGAACTAATTTAGACGAAACCGCACGTTGAAGTATTTACGTCCATTCAAATGCGGCTAGCAAATTGCCATTGAGTTAGCAAAACCACTTTTGTGTGAAATATTAATGTCACGTTTATAATAATTGTGAGGGCGGTTAACTGTATTTTATTTGATTGTCTATTGAAAAATATTTATTGGTTTTTCTTTTACATATATACCAGTGGCGGTACTTCCATAGAAGCCCAAAAGCGTTCCATGTTAATTGTGTATTGTCTAGTTTATAATTGTTTATTGTAGGGTGAGGATATTCTCATTTATATGTCAAATTGCTTTTATTAAATAAAGATTTAAAGCTCAAAGATTATTATTAGGAATTATGGAAGGCAAACTGGGGTTTTAGGCTTCTATGGAAGTACCGCCACTGATACATACATATGCACATACATATTACATACATATATACCAGTGGCGGTACTTCCATAGACGCCCAAAAGCCCAGCATGCTTTACAGAATTCCGATTAATTATCTTTAATCTATAAATCTTTATTTAACAAAAGCAATTTGACATATAAATGAGAATATCCTGATACCACAATAAACAATTATAAACTAGACATTACACTAATAACGTGTAACGCTTTTGGGCTTCTATGGAAGTACCGACACTAATATGTATATACATACACCCATATTTCACTTATTGTGATTTCATCCCTTATTGGGTATGTCATCAGCCCAAATACGTCCCACTGCTGGGCACGGTCCTCCTCTACAACTAAGAGGGTTTAGGCCTTAGTCCACCACGCTGGCCTAGTGCGGGTTGGCGGACTACACACCTAAGAAATTCCTAAGAACTTTTAGGTGTGCAGTTTATATCACGATGTTTTCCTTCACCGTTAAAGCAAGTGATAATTCATTGTGAATACACACATAACTTGGAAAAGTCAGAGGTGTGTGCCTGGGGTTTGAACCTGCGACCGCTGAAATCACAGCTGTCAACAACTACATACATACATTTAATACTCGTGGTTATAAGGAAAACGTAATTTATTTATTATTTTGTGTATACATGTAGCACAACACTTAAATTACAACTTCACCCTAATTAAGTATGCAATAGTAAAAAAATATGAACTAACATGATTCATAGTAATTACATGATTAATTATAATCAACCCTTTCATAAGCTGGGGTGGAAATTAAAACATGCAACTTTATGTTAGACGGGGTGGAGTTATCTTCATAATCTTGAATTCATATCTATAAGAGTTTGTTTAGTTTAAAATTAAAATAATAATATAATACTATTTATTTTAATTGAAAAAAAATCACTATTAAAATAAAATAGAGATACAAACTGTAATAATGTGTTAATAGGCAGTGATGGCCTCGAGGTTTAGGCGCGCGGTCGAGAATTTCGGCGGTCGCAGGTTCAAACCACAGGCACACACCTCTGACTTTACGAAGTTATGTGTGTATTCACAATGAATTATCACTTGCTTTAACGGTGAAGGAAAACATCGTAAAAGTTCTTAGGAATTTCTTAGGTGTGTAGTCCGCCAACCCGCACTAGGCCAGCGTGGTGGATTAAGGCCTAAACCCTCTCAGTTGTAGAGGAGGCCCGTGCCCAGCAGTGGGATGTATTTGGGCTGATGATAAGATACAAACTAGCGCCTGTATTTACGAAAGGTGCACGCCTACGCTCAAGTTAGCTATATTTAAGTCCAACATAATAAGAGTGTATTACTTCTTATCGGACACTTTAAAAGGCTACTTATAGAATTTCTGACTGAAAAATCCAATACCAAACCTATACTGGAATCGAATGCATAACTCCTAAATCAAGACCTATGTCATCATTAATCTATATTTCACAACATAAACCTACATAAATGCACAAAAATATAAGTAAAAGTAATAAAAAAAAATACACCATACACGCACGTCAGTCAATAAATTGACGGTAGTAATGATCGTCAATTCAGCTTGATCGTATGCAGGTGGCCTTAAAAGCTTGGACCCCAGAGGCGCGCTCTCGTAACACCTCAAGTACCTTATCGGTGACACACTTTTTATTGCCCGCGATGGTTTAGTAGCGCACGAGAAGATATTAGTGGGCGGTACAAGATTACATTCCCCATTATTGTTTATATTAAATGTTGATATCATGAGAAATTTATAGGGGCAAGTATTTTTATTATTATTTCGCTGCGACTCAACAAATATACTTAAAAATATATAGACATTTGTATTTTTATACACATTATGTAAGTAGTATGTATCTCTCAGGATTCACTATAAATCCAGACACATTGCGGTTTAAAATATTCATATACAATCACGCATGTAGTCCCGAAAAGTAGGCAGAATTGTATTTCTAAACTTAAATTTCGCTAGGTAGGTAAATACTAATATTAGGGGGAATGGTTCTTGCGTAACATTTCCAAACTCTTTACTTTTGAATTTCCTAATGAAAAAAATCTATTAACCCTACCCAATCCAAGATTAACATCTTTCAACCGCTCTCTTATATCACTGGACCAATGTTTTTTTTCTCTATATTATTATTTTAATCAATTGATTATGCTAGTCCCATAGTACCCTTATAGAGTTATGACAAAAAAAGGGATATTACATTTTTAAACTATACATAAATCTGTACGCTTTAGTATCTTCACTGTAAGGCTTTAAAAGAATTAATAAATACACCCAACAGTCACATACATAGTTCTGACCCCACACTAGGATACAAGTCCTGTGTCGTGGATATCAGAAACTACGAGAGACTTCGGCCTCACAATCACCCAGCCCCGAAACAAATATTTGTGATCACACAAACATTTGTGACAGCCCCGTGGCGCAGTTGGCTAGACACCAGCTTGCGAAACGAGAGGCCGCGGGTTCGATCCCCGCACCGAGACAAATGTTTGTGTGACCCACAAATATTTGTTTCGGGTCTGGGTGTATGTGAGAGCGAAAAGTCTCTCGTAGTTTCTGATACCCACGACACAAGACTTGTATCTTAGTGTGGGATCAGAACTATGTATGTGACTGTTGGGTGTATTTGTATTTGTATTTGTCTCGGTGCGATGAATAAATAGCAAAATAGTTACTCCTATAGATGAATCGCCTACCGTACTCGAACTGTTATGAGATGTCATTATTAGCTATAGATTTATCATCAGGCGTCTAAAATTATTCATATTGACAGCTTTAGCTCAGTTAGTTACAGCTAACATATAAAACGTGATGCTGGTTCAATTCCGAGGATGTGACAATATTACTTATATGGTCCTAAAATATTAGTTTTAAGCCAAAATACGACCCACTGCTGGGCACGGGCCTACTATAAAACTGAGTTACGGAATGTCAGATTACACACCTAATAAATATTGTCGTTTCTACAAATTTAATTCGACATTTCTCTAGGTCCCTTTATTCTTAACGAGATATTGAATTTGGACATAAACTAATAAGTATACTAATGTGGTTGATACAGAGTTTTATCATTAATACGTTTCAAATTTATAACAAGTCGTATTTATTTCAAGTCGTGATGGCCTCGAGGTTTAGGCACGCGGTCGAGAATCTCAACGGTCGCGGGTTCAAACCCCAGACACACACCTCTGACTTTTCGAAGTTATGTGTGTATTCACATTGAATTATCACGTACTTTAACGGTGAAGGAAAACATCGTGATAAAACCTGCACACCTAAAAGTTCTTAGGAATTTCTTGGGTGTGTAGTCCGCCAACCCGCACTAGGCCAGCGTGGTGGACTAAGGCCTAAACCCTCTCAGTTGTATAGGAGGCCCGTGCCCAGCAGTGGGACGTATATGGGCTGATGATGAAATTTATAACATAATTTTTAAGACTTCCTTTTTCCATAAACCACATGGTCTACAAAAATTACAATTAACCCGTCATTTTTAGACTATATTCATTTTAATGCTGCCGACTGCCTCGTGGTCTTGCGGCACAAGTATGTGCCGTGCGATCTAGAGGTCCTGTGTTATTGGGTTTTTCCATTAGGAAATTCTCAGTAGCAGCACGGCGTCTGGAAATGTGCCCGAAAAGCGGCAATAGGCTCGACCCCTATTACGTGGGACTGATACATACCAGGCGAAATGTGGGTGCAGAAATGCCCCTCTGCCTACCCCTTCATGGAATACAGGCGTGAGGTTACGTATGTATGTATCCTTGACTCAGTAGAAAATTAACTAAATTATCTAATAATATTTATATGTAAAAATGCACCTCTACCCTTTCGAGGAATATTAATGTTTGTATGTATATTGTTAGAAACTAAAACTGAATTATTTAAATCTTTTAAAATGACTGTTATTCGTTCTGATGCCGTAACATTAGTAACCAAATAATAAGACTCGCGTAAAAACTTTCAGGCCGATCAAGAAAATAGACGATCTGTGTCGTTTTCCCGCGTTTGCTCTATAGTCGCCAATGCAGTGTTGCCACCCACACCAACTTATTTCTGACAATATATTAATTTCGGTAACCAACGAAAACAATTCACAATATTTCCATCGCTTGTAATACCAACATTAGAACCACAAACTATGACTTGTATGAATCAATTGTATTTCATTGTATACCTGCTTTGTGGCGCACCTGAACCTTTGTACCTACACGTAGCAAAACTATACATTTGAATTTCAACCCTACCCTTTAAATAACAAAGTCTAAATCGTATTCTTAAATATTCAACACCTTTTAACAAATATTGTCACTTGATTTTCAATTATATTGACAAGGTTATAGAGTTTAAATTCACAATGGCAGGTTAAGATGAATCTGAACGATGACGTAATCCTTGTATTTTTCTCACATACTGTATTGTGTATTTACGGTCCCATTTTGTTACGAAGTGTGTAATTTTTGTTTGACACGACTCGCCGATTCGTTCTGTAATAAATATAGATTTTTATAGGGCTTGATAAAAGCTAGATTGAGAGCTGTTATGGCCTAGTTAGACCTTATGAGATTCAACTCCAAGTTATAATATGAATTTCATCAAATAGAATAACTTAAAATCGTTTCTTAACTCATCTTTATAGTAACAACTATATTTGTAGAATAGAATAGAAATAAACTTTATTGTACATACACAGGAAGACAAAACAAAAAAAAGAAAAAAAATACATATTCAAAACATAGAATGCACGTACAAATGGCGGTCTTATCGCTGTGAGCGATCTCTTCCAGACAACCATGAGGTGAATATAGTGGAATAATTTTTGGCGCATATACATACTTACAATACATAAATACAATACAATAAATATAAATAAGTTCTTATAATTATATCATCATCAGCCCATATACGTCCCACTGCTGGGCACGGGCCTCCTCTACCATTGAGAGGGTTTAGACCTTAGTCCACCACGCTGGCCTAGTGCGGGTTGGCAGACTACACACCTAATAAATTTCTAAGAACTTTTTAGGTGTGCAGGTTTTATCACGATGTTTTCCTTCACCGTTAAAGTACGTGATAATTCATTGTGAATACACACATAACTTCGAAAAGTCAGAGGTGTGTGCCTGGGGTTTGAACCCGCGACCGTCAAGATTCTATACATACAATATACATACAAGGATTATATACATACAAGTAATGATGAGTAGCGTTTAAAGGAAGAATAGTTAAATTGCTAGATATCACAACAGAGTTTAATAAATTTGATCTATAGTCTTGCTTAATTAAGCATGTATTAAAGTCTCCTATAATGATAGTATGATCAAAATTACCAGAGAAGTTTTCTAGTAGTTTTTCAAAGGAAGAAAAAAAATTGACACGTAATGACGGGCAATAATATACGCCCAGAAGAATTTTAGTGTGGGCGAGAGTCACTTCAATAAGAAGATGTTCTCCATCGTTTGGCGGAGGGGGTTGCGCAGACATACTTATAATAGAAAAAGGAATGTTACTACGAAGATAAATGGCAACACCACCACCTGCACCACTGGCCCGGTCATTACGTATCAATTGGAAACCTGGTAAGGAGTAAGACGTCGAAAGTAAGTAAGTAAATTCCAGTAGTAAAGTGAGCCCGCTGAGTTTGTTTCGCCGGGTCTTCTCAGTCAGGGTCGCGTTTGGATTCGGTGGTACCATTAAAATAATACGTGACGTTTCGGAAATACACAAGGTCCATCTCGTTATTTACTTTAAAATAATAATAATAAGATTTTATGTATTTCCTGATGAAAACTAAAAATAAATTATAAAAAAAACCGTAAATATTTTTGTACAAATTATATAAAATGAACCATAGTTCAATTATAATGTAATAATAAAAGATTTTTCTTTTCTGTATTGACTTGTCATAAGTGCTATTTGATTGCCTACGTGACCAAATAAAGCAATTTCATTTCATTTCATTTCAAAGAAGACAAGGTTTCAACCATGATTCCGAAATCAATATGGCGTGAATATTTTTATGATTAAACGATGCCAGCATATCGGAATAATGTGCCGGAATACTCTGAGCATTGATATGTAGTATATTGTAATTTTTATGGCAATCAATAAACACAGACTTAATTGAGTCTTCGAGAGAGGGTATACTGCTATAACTATCAGTGCTTTCATCTGAGGCAATTGATGAGGAACATGACAAATATTCATTGCTGTGATTTAAATTGCTGTTATGTAACATATAAATTTAAATATTTTTTACGTTATTATAAATAAATAAACATATAAATATTTTAAAATTATTCAAGCTTATTCACCTGCCAGTTGTGTTGAACATTTAAATATTTGAAATTAAAAAAACCAAATGTAACAAAACCACACAAAAATGATAATAAAATAAAAAAATTAAAATTCATAAAAGATAAATGCTTTCATACTGACTACTTAAAAAGAGAGAAAAAAAGCAAATAACGAATGCTAACAATCTTACATTCACTAATATTGGAAATGAAACACTATTATTTATTTAATACAAACATAACTGAGGGTAAAATAAAAATTAATTTGTTGATATCAACAAGAAGTGTCAGATTCGCCAGTAACGTGATAAGTCAGTACAAGGTATCGCAATACAAAGTATCTTAACAAAAATTAACACTACGCAACTATTTTTTAACTGTTGCACCTCGTCTGGTCTTCATTGGGGCTGTATTACGACCACCTGCTGCTTCCTTGGTTGCGGTTGTCGTCTTCACGGGCACAATAGCATCGAGCTCCTTCACAGTGTTGTCGCGATGTCGCACATTGTCAGGCCCGAGAACATAAATGTTGCCCTCACGCGTCCAACATTTGGTGACTCCAAACATTTTCCTCGCCGACATAAAAATGTCATGTCGAGCTTTTGTGAGGAATTCAGATAATGTTATTCCTGAACCTTTGAGATTGGTTTTGGAAGACCACAATTTGTCTCGAAGAAGCAAGTCATTTAATTTGAATAAGATTGGACGTGGTTGGCTCGCAGTGCTACGGCCCAATCTGTGACAACGAGTGAGTTTGTCTGCCGTGAATCCAGATTATCGAAGAATCTCCTTGACGCATTTGACAACAGCTGTTGCAGTGTCTTCGTTCTGTACTTCAGGCAGACCATGCAGCAGGAGGATCTTTCGGCGCCGCTGCATTTCCAAATGGTCAACTTGTTTTGCGAGTAGTTCAATTTGACTTTGGAGAATGTTCATGGACTTTAACATAAATTCTCGGAACGTATTGAAGCTGCTTGCTAAGGTATCGGCTGGAGTATTACAATGCGATGTTGTCTTCGGCAACTGCTCCATAAACGCTTCCATTTGCTCATTAAAGGACTGGACGATTTGATTCGTGGATTGTGAAACGATAGCCTCCATATTCGTGTGATGTGCGGTGGTGGTGTATAAGACACAGTGGAAAAGTTCGTTGTGTGGTTAAGTGTGATATCAGGAAACACTCACTGGCAGGTACTGTAACTTCTAATTACATTTACACATAATCAACACTTGCAAATACAGTAAAAAACAATTTTAAATTTTAAAATTCGAAAACAACGTATGTCACTTTAGCACCCAACCATAGCCCAATTTTTGTACCAATTTTTGAAGTGAAAACTACTTTAGCGGCGCTGTGCACTTTTTTGGGATGCGTAAAAAATGTTGAACTCGCGTCGGTTCACGTGACCCTCATCGAAAATGCGTAATTATGTAATATAAATTGTCATGTTTGTATACAATAGCGCAATTAATATCGTATTTTACCACGTAAATGATA
This sequence comes from Hemaris fuciformis, assembly GCA_907164795.1. Lineage (NCBI taxonomy): Eukaryota > Metazoa > Arthropoda > Insecta > Lepidoptera > Sphingidae > Hemaris > Hemaris fuciformis. The sequence continues at coordinate 9,017,619 of OU015457.1, read as the reverse complement.
GTACTTTTATACTGATAAATGTAACAATTCGTGCGAAAATATTTCCTAACCATTCTCAAATATTCAACGTTTTCAAGTTTTTACTTCTGCCGACACTGCCGGAGTGCCACCCGTTTTTTTTTTATTGGCTTAGTACTTTTAGTTTTGGGATATTCCAAACATAATTAACAAAAATTGTCCCAGAACTTTGGACCTGCGTCCGCCGCATATCTCAGCAGACCGCGTTTTTAACCAGTAGCTAATATATTCATGATTAAACCAAACGATTACTTTTCAAGTCATGTCGATTGCATATTTACAATTCGCAATGTTTGGTATGACACATCGTCGCTTCTAAATACACTCACGTAATGACTAGAGAAAACATGTCACACAACTCATGCTGTGTTTGAATTTCAACCTTATCACCATAGGGTAGAGTTGGAAATCAAACATAATGTTTATTGTTTATATAGAAAATTTGACTTGACTTCGAAAGGTGATAATTTTCTATAACGTAAGTGGTAGAAGCATGAACCTTCGTAGCACAATTTTCTTGTCCCATATTATTGTGACAACGGAGAGATAATCTTAGTTATCAGATAATTGATTATTATAAGGGGTATGTACTTGGAAGTAGTGATGGCCTCGAGGTTTAGGCGCGTGGTCGAGAATCTCAGCGGTCGCGGGTTCAAACCGAGACATACCTCTGACTTATCCAAGTTATACAAAAGTGTATTCACAAAAATTATTACATACATATACGGAACAGATCGTGAGAAAACCTGCACACCTAAAAGTTCTTAGGAATTGTATTATGTATGTAGTCCGCCAGCTCGATGCAGGCTGCCTCCAACAGGTCCCTGTGGAAGTCATTGGGGGAGGCCTATGTTCAGCAGTGGATTTCCTTAGGCTGATGGATTGGATTGGAGTAGTCCACCAACCCGATCTAGGCCAGCGTTGTTTACTAAGGACCCTCTCAGTTATAGAGGAGGCCCGTTCAAAACAGTGGGATACATATTTATGGACTGATGATGATGATATGATGATGATGAAATATTCATATCTATCTAAACAGCCAACGTCAGTACCTGACATGTAAAACCACAGGGGTCTAAGGAAGTTTATAGGTGTGGGCCCACGGACACATAGGATTTTTCCGGGAGGAAAGTACCCTATGTGCTTTCTCAAAGTCCTATCTATCTTCATACCAAAAATCATCGAAATCAGTACAACGGTTTAGGCGTGAAAGCCTAACAGATAGACAGAGTTGTGCCGTGCGATCTAGAGGTCCTGGGTTCGATTCCCGGGTCGGGCAAAGTGTTATTGGTTTTTTCCATTAGGAAATTCTCGGTAACAGCACGGAGTCTGGAAATGTGCCCGAAAGACGGCAATAGGCTAGCCCCCTATTACGTGGGACTGATACATACTTGGCGAAATGTGGGAGCAGAAATGCACTTCTGCCTACCCCTTCGGGGAATACAGGCGTGAGTTTATGTATGTATATGTAGTATTCAAATGTACATTTTTTTTACGTTCAACAAAGTAGGAAGTAACTGCAACCCTTTTTCTGTACGCATACATTAAAATATCTAATTTTTTATCTAAATACCATTTTTACACGCAATTTTTGTTGTCACATAGTAAAACTCAGTGGTATTAACAAAGAGACAAAATAGAATATCTTCTGAATGAATGTCGTGGCTCAAGTATGTGCCGTGGGAACTAGATCCCAGGTTCCATTCCCAGGTCGGATAGTGTTATTTGATTATTCCATTAGGAAATTCTCAGTAGTGACAGATACATACTTGGCGAAATGCATCTCTGCCTACCCCTTTGGGGAATAGAGTATGTATGTATCATCATCATCAGTTAACCCTCAGGACCTAAACCATATCAGTTGTTTAGGAGGCCCGTGCCCAGCAGTGGGACGTATATGGGCTGATGATTATGTATGTACATATGTGTATATGTATGTATTCTCCTTTACCATACAATCGTGTGGCAATAAATGGTCGAATCAATGGAATGGACGAAACTGACTTAGAAGAAGGTTTTATATAATTTAAAAAATAAACACTTTTATTATTATTTATTAAGATTACAATGGGTAAATTTTTATTGGATTCGAACCTCCAAGATGTTTCAACCAACCCAACTTCTAACCCACTTAGCCGTACGCAATTAAATACACCCGCTAAAGGGGTACATATGATAATATCTACATATTTAACAGACCCTCTTTACTCGTGTCGAATGCTACGACCTCTGTTATTACTGACAATACACGCGACCTACAATGAGTCACAGTAGGTTTTTCCGCTACACAATCGGCGCATGCGCATTGCCAACGACTTTTTTTTTATCAGCTATCAATTCTACTCGCAACATAACTGGCTAATCCTCGTTAGATGGAATAGTAATGGTTTATTTGACAAGTTTAACTGGTACAAGTATCACACAAACACACATACTTACGTATGCATTTTGAAGTCTTGAAAAATATAATATGTAGATGTTATTTTGAGTTTTACTTAAAAGGTGGTTAGCCTGACTCATGACAGCCCCGTGGCGCAGTTGGCTAGACACCAGCTTGCGAAACGAGAGGCCGCGGGTTCGATCCCCGCACCGAGACAAACGTTTGTGTGATCCACAAATAATCGTTTCAGGTCTGGGTGTTTGTGAGAGCGAAAAGTCTCTCGTAGTTTCCGATACCCACGACACAAGACTCGCATCTTAATGTGGGGTCAGAACTATGTATGTGACTGTTGGGTGTATTTATTTATTATTATTACATACATCTGTGTCCCGAAGGGGTAAGCAGAAGAATATGTCTTCACTTAACTTTCACAAATTTTAGTCCCTTTTAATAGAAGCTCAGCTTACTGCAATTTAGCGGGCACATATCCAGACTCCATACTTCTAATAAGAAGTTTCTAATGGACAATTCCAATATCAATTTCCCGGACCTTGAAATCGAACCCGGGCCCCACACAACACGACATACGCTCGTGCCGTGAGAACAGCTCACGCGAGCTTGACTTTAAATCGTCATTGTATCAACGGCAATGTCATAATGTGTCATGTCTATCAATAAGTAATGACTCACTTCTCTGCATAAAATCTGTACCGGTAAGCCTTAGTCAATCATTGGCCTACTGTAGCCGTTGGGCATCAAATAGCTATAAAATTATAGGGAAATGTACAGGCATGAAGGTTACTTACTTACTTGGTTAAAGTGTGTGATATAAATCAATTACTTCATACACACATAAACTCACGCCTGTATTCCCCGAAGTGGTAGGCAGAGATGCATTTCTGCACACACATTTGCCAGGTATGTTTGCATCCCACGTAGTCAGTGGCGAGGTTATAGCCGTTTTTCGGGAAATATTATAAACTCTGTGCTGCTACTGCGAATTTTCTAATTGAAAAACCCGATAACACTTTACCCGACCTGGGAATCGAACTCGGGACATCTATATATAAGCTTTACTCTGCTTTGTCAAATATCTAGTGACACTAGAGTAAGCGAGATAAAGAATGTATATTATAGGTCAAATAATAATAAAAATACACATAAATATTTTATCATTTATTTGTTACTATAACGCAACAATATTAATCAATTTGCGAAACATTTTATAGAATTATTTCTAAATAAATATTAAGGAGATAGAAACATATGTAAATGCATTGATGTTCATATAAAAAATATTAAATCTTAACTAAATGCTTCATGATTAGAACCACATTAGGTCATTTACAGAGCCTACTTTGTATTTATCTCCTTAACATTCAAAATGTTTCAATAAATAAAGATATTTTAATTCACTTCCACACAAATACACTTAAAATTATTTCCTTATCTATAATAGACAGATGGCGCCACTGTCAATTTTATTACATAAATTTACAACTAATATTTTCACAACATAATTATATTAACTTATTATTATTTCATAATTTGATTAAATCAATTTCCGATAGCTATAAACTATAAACAATAATCAAATTACAGCAGATCATTTATAAATATAAATTTAATTCAAATTTCGAACTTTCGAATTTCAAATAAACTCGACATAAATAACATAAATATTGCAATGCATTCCATGTATTATTATCAATCACGTTGGCAAATATGTTTTTAAACCTCCAAGGTGACTGCGATCACTAATGCTAAGAAATTGGTGTCATGTACAGCCGACAACAAAATTACTCTTTAACATAGTATGTACTTAAATCACTTTAAATAATACTTTATAGTAATAAAAAAAACTAATTTTGAATAAAATCTCACAAACATAAGTACATATCTATATGAATTAATGCTATTTTTACATCATTGTGACTTTTCTTGCCACCAGTACTATTCAATAAACGGCATTCGACGCTACCACTGCGTTACGTCATAGTTGATCTCTCTCTACCAATGTAGAGACAGAGAACACTCTAGAGGCCCTTAGGGGACCCTGTCGTAATCGCATGACTAGCTCCATACAGGGAAAAGTGTGTCAACAATTAAGTAACTCATATAACACGGTTTCCTTTTACGCGCGGTTTTTTACACGCGGAGTCATTAAATTATGTTTACTAGCAAATATCAACAACTTTGTGTGGAAGTTATCAAAGTTTACGAAACAAACGTTACACAACTAGGTGACACCGAAATACTAATTTGTATGTTTCTGCTGCGCCACATACAATACTTCCTTGTGACCCGCGGTTTCAATAAAATCTGACGCACTGTATTTTCCTCTATTTTCTCACGAGCACAATACATTTTTTACAACAATAACTACTGACAAGGTAACTGCGGACGAAGATCAAGTTTATAATGGTGGAAATCTTTGGTATTAATTATCAACATCTAAACTGAATTCAAAATTTATAATACGACCTTTGTTAAACTTAATTAAAAAGGCGTCTTATACGACGTATATACCTCGAGCTCGGAAGCCAGCGCCCAATGATTCAACCACTTAACTTTAATTGACACCGCCGCACTTATAGCAGTACTTTCTTGCTGTCCGCCTCGTGGGGAGCCATCACCATCCTCGGCTTCTTCTTCAGACTCCTGGACAGCGCCACCGCCACGATCAGGTTCATGAGGCCGATTAACGCGGTAAAGACGGAGGCTCCGGCCAGCGCTTTGATCACAACTCGCGTGTAGTTAGCAGCGACCTCGGAACAGCCGTGTCTCTCGTTCGCCAGTTTGTTGGTGAAGTCGCAGTCGATGTTGTAGGAGCCGATCCAGCCATGGTAATAAGTATCACAGCAGGAGATAGGGAATTCTCGTCTCCAATTCAAATAGTCCCTAGGACTTCCAGCCCCGCAGCATTGCAGTCTCTTCTCAATGTCCCCGAAGGCCACTTCTACATCCCTGTCGTTCTTTGTATGGGTGTAGACATCCCAAATGGTATCTTCAACGAATTTGTCAGTACTCTTCGAGTCAGCACAGATCAAGGCAACAATAGAAGCCGCAATCAAAGCCAAAATCGCGACCACTTGGAAAATCACGTACAGGATAACCAATCCCCTGCTCTTCTTCTTCGCTCCAGCGAATCCGCAACACGACACGCACAAGATGAAGATGCCGACGATCATGAAGACCCATGGTATCGCCTGAGGCCAATACACGTTGTAGTCCAATAAATAATGGTTGGTGTTTCTCAATCCGGTGATGCTTTGTACTTCAATGAAGAACCAGATGGAGGTCGCGGTCAAGGCCAAACCCAGGACGAGGTGTACCGTGTTTAGGATGTGGAGGAGGACGGCAGACGCGCTTGTTAAACCCATTTTTAAGACACGTGCGTACGCGATGGTGTCGACAATCGAATGGCGTTGCGCTGAGGCCGATTGCTTTATAAACTATCGTTTGGGGCCTCGTGAGTCGTGAATCATTGCTGACGGCGTTTGGGATGCGGTTTGGATCAACTTGACTCAGGATAATGCCGATAATTACGTTTCCAATAATTTAATTATGTTATTGCAAATATTGTGTAATTAAAAAATCGATAGTTTTACTATAATATTCAAGGAAGCAATTAATTACACAATGAAATATATTTTAAAGTAATTGACTCAAATTTAACTAGAAATCATTGTGAATAATATGCTTTATTCTGAGAGAAATATAGTAATTATGCTTAAATATTAATTTCACGTTATAGTTACTTAATTGAACGTAATGAGACTAATTTATTTATGACAAGCAATCGTTGTTTCGTACTGAGAGTAATGAATTAATATTTAGTAATTTAAACTTTATTATCTAAAAACACTATAAAAATATATATTAAGAGATTTTAATTAGGATTTATTTAATCCCGAGACACATTACTCAAATACAGTACTTTTATAAATTAAATAAATATTTGACTAAATTAAATATATAAACTTTAATCTTTTCTATATTCGCTTTATTTCTTAAGTTTATTATCAATGTTATATAATACTCCACAATAGACCACTGACTTAATGCCTAACTGAAATATAGTGCCACTCCCCCCCTTGCAAATGTCTAGGTCATGCTACAATGTGTGTGTGTGTTTGTGTGTGTGTGTGTGTGTGTAGACCTTGCTCTGCAGTAGCAAGTGTCATCAGTGTTAAATGGCGTGGTTGAAATAATTGCCGCACTGCAAAGGCCATAAAAACTGGAAATAACACGATGTGCAGTGGACCAAGTAGGCACCACCGTAGCTATAAATTCACGCTTCTATTATAGGTGTAGGCAGAGGTTACCCATATCCGCGTTTCGCGTGATATATTTATTTATTTACGCTTCTTATATATATCTTCATTACAGATAAATAAACGGACACTAAAACTTAATAAAGAGTGCAAGTGGCGGTCTTATAGCTCTAGACAATTTCTTCTATAAGCCATCCAAAGGTAGACAACCTTTGGAATAATATAATAATAATACTGTTAAAAGAGAACTGTTTAAGAAAAATAAGTTAAAGCTGTTAAGCTTTGCTTTTCCCGGAAATCGAACCCATTACCTAACGATAGCATACCGCACTCTTGACAAAGCTCTAATTTTGCATTTTAATACGATTTTTCTTTTTATTAATTGTTTTCAATGTTTTCTATATTGTTTTATTGTTGTTTTGCAAGTAATTATTACTAACAAACAATTAGTGGTATTGTACAAGATGATCTAATGTTTACAGCATAATTGGTTCAGTGCATAGACAGCTTTTAGCGTGGGGTTGCGGGTTCTGTCCCCGCACTGAGACAAATGTTCGTATGTTTTACAAATATCAGAGGTCAGAGATTTTTTTTGAGAGTGATAAGTTTATCAAATCGTGATGGCCTTGAGTTTTAGCCGCGCAGTCGAGAATCTTGGCGGTCGCGGGTTCAAACCTCAGACTAACAACTGACTTTTCGAAGTTGTGTACATATGTCTGTATTAACTATGGACTATCACGTACTTTAACGGTGAAGTAAAACATCGTGAGTGGTCATGTCGGACGTCCTAGATGCACCTATAAACATCTCATAGTTGATTTATTTACAAAGGGTAACATAAAGAGTCCCCAAAACCGACGTGCATGCATGAAAAGGATAATGTCAGTTAAGGAAGCGAAAAAAGTGTCTTTGGACCGTAGCATTTGGCGCTCTGTAGTCTCTGCCTACCCCAACGGGAGACAGGCGGGATGCATATATGGGCAACATCGTAAGTTAACCTGCACACCTATAAGGTCTTAGGAATTTCGTAGGTATGTCCGCCAACCCGCACTAGGCCAGCGTGGTGGACTGAGGCCTAAACCTTCTCAGTGGTAGAGGAGGCCCGTGCTCAGCAGTGGGACGTATATGGGCTGATGATAAAGACTGTGACAAACATTTGTCTCGGTGCGGGGATCGAACCCGCTTCCTCTCGTTTTGCAAGCTGGCATCTAGCCAGCTGCGCCACGGGGCTTTACTGTACTTTCAATAGGCCGGAGAAACACGTGGATAAAATCACGTTGTATTGAAAAAACAATTACTCATAGGGAAAATTTATTTGTTTACTAGTTCATTCATAAAGTTACTCTATTGTTTTATTGAGGGGGGGAAATGGAAACTACGGAACATACAAAACAACATGATCAAAGCATTGGAGATGTATAAAAAATTAACTATCAGCCCATATATGTATGTCCCACCGTTGGGCAAGGCGCCTACATTTTATTTTCACATACATAGTTCTGACCCCACATTTAGATACAAGTCTTGTGTCGTGGGTATCGGAAACTACGAGAGACTTTACGGTCTCACAAACACTCAGACCCGAAACACATATTTTGTGGATCGCACAAATATTTGTCTCGGTGCGGGGATCCAAACCGCGGCCTCTCGTTTCACAATATGTATGCCAACTGCGCCACGGGGCGCCCATTTTTGTCAATTCCTTTAAATAATAGGACAATAGTTTATTGACTAAACAAAAGGTATTACCCGATTATCGAATTTGCGTCATTCCGTACTACCTGTTACTCACTAACCCATAAACAATTTACTGTTACGGTTTTTTGGTGGAATTTAAATCACGGTCATTTCATTGTGTACATTATTCAATAATAATACAAGATATGTCGTGTTTATTTAAAAAAAAATATGTTTTGATAAAAACGTTATAGATACTTTTCTATTTGGACGCCAAGTACCTACAATTGGCATTCAATGTATTTTTTAACGTCGTGATCGCCTCGAGGTTTAGGCGCGCAGTCGAGAATCTCGATGGTCGCGGGTTCAAACCCCAGGCACACACCTCTGACTTTTCCAAGTTATGTGTGTATTCACAATGAATTATCGCGTACTTTAACGGTGAAGGAAAACATCGTGATGAAACCTGCACACCTTCTTAGGAATTTCTTAGGTGTGTAGTCCGTCAACCCGCACTAGGCCAGCGTGGTGGACTAAGGCCTTAATCCTCTCAGTTATAGAGGGGACCGTGCCCAGCTGTGGGGCGTATATGGGCTGATGATAGGGATATACAACATTTTATTCATTTAAAAAATTAAGATTTTGAGAACCAACTAAAGTTGACATCCTTATCTACCCACCCCTACATAACTCAGGTATGACTGTACAGTCATTTTAATGATAAAAGTATTTAGCATACACCAAAATCAAGTTTATTGACACCAAGGTCACAACACCTCGAGATGACAGCAGCCATTTTGTCTGACGCATTGAGTGAGTCATTTATTTTACTACTAAAGCGTACGTTCAATTTTGGCGGCAATTTCATTCATAAACACATGACGTCATCGGTCAATGATGACGTATCCGTATCAAATATAATATATCAGCCTTAGTCTATAGGACTAGGTCTTATTCTAGTCTAAGAGGGTTTTTTTAAGCCTTCGTTTCGTTGTGGTTTTAACTGCAACATAATTAGGGACGAGTCTATTTCCGTTTTTCGGTAACATTTCTTGTTTATATGCAAGTGAGAACCTCTAATTGGATAATCCTTATAACACTGTCCGACTGGGGGTTGAACCCGGGACCTCTAGATCGCATGGCACCCACAAACCGCGGGATCATTAGACAGTCAATAAGTAATAAAGAGAACTTAGTTTTTTTTAAGTAGGTCACTATTTTTGAATTGATTTCTTACTTATACAGTAAAATTTTAACTCTAGCTTAGTAGCTACAAAATGATACTTCACAATCTTTAGAAATTAATTGCAGAAAACTCCTAAATACACAGGTCTCTTCACGATGTTTGTTAAACATGTTCCATAGAAGTCCAAAAGCCCAGCTTGCCTTACAAGATTCCGAAATAATCATCTTTAAGCTTTCAATCTTTATTCAAGAAAAGCAATTTGACATAAATAAGAACTTACTGACCCCACAATAAACAATTATAAATTAGACATTACACAAATTAACGTGTGATTGTAATTAACTGTTAGTAACGTGTAATTGTGTGAATACCTATATAAATATTATGTATGTAAGATGTATTTATGTATGTCACAAAAGTCTACATAGAAAAAATATCATCTCTGCATTCCTCAAAGGTGCCCAGCAGTGGGACGTATTTGGGCTGATGATGATGATGATGATTCCTCAAAGGTAGACTGGCAGATAAGCTCTATGGCATAAAGTCCGCCTTTGTACTGCTTCATCATCAGCCCTTATACGGCACACTGCTGGGCACGGGCCTCCTCTACAACTAAGAGGGTTTATGTCTTAGTCCACCACGCTGGCCTAATGCGGGTTGGCGGACGTTATACTGTTTAGCTCTAAAATAAAGAAAAGTGTGTGTGTACTTATGTACACGCGTTAGAAGTTATACCACACGACTGAAGGAAAACTTATACTCGTAATTACGCCCAACAGTCACATACATAGTTCTTAGTTTACACAACATATTACATTTCTGAACGCACTCATAAATATTTGACAACTAATAAATATGTCAATCCCTTTTTATTACGTCACTATTCTACATTTTTAAAATCTAAAACATATAAACTTTTCTTGAAAAATATTCGATCCAAAACACCTTAAAACCTTTCTGATCCATGTGACACTTACATTTAACATAGGCAGCTTAAATCTGTCAATTATATTGGAGCATATAAGCAGCTTCAACGTCTTACTTTTGTGTTACAGTGATGCGCGCGCATCTTAAAATTTCACTCTGATGATTTTTTCATAACGCGCCTAAAGAAGTATAACTTAAATAAAAACTGGGACTTATAACCCAATAGAATTTTTATATTACGACATAAAGTGTACACGATACCAATTGGTTTGTATGCACAGTTGGACATTTTGGGTCAAACCTTTCGCTCTTACCAAATGCTATTCACTTTTACCTATTGGGTAACTATTGCATCCATTCTCATAAGCATTAATTATAATTAAAACTCAATTTTGTGAGCAAACTATCTGCGAATGTGGTTGTTTTTGGCGAACATAAAGAATTTTTTTACTTCTAGATACATTCTTACATAACCTCACGCCTGTATTCCCCGAGGAAGTAGGCAGAGGTGCATTTCTACACCCACATTTTGCCAATTGTGTGTTCATCCCAAATAGAAGTTTGCGAGTCTATTACCATTTTCTGCGCACAATTTTAGACTCCGTGCTGATAGTGGAAAACCCAATAATATTTTGGCCGACCCGGAAGTCAAACCCGGGACCTCTGGATTGCACAACACACCTTATTGTTGTACTTGTGTAGCGAGACCACGAAAAGTCGTTTAAAATTTTATGGAAAATATATATTCTGTACTAGTGGCTGTACTTCCATAGAAGCCCAAAAGCGTTATACATTAATTTGTAATGTCTAGTTTATAATTGCTCATTGTGGGACCAGGATATTGTTATTCATATGTCAATTTGCTTTTGTTAAACAACGATTTAAAGTTTAAAGATTATTATTCAGAATTTTGAAAGGCAAAATGGGCTTTTGGGCTTCTATGGAAGTACCGCCACTGTACTGTACCACACCATAAGGTTTTGACTAAGTACATCTTCTACAATTGGGAGAAGTAAGTCCTTAGTTCACTGTCGTTTATTAAGGGTATTTTGAGATAAAATAATTATTATAGGTACTTAATAGATATAATACTTAAACGGAAAATAACACAGAACAGTTGAATAAGACTAGAAAGGAAATATCAGCATGCCGAGCGTGCCGAACCTACGATTAGACTATCATATGTTTAACACGCTTCTTAGTAATTCGGGTTGCGTGTAATATCAAGACTTTTATAAATGTGTGACAACCAACAGCAGCCCTTCATTTTTGTTTGAATTTTTTTATCTAAGTCGTGTGATCGTAGTAGAATGAACAGGTGGCAGACAAGCGGCAACACTCGTCCCCATACAAAATGCTGGTCATTTCCCTTCTTATCTTATTCAGCTGTTCTGTGGTAAATAAGCCCTTTTAAAACCCAAGGTGCGGCCATACCAATGACTCAAGCTGTTACTTTAATTGGCTAATTATTTCCTGTGTCCCGCGCTGAATCACAGATCAAACTTGTAGCATTAACTTCCATTTTATAAGGCGCCATATTTACCTTGTATACGTCGAGTAACTTTAAAAGAATTGGGTTCTGTGTAATAAACGTGTTAGACAGACTGTGTTGACGCCGAGCAATGAGGCTCAGCGAATCTAAGGGAACCTTATTTGTCGTGATCCCGCAACGAAATTAATCAGAAAAAAGATGGAAACGAGGAGTTGGAAAACAAAGAGCTTGTATGGTGGACTAAGGCTTAAGCCTATGAGGCCTAACTGCTTGTTTTGACAGCCCCGTGGCGCAGTTGGATAGACATCAGCTTGCGGAACGAGAGGCCGCGGGTTCGATCCCCGCACCGAGTCAAATGTTTGTGTGATCCACAAATATTTGTTTCGGGTCTGGGTGTTTGTGAGAGCGAAGTCTCTCGTAGTTTCTGATACCCACGACACAAGACTCGGTATCTTAATGTGGGGTCAGAACTACGTGTGTCACTGTAGGGTGTATTTATTTACTAGTACGTATAACTAGTAATAGTCACAACGGATCTCTAACAGTACTCTCAGTAGCTATCATGAGTCATCGACCACAGCGGTTCTGAGAACCCAGTTACCAGGAAACGCAATATTTACTATAGTACAAAGTGATGAATGAACGTGTAGTATCCGCCCCCGGACCCCTCCCTCCCCCCCCCCCCAAAGATTATATAGCTCTAATATTAACATATTGTACTAACTAGAACTAGTATTTGAGGTTAAGTGATTTTATATATGGCAATTAACAGAACAATTTAATATTCATTATGTTTCTTTGTCAAGGTAGTGATGTCCTCGAGGTTTAGGCGCGCGGTTGAGAATATCAGCGGTCGTGGGTTCAAAGGACACCTCTGACTTTTAGAAATACATACATAAACTCACGCCTGTATTCCCCGAAGGGGTAGGCAGAGGTGCATTTCTGCACCCACATTTCGCCAAGTATGTATCAGTCCCACGTAATAGGGGGCGAGCCTATTGCCGTTTTTCGGGCACATTTCCAGACTCCGTGCTGTTACCGAGAATTTCCTAATGGAAAAACCCAATAACACTTTGCCCGACCCGGGAATCGAACCCAGGACCTCTAGATCGCATGGCACATACTTGTACCGCAAGACCACGAGGCAGTCAGTTTTTAGAAATTACATATGAATACACACAATGAATTATCACGTACCTGCGATGAAGGAAAATATCGCGAGGTAGCCTGCACATCTAAAAGTTCTTAGGCATTTCTCAGGTGTGTAGTCCGCCAACCTTCACTAAGCCAGCGTAGTGGTCTAAGGATAATATAAGTTGTAGAGGAGGCCCATGCCCAGCAGTGGGCCATATATGGGCTAATAATGATGTTTCTATTAGCATCAAACTACAAATGGAGTTAATACATTTTTTATGTCTCAGAAATGTTTATTCTGTACAACACGCTAAATGAAGGTGCATTTCTGCACCCCTGTTTCGCACACACCATAGTGGCGAGTCTATTACCGGTTTTTTTTCCATATTCCGAGCTATTGAGAATTTCCTTATTGATAATATCTTGATGAACACATAGTCACATACATAGTTCTGACCTCACACTAAGATCCAGTCTTGTATCTTGGGCATTAGAAACTACGAGAGACTTTTCACTTTCACAAACACCCAGACCCGAATCAAATATTTGTGGATCACACAAACATTTGTCTCGGTGCGGGAATCGAACCCGCGGCCTCTCGTTTTGCAAGCTGGTATCTAGCCAACTGCGCCCCGGGGCTGTGTAATTATTGGAATATCCATAGTACTTTGCCCAACTTCATCGAACTCAAGACTTCAAGATCTCACGACATCTTTACCACAAGACCAAGAGGTTGATGATACATGTATGCTTCTGACTATGAGTCGTTAAATATATGGATGTATATGTGGCTATGACATACATACGACGTGAGTCATACTAGTCAATATATGGACATGAAACCTGTTCCGCATAACCTGCTTAGACTGTTCTTTGATTTAAGTAGTTGCGAGGCAATATTTTATCAACAATGAATAGATTGACTTCTTTGTGGTCCTGCTCAAAGATGTGTTTGGAGTTTGACTCTCGGGTCGAGTAAAGTGGTTCTTATGTTGTAGTTGTGACTTCCATTCACAATTAATTATCACGTACTTTAACGGTGAAGGAAAACTTCGTGATGAAACAGCTAAAAGTTCTTGGGAATTTCTTAGGTGTGTAGTTCGCTAGCCGGCTCTAGGCCAGCGTAGTGGACTAAGGCCAAAAACCCTCTCTGTTGTAGAGGAGGCCCGTGCCCAGCAGTGGGCCGTATATGGGCTGATGATGATGATGATTTGACTTCCAAGTGGGTTCCGGCGTGGAGATGTAGAGCGTATCAGAGAAGTACCCGGTTCGAATCCCATGTTGGGCAAAATTTTATTTACTTTTAGCCAATAACAATTCTTAGCTTGTATGTTGAATTAATAGTCTGGAAAATTATGTTATCTCCTTTCCGTAACACTCAAGGCCGTACACGCTTGCCGTAAACAAAACACAAACCAACAAAACAATTATTTTACGATATTTACAATGATTCACTCGGACTGCGAACAAAATTGGTTAGAATATTTTCCTTGAACAGTAATTACAGAATGATTCACAATTATATTACGATTGTGTTATGCGTCAATTATAACATTTGCAACTGTTTTAATTATCAAAATATATTTACGGAAGAAATAATTTTATATTAGCTAGTATACGTCCCACAGCTGGGCCTTCAACTGAGAGGCCTTAGTCCACCACGCTGGCTTAGTTAGGACACTTAATGATGTAGGTTTCGTCACAAAAATTTTCTTCTTTCTTGAAAGTGATAATAACTGTGTGTGTATATACATACTTGAATAATTTAGAGGTGTATGCCTGGGGTTCGAACTTCCGGCCGCCAGGATAGTGTAATCCCCTACCTAGGGGCCTTTATGACTTAATCTTTAGGTAGAGGTATATTAGCGCATATAATTTTAAAACAACCCGCACTAGGCCAGCGTGGTGGACTAAGGCTTAAACCCTCTCAATGGTAGAGGAGGCCCGTGCCCAGCAGTGGGACGTATATGGGCTGATGATGAATTTTAAAACAGATAATGGTTAGGCCTTATTATTTACATAATCTTTAGTAGAAATCTCAATAATGGTTTTTCTTCACGATGATTTTCTTTAAATGAGAAGTATGTTACAAATATTATTGCCAAGGCAACACTGCAAACGATTTTATGAATGAAATGACACAATAACCATTTTAAGAACATTAATGAACGAAACGGCCGGCGTAAAACATTCATATACAGATATATAAATTTTAAGTGTCTGTTTGTAATATCTAAATAACAGTTTTTTTTTAAATAGCTTATAGATACCATAGATTCAAACCTCCGACTTTTCGAATTCTTTCTTTTTGTCCATCCTTTGTTCTGACAAAGGAAGGAAGGCTACAATCAGTTGTAGCCGTTAATTCTCAAAACGGCTGCATCAATTTTCATGGGACTTTCACTGGCATATAGCTGATAGTACCTATCTAGTTTTTAGGATTTGACAATTAGAAGTGCTTATAAAAGTCTCATCGCATAAACACTGTTTTGCTTAGAACTAGTAACTTACTCTATTTTTAATTTTAAAATCCTTTGACTGGACTGCCTCGTGGTCTCGCGGTACAAGTAGGTATGTGCCGTGCGATCTAGAGGTCCTGGGTTCGATTCCCGGGTCGGGCAAAGTGTTATTGGGTTTTTCCATTAGGAAATTCTCGGTAACAGCACGGAGTCTGGAAATGTGCCCCAAAAACGGCAATAGGCTCGCCCCCTGTTACGTGGGACTGAAACATACTTGGCGAAATGTGGGTGCAGAAATGCACCTCTGCCTACCCCTTCGGGGAATACAAGCATGAGTTTATGTATATATGTAATCCTTTAGTATTGCCCAAGAACAATAAATCGCATAAAACTTTAATCCCACGCGCGCAGTCGCGGTATCTTTTTAATAGTGTATAAAAATAGATTTTCGCCAACTGCGTTCAGGAAGACAATGCAAGGTCGTATTGATTGTCCACAGGCTCAAATCGCTCAATTAAACCATTTACTAATTGTTCACAATCTATATGAATTAGTTTAACAGCTGGGGTCTGGTTAGGTTGGACATATGGCATTACCTTATTTATACAATAATACGTTATATATACGAGCAGTTTTACTTCAAGAGATGTAAAGATTGTTTAATAAACTGTATGGCATAATTAAATGGATACATTCAACAGTCACATATATATGTAGTTCCGACCTCACAATATAAGTCTTGTGTCGTGGATATCAGAAACTACGAGACACTTTTTAACACAAGCAGAAACCGTTCACGAGTATGACGCTCTTGCTTGCATATGTTAGCCTATATCTTTTTTGTTTATTTGTTTTTGTCATACTCGAGAATGGAACCTGAGTGGACAAGCAGAGGAAGGCCAATGAAACGATGGATGGAGTGCGTGAGAGGAGATATGAAAGAAAAGGGTATGAATAAAGACATGGCGGCTGATAGGGATGTTTGGCAGGATAAAAAATACAGCGTCGACGCCAAACAGAATTGAGAACAGGCCAAGAGAATGAAGATGACTCTAGAATGGAACCTGAAACTTCTTTATTAAAAGTCCCAATTTTAAAGCTGATTTTGTTTCTACTTTCGCTTTATTGAAGGAATCTCTCTAGCTCCCGCACAATAGCGTCATTCCCACCATCAACTATAATTAAATTTAAAACAGCGTATAATTCAGTGTGCAGACAAAGGGCTCAGTGGGTCGCGTGTCCCGATACAAATCATCATAAATCCATGCGATTAGGGGACTATGGGATGACCTCCCGGCGCCATTACGGGGCAACGGGAGCATAGTTGAAAATTTAGCAGTAGGTAAATGATTTATTTTAAAATTGCAATCTTCCATCATCATCAGCCCATTATATACTTCCCACTGCTGGGTACGGGTCTCCTCTACAACTGAGAGGGTTTAGGTGTTAGTCCACCACGCTGGCCTAGTGCGAGTTGGCGGACTACACACCTAAGAAATTCCTAAGAACTTTTAGGTGTGCAGGTTTCATCACGATGTTTACCTTCACCGTCAAAGTACGTGATAATTCTTTGTGAATACACACATAACTTCTAAAAGTCAGAGGTGTGTGCCTGGGGTTTGAACCCGCGACCGTCCAGATTCTAGACCGCGTGCCCAAACCTCGAGGCCATCACGACTCATGTTTTTGTGTAAGTTACACTTCGGTTAGAATTTGCACTGTGTGGCTTTAGACTGTATCGTATTTAAGCCATCCTCGGGGTTAATTGAGCGCGCTCTCTGTTAGAGTGGCTTTCTTTTGAGCCCCAAAAGCCACGCAATATGATGTTATGTACTCAATAATCGCATGCTTATATTGTGCACGTTGTTTAATTTCTTGTTTCGTATATTTTCTAAAATTGTTTGAAGTTTACTTGAAGTTTAAGAGATGTATTTCAATAGACAAGACAGAGGATGTCATGGCTAAGGGTTGTTACTTGTGATCAACAGTCTCTGCCTACTATTTATAAGACGCAAGCGTAAGTTTGTATTTTTGTCAATCGTAATCCCTGCTCTAAAAAAACGGGTCTAGTCCGCTATGGTACTGTTATTAAGCAATAAATTTGTACTCGTATATATTCGGACAACTCTGGTTCCAACTCCTTTATATCTTTTTTCTGACTAATTGCGTTGGGGGATCATTAAAAATTAGGTCCCCTTAGATTTGCCGAGCTTCAATTCTCGGCGTCAATACTGTGCGTGCCGCTGTTGTTGATCCTGGAGCACAAGAGTTGCAGTTAGCTAATTAACATGAGGTGTCTCTAATAGCCTTAAATCCAGTCATAAGGACTGACCCTTTTGTCGTCCTTATTTACAATTATAAACTCAATATAGATATTTTTCATTGATATTTTTCTATGAATAGTTCCAGAACTCGGCATCGAACCCAGTGCATCTCATCTTTCGCACGCCTCAAAGTATCTTCCAGCATAAAGTAATGAGATTTAAAATACTATGATGTCTTCCTATTTGGTCGGGAATAGTCATCACAAAACATTATTAAGGTGGGTAAAGCCCGTATTAGCGACTATATGACTACAGTATTGTGCGACCACAACAATTGCCCAGATAAGGACTCGAACTGCTACTGTGCTTAATGTGGGATTCGCATCCGGTGTGGCGCACGGTCGAGTCAAATACAGGCGGCCGTGGGTTCAAACCACGGGCACCTTTTACTTTTCGAAGTTATGTGAAGGAAAACATTGTGGGGAAACCTTAAATTCTTGAAAACTCTTAGGAATTTCTTAGGTGTGTAGTCCGCCAACCCGCACTAGGCCAGTTTACTGGACTAAGGCCTAATCCCTCTCAGCTGTAGAGGAGGTCCGTGCATTGCAAGGAGGCGTATATGGGCTGATGATAATGTTGATTTGTGTATGTATGTATTACACTTACAACAAATGATGAATTATCACTTACTTTAATAGTGAAGAAAATCCCGCACTAGGCCATTGTGGTGGACTAAGGCCTAAACCCTCTCAGTTGTAGAGGAGGCCTGTGCAGTCGGACGTATATGGGCTGATGATGATGATGACACTTTCAACCAGATGTAGTGTCACTTTGCCGTGGAAGTACTAAAGAACCTGCAATTGTTTTTGTGATGCAACTTTACGTAGTGTTCGTGGAATTATGGCTTGTGGTTTTTATGCACGTGTTTTTTTAGGTTTAGTTAATTGTTTTTGCATTGTAAAGAATAATAACAGTCATATTTTTGTCGTGAATATAAATAATAGCTTTGTGAGAATAGGTAAAAAAATTATATCGATATTATTGGAATTTCACTCCTGCTTCATTAAAAAGTATGCAGAGGCGGACCGTATTCTAGGTTGCGTGAGATAAATAATTAATACGACCAACAGTTAAACCTATAGTTCTGATCCCTGAGATACAAGTGTTAAGTGGGATTCGGAAACAATTCAATCGGTGCGGGGTTCGAAACCGCGGCCATTCGTTTTGCAGGCGATTACCAAAACTCGTTAAAATTCTATGCTTTAGTCTCATATTAGAAGGGATCAATTAATTAACTTTGTACTCGTAATTTGTTGACAGCCCCGTGGCGCAGTTGGTTAGACACCAGCTTGCGAAACGAGAGGCCGCGGGTTCGATCCCCGCACCGAGACAAATGTTTGTGTGATCCACAAATATTTGTTTCGGGTCTGGGTGTTTGTGAGACCGAAAAGTGTCGCGTACTTTCTGATACCCACAATACAAGACTTGTATCTTAATGTGGGGTCAGAACTATGTATGTGACTTTTGGGTGTATTTATTATTATTTATTAATTTTTATTTCTACACATCGTTTTGCCACGTATCCAACTCGGGAACCAAACCTCTGATCGCAATTTTTACCGTTAAACTAGTAAGGCAATTTAAAAACATCAGGAAGAAATAAATATAAATAGCGATCAGAAGAATGACATTAACAATGAGGAGCAAGTAAGTAGGAATAATCCGACCGACTCATCCATTATGTGAGTAATGGTGTAAGTGGCGGTGTCTGTACCTACTGCATAGTGTCACGTAAGGTGCTTTGCCGTGTAATCTGTGGTGTTATGTTATGTCAAAATTAAAGTCAAAGTCAAAATCACCTTTATTCAAATAGACTTTTACAAGTGCTTTTGAATCGTCAATTAAGTTTTTTTTAAACTATTGCCCCTTCGACACTTGTTATGATCGGTGGTGGTACTTCCATAGAAGCCCAAAAGCGTTACACGTCAATTTGTAATGTCTAGTTTACAATTGTTTATTGTGGGGTCTGCTCTATATTCTCATTTATATGTCAAATTGCTTTTGTTAAAGCTTAAAGATTACTACTCGTAGTCGGAATTTTGTAAGGTAAACTGGGCTTTTGGGCTTCTATGGAAGTATCGCCACTGGTTATAATGTGGATAGACACAAGTTTAAATACAGCCGAATTTATCTTCAAAGTGTAATAAATATGGTATATTGAAATGATTTATCGTAGTATTTTGTATTAATATTTGTAAAATATAAAAATATAAAGGAAGAGCATTGAATTATATAACAACGGTTTATTCAGAATGTCTATTGACTTAATATATTTTTATTACTATAGAATATAAAGAAAGTGTATTGATCGAATGTCACTTAAACGACGACATTTTGTTCGTGTGATTATTATTGAGTAGAAATTCGAGCGAGCGCAAGTGAATTGTTATTCTGCTAAAATATAAATATATTCTTGTACCTGAAGACTGGTTGTATTCATTTAAAAAGAAAGCCACATACTTCTGTTATAAAAGGAGATGCATATTTGCTCCGACATTTCCTTGTTTTAAATCCTACATTATACCGATGAGTCTATTGTTGTTTTTAAGGCATATATTTCGATAAGCAGGAGTATCTACTGAAAACTTTATCATGAAATAACGCAGTAATAATTGTCCGACCCCGGAATCGAACCCAGTACATCGCGCGGCACTTTTGTAGCGAGACTACAAGTCCATTCAAAATTATTACATTTCGTTTTTTGCTAATGTGAATCAATAAAGATGTGCATAGTACATACTCACGTCTGTATTCCCCGAAGGGGTAGGCAGAGGTGCATTACTGCACCCACATTTCGCCAGATATGTACCAGTTCCACGTAATAGGGGGCGAGCCTATTGCCTTTTTTCGGGCACACTTCCAGACTCCGTGCTGCTACTGAGTATTTCCTAATGGAAAAATCCAATAACACTTTGCCCGACCAGGGAATCGAACCCAGGACCTCAAGATCACTTGGCACATTGACATACCACGAGACCACGAGGCCGCTTACCGTATATTTAACTTTTAGAATATTGAGCCTGATTATATATATACTTGTTTATTTTCTAAATCAACCACAAGTTCCGTAAATCCTTTTTTATTCCATAAATAATAATGATAAAGAAGAGATTTCAAAGGCGGTGTACAGAACTTTGGGCGTTTTGTGTATACAAGTTATGATTGTCTCGGCTCGAGTTGGCTAACTAGCCCTAACTTTTTAATGGCGCCGTCTCCCTCCACTTCGTCATTCCTCGTCCCCCCCACATCCCCTCGTCTCTTGTTCCCCAAGTTTTATGAGTCCATAATTGACGAGCGTCGAGCACCGTTCAGCTTTCATTGTTTGTGAATTTAATGTCTTAAAATTTGTTTGTTTGCTTTGAAAGGCTAAGGGTCTTTAACAGGGTCTATGGTGAAGTCGTGATGGCCTCAAGGCTTAGGCACGCGGTCGAGAATCTCAACGGTCGTGGGTTCAAACCCAGGCACACACCTCTGACTTTTCGAAGTAATGTGTGTATTCACAAGGAATTATCACGTACTTTAACGGTGAAGGAAAGCATCGTGATGAAACCTGCACATCTAAAAGTTCTTAGGAATTTCTTGCCTGTGTGATTTGCCAACCCGCACTAGTCCAGCGTGGTTGACTAAGGCGTAAACCCTCTCAATTGTAGAGGAGGCCCGTGCCCAGCAGTGGGATGTATATGGGCTGATGATGATGATGATGATAGTGTTGGTGACCAGGCTGTGGGAGGTCTTGGGTTCAATCAGTGGTTAGATGATTATGTAGTGTGCAAATTATACACGGGTGATATTTACGGTGAATTGTCTCAATTTCTGTTCACCTACATTCACATTTCTTAGGTGTGTAGTCCGCCAACCCGCACTAGGCCAGCGTGGTGGACTAAGCCCTCTCTGTTGTAGAGGAGGCCCGTGCCAAGCAGTGAAACGTATATGGGCTGATGATGATGACATATACCACAGATAGAGTGCAGTAGATGATACACAATAATAAGGTCAATTACAACATATAGGTACGTTCCACTGTTAGGCACGAGTCTCTACTACAACTGGGAAGGAGTTAGGCCTTAGTCCACCACGCTGACTTATTGCGCGCTGGAGGACTACAAACCTAAGAAATTTTTAAGAATTCTTAGGTGTGCAGGTTTCCTCTAAATGTTATCCTTCACCGTTAAAGTACGTGATATTTAATTATGAATTCACGCATAACTTCCAATGATGATAAGTGCCTGGGGTTTGAACCTGGGGCCACCTAGATTTCGACTCGACTACGCCCCTAAACCAAGACCATCATGAGTTAAAAAGAACAATAACAAAAAATATATTGTCATTTCCCCAACCACGCCCTCGATAGCTAGTTAGATCACTCACCTGTTGGCAGGGTTGGGCAGTATTTGAATTACTTGTAATTTAAATACAAATACGTATTTTGGATTTGTATTTCAATTACTTTCTTAAAATGTAATTTGTATTTCAAATACGTGAAGCCGAAGTATTTTGTAATTAGTATTTCAAATACTCGAGGCTTCCAAATACATTTTGGCCATTAAGTTTGTGCTCATCAGGACCTGCAATAACAAAACAAAAACCGCCTTAAAAAAACTATTCCAAAACAAATAAATATTTCGTATTTTGTCATTTGTATTTTGTATTTCAATTAAAAATAGCTAAAATACTGTATTTTGTAATTTGTATTTCAAATACCTTACTTAAATGTATTTTGTATTTCGTATTTTAATTACTTGCGATACAGTATTTTATAATTTGTATTTCAATTGAAGCAAGGCATGTATTTTGCCCAGCCCTACCTGTTGGAGAGTCACTGGAAAGTCCCTCGTGCCTTAATCCACTTCTATATTTTCCTCATACAGGCATACATTCACGCCTACATCTCTATAGGGGTCGCTAGAGACGTACCTATTGCCACATACAATTTGCGAGCTTTGTTGCGTGTTTCAGGCATATTCTTGTACTCAAATCATTCTGAAAACTTTGGAACCGAATCTAGGACCTCGCGATCAACTTATGCCGATGTAACATAAGTAGGTATAGGTTAATACCTATAGGAGATAAAGAATATAGATTAGTTCGAGTAGTATTGTATTCAATTCCTGTGTCGGGCAAAGTGTTAATGGGATTTCTCGTGAAAAAATTCTCATATTATGCAGCACAGAGTCTAGACATTTTTATTTTGGGATTTGGTATTTTATTCTGGGATATAACATATTAAGCGTTTCGGCTAGAGTATAAGGAAGTTTGACACATATCACAATCAGCCCAAAAGAGTCCCACTGCTGGGTACAAGCCTTCCCTACAAATGAGGAAAAAAATAATTTGTTTCATTACGCGTTTTCAACAAAATAAATAAACACGTGTTTTTTTTGGAATTGTACTAATTCCTCTTTTCATCATCATCATCATCAGCCCATATACGTTCCACTGCTGGGTGGCCTGTGCCTTCCTTACAACCGAGAGGAGTAAAGCATTAGTCCACCACGCTGGCCTAGTTCGGGTTGACAGGCTATAACTTTTTTCCTTACGAGAGGAAAGCGCCTTAAGCTCCCTGTTCGGTACTTCGGGGGAGGCCGAAAAGAGTATGTCGGGGTCACCGGCCTTCCAACTCAATGCGTAGAACTATTGTTCGCTTGACTGAGTTGGGTCCCTAACCAAGATCCTACGCCGGCATACCGACTAAAACCTCTCGATGGCCGTCTTGCGCATTTTGAGTGGTACGATAAATACAGGGCCTTTAATTGATTTCCGTTGGCGCCCAGCGCTCTGTCCAAATGTGGACTCCTCTGCGATAGAGGGAGTAAGAACTTAACCTACGTTTCTAGGATCTTTTAGCCGTGCAGGTTCTTCCACAACGTCTTCCTTTACCATTAAAGATACATTTATTGTACATACATAACCTCACGCCTGCATTCCCCGAAGTATCAGTCCCACGTAATAGGGGGCCAGACTATTGCCGTTTTTCGGGCACACTTCCAGACTCCGTTCTGTTACTGAGAATGGAAAAATCCAATAACACTTTGCCCGACCCGGGAATTGAACCCAGGACCTCTAGATCGCCGGGCACACACTTGTGCAGATACACGAGGCAGTAAATTTATACGTACGTATTATTGTACATACATACATACATAAACTCACGCCTGTATACCCCGAAGGAGTAGGCAGAAGTGCATTTCTGCACCCACATTTCGCCTGGTATGAATCTTGGTATTATTAATTAATTCAAGATTTATGCCTTTACATATTTTTCCTTTAATGTTTCTCAGTGATTCATGTGAGAACATAGACAAAGTTACCTTCATACAGTTGATACATGTTGAAGCTATTTGCTTTTATTAATCATCTTGAGATCGCGCAGACATTTAATTGTTGTATTGTTTCTAGACTTCATTAATTCAAGCGCCATTTATAACTCATAACTTAGTTATTGGTGCAATTTAATGGGTTTGCCATTATTATAGATAAGTTACACAACATTTTTAACTACCTACTTATCATTTGTTTTTGGAATATTGCAATCTTCTTACATTTTTAAAGCCCATAGTCAACAAAATGTTGCGTGTATTTTCAATGCGTTATAACTCATTGTCTCCTAAAGCACAGGTTCTTTTCATATAATAACCTCAATAACCCTTTACCAAAAATCATACCTCTTCGTCGCGTAGTATACAAATATATTACGGGACCAACGAGGCAACCACAGAAAAACTAAACTATATTTAACTTTCACTTTCTTTAACAGTGAAAGAAAATATCGTGACGAAACCTGCACACCTAAAAATTCTTAGGAATTTCTTAGGTGTGTAGTCCGCTAACCCGCACTAGGCCAGCGTGGTGGACTAAGGCCTAACCCCTCTAAGTTGTAGAGAACGCCCATATCTGGAACGCTAGGGCTGATAATGATTTTCCTAATTTCATTTTTGTATGACTCACAAAAGTTTGGTATATATTTATAGTGGCAATGCTACTGGATTCGAACTGGTAGCACTGCAGTTATTGGTATGTAGGGAGTGTCCCAGCGAGAGGTTGCGGTTAACGAAATTAACACTGATTCACCATTACTCATACACTTGTATGTACTGATTGTTATTGTTTTAGCACCGATCAGTGAAACGCTGGAAGCGTCACCTATTGTTATTATTTTGCCGCGCAATGTCCATCACAATTAGGTTGATACATTCATCATCATCATCATCATCACCAGCCCAAATTGATATAATGTTTTTCTCAAATAGTATTTTGCTGAAATTCTTAAGAGAAAATTTTATAAATCTACATGCGACTGGCTCTTCGGTTGGGGTTAGTTAAATAATACATGATTATGCCTGAAAATAGTCCCGCCCCCTATTCCGTAGAACCTAAAACACATTTCGCAAAACGATCATCACTGCCTACTCCTTCGAGGATAAAAACCAAGTATACGTAAGTGCCTCGTGGTCTCGCGGTACAAGTATGTGCCGTGCGATTTTGTTTATGAATTCTCAGTAGCAGCACGGAGTCTGGAATTGTGCCCGAAAAACGGCAATAGGCTCGCCCCCTATTACGTGGGACTGATACATACCTGGCGAAATGTGGGTGCAGAAATGCACCTCTGCCTACCCCTTCAAGGAATACAGGCGTGAGTTTATGTATGTATGTACGTAAGTATATGTAAAAATGCATGCCTTCACGCTAGTATTTACTTACTATCTTATCCCGATAATTACACCAGTTTCAAATAAAATTTAATGACATAAAAAGTAGACCATGTATTCCAGGGTATCAGCTACATCCATCCAAAAATCCTTCCAGCCGTTTGAGCGTGAAGAAGTACCAAACACAACCAACAAATTTTCGCCTTTACTTTAGTGTGATGTTTGTAACAGTTTTACAGCCCCGTGGCGCAATTGGCTAGACACCAGCTTTCGAAATGATAAGCCGCGGTCGATCCTCGCACCCAGACAAATGTATGTGTGATCCACAAATATTTGTCTCTAGTCTGGGTATTTGTTACACCGAAAAGTCTCTCGTAGTTTCTCATACCCACGACACAAAATTTGTATCTTAGTGTAAGGTCAGAAATAAGTCGTTCTGGCTGTGTCCTTGCCGTGGGACCTTGACGCCAAATTCCTCTCGGGCTTTTACCATCAGCGGGAGGAGGCGTCAAGTCGAGGGGACAGACTGGCCCCGAGAGAGGTTGAGGCAATGAAAGCCTCCCTCCGTACTAGGCAGGAGAATCCCGCCGGTGACCGCGACATACGCTTCCCACCCCCCCTCCCACAGGGCTGGCAGGAAGTGGAGCCATAAACAGCTTTCCCCTCCAAAACAAAAATAAGGGTCAGTAATATTTATGTGACTGTTGGGTGTATTCATTTATAAGCAACTACGCTTGTATATCCACGACGCTTAGATTGGAACCTGTGACTCAGGGCTCGTGACCGCACGTATCAGACACAATGGGCAGCCGGCTGCAATCCATACACGTAATTGGACGGAAAACTATTGTTAAGTTTAAGCGTTTGGTTAAAGAGGTTATATCATTTAAAATATAAGTGATTGCGAGGGTTGCGAGATCGTTTCCCGGAAAAGCCTGCTTATAGGAATTTTGCGGTAGGAAGTTTTCAAGAGCGCGGAGTCTGAAATGTGTCTAGAAATGAGAAATAAGAGAATCTCTTATAAAAGACACGCATGAAGGAAGATGAAACACAGGATTATGTATAAATATTACATAAGTACCAGTATGCGCTGCGCAATGGAAAAGTTACAAATTAGATTCCTGAGTGAAGTCGTAATGGCCTCGAGGTTTGTGCACGCGGTCGAGAATCTCGGCGGTCGCGGATTCAAACTCCAGGCGCACACCTCTAACTTTTCCAAGTTATGTGTGTATTCACAATGAATTATCACGTACTTTAACAGTGAATGAAAACATCGTGAGGAAACCTGCACAAGTAAAGGCTTTTAGGTTTTTTTAAGGTGTGTTGTCCGCCAACCCGCACTAGGCCATCGTGGTGGACTAAGCCCTCTCAGTTGTAGAGGAGGCCCGCGGGACGTATATAGACTGATAGTAGCAACACGGAGCCAGGAAATATTCTCAAAAAACGATTCGCTTCTTGAATTTAAAAATACGCCTCTGCCTGCCTTTTAAAGGTTCAGGCGTGACTGTACATATATGTCCTACTCTCATTACCAGAAGTAAGAAATATGAACCATTTACTATTAACGTGTTTATCTATTTGTGTCGACGGATTAATTTAGATAAGCACCCACCGCCTGATAACGTAACCAGGCACGTATTGAGGAACAGGGGGGTACAACCCACACTATATACATATGTCGGCCCTGGGGGGTGATATACGTCATCATGATCTCGATCATTAGACTTACGTTACTTGCGTGAGCATTACCGGTTACATTAGGAGTGAAACCAAGTCAACTTAATCCCAATTTACAAACTATTGCAATTGCAATACAACTTACAATATAAAAGGCGATCCGCCAAGGAACTTCTTTGACAACCCAATTTCTCCTTCTTTTTGTGATATTTTTTTAACTGTATAGCGAAGACATCGCATCGGCACCTTATGGTAAATAAATACACCCTACAGTCATATACATAATTCTGAGCCCACTTTAAGATAAAAGTCTTGTGTCGTGAGTATCAGAAACTACGAGAGACTTTTCGCTCTCACAAACATAAAATGACTAAATCTAAGTGATATATTTGCCGTTTTATAGTTTCGATAAATATTCTTTTATTTCCTTTTATCACAGGCTGTCCCGAATTGGTCTCTGTGATCGCCCGGCGCCCAATCCAATCCTCTTTGTAAATCTAAAGACTTAAGATTCTCAAATTGTTTTGAACGCTCAATCGATATGGGCGACCACGTAACGTGGCCATACTCTCTGCCGCTCATCTCAGAATCGTTTTTGATGAAGGAGCAACTACTGTTGTACGTTACGTATACGTCCCACAGCTGGGCAAAAATTCTCAAGCATATAATTATCCACGATTCCTTCACCGTTAAAGTAAGTGATAATTCATTGTGAATACACACATAACTTCGAAAAGTCAGAGGTGTGCCTGGGGCTTGAACTCGCGACCGCAGAGATTCTCGACCGCGAGCTTAAACCTCGAGGCCATCACTACTCGTCATCGAAATGATATATACACACACAATATATGTGCCTTTATTTCGGATTCGTAGCTAATGTTTTAAAATCATTATAATGCACACGAGACAGACAAATTTATGAATATTTTCGTTGGATTCGAACTCAATACTCTCGTCCAACTAATCTCACTTAACAATAATCTCAATAATTATATTATCAATATTATCTGTACTCCCCAAATAATTGTAGTTGATAACAAATTTCCTTATCAATAGTGATTACATGGATAACAGTAATACTTTAGTTTTAGTGCAAACCAGTAGGATTTTACCTGTGCAGTGTAAAATGTGTAAGTGATTTTATTTTATTTGTTTTGCATATCATACGAGTACCTATATATACATACATACATAAACTCACGCCTTTATTCCCCGAAGGGGTAGGCTGAGGTACATTTCTGCACCCACATTTCGCCAAGTATGTATCATAATAGGGGGCGAGCCTATTGCCGTTTTTCGGGCACATTTCCAGACTCCGTGCTGTTACTGAGAATTTCCTAATGGAAAAACCCAATAACACTGCCCGACCCGGGAATCGAACCCAGGACCTCTAGATCGCACGACACATACTTGTACCGCGAGACCACGAGGCAGTACCTATATCTAAGAATATGCAGAAATATGTATAATTTTGTCGCAGGGGGTGATACGTCATCATAATTATCATAATATGAAGTTATCTTCAGCTCATACCTATACATTCCTAGTGTCGGTACTTCCATAGAAGCCCAAAAGCGTTAAACGTTAATTGTGTAATGTCTAGTTTATATTTGCTTATTATGGGGTCTTTATTTATCAAAATTGCTTTTGTTAAATAGAATAATTCAAGTTAAAAATAGCTTTTTAGAATTTTTAAAGGCAAACTGGGCTTTTGGGCTTCTATGGAAGTACCGCCACTGCACGTTCCACTGCTATGCACTTCTACAACTGAGATGTAAAAGGGGTCTTGGTCCGCCACGCTGGCCTAGTCAAATTTCCTAAGAACTTCTAGGTGTGTAGGTTTCCTCACGACATTTTTCTTCATTGTAACCATGCAATAAGATAACCTGTGACGTAAATCTATTCGTAAAATAATTTACATACGTAAAAATTAATCGATTGAATTTTCTTATCGGCTTAGAGAGCAGATTCCGCAATACGGGTTTCGGGATTTCCAAACTTTTAAAATAACTTTTTTTTTAAATACACCCAACAGTCACACACATAGATCTGACCCCACATTAAGATACGAGTCTTGTGTCGTGTATATCTGAAATTACGAGAGACTTTTCGGTCTCACAAACACCTAGACCCGAAACAAATACTTGTGAATCACACAAACATTTGTCTTGGTGCGGGAATCGATCCCGCGGCCTCTCGTTTCGCAAGCTAGTGTCTAGCCATATCAAGCTGTCATATCAAGGGACCTTATATTAAATTCGATCATATTATCCATATATAAGCATATAAGATTTTAAAACCACAGCATGTCAGTGAAATATAAAATGGCAAAGCTTTTAAATCGAACAGCGAATCCATTTTCAGTTATGGAATTATGACCGTAAAATTTTACGACAGTACGTAAAGTAATCGCAGACTGCTCGAATAATATCACTCTTTGTGCTCCAATATCTTATGGATGCACTACCGTTCATCTCTATCTTTGTCTGTTGATTTATTTACAGACGGCCTGTAGCGCAGTTGGTAGACACCAGCTTGCGAAAGAGGAGGCCGAGGGTTCGATATCCGCGCCGAGACAAATGTTTTATATTTCGGGTCTGAATTTTTTGAGAGGGTTTAGGTGTTAGTCCACCACGCTGGCCTAGTGCGAGTTGGCGGACTACACACCTTAGAAATTCCTAAGAACTTTTTAAGTGTGCAGGTTTCTTCACGATGTTTTCCTTCACCGTTAAAGCAAGTGATAATTCATTGTAAATACACACATAACTTTGAAAAGTTAGAGGTGTGTGCCTGGGGTTTGTACCCGCAACCGTCGAGATTCTCGACCGCGTGCCTAAACCGCGAGGCCATCACGACTTTCATCACGACGAATTATTTATTAATTATAAAATAATGGGGTAGAACCACGTGTCTGGTCAAGTCAACGAAACGACTTATTGTTAAAGACAGATAGGATTAAAATTCTAAGTTTAATACTTCTAGTTTTATTATTGGTTTAATGTCAATATACTTATCATCCCGACTGCATTTCTGTACGTTGGCAGACCTGTATCTACTGGCTGTTTTACGTAGTATTAGGGAGCGAAGCTAATTTATTTTATTCATCATCATCATCATTATCAGCCTAAAGAAGTCCTAGTTAAAAGCCTAGCCTAAAGAAGACTAATGTTTTTATTTATTTATATGCTTTATATACATAAATAAATACACCCAACAGTCGCATACATAGTTCTGACCCCACACTAAGATGCAAGTCTTGTGTCGAGGATATCAAAAACTACGAGTGACTTTATTTGTGGATCACACAAACATTTTTGTCTCGGTGCGGGCATCGAATCCGCGGCCTCTCGTTTCGCAAGCTGGTATCTAGCCAACTGCGCCACGGGGCTGTCAAATATAGGTACATACAATGAATGTATAAAAAAAACTATTGGTATTATAAAGCGTGCAATACGCTTTGCAAAAATTGAAGTCGTCAGGCAATTGGTATGATTGTGCCCCCCCACCTAGCTTCCTCCTGTCACCCACCTTATATATTCCACGAGGAAATCAAAATGCTTGCGCGATGCAGGCTTTTAGTCGCGCCACACGCTTTAATGCACAGAAAAAACTTCTTTTTACGTCTTTATTATGCTATAATGAGTTCATATATGATTTATTTATAACAAAAATATTTTATTTTCCATAAAGTACTCTTTTATAATAAGAAATAGCAAAAAGTCTGAAATTGGGAGCGATAGTGGCGTCATCTGTTGAGGGGTTTGTTAAACTTTCACGAGGATGAAAAGAGTTTTATACAGAATTTTCCCGTTTTCATATAAGGAAATGATTAAACTATATGTAAATGTTTTGTATTAGAATAAAATACTTTTAGGAACGAAGCGTACATTTAATTTTTTTAAAAGACTAAATAAATGTTTCACGCATTTATGTTAAATACTAATTAAATCACTTATAAATTAAAAATAAATATTAAATTAGCAAGAATCATGTTAAGCACGTCCGTCCGAGCCGAAAGCCACGCCAAGAAAGCCCGCAGGCGACTCCGCCACCTTCGAGCTTCCCCACCACCAAATCACCGCGCCATATCACGTCATGGGGACGTCATGTTAGGCCACGCCCCTTTATTAATCGATATATCAAAAATACAATAATTTAATTGTAAATCTGTTAATATCGCGACTTTTCGATGCTACATTACAGCAGACTATAACATTAGGTAAAATATGAGAAAATTCTTCATATTTAACCCTTAACAAAATCTTAGGGAAAAAAAACCTTTGCCCCGCATCTTAAGTATTGGAATATCTCGGGTTCTCTTCCCGGACCGGAAAGTGTGTTATTAGATTTCCATTACAATATTCTCGATAACAGCTTTGTGTCTAATTTAAGCGATATGTGTCTGTAAAATACTCTTCCGTTTAACCTTTCATTAATATAGGCTTAATTGTATGTCAGAAATCCCTAAAACTGTACCTTTCTTCCAGGGCTTCTCCTGTTACTAGTCTCGCCATGCCTGGCCTTACGAGACCTGGAACCACCAGCTCCCGAGTCCAGAAACCAGAGGGTCGTGGAGGGCTATGTACCAGTCCGACTGAACCATTTCATGGCTTACAACAACGATACTTTCAACATGGTAAGTTTTGAGTGGAAAAATTGACTTTATTTTAGTAAGTACAATAGATTTCAAGAAGCAAAAGAGGTGTATCAGGATCTTTCCTTGTGCCCCATAATGTCTACCTACCTAACCTTAACAGAAACTATGTAAAGTTAGCGTTCAGACTCCGTTCTGGGCATTTTCCAACAGCAAAGTACGCCCACATGATTAAAAAGGTAAACTCTCCAATCTGCTTAACATGTAATAAAATAGAAGATATTATCCAACATAATATATTATTATATATTATAATGTTGCTGTTATATTTATAATTTTATTTTGTTGTGTGGAAATGTGGTGTCTTGTTGTTGTTGTCTTGTAAGTTTTTAAAAATAGATTTGTTATTGTTTTTGTGGTATTTAAAAATAGATTTTAGTTTGTTTTGTATTAGAGAATAAGTGGTACCTAATTGGTTAATTGTTATAAGTTTACTCGTGAGCGAATACGATAGACTCATACTATTATATCTATACAATGGGACCCCTCGATACAGGCTTGCCTAGTGAGGGGACCATTTTAGACTGTTACTTGTGGGTCAATAATTAATTGCATACGTTATCATTGTATACTTTTTACTACTTGTGTGTCCTGTACGTGTGTAATTTGTATTAAAATAAATAAATTAATAAATAAATAAATAAAATAAATAAAAATAATACTATTAGAATGTAAAATAAATAAAAAAGAACGTGAATCATTGTCTGCTGAATTTAATAAAAATATTTTAGATGTAGGTTTAATACAAAGCATTTTATGTAATCCTAGTTCAAATTTATCAAAAAAAATTGTCACTTAGTTAATTTAAGATAGTTTAAGTATTTATAATAGTTCATGTAGTAGAATAAGGTACAAGGTATGATGGAGT
Source organism: Hemaris fuciformis (assembly GCA_907164795.1). Classification (NCBI taxonomy): domain Eukaryota; kingdom Metazoa; phylum Arthropoda; class Insecta; order Lepidoptera; family Sphingidae; genus Hemaris; species Hemaris fuciformis. Next base: position 8,984,900 of record OU015457.1, on the reverse strand, counting down.
TGACATATCCTTGTTGGATAAAAACCCCTAAATAAATAAAGATTTAAAAAAAAAATGTCTACCTACCTCTGTGGAATTCAGGTGTGAGTGTGTATGAATGTAAACCTGCACACCTAAAAGTTCTCAGGAATTACTTAGGTGTGTAGTCCACCAACCCGCACTAGGCCAGCGTGGTGGACTAAAGTCCTCCTCTCAGTTGTAGAGGAGGCCCGTGCCCAGCAGTGGGACGTATTTGGGCTGATGATGATGTTGAGCATAAAGGTGGTCTTTCGTAGAATGATACTAGCGGAGGACGGCATAGAACGTTTTTGATCACGAAAATAAAACTATGAATTTATTTTTGATTACGTAAACGATTGTATTTTATAAAATTTTAGTAAATGCTCGTTCAGAAATTATTGCTATTGAGATGATTTATGAGCATACTTTTTTTTTGTTTTTTTTTTACGAGAGAAAAGCGCCTTAAGCTCCCTGTTCGGTACCTCGGGGGAGGCCCAAAAAGGGTATGTCGGGGTCACCGGCCTTCCAACCCAACGCGTGGAACTATTGTTCGCTTGGTTGAGTTGGGTCATACTAACAGTACCTAATATTAATTCCAGCGTTACTACTACAACGACGAGTTTGCGGGCAACGACATAGTGATATTCGTGGGTGGGGAGTGGTCCATAACCCCAGGGTGGGTGAGAGCGGGGCTGGCCCACGAGCTCGCGTACTCCATGTCCGCGGGCTTGTTCTACACTGAGCACCGGTACTACGGACTCACCAGGCCTAGCAGGTATTCATCTTTTTTCTAGTAATGTCACAAACATGCAATAAAGTTAATAATGTTTTACGAATAATTTTTCTTAATAAAGTCTTATGTAAAAACACAGTTTTAAATTGGCTCTTAAAACTTAGTTACGATGAAACGGAAAAACAATTAGTAGTAATACACTAAGATAATTGCACCCTCATTCACATACGCTCACACTCACACAAACACAAACTCACATACGATTCATACATTCACACACTTTTATATTTAATTAGATCTAATTTTAGAAATTAGTTTGTTACTAGATTTTTATTTTAACTCTTTTTATTGTTTGCAAACTTAATTTTCTTTATTACTTTGTTTTTCACTTTTAGTATACCTATTTTATAATTTTTACCTATACTCAACCTGTACAAATGGAAGGTTGCTGGTGCTTAAAGTTCAGGGTTACCTTTTTTAAGTATCGGCGCTCAATTTTTAGTCTTTAAGTTAGTTCATAAGATAGCTCATAGTTCATTGTTTTTGTCAGAAATTTTGCTTAAATAAATAAATAAATAACTAAAACAGTGCCGTAAATAGGGCGGTGCCACTGGTGCCCAGGCACAGGGCGTAGACTTTGGGGGGCGCAAGAATGGCCAGATCAGGCACGCACTAAAGACGCAGTAGGGTACCTAAAATATCTCCAAAAAAAAACAAGGGCGCAATTATAGAAGCTCGCACAGGTCACAGAAATTATTTACGACACTGGTCACAAATAGCTGCGCCACGCGGTTTTCTTTCGTGTCAATTAAAAAATATATATTTTGCTATATTAATTATCTTTGCTGTTCTAGAGTTATAGACTAACAAACTAACATACAAAATAGTATTTATAGATTAAGTTGGATTGGTTTAGCTATTTTTGTCGCTTTTTTTTTGTCCCGCTGTATAAATATGCAGCATGCCATTGAGGGTTCCAGGTTCGTTTCTGGTTGACATTAAACATGAGGATCTAACAAATGTTATCCTTATTTCTTAGATATATTTCGAGTTTCGGCATACTGATCTTTTGAAATAACCCTATAGAAATACGCCCAAGTCTTATCAGTGTTCTTCATACTCAAGTTTGGCAGCCCCGGAGCGCTGTTGGCTAGACCCCGGCTTGCGAAACGAAACGCGAGTTCGATCCCGAGACTAATGTTGGTGTAATCTACAAATATTTCGGGTCTGGGTGCCCAAAAATCTCTCGTACTTTGTGATACGACCCAAGACTCGTGTATCTTTTTTTTTTTTTTTTTTTTTATTCCGGCACGACAAAGTGACCCCATTGCACCTGATGGTAAGCGCAACGGAGTCCAGAAAAAGTGCCGACCAGCGAGAGATGATGGTCTCCCGTTGGTCGACACAATCATGCCGGCCGAATACCTCTTCACCTTATTGTGAAGAAGTTTGGGGGACTATCAATCATGGTGATCAAAGGACCGACCGTGACAAACCGGCCAAAAAAATGCCGGCACGGTCATCCTTTCACCATGATTGAAGCCCCCCCGAAAACCGGATATACACTGGCTGATCCCGGAACGCGGCACACTTGCATGTGCCACTATGGCGGGTTTTACGCCCTGTGTACGGTGGTCGCTATCCGGGCGGATACGAATATCTTACCACCAGCAATCTTAGTGTGGGATCAGAACTATGTATGTGACTGTTGGGTGTATTGAAGTGTGACGTCACGCCGAGCGATTATTATAAAGTAAATCATATCTAACAGATAAGCGAGTGCGACTGGCGACCGTAAACTGTGAAGTTAATGGCGGCGCGTGCCGACGAATGGAAATCGACCAATTAATTGTTCACACTGAACTATTGGTAGGGATGCTGTTACACCAAAGCGTAAAATGGGTCACAACTTGATGTGATTTTATTTCCTTCATTGGTACTGTGGTATGAATGGTCCGGGTTTGATGATCGGAAAGGGGGAGCTTTTTGTCCCTATCCCACCATACACCCGCCACTGTAACTCCTGTGCTCCAGGATTCTAATTTGTCATGATCCCGCAAGGAAGATAATCAAGAAAAAAGATTATGAAGGAGGAGTTGGAAACAAAGAGTTTTCCACATCCCTCCACAGCAAAGAGGGAGACAAAATATATACTATGAGATTTCAGCCTCACATAAAAGATATATACAATTAGTGAAACTAGAAGCAAATTACATACTATGGGTATATAACATACATACATACATAACCTCACGCCTATAATCCCCGAAGGGGTAGGCAGAGGTGCATTTCTGCACCCATATTTCGCCAAGTATTTATCAGTCCCACATAATAGGGGGCGAGCCTATTGCTGCTTGTGCTGTTACCGAGAATTTCCTAATAGAAAAACCCAATAACACTCTGCCCGACCCGGGGATCGAACCCAGGACCTCTAGATCGCACGGCACATACTTGTACCGCGAGACCACCAGGCAGGGTATATAACTATATGATATTAATAATTGGGAAAGTGCTATAAGATTTTCTGTTATAAAATCCTCATGTAAATTTACCAGATACGTGGAAATATGTTTATTATATATTCATACAAACTGTCAAAGGGAAATTGGTTATTAGCAAGCAAAAGCTGTCATTTTTATAAATCTGAATTCTGCAATATTTGTAAATCGCACAAACATTTGTATCGGTGCGGGGATCGAACCCGCGGCCTTTCGTTTCGCAAGCCGTTGTCTAGCCAACTGCGCCACGGGGCAGTCAACTTGAAGATTGACCTATCAAATATTGCTTTTCAAATTTGTATTAAGATTATTTTTTTCGGCCGTTAATGTGACTTAATTGGCATGAGCTGATACAATATTTGTAATAAGAATCAAAAACTACGAGCTATTTGACGTCACAACACCCAGACACAATAACTGTCACTTTTTTTCTTCAGAAAGCTGGTAATAGCTCTACTTCCCGCTAGCCCTGGGGTAACAATAACTGTCACCCAAGGATCGAACCCTCTGCCTCTAGCTTCTCAACGTACTCTCTCTCAAACAGAAACAACGTAACATAGGCTGAAACTTACACTTATAGAAGTAGTGTGATATTACAGCACGGTGTGAAGGCGGCCACATTTGGCACGGCGCGCGACGTGCGAGCGATAATGTTGGGTAATTGGACACGAGACTAACGGTCGCGGGTTCGACGCCGGTCGTTAACTCACCGCACTATCCACATGCCCATTTCATGCGCTAATGTTTACATTAACAAATTGTATTGGAAATTAATTAAATAGGTAGTTTATTATACCTTCCTGTATCACCCGTAGGGTAGGCAGAAAAAAAATGAATATCTATGTTTTAAGTCATCAAATTTTAAGCATATTCCCAGAGTCCACGCTATGTAATTTCCATATAAAATCCCAATACCAGTTCACCCGCCCCGGAATCGAACTCTTGTCCTTTTGATGTCAAGACGCACACAAGTGTAAAACAAGTCTTAACTTAGTATACGCTTACTATACATTATCACCATCATCATCAGCTCATATACGTCTCAGTACTGGGCACGGGCCTCTCCTATAACTGAGAGGGTTTAGGCCTCAGTCCACCACGCTGGCCTAGTGCAGGTTGGCGGATTACTCACCTAAGAAATTTCTAAGAACTTTTAGGTGTGCACACATATGTATCTTCGAAAAGTGAGAGTCAGAGGGCCTAGGGTTTGAACCCGCGATCGCCGAAATTCTCGACCGCGCGCCTTAACCTCGAGACGATACTTATAAAAATAAAAACAAGTCTGTTTACGATGTTTTCTAAAGAAAATTTTAAAATAAAAAACAGCCAATTAAGTTTAGCAGCAAAAGAGTAGAAATTGTATAAACTACGGCGCCTTCTGTTACCTGGGACTTAAATTTTTATTGCCAAACGTGGGTGAAGAAATGCACCTGTGTCTTCCCCTTCCGATGTAAAATTTAAGTGGGATATAGCAAAAACAACCATCGAAAATAAAAGTCTCTTTATCTAGTCTGCATCTACCATTAGATGCAACATGAATTGTTAAAGTTTCATTCCCGATTTCCTAGATGGCGCTGATCTCAACATACCACGGATTAAAGTGCTAGTAACTACCCTCAACGCGGCCCAAGCATCCGATTCAAACGTCTTTATTCCAACCTAATACCGCACGATAGCGAGCGCTCTCAAAACAACACACTTTACGCAAAGCTGGCTTTAATTCCACAAAAATATCGGGATCGCGACTCATGCATACTAAACAGACTTGGTGAACTTTCACATAGACTTATTTCTAACCTTATAGCTTCGGAAATAAGGCTGATGTTAGCTTAGAAATGCTTGCCTTCTCTGCAATCTTCGCTGAATTTTACAAAATTATATTTGCTGTTGTGTTGAACTTTATTATGATGAGCATAAGAGAGGGTTTCGCTTGAATTTAAAATTTAAAAGTATGTAATGATATTCTCCCTAATTAGCAACGGTTATCGTATCCAAGATAGCTTTTTCAAGGCGATTATCGTTGGGGATGTAAAAAATATATCGCTAAGTAGGGTAGTAATTAACTTTGAAAAGTAATGAGGGTAATTATTGCTTTTTAAATTGGCTTCTGTGAATTTTAAGAAATCGTAATTACTAGAAACGTAAAAATAAGCTTAGATCAGTGTTTTGGTTTGGAATAAAAGAAATGGCGTCTTTTCAAATTTATTGAAAAATATATTTTATATTAAGCGGAAAGTACTTATCAAGATTCTAACTAAAGATTAATTTGTTTTTACTTAGATCCATATTTTGTGAAACCTATACAATCATCATCATCAACCCATATACGTCCCACTGCTGGGCACGAGCCTCCTATACAACTGAGAGGGTTTAGGCCTTAGTCCACCACGCTGGCCTAATGCGGGTTGGCGGACTACACACGTAAGAAATTCCTAAGAACTTTTAGGTGTGCAGGTTTCATCACAATGTTTTCCTTCACCGTTAAAGTACGTGATAATTCATTGTGAATACACACATAACTTCGAAAAGTCAGAGGTGTGTGACTGGGGTTTGATCCCGCGACCGTCGAGATTCTCAACCGCGTGCCTAAACCTCGAGGCCATCACGACTTCAACGTTACGTACCACAATATGCACTGCTTACCCAAACCCTCCCTCATCGTAAGTGCATTTAAAAACATTTCACATATCTTAAAATGAATACAAATCTGTACGTCATCCAGATATATTTGCAGGATTGGAATCCGCAGTTTTTATAGCTTGTTACAGATTATGACAACGTTTAAGTTTAATTATAAGTTTGAGTTAAATCTACTTTAAATACACATTTCCAGACTCTGTGCTATCACTGACAGTTTTCTATAGGAAAATCCTTGACACTCTTATTGGACTCGGAATATAGTATCTTCGATTATACATTAAAATAACAACTTTAATGCAATAACTTTTATGCAACAACATAGTTCCATCGTTATATTATGTATATTAAACTATCATCATCATCAGCCCATATACGTCCCACTACTGGGCACGGGCCTCCTCTATAACCGAGAGGGTTTAGGCTTAGGGTTAGGCTGAATGTTAGTATACTCAAAAAGAAACTTTCGTAAAACCAATTACTTTTTGTTATAGTGCCCGATACTAATGATTTTTGGTATAGCCAAAATTGAATATTAAAGCTACCTTTTATTCATGTCTGGGCTTAGCTCCTGTCTTAATGCCAAGACGAATAATCCGGCGGAAAGCCAACCACGTATGTCATTGACCCCTGAGTGGTCAGGTTAATTGTCCATTGGTCGCTTAACCCGCGGGTCGAGTGAGTTGGCCAGTTATTTTAATTCGACGGTTCGTCATCATGCTCTTTGTCCGGCCGGCAGAAAGATTGCAACCAGCTGTTTGATGTGTAATTTATATTAGTTTTGTCAAATTGGTACAAAGGACGAAAAGTTCTAAAAAAAATTTCCGTTAATTTTATCTTTTATGATAAATTATTTGTACGTACATGTTGTTGTGACTGCCTCGTGGTCTCGCGATACAAGTATGTGCCGTGCGATCTAGAGGTCCTGGGTTCGATTCCCGGGTCGGGCAAAGTGTTATTGGGTTTTTCTATTAGGAAATTCACAGTAACAGCACGGACTCTGGAAATGTGCCCGAAAAGCGGCAATAGGCTCGCCCCCTATTACGTGGGACTGATACATACCTGGCGAAATGTGGGTGCAGAAATGCACCTCTGCCTACCCCTTCGGGGAATATAGGCGTGAGTTGATGTATGTATGTTTTATCAAAATGGCGTAAAGGACGAGAAGTACTAAAAAAATCGCCTTCACTTTTATATACGATAAATTATTTGCACCTATAGGTATAACTGCCTCATGTTACATGACAGTATAGCCGAAATGGGGATGACCGCCTCCGCCTTCGGGAACTAAAGACGTGAGGTTATGTATGTGTGTATTTTCAAATAGATACCCTTCTTAGGGTTTGAGACCCGTACCCAGCAGAGGGACGTATATAATTTCGCTGGTGGTAGGATATTCGTATCCGTCCGGATAGCGACCACCGTACACAGGACGTAAAACCCGCTATAGTGGCACATGCAAGTGTGCCGCGTTCCGGGATCAGCCAGTGTATATCCGGTTTTCGGGGGGACTTCAATAATGGTGAAAGAATGACCGTGCCGGCATTTTTTGTCCGGTCGCGGTCGGTCCTTTGATCACCATGGCATTAGTCCCCCAAACTTATTCACAAGAAAGGTGAAGAGGTATTCGGCCGGCATGATTGTGTCGACCAACGGGAGACCATCATTTCTCGCTGGTCGGCACTTTTTCTGGACTCCATTACGCTTACCATCAGGTGCAATGGGGTCACTTTGCCGTGCCAGTATACAAAAAAAAACTGATGATGATGGGGTCGGCAGGTAATTATATGTAATAATAATATGTATGTAATTCTACACCCGCATTATTTTAAGTAACACCTACAGATACATTTCAGATTCCTTGCTGCTACTAAGAATTCATAAAACAATAAATCGGAATCCAAGACATCACGACCATGATAGTACATAAATGCACTCTCTGGGAGTCAAACCCGCGCTCAATGACGCAATCCATGAGTTATTAAAATTAATATGACATCATAACTTTCCTGTTTTAGAAAACGTTTCGTTAAGTAAATATTTTCTTCAATGTTTTTGTTTATTTCAAAACTGCGGTTTGAACAATAAATATTATTGTAATTGTGCTACTTTATGGAAATTTAAGTGAAGTATTTGAGTCATGATTTGTTTTATTAAAAATTCTGAGACATTAATATATTAATAAATTAGATCATCGTTGAAGATACTGTTTCAGCAATCTTGGGTTCATACCCAAAAAAAATAGAACTATTAGGCTCATTTTCAGACTCCGTGGTGCTACTTTGAATTTGCTATCGGAAAACCAGATGGAAATTTACACTACCCGAGAACCGAATCCGTGCCCTCTTGACTCTCATATTATGGATATATGCATATGTACATACTCTTTCATGATCATGATGTATTCAAAGGGGTAGGCAGATTCTGCACCTAAATTTCGTTATTTAAAGTTCCACGTAATAGGGGACTACTAACCTACTAAATAAGTAATAGTAATAGTAATATATACTTCGTTCCAGTGACACCAACGTCTCCGACCTCCGGTTCCTGACCATCGACCAGGCTCTCGCCGACCTGGCGCAGTTCATCCAGTATGTTAAGAGCGACCGCTTCTACAACGGTAGACACAGGTAAGTTATTACTAACAAAATAAAAATTATGCATGGTAGAGAAATATGGTAGTTAACTAAGCTTAGCTGTATCGCATAAAAGCGATGTTAAATGATGAATGATGATGAGGAATGATGTTAGTTTAAAAAAACTTACTTGACGATTCAAAAGCACTTGTAAAAGTCTATTTGAATAAAGGTGACTTTGACTTTGACTTTGAAAGAAGAATTTTGTTTGGTGAGAATGAGATTGCTGGAAAACTAATATAAAACAAAATTCGTATTCACTGTGCTAGGATGGGAAAGAAACTAATAATAAACAAACACACCCAACAGTCATATAGGTACTTAATTCTGACCCCACACTAAGATACAAGTCTTGTGTCGTGGATATCAGACACTATGAGACACTTTTCAGTCTCAAAAACACCCAAACTCGAAACAAATAATTATGAACCCAACAAACATTTGTCGCGATTCGGGGATCGATCCCGTGGCCTCTCTAAGCTGGTGTCTAGCCAACTGCGCCACTGGGCTGTCAAATATTAAGTAATCAATAGAAAAACAGTAATAAATAAATAAATAATAAATACACCCAACAGTCACAAACATAGTTCTGATCCCACACTAAGATACAAGTCTTGTGTCGTGGGTATCAGAAACTACGAGAGACTTTTTTGGTCTCACATACACCCAGACCCGAAACAAATATTTGTGGATCACACAAACATTTGTCTCGGTGCGGGGATCGAACCTGCGGCCTCTCGTTTCGCAAGCTGGTGTCTAGCCAACTGCGCCACGGGGCTGTCAAATAAAACATAAAATAAAACTAAACAAAAACATTAAAACGAATAACAAATAACAAAAAAAAGAGTTTTGTTTTCATAGTCGGGTAATAACAACATTTCCTACAGTGACAAAACATTGGTCGTGACGTAACAATGAACCAATGGCTCATACAATTAGTTGTGTAAACACGTTACTAGGAATAATATTTGCGCGCGAAGCTTCCAATAACAACGAAAATAAACTTTATCTCGGTTAGCTTAGCTCTTTAAGACGCATGTTGGATAGCCTTGTTCAATTGACGTAGTTGCAGAAACTTCGTATGGAAAAACAGCTGTCTACAAAACTTTAGAGCATTCTTCGGAATTACAGTCTTTAGCCCATCACGACGTTTGAATCAAGGAGATTATACTAGAGTAATAACACTGGTCAACATGACTTTTTGCCGTTAATCCAATTGTACTTTTTCGGTATCTTTTATGTATAAATATTAACGGAAAAATAATAAAAAAAATCTATTACATCGAAATATCTAAATATGTACAATTACATATATGTACGATATATTTGGCTTAATTTTGTGAGGGTATATCGAAAAAGAGTATTGCAACAGCTGACCTTACTTACAAAGACAATATTGTTGTTGGTAGTACCTGTATATTTTCAACTCGTTATTGTTTGTTCATTAATATTTATTTTTTTAATATTACTTTAACACCTACCATTACGTAATACGAGTATTGCTACGACGACGTGCAGTTTCTAGTGTTTATTCCAAAGTGTCGTTGTTTGAATTATTGTGAAGTTTTTTTGTCAATTTGAATACGTTTCGGTTTTAAAGAAGGGCACTAAATAGTAAATACATATGTATGTATATAGTTTGCATTGTGAATCGAAAGTGTTTCAATTCATCGGATCACTTCTGTTTGTTTGTGGGGAGTTTAATTCAAGTTCCAATCGAGAACGTCCTACGCCGTTACTATATAACATTTACAATTTGTATTTTGGTTTCAAGATTTCTGAGAGTATTAGTCAACCTTGAACACCAAGTTTTTTTTTATTAAGAAGTGTATGTTATTTGAGAAGGTGGTTTAATGGTACCTACCGATTAATGCCTTTTTCTAAACCTGTAATTTGGAGGGAACAAAAGATCATGAGAATGATTGTTATTTTTGTTTAACGAAACTGATGAGATATTCTTATAAAACAAGAAGTAAAATTACATATCCTGATTTGGAATTTGTAACTAAACCGATTCCTTATACAGAAGACAGCCCATCACCTCAGCCCACAAATAAATTTCAAATAATCTTTTTTTCTTAGAAAGTGGGTGTTTCAATTTTTTTTATGGACGTATTTTAACTAATCACATGGTAAGGTATGGAAAAATACAAGTTTCAAACCGCGGCAATAAAAAAAATATTTTTTTGTTGACCAGTGTAATTACTAATTATCACTTACTTTAACGGTAAAGGAAAACATCGTAATGAAACATGCACATCTAAAATTTCTTTAGAATTTCTTAGGTGTGTACTCCGCCAACCCGCACTAGGCCAGCGTGATGGACTAAGACCGAAACCCTCTCAGTTACAGAGGAGGCCCGTGTCCAGCAATGGGACTTATATGGACTGATGAAGATGACATTATTACTTATTAAAATAGACACTTCAGCCAAAAACCATGCGGTCTACATTCCACTGCCAAGACTAATACAAGACATCAATGTTTTATCGATATTGAAGTCTTCACTCATTTTAATTGTGAAGGAGATAGTTAGAGTTCAGAGTTCTTCTCAGTAGGTTCCACTGCCAACGTATAAGTGCGGATGATGACAACATCGTATTATCCAGTCTATATAATTCAACTGGTATTTCTTCCCAGGGGAGGCAAGGTGGCTCTAGTCGGCTGCTCGTACGCTGGCACCATGGCTACCTGGATGAGACTTGCTTACCCCCACCTGGTAGACGCTGCGTTCTCAGACAGCGGACCTCTGCACGCCCAGGAAGATTTTCCAGGTAAGTTAAGCACTTCTGGATGATGTGGATTTAGCAATATCATTGGTCAGACATCCTTGAAGTAAAATAGCGGATGACAGAAAATAATTAAAAGTTATTATTTCAAAGTAACTATTTTTAAATCTTGTATAAAGGAGGTCATTTAAAAAATTACAGAATTTTTATCTCCATTAGGCAAGGTTTCGGGATTTCAAAACTCGTAAGTTTTTTTAAGTGACTAGGGAACTAGATCACATATCACAGCTTCATTTTTCAAAAAAGTGACTAACCAGTTAAGCATTTTTTTATTAAGCACAAAACTCGTTTTGAAGAAAGTTTTCACTTCTAGAAAAGCCGAGATATGTATGGTATAAATATAGACAAGATTAATACAAGTTCCTCACTACAATGTCACGGATATCCCGACGGTCGTCTGAATTGTTCGTAATTTCCAGCGCCCACACGGCAATAGACACAATTCACAACATCTTCTCGTGTTTGTGCCTACGAAAACCATTCTCTGTATAAAACAATGTACAATATATCTTACTACATAATACATAGGCTTCACCCTGTATTCTCCGAAGGGGTAGGCAGAGGTGCATGACAGAACCAAAATTTCACTAATCGTATTTTTGTTTCACGTAATAGGCTTTGTGCCGTTTTTCGAGCATAATTCCAGACTCAGTGCTGCTAGTGACAATTCTCTAATGGAAAAACCCAAATACACTGACCAGGGAATCGAACCCGGGACATCTAGGTTGCACAGCACATACAGCGAGAACACGAGGCAGTCAAATTGTCTTACGGTAGGACAATTGCTCCGTGAATTAGAATGTGCAGATTTCAAATACCTAGTATAGTTTTTTTTCTAATACATACATACATAACCTCACGCCTATAATCCCCGAAGGGGTAGGCAGAGGTGCATTTCTGCACCCACATTTCACCAAGTATTTATCAGTCCCACGTAATAGGGGGCGAGCCTATTGCCGTTTTTCGGGCACAATTCCAGACTCCGTACTGTTACCGAGAATTTCCTAATAGAAAAACCCAATAACACTCTGCCCGACCCGGGAATCGAACCCAGGACCTCTAGATCGCACGGCACATACTTGTACCGCGAGACCACGAGGCAGTCTATATAGAATATATATTTTTTTTCTAATAATAAATTCTCAAAAGCATTCTGAAAGTGTTAAAACTTGGGGCAGACCTGCAGCTGGCGAATATTGGGCATAGTTTCAAAATAGTTTAGAATTACAGGGTTAGAATGAAAATGTAGTACATCATCATCATTACCATCAGCTAAAAGACGACAAAGGCCTCCCTCAAAATTTGTCCAAGTCAAAGATAAATTAAGTTCTGAAATTGTAAATAAAAACTAATGTAATTATATGATATGTTTTCCAGAATACTTGGAAGTGATAGCAGAAGCCATCAGAGTGCAAGGCGGACAGAGCTGTTTAAGCAGTATTGAAGAAGGCATGCAAAGACTGGTGGAACTATTGGAGACCAGCTCCGGACCCGCCACTGTGTCTAGAATGTTCAAGTAAGTGTATAGTTGGATAGGACACTTTTTATAACTACTAAGTGAACAAATTTTTGGTTCCAACTCCTCGTTTATATCTTTTTTCTGATTAACTTCGTTGCGGGATCATGACAAATGAGGTTCCCTTAGATTCGCTGAGCTTCAGTGCTCGGGGTCAATACTGCAATGCTGTTGATCCTGGAGCACGGGAGTTACAGTGGCGGGTGTTTGGTGGGATATGGCCAAAAAAAGTTTAGCAAAGCACAGAAGTATGAGGGGTATGATGAAATTTTAGTATGTTTCCAGTTTTGTCTATTTTGTCTAGAGAATAATTTTATTACGACAATAATAGTTGTGGTGGCCTTGAGGTTTAGGCACGCGGTCGAGAATTTCGACGGTCGCGGGTTCAAACCCCAGGCACACACCTCTGACTTTTCGAAGTTATGTGTGTATTCACAATGAATTATCACGTACTTTAACGGTGAAGGAAAACATCGTGATGAAACCTGCACACCTAAAAAGTTCTTAGAAATTTCTGAGGTGTGTAGTCCGCCAACCCGCACTAGGCCAGCGTGGTGGACTAAGGCCTAAACCCTCTCAATGGTAGAAGAGGACCGTACCCAGCAGTGGGACGTATATGGGCTGATGATGATGAATAATTACTCTGCCCGACCCAAGAAACAAACTAAGACTCTCCTGATCACCTACATCACACTTAGGTATACTACGGTATTAACGAAGCAGTCTTTCCCGTCGTGTGCCGGGTCGGTCACTTCCCTATGAAAAAGTTGAGGAGACCGATGGCTGGCACATGCGTCTGGTCTGCCTAATTTGCTTATTTGCATTTATGAACTTTTAACCTGGTTTCTCTATTTAAGATGACTATGTTATTCTCATATTTAATACAACATTCTGAGATTGTATTAATGAACTGCTCTAATTCGGGAAATTTAGTCTGTATCGATATTGTAAACTACATATATCTTGATTGGAAAAGAGCAACACTAGAGGTTCTTGCCCGTTCTTCTCTAGTGATGACTGCCTTCCGAACAGGGTGGTAAATTTTGAAATGACTGAATCCAAGTGATGTATTTGACATTTTATAGATTCAATAAATATTATTTCATTTCATTTCATTACATGACATTTAGACCATATAACTACGCAATGACTTTATTTCTCCTCCACCTCCTTATACAAAAATAGCATAAATTAGGAAAAACATTATTGTTCCTGTTTTGCTATTTGCTAATCTCACGTAGGATGATACGGAATATATCATTCTCCAGCCATGAGACCAGTAATCATGCTATTAAAGGACGCCGACGCACACAATGCTAAAAATATCTGATTTGCTAAACACCTGACTGCGACCGCGACCTCTAGATGCAAATATCTAGACTGTTACAATTAACCTTAAATCGACACTAAAGTGCAGGATTCTACTTGGTGTGATAAAATAGCTTTTGCCAACGGATTTGAAAAATTTTGCCAGTCGTGCCGTAGTTGACTAGAGATCACCTTTCGAAACGAGAATAGGTTTCGATCCCCGCACCAAGTTAAATATTTGTGTGACTCACAAATATTTGCTTCGGGTCTGGAAGTTTCTAATAAAAGGCGTGTATTTATTTATCTTAGTAAAGAGAATCTTCAAATAAAAGTTAATAAAATTAATTACATCAAATTACTATTACCTACACTTCAATTATGTACACCCCAAAATTTGTCAAAAACGGTGTAAATGTAATAAACTTCAATTTACCTTCGCAGCTGGGATTATAGTTGCGATGGAAACGTTGCAAATAAGATCTTAAGAATAATAATAATGATGACAAATTGCAACTTCGTCTTATCACATATCTGTATCCTTTCCAGCACGTGCACGACCATCCAAGCGACCAGTCCCCTGGACTTGGCGACGTTCTTCTGGTTCGGCATCACGGAGACCTTCGCGTATCTGGTGCAGTACGCGGTCCCAGGACAAATCCCGGCCGCCTGCGCTGTCCTCACCAATTCTACTGTCCGTAAGTACAACATATCTACATACAGCATTTCTACAACCAATTTTAGGTGGGTGTTTTTAGGTTTCCGTATCTAAGGGGTAAAACGGGACCCTATTACTAAGGCTTCGCTGTCCGTCTGTCACCCGGCTGTATCTCATGAACCGTGATAGACAGTTGAAACTTTAACAGGTTGTATATTTCTGCGAGACTTAGCGATAATCGTTGGACTAAAAAGACAACAACATGGGCAGGTCCACTAGGAAAGAGAAAAAGAGGAAGACCAAACGCACGCTGGGCAGACGACATCATAAAGGTAGCAGGCATTCATTGACCACGAGTGGCAGAGAATAGAGAGCACTGGGCATCTCTGGAGGAGGCCTTTACCTTTCATTGAGAGGGTTCTTGATTGTTATAGATTAACTAAATCAATATGTATTATTACTTTTATTTTAAATCTTTGTGTATATTTTAACTTTTTATTTTAAATATTAGAATTATCGTATAATTTTGCATGCACATTGTTATTTAAACTGTTAGTCGTACCTAAAAGCAAGAAATAAAAGGCTTTTTTATTTTATTTATTTTTATCTATATTTCTGTTGCCGCTATAACAACAAATAGTAAAAAATAGAATAAATAAATTTTTCAGAGGATCCCGTCCAACGCTTAGCTAACTGGATCACAGCCCAGCCGTGGACCCAGCCGTGCATCGAATCCAGATACTCCGAGGTGGTTGCAGCGCACACAAATCTATCCTACGACTCCCCTCAAGCGACCAGTAAGTTAAAACAATGTACTTTAGAAGGCAAAGTGATAACATTGGCACCTTATGGGCAATGTGATGCAGTCAAATTAAATTTGTCTGGCGAGAAACGTCTACGATCGTCGCTTACTAATTGACAAATTGTTATTTAATTCCACGTTATGGGAGGCGATCCAATTTCCATTTCCAGAATCCATACTGTCAAACTCTGGAATTAAACAGTGGATTTCTAGATTACTCGGCGCTTTACGTCAGAGTTAAAGACAAAATATTTTTATGTAGTACCTACTAGCTTTTGCCCGCGACTCCGTCCGCATAGACTTCAGGGTTGGGTGCAGAAAGATAATAAGTAAATCTATTAAACGTCTCCCAAGTGCCCAAATTACACTTAATGAATTAAAAAAAAAGTAACCTATGTCCCTTTTTATGTTTCCGTTTTTATCCATAACAAAAATCATCCTAATAACTCAAATATTTTAGGCGTGAAAGTATATCACAGTAGTGTTATTTTCGCATTGACAATATATGCTAAAATCAAAGGGTATATCCGTTGGGATCAGTGAAATCATTATTTAGATTACGAAGCGTGATGACTACCGAGCCTGCATTCGTTTGTAAATTTTAAACCAGATACAACCAAGGAGTTTAAAAATAAATTCTGAACGCTCGCATACATTTTTGACAACTAATAAATATGTCATGTTCATTACTGAATACTGATTATTTTGCATTTTAAAAACGAAAAATACGCAATTGTTCGAATATTGTGGATATATGTTGTCGATTCAAAACCTTTATTTAAATACGTTCTTTAATTTGAGGGGACCATTAACCGTATTGACGGGATAAACATAAAATGTTTGACAGGAAATTAGGTAGAACAGTTTATATGAGAAAATGAAATTGTTTTTACCATTATTCCTCGTAATTTTAAAGATAGTTATATGCTGTCGCGGACTTTTTTGTAGGACTTATTAAGATAAACATTTCTCTTATACATTATATACGTGTAAACTCTACAGTTTTTGCAGCGTACGCAAGAATAGCTCGCAGATGCAGTTTTTCCCGACTTACTAGACAATTATCGTTATATTTTGGACAATTCACACACTATCTTAAAAATATATAGCCTATGTGTTATTCTGATGTATAAGCTATATTATTGTAAACTTTCATTGAAA
The DNA here is from genome assembly GCA_907164795.1 of Hemaris fuciformis. NCBI lineage: Eukaryota > Metazoa > Arthropoda > Insecta > Lepidoptera > Sphingidae > Hemaris > Hemaris fuciformis. The sequence continues at coordinate 8,968,165 of OU015457.1, read as the reverse complement.
TCCATTCGGTAGTTTTTGCGTGAAAGAGCAACAAACATCCAGACATCCAGACATCCATATATACAAACTTTCGCGTTTATAATATTAGTAAGATTTTACAAAAACTTATGAATCGTCAGAATATTCGACAACCGCCCCGAATGAGATGTCATTGTAAGGAAGAAGCCGCGCAAGCAAAACCTTTAACAAACCACATAAAATAAACTCATTAGTATACATATATTTTATCCGTCCACGATATCCAAGGATAAGTTTTCATCATCAGCCCAAATACGTCCGACTGCTGGCCACGGGCCTCCTCTACAACTGAGAGGGTTTAGACCTTAGTCCACCACGCTGGCCTAAAAGTCAATTGCGATACCTTACTTCATAGGATCATTTCTATAGTAAGCTCTTCCCGAGAAGGATAAGATTTAATGTCACATAAAAGTGTGTAAGAACCACTGGCGGTACTTCCATAGAAGCCCAAAAGCCCTGCATTACAAATTTCCGAAGAATAATCTTCAAGCTTTAAATCTTTATTTAATAAAAGCAATTTGACATTTAAATTAGAATATACTAACCCTATAATAAACAATTATAAACTAGACATTACACAATTAACGTGTAACGCTTTTGGGCTTCTATGGAAGTACCACCACTGGTAAGAACGAACTCACTTTAAAGTCTAAGCAGTTCTTCAAGACATAATTCTCCTTGCCCAAAACTACACTGCAAGCGATTAGGGGGGAGGCACAGAGTAATGGGTCGGAGAGCTAATAAAGTGCAGCTGTACGGAGTCAATGAATAGATAATTGTTGTAAGGCGCGTCCCATCTAAAATGTAGAGTGATGCTAATTATCTCTCGTTGAGATTATGCGCTGGGGAGTGTATACACCGGTCTTAAGACTAGCCAGCATGTTGTGTGACTTACTCGTGATTTACAAAAGACTATTTGTCTTCCATTCCTCCTTTTTTGGTATCGCAATTGACTTTTAGGTGGCGTGAGAAGACTATTTAAACGTCTTTGTTGTTTGTAAAAACACTCACACACACCTCTAACTTTTCGAAGTTATGTGTGTATTCACAAAGAATTATAACCTGCTTTAACGGTGAAGGAAAACATCGTGATGAAACCTGCACACCTAAAAGTTCTTAGGAATTTCTTAGGTGTGTAGTCCGCCAACCCGCACTAGGCCAGCGTGGTGGACTAAGGCCTAAACCCTCTCAGTTGTAGAGGAGGCCCGTGCCCAGCAGTGGGACGTATATGGGCTGATGATGATGAAAGGCAAATATAATTACAACACAAATATTGTTTAATACTTTATTGGATTTATTGTGATTTCCGTATTTATTTTCCTGGTATGACGAAACGATATATTCCAGAGAATAGAGAAATAATCGGAGACAATATTGGAAGTCTCAAGTACTTATTTCCCCGGTACATTTAGGATTTCATGTACAATGAAGCTTACAATATTATTTAATTTCGTTGTATGGTATCGAGCCTTAATTCGATTCCCAATTCACATGTCAACGTGCGTGTCAAAACAAACTATCAAACAAGGGGCCATGAGTTCGATCCATGCAGAGAGACAACATAATAATATCTTGTGGTTCTATAACATCTAATATAATCTCAATTAATAGAAGACACATATATACATAAACTCACGCCTGTATTCCTTGATGGGGTAGGCAGAGATGCATTTCTACACCCACATTTTGCCAGGTGCGTATCAGTCCCACGTAGTAGGGTGCGAGCCTATTGACGTTTTTCCAGACTCCGTGCTGCTATTGAGAATTTCCTAATCTAAAAACCCAATAACACTTTGTCCAACCCGGGAATCGAACCCGGGACCTCTAGATCGCACGGCACATGGTTGTCAGTATAAGTATGTATGTAACTTATTATTCAAACAACAAACCCCGTGGCGCAGTTGGCTAGACACCAGCTTGCGAAACGAGAGGCCGCGGGTTCGATCCCCGCACTGAGACAAATGTTTGTGTGATCCACAAGTATTTGTTCCGGGTCTGGGTGTTTGTGAGACCGAAAAGTCTCTCGTAGTTTCTGATACCCACGACACCAGACTCGTATCTTAATGTGGGGTCAGAACTACGTATGTAACTGTCGGGTGTATGTATTATTATTAGTACCTGGATGACCGAGCTTTGCTCGGAATTTTTTATTTTTTTTTAATTGTGTTTTTTGGAAATTATATTTACTTAAGTACGAATTACGAATAAAATGATGAAATATGAATAATGTTACTTAACAACGCCATCTGCTGTTGTGTCGTTAAAGCAATTAGTTGCTCACAAAAAATAGTATTATTATTCGCCAATTCGCCAATAGATGTCAGGAAGAGTCTACTCAAACGCCTCCTTTTTGTTATTTTTCTTCCAAATGACATTTTCTAAAAATGATTCCTAGCTAGATCGATTTATCGCCCCCGAAACCCCCTATATACTAAATTTTATGAAAATCGTTGGAGCCGATTCCGAGATTCCAATTATAGATATACAAGAATTGCTCATTTAAAGATATAAGATAATTATAATCATCATCATCAGCCCATATACGTCCCACTGCCGAGCACGGGCCTCCTCTACAATTATATTATGTAAGTAGTATAGGCTAGAATGATGGAACATCTACCATCTGTTCTGTAAGTGTGTCACGCGGTGTCATCGGTCCGTAGTGGCATTTGATTTGCAGATTGCAACTCCGCCGCCGCGCCGCTTTCATTATTAACGTCATCTTTAATTGTTTTATGCAATAAACGAGTTGCATTCGCCCTATTCCAGTTATTAACTTTCTTATATTCAATTACAACATTGTAACTATTTGAATAATAATTTGTTTAGTGGAGTGGAGAAATAACACATCATGTAATGTTAGAGTTTTGCATACAATTTGGACCAAGGCTAAACCATCTCGGTCTAGAAGAGTAACAAAGAGAGTATTTACGCTAAAAATGTAAACTGCCTCTATACGCAGGTCCAGGGCTCATTACCCGGGTCGGGCAAATATTATTGGGTTTATCCGTTAGTAAATTTAGTATTTATTTGTCTGTCTAAATATGTTGTATATAATATGTGTATACTATATGTATATCGTTAGTCTACTTGGTTTAAAATTGTTTTCATCTCATCGTTTTTAATACCTATAATAGTAAGTGTATGAAAAGCATCAAATAAATAAATACATTTTCTATAGTAGTTGAAGTCTGAAAACGGTAATAGGTCCCACCTTTATTACGAGGATACTAAACACATATTAGCCTATCTAGATCTAGAAATTCTGGTTTCGATTCCCGGTCGGGCAAAGTGTTATTGGGTTTTTCCATTTGGAAATTCTCAGTAGCAGCGCGGAGTATAAATATGCCCGAAAAACAGCAATAGACTCGCCCCCTATTACGTGGGACTGATACATTCCTGGCGAAATATGGGTGCAGAAATGCGCCTCTGCCACTTGTATCTGCTGTTAGTACGATATGAATATAAACGTGCCATTATTGTGTAAGAGCTTCCACTGCCGATAAGTGGGTATTAATATTAATCAACCACTCCGGTTTACTGCAGTTTGGTAAACTTAAAGTACCAAACTTTATTATACACTAAAAGTTTAAGAGAAACTTTAAGACATGTCATTTTGAAAGTTGAAACGAGTGGAAATAAAAGAATCATATAAATATTTTATTGAATCAGTGAAAACAAGACAATTTAAATAGATTTACTTTACAAAGATTTCGCTATAAAAAGACGAGCAAGAAACTCTGGTACTGCTTTCAAAGCAGTTTATTTAAAAAAATGATTTAGATTCACTAAATCAGTTCCTTACACACCGCTGCTTTTCATATTTATTGTTAATTTAATCTTGATAACATAGGGTTACTAACCAAAATGGTGTATTTGCCAAAATCTAATTTATGATTGAGGTTTCTTATAGTCTCACGGCAAAAGTGTGCGACATAGACGTTACGGGGTGAATTACCAGGTCGAGCAATTCATTAGAATATTCCACAGTGTGGAGTCAGAAGTATGTACCTATGTGACTTATTATTTAAACAACAAAAGGAACTGCTCAGCTATATCTATACAGCCCCGTGGCGCAGTTGGCTAGACACCAGCTTGCGAAACGAGAGACCGCGGATTCGATCCCCGATACAAATGTGTTGTAAGACCTCGTAGTTTCCGATACCCACGACACAAGACTCGTATCTTAACATGGGGTCAGAGCTATGTATGCGTTTGTTGGGTGTATTTATTCATTTAGTATAAAAAGTTAAACTTTGTTATTTCAGTGCGGCTGTGGACGTACCAGACGTGCGTGGAGTTCGGCTGGTACCAGACCACCAGCAGCTCGCGACAGCCCTTCCTCTCCACCGTGCCGCTGGAGTACTTCCACCACATGTGCAGGGACTTCTTCACCAGCGAGTAAGTATTTTCAATCATCTATATTAACTCATATAAGATTTAATGTTACTCGCTTAAATAAATACACCCAACAGTCACATACATAGTTCTGACCCCACATTAAGATACAAGTCTTGTGTCGTGGATATCAGAAACTACGAAAGACTTTTCGCTCTCACAAACACCCAGACCCGAAACAAGTATTTGTGGTTCACACAAACATTTGTCTCGGTGCGGCCTCTCGTTTTGCAAGCTGGTATCTAGCCAACTGCGCCACGGGGCACTCAATGAGTGAAAGGAATTTGGTCTTAGTCCACCACGGTGTCTTAACACAGGGGATCATGATAATTGGTAATGAATACGTCCATATAAGTAAAAAGTTAATTATTTGTTGCCGGGATTCGAACTCTGGGCTGTCTAGATAAATATTTGAACCAACCAGGTCATCATGTACGTTAAACAATCATAGATGTGTTATTCTATTATACCTGCTTATTCGTTTTTGATAAACCCAGGCTGGTCCCGGGACGCGACGAAGCAGTGTATTATTATGATGGGTTTTACACCTTAAAGTATAATCATAAGCAAATTGAAAATCAGATCTAGGGATGAAATAGATGCATTAAGAACTTAATATTGATACTTTTTATGTGAGGGTGAAACCTCACAGTTCAATGTTTTCTCACCCGCTTTGCTGTGGAGGGAAGTGGACAAATCTTTGTTTTCCAACTCCTCCTTTATATTGTCTGATCAACTTCGTTGCGGGATTATGACAAATTAGGTCCCCTCTGACTTTTCGAAGTTATGTGTGTATTCACAATGAATTATCACTTGCTTTAACGGTGAAGGAAAACATCGTGATAAAACCTGCACACCTAAAAGTTCTTAGGAATTTCTTAGGTGTGTAGTCCGCCAACCCGCACTAGGCCAGCGTGGTGGACTAAGGCCTAAACCCTCTCAGTTGTAGAGGAGGCCCGTGCCCAGCAGTGGGACGTATTGGGCTGATGATGAGGTTCCCTTAGATCCGCTGAGCTTCATTGCTCGGCGTTAAAACTGTGGGTGCCCCTGCTGATCCTGGAGCACAGGAGTTACAGTGGCGGGTCTGTGCTGGGATAGGGACAAAAAAACACTGCCCTAACACTCGTGTTATAAAACTTGTTGACAATTTATTTCCCAATGTACGGGTATTTTGTAGTTTATTTATTTATTTATTTACGCTTTATACATAACATATGTAAAGGTGGACTTAATGCCTGAGGCATTCTCTACCAGTCAAACCTTAGGTGGTGCAGAGATGAAAAGCGTAGGTGCGTAAATTGATTTATGATATGCTACACAAGATATTAAACAAAATACATACATACATACGATACAAAAAACATAAATATCTTAAGTAAATATATAGGTACTAATATAAGATTAATAACAATTGTATTTAAAACACATTTTATATAAACAGATGACGATACGTTTGCGTCACCAAACATTAACAATGGAAGCCTTCCGTTTGTTATCCTTTAATGATGACTACTTACCATAATTCCAATATGAATACGGCTAGTTTAGTTTGCGAGTAAATAAATGAGTTGTTCTGGCTTAGATCAAAACTTTAACGTTTGTATCATACATTCATAACCTCACCACCATTTGCCAGGTATGTATCAGTCCCACGTAATGGGAGAAGAGTATATTGCCGTTTTTCGGCCACTTTTCCAGACTGCGTGCTGACTGAGAATTTCCTAATGGAAAAACCCGAGATCGCATCGCACAACCTCTAGATCGCACGGCACATACTTGTGCCTCGAGACTACGAGGCTCCCAACATTATATCTATCTATTTAATACTATTTGCGTATCTTGTTTGAGCATGAATTGAGTTTCGGCTCAATAAATACTAATTTGGTATGGTTGGTGTATTATAAATTGTGATGACCTCGAAGTTTAGGTGCGCGGTCAAGCCAAAATCTTGGCGGTGGTACAAACCCTAGGCACACACCGCTAACTTGTGGAAATGATGTGTGTATTCACAATGTATGGCACATACTGATACTTGTACCGTGAGACCACGAGGCAGTCATGTTTGTATCATTTATGTGTAAACTAGTTTTGAAAAGAGCAATACTAGAGTTTGTTGCGCCTAATTCAATGGTAAAAACTGCTTTCTGGACTGTGCGGTAAATATTAATAAAATATAATTAGTCTGGGTTATAATTTACAATTAAGTCAACAATTAAGTCGTGATGGCCTCGAGGTTTGTCGCGGGTTCAAACCCCAGGCATACACCTCAGACTTTTTGAAGTTATGTGTGTTTACACAATGAATTAGCACGTACTTTAACAGTGAGGTAACCTGCACACCTAAAAGTTCTTAGGAATTTCGTAGGTGTGTAGTCCGCCAACATAAAATCTCTTTAACTTTAATTCCAGATTCGACGAAGGTTTCCTAAGGTCTGGCATTGAAAGGACGAATCTTCTTTTCGGAGGTCTGACCAGGATACCAGATAAAGTGATTTCTGCGTTTGGTACCCACGATCCCTGGTCTCCCATGGGACCCAACGCCACCCACGCTCACTTCCTAGCGCCGGTCCACATTGTGCCTCAAGTTTCTCATTGCAGAGTCATCAGGTAAGAAAGACAGATGTAAGATTTTGTAGTAAATCATTAGCTATATTTTAGTAACATCAACATTTTTTTTTGTTTAATTGGTTCCTCATTTATTATAATCTTACTGATGCAGAGAGTAATTCAAAAGAGAGTAGAGAGGGTAGTATTAATTCCCCCCTTGTTTTGCCATGTGTATTTTAAAACCAGTATAATAGGGGGAATGACAATTACGATGCACAATATTAGATTTCGTGCTCCTATTAAACATTTCTAACAGAGAAGCGAGTAACACTTGGCTTAATTCCGAAAAATCTTAAAAATTATGTTCTAAAAAACATTTAAATAAAAAAAAACGCAAACCCAAAACAAATGAATGTTATACCGGTTATAATGACATCTAAATGAAATTGAATAATTGTGTTGTGGTAATTTCTAAAACCACAACACAGTTTTGACCTAAATCAAGCGTTCTAAATATCTTGCAAGCATATTCAAAGAAGTTTTCTGTAAATAGCTTACTGAACGTTCGTTTATAAAGTGTGTCCTACATGTTAATTAATTAATATACAAGTGCTACTGTGACGTCAAAACCACATGACGTCATAACACCTACAGTCGCCATTAAAAGGTTATCTAAATGAAAACCACAAGCCAACCTTTGCCTGATGAATACCCAGAACCAGTAAATTACAACAAAATCATGCGTTGTTGACATACTCCTTCGTTTTATTCAAGCTACTTGTATATTAGAAGTGCGTTTTTAAATGTGAGTCAGTAAATAAGGTTTTGTTGTCGATTCCGCGGTGCCATTTTTACACGCTTTTTATTAGCTATACCTGTATGTAGAAAGCAGTGATGGCCACGAGGTTAAGACGCGCGGTCGAGAATTTCGGTGGTCGCAGGTTCAAACCCCAGGCACACATCTCTGACTTTTCGAAGTTATGTGTGTATTCACAATGAATTATCACTTGCTTTAACGGTGAAGGAAAACATCGTGATAAAACCTGCACACCTAAAAAGTTCTTAGGAATGTCTTAGGTGTGTAGTCCGCCAACCCGCACTAGGCCAGCGTGGTGGACTAAGGCCTAAACCCTCTCAGTTGTAGAGGAGGCCCGTGCCCAGTAGTGGGACGTATTTAGGATGATGATGAATACCTGTATATTTGTAACCGACTCCTTTGGACTTGATTTTGACCCACTTCAAACGGTCAGATTTTATTCAAAGTTAACAGACTTATCGAGGACCGACCTAATGATTTTTCTATGAAGTAGGTACCACTGGTACTGAGTAAAAAATAATACAATTTTACAAGTTGGTCAATTTGATATCTTTATTTAAATACGTTATTTAATTAGAGGAGACCATTTACCATATTGACGGGATAAACATTAAATGTTTGACAGGAAGATCGCCTCGACCGATCGCACTTTTCGTAACGCTCTCGGCACGCATTCGCCAACTTACTCTCCAAGTCAAGCGCGCCTAAATAAGTTTTACTTCAAAAAGACCACGACGCAGGCATCATTCAGTAAATGTTTTAAAAGGGCAATAACACAGGAAACGGCAGGGTTGCCTTGGAAATATTTATTTATTTATTTATGCTTTTTATACATAATAGCGTATAAAGGCGGACTTAATGCCTAAGGCATTATCTACCAGTCAACCTTAAGGTGGTGCAGAGATACATGGTAGGTGCATAAATATTGTTGATACAGAATATATACTCTTATAAATATATAAACAATAAACATAAATAGTATATTTGTAAAACCTACTTATATAAATATATATTATACATAAACACATAAATATATATACATACATATACAAACTAAGATGCTTCTGACAGTCGATTCAAAAATAGTTGCCGAACCCTTACTTTAAAGGAAAAGCGGTTTGTCAACATCCTGATTTCTAGGGGGAGTGCGTTCCATAGAAGGATACACTGAATGAAGAAAGAATTATGTAGAAAGTCTGAAATATCGGAATAGCTACAAATTTAGTCACCAAGAGTAGTATACTCTCCAACTTTAATCATTTCTTCTGCATTCTTTAATGGAATTTATATTGATAAAACAGCACGTGTGGTGCGTAGATTATAATAAGAAATTTATAAAGTTTTTTTTATTTTATAGTAACATAATGATATTCTCTTTTCAGACCTGTGGAAGACAGTGACTCAGCAGAATTGAGAGACGCGAAGCTCGCAGTACTTGCTCGGATGCATAACTTCGCGACCGGCTCTGAGAACGGAGCCACTTCCATCACTCTCACCGCTTCTTTGGCGTTTTTATACGCTATCATATATTCCATAGTTTAAATCAATGATTAATAACACCTTACTGCCTAAAACCAACTCTGAACCCACACCACGATACAAGTATTGTGTCGTGGTTTCATAAACGCCCAGGCCAGAAAAGAATAATTGGAAAACAAACATTATTTAGATCGGTGTTTGAACCTGCAGACTCTCGTTTCATAATCCGATCACTGTGTCACAGAGGCCTTCAACTATATCATCTCCATAGTGTACTTATAGCAGTGACGATATTAATTTGTAAATATCAGATGTGGATATAATTATAAATATAAAATATTAACAATTAAGTAGTTTTATTTTTTATGTGCAGTGATGGCCTCGAGGTTTAGGCGCGCGATCGAGAACTTCGGCGGTCGCAGGTTCAAACCCCAGGCACACACCTCTGACTTTTCGAAGTGATGTGTGTATTCACAATTAATTATCACTTGCTTTAACGGTGAAGGAAAACATCGTGAAGACACCTGCACACCTAAATGTTCTTAGGAATTTCTTAGGTGTGTGGTCCGCTAACCCGCACTAGGCCAGCGTGGTGGACTAAGGCCTAAACCCTCTCAGTCGTAGAGGAGGCCCGTACCCAGCAGTGGGACGTATATGGGCTGGTGATGATGATGTATTTAAATAGTCTAATAATATAATAAAGAGATATGACTATATATTATGGACAAAAAAAAACATTAATTAAGACACAAATTACGACATTAAGAAACCTGGCTTTCTGGGCCGAAATATAAAATTCCAGTAGATAGAAAAATTGTCTTTTAATTTCGAGATTGGGTTTTTAAAACCAAAATTGCAATGTCTAGGATTCAAATTCCAAAAAAAGTTTTGTATTACGATGTTTAATTTTCAAATTCAAAAGATGGGGATGACAATGTGATTTGGGGATATTAATTGGTATAAAATATCAGTCTTCTTTGCAATTTCATAATAATTTGTGACATTATCACATTTTATCATCTATTTAGAGGTATTTCCATTAAATAATAAACATAATTCCAGTATTGATTTATTTATTGTGATATAACCATACATAGTGATCTATCAATTTGTCTCTAAATCCTCGCGGATTGCGTATTAAACGGTTTACAAAAGCTTACTACAGACCTCGGCACAAACACTCACCGAGCTTAAGGTCACTTACACCTTTAGGGTCAAAAGGGTCGAATTACAAGTGTAATAGTAATAAGTGCAATGTACAATGATTTTATAAGCATGATTTTGTAGTGCATTTATTATAATTTTTGTCTTTATATGCAAGTGTAGGATGTTAAACGTTCTATCTTTTATCTAGTAATTTTCTAATATTCATAATTAAGATTATGTTCATTCTTTAGTAAATAACACAAATCTAATTTAAAAATCCATTAAGTCATGTAGTCTAAAGACTACAAAATTAGCAAAAAGCAAAAACAATTTTAAGATAAGATACATGATGAGTAAATATGTGTGGATGAGTATTTATGCCGAAATCTATGTACATAGTGTATGGGGCGAAATTGTTACTCATTTGGTGTCACTCTAGCCTAAGGTAGCAGTTACAACAACCATGTGCGACCACAAGTCATCGACCTTTACTAAAATGGCATTTTTTTAACTTCATAAAATATGTTACATTTAGTTACATTAACACTACATTCACTATTGTACAAGCTGTTTAAAATATACCACAGGGTATTTTTCCCTAAATGGAAGCCACAGTATGTTTAGTAACAAAGTAAAACCTTTTAAAATCATGCGTTATAAGTCAAATTCCATTATTAATCAACAAAAAATTAACTATCTATTAAAACCGTTGTAAAAAAGGTATAAAATTGGTTATAAAAATGTTTCATAGTATTTTCTAGTAGAGTGAAGTTAGCTATAAGTTAAACAGCTTATACATCTAACATACCAGTATTCAATATGGCATATAAGGTACTGTTACGGATCACTTAGTGTTCGTTACACACTTACACTACATACATGTACAATTACACGAGGAAGCGTGCGAGTTGGCTTTCATAACGATATTTAGAATTATTATAGCAAGTATCTATTAACACAATTTTGTATCGCATCGAAAAAATGTTTCATTGTAGAATCATTGGTTAAAATATTATCCAGTATTAAAATACCCTTAAAACTGATATAAATCACATAAAAATAGTGCAAGAAGGTCAATTGGTTTATCTAAAATTTAGGTTAATATGAATGAATAGTGACAGTAAAAAGTTGCTTTTTTCATCACACCAAGAATAACGAAAAGTACTGATTAAATGATATAAGGAAACTAAAATATGGCTTGATTTATATATGTAGAATGACATGTTACTTTCAATTGCACATCTTTTGAACAATATCTTCAATGAAAAATTCGTATAAAAATGAATCTAAATTAAATCTTGATAACTCTCCCAGTAAGAGCACAATGGATACCTCCAGATCTCTTATAGAAAGAGATGGGATATGTGCCCAGCGCTGGGTAGTGGGATCAGTAATAAATATTGATCAACTAAATTGTATTGTCAAAAATGCTTCAAAAATAAAAAGTTTCAACCACTAAATATAAGGGACCTATAAAAGTGTGAAAGAAAAACAGATGTGATTTTAAAGGCTTATTTTTATAACTTTACATAAACGACCAATGACTAAGTTTGGTTACATGATTAATAGAAACATCAATAATAATCTCAAAACATTTTCGTATGAAAAAACACCAACCCACGCCACACTCGTACCAAGCTGTTATGTATCCTATTAACATACACATAAGGTCTACTTTACATACTGTTATTTTAAAACGGTCAGCTCCGATTCGCGGTGTCTACATCAGTGCAATTTTTAGAAATTGCCAAAAAATACAAAAATATAATTTCAAATTTGTTTTTAAGGTCATATAATTTGACTATGACCTCGACCTCGTCCTTGACCTTTTAAAGATGTGAACGCTACGAATCAAAGCGCTAGTATTTCCCATACGCAGAGGTACTCTGTAGGTAGTATTGGGGAGATCAGCTAAAAAATGCCTAAATATTGATTATCGACCAAGCATTCGCTAATATAATCCATTAATTTAATAATACATCGAGAGATTAATTTTAAAAATAAGTTACACTTTCCAAGACGAAACCGACTAATAATTTTTAGTTTACATAGTTGAGAGATACGCTTCGCCTACAACCCCTCTACGCCTATACAAATATATATATACGCTTTCGCGAAATATTGTCTAATGCTCGGGATGAAATGTCATACACTTCTTATACGCATTCTCAGTGGCGACATATGTACACGCGGCAGCATCACAACAAAATCGCATAAATTAACAAACAAATAAAAAAAACATCAAAAATTGTATCGCGGTAAAAATTTGTCACCATGCATGACTTAGGTTTAACTTATTTACAACGTTTCAACTTAAACTTTAATATTATCTTCGATTTACCAACAGGAAATGACGCGTTTTTTTATATATATAATATGTATATATAGAAAAAAAAATACATAACCTACATGATTAACGATCACATTGTTAACTTACGTATGGAATACAATTATTCTTAACAACTAACGGACTAATAAAATATTTCCTCCTTTATATGTATAGAAAATAAACGAGTTACAAAAACAATAACTATTACAAAATATACAATTTCGTATTTGTTCACTCACGTGAGAGGGTGAGAGGGGGGGGTTTAAAGAGACATTTACACAACAACAAAAAAATCATCGAAAATATTCATTTGAATTACAAAAGAAATGCTTAGCTGGACCGCTTTTAAGAAGGCTGTGGTGAATGCGTGGTCGCGAGCGGGATGTCGCTCGTGGTCTCGGACCAGCCGCGGCCGCGCCCCCCACGCTCAGTGGTTAGTGGTTCGTCAGCGCGTGTGAGTCAAATTCGAATATACGTTGGCATTGCAGTCGTTGAGAGATCACCCTCCGTTGCTCGGTTGGTCCTGAAACATGCAATCAACGATTGTTTCATACATACATACATAAACTCACGCCTGTATTCCTCGAAGGGGTAGGCAGAGGTGCATTTCTGCACCCACATTTCGCCAGGTATGTATCAGTCCCACGTAATAGGGGGCGAGCCTATTGCCGTTTTTCGGGCACATTTCCAGACTCCGTGCTGTTACTGAGAATTACCTAATGGAAAAACCCAATAACACTTTGCCCGACCCGGGAATCGAACCCAGGACCTCTAGATCGTACGGCACATACTTGTACCGCGAAACCACGAGGCAGGCACGATTGTTTCATTCGTATAGCTAATACAAAAAAAAAGAAATTATTTTTATGAAGTCCAAGATGTCAGATCATTTTCTATCAAGAAATAAATGACGATTTAGAGTTTATTTACCTGCACATGTGGCTCTACGCTTTCTTCGCGTAGAGAGTTCTCGTCAGCCGGTCGATGTTCTGCAACACACAAATTATTTACATTATTATACATATTACATTTGTTTAGGCTTGCAATGTATATTATTTTTTCCAGGAGTTTTTCTTTTGGCTTAATAGTCTAAGGCTTGTGCTGAGGATTCAAACTCACGATTTGTGAAAGAAATATTTTGAAATACCGCCGTTGTTATCATAATTAGGTACACAATGCAGAAAGGCGAAGATTATATTTAAGAAATTGTTTAGAGCGAAAAGACTGGCTCTTGTTTTTTTATTTATTTAGTTTCTCCATTTATTTTTTGTAAGCACACTGAAAAATTACTTTGTTTTCGTTCATTAGTCTTTTTCCTAAACTTCACGTTGTTACTAAAAAAATACCAAAAAAAAACATGCAGACACTCCATCCGACCTGGGATAACAAAGTACTCAACTTCCACCTTAAAATCCCACTCAATCAGCTATTTAAATTGAATACAGCTGGTTCTGTTACCGGTGTGTTGTTCGGTGTGTTGGTTGGTGTGTTGCGCGGCTTGCAGGCGCGCTCGCAGCGCGTCGTTGCAGTCCCGCAGCGCCGCCAGCTCGTGGCGCAGCGCGGCGGGCGCAGGCGCAGACTGCACCGCGCACAGCACGGCCGACAGGCAGCGCTGCAGCCCCCCCGCCGGGCCCGCCAGCCGCGCCGCCAGCGACGCCGCGCTCGCGCCGCACTCTGCAACACGCAACGTGTAACGTGGGGAACATATCGATCACTGGACATTATAAATGTCAGCATTTTTTACTCGCTCTCTCTCCTTTCCTCTCTCGATAGAAAAAGTAATGTATTAAGTCTTTTATTCAAGCCCCTGCAACGCACCCAGCCACTCCAAAGGTTAGGTGGGGTGACGATATCCGCAAGGTGGCTGGCAGCGGTTGGATGAGGAGAGCCGAAGATCGAGCCCAGTGGCGTGCCATAGGAGAGGCCTATGTCCAACAGTGGACGTGAAAAAGGCTGTTGATGATGATGAAAGCCTAACCTATCGCAGTGGTATAAGAAAGTAATATAAAGATATAGGCGGTTTTCTCACCGAAAGGTTCCTCCGCGGCTTCGAGGTCATCTGGCACGGAGAAGTCGAGGTCCGACAGCATGTCGAACGAGAGGTCCGACTCCACCGCGGGGTCCGCGGACACGGCCGCCGCCAGGGTCCGCCACTTGTGCTCAGGGTCCGCGGACTCCAGCGGCGACGGCTTCTCCATCTCCGGGACTTCGGGCGCTGTTGGGGTTATGATTAGTTGGAGGCTGATTTGTGCATTTATTAAAACTATTCGTGTCAATAATTTTATCGATGAAAATAAGAGTTGAAAGTAACCGATTAATTTTTATCAAGATTTTAATCAAAAAGCTTTTAGTAACAGTTTTCCTATAGGTTTTATTAATTGTAATAGCCGAATTGTTTTTTTTATATAATATTTTTTCTATACGAACACAAACCTTCTTAGAAATTATTATGATGAATTACGAAAAAAAAAGGTTTTTTTTTTAAAGTTTATTCTATTCGGACATGTCATTGAGCCTTGTAAATTAAAGTAAATACAGTAATATCGGTAAATTGGTATATTGGAGATTCCTCCCTAAACAAATATCAAAATTTCTCATTGTCAGCTTATCGCCGTCCACTGCTGAACGAAGGCCTCCCCAAGTAGATGCCAACCATCACGGTCTCGAGCAGCCCTCATCCATCCGCTACCCAACACTTTTCTCAAGTCGTCAGACCATCGTGCTGCAGGACGTCCCACACTACGTGTACCTAAGCGCGGTCTTCACTCCAACGCTTGTTTGTTGAAAATTTCCATATGAATACAAATATGTGTAATATAACTAATGTGGAATGAGACTGACGTTGCTCTGCGTGCGGCGCGGGGTGCGCGGTGTGCGCGGGGTGTGCGGTGTGCGCGGGCGGCGGGGTGTGCGCGGGCGCGGCGGCAGGTAGCGTGGCGGGGCGGGGCGGCGCGCAGGCGTCGCAGCGCGCGGGGCGGCGCGCGGGGGGGCGGGCGCGGGCGCACAGCGCGGCGGGCTCGCTCACACACAGCGCGCGCCGCACCTGCGTCGTCAGCTGCGTCGCTGCAACACGCAATCCCACTCATACTGACGCCCCGACAAGCCATACAAGCCCAATTTGCCTTACGAAATTCCGAATAATTATCGGCTTTTAGCTTTAAATAATTATTTCACAAAAGGAATTTAACATATAAATGAGAATATCCTAAGTCCACAATAAACAATTGTAAACATCACACAACTAACGTGTAACGCTTTTGGACTTCTATGGAAGTACCGTCATTGACATACACATATTAATTAATACACCCAACCATCATATAAATAGTTCTGACCCACACTAACATACAAGTTTAATGTCGTGTATCAAAAACTACGAGACATTTTTAGCCGACCGAATTTGCAAAACAGAATGATCCACAAATATTTGTTTCAGGTCTGAGTGTTCGATAGAGCGTAGAATGTCTTGTAATTTCTGATACCTACGACACAAAACTTGTATCTTAGGGTGCATTCCACTAGGCGTCCAAAACGATCAAAATGCTCCTTTAGTCGTTTCACATGAAGACCGCAGTCATTGTGGTCGTGGCGAATACGTCACTTATGACGTCATGACTTGCGCTCACGCGAATCTCACGACGACCGATCTAAAAAGGTAGGTCAAAATGAGCGTGATCGTTGTGAACACTTAGTGGAACGCATCCTTAGTGTGGGATCAGAACTATGCGTGTTTTTTTTTTTTTTCAATATTGAGTTCTACATTATTAGGAATGCAATACGAATTGTAAGAAGTAGTATGATGGGCAGATAGTATATAAGTACCCTGCGTGTATGCGGCGAGCAGCAGATGGTGCAGGTCCGGCTCCGCGTCGTCGTCGGGGTCTCCGTGCACGCTGGCGGCGCGCGACAGCCGCCCGCGGGACGAGCGCAACTCCTGCTTCACGTCTGCAACCGTCGCAACACGTTACACACACTGTATAAACACCGTCATCGGAAAAAAGACAGATAATTATAGATACGGTGAAAAAAATATATGAAGATTTAAATTTTAAAAAAATGCTGAGATTTTGTAACATTACTACAGGCAGTAAACAGATCATGATCTTAAACTAAGGCAGGTAATAGTTATGGTGTTTAGGAAAACATCAAAATTTTATTTCTTTTTTGGCGTATATTTTCCTCAAAGGCCGGCAACACACCGATGATTCCTCATTTAACATCAGGTGGCTCACTTGCTCGTTTGCCTCCTTTCCCATTGAAAAATAAAATCTCACAAACACACTCTCTTTCTAGACCCCCCCCCCCCCCTTCCCCCATCCTCCGTTGTATAGTTTCCCCTCCGTACCGACGTATCCCATGGACTCTGCGACGGCGAGGTCTGCGAGGTGCGAGTAGCTGTGCTTGGGCACGCCCAGCAGCTCGGCCACGATGTTGCTCTTGGCCGCCAGACACACCTTGATCATCTCGTCCAGCCGCCGGAGACGCTCTGCAACCACAAATCAGTACTCAATTATGTACTGAATAAGTGGATTTTTTCATAGTAATGGTTCATAGGGAAATAAATGTATAACGTATAAATTCTAATGTATAATAAGTAAAAAAAAAGGATGTTTAAATTTGTGTATTCCTACAATGGAACTGTTAACTTTGATATGTTTTTTGGAGTATTACACTCTACTTACTGCAATCTAGTTTGATGGCAATTGTAGGATCTGATAGAGGAATTTAAATTTAGAAAGGTGTTAGGGTCATAGATACATTAAATGTGGATGTAATATAAGGAAACTTATATTGTTATCACTATGAAGTTAGTATAACGCTGTTTTGTAATGAATAATATTAATGTGTACCTTGGTGCGAGTAGACGGGCACGGCGACGTGTGCATTGAGCGCGGCGGGTGGCGCCACTGTGACGGCGCTCGCGTCCAGCGTGCCCCCCTCCGCGCCCTCCCCACCCTCCGCGCCCTCCCCGCCCCCGCACCACCCGCGCACCGCACGACGCGCGCTGCCGACAAACACGCACACATTATAATACACATACATACATACTATAAATCAGACTTTAGTCTTAAAAGCCGTGGTCAACAGTTTAATCTTCAAATACAATCTAATGCGTATAATGCAACTCATATACATGGAGCTAAGTAAATATGCTTACGTGTTTGTGATAAAAATTGTGATTAGATCTGATTTTATGTGCCTGATATATGTATATAAAAAGGACTTCCTGGACGAGAGGTCTTAGATTCACTTTCAAGGGTAAACAAAGGTCTTAGATTGTTTTTGTTAAAAAAATCTAACACTAAATTCCAGTACTAAAACTAAAAATATGTCACCCTATTATATGAAAGTCAATTACTGAGAAAAAATAGGTGTAAATATAGATCTCTGTCTGAACTATCGGGAAAATTAACATAAAAAAATACTATAACTATAATATGAGACTCACACATATCCCTCCTCCCGGTCAGTGAGCTCCTCCTTGTCGACGGAGGCTCGGTCCTCCTCCTTCTTGTCGTGGAGGAGCGGCTCGGGCTTGTCGTCTCGCTCCCTCTCGGCGGAGGAGCGCTCGGCCGATGTTCTGTCTCGCTCGCTCTCCATGTCGGGCGGCGCCGTCGACGCTGACTTCTCGGACGCGTCGGATGGATTACGAGATACATTGATGCCTAGAATAATGAAGATTAAGTTAGCATTTTTTATATGTTAAGGTTGCTAGTAAAATATGCGGTTGTACTATTACTATAGTAAAACATAGTACTATTAAAAAGATTGGTTTGGGATTTGGATGAATTAGAAAAAAAATTTATAACATCACTCATCATCAACCTCATCCTTCAGCCAATGGACGTCCACTGTTGGACATAGGCCTCTCCTAATGACTTCTTATAACATCACTAGATGACATAAATAAATATCATCATCATCATCAGCCCATATACGTCCCACTGCTGTGCACGGGCCTCCTCTACAACTCTATAATTGAGATTAATTCTAAATTATGTATTATGTATTAGTTAATTAACGTAGTATAATGACCTGAATCGTCAGTGGAGCGGCTGGCCTGGTGCGACGGCGTGATGTTGGGCTTCAGGTCCGTCAGCTTGGCCAGCGGAGACTCTTGGATATTCTTCACCCACCTTTGGGAGTAAAAATCAGTAAATTCTATATATTGGCATAATCGTACTTTTGGGCATTTTAATAACAGGAATGAATGATGAAAATAACATAGTTTAATGTGAACAGTACAGTTAAATAAACACCGGTATCTGATGTAAGTAATGTCGCAATTAAAATTAATTGCTTATATATGATTATGAATACGTTGACATATTCAGTATTTTATATAATAATTATGTAAAACGGCATCAACTTGACGATTCGCTTAACTCGCTAACAATAAATATGACGTCTATGGTCAAACGTAAACTAACAATATTCATGATTCATTCAATAAGTGAAAATATAATATACATTAATTAATTAATTATACCACAATATACATTAACCTCATAATTAAATAATAAATTAATTAATTATGAATTCTTTTCCTATTCAAAATCAAAAGGAGTCTCCTGCACAAAAATATTTGCTAATATCACGCATCCATTAAAATGAAATTTGACCAAATAGCAGACATAAATTGGGGATGGAAGAAGAATTCTGGTATATATATTGGCCTGTTATATAAAGGTCCAAACACTAAGTCAAAAAATATTCGCACCTAAATCTCGTAAAAAAATAGCACAGTATACCTACTTCTCTCCACAATACCTAGATTCCGAACCTAGGACTCCTGACCCATTACATGAAAATGTGGGGTCTACTCACATGGCGTATTCGGTGGCGGAGTTGGCGGACAATTCGTGCATCTGAACCCCGTTGATGTTCATCAGGAAGAACGTGTTGCGTTGCGCAGCGTTCGGACGAAACAGCACCTTGTCCCTGTAGAAATTGAGGCGAAATTTAATTAGTGAATGTGATTGGTTTGTTACGCTTTTACGCCTCAACTTAAGCTAAAGATTGTGTTCTTTAGATTATGTAGTTAATGACTACTTTTATACATATACAAATATGGGAAAACATTTTCATAAAAATGGTTGACAAAATTGAACAAAAACGTGATAGAGCTTTTTAAAAACAAATAATTGCATGTAACTTTTTAATGTAATTTTACTTTATATCCAAACCTATTTATCATAAAATGGATGTAATTATTAAATCATCGGCATCAGTCTAATCATTGATTATATTAACAACATTTTTTCATTTTTACGATCTACCGTCATAAGTTAACAAAAGAATATTTCTAAGCAAACAGTCACAGATTATCTCCATCTGCCTGTAATGACGTCACAGTAACAAGATGTAGTAAAGTAGGAGAGCAGGTTACCATTTGATGAGTGGCGACAGTTGCTGGTGTTGCGCACTGCTGGGCTGCGGGATCGGCTTCAGCACGAACTTGTCGCCTTCGCGCTGCAGCAGCACCAGGCTGTCGTCCAGCATCAGCGCCTGGTGGACATAACGGATCAGTTGGACATGTGTACACAAAGTATGTGGTTACAGCAATAGATAAACATATTGCACTGCAGGGTACGATTTTTTTTTATTACTGTAAAGTAAGTCATCAATGATGACGCATTATTAATCATCAACGGTCCTTTAGATATTTGAAATTTAAATCATATAGCAATAAAAAATTAGTTGAAAAAAAATATTTTACGACACGTTCCTTCAAGTTTAAATCGTGCCGAATCATCACACAAGAAAATTTCAAAAGTGTATTCTAGAGCCTGATGGCTAATTTCAGAGATGAGACAGATAGATAGAGAGAAAGAGCGCGCTATACTGACGAGCACGTGTATCTTCTTGTTGTCGTTGCGTATGGCGAGGTCCCCCTCCATGCGCAGCGCGTGCGCCGGCAGGTCGAGGCGCCGCAGCTCCTCCCACTCCGCCCCGCCCGGGACTCGAACCTCCAGCTTGCTCTGGATCGAGCGCAGCCTGCAAACCACATTAACATTCGCATCACCATCTCACTAGCATTAACGTCCGTTTTATCATCACCAAAGTGAGTCAGTTTTAACTGAAGTTATAGTGTTAGTTTCAGCCTAGATCTCAATGTTAATTTCAGCGACAATATTGAAATCAGTATTTTACACTTTAGATTTAGCCTTATCAATACCAGCCTAAACATATAAATCAGCCTCAGCTGAAGTATTAATGTAAACTGTTATTATTAACACCGGATTTCTTTTTAGTTTATTGATCGAGTTAAAACAGTGTTTTCTCAATTAAGCTTTATCAGAGAGCTAAGGTTTATCAGAGAGTCATAACCTCAAGCCTGTATTCCCTGAAGAGGTAGCCAGAGATGCATTACTGCACCCACATTTCGCCAGATATGAATCAGTCCTACGTAATAGGGGTCGAGTCTATTGCCGTTTTTCGGGAATATTACCAGACTCCGTGCCGCTACTGAGAATATCCTAATGGCAAATAAAAAAATAACACTTTTCCAGGCCCGGGAATCGAACCCAGGACCGTTAGATCACACGGCACACGGCTTGTTATATGACCGTTGAAATATTAGGTATATCATAGAGTCAATAGCAGAGTAAACACAAAACATGTTACTCAGAAAAGCATTTATGATCGCGAGGGGAGAAGCAGTAAGACTCGTCGGTAGAGCTCAGAGCTGGAGCACGTATAGCAGTTGTCATACCGGTGCTCGTTCTCCGCGGCGCGCACGGCGGTGTCGACGCGCAGCAGCACGTCCCTGGCCACCTGCAGCGCGCGCCGCAGCCGCGCCAGCTCGGCCGCGCCGTGCGGCTCCTCCTCGCTCACCGTCTTCGCCATGCCCTCCAGCAGCAGCGTGTACTTCGTCAGCCTACCAGGATAACATTACCACATTAGCTTGACAGCTATCACACCAAAACTTTCCATAGTTTTAGCTTATCTTTATCTCCGAACGATATATTCACTTATTTTATAAACCTTTATCACAGTATTATTTTCACTTTCCAGTGTTATTAGAGGTTAATTTTTAGAAGTCCCATGTAACAGGGACCAACACAATTTTGCCATTTTTAAAGAAATTGGAAACACTTCCTGGAAAGACCTAACAACACTGTAAATTTACCTTAAGACCTCGCGGCGCCACTTACGCCACAAGACCAACTGGGCAGTTTTATGTTTTACATTTATATTTAAGGCACTAAAAGATTTTTTTCCATTCTTCTCTCTCTCTCTCTCTTCTTCTATTATACCGACAAATAGCATTTATACAAGCAATGACACAACTTACCTCTGCCATACGCATGCGAGTAAATCCCGCAGTTGCAGTCGCTCGCACAGGGGCAGCTGCTCTCGGCTGGCCAGGAACTGATGAAGCTCTTTATTCTTACGTCTCCGCTCTCTCAACGCGTCCAGAGCCATGCGCTGGCCGCGGCAGAAGCGGGAAAGACACGCCGCGTAACCGGAGTCTCCCAGCTATAAATGCAACACATCATACACATATAAATAGTGACGAATAACATGTTCTGCTGACTCTAGGGCAATAGATATAGAACGATAAAGAAAATCAGCTTGGTGCTTGTTACGACCGCCTGACGGCGGGAACAATAAAAAAAAAAAATTACAAAATAATCAATTTATTAAAATAAAATAAAATAAAATAAAAATTCTATATTTATGACTACACCCAGGGGGGTGGATTCTTGGCACAGGAAAGCTTTCTGGTCCCAATAAAACCCTATGTGCACTGGGGACTTAACTTCGGTCTTTCGATCCCGTGACGCGTGGAGGGGTCTTCGGTGATATATCGGAAGGCCCTCAGCCGCAGGGGTCTGCTGGAGTCGGTGGGCAGAAGCGTTGCCCGTTGGTACAGTCCGTACTAGTACGTGCAGCTGTCGTTCACAAACGTACTGTGGACTTGCAGCTCGTAGTTCTCAATCCGAGTCGTGAACGTGCAGCTCGTATTTCTCAACCCGAACGGAGAACCCCCAGTTTCCAAGGGGGTTGAAAATGATGCGATCCGCTTTTAATTTCTTTTTCGTTTTAGTATAGCACTGATTTTACTACTGTTTAAAAAATGCGAACTAATCACAACTCTCTGGCGTCGGAATTTCTCCTTCTCTCTCCGCGAATTCGTCCTTATATAGGTACATATCGGTTCGGTGGTGGGCCTATTTCCTTCCTGAGGCGACAATGCGTACTGTCAGATTCTAGATTGTTCCGTATGACATGAGACAGAGATATGGAAAGAACGGTACAACCGAAGCAAGACACGCCACGACTACCCTCTATATTTTTGTAAATCCCTGTGGGACTGAGATAGTAATTATAGAATCGAGCGAGATGGAATAGTTCGTAGGAAGTTGAACCGTCGATCGCTATTGTATTTTTTCTCGAAATTTCTGGCTGTGGCGTTTACTATCCGATGTTCTAGAAATAATTTGATTTCCGGCACCGACGAATACCTTATATGGTCGTTGTGATGATATCGCTAGTTAAAGCGCGCGGTTTGCATTCAATTGTAACAACGGGTTATTTGTTTGTTTGTATGTAGTTATTATTTGTATTTATTTTATGTTTATAAACTTGTTACAACGTAACAATACCCCCTCTCCCAGAGAAAGGATTTTACGTAGTAAAATCCGCTGCGGCAAGCGCCTAAGAAGGATAGAACCGCCCAGTAACTGTCTCACTTTCATACATCCACTAACAAATACCTACCATGCGACCTTGCATACGACCTGTCACATTTGTCTGAAGAATTCTATAATTATCAACAGACTACCATACAACTAGAGTACAAATCTATTATAAGATTGGACTCAAGAACAGCACTGCATGACAAAGAGCATCTAAGAGGGAAAATACTGTAACATGAAACATTCGGACGAAATCGGCACTGTGGAATACATTTGGTCTTTGATGAATTTGTTACAGTCACGACCCGCTGTAACGAGAAAATTAGTGTAGGCTTATTTAAAGAGTCACAACCCGCTCTAACGAGAAAATTAGTGTAGGCTTATTTAAAGAGTCACAACCCGCTCTATACGCGCAGAACGCAAAACAACAAAACGAATCAGACCTATACAAGAGGTCGCAACCCGCCATAAATGCGCAAAACGCAAAAAAATAAAAAAATATCTCCCAACTAAACATCAAACTCCGTGTAGGCTTATTTTAATTCATCAAAGACAAACGTAGACAGAGACCGAAACGCAATAACTTTTTAATAAAAAAAATATTGTAAAAAAAAAAAGGAAAAAAATTAACCAATGTTCCGAAACACTAGGTACGTATCAAGGTAAACAAGTATTGAACTGTTAACGGTGACGACTATGATAATATATGAACAATTAATAAAAACAAAATTAAATAAACTAAGCGGCATTGTGAGTATGTCTAGTCTTTAGCGAATTTGTTACAGTCACGACCCGCTGTAACGAAAAAAAACAGCAGACGAGTAGACCTATACCAAGAAACTGTCATACTCCGCTAAAAAAAATTGCAAAACGCAATTAAAATGTTTGTAGACCTATAAAGAAGTCATACAACACTAAAACAAAACTCCCAATCAAAACATCAAAATTCGTGTAGGCTTATTTTAATCCGCTAAAGACAAACATAATCGATTAACGAACAGACTAATATTGAATTAATTATTTGCCGATACATTATAAAATAAACGAATGCTAATATAATCATCATACTATTGATTAACAACTATAAATAAAATAAAAAAAAATATATGAGTCGAACCTGCGAAACATAACACAAATGATAAAATAAATCCAACGTGTATAATCCGCGTGAATATAACATAACAAGTAACTTGATAGACACTATAAAAGTGTGATTAATTAACGAGCGAGTACGATCTAAAACTGGTTTATTATCCGGGTTATTATCTAAAGTATCTAAGTTTGTTAATATTTTGCTAATAGTTGCGTTAACTTCTTTAATGTCTGTTTCTATGTCATAGCATGAGTCAAAAACCGCGTCCGCAGGATATTCCGAAACAATTTTATTAATTTGCACTCTAAGATCCTCAACCTTTTCTTTAGGTTCTAAACCGCGTATGGCTACTTCATACGTGAGCTCCGATTTAGTTAAATGTAAATATTTAATGTTACGGTCCATTTTAAAGGAAAATTATTTTTAGAGAATTGACTAAGTTCAAAAATGAAGTTAAAATATCTTAATATATTGTGGGACAGCTATATGTATGAAAGTTAATTAATTAATATTTTGTGAGACGATGTATTTAAATTACAATAGTGAACTGAAACAATACGCGACGGAATGTGACACGATTGTGGGCAATGTTATGTTAAAAAAATATATATTAAGAACGATGTAAAATAATGTGCGTAACCGCTATTATCTATTCAGAGCAAAAAAGAATTAAAATTACAAAACAATAAAGATATGCAACAATAAAAAATGAATGCAATAAATGCACAAATAAAAAAAAAAAATCTCTGAAAAGAAATGTGAATTACGCACAAACACAAATGCAAAATACAAATGCTAACATAAAATGTAAATGCACAGAATGTATCAGAATGGAATGTTATAAAAAAAAATGACACAATGTTGTAGAAAAAAAAAAAATACTTGATGTTGCCCGACTGTGCAAAACAAAAATGTCGGAGTTAATAATTTGTATAATGCCCACTGTGAAACACACGCGTATGTGTGGGTAATCTGAGATGGTATTTGATTACCCGGCGGAGCCAGAAGACAAGAATCGGCTACCCGTTCCTCTTTAAAGAGAAACGGGTCGGTGGTACCTCCCCGTTCAGCCTCGTCCGCAAAGGCTTACCACCTGGAATTGAAAAATACCGACACCAAAAGAGTACAAAAAAACTTCCCTGTGCCTTGCCTTTTATATAGTGGGCGCCACTTGTTACGACCGCCTGACGGCGGGAACAATAAAAAAAAACAATTACAAAATAATCAATTTATTAAAATAAAATAAAATAAAATAAAAATTCTATATTTATGACTACACCCAGGGGGGTGGATTCTTGGCACAGGAAAGCTTTCTGGTCCCAATAAAACCCTATGTGCACTGGGGACTTAACTTCGGTCTTTCGATCCCGTGACGCGTGGAGGGGTCTTCGGTGATATATCGGAAGGCCCTCAGCCGCAGGGGTCTGCTGGAGTCGGTGGGCAGAAGCGTTGCCCGTTGGTACAGTCCGTACTAGTACGTGCAGCTGTCGTTCACAAACGTACTGTGGACTTGCAGCTCGTAGTTCTCAATCCGAGTCGTGAACGTGCAGCTCGTATTTCTCAACCCGAACGGAGAACCCCCAGTTTCCAAGGGGGTTGAAAATGATGCGATCCGCTTTTAATTTCTTTTTCGTTTTAGTATAGCACTGATTTTACTACTGTTTAAAAAATGCGAACTAATCACAACTCTCTGGCGTCGGAATTTCTCCTTCTCTCTCCGCGAATTCGTCCTTATATAGGTACATATCGGTTCGGTGGTGGGCCTATTTCCTTCCTGAGGCGACAATGCGTACTGTCAGATTCTAGATTGTTCCGTATGACATGAGACAGAGATATGGAAAGAACGGTACAACCGAAGCAAGACACGCCACGACTACCCTCTATATTTTTGTAAATCCCTGTGGGACTGAGATAGTAATTATAGAATCGAGCGAGATGGAATAGTTCGTAGGAAGTTGAACCGTCGATCGCTATTGTATTTTTTCTCGAAATTTCTGGCTGTGGCGTTTACTATCCGATGTTCTAGAAATAATTTGATTTCCGGCACCGACGAATACCTTATATGGTCGTTGTGATGATATCGCTAGTTAAAGCGCGCGGTTTGCATTCAATTGTAACAACGGGTTATTTGTTTGTTTGTATGTAGTTATTATTTGTATTTATTTTATGTTTATAAACTTGTTACAACGTAACATGCTACCAAAATATTTTACCGAATTGTGAATGACGAATCAAAAGACAAATGGCTTGTATTATTTTGTGTTGGATTTTTGGGTGTGAATATTGTGTCTTTTTATTTTTACTATTTTAGCTTTATAAACAAGATAAGATAACGCCATTTACCAGGAGCTGATAAACTGTTGCCTTTTTCTTAACAAAAAATCATTTAAATCCGTTAACTGAATAGCACACATACATCTATTCGCATATTATCAAGTCTAGAATACTCACAGTGTTCAACATGGCGTCAGCGACCGGCCCGATCTGAACTATGGGGTTCTCGGAGTCACTCCTGAGGGCTCGGAGGTCGGCGTACAGCTTCACGTGTCTCTCCCTCACGCCGGGCAGGTTGGGGAACAGCGCGCGCAGCTCATCCGGGGGTAGGAGGGTGGGCTGACTCTCCAGGGGTCGTAGGAACACGCCAGCCAACACCTTCAGCCATCGCACGTGGGAGCCTTCTGATACTATCAATTCTGGAAGAGATAAATTGGTAAAAATTATTATCTAGTTCATTATTGTACTTTGGCAAGGCAGTACCCAGAATAGCACTGCAAGTGCTGTCTATTAAACACAAAGTACCTGGATGACCGAGCTTTGCTCGGTTTTTTTTTAAATTGTGTTTTATGGAAATTATATTTAAGTACGAATTACTAATAAAATGATGAAATATGAATAATGTTACTTAACAACGCCATCTGTTGTGTCGTTAAAGCAATTAGTTGCTCACAAAAAATAGTATTATTATTCGCCAATTCGCCAATAGATGTCAGGAAGAGTCCACTCAAACGCCTCCTTTTTGTTATTTTTCTTCCAAATGACATTTTCTAAAAATGATTCCTAGCTAGATCGATTTATCGCCCCCGAAACCCCCTATATACTAAATTTTATGAAAATCGTTGGAGCCGATTCCGAGATTCCAATTATATAAATATATATATATATATATACAAGAATTGCTCATTTAAAGATATAAGATAAGATAAGCTGGTCTTTTCAAAACTGAATGAGATGTGACTTGGTGAATGAATTGGCGGATTCGACACTATGTCACTGTTCTTACAGTGGGATAACGAGTTAAAAACTACGCATTGCTTTTTTAAAAACTATCAAGTTACCAACACCGTTATCATCACACATTTGAGTGGAAAGTAGTCTGACATCAGCGATAATCCAATATAGCCCAGAACTTGACTGAACGCTAGTTGCTTCAAATGTCGTTCATAACTGTTTTCTATGGTAACCAATTATCACGTCAACCACGGTGTTGATTATGATGACACTGAAGACAGTGGCGGTACTTCCGTACTTCCATAAAAGCCCAAAATGATCCAACCAACAGTGCTACTTACCATGTATAACTTCCTGCCGTTTCCTGAGTCTGGCGCTCAACACCAGCGTGTCGAGGATGTGCGGCGGGATGCTGTCCGACCACTGCGGCGCCAGCGGCTCGTCCTCCTCCGACCAGTCCGATGCGGACGCTGTAATAAATAATGTACTATAAGAAACACTGTTCATATGTCCATCTACATGAATGGCGTTCCTCAACAGTGCGGTTCAAACGGTGTTTTCTTCCTCACACAACATCTTTGTGGAATTAGCCTTCCTCGTCGGTATTTTGAAATAGATACGACTTAAGGCCTTAAAGAAAAAATAAAAAGTTTTTGGGCATCATCACATCATAGATGGAATTGATAACTATGCTCTGATTCGACATTCAAACGATAAATTGTCAATTCATTCATGGTAATTATCAGCTAGCATTGTCATGCTCTTTGCTTAAGAGTGTTTATGGCTTAGCTTATCACGTTAGCCAAATAATAGACCATAGATTTCAAATAAATATTAAATACCTGGTGGAAAAATCTAATGTATGCTAGTTCCGTCAAAATTTTTCTTTAACAGCATTATAATTCATTTTGATTACCCACATACACTTTTCGAATCAGAGATCTATGGCGTGAATTAAACAATCTCGCGCGCTTTCCACATGGCTTTTTCCTTCAGGAAGGGTTTCCATACATTGTAGCTCCGGACAGAGTCAAGCTCTTGAGATTTGCTCAAATAAAAAAAACTATATAAATAATTTATCCGACTTACCCTGTTGTTCTGCGGCGACGGTATTACTCTCGTTGCTTCTAGAAGATAAACTTGAACTGCTGGAACTTCCAGAAGGTGCCGTTGGCGCACCAGGTTCCAGGTCACTGGAAACAAAAGAGAAATAACATTAAGATCTTTTTAATGTCTAACAACCAGAGGTGTCCCAGCACTTTGTTTTGAATGTCGCTTTACGCAGTCTTTATTTAAAACTTATTATGAAAATACAATTGTTACATTTGGTAGGATATTTAAAATAAATTTCGAAATTATGTATCAGGTATCTTTTTGACTCTATCCTCTTATTTCCTATACTAAAAACAAACTAAGAAAAGTACACAGACCATTAAAATTTAATACCATAATACAGTGGAGGTACTTCCATAGAAGCCCAAAAGCCCAGTTTGCCTTACAAAATTCCGAATAATAATCTTTAAGGTTTGAATCAATTTGAAATATAAATGAGAATGACTGACCCCACAATAAACGATTATAAACGAGACATTACAAAATTAACCTGAACGCTTTTGGGCTTCTATGGAAGTACTGCCACTGCCAGAATACAACCTATTCATAAAACGTACGAAAATTACTCAATCAAAATCTGAAAACGGAAATTACATCACAGGTGTAAAACTCCATGTGGGAGGGAGGAAATGACGTAACAGCGAGTCACATCGAAACAAAGCACCACGAGGCCCATTAAAAACCCAGTAAAAACATCTCAATCAACGGCACGATGCAAACAAACGTGGCGGAAAGGTCGCCTTCAACGCGCGAGGAAACTGCTAACCAAACATCGCGCGGGAAGTTGTTGGAAACGCTAAATGCGACCCGAACACCAATTCACATGATGATGATGAATAACATCAACAACCTTGACGAATGCAGGATCACATCCATTACACGATATTCATTACGAATCAACTGCCGCATTGGTCCCTCGCTATAGGTGGGTGCCGTGCTATCGATAGGTCTGGAATTTGATTTCCGGCTCGGGCAGTTTTATTGAATAATTTTCGGTAAGATCTCAGTAGCAAGGTGGAGTCTGGAAATAGCAAGTAATTCGAAATCTATAACCTGGAACTTAAAACTAGTGGTGGGCGATTATGAGATTTACTAATGAAATCATTCGATGAAGATGTCTCGAGATGTCTTGATTATAACAATTAGTAATTACTAATTTAGTTAGTAGACTCTGGGAGGCGCAAATAAGTACAATTCTAAAAAATACAACTACATCTAAAACTTTAAAACTTAAAAACTTTAAAAAACTTTAAAACTAGGGTAACTAAAATTCTAAAAATAAGAGCTACTCTCGAGTCTTGACTTTTCGACTTTTATACGGCAAGAGGTAGTTATGTCCAGACTCCGTGTTGCTATTGAGAATTTCCTAACGGAAAAACCCAATTACTCTTTTTCCTATCGGAGACCTCTAGTCGCACGGCACATACTTGATCCGCGAGCCCATCTACATATTGCGCAGAATGATTCTTTCTACATAAATATCCATGCAAATTGTCTCCCGCACATTTCCACTGTACGCGATGTGAATGTGCATACACGCGAGATGTTGTCACGCTTTAGAAAAACCGCTAGGACGCTTTCCTACTAGGCTTGTTGCATGCCATTTGCATGAGAATAGGGCGGGCGCTCAGGTGCACGGAGACGTGACTTACTCTAACGTGGTTCTATGCGTTTTCTGAATGTTTATTTATGATGATTAAACATAGACAGCGAGAAAGAAAACGAAAACTATCGATGATTGATTATAACAAGTTGGTGGTTCCTTATATTCACTGAGCTTCATTGCTCGGCCTCGATACTGCGCGTGCCGCTGTTGATCCTGGAGCACAGGAGTTACAGTACAGTGTGGTGGGATAGGGCAAACAAAAACTATCGATGAGAGTAGAGTTACAAGGAGCAAAAAGCAGGTCAACTGTACTTGTTTCGGGTCTGGGTGTTTGTGAGACCGTAAAGTCTCTCGTAGTTTGTGATACCCACGACACAAGACTCGTACCTTAGTGTGGGGTCAGAACTATGTGTGTGAGTGTGGGTGTATTTATTATATACAGTGATATATAAAGTGAACGGTTTGCGATCATAAGGATCTGAGTTCGATTTAACTGTTGAACTGAATATTACTCCCGACTGCATTATATTTATCATTATAAAATTGACCCATAAACCAATCCAGAGTCTGCCATCTCGCTAAAATCAATCTCAATCGATCCAGCTACTAAAGCCGAAGCTTAAGAAACAAACAAACCGACATAATTAGTAAAATTACTCATAATAAATTTAATAAAATAAAAACTTTCCCCATCAGTAAAATTGGCAAAATTCTCCAACCCCGTCTTCAACCCACACTTATTTTTAATAATGGCTAATTACTCGAGCCACCGAGCGACGCCCATCGTTTCAAACGAATTAACACTAAATGACCGCGGACGAGGTAATAATTGAATTGTGAGCGCGCACAGCCCTCAGCCATCAACAAGTAATGGGTTCCAGGTAGATCTAATCAATTAGACTGAAACTCAGGCGGAAACTTCCAGCGACACCCGACCCTGACCTGATTGCGATGGGGTGGATTTTCTTGGACAGAAACTCGGTTTTATGGTAGCAAGTTTGTACATAATTTACTTGTATGATTTAAAATATCTGACGTCATTCGACAGCCCTGTGGTGCAGTTGGCTAGATACCAGCTTGTGAAACGAGAGGCCGCGGGTTCGATCCCCGCACCGAGACATATGTTTGTGTGATCCACAAGTATTTGCTTTGGGTCTGGGTGTTTGTGAGAGCGATAAGTCTCTCGTAGTTTCCGATACAAACGACACAAGACTAGTATCTTAGTGTGGGGTCAGAACTATGTATGTGACTGTTGGGTGTACGTATACGTCACGCTACTAAGCAAGGACCTTCTGTTTAATTGAGATGGGTTACTGCTGAGGCCAACACGCTGACCTAATTCAGGTTTTCTTTCGTCTTTGGAATTCGTGGATTATGAATAATAGTCGCTTAGAATCTCGATGCAATAAAATACAACATTTTTTAATAATTCCTACTGTACAGGCGATAAAACCAATTACAGTCAATTTTACTTTTTCAACTGATTCAATTATTAAAAATTCAATAACACATTTATAATATTAATAGAAAAGTGATTGTGTCGCCACCTGGTGGTAAGTGTAATCAAAACACTCAAGCGATATTCTCACCGCATTTTTCGACTCTTCACAACAAACCATCGTAAGTCACGTAGAGAGGCATTTAGAACCGCACCATACACGATAAAATATGTATTAAAAACATGAGACAGGACACAGCAGTCGAGTTATCGGTAATTATCGCCCGCCACCGCCGACCGAGCGATAACGAGCACAAAAACTTGCGCCCCTACTCACGCGATGAGAATACTCATCGTCTAACATTAACACATAAACAGACTCACGCTTACATCCCTGGAGGGGTAGGCAGACGTTTCGTCTGCTGTGTTTTAGTCCCACGTAAAAAGGAGCGAGTATATTGACGTTTTCGGGCACATATTCTTCGTGCTGCTACTGAGATAAATTGTCAGTATACTGGAAATACTCAATAACACTTTGCACGACCCGGGAATCGAAAGCAGGACTTATAAAACGCACAGAACACATATCTGACGCAAGAGCTCGAGGTTGTCTTCAATGCCACAAAACACGTTTTAAAATAGAATTACCTGTAGTTCTCTCGAAGTAGACAAAAGACGAGACCAGAATTTTGATCCAATCAACTGCCTCGTGGTCTCGCGGTACAAGTATGTGCCGTGCGATCTAGAGGTCCTGGGTTCGATTCCCGGGTCGGGCAAAGTGTTATTGGGTTTTTCCATTAGGAAATTCTCAGTAGCAGCACGGAGTCTGGAATTGTGCCCGAAAAACGGCAATAGGCTCGCCCCCTATTACGTGGGACTGATACATACCTGGCGAAATGTGGGTACAGAAATGCACCTTTGCCTACCCCTTCGGGGAATAAAGGCGTGAGTTTATGTATGTATGTGTATGTGTCAAAATTATCTTTTTTTATGGGAAAGGACGCAAACGAGCAAGCAAGCCCATGAACACCCACAACAGCAGTGGAATCAACAGTTTGTTGCCGGCCTTTGAGGAAAATATAGGTTTTAAATATACTCGTACATACATGTAACAGTCGGTATCCGTCCCACAACTAGGCATAGAGCACCTCTGCAGTCTCTCTTACAAAATAATAATTTTACCCAGATTCAAAACTCCTATATCTACCTTGAACAGAGTGACTATAGTAAATTGTTTCTCGGCAGAACAATCCCAACTAATTGCTTTCTAATAGACCAAATCATTCGTTAAATTGAGTGACAAAATGGTGATCGGCTATAGAAAAAGCCGGAACGAATTAGCAATGATTGTGAGCCGTCAAGCGATGAAATGATGTCTGTGGAAAGTACTTGTTTTATATTTAATTATGTCTTTTTCTGTCTACCTAACGACTGCCTCATTTGCAACGACGTCTAATTTACGCTTGCGACGGAGAAGCCAAGAGTTCATTTTCTGGGCTGAGTAAAATAAATTGTTTTTCGCTAAGAATCTTTACTAACTTCGTGGAGTCTAGAAATGTATGTACATATGTATGTTCTCGTATGTATGTATCTTATGGATTTAATGATACGGATCTCCCCAAGTTTCTACGTAAATGGGAAAATTCAAGCATACTGCGAGACATAAGTATACAAGTCTCTTTCAATCAGATTTAACGTCAATCACAAAATGATAAAATTTTGCATTTACAGTAAGCGCAGACAGCAACAGACTGACGTCTTAAGATTGTTTGCAATGCACCTAATGATACATATATTATGTACTCTTTTTATTTTGGGTTCGAATCCAACGTCATCCAAACACGTAATTTTTAATCGAACTTAAAAATACTTTGATACGTAAAATCGGACACTGCAACAAAGGAATTCTATACGCTCGTATCACACAAATATTTACAATCAATTTACAAGTGATCATCGTAATGATCGTAATTAACTAACGCTCATTACCATCTTGCGAATGGTTTCAAGATTACAATATTTTTTGCACGACACAGATCGTAACATAAATAGACGCGCCAGATATTTGCAGCCGTAAGACTAACTTCATTTTCCACGTCATTCATATTCTATTCTTGATGTGATTAAAATACATACATAGAAGTTCATTAGGAACATAGAACAAAATGTATGTGTGTGGTGAGCATACGATAAATGTGTGGAAAATAATATATTGAGCCCAGAAACCTCATTAAACCAATTTTAAGTATATAGATTTGGTTAAACATAAAATCAACAACAATATTTCCAAATCGAGTCAGAAATGTCGATTTTAGATGGAATGAAAGCTGTGACTAACGCTAAATTCCCCTCACAATTTTATATTTGTGATTATTATATTGACTCATGTATCGCAGTTGGTAGGTAATTATGGTCAGATAAGAATATGAAAACATTACAAATTATAATTTATTTATACAAACAACTGCTTGTTGCGAATATGAATTACCACAAATTGTTAGGTATAATAAGTATTATTTCATCATAATACTAATTACAGCAAGGCTTAGGGTCGTAACGCTTAATATTCTGTTCCATTAAATTTCAAAATGCTTTATGAATTTATTGATCCGGATATTTAATATTTCTTTTATGTTGTCTAGTACACGTCACGTCACGAAACTTACAACACTTAAGCCTGTACCCCCTAGAAGGTATGCAGACGCATCTGCTCTTTTAAGTTAAACGAATAGGAGGCAAGCCAATTACCAAAGTAACATTTTACTTGACCAGAAACCTTCCAATCACATACCACACACTTAAACCGTGGGACAAACGTGTCATATCTGAATATTCATTTAAAAGATCAATGTATAAATAATAATATAAAAATAAACACACATTGAAAAATACCTTTCGCTGAGCGTTCTCCTCGCGAGCGTTCCGATGACGGGCGGCTGTCGTCCCGCGGGCAGCGACACGTTGCGCGAGACACGCGGGGGCGCGGGCGTCGCCATTATTAACACTCGCGCGCGTAGGCACAATACACTTCGATAAACACTGTGCGTCGGTTCTACACTTTCACATCTTTGTCCGTACAGCACTTTATTTTATGGATTTCTTTATGGCGAGATTTATTTGTGACGTAGGTTTTAGCTCAGATCTGTATGGCAATAAGGTATGTAAGAATATTTTTCCCTAATATGAGAAGGAAGTGCGTGGCGGTTCAATAGGTTAAAATTGCGATTTCACATTCTTTAGAATATGTTAGAAGTCGTGGGATTAAATTCCAATACAGGATATAGAAGATACCTATAAGAACTTCGTGGTAGTGTCGCATCTAACCGTCTAAACGTGAGATTAAAATGAACTGGCATAGATTCAGGAAATATACCAATAAATCAAACTTATCTTTTAAATATTAGGTGACAAAGATTCATGAATAGCATCGAAGCGAGAAGAAACAGATTACAACATTTCAATAAACAAACACAAGAGCAAAACGGTTCTAGATACACCAATGCCCATATTCAGCCGTCAATGGCGGGACGAGTGGTTCTGGACATAACTAGATGCTAATGCGGCCCCGGCCTAGTCTGCGCCTAGGTTTCCTAGTGTTTGTGACGCCGCGGTAATTACCGCACTCATTGTCTTTGCGCTGTTTCTAGGCTGACGTGCTTTGACGTCAATGTAGAAACTTCTGGTATTTGCATGACCAGCGTACATAAAAACTCACGCCCTTGTCACCGAAGAAGCAGGCAGGACAATGGCTCATGTTTGGTTTGCCTATTGCTTCACCATGAAATGATTTTTTGTTTCCTATGGGAAAGCCCATTTGTATACTATGCTATATTTCGCCCAAAAAAGTACTAGTTATTTAAAAATATTAATGCCAGAGGAAATAAAGCTTAGTCCACCATACTATCTATACTATACCATTAATATCTCAAAGTTATGCAGATTTCATTAAGATATTCTTTCCATTCCATTAGATATTATTAAAATAACAAACTCATAAACATCACATCTTACAACAAATCGTAGTGGAGTTCTTTGAGATGCCTTACACAGTTCATATGACTGGTAATTCAATAGCAGATATTGATAAATATTATGATATATAGGTAATGATAATGATGCTGATGATGATGAACCTAACGATGACAAAATTAGCCTAAGTCCGCACACAAAAATCTCTACAGAGCGCGAAGTAAAACCGACTAAGCCGTCACGCATTTCTAACCCAAATAACTGCATGATAATTTTCAGAAAAATGTATAACGTAGAACAGTAACGTAACATTTCGAGATAAGAGTCAAAAGTTAATTGAAACGACAATTAGAGGAGCGAGTGAAACTAAAGAAAGTGGTGTTGTGCAACTACGTACATTTGAATATTCATAACTTGTGAACAATGCTCTCGTGACGAAGAAGAATAGTCGGATGTGGGTGACTTAGGCTTTTTTTATCTTTCACAGCCTCCGTGGTTCAGTTGGCTAGACACCAGCTCGTGAATCTAGAGGTCACGAGTTCGATTCTTGCACCAAGATAGATGTTTGTTTGAATAATGCGACCTCGCCAAAATTGTTTCTGGTACCCACGAATCGAGAATGTATCTTAGTATGGGGTCATGATTGTGTACGCTGGGGTCACACCATAAAATACAGGGTGTAAAAAGATGGTGATCAAAAACCAATACAGGTAATAGTTACGGTGATTTTAAAACATTGACGCTAAAAAATCCCATAAAGAAATAACATTTTTGACGTTTTCCTAATACCAATAATATAATTACCTGTCTTAGTTTTCGATCACAGTCTATGACGTCATTAACAAGGGTCGTCATCACATGCCGTTGGTCACCATAATATCCATAGCTTTGTTGACTTAGTGTCGGGTGGGTTGGTAGCTGAACCGTTCATACAAGCAAACTGTTGTTTTGCAAATATGTTTGAGTTGTTGGGTCGTTATAAATAGATGTTTTTGTAATGATTTCTTTATTTCTACAACTGGCTGGTGTTGCCAGAGATTAATAATAAAATAGCTCGGTATCCTTAGGGATAGTGAAAGTTTTTTCAAAGGTTCTACACATTGCCAATTGACCAATATGTGCCCTAACAAATTTGAACTCCTTTTATGATATATATATTTTAAAACGTTAGAAGATGAATAAACAAATTTTAAGAATTATTAATTAAGCTACATTTTCCATTAAACAGCTTACTACAATAATCGATTTTTAAACCGCCTTGAAACCAGTTTCCAATATTTTAAATAGAATCATATCCCTAATATCCTCAAACACCGATTTGAATTAATAAATAGCCTACATAGTCCAAGAATCGAACTCACTCACCACCACAACAATAACGATTCCACTTATTAACCTACCCCTTACACAAAGCCCCAACAGGATTTACATTACCATCCCTTTAATCATAATTATTCATTATCAAATCTAATTAATACAATAATAAATATCTTACATAAATCACAAATACTAACACGATTAATTCATTAATCACCACTATTTTGTGTATAAAACCGCGCGCGAGGCTACAGACGTCCGATCGGCGCGGCGTTCGCGACAACACTGCGCCGGGGCGGACCGCGCCGCCATAATAATGCAACTGACAGGTTGCAATGACGCGATATGGCCATAACTGAACACCATACGCGCAAGAATAGAGAGATTGTATCTTCCTGAAGATAAAATATGACGTATGCTATGATTTATACAGCTTTGGATTTTTATATGTACTTCCGTAATTACTTTTACGCGGTTTAAGGATAATTGCCTTATTTTTCTCGCTCCACAAGGGCCTACGATTGAGGGATTGCGGGTTCAATTCTTGATCCAGACAAAGTTTTATTTAGTAAAGTAAAATTCTCACTAACAGCACGGCGTCTGTGAATGTTTCTGGTAAACGACAGTTGATATTATTACGGGAGTAACAATAAGCAAAAATGTTATGTAAGAGTAAATAAAGACTTGTGAAAGATCACTACTCCTGTCAGTCATTTGAAATGAAATAATGCTTCGACTGCTTATTCTTATGTATATATGTATGTATGTACGTATGTATGTATTATGTATGTATACATGTTTTATATATATTTGTGTATGGGCTATGTAAATTAATTAAATATATACACATTGATTTATTTATCTTATTAATTATTATATTGTACACATGAACTACCCTCCCTTCTATCACTTGTTTATGTCCATCTTATGGTTGTCTCTAAAAGATCGCCTCGAGCGATAAGACCGCCAATTGTACTTCATTCTTATTGTTTTGTTCATTATTTCTTAGTGTACAATAAAGTGTTTATAAATAAATAAATAAATATCTGCCTACTTTTTCAGAGAACAAGTCGTGAGAAATTATCTATGCATTGCACAATTCAAAATTGGCACAGTATTTAAGCTCGGTTACACTTACCACATCAAGTACATCTCAACTATTGGGTTAATTTACATAATTCGAGGCGGCTAACGTTTCCGACGCCACCGGCCGCCCAGTTACATGTTAATAACATTAATATATTAACGTAATTTGTACAGCATCCGAGTGCAGTCAGCGGGCTGGCTGTGAAATATGGGGTTGTCAATACGATTCCTGCTTTGAGACATGTTGGTGTAATCCGTAAATACTTACTTAGAGGCTCTAAGTTAGAGTCAGTATGTTTTCTAATGCTTAATCAACGATCAGTTGTGCTCAAGGCTTACGAATACAAGATTGCTGGTTCGACCCCTGATGAAAGCAATATTTCAATGAGCAACTAACTGTCTGGATCTAAGTGTTTAATACATACTTTAACGGTGAAGGAAAACATCGTGATGAAACTTGCACACCTAATAGTTCTTAGGAATTTCTTAGGTGTGTAGTCCGCCAACCCACACTAGGCCAGCGTGGTGGACCAAGGACTAAACCCTCTCAGGTGTAGAGGAGGCCCGTGCCCAGCAGTGGGACGTATATGGGCTGATGATGATGATGATGAAGTTTTTTTTAAAGGAATTAATAGCAAAAAATTTCATACATACATCGTAACTTTAACACACATCGTTCGTTTCACGCGCCCCTTATTACACGTGGTATTACGTCGAGCGTTTCATAATCCACCGGGAAGCGAACCCCCACCCCCGCGCAGTACAGTGACACTAATCCGAGGAATCAACCGCTCAGGAGCTGTGACGTCACGCCACTCAGGTACTTAGGAAGCCGTGCTGAGTAATCTACATTTATCGATTATAATTGAATATGAATTCATATGGTTAAGACACGCACACCTTCCGCAATTTTGGCTCTGTAGTGCTGAATTTTTGGGGACAAAATTTTCTACGTTCTTTTACATACATACATAGGTACATAACCTCACGTCTGTATTCCCAGAAAGGGTAGGCAGAGGTGCATTTCTGCACCCACTTTTCGCCAGGTATCAGTCCCACGTAACAGGGGGCGGGCCTATTGAATCGAACCCAGGACCTCTAGATCGCACGGCATACTTGTGCCGCGAGACCACAAGACTACGTTATTTCGGGCTAAGAAATTGTGAATGATATGATTTAAGTTTCATTTTCTTAGTTGGGAATCTTACGTCACCTGACGCAACGGCTGCTTTATCACTTCTTGATGTTATGCTCATAAACCCTGAAGTTAAATCACCCAAATCCGAGCGATACGTAGTGTACTACTCAGGAAGTGAACCCAAGACCTTAAAATTTAAATGCACATGCAATAGACCCTAGTTCCTAATTGAGCTTTCTCATTAGGGCATTCTCAATACTACTTAAATATGTCCATGGCACATCTCCGTCTACCCCTACAAAAACACACAATTGAAATTAGTGTGTACATCCCCCAAGACACACAATACATCTAGGACATTCCTAGACTAGACTAGGTCACGTGAGCTTAGCGCTAAGTGCTGCTAGTAGTTAGCGGCTAATGAGCGTGCCCTAAATCCCCGTACTGCACGCGACAGCGGAAAACAACTGACAAGCGACTTGAGTTACTCGTATTATGATGTAGTGAACTTAACGTGGTAACTTTACATTTAAAAGACTATTTAATACAGGTATCTGTACACCGGAGGTAAATTCATCATCGTCATCATCATCAGCCCATATACGTCCCACTACTGGGCACGGACCTCCTCTACAACTGAGAGGATTCAGGCCTTAGTCCACCACGCTCGCCTAGTGCGGGTTGGCGGACTACACCTAAGAAATTCCTAAGAACTTTTAGGTGTGCATGTTTCCTCACGATGTTTTCCTTCACCGTTAAAGTACATAGTGATATTTTTTGTGAATTCAAACATAACTTTGAAAAGTCAGAGGTGTGTGCCTGGTTTGAACCCGCTACCGTCTAGATTCTCAACCGCGTAACTAGACCTCAAGGCCATCACGACGTATCTCCTATCAGTAAACAATAATGCCAATTTACCCCGTAACCTTAAAAGTAAATACCGAACCAACCGCACTATACATGCCAACCCTAATCAAGAAGTTATGTGTGCCGCGCTGCTGACGTCACACGCCATGTTTACCGCCACCCCTTAGTAAAACATCGCCAACACACACCGAGCAGGTAACGGTCACCGTACCGACGCAAACGATGTT
This sequence comes from Hemaris fuciformis, assembly GCA_907164795.1. Classification (NCBI taxonomy): domain Eukaryota; kingdom Metazoa; phylum Arthropoda; class Insecta; order Lepidoptera; family Sphingidae; genus Hemaris; species Hemaris fuciformis. The sequence continues at coordinate 8,927,704 of OU015457.1, read as the reverse complement.
TGTCGCCATCAATTACCATGGGTATGCCGTTTGGCTGTCACATACAAGTCTATATTGAGAGTATACATATAATGTGCGGTATTGATGATGGAAAACTACGAATGAATTTATAATCTACTAGCTTTTGCTCGCGACTCCGTCCGCGTAGACTACAGGGTTGGTTGCAGAAAGAAAATAGTAGCCTATTTTACTCCACAGAGTCCCATTTATGTCCATACCAAAAAACCATTCAAATCGGTTAAATAGACGTGAAACGTGTGCCGCCGCGCACCGGCCGGCCGGCGCCTTGTACTCGTACATCATAATTGAGCGCTTGATATTTTTTTCGCTGCGGTGTTATTTTAAAACTGCGATATCTTCTAAGATACTCATTAAAATCAAATGATGTAAAGGGCAAATTTCTTTTATATTAAATACTTGTGATGAATAACGTATTTATTTGGATAAGGATTAATATCATCTTTATGAAAACACCTTCACAAATAATGCTTTATTTTAGAACAAATTTGGTTAGCATAAAAAAGGTTATAGTGAGCCAACCTTAAAAGATAGACATAATATGCTGTCACGGACTTTTTTTTAGAACTTTTAAAGGGGAACAATTCTGTCATACATTATTTTAGCGAAACTTTAACCGTTTCCGCAGCGCATGCAGCGGAAGTTCTCAAAAGGAAAAAAATACCCCTGATTTTGAAACATTATTTATTGTTGCTCCGCTCCTATTGGTCGTAGCGTGATGTTATATAACCTATAGCCTTCCTCGATAAATGGGCTTTCTAACGCTGAAATAATTAATCAAATCAGACCAGTAGTTCCAGAGATTAGCGCGTTCAACCAAACAAACAAACTCTTCAGCTTTATATATTAGTATAGATTATAGTTCTGTGACGAAGTCAGAAGTTCTAATTTCTGTTGTTGGTAGATTTTTGGTTTCACGAACCCCTGTTAAAGTTTCCAGGTGACTGCGAAGCCCTTTGGCCTCAAATAACTAATTCATACTCTTCCCCCCCCCCCCCCAATTATAAAACTGTTGAAGAAAATAAGGTTTTTATTTCAATAAAAGATAGCAAAGTGGCAAAAAAAAAATTTTGTCCTTGTTTTATGTCGCAAATGGTGTCACATTTAGAAGTAATTTTTGAAAATTTTAACCTTAATTCTGAGATGGTATCGAGTCGATTTCTTTATTTAGTTTTTATCATGACCAGGTGTGAAAACCCACTCTCACATAAGTATGTTGTAGCCACTATGTGTGCCGCACGTGCCTGCTAGGCGTCAAGTCACCATTGCATAAATTTTGTCGCGAGCCCCCTGCCATCGAATGGCGAACCCCACTTTGAGAAACCCTGCTCCAGTGGTATAAATGAGCGGCGTGCGACTGTAAGGTAAGTACTGGCACCGATTCTCGATTCAAAATAAATAAAGTTGATATTTATTTCGGTTAGGCAATCTAAAGTGTGGAAATATGTCTCCTCGTGTTCTTTACAGCAATTAATAATAAATTAGCGAAATTTGATTCGTTATATTAATTGCTGCCTAACTCTTCGGGGATACAAATGAATAATAAATAAATACACCCAACAGTCACATACATAGTTCTGACGCCACACTAGGATACTATTCCCGTGTTGTGGGTATCATAAACTACGAGAGACTTTTCAGTCTCACAAACACCATGCACACATAACTTTAACAAGTCAGAGGTGTGTGACTTGGGTTTGGACCCGCGACCGACGAGATTCTCAACCGCGCGCCTAAACCTCGAGGCCATCACTACTTGTTAACGCAGTAGTCAGTAATAAACGGACAGCACCGTGGCGCAGTTGGCTAGATACCAGCTTGCGAAACGAGAGGCCGCAGGTTCGATCCCCGCACCGAGACAAATGTTTGTGTGATCCACAAGTATTTGTTTCGGGTCTGGGTGTTTGTGAGACCGAAAAGTCTTTCGTAGTTTCTGATATCCACGACACAAGACTTGTATCTTAGTGTGGGGTCAGAACTATGTGTGTGACTGTTGGGTGTATTTATTTATTAAATATGAATACAACAAGTAAGAAGACGAACGGTGCATTCGTGATGAATCCACAACGTTCACAAATAGAGCAACCTCGCTCGGACAAACAGCAGACGCCATTACTAACCGTTTCGGGATTTATTGCGAGCTATGATTTGCGGTCTCACGGTCTCACGGTCCCGCGGTCTTATTGTATTTTTAGTTAGTACGCGACACGAGTGACCTCGCGAGAATCGCACTCGTGGATCAACATTTAGATGGGATTATTAATTTTCAGCAGCACGACAGACGCGGAAAATGCAAAATAGATTTCAAAGCCAAATTTCATATATTCTTCATTTTTATTAATGTTGCAAATGACAATATATAGTATGCATGGCCAATGAAAATTCAGGGAGTTTCATCGCTGTGGAGAAGGCGGTAGGCGAAATTATTGCACTAGGAATTCTATAAGCCACCTGAAATATATTATATGCCAATATATTTTAATTAAATCATCTTTTTTTTATTCACTAGAGTTTATATTATGTTATTTAAGGAAAAGTTAACCCTCGTCTCGGACTGCTCAGAACATAAAATTTCAAGGAGGAACCGTTCTGCATTTAGTTTAGGCTAGAAATCGTTCTGCAAACATGATGACACTGTCCCACAAAAAACCGATATGAAGCAATGAATTTCCTTCGAGGAGTGAAATTGCCGGAGGCCCGAATAGTTTTTATCAGGATATTCGTATCCGCCTCGGTATAAGGCTTGTAATCCGCATACAATAAATCTATTAGTTAGTTAGATTTGAAGAAATCGTGCACTCAATGTGTCAAGCTTGCGAACTACAAACACAGATAATTTTAATGTAAGATATCTGGGGAGTAAGTGTACACATTTACAACCGGATGGGATGATATAAATTGAGCAAGATGTACGATGCGCACGCGGCTCGCTTCCCGCGCAAACGCGCTCGATTGACACCTGTCAAACATGGCCGACATCGGGCGCAAGATGGCGGACGCGCCAAATACACAGCGGGCTTTCCATATTGCCGAGATTAATTTGCTGATAAATAAACGCAATCGATGTATTTTGCCAACATCGTGACGCTTTACGTATTCTATTTGGCTTGGTGAATGTTTATTTTACAGAAATATATAATTTTTTATTTACATAGCCTTAAATAAAGGAATCACAAGCGCTCGTCAAAATATTTAAATGAATTTTAGGGTGAGAAATATTTAAGTTAATAATGGTAAAAGCAATTGTTTCACATCCAATGGCATTTTTATCATGGCCTGACATGACACGACCGTACTAATGAATCACTATATGTCGTTATCACCATCCAGACGGAAGCAGATCCTGATGAGCGAAGGTCAACGTATGATCGCCCCGTAATACATTGGTTACTAAATATAGTCGAGTAAATATAATTGTTAGTAGGTCGTTTTCGACATTTAAAAATGTTTTCATTCCTATATTTGCGTCTAAAGAATTGTTAGCCCAAGTAGTTCTAATAAAGGAAATGATTATTTCCCAAACTAAAATGTTATGACACCGAATAATCTTTAATAATTTTTCCTATTCAGTACACAAGACATATTGTTTATATACTGACAGCAAATTTAAAAGTAGGTCATAATGCCCTAATAGTTTTTACAGCGTCTAAAATCTCTTGGAACTCGACACAATCATAAAGGGTTGCCACTCGGCGATATTCCACGTCATAAGAGGTTGCATTTGTTGCACGCCCAACTTTCTGGCTTAAATTTTGATGCAAATAATAATTCTAAGTTGATTATTCGAGTTGCTACCATCCCTACATCCGGATATGGGGCACATAAGTCGTCTACCTACGCCAAGCTTTGAACCCATCAAAGGCATTGCATCTGAGAAGAAAAATACATTATTCCGCGAATAGGTAAATCATCGAGACATTGATATACGCATAAATCAGTCCGCGTACACGACGCGCGCTACTTTTGAGCGAATGCCAAGTTCCGTCACAAGTGCGTATGAAAGAGATGAAATGTATAAAAACATGGGTTTTTAATTAGCTAGATGTCTCCTTGATTTGTTGCAACTGAATCGGTAAGTGAGACAGAAAGCCGCAACTGTTTAAAGGTTAGCTGAGTAAAGACAAATATTGCGGTTCGATCCCGTTTATATTTGTTGGAACTACTGTGTACATAGTCTAGGCCCACGTGGTGGACTAACGCCTTAACCCTCTCAGTTGTAGAGAGACTGAGAGTATATAGGCTGATGATGAAGATGATAACTGTGAACTTTTCGAACGGCAAAATAGTAACGGTTGTAGCCCCGTGGCGCAGTTGGCTAGACACCAGCTTGCGAAACGAGGGGCTGCGGGTTCGATACCCGCACCGAGACCGATCTGGGTGTTTGTGAGAGCGAAAATCCTCTCGTAGTTTCTGATATCCACGACACAAGACTTTTATCTTAGTGTGCGATCAGAACTATATACATATATGACTGTTGTGTGTATTTATTTATAAAAAAAAAATCTCGTGTATTAATCCCATACATGTTTTTTCCTCATTTAATGACGTAACTGGTGGACTAAGGCCTAAACCCTCTCAGTTGTAGAGGAGACCCGTGCCCAACAGTGGGACGTATTTGGGCTGATGATGAATGACGTAACTAAAATATTTTCTTCGCAGTTTTGATGATACCGCGTCTTGGCAGCCACAAGTCTATAACCGGATCCATTGAAAACAATCCGGCAAGCTGAAAAATATCCGAGAAATATATTTATCTTGGCTTCCGCACGCTGACATCTGGATTACTATAAAAATGTATTTGGAGCGAAGATATTCGGCCTCGGGCATTCGGCCGCGTAACCTACTCCTACACAAACAAAATAAGGAAAAATCACCATCATAAGTACCTACTCGTAATATTGATGTTGCTATGCATCAATCTACACTCCGATTAACCCTTTCTATGCTATATGTGTATGAACGTACAATGTACATACATAATTTATACGCATATATCTGTGAGGGATAAGGCGGAGATGTACTTGTGGTGCCTAGGTCGTTGTACCCTATGTAGGTCAAAAATGGTCATTCATACATTCGTCTGAACTCCAGTAAGTGTTTCATTTCAAGCAGTCCTCAAGCTCACTTACATTGGTGACCCCGACGTGATCCTGAACACTACATTGGTGACCCCGACGTGATCCTGAACACTACATTGGTGACCCCGACGTGATCCTGAACACTACATACCTACTCCTACAATATACCTATAGCACCTCTGATACTTAAGGGGTTATACGCAGTTGCGAGGCTCAAAAATAACGTTTTTTTACGATTTTTTTGTGGACACAGCTTTTATTTATTAAGTACAAGTAATGATAATTCTGAAAGAGCACACTGAAGAATATAATTGTGTGTTACTCGTGTCAAAATATTGATGTGCACCGCCTCTGCAGATGATGTCCCGAACGACCTCCAAAAAAAGGCGCTCGGCGGTGAGCACGATTTCGTCGGTTTGGATTATCGGAATTAAAAAACAGGTGAATTCCTTTAAAGGATAGATAAATGCAGGTATTGGACGAACGAATAAACAAAATTTTCATTTTTGACAAAATGGCGGCAATTTGAAAAAAAAATCGGTTTCGATGAAAATTTTCGCTTTAAATTGTCAAAAAAATAGTAAAAATTATTTTACATCTTATTCCTCGGTTAATACCTGAAGAATGTATCTAAAAAGATTGTGTTAAAATATCAGCCCGATTAGTTGAGCCATCTCTGAGAAATCTTGCTCACCAACTCTAAAATGGCAGTTTTGAGATAAACTCCTTTAAAGTTTCAGAAGTAGTTTACACATAGGTAAATTAAAGATTAAAAAGTATTTATCGGATTGACTTTAAATTTTCAGAGAATATACTCAAATATATGTACATTCCGAAAATACATATACTGACCGTGGGGTCAACAATTATCGGTCGGTTATTGTGGAATAAACAATTATAAACTAGCCATTACACAATTAACGTGTAACGCTTTTGGGTTCCTTTGGAAATACCGCGGCTGGAGTGTAAGTATGGTATTTAGTATAAACATAATGTCAGCTTAAAGGGTTCAAGCGACTTCGATGCATAAATAAAGTCTATTTATTTTTCGGGAATCGACTCCAAGTCTCATCAACGCCTACATTGAACGCTACCTTTTTTTTTTTTTTTTTTTTTTTTTTTTTTTTTTTTTTTTTTTTTTTTTTTTCCTGCGGGGAAAATCCATTTACGGACCATCCCACCCCCGTAGGGGCGAGGGTGTGTCGGACTCACCGGCGCCTTCCGACCCAGCATAGATGTTACCGCCCGTGTTTGCGGGCGGCCGCTGGGCCGGGTCCCTACCAAAATAATTGCGCCGTAATACCGACTAAAAACCCCGCGACGGCCACCATCGGCGCATTCAGCGAGACGGCCCCGGAATACCCTGAAGCCAGAGCTATGGATTGATCCGGGACCGCCTCTGCGCGGTGCCAAAAGGCACACCGACCTGACGCGTGTGGCGTCTTCATCTCGGGGGCCGCCAAGGTAGGGACGGCGGCCCCGTGTGGCCTCTGGGCGCCGGGCTACGTGTTGACCCGGCGCCTCCTACGTCGCCTGTTGCGACGAGCGGGATCGGTCTGCTCCCGATCCCGCTCCGCGCTCTCCTTCTGCGAAATGACACGTTCGCAGAAGGAGAGCATAGCTTTCCACGACCTCCGGCTGCCGACCATGGCGGCGACCACAGTCGGCAGCGAGAGGTCTCTCCCCACGACCGCTACGAGAGCGCTGCGCTCCTCGTCCCAGGCTGGGCACTCCTCAAGCGTGTGCTGGGCCGTGTCCTCACGGCAGTTGCCACAATGGTGGCACACGGCGGTCTCCTCCACTCCGACGATGCGACACAGGTACGCACCGAAGCTGCCGTGCCCGGTGAGCACCTGTGTCAGCCGGAAGGTCGGCGCACCGTGGCGCCTGTCCATCCACTGCTGGAGGACAGGACGCACTGCCGCGACGGTCGCCACGCCAGCACTTGGACTCTCCAGCCTGGAACGCCACTCCTCCACGGCGGCGCTGCGGAGGGAGGCCAGCATGGCCTCGACCTCTCTTGGGGCCGGTCTCTGTCCGGATTGCCGGAACGCCTCCTCCCGCCAGAAGAACACTGACGCGAGGGCCTGGGCGTCCAGCTCCCAGGGCAGAGTACCCGCCAAAACACAGGCCGCCTCGTGCGAAATCGTGCGGTACCCTCTAACGATTCGCTGCGCCACCATACGCTGCGGACGACGCAGCAGGCGGACGCAGCGAAGGCCGAGGGAATTGGCCCACACGGGACACCCGTACAGGGCCATGGACCGCACGACTCCAGCATAAAGGCTTCGGCAAGGGAAGCCAGGACCATCAATGTTGGGCAGCAGGCGACCGAGAGCGCCCGCTGCCCGGACCAACTTCGGCGACAGCATCTCGAAGTGCGCACGGAATTTCCACCGACTGTCCAGAATCAGACCTAAGTACTTCATCTGGGAGCCGATGGGAATCCGCACGCCCTCCACCATCAAGTAGGCCTCCGGCGGTGGCCTAGACCGAGGTCCGTGAAAACACAGAGCCTCAGTCTTGTGCAGGGCCACCTGGAGGCCAAGTCGCCGAATCCTGCCCACCACGAGTTCGGTCCCGAACCCGGCGAGCAGGGCGGCCCGCTGTGGGGTCCTGGCCGTCGCTGTCACCAACGTGTCGTCCGCGTAGCAGACGACAGCGACGCCCCGAAGGTTGGCACCACGAAGCACCCAGTCGTATCCGATGTTCCACAGGAGCGGCCCGAGAACCGAGCCCTGTGGAACACCGCATGACACCGCCCGACGGTGCCACCCGTCGGCGCCCGGATACACGACGTACCTGTCGCACAAGTACGCCTGCACCAGACGCCGAAGGTAGGGCGGAACCTCGTGGTACCGCAGTGCCTCATTGATGCAGGCCCAGGGCATGGTGTTGAATGCGTTGGCGATGTCAAGTGACACCGCCACGACGCACTTGCCCCGAGACACTGCATCCTCCGCCTGTGCCCTGACTCGCAGAATCGCGTGTACCGTCGACCGGCCCCTCCGGAACCCGAACTGGCAATCTGCCAGGTCCGGGCCCGTGCTCTCCAGATGCTCGACGAGGCGCGCGTGCAAGATACGCTCAAAGAGCTTGCACACCTCGTCGAGAAGCACGATGGGCCGGTACGCCGACGGCGACTCTGCGGGTCGCCCCTCTTTTCTCAACAGGACAAGCTTGCCCGTCTTCCACTGCGACGGGAAGCTGCCCTGCTGCAGGCACGCGGAGAACAGGCTGCGGAGCCTCGCACCCAGTGACTCGACGGCGAGCACCCAGACACGTCCAGGCACCCCGTCAAGCCCCGGGGCCGAGTTCTTGCCCCGCAGCCGAAGTACTGCCGCCTCCAGCTCTTCAGGCGAAACCTCCGGGATATCCCTTGCCGAATCCAACGACGATGACGCCTGTGGATGTGGCGCCATCGGTGGAGGAGTGAACTCCTCGGTGGCCGGGAACAAAGCCGCGACGACGTCCTCGACGAGGTCTGCCCGGAGACTCTCCGTCAGCGGGGGCGCCCATGGGCGGAGCTTGCTCAACGCCACACGGTATGGACGCCCCCACGGATCTCTATCGAGAGACCTCCGGGACTCCTCGTAAGCCGCGGCCTTTGCTCGTGCAATGGCCACCCGCAGCGCTCTCTTCGCCCCTCTGTGGAGGCCGTAGAGCAGCCGCTCCTGTTCATCGTCGCCAGGTCGGCGGACCCGGCGACGACGGTGCCTGGAGAGTCGGCGTAGCGCAGCCGCGCAAGACGCGCGCAGCTGCGAAAGTTCCGCCGACCACCAGTACACCTGACGTTTCGCCGGGAGGCGGGTGACTCGGGGCATCGACGCGTCGCAGACACGCGACATCGTCACCCCGAACCATTCCGCCTCCTCCTCGACCCGCACCGGTTCGTCTGGTACGGAGAGCCACGCCTGAACAAGAGCGGCCTCTTCCGCAGCCTCCACATCGAGGCGCTTAGCGGCCCACCGCCGGCCGCCCGTGAATCGGGTAGCGGGACCACCACCGGGCGTGGTAGGGGCCCGGGAAGCAGAGACGCTGTACCGGATATAACGATGATCGGACAGCGTCTCCTCATCGACCAGGACCTTCCAGCCCCGGACACGGCGGGCAAGGGCCGGGGTGGCGAACGTTATGTCCACCACCGAACCGCCATTATGCCGCACGCACGTGTCCTCCGACCCCCGATTCAGGACGACCAGCCCGATGGAAATCGCCCATTCCTCCAGGGCCCTACCCCGCGCATCCGTCACCGACGAGCCCCAAGCCAAGGACTTGGCGTTGAAGTCGCCGGCGACTAGCACGGGGTGGGACTGGCTGCCTTGCACCACCAGGGCCCCCAGGCGGACCAGAAAACTCTCGAATTCCGCCAGGGACCTGTTGGGAGAGAAGTACACTCCTACGACCCAAATCCCCCCCAACAGGACCGCCACGCATCCCGAGCCCTTCGCTACTTTTTCGAAGGGCGGGGATCCGGCGGCGCCCCGAGTGATGACGGCCACCAAGCCATCCAGGTCCCCAGCCCAGTCATCCCGGGGAGGAACAAAGTATGGCTCGGAGACCACAGCCACTTGAATCGACCACTGCGCCAGGCACTGAACAAACAAATCCTGCGCCCTGGCGCAGTGATTGATGTTCGCCTGGAGGAAGTTATGTGCCATACTAACTATGGGCGATCTCCATCATCTCCGGGGTGGGCGGTTTCGGCCGCGCCACAACCTCGGATCTCGCACCGTGTAAGGAGCGGTGCGGGACGGAGGAGGCGACGCAAGCCTTAGCGCCCACCCTGTGCCCAGCGGGCTTACCCGCAGCTGCACAGATAACGCAGTGCGGGTCCGCTTGGCAATCACGGGCCTTGTGGCCCTCTTGACCGCACCGGTAGCAGATCCCGGTGCGGTCACACTCCGCGGTGCACTTGATTCTAACGTGCCCCCTATAGAGGCACCTGAAACACCGCAAGGGCCTAGGCTCCAAGAGCCGAACCCCAGCCGACACCCAGCCCACCAGGACGCGTCCTGCCCTGGTGAGCTTTCCGGCCGCTTTCGCCGGGCACCGGAGCCAAACGGCGCCCAGACCGGAGCGCTCGGCCCGAATTTCCCCCACCCGAATATCTTCGGGCGAGCACTCGCCGAGCCGAGCGACGGCCGCTGCGACTGCCTCGGGGGTGACGGACTCGTCCAGCCCCGAGATGCGCAGCTCCGCAGTCTTGACGGGTCGGGTGACGCGAACGCCCTCCGACCCGGAAAGTACCTCCCTCATCTTGCTGATGAGGGAGTCGGCCCTTGCCTCCGACTCCGGCCCGGGGACCTCGAAGATGTAGGCCCCGGTGGCCCCTCGTCTGGCCTTCATACCGGCGATGCCCAGGCTAGCGAGGTCCACGTGAGTTTTGACCTCGCGCAGTACCTGGGCATACGTCGTGCCCCGCTCCAACGCCTCCGGTAGCACCGTCAGAGTGACGGCGGCTCTCTGCGGGAGGCGGAGCTGGGGCACCGGCTTGCGCGGCGGCTGTGTCGGCTGGGGTTTAGGGGGGACGGTGTTTTGCCCCCTCGACTTCTTCTTTTTCCCCCGCTTCACCACCTCAGTCCATGGAGTTTCCATGGATGCGGGTGGCGGGGGGAGAGGACGCGGAGCTGGCGTCGGCAGGCGCGGTGCCACGCGCTTGCGGTTCCCCCGCTTCCGCTGACGCGATTGGCGGTCGGGATCCGCTGCGGGGGGCACGGCATCAGGACGCTTGGCAGCGGGCTGAATGCTGGCTGGAAGGGCGGGGATTTTGCGGTCCCCTCCTCCTCCCTTCTTTTGGTCTGCGGCCAGTGGAGGCCGGAGAATCGGCTCCGGAGGCAGCCTGAGCACGATCGCCTCGAGCTGAGCCTTCAGCATTGCGACCTGACGCAATGCTTGCTCGGGGCGATCATCTCCTGAAGAAGCCTCGGGCACAACTGTGGGCCGCGACTGTGACCGTACAGTGGCCGTCAGCTCCTCCAGGCGCTTTTTCTGGGTAGTCAGTTCCACCTCCAGAGCCATTATCTTCTCTCGGAGGCTGGCATTCTCCGCCTCCACGCGGGCTACCTCCACCGAAGGTGGCTCGTTCGCCAGCTCCATCAGCTCCTCAACGCTGACGTTGACGTCCCTCTGAAGTTCACCCTTCAGGTTTCTGGACGTCTTCGTCACGTTGCGGAGCCGATCCGCCATTCTGATAAGCGTCTCCCGACGTGTGGCCACTGGCTCCTTTGCCCTTGCCAACTCCGCCTCTACTTCGGCTCTTCTCCTCGCTTCGGCGGCCCGCTCCTTGCGAATGGCCGCCTTATACCTTTTACTGGCTTCAGCCACAGACTCCTCATCTGTGACTGAAACCGGAGCGTGAACTTTTGTCCCCTTGGAGGGGCCAGGCTCGCCTGCGGTGTCGCTGTCACCGAGCGTTGCCTGCCGCCTCCTTGAGATTTTCCTTCTCTTCGTCCGCGAAGAGTCGCAGCTCAGTCCGGACTCGGAATCGATCCGGGCTGGCGCGGTCCCCTCCGCGGGCGTCCCCACAGATGAAGCAGCGACTACCTCACCTGGAGCTAACGCATCCAGGGAAGGCACCCCGCTTTCTACCACTGAGCAACCCTTGTTTTTATTTTTATTTTTTATATTAGAACTATTCATTTTGTTCCCACGAGTATGGGGGAAATATCGGTCCACCCAGGCAGTGCCCCCTGTACCTGGGTAAGCCTAGCGTAACCCGCCAAGAGGGTCGGCCGGTGCTCTGGCGGGGGTCGCACTAGAGACTGAACCTCCCATCAGCCATGCATCCCCTCACGGTGCGCCGCCGCTTAGGATTCGGGGTAACTTTTTATAGAGGTTTTCTCCCTCGCGGCCCGGGCGGTTAAGCCAAGGCCCTCGCGCCGGCCGAACTGCGAGACATGACCACAGCTTCGACCGGATTACGAGTTCGACGGTGGAAATGGGGTTCGCCCATTTCCTGCTCGGAAGCAAGGGATTGCTGTCCGAGCCCGCCGAGGACCCGGGACAGACCCGGGATGGCCCAAAATACGGGCCCCACCGCGGCGCGGTCAACAGGACCGCCCGTCTGGTGCCGGGATTTGGCCGTCGGCACGGGCCGACGTTGCCCAGGGTGCACCGTCCCCGCCAGCATCCGGACTAGCAGGGCCCACTTGGAGGTATCCCGACCTTACATTGAACGCTACCTAGCGAACTGCATTGAACATCAATGTAAATATTTGCAAATAATATTTTTAATGTAATGAAATTTGATGAAAACACATCATTTAACGACTCGCCCCGATTATATTGTATACGTTATTAATAAAGTTTACATTATTCATAAAAAAAATGAAACGTTTGAACATGTAACAATATTATCAAAGCTTTATTTATGTAATTTATGATATATTATCACACAATTTAGCAAAGCGAGGTCACGGATTCGATTCTAGCGCCGAAACAAATGTTTGTTTTTGTTATAACATTGGAAAGACTTAATACCGTCTTAATAAGCGAACGGAACCATTGATCGGCTATCTAGAAAGTAGTGACGGCCTCGAGGTTTAGGCGCATGGTCGAGAATCTCGGCGTTCGCGGGTTCAAACCCCAGGCACACACCTCTAACTTTTCCAAGTTACTCGTATGTGTGCATTCGTTATGAGCTATCACGTACTTTAACGGTGAAGGAAAACATCTTGAGGAAGCCTGCGCATCTAAAAGTTCTTAGGAATTTCTTAGGTGTGTAGTCCGCCAACGAGCAGGAGACTGGCCTACTGCGTAGTGGAGTAATACCTAAAACCCTCTCAGCGGGAGGTATAAGTGCTGATGATGATGATGATGAGTATCACTTGACGCAATTCAGACTTTCGACTTTCACAAACAAAAAAATCTTGAAATAACTCACGAGTAACCCCAATCAGGAGGTACTAAATTAGGTGACCCGTGTCACGCGCGGCTCATGTATTGCGGTCGTATACTATAAAAACTCCGGGAGGGGTCGCACAAAGCAAATTAAGATGGACGGCTCGTGTCCAAATAAATTACTTGAATCTGCGCAAATTGTCCAAGCTTTATGTGTATGTAGTGGCATGATGATTTTTTTAATATTTAGTTTAATTTCTATCACTAATATTCAATGTCTTAATAGTAATAGGCTCGCGAAGAGTGGGTGCAGAAATATACCTCTGCGACCCATTTAGGAATACAAGCATGAGCATGTATGTGGTTTTTTAGGGTCAAGTTAGTGAACGATAGAAGTTAATAAATCTAAGTCATTTTTTCCACTTTCCATGTTTTAATAGGTATTCTCAATTTTTTTTCTAGCATGAACGGCAAAGGAAAACATCGCAAAGAAACGTGCATGTCTAAATATGCTCCATTAGAATTTGCTGGCAAAATAAATTCACCAAACTCATCATCACTACAATAGAGCGTGCTTGGGAATCAAACCTTCAACTGCCGAGTTACTATAATCTGCTACAAACAGATAGAATTTCCATTGTATATTTAGTGAATGGAGTGTTGGAAATAAGCTGTGTAGCGAAATATTTTTCCATTCATCAGTCACTCAATCACTGTCCCCGTTATCAAGTGTTATCAACGCGACTGAGTGCTTTCATTTACTGAGCTTACGCCGAGCGACGTGGACGCTTTAATGCCCAGTATAAAAACACATATTAATTATGGACAGTATTTTGATTATGTGACATGAAGCAACACGGAGTCTTGAATAGTTGTTACGTGGGACGAAAACACCCAGCTGGCACTTTGGGTCCAATTTATTCAATAGATCTCATATAGTTATTTACCCGTGGTGCGTTAATTGCGTCTAGTTTCACTAATTGTAATTGTCTTTTCTATGTGAGGGTGAAACCTCATAGTTCCATGTTTTGTCACCCGCTTTGCTGTGGAGGGAAGTGGACAACTCTTTGTTTTCCAACTCCTCCTTTATATTTCTTTATACTTCGTTGCGGGATTATAACAAATTACGTCCACTTAGATTCGCTGAGCTTCATTGCTCGGCGTCGATACTGTGCGTGCTGTTGATCCTGGAGCACAGGAGTTACAATGGCGGGTGTGTGGTAGGATAGGGACGAAAACACAATTGATGAAATGTGGGTGGAGGATTGCACCTCTTCCTATCCCTTTAGGAAATACAGGCGTGAGGTTATTACATATGTACATATGTACGTGTATTTCACGGAAACGTTGGAATATAAGTAATAAATAGACGAATGTTTACATTGGTACAATTAATCGGGTGTCGAGAGTTGCAGCATGTTGTGCCGTCAGTGCCTCCCACGGCGTCCCAGCGTCCCGGTGTGGGAGGGGCTTGTCTCTGTGTGTGTGTGTTTGTCAGCGGTTGTTAGCTTAGACACTATTCTAGATCGTATGTCCTATCTTTTAAGCCCTTTATGTGTCTCAATGATCGATCTGAGGATGTGATTTAGGGTGTAAAAGCCGCCATGTCATTTCGATCAACCTAGTCTGGTTTTGTATTAGGCCGGAATAAATGTATTAACTGGTGGAGGGTGATCATAGTATTAACACTTTATATAGACTAGATTGCCTTTACAATAAGATTGCCGTGCCAGTCCGTAAAATGAAGAACGTAAAATCAGCTAGCAAAGTATTTTATACTTTAATGATAGAACAAAGATGCAAAATTGCAACGCGTATATTTTAACGGGATATATCATACTTTCGAAGTCAATTGGAAAAAATCGTATACATATATTGTAAATGCTAAAATCATGTTTAAAAAATAGATAATTGTATTTTTTTTTTCAACGTTATTGGCTATTTAAATCAATATAGGATTAAAACTCTGATTTCCGCACTCTCGCACTAGTACCGAAATATTACATAAACACACAGACACCACTAATAACAAACACAGCCGTACGGATCCGGGCGGCCGTAGCGGAAAGTTCCTGCTACACCAAAAACATGAAACGCGAGAATTTTCATCAGGCGAATTACATTGCGCGGATTTATCGCTCCGATTGCGTAAACAAATTGTTTATTGCGAACATTCGGAGTAATGGAATGGGATCATAGGCGATGATTTGGAATATTCCTATTAGGTTGCGGATTCAGTGCTGAATTTTAGCAGTTACATTATTAGGTTAATAGTTTAAAGATGTTTGTTTTTGAATGGGTTATTGCAACGTTTACCTTTTAATTTAGGTCTAGAACTATCTAGTTTTAAAGTAAACAAGAATACAATTACTTAATGAATTATCACATAATAATTATAATGAAATAAATATCGTTAGGTAACCTGCATGCCTCAGAGTTCTCAAAAAGGAAGTTTTTAGATGTGTGGGGTCTATTCACAATGAATTATCATTTTAACGGTGAAGGAAATAATTGTGATGAAACCTGCAAACCTAAAAGTTCTTAGGAATTTCTTAGGAGTGTAGTCCGCCAACCCGAACTTTGCCAGTGTGTTGGACTAAGGCCTAAACCCTCTCAGTAGTATAGGCGGCCCGTGCCAAGCAGCGTGATGATGAAGTCTACCACCCCACATTGAACCAAATTTGGGCTCTAAGTCCTTATTTCTCTCAACCACAAAAAATGCTATGCATACAAAACATAGAATAAATTAAATATACATAGTCAAGCATATAGTGTCACGTTTATTTTATACACCGAATAGGCCAGCACAGTTTTGGCGATTAACGAAAGATATTCTTAATCATTTATCGTCAGCCCATACACTTTTAGACTACCATCATATTCTAGGACGCTCATTTCGCCGCGATAATTAAAAGGGGCATGCGGTCAAAAAAACAAACTAAATAAAAACAGTCGAGAGCGCGTAGTTGGGAGGGTGCGAGAGGATTCCGCCGCGTTCCTCTCTAAATAAAGCGAGGGACACATTAAATATTGTTTTACGCGCGTCCACAAGTATTACGCGCCAATAAAACTAGGTTTGGTAACCGCACGCGAGTGGAGCTTAGCGTTATGTGTGGACTAAACTTCGAGATAATTTCAATTTTTAACAGCTTCTTCAATAATACTGCAACAATATCACACAGCACCATTTAACAAGGTATACATAGAACTTTTTATATCCAGGCTGATGAACAAATCAAAGGCTAGGATAAGCAATTGGTGAAAGAGGAAAATTGATAGGTAAACTAGTATGATATGGCCGAGTTTAATGGGATCCATGGTGTCTGTCTACCCCTATGAAACACAGGCGTAACTCTATGTATGGATGAGCCTTATGGTAAGTGTAGATTTTTTATAAAATTTCGACTGTATCTATTCCACTAACATTCATCTCGGCTCGATCGAACCCATTACTTCTTTACCACAAGACTTGATCTACCGCACTATAATAAGCAATTGAAAGTAGCAAATGACAAAATTTCCTTTAAAATTCGACGCAGAAATAAGCTACCATAGAATAAAAAAACTAGTCCCAGAGTGGACATTTTTTCCTGACTAATAGGTGGACCCTCGTTGCCCGCTCCTGTCGCTTCCCTTGGGACGCGACGGGACGTTCTGGACGTGAGCCAATAGTTACAGGAATTAAGCGAACCCGCAAACAGTATTGCTTCAGCAGCGGTGCAGTGTCGCGAAACGCCGCGCCAAAGGAAAAATTGTTTCTAGTGCAATCTCGGCAACAAAAAGTCACAAAGTCACTGCCGGAGACAAAGTCGTGTTATTACACCAACGTATTGCCATTTTTTATGTCTCTCGTAAGAGGGGAGAACCGTTTGGTGCTTTTCAGGCTCATTTCCAGATTCGTACTCTGTATCCTCGCCACGCAATGAGACCGATCGGAGCGCCTTTGACAAGGTCTCATAGTTGTTGTTTTGCATATGCATCTGTGATGTAGGTACTAGGCTTTGAAAATGTTCCCGACGAAAGCAGGGATCATTTCAGGGCGCTTTTTGCCCTGCAGTGCAACAAATGCGCGTGGCGTACACCGAGTAGGCATGCCGGCACTTTGGTTAGGGACCAAACTCAGCCTAGCGAACAAGCTATGTGTTGGCAAATCAGTCTGTCAGTAATTACCCTAAAAATTACAATAATAAAATAGGCTCATCCTCTATTACGTGGAACTTAAAAGGCATTTGGCGAAACGTTAGTGCAGAAATGCACCTCTGTGCATCCCTTCACGAATATAGGCGTGACTATATATAAATAAATACACCCAACAGCAACATAGTTCTGACCCCACAAGAATAAGATACAAGTCTTGTGTCGTGGGTATCAGAAACTACGAGAAACTTTTCGGTCCCACAAACATTCACACCCGAAACAAATATACGTGGATCACACAAACATCTGTCTCGGAACTGAGATGGAACCCGCGACCTCTCGTTTCGCAAGCTGGTGTCTAGCCAACTGCGCCACAGGGCTATCAAATGATGCCCACATACATATTAGCTAAAACGTATAATCAATCATATTTAAGAGAAGAAGATAAACTGGCCGTTTTATCTTACAACGGGGCTGTAAAAATGTTTTAAATTATTCTGTTAAAAAAAATACATCGCCCCAACACACCGCATTATTATTTCAACTACAAGTTAGTTTAGACCACAACAATAGTTACAGAGACAAACTACCCCGCGTGCCGCCGGAGGGGGGGGGGGGGTGTTGGCGAATCAAACGGGGTGTGAACGCCGACGCGCTGATTTTAATGAATGCGGTGGGGGTGTTGGTAGAGGGGGGGGGCCGGAACCAGAGATAACAGCCGGGAAAATCTATTGTACGAGGAGAATTAATGTTTTTGCATTCGGTAAAGTTTTAATGGAATTTAAATGTATTAAACTATCAGCCTGGTACAGCTACGACTCTACTGTATCCGTCTGCTTTCTGATGCTATCTATATTATATAATAATAATAAGCACTCAATTCAACTTCATCATCTTCTTGATTCACAAAAAAATACCTTAAAAAGTTTATCACCTCAAAGTTTCATATCAATCACGCTACATATGTACAGATGTACTATATATATCACCAACCCGCACTAGGTTTAGTGTGGTGGACTTAGGCCTAAACCATGTCAGTTGTAGAGGAGGCCCGTGCCTTGGGACGTATAGGTATAGGCTGACGATGATATAGAGATGAGAACCGCATAATATAATCCCGTTGTAATCATTTATCGCGGGCAGTGAGACAGACACAGCGAGAATTTTGTTTTGTAAAATTGATTTGACACGATATTGTATTCATAAATGCCTGGATAGGGTTCGCCGCACCTAAGGCGTACAAATCTGTATAACAAGTATGACACAATCTGAAATCATTCTGTGTACCAACACTCCAGCGTAATAATATTTAGGGATAAAAAAAACAACAAAATTACATCAATACGTCACACCTAAAATCTCCATAGAGGAAGGTAAAGATGTCTTTTAGCTATTTAAAAGCAGCCACGATTTACAAACAGCGACTTTTGAAGATTTTCAGGCACATTTTAAACTCTATTTTGTTATTGAAAATTCTTATCAAAAGAACCAATGACACTTCCTAACCACGAATCGAACTCTAACCAATCGATGCAATTCTAATAAATTACACAAACAATTATCTCTGTGTAATGGAACCCACTACTTGTCGATTCAAAACCAGTCCTGCAATCAACGGAACCACGGGTGTTGTCAAATTAATGTATAATTAGTATTTACATAAAATCGTTATCTAAACGAAAACAACGAGATTCGGTGTCAGTGCCCTCGCTAATTACATTGTATCAAAAATTTTAAACATTCACAAAAAACGACATTGCCTTTAATTGCGTTCGTGAATTGCACTGAACCGAATTTTTCTCGTCGGTTTAAAAAACATTTTTTTAATTGTATCTGTTCTGTAAATTCTTGCTAAAATATTTTTATAGGGTATCATTTTATATTATCCTTAAACACAATGAAATATATCGAACAGTGACATATATAGTTTTGTACCCAATTTTTTTGTATCAGAAATTACTAGAGAATTTTCTCTCTCACAAATTTCCATATGAGAACTATGTTATGTTTGTGGATGACGCGAGTGCGGGAATCGAACACACGACCTCACGTTTCACTTGTTCCTCCATATTTAACAATAATCATTTGTAAATTAACAAAATTACATCTTCAATTGGGGAATGGAAGTTCTATAATATTTAGGAGCCTAAATATTATAGAACTATTGAACTGAACTAAACCGTAGTTTATTTCAACTTGAAACATTATAACTGACATAATATAAACTTTATGTATGTAACACACCGATAATTAATTAATTGTATAAAATGAAGACGAAACAAATTAAGTATTCAATTTGAGAATTAACTAAAAATAGTCTACCAAAAAGATAATTAAATCGAACTTAAATTATAATTAACTTAACATTACAAATATAATTAAACTACATCTTGCCATTCACGATCCACGTGGCGTTTCAAAGACATGAATTAAAAATAATTGGAAGATAAAATTCCTTTTCCATCTTTAGTATTTCCCTTTAAATATAAATCAAAATACCTTTAACATACCATACGAATCTATCACTGATATACGAATAATTCCACTATGAATCCAATTATTAATAATTAATAATACTACACTATTAATAATAATTCAGTATCCGCACTGCGTCCCGTCTGGCGGACCGAGATACACTGAAACTGAAATATACCCGCTGCATAGAGTTACAATGACCAATTTGAAAGGACTGCGTGACGCTGGAAAATGCACCGAGTTGGATGTCAAGTAACGTTGGACGATTCGCCTTGTCGTTGGTATTGGTATGCAGTGGTTGTCAAACTTTAAATCTAAAGTGTATAATGCAGCGGTTATCTATGTGTTGTTGTTGTTGTTGTATTTTAAGACCTGGAATACTAAAGTTTTGGTATATCTTTCCAATATTGTTTATATACAAATATATACTTTAGCTTTGCTTGCTGATCAAAAGGTTACTCCACAAAAGAAGTAAATAAATTATTAAAATGTTTTCTCATGAGACACTTATCTTGTTCAAACATTGATTATTATTTTATCTTGATGTTTTGTAAATTCGAGATGGGGAAAAACAAAAATACTCCAAACGGTACTGTTATTCAACAACAGCACATACTGTTTCTTTCCTCGTAGTTAATAAATGACATGTAAACACTCGAGTTTCTGATTTAAAATATAGATTTTTATAAAAATAATAAAAAATCATATATACACCCAACAGACAGTCTTGTGTCGTGGGTATCAGAAACTACGAGAGACTTTTCGGTGTCACATACACCCAGACCCGAAACAAATATTTGTGAATCACACAAACATTTGTCTCGGTGCGGGGATCGAACCCGCGGCCTCTCGTTTCGCAAGCTGGTGTCTAGCCAACTGCGCCACAACAATTCTTAAGCACCACTAAATACTGACTACATTATTACGCATACCTAACTTAATCATGCCCCCACACGGCACAAAAGGGGGCAAGGGCATACACTTTGACAGCCACTGTCTCGCAGACCGTCGGTCGGTGAGCGTCGGTAGCAAACAGCCCTTTGTTACGCGGCGCGGTGTCCGATTCTACGACAATTGTTTTTAGTTTCCGTCGCTTTGCCGTACGCTGTACTGGCTATTCATGTATACTTCACTATGCTATTCTAGCTTATAAATATATATGCTATATAGCGCCTATGCTGACGAATAGAAAGAAAATATTAAGGTGTAGATAGCAGTAGTAGTAGGTGTAGAAGATAAAGCTGTATTTCTCCACCAAAAACCCATAAATAACAAACCATCGCCAGTTATTTTAGGCATGCCATTATATAACAGGGCGTATAATTCTATAGTGAAATTTTAAAAGGATTCAAACCTTAGTTAGCTAACTTGGGCAAGTGCCAGTTGGTGATGTGAACATTACATCACCTACGTGTCTTATTTACGTAGACTTTCTTAAGATTTTCACCGTTTTAGTGAGCTATATGTTTTTACTATAATATGTACTTATATACAGGTGCAGATAGGATCGGTTGTAATGTCTAATTAATACAAAATGCCATGCTGCTGCGTCTGGTTCTGTGAATGATATTACGGGTGACCCAATTTTCCTGTGATGGGACCTTCTTTTCCAATCATATGAAGTGTAAAACAACACATACATACATACATAAACTCACGCCTGTATTCCTCGAAGGGGTAGGCAGAGGTGCATTTCTGCACCCACATTTCGCCAGGTATGTATCAGTCCCACGTAATAGGGGGCGAGCCTATTGCCGTTTTTCGGGCACATTTCCAGACTCCGTGACTGAGAATTTCCTAATGGAAAAACCCAATAACACTTTGCCCGACCCGGGAATCGAACCCAAGACCTCTAGATCGCACGGCACATACTTGTACCGAGAGACCACGAGGCAGTTACATTTGCTATATGCCACACCTGTATAAATAATTTTATTTCCAACGCGAGCATCCGAAAATATTTTTACGACCCTTAGCAAGTTGTTATCGTTGATGTCTGCCGCAGTGCCGTAGTCTGAACATTACAGACACGCACGCCGCACCACGGCATTGTTCGGAAACCGCATCAACGAACAATGTACCAACAACCTTGGTACGTTAATGACATTAAAAAGGAGAGGATTTGGGTTTGGTCCTCCCCTACAGTCACTAATTTCTATGATCTCAATAGATTTTTGTAAAGTGATGTGCTGACCTAATGATGATAGGCCACCAGTGAACATTAATATACCAGCTTGTTTTAGTAGATTTGAATATATTTTTTCTTGCCCGTTCTTCTCTAGTGATGACTGCCTTCCGAACAGGGTGGTAAATTTTGAAATGACTGAATCTAAGTGAAGTATTTGACATCTTATGGATTCAATAAATATTATTTCATTTCATTTCATTACAGTGGTGATGGTGTGTCGAGACACTCCATATAAGAGATTCTGTCAGAGGCTTGGACGAAACCAAATTCAAATCAATCTCCTAAAATGTAATACTCCAAAACTTATATACAATACGGCTAAATTAATCGTCAAAAAGGTGCAGAAATAAACGAGACTTAGTGACAGTTACAATCTAAATTGAATCCAGGAAAGAAGCTATTCAAGCATTATGTAAGCAATAGAGATGAGGGGGGGGGGGGGGACTTCGCTATGCTTATGATTACGTAAGCAATACTCTTTTTTCTTTTCCGGATTTTCTACAATCTTTTCTCTCAATTTCTTGAATGAAAAAAAAGAAACCAGAACATTATTTTATTATGTACTCATTTTTACGTAAGCATAGGAGGAGTGGATAGAGGAGTGCATAGAGGAGTACGATATTTGCTTACTTTTGCTGGTTGTTCATCATACAGGTTATGAAACAGCAAACAGCAGACACGTCCTCTATTTTTATCACAAAAATATTAATAAATTTAGGAGATAGGAAGTCAGACTCGCAGAAAAAGGTATTTGATTGCATGAAGGGTGTATTACTTCTGATTTTCAGAAACCATTAACGATCCATGTCGTGTTCGATAATATCACTCAATATCCACGTGCTAGAACAATGAGATCGTCGATAAAAATCGCGTATCCAACGAAATATCATCACGAGGCGTTAAAGTAAACAGTTGTGTCAAAATCCGACGCATTTTGCCGAATTTAACTGGTTGCATCAATAACACGACTAATGAAATGATGATGAAATATATACTCTTACATCTGATTTATAAGGTCGAATATCCAGTGTTGAGGTGGATGGATTTATGACGTTACGATGTCTGTTCCACAAGGTCTCGGTTCGTGAAATAAAAGTATATTCTGCTCATACAAAGAGAAAAGAACAGAAGGTTCGTTCTATGAACTAATCGATAGCATAGGTAATTTTTTCATTCATAGAGTGTTAGTGTTAAGGCCTTAGTCCACCACGCTGACTTAGAATATTCTTTACGTTACGTTAAAGGTGCCAGAAAATCTTTCCCTTTAAATATGATTGACACATACATACATAAACTCACGCCTGTATTCCCCGATGGGGTAGGCAGAGGTGCATTTCTACACCCACACTTCGCCAGGTATGTATCAGTCCCACGTAATAGGGGGCGAGCCTATTGCCGTTTTTCGGGCACATTTCCAGACTCCGTGCTGCTATTGAGAATTTCCTAATGGAAAAACCCAATAACACTTTGCCCGACCCGGGAATCGAACCCAGGACCTCTAGATCGCACGGCACATACATGTACCGCGAGACCACGAGGCAGAGAATATGATTGAATATATTTATTTATTTAAAACTTTATTGTACACATAAGACGAAAACTATGGAGTACAGTAGACTAAATTAGTACAAAAGGCGGTCTTATCGCACAAGGCGGTCTCTTACAGACGACCAAGGATGGAGATGTAGGAAGACAAATGAATATACGTCTTAACTAACATTTATGTGGGCATCATTTGATAGCCCCGTGGCGCAATTGACTAGAAACCAGCTTTCGATACGAAAAGTCGCGGGTTCGATCCCCGCATCGAGACAACTGTTTATGTAATCCACAAATATTTGTTTGTTTGGGTCTTTGTGAGAGCGAAAATTATCTCGTAGTTTCTGATACACAACACAAGACTTATATCCTAGTGTGGGGTCAGAACTATGTATGTGACTGTTGGGTGTATTTATTTATTTACCTCCCGCTTACCTTCTGCAGCGTGCAGTGCGCTACACTGTCCACGTTACACGTTGCTATTTTCGTGAGCGGCACGCGAGGAATGCTCTCTTATTACAGATCTATACGTCGTGGTGCATTTAACAATACGATGTTTAGTAAAAAGACTTGGAAATTTAGTCTACTGTTTTATAAAAGAACAAATTTTAACGGATATTTTTAAACCCACGTAATTAACTAATGATGTTATGGTCTAATAGCGCAACAGCTAATTATTATTTATACGCGTAGAAGACAGCATATTTTAATATCTACTCTAATAGCAATATCGATTGTTCTTGAAGTCTTGAGGCTGTTCTAGGTGTTTGAGGTTCCGTTTAAGGAAATTTTGTATCCTATTGGGCACCTATATTGAATGCATCTGCCCCGCTAAGCGAAACTATTATTTCCAACTTAACGCATATTCTCTACATTTTGATTTTCAAAATTGGTACCCATATAGTGTGATGAAGTAGGCGTGTAACCACTTCTACCTCATTTAAAGTGAAATGAAATGAAATTTATATCACAAAACATGTACATATGAGTATCAATGGTTCCCAAAATAGGTAAATTATATATTCAATTGAGACGAGGCCCGTGCCCAGCATTGCGACGTATATGGGCTGATGTTGATGATGATGATGATGATGTAGCTACCTATTTATATACATAAACGTCTTGAAATACAACCAAAACGTCCTCAGACATAACACAGAAACTTTAAACCGCACACTAACAGTATCGCGCGAAAAAACCGATGTGCAACGCAAGTAATCCTTCGCGTATTTTTCTTCCACGATTTGCATCACGCAGATATCGAAGGCGAACAAACATCATCATCATCATCATCAGCCCAAATACGTCCCACTGCTGGGCACGGGCCTCCTCTACAACTGAGAGGGTTTTAGGCCTCAGTCCACCACGCTGGCCTAGTGCGGGTTGGCGGACTACACACCTAAGAACTTTTAGGTGTGCAGGTTCTATCACGATGTTTTCCTTCACCGTTAAAGCAAGTGATAATTCATTGTGAATACACACATAACTTCGAAAAGTCAGAGGTGTGTGCCTGGGGTTTGAACCTGCGACCGCCGAAATTCTCGACCGCGCGCCTAAACCTCGAGGCCATCACTGCTCCGCAAACAAACATCGCGATGGTTTTATTGTTGTATTTACAGTGAGTGCGTGTCGGTGGAGCGCGGCTATTCTAGCACGCAAGAAAACAATACGGTTTGGGGCGTACGTGACTGGTTTAATGTAAATATCGCGGATCTTTATAGACATCAACGATAGAAAACATCTTAAAATATCTTAACTGCCTAAAGAACTAATTCATTAAAAGAAACAACATCTTTCGTCAATAATTTCGAAAGCTTCAATATTTGACAATTATATCGATGAGAGAGGTTATTAAAATTGTGGCGTAATTTTTCGATATGGACGAGCTCCACCATTCCATTAAAAATCATGTTAGACGATCGGGAATAAATACCAACCTTTTTCAACGTTACTAATTAATAAAAAGGCTCACTGATTGTGACTGTTCGAGTACATAAAATCTGCGTACAAATCTTGCCGAAAAACTACCGAAAGTGACTTACCCCATTCAGGCGTGGACCGCTGGAGCTCTAGGTTTATAAATATAAAAATAATGGTACTCACTGGTTGTTGTGCGCGGTGAGCCGGTTGGGGTCGCTGGCGTTGCGGTGCTTGCCCCGCCTGGGGGCGTCGCGCTCGCGGCAGCTCTCCGCGCGATTCACCCCGCGACCCCCGCCCACTGGGGCGCGCCAACTGATCAAATGATTGTTATTACTCTACTGTTACTTTATATCTATATCTATAAGCCTTAACAGATTTCCATCCATCCATCCATCAACAAACAGTAGTCCACTGCTGAACATAGGCCTCCCCCAATGATCTCCACTGGGACCTGTTGGAGGCAGCCTGCATCCAGCGTCGACCCTCGACCTTTATCAGGTCATGGGGCCATCTTGTTGGTGGACATACTAAACAGGTCTTAACAGGTTTAATTTGATGCAAAATTATTTTCCACGAAAGCCTATGACTAGCCATGAACGTAATTTGATTTATAATAATTATTATGATGAAGAACTGGATATTTCTATGTAAAGAAGTTCTATCCTTGAGTAGTCCAATATACAAAAGGCACGCCGACGCCATCTAGCGGTGGATAGCCAGTATTATAAACATAACAACAAAGCAGAATATTTAATAGAAAGGTTCATTACTTTAATTATAGAATGACTAATTAATTATAAACATTTTTAATTAGCTCGCAAACTAGGCACGAAGTAATATTGTACTTTTGGTATCGAGTCTTATCACTATACGGCTCTCTCTTCTATAATTCCTATCCAGTTCCATAGTCGACAAATTCATGTAACTATGGTAATAAAAAAACACAAATATTTATTTAAAAATACATATAAATTTATTAATAAACAAAAACAATACTCACTTATTATCTTTGTCCGGTTCCTTAGTGTTGGCGTCGCTCGTGTCGACATCTGCGTCGGGAGCAGTAGGTTCATCGGTGGAACCTTCCCTCCTCGAATCTCCTGAAGAAATAATAAAATATTAGCTTAACTGTTAGATGCGCCATCTGTTGGCGTACGCTTGAAACAAACACATTGAGTACCAAAGTAATAAACAGCGCCATCTGACGGAACAAACTGTAAACTTAAGGTTCGACGCAAGGTGGCAGTACTGAATTATATTTTTTTCTCCACATAATAATTGTTACGTCAACCAAGCGGGATTCCCGCGGCGATTAAGTTTCACTGCTGGATATGCAGAAGAGAATATGCATGAGGATATAATTCATCAAAATCAGATGAATTATTTTAGTAGCACATATATAGAGCAATATAAATAAAGGAGTTCTAAAAATAAAAACTTCCGATTGTCTCCAAAGTCAATATGTTGAGCCGGTATGTTCGTAGTCACGTTTATATTATACAATCCTCAACGCATTTCCTGTTTTACACTTTACGTTCTGTAATCACTATTCATACTGATACCAATATTCTACAGAACGTAAAACTTATTATCAGGCAAGTGACCAAACAGACCCTGTTGGAAGGCACAGCACTAGGCATGACAGCCCCGAGGTGCAGTTAGCTAGACACCAGCATTCGAAACGAGGGACCGCGAGTTCGATCCCCGCACCGAGACAAATGTTTGTGTGATCCACAATTATTTGTTTCGGGTCTGGGTGTTAGTGAGACCGAAGGCTCTCGTAGTTTCTGATATCCACGACACAAGACTTGTATCTTAGTATGGGATCAGAACTATGTATGTGACTGTTGGGTGTATTTATTTATCATTTATACATACAGATCATCAAATAGCTAAATCAATCACACACACACACACACAAAAATACATTCTACTTTTCGACACCCATTTAACTAAGTTTGATTCCACGTGGGGGCTGCGTATGAACCGCAAAATTTCGCACACATTGACCCGGACGACACAGCGCCGGCCGGCCGCGGTTCAATGTTACAACACTGATAAGGGCTATCGCACGAGACAATATACCGAGCGCTGAC
Organism: Hemaris fuciformis; assembly: GCA_907164795.1. Lineage (NCBI taxonomy): Eukaryota > Metazoa > Arthropoda > Insecta > Lepidoptera > Sphingidae > Hemaris > Hemaris fuciformis. Next base: position 8,900,411 of record OU015457.1, on the reverse strand, counting down.
ACCACACGGAAACCAACATCCACTGCGTTCACTACATTGATTACATTCAGAATTTTATTTAGAGACACGTTGATGAGTTTTTGCCCTCCCTCCTCTCTTTCAAGCTTCATACTATTACACAACTCATGGTACAGTTAGATTCTGGCCTAATTGTAGGTAAATTCACCAGTCCAGTTGGCCAGCTGGCCACAAGTAAATAGGTGAAAGATGATGAAGACCCAGGTGTATTTTTACGCTCACTTTTCGCCAACTTGAAATCCCACGATACAGAGCTCGCGCTCTCATAAAAAATAAAATAACTTGTTGATATTTGTTTTTCTATTTTGAAAACAAAAATTTAACAAGTCTTAATCTGCTTGTAACACAAGCAAATTACCAGGACAAAAAAGATTGCGCGGGGGGCGCCGGTTTAGATCAGTCGTACACCCTTTTGTTCCGTGTTTTATTTAAATAAATTGCAGTATAATTTAAGTGTTTCGAGTTGTGTTTAGTGTCACTTTAAAGCTAGTTAATAGATTTCCATAACAGTGAAAACAGTTTTTAAATAGTTGCAGAATTACCAGAGATATAAGCAAAAACATTCATTAAATTAAAAATTTTAACGGCCATACGTAACTGACCTGGGTCAACAAGCGTTCGATCGGTGCGGGAGTGACTCACTAGCCGTATTGTTCAAGCGCGCTATACGCCGGTCGTTTGCGCGACAAAGTTTCTTAGTGTGTGTAAGGTGGGAAGTTAATTCAAACTTTAAATTTTAACGCCATCAATCTAACGATAAGATGTCACGAGGAACCAGATCACAAAAAGACAAAACCAAAGCATCGTCTGAAGACCTGCAAGAATATGACATTTCATCCATTGTTAGCGAACTCCTTCAACTAAGACAAGATTTTGCTGAACTCAAACAACAGAACTTGGACGTCAAAAATGAGATGGCCATAATATCTGAATCGCACAACGAAACTGTAAAGGATCTATGTAATAAACTCAAAGAAGCAAAATCCGAGTTAGTTGACCTAAGGTCATCTGTTGTCAACCTGCAGCGAATTATTGATTCACGAGAGCAGCAATCTTTGAGAAATGAACTTGAAATAGTTGGGATGCCTGAATCAAACAATGAGAACCTACCGCACATGGTAATGCTGGCCTCACAAAAACTCGGTGTCCAGCTTTCCGAGGCGGACGTAGATGGCATAGCGAGAGTTGGAACAAAAACGGCTAACGAAGTTGCAGTCTCTGAAGAAAATAGGATTCACCGTCCTATTGTTGTAAAATTAGTAAGAAAGCAGAAACGCGACGAATTAGTTTCAGCTTCAAAGCAACGACGCAATCTAACATCTGAGGGTATATACGATGGCAAGGCGGCGAAGATTTATTTCAACGAAAGGCTAACTAAAGGAAACAGACAGTTATTTCGAGAAGCTCGGAGCCGAGCGCAACAACGTGGCTTTAAATTCTGCTGGGTCCGAAATGGTGGTATTTATATACGTAAGGCGGAAGGGAAGAACTATCCCGCTATTCGGATTTCTTCAATTGACGACCTCGATCAAAAACTTTGCCCCGCGAAGCTTCAAGACTCACCAGTTCAATAAGAAGAGGCTCTCTTCCCGTTGCTGTAAGGCTCATAGTCACTATTTTTACTTGTTAACCTATCCCTTCCTCAACACACTCGACAAAACACTAACACACACAATAACACTACACTTAAATACATATTTACTTTCAAAAAAAGGTGAAATTAGGATACTTTACTGCCCTGGGCCCTCTAATGTGAAACATTCAGTCTTATATTATACTTGTTTTTATACAGAGATTAAGCACCATCATGCTTAACTTCAATGACGATTTAGACGAAACCTTATCAATAAACTGTTTTTCACTTGAGAGCCCAGAGTCTTGTGGCGGCTTCTTATCGTCTGTAGTCAACTTCAAATTACTAACATTTAACATAAGAAGTATCCAACATAATTTTCCTGCATTTTTAGTATTACTACAGCGATTAAATATAGAATTCGATGCAATAATTCTCACGGAATGCTGGCTGGGTCCCTATTCCATTATTCCTAATTTAAATGGCTACAATTCTTTCAAGACTAACAATTTCATAAATAAAAGCGGTGGCGTAATTGCATACGTTAAGCAAAACTGGGATGCAACTGTTTTTGAACCGGCTTGCGAAGATTGTAACTGCCTAGAAATCCGCCTTAGGTCAGAAGTCCTAATCCTAGGTATTTACCGGTCCCCTTCTTTTACCAATCCACTCAACTTCTTAGCCTCACTTGATAACGTGCTTAAAAATGTCGGTGGTATTAAGAACTTAATTGTGTCCGGTGATCTAAACCTAGATATTAACGCAATTCCTCTTAGTGATCAATCTGCTGATTATCTGTGCCTACTTAATGAACACAGGCTGTTGCCGGCCATTACTAGGCCTACCAGAGGAAAGGCGTGTATTGACCACATTTTTGTTAGGGATAGTATCCGTTCTTTTGGAATTGTCTGTAATACAGATGTCACCGACCACTTCCCCTGCATTTTGGCAATGACTATTGAAAAAGAGCATCCAAAACGTATTCGCACTCGCGTAAAAACCGACATTCACGGCATAGTCAGAGATCTTTCCTGCGTAAGCTGGTCACCCGTTTTGAACGCCTCTAATGTTAATGAATCCGTTGGCCTGTTCAGTCAGATTCTTGATTCTGTTTTCACTAATAATACAAGAGAATTAGCCATTAGCCGTTCAAAATTTAATTTAAAACCATGGATCACCCCAGGACTTATAAGGTGCCAAAAGAATCGGGACAAACTCCACTTAAAAGCAAAACAAAACCCCGCTAATGCAATATACCAACTCAGTTACAATAGATACCGAAACTTCCTAAATTCTCTTTTACGTAAGCTAAAAACTGATTACGAAAATCATAAAATAAAGTCGAACAAGAACAACTCTAAAGCCTTTTGGAATATAATTAAAGACATATGCCACCTAAATAAAAGTAAGTCTGATCCATCCAACTTGGTGCCCAGTGATACTGAAAAACTAAAATATCTCAATATTTGTAACAATTACTTCACGAACATAGGGAAACAACTTGCTAATAAGACACTTCTTGAACTCAACGCGACTCAAAATTCTCTCGCAGCAGATGTAAAAATGTGTAGAGAGCCGGTAAAATCCTTTTTTATGTACCCTACTGACTATGTGGAAGTTAACAAAATTATTAGAGATCTTAAAACAAACAGTGCCCCTGGTGTCGATCGTTACACTCCATATATTATTAAAAACATCTGCCAAGTTATACTGAAACCTCTGGTGCACATTTGTAACCTCAGCTTATCCACCGGTATTTTCCCTGAAAAGTGGAAAATAGCTATTGTGTCTCCTATTTTTAAAAACAGTGGTGATATGAGTGATCCATGCAACTATCGGCCAATATCTCTTTTATCTATATTTTCCAAGGTACTTGAAAAACTAGTAAATAAGCGTCTCAGCAATTTCCTTGAAAAAAACAATATTATTCCAAAAAGGCAATTCGGTTTTCGACGCGGTTATTCCACCGAAGACGCAGTTTTGTTACTTACCAATATCATTGCCAAAGCTGTAGATACAAATAAGTGCTGTCTGGGAGTATTCCTAGACCTTGCTAAGGCTTTTGATACTGTGTCGATTCCCATCCTGTTAAAAAAATTACAATGTATTGGCATAAGAGGGTCAGCCCACGACTGGTTTACTAGCTATCTGACCGATCGACGGCAACGTGTCAGAATATCTTGTAATGTAAGTGATGAGCTTCCTATGGAGTTCGGTGTACCGCAAGGTAGCATTCTGGGCCCGACACTGTTCATTTTGTACATGAGTGATATCCTGGAATTACCTCTAAACGGAGCCGACTTAATATGCTATGCTGACGACACCGTTATCCTATTTCAAGACTCTTCGTGGAATAAAGTTCTCACAGTTGCCGAACAAGGTTTATCTACAATATCCCTTTGGCTTAAACGTAATCTGCTTACCCTGAACACAACAAAAACCCGGAGTCTCTTTTTCCATAAAACCAGGGCATCCAAACCGCCCACATCCCTAAGACCTCTGAGATTACATTCATGCGATCCCACTCTTGCTAGTTGCAACTGTCCATGTATAAAAACAGTCAGCAGTATTAAATATTTGGGTGTCGTTTTGGACCAAAATCTGTCATTCGGAGATCATATACACGAACTATCCAACAAAGTACGAAAAACTATTAATATAATGAAATGCCTCCGGCACTCTACCAGTAAGGACATTTTACTGATTGTTTATAGAGCACTTTGTCAGTCCTTGTTGATTTACTGCATTAAAGCTTGGGGAGGTGCCACAAAATCTAGGTTGATGGAACTGGAACGAGCACAGCGTGCAGTACTTAAGGTGTTGCTTTGCAAACCGCGACTTTATCCCACTGACGACCTTTACAACGAATGCAATGTCCTTCGAGTCCGACAATTGTACATACAAAGTGCGACCATGTCTATGCACAGTCTAATTGTAAATTCAACTGAATATCAAACTTTATTAAAACGTCGCGTCTTTAAAATTCCAGTTCCTTCAGTTCATAGTACATTTGCTAAACACCTTCCATTCTTTCTTCTTCCGACTGTCTATAACACTATATGTCGAAAATGCCCCCAAATTTATACAAAATCCATTAAAGAAGCTAAACAGCAGATTGAGAATTGGTTACTGAAGTTAAATTATACTGAGACAGAAAATATCATGTTGACGATTTAACCTTGTTTTCACCCTATATGTTTTTCATATCAGGCATACACACACACACATACACACACACACACAAACTCTTTTACATTTAATTTCTACTTGCACACTCACATTCTATACCCAGATGCTTAAAGATTTGTAAAAAATAAAAACAGTAATATTGTTTAGTTTAGTTTAGTTTAGTTTAGACATTGTTAATGTTTAGTTTATTTTTCTAATAAATACCTTTAATTAAGAACCGTGTGCCCTGTTCAAAATTGTGTATCAGGATCGGTAAATATGTAGACCCCTGCGATACAAGCCACGCTTAGTGCAGAGGTCAATGTATACTTTTTCTTTTGTACTTGCTTAGATATGTAAATATTTTGTATAAATCGATGTGTTATATGTTATAATAAGCAAATTTTTTGGTAATAAATAAATTTATTATTATTATTATTCTCAAGTTCTTTAATTCTCAGCTTCCTGAGCTGGCAAAAATAGCACATACGGGCCTAGGCCAAGTGTGTACTATTGGGTTGATGGGTTATTTAAAACCACTGAAAGGTCGTGTCCATTAGAGTCTGTATTTAAAAATTTCCGAACTAATCTGCAGGTATTCAAGATAGTAGCTTTTTGCATAAGACTGTAGGTAGTTGATGGTAGGTCTATCATTTCTATTGCCTTCTGTAGGTATTTGGGTACTACTCCTGTAGTTGAAATGACTATTGGAACTATTGATACTTGATGTAGTTTCCACATCCGGGCTATTTCATCTTTCAGATCTACGTATTTAGATAGTTTTTCCGATATTGTGTTTTGTAAGTTGTGCGTATTGGGTACGGCTATGTCTATTATTTTCGCTGTTTTATTGTGTTTATCTATTAGGGTAATATCGGGTCTATTGTAATGAACTGTCTTGTCTGTTAATATTGTTCGGTCATAATATAGTTTGTAAGAGTCATTTTCCAAGACAGTTTCGGGTTTGTATTTGTAGTATGGCTCTAATTGGTTGTACTCTATTAATTTGTATTTTTGGGCTAGTTTTTGATGAATGATGTTGGCTATTTGATCGTGTCTATGTTTATACTCTGTCTGTACTATTGCTTTACAAGCACCTGTAATGTGCTGGATAGTTTCTGGTGCGCTGTTACATTTTCTACATAAGTCGGAAGCTAATTTTTTAATTATATATTTTTGATAGTTTCTAGTTTCAATAACTTGATCTTGGATGGCGATCATAAAACCCTCAGTTTCAGGAAAGAGCTCTCCTCGTCTAAGCCAATCGTTCGACGCTATCTTGTCGACGTCTGGTTTACTCAGATCTTGAAGATGTCTTCCATGAAGCGACTTTTGGGTCCATGCTGCTAATTTTGATTGTCTGTCTACTATTTTTTCATTTACTTGGACTGAGCGGTCGGCAAGGTTTAAAGGAGTATATCTAAAATCGTTTTGTACTATGGCATTGTGTAGTTCTGATGTAAGCGATTTGTTGTGAAAATATTTTCTAAGGGTGGTTATCTGTTTATTATGTAGATTGGCTATGTCTATAAGACCTCTACCTCCGTCAGATCGGGGTAGCGTGATTCTCTGCAAGCAGGATCTTGGGTGGTGTTTTCTGTACTTGGTCATTGATACGTTAATAATTCTTTGGGTGTTTTTAAGGTCTGTCTTTGTCCAATTTAATATACCGAATGAATAAGTTAGAACCGGAATGGCGTATGTATTTATAGCTTTTATCATGTTTTTGGAATCTAACTGTGTTTTTAGAATTAAATTAAGTCGGTGTTTAAATTGTTGTGTGAGCGCAGTTTTAGTCTCCTTAAAAAGTATTTGCTTACATTGATTGTAGCCTAAATATTTATACGTACTATATTCATCTAAAGAGTCTATCTGTTGTCCTGTGGTAAGGGTGTGGTAATGTTTATGTACCTGACCTGCTTTAATACAATTGATCTTGCATTTATCGATGCCGAATTCCATACAAATATCCTTGGAGAAATTTTCTGTTGTTTCTGCTAATATATTTATGTCATTTTGAGTGGATGCATACAACTTGATATCATCCATATATAATAGATGTGTAAGCTTTCTAAACTCATCGGTATTCTGTGCAGTTTTATAGGTAAGTGGGTAACCAATATTTTTTGTATTTAGGATATTCGACAGAGGGTTTAAGGCGAGGCAGAACCACAGAGGGCTTAGGGCATCGCCTTGAAAGATTCCGCGTTTAATTTGAATAGTATCAGTTTGGAGACATCCTTCCACTGTTTTTATTTTTAAACTAGTTGTCCAATTTTTAGAAATACTTTGCACAAACTTTATCAAATACGGATTTACTTTATAGATATGCAACACTTTAAATAACCAGGAGTGAGGTATTGAATCATAGGCCTTCTTGTAATCTATATACATCGTAAAAATATTCTTCTTTTTGTTTAACACTTGTTTTAATACGACTGAATCTATTGTTAGCTGCTCTTTACAACCTTGGCTGAATTTTCTGCAACCTTTTTGTTCCTCGCTAAGTATACTATTAATATCTATGTGGTTGTAGATTTCTTCAGCGATGCAAGAAGTAATAATTTTATACAAATTTTGCAGACACGTAATGGGTCTATATTTTGCGGGGTTTCGTGTTTCATTGGGATCTTTCGGCAGCATATACGTAATGCCTTCTGTGATATATTTTGGTACGGTTTCCGGTTGTAAAATAAAGTTATTTATATAATCTAGCAGGAAAGAATGTGTGGATGTTAACTTCTTGTACCAGTAGTTGTGGACATTGTCTGAACCAGGTGCTTTCCAGTTTTGTAGTTTAGTCAGGGTGTTTTTAAATGTCTCTAAACTAATTTTTATAAAGTACATGTCTGGTATATTATTAGACCTGTTTTCTTCTTCTATAATCCATTCGGCCTTGTCGTTATGTTCAATAGGGTTTTCCCAGATATTCGCCCAAAAATCTCGCAGCTCATCTACTGGTGGCATTGTGCTTTGATGTATTTCAACATTTGATCTATTTAAACTGCGGTAAAACTGTCTTTCGTTACTAGAAAATTTAGAATTTTGGGTTTTTCGGAGGGTGTATTATTAAAAGGCGATAAGTTCCTATAATAGATATTGTGTCAACTAGTCCCTGGTTTAAATGGAATGACCTGCTATTCAGCGCGATTTTTACCTACCCATTGCAGATTATTGGCCGAATACTGAAACGCTACTTAATATGATATAAGGCCATATAAGACTAAGATTTAGCTATGGAAAGTTTTAAAAGCAATCCGAATAGAGTTTATCATGCAGTATATCCAATATAGCGGACCACTGCGGCACACGCGGTCCGGTGTCGATGCAAATTAATATCCGCAATTAGAGATGAGCTCATCGCGCCGCGTCACCAGCCAGCGCTGCCCGAACGACCATTGCACGCGCCTTATAGTAACTCAAATACACACAGACTTCGAAATATACTGAGTAGAATATGTTTTTGTCAAGTGTTGCAAGCATGAAGTTTGATATGTAAGGCATTGGGCTATTTAGCCGTAGCATAAAAAAATAAAGAGTAGATTATCGCCTCTTCGATAATAAATAAGTACTGCAAATAGCTTGACATCATTCACAGTGTATTGAATAACGTGCCAACATAAAAAACACAAAAATCATTTGAAAGCACCTCGAATTAAGTAATAGGAGCCCGAAGATGCCATTGAAGTAGATTTTGGCATCAAACCGACATAAACTAAAGAAAATAAGAACATCCTATACGCTCATATACGCCTCTGGTAGCATTTTATACGATTGAGAACAGTCTAACTATACTTAATACGACTATAATTAATACGCAATAACTTTTAACACAAATAAACTAAATATTATAACAAGGAAACCAAAATCACTACAAAAAAACACGTCTGACATAACATGGAAATTATAATACAACAGAATGACAAGCGGTCATATTTTTTACATAGTCACATTATACTTGCCGATTAAAAACGTACCTAGAGGATATCCATGTCGAAGGACCAAACAAACATGGCGGCGTTGGTTTTTACACTTCAAAACGTCACAAGACAAGTGACAATAGTGATTTGAATGCAAACAGCGTGGAATTTATACGTGTAAATATTAATAATCATGCGAAAGTTTGAATGTCTGTTATTAAATAACAACGTAACGGTTGGACGAATTTGAATAATCGTAAATCATAATGTAAGCGTAATCGTAAGCAGTGATGGCCTCGAGGTTTAGGCGCGCAGTCGAGAATTTCGGCGGTCGCAGGTTCAAACCCCAGGCACACACCTCTGACTTTTCGGAGTTATGTGTGTATTCACAATGAATTATCACTTGCTTTAACGGTGAAGGAAAACATCGTGATAAAACCTGCACACCTAAAAGTTCTTAGGAATTTCTTAAGTGTGTAGTCCGCCAACCCGCACTAGGACAGCGTGGTGGACTAAGGCCTAAACCCTCTCAGTTGTAGAGGAGGCCCGTGCCCAGCAGTGGGACGTATTTGGGCTGATGATGATGATGAAATCATAATGTGCTTATCTAAATTACATAGTCGAAATAAATAAACCTTAGACCGCTACTTAACCAGGTACCCTTATTCTACATAATATATTTCATGGCTTATGCCTATGCGGCAACAGGCTCCCCTTCTACGTGTTATGTGGGTCTTGATATACATGTCTGTATATCGCTTTGGAGACACAGGCTTGAGAAGTACCTACGTACAACAATTTCATAACTTTTGAAGTTTTTTTCACAATATTAAGAGATCACATACATACATATATACATAACCTGACGCCTGTATTCCCCGAAGGGATAGGTAGAGGTGCATTTCTGCACCCACATTTTGGCAAATATGTATCGGTCCCACGTAACAGAGGGCGAGCCTATTGCCGTTTTTCGGGCACATTTCCAGACTCCGTGCTGCTACTGAGAATTTCCTAATGGAAAAATCCAATAGCACTTTGCCCGACCCGGGAATTGAACCAGGGACTTCTAGATCGCTCGGCACATACTTGTGCCGCGAGACCACGAGGCAGTCGTGAAGATTAAAATTATTAAGAATTTATTAGGAGATCCTAAAGAGACAAATTATTCACAGTCTAATTACAAACGCGTTGCAAAACTGCATATTCGTTGCAACTGTGGCGCATGATAAGTTACAATACTCATTGACAAAGCTCATGTTATTCACCATTCAATATCCTTCGATGCACAAAAAAAGCATTGATGATGAGTACCAGGCTTTTTTGCTGAGTGACGTGGGTTCGAGACCCGACAAAACCACTTATCAACTATCTTCTTTATACCGTCAATGCCAAGTGACCACAGTGGCGCCTGATGTCATGTTTGCGGTCTAAAAATACGATTAATAACAAACGATTGTGATTGTCCCACGATACTCGATAATTTTGCCGATCTAATATATAATTGCTTTATATACACATATTTGACAGCTCCGTGGCGCTGCTGATGAGCAGCTTGCGAAACGTGAGGCCGCGTGTTCGACGTGTGATCCACAAATATTTGTTTCTGGGTGTTTGTGAGAGCGAAAAGTCTCTCGTAGTTTCTGATACCCACGACGCAAGACTTGTGTCTTAGTGTACGGTCAGAACTATGTATGTGACTGTTGGGTGTATTAATTTATTAAAACACGACAGACTCTCATGTGTAACTATGGCGACTTGTACTCTATATGAAAGTTAGCAACAAATACTTTGGTGGATACGAATATCTCAAGTATACACTGCCGGGAAACGATTATTACTAATAGATAAAAACAAACAAGTTTTTTCTACATATCTTAAAGGTATTGACAATGATTCATTACAGTACTATTGCTGTAGGAAATAATTCAGATACTCGACATGCTACTACAAAGAAATATGTTCGTGAGAGAATTTATAGGAAAAAATATAAATTACATTAAGAGACCTCGAGAGATGCCTCGTAGTCTCGCGGCACAAGTATGTGCCGTGCGATCTAGAGGTCCTGGGTTTGATTCCCGGGTCGGGCAAAGTGTTAATGGGTTTTTCCATTAGAAAATTCTCAGTAGCAGCACGGAGTCTGGAATTGTGTCTGAAAAACGGCAATAGGCTCGCCCCATTACGTGGGACTGAGACATAACTGGCGAAATGTGGGTGCAGAAATGCACCTCTGCCTACCCCTTTGGGGAATACAGGCGTGAAGTTATTTATGTATGTATGTACATTAAAAGATTCGTCTGATATATCTTTGACGCGAATTATAGCTGATTCGATTCAAGAAGTGAGACTAACGCCTATATGAATATGTGTTACGAGTGTAGGTTATTGCGACGAGGAGCATTATGATCGATTTCTTGGTTCTTCCTTCCTCTAAGATGGCATTTATCATGGCGAGCCAATGCACAATGTACAGGGGAACATGATATCCGCAGACCTATCATCAAGAATTTCGAGCGAGACCGCACTAAGCCAACGTAATGGACTAGGGCCTAAACCTTTTTAACTTTAGTGACGTACTACGCTTTCAATTTCGTTTGATATACAATGCTGTCTACCAAACAAGACATATATTAATGTATGTCTACTTATGACCGTTGTACTTCGCATTTTGTACTCCCAATGGAAATCACAAGAGTGCCCAACCCTTGGGCGGGGTGAGACGCACCCCCGACTTCTTATTAAGGTCACAATCGACCAACCAGGTCAATGTTCAAATACAATTTTAATATTGAATTGTAAACGGACGCGACCTTAATACTTCATGATATTAGGGTTGCACGCCGCTTTACTTTATCATCATCAGCCCATATACGTCTCACTGCTGGGCACGGGCCTCCTCTAAAACTGAGAGGGATTGGGCCTTAGTCCACCACGCTGGCCTAGTGCGGGTTGGCCGACTACACATCTATGATTTTTTTAGAATTTTTAGGCATGCAAGTTTCCTTACGATGTTTTCCTTCATGGTTAAAGTATTATGATAATTCATTGCGAATTCACATATAACTTCGATAAGTCGGAGGTGTGTGCCTGGGGTTTCAACCCGCGACTGTCGAGATTCGACTGAATCGCGCGACTAAACCTCGAAGCCATCACAACGACGGCTTCACTATAGTAACATACTTATACACATACACACAATCACGCCTCTATCCCCGATGGGATGAGCAGAAGTGTATTTAAAGCCTCACGCTTTAGATATTTGTAAGTCGCACGTAATAAGCGTCGAGACTACTATAGTTTTTTCGATCTATTTTTAGACTACAATATAACTGAATGAAAAGCCTTACGTGGAAATAAAACCTGGTCCTCTCCATCACACGACATACACCGCGAGAGCAAAGACCATTTTTATCACCATCGCCTCGTCTTACACAAAAACAAAAGCTGCCTCGACATACCATTGAAAATAATCAAGTCATCCATTAATTTTTGAACTATTTAAATCAACTTGGTCACGGATATTTATATCGGGGTTTACGAGTTTAGTTACCCTCGAATTCGGGCAATAGGGGATTATATTATTATGATTTATTTCAAGCATTTTTAGTTTAGCTACGCAATAAATAATAACTCATAGGACTACTCTTTAAGCTTATGAATATTGAGCTCAATATACCGAAGTATACAATTATTAAGAAAAATGTCATAACCGGATTATAACTCCTAAACCACACTGAGTAATATTCCAGTCTATACACCTTGTTAATTTAGAAGCTGTTGAATCGCGGCACAAGCATGTGCCGTGCGATCTAGAGGTCCCGGGTTAGCTTCCCAGGTCGGGTAGTGTTATTGGATTTTTGTTATTGAATTAGGAAGTGCCCGAAAAACGGCAATAGGCTCGCCTCCTATAACGTGGGACGAAAACACAATTGGAGAAATGTGGGTGCAGATATGCACCCCTCTGCCTACCCCTCCAAGGAATACAGGCGTGAGGTTATGTAAGTATTATTGAGAAGCGAGACCACGAGGCAGTCACTCGACTGCCTCGTGGTCTCGCGGTACAACTATGTGCCGTGCGATCTAGAGGTCCTGGGTTCGATTCCCGGGTCGGGCAAAGTGTTATTGGGTTTTTCCATTAGGAAATTCTCGGTAACAGCACGGAGTCTGGAAATGTGCCCGAAAAACGGCAATAGGCTCGCCACCTATTACGTGGGACTGATACATACTTGGCGAAATGTGGGTGCAGAAATGCACCTCTGCCTACCCCTTAAGGGAATACAGGCGTGAGTTTATGTATGTGTATTGAGAAGCTACTTTCTAAGATCAATTTTAACATCTGAAGAATTATTTGCTGATTAAATTCATCCACAACCTGTTTAACAGCTTCGCGATAAAAGGATCTACTAAACCACACGCATCTGCCAACACATTAAAAATCTTTTAATTCTAAAAACCCCTCCGAACTACATATGGTATGACATTATACTTCCATTCCGCTGCCAAGTTACAAACGACATCTCATAACTCTAATTATAGACTCGGGATTCTTTAGAATTTGTCTCGCACCCCTCCCCACTCTTCTCCGTCCCCCCTCCGCCAGTCAATCGCGTGTCGCGCCGGAAGAGCGGTGTATCCTCGCCGAGTGAGTCACGCGCACCGAAACGGCGCGGGCGCATTGTCGCCGTTCGATTCCCGCTCGGTGCTATTTTTGGCCGTACGCTGGCGGTGAGTTAGCGTCGCTTTCGGCGCGTATCAATGCGGAATGTTGAGTTGTAGCAGTTCAATGTGGCATGTTTTCAATAACGTAAGTGGATTGGACTGCTGTAGGTAACCCCAATCGAAATGCATTCAATTTCTCAGAGAAAGTGAGAAGCTGAAATTTTTATTCCTTGAGTTCATAATAATAATAATAAACATTTATTCATTTAAAATAATTACGTTGCAATAGCTTAAAACTATTAACATATTTGTTCTTAACTAACATATTTACCAGGGGTTCCAAACTAGGCTGAGCCTGTCATCTTGGGAAATCCACTAATAATTAAAAATAAAAGAATTTAAACAAAAAGGGCGTATAAGTCTGTGACTGGTGATTATACAATGATAAAATATAATACATTGGTTTGTCTTTATAGATGTTTTTAACCTCAACTTACAAAACTTAATATTAACATAGAAAGAAAATGTATACAATGTCTCATGTCTCCACAAACAGCGACTACGGTAAATAAAGTAAATCATAGTGACTCCTGCATATCTGTTGTATTCCAGGATCACACTGGGTATACTCAGTTACGATAAGACTAGTAAAATTCTGTGGACTGTTGAGGAATCTCTTAGTTTTTTCTCGACAATCGATACCTTATTTGAACTGCACTTACCCTTTGGCTCTATAGCGGTGTCTTTGCTTTGCTTATTTAAAAAAAAACATTAAATGAACCTAGGTACTACTGATTGAAAACCCGCAATACCACCCCAAGGGGGATTACCCGGCCGTAGTTACGTTGACCGTCATCGAGTATGACAGGTTCCAAATGACGTATGAAAAATTCATGGAATCAATGGAAACATAAAAAAAGGTTTGATACAAAATATCCGTCTCAATACGTTTTATTTCTAAGAATTCATTTCAAGACTACGAGATTGCGGGCACGATTCGGACTAATATTTGTATGGCTTATGAATAACTGTCACGGTCTGAGTATTTGTAAATGATGGGAGATCTTAGTACCAAGAATTTTCCTCTTTATAATATTTGCCTAAAAATATGAATTATAATAATAAAGTTTCGGCAAGTCTGGTGGCCTAGCACAGATTACGCAACCCAGGAAAAAAGTCCTATAACGAGACATAATAAATATTGGTGTATATTATATAAGGCTCGACCGAGATCTCGGTCTCGGTCTCGGTCTCGGCATTCTCGGCCACAAATCCAACCGAGAATTTTGTCTCGGTTCTCGGCTAATTACAGCCGAGATTCTCGGTCATGACCGAGATTGTAACTTTGTTCGGATCGGCATTCAAATTTTACCGCGCGTGGCCACGCGCCGCAGCGCGAAGTCGATCGGTGTAAGTGCGTGAGAGGCTGAATTGTGATTGGTTGAAGTCCCGTCTGGCGAACTGCGGCCGGCCGCCTTTGCCCCGTTCGAGTCTTTCGAAGTCCGAGTTCGAGTCTGCGCCGCCTACTAGCGTAGCAAGTGAACAACTCGACGGTCCCCAAGAACAAAATCTTATCTGCAAAATGCTCTATTGCAGTATAGAGTCTTTAAATTAAGTGAAAATATAAATATAAATTACTCACTCACCTCAAAAATATATATTTGAGAAAAAGAAAATTATTTCTTAAAAAAAAAAAAAAAGATTTAAGTGAGTAATTTATATTATCACTTAATTTAAAACCTTTATACTGCAGTAGAGCATTTTGCAGATAAGATTTTGTTCTTGGGGACCTTGTTTAGCAAAGCTGGACAATTGTATGACGAGAGGCGACACTCTTTGAAGGGCGAAAATGCCGAAAAAATTGCTTTTTTTATGTTATAATGTAATGTTATTTAACTGTCATTATTAAAACAGTTAATTTTGTTAAACAATTAGTAGTGTATTAAAAAGTTAACAGTATTAAAAATCAAAAATTTCACGCTTTGTCTATTCTCGGTCTCGGCTCTCGGTCTCGGCCGAGATATCATTTTATCTCGGTCTCGGTCTCGGTCTCGGCCGAGAACGAAAAACCCATCTCGGTCGAGCCTTAATATTATATGACTGTAAAAAACACTCTAAAATATCTAGGATGCAGCGGCGGCACTTCCATACTCGCCCAAAAGCCCAGATTGTCTTACAAAATTACGAAAATAATCTTTAACCTTTAAATCTTTATTTAACAAAAGCAATTTGTCATATAAATGAGAATATCCACACCCTACAATAAATAATTATAAACTAGACATTACACAATTAACGTGCAACGCTTTTGGGCTTCTATGGAAGTACCGCCACTGCTAGGATGAAGCAATAACATTGGACAACTATTAAATTAATCCAAAATATCGATACTATAGAAATAGAAAGTTTTAATTTAATCGGAGAAAGTGCAAGGAAAATATTTATAAAACTTAGTCATATGAAGTGACGAAAGATCATAAAAATGCACCTCGGATCGCCGCTGTGTCGTTTATTACCTTTATCAGTTCGCAAAGAGCATCAACATTAATGCAATGATAACATACCATCACGCTGATTACTTGGAAAAGGTAGGTATGAATGCATAAAACAATGTTGACATGAATCGCGGAAATCAAAGTCTAAACCTGTCGTCTAACAGGCCGGCTTAGCAAACTCATACTTAGCCAGTTTCAATCACCTTCAACTGTATCCGTTTAATTATATGAGTGCATGCAGGCTGCGAGAGGCGTGCGATTAATAGGTTCCGGGTTACATTCTCGGGTAGTGCATATATGTTTGGTTTTCCGTTAGATAATCCTCAGAAAGAGCTCGAAAAATATGTTCAACAAACAGCAATATATTTTAAATACAGAGTCTCTTTGGCGCAGTTATTTAAACACCAGGCAGTGAATTGAGAGTCCGCGGATTCGATCCCCGAACCGAGATGTAAGTAAATTATACATAAATAAAATTTTCTAAGACGGGTACTTGTAAACAAAATGTCTAGTAGGTACTTTTTGATTTAGAATCAATATTTTCAACATCAATATTTTTATATTGAGTCTCAACTATGTCCACAATTATTACATGTATTACAACCTATCAGTGGCGGTACTTCCACAGAAGCCTAAAAGCCCAGCGTGCCTTACAAAATTACGAATAATATGAAAATAATCTTTAAGCTTTAAATCTTTATTTAACATAAGCAATTTGATAAATAAATAAGAATATTCTGACCTCACAATAAACAATTATAAACTAGACATTAAAAATTAACGTGTAACGCTTCTGGACTTCTATTGGAGTACCACCACTGAAACCTATCTCTGCCTCCCCTCTTCATCATCATCATCATCAGCCCAAATTCGTCCCACTGCTGAGCACGGGCCTCCTCTACAACTGAGGGGGTTCAGGCCTTAGTCCACCACGCTGGCCTAGTGCGGGTTGGCGGACTACACACCTAAGAAATTCCTAAGAACTTTTTAGGTGTGCAGGTTTTATCACGATGTTTTCCTTCACCGTTAAAGCAAGTGATAATTCATTGTGAATACACACATAACTTCGAAAAGTCAGAGGTGTGTGCCTGGGGTTTGAACCTGCGACGCCGAAATTCTCGACCGCGCGCCTAAACCTCGAGGCCATCACTGCTTTTTTTTTATAGACGCAAGCATATATAAAAATCAATAGACACACATATACTGAAGTAGTACAGGCCAAGAGCCGGCACAGTGACCGAGTTCGGCGCGCGGGCCACAGGGTTGCAGCTAATGCGCACAGAATGCGGTCAATGGCGTCCGGTGCACGACCAACTCCTAATGCCATGATTTGTAACAACCAGTTGTCACCGCGACACACCAATGATAAGCCACCACGCTTCTTGTACTTATCATGATTAGGAGGGATTAGAGACAGGAGTATTTTATGGTGTTATTAAATGGGTAAAGTAGTGATGCCCTCGAGGATTAGGCGCACGGTCGAATCAAAAAGAAAAAACTCGGCGAAACTGTTTTTCCAAATTATGTGTTTTTCATTCATTCTCAGCCTATCGCCGTCTACTACTGAATGAAAGCCTCCCCAAGTAGGCGCCAACCATCCCGGTCTTGAGCAGCCCTTATCCATCCGCTACCCGCCACCTTTCTCAAGTCGTCGGACCATCGTGCTGCAGGGCGTCCTACACTACGTCTACCTAAGCGCCAACTCCACTTCAACACTTGTCTGCTCCAACGGCCGTCCTTCCGGCGGCAGACACAAATTATGTGTGTATGCATAATGAATTATTACGTACTCTAACGTGGAAGGAAAACGTTGTAAGGAAACCTGAACACCTAAAAAGTTCTCAATAATTTCTTACATAGGTGTATAGTCTGCCAACCCGCACTAGGCCAGTGTGGTGGACTAAGACCTAACCTCTCTTAGATGTAAAAGAGGCCCGTGCCCAATTGGATGTATAAGCTGGTGATGATGATTGAATGGATAATTTAGATTGGAAAAATAACACGCTTTACGCTAATGTACAACGTGTTTAAAATATATAATACCTGATGCAGGTAGAATGCACAAAAAAAGTAATAAAGTGCTTTCCCAAAGCTCCTCAAAGGAAGCTTAAGCGCTTTCTTCTGATCCTTCCGTCGCAAGTAGGGGAGACCGGGGATGGTTGACTAATTTTTTACTAAATCATACATATTTTTTGTGTTTTCATACATACAGACAATA
The DNA here is from genome assembly GCA_907164795.1 of Hemaris fuciformis. Classification (NCBI taxonomy): domain Eukaryota; kingdom Metazoa; phylum Arthropoda; class Insecta; order Lepidoptera; family Sphingidae; genus Hemaris; species Hemaris fuciformis. The sequence goes on along the minus strand of OU015457.1, from coordinate 8,882,363 downwards.
AAATCGCATTAATGGATAGAAGAACTATTAAACTAATAAAAAACAATAAAACCTAGTTCATTATTCAATATCATGATCATGTTTTGATGCATTTTACAGAACACAAACTCTTAGTCAATCTACCCCGGTTCCGGGGTAGGTTGACTATATGCCTGGGGTAAGTTGACCTACGTATTAATAAGCTTCAAATTATGAGAAGAGTCAAGTAATAAATCATTTTTTTTTTCAATTTAATTGAACTCTTTATTCTAAAACAATTTTAATCAGGTACAGACATCTTAAATTTGAGAAGAACATACTGACGTTATTTTTGTTGAATGATGTAGCTCTAGAAAGACTTGCTGCTTGAGATGTCCTGATGGATAAAGAAGGATGACGTTTAAGAAACGTGTCTTCGCCAGCTAACATTTTGTACTCCCAGACTATGTCTTTTTTATGACAAACTGATATGCTAATTTTCGGTTCTCATATGGCGTCAATCCATAATAAATATCAGCGGCTTTCTTTAAATAACTTGCTAAAGCTTTTTCTTGTTCATCAGTGAAAACTTGCCTATTTTTTATATATCCCACTGAGTCCAAAGTTAATTCTGCTCTCGTCAAGTTCGGATTACGTTCAAATTTCTTCTTTAGTTTCGCCACATAACGATGTTATGTCTTACAGGGAATGTCATATTGTTTTGCAGTTGCATTAATGCTTTGATTGTCAAAAATGATTCGATGACGAGCTCTTTATACGACATCCTTCGATGTATCAGCTCGTTCTTTTATAGGTTCTCATTGTACTGTAGCAAAACAATGAATAAAAGGTTTATTTCAGAGATATTTTAAACTCCAAATTTTATTGGGGTTGGTTGACTAGCTATTCAACCAGCCCCGAAAGAAATTAGTCTACCAACCCCAGACGCCATTTGAAGTTTCGATGGCATGGATAACCTAAACACTGCCATCAACTTAAGAAAGAATACATGAAATATGATTAATATGGACTCATGAAACACTCTGACTAATAGGCAAACTGTTAACATACAATATGTAGGTATCAGATCAAAAAGTATGCGATGTGAAAATATTACTTACATGATATGAAAACATATCACGTGTCACTGCTCGAAAACGGTGTCCCCCCCCGACGTGGTGCTACGAACGACTGAGCATGGGGCGGAGAGAGATGCGTGGCTGTGCTGGGATGACGTAATATTCATATCGTTGGCGAGTTTTTGGCGGTTAGTCTACCTACCCCTATAGGTAACCATCCCCGGTCTCCCCTACTAAAAACATTAACGACAAAGTACACATACATTACAGTACATTTATGTATAGTCCATAAATCACACTTAATTATAATGACCGGGAATAGAACCTCCGGCTTCTGATGGTACAAATTTCCGAACGCGTACTTCAACGAAAGCTTCTCGGTGGAATTACCAGACATTGACTTCTGAGAAAAATAATCGCTTCAAAATTTTCGTGCATTCAAAATAAACAAAATCTAAGCAGCCTTGTGATAATACGACCAGCGAATAATACAAGTATATTACCTTTATCCTGTTTGTTCGAGATATTTTCCTCGAATGACATAATCGCGCGCCGATTCTACCAATCAATATTAAAATACACGCTGTACCACTACAGACAGAAATCTACGGGAATAATAAAAACTAATATACATTAAAACACACTAATAAGGCATAACTAGACTAAGAGCTGGACAGAATCCGGTGGAAGCAGATCATCTGCTCCAGATGTCACCCTAATGTTGACCACGATCCTCAGATATGAGGGACCGACCAGAGAGAGAGAGAGACTAAGAGCTAGCATACACCTATTTTGCCCAAATTTATTTCACATCTAACACTAATCACGTCTTCACGCGCCCATAATTTTAACATAATCGCAAAATTCAATTTGATGTATCGATTTTTAGACTTAGCAATATGATTTTTATAGGAGTAGCGACCGCCTCGAGGTTTAGGCTTGCGGTCACGGAAGTTATTTGTGTATTCACAATGAATGACCGCGTACTTTGACGGTGAAGGAAAACATGATGACGAAACCTGTACACCTAAAAGTTCTAAGGAATTTCTTACATGTGAAGTCCGCCTACCCGCACTAGGCCAGCGGTGGACTGAGGCGTTAACCCTCTCAGTTTTACAGGAGGCTTGTGCCTAGCAGTGGGACATATGGGCTGATGTTGATATGATTTTTGAATATTTATTCTCAAAATAACTATGCTTACTCACATTCCATCTTTAATTCATACCTTTTTACTTGTCCAACCCTATCAGAACGACTCGCGCGTACCGAGCAGCGACCACAGCGAGCGACCCATGCCACTGTTTCCAACGGTCACCATATGAAAGTAAACGGTGTATTATACTACCTAATGGATATTAATAGTAATGGACTTAGCGATGACTGCTTTTGATACGATAACGTCGTGTGGGGATTCTAAAGGTTATTTTTTTCTTATTAATGGTGTCTATGTGGGTCGCGTTTTACTAGGAATTGTGATAACGAGATTTCATTTATATTGTCGAGAATGAGCTTCCGGGCTAGAAGCGCAGTAAATCAAGTTCCCTAGCACTATTCTTTGTTTCTTATCAATTTAATAGTTTTTTTAAACTATAAGATGACTATAATATGCCGTTTAACTATAAAATGACTGCAATATTGCTCTTAAAATTGATCATAAAAATTGTGTCTGGAATATTTCCAAAAAAAAAATTAATTTCATCCCTAATACTTGCTACTTAAAAACGCAGCTGGCGAAACATATACGAGTACTATCAGCTTAATCTTTGGGGACTATTGTCTTGAGTGTGTTTTTTTTTTTTTTTTTTTTTATCTTTGGGAAACATACAATAATTTTTCTCTTAAAAGACTAAATTTTTAAACAAATACATATATCAAATCAGTTTCCACTTATAAAAAAGATCTTACAGGCAACGGCAACACTACAAACAACTAACTAACATTTACATATAATTTAAAGGAAGATTAATTTACAAAATTTTAATATTACCAATGATTGTTTTGGAAGCAAATAATAATAATAATAAACAAAAAGATAATACAATTACTACATTATAATAAGTTTCTAAGTATCTTTCTGTAAGAATTATATTTTTCATTAAAAATATCTATATCCTGAAATCTCTCGTTGTATGAATTTAATAAACAACGACACTGTTCTCTCACAAACAATTTAAAAATTAAACATAATTAAACTCACGCCTGTCTCCCATTGGGGTAGGCAGAGACTACAGAGCGCCAAATGCCACGGTCCAAACACACTTCTTTCGCTTCCTCAACTGACATTATCATCATGCATGCACGTCGGTTTCGAGGATTCTTTATATTATCCTTTTTTTTTAATCAACTATGTGATGTTTATTTCCAGCCGTGTCCCCCCAAATCGCAATAAATTAATTACAATAACATTCACGTACTATGTTCGGCGCGTAAAACACAACCCAGAATGTATTTTAAACACGACAACATACAACAGGCCAGTTTTGTTTTACGACGGCGTAAACCCGCGCTAGTCCGGATTTTATGTCGCGCCGACGACGGACACTGCAAGGAATTCCAGTTTCAAATAACCTGGATATTTTTTATTGGAATCTGTACTAAGATGATTAGGCGCGCGATCTGTCGACATCTCGGCGGTCGCTGGTTCAAGTTCCAGGCATATATGACATTTCGAAGTTATGCATGTGTCCATAATGTAATATCGCGCGCTTTATCCATGAGAGAAATAACAGGAAATTTCTTTTTGGAATATTTATATGCTATTTACACTTATGAATATTAAATATTATATAAATAACTAAGAGAATAATATAACCCATTAACAAAACACAAAGACATGACAAATGTCCTTAATATTGCTACAATTTAAACGAATTCTTGCAACAAAAGGAAAAATGACAACAAAAAACCCTTCGAGCTGTTTGAATTCGATGCAGAGGTCAAAAAATACCCAGACCCTCGCGATACACGAGAAAAGAGGAGGGTCATCTAGAGACACCGTCGGGGTCAAAAATTATCAACTGGAGGGAAGTGAAGAGATAACGATTACAGCGAACGCGCCGTTTCTGACGAACCGTCATTAATAATGTTGATACAATGCGAAAATAAAATAAAACCGATTGATATCATGCAAAATAATGGGAATTATTTTCTCATTTATATCAGTCTCGCTATTTGTCGCGGATTGTGTATAATCTGGTCATCCTTGTCAATAAAAAGAGTTGAGACTTTAGTGCGCTAAGCTTCGTTACTTAATCTTATTTCAAAGACTTCACAAATCCATTATTTTCAAAATAAATACACAGACTTCCGTACGAAAATTTCATTCAGCATTTAAATACGTGACTTCCAAAACCCACAGACAACTTAGTTTGTTTGTTTAACTTACAATTCTACAAGAACTTCTAAAAAAATATGCTACATAAATAAGCCAAAACCACTCACCTCTACTGCTCGAGCTGAATAGCCAAGAATTATGCTTCATAGAATCAGTATTCTTCTTCTTCACCAACGGAGTCTGTTCTACCACACTCGCCTGCCTACTCCTCCCGCTAGAAGGAGTCTTTATACTCTTCTTCTTCCCCTTTTTCAAAGTCCCGCTGTGCGATTTCCTCAAAGTGTTCACCTTTAGCGACTGACTCTTCCCTCTCGCTTTACTCTTACTTCTAGAAGTTTGTCTGCTCAATCTCCTTCTGTGCTCTGCTATCTGCTTGGGAGTTGGTGGTTCCTCATCTGTATCTGTTTCAACTGGAGGTTGAGGGACACACAGGGAAGAATGCCGCTTCTCACCTTCCAGAAATAATTTGGTATAGTTTAATATCTCATCAGTAGACAGAACTTTGACGTCGTCTTCTTGAACTGACTCTGCCGGCTTCACTGTGGATGTCGGCGTTTTTCTTCTGCGCAAGAAACTCAGAGCGCCAGAAGAGCCTTTACTAGTTTTCCTATTTTTGGGAGGTTCTGTCGTACTGATTTTTCTGGTCGGTTGGTTTTTATCCTTTTTGCTGTCTTTTCTTATTTGATCTAGCCTCATCGTAGATCCGTGTATTGATTCTCTGTCCTCTTCGCTCCAGAGACTCTCTCTTGACTTCTTTTTGTCAAAAAATTTGTCGTGCTCTTTTTTAGCCGACTCAAACCAGTCATCGCCGAGGTTTTTGACTATTTCTAATGGATTTGAGAGGGACATAGTCTTGCGGTGACATTTCTTTACCTTCGTCTCAACTTCCTCGTCAGTGACGGCTAGTTTGAGGGACTCTTTGCTGATTGTGGGCGTTTTGAGCCTCGGTAAAGCATCGTCGCTCGCCGAGATCGCGTCGCTTTGTCCGTCTGCTGATTCGTATAGCGACTCGTCGCTCTCGTCTCGCCTCTCTGTTGGAAGTTTATTGTCTTCAGTGATGTTGTGTGCTAGACGGAAAGATTCCTTGCCATGATATCATAAAAACAAATCATCATAAAAACTAGTATTTAGAATGAACGTGCCAAGTTTACCGTAATAAAAAGCCGATATTTAAAAGTGCGCATTTCTTTGTTGAATTCACAACGTCTGGCATTTTATATTATGTATTTCTATATATCCAATCATGTGATTGAACGTTTCTTAATTATTAACAAGTTTTGTTTTTTGTTATAGCGTTCAACAAGTGCACCGAACCAACAGTGTTGGTACCTATTCTTTAATTATTTTTACGACACCTTAAGCTCATGATGAGGTTTTAATTTGTATCATAATATTTTTTCATATTCCTTAAGAGGACACTTAAGATCGTTTTTTAATTCTAAAAAGAATCATACATCATCAATACATCATTGTGTTGTTTTTTTTTATTATTTTAATTATTATCCTGTTATAACTGATTACCCTATCATTTTTTAAATATCCGTTTTGTAAAATAGGTTGTCTGGAAGAGATCGCAGTTAGTGATAAGACCGCCTATTGTTCACTTAATCTTAAGCTTAGATATTAATATCAATTTTTTCTTGTATGTATTCATGGTGTACAATAAAGTATATAAATAAATAAATAAAAAACTAAGTAGGGAACGGAGTTGCAAGTAAAGTGCACGTTGAATTATTTATAGCCCTTTTCAATTCTTAGACCAACTAATGCCAGCGGAACTGATCCGTTATATTTCGACTGTCAATATTGGAATTTGCGAAATGTAATGGCGGCCTGAGACAATGAACCGAGTGATGCAAAAAGTGGCGACGATTGATTACCCGACGACAACTGACAATATCTAAATGAATCACAATCGGCACGAGAATGGACAGTAGGGCGCGCCTGTTTAGAGCGTTGAAGCGGTGCCAATAGATAAACGTGCTTCGGCATTGTCTATGTATTTCCTGTAGTTTATATTTATAGTATAGATATATCAAGACATATTATTAAATAAGTATGTATATAATGAGAGAAATCTAGTGTGTGTATTGTTCAGTCTATAGTAGGAAACAATATTTTATATTTTTATTATAAATAACTCAAACTATATAAAACGAATCGAATTATTAACTTTGGACAATGCTTTTTTTACCCCCTGCAACAACATCGCCTTTCAACAATAATTCTCATCGTACTAATTAATATGATTATATCAAAGGCTTTATATTTAAGGTACTTTGGGCTTGGACACAAAAGGATGGAAAATAAGAAGTGAAGTATTACTTAGGTTTTCTGCAAGGCAGTAACCCCACTAGGGACGCAACCTACCTTTCCTAATCTGATTACAAAGTGGCTCCACCATTCGCAGTAAATTGATACAACGGCATTTTAAAATCATTGATATAACCATAACAGTAAATGTTCTTTGTAGAATGAACATAGCTTCTTCCCACTATCTTACCAGTTACGCGGGAGGTTAATTATAAATGAACACACAATAACACGGCGCCAGTTATATTTAAACTGGCAACACGTTTTCTACTACAAACAAACGACTTTACAATCGCAGTAGGTACGTTTGCATAAAGCAACAATAAAAGGAACCTTTTGCTTCTAATAATACTATGACCCTTTATACTACCATTACTACACGCTTTAACGATCAGTGGATTTGAGTTACAGCTACGAAATGGTAACGTGGTATTATACTAATAATCATCATCATCATCATCATCATCATCAGCCCATATACGTCCCACTGCTGGGCACGGGCCTCCTCTACCATTGAGAGGGTTTAGACCTTAGTCCACTACGCTGGCCTAGTGCGGGTTGGCGGACTACACACCTAAGAAACTCCTAAGAAGTTTCAGGTGTGCAGGTTTCATCACGATGTTTTCCTTCACCGTTAAAGTACGTGATTATTCATTGTGAATACACACATTACTTCGAAAAGTCAGAGGTGTGTGCCTGAGGTTTGAACCCGCGACCGTCGAGATTCTCGACCGCGTGCTTAAACCTCGAGGCCATCACGACTTACTATACTAATAAAGTAAACTAAAATGTTATCTATGTGTAGTCACGTGTATATCATTGTCGGAGGCCTAATTTTCTGATGGTAGACTAGTACTGCACTGGTAACTTATGTACGTAATGATTAAAAACAGAAAGTGAGAGTTAGGCGACTGTTGTAACTTCTTTTTGTGAATCCGTGTATATCGAGTTCTAGAAAGGACAACATGTGGAAGTGATAGACTCATTTTAATGGCAATGGATTGAAAAACAGAAAACTATGCTCCGATCATAAAAGAGAGTATTCCATTCAATGGATTCGAAGTAGAATTTCAGTAATCTAGGTCATAGTTCAATACCATAAACAACATTTATAATCTCTGAATAAACAGTGCGTAACTGGGTTGATGGTGCAAGATGTTATCTCCTTAATCTGTTAGATAACGCTTTATCTCAGTTACTTAATTGTACGCGAGGTTTATCTCAATTTAACTAACAAATACAGCTACGAGATATAAATGGAAGCTAACATCAATTAAAATAGCCTTTGTGTTTTGATCCAATATTTAGTTCATCATCAGCCCATATACGTGCCACTGCACGGGCCTCCTCAACAACTGAGAGGGTTTAGTCCTTAGTCCACCACGCTGGCCTAGTGCGGGTTGGTGGACATATTTAGTTCAATGTTTCCGAATATATATTTTTTTAAATAAACTAGTAGAACTAGACAGATAGAAACTGATTTAAAAAAATCTGATATACATTTGTTTTGAACAAAAAATGGCTTTAAATTTTTGACATCGTTTTTTTTCTCAATTTCTACTCCCCTTACTTAATGCTTCTAACATTAAATTTGGTTCTAACAATCATAGATATTAAATGGATGTGGTTGTAAGGAAAACGTATTTTTTTTTGTCAGGATTTTTTTTAATGTCGCGGTGTTTGTAATCACCGCAGCTATTACCTGCCTTAGTTTCCGATCACGGTCTGAATACACTCTGTATATTACAAATCATAGAGAATAATTTTTGTACACAATTCAGTACATTAGTGACTCTCAGTGAGTCACTGTCATGGGAACCTCCCGCGAGATGCCAAATAAACTCAGGTGAACTGAACGGACACTAAGGACGTAACGCCGCGCGAGTCACGAGATAAATTTGCGTGTTGGCACGAGATGTGCATACTTGTTGATGTAAAACCGATTTTAAATTTGTCACATATTACATTCAGAGATCGAGCTTACAGTCGTGAAAACAAAAAATATCTCACTAACGCTCTAGAAATATATCGAATTTCGTCAAAGGCCTAATCCTTCTCAAAGGAAGATATTGCCCTGCAGTGGGATATCGTAGTTATTTGAGGTTTAAAATAATCCATAACCACTAATGTATATGTGTTAATACGAAATAATCACCAACATTAAAATAAAAACTACTATTTTAAGATACTTTAACGACAATATTTGAGAGGTTTCGTCCATTTTTCTACAATGTCGCCACGGATAGAACACAAAACGGGTCGAAATGACCATTTTTAGGAACATAAATCTATCGCGGTCATAATAAGTTTAAGTGAAATATATTTTTTCCAAGAACACAACATTTACACGCGAGACACAGCACGTTACGTGCTACGGGGGGCGTGACGTCACTTTACTCGCGACGGTTGAAAACCCGACTGCTGATCCTCTTATAAAAGACTTTTATTCGTTTTTTACAGACTTCAAGACTAATAATATGTTTTTTTTAGTATAGAAACCAAACAAGTCAATGGAGACATTTTTTTAAATGTGTGAGAATTGAACCCGCAGTCTTCTCTTTCGGATACGCTTCTACGTTCTCTTTTATGACCTCATGCCTTATTACTAACGCCTAAACCCTCTCAACCGTAAAGGAGGCCTGTAAGAAGGTGAACTTTTAAGTGCTATATTTAATTATTTTTTTCTTGTAAAAATAAAAAATAAACCTATCGACGTCTAAGACTCATGCCACCGGTGTTTAATAGCTTAAGGAACCGCTATTTATGTGTTTTGTGTCTTATAATACGGTAAATATCATCATAGTATAGACACAGCACCCGATAATAAGCACGATACTGTCCAAATAGATCATCAAATGACGAGTTTCCCATTTCTCATCACTCTCATTCTACCCTTCTGACATGTTTCTTAACGCTACAATTGTGCCATTGACCTCATCCCACCACACAGCCGCCACTGCAGCTCCTGTTCTTCAGGATCAACAGCGGCACGCAAAGTATTGACGCCGAGCACTGAAGCTCAGCGAATCTTAGGGCGTTAATCACAAAAAGGATATAAAAGAGGAGTTGGAAAACAAAGAGTTGTCCAGTGTCCTCCACAGCAAATCAGGTGACAAAACATTGAACTACAATTGTGCCTATCATCTTTCATTATTTAAAGCTCCTAACAGTACTGCACTCACTAGCAGAGCAGTACAGTCACCTTTTTACAAAAAATAACAATGTCATATCAAAAACGTTATAACTACACAATAACAGCTATTTAACGCGCTAATCGCGACATTGTATGCCACCGAATTGTTTAATTATCCAAATTGTTGGTCGTTTGACGGCGAGCGGTTGTGACAATCGCATGTTTGGGAGCTGTTAATGTAAACGCTTCTGTGGTTATATTTCACCGTGGAATTGGGGATAGATGGGTGTGGTGGGAGCGGCGGGTGGTAGAGGGGGGAGGGGGCGACCTAGATGTTTACAGGGATTAGCGGCGTGGGAAATGTATTGCTTCCTTGTTGACTGCCTCAAAGGTATTAAATACTAAATGCATAATTGATTTTAAGGCCGGTTATAACGGTTATAGCAAGAGAATGATGATAATGGCTGATTTCTAATTGTGAATAGTAGTACATTTTGTTGTTCCTGTATTAAAAGCTTGATAGCATGAAAACTATTGACTAAACTATACTCATTATGGAATAAAATTCTCTCGTATGGTAACTACTAAAATCATCATTTAAATCGTATATCTTCATAATAACGTTATTAAGTACATGTTTAACAAAATATATAACACGTTATATAAGCTAATTCTTAAACATGGCACGTTCATTATTATTAAACATGGCAAGTAAATCCATCGTCAATGAAACATTTTAAAAAATACACATACCTTGCGACACTCTAATATCTAAAATATCTGAGTGCCTTCTCTTCTCCTTGTCACTCTCTGTAGAGGTCTCCCTCTCACTAGACTCCCTCGTGGGCTTCAGAAGCGACGGCTTCTTCTTCCGAAGTTTGCCCACAACACCATTCTCAACACTCTTGTCCACTGTCTTCGGTTCACGCTTAAACCACATCATTTTTAACACTTAGCGTAACAGTTATAACTTGTTTCATTAAGGTAGCGTTATTTTAACACCATATACGTTATCGCACTGAAAACTTTGGCACGCGCACAATTAAATGACGTATTTGGAATGTCTTCGCGTTCGTGGATAATTGTGAATGTTTATATATATAAAGCTTATGCGGAGAATTGTCGCCCTATTTAGAAATAAGCGTTACGTAATTTAATGTAACATTTTATGTATAACAATTATAATGAATATGGCCTAAATTTCCCATTAGTTTGGAAGATGATCGCGTTACTTAAAATCGTTGCACATATAAGTATGTTTAAGACGTTTATGCGTGCTTTTTCTACAAAGCTAAAAAAAACATCATTTATTCATCTGACACCGTTCGAAATTTGGTCTAATATAATTTATTCAATCTTTTTCTTTGCAACAGTATCATTTTCTAATATAAAGTAACTCTTATTTGTAAAAATATTTCCACAAATTATGAGTAAACACAACATTGTTGTTTTGTTGCCAGCAATTGTATTATAAACGGGTGACAATTAATAGATTTAAAAGCAAAAACCACTCAGACCTTCGCCCATAACTGACACACTCTATAACCAAAAAGCTTCAACGACCGGGAGTCGATATCTTAGCCTTGGTTACCTAATTAAATAATAACTAGGAAAATGAATTGAGCGAGTAAAAATCATGGTCACTAAGCCGAATTTGATGAAGCAACAGCGATTGAACTAAGGACGCGTCCGGACAATGCATCACTGCTGCCATAACGCGGAGGATACGGTGAAGTCAGCGCGGCGCAAGCCACAGGAGATCGCGAGTACTTGGTGCAAGTTAAAAGATGTTTTCTTTTTCATAATTAGTTTAAGGAACACGATCCAAGGCATCGGTTTCGAAGCTCGGAAAGTTTTTATGTGTTATCCGATTATGAAAAAAATCTGAACTCATTACTGACTTATAAATAAATAAATAAATACACCCAACAGTCACAATAAATAGTTCTGATCACACACTAAGATACAAGTCTTGTGACGTGGGTATCAGAAACTACAAGACTTTTCGGTCTCACATACACCCAGGCCCGAAACAAATATTTGTGGATCACACAAACATTTGTCTCGGTGCGGGGATCGAACCCGCGGCCTCTCGTTTCGCAAGCTGGTGTCTAGCCAACTGCGCCACGGGGCTGTCACTTATGTCACTTATGCAAATAATACTACAATACAACTACTTTGTGTATGCAGGTATTCTTTATATTCACATTCATAGTGACCAGATAATAAAGTAATGATGGGCCAAATAGTACTCATTTGAAGTGAGTAACAATTACGAGTAACTGTTATAACTCGACATAATTATGTCGACCAAATTAGATCTCCAACAATTTCCCTCGCGGATTAAAATCCAACAGTAATTATACCTTCACGTCAATTTATCTATGAAACAGTGATACTATTCGGCCCAGTCATAAAACATTACAAAAGGATTATGTCGTAACTCTATTAGTATTCCTATCTAATAATATTTCATTAGACATCGCCCAGAGATTATCTGTAAGTGTGATATTACCGAGAAAGCATGCAAGAAAAGCGTATTAATATGCCTCACTTTGGACATCTTCCAGAGACCGTTGACGCCAAAATGGCGATCGTAATATCATCAGATTAATGTCTTCGCAACGTGCTGAAATTCATGTCATGTCTCCATATTTAACTGCCTCGTTGATGCCGAGTCACGTATGTGTTATTCTATCTAAAGGCATCGGGTTCAATCTCCGAGTCGAGCAAAGTATTACTTTCATCCAGACATTGTCAGCAGAAGCACAAGTCTTGAAATTACGCTGTGATGGGGGCCTTAAAACAAACCCCCATGAAACATGGTTTCAGAAAAGCGTTCTGGATGTGGGTTCGGCGTGTGAGTGTCCATTCTCTAATACAAATTGAATGCATGCAATGGAAATAGAGAATAGTCTGGAAAGATTAGACTGTTTAATGAATTTTCATATTATCTTGTAATGACATTTTCTTCGCATCACCTACCATTACCAGATATTACCAATCATTACTATTTTTTTTTCATTATACGCATACATTCAATTCACTAAACTACACAAATACAAATAATGAATCAAAATCTATCATTTCCGATATCGCATCACCCGCTTAAAGATATCGACACCAAACATTCACTCATCACATTACGAACCCAATAAACCCCAATAAAACTACACACACGCCATTAATTCACTCAATCAAAACCGCTACATCCTGTCGCAAACACAAACATTCGAATCTCTACTGACATGTTCCAATCGGCGGGCGATTTAACTGTGCGCAGGCGCAACCGGAAGAGCTACGCAAGGATGCGGCCTCCGCACTTCCGTCGCGCACACACACACACAGAGACACACAGTCAGACACGCGGCGATGCGAGAGAGCTTCACCCGGCCCATTTGTTAGCCGATCGTCCTTTAAGCCGCGCTTTGATGCCGCATTAAACATAAAGCCGGATGCACACGTTGCTCGGCGATCGCTCTTGATCTTTCTGCTATTATAAAGCGCTTTGATTTCTGTGTTTCAATAAATTTAATGACGAATATTCGTTTTTAATTGGTTTGACAGGCTTTGAGAGGCAATTTCTTGCGTGACAGATCTGTGAAATTTATGGTGTACAACTTCGATATTCCAACCTTGCAATACAAAAAATTGTATTTTGTGATTCACAGTAGAATTTTTTAATACAGAAACTACCACTAGCTTAAGTTTGTAAACTTCACCCCTGCATATTATGATTAATAAAGTAACACGTCGTGACTGTGTCCACTGCTAAGGTAATTGTATTAGTAATATTCATTATAGTATTGTTAATTGTGACGTTTATAAGCTTCTTATTATCCCGGACAAATTTCAATATTTGAAGTCATAATTATTTAAATAAATACACCCAACAGTCGCATACATAGTTCTGACCCCACATTAAGATACGAGTCTTGTGTCGTGGGTATCAGAAACTACGAGAGACTTTTCGCTCTCACAAACACCCAGACAAATAAATGTGGATCACGAGGATCGAACCCGCGGCCTCTCGTTTCGCAAGCTGGTGTCTAGCCAACTGTGCCACGGGGCTATCAAAACTTGAAACATTACTTCACAACTCCTATATGAACACGAGCAAAACCTAATTCTAAAACAAACGCAAATATATCTACGATACTCATAACGTAAACAGACATTGACCCCGGAACACAACCGCCACCCTCCGACCCGACGTCGCGAGTTAATTAACAACTTCCGAAACATCCCCCACCGCCCCACGAACGGCGGGATGGTTATTACTTAAAAAACGCTTTCAAAAGCTTTTGAATATACAAGTAGAGATCACGAATTGAATTATCATCGCGATACATGTACCAATTTCAGTACTACATACGGTTGTGTGTGCTACGATATTCAAGTAGTGGCTTGATAATGAAAAAGTTTCGAGTAAAAATTGATCGCCATTTTCTGGCTGACTGCTATAAAAAAAATAACAATGATTTTTCAGATCGATAGGTACAGAGACGTACCTAACTTTTATTAAACCCAAGGATAAATATAGATGTATAACGAATAATATTATAAGACCTCTTGGAATTTTATTAACTGAGCTAAAGAAAACTGACTAGTCTAAGTAAGTCTTCGCTCATACTTTACATGAAACTTAGTCCCTGAGTAACAATTATTCATACCTACTTATTCCGTTCCCTTAGGGATAGGCAGAAGTTAATATTTACCTTCTCCTTATTGCATCAAATCCTATATATTATGCAACACAAGGCAACCCTGCTGCCAAAACTACCCAGTATGAAAAACACAAATTCATAGCACTTGATATTATGAATATGTAATATTGCCTGCCCTTCTCGGCTCTCGACTCAAAGCGTTTCAAACCCCTCCCCCCCTTCACCCCTCTCAGACGCAGACTGCAAAAAAACACCAACCGAATGCACCCGCCAGACGGAGTGGAATGGGAGATAAATCTGTAGAGGGTAGGGGGAAGAGGGGATTCACTGTAACTTTGGGGATATTGATAAGTTTGTAGTTTGTGGAGAGTAGCGTTGTTCGCGTCCGTAGGAACTACCTGTCATATCCCCTACACGTGCTCTCCGGGTGGTGCTAAATGAACAACAACGCCGAGTACCAGGCGGCGGCAAACTAACCTGGCTCAGCAGCCTCACAGCTTGCTATAGTTGGAGGTAGGAAATGACCACCACAACCCGTTATCCTCAGTCGAAGACCGGGAACCTTGGCTTAACTGCCCGGGTTAAGAGGAAGAAAACCTCAATAAAACAATAACCCCAATCCTACGGTGGAGACCGCGCCAAGAGGATGAATGGCTGAAGGGATTTCAGTTTCTAGCGCCAACCTTGGTGAACCTGGCGAACACCATTGTATATAGCCTTCTCACAGGAAAGGCGTCACCCTGTGAGCGACCTCTTTTCGTCCGTACTCGTGGGAATCATATGGATAACACTCAAAATATAAAAACCCCTAACACAAATAAAACACACAATTTAGTACAACAAACATTACATCTCAGTATGTTTGAAAGAACAAGAAGCAACTCTCTCGGTGCAATACCTACAGAAACCAAAAAGCCTGTAGTTAAACAATCAGGACCTATTGAACAGACAATAGGTACCAAAACAGTCTCCATTGACAAGGAAGATACAAACAAAAATGAGTGGCAGAGAGATAAAGTCCCCGATAAACCGAAAAAAAGGAAAGAAACCAGTCCAATAAACAACACAAACAAAAAACAAAAGAATACTTCTGAATTTGTTATACCAACTCAGAACAGTTTTGAGATACTTGAAGATGAAACCTTTTGTGCTCAGGAAACCAACAAACAAGAAAAAGTTTATGTTCCTAAACCCGAGCCTATATTTGTTACAGGCGTCATTAACATCGCATCCCTTAAGGAAGTACTAAATAAAATGCTAGACAATGATCTTTATACCATGACCACACTCAGATCTGGACACATAATAAAAATCATGCCAAAAGACATCCAAACATACAAAATTATTAGAGAACATTTCATAGCCAACAACATTTCGCACTACACTTACCAGTTAAAAAGTGAAAAAGCTTACCGAGTGGTTCTACGAGGACTTCACGCTTCAGAAGATACGACAGAAATAACTAGAGAACTGGAACACATTGGGCATAAAGTAAGACAAATAGTCAACATTAGACATAGAAATACAAAAGAACCTCTTCCTATATTCTATGTAGACCTAGAGCCACAGCAAAACAACAAAGAAATATTTGACGTCAGATATTTAAACCAAATGAAAATTACATTTGAAGCACCTTATAAGAAGAAAGAAATTATACAATGCAAACGATGTCAAAGATTCGGCCACACAAAAAATCAATGTTTCAGACCTTTTCGATGCGTCAAATGTGGTAATGAACATTCTACAACACAATGTATAAAAAAACCTGACACTGAGGCTACCTGTGCAAATTGCAATGAAAAACACCCTGCCAGCTACAAAGGATGCAAAATCTACAAGCAATATAAAGAAAGAATTTTAAAAGTTGCTCCTAAACCTAAACAAAAACAACCAATAATGAACTTCGACAATAATAAAATAGATAATTCCAAAACACAACATCAATTCCTACAAACAAATAAAAGCCAAACCTATGCTGAAATTGCAAAAACAAGACCACAAACACTACCTGCACTAAAAAATAATGATTTGAATAACATGACAAATAACGATTTTAATAACTTCACTAATATTATGGAGACTATGCTAGAAAAACTACAACATACAATGATTACAATAGTGGAAAAAATGATGGACAAAATGTTGGATCGCATGGTCCAATTAGTCAGCAGCCTTATAAAAAAATGATCCCTAACCTCCGAGTAGTTACTTGGAACGCCAACGGCTTGACGGACAGACGTCAAGAATTTGAAGCTTTCCTTGAAATGGAGAAGATTGACATAGCACTAGTTTCAGAAACTAGGCTCACACCTAAGTCTCACATCGCTTTTAATAATTATAAAATCTATACGACAAACCATCCCTCTGGAAACAGCCATGGAGGAAGTGCAGTTATCATTAAAAATAAAATCAAACACTATTTGATGGAACAATATCGCACAGAGAAAATTCAGGCCACAACCATAGTTGTCGTAGAAAAACACAGTGAGATAGTTTTTTCTGCTGTCTACTGTCCCCCCAGACATACAATCTCAGTTCAAGATTTCAAAGATTACTTCTCTACTCTTGGTACAAGGTTTGTAAGTGCTGGCGACTGGAATGCAAAACATCTGCACTGGGGCTCCAGGTTGACTACCACAAGAGGACGGCAACTACACATAGTAACACAAGATATGAAACTGGACTACTGGTCTGGAGGAGAACCCACTTACTGGCCTACTGATAGAAATAGAATACCTGACATGCTTGACTTTTTCATAACAAAAAACATGGATGGCAATTACATAACAATAGAGTCCTGTACCGATCTCACATCAGACCACACTCCTGTAATTCTGAACTTTAATTCTACAATTCAATTAGTAGAGCCTTCCTCAAAAATATATGACACTAAGACTACGAACTGGGAAAAATACAGAGATATAATAAAATCTGAAATCAATCTTAAAACAAAAATCGACACAATAGAGACTGTAGAAGACGAGATTGAGAAACTCAACATGCTTATACATAGAGCAGCCAACCTAGCGACCACAAAACGAAAGGGTCAGCCACCAAAAAATAACAATTATTCAAAAGAAATAAAGGAAAAAATCCTGAAGAGGCGACAATTAAGAAAGGTCTGGCAAAATACAGGATATCCAAATGACAAAACTGCATTTAATAAATTCTCTGATGAGCTTAAAAATCTCATCAACAATGTAGAGAACGACAAAATCCAAAACATGCTTTCAAACCTCGATCCGACAGCTGACACCAACTATTCGCTGTGGAAGGTCACCAAAAACATGAAGCGCCCAAAAACACATATACCTGCTGTCAACAATAATAAAGGAGGATGGGCTAGGTCTGACTTGGAGAAAGCGACAACATTTGCCGAACACTTGAGCAATGTATTTAATCCACACCCAGAGACTTGCCGTGAAATTACAGAAGAAATAAAAAACTACCTAGAATCACCAAATCAAATATGCTTACCATTACAAAGTACTAGCCCTAAAGAAATCTTCCAAGAAATTAAGAATCTGAAGGAAGGGAAAGCGCCCGGGTATGATCATATAGATGCAACACTTTTAAAGAAGTTGCCGTACAAGGCAGTAATGAAACTTGTTCACATATTTAACGCTTGCCTAAGATTAGAACACTTTCCTGGACAGTGGAAGATAGCACAGGTAATAATGATTCCCAAGCCTGGTAAACCACTAGAACTAACAAATTCGTACAGACCCATCAGCCTCCTGCCAGTAATTGGAAAACTGTTTGAACGGATACTCCTTAACAGAATAAAAGTACACCTAAATACCATACTACCACAACACCAATTCGGATTCCGTGAAAGACATGGGACAATCGAACAAGTTCACCGTATTGTTGACATTATTAGTAGATGTTTAGAAAATAAATTATACTGCTCTGCAGTGTTTTTAGACATTGGCCAAGCTTTCGACAAGGTATGGCATGAGGGCCTTATTTTCAAAATAAAAAAGTCACTGCCACACTGTTTTCTTCAGATACTAAAATCATACCTCGACAAGAGAAGCTTCCAAGTAAAATACAATGATGACAGCTCTGAGCTCTACGTAATCAACTCGGGCGTTCCCCAAGGTAGCATATTGGGACCTATCCTGTACCTCATCTTCACTGCAGATATTCCAACAGATGATCAAACGATTACAGCGACATATGCTGACGACACCGCCCTGCTGTCCTCTCATAGCGACCCAGTAACTGCATCACACACTCTGCAAAGTCATCTAAATAAAATAGAATCATGGTTTAAGCAATGGAGGATCAAAGCAAACGAAACCAAATCTGCTCATGTAACCTTTACACTTAGGAGAGACACTTGCCCTCCGGTTAAGCTTAACAACAAAGAAATACCACAAACAGATAATGCTAAGTATCTGGGAATGCACCTGGATAGAAGGCTCACATGGCAGAAGCACATCTGGGCTAAAAGAAAACAATTAGATGGAAAACTTCGTGGTCTTTACTGGTTAATAGGACGAAGCTCGCAATTAAATAACACTAGCAAAATGTTGGTATATAAAGCAACTTTGAAACCTATCTGGACTTATGGGATACAATTATGGGGAACAGCTAGCAAGAGTAACATCGACATACTGGAAAGATTCCAAAGTAAAGCATTAAGAACCATGTTCAATATACCCCAATGTATTAGCAACAGATACATGTATCTTGACCTAGGCATAAACACTGTTCGTGAGGAAATAGTCCAGGCAAGCCTGAAATACCAGGTGAAACTAGCAACTCATGCAAACGAACTCGCACAGGCTTTAAGTGGAGAGGGTGGACTACAGTACAATCGACTGAAAAGACAAGGCATACCCAGTCTCGCCCAAAGATTTGTAGACTGAGTCAAGAAGAGAGTTTGCTGAAAAGTTCAGCAATTAATTGGCTCTCGATGACAACAATAAATTCAGGAAATGTAGTTCCAGTCAAACAAGTGGCTTATTGTTTTCGAACAGATTGCCATAGTGCAGAAATTACACAAAAAAAAAAAAAAATTGATAAGTTTGTAGCGATAGTTGTTTTTTTTTTTTTTGTTATAAACTGCGACTACTATTTGACTACTATTTAAACTGTGGAAAGCAAGTTTTTAATGTTGTTTGCTGTTTTCTTGGAGGTGAAGCGAAGTTTTTTAACATAAAATCTACCAGACATACAAATCGTAGTGTGCTAATTAAGTAATCATTCCTCACGATGTTTTCCTACACCGCGCATGTGTACCAAAATATAATTAACTTACTTATTATTCATCGGAAACGATTAAAAACACCCTTTAGCCACGGCTGAAACACATCGAAAGTTGACAATAATAACTAGACTTACTGAAGGTAAATCCCCATTCATGCCACAGTCAAAACTTAATCTTCACTATTTTCATCCAAATGACCCATCACTCGCCATAAAACAGAGTATTTTTCCAGACCATCCATCCACAATTACACGCAATGATATTTTTCCAGGAATCACATCGTCGGGCGCTCCTTCTAAGCGAAATGATTCATGGTTCTCGCTACGGAGCGGCGGTCGGCCGAGCCAAACCGCGGGCGGAGCGAAGCGCGCGGGGCTTGCGTCATACCCGTGTTAATTGAAAATAATAACACTTTAGGTTACGCTGCCTGGGCGATCTATTTACAGAATTTATTCACTATTGAGACGAAGTGGAACGTAAACTATTTTTAAAGCTCCATTTCTTTATGTATTATTGAATATTCTTTGTTTTTTAAGCACGAAATTGAAGATGATTAAAGAAAAACAACACATATAGTCAAAAACTCCGAGACTCGGTTTTGCACGGTAATTCTTTGACGAACAGATAGCAGAAACACCGATGTTCAACAAATAAAAGCATTAAACGATTTTCCTAGCCAGCACAAATAATTAATTTCTCAACGCTCTTTTATTTAAGATCTCTCCAAACTATTGTTTAATTTAATATATTGATATAAACAGTCTGATATACTTAACCTCTTAAATGAGGCACTTATCACCAATCCATCAAAACGCTACAGATTAAACACCATCGGTGGCACAATCATGAATATGCACATAATGAATTTCAATTCAATCTGTCCGGAAATTTACTTGTCATCCCCAGCCAACCCCCGTGCAGTACAGAATTAGCCACGGAAACGCTTCCCGAGTCCCGAGCCGAGCGCTCTTTGAGGGCAGGAAACGCACCTGATCGCGAGACGGGAACGACGAGAGGGCCGAGAATAATCGTGTTAGGGCTGTACGAGTTTATTTATATCCTTACTTACTGCGAGAGTGCGAGTGTAAGTGCATTATTTTGTATCAATAAGAACAGCTGTGTGGTGGCTGATTGATCGTCGTCTGTTAAATTCTAAAGTTAAAACATGCGTAATTAATTAATCGGGATAACTCATCATACGTTATTCTTGCCTTAAATATAACAGATTGGCGGATAAAGCCACCTTTCTAAAAGAAAGTAATGCGTCTAAATGTCGCTTCCTGTACGTCGAGGGAGGCCTAAAATTATATCTGCGTTTTCATTGCCAAAGATCATTGAACAAACAAGGTCAAATCCCAGTAGTGGAAAGTAAAGTACATTGACTGATAACCTTATCAATACATCCTTTACTAAAGTCTATTTAAGGGAGATTATCATGAAACGATTTCCAATAAAAGAAGCTTTTAATTAATTTATTTTTTAGCATTAAACATACTCAGATTCGTTCTCAAATGGACTGTCCTAAAATATTGAAATAACGCTGTACTAACGTAGCTACAAATTCGACATTGTCATACATTTACATTATCGTTTGCAGTATTGGCGTTGCCAAATGCTCCGAGTCCATTAAAACCAATAACCGTTACAAAACTATCCGATACACATGTTTATCCGCGCATTAGACGCACAACGCCGAACGATTTACTAGTGCTGTGTAGTAGTCGAATATTTTTAGGCTATTTTCGGCTTCGGCAACATAAATGACTGATTCGACAGGCAAGACGCATTATGAAACCACATCCAGATCAAAAACATTTCCATTACAATCCAATTATTTATCTCAGAACGGTATTCGAACTTTGAACTCTCCATTTATAGAAAGACGAAGTGACCATAAAAGGTTACCTGATATTAAGATAATTTCGTCCCTATTTCTCAGCATGTTTATAGCCCTATCCTTATTCAATCCTATGAGCGATACCACTCAGATTCGCGTGAGTGCAATTTTATAAAATTAAGTAGTCTATGTTCTTCCTCCAGGTTCTGTCTCTAGTAGGTGAGTACACCCTGCAAACCAAAATTGTCCTAATTTTTACAGCGGTTAAAGTGGGAAAACATGGCAAATAGCCGTTACCTCCGCATTATTAATAATAATATCGACAACCTCTTTACCAAATGCAAAACACACATCTTTGACATAGAACAGTGAGTCCGACATTCGGTATTCCTATTCCAGTGGCGCCTATCGCCTCCCTAATGTCCCATAATAGCTCCGCACAGCGCGGCACGGTTACATATCAATTAACCAACATCTGGCACTCGGGTGCGGTTACAGTTCATCCCGATTGAATTATTTATTTTTAATACAATTTAATGAACAGTCCAGGCATTAAAAATATAGATAAAATTTGGCGAGGAGTACCGTTTTTGATGAATTTATGTTTGAAAAATTCTCATATCGTTTTTTAAGTGAACTAACGCATATATGTACTTTCTACCGTAGCATTTACGTTAAAAATTTATAAATAAAAAAATATAGAAATAAAATGTAATTCAAAATTACAATTATTCATGATTATACTTTTCACATACACCATTAAAGATACATGAGAAATATTTAAAAGGGTTTGAAGTATAGTCTGAGATTTTCAATAAACTAAAGTGACTAGAGTAAAACTAAATGACAACACGATGGGGCCCTTTCAAGTGTTTGCACGTGGTTTTTAAAATGGTGACGTAATAACACACTTGCTCCTGCAATCGCCGATGTGCGAAGGCCGCGTGAGAGATGCCACATGTGCCACTACTGTATGTAAACAAACTATCTGCGAGACCAAATACGTGATCAAGTACAACATTCGAATCGTCGCAATGACTCAACAAATCAATGTTGGGATCTTAGTAGTAGTGTGTAGTTTTCAAGAGCCAGTAAAAATCGAGAGGTGGTTAGTTTAACTATTGATCCGTGGTTTATTTGTGAGTGATCCACAAACATTTTAAACCCAAGTTCTTGGATCGATTTCTTTGCTTAAAATCGTAACTAGATCCTGACAACCCAAATAACTGCAAATAGGCGAACAGCGCAATAACTCCCAACGTCTATCCACACCCAAGTAATATTAAAACTTTCAATGAATATCGCGAGCGGAATGCGTACAATAACAAAATAAAATTCCTCCGCGGACAGACGCACTTGAGCATTCAGCATTCGCAAAGATTAATAAAACAAAACTTCAACATTTTTCCAGCGCAAAAAGCGCAAACATAAACAATAGACGCATGAATGGAGAGTGAGGGGAACCATTCGCGACGCGTCAGTAACACCACGCCTTGTTGTCTTACAAGTGAGCAACACTTTCCAAACTTAAAGTGGATAATATATATGTAAACTACATTCTTTAGAATTACGCAGATGCATATAAAAAGCGACCAACCACCAACCCGCACTAGGCCAGCGTGGTGGACTAAGGCCTAAACCCTCTCAGTTGTAGAGGAGGCCGTTTATGGGCTGATGATGATGATGATATAAAAAGCATTGCCTAGTTGATTCCATGGCATAAATCTCCTGTATATCTCGATTGCGATTGTCGCGTCGGTTCAACTGTGTCATTGTGTTGTTAATTTGAAAACTCTCGATAGCAGAAAATTTGGACAATGTGTCCAAAAACGGAAATAATCTCGCCCTATTTAACCGACTTCAAATAAAGGAGGAGGTTATCAATTCGTTTGTATTTTTTCGACTGAGTGAACCGATTTTGATGATTATTTTATGTAAAAGTTGGTGCTTCCAGTTTGGTCCCATTTTAATTTGGTCCATTTGTGACAATGGCATCCATAAGAAAACCACATAAGTCTTAAATTTGCACTAATGTGCGCGACAAATCGACGAATAACTCAATGCCGACCGATTTTGATGATTCATTTTTTATTGGAAAGGGTGTGCTTCTAGGGTAACTTGATGAGAGTTTTTAAGTTATACTTAAAACACAGATGACGTAATATAGGTTTGAAAATACACGTCTAAGTAAGTATGGGATTCAAGGGTGTGTGAACGTATGTATCAACATTAAACATGTAAAGGAATTTCAGTACGAGAACAATCATAATTCAGCTCGGACGAATCGGCTTTCAATACACGCCAATAACATGTTGAAGTTATTAATGGGAGAGGATGTTTACTACTCCATCACGTTGTAATTACTGCACAGATTCGTTCGCTGTACATCAACACACGCACACTGGGAGACTTGGTTTGCGTGGGAGACATCGGCAGCAATGCAATGCAAATTAATTACTAAAACTTTAAATATAATCAAAACAAAGTTTTGCATGGGATTTTGATATCAAACATGTTTTTTGGGATCTCGTTATTCTTGAAATTAAATCAGAAGCCAAAGGTTCGATTCCACATACAAACATAACCTCACGGCTTACGTCTATGTCCCCTAAAGGGGTAAGCAGAGGTACATTTCTGCACCCACATTGCGCCAAGAATGTATCAGTCCTACGTTAGCGGGGCGAGCCTATTTCCGTTGTGCGGGCACATTTCCAGACTCCGAGCTGCTACTGAGAAACTTCTAATGCAAAAGCTCAAAAACATTGCCTGACTCGGGAATCGAACTCGGGAACTCTAGATCGCACTACTCATCGCACAAAGCTGATATGGTGGGAGATAGCTGTTACCATTTTTAGCCTGTCGATATTTTAATTGGAACAGAATATGAGTTAGCCTTTTTGGTAAAAGCTTGGAACCTAGAAATCTAGATTGAAAATTCTCACATCACAGAAGACTGTTATCTTATCGTGGTATTAGGGATAATATTATTTTTTTGTTGGGGAAAATTAGAAACACAATCTTATTACAGCGAAAATAACTGGCACTCGAACCGGCACACTATACATATACTAGACTCTCAAAACTAGACCATTAGACATAAAACACGATATTTCCTACCACGTCTAAAAACACTTCGTTAAAAGTGGACCACTCGCTCCGAGAACAAAATTAAAATATCCATCAAAGCGTTACATTTAGGACAAATAGGTCACGCTCCCAATTCACTAACAAGTACGATAAACAAACACAAACATGGCCAACACATTAATGCAAACTGAAAACCATAAAAATACGCTCCAGTTTGGCAAATGTGCCGAAATAACGCGAGTACATTCGAACGCAATCGATTTATGGTAAATTAATTTATTAACAATGTTCTTTATATGTTTCAGTGCTGGTTAAGTTCGTGAGGTATTAAGAGAAATATCTGGATTATCATCCCGCTGCGACCAATAGAAACGGAGCATCATCACAAATGTGTCAGAAACAGAGGAAAAATGCCCTTTGAAGTCTAAAGCTTCGCATACGGAGTTGCTGAGAAAAGCTACGGTATTATTATAAAAAGGAAAGGTTTGTATTTTTGTACTAAGCGTCCTCATAGGATGAGCACGCAATTCTAATTTCAGCTAGTCCTTATTTATGAGAAGCAGTGATGGCCTCGAGGTATAGGCGCGCGGTCGAGAATCTCGACGGTCGCGGGTTCAAACCTCAGGCACACACCTCTGACTTGTGTGTATTCACAATGAATTATCACATGTCTAGAGTCCCTGTATAGAGCTATAAGAAACGGATAATATTTTTCCCCTACCATAAACAAAAGGCACACACGACTGTACAAGACAGTACAGAGAGCGTACACGTGTGTCTCGGCGGGTGAGCTGAGTCTCACAACGGGCACACTTAGTAAAGGTTCACTGCGTCGGCACGGCGACGTATCTGACTCATCGCACAGATATTAGGGAGTAAGGACGCCGAGGTTCACGAACTTTGAAGGCGGGAGCACCTCGGCATGTCTTTGAAACGACGCGACGGTGATAATGGTTAAATTGAAAGATCCTCTTTTTAATTCGCGAAGTATTTTTTAGCAGTGAACGGGATATATTATAACGTTGATTATTTAGTTTACGTTATCAGGCCATGACTTTTTAACCTATTTCAATGAGTTCTGATAAAAAGGTAAAGTACAGAGATGGTTAGATATTTTTCTATAAAATTTCTTGATCGAATGTAAATGTTAAAGCAACGGTTATGTATTTACTTGGATACAAGTTTAAATTGAAATGAATCGACAAAAATGTGCTCTCATTTTCATCGACTGTCAAAATAATTATTTATTAACGGAAATTCTATTCTTTTATTTATTTTTATTTTTTGCATGGGGAAAATCCTCTTGGATCCCCGCTTGCAGGAAACAAACGGGGTATGCCGGACTTTCACCGGCTAAAAACCCCATGGTAGTCTCCCTCTACACTTTGGAGGTCTTCGGGAACTCAAAAATGAACGCGCCGAAGAAAGAAATTCCATCCTATTCACCATTATTCTTTCGTAAAAATATATGTATTTATGATTTTACTTCTTAAACCCATAGCTTTACTGGGGCAATAAATACACCCAACAGTCACATACATAGTTCTGACCCCACATTAAGATACGAGTCTTGTGTCGTGGGTATCACAAACTACGAGAGACTTTTTGCTCTCACAAACACCTGTGTGTATCACACAAACATTTGTCTCGGTGCGGGGATCGAACCCGCGGCCTCTCGTTCCGCAAGCTGGTGTCTAGCCAACTGCTTCACGGGGCTGTCAAAAACAACAAACACCAACTTATCATAGCCTTTTATTGATATACAATTATCATCACAACGAGCCTAATTCCCACAGCCCGTGGCGGGGTCCTGCAGCGGAAAAGGAAACACTCATACGCTCGGTACAGTTCCGACACAGAAGTGTGTCACGGAGGCCTTGTAATTATCGTCGGGCCGTGGGCGCGGGCGCGGCCGCGTGCCTCGCTAGTGCATCACACGAGACATCGCGGCCGGCCGCCCACGGACCCGCCACGGCTAAATATAACGACACAATTGCTTTGGCGCAACTGGGAAATGTCAAGTTCTAGAGTAATTTTACGAATCTGCCAAATATGTTTAGAGGGAGTAATTTCTGGAATAAGGGAATCGAAATTAAAAAATAATACATACATACATATCCTCACGCCTGTATTCAGTAGGCAGAGGTGCATTTCTGCACCCACATTTCGCCAGGTATGTATCAGTCCCACGTAATAGAGGGCGAGCCTATCGGGTGCGATTTTATCATTTTGTCGAGCTAATATGCCATAGGGACAAGGTGTAATTTTATACTACCTTTAAAAACACAAATTATTTAATATCCAACGTGTTTAAATAAATAAATACATCCAAGTTCTGACCCCACAATAGGATAAAAGTCCTCTGTCGCGGGTATCAAAAATTATGAGGCTTTTCGGTCTCACAAACACTCAGGCTGTCAATTTGTATAAGAAGATATATGGATGGTGTCACTCAGTCTCTGCTTACCACTTTAGGCCTCAGGCGTGAGTTTGTATTACTTTAAAACTTCACTATCTGGCTATATTTAATACTTTTAGCTCTTGAAATAGACACAGGCGGCGCAATTTTATCTCGAAGGCGACATCTTGAGTGCGGTACTTGAGAAACTATAAAAGCCAATATACTACTGCTACTATTTGTATTTTATATATACAGTAGAACCTCGTTAAGTCGAACCTCGATAAGTTGAAAATCTCCATATCTCAATAAATGTTTTGTTCCCTTCCATTCAAACACCAAAACCTCCACTACTCGAAATCTCAACTATTAGTCGAAATAATCAGTGAGTCCCTCTCCAAGCCGTTTTGGTACATATTTTCAATTCATAACTCGAAAAATTTAACTGGACCACTGTATCTCGAACATAGCAAAATATCTAATTCAAATTGTATAACAATTAGGCTCGACCTCTTTATGTTGAATAAAAAACCGCCTTAGTCAAAATGCTCCATAAGTCGAAAACTCGATTTTTTTAATGTTCGACTTATATAGGTTCTACTGTACTTAATTTTTTTTTTCTTTCCTTTTCTGTACACTTCATGCCTCCCCTTTATATTTTTCCTCTTACAATTATCCATCCAAATATTGTCTGTAATAAATTGCCTAGACTCTAGAGCGATAAGACCGCCACTTGTAATTTATATTTAGTTCAGTTTCTCCATTCATTTATATTGTAATGCACAAAAAA
Organism: Hemaris fuciformis; assembly: GCA_907164795.1. Classification (NCBI taxonomy): domain Eukaryota; kingdom Metazoa; phylum Arthropoda; class Insecta; order Lepidoptera; family Sphingidae; genus Hemaris; species Hemaris fuciformis. Next base: position 8,854,549 of record OU015457.1, on the reverse strand, counting down.
GTGAACAAATAAATAAAGCCTCGCTCCGGCATAATAATTACAAGTAACAGAGATTTGTTTACAACTCCAGTGAGTCAGGTTGATGTATTCGATCATGCATTAAAATAAATACGCGTTAAGGAAAACCCGTTTAAGTTCACCTCGAATGACAACTTATGACCGTATGTTATACGTAAATAACAAATTGCTAAGCCGTGTGATTTAATAAACAATTATTGTTACTGTGGCACGTTTAAATATATCACTCCTTGTCCCCATAAACGCAACTCCATGACTATCATTGACTGTGTTTGTAAAGCCAATGGGCGACTGATGCTTGGTTGCAGAAAACCTTCATGTTTTAAATTTAAACTTTATTAAAGCAGTGATGGCCTGGAGGTTTAGGCGCGCGGTCGAGAATTTCGGCGGTCGCGGGTTCAAACCCCAGGCACACATCTCTGACTTTTCCAAGTTATGTGTGTATTCACAATGAATTATTTGCTTTAACGGTGAGGGAAAACATCGTGATAAAACCTGCATACCAAAAAAGTTCTTAGGAATTTCTTAGGTGTGTAGTCCGCCAACCCGCACTAGGCCAGCGTGGTGGATTAAGGCCTAAACCCTCTCAGTTGTAGAGGAGGCCCGTGCCCAGCAGTGGGACGTATAATATTTGGGCTGATGATGAAAATTGCGTCAGGAACCATGCCAATTTTACCTGACAAAACGATTTTGATTGACAATGATCGAAGTTCAAATATGAAAATATACCACCGCATTATTAAGAGAAGTGCGATTAAGCCGTCCTGGTTCCATTATGAAATTCGTAGCAGCAGCTTAGAGCTCGGAAAAGCGCCCAAAAATTGCAGTAATCCTGCTGCTCTACGTCATGAAACTTAAAAATTTGTGAAGCGTTGGTGGCGTAATACATCTCTGCATATCCCTTAAAGGATATAGGTGTGAGTTTATACATATATATGTAATATCAGTTCTTTGTTACCTCTTCATGTCTAAATGCTCAACAATTAGTCATTAAAAATTGCATCTTCGAAGTACACACATTTTTTTTTAACATAAACCCGAACAAAGCCACACGCAACATCTACTTATTAATCGTACCAATGGGAATTCGGGTCAATATCGCTAAACGTAACGCATACGGGTATTGGCACTTTGCGACTATTAAGGAAATTGAATCCCTTAAGTTGTAAATAAGCCCGCATCGTGTGACGAGCGTAATCTCCACTGACGGGTTGACCGATGACGTCACACGTTACGTCATAAAGCGCTGTATGAAAACAAGCACAATTTAAAAACAATCTGATTCTACGGTAGAAGTATTGCATAACTGATTTCACACGCTGTTATACCTGTGACGTCAGCATTATTAATCTCAACTCGTTACCCACCATACAAGTGACTGGCAAACTACCAAAATCTACAGACTAGAAGAAAACCCACAAAATACTGCAATTATACCATATGACTTTTCGAAGTTATGTGCGTATTCATAATATAATGAATTATATCACGTACTTCAACGGTGAAGAAAAACTTCCAGAGGAAACCTGCAGACCTAAAAGTTCTTAGTGTTAGCAATTACAGGTTTCACCATATTATGTTTTTAAATTATCTTTTTTTTAATGTATACAAATATTTGATTTATTGATTTGTTTAAAAATAATCTGGCAACATTAATGCGTGTTTGCAAATTCCTGAATTTATTTTATGATAACAGATTTTATCATATATGTATGTCTGTTTGTAAATTATCCCAATTTAATCACTTCATTATTTTATATAAAAGTGTAAATGTAAATTGATGAACAATATATTTGATTTGTATAAAGATATAACTGGCAACATTGATTTTGAAAATGGCGGACGGTTGTGTACGATAGTCACGGAACAATTGTAAACGAAAAAAAGAAGGATTAAACGTGATTACAAGTTGTATATTGGCCGTATTATTTGGAGAAGCAGTCAACAATCAGAAGTGGTAAGAACTTTTGAGATAAGCCCGAGGTATGTACTAATTGTTTAACTTTTATTTTGCCTAAATATAATGCACAATCGCCATAGATTTGAGATATGCATTCAAAAAAAAAAAGAAATTTCGTGTGAAAGCATGAAATAATATCTAACATGATAAAATTGTTGGTGCGATCTTAGCATATTTTCTAGGTATATTATTGGTTTTAATGTGTTGAGTACCTACACGTGAAAATAATTTAAAAAATTCACCCCATTGTAATGATCCCTAATGTACAATGAATTGCATTTATTTAATATTTTATGGTCTACGTTCTGTGTGGCACACAGATCGGTGGGTAGATTTATATCATAAATTCATATCTAGTTTACTACTATACTTGATGATTCATACTCCCCGGTGCGAACCGGTTGTGCCTAGTCAAAAGAAACACGACAAATAGCTTGCGACGATTTGTACGAAAAATAGTGAGTTTTATACTGTCAATAGTTTCAAGCGAACAAACACATGTGCAGTAACGCAATCGGTGATTTAGTTCGGCTGACCTGCACAATATGTTCGCTATTGATTAATTAATTTATTTATTCACAAACAGAAATTAAAATACTGTTTCAACTTTTATGTTTTACGATGATATAACATAGTGTACCCTACTAATAGATGATTATATTTTTCTTCCTAATTTACATACCCTATCCAATTTAACAAAGATAGTCTCCTATACCACCCTAATACTTATGTCGGTACGGTCAAGTTTTACACCACCTTTGGAAATGAATATTGACGAAAGAAGATCGCATGAGTCTCGTGACCATGCGTTGCGTAATCTTGGAAAGAGACGGAAACATTACCGAAGTCGGTCACGGCGCAAGTATCTTCGACCAATTAATTCGTCTAGCGAAGATCTTAGTAACAATGATATGAAACGAAATCGTGAAGTCTCGTGTACCAGTTCTAGCACGGATACGATGACAAATACCTCCCTGGATTCTGATAGTTCCGCGCGACATTCTAGAGCAAAAACACGAAGGCGGGATAAACAGAAGACTAAAAGAAAATCACGGAGTAAATGTAATGATGATGGCTTCCTTAAGAACTTTGCCAGATACCTAGATAGAAAGGGTTCGAATAGCTTTGAGGGAGCCCAAAATGTTTTGCCTGACTTTGATCCCGACGCGAACGTTTTTACGGCTGATGATTGGATTCGTAAGGTGAATCAGACGGCAAGAGTCTACGGATGGAGCGATAAGCAAATAATTTATTACGCAATCCCTAAGTTGACGGGCAACGCTAAACGGTGGTACCAAAGTAGAAGTTCTGTAAATTTAACATGGAAACAATGGCAGCGTAAAATTTTGAAAACCTTTCCTGACGACAGGAACTACGCAGACCGTCTTTACGAAATGCTTGAGAGGAAAAGTAGACGTGATGAAACACTGGAAGAATATTATCACGATAAGGCTAGGCTCGTCAAAATGTGCGGAATCGTAGGTCCTAATGCCGTTGATTGCGTTATAAACGGTATTTATGATAATAGCATTAGATTAAATGCTCAGGGTTCCAGCTTTAAGCATCCCTCACAGCTTCTGAAATATTTACGTAGAATATCAAGAAGAGTAACCATGCCACCTCGAAAACAGAATTATAAAAATAAGTTTCAAGATAATAAAACTGATAACGGTGACCGGAGTTTCTTGACTTTAAAAAACAATACAGACACTTTTCGGGGAAAACGCAACACACGTTGCTACAATTGTTCTGAAGCTGGTCACGTTGCTATCAACTGCCCAAAACCACTGAAAAGATGTGAAAAGTGTCACCGAATAGGTCATAGTATACAAGAATGCTCACAACGACCCGCAAATTCTCTAACACAGAACATTAGTGAAAAAAATAATTTAGATGCAGATACGAAAAATATACTAAATGTCGCTATGGTTAAGGATAACGTGAATGACAAATATTTTAAAACTATTAGTCTAAATGGTGTTAAGAGATCTAGTTATATTGATTTCGGAAGTCAATGCACACTTATCAAAAACAAGGTTGCAGTGGGTTCTGCGCTACTGTTAGACAAAACAGAGCTTCCAGTGTTAAAAGGATTTGGCCATGGATGCGTTACACCGATAGGACGAACTTCTGTTACAATAGAAATAGACGCAGTTAAGGCAGATATAGACGTCTATGTCGTGGCTGATGAGTTACTACATACTGATGTTATGATAGGCCAATCCTTGACGGAATTGCCAACAGTTACTGTATACAAGACCAGCAATCAATTAACATTGTATACTGACAATACAAGTGCAGAACGGGTGGGAATCATTAATTCCAATGAAGTTACTGTCGAAGGACTTATGGATATAACGGTACACACATTAGATAGAAATTATTCGGAGTTTATGTTTATACCAGGGAATGTTTGTATGGAACAGGACAAAGAATATAGTGTCCTACAAGGAATATACCAGTTTAATAATGGTGTGGGTAATATCATAATCGTTAACTTGTCAGGAGTCCCTTTCGTATTTCCAAAGGGTAGGCTAATTGCCCGCGCTCTCAAGCTACCTAAAAACAGCTGGCACAAAACGAAGCTGGCATCAGTGCCTGTTAACAGTATTTACGATACTGGATCTATTTCATCTGCTTCGAAAGATCGCATCGAACCTATTCCTCTAGACATGATTAATGTAGGTCCAAAGGTCGTTAAAGAACAAAAGCTGCAGCTGCTTAAACTTTTGAACTCATATAGGGATTGCTTTGCACTTAATATGGGAGAGTTAGGATGCACCAATATATCTGAAATGACAATTCGCCTTAACGACGATACACCTGTTGCTTACAGACCTTATCGACTCCCTTACAGCGAACGGACTGTTGTTAGGGAAATGATAGGTAACCTATTAGACAACGGAATAATTCGAGAGTCCACCTCGGCGTACGCAAGTCCTATAGTGTTAGTAAAAAAGAAAAATAATGAGTATAGACTATGCGTGGACTACAGAGCCCTGAATAAAAAGACTGTGAAAGACAGCTACCCTATGCCTCTGATTGAAGACCAGCTAGACAGACTAAGCGGAAAATGTTACTTCACTAGCTTGGACCTGGCATCTGGGTACTATCAAATACCGGTTTCAGAACAGTCTCGACATGTGACAGCCTTTGTAACGCCGGATGGGCATTATGAGTATACTAGGATGCCTTTTGGGCTCGTTAACGCCCCTGCGGTATTCCAAAATATGATAAATAAGGCATTAGGTAACAAACGGTTTGAACTGGCTATCCCATATCTTGATGATTTATTATCGGCGGGAAAAACCTTCTCTGAAGCATTTGAAAAACTTGAACAAATATTGATATTGCTGCGGCAAGCCAGCCTTACACTCAATTTGAGGAAATGCTTCTTCTTCCAGTCAGAAGTAGATTATTTGGGCTATGAAGTATCCGAGACAGGTTTAAGACCGGGAACTAAAAAGACACAAGCAGTTGCCGAATTCCCTACACCAACAAATGTCCATCAAGTACGGCAGTTCGTAGGATTGGCTAGTTTCTTCCGGCGGTTTATATATAATTTTGCTACGCTAGCCAAACCCTTGACCAGTTTGACCAAATCGGACGTCCGTTGGCACTGGGGAAACGAACAAGAAAACTCATTCCAGAGTATAAAAGACAAACTTGTCACCAGACCAATTCTGGCATTATATGATGCCGATTATGAGACTGAAGTACACTGTGATGCTAGCAAAGTTGGAGTTGGGGGCATTTTGCTTCAAAGATCCGATAAGGATAACCCTTTACGACCTGTAGCGTATTTTAGTCGCCAAACCACACGCGAGGAGCAGTTTTGGCACTCATATGAACTTGAGACTATGGCAGTGGTTTTATCGTTGCAAAAGTTTAGAGTATTTTTGATTGGGATCGAATTCAAAGTCGTAACTGATTGCAATGCATTACGCTCCACCCTCACGAAGCGTGACCTACTACCGAAAGTAGCAAGATGGTGGCTTATGCTGCAGGAGTTCAATTTCACAATCCAATATCGACCAGGTCACAACATGCAACATGTAGATGCTTTAAGTCGAAACCCATTGGAGTGTACCCACGAATACAAGGAGATTGAGATTTTACAAATAACCACTAATGACTGGTTGCACACTGTACAAATGACGGATCCGCGGATTAAGCATATTAAGACGATTTTAGAGACGTCAACCGAGGACCTCAAAGACATTTCCAATAATTATGTAGTCCGCGATGGAAAAATATACAGACGCGTGGGCCGAAAACTGAAATGGGTAGTACCTCATGGAGCACGGTGGCGTATCTGTCAGCTTAACCATGACGAAGCAGGGCATTTTTCCTTAGACAAGACATTGGAAAAGATTAGTGCGGATTATTGGTTTCCCAAACTGAAGCGATTTGTTAAGAAGTATGTCGAATCATGTATAAATTGCGCATATAATAAAGAGATGCCTGGTAAGAAATCAGGGTTTTTACACCCGATTCCTAAAGTTCCGTCAATTTTTCATACGATTCATATAGACCATTTAGGGCCATTTGTGAAAAGCAAACGTGGTAATACGCACATTTTTGGAGTGATTGATGGGTTCAGCAAATTTATTATCGTGAAGGCAGTTAAAAACCTAAAGTCTAAAACGACTGTAAAAGTATTAGAGGAAATATTTGCTACTTTTGGTTGTCCGAAAATTATTATATCCGATCAAGGCTCGAGTTTTACTTCCAATGAATTCAAAAGTTTCATAGGATTGATTGGTGTCAAGCACGTATTGAATGCCGTAGCGACACCTCGCGCTAACGGACAGATCGAACGATACAACAGGACAATTTTAAATTCGCTAGCTTCTATGAATCACGGTCTAGATGAGAAGGATTGGGATCTCAATATGGGAAAATTACAGTGGAGTTTAAATAATACAATCAACAAAGGTATTGGAAAGTGTCCTGCAGAAGTCGTTTTCGGAAATAGAACGACTAGTCAAAACGAAAATATCATACGAGGAGCTGTTGAGCCTACATTACCAGCATCAGAAGACGAAAGAGAGGAAGTCAGAAGAAAGGTACAAAACACTATAGCAGAACGTCAAATCAAGATGAAAGTTGATTTCGATAAAACTAGAGCCCCTACAAAGATATACGGTAAAGGCGATTTAGTTATGATCCCCAACCATAACCCTGAAAAAGGCAAAAGCAAGAAACTAGCTCCTAAATTTCGCGGTCCATTTAAAATTACATCTGTCCTTGATAAAGATCGGTATGAAGTTACTAGTATTGATGGTCACTCACGGAAAGAGTATAAAAATATTTACCCAGCAGATCAACTAAAACCATGGATAACCTTCCAATCCTCTCCTACCAGTGAGAAAAGCAGTGATGATGAAGGTACCAGTAGTGATTCCGAGAGTGAAAGTCAACTCCCATTACGTCCTACCTCAAAATCCCTATCCCTATCCTAATAGTTTACAGCTTAGGTACGCTGTAGACGCAGACGGCAGACCGGTGCAATCGGTGTCACCGGCTAGCCTTGAAGTATCCACTTTGTCCGCGGGTGACAAAAAGCAGTCTGCAGTGAACTAAGAATTTTAACCGAGTGAGACTGCAGTAAGGCAGACCGTGTCCCTCGGGTGGCAAACGGCAGCCTGCAGTAAATGAGCAGAATTAAGTGTGTAACAGTGCTGTAAGGCAGACCGTGTCCCTCGGGTGGCAAACGGCAGCCTGCAGCAAATGAGCAGCTTTAAGCGAGTAACAGTGCAGTAAGGCAGACCGTGTCCCTCGGGTGGCAAACGGCAGCCTGCAGTAAATGAGCAAAATTAAGTGTGTAACAGTGCTGTAAGGCAGACCGTGTCCCTCGGGTGGCAAACGGCAGCCTGCGGCGACTTATCCAGCTATATTGACTGACAGTGGTGGACCATATCTTCAGCAGCATTTGCAGTTCGAAGTAACTTCGCATCCTTGTTTGACTATCCAAAATGTTATTTATAATGATTGTTTTGTTGATTAGACTATTGGTGAATGTTAAATGTATACATATATACATTTTTGGATATCATAATAATGCATATAACTTTCCTATTTGTTCTGTATTTCTAAGCAGTTACTAGAGTTTATTACTTTGGAATCATTTGATTTTAAATGTTCATGTCATTTATTTTGTGGGTCAGGCTACATAATGTTTTTTTTTTTTTTATGTTACACTTTAGTACACACTGTGATTATTTTATTTTTATTGTATAGAGCCATACACTTATTGTAGAATGGCCGAGACTATTTAAGAAATGGGGCATTTCTTTAACAGGACGGCCGTCTGTTAGCAATTACAGGTTTCACCATATTATGTTTTTAAATTATCTTTTTTTTAATGTATACAAATATTTGATTTATTGATTTGTTTAAAAATAATCTGGCAACATTAATGCGTGTTTGCAAATTCCTGAATTTATTTTATGATAACAGATTTTATCATATATGTATGTCTGTTTGTAAATTATCCCAATTTAATCACTTCATTATTTTATATAAAAGTGTAAATGTAAATTGATGAACAATATATTTGATTTGTATAAAGATATAACTGGCAACATTGATTTTGAAAATGGCGGACGGTTGTGTACGATAGTCACGGAACAATTGTAAACGAAAAAAAGAAGGATTAAACGTGATTACAAGTTGTATATTGGCCGTATTATTTGGAGAAGCAGTCAACATTAGGAATTTCTCCCGCTCTAGGTCAGCGTGGTGGGCTAAGACCTAAACCCTCTCAGTTGCAGAGGAGGCCCGTGCCTAGCTGTGGAATGTATGGATGTATTAGGGCTGATAATGGATACTCGTATCCCTTGGGATAGTAATAGAAGTTGTACCATTGCGACGTACATTTCGGAATTTGTGTGTGCATCTGATAGAAAACGTCTTTAATAATAAAACCTGGCAAGGCTTACGTAGATTCAGCACTTATGGTCAGTTCCACTACGGCACTAATTAAAGCCCGTCTATACGAATACGAACCAACAAACTGCAATTTAAGATCTTTTGAAACGTTCCAGAAGAGCGACATTATTATATTTTTTGTTATCATTCACTACCTTACACTGCACTCTAGCTACTTTAAAAGGATGTGCTGTTGTTATCAGTCTGCTGTCCCACTAGATGTAAAAATCACAATCGACTTGTCGGTCTTATGGTACAGTAGAACTTCCATAAGTCGAACATTAAGTGATACGCCAAAAAAATCGAGTTACAGAATTTTCAACTTATGGAGGGTTTTGACTGGGGCGGTTTTTTATTCGACATAAAGTGGTTGAGTTTAATACTAATACAAATTGAGTAAGATATATTGCTATGTACGAGATACAGAGGTCCAGTTTAATTTTTCGAGTTACGGAGGTAAAGTATATACCAAAATGCCTTGGAGGGACTCACTGATTATTTCCAGTAAAAGAGGGTTGAGATTTCGAGTAATGGAGGTTTTGGTGTTTGAAGGGAAGAGAACAAAACAATTTTTCGAGATTTTGAGGTTTTCAACTTATCGAGCTTCGACTTAACCAGGTTCTACTGTATTTAGAAATAAGACCAACATAGATCACTGCGCTGTGATTAAAGTTTGCAATTCCGCGTTCCCGCATTCCCGCATTTTTTTGACTCGGCAAGGTAATTCAGCTTTCACTGAAGGCCTATTAGCTCCATCACAACAGCGCGGGCGCATCAGTCAGATCGACCAACCGATCGAGCGAAGTAAAGGATTAAAATTGGTTTATTTGTTTGTTTAGGTAAGATAACACGCAGGAAACCCTATTGATTTCAAACCCCCTACCTTACCTCATAAGAACTATGAAAAAGTAATTTATCTATTAGATATTGTATGAATGTTTCTATTATTATTATTTTTTAATATAGTGTAACTAAACTACAGGTAATAAAGCATTATTATATGCATATTTTTGCATTTTTAAATTGTACTGCGGGGAAAAAAATACTGCGGGATTGCAAACCCTAGCTGTGATCGAACCCACTATTCTATATCATACAACTACAACCAACTACCAACCAACTGCGCCCCACATGGCGTCATCATCTCTTAGGGATGGGTAAAAAATATCGATATATCAAAATATCGATATTTTTTCAGAAAATAATCGATATATATCGTCGATATTTTTATTTTGATAATATCGATATTCGATATTTAATTCTAAATATCAAATTCGATATATTTTTTGTGTTTTTTCAAATTTTACTTTGATCGAGTTAAAGTATAATGATTTAAATTCGCAAAAAAAAGAAAAAAACAACAAGAGCTACTCTCGAGCCTCTAGTTTACGACTATTTATGAAGCTAGGGAAACTAAAATTCTAAAAAAAAAAAAACAATAGGTAAATCTCGTAGTCGCTAAAAATATCGACATATCAAAATATCGATATTTTTTTAGACTGCAAACAACGATATTTTCTAAAAATATCGATACGATATTTTCTAAAAATATCGATACGATATATATCGATATTTTTTTTCCATTTGCCCATCCCTATCATCTCTACATCCAATTGTAAACACATTGAGTAACGCAACACACAAAACCAGTTTCGGACACGACCGAAAACAACTCCCTCGCAAAGACATGCAGTCGGTGTGCGAATTCACAGTACACGACCTTGCATCTAGTGGATACAAACAGACTTAGTTGACAGCTGTGCAATTATGTAGAACTTTATTGACGGTCGAACTGACAGTTAAAAGCTTGATGAAGTGCATTTTGCGAAAAAACTAATCGACATTAAAATCGATTCTGCGCCGTGAGCGCATTTATATAAATACAAATATAACAAAACATAGACATGGGAAAATATTTGAACACACATCTTTATCCCCTTACCTCTACGTTTAGCTAGGCGTTTTTAAGATCCATTTCCAGACCAGATTTATTGCTATATGCAAATAGATTCCTAAAGATTATATGTTTTTTTTAAAACCTATACTGTCCATTAAGAACCATTAAACCTCTAACCCTCGTGGTCTCGCAGTACAAGTATGTGCGATCTAGAAGTCCTGGGTTCGATTCCCGGGTCGGGCAAAGTGTTATTGGGTTTTTCCATTAGGAAATTCTCAGTAGCAGCACGGAGTCTGGAATTGTGCCCGAAAAACGGCAATAGGCTCGCCCCCTATTACGTGGGACTGATACATACCTGGCGAAATGTGGGTGCAGAAATGCACCTCTGCCTACCCCTTCGGGGAATACAGGCGTGAGTTTATGTATGTAAACCTCTAAGCATTATGGTCTAAGTTTAAGGTTGATTGGATTGGAAGCGGTAATGTTTTACAACGATTTGACGTCTCAATGGAGGCTGTTGGAGCAACGAGGCTAAATCTTGACTCGGTCTTGGGTCAAGGGAAACAATTTGTTGCAAAGAATACAATTTTTATAGACTTCTTGGTGGCTATAGAGTGCCTTAACCTTGTTAACAGTGTGTAGGTAGAATATTTTTGTTCTTCGGATACAATATAAGTACGTAGACGTCAAACTACTAGACATTGTCAGCAGCGGTACTTCCATATAAGCCCAAAAGTCCAGCTTGCCTTACAAAATTCCGAATAATAATCTTTAAGCTTTAAATCTTTATTTAACAAAAGCAATTTGACATATAAATGAGAATATCCTGACCCCACAATAAACAATTATAAACTAGACATTACACAATCACGGTGAACGCTTTCGGGTTTCTATGGAAGTATCGCCACTGGACATCATAGGTTTAGACATGTTTCGAAAAGCCTGAGGTGTGAGGTAGGTTATAGGTGAGGCCAACGCATTACTAATTAAAGAGCACTGCATTACTTCATCGTAACTGCAATAAGGTATAATTACTTTTCAGATTCGGCAATCGATTTAGATCAAATATTGAGAAACAAAATTATCTCGATTGTATTGTTTCTCGATCCTCGGCCCTCCTCATCCAACCGCTGACAGCCACCTTGCGGATATCGTCACCGCACCAGTAGCCTGCCCTAGGAGACGCCTATGTCCACAAGTGGACGTGACAAAGGCTGATAGATGATGATGATGCTTGTTTTCAAAAAACATATTCTATATACTCGACATATCGCCGCTCACAAATAAGCTTTGTTACAATACATTATAAAACCACAGACAATAATGTTAAGAAGGTAAAAGTCAAATTATCTTTATTCAAATAGACTTCTACAAGTTCTTTTGAATCGTCAATTTTACACTTTTTAATATTTTTTAAACTATTATATTAAGGATTATGGTATTCAAACATAGCACACTAAGCTAACTAAGCATTGGCATCACGTTGTGTGCACACGCGCAGACGTCGCGCCTCCCTCGCTGACCAACGCGAATAGCCGATGATATCATAGTGACTCGACACATGTTTCAACTTAAATGCCGTTGGGAGCTAAACCCATTCACGACTTCATGCCATACAGATAGGCAGTCAATTGAGTGTGAAGACTAAGATCAAGACATTGATTAAAGTAGGTCGACTGCCTCGTGGTCTCGTAAGTATGTGCCGTGCGATCTAGAGGTCCTGGGTTCGATTCCCGGGTCGGGCAAAGTATTATTGGATTTTTCTATTAGGAAATTCTCAGTATCAGCACGAAGTCTGGAAATGTGCCTGAAAAACGGCAATAGGCTCGCCCCCTATTACGTGGAACTGATACACACCTGGCGAAATGTGGGTGTAGAAATGCATCTCTGCCTACCCCTTCGGAGAATACAGGCGTGAGGTTATGTATGTGTGAAAGTAAGATATTAACATCTGCCTCAATAGACACGGGAATTTATTTCAGCCACGGAGACAGTACCGTGATCACTCGGTGTAAATCCAAAGTGACAACAGCGCACGTGACGATGCTGTCCAAATAGTATAGTTATAGTAACATGCAAGTACTTGGGGAAAAATAGTCGTGATACCAGTTCAAAAATAAACAGATATGTTCTGCATTCATTCATATTTTACACTCAATTGAATAGTGCCTTGGCATTACCTTTTTCGGAGACTATTATTGATTGAGGATCTGGTTTATCATAATCATCATCAGCCCATATAGTCCCACTGCTGGACACGGGCCTGCTCTACAAATGAAAGCTGAAGGGTGAGGGGCTAAAAATATTGCTGAATGTTATTTGTGACTTGAGACCCTTATTACATATAAACACTAATATTGACAGCCCCGTGGCGCAGTTGGCTAGACACCAGCTTGCGAAACGAGAGGCTGCGGGTTCGATCCCCGCACCGAGACAAATGTTTGTGTGATCCACAAATATTTGTTTCTGGTCTGGGTGTTTGTGAGACCGAAAAGTCTCTCGTAGTTTCTGATACCCACGACACAGGACTTGTATCCTAGTGTGGGGTCAGAACTATGTATGTGACTGATGGGTGTATTTATTATATATTTATTTATTACCGTATACAAAGGTGCAAAAATCGATATTAATACGTTCGGATATGCACAAATGCAAATGTAGCATTAATAAAACCCGATAGATTTATCTAGACCTGAAATAGATCCAAGATAGACGCACTAGGATTAAACTTGTACATTCTATATCGGTCTAAATAAAGACCATCTGGAAACGGTCCCATCTGGAATCGGTTCAATTGGATATAATCCGCTCCGATTGCAATTTTACGATTTATATCGACGACTACTTCACTACACGTCTTTATCGGCCCACTTGCGTCCCTCTGATAACTTCGAGCCTACTCTAACACTGTTCTTTAGGTATGCATAAGCATTCATCATCAGCCCATATACGTCTCACTGCTGGGCACGGGCCTTCTCTACAACTGAGAGGGTTTAGGCCTTAGTCCACCACGCTGGTCTAGTGCGCGTTGGCGGACTACACACCTAAGAAATTACTAAGAACTTTTTAGGTGAGCAGGTTTCATCACGATGTTTTCCTTTACCGTTAAAGTACGTGATAATTCATTGTGAATACACACATAAATTCGAAAAGTCAGAGGTGTGTGCCTGGAGTTTGAACCCGCGACCGTCGATATTCTCGACCGCGTGCCTTAACCTCGGGGCCATCACGACTTGTCATAAGCATAATTGCATAAGCATAAAAATCACAGGTATTTGCTTTAGATATGATATCACAACTTTTCCAAGTGTATTCTAAATGAATCACGCTCTTAAAACGGTGAAGTAAAATATCCTTATAAAACCACAAGCATGTTAGTTAGATGTTCATGATGAAATTCTCAGGTGTGTGAAGACTACATTTAAACTAGGCTAGATGACTCTAAACTTTAAACTTAGGCGTGATGGCCTCAAGGTTTAGGCACGCGGTCGAGAATCTCGGCGGTTGCGGGTTCAAACCCCAGGCACACACCTCTGACTTTTCGAAGTTATGTGTGTATTCACAATGATTATCGCGTCCTTTAAGAGTGAAGGAAAACATCGTAATGAAACCTGCACACCTAAAAGTTCTTAGAAATTTCCTAGGTGTGTAGTCCGCCAACCCGCACTAGGCCAGCTAGGTGGACTAAGGCCTAAACCCTCTCAGTTGTAGAGGAGGCCCGTGCCCAGCAGTGGGACGTATATTGTGTAATATTGATAATATCGCGGCGGATGCTGCGTTCCGGCCAGATGCGTCTAGATGCGAGCGGGTAACCGATACATACGGGTCTTGTTATCAACTACGCGCTACTAGACTAGTTAGTATGCATCACAGCTTATTTGTAGGCGACACAAATTACAAAAGACGACATATTTGTGCCGACTGGCGATGGGTATACTTGATCGTTTCTCGCCATTTGGAAAGCAATATATAAGTACATACATCTATTACATACATACATAACCTCACGCCTGTATTCCTCGAAGGGGTGGGCAGGTGCATTTCTGCACCCACATTTCGCCAGGTATGTATCGGTCACACGAAATAGGGGGCAACCTATTGCCTGTTGTTTTTCGGGCACATTTCCGGACTCCGTGCTGCTACTGAGAATTCTTTAATGGCTAACCCAATAACACTTTGCCCGACCCGGGAATCGAACCCAGGGTCTCTAGATCGCACGGCACATACATGATATATTCGGTCTATACAAATGTTTATTGTCAATCTGAGTTTTTTAAGTCCGATAAGAATGCCGCGTTGATCCTATTCACCACGTTACAAATCCAATTCCAAATGTTTAAATCGAATATGAGTTTTGTAAGATCGAAAAGAATGCCGAGTTCATTGTAACTACCGCATCACAAATCCATTTCTTATTTTTCTCTCGCCAAGCGAGTCGCAAAACAAAAAGCTGCTAACCTTTTAAGTATTTAAATAAGGGTCATAAATGGTTTCTAAGTAATGTTAAGACTTGTAACCGATCGTAATAATACTTTATGCCTAGACGGGTAACAATACCGGGTTAATCCCACAATGATGTGGGACAAAGCAATAATAAAAATTCCGAATATTATCAGAAACAATGACCACTGTTTGTGAACACTTTTGTTCAATCCGTATTTATATCAAATCTATTAATTATAATCTGAGTCAGTCAGGTCATCAGGTGCTGAAACCTGCACACCTAAAAGTTCTTAGGAATTTCTTAGGTGTGTAGTCCGCCAACCCGCACTAGGCCAGCGTGGCGGACTAAGGCCTAAACCCTCTCAGTTGTAGAGGAGGGCCGTGCCCAGCCGTGGGACGTATATGGGCTGATGATTATGATGATGAGTATGAGACACACAGTATGGCATGTTGTACAAAGGACACAAACAAGGTATGTAAATGCGATGTCTTACTGTTATCTTTTACATACATACGCATAGCTATAATATAAGATCAGTAATAATTATTTAACTGGTTGTCAGTCATTCGTCACCGGACAAAGTTTGTGGTCATTTCAATTTTGCTACACTATCTACAAGGTCGTCGATATTTCCTCATACAGTTATGTGATAAGTGTTGTTTTTATTTGCTTATTTACCCGGTTAATAGAATTAGGTTTTTGTAAAGAATGCTGTTTAATTTGCGATTTTGTGACTTTGGTCCGAACGAAGATTAAAAATTACTGTGTTCCCCTTTTGGAAAGAAATACCATTTTTTTTATATATTTTTTTATAATTAAACATTCTGTTAAGCTTTGTGATAAAGATTTTTAGTCAAATTAGATGTCTAAGAAAAATATGTCTCTATAAATAATGCGTTGGTAAATAACATATTTAATTACCCATAAACATTTGTTACCTTGCCTAGTCTACAGAAATAATGAAGGAAACAATATTTGTAATTAAGATATATTTAAAAACACCACGTTTCAAAACATATGTTATGGTCTTTTCACGTCTGCCTGCCATATTGAAATGTCAATGTCAAGCAACGCAAAGATTTATTCCACAAACATGACTTTGTATTATTAATTCGAGTGGAATTTTAAAAATGGAAACTAAATCAGGGCGACATCCTCAAAATATATACTGCTCAAAATAAAGGCTGGAAAAAATAAAGAACAAAACTCGTACCGATATGAAGAACGGAACGTGTCCGAACAAAAGGGTATCCAAAACACGAAAACAATAAACCAAATAACGTCACTGCACTACACAACACGACACTCGTTCACGTTGTCACTGCCACATTTCTTGAAAAAAAAACAAAACAAAAAAAATACACTACGAAAGCACTTTCTAAAAAAGTCGAAATTCTAATTTTGAAACGCGTCAGTTACGCGCCGTACGAGCCGGGAGACTGACCTGCGGACGGACGCCATAAACAACGGGCGCGAGCGAGACAGAACAACGTTGCACCTGTGCACTTAAAACTGAATGATTGTTAAAGCGAAACAGAAATAAAACAATAGTTTAATTGGAAAGGGACGGCAGCATCTGCGAGCCTTTTGCGTTTGACGAGGCGAGACGTAATAAGAGGCATTTGATAGTTTTTAATTTGAACTCTAATTGCGTTTAATTAAGGTCGCAATTGGTTATGATGAGGAAAATTTATAAGGCCGCGAACGGTGCATGAGTCAGTTTATTGTCAGGGTCAACATATGGCGAAAAGAGCCGACGTTTGTCCGCCAAATTCCTCGGGCGATGGCACGCCGAGCGTGGTTATATCACGATCGGATCCAGCGAACAAACCGTATGGCTGATGTTAAATATTAATATTCCAACTTCCTGTGCTTGCATTCAAAATCACATAGATTTAAATGTCGATGATGCGATTATCCTAATTCGGCCATATCCTTTGCCAATGCAGGGACGTTTCCGGCCGTTGTGACAACTTCCAATGGCTTACTTCACCAATTGCTTTGACGAATGAATAGTATTAATATAATCATAAAAATTAATCGCTATACCCTAAGATGAAGACCACTAAAAAAAAAATTATTGATGACAAAATATGGTAGACTCATTTTTGACATTTTACTGGCTACAAGGATCTTAAAAAAACATCACCATCATCTAAAACCATCTTTTTTCAATCAATGGGAGAAAAGACATAGAAAACATTAGCTGTCTAGATGTGGACGTTTTCATCATCGTCTTTAGACTTACCACGTCATTATTTACTAAGCCATATCCAGAGACACATACATGCAGGTTCATCTACATACTACATCTTGTATGAATATAATTACAAAATAAAATATGCACAACTTTTAAATGACATTACACATAGAATCATATTCGTTGACCTACCAAAATAGATCAATATCATAATTTGTGGAGACCATGTTTTTAAAACTAACCAAGGCAATATGTTACCATAAACTAATATAACCTGTTAAATAAATTATTCAAAATTATTGTTCAATTTGACAATAATAAATCTACACGTCGGAAATAAGGACTTATAAAAATATCGGTTGATGTCATGCCTTTAATGGTCGGTTGTAAAATGAATTCTATGTAAGCACCGAAATCGGTTACAAAATGGGACAATAATTAGCGGGGTGAAGTGTGAACATCGCGCTATCTCTTTCTTACACATATTTTTATTGCAGTGACGTCACAATGCTTATCGTGCATCCTTTTTAATGTATTAAAATTTAACAATTCCATCAAATTTGATTATTATTTTTGGTATATTTCTAAACACTGCCTCGTTGTATCCTTAGCTTAAGCGCGTGAATACGATTTAGAAGTCCCAGGTTCGATTCCCGAGTTATTGTTTTTCCGATAGAAAATTTCATTACTCTAGAAATATACCAGGTAAAGAACAATAACCTAGCCCCCTATTACTAGGCACTTGAAAAAACAGCTGGCGAAACAAGGTTGTAGAAATACCACTTAATAATACAATACTGAATACAATTGTATTAATATACATATAAATATACGAGTTTTTGACATTTCTGAAGTATAACTCCATATCGAGGAGTTTTCTTGTATTCAATTGTTTACATTATTTTTCAGAGACCTTGAAAATTATTATTGACTGCCTCGTGGTCTCGCGGTACAAGTAGGTATGTGTCGTGCGATCTAGAGGTCCTGGGTTCTTTCCCGGGTCGGGCAGTGTTATTGGGTTTTTCCATTAGGAAATTCTCTGTAACAGCACGGAGTCTGGAAATGTGCCCGAAAAACGGCAATAGGCCCCCCATTACGTGGGACTGATACATACCTGGCGAAATGTGGGTGCAGAAATGCACCTCTGCCTACCCCTTCGGGGAATACAGGCGTGAGTTTATGTATGTGTATATAGTTATTTGATTGTATGATCTATCGATATAATTATGAAGGCACTTCTTTAGAGGAGTCTAAAGAAGAAAAGAAATCCTTTTATATGATTTTATGGAGATAAAATCATATAAAAGGATTTAATCCAGCACAGAGGTATTCCTAAGCCTCACCTCCATCTCCTAGATACGTAAACTCCTTAAAAACTTTCAGATCAATAATTATGAACGGCACAGCGATCGCTTTCCTAGAACACAGAGTATAAACACATCCATACTAAGAATTAACCAATATAATTTTCCTCAAAGGTGTTTCATACAAATGCTAAACTTATTAAATGTCGGGTCTCGGAATCGAACCCGAGTTTACTGCACTGTAAACACCGGTAATGGTTCCGCGAACGACTGCTGGAGAAATTGGAACACTAAAGAAAAAAGTTATTCTTCCGCGTCTAGTTATTTACATCAGCAACCCTTATTACTTGACTATTACTGCGTTTTCGTGTTGCATCCTCAAAATGTATATTTTCAATGCTGTAATGTTTAAACAGCCTCCGTACAGTGGCGCGACTTCCATAGAAGCCCAAAAACGTTAAACGTTAATTGTGTAATGTCTTATTTATATTTGCTTATTATGGAGTCTTAATTTAACAAATTGCTTTTGTTAAACTAAGATTTCAAGCTTAAAAAACATTATTCGGAATTTTAAAAGTCAAAATGGACTTTTGGGCTTCTATGGAAGTACCGCCACTGCCTCCGTAGTAAATTGGATTGGACACTGTAAGCATAGAAAAAGAAGCGGCTGCGATCCCCGCACAGACAAAACCCTTTATATGATCCATTAAATTTTGTTTCGTATCTGGCTGATTGTGATTTCGAAAAGTCTAGTAATTTCTGATGTATAAAAGATTAGATACATGTCTTTAACGTGTCATAAAATCGTATCCAATGTAGACAGGCATAAATATTTTGTGCTATATCTACTTCTGACTGTGACAGTGTATAAGATCAATCCAGTTGTTGACCACCTTAGACGATGTGCAAAACCCTTTACAGCAGTGGCGGTACTTCCATAGAAGCCTATAAGCCCAGCTAGCATTACAAAATTTCGAATAGTAATCTGTATATCTTTACCGAAAGCAATTAGACATATAAATGATAATATCCTGACCCCACAATAAACAATTACAAACTATATATAGCAACTACTTGTATTAGGCGGCGATAAAAGTAAGGGACCCTATGAGGGTGACGTATTGTGTAAATAAAACCTTCTATAATAAATAAAGGAAAAAAAACTATATATAGCACAATTAACGCGTAACGCTTTTGGGCTTCTATACTGCCGGCACTGCTTAACAGCTAGCAGCTTTTGAACAAGCCAACTTAAAAATAGCGACAAAATATAGATAGATGCACTTACCATCAGGTATGATTGCGATATTCCTATCAGTCGCCACCTTACACCCAAGTGTCACTCGTGTCTCCAATAAAGATCACGTACTCACTTACAAAAACCCTAGGAAATCCATTGGCATTACTGGGCTATTTAATTTTTTACCATATATTATCGAGTGTATGACGTAACGCGTCATTGTGATCGACGTGCCGCCTCGCGATGTTGATTTACAGCGCGCACCATTGTGCACACCGTTTTGGTCATTGTACGTGGAAAAATTAACTCCTTAGTGGAGATAATGCGCGTCGAGACACATAACTTATTACGTTCAAACTCTTTTGTGAGGTGGAATTATGAATATTTATATTCATAGCTACCTGTACAGCCATCTATGTACATTCTAGGAGGAAATTTTCTCTTTTCTTTATGGAATCTGGTGTAATGTGTGACGTTAATATTTATAATGATCACCATACATAATAATAAGGGCAGTGAAGTTCAAATAAAGTGACGACTGACAAAAAACAACTATTATCACTAGTCCAAAAAAATATGCCGACCAATTAAATACAGATTTAATTATATGTAGACTTATGCCGCGAATGATATGTGGGTAAAAGCGAGGGTGACAAGCCACATCCTTTCCCCTTTATCCGGGAATATAGAAATATGTATAGTGTAATGAATATGTATGTGTACAATTCCTTACTTATATTACTAATTCCAAAGATTGCTTGTTCCGCTGCCACAGAGTGATAAAGTGACTTGGATGAATTCAAACGCAGACCTTTTATCCCGAAAAAATATAAGGACATTAGGAATCACAAAATAGGTTACAAATATAACTACAGGGACCTTCCATCCTTAAATATTTCTTTCTACAACCAGGTGTCAAGACAGAATAAATCTAAACCTAGTCATCAAACGAGCGATGATCCAATCATTGGAACAGTCGCTAGGTATAGGTGAGCATCTGGTTATCATTGTTTACACGGCTGCCGTCACCGCTGCGTCACTGCGCCGGCATAAAAAACACGACAAAATCAGCGATGTGGCGACATAAACGGATAATTAATAGTTTCATTGAAATGTTCACATCGCAAATGTTGGAACTCCGTCATGGCGGAAATTTACGAATGCTTGGTTTCAATGTTACTGTAGAAATATCTAGGCTGGTATTTGTCTTGTAGTTCTAATAAGACAAGCAGAACAGATATTTTTTTAGATTTGAAAGTTTACAATTTGTCAGCCTCCGTGGCGCAGTTGGCTACACACCAGCTTGCGAAACGAAAGGCTGTGGGTTCGATCATTGCATTGAGACAAATGTTTGTATGATCCACTAATATTTATTATGGGTTTGTAAGATCGAAAATCTATCCATGACACAAAACTTGTATCTAAGTGTGAGGTCAGAAATATGTATGTGACTGTTGGGTGTATTTATTTCTTAATTTAAACAAGGACGTTATAACCTTGAGGTTTCGAGACTCGGTTTATCGAGGCACCATCTCAAAGGTTGCAGGTACGAATCCCAGGCACAATCCTGTGACTTTTCCAAGCTACGTATGAATTCAAAATGAATTATCACGCACTTTAACGGTAATAGAAATCATAGTGGGAAAACCCACTTTACCGTATCTTTACTAACCGCACTTAATAATGGAGAAGGTGTAAGCCAAGCAGTGCGACATGTAAGGGCTAATTATAATGAGGCAAACGGGCAGGTGAGCTAAATAAAGATTAAGAAACTTCAATTTCTCATAACATTTCATCCTATTAGTTATGGAATGCGAATTTTTTTTACACATTCACGGCGGTACGTAAAATCCTTTCTTAATTAAATTTTCGCACAAAAATTATACAAGATACTTTTATCCCGAAAACAAAGAATTTTAAAATTACTCAATGGAGAGTAGTGATGATGGCCTCGAGGATTTGGCGCGCGATCGAGAATCTCAGCCGCCGGTTCAAACCCTAGACAGACACATCTGACTTTTCCAAGGTTTGTGTGTACAAGAATCCTAATTCGATACAATCTCACATATCACTTTCCCCATGCAGAACTTTAAGGAAAAATACATATAGTATATTGTTATTGGTACCAGCATCCCACCGGTACAGTCGCACAGGTGATGTCATACACCCAAACATAAGCAGCCGCGGACGACGAACTGACAAACAACACACAAAGACACACAAACAAATAACATTGGGCAGGTGATGTCAGTGCGCATGCGCATACAGATCGATGTATGCCGATGTTTACAACAACACATCGCATCGAAGAGAAAATACCTAAGTAATTATGAGTTAGTTATTCGAGACACTACATCGTGATGATTGTTACATTCGAAAGAGGCGATCCAGTTGGAAAGATAAAGAAAATCGGGAACATTTTGGTTTTCGTGTTATTGTTTTACTGAATTTAGAAAAAAGAGAAAGAAAGAGTGCAAATTGGCGTGCTTTCGGTCCTGGATTTGTCCCCAGGCATAATAATTTCCTTTTTTTTAAAGAGGAAAGCGCCTTAATCTCCCTTTTCGGTACCTCGGGGGAGGCCGAAAAGGGTATGTCGGGGTCATCGGCCTTCCAACTGAACGCGTGGAACTATTGTTCGCTTGGCTGAGTTGGGTCCCTAACCAAAATCCTACGCCGGCATACCGACTAAAACCTCTTGATGGCCGTCTTGCGCATTTTGGGCGGTACGGTAAATACATGGCGAACGCCCTTAATTGTTTCGCGTTGCCGCCCAGCGCTCTGTCCAAATGTGGACTCCTCTGCGATGGGGGATTCCAGATATCCTCGACTTGGCCCTATAGTAAGCAGACACCATCCAGAATCCCAACACAGTGATACAATGTCGTGGATATCATTAATCCAGAAGAAATATTTGGCTGGGGATCGAACCACAACCTCTCGTTCCACAACCTCACCTAGCCAATTGCGCCACGGAGGCTGTCAAAAATATATTCATTCAAGAATTAAAGATTTGAGAACAACAAGATTCAGCTCGGATGAATTGAACGAAATTCTCGAAGTTATTAATGGGAGAGGATGTTTACTACTCCATCAAGATGTAATTACTGCACAGATTCGTTTGCTGTACATCGACACACTCATACTGGCAGTCTTGTGTGTGTAGAAGTCATTAGCAGCAACGCAACGAAAAACACAAATATTTGCAATTTAAGCATGGCAAAAAAATCTTGGTGCGGGAATTGAAACAACAGCTTCACCTTTCATCATCTGATGCCTTATCAGCTACGTCAAAGGTGTCAAAAATAGAACTAAATCAGGACTAAAATATACGACATTAATTTATATAAAATTGACCTCTTCAATACCGAAGGTCAGCAGACACAAACGTACCACGCGACCTACAATTCGTCCCGTCCCACGTCGTGTTACATTCGGTGACATCATGCTCTCCTGCGTCGTATCCAACGTCTAGATTTTAGCCTAAAGTCTAGATCTAGACGTGTTTTGATCTCAGCTTGTATCGTTGGCGCAGACGTATGCACCGATCTGGTTTGTGCAACTGTCGGTTTGGAAATTTAGAGCTCACGTGTTGTATTAAAATTCGAATTGATAAACTTTGAAATGTAATGCAAGTGTGATTTGAAATGAGGCACGGATTATTTTTATTAGTTTCTGTAATAATTCATAACATCTCATTTTTAATTTGGCATAAAATATCGAGATTTGAGGACCGCACGCGAGGCAATGGAAACAAAAAAATTGCCTTCAAATCGTTGGTCTCATTAATAAAATTGAAATGGAAACGTAAATTCTAATATTATAAAGCAAATATCAAAAAAGTTAAAAACACCAATGTTTCAAGAAGAAAAGTCACAATGCTGAGTAACTATAGACTTCCTACTGCCAAGCAGGAAGTCCAAGTCCTCTCTACAGGTTACGCCAATAGCCTAAATTCTCAAACCTATGCTAGCAGGCTCTTACTTAACATTATCGATACATCATGTATTCATTATCAGCCCATATACGTCCCACTAACGAGCCACGAAGAAGCAGTGATGGCCTCGAGGTTTAGGCGCGCGGTCGAGAATTGCGGCGGTCGCAGGTTCAAACCCCAGGCACACACCTCTGACTTTTCGAAGTTATGTGTGTATTCACAATGAATTATCACTTGCTTTAACGGTGAAGGAAAACATCGTGATAAAACCTGCACACCTAAAAGTTCTTAGGAATTTCTTAGGTGTGTAGTCCGCCAACCCGCACTAGGCTATCGTGGTGGATTAAGGCCTAAACCCTCTCAGATGTAGAGGAGGCCCGTGCCCAGCAGTGGGACGTATCATCATCAGCCCAAATACGTCCCACTGCTGGGCACGGGATTCCTCTACAACTAAGAGGGTTTAGGCCTTAGTCCACCACGATAGCCTAGTGCGGGTTGGCGGACTACACACCTAAGAAATTCCTAAGAACTTTTAGGTATGCAGGTTTCTTCACCGTTAAAGAACGTGATAATTCATTGTGAATACACACATAACTTCGAAAAGTCAGAGGTGTGTGCCAGGTGTTTGAACCTGCGACCGCCTAGATTGTCGACCGCGCGCCTAAACCTCGAGGCCATCACGACTATTTATTAAAAATACGAAAATAACACAAATACGACGAAGAACGTGCTTGTCCCACCAACTAAACTATCAATACAAAATTAGTTTTGTAAAATTCGGCGAAAAGTAATTAAACGTAAGTAAGCGGAGAGAAGCAACAATGGTTCGTATTTATACATGGATCGCGTCTCGTGTGCTCGCACCCGGTGGGCGCGGCGGGCAGTCTCCATCGCGCTCATTGTTGCGCAAAAACCGGTCCACGTCGATATCGCGCACTCATAATGTCACTTGGTCCTTTGTCGGGGGAGTAGCGGGCATTCCCCTAATCATCATCATCATCATCATCAGCCCATATACGTCCCACTGCTGGGCACGGGCCTCCTCTACAACTGAGAAGGTAGAGGTATTCCCCTAATAGTCCTGTGTTTATGTTACCCTAGCCGTAAGGCCACGTTTCTCATTATATAAAAAAGGAACCTATGTTCCTTTCCAAATTTCCATATCCATAGTCCAGTAGTTTGACTTTTATTACAAGCCAAAATCCATATTTTTTTCTGTTTAGAATGGCATGAATTATATGCTGCTCGCGTCTTCGCTCTCGCATCACGTCAACATACAACAATCCCTTACTACGGCCGAAAGAGCTCAACTTAAGACATAATTTGAAACATATTTTTACTAAACATAATGCCAGGAATAAGTGATCCTGGTTGAAATTTCACGTCAATGTAGTTCTCCAAAGCACGTTTTTAAAATACATGAACCTATACAGTAATAGCAGTACGTCAACACATATTGTTGATTGTATTGTTTTCGTGATCTAATCGCCGTATTGTACAATGACACACATATGTACACCGTGTATTATGAATCTGGCTCGCGCCCAACTTCATGTCAATGTGATTTTTTCTTCGCACCAATTCCTCTTAGTAGACATAAATAAAAAGATGAAATAATCAACCTGTTTTTCTTGTGACTAGTTAAAACTAGTTTTATTCGCGAATATTTAGCGCGTAAAATATGAACGCTTAATTGCGCCATTATGATCTCAGAGCTTTAATGACTTTTTCATAAAAATAGGTACGTACATCAGTCGCTGTGAATAAATATATGGGTCGTAGAAATACTAAATCACCATCAAAAATACTTAAATACGCACAATATAGACAGCTTGGCCGCGAGGATGTTTTGGCCTAACAAATACTCAGACTCGGAATAATGATATTAATTTACATTTTCAATTTACATTAATAACATATTATATTTCAATGCCGACATGGAATCGTATTTTTTGCCTTTTAAAGAAGAGATGCGAGCAACTTGCTTAGTAAAATATTATGATATACTTATTGAGATAAATAAGACAAATATATGTATGTGCCTAAACCCTCTCAGTTGTAGAGGAGGCCCGTGCCCGCAGTGGGACGTATATGGGCTGATAATGATATATGTTCCCGAGTTTCTCATACATTCGAGACGAGACTTGAATTTAACTTTGGGGTCAGAACTATGTTCAATCGAGCAATCAATGAAATTATATGCAAAAATACAGGTATATACTATACAGGGTGTATTCAGACCGTGATCGGAAACTAAGGCAGATAATAGCTGCGGTGATTACAAACAACGTGAAATAAAAAAACCCGACAAAAAATAAATAAAAAATATGTTTTCCTTACAACCACATCCATTTTAAATCTATTATTGTTAGGAATACGTAATTTTTTTTATTTTTTGGCGGGATTTTTTTAAGGCCAATGGGGTTGTAATCACCGTCGTTATTACCTGCCTTAGTTCCCGATCACGGTCTCAATACATCCTGTATAATACATATATATATATATATATATGTATATGTACATAGGTAAGCTGTGTATGTGGTATATTTTTCACTCATTCACAGTGCCAATGTACCCAACCACCTATATTTATGTCGGCCCATTCACGTCTCACCGCGTGTGATGTTACAGGAAGCGTGTGTTAGCGCGAGCCCACAAAAATAACAATTCACTATAAAACAGCGGTTTGTTGACGACCAAGGTCGGCGCGGGATCTGAAAATCTGGATGCCTACCGCGAATATCACAGAATTCGTAAATACATACATACATAATACCGTGTAAGCGGAATTGCAGCATACAGCTGAATGAAGGGATCATTGTGGGCTATGTAAATTGTATCTACTATTGTTTGATCTTTGTATCTGTTTTTCGTATAGCCAACAATAAAACTTTTTTCTTTCTTTCTTTCTATATGTCACAGTTGAAACTCTCTGACGATGAAAAGTACTTTTGAAAATCAGTGAAATTGAAGCTACCTTTGACGACAGGCTTTCGACAATTTTATATATTATAAATCGAATATATATCGTATGTTATTGTGTCGAACAAAATTAACAAATGCATCCAATTACATAAAGTCTCGATTCTATACTTAGATGCCATTTTTGTACTCGCGGCCAACAGAAACTACGAAATATTTCGCTCACACGGACGTCCTGAACCGAAACATATTCAACAAACATTCGATTTATTGACGTTTTGAAAAAGTTTGTGCCTGTTTTGTAGTCTGATCTAGTTTAAATTACGCTAAGTTCGTCATTTTACGTCACTACGTCCCATTTAAATGAGAGCATCACTTATGTATGTACAAACTTCTACTTTATTATTGTGATCGATCTTGAATATAAAGATTCTCCATTGATATCAGTCAGTGTATTACCTTGGATTTTCGCGGTAGCGTCCCGATAGTGGCACGCGCCTCGGTCGCTTCAAAACAAACGCGCGTTCATAACTGACGGCTTCCTGGGTTTGAAGTCTTGCCGCAGTACCTAATGGTCCCCTTGGTTTATTCTCGCCTAACAGTAAACTGACAGCGGTTTTGTGGGCTAAAGTTCTATCTATTTTCACGATGTTTACTTTCAACTTTGAGACTCGTGATAAAATTCATCATGAATACATACTATTATTATGATTTTAAAAGTACATACATAGCTCTAGAAGTCGTGATGGCCTCGAGGTTTGGGCACGCGGTCGAGAATCTCGACTTTTCGAAGTTATGTGTGTATTCACAATGAATTATCACGTACTTTAACGGTGAAGGAAAACATCGTGATGAAAACTGCACACCAAAAAAAAAAAAAAGTTCTTAGGAATTTCTTAGGTGTGTAGTCTGCCAACCCGCACTAGGCCAGCGTGGTGGACTAAGGCCTAAACCCTCTCAATGGTAGAGGAGGCCCGTGCCCAGCAGTGGGACGTATATGGGCTGATGATGATGAACATAGCTCATATGCTGAATCACTGAAGATACTTAGGTAGTAAGAAACTTAGGTAACTTTTCTGCATTAAAAATATAATTAATCAGTTATTTTTAGATTCCTAATACTGATCTATGCACAGTTTTCAATCAGTGCGTCCTTGGCTAATACAAAGTGGTGTGAGTGCACATCAGATGAATCAGAACCAGATGCAACACACAAACGGACGTCCTTATTTCATCCGCCAGTTGATACTGTTTCAATTAGCATCTAGGTCTTTGGGTCTTAATTTTATCATATATTTATGATAGCTATGCACCAGATAGTAAGTAAAAGATGTGGTAGGTTTTCATATGGATTATTTCAATAGGATTTATCCATGCCGGGATGTTAAAACAGGCTAGCAGCATTTTGTACGATTACTGAACCACGAGATTATATATTCGATACCTAAGTCGGATTATTAAATTTGTGTTACATATCATCATCATCAGCCCATATATGTCCCACTGCTGGGCACGGGCCTCCTCTACAACTGAGAGGGTTTAGGCCTTAGTCCACCACGCTGGTCTAGTGCGGGTTGGCGGACTACACACCTAAGAAATTCCTAAGAACTTTTAGGTGTGCAGGTTTTATCACGATGTTTTCCTTCGCCGTTAAAGCAAGTGATTATAATATTCATTGTGAATACACACATAACTTCGAAAAGTCAGAGGTGCCTGGGGTTTGAACCTGCGACCGCCGAAATTCTCGACCGCGCGCCTAAACCTCGAGGCCATCACTGCTTGTGTGTGTTACATAAAATAATAGTATTTTTTCTTTTTCATGGGAAAGGAGGCAAACGAGCTAGTGATCGACCTAATGTTAAGTGGTCAACACCGCCCATGAACACCCACAATACCAGAGGAATCATCGGTGTGTTGCCGGCCTTTGAAGAAAATATAGGCTCATATCTTGAAGGTCCCTAAGTCTAGTATCTGTTTGGAAATACCGCCGAAGGAAGCTGACTCTACAAATATGTTTCGCGAGGAAGAAAACTCCGTTTGAACCGCACTGTTGTGGAACGCCATTCGTCTAGAATCTAGATGGTAGGGATAGAACTATAGAAGTATCCTGACTATACTAATAAGTTAAACAGATGATATCGCTCAATCAATTTAATCATGACCCTAAATATCTTGTAATATTTACAAAACAATACCACAACAATTACCCCACGGTAAAAAGACACACTCAGAATAACACAAAGCTATTCATTGATACCTGTTATGATTAAATAGAACGGCGTGAATTCTTATCCAAGATGATCATTGGCGTAAAACTTTATTGAACACAACAGGTTGTTGTTGCGAGCGGCGCTGACAGTGGCAAGGTGTTTCGCCGCGACGTCTCGCAACAGATGGGCGACATTAGGTCGCGCGCAACACACGGCACTATATTACGCACTGACTCGCAGGGTTTATATCAAAAACCGCAATGCTTATTCAGGTAGCTAAAAGGTTAATGTTACAATGCTTGCGGGGAACGTATTCATATCAGTTGATCAAATTTAATTATGTTAGTGGTTAATGAGTAATGATGTGAATGTGTCCATCGTCGAAATTAAACATATGTATTTGTTGACACTATTGATATGAATGACTGTTATTAATCATCATCCTCATTATCAGCTCATATACGTCCCACTGTTGAGCACGGGCCTCTTCTATAATTGACAGGGTTTAAGCCTTAGTCCACCACGCTGGCGTAGTACGGGATGTCGAACTACACACTTAAGAAATTCCTAAGAACTTTTAGGTGAGCAGGTTTCCTCACGATGGTTTTCTTCATCATTAATGTAAGTGATAATTCATTATGAATACACATATAACTTCGAAAAACAGAAGTGATTCTCGACCTCGCGCCTAAACCTCCCGACGGCCTAAGGCCCTCACTACTTTCGTTATTGATATGAACCAATAAAGTTTGTCTCGTCTATATTAGACGGACATATTGTTTAGAGTTGTTATCGTAAACGTGCCTCAAAATATTAAAATTTACATCAGTTTCAGTTACATAACTATGTCATTTTAATTTTTGATAAAACTCAAATACCCACCATGAATTTACAAAAATAAATGATCATTTTAATTATACAATACAATTATTATATGCTGTCATGTTCTATTATGTCCGTTGTGTGTTCCGTCCAATCTTAACACGAGACTAAATAGCCTTAAAATATAAAAATACGAACAGCGCTTATTTTAACCATAAACCGCGGCGTTCCATCGCACAATACCCAGCCGAGTGTTTACATGAATCACCTGCCTCGGCCGGTGGATTTACCCTTGTTGTTGTTTTTTTTTTTATCGCACAGTCACGTATGTTGCGAGAACACTGTGTATATAAAATGTACACGAGCTCGTAAAAATACATAAAGAATATTGTTTGAAACACCTTGAAACGAACATATTTTCAATTAACTACCGCTGGCGTACCTTATGATATTGAACAGGAGCTCTTTGTACACAACAACGTGTTTGGAAATATATTTAAAATATACAGATGTGTTTTTTGAGTTGTTGGTCTAGTTTCTTGGTATTCTTTTGTGCTTTTGTCCACAATTAATAACAAATATGTATGTTTCATCAATAGATCAGCTGTAATTATATGTCAATTGACATGGTCGTGATAGCCTCGAGGTTTAGGCACGCGGTCGAGAATCTCGGCGGTCGCGGGTTCAAACCCCAGGCACACACCTCTGACTTTTCGAATTTGTGTATATTCACAAATAATTATCACGTACTTTAACGGAGAAGGAAAACATCATGATGAAACCTGCACACCGAAAACTTCTTAGGAATTCCTTAGGTGTGTAGTCCGCACTAGGCCAGCGTGGTGGAATAATGCCTAAACCCTCTCAGTTGTAGAGGAGGTCCGTGCCCAGCAGTGGAACGTATATGGGCTGATGATGAGTATGAGACACACGGTTGGATACAAACCTTCTCTACGGTTAGGGTTCGATGTCATTTCATGTCATTTCAAGAACTTCAGATACCTAATAAATTCTATTTGAAGAATTTGAGGTAGCAATGTTCCTTGCGAATCTATTCATTGGGAATATCCATATTAGTCCATAAAACCAGAGGTGTGTACTGGGATTCGAATTCACGACCGTCAAGATGACCAGATCGCGTGCTTAGTCCGCAAGGCCATCCATCATACTTACAAGCATATCAATGAGCATATGTAAGAATAAACGAACCTAATTCCTCCAGTAATCAGACCACAAAACTACACTTCTAAAGTTTCTACATACATACATAAACTCACGCCTGTATTCCCCGAAGCGGTAGGCAGAGGTGCATTTCTGCACCCACATTTCGCCAGGTATGTATCAGTCCCACGTAATAGGGGGCGAGCCTATTGCCGTTTTTCGGGCACATTTCCAGACTCCGTGCTGTTACTGAGAATTTCCTAATGGAAAAACCCAATAACACTTTGCCCGGCCCGGGAATCGAACCCAGGACCTCTAGATCCCACGGCACATACTTGTACCGCGAGACCACGAGGCAGTCTTTCAGGTTCTATTTTTCATAAACACCTAAGATATGAAAATGGAAGTCGATTTATTTTAATTCTATAATATTTTTAATGTGTGTTATTATATTGGCTGACCTCAACACACACATAACCAACAAATGACATGCTACAATACCAACAAACGCTTGAGCAAACATTTGCCAAACTTTTTACGAAATCCATTATATTCCAAAATGTTTCCTTAAACGACTAGTTTTTTAAACACGCCGTGTTAAATAGTTGCAAATGGATATAAAATGTTCTAACATGGTCAATTTTAACTTCCTTATACGATTTTGTTTATATATATGACATCATCAGTGTGAACTCATAATAATTTACGCCGGCTTGAATTGAAAGTTTGTTATGGCGTACAACGCCATCTGTGGGCGAGTAGTAAAACGAGTGTATTAAAAATACATGATATACGAGACGGTGTAAATATCTCTTTGCATATTCACTGTAAATTTTTTTATTATTTTATTAATAGACCCGGAAACAAAGCAAAAATATCTTTATATTATGAGTATTATCCTAAATGTAGGGTTTTGTAGTGTACTACTAAGATACCAAATTATATTCATAGAATAAATGAAACTGTGTGCCACCTTGCGTCGCGTAGCCGTACTACACCTTGTTAACATAAATCCTAGATGGCGCTGTAAAATACTTTAGTACTCACCCAGTCACTGGCGTCTGGATATAATAAAAACTTACCTGAAACAAATAAATAACAATTAGGAAAAAATTAATATATTTTACATATATCACACAGAGTCTATCTTTAAGAGGTGGTGAGATGTATACCCATTACCCACAACCGCGTTTTACCACCAGTATGTTTCGCTAGATGGCAGTACCTATTTTTAACATTTGACCTTTTAAACGAACTAAATTTTTCGCTATGAGTGTCTATTAAAACATTGTTTACATTTTTATAACACACATACAAATAGTCATAATTATATCAAAAAACCAGATGCGTAATTGAGTCCGTAAGCCAGAACAACTCTCCTGGTGATTGAGATTACACTTCCTTTGCCAAAAGTTAATTCATAAATCGATCTGAGGAAGTGGCGGATTTACACATTTGCCGCCACTACCGCCCTCTGCAATTCAATAGCGTAGTTATAACATAATTTTGTCCGTTATTATAATATTAAAGCTTTCTCTACGACGAAACAAAACAAGACCAAAATCTAACACCCTACACTTTATTGCCCCCCGGCAGCTCCGTGGCGTAGATGGTTTGATACCAGCTTGCGAAACGCCACAGGTTCGATCCCCGCACCGAGACAAATTTTTGTGTGATCCACAAATATTTTTCGGGTCTGAGTGTTTGTGAGACCTAAAAGTCTCTCGTAGTTTCTGATACGTACGACACAGGACTTGTATCCTCGTGTAGGGTCAGGATAATTGTATGTGACTATTGGGTGTATTTGTTTTATTTTACATTTATTGACACAATATAAAAAAAGATATACACTACTAATTGCTGTCCAAGTATTATTACTTTTTTTTACCGAATCGTAATCTTCACGGCTTCAAACTAAACGGGAGGTACGTAAAAATTACAATTATTTATTCTTTTCAAAACGACGACAAACACAAACACCATCTAGTCATAGAAAAGAAACGCTTTCATAGAGAGCTTATCAGCAGGAATATAAACTGTCCCGCACATTCAATAACTAGAAACAACTGGGTTGGATCGTTGCATTGTTGTTTAAAAGAGTTCTATCCATTGTTCTACGATAGTGCTATCAGGTATAGGTACACATAGAAGAGTATGACGTGGACATCCGTACATGACGACATATTTAACTTATACAGAATGTATTCAGACCGTGATCGGAATATATAGCCCTCCTCACCGATTTCGGTGACAGC
Source organism: Hemaris fuciformis (assembly GCA_907164795.1). NCBI lineage: Eukaryota > Metazoa > Arthropoda > Insecta > Lepidoptera > Sphingidae > Hemaris > Hemaris fuciformis. The sequence continues at coordinate 8,821,249 of OU015457.1, read as the reverse complement.
GACCCCAACTACAATCTTCGATCATGGGCCCTAATGTGGCTTGCTAAGCCGAATTTGGTTTTAAATACCCGGTCGCAAGTTGAACAGTAGAGTTGGCCCTGGGTATTATAGGCGTATGTGTAGGAGGGCTTAGGTTTTTGTTTTTGCATTCTTCTTTTTTCGTCTAGTGCTGCCAAACGACCATCCTCAAATGTTTTAACACTTTTAAAGATGGTGGAGCGCCAGACCGACCTATTTGATGCCAGCTCCTCCCAACACTCTGGGTTAATACAGCAAGCCTTCAAGTGCCGCTTTAACACGTCCTTGTAACGCAGGTACTGACCACCTTGCCTACGTCTACCTTCAGCTAGCTCAGAGTAGAAGACCGCTTTGGGTAGGCGGTTGTCATCCATACGAAGAACGTGACCACACCACCTGAGTTGCCGTTGCATAAGTAATGCTTCCATTCCACACATGCCAGAGCGACGAAGAACTTCCGTGTTGGACACGCGGTCTTGCCACTTAATTTTCAAGATTGACCTGAGACATCGGATATGAAATGTGTCTAGCTTTTTTATATCAGGTCTGTAAACACACCATGATTCTGCACCGTATAAAAGTACTGGTAAGATCAATGCCTTGTAGACATTAATTTTAGTTGTTAACTAAGGCAGGTAATAGCTACGGCATTACGTACCCCCTGGCGTTAAAAAAAAATCCAGACAAAAAATAGTTTTTTTGCCGTTTTCCTAACAAGCACATACATTTTATACTAATGGTTATTAGGAAAACTGGCACGACAAATTATCTCGTACTTTAACAGTGAAGGAAAACATCGTGAGGAAACCTGCACACCTAAAAGTTTTTAGAAATTTCTTAGGTGTGGTCTGTCAACCCGTACCAGGCCAGCGTGACAAACTAAGGTGTAAACCTTCTCATTTGTAGAAGAGGCTCATGCCCAGCAGTGGGACGTATATGGAATGATGACGACGACAAAGTGACAACGCTTTACCTGATGGTAAATAAGCCGTACAAACAGAGCAAGTAGATTCGAGAGTAAACCTTCGGCAGTCAATACGCGTATGGATACGCGTATTCCCCGAAGGGGTAGGCAAAGGCTCATTTCTGCACCCACATTTCCCCAGGTATGTATCAATGATGTGCTACTGAGAATTTCATAATGGAAAAACCCAATAACCACATAAGTTTTGTCTGTCATATTGCATTTGTTTATCACGAGAATCTATCACCTTGAAGCCGATAGCTTCCCCACCATATTTACACAAAGAGAGAAAAGATACGAGACATCTCCACCCACCAACGAGGCACGCAGGGAGATGTCGCACGCGGACCGCCGACCGGGCGACACAACTATCTTAATTAAGCACAGTAGAGCGAGCCGCGGCCCCATTGTGTCACCACGACGTGTGGACATAACGACGTGCGCTGGCGATACTATCTAGGGTTCTACAGCCCGAGAGCACTTGCGAAACTCACAGAACATTATTATTACTTTTTAATGTAAAAAGGAGGCAAACGAGCTAGTGAGCCACCTGATGTTAAGTGGTCAACACCGCCCATGAACACCCACAATACCAGAGAACTCATCGGTGTGTTGTCGGCCTTTGAGGAGAATTAGGCTCTCTTGACGACTTGAGAAAGGTGGCGGGTAGCGGATGGATGAGGGCTGCTCAAGACCGGGATGGTTGGCGCCTACTTGGGGAGGCCTTCGTTCAGCAGTGTACGGCGATAGGCTGAATATATATATAGGCTCTCTTCTTGAAGGAAATGTTTGAAACGCATGAAGCCTGCAAGTCTTGTGGTGCTCATGGTATTCATATAAGCCCGGATTTTAACACCCTCTTGATATAAGAACCGTCTTCAGGACTAGTAGCAGCACTGGAGTGGGATGTTTTAGCCATTGTGGCATCCTTACTAACAGTACAATATTTTTAGCACTACAATAATTTTATTTAAATAGAACCTTTTAATCACGCGGTAATGCCGTTACCAGGATGATGTCGCATGTATTGCCCCAAAGGTTAAGTTCGGTTCGAGGTGCATTCCTGCACCCACATTTCAACATTGGTATTTTTGTCCCACGTACCTAATAAGGGGCGAGCCTAGAGAAGCCTAGAGAGTTACCCAATGGAAAAACGCAATAACACTTTGCCCGACTCTGAAATCCATATCAGCACCTCTACATTGCACTTACATACTTTCAATTTTTTTGGGTATCAATTAGGCTATATTGGCCGTTAGTTTATGTAAAGATGAAAATAACCTCGAAATGCCGAGTTGGAAGGTCTCAACTTTAAACATAACTCTACCCCGCTATTCTATTATCATCCTAGCTACCTAAAGAGGTAGTCAATATTCCTCTCGTCAAAAACGGCCTCAGTCCATCAATATTCCCTTATTTTATTGCACCACGTCGGCCCAATTCTCCGAGCCCGTTTCGCATTTATACGCACTGCGCGATATTTACGGTGTGTATCGCTGTCGGTCCCGCGTCGTTTTGACGTTGCGTAACGTAAATACACCGCGGATGCGTCGTAAAATGGTAAAATATGTTCGACGGGCAGCTTTTTATACAATCAATCAACTGGCGACTACTAGCGGTTTTGTGTAGTACCGCCACGGCGAGATAGTTTACTATACGTGAAAATTGTTAAGAAAAAATTATATTTATGCAATGTTTCATTCGAAAAGTCAATCTAAACCTCGAGGCCAACACAACTTTTCCAAGTTATGTGTGTATTCACAATGAATCATCATTTACTTTACGGTGAAGGAAAACATCGTGAGGAAAGCGGCATACCTAAAAGTTCATAGGTGTGTAGTCCGCACTAGGCCAGCGCGGTGGACTAAGCCTTGAACCCTCTCAGTTGTAAAGGAGACCCGTGCCTAGCAGTGGGACGTATAAGGGCTGATGATGATTTATAACATTAATGACTTGCCTTACTACGTAGGGGATAAAAACGATATAGTGCTGTTTGCGGATGATACGTCTCTAATATTTAACGTGAAAAGACGTCTTGATAATTTTGACGAAGTAAACAATGCACTTAGTAAAGTTGTTCAGTGGTTTAAGAATAATAATTTACTTTTGAATGCGAAAAAAACTAAATGTGTAAAATTCACAATGCCCAATGTTAAGCAATTAAAAACCACTGTACAAATTAATGGTGAAGAACTGGATCCTGTTGCGTCAACTACATTTCTGGGCATTACGGTAGACGCTAAACTCCAGTGGGGACCGCACATTCAACAATTGGCAAGCAAATTAAGTTCAGCGGCATATGCAGTAAAAAAGATCAGACATCTAACTGACGAGGAAACGGCAAGAATGGTTTATTTTAGCTATTTCCATAGCTTAATGTCGTATGGTATTCTTTTGTGGGGAGCTGCTGCGGACATTAACTCTATTTTTGTTTTGCAAAAAAGAGCCATTAGGGCTATTTATAATTTAAGTCCCAAGGCTTCACTTAGGGAAAAATTTAAGGATATAAATATTCTTACCGTCACTTGTCAGTTTATATACGAAAACCTTATATACGTTCAAAAGAATCTTGATCAATTTAATAAAATTTGTAATGTACACAATAAAAATACTAGGAACAAATGTAATCTAGTTCAACACGTAACTCGTCTCCGGAAAGTTCATAACTCTTTTATGGGGCAATGTATACGCTTCTATAACAAACTTCCGAAGGATATTAGGGAGCTTCCCTTGAATAAGTTTAAAGAATTAATAAAAGAAAAACTTTACCAAAAAGCATACTATAAAATTTCAGATTTTATTGAAGATAGTAAGCCCTGGGAGTAAGTAAATTGATCGGAGTTTTATTGTGTTGCTACAGTTTGTATCGTTATGAAATGTATCATTATGACATGTATCGTTATGACATTTAACGTTATGACATTTATCATGTAAAATTGAAACTGTTTATTAAAAAAAATATGCAATTTTTTATTTAAAAAAAAAAATTACATTTCGTGTTGCTGAGGGAGTTTCTTGCCGTTTCTTCTCCACAGCTATAACACGTTTCGAAGCGGCAATAGTTTAATAGTTTAAAAAAATATTAAAAAGTGTAAAATTGACGATTCAAAAGAACTTGTAAAAGTCTATTTGAATAAAGATAATTTGACTTTGACTTTGACTTTAAAATATATCGTGTACGCCACAATTGATGAATATAAATAATTATCCTACTTATTTAGTGATGTTGCGTACATTGCATAATAACAGAGTTCGTCGACGCATTAGATATTATAAGTAGCAACAGATTAGAAAAAAGAATCAAAAATAAAACTACTGCCTCAAGCACAACTTTTAATTCTAGTTCCGTATATTATCTGGAAAAGAACGCAGTTAGCGATAAGACCGCCTGTTGTAGCTATTTTTCCCTCAACATTGTTTATCTCATTTTTGTCGTATATAGTACGGCGTACAATAAAGTATATAAAACAAAAGAAACACAGAAGAGTTCTAAGCCAATACATCAGACGAAGCATCAAAAACGCGCCATATAATAATAACATTTTATTGCTCAATGGAACAATATGTTCCGTACACATTCTGCACAAGAATAACAACTGACGCGTTTACATCGCTCGTTAATAATTACAAAGTGAAACAATAATTCGCCAAACATCCCGCATTGTGAATAATAATTATGCATTTATTATTAATATGAAGATTGTTGCAAAACTAAATGTGCGCAAATAATATGGATTCATTGCCAATAGTTATATTTACTGAGGATCGCTTCTAATTTGCGCAGGAACAGTTGATTTAGATATAAATACGATATAGTACAATGTAAATTTCAAATCGTATAGACCAAAGCATGAATGGATATAATGAATGTGATATAAGAAATATTTGAAGAACTACGATACTAAAATTGGTATCTTTAAGTTCAAATGAAGAAATAATTGATTTATTGGGATTATAAAAGGACGTTATATTAATAAACGATTACAAAACAATCATTTAAGCATTTCGACATCTAGGAAACCCAATGAGTTAACTCAACGATTCGAAAATTGGAAGTCTGTTATTTATACCTGTATTGTATAATAGACAGTTTAAATGCTTTTCAAGAGAAAAGAATATAATATGTTACGAACCAGAACCTAAAACATGCAACTTATTCTCGAAAATTAGTTAGCAGTTGATATCACTGACTGCAACAGATGCTCGTCAACAAATTTCCCAGGATACGTCCAGCTGATCGCGGAGTATTCCTATCTGGAATTTAGCAGCGCATGCGCAACCGATCTAAATTAGTTGTGAACGATTTCGTTAATAATCAAACCACGTGCCAAATTCGCGGGTAATTTTGTGTTTCGATGAATAACATATCGCCTGACATCTACTGGTATCCAAAACAAACAGCAGTATTTACACGGAACAGCTGGTCGACACTTAGGAGTCAATATTTACGTTCGCAATGAACATAAAATCTTAGAATAATTTTATGATTCTGAATAGTGACTATTGTATCAGGATGAACATACAAATAGTCTGTTCAGATGCGGTTGTTATGGCCTTATAGACATCCTTATGCCAATAAAAATTTGAAGTTACCCGTCATACATTGTTTCTCCTTTACGTAGGACCTATTTAAACAGAGTGAATGCTCAATCAAAGATTTATCGTAACTTATTTTGTCTATGACTATGACTTTTTCATTTTAGTATTATAAATTGCGTTCTCTGTCTGAATTGTAAAAGGAAACACATACATACATACATGTATGTGTTTCCTTTTACATAAACTCACGCCTGTATTCCCCGAAGGGGTAGGCAGAGGTGCATTTCTACACCCACATTTCGCCAGGTATGTATCAGTCCCACGTAATAGGGGGCGAGCCTATTGCCGTTTTTCGGGCACATTTCCAGACTCCGTGCTGTTACTGAGAATTTCCTAATGGAAAAACCCAATAACACTTTGCCCGACCTGGGAATCGAACCCAGGACCTCTAGATCGCACGGCAAATACTTTTACCGCGAGGCCACGAGGCAGTCGATAAAAGGAAACGATTAGTCGAAAAGAAATGCAATAGATTGCTGGCATCAGAGTACACTGAACTAAAGGAAACAAAAAAATAAAAGACAAAAAAGAGTTTTGTCCTTTATAGCCAATCACGAAACATACTGTCTTCATGAATGCAATCGAGACGTGAATGTACGGTTATTAAAGCGACTTTGAAATATGCAAATACACCGTCTGACTAAGATAGTTAACTGTCGTAGTAAAATAAATCGACGTTAAAACCATTAGTAACATGGTACAGGTATGATGCAATTTCTCCTAAAACAAATTCCAGACGTGTAAGAATATTAAACGAGTGTATATATCGGCCGGGCGGTGCGTCTGTATATACGTGGTGGATGTAACGTGCGCGCTGACAGATATTCATTGCATGAACATACGCGCAATTTCTAGTGTACCCTAAATTAGTGATGGCCTCGTGGTTAAGGCACGCGGTCGAGAATCTCGGCGGTTGCGGCTTCAAACCCCAGGCACACCTCTCTGACTTTTCGAAGTTATGTGTGTATTCACAATTAATTATCGCGTTCTTTAACGGTGAAGGAAAACATCGTGGGGAAACCTACACATTTAAAATTTCTTAGGAATTTACATACATACATACATAAACTCACGCCTGTATTCCCCGAAGGGGTAGGCAGAGGTGCATTTCTGCACCCACATTTCGCCAAGTATGTATCAGTCCCACGTAATAGGGGGCGAGCCTATTGCCGTTTTTCGGGCACATTTCCAGACTCCGTGCTGTTACCGAGAATTTCCTAATGGAAAAACCCAATAACACTTTGCCCGACCCGGGAATCGAACCCAGGACCTCTAGATCGCACGGCACATACTTATACCGCGAGACCACGAGGCAGTCGGAATTCTTAGGAATTTCTTAGGTGTGTAGTCCACCAACCCGCACTAGCGTGGTGGACTAAGGCGGAGACCCTCTCAATTGTAGATGAGACCCGTGCCTAGTAGTGGGACGTATATGGGCTTATGATGAAAATAAAGATTCGTAGAGCAATGGGGAAGATTCAAAAACAAGAAAATCTCGAACCCACCAAACGTGGGATACTTAATGAGTGCCACCCCTCCAAACATACAAGCGTAAGCATATGTAAGGTATTTTAACAAACATGACATACCGAATGTCGTTTCAGAAACTTTCCATCGCTTTCATTGAGAAACCGGCGGCTAGATTTTAGCTCGTGTTGTAAATAATGTGTATAATTAGAAGCGTACACGGTACTGAGGAGCGGCGGGTTGAGGGAGGAGAGAGAGGGGCGGTGAGGCGGCGCACCACGCGTGCCGACATAATGAATGGATGTGTGTAAACATCGGCTAGTTGCTTCACGTTGCTGCTGTACAACTATTCACCTGATTCCTAACATACATTACGCAATTTATTGTCGAATCAAAATAGTATCGATATTTTTAAAAATCTTATTCAAATTTTCATGCCTTAGGGCCTAGACGTCTGCTGCCTACAGAATATGATTTTGGTAGTCTAGGGTTAAAGTTTAAGTTCTTTGTTACAAGAACAGCAAGTTAGCAAGTTAGTTAGCAAGTTACAGATTACAAAAAGGAACTTCTTACTCAAGTAATATTAACACGCATCGATCCGAAAAATAACCTACTACATCCGTAATCATCGACATGGCCTCCAGCATTAGTATGCACTTAGATATGACTAATATTACGTTAGGTTCAAATAAATCACATTGTAAGATACACCGAACTTACGCAATAGACAAAGTCACAAATAACTTGAATGAAAGTGGCATAAATGATCACGAGGTTTTCCTCTACGTTAGGTAACTTTCATACATTTTGGTGTCCTTTATTTGCGAATACGATTGTAAAATATGACTATGTCTAAGGCCTTTGGAAGTCTTTGGAGGAAACATTCAGCAACAAATTGTAGCGCTTAATTTTAAAGCAATTCACAGAACAGCTGAATAAGATTAGAAGGGAAATAGACAGTATTTTGTATGAGTGTCGCCACTTGTCTGTCACATATTCATTCTACTACGATCACACGACCAATGATAAAAATTTCAAACAAAAATGAAGGGCTGCTATAGGTTTTCACATATTTATAAAAGTCTTGATATTAACTTGACTTACTTAACTTATCTTGAAGCGGCCGTGTCAAACATGTAATAGTCGAATCGTGGGTTCGACACGCCGCGCATGCTGACATTTCCTTTGAAATGAAATAATATTTATTGAATCTATAAAATGTCAAATACATCACTTAGATTCAGTCATTTCAAAATTTACCACCCTGTTCGGAAGGCAGTCATAACTAGAGAAAAACGGGCAGGAAACTCTAGTGTTGCTCTTTTCTCTCTTACAATATTGATACAAAGACTAAATTTCCCGAATTAGGGCAGTTCATTAATACAATCTCATTAGTACTGAATATGAGAATAGTCTTTCTAGTCTTATTCAACTGTTCTGTGAAGCAACCTATTGATTCCTATGGTTGATTCCCCCATCAGCAGCTACTCCACCGACCTGTCTGCAGTTTGTCCGCGGTGAGGCTGCGCAGAAGCCGTTTGATGCTGCGACGCCTGCGCACTCCGCACGTCTCCTCCGTACCACTCATGTTGAATTCACTTCACATTGTTCACTAGTACACTGTCTTTTGTTATCGTGTTTGGATCGCTTTGGTTATTGTATGTTTTTATTGTGAACTGTGTGAATGAGATATTTTTATAATTTATAATAAATACATACATAGTTCTGACGCCACATTAAGATACAAGTCTTGTGTGGTGGGTATCAGAAACTAAATAATAAATAAATACACCCAACAGTTACATACCTACATAATTCTGACGCCACATTAAGATACAAGTCTTGTGTGGTGGGTATCAGAAACTACGAGAGACTTTTCGGTCTCATAGTCATAAACACCCAGACCCGAAACTAATATTTGTGCATCACACAAACATATGTCTCGGTGTGGGGATCGAACATGCGGCCTCTCGTTTCGCAAGCTGGTATCTAGCAAACTGCGCCGCGGCGCTGTCAAATTGAGCGAACGCATTTCATGGTAATTGACAAGACACTTTTTAGATAGTAAAACGAATAAGAATCTGTCACCGGTCAACACAATCACGCCGACCATTTGGCAGTCGGATATACAAGTACACAGGCTAAAAATTTTAAACGCTGAAAGTTGAGAATTCTTCTGCAGTATTCTATAAACCGTTCCACACCTGTGATGGATCTAATCCCTAAGTCCTCCAAATTGTCGACGCTTGTGTTCAGCAGTAAGACGTACATGAGCTCATACATATTTATTTAATCACATATTTTCTTATTTCCCCAAAGCATCGAGCGCTGAATGCCAGCAAAAGGTTATTGAGCGGCTGCTAACGCCACAAACCATTCGCGAAACTCATCCCGCTGAATATTTCACACGGCAGGCACTGATTAGTTTCTGTTTTTATATTGGCGAGTAGTTCCCAAGGTTATTGGGGCAAAAAAGCTAATTGGAACGCCTCAATTAGTCTGGGTATATGGGAATGCCTATGTAAAGTACATCATAAGGTTGATATTAGCCTGTGTGGTTTGTGATGTTCTAGTGGCCATCATTGTCTTATCTACCATAACATTTCAGATAGTGGCATATGAGATAATGGTATAAAAAACAACAAAAATTGGACAGTATAAATGGTGAATGATGGTCTGAATATTTAGTCACGCCGACATTTCAAAATCATGTATATGTATACTTAAAGAAATACCACGCAAAAAAAAAAGGGAAATAAATAAATACACCCAACAGTCACATACATATTACATACCTAGTTCTGACCCCACACTAAGATACAAGTCTTGTGCCGTGGGTATCAGAAACTACGAGGGACTTTTCGGTCTCACATCCACCCAGACCCGAAACAAATATTTGTGGATCACACAAACATTTGTCTCGGTGCGGGGATCGAAACCGCGGCCTCTCGTTTCGCAAGCTGGTGTCTAGCCAACTGCGCCACGGGGCTGTCGTTATTTTTTCTACTATATCTCCTCGACATATAACAGTATACAGTATCTATATAATATCGAGTCCTCTCGATTGACGCGGGATAGAGGCTGGTCTGTGTATTTAATTATTTCATTCACCACACACATTGCTATTAAACTAATACGTGAGCTTTTAAAAACATTATGATGTGCCGAAAAATCCGTGCGAAAAATCTGTTACCTAATCCCTTGATGGGTCGGCATTCGCCACGCATCGTGGGCGGCGTGATTAGATAACTCCTGCGCCGTGCCACTCACACAACCGCATGCAGATTGTGAAGGGGTATGAGGAAGAGGGTCGGAGGTTGGGAGGGGTTTAATTAATTACATACGGGAAGGTCGAACGATTTTTTTTTTCTTTATGGAAAAAGGAGGCAAACGAGCAAGTGAGCCACCTGATGTTAAGTGGTCAGCACCGCCCATGGACGCCCATAATACCAGAGGAATTATCGGTGTGTTGCCGGCCTTTGAGGAAAATATAGGCTCTCTTCTTGAAGGCCCCTAAGTCGTATCTGTTTGGAAATATCGCCGAGGCAAGCGGATTCCACAAACATGTTGTGCGAGGAAGAAAACACCGTTTGAACCGCACTGTAGAAGAACGCCATTCATCCAGATGGTAATTTTAAAAAGTAAACACAATTTCAAGCAAACTTTAACAACTTGTATGTGGAAAACGTTTTTTACGGTATAGACAATCAACTCAATGAAAGAAAATACATAGTGATTATCTTATATCATCTCAATTACTGTCATTGACTGCCATGTGGTCTCGCGGCATAAGTACATGCCGTGCGTTATAGAGGTCCCGGACTCAATTCCCGCTCGGGGCTGAGTGTTATTGGGTTTTTCCATTAGGAAATTCTCAATAGTGCCACGAAGTCCGGAAATGTGCCCGAAAAACGGCAATAGACTCGCCTCCTATTGCGTTTGACTGATACATACCTGGCTTAATGTGGGTGCAGAAATGCACCTCTGCCTACCTCTTCGAGGAATACAGGTTAGGTATGCATGTATGTAGTATGTACGTATAATGCAACAGTTTAAATCCGGATGGATACAGATATCCTGTAGCAAATTGGGCTTCCGGAGATGTCACTTCTCGAAGACAACGCAACGGTTTGAAGCGGATTATCATATTCTCGCGACTGTTTATTTAAGCCATACTGCACATTTCAGGTATGGGGTTTCGTTGTCGTGCCAATAAATAAGGTATATAGGCTCCTGATATATAAAGCAGGCGAGGGGGTACCTATGTATACCCTCTCGGATTATTTCCAGGAGAGTGAGCAGGCGCTAATCTCAGCGCTGCGGTGTAAATGAATCGATTGGCGAATGTCACGGTGTCTATAGGACATTATAACCTGCTGGGTCGATGACCTGACGCGAAGGGTTGAAGTAGACAGAGGATAGGGGTATTGGTGTCACCAAATGTCGAGATTTTTCAGTAATATTAATTTTTACACAGAAAAAAACAGGTTATAATTTTGGTCAATGAAATTTTTTGTGGACAATGCACAAATAACTGTCCATCTTGAAAGGTAGTAGGTAGGACCCTGTTCGGAAGTCATCACTTAAGAAGAACGAGCAAGAAACTCTAATGTTGCTCTTTGCCAATCAAGATATTACTATTGATACCAGGATATAAATATTGATACAAGGATTACATTTTCCAAATTAGAGCAGCTCATTAATTTAATCACATTGACTATTGTATTAAATATGAGAAGAACGTAAAGTCGTCTAGAATGGAGAAACTTGATATTATTATTTATTTTATTAGCAAAATATTTTGTTCCTCCATAAGGAAATTCTAATTAGCAACACCGAATCTCGAAATATGCCCTTTACATTTCCACTACAACTTAGAGAGTTAAGGCCTTAGTCAACCACGCTGGCCTAGTGCAGGCGGACTACACACCTAAAAAATTCCTAAGTAGGTACTTTAGGTGTGCAAGTTTCCTCGCGAAGTTTTCGTTCAGCGCTAAACTACGTGATAATTCAATGTGAATAAACAACTTCGAAATCTTAGAGGTGTAAGCCTGGGTTTGAACCCGCAACCGCCGAGATTCCCAACTGCGTGCCTTAACCTCGAGGCCATCACGACTTATACCAAACACTTAGAAATTTCAAAATATGTTTTTTTCCCCTGGCAACCCCGTCAGGGTTTGCGGTGCAAGCCAGCGTGAGATCAAAGGCACAAACCGCCCGGCCCTTTATTGACCGCCGCGTCCTGAGGGATATCGACATTAAGTGACAGCCTTGATGGAAAATTAGAACTATGAAACGACGTAAATTGACGTCAACATGTATGAGGGTAGAAGAGATATGTCGAAGAAGTATTTAGTGGCGTTGTCTGTGGTCTATGCCGACCCCACAGGAGGAAGACATCAGCGTAATTATATTTAGTTATAGCCAAATGAGTTGGATTTGTATTAATAAACGTTTTACAAAGCAATCCATATTTTTACCTTAAAATCCAGAGTCGATAGTTTACTACCTACAAGTTCCAAATGTATAACATTAATAATACGTAGAATTAGCCTTGATGTTAATAAGATATCATAAAATACTGGAACGGTTGTCAGTTCGATTTTTGCACGGAACAGAATTTGTAATGCACGCAAATATTTGTCCGGATGTACCTATGTGAAATACAAACCCTAGTACATATATGGCAAACCTTACAAAAAATACAACGTTCTAATCAAATCGCTGCCGAATTTTTCCACTGTAAGATCGAAGTTGCAACCTGTAATTTCACAGGGCTTGTAATCCATTGTACCACGTTGTCTTGGCAACATACATTGTTTACATTCCGACCTGTGATTGATGTCGATTGCGCACTTAACAATTAAAGTATACATTAGCGAGGCATTAAATCAGCAATGGAATAGGAAACACATAAAATGTATACATAAACTAAGATCACATGAAGCGGCAATGTCAAAGTCGGACGTTGAGCCGGCGGAATGTTAAGCTGATCGCACACGTATGTACGTAATGCCGAATGGACGGCTTGGTATCTTGTTTGTGTGGGCCTTGGTAGGGACCCGGCCCAGCGGCCGCCCATCCACGGGCGGTAACATCCATGCTGGGTCGGCAGGCGCCGGTGAGTCCGACACACCCTCGCCCCTCGGGGGTGGGATGGTCCGTAAAAAGGATTTTCCCCGCGGAAAAAAAAAAAAAAAAAAAAAAAAAAAAAAAAAAAGGCCTTAAGTGGAGATTACTATGTAATTAGCCTATTGAGTTCGTTTCGGAAGTGCCAACTTCCTTAGTTTATGGCTATTATTTGTAGAAATAAACGGTCATCATGTATTTCTTCGAATAAATATAACGCAGGTCAATGAGAAATTATTACAAGTTGCATAATTTTTCGTTTCTCGGAAATATTTTTGGATTGAATATATCTGTTACTACCGGCGGGGCCCAGTTCCGCCTGGATGCAGTTTTAAATTCCGTCCTTATCCCATGGGAACACTTAATACAAAAGTAAAAAACCCTTCCAATAACTATATCAGCAATATGTTTCGTTAATGTGTTACATATCGTTTTGGGCCCAAAAACAACACAAATCTTTCCTATTCATAATATCAGGATAGATTTATATATTTTCAACATAATTTCAGTATGACATGATCAAATAATATTTTTCGGATTTTTTAAAATTAATTTTTCTATGATTTCTAAAAGATATAGAGGGGATGGCAAGCACTAGACAGGCGTGAGTCATTAAACCTTAAACCTCTTTACAGTAACGATTTACTTTAAATTTTTTTTAAACTAAAATCTAGAACTGGGTTAAGGGTGTCTACGGGCGTATCCTCATTAAGCTCGTGTGAAATATTTTGTCAAAGGCAGTAGTATTCTAAGCACTCGACAAGAGCAAAGCTAAGATCATTGCATAATATTCCAGTAAAATCTAGTTGGCAAGTAGTGATGGTCCCGAGGTTTAAGTACGCGGTCGAGAATCTCGACGGTCGCAGGGTTCAAACCCCATTCACACACCTCTGACTTTTCGAAGTTATGTGTATATTTACAATTAATTATCACGTACATTAACGGTGAAGGAAAACATCGTGAGGAAACCTGCACACCTAAATAAAGTTCTTAGGGTTTAGATATTTCTTGGGTGTGTAGTCCGCCAACCCGCACTAGGCCAGCATGGTGGATTACGGCCTTAATCCTCTCAGTTTTAGAGGAGGCCCGTACCCAGTAGTGGGACGTATATGGGCTGATGATGATGATGGAAATATTTTGTCAAGGGACAGTATTGTAACACTCCATAACAGCAAGGCATTGCATAATATTCCGGTAAAATCGTGATGCCGGCTCATCCGGTCCCATTTTTCGACCTTGCGCCCGTGTACACACCCCCTATAACATAACAGTACACAAAATATTCAACTGGCATGTTTTATGATGACAACACGCCTGTTCATAAAGCTGTTATAATATTTGAGTACAGTTTATTATTATATAACGTACAGGCGCCGTGATAAACGCTCCGCTGATATTTTAATAGCGTACAGTCGGAACGATAACGTTTTAATATCGTTTGTTACGAAATGAGATAATGGTATTTTTTCCGGCCATTCCGTAGAATTTTCATTAGCACCGTTAATTTTTTATGATTATCGCAGACGGCACAAGTGCAACGAGATAAGTAAAATTCGCGAACATTATTTGTTCCTGGGGGCACATAAACTTGTTTTCATCAGCGTATATAAAATTTCCACTGCTGGACATAAGCCTCCCTCAGAGTCTCTATAAACCTCTAAGATGACGCTTGCATACTAAGACCTACGAACGATTGCGAGTTAAAAGTGAATTTAAGAAGTGACAATTGAAGGAAAAGATACTATGGTGGCTAACCAACTGCGCCACAGAGCAGCTAGCTTCAAAGTTAGCATTGAAAGTACAAAAACACTATACATCTTATTTCAAAACCCGTCATTGCCGTCTCCTCTAACTATACTACGCATTACTTCATCATCGTCATCATGATTAGCCCAGGCCTACTGCTGAGCGCGGGCCTTCTCTACTGCTGAGAGGGGTTAGGCCTTAGTCCACTACGCTGGCCTAGTGAGGGTTGGCAGACTACACTCCTAAGAAATTCCTACGAACTTTTATATACATCATAATTCATTACGAATACACACATAACTTCGAAAAGTCAGAGGTGTGTGCCTGAAATTGAAACCTGCGACCGCCGAGATTCTCGACCGCTTGCCTAAACCTCGAGGCCATCACTTACGACCTTTCAAAACTGCACACCAAGCACAAAATTACTCCCCGTTTAAATTTCTCTCATCGCCCCCCAATAATTCTTATGAGATTCTCATGTGAAAATATACAAGAGATATAATTTTACGATATTATCTCGAGGAATATAGAGGAACTTTTCCACGTAGCAGTACTGTGGGTTGGAACAACAGACCCGCTGGAAACGAGCCAACATATCGAATATTCGGCGCCCAGTGTTTTATTGTTCAGCATGTGGATTCAATCACATACATTAACTAGTCGAGCCGACCTGCTTGGGTCGTGAGTCCATGCATCAAGGGAAAAATTACGAGAAAAATCGTGAATATTGCAAATATCTGCGTTTTATCGAGCACAGACATGTTCTGAACAGGCAGACACACAACAGAGCCTTAGCGATTAGGTTCAGAATTCAGATATGTCTTCTAACCCGCCTATATGTCCACCAACCCGCACTAGGCGAGCGTGGTAGACCAAGGCCTCTCAGTTGTAGAGGAGCCCCGTGCCCAGCAGTGGGACATATGTATATGGGCTGATGACGATGATGTCTCCTAAAAAGTCGGACGTTCAAAAGGCATTTAATTTATTACAGGCCTCGTGGTCTCGCGGTACAAGTATGTGCCGTGCGATCTAGAGGTCCTGGGTTCGATTCCCGGGTCGGGCAAAGTGTTATTGGGTTTTTCCATTAGGAAATTCTCGGTAACAGCACGGAGTCTGGAAATGTGCCCGAAAAACAGCAATAGGCTCGCCCCCTATTACATGGGACAGATACATATTTGGCGAAATGTGGGTGCAGAAATGCACCTCTGCCTACCCCTTCGGGGAACACAGGTGTGAGTTTATGTATGTTATTACAGACAATTTACACTAAAATACCAACAATGTTGAAAATAAAAGAAATTTTTAAAAATAAATAAAAAATCAAGTGTATTTTTGTAGTTTGTTTTTACTATATAGTAAAGCGTTCATACTAAGTGAATATGAATGTTTAATATTTTTTTAACATATCAAACTTGTTTTAATCTCCAAAATGGTACTTGTTGCGAGTATTAATTACGTTAGCATTTTCTTTAATCCTGTGTTCCTTAAAGTGTCTTATGTGCTATTGTGTACTAACAACTTTAATCTTTTTTTACGGGAAAGAAGGAAAACGAGCAAGTGAACCACCTGATGTTACGTGGTCAACACCGCCCATGAACACCCACATTACCAAGGGAATCATCGGTTATTTCTTACATTTCATAACAATCGTTCAATAAAAACTAGCACTCCCATTTATAAATTGGAGTTACAGTGTAGACTGCACCTAAAATCCATTCATTCTCGGAATCCTAGGCGCCTGCGCACATAACTATCGTATTAACGCGATAACAGAACGCTCAGCGGACTCGTCAAGATGTATTTTATTGTATTTTTAACGTGTGTTATGTTCAGGTGATTTATTTATGCTCGCGTCTGGTCTATGACTACCGCGTCGGTCGTATATTCAATTCCAGAAGGACATTTAGAATTAAATCATGGAGATTACACATAAAAAAATACGCCCAACAGTCACATAGATGGTTCTGGCCCCACATTGAGATATACCTAACTCTTGTATCGTGGGAATCAAAAACCATGAGAGACTTTTCGGTCTCAATATTGATGGATCATCATCATCATCAGCCCATATACGTCCCACTGCTGAGCACGGGCCTCCTCTACAACTGAGAGGGTTTAGACCTTAGTCCACCACGCTGGCCTAGTGCGGGTTGGCGGACTACACACCTAAGAAATTCCTAAGAACTCTTAGGTGTGCAGGTTTCATCACGATGTTTTCCTTCACCGTTAAAGTACGTGATAATTCATTGTGAATACACACATAACTTCGAAAATTCAGAGGTGTGTGCCTGGGGTTTGAATCCGTGACCGTCGAGATTCTCGACCGCATGCCCAAACCTCAAGGCCATCACGACTACATTGATGGATCACAAAAACATTTCTCTCAGTGCGCCATGAGACTGTCAAACAATTATTTTTATATACCTACATTAAAAAGTAAGTAACCACACCGACAGATAATGGAAATGAATCATCAATGATCATCAGAACATATGTTTTACTCCTGAGAAGGAAAGAACTTAGCCCACGACGCTTGGCCAGACCAGATTGAAGGACTTAACATATATGAAAAAATATTTTGGCTAACTTTCAGGTATGCAGGACTCCTCGAGATGTTTTTCTTTGCCGTCCGGGTGATAAATCAAATGCACAGTGCACTGCAGTCCAAATAGTGTGTCGACTGACGAGAAACATTACGAGAATCTCTCAATATTGTTCTTATAAACTGTTTATAAGTCTTCTTAATCATTCGAATTACTTCAGGCATAACATCATACATAACACAAAACAACTTTAACGGTGAAGCTCTTAAGAATTTCTTAGGTGTGTAGTCCGCCAACCCACACTAGGCTAGCGTGGTGTACTAAGGCCTAAACCCTTTCAGTTGTAGAGGAGGCTCGTGCCCAGCAGTGGGACGTACATAAATGGGCTGATAATGGTGATGATACATAACAATCAATAATTCACAAAGGGGTAGGAACAAATGTATCTATTTATTTCTTTATTTATTCCACGTAAATCCCAAGTAAAAAGAGTCAAACCTTTTGCCGTCCAATGTTCAATCTAAGTACCTATTACATCCAATCCCTATGTAACCAAGACATCCTTAAAGGAATTCTAAAAACTCACTGCCAAATTCGAGAGTCGAAGCTGCTAATAAACCCGAAGTTAATTAACAATATATTGTTATAAAGCGAAGTTAAACTTGAAGCGTCGAGGTGGCCGATTTAGGGAGTTGTCTGGCCGAGTGCCAAGTGGTCAAGGTCGGGAGTCGGGAGTCGGGATGCGTTACGCGCTTCTCGTTCCCAGGCAACTATTTACACGTCAATACGAGATCAGCCCGTGTTGCAATTGAAACATGCATTGTATTTTGGAAGCGAGGTCGAAAATACAAAATTGAATGCAGATATGTATATCGAGTGCAGAAGGCGCGGTACCCCGGAACTTGTGTCTATTGTGGGACAGGGATGTGAGTGCATTGTTGTAGCGGTGGGTGACCACTTAACGAACATATTTTAAGTATATTAAGTAATAGCAGTAAGTTTCAATAATTTTTAAGTTATTATTATTATAAATTAATTTCCTAGAACCACGTGCGGAAAAACGCTACTTTCTAACACAACCCTGCCAATTTTCATTGGTATTTTTTTTTATAATAGTACATACATACATAAATTTTTGAAGTTATACTTCTTTTGGCGCGTTAGGGAAAAATGATGAGAGTGATTTTTTACGATGCGCGCGCACACCGACACCAAAAAGTTATTCAGAAAAAGTTTGTTTTAAATTTTAAGAATGTAGAATAGTGACAGTAATAAAAAGGGATTGACATATTTTTTAAGTAGTTTTGATTACGTCACGTACGGTCAAGACAGAGTCGAGAGAGGTATTTATTTTATTTTATTTATTTTAATTTAATCTGATTTTACTTTTAAAATTCTGCTCACGTCACGTGCCCTCCCGGCGTGACGTAAGCTATCGATTGGCCCCATTGGAATCGGGAATTTCGTTCATCCTAATTTTAAGATTAAGTAAAAAACTTATTGAAGTTATTACGATGCGCGCGCACACTGTCATGAAAAACCGACACCATGAAGTTATTAAAAAAAATACTTATTGAAGTTATTACGATGCGCGCGCATACTGTCATGAAAAACCGACACCATGAAGTTATTAAAATATTATTTTATAATATATTATTATATTATTTAAGAAAATATATATTTATGTATGAAGTATAACCTCTAACGCGTGTACATAAGTACACACACACACACTTTTTTTACTTCACGCCAGTCTCCCGTTGGGGTAGGCAGAGACTATAGAGCATCAAATGCCACGGTCTACACACACTTCTTTCACTTCCTCAACAGACATTATCCTCTCCATGCATACACGTCGGTTTCTAGATTAAGTATTCTGAGCGCAATCAACGCAAGCGTCATTGAACAACAGACCGTAAGCGGCTGTTAATCCCGACACCATTGAATGTAGAGGAGACGGGTTCGAACCCCTGTCTAGACCGACGTGAGCCCTCCACGTGTGTGAGTTAAATGGTGCGGGAATATGCACTGGGGATAACATCTCTTGTTTAATTCGTTATGTGACTTTTTTATCTGTTGTATATTAAAGGCGCGACTAACCAAGTCACCATTATATTTTCGGCACACACATCAGTTGTTTTTCATTTGTGTTTCCTTAATCAATTATTATTATTAGAAAGTCGTGATGGCCTCGAAGTTTAGACCGCGTGTCTGGAATCGAGAATCTCGTCGGTCGCGGGTTCAAACCTCTGACTTTTCGAAGTTATGTGTGTCATCATCATCATCATCATCATCATCATCAGCAGCCTTTCTCACGTCCACTGCTGGACATAGGCCTCTCCTATGGCACGCCAATGGGCTCGATCTTCGGCCCTCCTCATCCAACCGCTGCCAGCCACCCTGCGAATATCGTCACCCCACCTAGCCAGAGGGCGCCCTACACTACGTTTACGTAGTTATGTGTGTATTCACAATGAATTATCACGTCCTTTAACGGTGAAGAAAAACATCCTGAGGAAACCTACACACCTAAAAGTTCTTAGGAATTTCTTAGGTACCATATACGTCCGTTTCTTAGCCCATATACGTCCCACTGCTGGGCACGGACCTCCTTTACAACTGAGAGGGTTTATAAGGCCTAAACCACGTCTACCACGCTGGCCTAGTGCGGGATGGCGGACTACACATCTAAGAAATTCCTATGGACTTTTAGGTGTGCAGGTTTCATCACGATATTTCCTTCACCGTTAAAGTACGTGATAATACTTTGTGAATACACACATAACTTTTTTTTAAATGGAAAATCCCTAAATAATCCACGAATTGAACCCGTGATCTATAGATCGCACGGCACATACTTGTACTCCAAATGAAACATTTTAGATCATTTTTTAAAAGTTTCGTTGTAAAAGTAAACTCTTTCACTAAGAGAGTATTCTATTTCTCGTAATAAAAGCAATAATTTACCCAATTACGTGGGTGTTATACTGTTATCTCCATCGCAGTGTTTCACCCACAAAGTGACGATCCATCACTGCCATCTCGCCCTGGGTGAGTCACGTCGCGGGGATCCCTGCGTGAGTCACTTGGCACGGGTCCACGGGACATTTGGTCCAGTGCATTTGGTTCAAGTTTATTTACCCGCCGCGTTGTCATGAGTCTTACGTAAACCGCTCCGATGTGTTCGGGTGTGGAGCGTGTCAATGTTGCGATGTATTTTTGTTTTGCATATTTCAACGATGATATGTGCGGGTGGGGTGTAGTTTGTGTCTTTCTAATTTTATTTTGAGTGTAAAGTTATTGAGCAGGTGACGCGGTTCAAAATTTCAATTTCATATGTAAATGTAATAGGCCAGCGTGGTGGACTAAGGCCTAAACCCTCTCAGTTGTAAAGGAGGCCCGTGCCCAGCAGTGCAGCGTATACATTTATTTTTTTAATGTAAAAAGGAGGCAAACGAGCAAGTGAGCCACCTGATTTTAAGTGGTCTACACCTCCCATGAACACCCACAATACCAGAGGATAATCGGTGTGTTGCCGGCCTTTTTTTTTGCAAAAAAGAGCCATTAGGGCTATGTATCATTTAGGTCCCAGGGCTTCACTTAGAGAAAAATTTAAGGAAATAAATATTCTTACCGTCACTTGTCAGTTTATATACGAAAACTTAATGTACGTCCGAATCTTGATAAATTTAATAAAATTTGTAATGTACACAATAAACATACTAGGAACAAATGTAATCTCGTTCAACACGTAACTCGTCTCCGGAAAGTTAATAACTCTTTTATGGGGCAATGTATACGCTTCTATAACAAACTTCCGAAGGCTATTAGGGAGCTTCCCTTGACAATGTTTAAGAAATCAATTAAAGGTATGCTTTACAAAAAAGCATACTATAAAGTTTCAGATTTTATTGAAGATAATAAGCCCTGGGAGTAAGTAAATTGATCGGAGTTTTGTTTTGTTGCTACAGTTTGTATCGTTATGACATTTATAATGTAAATTTTAAATAATGTAATGAAAAAAGACATATATTACTGTTTTTTAAAGAAAAAAATGACATGTCGTGTTGCTGAGGGAGTTTCTTGCCGTTTCTTCTCCACAGCTATAACACGTTTCGAAGCGGCAATAGTTTAAAAAAATATTAAGATGTGTAAAATTGACGATTCAAAAGAACTTGTAAAAGTCTATTTGAATAAAGATATTTTGACTTTGACTTTGACTTTGAGGAAAATATAGGCAAGTTCGTGAAGTACACTAAGTGGTATCTGTTTGGAAATACCGCCAAGATTGAAAAATTGAAAGAGCATTGTCATTATGTCTCATTGGTCAAACTTTCAGTAACTACACAGAGTCCTGAATTATCAAGAAGTATTTTTACAATCTCTATATGTTCAAAAATCTATCACTAGGATATAAAAAGCATTTTTTGTTGAAAATTAAAGGAATATAATTTTAAAACCTTATCCTTGATCACACAAAGCATTTCAATCAAGACGAGCGCATCCCGAATGCATATCCATTAAGCCGCTAGTCCATCCCCCCCCCCCCGTCCCAACGCGGAATCCAACCCGCTATCCACCCCGGCGGAGGTTAAATTATTCACATAGCTGTGCGGCGATCGCTTAGCCACTAAAACCGCTGAATCCCGGCGCGCCATTTCAAAACGCGACGTAGTTATGTAGATCCAATGCTTAATTACAACCATGCTAGTTGAACAGGCGAGTGACTTGTCTACGAGTAGTTACTGGAACACACACATGTGTTCAAGAGATCACTTTACTGTGCCGACACAAACAGATGACATAACATTCTGTAATAACAAAACTGTAATCAATTTAAAAAGTAGACAAACAATTCATCCTCATCATCATCAGCCTATATACGTCCCAATGCTGGGCACGGGCCTCCTCTACAACTGAGAGGGTTTAGGCCCTAGTCCACCACGCTGGCCTAGTGCGGATTGGCGGACTACACACCTAAGAATTTCCTAAGAACTTTTAGGTGTGCAGGTTTCATCACGATGTTTTCCTTCACCGTTAAAGTACGTGATAATTCTTGTGAATACACACATAACATCGAAAAGTCAGAGGTGTGTGCCTGGGGTTTGAACCTGCGACCGTCGAGATTCTCGATCGCGTGCCTAAACCTCGAGGCCATCACGACTTACAATTGCCCTAGCTGATAATAAAATGCCACACACGTTAATAGTGAAGGAACATATTACTAGAACTTTCCAGATAAGTGAATCAAACTTAACTCCTTTTAACCATAAAACAAATCCCTCCCTAGTAGTGAATATAGACTAACTAAGATCATTAATAGAACCACCTACAATAGTTAAAATTGCTATATAACTTGCCACTAAACCGTGTAACTTGCTCATATCAACGTCGATCCTCTGAAACCGCTGAAGCCGAGCGTGCCATTTCTAACCGCTTTGTTGGGTGGAAATTATTAACGTAGTTATGGCGACATTTCAAGTCGGATGACATTATACATTCGACGCGCATTGGCCGATATACCTAGTGAATGTCACTAGTACAATTCTTTTATATTAGTAGTTTTTATACCATTGATTCGCTAACGAGCATATCTGAATAGTTTTTTTTATTGAATACAGAATTTTAAAAGGCCATTCAAATACTTTGGCAATAATAAATCCACCTTCAGAACACGATTATTTATTTTTTAATTTTTATTTAATATTCTTTATTGGACACCACAAAAACAATAATAACATAATATAATAAAACTAAAATAAATTCTAAAAGTGCCACAAAGGGCGGTCTTATCGCTATTAGCGATCTCTTCCAGACAACCCAGGAAATAGTAGTTTACAAAAATAAATGGGTGGCCATGAAGTTACATCATCATCATCATCAGCCCATATACGTCCCACTGCTGGGCACGGACCTCCTCTACCATTGAGAGGGTTTAGGCCTTAGTCCACCACGCTGGCCTAGTGCGGGTTGGCGGACTACACACCTAAGAAATTCCTAAGAAGTTTTAGGTGTGCAGGTTTTATCACGATGTTTTCCTTCACCGTTAAAGTACGTGATAATTCATTGTGAATACACACATAACTTGGAAAAGTCAGAGGTGTGTGCCTGGGGTTTGAACCCGCGACCGTCGAGATTCTCGACTGCGTGCCCAAACCTCGAGGCTATCACGACTATCTACTATTGTTTTTTTTCTTATTCT
The DNA here is from genome assembly GCA_907164795.1 of Hemaris fuciformis. Classification (NCBI taxonomy): domain Eukaryota; kingdom Metazoa; phylum Arthropoda; class Insecta; order Lepidoptera; family Sphingidae; genus Hemaris; species Hemaris fuciformis. The sequence continues at coordinate 8,797,581 of OU015457.1, read as the reverse complement.
TGTAACATGAAGTTACAAGAATAAGAAAAAAACAAAAAAATAAAATTATGGTATCAAAATATACAAATATATTTGACGGTTATCTCAGTGAGGAAGAAACGTAACGAGAAAACTCCTCAGCAACACGGAATACTTATTTCTCTATCGATAACTGCTTCATCCGCCACAGTAGCTATCAAACAGTTAATTCAAGACATCAGTACATCATCATGCTCTTGTTCCCAATTCTATTTTGTTTTATCCTTCCAATATCCCTATGTTCATTTTTTTATTAATTTTTCTTTCATATCTTCTCTAACTAACTCCATCCATCCAAAAGATCAAGACATCAGTACAGTTGCATATTGAAATATGGGTGCATATCTGTATGTGTATGGTAAAGTTACCGCTCCAAACGCGGATCCGAGTGGCGATGACGCGCAATCCCACGTCACATCCCACGCACATCGCGTCTGCTCATCAGCACGAGGATGCGATGCCAAGGTCTCAGTGAATCAAACCCGGTTGCATGATCGTTAACGCCGCGAGTGCATCTTGTGTAACAACGTAAATGCATGCAATCTGCACTTCCTACGATAAATACGATCGGTTGGGTGAATGTAAGCGATTTTATTGCTTGGTATATGAGATTCATCCGTCTATATAGTTTAGTAGACATCCTGCTGCTTAAAACAAGTCTCTTCTATGGAAAAAATAGGGCTAAACGATAGGATCCAGTTCAAAGAATCAAAAATTTAAGAAGAATATTTTGAATTCAATTAAGGTCTACAAACTTTATAAATTTAAATCATACTAAATTAAAATTTTGAGGTCAGTTAGATGAATTAGTATCCATAGTTGTTCTTAGCCATCCAGGTCTTGCAATAGCGAATTAGTAGGCCTGAGAAATTATTCGTAAATAGCTTTTATAAAAGTTTCTTAAGATTTGCTTGTACACCGTTAAATTGCGTGATAATCCATTTAAACTAAATGTATTTATCATTTGATCTGATGAAAGTCACTTTATTCATCGTTAACTATACTCATCATATACTGAAGTCCCTCTATCAGATCCAATCTATGTTGTGGGGGGGACATCACGTGCGCGTCCGCCCACACATCACCCCCTTTGTACCAGCGGAGACAAGCGAGCGGGGTGCTTTTGACGTGGGTATTATTAGAAACACAGGTACCGCCGCCTGTGCGATTATTGTGAGCTTGGAAAATTTACATGGAGAGATAAATGTTTGTATAACCTTTTCTTTAGCTGTCACAGTTGACATAACCTGATAGTACTACGGTCGTAATAGAATAAGGAAGAAAAGTCCATGTCTCATCACTTAACAATAATGCCATATTATAATTTGCCGCATGAGATGAACAATAACAAAACAAAAACCGCCTTCAAAAAAAACTATTCCAAAACAAATTAAAATGCACTAAAAAGTAAAAAAATAATTGCGTATTCTTCTATAACTTAATAATCAACCTACTATTTCTCTTCATCAATATATAGGTACGATCTATGTGTTTACCGCCTCTAAAAATAACAATAATTAAAACTAAATTATATTATCGTAATAATTTGATTGCCTTTTAAGTAGTCTAATATTATTCATTTCATTTTACATAGGAGAACATTAAAAAATATTTTAATCATTGTTTGTTATTCATAAGTATGTGTTGAGTTAGATTTGAAGTGGATAGGTACCCACCTAGCTTCTTTCGTCGTAAACACATAGATCGTACCTATATATTGATTAAGAGAAATAGTAGGTTGATTATTAAGTTTTAGAAGAATACGCAATTATTTTTGACGACTGCGAGACCACGAGTCTCGCGGTACAAGTATGTGCCGTGGGATCCAGAGGTCCTGGGTTCGATTCCCAGGTCGGGCAAAGTGTTATTGGGTTTTTCCATTAGGAAATTCCCAATAACAGCACGGAGCGGAAATGTTCCCGAAAAACGGCAATAGGCTCGCCCCCTGTTACGTGGGACTGATACATACTTGGCGAAATGTGGGTGTAGATATGCACCTCTGCCTACCCCATCAAGGAATACAGGCGTGAGTTTATGTATGTATGTATGTTATATTTTGACTAACTAGTGCGCCTCTATATTAACTGACCACCGTAACTACATTCTAGTAAAATGACATTTCGTGTTACTGACGGAGTTTCTTGCCGTTTCTTCTCCACAGCGATAACACGTACCAAAGCGGCGATAGTTTATTTGACGATTCAAAAGTGTGTACTTGTAAAAATCGAATTGAATAAACATGATTTTGACTCTGACTCGAGTTTCACAACTTCAAATCCCTCGGATTTTTCATCTGTCGAGGCAGAAATCACCGGAGGTCGTTGTTTCATAGCAAGAGCAATGTGCAGTTCTTTCCCGACTCTCTATTTTATCTGCAATAACCATTCCACCACAGTCCCATAACTTCAACGTGTCAGTATGTAAAATTCTTAACACGATACACGTGTTACGTGTTTTCAGAACAGGCGTGGAAGCATAAAATCTCGTCCTTTGAGAAGCTATTTATGAATTTCCGCATCACATAGAACATATTATTTATGTAGACGCGACACTCTACCTTCAAACACGGAACAACGCTTATGTGTTCATTTATAATGTACGTTATTAACGGTTAATTGATAAGTAAATGAAGACATGGTTTGGTACTTTGCATACATTAGAATTATCTGTCACGATTTTAATAGGCAAGTGTGTGAATCCTACGAAACCGCAATGAATAAACCTGATGAGGAAACCTAATATTTATTTTTCTACAATTTTAGTGTTGTAATTTGTATAAAGTAAAGGAAATCAAAATCATAACCTGACAGAAAAATATGTATCAAATAATAAATAAATAAATACACCCAACAGTCACATACATAGTTCTGATCCCACACTAAGATACAAGTCTTGTGTCGTAGGTATCAGAAACTACGAGAGACTTTTCGGTCTCACATACACCCAGACCCGAAACAAATGTTTGTGGATCACACAAACATTTGTCTCGGTGCGGGGATCGAACCCGCGGCCTCTCGTTTCGCAAGCTGGTGTCTAGCCAACTGCGCCACGGGGCTGTCAATACTCAATTATATTTGTGTTTTAAAATCATAATCCCTGGACTGCCAGAATTCTCGTACTCAGCTTAGTTGGACAAAGCTTCTTTTAATTGGATTCTATTTGCATAGGTCAAAGGTCAATGTGACATATCCTGGCGTAAGTAAGTCACTCGGTATGTCACTTTGCTGGCCTCTATATCAAAGAGCATTACCATCTGTATTTTACTAGTATATGAGCAGTGTGTCCAATAGTACAGCTAGCAAGCGTGCCCAATGCCCAAATAGTATGTTTAACGAGCACCCACATATAGACGATTGTTAACCATCTTGGAATGTTACGAACAGCGTCACCTAGTGGTAGCCAGGTGCGTTTTTATGAACCTAGATTGGGAACTGGCGAAATATATTTTTATTGGACCACTGCCTCGTGGTCTCGCGGTACAAGTATGTGCCGAGCGATCTAGAGGTCCTGGGTTCGATTCCCGGGTCGGGCAAAGTGTTATTGGGTTTTTCCATTAAGAAATTCTCGGTAACAGCACGGAGTCTGGAAATGTGCCCGCAAAACGGCAATAGGCTCGCCCCCTATTACGTGGGACTGATACATACTTGGCGAAATGTGGGTGCAGAAATGCGCCTCTGCCTACTCCTTCGGGGAATACAGGCGTGAGTTTATGTATGTATGTATGTATTTTTATTGTCAGTCTTGTCTTGTCTTGTGCGGATTCGATTCCATGATTCAATGTCAGAGTAGAGCAAGGTGTGATTTGGGTTATTCATGTTTTCTTAGGAAATTTGGAGAAACATGGGGCTTAAAAACAGTTGGCGAAACAAGTGGGCAGAAATACTAGGTCAAATTGACAGCCCCGTGGCGCAGATGGCTAGACACCAGCTTGCGAAACGAGAGGCCGCGGGTTCGATCTCCGCACTGAGACAAATGTTTGTGTGATCCACAAATATTTGTTTCGGGTCTGGGTGTTTGTGAGACCGAAAAGTCTCTCGTAGTCTCTGATACCCACGACACAGGACTTGTATCCTAGTGTGGGGTCAGAACTATGTATGTGACTGTTGGGTGTATTTATTAAATTCTTCAGGCGTACAGGGAATGGTTACTGAACATTATTCAGTAACCATTATCAGCAGTACAGTGATGGCCTCGAGGTTTAGGCATGCGATCGAGAATCTCGACGGTCGCGGGTTCGAACTCCAGGCCACCTCTGACTTTTCCAAGTTATGTGTGTATTCACAATAAATTATAAATTACTTTAGCGATGAAGGAAAACATCGTGATGAAACCTGCACCCACCTAAAAGTTCTTAGGAATTCCTTAGGTGTGTAGTCCGCCAATCCGCACTAGGCCAGCGTGGTGGAAAGGCCTAAACCCTCTCAATGGTAGAGGAGGCTCGTGCCCAGCAGTGGGACGTATATGGGCTGATAATTATGATGATAATGATAATGATTATCAGCAGTAAAGTCTACTAAACTGAGCTTATCATCATAGGAATTCGAACAGACGATATAAAAATACTCCGGTCCCCTGTCGCACCTCCCCTGTCTGTATCAAACGGCTCGTTATACCTGATGGCGTGTTTACACCGTGGCACATCTGTTGTCTGTTTTATTGTGCGATGACGTAATACACAAATCTATCTCGAGGGTGCGGGGTTCGGGTCAGGAGCTATTGACGATTGAATTGGCTGGGCTTTTCGTTTCAATTGCAACTTTTTTCATTAAGACTTATCTTACAAAGGATAATTTTAGAATTCGAATGAATATAGGCGTCAAAATATATTCCATTTAGATAAGCGATCTTCTCAAAAACCCGCACATGAGAAGTACCCTAGAAGGGGTATGAATGTCCTAGATTCAACAAATGTATGTCAGAAGGCATTAATGGCATGGTATTAGTCCCCCAAACTTCTTCACAAGATAGGTGAAGAGGTTTTCGGCCGGCATGATTGCGTCGACCAACGGGAGATCATCTACTCTCGCTGGTCGGCACTTTTTCTGGACTCCATTACACTTACCATCAGGTGCAATGGGGTCACTTTGCCGTGCCAGTATAAAAAAAAAAAAGAACATGTGCACTGAATATTCCCTACCTTTCCCTATGGACTAACAAAACTAAGATATTTAAGAAAAAAAAACAAAATCACGAACCCTAGTTATCAAATAAATCATTAACATGCTCAATTTTATTTTATATCATGATTGCATTAACAAGCACAAATTAATCGTAGTAATCGTATGCTAAAACTAGCTACAAATACAATTCAGGTCAAAGTTTTACGTGAACAGTAAGAATTTTGCAAGCTTACGAATGCCTACAATTCATTCTAAGATCTATTTTGTCATCACCTACTCATACTGCGAGCCGTCTGCTAGCGTTCTCGTTGTTACACATCAGTTTGTGGAAGCGGAGTCATATAGAGTGGCCTGCGAGCTATTTCCTGTCGCGAAATTTAATAATTATTTTCAAATTGTCTAAGCTCTAAATTTTACGTATCTATACAAAATGTCTACATAATTTTAAATAAATCAACTAATATAATAAAGAGAAAAATCTATCCTGCCTCGTGGTTTCGCGGCACCAGTTTTTTTTTTAATAATAATAAATACACCCAACAGTCACATACATAGTTCTGACCCCACATTAAGATACGAGTCTTGTGTCTTGGATATCAGAAACTACGAGAGACTTTGTCAGGTCTCACAAACACACAGCTCCAAAACAAATATTTGTGGATCACACAAACATTTGTCTTGGTGCAGGGATCGAGCCCGCGGCCTCTCGTATCGCAAGCTGGTGTCTAGCCAACTGCGCCACGGGGCTGACTATGTCTACCCGTATGTGCCGTGCGATCTAGAGGTCCCGGGTTCGATTCCATGGTACGAAAAAGTGTTATACTTGTATTTTGTTTGTCAAACTTCGTTAAATGATGCTATGATTTTTACATTAATCGCGCAAAATTTTTACGTACTTTTAAGTTAAATATCAGTAGCATGAATCGTTTATGAAACTTAGATATGTATGGGCGTCACATCCTGCAGCAGTTGATAGAGAGCGTGCGAACTATGTTGGATATCACAACAGACGCTTCTACATACATAACCTCACGCCTATATTGCCCGAAGGGGTAAGCAGAGGTGCATTTCTGCACCCACATTTTGCCATCAGTATGGATGTACGTATGTATCAGTCCCGCGTAATAGAGGGCGATCCTATTCCGTTTTCCCGGCACATTTTCACTTCTGCTTCTGAGAATTTCCTAGTTGAAAAACCCAGTAACACTTTGTCCGACCCGCGAATCCAACCCGGGACCTCTAGATCGCACGGCATGTACTTGAGTTTCACATAAACCATTCGAGATCATACTAAATATGTCAGTAGAGAAACGCGACAAATTCTTCTTGTAAACTGCGGCATGTAGTAAACAAAGCGAATTCCTTTGCCTAACCTAATTCAAGAAAAACATGTACGCCCTTAAACCGCCCGCACCCGTTTCCATGTTAGGGCTGTGATATGTGTGTTTAGTGCACAAGATTCATGTTTTAGACGATAAATCTACTTTTTATTAAACTGAAACCGGAATCGAGACTTCAGTTATAATTCCATCCATCAGCCATAGAAAGACCACTGCTGAACATAGGAATCTCCCAATGACTTCCACAGGGACCTGTCGGAGGCAGGCTGCACCCAACGACGTCCCGCGACCTTTACCAGGTCGTCTGACCACCTTGTGGGTGGACTAACTTTTTGACCCCATCGGCCATCAGTTCTCCGCGCTATGTGCCCCGCCCATTGCCACTTTAACTAACTAACTACTAATCCGCTCATTCAGCATACATTTATTAAAAATGGTTTAAAATACTAAAGAAATAACACATTTTTAAGGTAACATACTATTAAGGAAAAAAACACTGATTTAAGAAGCTATGAGTTACATAGTTACGCTTGTATCTACGGTCTTAGGCAGATGCGATACTTCTAATTTCAATTTACCCCACCTGACAACCAAACTCGAGATCTCGATCCATAGGTATATTAACTCCACCAACCCGCATCACATTCTCTTTTCATCGACTCACCGGGGTTCTCCCTAGACGAGTCAGTATGAAAATATTTTAAGGCTAAATCCTACCGTACATGTTCCTTCCAACAGCCCTAAGTGGTCAGCACTCGATCAGGCGCACACAACCCGTGCCCTTGGGCGCTCCCCGTCAAATCTCCGCCGCGTCACTGCCCGCTCCCATACGCATTAACTTAATGACACCCTGCTAAGTTCACTTCGCTTTTCTTCAGCGTGTTTTTCGGCCCGTGACGGTAGGTAAACAAACATGGCGGACTGACGTGATTGTGTGCTTGGGGAGATTGATTTACATTTTACTTGCGCTTGTATCTCTCTAGGGGTAGGTAGAAGAGTATGGACGGGGAGTTTTAGCCTTAATCCACGTACAGAACTTATATCCTGGCTCCCGTTACTTAGAATTGTAGACTCGTAAATAGAACTCTGACTTCGCGCCAGCACCATTGGACCCACGTTATATCGTCAAGAATTTATTATTAGAAGTATCATATTTAGTCAAATGTGTATATAGAATTGGACTTTTGCCTATCGCTTCGGCAAGACCATAGTTACGAGTATTGCACATATGTATATGTCGTTTCGCGTGGATTTAACCCTTAGCAAGTCAAACAACAACCAATCACCTAATTAAAACATATAACCATCTATCGAGATGGACAATGCATAGCCAACCTACAAGATGGACTGACGATCTCATCAACATCGCAGGAAGCCGTTGGATGCAAACTGCATCAGATAGAGCGCTCTGGAATTTTTAGGAGAAGGCTCCAACAGTGGACATATTTTAGCTGATGACGATGATGAAACTATCTAGCGAATCTAATAAGATCATAGTCTAAACTAAGAGAACACTCACAACAAATTAACACAAACACGACTCTAGCAATGTTAGAATTGGTCTCAGTTTTCATTGGCCGGCATAAAAAAACACGTCGTGAAATGGCTGTAACAAACACGGCCATAACATTCGACTTTGAAACTGCCCGATCGTCTTGTTGACAGAGAAACATTGTTAAGTAGGTTGTGTTACGTCATATTCATTTTCAGTCACCCAGTCGTGAGCAGTCTTATGATTGTTCTAATGATATCCTTCTCTCTCATTTGTCAATGGGGTGTATTCTGGGCGGTTTATATTACTCATATATGTACATAATAAAAGTAGTGATGGCCTCGAGGTTTAGGCGCGCAATGGAGAATCTCGGCGGTCGCGGGTTCATACCCCAGGCACAAACCTTGACTTTTCGAAGTTATGTGTGTATTCACTATGAATTATCACTTACTTCAACGGTGAAGGATAAAATCGTGAGGAAACCTGCACACCTAAAAGTTCTTAGGAATTTCTTAGGTGTGTAGTCCGCCAACCCGCACTGGGCCAACGTGGACTAAGGCCTAAACCCTCTCAGTTGTAGAGGAGGCCCGTGCCCAGCAGTGGGACGTATATGGGCTGATGATGATGATGAAATGAAATATCAACAATCTTATCAGTTACAAATTAAGGAAACGCGATGATAGGAATTGCATTCGAATACCTTCTATAATCATCTTATTCTCAAAAGACTCCTTGTAAGAAAGGAACACGTTTTATGATAACTCAAACACTTTACGCTTGAAATGCTATCCTCATTACCATACTTTTTAAACTATCCTTATCCTTATGATTATAATGGTTTTGCTTACATTTCCCCAACAAACCTCCCTGTTTGGAAAGAAAACATTTGTCTGAATGTTTTGTTTACACACGGCGGAATATTCGCGCGCCGCCCTTGAAACTGTCGCGTTAAGTTCAAACAATTTGCCCGTTCCCTTTTCTAAGTTATTGTTATGACTCCTTCCGCTTAATTAGAGGGAAGAGGCTGGCGTTAGTGTCTACAAATGTAAATGATTTTTTGTTCTTAGGCTATTTTTCTATATCGGGTGAAGTAACAACACCACACATGTAAACGGAGCATCAGTGTCAAGAGCCTCCCATCTCTTGTCACTCTGTAGTCATGCCAGCTTACTGTGATGTTTGGTTGGTTATGATTAGACGTTGACAGCAATATACTATGCTATCAAATGGGACATTATTAAATATAAATATCCCTGATTTATTGTACCTATTATGACTGACTAGTTGGATTTGCTGCATAAAATTTCGGCGTGCGATGAAGAGGTCCTGTTTCGGGATCGAACACTGATGGACAAAGTACTTATTATTTAATTTTTTCATAACGAATTTCCTAACAAACAAATGTATTTCTATACCCAACTAATTGACATGTGCCGTGAGTATCAGAAACGACTCCTTTGCTACTTTAAAATTCAATACATAATATTGAATTCTAAGGACATCATCATACATACATATGTGGCGTACTCAGGCTTATGCAAACAATTACAAACGGCCCATTACAAAACAATTACGCTATGCATAGCCAACAGTTAGGTATACTACATTTTTGGCAGTCTTCCTGGCGCAGTTCGATAGAGGCTATAAAGCAGAACGCCAGGGCAGTGGCGGTACTTTTATAAAAGCCCAAAAGCCCAGCTAGCCTTACATAATTCCGAATAATCTTTAAATCATTATTTATCAAAAGCAATTTGACATAAATGAGAATATCCTGACTCCACAATAAACAATCATAAACTAGACATTGCACAATTTACGTGTTACGATTATGGGTTTCTATGGAATTTGATTTCAGCACGGAGACATTTGTGAAAATAGCTAATATTCGTTCTGAGCAGAGAAATATTTAAGATCTTACAGCCCCGTGGCGCAGTAGGCTAGACACCAGCTTGCGAAACCAGAGGCCGCGGGTTTGATCCCCGCACCGAGACAAATGTTTGTGTGATCCGCAAATATTTGTTTCGGGACTGGGTGTTTGTGTGACCGAAAAGTCTCTTGTAGTTTCTGATACCCACGACACAAGACTCGTATCTTAATGTGGGGTCAGAACTATGTATGTGACTGTTGGGTGTATTTATTTATTATTATTTATTTAAAAAGTCACGTAATTACGATATGAGACTTGCATCTTCTCGTGGGTCAGAACTAAGTTTTTTTTTATTTAGTTTATTTCAGTAAAGAATAAGACTTGATTACGCTTGAACCGAAGCTGTAAGCCTTGAAATTCAACGACGACGAAATCCTATAATTCCAATACTACGTATATTGGAAAGGGAAAATAACTAGGTATTTTTTGTGTTGAAGCCAAAAAGCAATTTGGCTGCTCATTTCTTTCTATAATACCGTTACTTGTCCCTTGGCAGGTAAATGTCCCGGGGGACGTTCGCGCACGAGTCGAAACTCTTCAAGTGCCTACCCTTAGTAAGAGTCAAGATTATTGACTCAAGACAAATTAACATCTCTTTGCGAAGTCAAACTACACTGTAGTCTTGTATTTACTTGTAAAATATAAATTACAGTATACAACTAAATACGCGCTGAAAAAAACTTACAACAAATATATTCACAACAAACGATAATATATTCGCGCCGCAGGACGATCGTGTCGCATCCTTATCGCCGTTATTTATAACCGCGAATTCAACAATCGGAATCGGCACAATCGATAAAAAATAGCAGATCCAAACACGACAGGCGCACAGGTAACACAACACTACAACAACTCGGGAGCCGATCCGCGATTCGAATTTAGAATGTCATTTTAAATTTTCGAATTTGGAACGCGGCACGTTTACACTCGCGCGGTCGGTATCGCGCGCGTTGTCTATGGAGATCGAGTCGACGTCCGCGCGGCGCGCTATCGCCGCCTACACTTGGGAACTTCACAGCTTTCAGTTTCAGAAGGGTGGAGGCGGGCGGCCGGACAATGGTTTACAACTCAATTTGGTGCTAATTTCGCGATGAAATGTCGTTTGTTTTGTTTATTGGACATCTCGGCGGGCTCGTGTGATGTTTAGGCGTTTTATAGGTACTCGTCTCGTTACGAGGATTGAGTGGGTTTTTACTCTAAGGATTTGGTGTTAGTGTCACGGTTTATGTGGGACATTTTTGTTACTTCTATTTCTGTTTATTGATTGGAAAGAAGTTGAGAGTTGTTTTATTGAAGAAATAAAACTTTTATCAAGGGAAAAAATTTTTTTTTTTTTCATTTAGGGTATTAAACATCCCTGAGTATACTCATTAATCTAGGGATAAGAAAACGGCGTCGCATTTAACATTAACTGTGAGAGAGCCGGGAGTTCAGTTCTCGTACTAAACGACCGTTTGTATAATTTCATTTTGGTTGTAGTTAAACTGAAATTTCTCTAATAATTTTTGTTGTGTCAATCAAGGTCTGTTAAACCGGTTTTCAAAACAGACGGAAGATGTCCTGTAAATGCTTCAGGCTAGCTTTTCTCATGAAACCATAAGTCTAATTTATCCTTACGCGTAACTTAATCCATCCTAAAAGTTAATTGTCTTTGCTGTAATGTAATGCAAACAAACTCATTGACGCTAAAAAAATCCCAAAAAAAATAAAAAAAATAACGTTTTCCTATTCACCACCTTTGTTTAAAACATGTATCTATCTATGTATTTATATATCACCAATATATAATAGCATACAATAAAACAGCGGTCAAGGACAATGTCATTAGTATTTTCAACCTTTTTTTCTCCTGTGAGCGTAAGAGGGACATTTCCATTATAGAATTAATTACTGGCTGTGATTGGACGTGGTCGGGGATTGAAGATACCTATAAATATACGTTTACACATAGGCGGCTACGCACGACCTTTCTCACTTATGTGAAAGGTTAGGCAGTAATCTCGCCATAGACACATATCTTCATCATCATTAGTCCCTAAAAGTCTCACTGCTGGGCACGGGCCTCTTCTACTACTGAGAGGGTTTAGGCCTTAGTCCACCACGCTGGCCTAGTGCGGGTTGGTATAATAATTATAGTCACTAAAATTACAACAAATTCACGCTTGTGTCTCTAAAAGACAGAGTTGTGTCAGCATCTACGTTTCACGATTTGTGTGAGTTTTCGGACACACTTCTAGATACGGTTCTCTTTTGAGGAAACCTGATTTGGGAATGAAACCCAAAATCAACGTGGCATTCATAAAGGAATGCCCACGACACGAGACTCGTATCTTTGTTGGGGTCAGAATTATGTATGCGACTGTTGGGTGTATTTATTTACTGTCCCATAACGATCGAGCAAAGTGGCGTGCCATAGGAGAGGCCTATGTTTTTTTTTTTTTTTTTTTTTTTTTTTTTTTTTTTTTTTTTTTTTTTATGGGAAAGGAGGCAAACGAGCTAGTGAGCCACCTGATGTTAAGTGGTCAACACCGCCCATGGACACCCACAATCCCAGAGGAATCATCGGTGCGTTGCCGGCCTTTAAGGAAAATATAGGCTCTTTTCTTGAAGGTCCCTAAGTCATATCCATTCGGAAATACCGCCGAGGGAAGCTGATTCCACAAAGATGTTGTGCGAGGAAGGAAACACCGTTTAAACCGCACTGTTGAGGAACGCCATTCATCCAGATGGTAGGGATGGAACTTCAATTTCTGGCGTGTGGTGCGGTAGTGAAATTCAGCAGCAGGTATTAATCCGAAAAGTTCATCAGAGCACTCCCCATGGTAAATGCGATAAAGGACACATAGAGACGCAACATCTCTTCGCAATGCTAGGGGGTCAATTTTGTCCGAAAGGATCTGGTTATCGATGACTCGAGCAGCACGTCGTTGAATGCGGTCAAATGGGAGAAGCTGGTATTGAGGAGCTCCAGCCCAGAGATGAGAACAATATTCCATATGTGGCCGGACCTGTGCCTTATACAGTTGAAGGCGCTGAACCGGCGTGAAATATTGCCTCGCTCTGCTGAGCACACCAAGCTTTTTCGAAGCCAGCTTAGCTTTAGCTCCCAGATGACCGCAGAATTGGACTGTACTCGAAACATCGACCCCAAGGATTCCAATACTAGACGTGATACCAAGGGGAGTGCCAATGAATTGAGGTGATAGAGAGAAGGGAGTTTTTTTAGCGGTAAATGCGCAAACTTGTGTCTTCGACCGATTAAATTCGACCAAATTCTGCCTGCCCCAGTCTGCGGCTTGGTCCAACAAACGGTCGATCTCCGAAACAAGCTTTTTCCGGCACTCATCGACTTGTTCTCGAGAGTAATTTGCGCGGCCAGTATATAAGGCATCCCCGGTACTGTCATCCGCATAACAATGAATGTTATTATTGAGTAACAGGTCATTGATATGCAGAAGGAACAGAGTCGGGGATAGCACACAACCTTGAGGTACACCAGCATTCACAGGCATAGAGTCCGAGCTTGAACCATCTACTACGACTTTTATGGTTCGCTCAGTGAGAAAACTAGTGACCCAGTCGCAAAGTCTCTCGGGAAGTCCAAAGGAAGAGAGCTTGGAAAGTAGAGCTCCATGCCAAACCCGATCAAAAGCCTTCGCTATATCCAATCCTACCGCCAAGGCCTCCCCCTTGCTTTCAACTGCTTCTGCCCACCTGTGGGTGAGATACACCAAAAGATCACCAGCTGATCGCCCCCGTCGAAAACCGTATTGACGGTCATTGATCAACCGGTGAGTCTCCAAGTATCGCAGAAGCTGGGTGTTAATTATCGATTCCATAATTTTAGAAAACAAGGAGGTGATGGTAATAGGCCTATAGTTGGAGGGATCAGATCGGTCGCCCTTTTTTGGGATCGGGTGCACTAAACCAACCTTCCAAGATTTTGGAACTACTCCGGATGAATATAGATGCCGAAAAAGGCGCGTGAGCACTGGTGCCAACTCAGGAGCACAAGTCTTCAGCACAATCGGGGGTATTCCATCTGGCCCACTCGACTTGTTGATATCCAAGGAGAGTAGTGCTTTACGCACGGAGCTTTGGTGAAATCGGATCTCCGGCATAGAACTTTCACAATTAGTAATCGTAGGTGGTAGTCTTCCCTTGTCATCTAGTGTCGAATTAGACGCGAACAGAACACCCAAAAGATCTGCTTTCTCCTTTGCGCTGTGTGCGAGCGAGTTATCCTCCCTACGCAATGCAGGAAGTGATGGCTTACAAAAGTTGCCGAGGACAGCTTTGGCAAGAGACCAATATGCACGAGTTCCTGAAGGAAGACGAACTAGCTTCTTGCCTATGCTCTCGATGTACGTAGACTTTGCCTTAGCGATCGTTTTCTTGAAGCCCCTAGCGGCAAAGTTATACTCCTTTTTAAGGGCACTGGCTTTCGCGTCGTGCGACAAAATAGCATCAGCCCAAGCTTGGTAACGTTCCTGCTTCAGGCGTGATGCCATTCTACAGGCACGGCCAAACCAAGGCTGAGACTTACCACCGACCGGCACCATAGAGCTAGGGATGAAAAGTTCCATACCCTGAAGTACTACATCGGTAACCGAGTCGGCAATGGTGTCGACATCGCCCAGTGAGAAGCAAACTTGCCCCCAGGGGTAGGAAGCGAAAAATGTACGCATCGCGTCCCAATCTGCTGACCTAAAGTGCCAAACACGACGCCAGGTAGTACGAGGTCTTGCAGGACGCTCGTATGGCACTTTACTCTGAATAAGTGAATGGTCTGATGACCCCAGAGGTGCATCGATGGTAACCTGATAGCCATCGGGATGAGTGGTCAGCAGAAGGTCTAATAAAGAAGGCATATGGTTCTCCACATCAGGAATCCTAGTAGGCAAGGCAACTAATTGTGTAAAACCATAAGCTAAGGCAAAGTCATGAACAGATCTCCCAGTGTGGTCAGTCGTACGTGAACCTAGCCATTCGGCGTGATGAGCGTTGAAGTCACCGAGGATGATAATCTCAGCGGAAGGGATCTGTTCAAGTACTGAATCAGTAGCCATCTGAATGCTCTCAATGAGTCGGTCACTTTCTGCGTTACCGCTATGGGACCTATAGAGGCACGCATAGACGCGAGGATGGTCATGGCAATCTATACGCAGCCATAGGATGGAAAGGTCCTTACCTTCAAGACTGCTGAGGCGACGGTAGCACAAATCCTCTCTGACATATGCACATACACCGGCTCGACACAAGAAAGTATGTTCGATATTATATCCCGGGTAGCGCAGGTATGAGATGTCTGTAGGTGAGGATATCTGTGTTTCCGTTAGAAATAGTAAGGCCGGCTTGTTCGTTTCCAGGTGATAGTGAACGGCATCAAGGTTGGAGTGAATTCCCCTAATATTGCAGAAGTCCATACGGAGCATTAAAGGGGTTGCAGCAGTTGCCTTACGAGTTGAGCCTCTGGCAGAAAAGTTATAGAGCGGGATATTGCCCTCCCCAGAATACGTAGGGCAGCCTGAGCGAGAGTGCTCAGGGGGGGATTCTCCTGCACATATAGTGCCGGTACCCCCCTGGGGTAAATTTCTCTTGTATACCGCAGCCATAACTAAGGGAGGGGAGGGGGAGTTGGGCCACCGGCAATCTCACACACCAAACGAAACGCAACAGTTAACTGTTACTTTACGTTGATATTATGTGAGACAGTGGTACCACCCCGGACGAGCCGGCCCATTCATGCTTTCATTAAAAGCGTGGCTCTACCACTTGGAAAGTATAAGAATGTCCAGCAGTAGACGTAAGAGAGGCTGATGATGATGATGATGATGATGATGATGATGATGATGAACGATGTGAATTTTACGTTTTGCCTAAATTCTGAAAAGATTTGTAATATTACATACATACATACATAACCTCACGCCTGTATTCCCCAAAGGCGTAGGCAGAGGTGTATTTCAGAACCCACATTTCGCCAGGTATGTATCAGTCCCACGTAATAGGGGGCGAGCCTATTGCCGATTTGTAATATTCTAAAGTTTAATTAATAATTCTACGCATAAAATGAACATAAGTTTTACTGCCAAAGTTCGACCGCTACCATTCTACAACATTACTATTTCCCCGTTGTGGTGAGCTGTCGTACACACAAATAGTGCACCGCTGACCGGAACACAATCACAAACGCTATTTATACGGCGCTGCTTCCACGCCACTCGCCCCTCGCTCATCACGTAAATAATGCCCACACACTGATTTGTGATAACATCCTTTCATACTCGGATACAACGTACACCATAATGGCCAGCGGCGGTACTTCCGTAGAAGCCCAAAAGCCCAGCTTGCCTTACAACATTCCGAATATTAATCTTTACACTTTGAATCTTTATTTAACAAAAGAAATTTGAAATATATATGAGAATATTCTGAACTCACAATAAACAATTACAAACAAGACATTACACAATTAACGTGTAACGCTTTTGGGCATCTATGGAAGTGCCGCCCCACTGATATCAGTGATATCATATCAGATTACCATATGGTACGGGATTTGAAAAAGATTTGTTTTGTTCGTCATTAACGTGATGCAATTACAAAAAATTATGACATACGCTATTTCAGCAATTGAACGCACATAAACTATAAATGCGAAAGCGGTTATTAAATTTTGGTAAAGACATAGATGGGTCAAGTAAGACGGTTATGTTTTATTTTTAATTTTGTTAAATCAGGCCCGTAAGGAAATATTTATGTAACCAAATCTAAGAGGGGGTGATAGTAGTATTCACATACTTTCAAAATTCTTTGGATTTGAAATATTATTACTTTCTTAACTATGTTTAAACGTCATGTGTTGAACGCACAATATATTTTTAAAGTTATAGAGATAACTTTCCTTAAAAAAGGAGTAAGAATTAAATTGCTTACTAGTTTCATACATGATAAATTGTAATTAATAATTTAAAACTGCCTCGTGGTCTCGCGGTACAAGCATGTGCCGTGCGATCTAGAGGTCCTGTGTTCGATTCCCGGGTCGGGCATAGTGTTATTGGGTTTTTCCATTAGGAAATTCTCAGTAACAGCACGGAGTCTGGAAATGTGCCCGAAAAACGGCAATAGGCTCGCCACCTATTACGTGGGACCGATACATACTTGGCGAATTGTGGGTGCAGAAATGCACCTCTGTCTACCCCTTCGGGGAATACAGGCGTGAGTTTATGTATGTAATAATTTAAAACTTGCTGTGTTTGTAACATAAGAAAATTATGTCTTCTGGCTAGATATGATAAATTAATTAATGCCCATACAAGTAACTCCCAATACAAAGTCGCCTGATTTGAACCCGCAACCATTAGCGACAAAATATACATTTCCATCTTATTCATGCATGTTTAGACTATTCAGTAACTTTACAGTCGACCGGAACACAATCACACGAGCTATTAATAAATCGCAGCTGAACAAGACCACTCTACTGTCGTGAGCTCCCACTTGTTTAACAAATGTACTGACATGTGAACGAAGCGCGGGTCAATATATAATGGTGAGTTGGAAACACGGTAGTAATCATTCGTGATGTTGAGATTGCATTTGGTAATGATATCGTACGCGTCTTTTCTACAAACTTAAGACATTTTGTAAAATTGTATTCACAATGAATTATGAGTTAATAACAAAGATATATCCTGTATATGCACCACAACTAAAACTTCAAAAAAATAACCGACTGGAAATTTCAATTTAAAAAAAAAACACTGAATACATAGTAAAAAGCATCACTGCATAATAAGCTGCCTACCTTTGCCCTAAGATCACTTAAAATCCGTTAATAATAATAAAAACATCTTGTATATATTCAACAAACTAAAAAAAATACCGCTCTGAAAATTTCGAATTAAAAAACGACCCGACTGCGTACATAGTAAAATGCATCACTCTGCATAACAAGCTGCCTACCTTTGCACTAAGATCACTTAAAATCCGTTAATAATAAAGAAATATATGACTGCCTCGTGATCTCGCAGTACAAGTATGTGCCGTGCGATCTAGAGGTCCTGGGTTCGATTCCCGCGTCGGGCAAAGTGTTATTGGGTTTTTTCATTAAGAAATTCTCAGCAACAGCACGGAGTCTGGAAATGTGCCCGAAAAACGGCAATAGGCTCGCCCCCTATTACGTGGGACTGATACATACCTGGCGAAATGTGGGTGCAGAAATGCACCTCTGCCTACCCCTTCGGGGAATATAGGCGTGAGTTTATGTATGTATGTAATAAAGAAATATCCTGTATTTGCACCAAACATAACTTCAAAAAAATAACCGCTCTGAATTTAGTAGATCCTATATTGTTTTGGCGCATAGGATTCGAACTGGCCATTATCCGTCTAGAAAATTTAGTTTTTTAACGAAGAAAGTTAATTCGCCAAATTGTGAAGTTTGTGGGGTTCTGGATGATGTACAGCACCTCTTGACAGACTGTGCCAAATTTCAAGTTAAAAGAGACCAACTAATTCGTAAATTACAACTTAATGTATATGATGATGGCACTTTCACTCAAATTTTGTCTCAACCAACTTCTGAAGAGGCTGGAATGCTGTTTAATGTGTTAAGGCATTAATGTTCTTAATTAACTTTATTTTTGTCTTCGAATTTTAGTTTTAAGCTAGATTATGTTTAGGATACGATGGGACTGACATACCATTGTTGGTTATAAGTCCCTTATTAAACTTAGAATAAATAAATAAAAACCGCTCTGAAAATTCCAAATTAAAAAAACGACCCCATTGCGTACATAGTAAAAAGCATCACTCTGCATAAAGCATAACAAGCTGCCTACCTTGCGCTGCGGCCGGCGAGAGCGTGCCCTCCCACGGGCTCTCGTCCTCCATCTTGCGGAAACTCCTCTCCACTGCAACAATCAATTTGTATCGCTGTGGGACCACAAACTGACAACTACTTACCGACCCTCAAGAATGCTTTAAAAGATCCTCAAGTTTTTTAGATGATGATCCCAAACCTATTTCATGTGGTGACCAAGGGTTTTCTATAAAGTGGAACTAATCACGCTAGTCGCTACTAGATGGCGTTGTTATATAAATTTTAAAAAACTTCTTATACGACCGCATACATGTTATTAAAAACATTTAAATTGTTAATTTCTGATTATATTGCTGTGGAATTGTTTTTTTTTTTCTGGCACGGATAAGTTATCCTTTTCGTACTGATAGTGTTGCACGGTGGCGTCCAAAAATAGAAACATAAAGAAGCGAGATACAGCCGTTTGCTACTTTCATGCTAGATTACTTTATAACTGCTAAAAGTACTAAGTGCCGAAATACAAAATATGTAATTAAATATCTATAATAATTGTATAATATTAAGTACGTACTGTTGAGAAAATGCGCCGCGCTCGACGCCTTCCGCGATTTCTTGTCACTTGAATCTTGACCTGTGACAAAAAAATATTTTTCATATTAAAATTAACCTAAACAGATGGGAGGATAATAGATTCAGTTGCCTATTGCCGTTTTTCCTGCACATTTCCAGACTCCGTGCTGCTATTGAGAATTTCCTAATGGAAAAACCCAATAACAATTTGCCCGACCTGGGAATGGAACCCAGGACCTCTAGATCGCACGTCACATACTTGTGCCGCGAGATCGCGAGGCAGTCAAGTTTACGATATAAAAGCAGGCAAAAAAAGTACCCTTACTTCGAAAAGTTCTTTTTTTTTTCGAACTGAAACTTCTTTAGAATTGTTGTGATTTCAAACCAGATGCAACGGAAAAAACGACAGGTAAAAGACACAAATACAATAATTAGTGAGCCAGAGCAAGAGAGCAAATGTCGGTGTGTATGTATATTGTACACTGTTTAATACTTGCTTGTATTTGAGCATTTAACGTGTGTTAGTATGTTTTTTTTTATCAAAGTCCAGTAAACAACGCCACCTCATCGAGTTTTTTTGTATCCATGTCTGATAATAAAAGCCTTTTGCTTAAACTTTATCTAATTTAGCTTTATTTATCCAATTTCCGTAAAGTTGTAAATAGTATATCATTTTTCGAAAAATGATGTCATAAAGAAGTTTTACTTCTTACGTGTGTACATACACACTTTTTTAAGCTTCAATAATTATTCAACTGAGAGTGAAAAAAAAGACGTGTGGCACTCGGAGACTGTTGCGGTAAAGCTATTGCATAGCATTTTTTATCAACTTATGCAATTATTTATTTATTTTATTTATGCAGCATTTTTACGCCGATATAACTAATGCCACCTAGTGGCAAATTGCTGAACAAAATAGACAAGCGTGATATTTCAAAAAGTCATTAAAAGTTCTGCTATTCATCGATAGATTGCAAAACTAAATAATCAAAACATCAGTGACGTTTCGTTTATATGGCGACAGCGATTTATCTGTAACAGTCAGTACCATTAGATTTTATCAAAATACTCGACAATCCAAATTTTGCGGATATATGTTGTCGACTCGAAATCTTTATTTTAATATGTTTTATTATTCAGGTATGGTTTCGATCGAGTCTACCGTACCCCGTCACGAAATAATTAATATAGATGAGGTTAATTTCTTTTATGACATGTAGTGTCATTTAAACAGTACGCATGCTCACGAAATTGAGAGCTTGCGCACTACATGGGTGTTAGGTTATTTTAGGCCCGCGATAGAAGCTATGCAATAGGTTAAAAAGTACAATAATGAGTGGTCGGCACGTGTAGCGGTATGTGTAGCGGTATGTGTAGCGGTGTAGATACCGGCGGGCGCGTTGCTGTGGATGCGCTCCATGAAGCGCGAGATGCGGTTGTTGTGGTGCTCGCCGTCCAGGCAGCACGCCTCCTCCACGGCGCGCGCGCACGCCCGGTGCACGCGCAGCTGGCAGTCTGCACACACACACTACGCTCACACACCATACTAGTGCACGCAGCAGCAACTCAGGCGTCGGGCAATACATGTCACTCACATTAGGAATGTGCACGCAATGCAACCCGTTATCGATACTTAGCTATAGGGATGTCGAAATTCCAAAAAAATGCGATATATCGATATACGTTTAAAAAAATATCGATATGACTTGAATACGTACTTGTTGTCGACCAAAAAAAATTTTAATTGTTACTAACAAAAATGTAAATATAATTTTTTTCTAGGATTTTTAATCATAAAAAATATCGATTTTGATACCTTTTCTATACTTGGAATTTTATATCAAAATATTAAATATCGCTCAAAAATTTCGAAATATCGTAAAAGTAATATTGATATTTTTTCAACAACCCTACTTAGCTAGCGCATTCGGGGTCGATGCGTCATCGTGACCTTCATTACCACTCTGACTCCTAATTGGTCGTTACGAGTAAGGGTTGTTGTTTTTCTATAAATATAAGATTTTTGTTATGACACTCATTGCATTACTTAAGCTTTGTTACGCAATACGCACAATGGGGAATTTATTTAATTACTAATATTAATAACTAAGAAATATCAGTCGAAAAGATAAAAACGGCCCTTTTCAAGCTACATCTATACAGTTTCTCTATGATTACGTCGAAACAAACATTTTATCTTACAAATTAAAAACTTTTATTTTCAGATAGCGAAAAATTATTCCTATTAATTCTTAACATAATTTAGCACATCGATCGTACCTATCCCGTTATCGATATGCACCTCTACAATTCTTACGCACATCACTACACCTATCCATAAGACCTGTAAGTGCGAGCGAGACAGACAGATAAATATGATTTATGACCCGAAGCCTCAGTTCAAAATGCGTCGACCATGTGAAGATCACACTTCAATTTGTCAAACTGCGAACCTACGAGCAAGCGAAATCTTGCACATACATACTTGTGAGACATTTGAATTTGTTATAACATTTGTGCAATAAGGTTTTGATACGTTAACTCGCACCATATCGTTTGGGTTAAGATATATCTATTAGTCCAGTCATTACAGGTGGTTCACTTCGGAAAATCGACATACCCAGTATATTACCACGTAAATACTTCCCTCATCATCATCAGCCCATATACGTTCCACTGCTGGGCACGGGCCTCCTCTACAACTGAGAGGGTTTAGACCTTAGTCCACCACGCTGGTCTAGTGCGGGTTGGCGGACTACACACCTAAGAAATTCCTAAGAACTTTTAGGTGTGCAGGTTTTATCACGATGTTTTACTTCACCGTTAAAGCAAGTGATAATTCATTGTGAATACACACATAACTTCGAAAAGCCAGAGGTGTGTGCCTGGGGTTTGAACCTGCGACCGCCGAAATTCTCGACCGCGCGCCTAAACCTTAAAACCTTAAAACTGTCAAAATTCACATATAGTTGGGTAGCCGCAAGTTTTAAATTCAGGGGTCAAAGGCCACAAAAATTTTCATTTTATAGATTTATTGTTGTCAAAATTAATAAAAAAGAATAAAAATTTACCAAGATACGATTAAAAACTAACGAATAACTCAGGTTAGTTAAAAAGTGGTCTCTTGAAAAAGAAGACGGTCGTATAGTAACTATACAATACAAATGAACATCCCTACTGACTATGAACAGAAAAGTTCGTACCAAACAATAGGGGTCCGATTCCCAGGTATAATTTTTATAGTTATGAAATAATTTAAGAGTTTACGGATTTTAAATAAGATGTACTTAATTATTTTTTACTTCAAATGCAATTAGTGTAAATGAGAATATAATTAAAATGTAATTAAAGTATGTCCCTTAGTAGTTTTTCAATTACAGAAAGAGATTATGAGTGTTATTGCATTGATACATTTTGGAATTATTTGAAATAAAGATTGAATTTAGTTTAAAAGTTAATAATAAATGGTAATTATATATTTAGCAATAATTCATAACCTTAATATTACGAGTATTTGATGACTACATGATTCTCTGACCGCGCGCTCTCCGCTCTCTATCTCGAAAACAGTTCAAGGTATGAAAAAATGTTAAATACAAAAGTTGTAGATAATTTAATTCTTTACAATATTTGTAATTAATACAAATAGCTTAAAACCCATAGAAAACCAGATGTTTGCAAAAAATGTTAAAAAAAACATTTTTGTAACCTTTGAACTCTGAATTTAAAACTTGCGGACATGCAATTATATGTGAATTGTGAGAATGCCAAAATACAAGTTTTCACGTGGTAATATACTGGGTATGTCGATTTTCTAAGATATTCACCTAATTTGGCCTAAAATGACTGGACTATACAATATATATATTTATCGATGTTTTAAGAACATTATAATATACGCAGTGTCACGGAAAAACTTTTAAACAATTATCTCATATACTACTCAAAGTATCATTACCTTCATAGTAAATTAATTCTACAGGGTGTATAAAGATCGTCATCGAAAACTTAAGACAGGCAATAGCCACGGGGATTACAAATGCCGTGACAAAAAAAACTTTTCCTGACAACCACATACATTTAATACTCGTGGTTGTTACGAAAACGTTGTTTTTTTGCCGGGATTTTTTTTTTATCAAAAAAATCGATATAATACAATCGGTACCTGTGCAGACGAATGCCTGTGGCGCTAGTCCCCAGATAACGTTGTCGCAGTGGTGACAGTGGCCCACTGACGTCAGAGCCTGCAGCTGCAGATGATGACCACGCACCACGAACTGAACACAACATACACAATATAAAATATCCTATGTTTATAAAGATTACATTTAAAAAAAAACAATGTGTTGTATAAGTAAAAGTGGTTACTTAACAAATTCATTTTCGTAAAAATGAAAACAACATATAAAAAAAAAACATACTATATTATGTAACATAAAATGATTAATTTTATCAAAGAGGAGTTGCCCGGTGGCAAAATGTTGGTTGTATGATAATAGCGGTAAAACTTCGGAATGTTCTTAAGGTATAGTTTTACGAGAACACTTGTATAATAAACCCTTTAGGAACACGCCAACATAACCCACCCATCAATTTTATGACCAAAAATGTTATCAAAATACTTATTTATCGTAACGTTAGTTTTGTTTCAATTAGCATTTTTGACACGAATGATCATCATAAGACTTTGTATGTAGTACGCTCACCGGTTGTGGATGCTGCTTCATGATCTGTTTCACCCTTTGCTTGTACAGTTTGTCTCGTTGTAGGAATGCGGCGCGAGTTCCTCCCACGGCCGCTGCTACCGTCGCAGGCCTACAAACAAACAATTATTCAATAAAACACCATGTTTTATATATGGTGTCACCAAACACTATACGCATGTGTAAACGCGCATTAGCGACCAAAATTCACCCGTCCTTAATAATAGCTTTCGTATTTGTTCACTAGCGTCAACTGATTTTTATGACACAAAAATTAATTAGTAGTTCTGTTAGTCAATAAACCTAATATCCTTATCTTTATAGAAAAATCTCGTTTAGTATGTCTTAATAGTAAATATATTTCCCTTAGTTCAATAATGCTGGGGTATCTTAGTTCTCCGCTCTATTCAGATTGTCATAGTTACTTTAAAAATTTATACAACATAGAATATTGAGATTATAAAAAAATAATATCATCCTACATACCAAGTTAACCCCAAGATATTTTTTTTTTTAATTTCTTAGATTTATAAATACTTAAAATGTCTTAGGAATTGCTTAGGTTTGTAGTCCGCCAACCTGCAATAGACCAGCGTAGTGGACTAAGGCCTAAACCCTCTTAATGGTAGAGGAGGCCCGTGCCCAGCAGTGGGACGTATAAGGGCTAAATCGGGTTCGTGTACAACCATAACCTATCGCAACAAAAACTCACTTCACAGGCTTGACGGGTTTAACTTTCTTTTTGCTCTTAACATTTTTGGGCGACTGCCACCATCGTCTCCTCACTTCGCGCGCCTCCTCGTCCGTTATTTCCAAAACGTTTACCATAACGATACACTGCACAATATGAATACACGCTGACCACGCCTAATTAATATCAACACATTAAACTATCCAGAAATGACTCTATTTCCCTATTGAAGCAAAAAAAATCACATTATCGTCCTCCGTAGGACTATTTTTTAATAAATTTTAGCTTTATTATTCCGGTACGAGTTCTAACCGAAAATTAGTTTAAGAGTAATAAACTCATTTATAAATAGTATTTGTGACAACTGCATTGAATGTTGTAGATGTTTTTCAACTGAAGCGATGAGTTATGTGTTCATTTGACGCACACAAATATAATGCTGCAGTTACATACACGTGTTTAGTAATCATAAACAATAGGTTCATGCAATAAGGTAAAACGTTACCTTTCTGATAATAAACTATTCTAGTAATATATTATAACATTGAATAAATAAATAAAATATTATTAAAAATATATTATTATTAAAATATTGTGATGAATGACTAATTGTAGAGCGACAAACGTAACGTAAGCAATAACTTTACTTAAATAAATAGCTTTAATTCACACAGGTTTTCCAATTAGTCGATATTACGTGCCTGTACATACGCCCAGGAATTTCTACAAAGTTCAGAGATTTGTATATGAATTTGGAGGGTATACAGTGTGTTGACAAACTAGCTTTCGTAAAATATTATTAACAATAAGAATTTAATATATATGTATGTATGTACTCATATTGTTATTCTCTTCGTATTGTTGGTCTTAAGTACAAGCACGATCCAATTTTTAACTAGAGCGATTCCGACGATGTGCGCAGTGGCGCCCTCTCGAGATTTAAGTCTATTGTTAAGAATAAGATACTGATTTGTTATTGGTCGAAATCAACTGTCGTTACGGCTCGCACCTTCTGTTCGGGGCCATCTATGAAATTATATATATAGTACTTGGATGACCGAGCTTTGCTCGGTTTTTTTTTTTTTAAATTGTGTTTTTTGGAAATAATATTTAAGTACGAATTACTAATAAAATGATGAAATATGAATAATGTTACTTAACAACGCCATCTGCTGTTGTGTCGTTAAAGCAATTAGTTGCTCACAAAAAATAGTATTATTATTCGCCAATTCGCCAATAGATGTCAGGAAGAGTCTACTCAAACGCCTCCTTTTTGTTATTTTTCTTCCAAATGACATTTTCTAAAAATGATTCCTAGCTAGATCGATTTATCGCCCCCGAAACCCCCCATATACTAAATTTTATGAAAATCGTTGGAGCCGATTCCGAGATTCCAATTATATATATACAAGAATTGCTCATTTAAAGATATAAGATTTAGTAGATTTGTTATTCGGTACGCAACTACCGTAGAAAGTTCCCCTATTATTAAGTAAAGAAATACAGTCTACAATTCGTATAATAAGTAAAATAATAGGTTTATATTTTGCGACATCAAGAAATGTTCTTGCATTTCTCGGCTAAATAGTATATAACAAAAAGCATCAAGCTAATTACACTGAAACCGAATACCTTTAAACCGTATAAGTAATTGGGCGAACATTAAGACGTCAATTAGGCAAAATTTACGCACGTGTAAACAGAGCATTACACGGGGTAATACATTAAAATTCATGAAGTTGATAAGAGCGAAGCTGCCGGAAGGAAAATCATTTTACTGTTTAATTTACCTCATTTCGATGTTCGGTTAACTTTATTTCATGTTTGGTGTTTATTTAAACATAAGACAAACATGGTTATTATAATTTATAGGAAAATTGTTAATGAGAAACTTAAAGTTCAATACTGCTTCGCGTGTAATCTCAGGGCATAAGTACGTGCCAAGTTAACTGTAGATGCTTTATGCGTTTCTGATGAACGTGTCAATGATATGATGCTTCTTCTACAACTACAAGGGGTTAGGCCTTAAGCTCACCACGTGTCCAACGGACACGCTGTCAATGTACAACACCATAGGTATACATATGTTTATGCGGGCTGGCGTATACACTTAAGAAATTCTTTGAAATGAACTCTTAAGATATACAAGTTTCCTAACATCGTTACATTCGCCATTCGAATGCATGATAGTTGTGTAGTATATATGTTACATACATATTGTTAGTGATTTATTTTATAATGTTTCACTAAAATTTTATCCTATCTATTGTTCTAAGATTAACTGTTAGAAAATGCCTAAGGCATTTAGTTCGACTTAATGCAAACTGTGTATGAAGTATAATAAATAAATAATTCATAGTAAATTCTGGTTCACTGTTGATCCTCACGGCATTCCAAGGGTACTGACCTGCACTGCAGACAGAGCGCGGCGGCGATGAGTGCGGCGAGCAGTCCCCCCCGCGCGTCCGCCGCACCCCCCTCGTTGCCCGCTCCCCCCGCTCCCCCCGCGCCCCCCGCGCCCACCCCGCTGGCCGCCGCGCGCAGCACCGACCCCATCACCTGCTCCACCACCACCAACTCCTGCGGACGACGCGCCGCATCAATACACGCCGCTTGTACACGCAGTGTGCCAGACAGGTGGAAGTTTCATTATGAAAAATATATATACATATGTATATCATATAGTGGCTAAGTATATTAACGGTAAAACCTTTGTCTTTTTACTGTCGCTTTTTCGTTTCTTCGACTTTAAACGAGACGACGATGCTAAAGAAGTGTTCACTTCAAAAAGAATAATGCATAGCAGTTATTTTGAACAAACGGATATATTGAGTAGAAGTTTAAAATTCGGGAGATACATTGGAGTTTTCTATTTCAAGTAGGCTCAATTTAAAATTGGCGATAAATCGTTACGAGGTATCTACATTGTTCCATTGGAGATACATAGTGTAGCGCGGCAATCCCGTGCGTACCTGCGCCCGGTCGCGGTCGGCGGCGCGCAGCACGGCGTCGGCGGGCGCGTAGAGCGCGGCGAGCCCGAGCTGGCGCTTGAGCTGGAAGTCGCTGAGCTGGCGCGCGAGCTCCTCCTTGGCCCTGAGCCGCGCCTTGCGGAACACGTTGCGCACCAGCTCCTCCTTCTCGAACTCTGCGCACCACAACAACCACAACCACTTCGAGAAACAACCAACACTTCCACATATCATTCCCTAACGCGATCTGTCCTCATTATCATCAGCCCATACGGATCACATACGGATTGAGATCACGTGGCAATCAAAAATTTAATGGTATCGTAGATTTATCGTTAAAGACGATCTTTTTGTTATTTTAGAAAAAAATAACTAATTTTATCGCGAAAATGTTAATATACAGTTGCTTACATAAAATCGTTTATGAATTATGGTTGCCGAGTTTCAAATTTCAATTGGAGCGACTACATATGTGTACCAAATGAAACATAAATATACAATTCGGGGAACAAAACAGCATAAAAGCTGTGCGAGAAAGAGTCCGTAGAATAGAAAGGCATAGCATTGATATAGCTTCTAATTCGTAATTTAGATCTTAACGCTTGCAGATAAAGCATATAACAGTCTGAACTCACCGTTAACTAAAACATGTTCGATTTCGTTGGCCATGTTCTCGTCTACGCCGTTTAATTGCAGAACCTGTTGGAGGAACGAATGGGTAAAGTCACAATTTATATTACCATTTCACATATCACTAGTAATTATTATATGAGTCAGTGTCGGTGCTTCCATAGAAGCCCAAAAGCGATACACGTTGATTGTGTAATGTCTAGTTTGTATTTGTTTATTGTGGTGTCAGGATATTCTCATTTATATGTCAAATTGCTTTAATGTATGTATAAGTCCCACGTAATAGGGGGCGAGCCTATTGTCGTTTTTCGGGCACATTTCCAGGCTCCGTGCTGTTACTGAGAATTTCCTAATGGAAAAAGCCAATAACACTTTGCCCGACCCGGGAATAGAACCCAGGGCCTCTATATCGCACGGCACATACCTACTTGTACCGCGAGACCACGAGGCAGTCATGCTTTTGTTAAATAAAGATTTAAAGCTTAAAGATAATTATTAGTCGGAGTTTGTAAGGTAAACTGGGCCTTTGGGCTTCTATGGTAGTACCGCCACTGCTATGGGTAAGCGCATTAATGAGTATATTAATAATATCAACAATAACATATTAAGTGCATTATGTATCATTTATTTTTATTTTTGAAAATGAAACTTTTTATTTGGTATTTCGAGGGACGAAGAGTCATTAATGTGGAGTCAAAACTTCTGTAGGGTATATTCCTGTTTATTTTGGTCCTTCGAGCCGGATAAGCATAAACAACAAGTAAAAATAAATAAATAAATAAATACACCCAACAGTCTCATACATAGTTCTGATCCCACATTAGGATACAAGTCCTGTGTCGTGGGTATCAGAGACTACGAGAGACTTTTCAGTCTCACACACACCCAGACCCGAAACAAATATTTGTGGATCACACAAACATTTGTCTCGGTGCGGGGATCGAACCCGCGGCCTCTCGTTTCGCAAGCTGGTGTCTAGCCATCTGCGCCACGGGGCTGTCAAAGTGATAGACAATATGATTGTGCATACAGCGTGCGGCATGAGGAAGGTGGAGTGTATCTCGTAGGCCCAGCGGCGCAGCGTGGCGGGCGGCGCGGCGGCGCAGCGGAACCCTTCCGTCAGCACCAGCACCAGCCCCGCGTGCGGACACCTAGGGACAGGTACGTTGCCGGGTCAGTAGGAGAACACGGCATAGAGCGCGTTGTGAGCGAGCAATGTATGACGAAATATTGTTTTTCGTTTTTTAAATTATTATTATTCTCGTAACTCAAATGCAAATATAATTGTTATACGAATATTCTATATGACGATGGGATTATATTTAAAAATAAAGTGTCCCAAAAACATTTCTTTACACATCTATAGTAGGATTATTTTTCTTAAATCAATAAAATTGACCGAAGAGAGTATGAAATAACTTAATATATGCACAAAAAGATTTTACAGTCAATAATTATCATTTATTTTTATTAAATCGCCCTAAATGTTACTTCAGCCGTTAAATCTGACAACACTTTTACCATAAAATGTTGCCATACCATTCCAGACGGATCAATATCACCTTCAAAACGGTTTATATATTTTTCTTGTTAAATCGGCTTTTGAGTCTCTCTTTCATCAGTGGATACAAAACTCCATCCGGTTGTTCAATAGTATGGTAGATTACCTCCTCTCGCCCAGCAGCCAGTTGAGCAGCACGGCCATTCTCGCGTTGGACTCGCGCACGCAGCGCAGGTTGGAGAACAGCCCGGAGTGAGTCGCAGACTCCTGCACGCAACCAATAACATTTACCAAACCACTTTCTACATAATAATAGTTGTTACACAAGCACATATATATGTTAGCGTAATCATCGGCCCATATACGTCCCACTGCTGGGCACGGGCCTCCTCTACAACTGAGAGAAGGTTTAGGCCTTAGTCCACCACGCTGGCCTAGTGCGGGTTGGCGGACTACACACCTAAGAAATTCCTAAGAATTTTTTAGGTGTGCAGGTTTCATCATGATGTTTTCCTTCACCGTTAAAGTACGTGGTAATTCTTTGTGAATACACACATAACTTCGAAAAGTCAGAGGTGTGTGTCTGGGGTTTGAACCCGCGACCGTCGAGATTCTCGACCGCGCGCCTAAACCTCGAGGCCATCACGACTTTTAGCGTAGACATATACAATTACATTGAACATTGATATGTGTATGCTGTTGTATGATATGTGTATGTATATATCTTATACTCGTACAGCTTCTGGCGTGTTATAGAAAAACAACAAAAGTGAATTTCTGCAAACGCCATTAGAAAACTGCAATGTGAAGTTGCTCGCAAGCGGTTTAACGAACAACTTCACACCATTCATAGTTTATGTGTCAACTGAGTTATTACCGTATTGTTTCCGTATATTAGACGTGGGAAACTTAGACGCTTTTAGAACTAGCAGAAGATCCGATTCAGTAGATTAGATATCGAATATATTAGACTTGGAATCTTTACATTTCGATAAACACTGAAAAAGGCTTACAGGTGAAGGCGTGTCGTCTTCCTCCATAGAAATGATGGCTCTCTGTGGATCGGCACACGGCTGGAAAGAAAAATAAATTATAAATAAGTTTTTCATTCAAAATAGTCGATTAATAGTCGATAACTATATTTTGACGTATTAAGTAGTTGTTGATAACATAGCCAGCTCTGGTTATCATATACGTTGGACAAAACTAAGGTAGGATTGACAATCGTATTACGTCATTTGTCAATAAAATAATATCAGATTACTACCAGGAAGGCAAAGAAATATTACAACTGACATTCCAACATAATATAAGTTCATCAGATGTGAAAATGTGTTGGCACGACAGTGTGTATGTGTGTGTACCTGCGTGTTGGTGTGGTACGGCGGCGGCGGCGTGCCGGGCGGGGGCGTGTCCCGCGCTCCTTCCCCCGCGCAGCCCCCCGCACCCGCACCCGCACCCGCACAAGCCACGCCCACACCGCTCACTCCACTCACACTGCTCGGCGGGACAGACGCACACATGCTCGCTGCAGGAATACAAAAACATGTTTTTATAGTTTTTTTTAAATGCTAGGGTAACTTATTAGGTTTTAACTACTTTGAGCTTGTGCAGAATGGTTGAAAATGTCTGAGAAAATTTTATACGGAACTCACGAGCTCGTTCACCTTTAATGAATAATGGACAAGCATATCTACCCCACAAATAACAAAATTATGAATGCATATACAAATACAATAAACATTTTTTTAAACAACCAGTTTAACAGTAATCAAAAAACAATAACAAATTGACAAAAAATCAGTTCATTTTTTTATTGATTAAATTGTCCAATACACACCATCATCTACCCATATACGTTTCACTGCTGAGCACAGGCCTCCTCTACAACTGAGAGGGTTTAGGCCTAGGTCCTCCACGCTGGCCTAATGCGGGTTGGCGTACAACATATATAACTAGCAAAAATGCATAAAGTGCGTAGTTTCATACTCACATCTATTCAGATCGCAGTCAAGTTGCTCAGGCGAGGATCTACTCCTCACGTGCAGTACAGGAACACTGCTCCTGTTGTCCGTCTGTACGTAACATACAAGTAGATTAATATTTCATATTACAAGATAGACGCAAAAAGGGACAATCAATATCTATCATAATATTTACAAATATCGACAGTGTCTTTGTAACATGCTGGTTTTAAACTAAAATATTTCATGCTTGGATTTAGGGACCCAATCATAATTATTAAGAAGAACTACCTTTTTTTATTAAACGAACTTCTTACAAATTGTGAGATATTTGACTATAAAGAAAAACCTACACATATTTTATCCTGTTTTATTCAATACAGGATATGAAAGCATGAAGTCTTTTTCAAACCTCAAAAAAAATCTCAACATATAAGAGTATTTGTTAGTCACAATTGGGGAAAGGTTATAACATGAAAAGACACATATAGACGTACACGAATTTATAACCTATATGATAAAAATTATTAAAAAGCCCTTTTCGAATAGGATTTTAAATAAAATATGTAGAATAAAAAAATATAATTTAAAAATGACATAGAAAAAAGCTATAGCAAATATAGAAAAAAAAACGTACGAAATTCTACCATGAACCATTAATACATTAATGCTGGCAACACCACCACCGATAAATAAATGAAAAATGCAGTGTTGCATTATAAGAATTGTTTTATCGATGTTTTTTTCCTTAGTAATTTTTGTATTTTTTTCTCCTGGCAACACCGATAAAACAACTCAAACGACACAACACGACCATGAGTTACCTGCAGCGGCGGCGGCGGTACATTCACCAACGGGTAGTTCATTTGCAACGCTATCGAGTTCGGTTGTGGTCCCTCCAGCTCCCCGTCCAAGGAGTGTGACGACCTCCTGAACTGCTTGGTGTTATCCTCTTTGTACATGCTCACAGGCGGCGGAACAGATTGGTGCATTTGGAACTGCTTCTCTGGGTAATACCGCCCTTTGTAGTACTGCTTGTGTGACGGGCTGGCAGAGTTGCACGGCTTTGGTTTGGCGAGAGGATTGACTGGACTTGGGGTGAGTGTTGGACTCAACGGACTCCGCTTGGGCCTCTCTATAGAGCGGGGAGGTAGGGGCGGGGGGGAAACGTTGTCCAAACACGTTGTAGGCACGATCGGCACTGTATTATTATGGACGTGTCTCCTTTTGTGGTCTGTCTCGTCTGAGTTCTGTCGGACTAAAGGCGGCTGGTTCTCCTGCTGGTTCTTGCTGTTCTGCCTGGCCTGCCTGAGGTTCCGGAGGCTCTGCCCCGTGAGGTTGCTGAGGGATCTTGGCAAGCCGCTGAGGAAGCCGGTGTTGGCGACCGGCGTGGAAGACTTCTCTATCACGGTTTTAGTCCGGGTGTTGAGGCGCGGAGTGGTGGGGAGTTGTGGCAGCTCCGCCGGCTAGATACAGCGGGAAATGTTCAAGCGTGTGGAGGTGAGCGGGCCGCGAAGTTGAAGGGGTGATTTGAATGTCGTTGACAGTCACAAGTGTTGAGAAGGTTATATGAAACCTTTATTTCATTGAATAACCTGAATGGAACCAACTATGACCAGGAGTCAGTATTTTATATCATATTGGACCCTACTTTGAAAAGTTATTTTGCAAATTTTTTCATTCATTTTTTTTTATTGTACGTCATATTTATCGGTCTGATTTTTAATACTGTTGATTCAGTAACATAAAAACAAAGACAATCAAATCTCCCCCGACCACACGGCAAACAGTGTGTTGTATGTAATGCAAAAACTTTATAAACGACATCAAAAAACGACCATTCCCAGCGGTATTGAGGCGAAAGCTGAGTTATATATTTATGTTGATGCTTATCCGTCTGTTTCTATGCATTTTGTATTAACATACATTTTGGATAAACTTCGCCTCATTCAAATTATGATCATATATCAAATTACAATAAATTCGCCCCTTTTAAGTAATAAACTGGCAACATTATAAACAGATCAATTTAACAACACAAGAACACTTACAAATTTCAACAAGATTTTTATGTATATATCAATGTTTCTTCATTTCATGAACAATGCAAAAAAATTACATTGTTTACTATAAAAAAAATACTTGCTTAAATATTCATCGGTGGTTTCATACTAAAATATTAAATACAAATACATATCATACATGAGTTATCATTTAATATAACGCTTCAGGCAAAAAATATATAAAATATACCCCATAAAAACCTAAACAGATGAAATTCGCCCCTATTACAATGGACATAGAGCTGTACAAAGACCATTGGTCCCGACGGTGACGTAACACAAACATGCACAGAAGCAGACACGATACAAAACACGTTGTTAGACCCACGGCTCGGTCCCTCGTTAGCCATGTTAGTGCGGCGCGTGACACCACGGTTATTGGCGCACCGATGTATGGTAAAGTTCACTTTCGCCTCGAGAACGTACACTTGCGGCGCAAAACTTTGCTGGATACAAAAAAAATTAAACACGCTTTTATTAGCTTCATACGTATGTAGAAATTCTAACATTCTAACTTAGAATGTAACGGAAAATTGAACATGAATTTGACCCCTTTAAAACGTGGGATTGACTCGAAATTTGGCATACTTAACAAGGACCGATGGCAATTCAATATTTTAAAATTTTTACTATGTACATGTGGAATGACTAGTCTTCATATTACTACATCTTTATATATAAAAATTACGTATCACGTTGTTTGTCCGCGATGGACTCCGAAACTGCTGAAACGTTTTTTTTTTTAGAATGTGTGTTTTGTTCAAACTTAACAGGCAGGATAGTTTATATCTCAATTTATAATTGCAATATTCTGTAAAATCTGTTAGTTCGATAAGATTCTAACAGATGGCGGTGTATTGGGTTTTGATAAAAACGATTAGACAAGTGGAATAAAATTAAAAAAAAGAGCACTACGCCCATGTTGTTGGGATAGGCCACTATAAAGGTAACCCTCTCAATGGTAGAGGAGGCCCGTGTCCTGCAGTGGGACGTATATGGGCTGATGATGATGTTGATGATGATGATGACTATAAAGTATTGTATAAAAAATAATCATCTATACATACATAAAGTCACGCACATAGGATTACACAGAGATCTTTTCGTTTTACACTTTTAATGGATTATGAAACACTCTTTAAGTAATACAATACAAAGAACACTCTTTGGCATTAAAAATAAACACATGCAATCACCGCTTATTTACTCCTTCACATCGAAAACCCAACTTACACGATTTTAAACACTACTTTGAAAAATGAATGCTCCCTAAATATCCTTATTATTTTAACATAAAATTGTTCGACTAGTGAAGTAGACACTTGTGTATTCATTGATGTAGCTACTAGACGTCGTTATCTGTATTTGAGTGTCAATAGTGTATTTAGGGCAAGAGATTTATGTGGCGCGGACACACACACGGAATACTGATGGCCGACACCGTTTGTACTGCGACGTCTAGCCAATTGCAACATATTAAGGGTTTTTATATAGCGGAATTTCGCAAAGTATCTTAAGCTTTTTTAAATACTGGGTGTAAAAAAAGCCGTGATCGAAAACTAAGACTGGCAATAGTCACGGTCATTACAAGCAAATTGACGTTAAAAAATCCACAACTGAAAAAAATATTGACGTTTTCCTAGTCACCATAAGTATTAAATTTATGTGGTGTTTAGGAAATACATATGTAAAATATTAACTATGTCTAACAAAAATCGTTGAAATTAGCAAAAAAAATATTTCACTGCGCCTGACTAAATAAATAACGAGTTTGTGACGCCAAACTATTTGGTTTGGTTACTACTTGGTCCTGTATCGAAATGGTAAGTAAAATAAAAAAATAACAATTAAATTGACGCTTTACAGTGTCAATTCTACATTAAAAAATATCACGGTGTTTGTAATCACCGCAGCTATTATCTGCCTTAGTTTCCGATCACGGTCTGAATACACCTGTATAATATCATCAAGATTTGTAGTTTATGAATCAAAGTAGCATATAAAAAATCAAGAACAAGTTTTTTTGTGTCTCACATCGCCTAACTTCACTGACGGTAACCACATACCATCAAATGGGCCTTCAGTCTGCCTTAACCTACATAAATTTAAGCTCAAAATACGAAATAGCTGAAGCAAAATTCGAACATTAATTTAATATGACGTAACAACAACGTTAAAAGGCGAAAAAAAAAATTGAACCACGTTTAAATAGTTTGCAAATATACTCCTATTGCGAAATAACGCACGGTGGACACTAGTTCAAACAACATTTATGACCATATTTAGGATAGCTGTGCAAATATTAAACGCGCATAAATGTTATATGGCTACGTCAAAAACAATATTTATTGTTCCCAACATTTTTGGGCCGCAAGTGTTCCGTCAGCATGGAATCGTAAAATCTAGAAATGGGATAGAATAAAAAAATGTGTGTGATGATATCAAAAAATAAGTTGTAAACGGCGGCAAAAAATATCCAAATATTGATATAAAAAAAAATGCTTTGTGAAAAATAAAAGTGCGGTAATCTATAATTACCGTGAAGTTGAAATGAATTCACTAAAAATGCAGATGTATGTGGATTTTTATGGTAATTCGTTGAATATGGAAATATTTATGTAAATACATTTGGCAAAGACATGATTATGTTTTCTAGCCGTACATTGTTCATGGTCCATTAGTAAATTGAAATAGAGGATTTTACAGTATTTGACTACGCAATGACATTCAAAATACTAGAGTAACAATATGTTTGTTTATTTAGAATAGACTTAATAACATTTCTACCAAGGGCGTTGTTTTTTCTGTCACAACAATTTATACCTTATTATGAGTAAAATAAGGTCCAATAAAATATGTACTAACGAAGAACGAGGTCATCGTTTTTACGATGAACATAATTCGGGCCTTTTTACCCTGAAGAATGTTCGAAAATCATCTAAATACATCGAATACCATTTAAAAAATCCACATACCCTCAACTACAATTTCTAACTACCCTCCTGAGTGATACATACCTGTCCGGCCATGATGTTGTCGATCTCGTGCTGGAGTACGGAACATCTTTGCTCAGCCGCTTCCAACTGCGTCTGTTTCCTCACGTCTGGGACTTTGGTCAACTCATCTGAAAAGTATAGGGTTCAGGTCAGATGGAGACATATTTTATTAAGAGATAAGGAACTCTTCAGGTATCCTATCCCATATATTCCACAGCTGAATTTTCACTACAGCTCAAAAAGTGTTTATTGAAAGATACGGTTTCCTTGGATCTTTCTATGGTATCATGGAGAAGTATTTCAGAATGACGCATGATAGTATGAGAGACTCTCATCTCCCGTCACATAATGCTCTGTTTGGATGGCACCGTCCTTACCATCAGCTGCAGGAGTGTTATATTGCCGTTCCAGTATATAAAGAAAAGTAGAAAAAAGAAGTTAATCCACAAACCTACTCAATCACCTTGAGGGAATTAATATTAGGTACTTGTGTTTAAATCGAAATACCTTTTTAAATCGAGCGTCTAACAAAGTTATGGTTTCAATTAGAGACATTTCTCAAAATAAAAACTAAACGTTTAATAGAAAAGTGCAATA
Organism: Hemaris fuciformis; assembly: GCA_907164795.1. Classification (NCBI taxonomy): domain Eukaryota; kingdom Metazoa; phylum Arthropoda; class Insecta; order Lepidoptera; family Sphingidae; genus Hemaris; species Hemaris fuciformis. The sequence goes on along the minus strand of OU015457.1, from coordinate 8,760,170 downwards.
AACTAAAATAATGTTATCTAATCCACCTAATGCGATTAACATATACGGATCGTAGTATGTCACTAGCTTCAATCAATTGTTACTCACTCCTTAACTCCCTGATGTACTTCTGTTCTTGTTCAAGCATCAGCTTCATCGTGTGCACCTTGGACACTTCGAGCTGGCGCTGTTTCTCCGACTGAAAGTACAAATACATCAAAAGTTTAAATATTTAGACCTGGTAGAACAATGATATGCACGTCGCAGAATCAGTCAGCGAAAATATATTTACCAGTAGTTTAATTTATAATGAGCTGAGATTTTAACTGACCAAAAGTATTAATTACGTGGCAAAGAGATTCCCTGATGGACACTGCATTTGCTGATACAAAATTTAAAAACGAATGCATGGATGGATATAATCAGTCGGCCCAAACTTTATAAACATTATAAAATATGTATCTGTCTCACCCTAAAAACCATTTTTGTTGATTCTCTAAATTCAAATCTAGATCTAGATCCAGACTAGTGTGATACAATCAATCAATCTCGTCATGTATCTGGAATCACGATGCGCTTAGATATCACTTATCAATGTTTACAAACTCACATACTTGATACATTTTCGTATGCTTGAGCTTTCACACGATGTCGATTCGCACGATATACCAGACAGACAGGTATATCACAGACCAAACAACTTTTTCATATTGTTTTTCGATCTTACTACCCCGTGGTCTCGCGGTACAAGTATGTGCCGTGCGATCTAGAGGTCCTGGGTTCGATTCCCGGGTCGGGCAAAGTGTTATTGGGTTTTTCCAATATGAAATTCTCGGTAACAGCACGGAGTCTGGAAATGTGCCCGAAAAACGGCAATAGGTTCGCCCCCTATTACGTGGGACTGATACATACTTGGCGAAATGTGGGTGCAGAAATGCACCTCTGCCTACCTCTTCGGGGAATACAGGCGTGAGTTAATGTATGTATGTTTTCTATCTTAGATTTTTTTGCGTTGTTACAGTCTCCCTGGCACCTTAGTAAGACCATAAAATGTCTTATGTTGATGACATTCAACACATTAATTTTCAAAGACAGCATTGGTTTAACTAAAGTCAAAAAATATAATAAGTCAAGCGATGTAGGCGGAGTAACCATATTGAGTGGCACAAATCTATTATTGATTTTGCTGCTATGGCGAGCAGCGTAAATTGTCTTATTTAAGTTAAATGTAATTTTAACTGAAATATAAATGACATCCGCTACCATATTCGAAAAACTTATTCCTTTTCTTTCATTCAAATCCAATTTGCGTTTTAATATTGAATTAAACGTATTTTCTTTACCTAACAGAGCGTGTTACATTTCCAATTATTTGTTTTGGATTACAGGTGACGTGGTAACCGAAAGCATGAAATAGTTGTTGCACTTTAGCAGTCAGGAGACAGTCTATTTCAACACAAGCTGGCGCTGTCTTAGAACCCTAGTTGTCCACAAATTAAAAGTCTACCACCATAAAAATCTAACTGTAGCCAAGACTCTCGATACTACGTAAAACCACAACAGACCACAATCAGAATCCCAGCCATCCACAACTAAAACTATCGAAAAAAAACAAGTATAAACAACGAAAAGGAGTTGTACCTCCCCCCCCCCCCCCCACCTCCACTACCGCAGCCCCCTACACCGTTCCCGAAACGAGCGGTAACATTTACGAAATGTCCGGCGACGCTGTCGTAGCGGCCGCTACGTGCCTCCTGTGTAAACATCACAAGTGAGGTCACATGTGGTGAGTGCCGATCTGCAGTTGTGTACTTACAGCTGTGGCGATGTGCTTCGTGTGAGAGCTGTATAACTAACTATGAAACCTTTGGATTGATATTGGAAATGATGGAGATTTGAGAAGAAATACAGATTTACGCTTCTAAGAGATGTATAGGACAGTATGTAGATAATCCCAGTAGCGGTACTTCCATAGAAGCCCAAAAGCGTTACACGTTAATTTTGTAATGTCTAGTTTATTATTGTTTATTGTGAGGTCAGTATATTCTCATTTATATGTCAAATTGCATTTGTTAAAATTTTGGAAGGCAAACTGGGCTTTTGGGCTTCTATGGAAGTACCGCCACTTGATAATCCTATGTAGTACGGCAGTATGTATGGCACTAACCTTGGGGAATTCATTTCTATCAAAAACATCTCGTCACCCTTTGGTTAAGGGTAGTCAACTCTACTCATTCTTTGGAGAATAAACCATTTACTTTCAATGTAATAATTTCACATACATACATACATACATAAACTCACGCCTGTATACCCCGAAGGGGTAGGCAGAGGTGCATTTCTGCACTCACATTCCGCCAGGTATGTATCAGTCCCACGTAATAGGGGGCGAGCCTATTGCCGTTTTTTCGGGCACATTCCCAGACTCCGTGCTGTTACTGAGAATTTCCTAATGGAAAAAAACCAATAACACTTTGCCCGACCCGGGAATCGAACCCAGGACCTCAAGATCGCACGGCACATACTTGTACCGCGAGACCACGAGGCAGTAATTTCACATACTTTGAAAAAATTAAGAATACAAATTATTTTAATTGCCGTTATCGTTACGTTAAATGAAGTCATTGATGAGAATTGAGCTAGAAGTTGGGATTTCAACGTAACCAGGCTTCCACGCTTAATGTTAGTTTCAACTAATTTTAATATAATTTTCCCCGTGGCGCAGTTGGCTAGACATCAGTTTGCAAAATGAGAGGCCGCGGATACGATCCCCGCACCGAGACAAATGTTTGTGTGATCCACAAATATTTGTTTCGGGTCTGGGTTTTTGTGAGACCGAGAAATCTCTCGTAGTTTCTAATACCTACAACACAAGAATCGTATCTTAATGTAGGGTCAGAATCAGAACTATGTATGTGACTAAACATAATGGCAAAACATAACCTAAAATGTTAATAGAAGTGAACTTACATTAACAGGTACTGGCGCTGTGATCGGAGTTTTATGCCTTGAGGCGTTCTGCTGAACTGTAAGCACTGTCGTTGGATTCGCTGGAAAATAATAATAGGAAACATTTAAACATATTTATACTTATTGATGGTTGGTCCAGTAGTCTAGAAGTAGCTGATCTTATGCCGGGCTTCTTACAAGTATGGAAAAAAATAAATTATGGAGAGAACATTATTAGCCCAACAGCAATCCCAATGAAGTAATGATGTACTCGAAGTTAAGGCGCACGGTCGAGAATCTCGGCGATCGAAGGTTCAAACCCGAGGCACACACCTCTGACTTCGAAGTTGTGTGTATTCACAATGATTTGTCACGTACTTAACGGGGATGGAAAACATCGTGAACCTACACACCTAAAAAATTCTTAGGAATTTCTTAGGTGTGTAGTCCGCCAACCCGCACTAGGCCAGCGCAGCGTGGTGGACTAAGCTCTAAACTCTCTCAGTTGTAGAGGAGGCCCGTGCTCAGCAGTGGGACGTATATGGGCTGATGATGATGATGATGTACTGACCTCGTATCATGTGCACGACCTGCTGGTGCGTGTGATGGTGCACTGGCACCGAGTCCACTCGCAGGATCCTGTCGCCGGCCCGCAGTCCCGCGCGCCACGCCGCCCCGTGCTCCTTCACGGACTGCACGTACACGGGGTTGTCACCTGAGTGGAAGGAAAGGTTTGAGAATAATCGTCATTAAATAAAACACACACATACATACCAGTGGCAGTGCTTCCATAAAAGCCCAGAAGTAAAGCTAGCCTTACAAAATTCCGAATAATAATCTTTAAGCTTTGAATTTTTGTTTAACAAAAGCAATTTGACATATAAATGAGAATATCCCGACCCCACAATAAACAATTATAAACTAGAAATTACACAATTAACGTGTAACGCTTTTGGGCTTCTATGGAGGTACTGCCACTGATACATACACTCACGCGTGTATCGTCATAAAGGTGTATACACCTCGTATTTTTACACGGTTTAAATTCTACCAAGAGTACATTTTAATAATGTTAACAAAATAAAATTTTGTTATGGATATACGAAATAACATTTTGAATATTTTCCATGATTAATCCCAGGAGTTGAATCCGGGGAATATCCGATTTCAGTCCCACACAATATTGAATGGACCAGGACAGAGTATACCAAAGCAAACTCCACAGCAAATCCTTTACACTAGGATGGGTTTGTGTCTATCGGAAGGCAGTCATCACTAGAAAAGTCTCTTTCTTAACCATTACAGTTTCACAGAAAGCAACTACGGCGTTCCATTTTGAGTCTCTCGCCAGCATCGCCGTCACGACTGCTGGTAGAGGGACAAGAAACCTTAGTGTTGTTCTTTTCCAATTAACCATCATAAAAAAGACTCAGCTCCATGGAATCCTCGCTGGTCTTCAACCAGGTGGTGATGTATAGTGGTAGCTTACCGGACACCTTCATGCCATATCCGTGCTCGTCCCTGGCGACGGTGACGGTGAGTAGATCGTCGCCGCCGGGCGACCCCGCCCCGCCCAACATCACCTGCAACAAACAGAGCATAGTGTTGAAAATACAAATGTTAATCATCAGGAATACAGTTCATCCGAAAGTTAAAGTAAATTAAATTGTCACAATGCCCTAGAGGACACTAAATCTGTTTTTGCACAACGACACCCATACTGTATTCATCCCCGAATTTACAATTCTATGCTCAAAATATATAATTTTCTAAACGTACCTACACAGTATGAAATGCAATCCAAATTGCAAAGTTTGCTAATTAAAATTTCCTATGACCAAATTGAAGATATATTTAAAATTATTCATTGAATACAATACTTATTGAAGTATGTGTATTGACACACTCACACACACCCTCACGCATGTACACACAAAAACACACACACACGCACACACATATTTAAATTACTAATCTGTTGTATTTTGTTTTGTTTTGCTTTGTTTTATTTTATATTATTTTGTTAACGTATTTTTAAGATGATAGAAACTGTTTCACTTTTATTTGTATTGTCGTTCAGCTAATGTAGGTACTATTTAACTCGTTAATGTAAATAAACAGGTACCCAAGCTGGGCTTGCCTATATTGGGACCTGTTGATACTCAAAAATGTATATGTTTTTACGAAATAAATTTCAATTTCAATTTCCTAGAGGACAGTATATACGAGGGCAGCCCGATAAGTACTTAGCCTACAAAAGAAAAACGAAAATTTTGGAAAAGTGGCGATTTATTTCTCAACATAGTTTCCTTTCAACTCGATACACTTGAACCAGCGATGCTCCAACTTCTTTAACCCGTCTGACAAATACGTTTTTTGGAGGTCTGCAAAGTAGGCCTCCGTGGCGGCGATAACCTCCTCATTCCACTCAAATTTCTGCCTGGCGAGTGACTTTTTCATTTTAAATTTCTCTTACGATAGTAGCGCCATCGGGCGGTGAGGCTTAGTACTTATCGGACTGCCCTCGTATGGGTGTTGAAAATAAAAACTGTCAAAGAACCCTAGTAGACCCGTTACTGGCATCTAAATCAAATTAATATGAAACAAAAATAGTTTTAATTATCTATGTACAATTAAAAGTAAATAAACCTGTGATAAGATCGGTGATACATTTTATTGGAATAGTAAGCGAATGAGCAAGATGCCTGATATTATGAACTGAAATGAAATGATGGCTATGAACACTTAAGACATCTGAACAATCGCTTAAGATGGAAAGCTTTAGGCGTTGAAGTTAATGACACCACATACTACAATTATGTACTTTTTTTACTACGGAAAATCTTATCGACGTATTAGTGACTCGTGTAGCTATCATCGACATTATGCTTGGTATCATCGGGACGTTGGGCACCATCAGATCAAGTATTATCAATGCAATGCACATTGCTGACAACGCAATGTAATCCAAAAATTATTAGCCGTCGACAGTGTATTTGCATCTACCCACACTAATTCGCAATCACCCACACGTGATAAACGAGAGACAAAACATACACGGCAACAGCGACAACCGTCAGCCGATTACGTGAATGAGAAACGAGATGTAAACATGCGAGTTAAAAATGACTCGTTGTAAACAGGAAACGCGCGGGCATATGAGATACCGTGAATGTAGTGAAAAATGTACTGAGATTTAATGCTATGGCGTGATTAAAGACACCGTACGAATGTTTCATTCATTATTTAAATTGTAAGCGTCTATATCAGCCCATTGATGAGATGCTCCTCTAGTATCGAGGGTTGACCTTATTCTACTTCGCTGGCCTAGTGCGGGTTGGCGTACTACTTGAATAATGGTCCATGCAAGTGTATTGAATTCCGGGACTAACCCTGTCTACGCAATTATGTCTACTAAGTAAAAAGAGACTGTAGAAATTGCTTTTCTATCGATATATTTTTAGATCGCACTGTGTTTAATAACGAGCTACTGTAGTTACTATACCGCACCAGTTATTCAAAAAAAAAACACGGACTTCCTTTATATTTGAGCGTAATTACGTAAGCCTTAACAATAAAATTTTAGTTGACTATCGAGTCCGTTGTTTATAATATTTGCCGACATCTCTACTGATTTAATTCCAATTTTTAACGTACACTCTACAGCTATCAAGCAGTGACAGTACATCCAGAGAAAGCCCAGTTTGCCTTATAAAATTCCCAATAATTATCTTTAAGCTTAAGTCTTTATTTAACAAACGCAATTTGACATATATAAAATGAGAATATACTGGCCTAAAATAAACAATTACAAACTAGATATTACGCAATGAACGTGTAACGCTTTTGGGTTTCTATGGAGGTACCGCCACTGCGAGTACGTACCTACTAAACAAATAACAAACTAAAAAAAATATCTACAGAATATTAGACATACATTTCCAAGCATACCTACTTCAATAAATAAAAGTACCTGGATGACCGAGCTTTGCTCGTTTTTTTTTTTTATTGATTTTTTTGGAAATTATATTTAAGTACGAATTACTAATAAAATGATGAAATATGAATAATGTTACTTAACAACGCCAGCTGCTGTTGTGTCGTTAAAGCAATTAGTTGCTCACAAAAAATAGTATTATTATTCGCCAATAGATGTCAGGAAGAGTCATATTTTTCAGTTGAGACTACTCAAACGCCTCCTTTTTGTTATTTTTCTTCCAAATGACATTTTCTAAAAATGATTCCTACCTAGATCGATTTATCGCCCCCAAAACCCCCCATATACTAAATTTTATGAAAATCGTTGGAGCCGATTCCGAGATTCCAATTATATATATATATATATATATATATATATATACAGGGTGTCCCAGCAGTCGACGATAACCCGGAAACGGGGAATAGCCCAAGTCGTAATAGTTATCAGAAAAATATTTAAAAAAATATAAGTTATGTATTTAGAAAAATATAGGGATTTCAAAAAAATCTAGAAAATCTACACCCTGTGACGGTTTTTTCACTACTGTTGCTGCAAATCTCTACTTTTTTAAATTATTATTTTTGTTATGTAATCCTGAAATGAATGAAATGAACGGGTTTCTTCGCAAAATAAAAAATATTGTGCCACATTTAAAAAATAATGTAGCAAGTGTTATACCATTTTAGATTCCTTATTAAATGCGCCAACTTTTAAAGTTACTTGCCAAACTCTCGTAGTACATTTTTTTTTCAGGACAGTCAGTTAAATTTGGACGTATGATTCATTTTAAATATGCGGTTTCGTAAACAATGTCATTTTCTTCCGAAGTATAGCAAGGTGGCTCTAAATGTTGGATAACAGTTTGCAGAGGCATTATTCAGGATTACATAACAAAAATAATAATTTAAAAAAGTAGAGATTTGCAGCAACAGTAGTGAAAAAACCGTCACAGGGTGTAGATTTTCTAGATTTTTTTGAAATCCCTATATTTTTCTAAATACATAACTTATATTTTTTTAAATATTTTTCTGATAACTATTACGACTTGGGCTATTCCCCGTTTCCGGGTTATCTTCGACTGCTGGGACACCCTGTATATACAAGAATTGCTCATTTAAAGATATAAGATAAGATAACGTGAATGTCATTTTGACCGACTTAACACGATCGCATCCGATCGAGAATCGAAATCGAGAGTTCTTACCGCTTACGGGTGAAATAATACATACAATACATTTCCTAATAACAACAACGCTCTAACTAAATATAGAGTACAGAGAACGGCGGTAATAAACGCGGGCCGGCGTCGGACCGCGCACCGGCGTCGCTGCGACGGAATGCAGTGGCAAAAGCGGTTGTACACTGCATGCGGACCGTGCGTTTTACTGGACCGGTAGGACTGACTTTTCGGAGAAGAAATTCCTAAGAACTTTTAGGTGTGCAGCTTTCATCACGATGTTTTCCTTCACTGTTAAAGTAAGTGATATTTCTTAGTGCATACACACATAACTTCGAAAAGTCAGAGGTGTGTGCCTGGAGTTGAACCCGCGACCGTCGAGATTCTCGCCCGCGTGCCCAAACCTCAAGGCCATCACGACTTAACCAGAACCTAACCTTAAAACCTCAACCTAAGTATGTCTAATTCTTCCATCAAAAGTCTAAACTCTTGTTTGTATAAAAAAAATTACCGGCGGCCGGACTAAACTAGCCGGCGTGCTAGTGCGCATGCGCTCTTACATTTTATCCAATAAACACAAGTTTTATATCCGTTGAGATTGTTTAGAAGTTCATTCAGCTCAGCGGCGGCGTGGCGGCCGAGCGTTTAAGAATGGATTTGTTACTAGACATCGTCGTGGTTTAAGTGGATAATACAGACGACCCAGTTGCGTCACGCAGCAGCTTCTTCCTATACTGGGTATTGTTGGGCACTTTGTAAATCTTCTACATCCTTAGTACGTCATGATAGTCCATTATTGAGGAAGGTGACGTCATTTTATTAATCAGCCTATATGAACTTTTCTACAAAAGAGAAAGGCTAGGCTAGAGTCCTTCGAGCCTCACATTCCTTCAGCATTAAAAATAAGATATCAAAGATCCCTTCGATAGATATTAAAGAAGATTTAATTTCCTTTAAAATCAATCAACGTTAACGTGCAGTGTGCACCGAAATACCTTGTAATGTATCAAGACAAAAACTGCAAAAGATAAGATATTTACATTACTGTGCGAGTGTTCTCAAGAGAGATATATATTTGTTAACATCGTATCTCATATCATTAAAACTATGACATACCCATTTTATATTTATTATCACACGACATTCATAATAAATAGGCCTCCTTTCATTCCCTATATTACGCCCTGTAGCCTTTACCACATCATCCCACTTTGTTGGTGGTCTTCCAACGCTGCGTCATCCATCTTCAAATAAAATTCAATAAACTTTTGGCAAACGCAGCTGATGTTAGGGATGACATAAATTTCGCGGCGCAGTGTCGACGAGGCGCTTACGCAATTGTTCCAGGAAGTGGTTTTGGCACCGGACGAGGTCCCATCACACTTATTGTGGGTGTATATTAACTGTTCTAGTGAGAAGTTTTAATTACATAACATACATACATAAACTCACGCCTGTATTCCCCGAAGGGGTAGGCAGAGGTGCATTTCTGCACCCAAATTTCGCCAGGTATGTATCAGTCCCACGTAATAGGGGGCGAACCTATTGCCGTTTTTCAGGCACATTTCCAGACTCCGTGCTGTTACTGAGAATTTCCTAATGGAAAAACCCAATAACACTTTGCCCGACCCGGGAATCGAACCCAGGACCTCTAGATCGCACGGCACATACTTGTACCGCGAGACCACGAGGCAGTCAGAAGTTTTAATTGTAGTTGAGGAAAGTGACCGCACTGGCTGTGATATCAGTTACATCAACGGATGTCTATCGACTTTATGTCATACAATACAACTCTTATAACATTATAATATTAGTTACTATGGTTTATGTATAAGGATTAAATGAAATGTTCTTAATCAGTAATTGTAATCTGCAAAAAAAACACTAAAATTACTAGACAATGCCTCCAAACTGGACTGTAAATTAAATTGTGAAATAAACGAATCTAATTCTAATTCTACTAGTATGGATTCATTAAACTTTTTTAATATTATTACCTCAATGTTACGTAGCACTATCAGTTGTCACAGTTATGTATGTTAGGATCACTATAACCGGAGATGCGTAGCCCTATCCCGGAACGCGAGACAATTGCACAAGTTACTATTGCGGGTTTGATACCAAAAGGATAACCCATAAACAGTAGCCACTGCAGAAACACCGCGAATCTTTTTGTATTTAACATGAAATGGAAAAACTGGTTACATTATGTTGAAACAACAAACATAAACAGCATGACATGACATGACAGCCCCGTGGCGCAGTAGGCTAGATACCAGCTTGCGAAACGAGAGGCCGCGGGTTCGATCCCCGCACCGAGACAAATGTTTGTGTGATCCACAAGTATTTGTTTCGGGTCTGGGTGTTTGTGAGACCGTAAAGTCTCTCGTAGTTTCTGATACCCACGACACAAGACTTGTATCTTAATGTGGGGGTCAGAACTATGTATGTGACTGTTGGGTGTATTTATTTATTTTTTATTTTAAACATTACCTTCGGTTATTTTGTTTAAGACGTTCATGTTGGCAACAATAGAAAGGAATCCGTCAGCTTAAAGATTTTGAATTTTGTAAGGCGAGCTGGGCTTTTGGGTTTCTATGGAAGTACTGCCACTGGTATGTACTATGTATGTAAAAAATTTGATGCGTATGATCTACTATCACAACTATAAATAACGTAGTATTCACATAAATGTGAACTGCAGACACAGCCCTTCAACATCCTTGACCGAGATGCGGAGTGTAACTGGAAAACAATTACAACAAGTAGATTAGATAACCGTGTGCCGGGCTCGCTCGCCGCGGACCGCGGACACACAGCTTTGTGCAATCGATACCCGAAAGTTATCGATATTACAACTGACGATATTTTAAAAGCCCAATAACTTTCCGACTCGATTATTCCATAAAATCTTATCATATGTGCTTGATAGCATAGAACACGGGTGGGTAAGAATTTTTAGGTGACAAAATTTTAACGAGAACCAAAAAAAAAAACAAATGATAATAATTAAGTGAACAGTGTTTTTATAGCTTGGTTCTCGAAAGAAACAGCAAATTCGAAGTTTAGCGATCCGAGGTTCGATCTTACACGATCCGTCTGTTACTGACCGTAGGTCTAGCAACTAGCACCTTCATCCATGACAGGTAACCCTAACCCTAGAATTTACCTACAAGGGCACATATTGATAGATTGCCTCTATATTAAGGGATGTCGGCCAAATCGCAGCACGGCGGTGAGAATTAAAAATACTTAACGCATCTCAAGTTTAGACGAAGCGTGTGCCCAGCAGTGGCAAGTATATGAGTTGATATACCTAGATAAGAAAACTAAAACTAAAAAATGACTACCTAAAAAATTCCTAACAACTTTTGGGTGCGCAGGTTTCATCACGATGTTTTCCTTCGCCGTTAAAGTACGTGATAATTCTTTGTGAATACACACATTACTTCGAAAAGACGCAGTTCATACAAATATTAAAAATACAGATATGGTATAGGTTTGTCTGCCAATCTACACTAACATGGTTGTCTAAGACCTAACCCGTTGAGGAGGTCCGCGCTCAGCAGACACTCGTACATAGGCAGGTGACCACAACATACGCTTCCCACCTCCCTTTCCTGGACTGATGGAAAGTAGAGCCAAAGTCAGCTATCCTATCGAGAAATAAAAAAGGTACTCGTACATATTTTGACAGCCCCGTGGCACAGTTGGTTAGAAACCAGCTTGCCAAACTAGAGGGCACGGGTTCGATCTCCGCACCACACAATCACACAAATATTTGATTCGGGTCTGGGAGTTTGTGAGACCAAAAAAGTCTCTCGTAGTCTCTGATACTCACGACACAACAATCGTATCTTAATTTCGGGTCGGAACTATGTATGTGACTGTTGGGTGTAAAAAAAACATATGTGGACTGATGATAAAGGAAGGTAAGGTGGTACCTACATACTCCTTCAAATATATAAAATGCGGATACAGTACGGTGCATGGATGCGTTGTGCAGACGGTTCGACGCCGGTCGGCGGTCGGCGGTCGGCCGCAACAGCGCATTCAATATAGATTTTATCATGCGCGCCGGCGAACGTACCACTCGCTTGCATTCAGACGGGAGGAGGGACGAGACCCCCTCGCCGTTATTGTATAAATTAAACCACAAGTCAATTGTGTTGACATTTAGACATGAAACGTTTAATATTGTTTTAAGGGAGAAAACACCTTTACCACGAAAACGATTAATAATTATGTCTACACACTTGGTAAATATATTAATTATGATACATTTTAGGTTCTATTAAAGTCAAAGTCAAATTATTTTTATTCAAATAGACTTTTACAAGTTCTTTTGAATCGACCATTTTTCACTTTTTTAAACTATTGCCGCTTCGAAACGTGTTATCGCTGTGGAGAATAAACGGCAAGAACCTCCTTCAGCAACACGAAATGTCATTTTTTCTTTAGAATATAGCAATATATATATGTTTTAACGTTTAATGTTAAAACGTCTACTGCTGCAAAAATAGCAGCAAAGGTTTAGAACTTAAAAAAATGCCCATACATATTGGGGTTAACGTTTAATTAATATGTTATATTTAGCATAATAGTATGCAACAGTGCCGTGGCGAAGTTGACTAGAGTCTAGCTTACGAAACAAGAGGCCGCGAGTTCGATCTCCGCACCGAGACAAATATTTGTGTGATCTACAAATAATTGTTTCGGGTCTGGGTGTTTGTGAGACCGAAAAAGTGTCTCATAGTCTCTGATACTCACGACACAGGACTTGTATCCTAGTGTGGGGTCAGCACTATGTATGTTACTATTGGGTGTATTTATTTATTTACAAGTGAACATCATAAGATGTTATATTATCCCAATAAAGAGCACTTAATCTGGTCTCGAGTAAGCGTGATCCGCAGCGAAGGCGCAAGTGTATTATTTAACATCGTTTTACTATCGGTTTACTATCGTTTGATTGCTTTACGTTCACTTACAGAAATACGACACTTAATGTATTAATATCTTATGTAAGTGTTTTAGATAAATTTAATGGATTGTATTTTGTATGTTATGGCGTTGGAAACCGATAAATGATGTTTGAATCTCGAAATAGAATATATTTGGTCGAGATCGTAACATAAACGGCGTAGTTATTTATATTTTTTCGAAATATTGCTCGCATATAAATAAAGACTTATTCATTTCATCATCAGTGGTAACACACTAAAATCCACGATGACGCGACCTGAATAGACTTTCAAATAGCCATTAACTATGTTTGTCAGGAATGGATATGACCACAATCATACAATATACAAAAACACGGCAACTAAACCCCAAGAACATTTAAAATCTCCATCAGCGTCTAAAACAGCCAAATTGACAGCCCCGTAGCGCAGTTGGCTAGACACCAGCTTGCGATATGAGAGGCCGCGGGCTTGATCCCTGCACCGAGACAAATGTTTGTGTGATCCAAAAATATTTGTTCCGGGTCTGTGTGTTTGTGAGACGGAAGTCTCTCGAAGTATCTCATACCCACGACACAAGACTTGATCTTAGTGTTGGGTCAGTACTAACCATGTGTTTATTATTATTATAACAATACCATCAGTTGAAATATAAAAAAAAATATGGCTTATTTTTTCACTCATCACCGCCATAGAACGCGTTATTGCGTCAATCACTTAACATTTTGGCTGCCGCCGGAGACCGAACCGATTAATAACGCAAAAATATGTAGGAAGACAAACATTTCACAATTTTTCCTATAATAAAAAGTCGCGATGCGGCCAGACACCTTGTCATAATTCAGACGGGAGGATGTGTGACACGCGCAAGTTGCCAAAAAACACATCACTGTGGGCGTGATCGAATCCATCGATTTTTTTAATCAATTTCGTACTAAAGTCTAGACAAATTTGTAAATCAAATTGATTTTGGAATGCTAGAACCGAGGCGGATTTTTCATTACGAAAGCAAATGAGTAAGCCGGTCATATTAATTTGGCCTTTTTTTTACCGTAAATATGTAGGTATGCGTTAGATGGAGTAATGGCACATAATTGCAAAAAGTTTCGCCACACGTGATACAAGAGGAAGAACGAGTGATGATAAAGAGGTTATCAATTAAATGTATTGAATTTATTTTATATTATTGAAAATTTTAGTCATTTTAAGTAACTACACAGACATCACTGAACATTATGTTGATAAAATAAAATCAAAAACTTTTGGTGATGAAAGAATTCATTGTAAAGGAACGGTATATTAATATTCACAATAAAAAAACGAACGCAACGACCCAAAATGAGTCCTGGCCTCCGACACCAAGAGACGCCATTTAGGCCTATCCTGTGCTGTTTCTTGCCATGGGATGGCGCGAAGTTCGCACAAGTCTTAACTTATTTCCTCATAAAAATTCAAGAAAAATAAGTACTCCATTTGAAATCGATTCTAATTACGATTAATATGAATATCAATGACAAAAAGAAGAGTTAACATCTCTAAAAGCCAGTCAATTTACAGGCAACAATTGATTTATGAATATAATGGGGCGACGTCGGCGTGCACAGACACGATCGGCTTCCTTCATTAGAAACTGTGACATATAATATTACAATAATAAATGCGAAGGTCAAACGATGAGGTTTTTTTGGAAATCCTTTGTTTCCTTGCCAAAATGTTTTTAAGATTTCATACTCAATCGGAATATTAATGACCAAAACTATTAGTATCCCATAGTTTAGAGAAATCACAATAAATACATTGTACATACGCACTAACGCCTGTATTTCCCGATAGGATATGCAGAGGTGCATTTTTGTCCAACATAACAGGGAGCGAGTCTATTGCCCTTTCTGGTTGCATATCCTCCACGCTACTATGGAGAATTTCCTAATAAAAAACCCGGTAACACTTTACCCGACCCGCGAGTCGAACCCAGGTCCTCTAGATCGCAGGGCACCCACTTCTTCCGCGGGGCCATGAACCAATATATCTAACAAATCAATGTGTAAACAAATGGAATACGCTTACGTGCGCATTTGATACGTCACATGCCGACGATTTACGCCTCTCACTCTTGCTCGCACCGAATAGATCCAACTGGAGGTCACGGAAGAACATATTTCACCCGAGTGACCGCTCCGGGATCACTGGAGCACGACGGTACGCGACCTTGCGTGCTCACAACTAAACCACGAGTGCCATACACAGTGTGCCTAGTCTAACCCTTGGAGAGGACACAATAATAGCCCCCTTTCCCAGCCGACTAACATGAACCAACTAACAGCAAAACAAACGCTCCAACAGACATCTATATATATTCAAATTAAGGCTTCATTACGCCCCAGTTGCAGTCTCACCCCTCGCTCGCAAGGGGTTGGAAATAGGTCGTATATTCGCACAAATGATTCAAACGCGTAAATACTTATAAACAAACACTCCGCCGTAAATTTCATTTAGAAAACAACAGACTCCAATTTAACGAATCCATGGTTCAGTTGGGACAGAATTTGAAACTAAAGGCGGGTTAGGTCCTTGTACCAAGACAAAACTTTATAGAATCCACAAATATGGTTTACGATCTGGGTGTTACTAACAGAAAAGTTTTTCACAGTGTTTGATAATCACAAATCAACAGAAGAATAAGAGTTCTTCCTAAAACATTTGAGACGAGAAGCACGTAATGCCTATATAAGAATTGGTAATATACTATAATAGATATAAAATTACTTAATTTAGATGTAGAAGACAACGATTGATAAGAATGATAAGGATCCGAAGAAAGACCTGCTAAATCCCAGTAGTAGGTATAACATAAACATCCAAAGGCTTGGAAAACCGCCTAGATCCCGCAAGTCCTTATGTATTGTTCACCCGCACAGCAGATTAAATAAGCGCAAAAACTGGCACAGCCAAGCCAGACTATTATTCCTATCCTATTGTGTTAGTCCTGCCGCATTGCAGACACTGCGTCAGTAGACGCAGAACGCGTTACTTCCCAGTAATTGAACGTCGGCTGTTGCCAACCTCGATACGAAAAATGACTTAACTTTTTTGGCACACGCATTACTGGACGGGATGTATCGCTCTTTATACTAAAGGAAATAATTATTTTATCGTTGTAAACGGCCAGACAGGCTGGCTGTTGTGTGGCAAAATTTCTATCTTAAACCTTGGAATACTTATGGTTTAGGAATAATATACCATTGTGGCGCAGTTGGCTAGACACCAGCTTGCGAAACGAGAGGCCGCGGGTTCGATCCCCGCACCGAGACAAATGTCTGTGTGATCCACAAATATTTGTTTCGGGTCTGGGTGTTTGTGGGACCGAAAAGTCTCTCGTAGTTTCTGATACCCACGACACAAGACTTGTATCTTAGTGTGGGATCAGAACTATGTATGTGACTGTTGGGTGTATTTATTTATTTATTTATAGTATATATGCCAAGTGCCTAGTGGTTAAGCGTACTGTCTGTCAAGACACCATCTCAAAATTGGAATTCACGAGAGAGAACTCTGAATATGTCGAAGTTATGTGTGTATTCATCATTCATTCTACCAAATTTGAAGCAGTTAGGGAAAATATCGCAAGGAAAAAAGCGTAACAAAGAAATCTGTAAACAAATTCTGCTAAGAATTTTGAGAAAGTCACCCAAATTTTCCTGGTATTCTTCACAGCGGCAACAGCTACGTACTTTTTTATCAGCGGCATTAACAAGTTGACAATTGTCAAGTCGTTACCATAGTGAACACACATTTGTCTATGCAGTCACTTGCATCTGGTATTTCACCAATCTAGTCTTCCCATATAAATCCAGCGTTCGCACATATTAAATCAAGCTATGAAGTCATACCACATCGGTGACATAACCCAGAGCAACAACTCTCATAAATTGTTCTGTGTCAACTTGTAATTCTGCAATTGATATAATCTGTGAATCATCTCGAATTTATCGAAGCAATTTCTCGCTTGGTTTGTACTCTTCAACTGTGACACATTTTAGAAGGAATGCTGGTGGGACTTTCATATGCACTCTGTGACGATTACGATTTATATGATTATTTTTGACAAATACCTTCGATTTTTTTGTATCTTCGCATAACAAAGCCACCATACTGGTGGATAATAAATGCTGTCTAAATAGAGTGTCAACTGGCAAGTAATAAATTTGATTATTTATAATCATTCATCATAATTCAAACTATGCTATTTAACTGTACATACATAGCACAGGCCGATCTTAAAACGCGATAAACATGTAGGTATCACTAATTACTTAAAATTAATCTTATATCATGCAAAAATTAATCATTCGATAAATGGAAATGTAATCTTCGGGGGATTAACAAACTCACAGTTTCAATAGGAATACGGTAACTTCAGACTTTGTAGCTCATATTGTCAACCAGTAAAACACCGAGACGATACCTCACGGTCGTCTTGGACGTGCGATCCGTGTTCTAAAAACCTGAACCTGCCCGACATACCAAAACATATGCTAACATATGACGTCACCAAAAAACGAATCCTCGAAGGCATCTCGTAATTAGCCGCGATGCGATGCCGTCACGTCACAGCAACAGAATTCCGCGCGCCGTGCACACCTTGAATCGCGAGTGACTGGTGTACAGTACGACAACATTTATTTACTTCAATTACACGATATAGTTTTGAGTAAGTCATAAATATTTGTTATTTTGTTTCGTTTTATCTTATGTCATATTATATCATGCAACAAATCAAAACAAAATATTAGCTAACCCCGACGCATTCCATCCGAGAGAGTAACGTCACAATTTAAATTCATTCTTCAAAAATATTTCAAAAGTTTATTATAAAACCACAACTCTTTTGGTTTCGAATCCTAATAATTGTGAACCTTACAACTATATTCCTTTTAAAAATTAAGAGCATTTTACAATCACCTTAAAAATAAAAACAACAAAACGGAAAATAATTCTTTCGCAAAAGCATTTAACACTTTTTCTACAATCTTCGCGATTCAAAAGGAAAGCATAATGGACAGACTATTAACTGGGTCACTGATTACTAACTAAACTAATTTCTAATTTACAATGCAAGTGAAAACTGTTAGTTTTCTCCTCGTAACATCGTTGCAAGCATTTCACTGTCAGGATTTTGACGATAATACACTCGACTTGCATATATTTGAATATTATTAGTAATAGTATAGTTATAGCCCGTGACTACAGCTTCGATCACTTCATAAGTGTAAGTAATTGAAATAAATTAATAATACGCTAATTTTATAAAAAGTTGTTCAATCATGTCACCTCTGAGTTTCTTTTTAATGTATGTCTTTGAGTTAACAGTCCGCACCAAAGTGTGAAAGCTAAGTCTTAACACTAAAATATAAAGAACTAGGCTATGTACTTCTTTTTAATAAAAATACAAGACAGTGCACATACATCTGAAAGAAACATTTATCAGGTCAAGACAGCTTTTACTATTTTTAACCTTATGAAAAGAACCTTCATGATGAAAATTGGGTAGATTTCGAATGATCAGGAACTATTTTTTCTCTCACCTTTAAGGTTCCTGAAAAATCATCATCATCATCAGCCCATAAACGTCCCACTGCTGGGCACGGGCCTCCTCTACAACTGAGAGGGTTTAGGCCTTAGTCCACCACGCTGGCCTAGTGCGGGTTGGCGGACTACACACCTAAGAAATTCCTAAGAACTTTTAGGTGTGCAGGTTTCATCACGATGTTTTCCTTCACCGTTAAAGTACGTGATAATTCATTGTGAACACACACATAACTTCGAAAAGTTAGAGGTGTGTGCCTGGGGTTTGAACCCGCGACCGTCGAGATTCTCGACCGCGTGCCTAAACCTCGAGGCCATCACGACTTTGAAAAATACCCTTCGATTAAACTCATAGAGTCTTATAGACATCAACACATTTTTATTTCGCTATAAAACTTCACAAACAAACGTAAAGTACACCAGTATAATGTCCCTGAAACGCGATTTTGAAATGTAGCCAAAACCGAAATGGTTGCTTGGAATCATTATTTATGATTTAGTGTATAATGTATATGTCTACTAATAAGATGTGCCTGTCTACACCTTTAATTAACGCGACGAGGGATTGATTTCGAGGACTAGAATATGTTCGAGGTAATAATGAAATGTCGCTTACATTTCACACATATTATTCATTTAATTAATAGTGTGTATTCACAATGAATTATCACTTGCTTTAACGGTGAAGGAAAACATCGTGATAAAACCTGCACACCTAAAAGTTCTTAGGAATTTCTTAGGTGTGTAGTCCGCCAACCCGCACTAGGCCAGCGTGGTGGACTAAGGCCTAAACTCTCTCAGTTGTAGAGGAGGCCTGTGCCCAGCAGTGGGACGTATTTGGGCTGATGATGATGATTCATTTAATAATAAAGTTTTGTAATATTTTGCTATTCAGCATTATTTTGTCTTAACGTATTCAATCCAGATAGATCAAGTGTAGTAGAATAAGGAAAAATATTGCTAATTACATGTTTCTTTTCCGTTTTTCTTTATAATATTCATTGGAATCGTGTTTTCTCATATATAACTTCTATGTCATACAATTGTGATCTACTACTAGGTACAGGCTTCCTCCACGGTCAAAAATACTTGTACCTAAATTTAGGAAACAATAAAGAAGAAATAGATCCATTTGTTGGGCTTCACATACAAAAGAAATTGGATATGATGTAAAAATTAACAAATATATATATAATTATTACGATAATTTCCTTTACTAATATGTTCCAACTGAACAGGAAATATAGGTAATACATACATACATACATACATACATAAACTCACGCCTGTATTCCGCGAAGGGGTAGGCAGAGGTGCATTTCTGCACCCACATTTCGCCAGGTATGTATCAGTCCCACGTAACAGGGGGCGAGCCTATTGCCGTTTTTCGGGCACATTTCCAGACTCCGTGCTGTTACTGAGAATTTCCTAATGGAAAAACCCAATAACACTTTGCCCGACCCGGGAATCGAACCCAGGACCTCTAGATCCCACGGCACATACTCGTACCCCGAGACCACGAGGCAGAAATATAGGTAATATTTTAATAAAATTTTGCATACTGTGTGCAGTTCGATCCAACTTGAGAGATATAAGGAGAAGTAATTTAATTCCTTTGTCGTAGACCGTACAAAACGTGGCAACAAAATTATTATCTTAAGTCAGTAAAGCATCACTAAATCACCGCCAAATGTCAGCAAAACATGTGACAATCACATTTCGTATGGAAATCTGCGCAGATGCCTCACTGTCTGCTCCGTATATAGCGCGGCGAGTTGAAACGGCCTCGGCTGACTCACATGCAATTATAAAACTAGAATATTGTGACTAATATTGCATCAACATTTGTTGATTATAATTACCGAGTACGCTATGGGAACATGATTATTTTTAATCAGCTGATTAGTTACCAAATATTTATGGACCGCACAAACATTGGTACCAACATACAAACTATAGTGAGATCGACGCGGAAGCAATGGAGCTACAAAATCCGTAAACAAAGCTTCCCCATAAGTATCTGGTTCCCCCATAAGGTCTGAGTTTCTAATTTACAGCAGTGTTACCTAATTATAAATGGTAATTATAATTTATAAGTAACTAGCTATCCCGGCAGACGTCGTCATGTCCGGAAAAGCTTAAAGCGATATGCCGACAGCTGAGCCACCTACCGGATCCAATTGTGCTTTGAAATCATACAAGGACCCATTGGAATATACATAGAAAATTTCTTCCCAATCGGTCCAGCCGTTTAAGAGGATTTTGATGACATACAGACAAACATTTATTTGTATATAAATAGACTAAATATTCACACGGTGAAAACATTAATAGTTACTAAGGTCGTCCTCTGTCCACCCACTAACATGATAAAGGTTGTGAAGTCATTCGTCACAGCGCAGATTTAGATCCTACTATCTTATTATGGATAGGTACCTATTTCAAAATAACCGGTTTAGAAGTTCATCAAAATGCAATGATATTTTTAAAAAACGAACTATCAAGGTTATTTATTTTCTTGCATTACAAATAATTGTAATACAATCACATTGAAATAATTAAAGTAAGGATAAAATAAATAAATGCAAATTATTTGTTTATTTTAGAAATTACAGGCCAAATTAAAGCTTAATTTGGTTCATATTATATGATTTAAAACAACTAAAATATATTTTCGATTTCCAAATTTCAAACATAAATTGTTCTGTCACGCAAACATCTCAAAAGTCAAAATAAGAAATTTGGAATTCTTTTCTGACAATTAACAATTTATGTTTTTCACTTTATCAGTCCTAATAATTTGTAAATCTACATAATTAAATATCAATTAACGAACTCTACATAAATAAATCGCTCATTTTTGTCACTTCATGACAAATAGACCGATGTGGGAAATAAAAACAAATCATTATCGTGATAACGCGGCGTAGTCGAGCGCGCGAAACGGTACTACAGTACCGATGAGACGACCGCGCGCGGTGACTCATCGCCGCGGAATGACAACGAGCGCGCGAACTTTTGTGCATACTTTTTTTGTAATTTTTTTAATTCGCGATAACGTGCACGGGCGCAGAGACCGTACTGCCACGTTTGACGTAACGATTGTATTAAATTATGCTTTCTCTATTTGCTTGCGTGTTTTTATAATATTTGTAATCATAGTACTAGGTGCTTTCTCTTTTACCTCACTAACGACATTTTATCTCGACATTTATTTACAACACGTAAGCAAAATTCCTTTGCAATTACGTACCATTAAAATCTAGGGTAATATTATTTGATGTAACTGAAGTTTCGCTCAATTTTGTCTCGTTAAACAATCCAAATACCACAAGTAAAGTTCCATATTTTCCTCATAGCCGGATGCCCCCATCCGAAAAAGAAATTCATTGTTTACACAGTGCAAGCGTGGATATAATTGATACGGACAGTGAGGCACACAGCACACTCGAGCCGCGCGGTACGCTCGGTTGCCTTTCAAGTGAGCACGCGAGTTAGCATCTAGAAACGGTGACGTCACTCATTTCGTGTAACACAACGTGCCTCACTTTGTATTTATTTACGTTTTTTCTAATAACACTGATGAAATTTTAAATTCTTGTTTTTGTTGTAAAACTCGTTTGAGATAACAACCTACTCATACGATATTCAAACAATGCATGCTTGAAATTCAACTTTATAAAGTTATGCATTCCTGGTACATATCTAATAACGAAACATTAATTCGCTTTATAAGTACCCAATTTCAACCATAAATAATTATAGATCCCAGCAGTATAGGCAACCTGAAACTTTAAAATTAATACCTATTATAAACTTGATGAGACAAATTATTAAATATGACTGCCTAGTTGTCCCACGGCACAAGTGCGCCGTGTAATCTGAAGATTCGCTTCCGTAAAGTTTTTTTTTTTTTTTCAATAAATTCTTAATATCAGCACAAAGTATGGAAATATGCCCGAAAAACGTCAATATGCTCGAACCCTAATACTCTGGATGAAAAAACACATAGCCATAACGGGAGCTTAGAAAAACCACACCAACCAACCCTTTTAAAGATATCGGCGTGAATGTTTGTTTGTGTGTGTAAGTTAAACAACTCCCGTTTTCCTGCTACATGACATCAGAACGCAATTATCATAATAGTGAGTTAAATGCGGTCGGTGAAGTAATAACATGTTATTTCTTTACAAAGTCTGCAGACCCGACATTGGAAATATTTTTAATGTATTATCTTTGATATTTATAAATAAATAAATAAATACACCCAACAGTCACATACATAGTTCTGATCCCACACTAAGATACAAGTCTTGTGTCGTGGGTATCACAAACTACGAGAGACTTTTCGCTCTCACATACACCCAGACCCGAAACAAATATTTGTGGATCACACAAACATTTGTCTCGGTGCGGGGATCGAACCCGCGGCCTCTCGTTTCGCAAGCTGGTGTCTAGCCAACTGCGCCACGGGGCTGTCGTTTATAGTTATAGTAACTATGTTTTCTTTCGAAGATAAATATAATGATAGAACTGAATCCATATATATCTCAGTTTAGTTATATCTTTTACCTATTGCATTACTCGGCTTTGGGATTAGGAGGACCATACATGGGCCTTAGTTATTTACATTAGTAACAGGAATTGTTAGTGGGACCTTTTGTTATAGCAAGAAAAAAAAAACAAGAACAAGAATTAAAATTAATGGCACCATCAAGGCCTAGTGCGGATAGGCGGACTTCACAAATCAGAGAAGTTATTTTGATACGAACTCTTGTTGTCACAAGTTTTCCAACAATTTTATACTTCTCCGTTTTAGTCATCATTCATTAGAATTTTAGAACCATAAAGTGGTATCGCTTACAGAAAACCATGTGGTGGATATAATAATACATATCTTCGTACATTAAGTAACATACAACCCGCAGCAAACGACTATTATAAAACAGTCCAACGACATAAAGTTTATAGCCACACAGATTAGATTTGCGCGTATCTTCGTAATGAAATGCCTTATCTGTCGACAGAGCTACAAAGAAAAGGCGCGGAGTGTTAGGTTCAAGATAACAGTATTTTTCTAGACTGAGCCTGTGTGAAAAGAGAAGGTTTTATGGGTAAGACTTCATCAAACATTCGCTACATAGAATTTTGCTTTACAAGCCAAAACAATATAATATAACAGCCCCGTGACGCCGTTGGCTAGACACCAGCTTGTAAAATGAGAGGCCGCGTGTTAGTGAGAGCGAAAAGTCTCTCGTAGTTTGTGATACCCACGACACAAGACTTGTATCTTTGTGTGGGGTCAGAACTATGTATGTGACTGTTGGGTGTATTTCAACTGTTTCCGTCCGTTGTATTGAGTCCCAACGTTGTTTAAAACACATCAATAATAATTTATAGTCATCCGTGAATCCTTACTTCTGGATTTTCTTTTTCAATGGCAGCACGGTAATTTGACAACTCCGCACAACAGGGCATATACGGAGCTTTCCAAATATTCAAGTAAAATGATACGTTATATCGACACAAGCATGTCTGACTGCTTGGCCCTTTACAAAGCAGTTAAAAATCCGGAACAAAAATTTTACCTATAAATATAACTCATATAGTTGTTGATAACTCTACACAATCGTAACCTTTCCAAGGCCTAGACCACCTCAGACATTACTCAATCGACAAATCAGTCTCTAATATACATGACGTCACCACCTGGCAGAGCATCCAAATATCATAACACGAGTGACATCACGCACACAAAATGTCACGGTTGTGCGATCGGACCGCCTCATAAAAACTCAACATACGCACGGATAATTTATCGTGTCGATGTTTTGAGAAACTCGTAAAATACGTGTAAACTCTACGAATAGATACGACGGTTAATTATTATCGACTTCCTATGAATGCGATTCAGTATATAATTTCGTTGTCGATTCTCGGTAATGGCGTACTGTTTTCCCTATCTCACGCTAATAGGTTTCGTTTTAACGGGAGATTTAACGACTCTTTTATGAACTTGTTAGTGATTATCCGCTAGGTATATACCTATATGAGATCGTACATGAGGTGTAAAACCTATCAAGTATCCCACGCAAGTCTGTCTTAGTTAGTTATTAATTAATTATTATATTATACTAGCTTTTGCCCGCGACTCCGTCCGCGTAGACTACAGGGCTGGGTTCAGAAAGAAAATAAGTTGTAGTCTATTTTACTCCACAGAGCCTCATTTATGTCCATATCAAAAATCGTTCACATCGGTCAAATGATTTAGGCGTGAAAGCATAACAGTCATAAAGTTAGATATACAAAGTCACAGTCGTCTACACGTCGTTTCATCATTCTAGCTTCAAATATGACGAATTTCCACACAAACTTTCACCCCTATTTTTATTTTACCCCCTTAAAGATACATTTTTTTACAAACTTTTAATGTCATATTTATTTATATCTAATCAACAGCCTTAAAAATAAGTTTCAAGCTTCTAGCTTTAAAAATGACAATACTTCCATACAACCTTTCATCCCCTCATTCAACACCTTAAAACCCATTTTCCGGGATAGAAAGTACCCTACGTCCTTTCTCAGGGTCTAAACTATGTGTGTACCAAATTTCATTTAAATCGGTTCAGTAGTTTTAGCAGGAAAGCGAGACAGACAGACAGACAGACAGAGTTACTTTCGCATTTATAATATTAAGTAAGGATTAAGTAAGGATTATTAACAATTTTGGATACACACGTAACATCGAAACGTGAGTGGTGTGTTTCTTGGTTTATGATAAATAACCATCTTCTTTACAAACCATACTTTACCGCTGAATCCTAAAGAAAGTAAGAACTATACGTATATAAAAACAGCCTCTTAATATGAAGGACAATAAAAAACCTATGACTCTTTGTGAAGATTATCATGTTCGACTTTTTTATTTGTTCACTAAAACACATGTGTGCCGAGTGATGTACGAGTAATAGTCCAGAAATCATAAAATCCGGGTTTGATTCCTTTTGGAAATTCACAATAGGATATGTGCTCGATAAACGGCAATGGGCTCGTCTACGTAGAACTTAAAACACGATTGACAAAACTTAACTACAGAAATGCACTTCTGCTTACGTCTCCAGGATACTGTCGCGGGTGCATGTATTAATGAAATAATATTTATTGAATTTATAAAATGCCAAAGTCATTTAGATTAATCTATGACTTAAGTCATTTCAAAATTTTGTTTACTACCCTGTTCGGAAGTCATCACTAAAGAAGAACGGGCAAGAAACTCTAGTGTTGCTCTTTTCCAATCAAGAGATAGTTTAAAGACAATTTTTTCCGAATTAGAGCGACACATTAATACAATCTCAGACTATTGTATTGACTATGAGAATAACATGGAGTCATCTAGAATGGAGAAAAAAAATATATTTAACGTAATAAAACTTTGATTTAGGTATGCGTGTACAACATCGATGAAACTAGCATCTGTCGACAATTATTGAATAATTACTCCTTCCTGTTCTACTCTAAGGAATCTCTACGCTATGAAGAAGACACGTGATTATTAACTGCATGAATGATACTAGATGGAAAGCAGTTTTGCCTAGTTTATAGTGCTAAGTCATTAAATTAAAAGCCATCATAAACTTGTAAGGTGTACTGTCTTTCACAATAGAATAAATCGAGTTAATTAATGAGTTTAGTTTTTTGGTAAATGAGTTGTAGAGATGTGTTATTAGAAATATATAGGTCTTTGACTCTTAGAATAGAAAAACAGAAAATTGATACTATAGGCTCACCCGATACCCTAAAGCCGGCCAAACTCATTCAAATAAGAAGCATCTTAGCAGGCGCTATCGCCTATGCTTAAATGACCCAGGAATAAATATTAAGTATGCGTAATAAGCAGTGATGGTCTTGAGGTTTAGGCGCGCGGTCGAGAATTTCGGCGGTCGCAGGTTCAAACCCCAGACACACACCTCTGACTTTTCGAAGTTATGTGTGTATTCACAATGAATTATCACTTGCTTTAACGACGACGAGCAGTACAAACGCGTCCGGCGATAAATCTAATGGCGGCCACTTATCCCGGTTTAGGCATACGATGTGCGCGGGAGTGTCCGCCGCGTTGTAGGGAGCATGTCACGTGACGTGGCGCGCGGAATTAGCGCGCGCGCGCCAAAATTAACGCGCGAAAACAAACATCAAAGGCTAGTGCGTGCACGCCGGGCTATTTCCGATGCACTAACAAAAATTTGTACGAATTTCAAATATTTGTTCGTTAAAGTGAGCGGGTCCACGCAACTTCTCCTCTGAATTAAATATTTTCTTGAAAGCATACCGCTGGTTAGTGGTTACTCTGATAACAGTATGTTTAAACATTCGAACGTTGCTTTAAGTCCCGAAATGATGTACAAGACTCAACATTTTTAACACGTCTTTTTTCATTAACGTAATCAAGGAAATAGTAATTCCACATAAAGGAACTTGCCAAATCCAACATAAGGGTACATTCTTTGATTCTTAAAGTCTAGCGCAAAGAAGTAACTTACGATTGTTTCTATCTTACTATAACATGAAGGATAGGAACAAAAATGTATGTTTAGAAACATTAAATTACAAGAGAGAAAACCTTAATAATTATAGTTTAGGTAAGAGTCAAAATGCTTATATTCGTAAATTGACCCGATTTACACACTTATAATAGTTGTGTATAAATATAAACGGTGGCGACGCATTTACCGGTTATTTCTGGAGCAAAAATGTACACTAACATCAACTGGACTAAGAATGGAAGACTAGTTTCGCACGCGACGTTGCACGCTTCGCGCTAAATATAGAATACTACTTTCAACATGTCCGCAATTCTATTAAAAGAGTTCATTTAATATACGCCATGACGGGTTGGGCGAGGAAAACGGCTGTGAAACTAGAGACAAATAGAGACATCTTGCAATCGGCTTCATAACCAATATGGCGACTCTATTTATTTTTATTTATATAGCACAACCACATCACATATATTAATACAATTATAATTAATGACATTTCCTTAGGTACTATGTCTGATATATATGACACTTAAGGTGTGCATAGCGTTCTCCAAAAAGTACAAGTATAACAATAAAAAAAAAAAAAAATTAACAACTAAAAAGTAAATTACAATTTCATAGCTAATAAAATAAATTAAAAATAACAATAAAAAAAAAAAAAAAATAAAAAAAAAAAAAAAGTCTCTAAATGAAAAGAAAAGTTATCATCTATTCATGATAATTTGATCCAACAATAAGACAAATCACGTGTCAGGAACTACGATTCCTTAAATCTCATAAACAACTGACACAAAAAAATGGATCACACAATTTTTTTTTGTTGTGATAATGGAAGAACCTTTTGTTTTATAGTGGAGTTCACTACAACAGGGAAACTGTGAAATTCCAATATGTAGCAGTCAAAGTAAGTTAGCTTCAAACGGCCCACTTTTCAAATCTAAATCTAGACTTGACGCGGATGCGCTAAATGCGCTAATTGAACACTTTTTACTGCACTCTAAATGTCCTGACAGCTTTCAACGACGCTAATGTATCCTTTTTAAATGCTTAGCAACCATGCAAGTAAGAACGAACAGTCAGCTATCGATCATTTTGGAATTCAAAAGCAAAGGGATATGAATAATGGATTTTTACCCTCAAATACAAGCAGACACTTTTAATTATAATTTTAAAGAAGAAAAAATGCAGGCCTCAGGTATCGCTTCAAGCTATTCGAAAGTATTCGAAAAAAGCTTGTACTAGCAAGTTTTTAGTCTAGGATCGACACCTGCCTACCAATTAAACGAACGCAAATTGTTATAGGACTTCATTCCAAAGCCAGAATGTGCATGGTAAGAAAAAAACACTAAAAACACACCAACGTCATTAATTAACACTCCACTAACGGGAAAGGATTCCAGCTAACAGGAATTAACCATCCTTTGATTTTTTGGTCAAAAAAACTGACGGTGGATACGGTAGACCACACAGACAGACCCATAGTCAATCGGAATGCCATCGGATATTCAAATAACTAAAGTCTAAGGCATTTAGATTCACTTTCCAGTATGAACACATCACGAATCGATCGAGGCGTGCGTCGAGAACTGCAAAAGGAAACTGCCGCTAATAAATTACGGATAATAAAATTCAACGCGAGCGGTGATTGCTTTTATCTGCGCGACTGTGGCAATGCAGGCTATGTATGGAAGTTTAATGAAACGTGGGAATTGAAGGTATTTTAAACAAATCCTGTGCTAGGTAATGCAACTTCGTCTGCGCAATAAAATACTCTATTATGGATGCGAAAGTGAGTTTCTTTATTATGCTTTCACGCATAAATCGCTACTGATTTTGATAAATTTTAGTACAGGTATACCTAGATATATCTAAAAATGATTCGAGGCTACTTTTTATAACAGTTTTTTTTAGGTTTCTAAAGGAACAACTAACTAACTCTAAGATTTGTATCAGTTAGATCTAGTTTGGTAATTCTTTCTTGACCTAATTCTAAAGTCACAATTTTCCATCAAGGACTTTTTTCCATGTTATACGCATAATTACGAGTCTTTCCTGTGCAACATTTGTATCAACTCGGTTGAAGGAGGCTCATCCTGCAACTCTACGGCGAGCAAGCCAAAAACGGGTCTTCAGTTCCGTAGTCCTTCCTTTTGACGTCACGTCATAATGTCTTCACCTATCCAGCACTACGTCACCACTACTTTTATCGCGTAGTATTAATGTGTCCTACATCCGCATACTTCCCGACATCTGCATGTACGCATCTGCCGCACCACGCCGGATGTGACGCGGAAGTGATTTCAATTAAGTGGTTAATGGTAATTTGCGATTGCACTTCTAAGATAATACGACGAGTAGGTACACTTGCCTAACTTATGATCTTTAGAATTCAACTACATGGCTAAGTTTTACCCGGGCGCAATATGCATAGATATGATATACATATGATACCTTTAATGATCTAAATGATGTTAGTAACCGTGTCAAAATTCGTTACGTTTTTTTTTAAAGGGACAGCTACTTTGGTTGAAACCATTTACACCTTCCCAGTAATCCCAAAGGACCAGTAATTCATGTTTATCGAGTCATGTTTTGAGGACTAAACACACAAAGAATATAGCAATTAAATAAAATGGATTAAGCGATATCATCTCCGAACCTAGCAATACTCCATTATTTCCATAAATCCAGCCTGCCCCTTTAGGACATAGGCAGGACGGAAAGTCATCATCATCATCATCAGCCTACATACATCCCACTGCTGGGCACGGGCCTCCTGTACAATTGATTGCAGGCCGAGTGCAGGCCTTAGTACACCACGCTGGCCTAGTGCGGGTTGGCTGACAAGTTGTCCTGACGGAAAGTTCGTATGTAAAAATAAAAAAACGATAGTGACTGGCTATTGATCTGTTATTCGCCATCTCGTCGCACAATTAGCGGCGCCTGCGCACAATGTCAATTGAGTTGACCCTACTAGCCGCTCGCTGGCCGTTGCTAATTTGCAAACGGTTCAACTTGACGTTTTTTATTTATTTCTTCCAACTCACATAATTGGACGAGGCGAGAGATGTAATTAAAGACGTGCTGGCTGTGGGAATTCAAATCAGGTACGAAAGTTCCCTTTTGTTTATCATAAAAAAAACTATTCGAAAACAAATTAAAATGCACTAAAAAGTTAAAAATAATTGCGTATTCTTTTATAACTTAATAATCAACTTACTATTTCTCTTCATCAATATATACCTAGGTACGATCATAGATTAGACTAGACTACTTAAAAGTCAATCAAATTATTACGACAATATAATGTAGTTTTAATTATTGTTATTCTTGGAGGCGGTCTCCTTTTTTTGAAGTCGGTTAAAAATTATGTATTTTCATAGGAAATCACTTCTTATATCAAGTTTTATAGTATATTTTTTTGACCTTCTCAAGTGAAAACCACAAGCTAATACAAAATGGAGGGCCCACATAAAATTACAAATATTAAGGAGACAGTTATGTTAGTCATAAACGTTTTATTGTTAATAATGAATAGTGGTTCCATGGCTTTCAAAATTAAATTTAATCGCATATCAGCACGGATTTGGAAAGTTATAGAACAATAGTAAGATAATATTTAAATTAAAACAATTTTAGTGATTAAGGATCACACTACGTTTTCCCTTGTAGGCTCAATTTTTTTTAAGCCCATCCGTTCATCTAACCATGGATGTAATTAACCTCTAAGTTGACAATTACTGAATGACGGAACAATTTAATTTTGTTGCCAATGAGCTCAACAATTTAACGCAAGGTGACGTAAATGAAAACTATATTAGCCTGTATCGTCATGTTTCTATTATAAGGCGTGTTATAATGTACATAATATTGGCGACATTTCTTACACACGACTGTGACGAAAATAGAAAAGGACGAGAAATGTAATAAACAAACCTCTATTTCAATTACTATACTGGTTAGGTTAATGCTCCCCTAACTGATGAGACATGTGAAGTACCTAGGTTTATAAGCGATCCGTCGAGATCGACTTGGCAGTCGCGTTCTCGAATACTAGACTCAAAGTTTTTTTTTTTTATTCTTTAAGAATTACAGTAATTTTATTTCCTAAGCCATCTTAAAAGTGAATAAGACCCCGTGAACTATATTTACGATAACATATATTTTTTAAAAGTCCATAATTGATCATCAGCCCATATACGTCCTACTTCTAGGCACGAGCCTCCTCTACCATTGATAGGGTTTAGGCCTCAGTCCATAATTCATAATTAGCTGCTTAATTTATCTTTTGATCTGCTAGATTGATAATTTTCTATTAGAAAATGCTCCAAATCTACGAGCACGAATACCACAGCTGCATATCTCAAACACCCTAAATGCATACATTACATAATACGAGTACCTTGTATTATATAATATTAAAAATATACTGCCCAGTGGTCTTGCTGCACAAGTATGTGAAGTGCGATCTAGAGGTCCTGGGTTCGATTCCCGGGTCGGGCTTAGTGTTATTGGGTTTTTCCATTAGGAAATTCTCAGCAGCAGCACGGAGTCTGGAATTGTGCCTGAAAAACGGCAATAGGCTCGCCCCCTATTACGTGGGACTGATACACACCTGGCGAAATGTGGGTGCAGAAATGCATTTCTGCTTACCCCTTCGGGGAATACAGGCGTGAGGTTATGTATGTATGTAAAAATATTATATTGAGTCATTAGTGATAAGGAGGCGCGTCGCGTCGTCGGCACCTTGACCCCGTCCCGCCGGAATTTAGATCCCACAGCTGACACGAAAAACAATGATAACGCAGACTCCGCACGGGCGCCGCATTGTTCCACTAAATCACACGCATTTGAATCTACTACTATATCTACTTTCTTATATGTCAAGTACAAGAATCGGCACTAGGCAAATTTAATGGACTTAATGGACAGTAGGACGTATATGAACAGGTATAGACAGATAAATATAAAATGATTGCCTCGTGGTCCCGCAGCACAAGTACATATGTAGCGTGCGATCTCGATAGGACCGGGTTCGATCCCGGATGGGGCAAAGTGTTATTGGGTTAGACTAGGAACTTAGGAAAGAACGAGCATTCGCCAAACGCCTCGGGTCCGATTTAAATTTCCGAAAAAAATAATCCCCATAAAAGAACACGTACCTCTAAAAAAACGTATACCCAACCGAATTCTAGGTCAAGAACTCCTAATACCAACGTCATTAATAAGGCATACATAGAAGCTTAAAGCTTCAAATGTGTTCCACAACTTAAGTACTCCAAAAGCACTTATTTTTATGGTAATATTTCTCAATATTAGATAATTAAAAAAGATGGTATGTAAGTAGTTAGTTGTTATCTTGAGTTTAGTGCAGTGGGTTAAGCATCAAAGGGTGGACGCCGCCTCGACGAAATTCAGTCACACGCGACACCGGAACTGGCGGCGCGTCCGATGTAATCTAGTTTCGCCGCTTCCCTTTCCGCCGCAAGTACTTATAGTTGAGCTGACATCATTCGTAACTCAATGCTGAGGCCTCCTGATACACTGTACCCAAAGACCCAAAAAGAGTTACATTTTAATTCCAGGCATTAAAATTTTAAATCCTAAATTTGTGGATCAAACAAAAAAAAATATTTCCTTATTACCACAAGCCGATGTTTACATTTCAAAATAATCTACAATTTGACATTTATTACCACAATACTCGCATCTCAGCGATACTTTATAGCAGAGTCCTTGGGGATCACACGAATAGTTCCGCAAACATACTAAAGAATTTGTCAAAGGAATTGTCTCTAACGTTATAATGTCACTTGTGCATACATATGTTTTGCACACGAGTTTGATGGCGTACGCAATCCGCAATATTTTTGGAACTGGGCTGGAGAAAGTAGGAGTCATCGTTCTAATCTAATTCAATGTACATTTCTACAAATATATTCCGCTCCACTTAACTGTACACGTTTGTGTAAATAAATGTCTTACGTGTGCGTGATGCGTTAATCAAAGTTATTCTATTCTAAATTATAACACTAGATGGCGTTACATTTACATATTTTTATACTTGTATGCTTGTTTCTATGTTGTATGCTTCAATAGTCTATCATTTTTACCTTTTATTTTCTTTGACAATAAATTACTGAGGTTTATCTAGTATTTATGGGTAAGATTTTACACAGATTTCAAGTAGGTACGTTTTTGGAATTAGCTGACCAAAAACAGGTACCAAGAGTATCATGCCAGTATAGTGTCGTTTAGTAACTGATAATAATCCTAAGCTAGTTTTCATTCTATTCGAATAGGATTATAAGTATTATATTTACCATTACGTGCGATCACTTTCCAGTCCCTTTTTAAGGACAAACATAATCATTACTTAAAAAACATTATTAATCAAGCCGTCACATTTTCATATTATAATGTAGAGTAATATTTTGGTTTGTTTATTTTGACTACCAGTCGATTGTCTGACGTCAATCATCACATGTATAGAGTAAAAATGTGACGTATTTCCTGCTAGATGCGGAAGATAAATTATAAATCAAACGGTTATTATATTGCAGAATATCTTTCGTGTAAATCCACCTACACTTATACCAGTCCATATACAATCCAAGCCGTAATCAACCATGCTGACGTATACAGCAGAAAATTTATACGCTGATTTCCTAACTTCATAAATGCTTTAGGTTCCAACATACGACTTCTAAGATATTACAAATAGGTAGCCTTAGCTTTAGCTAATAGCTGAGCCACTTATAAATTGACGATTCAAAGAACTTGTGAAGTCTATTTGAATAAAGATAATTTGACTCTGTTTCCATCATTAACCTCGTCGGCTATTGGAGCCAGGTCTCATCCAGATTTCCAAAGCGGCCTGCATCAAGCAAAGTGTAACAAAAGCGATTGTGGGTGTAGACAATTATAAAAAAATCTATATTTATTTATTTAAAACTGTTTTGTACACATAAGGTACAAACTATAGAAGACAATAGACTGAATAAGTACAAAAGGCGGTCTTATCGAACAAGGCGATCTCTTACAGACAACCAAGTCATTTTAAACGCGTTTGAAAAAAAACGGTCCAAATTATCAGACTTTCGCCTACACTGCGCTGGATTCATTTTATCAATAATAACGTACAAATCATTAACTAACGACTCTATCCAAGAACACCTCATATAAAAGGCTACTATTTCTTGAAAAAACATATTTACTCGTTCATACCTCATATTTGTAAATAGACAAATCACAGTTCCAATCCTCTAGTCTAGTAGATTATGTAAATCGAGTATCTTTAACGTCTCAGCTTAGTAGGCCATGCACAACTGTACTGCATAACGCAAAATAAAATAAAGCGACAACGCGTGATATCTGCAATGCTACCTACGACTCAGACAGAAATAAACACTACAAAAAAACGGTAAATTACGTCAACCATTTATATCATAGTGCATAAAAAACTAAAACAGGTTACTCGCAACACACCGGTTCATTTAAACAGCGATTACCATCACAACTTGTTCACCAAAAAAAATTCAATCATCACCAGCTAATCACGCAACGTCAGTTTTTAAACCGCCTTTGTCACGCCACCTAGGCCGTTTGGTATGTCGCGGCATGTTACGATGTGACGTCACATCGCGCCGGCGGGCGTGCTTACCTCACCGCGTCCCAAACGGAGTGACATTTTGTTTATCGGCCACCTGCTCGGACAGCCGGTGGCACGCGCTCCAATCTTATAAACAACGGGACAATGTTTGTGTTATTTCTGTGTATTACTACATTATCGTGTAGGCGACTAAAATCGTTTAAGATATTGCTGTTTCATTGCAGGGTTAAGGCCTTTTATTTTCACGGACATCGAGCAACTTTTAAGCGTTATAACTAAAGAAATAAAGAATTAACAGTAAAGTCCTGACTGTTAACTTCTGAATATAAAACTTCTTAGAAAATATGCTTTCCTGGTACGCTTGTTATTTTTTTAGTCTACATAAATGTGTGTTTACAATAGAATAGTTTGAATGCATTAAATGACAAAGTTTCCCATGTTATAATAATTTTATTACGACCTCAATTGCCATTGTTAACAAAAATAAAAATGAAGTGTATACTCTTAATGTTGCCATAAGCAATCAAGAAACTCTTGAACTTCCCAATGTCGTAGAAATGGAACAATAATTTTCAACAATTTATACATTTTGGTAAATCTTCGACGCACAAACACAACATTTATTAGCATTAATATAAACTGTACAACATTATAAAGTGTAAACACATGATATTCTCGCAATGTTTTGTAAATAATTGAATGTTCCCTTAATAAAACAGTTTTAGTGCACGATGTTTATAATTTTTTATAATAATAATAACATTCCACATGCTCAATGGTCCGGCGCATTTAATGTTAATGCGGGTTCGATCCTCGCGAGTGGGTTTTGTTTTATGTATTTTTTATGCTCTGGGATTTTTCATCATCATTACCAGCCCCTCTCACGTCCACTGCTGGACATAGACCTCTCCTATGGCACGCCACTGGGCTCGATCTTCGGCCCTACTCATCCAACCGTTGCCAGCCATCTAAATTTTTGTTCTGGCAGTACTTTAGACGTTAGCTGTATGAGAATAATCTAATCAGAACAAATTCATAACATATTTAAAACTTTACAACATGCCGTGACATTGACAAAATTGTAAAAATAACTGAATTACACGGCGTGGGCATGTGTAAAGATAAACAAATGAGTAATGTTGTAGTAATGCTTATCACGGCGCGAGTTGATAAAACTATCACCAATGCAAATAAATTTAACATTTCTTACCTACGCGACTCACCAGTTTCGTGGCAAAATTCAGTTGGCTTTATTATACTGATACAGTAAATCGCTTTGGCACTTGTATGGAATTGGAGGATATAGACGAGGTAGGCCACCTAATATAGTGTTTGCATGTAATGTACATGTAATATTAATAATAAATTGTAAGGTAAACGTGAAAATAAATTATAATATATGCGCTGTTCCCCACTCACACCGGTTCACTACTACGCCAGACATCGGACTGAGTGGACCGAAGGCTTTAGTAGTTTTATTTATACTGTTATATGACAATGTTTATATTAGTTATATTTAAGTTGTCTGTATTGCAGAGAGAGTGAATGTTTAAATATGTATGTTGGTAGTATTGATTTTAATTTTGTTTCCTTCGTTCATACACTCACTCTCTTTGCCCTCCGGTCGCTGAAGTGTGTAGATGTAACTCAGATTGAGAAATAAAATATATTCCAAGTTGATTAAATATCTGCTTTTAATTATTAAAACAACATCAGGTTATGGGCCCAGGCACATACACCTGCTTGTTGTAGATTGGCGTGAGTTGCGGCAGCGAAAAATCGGCGAGAAAGAAAGTGAGGTTATCTCACGACAGTGTGCGGCGTGCTTGGCTTGGGCGGGCACTGAAGAAAATCGTCGAAATATACTTGTTCCTGGTTGGGAAAGGACAAGGTCGGAATGGAGGGCAACAGCAATAACAACGCCAATATCATCAAGTTGGAAGGAGCCAGAAATTGGAATATTTGGAAATTCCAAACAACAGTGCAGTTGCGGGGCCATGGCTGGTTGGACATTTTGGAGGGAAAACGGGTGAAGCCCGAAGTCGTTAGTGAAATATCTGCATGGGAAGCAAAAGATGCCAAGGTGCAAACTTTACTCGTTACACGGATGTCGGAAGAGGCTATGTTACATATCATAACATGTACAACTTCAGCTGAGATGTGGCGTAAACTTCAAAGTGTTTATGAACAAAAAACTGAGACGAGTGTGCATATTATACAACAGAGATTCTTCCAATACAAGTTCGAAAAAGGAATAGATATGTCCGTTTTCTTGTCTAAAATACAAGAGATGCAGAATCAATTGAAACAGATGGGTGAAGAGATATCAGATAAATTTGTAATCACGAAAGTTTTAATGTCATTGCCAGAAGAATATAAACATTTTGTTTCGGCTTGGGAGTCTGCGCCTGACGACAAGCAAACCTTTGAAAATTTAGTTGCAAGATTACTTATTGAAGAAGAAAGAATGAAAGGGAAGAATGAAGATATGCAGCAATCTTCTGCGTTCTTAATGAAAAATAAAAGAATAGTAAAATGTTTCAAGTGTGGCAAGAGTGGACATTATCAGAGCGACTGTAAGAATACCAAAAGTAACAGTGAAGGGAATATCAATAGTAATAACTGTTTTTATTGTGGAAAGTTTGGACATTTCAAGGCTCAGTGTCGTTTTCGTAAACAAAGGATGACGAGAACTGAAAATAAAACGAAAAGTAACGCGTTTGTGGTGTCTATTTCGTCGCATAAACTACTAAAATCTAAGTGGATAGTGGATTCTGGCGCCAGCGAACACATGTGCAAGGATCGCGCATTGTTTACATCATTCTCAAGTATTTCGCCCAAACCGGTAATTGTTGGTAATGGCGCAGTGATTGATGCGATTGGTTGTGGTAAGATGGCGGTTCAAGTTTCGAACGGAAGTGAATGGATCGAAACAGTTATAGAAAATGTGCTGTACGTACCGGAATTAAAAACGAACTTGTTCTCGGTCAATCGCGCCACAGACAAGGGATATGTCATTGTGACAAATGACAGCAGTTGTCAATTTTACAAATCGAACGAGCTTTGTGCGGTAGCGGAAAGAATTGGAAACTCATATTATTTGGATTTACGCTATAAAAGTAATTGTGAAATGGCGAGTACTGCAAAATGTGTGCCGGAAGACCTTAATGAGTGGCACAGAAGGTTGGCGCATCAGAATTTTACTTACGTGAGAGATATTTTAAGGAAAAACAACATTGAGGTTAAACAAACAACAAAGCCTGACTGTGAAAGTTGTTTGGTCGGAAAAATGCATAGATTGCCGTTCCATAAAAGCGAATACAAGAGCACCAAGACATGCGAGTTAATTCATGCCGATACCTGCGGTCCCATGGAAGAAATGTCAGTCGGTGGGTCAAGATACTTTGTCATTCTAAAAGATGATTACTCAAACTTCAGGAAGGTGTATTTTGTGAAGACAAAAGATGAGATCAAACATTGCATCGAGAATTTTATAAATAAGGCGGAGAATATTACTGGAAACAGAGTAAAAATATTCAGGAGTGACAATGGCCTTGAGTTTGTGAACAGTGGTGTGAAGGAAATATTCTCAAGAAGGGGTATAACACACCAAACAACAGTACCATACACCCCTGAACAGAACGGGAAAGCAGAAAGAGAGAACAGAACATTAGTAGAAGCGGCAAGGACAATGATTCATGATCGGAATTTACCTAAGAAACTATGGGCGGAAGCGATAAATACAGCAGTGTTCGTGTTGAACAGAACTGGAAGGAGCCATGAAGAAGGAAAGTCTCCGTTTGAGGTATGGACTGGTAAAACATTTAATATCCATAATTTGAAAAACTTTGGTGCAGAAGTGTATGTACACATTCCAAAGGAAAGAAGGAGGAAATGGGATAAGAAAGGAGAGAAGGGGTTGATGGTCGGCTATGTAGAAGATATGAAAGGGTATCGCATATACTATCCTCAGAAGAACACAGTAGAGTTGAAAAGGGATATAGTTTTTCTTCAGGAAAAAGAGAAAGAAAATCCTCAAATGAAGAGAGATGAAGGTCAAACTGCAGTGTCATTAGATTTTGAAGAGGAGACAGCATCAGAGATTAGTCCCAAGACAGATGTGAATGAGGAAGCTACATCTAGACCTGAAGAGATGACCCATACAAGCAGTACCCTAGAAGATGACTCGGAAAGCGACAGTGACTACCTACCAAGCATTGAAGAACAATACCTATTAGGAGAAAGTAGTCCACACATTAAGGAAAGAAGTAAGCGAGTGCGTAAACAAACATCATTCTACAAGTGTAATAATGTACAGTTAGACAAAAGTGAGTGTGAGCCAATTACATATAGTGATGCTATGAGTAGAAGTGATGCTAGTGAGTGGAGTGCGGCTATTGACAGGGAACTTCAGACCCTTAAAGACAATAACACATGGACATTCTGTGATTTACCTGTAAATGTAAAAACTGTGAGTAGCAAATGGGTTTTTAAGATTAAAAATGTAAATAATGTCAAACAGTATAAGGCTAGGCTTGTTGCCAGGGGATTTGAGCAACAGGATTTATTTGATTTCAATGACATTTATGCCCCAGTTGCTAAGCTAACAACTTTTAGATTGTTTGTAGTAATTGCAACCAAATATAACTTGCCCATTCATCAAATGGATGTCACCGGGGCGTTTTTATATGGTGATATTAAAGAAAATGTATATGTAAGGCTACCAGAAGGGGCCTACATAGGTGATAATAATAATATAGTAAAGTTAAATAAATCATTATACGGATTGAAAACTTCACCTAAATGTTGGAATGTAAAGTTTAATTCTGTAATAACTCGAGAAGGTTTTATAAGGTCAAAGTGTGACTCATGTTTATATAAAAAAGAATGTGATTCAAATAAAATATTTTTATTAATATATGTAGACAATCTGTTAATTTTTGGTACAAATGAAAATGAGGTCACAAAGTTGAAAGCAATATTAAATAAAGAATTTAAAATTAAAGACTTAGGATTAATTTCAGAATTTTTGGGAATAAGTGTTAAACAAAATTTTGAAAATGGTACAACTACATTATCACAAGGAAATTACTTAGAAAATGTACTTAAAAGATTTAATATGGAGAATTGTAAACCTATATTGACACCTTTGGATGTAAATTTTAATACAAAAATATTGAGTTCTGAATGTAATAAAGACATAGAAGGAATTTGTAGGCAAATTATTGGCTGCCTTATGTATGCAGTTTCAGGTACTAGACCTGACCTATGTTTTACAGTATGTATGTTAAGTAGATATCAAAAATGTGCTAATAGTGAGTTGTTAAGTGCACTTAAGAGAGTATTGCGTTATGTTAAGCATAGCATAGATTATAAATTGATTTATAAATGTAATGGTAGTATATTGCAAGGTTTTTGTGATGCCGATTGGGCGAGTGATCAGAAGGATAGAAAATCGACTTCAGGTTATTTATTTACATTTGCAAACTGCTTAATTGTGTGGTGCTCAAAGAAGCAATCCTCTGTAAGTTTATCATCTACTGAAGCTGAATATGTTTCAATGAGTATGGCTGCAAGTGAAGCATGCTGGCTTGTTAATTTATTATATGATTTCAATTTTCATGAGGTTAGTCCAGTAAATATATATTGTGATAATCAGTCAGCCATTTTAAATGCCAGTACAGAGTCTGTTAAAAGATTAAAGCATGTTGATATTAGATACCATTTTGTAAAAGATTTAGTTAAAAATAATAAGATAAACATACAATATGTAAGTACTTCAGAACAAATAGCAGACATGCTAACCAAGTCTTTAAGTAAGGATGTATTATCAAAATTTGTAATACAGTGTGGTATAAAATGTTAATGATTTCTTTGTTTGTGATGAATAAATTTAGTTTCTTTGATTCAGTTAATAAGTATTATATAAACATTGAGAAGGGGTGTTATATGACAATGTTTATATTAGTTATATTTAAGTTGTCTGTATTGCAGAGAGAGTGAATGTTTAAATATGTATGTTGGTAGTATTGATTTTAATTTTGTTTCCTTCGTTCATACACTCACTCTCTTTGCCCTCCGGTCGCTGAAGTGTGTAGATGTAACTCAGATTGAGAAATAAAATATATTCCAAGTTGATTAAATATCTGCTTTTAATTATTAAAACAACATCATATACGAACCAACCCTGATAGATCAGGACACTACACCGCACAACATCGAAGTGATCGTTACGGTCTAAACAGTACTTTCTATCCAAACAAAATGTTGACTAGTAATAAGTTCATGCATCTCTGACCACCCATGAGAGACTGAACTGATCGGGCAAAGTGTTACTGAGTTTTTTCATAAGAAAATTCTCAGTAGCCGCACGGATTCTGAAAATGTGCCCAAAAAACGTCAATATGGTCGCCTCCTATGATACTAAAACACAATTGGCGAAAAGTGGATGCAGAAACGCACCTCTACCCTCGGAAATATAGGCATGAGTGTGTATGTCAGCATCATCATCATCATCACCCGAAAGATTTCATGCATCTAGCGGCTTCCCGCTTCCGAGTATGTATATTGTATGTACCTCTAATATAAAAAATCCTTTGTTGGTATCCTTTATTAGTTCAAACCAACAGTGGATGTATCAGATCCCGCCAGACTATGCGGCTGAGTCACACCGACAATATTTTTACCATTTCCACATGTCCAACGTTATCTTTAATGTATCGTTTCGCCCAACACGTGGCTACAATGTGTTGCCGACATTAATGAATTAAGCATGCTGTACTGTACATACATTCACGTTGAAGTTAATTTTACACGTTTTTGCATGGGAATGGTTATAAAATGTGTGCTACCCAACAACTAATATAATGCTACATTTACGCTACTAACCAAAAAATTGAGAAATTTCAATCAAAACATTTTTTTAAGATTTTAAGATGAGGATCATCATCATCAGCCCATATACGTCCCACGGCTGGGCACGGGTCTCCTCTACTACGGAGAGGGTTTAGTCCTTAGTCCACCACGCTGGCCTAGTGCGGGTTGGCGGACTACACACCTAAGAAATTCCTAAGAACTTTTAGGTGTACAGGTTTCATCACGATGTTTTCCTTCACCGTTAAAGTACGTGATAATTCATTGTGAATACACACATAACTTTGAAATGTCAGAGGTGTGTGCCTGGGGTTTGAACCACCGACCGTCGAGATTTTCGACCGCGCGCCTAAACCTCGAGCTACGAGTATAAGATAAGGATAGTACAAACATATTAATGCATCTCTTACCCACAAAGGTAACTCGAGCCCAGTAATGGGACTGCTAAAGATCATTCTATTGCGATTAAAATTCTTAAGGACCATGAGATCACAAAGTAAGACGAAATTCTTGCCTTCGTGCCTTGAGGGTCATTGTTTGAAAACAATTGTTGGACATTTTCACGAAAGAAGATCTTGATGTAGTTTATAGACATCAGCCTCAAAATAACTTATAATATCTTATTGAGTGTCCTTCCTAGCTTGATATTTAACTAGCTATTTAATTACTTAGACGTACAAGTAAAAAAAAGTAAAAATATACGATCCCCATCACTCATCCAAACCCCGAGGGTTGTAACATCTGTATTGTTTCATAATAAAGTGTGTTTTTATTGAATCTCAAGTCATCGCGTGTGGAACCCTCATTGTCTACCAAATGTAGCTTGTATCAACAAACTTGTGATGAGTATAAACACACTTCGAGGGTTGAAACGTTACCTAGAATATTGTTGAAATAACTGAAACGTATTGTTATGATGCAGAAAGGTTTTACTGTGATTTTATTTTGCTAGTTCAAATGATGAGGTATCATAATCGCATAGAAGACTAACATGACGCTAATTATGTTATCTCTTTTCTTTCAGCGCGTAAGATAGCCAGGGGTTTAATAAATACAAACCTCATTGTTCTTGTGTCTGAAGTATTTGATCTGTTTCTGTACCATCGCATCGTATAAAAAGTAATACAAATAAATAATTCATCTTTTATAATCTGTAACAGCCTATCACCATTACCATCAATATGCCTATAAATCTATAGAATCTCGATATTATCGAGATATATTATTATATCGTATGTACATAGAAATCTTCAATAAAATAGAATACGCACGCATACGAAATTGTCCAAAACCATCGGCCTTGTGACTTGTGAGTCGGTTTCACGAGACATGTGATCACACGGACAAACACACACACGTATACATAGTCCGACATTAGCAAGGGTTGCATCATCATAGCTGTATCGATGCACGTTTGTTTGCTACTCGGGTTACAATCACACCGTATTACTGTGCATACATTTTCTTCAATGGCTCATTATGGTTAGCAACATTCGTTTAAGTTTTCATAACAATGGAAGCATTATAATGATTTTCAAATTAGAATTATACATCGGGGAGTAGGATAAAAATATAAAAAGAGAAAGAGAAATTACAGATCATATAACCAAATGCAAAAATATAGGCAGGATAAAAATCAAAGAAAATTACAGTCTCATGTCAAGATAGAAAAAAACTGATGTACATTAGTCTTTTCTATCTTGATACAAATGTATCTGCAATACTTCTTACTTAATTTATCTTCGATTTTGCTTCTAGTTTACTATTGACAGTCATTTGATTTAAAACTGGTACCGGGATCATAGGCTTACCAAATGGTACTTTTAAATTCCTGATCTCCGTTTCTTTCTATATTTTCATTCTTTGACTCTTGACCCCACACGGAGAAATAAGGCTTTCAGTTTAAAATTAGAAATTCTGAACTCTAGTTTCTTGCTTGACCTATGGTAACGGTGTGACAGCCACACGGCCGAGGCAAAGGTAACAAACGCAACAGCCGCTAAATACTAACGTGGCGGATTGGTCGCGCGCCACGGTAATTACCGGGCGTGTTGTGCCAACACAACAACACGACGCCGCTGCAACAACAAACTTTACGACAGTCCACATGGACAGCCAGTTACATGTATAATGCGCTCGTTAAACTTGTTATTGCTAGTCGATATTCGTTGCTTCAAAAGGCCGCAGCTTTGGTAAATGGGGTAATAGAATTAAACTACTCTTAGCGCAGTTGGTCACAGGCTAATCAACGAACAGAGACTCTCCAGGCACAAGACGTAGTCTAGACAGGGACAATAAGGTACACTAAATTAAG
This sequence comes from Hemaris fuciformis, assembly GCA_907164795.1. Classification (NCBI taxonomy): domain Eukaryota; kingdom Metazoa; phylum Arthropoda; class Insecta; order Lepidoptera; family Sphingidae; genus Hemaris; species Hemaris fuciformis. Next base: position 8,716,197 of record OU015457.1, on the reverse strand, counting down.
ACTATAAAAAAACTACACAATGTGTAAAAAGTCGCGTCGAAGCTGGCAAGGAAGGGTATGAAGTGCGTAGCAGAAAATATTTCTTCGTACGCACTTGACACTGTTCCACAACATTATTATTTACCTACCTAATTATAATCTTCAATTCTGTATTCAATATTATCTAACCTTTTTCATTACCTGTTCGATTTTAAATAATTCTTTCGACTTTAGTCAATGGTATAATAATAATAATAAAAATTAAACCACCATCCCCCACACTATTACGACCCGCAAAGATTGGTTTGTAGGGCGATTTTGCGGCTACATCGCCTAAAAACACAAACCGTATTAAGAATATCAAAAGAAAATTACAAACATCTGTTCCAAATACATTTTCCTTTCCATCAAACCAATACTTTGACAAACCCCCATAAAAATAGCTTTGACAATTCTTAATTTCACACCCACGCGCCAACCAACTAACAATATATAACTCGTAAACATCACTTAATCCCAAAAATGATTTACGGTGTACTCGTGCGGTACCCGCGTCGACACAATAGCATTTGAACCCAGACCCTCATGGCGGGCGCGAGTGTCCCATTTCATTCATCGGAACACGCGCCCACACAATGCCTAGGGGATAATGACTCGGTTGAAAAAAAAAGTTTAATAAACACGAGGATTAAACTAAATAGAGACGTTGCGATGGCCGTGTTATTGTTCGCTGTGTTTGGTTGTACAGTATGGATCCTTGTTTACCATGGAGGGGTGTATGGCATAAGCGGCATTGTACCAGTGCGCCAAGTCATAACATATAGTGCAGGTTAAGCGTGTTATTTTTATAAAGTCTCCGAAACATCTGGCTTTAGTTTTATTGAATTATCAATAAATAAAACTGATGAAGCAATATTAAAGTTGAATTTCCTCTTTGCGTTCTGTTCTTATGATATATTTTGAAAGTATAAATGTTAATACTTCTAAGCAATCTCAGTGTTTATTAATTATAATTGCTGCCTTAAATAACCAGCATAGTCAGTTTCATCAAGTCAGGACAAAATTGTTTTTTCTATTTATTTATTGCCATTAAATTTCAGCAAAGACCAGACCACATAATTTCTTCTTCTGAAAACTGTACTAATTACACAGTACTCTATTTACACAGAACTGCCTCACCACTTTTGTACTCATCATATACACCCATTGGACCACTGCTTACCACTCTACGACGAACCTTCGCCATATTACTTATACTCCCTAATATAATATTAAAATTATTTACACGAGAAACACGATCACCTGCTCACTTATAGCAGTTCTGGGAACATTGTATCGGTTAGGTCAGTTCCATGAGTAACGCGTAAACACAACGTACAAAACGTGTAAGTCTCGCGTTGACTCTCCGCAGATCACTGACATGTTGATATTTTGCTAATGTTACAACTCGATGTCATTAACGGTTGTTCAAATAAACGGACATATTGCAGCCAATGTTTGAGTCTTCTGTGCCACTATACAGTACACACCCAGCAATGCAACTCGTCGATCAGTCGTCAGAATTCACAAAACAACAAAAACGAAAAAGAACACATTTTTTTTCAAAAGTCTATAGAAACCAAATGATTTAAGCAACATTTTAAAGAGCAGGAACAGGTTCATTTCTGCATTCACGTTTTACCAGCCATACTTTTAAGTTTTACCTTATAATGGACGAGCCCAATCCTATTTTCAGGGCACATTTCCAGATTTAACAAATGAAGTTGCATGCAACTGCCTGATCCGGAAATAAAACCCGAATCTCAAACTTGCACCGCAGAACCAACAAAGCAGCCAGTGCTTTACTCGCATCTCTCAACAACAGCATAGTGCTATTTGAGTAAAAATCATAATATATGAGGAGCGATCTCATTCTGTGACTGATCCTAGGTAATTTCAATTTACAACAGTATTGAATCTTATACAGCCACAATTCAGGTACGTATACAATTGAAACAAAACACAATCAGTGGACACAGAAGTGTGAACTGGCAGCGTAACACTTGCCTAGTGTGTGCATTGCGTGAAGGGCGTGCGTTACCGACACTAGTTTCTCCAGCCAACTGCACAGGTATAGAATTATGAGTAGCCAACGGCTATTGTGTTACCGCCGAGAGATACTCGCACTGACGACCAAATTGTTCCCTTCGACAATTAGAGCAGAGCATTACTGGGGGAGATTTTAATATGCCTTTTTATAGTATCCAAATTGAAATGACGAGTGAATGTTTGGGACATATTATCAAAACTACATGTTATATGAATATCTTATGAGTACGGAAGACCTTTCATAAATTTTATGTTTAAGTGTTTTGTTTATCTAGAAGTAAGTATAGAATACACTTCTAAATGACTTAAGGATTTTAAAGATTTAGTAGGTAGTTATTCTTTCTCGAAATTTTGTTAAGGTCAGTTTCAAAATCATACGTAGTTTACAATAAACAATATTGTGGCTCCCGTGGCTACCATGCTTGAAGGATAAATTGTGAAAGGAAAAGTACAGGGTTCAATCCCCAATCATTACATACATTTGCGTGATTTATACTAGCAATTCTTATTTTTTATATCAATTTTGTAAGTCCTAAAGTTTATCGTAATTTTTCCATACCTATTACAAGTCTTGTATCTTGCGTGCAGTGACAATGCGTGTGACTTTTAATATGATATTTAATTCCTTTTCTTATGGAAGGTCATAATATTATTGTTATATAAAAGTCATTACTCAAGTTACACAGTTCTAATTGAATTCGTCGTTCACACGATACGTCGCACGTTGTAAGCGACTCTCACGGGTTTAATATGTAATACATAAATCGAAATGTGCGAGGTCACTCGATAATCTATTGTAAACAATTATTGTTGCGCTTGGTAATTTGTAAATATTTTCGTAGAATTATACATGTATATGGCGCAATTCGATAGCTGATAGTTAAGAATTCGTCTTAAGGTATTATTTATCTACACATACATAAATACATAACCTCACACCTGTATTCCCCGACAGGGTAGGCAGAGGTGCATTTCTGCACCCACATTTCGCCAGTATAATAGGGGGCGAGCCTATTGCCGTTTTTCGGGCACACTTTCAGACCCCGGGCTGTTACTGAGAATTTCCTAATGGAAAAACCTAATATCACTTTGCCCGACGCAGAATCGAACCCGGGACCTCTAGATTACACGGCACATACTTATGCCGCGATGCCACGAGGCCAGCGTGATGAACTAAGAGCTAACCCCACTAAATAGTGGTGGATCTTTCAACTTATAGCTAGTGCTATAGTGAGGTCGTAGTTTCGATTCCTGGACCAAGCAACGTATTGTTGTTTCATCTTTGGTAAGAAATTCGGGAATCTTGGTACTTGCCTAATAAACGGCAAAGCCATGTCCACTTTTACTTTAAGGCTGGAACTGAATTGTAATAGCGTAGAACAAGTTGGTGCGTGATTAGTTCGAGTAAGATGGCGACTGTTTCAGTCTTTATAGCGCTATAAACATCTGACATTGACGAGAATTAAACCGTGTCTGTTTGTGACATTTTAAACGGTGCATTTATACGCATGCACCTTGGAGCAGTGAACGCGAAGCAATTTGTGAAACTAGTACTACAAATCGCGCTTTCAATCCCTGATTTGATACAATTTTTTGTCATTCACATAACCAACTGCTAAAGCAATTTTGATGATTGTGAGGTAAGGAAATAGATGAAACCATGGCGAATAACAGGGGCTACTAAATGTCGTAAAAAATGAGCGAGTTTAACGGTCATATGCACTTGACATGACACTTCTATGGCATTGTGACAGTCATTAAATATTTTAAAAAAAAGTAGAATTTCCTTTGGGAGGAAAAGCCGGTACATTACATTACTGTCTCCTTTTTTGGGAATACAAACATGTAGATTATTCATAGACGGGTTATAACTAAACAATTTCTCTATCCTCAAGTGTTGAATTAATCAACATCGCGTATTTCAATATTCAATTTTTTGACGAGAAGTGTGTGTGCCCTAATCGGCCGCAGCTCATGATCCTGGTCACGTACCGATACGGAACATAGTGGAAAGTGATATAATCAATTCAGGGCCTGCATACGTGCCCTTAAGTGGGGCGCGCGTTATTGTTGACCCACACTTGCAGGATGCGCTGTTAATTGGGCCGACATAATTAAAGGCTACGGACGATTTCTAACTGCGCTTATACAAATGTAGTTAACGCAATTTTCCCTCAATATTTTGTTTTTGTTTTTTTATGATCAATATGCTAGAACGAAGTTATTATAATTTTTGAGACACATTTATAAGATTTATGTTTATATTGTTTTTTTTTATATATAGCAAATAGTTTAGCTTCTATAACTACAGCAAATACTGATGCCAATGTTCAAAATTCAGCTAACAATAACACATATCTCTAACCCCATTCGAAGACGCAAATCTTGTGCGGTCAGTGCAGAGCAATCATTGAAAAGTAGAAAACTAATATAATCTATCACAAAAATAATAGCGTGATGGACAAACACCTTATTCCTGTCAATAGTGGCCCTTATCCAGTAGTGATAAGAATATATTTCGCATCCTCAATAATGTCTTTTACTAGTCAAAAAAATAGTTTTTCAGCAAAACAAAATAATAACAACAATTCTTTTGTATGTTTCAACAATCTGGCAGGTCTTCAGTGTTAAATGTTTCTGTCACGAAAACCAATATAGCTTATACTTTAAAGTTGCGTATTTACATTAATGGTAGTGCGATATTTAGATATAACTTGTGTGTGTGCCGGTCGTAGTGTTGTCAGTTGTTACGCAACAGTCGCCGCTGGTGATGCGAGCGCAACTAATTGCTTATAATGACCGTTCGCTTCCTCAGATCGGGCGGACAGCACGCGCCTCCATTGCATACACTTGCTACGTACGTCCTTGCAGACTTATGACGAGGAATACTGATTGTTTTTATACTTCCATGAGGTAGCACCCAAAAGTAGGAGTACTCTACATTCACATTTCTGGGTTTTAAGTTTTATTTCAGCCTTTAATTTCCAGACTCTGTGCTGCTATTGAATATTTTCTGATGAAACAACTGATGGAAATTGTCCAACCAGGCAATAAAACCTTCCCAAAGACCTCCCAAAAGTCTCATACAACCATCATCATCATCATCAGCCCATATACATCCCACTGCTGCACGGGCCTCCTCTACAATTGAGAGGGTTATACCCTCTCATACAACCACAGTACATAATTTAAAATTAATTGGATCTATCACTATGGCAATACAATGTTATGTACATTTTAAATTGGGCAAAATAAATTATTAAAACTATTAACTTTAAAGGTAATTTGGATTGTGAATAAAATATTTGTGAAGCCTCACAGTCACAACCCATAAACATTCCACGGATGGGCACTGGCTCTTTTTTGAACTAAAAGGGGTTAGGCCCTATAAGTACAAACATAAGTAAGTGAGTTTGTTTGTTATGCTATGATATGATATATGTACACTGGTCAATTGATTTTGAAGAATTTTATATGCAGATAGCTGGGATAATATTAATTTTAGAGTTAGTAAATGTTTTGTCGATTTATCTCCTTAAGACTAATTGCTTGTTTATACTACTAGATAATAATAGTTTAAGGGATTAAGTGTTAATGATGTGTAATAATCATTAAGCACTTTATCAGTCAACATCTTATACATTGTTCTGAAATGTTATATCTAAACATTGTTGAGGTTGAGGTGGCAATGATCATCAATCACATCCTTTTCTATGATTAATGAAATTATATCTAGTGTGAATTAAATTACGGTAACTAAGGATAACATAGAAATAATAAACTGAATTTTTCTTAATACCTGGAAGAACAAAATTCATTTCAGAGTCAATGTGATAGCTTTAATTCCATTAAAAAAGCTTTATAAACATTGTTGTAACATTAGGACATTTAGAAACAGCATAAATCATAAATAGCTTCAACACAAAGTTTAGGCTGCATTCTAAAAGTTGTTTTATGTTTTCCTTATAACATAAATTGTAATCTAGACAATATTAAATACAATAAACGGTTATTTACACACAAAAATATGATGGTTTGGTATGATTGTAAAATAATATGTATTGTGAAACATTGGCTCATTAAACAGACAATTCATAATAATTTTGCAACCTGACAAAGGATGTTGGCACATTGCCCGATCACATACTTTTATAACACAATGTATATACTTACACGGGTATGGAAAACTTACTAATTACATACTTTAACAATTTAGTAATGAGTTTTGAAACAGTTATGAAAATATAAGATCTTAATTATAATTTTTGCATACTGTCTATGTATGTTGGGAAAAGTTACCCATGTTTGAATTAGGAAATGAATTGATACATGGTTTTGTGATAATAATGTCAGTCTTTAGAGTTCTAAAGATAAAGTCAAAGTCAAAGTCAAAATCACCTTTATTCAAATAGACTTTTACAAGTGCTTTTGAATTGTCAAGTAAGTTTTTTTTTTAACTATTTTATTTAAACTATTTGATTGGTAAAATAATAAGACATATCAGAAACAAGAAATAACAAAATTCCTTATCAGAACAGCAACATGTATGGAGGATGTAAATAAATATATTTTCCTATGCCATCATGGCTTCGAAAAATCTGGGTGCCAAGTAGCAGAAAATAATAAAATTAAATAAAGTACCACACTAGCCTAATGTAGATTTGTCCGATAAAATCTGATGATTTTTCTATTTTCTAATTTTATAGAAAAAAAGTTCACAAATCAAGCAGCCAATTTCTAACTCAATTGAGTTACATGTGACCAACAAAATGATCAAATATTTGAATAAATAATACAAATACTATTAGCAACGAAAAAATGCGACAAAGAAAAAAATTGGGACGCAAGAAATAACTGTTATTTATTGGACGGCCATACGAGCACATTGTCATGCCTGCCACATCTGGCCTGGTCCACTTCACAACATAATACTACATATTATAGATTTATTCATCTAAACAACTCCTGCGCAAAACGGTAAAATAATCGTGAAGCATCTGTGGATCAAATAAATGTCTATTTTCGAAATATTTGAAAATTATATCACTGTAGTCGCATACGCAGCGCGGCCAACCTACGCGGCTTATGTCACCAGCTAACTTAGCGGGTCAACTTTTAATTGGTTAAAGTCGACCTCACCAGCGGCAACCAGTCTACAAATCAGCAATTTCGTAATAGGTCACCATCAAAACAATAATACGCGGCACACTTTCGAAGGAATAGGGAGTTAACTTAATCCCAACATTATTCTTCCGTCCCGCTCATTAGAACATGATAATCATGTGGCCGACAAAGACAAAATATTGTCAAAACTTTACGAAATAAAGAACTATTTAAAAGCTACACAGAATTAAAAGTATTTAAAGTTACGCTACTAACCGTGTAAAGTTTAAGTGAGCTTACCGTATTCAAGTGTACATAAATCCAAAACAGATGTCAGAATGAAGTTATTGGTGAAAACAAGGCACACAAACACACACAAACACCTTTTTAGATAAATGTGGTTTCACGACGTAAACACTTAGACGAACACAACATGCACTAACACTGGACACTGCAGGGGTCACGATACTTGCACACTACTGTTTATTTACTGCGGTTAATACACGAAATATCGCATAATTCCCAAGACGTCCGTCATACCACAATGAATTTCGGCCATTTTAGTGGCTGTCGAAAGAAAGAGATGCCTGTTACTATATTTCGACCAATCAGGATTCAGCGTTGTCATTCTAACTCCATCTATGAGCCGTTTGATGAAAACTTAATGCCTACGTTTTATTCGTGCTATCAGAAATGAAAATATTTTCATCAAACATTAAAAGTAAGCTTACAGAATGTTTATTTTCTTTATGGAAGAATTAATATTTTTCTGTAATGATTGTCAAATTTTACCTCATTAGTTTACAAATATTAAAGGTTTTTTAGCAGCGGGAGATTTAAACAACTTGTCAATGTTACGTAAAAACATTCAGAAAAAAATATTAATTATCATAATACGTGAATCAAAAATCAAATATACGTGAATCATGTTTCTTACTATAGTATTTGGTCTAATATTACTGGTAAGGTGTTATAATAATTATGTTACATATTTATTATAAAATATTAATAAAAAAAACAATATATAAATTGTTAGTTACAGTGCACTGAAAGTGAATCCAGAAGCACAACAGTCAGAATAAAACGAGAAGCGGAAGATAGTAAGTAATGGTTTAAAGACCAATTAATTTTAAGGAAAATAAAACAAAAACATTTTTATTTCAGCCACTGAGTTTTCCTTTGGTTGGTCAGAGGCATTCGATGACGCCAGTCGAATATTTGGAAAAGTAGTGGAGAAACTATTCTCCCATAAAAAAGTGCTGGGCATTGAATCTCCAGAAAAATACACGTGATTATTATAAAAATACTTAAAAAATAAAATAAATTTCTGCTAAATATTTTTTAACATATTTATTAGATATCCGCAAGGTGGCTAACAGCGGTTGGATGAGGAGAGCCGAAGATCGAGCCCAGTGGCGTGCTATAGGAGAGGCCTATGTCCAACAGTGGACGTGAAAAAGGCTGTTGATGACGATGATGATGATTTTTTAACAATTTCTACTTCTTATGCCACTCCTTTTTGTGTGCTTTTTGGATGCATTGTCTGGCTATTTATGTGTCCCACTGCTAGGCAAAGACCTTATATTTATATGAGCAACTGTTGGTTAAACTATCAGTTAACTATATATATAATAGAAGCTATCACTTGATATACTATTGAATATACTTCTGCTCTTGATTCCATAAATAGGATAGTTGGAAAAAATTTGGACAGTGATTTTTATTGGACAGGGAATAAAAAAAGAATTATTTTGGTGGAATCTTTGAGCAGGCACATGTAACAAGTGAAGTTAACAAGTTTTATTTATTTTATGTCATAAACAGACTATCTTCATAGGTATTGAAGCTGCAGAACATTTAAATTTTAGATTATAAAATACTATTTTAAATTTACTTGAAATGTGAACTTTATTGCATTTCTTTGTACAGGAATATAATAAGCAATAGTATTGAAACAATAATTTTACTTCAGTCACAATAATAATAATAAATACACCCAACAGTCACATACATAGTTCCGACACCACATTAAGATACAAGTCCTGTGTCGTGGGTATCAGAAACTACGAGAGCCTTTTCGGTCCCACAAACACCCTGACCCGGAACAAATATTTGTAGATCACACAAACATTTGTCTTGGTGTGGGGATCAAACCCACAGCCTCTCGTTTCACAAGCTGGTGTCTAGCCAACTGCTCTACGGGGCTGTCAAATCATTTAATCATTTATTCATCAATTAATAAAGACCCTAGTAGAAAATAAATTTCACATTATTTCTCACTGTAGTCTGGAATCTAAACACCATGATGTAGCTTGCTGCTGGGATCAAAATGTCTCTGTCTGTGCTTTAACAAATAACTCCGAAGTTTAAATTTTTTATTACATACATCACACTCTTGTGCTGCAGGCATATGATGTTGTTTTACATGAGTCATTCTACGGGATGCTGACAAGAAACTACTATCACAATGTTGACACTGGTATGGCCGTTCCCCAGTGTGTGTCCTCGTATGATACAGCAAAGACATCTTAGTAGCAAACCTTCCTCCACAAACTTCACAACTAAATCTCTTTTCCTTGGTATGTGTAATAGTATGTTCTTTTAAACGGCTTACAGAACTAAATTTCTTTTTACACCAATCACATTCATAAAACTTGCCATTTTCATGTTCAAATTTGATATGTACTCTTATTGCTGATTTTTGAGAATATTTCTTTCCACAATAGTCACAGATAAACTGGGCTTTTGTTTTTCTTACAAAGCCATAATGGAATTCATCTAAATGCATTTTGAATGCTTGTTTAGTTTTATAAACCTTACCACAATGTTGACAGACATGTCTCATTTTATGTCTTTTTTCATGGCTTTCTAAAGAATAGACACTACTGTACATTTTCCCACATTCAGTACAACATACAGCTGCACAATGATGATGATTACTATGAGTTTTCAATAAGATAGCAGAACCAAAACTTTTAGGACATAGTGGACATTTAAACACTTTAGGAGCATGTACACTGTAGTAGTGTTTCTTCAAGTTTGGTGCTCTGGAGAAATTATTATGACATATTTTACATTTAAATACTGATAGATTATTTTTATCTAATATTATATCTGTTAGCTTTACATCTTCATTACAATCCTTTGACAAATTAAGACCATTATTCTCATTTGGCATATCAGCATCTTGATCTATCAATTCATTTTTAAGATCTGATATTAATAAGCCTTTTTGTTTTGGATCATTTGCAGAAACTTTTTTTAATATTTTCAATATCTTCAATGGTTTGCCAACTAATTCAGATTTTGCATAATATTCTGTAATGTGTTTTGAGTTCAGACTGAGAATAACAGATTTATACATCTTCATTTCTTTCACATTATAATCAAAATAATTATTAAGGGTTTGTATTGTGTCCCACAATTGAAAGTATTTTTTTCTGCACTCCATAATAAATTTGTATGAATCTATTGCCCTTTCAGTACACACCTGGCAAACTAATATTGAACTTGTAAGATTTTTTAATACCTGAAAAAAATATATCATCAACTACATTATTTATAAGGGCAAAAAAATAACACCATTGAGCATGGGCCTACTCTACAATTGAGTGGATTCAGGACTAAGTCCACCACACTTTAACTACCAGCAAAATGGTTTTTTTTTTTACTAAAACCATTGCTACAAAAATAATTCTATATTTTTGGATGGTACAGTTACTTCTATTATACATTATATTGGAATATTGTAGGCCACTTGTACACTGGACTGAAAAATGAGAACCATAATTATTTTAAATACATCAGTTGAGGCAAGAAAAGAATACTTGCTGTTAATAGGCGATAGGACTACCTGTAATAGGGGTTTTCGAAAATCATTAAAAATTATATTTGTTTATCATAGTGCTTGTGACTCATTATGATGACATTTTAGACACCAATATATTGCCAAAAATAACAATTTGAAAATAATTATTCAATGAATAGGTTACTGTTATAAACAAAAATGAGTATTTCAAATAAGTAATGACTGTACCAAATTATTAGTTTGCTTGGCGATATCAAGGGGTACCTTAAAAAATAAATAGTAAATAGACCCAATGGAAAAAAAAGAAAATTAAATTACTCACTTCAGATCCAACTACGCAAGATAAAACTTCAAAAAGACTTTTGTTATTGATTTTATTAAAAACTATTTCATCATGAATATGGTAAAACCTATCCGCTTGTCCAATAAAATTAAAGCATAAACAGCAGAAGTCATATTGGTTTAGCAATATTTTTTCTAAGACACCCTTTAAATCAGCCATTATTATTTCATTTGAGGAACAATTTTTATTGGTTTATTGGAAGCACCAATAAATTATTGTATGTTGTTTATTTATAAACAACAAAAAATGTACACTGACAAGTGACATGACATTTTTTTTTCTTTGTTCCGTAAGGAACCGGCTAAGGTCGAAGACCATGCTGCCAAGTATTCAGTAATTTAATTTCCATGACATTGATATCTACTCTCAACTCTGTGGCTTGTCAAATACCTAGTGCCTTTTTTTATTTCAAATTTTTCCCTTTATAGGGAAGGCTAAAGGCTGTAGTCCATACAGCTACCTGAAGATTTTTTTATTTATATTTTAAACGATTCAACAAATTAAATAAAAATTACTTATAATAAATTTAATTTTCTTTTAAAAAATGACAAATATTTAAGGTATCGATTATAGCCCAATAGCAGTCTGGGAATGTTATTCTTTAATTAATGAATTGAATTTGCCCCCGAGTTGCTTATTTTATTTTGTAAAATTGTAAAGTAAAATTAAAAAAATTGAAAGCGCTTAAATTTTTTTACACATTGATTATTTTATTGCATAAAATATAAGATTACAATTTAAATTTAACATTTTTAAGTATTCTTTAAGTATGTATGAAATATGGATAAGATGTTTAAGCAACAAAGGCCCAATAATTTGGTTATTAAGAAAGTTATTTTAAAACCAGCCTATTTGTTCATTGTTGTAATATTACATTTCTGTTGTTTTATCTGCTGTAAGCAGTAATATTTTTGAAAAAAAAAATCCTTATAATTTTCTGTTGCAAATCTTCCGCCATATTTCTTTAAGGCGTCGACGCGTATTAATTGTTGATCGTTGTTGAACGAAAAGTTTACAATAGTGCGCGGTGTTTTCAATATCTTATTACTTATTATACAAGTTATTAATAATGATCGAAGAATCTGAATTGAACCATCTTGTGTCTAACATTGTAAACGAAAACCATTACAAACATTGCAGGTTATGTCTTAAGGGAATTCGAGAAAAGTTTGTAAAGTTCGAAGATTTGGTGACCCTGGATGGAGACAGTGGTTCTTTCCAAAGCTTTTCTGAACTGCTCACGAAGATATGTGGAGAAGAGGTAAAATTTATGTTTGTTTATATTAATTTAGTTTTATGCTATTGTTTAATTCAATTATTTAGAATTTTTCTTGCAAAACTGCAGTTATATCATGGTTTGTGAATTTTGGATTTATATGTCTGCATCTATTTAGCTTGTGATGTAACAATCAGTCGTGATTGTCTTGTCACATAAATTCAAAAATATTGCTTAAAATTCTGTTTTTTTTTAACTTAGTAAGTATGTAAGACATTTTTATGACAAAAAGTTTTTTTGCAGATATGTAATGAAGTTGTTGGTATTGATGCCGTGTGCATGGACTGCACAGACAAAACTCTTGAAACTGCAAAATTTCTTTTAAAATGTGAACAATCCACAAATTTACTTAACAAAGTTCTTGACTCTTTAGTTGACACATTGAATATTGATGTTGATGCTCTAAATGGAGGTGAAAGTCTGTACATTGTTGTGAGTGAGGATGAATCCAAACTTATCTTAGTCAAGGATGAAAGTGAAAAGACTGCTCAAATACCTCAAATAGAAAACATTACATGTATGCATTGTAACCAAATGTTTAAGACTATGGAAGATGTTAAACTTCACAATTTTAATGTACATGGATTTTTGACATGCGGAAAGTGTTTTGAGACTGTCCAGGATGAAGCGGAGCTCAATAAACATGAACAAAGTGATGTTGTCTATCAGTGTCAGGATTGCCACGAATTTAGGTGTACTGTGGATAGTTTTAAACAGCATCAAAGTAAAAGTCACCCAGAGTATGTCTGTAAGGATTGTGGAAAATCCTTCAAAACTTTAGAAAAATTAAAAACACATGAACAAAAACACTTATTGAAATATGAATGCTCTAAATGTGGAAAAACATACTCAACAAAAGACTTTTATTTAAGACACACAAAATTATGCCTTGAGGGAAATTTAGACCCTCATCCAATGAGAAGCAAGTTTGTTAAAAACTATTTTTGTGCCAAATGTGACAAAGGATACAGTACTCCTGGTGGTCTGAGAGTTCATAATAGATTTGTACATGGAAATGCCAAGCCTCATGTTTGTCAGTTCTGTAACAAGCAATTCACAGCACCCAGTTATTTAAAAACACATTTACTGAAACACACTGGCGAAAAGAACTTTGAATGTGACATATGCAAGAGAAAATTTGTGTCAAAAGAAGCTCTCTTATATCATACCCGCAGGCACACTGGAGAAAGGCCTTTTACTTGTCATCTGTGTGATGAAAGATTTGTCAATTCTTCTTCAAGAGCAGAACATATTAAGTTTAAGCATATTGGTCCAACTCTTATGTGTGAAATTTGCTCTCGTAAGTTTGTTACACCAACATTCTTAAGACAGCATTTAAAGAAACACCATGATCCTACCAATAAATTGTATGCTGGAAGGTGTTTAGTACCACCAAATGTGCCTGGAAAACATAATATGACAAAACAATGACTATAATTTGAAAATGGAAACAGTAATGTGATAACAAGTAGTAATTTAGATTTAAATATTTGTAATATTATTGAGGACAGTATTCTAAATTATTGTAATTGCTTATCTTCCATATGAATCATGTGAATTTTTGAGTGTATATTGATCTAATTCAAACATTTTATTGTTGACAATATAATCAAAGGTAGATTAGGTGACTGAACAGTAACTTATGTAGGCAATAAAGCTGTCAATATATTTATTATGATTTAATAAATTTCAAAGTATTATGTGTATTTTGTTCATCAAATATTTCCATGTTTTGTATATGTTATGTGATACCACAGGACAATGTTAAAGTATTGACAAAACACAATTATTATACAAATGGACTCAATTGAAAACTTATCCAGGTATAGGCTCATTGTATTTAAGTACCTGATAATTAGTACAAAGGATTTAATTATTATATATTTTTATCATATTTAATGGAAATATATTTCTATAATACTACTTATGATGGCACTAAAAACTGAATATAATTTTACTATACCTACCATAGGGTTGGATGAAGTTACTGTCTATAGCTGTATGTATATTTTTTATACATTAGTGTGACTGCCTCGTAGTCTCGCGGTACAAGTATGTGCCGTGGGATCTAGAGGTCCTGGGTTCGATTCCCGGGTCGGGCAGAGTTATTGGGTTTTTCCATTAGGAAATTCTCTGTAACAGCATGGAGTCTGGAAATGTGCCCGAAAAACGGCAATAGGCTCGCCCCCTATTACGTGGGACTGATACATACCTGGCGAAATGTGGGTGCAGAAATGCACCTCTGCCTACTCCTTCGGGGAATACAGGCGTGAGTTTATGTATGTATTAGTTGTAATAAAAATGAAATTGACAAAAATAATAATGTTACCATCATAGTTGTCTCCTCAATCCAATGCATGCACATTTCTTCCATTCAATAATTTATGCTTCGGCTCGATGACTGCGGTTCTCAGCCACCTACGCTGCCTAGCTGTGGCCACACAATGCCTGATGTCCGTATCAGGCATTGTGATGTGAGGCGTGAACTGCAGTCACTCGACGTCCGAAAAGCCAGTGGTCCTGATGGTATCCCGGCGGTTGTCCTTAAAAAGTGCGCAGCCGAGTTGTCTCCTGCACTAACACGCTTGTACCGCGCGTCTTATCTTTCAGGTGTGGTGCCTCAATCTTGGAGAGAGGCTAATGTGCAACCGATTCCTAAGAAGGGTGATCGGTCAGACCCTGTCAATTATCGCCCAATCGCCATAACCTCAGTGATCTGCAAGGTGATGGAGCGGATCATTAACATCCAATTGGTCCGCTACCTGGAGGATCACTCGTTGATCAGTGATAGGCAATACGGCTTCCGCCGTAACCGGTCAACGGGTGATCTTCTAGCGTTTGCTTTGCATCACTGGGGGGAGGCGATTGATCGGCATGGCGAGGCTCTTGCCGTGAGTCTCGACATAGCCAAGGCATTTGATAGGGTCTGGCACCGTGGCCTTCTCTCCAAGCTTCCGGCATACGGTCTTCCCGGCAACTTGTGTTTGTGGATTTCGAGCTTTCTGCATGGGCGTAGAATGCGTGTCCTCGTCGACGGGCACGCTTCACAGCTCATGTCAGTTAGTGCCGGGGTTCCACAAGGCTCTGTGCTATCGCCCACCCTGTTTCTTCTGCATATCAATGATATGTTGCCGCTTGGCAACATTCATTGCTATGCAGATGACAGCACGGTCCATGGGCGGTACTGCAGTAAGCCACCAGGTTGCCGGGCGGATACTGAGAGTAGACGCGAGGAGCTTGTCATTGAGCTCAATCGGACCCTGGAGCTCATTTCCACATGGGGTACCCGGAATCTGGTTGAGTTCAATGCCAAGAAAACCCAGGTCTGTGCGTTTTCGTGCAAAAAATCCCCGTTTTCTCCCCTCCCCACTTTTCAGGGCATTTCACTCGCAATGCGGAACGGCCTTAATATCCTAGGTGTGGATATCCGCTGCGATCTTAATCCAAGGACTCACATCGAGGGCATTATATCCGCCACTTCACGCAGGGTCGGAATCCTGAACAGGGTGCGCCGGTTTTTCACGCCCGGTCAGCTTTTCCGCTTATACAAAGCGCAGGTTCGGCCGGGCATGGAATACTGCTCGCACCTCTGGGACGGTTCCGCCAAATACCTTCTCGATGCCTTGGATGGATTGCAGCGGCGTGCCATCCGCATTGTGGATGATGCAGACGTCACAGCCAACTTGGAGCCGCTACAGTTGCGCAGGGACATTGCCGCACTTAGCGTGTTCTACCGTCTGTATCATGGTGAATGCTCTGAAGAATTGTTTAAGCTTGTCCCATCCTCTCCTTTCCTCACCAGAACCACGCGTGCTGGCTTGCGAAGCCACAGCTTTGTGGTCACAACATCCGCGGCTCGAACCAAAAAGTTCGCCAACTCCTACCTATGCCGCACCATCAAGCTGTGGAATAGTTTGCCGGCTCACGTGTTCCCTCCTTCCTATGATCCTGGATCCTTTAAGCGAAGCGTGAAGAAGCATTTGTGCAGGCCGGCATGATTGTGTCGACCAGCGGGTGACCTTCGTTTCTCGCTGGTCGGTATTAATTTTTTGGACTCCACTGTGCTTACCATCAGGTACAGTGGAGTCACTTTGCCGTGCCAGTTTAAAAAAAAAAAAAAAAAAAAAAAAAAAAAAAAAAAAAAAAAAAAAAATGCTCAGTTAGACTTAAATACAATCAATCTTCCTCAATAGAAATTGATAAACTTCATAAAACTTCAAATTTTGTAAAAAAAAATTGTAAAATATAGCATAGGCTTGCCCCCTTAATTCTGGTAATATACAAAATATCATATCCAACTTTACTTATAAACATTAGTTAATTTAACTAATACTTAAACATGCCATTGCCTGCTCTACAGCTTGACCAGTGACATAAGAGAAAATAAGACAAAGAATGTTTAAGAAGTATGTAGTTAAAACAACTAATATTTATAAGTAAGGTCCATAATATTACATTATTAGTCATATCATTTTGAATAGTATATCTTTAGTTCTGTATGTCTAGACTGAATGAAATATATTTTTTTTTTCTTAAGCAGACATTTTTAAAATTACCTTAGTAACTGCTGAAGTGCTGAAAATATAATGAAACTGCCAAGTCATTGGAACACTTTATGAAGTTGTATGTAAATAGAGTTATTGTTATATCAATAAAACCATTTATTTATAAAGATGTAGTTTTTTTCAATCATTTTATATTAACCATTGTCAATTTATAATAAAATATTTATCTACATTGTTAACAAATTTGCTATTTTTGCATATTCCTGTCCTTTTACATTTGCTACAGTTATTTCATTAGAACACAACACATTTGCTTCAGGCACAAATAATTTGCTGTGTGGGTTATAATGTCTTTGTACATGTTTTCTCAATTGATGCCCAGTAACAAACTTCACATGACATATAGGACATTCTTTCGTTGGTCCAAAATGTTTCCGTCTCTTGTGTTCCATTCGCCTTGAAGCAGAAAGGAAGCTCTCTCCACACATGTCACATGGAAATGGTCTTTCACCTGTATGTAATCTGATATGGTAAACTAATGCTGCTTGTGTCACAAATTTATTACCACAATGTTCACAGTTAAACCTCCTTTCTTTAGTATGTTTAACAACATGATTTCTGAGTCGGCTGATAGCATCAAATTTTTTACCACACCAATTGCAAGAAAGTACGTTACCAAATCCATGATCAGTAGTCAGATGTGTCCGTAGTCCATTTTTTCGGGCATAGCCTTTGTTACATATATCACAAAAGAAACTAGGTTGTCTTTCATCACTTTTGCCACATATTTTTAAATGGAATTTATAAGTATGTTTATTAATGAATGACTTGTCACATTGTGGGCACTTGTTCACATCATGTTTGTCTAAATGGGCTCTCAAATCTTTTTTGGACGGAAATTGTACAAAACACAGTTTGCATATGGCTGCAACATGGTGAAGTTTGTCATGGTACTTGAGCATTTTTTCAGTACTAAACTTCTTTGAACACTTAGGACACTGAATTTTTTTCGGATAATGCACCCTTTCAGCATGCTCTTCTAATTGCAGTTGTGAAGCAAATTCTTTAGTACATTGTGGACAAGGATACTGTGTCTTACTATGCACTCTCATATGTTTAACCAAGTGGCAATTTGATTTAAATCTATCCCCACATTCTTCACAAATAATATTGGAAGATTTCTGCCTTACCTTTACATATGTTTCTCTACTTTTAAGTATCTCTTTAATTTTTGATAAGGCTGCCTTTTTACTTCGCAATGTTGTATGACTCTTTTTGCTAGTAAACATAAAATTTTCATTTTTATGTACCATTAAGTATATTGTTTGTATATTTGGCGGTACAGTGCCGGTCTGATCTAAAGTTTTACTAAAATCACTTATGATTTTATTCCATTTCTCATTGGCATGCTGGCAAAGTTTCCGAAATAAATATGAGTTCATTACCATTGTAGCACAATTTGAACACAATACTTGGGGTAAGTCAAGCTCCGAA
Source organism: Hemaris fuciformis (assembly GCA_907164795.1). NCBI lineage: Eukaryota > Metazoa > Arthropoda > Insecta > Lepidoptera > Sphingidae > Hemaris > Hemaris fuciformis. The sequence goes on along the minus strand of OU015457.1, from coordinate 8,697,601 downwards.
GTTACCTGCAACAAAGTCGATTTAAATTGAATGTCTATAGCTTTTTGTAGTTTTTTAAAAGTAATACAATAACCCGTCCAGTATGTAAGTAGTTAAATAATAACTATAATATACGCATACTATAATTTATAGTATGCTCTATATATATTTTTTATTTTATTATAATCAATATTACCCACCCCTAACTCTTGAAGCATGTCCACAAACGTTAACGTTTCGTCAATGTACGGTCGCTGAAGTTTTGTTGTGTCTTCTATTGATATTTCGGTCACTTCGGTTGAAGCAAAACATAACCTGCAAATATGCTCAGTGTCGCCCGTCAAATATCTTAACGCTGGCAGAGTTACTTCTAGTTCTTGCATCGTAGGTACAAATAGTTATAGTGGATGCATTAATAAATATTCAATTAATGTGTAAAAGATATAATTTTTGAACTCTAATAAGACTGAAGAATTGTCAAATTTGATTGGCTTATTAAAATTATCCAATTGAAGGGAACGCAAAGGAATATCACCGATACAGCCTCGTCATTTGTGATGTTATTTTTTATTCTAGTTTATTTATTTAGCTGAGTGTAGCACCCATTACCTATTTACTCTTTGTGATATCTTTATGCATTTTTTGTGATTAGATTTTAAGAGCCTTCGTCATCAGCCCAAATACGTCCCACTGCTGGGCACGGGTCTCCTCTACAACTGAGCCTTACAAGTATTACATTGAATGTGGTCATTTCCACTCTGGAAGCTTAAATCGACTTTGGCTCGTAATTCGTATAAACGTATTTTATCTTATTATAAAAATATTACGATGTCATGGTCACAGGTCAACCGCTGCGCGCTGGTCGAAATACTGTCAAAAAAGGTTTTTACTTTTTAGTAGCAATAGGCATAGCAGAAAAACAGCAATAGGCTCACCTCCTATTTCGTGAGACAAAAACACAAATGGTGAAATGCGGAAATGCACCTCCGCCTCCGCCTATCCCTTCGGGGAACACAGATGTGATGTATGTACAGAATTTTATTATCTAAATATATATAACTCAAAGGTGACTGACTGACTGACTGACATAGTGATCTATGTATGAACGCACAGCCCAAACCACTGGACGGATCGGGCTGAAATTTGGCATGCAGGTAGATGTTATGACGTGGGCATCCGCTAAGAAAGAATTTTGATTAATTCTACCCCCAAGGGGATAAAATAGGGGATGAAAGTTTGTATGAAACTTTGTCAATAATTTTAAACCGATCGGGCTGAGACTGCATGCATAACGCTACTATGACGTAGGCATCCCCTAAGAAAGGATTTTGAGATGCAGGCTATATAAGATTAGTAACTTTTCAGTCTAAAATATACGAATTTCTTCAATCAAAGGCTACAACTTATTTTCTTCCTGAACCCAACCCTGTAGTCTACGCGGACGGAGTCGCGAGCAAAAGCTAGTTATAAATAAGAACACTTTAAAATCTGTTGATAGTTGATTTATTTCATCTTGACTAGGTGAAGTGACATCAACGGATCTTGCGTTTTGATTAATTCGATCAAAGAATACATTATGTTTTTAAAACATTATTTTTTTTATCCTTATGCATGAAAAAAAATGACACTTTAATAGTGTATTTTTTTTAAGACAAAATGTTTTTGCACAAAAATAATCGTATTACAACTCTACGACATTGAAAATAAATTTCAAAATTATAAGTTAGTAACAAAAAATAATAATATAAAAAAACAATAACAACAACTAGCACCACAACAATTTTAATAGGAAAAAGTTAATTTAACAAGCAATATTATTAGACTGTGAGATTATTTCGTAAATTAGGCCATTCTGCATGTAAAAAGTATTGAAACTTTTCGTCCTTAACTTCCTGCATACCATCAATCAATTCTTTGAAGTCTTTCTTTTCAAAATTAGTACAATCATTTGCAATCATGTACAATGCAGTTCTTATTTCATCTCCTACACTGCCTTTTAGTATCCCTTGTACAACAGCCTTAACAAATTTATACTTAGTAATGTCGTACTGAAAATAATCGTTGAAGTATTCTTCCATACCTGTCCAGTACAATTCGATTGATGATTCAAAATACCTGTCTGTCAGCTGTTTCACTTCTTGTGCAATATTCTTACCAAATGTAATGCCTACTGCAGATATCCCTTCACTTAATTTCCTTTTTTCATTTTTTAAGATTTCCGGATCTGATTTTATACTTTGTCTGATAGATTTTAAATACAGCATGGTAAGATGTATACGTACATATTTATTAAAATGCATTTCTATCGGTAAATACTGTCGCATCCACGAGACAATATTTTCGAAAACAGGCAATGGAGAGACGTAATTGTCGTCAAAGAATGCTTTGTTATATTGGAGCAATAACAATATTTCATCAAAAATCTCCGTAAAATCCTTCTGTGATTTATCAAGTGTTGATGCCAGACACTTAAAGAGAGGTTCACAGAGTATTTTGTACCGTTTTTTCTGCGTCTCTTCAACCTCACAAAGCAACAAGAACTTGATCAAAATTCGTAAATGCAAGTCGTACGAAAAGTCATCCTTTTGTTTAAATTTCTCGGGGTCAAATTCTTGCAGAAAATCGAAAAGTTGTTGTTCAAGAAAATCTTCATCGACATCGGAAAGGCAATCCTCTATGTTGCTTAAAACACTTATTGCGTCAAAGTGAAAGTCTTTTTTCAAAGCTTTAAAAAGTATCATACAGTACGCCGGTTTAATCGTTGAAGGTACTTTATCTACTTTTTTCAGTAATTTACGTATATGCACATGATTTTCTTTACGCATGTCGAAGTCATTAATCAATTGCTTGAATATTTCCCACACTCGAGAATCGAAGTCAGCATTACGGCGATGAAGATATTTTACGGCAGTTTTTAGTGTGGTTGTAGGTCTCATAGCAGCAGCAGCGGCGAAAACTTCACCCTCTTTGCCAATTCTTTCTGCTAACACTACTGCCAATCTGACGGTTCGCTTCCACTTTTGCAACTTGTCGATGTAATTATCTGCGTCTACAGCCGGACATACTAGAACTTTATTCGCAATAGCTTTGGCTCCGAGGGCTGGCAGGTCAATTTCGGTCATGTCAAGTTTCGGTCTTCCCACGTGCATGTTGGCTCTGATCGCGGGCGCCAGGCGTGCTATGGCCTCCTTTGAGACATCAAGGGACTGGAGATAGCTGAGACATGCGCCCTGCAATAAACCCAATGGTCTTGCTATAGATCTACCTATAGACGGATTTGTTAGCACACGGTCCTGTAGTTCAGTCCGATAAACTTCCATCATGCCTAAAGATTCTGCATAGTATATGGGTAGCTTGCGCAGAAACTTTTCCGGTCGTATTTCACCTTTTTCAATCAAATCTGCGAGCTTTGATACATTAAGAATGGATGTGTCGTGACGTAATGCATTTAGGTAAGAAGCGTCTGTTTGGACTAATGGAAACATTTCTCGAAACAGTGTCCGTCTACCGATTTTTGCATTAAATAATCGCCGGAGGATATCCTCTGCTGCAGACAGGTCTTTTTTTACTAGAGTTGCTACGGCCGGAATGAGAGAAGATTTCTCTATGTTCACCTTATACTTTTGAAGCATATCTAAAAGTGAGCCGAGTAGCTCGACTTGCTTTGTTGAACTCATCTCCGCTTCAAACGCGGTTATAAGCAGCAGTGGTAGTTTTTGTCTTATTATGTCGCGTTCGTTACTGTTGGTGGCATATTCATCTAAATGAGAAAAATTTTTCAAGAAGGCGTTTCTTATCACGGGCTCACATTCACCAATCTCCAGTAAACTTCGTATGACAACAGCATGCAAGCCTTCTCGGCAATCTGCCTCAGGAGTACCACCGTCTAAGCCAAGCCCTCGGGCAAACTCCAACATGGTGTCCCAAGACTGCTGAGGGAGTCGCCACACAGCAGCTCGCTTCACAAGGCTTCTGACAATAGTAGCTCTAAGATTGGCTGGCTCGTTCGAATGCTGCTCCAACAACTGCAGTAGTGACGCGACTAGCTCTGGCTGGCCTCCACTCTTACTCACGAGAACTAACATCATATGCTGCCGGTTCTGTGACGAGCTATCCTCTTTTATTTTCTTTCGTAATTCAAAAAACGTCCGTTCGAAACTGACAAAACGGTATTCGTCAAATAGTTTGTCAAGGTAGGTGCGAATCCGGCATGACGTACTATCCATGCAATACCCCATTTTTGCATATTTTCTCTTCTTCAACATTTGTCTAAAACAGTCTTCTTCACAATACAGAAAATGGTAATTTTCTCTGTCGTCAAAGACGTGAATTTCATAATCTTTTCTTGTTGGTAAAGACGGTGTTTCGTATGGCCATGTCTCGACTAAATCTCCAACTACTTTTTTAACGAAGACTTGCTTTTTAAATGCTGCTCTCTCTTTAATCGGAAGTCTTTTTATGAGAGGTTCAACGAATTTGTAGTCTATGTGGCGGCGGATATATGTCGCCCGCGCCAGAATTAAAACTAGTTCTTTGCATTCTTCTGGGGTCAAGCATTGAGCTACAGATTCTATATTTAGCAACCTTCCTGCATACAGCTCTGGTTTTTTGCCAAACCTATCTTTATGGTAAGTCATTATATATTTTGTAAGCGATGGACCGTACTTAACATCGAAGTATTTTTCCGCTATTTCAAAAAAAAACTCCGCATCTACCTTAAGAACTACTTTAAGACTATTAAAAAAGTTTAAATGGTTGTCCAGAAATTTAATTTTCTGTTTATCATTAATGAGTATGTTATCGAAATATATTTTCGCCACTTGTGGGCACTTTTCACACAGTACTTTGAAGTAGTGAGGGGATAGTTTTTCTAAAATATTTGGCATCTCGCTCAATATAAGGTCAACACTGCAGTGAACGAGAAATTTAATGGCGTAGTCGAAATTCGCACCGGAATAATACTCATAAAAATCGGCACATCTCTGCGGATCTTTCAAATTCAAGTAAAGCCAGTTTTTAATTTTACTGACCGCCGTAGTTACCATGTAAGGATACAGACTACTCTCCAAGTATTGAGGATTAATGAAGCATTGGTACTCTTCGTCCAGGATCCACTTTGCCTTCAAGGCCCTACTGACGTACAACATGTCTTCATCCTTGATGTTCCGCAGTATGTAATCAACATTCTTCAGCTTGGAAGCTAGATCTATTTTGAAGAGTCTGTCTACAGGGGATTTCTCAGGGAGATGTTCTACATCCTGGAATGGTACTCCACTTTGGTATGTTTCAGCGACAAGTGCGTTGAGGTGACGATGCCGACGTCCTAGATTATCTCCGACCAGCGTTATTGGTATGCACGACATCTGTGAACAAGTATTTTTTTTTTTGTAAATGACTTTTTCCAAATAATGGATCATACTGATAAGATTGAAATTGTCAAAAGTAAAAAAAAAACTAATAATAATTTTAGTTAAGGGTCACGGAGAGAGTGTGAGCGAGAGCGAGAGAGACAGAGTGAGAGAGACACACAGAGAGAGAGCGAGACAATTCCCTAGTGCGATTGCGGGACAAGTAAAGTTTTCCATGTAGAAATTCTCTTTCTTTCTTTTACACGGGACCTAAAAGTCACAGCTGGCGCGCAAATACGTGGGTTTATAAAACAAAAACATCTGCATAGCCCTCCGGAGGTACGGGAGTGAGTGTATCGGTTATCAAGTTTTAAGTTTTCCTTTTCAATGTATTTTGAAGATTTCTCACATCTATTTAAATACTATTTAGCGATTGGATAGTGCAGAAATATAAACAAAGCCATACAAAAAAATCTATTCATTTATTAACCATAGCAGTTCCATTCATTCAATAAAACGTACTCGTATTTTACTTATTTTTTGCCACTTTTTGTTAATGATACGGCAAAAATAATTTTGTGGTGAAATATTACCTAATTTATTTACAATTGGTTTAGTCATCCAGACTGAATCACGTCAAATAAATTCTTTTTTCCGGCAGACTGTTTAATAAAAACGTAAAATATCCTGAACTGAACTATTAAACAAACGATACTCTGTTTACCCATGTCCCATACCCATGCTATTAGTATTAAGAATGTAATAAATGTACATTAACTTACCTTATTTCTATCGTTACTGAGAACTAAAACTGCACTATAGCATCATTTTCAAAGCGATTGTCTCTTATTTCACTGAACTGCACTTAATAAATCGTAAACAAAACAAAAATAGCTCCCGAAGTGAACGACGAGTCTGACGTTTTTTAATTATTAAAATGAAGGCCTTGGATATTAGTTCTTTGGGCCTTGTTTGTCCATATTGCCAGCACAAAAAGTATTCCACCCATATTCTACCATTGCAAATTACGCTTTGGTTACTGCGCTCTAAATTCTTATTCATTTTTAAATTAACAGAATATTATACGATTTTTTTATCTCTGCATCACCCAGAGGTTGACTGTTAGAGAATGCCTTTGGCATTAAGTCCGCCTCTATACTTAATGTATAAAAAGTGTAAATAAATAAATAAAAAATATACGGTATTAATAAAAAAAAACTGAGTGTATCTCTATGTAATAATACTGACAACATTATACATGAACCAGTTTTTGGCGGGAAGTTGAAGAGCCCGCTATGTTTTAGAATTCGTAAATTGTGTTATGATGATATATGAGAGTTTTGGACTCCCAACATAATATTCATACCGATATTATTATATGCTGCATATTTTTTATATACATTACCCATGTCTTTATGATTTAGTTTTTTAGTTACAACTACATATTATGAAAAATAGTTTTAATGTTTTCGTGCTTTTTCATAGAAGACTGTCCTTTCATAACCCTCAAATGTTCTAAAAAATATATGCTGAGCGCCCTACGGGGCAGTACGTTCTCGTCTTAAGCGAGTTGTGGAGTATATATAATTTTTTTGATTACATTCCAGATATATCGCCTGGAAGAAAGTAAATTAATCAGTGTAGTTTTTTTGTTGCTACAGTCTGTATCATTGTGATATTCGTATATTATGTGAAATGAACATAATGTGTATTCAAATATGTATAGAAATTATTTTTTGTTAAGAAACCTTAGCCTACACCTTATAATTTGGTTAATTAAATACACCCAACAGTCACATACATAGTTCTGACCCCACACTAGGATACAAGTCCTGTGTCGTGGATATCAGAGACTACGAGAGACTATTTCGGTCTCACAAACACCCAGACCCGAAACAAATATTTGTGGATCACACAAACATTTGTCTCGGTGCGGGGATCGAACCCGCGGCCTCTCGTTTCGCAAGCTGGTGTCTAGCCAACTGCGCCACGGGGCTGTCAAGTCAATTTATCTATCGGCTAGCTTAATTTGTCATACATACATACATAACCTCACGCATGTATTCCCCGAAGGGGTAGACAGAGATGCATTTCTGCACTCACATTTAGCCTGGTATGCATCAATCCCACGTAATAGGGGGCGAGCTTATTGCCGTTTTTTGAGCACATTTCCAAACTCAGTGCTGTTACTGAGAATTTCCTAATGGAAAAACACTTTGCCCAATCCGGGAATCAAACCCAGGACCCATAGATCTCACGGCACATACTTGTACCGCGAGACCACGAGGCAGTCTTCATTTTTCCTGTAAGAGAAATTATCTTGATACGACATTTAATACATTACATTTATTTTTAGACAAAATAAAATTTTAAAAAGAGCGCTCTTAAAGTCTTTGGGGGAGGTCTTTGTCCAGCAGTGGACGTAGCTTCTGTCGGTGATGATGATAATTTAAAAACATAAAATTAAATTGAAAATTAAATAAAGTTTAATTGTAACACCTTTAAAATGCTTTCTTAAATACCTAAGACGTTATATGCATCACAAATCACAATAGATTATAATAAAAGCAATAAACATGAGAAGTAACGTACAATATTAATACACAACGAGACAACTTCTTAACTGAGGCAACTCGGCGTGCAAGAAGTATTTAAATTTCTCATCAATAATTCCATGCATGTCGTTAATTAATTCTCTGAGGTCTGCCTTATCAAAGTTATAACTTTCGTCTTCCAAAATATACAATGCAGTTCTTACTTCATCTCCCTCACTGCCTTGCAGTATCCCACGAATAACAGCCTTCAGGAATTGGAACTTAGTAATATCATATTGAAAATAAGCCGTGGTATAGTCTGCAAAACCTGTCCGATACAATTCGATGGCTGATTCAAAATAAGTTTTCGTCAGGTCCTTTACTTCTCGCGCAATATTTTTTCCAAATAAAATACCGACAATTGATATTCCTTCGCTTAATTTTCTTTTTTCACTGTTAAAGATATCTGGTTGTGACTTTATACTTTGTTTAATGGATTTTAGGTACAGCATGGTAAGATGGATACGTACATATTTATTAAAATGCATTTCTATTGGTAAACGTTGTCGCATCCAGGAGACTATATTTTCTAAGATAGGCAAAGGGGTGACATAGTTATCGTCAAAGAATACTTTGTTGTATTGCAGAGATACCAAAATCTTGTCGAACATTTCCAAAAATTCCTTTTCTGACTTTTTAAGCAATTTTGTTAAAAAGTTAAACAGTGGTTCGACAAGAAATTCGCACCGCTTTTGCTGTGTTTGTTTTGATTTACATAGCAATAAAAATTTGATTAATATTCTTGCATACAAATTTCTCGTTGTTATTACATTTTTTTCTTTGCAATTATCCGATTCAAATTTATTTAGAAAATCTAAAAGTTGTTGTTCAAGAAAATCTTCATCAACATCCGAGATTAAGTTCTCTATTTCGCTTAAAATACTCATGGCATCATAGAAAAAGTCTTTTTTCAGAGCCTTGAAAATTATCGTGCAATAGGCTGGTTTTATTTTTGAAGGTATTTTTTCAACTTTTTTTAGTGATTTACGTATATGGATATTTGTTTCAGCGCCAGGATCGAAATGGTTTATCAATTGCTGTAATGTTTCCCACACTCGGGAATCGAAGTCAGCATTACGGCGGCGAAGATATTTTAAAGCAGCTTTGAGTGTGGCTGTAGGCCGCAAAGCAGCAGCAGCGGCGAAAACTTCACCCTCTTTGCCAATTCTTTCTGCTAACACTACTGCCAATCTGACGGTTCGCTTCCACTTCAGCAACTTGTCGATGTAATTATCTGCGTCTATAGCCGGACATACTAGAACTTTATTCGCAATAGCTTTGGCTCCGAGGGCTGGCAATTCGATTTCGGTCATGTCAAGTATCGGTCTTCCCGCGTGCATGTTGGCTCTGATCGCGGACGCCAGGCGTGCTATGGCTTCCTTTGAGACATCAAGTGATTGGAGGTAATCCAGAGATGAACCTTGCAATAAACCCAATGGTCTTGCTATAGATCTACCTATAGACGGATTTGTTAGCACACGGCTCTGCAGTTCAGTCCGATAAACTTCCATCATGCCTAGAGATTCTGCAAAGTATATTGCTACCTTGCGCAGGAACTGCTCCGGACGTATTTCACCTTTTTCAATCAAATCTACGAACTTTGATACATTGAGAATGGATGTGTCGTGACGCAATGCATTTAGGTAAGAAGCGTCCGTTTGGACTAATGGAAACATTTCACAGAACAATGATCGACGACCGATTTTTGCGGTGAACAGTCGACGGAGAAGATTCTCAGCTGCAGACGCGTCGCGTTTTGCTAGAGTTGCTACGGCCGAAATAAGAGGAGATTTTTCAATGTTCATTTTGTACGTTTGAAGCATATCTAAAAGTGAGCAGAGGATCTCGACCTGTCTTGTTGAATTGGTTTCAGCTTCAGCTGCTGATATTAGTAATAATGGTAATTTTTCTCTTATTATGTCACGTTCATTACGGTTAGTGGCATATTCATCTAAATGAGAAAAATCTTTTAAGAAGGCGTTTCTAATCGCAGGTTCACATTCACCGGTGTCCAGTAAACTTCGTATGACAACAGCATGTAAGCCTTCTCGGCAATCTACCTCAGGAGCGCCACCGTCTAAGCCAAGCCCTCGAGCGAACTCCAACATAGTGTCCCAAGACTGCTGAGGGAGTCTCCACACAGCAGCTCGCTTCACAAGGCTTCTGACAATAGTAGCTCTAAGATTGGCTGGCTCGTTCGAGTGCTGCTCCAACAACTGCAGTAGTGACGCGACTAGCTCCGGCTGGCCTCCACTCTTACTCACGAGAACTAACATCATATACTGCCGGTTCTGTGACGAGCTATCCTCTTTTATTTTCTTTCGTAATTCAAAAAACGTCCGTTCAAAACTGACAAAACGGTATCGATTGAATAATTCGTCTAGGTATGTGCGGATACGGCATGCCGTAGAATCCATATAACATTCCTCAAAATCTTCACATCTCCTCATTTCTAACAGGGGCATGAAGCAGTCGTTCTCATTCTTATAATAATTGTGGTATTCTTTATCCTCAAAGACGTGTATTTCATAATCACATCTTTTTGGCAAAGATGGTATTTCATACGGCCATGTCTCGATTAATTCTCCCACTGCTTTTTCAACAAAGACACGTTTCTTGAAAGCTGCTCTCTCTTTTATCGTAAGTCTTTTGATGAGAGGTTCAACGTATTCGTATTGTATTTGATAGCTTATGAAGGACGCTCTTGCCAGCGTTAAAACAAGTTCTTTGCATTCATCTGAGGTCAAGCATTCCGCTACAGCTTGTATATTTAGCAACCTTCCGGCATACAGCTCTGGTTTTTTGTCAAACCTGTCTCTGTGGTGAGTCATTATATATTTTGTAAGAGATCGACCGTATTTAACGTCGAAGTATTTTTCCGCTATTTCGAAGAAAATGTCTGCATCTAATTTGAGAACTACTTTAAGACTATTAAAAAAGTCTACAACGTTGTCCAGAAACATTATTTTCTGATTATAGTTATTGGATATGTTACTAAAATATATTATCGCAACTTGCGGACATTTTTCACAGAGGACTTTGAAGTAGTGAGGTGAGAGTTTTTCTAAAATATTTGGCGTCTCATTCAATATAAAATCAACTGTGCAGTGACCGAGAAATTTAATAGCGTAATTGAAACTTGCACCGGAATAATACTCATAAAAATCAGCACATCTCTGCGGATCCTTCAAATTCAAGTAAAGCCAGTTTTTAATTTTACTGACCGCCGTAGTTACCATGTAAGGGTATAGACTACTCTCCAAGTATTGAGGATTGATGAAGCATTGGTACTCTCCATCCAGGATCCACTTTGCCTTCAAGGCCCTACTGACGTACAACATGTCTTCATCCTTGATGTTCCGCAGTATGTAATCGACATTCCTCAGCTTAGAAGCTAGATCTATTTTGAAGAGTCTGTCTACAGGGGATTTCTCAGGGAGATGTTCTACATCCTGGAATGGTACTCCGCTATGGTATGTTGCAGTGACAAGTGCGTTGAGGTGACGATGTCGAAGTCCAAGATTATCTCCGACCAATGTTATTGGTATGCACGTCATCTGTAAAATAATTTTTTAAATTATAAAATAATGAATGATAAGGAAGTATAAATGCAGTTATATTCGAAAAACATTCGAAATTAACTTATTTTCATAAACATGTCTACATCAGTTACATAAACTAATTGTTGCAAAAATATGAAGTAGAAGTTAAAAATTATTCCTATATATTTTGAATTTTCCCATTCAATGACAGTATTTTTTTATAATGGATATGCCCCTGCGACCACGAAAAAGCAAATTTGATACTTTTCTTAACCTTGCGCCTGGACACAAAAAACATATGTATTTAAATATAAATCAAATCATTTATAGTAAAATTTATGTACTTCATAATATTTCGAGTTTAGCAGGTTGAAATTTCGACTATGTGGTTAACTAAACTAATGAGTCATATAAGTATATTGCATTGTTTTTCGTAGAGACTGTAAGAATATACTGTAGTATATATTTTTGTTCTATATTATCAATCGTTTTTGCACCAAAAGCACTGTAAGGAGCTTTTTTTTTCACCTAATGTAAATATATTTTGCTATAGAGTGGTGCCACTGGTGCCCAGGCACAGGGCATAGACTCTGGGGGGTGCATGAATGGCCAGACTAAGCAGGACTATTATTTTTTCGGTTTGCTCCCAAAAAAATATGTACCTACATGCTCCTCTGCTTGTTTGCCCACATCAGTTTTAGTTCTTTAAAAAAAATTAATTTTCTTCTCAAATAATTGGTTCATCAACACCAAGGACCTTGTGCTTCATTTATCACCTGAATTAAGTAAAGTAAACCTACACATAGCATTTATCTAGCTAGGGTACCTATATCTAAAAAAAAAAACAAGGGTGCAGTTATAGAAGCTCGCACAGGGTGCAGAAAAGGCTATTTATGGTACTGATATTTAGAGTTTTTGCAAGGACTCCTAAGCTTTCTTGATTAATAATGAATATATGTTACTTGGTGACATGTAGCATTCTTTTCATAAGATTTTTAAAATGAGCCAAGTAGGTTTTGAGTTTTTCGGTACTCACAACAATAACATTTTCTTTAATGCCTCTATTACTTTTTTGATGTACTTATCATATTATATAATTATTTTTTTCCTGATCTCTGTGTTGGTCTAACTAAAGAAGTATGCACCATGCAATCTTAATGCAGACATGGGGCAAGGGATCACGGGTATTTTTCTATTCAAAAGAACTAAAGTTTTATGTATTAGAAATCACAACACAAAATTTCAAAAATAGTTTTGTTTTCTACTATCGCTTCGGTATATATTATCATGAAGAAGAAGCAGCAAGACACTCCTCCAGCATTAACATTGTGGTTTTATTCTAATTTAAAGAATTTTACAATCATTTCACTTTTGTGAATGTACTCTTGTGTCATATGGACTAACTGACCGAGTTTTAACAAAGTTATTTCAAAAATAACTGAACTTTCTTCCTAGGAATACTTATAAAAAAGGGTGTAGTGTTCCAGAAATACTTTCCTAATATACTACCTCAACCAAAACAATTTTATGATAAAACAATTTTATCATACGGAAACATTAATCACAGTGTCATTCATCTCAGCCATATACGTCCCACTGCTGGGCACGGTCCTTCTCTACAACTGAAAGGGTTTAGGCCTTAGTCCACCACACTGGCCTATTGTGGGTTGGTGGACTACACACCTAAGAAATTCCTCAGAACTCTTAGGTGTGCAGGTTTGATTACCTTTGGATTATTACGAAGCATTGTTTAGAATGTATCAAAGATTCAGTTGTATAACTCACACAAACATGGGGAAATATTGGTTATATTAACATCAAAAATGTGTAAAATAATGGTATCTAACATTTGTAGCATGTGTATATAAAGCTGTAATGACCTCGATCTCTATTTGGTAACACAGGGTGCGAGACGTGGGTGTAGAAAATTTGTTTTAATGGATTCTGTCATACAGACTGAATCACTAAATATAATATCGTAAAATAGGCCGATGCTGTGGGCAAACTGTTATAAAGTCGTACAAATCGAAATGTATAAATGTATATATGGCTGAAATAAACACGATACGGAAAGAAAGGCGCAAAACTATCATACTCAATGAAAAAACAAGTTCCACTGTATCAAAACACAACCATAATATTTGGATTGTATTATAAGCAGACAAAACTCACATTTCACTTTGATATCCGTTGTTACCATAAATAAGACTGTGAGCTATACTATAATGCAATGCACTTTCGTTTTATTTGCCAAGCGATTTATATTCAGTTTCCAATCTCACTAGGTAGATCATAAACATAACAAAAATAGCTTCGCCTTCGAGTCGACTGGAGTCGACTTGTCAAGTCTGCGTCGGCCCGTCGGGCACGGCTGACCTTGCTTGCAAACATTGCCAGCATAAAAAAGTATTCTACTGTCGCAAGTATAATTTTATATTGCCATTTGTGTAAATTAATGCATTTCATTCGTATCGATGTAGGTAGTCAGTAGATACCTAATTAAAACAAACCTCAATTTGCGTGACCATTGAAGCCCATTAAAAATCACACATAGAAGGTAGGATTTATGTTTTATTTGTGAGAATGTCAATTTTGTAATGTTATTCAGAATTGGGAGCTTTGGCGGGATTTTCAACAAGAGGACTATTACCTTCAAGATTTTTGTAGCTACCTTGCGAAAAAATTGTGTTAGTCGACACAGTCTAGATAAAGCATAAAAAATATTCAAAATAAGTGTGGCAAGTTTTTGTTTTTTTTTCCTGGGAAACTAATTTAATGGAAATAACATGAATATATATTTTTTTGAATCATAAATAATATTCATGTTAATAAAAAAAACGTGTGCAATTCACACGTTCACCTTCAAAAAAATTGGCTTTAAGATAAAAATTAATTTTATGGCTGCGTTCTTTATATATTGTACAGTGGCCAAGTATATTAACGGTAAAACCTTTACTAAAATGTATCTGTCTCTTTTTACTGTCGCTTTTTCGTTTCATAGACTTTCAAATTACAACGATGCTAAAGAAGTTTTCACTTCAATAAATTAAATAAAAAATGTAAAAAAACTCCTACGCATAAAATGGTTATAGTTTAAGGAACAACCCTTAAAAAGAGTTTCAGTCCTTAGAAACCAAATAAACAAATGTTTATCGAAATGTGAATAGAAAAATATTTAACAAGCCGTCTCTAAACATTATATTTTCTGATGAAACTTAACAATAATTTATAAACTTTATATGTAGGTACTCAATTTAACAATATTTGTTTTTCAACATTCCGAAATATACCTCGATATTTTTGTAGTGATTTAAAGTCGCGGCGGGATATCGCTAGTTCAGAATCGATATCGCTTCTTGTCCACAAACATGTATCAGTGGAGCTCATTAGCGCCTCTGAGAATGCAATCAAGGTGGTAGCATATGGTACCAATTTGACAACTGATATGCCGCCAATGCGATAGAAGAAAAATTGATATTTAAAATTCGTTACATAGCGATACCCCGTATTGTGTAGGGGGTTTTTAAATATTTTGATTTTTAATTTTTATTTTAAGATTTTTAAACTGAACAGTATAGGGCAATACAATAAATATTTTCTATATTTAAGCGAGTACAATAACCTGCAAGAAATTTACTCATTAAAACCAATATATTGAATCCAAACATGATAATATGTCTGCTGTAAGTTTTCGAGGAGTTGGGTTTTCTTGGGACCATCCAAGTTGTAGTACCAGGTCAACGTGACCGTATTGCAAGATCATAACCTGCGAGGTACCTACTCATTGAAACTAATCTATTGAACCCAAATACGATATGTCTGCTGAGAGCTTTCGAGGCGTCGGGTTTTCTGGAGACTATCCTGGTTGCAGCACCAGGTCAACGTGACCGTAACCCACTCATTGAAACTTAACTATTGATCCCAAAAATACGATATGTCTGCTTTCAGTTTTCGAAGAGTTGGGATCTTTGGAGATCATTCTGGTTCAGCATCAGGTCTATGTTATCAATTAATTGTCATTTAACGATTATACTGGCACACGTGAAGCACTTAATCGAGTAATCACACGCCAAATATGCCTTACATTATTTTGGAAAACAGCTGACACTCTAACACAACCTCAAATTTATAACACACACATGTCTTTTTGCGTTGGGGTTAAAAATAAGAAACACTGATTTTTCTCAACTAGTCTTATTTACAAAAATTATAATGAGGGTTACAAAAAAAGTAAGGATTTTTATTTCACTAATAAGCGACAAATACAATTTCTTAATTATGTAAACTCTCACATACTTATTTTGACTAAAAATACAAATATTTCATGAAAAATTATTTTAAAAATACTCATTTGGAAAATAACCTGAGAAAACCTAATGCCGTGTTTCTTTGTTCTTCTTATTTCAACAAAACGAAACAAGCCAAAGCTATATGGATCATACTAATCTAGATAGTACTGAATATCAGGCAACTCTTCATAAAATAAATATTTAAACTTCTCATTCTCAACATCTTGCATCTTGTTAACCAATTCTGTTAGGTCGGTCTTACCAAAGGAAGCACGTTTACATACTACAATGTAAAGTGCTAATATTACTTCATCTCCCACACTGGTTTGTAGTATTCCTAGTACAACTGCCTTCAGAAGTTTAAATGTCGTGAAATGATATGGAAAACAGACGTTCGAGTAGTGATCAATAGCCGTTTGATACGATTTGATGCATGAACCAAAAGTCGTTTCATCATAACCAGTCGTCCGCTGTCTAAATTCCTGAGCAATATTCACGCCAAATGCAAACCCTACAAGAGATATCCCTTCGCTTAATTTCCTCACTTCATTTTTAAAGACTTCTGGATGTGATTTTATGCACTGTCTTACTGATTTTATGTACGACATTATTAAACTAATAATTATATAATCATCAAAATGTTTTTCTATCGGCAAATATTGTTGCATCCATGTGACAATATTTTCCAAGATGGGTAAGGGGGAGACATAATTGTCATCAAAGAATACTCTGTTATAATGAAAAGAAAACTGAAACTTTTCATGTATACCATAAAACATATATATATCTTTCTCTTTTAATAAAGCTAAACTCTTATCGAACGGTTTATAAATAATTTTCCATCGCTTTTTCTGTATCTCTTCCGACTTACAAAGAAATAAAAATTTTACTAAAACTCTCAAATACAATAAAGTCAATTCATAAAAATCCCCGCCTTCACCACTTACTTGTTCAAATCGATCAAAAAAATACAAGAGTTCTTGTATAAGAAAATTTTCATCAACGTCAGATACTATATTCTCTATGTCGCTTAAAATACTCATTGCGTCATAGTAAAAGTCTTTTTTCAGAGCCTTAAAAATGATCGGACAGTAGGTTGGTTTATTCCTTGAAGGTATTTTTTCTATAGTTTTTAACGAATTACATATATGTATATGTTTTTCAGTATGTAAATCAAAACCGTTTACCAATTTCTTGAAGATTTTCCACACTCGAAGATCGGAGTCACCATTACGGCGGCGAAGATACTTTAAAACAGCTTTGAGTGTGGCTGTAGGCCGCAAAGCAGTAGCAGCGGCGAAAACTTCACCCTCTTTGCCAATTCTTTCTGCTAACACAACAGC
Organism: Hemaris fuciformis; assembly: GCA_907164795.1. NCBI lineage: Eukaryota > Metazoa > Arthropoda > Insecta > Lepidoptera > Sphingidae > Hemaris > Hemaris fuciformis. The sequence continues at coordinate 8,680,506 of OU015457.1, read as the reverse complement.
CAATCTGACGGTTCGCTTCCACTTCAGCAACTTCTCGATGTAATTATCCGCGTCTACAGCCGGACATACTAAAACTTTATTCGCAATAGCTTTGGCTCCGAGGGCTGGCAGGTCGATTGCGGTCATGTCAAGTTTCGGTCTTCCCGCGTGCATGTTGGCTCTGATCGCAGACGCCAGGCGAGTTATAGCCTCGTTTGAGACATCAAGTGACTGGAGATAGCTGAGACATGCGCCTTGCAATATACCCAGTGGTCTTGCTATAGATCTACCTATAGACGGATTTGTCTGTACACGCTTTATCAGTTCACTTCGATAAACTTCCATCATGCCTAGAGGTTCTGCAAAGTATATGGCAAGCTTGCGCAGGAATTTCCCTGAACGTATTTCATCATTTTCGATCAAATCTACAAACTTTGATACATTAAGAACCGATGTGTCGTGTCGCAACGCATTCAAGTACGAAGCATCCGTTACACGCCGGTGAAGACAATCAGCATCACACGCATTATGTGTTCCTAAAGAAGCGACAGCAGTAATAATAGAAGATTTATCACTATTGATTTCGTACTTTTGAAGCATGTCGAGAAGTGAGCTAAGGAGCTCGGCCTGTCTCTCTGAATTAGTTTCAGCTTCAATTGCTGATAGTAACGGTAATGGAATCTTTTCTAGTAATATTTTACGTTCATTTTCATTTATGGCGTTATCGCATAAATAGTAGAAATCACGTAAAAACACATTTTTTAACGCAGGCTCAATTTCACCATTTTCCAGTAAGCTTCTTATGAGAACAGCATGTAATCCTTCTTGGCAATCTGCCTCAGGAGTGCCACCGTCTAAGCCAAGCCCTCGGGCAAACTCCAACATTGTGTCCCAAGACTGCTGAGGTAGGCGCCACACAGCAGCTCCCTTCACGAGGCTTTTTATAACTGTGGCTCTAAGATCGGTAGGTTCGTTCGAATGCTGTTCCAACAACTGCAGCAGCGACGCGACCTCCTCCAGCTGCCCTTCACTCTTGCTCACAAGCATCAGCATCATGTCTTGAAGATTCTCCGAAGAGTCCTCCTCTTTCATTTTATTTTGCATTTCAATTAAAGCATGTTCAAAACTAACAAAACGATATTTATTCAATAATTCGTCAAGATAGGTGAGATCCGGACATTCTAATGAATGATCTTCAAGCTCATCACAACACGTTACAACACCTTTTTTTTTTTTTCTCGGGAGCCGTGTTCTTTTTGGTTTGATACACTCCGTATGAACAAAACGAGGATGAACTTCATCTTGAAAAGCGTGGGTTTTATAAAAACTAGGCAAAGATGGGGTTTCGTATGGCCAGGCCTCGATTAATTCTCCCTTTTCTCTTTCTTCGTAAATTTGTTTCATAATAGCTGCTTTCTCATTTACCGAAACTCTGTCAATAAGAGGTTTAATGAAACTGTAGTTTATGCTGTCACAGATATATATTGCCCGCATCAAAGTCAAAACAAGTTCTTTGCATTCTTCTGGGTTCAAGCATTCCGCTATAGATTGTATATTTAGCAACCTTCCTGCATACAGCTCTGGTTTTTTGTCAAACCTGTCCCTGTGATGAGTCATTATATATTTTGTAAGCGATGGACCGTACTTAACGTCGAAGAATTTTTCCGTGATTTCGAAAAATATGTCCGGATTCAGCTTTAGAACTACTTTAAGGCTATTGAAAAACTTTAAATGGTTGTTTACAAACATGATTCTCTGTTCATCGTTATTAAGCACATTATCGAAATATATTTTCGCCACTTGTGGGCACTTTTCACACAGTACTTTGAAGTAGTGAGGGGAAAGTTTTTCTAAAATTTTTGGCGTCTCATTTAATACAAAATCAACACTACAGCGTCCGAGAAATTTAATGGCATAGTCGAAATTTGCACCGGAATAATACTCATAAAAATCGGCACATCTCTGCGGATCTTTCAAATTCAAGTAAAGCCAGTTTTTAATTTTACTGACCGCCGTAGTTACCATGTAAGGGTAAAGACTACTCTCCAAGTATTGAGGATTGATGAAGCATTGGTACTCTCCGTCCAGGATCCACTTTGCCTTCAAGGCCCTGCTGACGTACAACATGTCTTCATCCTTGATGTTCCGCAGTATGTAATCGACATTCCTCAGCTTGGAAGCTAGATCTATTTTGAAGAGTCTGTCTACAGGGGATTTCTCAGGGAGATGTTCTACATCCTGGAATGGTACTCCGTTTTGGTATGTTTCAGCGACAAGTGCGTTGAGGTGACGATGCCGACGTCCTAGATTATCTCCGACCAGCGTTATTGGTATGCACGTCATCTGTGGAATAATTGGAAATAGTCTTAAAATCTATTTTATTATTATATTTTTTTGTTGTACTGTTATTTTATATGTTTTTTTCTATATCCAATTAATCTTCAGTTACCAATATAATTTAGGTTTAATTAAGATGCAAATTACTAATCTTACAGCTGGAATTAGACCGTCGTACTTGAATTGTCCAAATAATTTACGTTTTAAAATGAAATTATAATACTAACTTTGTATCGAGAGGCAATCTCATGAAGTTTTACTTTCTAAACTTCGAATTTGGTATTTCGGGAACTTTGGGATGCTCTCGAAGTAGTCCGAAGAGTAGGTATATGGTAGTGGTTGTAGTACACATTCGCGTTTGGTACAAGGAAACTAAATAAGTATACGATAATATTGTTATCGATCCGAAAGGACCGGATTCGGAGATCAACACAGACGAAATCACAATCGGAATCTAGTAATTCATACTTACACGATGCGTCATTATGCAAAATGAGTGCGCCAATACATTTTTAACGCTAGATGTTTATAAAAAAACTTTGGAATAGATCCATGAAAGTTATCCTTGTGTCCGCAATGAGTTTATTTACGAATTATTTTAGTTTTGTGTTGCGCATTTAAATAGGTACGTTTTTTTTCACATGATTCTGAGATTCAGTTTAGCAAAGAATAGAACAACTATTTTTTAAAATCATACATTTCTACACCAAAGTTTCACCAATTCTGTTCCTTTTGTAAGTTTCATTTAGTAGAAGTGTGAGTCTGTTTCCGTTTTTGAGAAAATTTCCAAACTCTGAGCTGTTACTAACAATTTTGTTGAACCAGAGACGTCTTGATCGCAAGACGCAATTTTTTCAAAATAATGATAGGTACCTACATAAAAAATCAGCGAATTTATTATTTCGCCACCTTTAAAAGCAGTTATGAATTATCTTTTCATCAGTGTGGACTGAACATCAGTAATAGATAGGTATACAGGATACCCTAAGGAGTTGGCAAAGGTATTTTTAGTCTAATGTAAAAGTGGCGAGCTTTTTCCCAGGCTAATGTGCAATTTGCCTGACTGAATTTCTTAGCGCTTATGCGAATCGGAAATCTACGAATTTTTACGTTCGTCGATAAAATAATCGAAGGTCGAATGGGGATCATTTCGTATTAGGAAATACTAGTTTTTAGCATAACGTCGCTGCATGATGGTCATCTCAAACCAGTTACACATGTTCGATTGAAGCCTCAAACCGGCAATGAACGTTCAAGGTTTGATTGTTCAAAATATAATCATTTAATACTCTAATACTTACTGCGAATGAACGTCTGGAACTTAAGGATTCAGTAGTAAAAACTTTAATATAAAACATAATAATTTACAAAACAAAAACAAGACGAGAAAAAGAGGAAAGAATTCAAAACAATATGAAGAAGTAATTTAATATAGTTTTTTTTTGCACACACAGCAGAGGTAAGAAACAAGTTCTCATACATTTATTTTACACATAGGTTATGTAGATCAATAAAATAATATTTAGCGGAAAAGTGATGATGTGTTAAGACTGTATTTTATTTTATCTTGAATATACTTTTTATAATTCAATATAATACAATAATCTAAATTTTTTTTTAATAAAATGAAATCTTGAACAATTACAATCAATTGGTATTATACGTTTCGGCTGTATGACTTCATCCGATTCTTATAGAACATACTAATAAAAAAACAAAAATGTAGGCGGCTAACGCATAAGAATATGGATTTATAAATTACAAGCTGACCCGGCGAACCTCGTTCCGCCCATCAGTGGAATCTTGAAAAAAAATATTTTTGTTTTTTGTTTGCCTAAGTTACATAAGCTATCGGCCAGTGAAAGTCTCCCGTTAAAATTGGTCCACCCGTTTCAGAGATTAGCCGGAACGAACAGACAGACAGACAAATATTGTAATTCCATATGCATTGAATAAAAAGCGGTTATTTCAATATTACAAACAGACACTCCAATTTTATTTATTTGTATAGATAAGTTAGATTGGTACAAGTACAGATTGGTAATTTCGGTATTCTATGGAAAGGAAATAAAATTTGAGGTGTTTGGGACCATGCCAACAGAAAATAACATCGGGTACGCTGGTAATCATTAATATTTTGTTAAATAATTAATGCCGGCCGTATTAGTGATTTTATTCACGAACAACGCTATGTCAACCTTACACAAAAATATAATTAAATTATAACTCACTTTTCGCGTTGAAATCAGCTCCACATTGGATCAAGCGCTCTAATGGATTATTTGAAAATAGTTTTCATTCAAATGCACTGTGTCTCATAAACGAAAATAACTCTGACACGGCTAGATTACCTAGGGAAGCTATAGAGCTCTTAATACCAGCGCAAATTTTTTTTGATAATTCAGTAAACTTTTTGGCTATTAGTTTTTTAGTCGCATATGTGTAATTTAACACCGTCGTCACGCCAACGGTTTTTTGTGTGATCGGGAGTGAACCTATTACCGTTTATAGGGTATTTACATACTTAATCCTTGATCTGCTGAGATTTTGTTTTATCAGAAAAAGAAATATTTAAACTAAACTGCATGTTTCTTTATTCATGTATTTGTTTAAAAGTAGCGTAATTCCTTAATTATTTAATAAAAATCCTATCAAAAACGTAAATGTGAAATTAGAGCCAAGTTCAATATTATGATATACATATGCCTTGGTTGTTGACTTCAACGACAAAAGAAGTGAGATCTAAATGGGTGCCAAGTTCAATGGTCAGTCTTGAAATTTATTTATAACGACATAAAATATCATTTCTTCTTATAACTTAGGATAAAGTATTGTAGCCTAAGGTCTGACTTGTAGGTAGTAGACTGAAGTACCTAGTTTCACTTGTCTTTTGAATGAGTGAATTATTTTTGCTCGTCTTATCGCAGGTGGAAGGGCATTCCACTATTGAACAGCCTGGATCGTAAATGACTTGTCCATAAAAGTCGTGGAATGCACAGCCATTCTCAATTTCAAATCCTCTGACGACCTCAAGGTCTTTGAGATAAGAAGAGATAAAAGGATCAAATAAGATATTGTATATAACGGCGTAAAACTTTTGATTGAAGTGGATTGTGAGAATCACTTCTCAAAATGAATCCTCCAATAATAACGATGTCACTGCTATTCTTTAAAATACTGAGCTATCAGCCTGGCCAGTTGTGAAGTTTTCGTAAGGAAAACTCAAAATATGAAAAAAACATCATGAAACCAACAATGTTTCCCTAAGGAAAATTCAAAATGTGAATAATAATCACAAACCAAAACTTGTGACGTCAGAGTTGCTGACGTCACACATTTCAAAGCCCCTTTTCCTCCGACATATAGAAGAGAAAGAGTGTGAGCATTCCGGCCATTCCATTGTATGTACCTAACATAAACATTATTATATTTGGAATCAAATCTGAAAGGAAATGATTGGAAAACATAACAAACACTGAATATTCTCAACTAGATTTATTTATTAAAATTAACATTCAGGTTACAAAAAAACCTAGAAGCTAGAGAATGCCTATATAGGTACAGTTTTGTATATGAAGCTTAATAAATAGATGAATAACAAAGGTAAAGTTTTTTTCACTACTAAGTGACAAGTAAAATTTATTAATTATGTAGTCCCTCTCATATGTATATTAACAAATATCATAAATAAAAATCGATGAAATATCATAAAAAAATATTTACTTGGGAAATAACCTAAGAAATCCTACCGCCGTATTTTATTGTTCTTCTTGTTTCAGACCTTGTAAATGCCGCTGCCGTTCTATTTAACAAAATGTAACAAGCCAAAAATATATGGATCAATTCTAATCTAGATAGCATTGCATATCAGGCAAATCGTAATTCAAACAGTATATAAATTTCTCATTCTCAACATCTTGCATCCTGTTAATCAATTCTGTAAGATCGGCCTTACCAAAAGAGCTACATTTAAGTCCTACGATGTCCAATGCTAATATTGCTTCAGATCCCACACTTGCTTGTAATATTCCAAGTACAACTGCCTTCAGAAGTTTAAATTTCGTGAAATGCGATCGGATATATATGTTTGAGTAGTGATCAATAGCTGTTCGATACGATTTAGTGCATGAATAAGAAGCCGTTTCATCATAACCAGTCGTCCGCTGTCTAAATTCCTGAGCAATATTCACGCCAAATGCAAACCCTACAAGAGATATCCCTTCGCTCAATTTCCTCACTTCATTTTTAAATACATTTGGATGTGATTTTATGCACTGTCTTACGGCGTTTAAATACGACATTGTTAAATTGATACTTATATAATCCTCTAAATGGTTTTCTATAGGCAAATATTGTTGCATCCATGTGACAATATTTTCCAAGATGGGTAAGGGGGAGACATAATTGTCATCAAAGAATGCTCTGTTATAATGGAGAGAAGCCAAAAACTTGCCATGTATACCATAAAATAAATATATATCTTTCTCTTTTAATAAAGCCAAACTCTTATCGAACGGTTCATAAAGAATTTCCCATCGCTTTTTCTGTATCTCTTCCGATTTACAAAGAAACAAAAATTTTACAAAAACTCTCAAATACAATCTAGTCACTTCATAAAAATGTCCGCCTTCCCCACCTGCTTGTTCAAATCGATCAAAATATTCCAAGAGTTCTTGTATAAGAAAATCTTCATCAACGTCAGAAACTAAGTTCTCTATGTCGCTTAAAATACTCATTGCGTCATAATAAAAGTCTTTTTTCAGAGCCTTAAAAATGATCGGACAGTAGGTTGGTTTATTCTTTGAAGGTATTTTTTCTATAGTTTTTAAGGAATTACGTATATGTATATGTTTTTCTGTATTTAAATCAAAATTGTTTATCAATTTCTTGAAGATTTCCCATACTCGAAGATCGGAGTCACCATTACGGCGGCGAAGATACTTTAAAGCAGCTTTGAGTGTGGCTGTAGGCCTCGATGCAGCAGCGGACGCGAAAACTTCACCCTCTTTGCCAATTCTTTCTGCTAACACAACAGCCAATATGACGGTTCGCTTCCACTTCAGCAACTTGTTGATGTAATTATCTACGTCTACAGTCGGACATACTAGAACTTTATTCGCAATAGCTTTGGCTCCGAGAGCTGGCAGGTCGAATTCGGTCATGTCAAGTTTCGGTCTTCCCGCGTGCATGTTAGCTCTGATCGCCGGCGCCAGGCGTGCTATGGCCTCCTTTGAGACATCAAGTGACTGGAGATAGCTGAGACATGCGCCCTGCAGTATACCCAATGGTCTTGCTATAGATCTACCTATAGAGGGATTTGTCTGTACACGCTTTATCAGTTCACTTCGATAAACTTCCATCATGCCTAGAGATTCTGCAAAATATATGGCAAGCTTGCGCAGGAATTTGCCTGAACGTATTTCATCATTTTCGATCAAATCTACAAACTTTGATACATTAAGAACGGATGTGTCGTGTCGCAACGCATTCAGGTAGGAAGCATCCGTTTGGATTAATGGAAACATTTCATGGAACAGTGTCCGTCTACCGATTTTCTGTCTAAACAAACGCCGGAGAAGATACTCGGCATCACACGCGTTATTTTTTCCTAGAGAAGCGACGGCAGAAATAATGGAAGATTTATCCATATAGATTTTGTACTTTTGAAGCATGTCGAGAAGTGAGGTAAGGAGCTCGGCCTTTCTCTCTGAATTGGTTTCAGCTTCAATTGCTGATAGTAGCAGTAATAGAATTTTTTCTTGTAATATTTTACGTTCATTTCCATATATGGCGTTATCGCATAAATAGTAGAAATCACTCCAAAACGCAGTTTTTAACGCAGGCTCAATTTCACCAGTTTCCAGTAAGCTTCTTATGAGAACAGCATATAATCCTTCTTGACATTCTGCCTCAGAAGTACTACCGTCTAATCCGAGCCCTTGGGCAAACCTCAACATGGTGTCCCAAGCCTGTTGAGGCAGGCGCCACACAGCAGCCCGCTTCACGAGGCTTTTTATAACTGTGGCTCTAAGATCGGCTGGTTCGTTCGAATGCTGTTCCAACAACTGCAGCAGCGACGCGACCTCCTCCAGCTTCCCTTCACTCTTCCTCACAAGCATCAGCATCATGTTTTGAAGATTCTCCGAAGAGTCCTCCTCTTTCATTTTATTTTGCATTTCAATTAAAGCATGTTCAAAACTAACAAAACGATATTTATTCAATAATTCGTCAAGATAGGTGAGATCCCGACATTCAACCTTCAAACTCATCACAACACTTTCCAATACCTTTCTTTTTTTTCATCGGAAGCCGTGTTCTTTTTTGTTTGATAAACTTTGTATGATCAAAACGAGGATGAACTTCATCTTGAAAAGCGTGGATTTCATAAAAACTGTGCAAAGATGGGGTTTCGTATGGCCAGGTCTCGACTGATTTTTCCTTTGCTCTTTCTTCGTAAATTTGCTTCATAAAAGCTGCTTTCTCTTTTACTGAAACTCGGTCGATGAGAGGTTCAACGAAACTGTAGTTTATGGAGTCACGAATATATTTTGCCCGCATCAGGGTTAAAACAAGTTCTTTACATTCTTCTGGGGTCAAGCATTTCGCTACAGATTGTACATTTAGCAACCTTCCTGCGTACAGCTCGGGTTTTTTGTCAAACCTGTCTCTGTGGTGAGTCATTATATATTTTGTAAGCGATGGACCATACTTAACGTCGAAGAATTTTCCCGTGATTTCGAAAAATATGTCCGGATCCAGCTTTAAAACAACTTTAAGACCATTAAAAAACTTTAAATGATTGTTTACAAATATGATTCTCTGTTCATCGTTATTCAGCACATTATCGAAATATATTTTTGCCACTTGTGGGCACTTTTCACACAGTACTTTAAATATGAAAGGGGAAAGTTTTTCTAAAATATTTGGCGTCTCGTTCAATATAAAGTCAACACTGCAGTGAATAAGAAATTTAACAGCGTAATTGAAATTTGTACCAGAATAATACCCATAAAAATCGGCACATCTGTGCGGATCTTTCAAATTCAAGTAAAGCCAGTTTTTGATTTTACTGACCGCCGTAGTTACCATGTAAGGGTAAAGACTACTCTCCAAGTATTGAGGATTGATGAAGCATTGGTACTCTCCGTCCAGGATCCACTTTGCCTTCAAGGCCCTGCTGACGTACAACATGTCTTCATCCTTGATGTTCCGCAGTATGTAATCGACATTCCTCAGCTTGGAAGCTAGATCTATTTTGAAGAGTCTGTCTACAGGGGATTTCTTAGGGAGATGTTCTACATCCTGGAATGGTACTCCACTTTGGTATGTTTCAGCGACAAGTGCGTTGAGGTGACGATGCCGAAGTCCAAGATTATCTCCGACCAACGTTATTGGTATGCACGACATCTGTGGAATAATTAAAGAATTCTAAAAATGTTTTTGGTTTTTCAGATATGTAATAAATGGAAAAAAAATATTGAGGGAGGTGTACCCCAATGCGATGCGTCATTTGAATTTGCAGTCGTTAGTCAGAAGAAAGTTTATATTTAATGGATCGATTAAGTATCCGTTTCAAAGATATTCAGCTTCAAAGAGAATTATTTTGTTCCAATATGACAGCGTCCCCCCCTCCTTTAAAAAGTAAGCGGCTGGCTTTAAAAAAATTATAACTGTATAAAGTGTTTCATTCAAACCGATCACTTTCGAAGAAATCTCAGAATCTAAAAATATAATTAATCGAAAAAAGTGTCCTTTTTTTAAAGACTGCAAGTTTTCCAATACTTTTGGCCGAATACTGAAACGCTACTTAATCTGAGGGCGACTTATATTTAAGTGGCGGTTATAATTCAAGCGGTATACTGAAACATCATTATTTTATCGGTTTTAAGACTGTGATTAACTAATGCCCACTTAAATTTCAATAAATGGCAACATTACCACAAAAAGTTCTTTTACATGATATTTTTTAAGTATAAGTAAATAAAATAAAAATAAAAAGCCTTTTATTTCACACCTTTGCAATGTAACAATTAATAGAATGTAATAATTAATTATTCAAATTTAATATTAATAAAACTAATGGATTGAATTTGAATTATAAATTAATAAAACTTTTGGAATCTATGTTTATAATTAATAAGTAAAAAATTCAATTTATGTTAAAATAAGAATACAAAATTTAAGGAAATATCATTATTTTAGATTAGCTTGATTCAATATTAGTATATAAAATAATTAATTAGTGAAATTTAATATAATATTTGATTATGTTAAATTCTAAAATCAATTGATAAAATTTGAATGAGATTTAAATAACATAAAATACAATATAAAATATAGATGTCTCTTAAACGATGTCTCTTGCTGGTGGTAGGATATTCGTATCCGCCCGGATGGCGACCACCGTACACAGGGCGTAAAACCCGCCATAGTGGCACATGCAAGTGTGCCGCGTTCCGGGATCAGCCAGTGTATATCCGGTTTTCGGGGGGGCTTCAATCATGGTGAAAGGATGACCGTACCGGCAATTTTTTTGGCCGGTTTGTCGCGGTCGGTCCTTTGATCGCCATGATTGATAGTCCCCCAAACTTCTTCACAATAAGGTGAAGAGGTATTCGGCCGGCATGATTGTGTCGACCAACGGGAGACCATCATTTCTCGCTGGTCGGCACTTTTTCTGGACTCCATTGCGCTTACCATCAGGTGCAATGGGGTCACTTTGCCGTGCCAGAATAAAAAAAAAAAAAAAAAAAAAAACGTGAACCCCTCTCAGTTGAGGGTGAAGGCCTCCTCCAGAGATGTCCAGTGGTCTCTATCCGCAGCTTTTGCCATCCATCTTTTTCCAGCAGTTCGTGTAATGTTTTTTAAGTATATACCGCTTAAATTAGGTATAACAGCCACATAAACATAAGTCACCCTCAGATTAAGTAGCGTTTCAGTATTCGGCCATTTAATTATTAAAATTTAATGCAAGACAATGTTAGTCATGATTTCCTAAAGTACATAAATATCCCTATTTTGCTTTAAGTTTGCTAATGAAATTCGTTGAGTATCCCCCATTTTTGGAGAACTTTATAATAATATCCTAAACCGACAACCATGGAACCGTCTTGGAAGCATATCCTTTAAAAAAAAAAAAACGGCCCAGACGTTTTTGATTTCACGCGATGGTGAAGAAATTGGAAGCCATAGGTCCTCAACAAAACATACTTACAAAAATGATATGAAAAACGGTTTTTTTGTCAAAAATACATTTACCCTGTAATGGTAATAATTGATTGTAATTAATTTTACGCGAAATCTATATAAATAAATAAAATTGGAGTGTCTGTTTGTAATATTGGAATTACCGCTTTTTAATAAATGCATATGGATGTATACACGGTACATATACCAAAATAACGTTTTTTACAATTTTTGTCTGTCTGTTTGTTCCGGCTAATCTCTGAAACGAGTGAGCCAATTTTAACGGGACTTTCACTGGCAGATAAAGAAAAAAAAAAAAAAAAGAATCCACTGTTAGGCGGAACGAAATTTGCCGGGTCAGCTAGTTATAAATAAATAGCATCACATAAAGTTCATAATACTTATTTATTTTGAAAACCATACAAGAAATAAATTTTAAAAAATGCCTTAAATTAGCGTTCTCATCGTTAAAAGCTTTCTTCTGGACAACTTTATACAAAAAGAGTCCGAAGTGTCGTTGCCGACCTATTAACATACCTAGCATAAATCAATGACGAGAAGCAATATTACTAGACATAACATTCTAAACCAGGTAACTCTGCATAGAAAAGGTACTTAAACTTCTCGTTTGTCACTTCATACATTCTGTCAACCAACTCACTGAGATCAGTGTTATTAAAGTTACTAAGCTCATATTTTACGATATACAATGCGGTTCTTATTTCATCTCCGATACTCCCTTTTAGTATTCCTTTTACTATTGCCGCGATAAATTTAAACTTGGTGACATCATGCTGGAAATAATCGTTAAAATAGTCTTCAATACCCATTCTATACAATTCTATGGATGATTCAAAATAACTGTTTATAAGCTGTTTCACTTCCCTAGCAATATTAACACCAAATGCAACGCCCACTACAGAAATACCTTCGCTTAATCTTCTTTTTTCATTTTTAAAGATTTCTGGTTGTGATTTTATACTCTGTCTAATAGATGTTAAGTATAACATAGTTAGATGGATACGTACATATTTTCTAAAATTCATTTCTATGGGTAAATATTTTCGCATCCATTTCACAACATTTTCTAAAACATAACAAGGGGATACATAACTGACATCAAAGTACACTTTGTTATACTGGAGTGATAACAGAATTTCGCCAAATATTTCCATGAAAAGATCTTGAGACTTATCCAGCATTAACGCCAAACAATTAAGTAATGGCTCAAATAGAATTTTACAACGGTTTGTTTGTACCTCTTCCGACTTACAAAGAAGCAAGAATTTTACTAATACTCTGAAATACAAATTATTTGATACTTTAACATTTCTATCTTTGCTATTATCTGGTTCAAATCTGGTTAGGAAATCTAACAGTTCTTGCTGAAGAAAATCTTCATCAACATGACAAATTAAGTTCTCTATGTCGCTTAAAATACTCATTGCGTCATAGTAAAAGTCTTTTTTCAGAGCTTTGAAAATTATCGTGCAGTAGGCTGGTTTTATTCTTGAAGGTATTCTTTCTACTTTTTTCAGTGCTTTACGTATATGCATAGTTTTTTCAGCGCCAAGATCGAAATGGTTTATCAATTGCTGTAATATTTTCCACACATGAGGATCGAAGTCTGCGTCACGGCGGTAAAGATATTTTAAGGCGGCTTTGAGTGTCGCTGTGGGCCTTAAAGGAGCCGCAGCAGCGAAAACTTCACCCTCTTTGCCAATTCTTTCTGCTAACACAACAGCCAATCTGACGGTTCGCTTCCACGTCAGCAACTTGTCGATATAATGATCTGCGTCTACAACCGGACATACTAGAACTTTATTCGCAATAGCTTTGGCTCCGAGGGTTGGCAGGTCGATTTCGGTCATGTCAAGTTTCGGCCTCCCCGCGTGCATGTTGGCTCTGATCGCGGACGCCAGGCGAGCTATGGCCTCGTTTGAGACATCAAGCGACTGGAGATAGCTGAGACATGCGCCCTGCAATATACCCAATGGTCTTGCAATAGATCTACCTATAGACGGATTTGTCTGCACGCGGCCCTGCAGTTCAGTTCGATAAATTTCCATCATGCCTTGAGATTCTGCGAAATATATGACTAGTTTGCGTAGGAACTGGTCCGGCCGTATTTCACCTCTTTCAATCAAATCTACAAAATTTGATACATTGAGGATGGATGTGTCGTGTCGCAACGCATTGAGGTACGAAGCATCCGTTTGGACTAATGGGAACATTTCATGGAACAGTGTTCTGCGACCAATTTTTGCGTTGAACAATCGCCGGAGAAGATTCTCGGCTGTAGAAGCGTTGCGTTTTGTGAGAGTTGCCACGGCTGGAATAAGAGGAGATTTTTCAATGTTCATCTTATACTTTATAAGCAAATCGTAAAGTGAGTTAAGTAGCTCGACACGTCTTTCTGAACTGGACTCAGCTTCAGCCGCTGATACTAGCAATAATGCTAGTTGTTCTCGTATTTTTTTGCGTTCATTACTGTTGGTGGCATATTCATCGAGATGAGAAAAATCTTTTAAGAAGGCATCTCTAATCGCGGGCTCACATTCACCGGTGTCCAGTAAACTTCGTATGACAACAGCATGTAAGCCTTCTCGGCAATCTGCCTCAGGAGTGCCACCGTCTAATCCAAGCCCTCGGGCGAACTCCAACATGGTGTCCCAAGTCTGCTGAGGGAGTCGCCACACAGCAGCTCGCTTCACAAGGCTTCTGATAATAGTAGCTCTAAGATTGGCTGGTTCGTTCGAGTGCTGCGTCAACAACTCCAGCAGTGACGCGACTAGCCCCGGCTGACCTCCACTTTTGCTTACGAGAACCAGCATCATGTATTGTCGATTCTGTGACGAACTATCCTCCCTCATTTTCTTTCGCAATTCGAATAATGTACGTTCGAAACTAATAAAACGATACTCATCGAATAATTCATCGAGATAGGTTCGAATTTTACATTCTACGCAGTGACTTTCAATATTTATGTAATTCTTCGATTTCATGACTCTTTTGGTAATCTTGCGTTTGCGCAAGTCTCTATAAACAAAACGAGGGTGTTCCGTATCCTCAAAGACGTGGACGTTATAATCGTTTCTATTTGGCATAGATGGAGTTTCGTACGGCCAGGTCTCGACTAATTCTCCCACTTCTTTTGCCACGAAAACTCGTTTTTTAAATGCTGCTCTTTCTTTTATCGGAAGTCTCTTTATGAGAGGTTCAACGAATTTGTAGTCTATGTTGTGGCACAGATATGACGCCCGCGCCAGAGTTAAAACAAGTTCTTTGCATTCTTCTGGGGTCAAGCATTCCGCTACAGATTGTATGTTTAGCAAACTTCCTGCATACAGCTCGGGTTTTTTGTCAAACCTGTCCCTGTGATGAGTCATTATATATTTTGTAAGCGATCGACCGTACTTAACTTCAAAGTATTTTTCTGAAATATCAAAATATATGTCCGCATCCAACTTTAAAACTGTTTTTAGACCATTATAAAAATCTAGATGGTTGTCTATAAATTTTATTCTCAGTTTTTCGTTATTAAGAACATTATCAAAATAAATTTTCGCCACTAGCGGACACTTTTCACAAAGGACTTTGAAGTAGTGAGGGGAGAGCTTTTCTAAAATATTTGGCGTCTCATTCAATATAAAATCGACACTGCAGTGGACGAGAAATTTAATGGCGTAGTCGAAATTTGCACCGGAATAGTACTCATAAAAACCAGCACATCTCTGCGGATCTTTCAAATTCAAGTAAAGCCAGTTTTTAGTTTTACTGACCGCCGTAGTTACCATGTAAGGGTACAGACTACTCTCCAAGTATTGAGGATTAATAAAGCCCTGGTACTCTCCGTCCAGGATCCACTTTGCCTTCAAGGCCCTGCTGACGTGCAACATGTCTTCATCCTTGATGTTCCGCAGTATGTAATCGACATTCCTCAGCTTGCAAGCTAGATCTATTTTGAAGAGTCTGTCTACAGGAGATTTCTCAGAAAGATGTTCTACATCCTGGAATGGTACTCCACTTTGGTATGTTTCAGCGACAAGTGCGTTGAGGTGACGATGCCGAAGTCCAAGATTATCTCCGACCAACGTTATTGGTATGCACGTCATCTGTGGAATAATTGGAAATAGTCTTAAAAGTGCTCTTTCTAAAAAGTACAACTTTTATCGTTTCTTTTGTTGTACCTTTCTTTTCTTGTTTCTTTGTGTATCCAATTAATGTACATTTGCCAATATAACAGCGTGTAATATAGATCCAAATATTTTATCTTTTAGCTGGAATAAGAACGCCATACTTCAATTGAATTGTCCAAATCACTGACACCTAAAATTTCTATTGTAATTTAGGTTCGAAAAAGAAATTGTACACATATAATACGGTCAAGTTTGTAACATTGTATCGAGAGGCAATCTTAAATAAAGTCTTCCTTTCTAGGACTCCAGTCTTAGTCGAAATTGGTATTTCGGGGAGCACGGCTTTCTAGTCTGACATCCGAATGATATTCTTACAAATAGGTGTTCTATCTGAGGTAAGTTCCTACTAAATAAAACCATGTGAAACTACGACTAAAGCTTGTTGGTATCAATTGAAGGTATTATGAGCTGGTGTAAAGATTAAACATTGCGGTTTTGTTGGCATAGACAATCCATAAAATTATTGTAAATGCCACCCATATCAGTTGTGGAGGAATGTGCCTAGCAGACATATGTACCTATATGAGCTGTGATATATGCCTATGTAGATGTAACTCTGATAAGCCACAAGAGCAATGTGAACCATTTTGAGTATCTAAATAGGACCTTGGGGAGGACTTACGGCTAGTTTTTTTAATAAAACTGTCCCCGAGCGAAACTGACCCCCAGCTAACATTAATAGGTATATTTCATAGATCCGTCACTGCAGGGAAGATATTCACACTCACCTTTATTGCCGGCTGCTGGAGACATTAGGATGCTCTCGAAACAGTCTGATGAGTATTAGTGGTTGCAGTAACACTAACACGCATTCGGGTTTGGCACAAGGAAACTAAGGAGTATACGATAATATTATCGCTTCGAAAGGAACGGTCTCTGAGGTCATCACAGACGAAATAATCGGAATCTAGTAATTCATATACACGATGCGTCATTACGCGAAACGAGTGCGGCAATACATTTTTAACGCTAGATGTTTATAAAAAACATTGGAGTAGATCCATGAGAATTATCCTCGTGTCCCGCAATGAGTTTATTTACGAACTAGCTGACCCGGCGAACTTCGTTCCGCCTAACAGTCGATTCTTTAAAAAAAATAATATGCTACCTACTTACTTAATTTCATTTATTTTCTAAAATAAACATAGCCTAAGTTACTCCTTTTTACATCAGCTATCTGCCAGTGAAAGTCCCGTTAAAATTGGTTCACCGTGTCAGAGATTCTCCGGAACAAACAGACAGACAAAAATTGTAAAAAACGTTATACTGGTATATATACCGTGTATACATCCATATGCATTTATTAAAAAGCGGTTATTTCAATATTACAAACAGATTCCAATTTTATTTATTTGTATAGATGTATAGAGTATAGATAAATTGTATAGATTATTTTAGTTTGTGTTACGCATTTAAATACATTCACGTGATTCTGAAATTCAATTTAAAAAAAAGAATAGTTCATCTTTTTTTTTAAACTCTCTGTATCCTTGTTAGGGATAGGAAATAAAAATTAGAAGGGACAGGATCCCTTTGTAAGTTTCAATTGCTAGAAGGGCGTGCCTATTTCAGTTTTAATTATATTTTGCTACTGGAAATTTCTTAACGTTTGCGAATGCGAATTAAACATCGATGATTTCCGAGGACGACGTAGCAATCAAAAGTCAAATTGAGATCATTTCGTATTAGGAAGAAGGTCACATGATAATAATCTTTTAATAGTTAGGTATACCATCTTCGATTGAAAAGCCTAACTAGAAATAAACGTTCAAGGGTTGACAAAATTAATGATAACTTTTGAAAAATACAGTCTCCTACACATACATAAACTCACGCCTGTATTCCCCGAAGGGGTAGGCAGAGGTGCATTTCTGCACCCACATTTCGCCAGATATGTATCAGTGCCACGTAATAGGGGGCGAGCCTATTGCCGTTTCTCGGGCACATTTCCAGACTCCGGGCTGCTACTGAGAAATACAACTTTGCCTGACCTGGGAATCGAACCCAGGACCTCTAGATCGCACGGCACATACTTACTTGTAACGCGAGACCACGAGGCAGTCCAATACAGTCTCCTAATACTCTAATACTTACTGCGAATGAACGTCTGGGAGTTTTCCTTTATAAGTTATGCTAGTTACAGTGTTAAGTGTTTAGTAATAAAACACTTTCATATAAAACATAGGAATTTACAAGACAAAATTGAAACGAGAAAAGGAGGAAAGCATGAGGGAGATTCAAAACAGGATTGAAAATAAATTTCTTGTCTTTTTTTGCACAATTAACAATTACAATCAATAGGTATTATTAGTTTCGGCTGTATGACTTCATCCGTTTCTTATGGAACAGACTAATAAAAAATGTAGGCGGTTAATGCATAATAATATGGATTTATAAGATGGTACTTTTAAGGTTAATCATTCGGTTTTCTATGGAAAAGAAATAAAATTTCAGGCTTTTGGGACCATGCCAACAGAAAATAACATCGGGTACGCAGGTAATTAATTTATATTTTGTTAAATGTTAAATAATTAATGCCAACCGTATTAGTGATTTTATTCACGAACAACGCTATGTCAACATCTCACAAAAATATAATTAAATTATAACTCACTTTTCACGTTGAAATCAGCTCCACATTGAATCAAGCGCTCTACTGGATTATTTGAAAATAGTTTTCATTCAAATGCACTGTTGCTCATAAACAAAAATAACTCTGACTGACACACGTATAGATTACCTAGGGAAGCTATAGAACTCATAATACCAGCGCAAAAAATGTATGATAATTCGGTAACTTTTTGGCTATTAGTTTTTTATTCGCATATGTATAATTTCACACCGTCTTACGCCAACCGTTTTTGTGTGATCGGGAGTGAACCTACTGAGACTTTGAACATACATACATACGTAAATTCACGCCTGTCTCCCGTTGAGGTAGGCAGAGACTACATACCGCCAAATGCCACGGTCCAAACACATTTGTTTCGCATCCTCAACTGACATTATTATCCTCTTTATGTATGCAGTATGCACGTCGGTTTCAAGGACTGATTATGTTACCTTTTTTAATTAAATCATCTATGTGTTTTTTTCTTTAAGAAAAAGTAATATTTTAACTAAACTGCATGTTCCTTCACTCCTGTTTTTGTTTCAAAGTAGCATATTTTCTTAACTGTAATAAATGTGATAAAATATTTAATAAAAACAATTTTATAATGATATATTATTGCAGTTGTAAAAAAAAGTATATATACTTATATATTGGAAATTATGTAATATAATAAATAAGATGGTGTAGGCCCAGTGGCGTGCCATAGGAGGATGAATCTACCATCCTCAAAGTCATTACGACTATCTCGACAAATGCGCAGGGGATTGATGGTATTTCTAAGGAAATGTTATGGCTCACACTCCCACAGACGGTAACAGCTATAACTCACATAGTTAATACGTCAATTGCCACAAACACATTTCCTTCTCTTTGGCGTTGTGCAATTATACGTCCTATACCAAAAAATAGCAATACTTTAAGCTGTAACGACTTACGTCCAATTAGTATACTGCCATGTATGTCAAAACTT
Source organism: Hemaris fuciformis (assembly GCA_907164795.1). NCBI lineage: Eukaryota > Metazoa > Arthropoda > Insecta > Lepidoptera > Sphingidae > Hemaris > Hemaris fuciformis. The sequence continues at coordinate 8,661,221 of OU015457.1, read as the reverse complement.
CTGGAGAGAGTTGTATACTTTCAAGTATACAAATATCTGGAAACAAATAATATCCTTCCAGACCTACAATCAGGCTTCAGACGGGGAAGGGGAACTGCTACAGCTTTATTGGATGTGGTTAATAATATCATTGAGGCTCGGGATCGTGGAGAAGGAACCATTCTCACTCTGCTCGACTACTCGCGAGCATTTGATACTATTGATGTTGGTACTTTGTTTCTATGGTTTTGACCTAAACTCAATCAAATGGTTCCATAGCTTTCTAACGCATCGCTCGCAGTATGTTGAGATACGGAGAGAGGATGGCACTACTATTTCTTCCGCCCCCAAACCAGTAACTCGCGGTGTTCCTCAAGGATCGATACTGGGTCCTTTAGTATACATATTGTACAGCGCCGACATAACTAAATCCATGCTTCATTGCAACTATCATATGTATGCAGATGACACCCAGCTGTATATGTCCTTCAAAACTGACGAAACCCAGACATCTGTAAAAAATATAAACGAGGACCTTAGCAGGGTGGTTCAGTGGTCAGATAACAATTCACTAGCGCTTCATCATCATCCCATACACATATGTCCCACTGCTGGGCACGGGCCTCCTATACAAATGATAGGGTTTAGGCCTTAGTCCACCACGCTGGCCTAGTGTGGGTTGGCGGACACTAGCCCTTAATCCAGGTAAATCTAAATGCATCGTCTTGGGTAGCAAAAATCAAATAAAGAGCATCTTGTCTTCCAGTCCAATTATAAAAATTAAGGGCAAAGAAATTGAGAGGGTAGATACAGCGCGTAACTTGGGACAAATTTTTGACCCTGGACTCCACTTTGAAGAACATGTCAGCAATGTTGTCAGAAATTGTTTTTATCGACTTAAAATATTATATCGCTTTAGACCTTATCTAAGTGTTTTATTGAGACAGTTGCTTGTGGACAGTTTGGTGCTGTCAAGACTTTAACTACTGTGACGTTGTCTATGGCCCCTGTTTGCTGTCTCGAACGAAACATTTAATTCAGCGTGTTCAGAACGCTTGCGCACGGTTCTGCTTTGATATCCCCCGCCGTAACCATGTCACACCCTACTTTAATGATGCCAACATATTAAAAATGGCTGAACGTAGACAACTACATCTGGCTACCTTGTTGTTTTTGGTGTCATTAAGACTAAAAGTCCAAGTTACCTCTATGAGAAACTGGTTTGGCGACAAGATCACATAAAATACTCTTATCGTTATTGTTCCAAGCAGTTATGTATACCCCGCCACACTACTGCGGCTTTCAGAGGCAGTTTTAAGTACGCCGCCACTCATTGCTGGAACAATATCCCACCGCCGCGGAGTGTCAATCTAAAAAAAGTAAATTAGGATTTAAACGTGAATTCAAACAAATATTATTAACGCTACAAAAGCAGTCGTAACTATTCATAATTGCTTGTAAAAAATTACATACCTCACCTGTACCAATCGAACAGTCAATGAGCTGGTTGTACCGCACTTAGTGGCGACTATTTATTTATTTTTCATGGTTAACTCACTTTTTTAGAATTTAATTACATAATATGTAGATAACAAATAATTTAAGCGATTGGTCCAACTCGCGGACGGCTTGTGTCGGCCATCTTATCGCGCTAGACAGAGATAGCAGATAGATTGTCTCCTCTAATAATGTAATGTAATATTTCTGTGTGTTTCTATCGCTTCACAGGCCTGAATTGGCGCTATGAAATTGTTTTTTTTTGTTTTTTTTTTCGCGAATAATAAGTACATATATATAGTTTTTATGTTGTGTTGTGTAGCGTTTGCTATTATTAATTTAATTTAGACTAGTGCAATATATAAGAATAGTATATTTTAATATAGTAATATTATTAACTTTTATTATTGTTTAAAATCAGTACGCCTACCTAGCGTCTGTTTTGTCACTTGGTCCCTTTATTGAAAACCAGCGCTGGAATACCGTGTAAGCGGAATTGCAGCATACAGTTGAATGAAGGGATCATTGTTGGCTATGTAAATTGTATCTACTAATTGTTTGGTTGTTTGTTCTTTGTACCTGTCTGTTTTTCGTATAGCCAACAATAAAACTTTTTTCTTCTTTCTTTACAAGACTTATATCTTAGTGTGGGATCAGAACGTATATATAACGATATGTATGTGACTGTTGGGTGTATTTTTTATTTATTGATTACAAAGAGCATAAAAACTTTATGAATATTTAACTATAAGTTCTGCAATCAAGTATTAATCTCCATTTACTGCACAGGCCTGTGTGAAAATTATCACAAAAAGGGGAAATAAAAACCCAATTAACTCATTTAAATGTTTTATTACAAGATAACTTAGATCAAGCTGTTAAATTAACAACATTTTACAACAAAATATAAATAACATGGTTGGTGCAAATATACTTGTCTATGATTGACCCATAATTACTGTCACTTGGGTTGGGCCTCAACATGGCTTAGGAAACGTAGTATGAAAGACAATTGATGATGAAAAATTACTCATGTTAAATAATTAAATGATTCAAATGTACTAGAAAAAGGATATTAAAATTACAATTTTCATCACTAATATTTACAATTAAGTTTTTATCCATTTAAATAAATAGAATTCATTTGTTTGTGTTTTGAAATAAAACCTTTTATATGAGAGCATATCTGTTATATAAAGAACTTACTTCATTAGGAAATTAATAATTCATTCAGCTATTACAATGCATTTGAAAGATTTTTTCTAAAATAATTTAGCAGAATAACATAGCCAATTTCTACACTAGCATACAACCTAAATAGAATGGCATTATTATTTATGATATTGCAAGTTGTAGACAAGGCCCATGCCCAGCAGTGGGACATATTTGGGCTGATGATGATGATGATAGTGATTTATGTATATACATTTGCACCAACCACATAAAAACCTATGCATACATAACATACATAGTAAATACAATCTACAATGGATTTATTCTGAAAGCAGCAGTCGGTCAATAGACAATTCAGGGATATAGTAATGTAACGCCTAAATTGTAACCATCTCATCTTCATTTTTATCTTGATATTGACAATGTATCCTTTGGTTTTAAGACTCTTCATGTTTAAAACATAGAAAAAAGCTAGTAAGGATAGTCATGGACATATCTTACAAATATATGACATGATTAAAATTTTGAAACATTTTGCTGGTGTGAGTGGTGATTTAGTAAATAAATCATGTAATAAGGAAAAAAATACTAAAACATCTTAAATATTCTATTTAATATGCTGGTAATAATATCAATCAATTACCTTAGATGAATTGAGTAAAGTATGAGTAAGTAGTTAATTGTTGTTTATGTAACCTGCCTCTATAACTAACACTTTATGCTCTATACCAAGCATAGACAATTACATATATCGGTTTCTCCAGTTCCCGTTTAACAACATTTATAATTGTGCTAAAAACTGAGAAAATACTCATAACTTTTTTCATTGTCTCCAATATATCCTTTATAAAAATAATCCATTGTATTTCTCATCTACTTCTTTCACTGCCAATAGTTACGAATGACATGACAAATGTATCTCATGTATGACCCCAGTAGACTATGTGACCCCAGTCAGTTCAGGGTGCCTCCAGAACTAGTCCTGGTCTACTTCTCTTTGTTCAACGCCTCTATAAATTCTTCAAGTTTCTCCTGGACTTGTCTTACTCGCTCTGAAAATATTTTATGTAATATTGTAGGCTACTTTCATTTTTATATTATATAATTTTTTATAACAATACACAAATATTATGATTGTAAATATCACTAGAATGATTTTTGGTGTAAAGTCACATAGATTTTTTTAAATTCTTAAAATGATTATGCATAAAGAAAAATATTTGTATTAAGGAGTGTCAACATGTGAGTATTCCACAGATTTCTATACGAGAATAATAAGTGTGAAGTAGCAGCACAGAGTCTGAAAAAGTACCCTGCAAATGGTAAAACATAGTTTTAGGAATACATATATCAGTCAGAGTATGTATATTTAATGTATGTTTTTTTTTCAAAGAAAAATACCACTGAATGTGTGGGCACTTGTAACTAGTGTCTAAACTGGTTGAATCAAAATAATTGCTGCCCGTAACTCCTTATGCGAAACAAGACTTTAAAAGGTATTTTCCCCCGTTTTTTAAAACATTTTTCATTGATTCTCTGCTCCTGGTCATAGCATGATAATTTACATAGTACATCCTTCCTCGATAAATGGGCTATCTAACACTGAAAGAAAGCCGGTTCAGAACATCCAGAGATTACTCCCCTACAGCTTCACAAGCTTTACCACATTGTAATATAACTATAGATTAGTATAAACAATGTAATGTACTCACTCAATTCTTCCGCCAGTTCCACTCGTCTACCGGATAACAGTTTCTTTTTGAGTTCTGGGTCTCCCGCCATCTTGGAATAAGGAATAAATTTACATTTAGCTATTTGCTTGTATCCTGAACTAGATTTACAATGCTACTAAATAGTAAATCATCATCATCAGCCCATATTCGTTGTACTGCTGAGCACAGGCCTCGTCTTTTTAAAATAATTTAAAGCTTAAGGGTTATTTGGAAAGGTAAGCCAGGCATTTGTGCTTCTATATAAGGGCCCATGCAGTCGTGAAATGATGTATGTGTTATTAAGTGTTGGCCTTATCCCACCACGCACCCGCCACTGTAACTCCTGTGCTCCAGGATCAACAGCGAATCTAAGGGGACTTAATTGGTCATAATCCCGCAACGAAGTCAATCAGAAAGACAAATAAAGTAGGATTTGCTAAACAAAGAGTTTTCTACTTCCCTCCACAGCAATGCGGGTGAGAAAACGTCATTGAAGTATGAGGTTATAGACCCCGCAATAGGCCAGCGTGGTGGACTAAGGTCTAAACCCTCTCAGTTGTAGAGGAGACCCGTGCCCAACAGCGGGACGTATATGGGCCGATGATGATTATGATGATGATGGTGATGATGATGAAGATGGTGATGATGATGAGGTTATAGAGTGTGGGCACGGTGGCGAGTACCTCGTCGAGTACTTCCCGCAGCTCGCGGTCCAGTCGCGCAGCCTCCCTGTTGCCGATCTGTTGGCGCAGCGCGTTGGCCGTGGTGCGCAGCGTCTGCTGCACGCGCCAGAACATCACCACCTCGCAACACTCCTTCTGCACAACCAACGGACATGTATCAGTGTCGTTACTTCCATACAAGACCAAAAGCGTTACACGTTAAGTGTGTAATGTCTAGTTTATAAATGTTTATTGTGAAGTCGTGATGGCCTCGAGGTTTAGGCACGCGGTCGAAAATCTCGACGGTCTCGGGTTCAAACCCCAGGCACACACCTGTGACTTTTCCAAGTTATGTGTGTATTCACAATGAATTATCACGTACTTTAACGGTGAAGGAAAACATCGTGATGAAACCTGCACACCTAAAAGTTCTTAGGAATTTCTTAGGTGTGTAGTCCGCCAACCGGCACTAGGTCAGCGTGGTGGACTAAGGCCTACAGCCTCTCAATGGTAGAGGAGGCTCGTGCCCAGCAGTGGGACGTATATGGGCTGATGATGACTGTGGGGTCAGTATATTCTCATTTATATGTCAAATAATAAAGATTTAAAGCTTAAAGATTATTATACTGAATTTTGTAAGGCAAACTGGGCTTTTGAGCTTCTATAGAAGTACCGCCACTGCTCACAAACAAGCAAGCACGCACGCAAGTACACGTTTTTATGTTCGAAGGTGTAGACAAAATACATCCACCGACCTTATTTGGCATACACCGACGATTCGCGAAATGTTCTTTAAATATTATGTTGTGCTTTTATTAATTTTTGAGCACATTTTAAATCTACATACATACATACATAACCTCACGCCTGTATTCCCCGAAGGAGTAGGCAGAGGTGCATTTCTGCACCCACATTTCGCCTGGTATGTATAAGCCCCACGTAATAGGGGGCGAGCCTATTGCCGTTTTTCGGGCACAATTCCAGACTCCGTGCTGCTACTGAGAATTTCCTAATGGAAAAACCCAATAACACATAGTCCGACCCAGGAGTCGAACCCAGGACCTCTAGATCGCACGGCACATACTTGTGCCGCGAGAATTTTAAATCTAATACTACTTAAAATTTCTTGATTGAAATATGCACCATAGTACAGGAAGGCATTGAACATTTTTATGTTACATGAAATTACGTTTACCCGAAATAGGAAAAACTTGGTTTAAACGTAATATAATTTAGAACTATTTCATATACAGAGTCAAAGGCGAATATTCTATTAATTCACGATGCCACTCAGTCGTATTTATTTGATTTTTATTAAAATTATTTTTACAATAAGTTTCAATCAAACCATTTTCCACAATCCACTTACCCCGTTTCCATTCTGCTGACTGTACAAGTAAAAGCTCTTTCTGCAATCACGCGCCCTCGTCTGCGCCTTTTGTAAGAAGTTCCTGCAATATTAATAGAATTTTATTTTAACTGTGCCTGGTACAAAAAAAATGGCGTCTGGCTGAGACGCAATACTTTAAATTATACGTATACGTAATTTTAATAATTTTCTTACCATTGGATATTTACAACATTCGAGATTAATATTAGTTTTTGCATCCAGATTCGTACGCTTTAACATTAAAATCTTATTTTTTTTTGTCCCTATCCCACCACACACCCGCCACTGTAACGTCATGTCGTAGCTTAATGCCGAGTTGACCAACTAGTTATTGCGTTGTGGACGTGGAATAGATAACTATTATAAAACATTATGATAAAAAACATAAGTTTTTTGTAGGTGTTTTTTTTGTTCTCGACTTTGTAATTGCATATTCTGCATTGTAAAAATAAATAAAATTATCTTTCTTTCTTCTATGAATACCATCCGCAACACACCGATGATTTTTGTAGGATTGTAGGTGTCCATGGGCGGTGTAGACCACTTAACTCGTTTTTTTTTAACGAAAGGAAAGCTCCCCTGTTCGGTAACTCGTTTGTCTCTTTTTTCCAAAAAAAAAGGAAAAACAAAACCTTACTTGAGGTAGACGGGTTTCCAGGTCTCCCGGATGTAGTCGTTGTCGACGTCGATGCCCTTCCGGCGCAGGTTGTCCCGGACGGCCACCACCTCGTCGTAGGCCAGGTGCGGGCGCGCGCTGCCCAGCCGCTCCAGCTCGGCGCGCACCTCCCCGCGACGAACCTGCTCCTCCGAGCTCGACTGCCAGTACAGCCACCGCTCCGTCAGCCCCGGACCTGGTCGCACAGCCACCCACACATCATGCAAGTGCACCCCAACTAAATCCATCCCCTCTCGGTTACCCCTATTCCTTACTTATCTTACTTGAACGCGAGTAACGATGGGTGTACGAATAATTCGAACTTACGAATTATTCGTTCCGAATCAAAACTCGAATCGAATAATTCACCAAATAGTACTATTCAGTTAGAACGATATTCGCACACCGACAATTAATAAACTTCAATCTAAAAAAACAGTGCTCTCCCAAACAAAAAAATTCTCTACTGTTCTGTTTAATTCACATTCTAAATTCACTTCAGTTTTGTTTTTTTTTTTTATATAGTATGTTCTATTCTTTATAGAATAAGGTGAGAAAAAAAACAGCCTCTTATTATCTTATTGACAAAAGACAAGCTTAAACTCTACTCCTAAAGAGACATCCTATAACTTTCCAGAAAGATCAAACCACGATCTGATGATGATAATGGTGGTCCAAGATGTCTAAGATTAGTTTATGTATGTATCTTGTAAAGGCGTCCAATGATGTAGTTGTCAATACGCGGCTTCCAACTTCGTTATAGCAATGCTAACGTTGACGCAGGCCTTTAATGTGGACTACGTGGTAACTGATGATGATGGTGATGGTGATGACGACGATGATGATGATGACGACGACGACGACAATGATGATGACGACGACGACGATGATGATGAATGGTGTGTGTTACCTGTGAGTTCTTTGAGCTCCTTGTTGACGATGTCGAGTCGTTGTTTGAGCGCGGTGTCCATGAGCGACACGGCGGCGTCCCAGTCGGCGCGCGAGCTCACGCAGCGGTCCTGCAGCGCGTTCAGCTGCAGCACGCGGAGCACCTGCCACGCACACACACATACATAGCCCCACGCCTGTGTACCCCGAAGGGTAGGCAGAGGTGCATTACTGCACCCATATTACGCCAGGTATGTATCAATCCTACGTAATAGGGGGCGAGCCTACTGCCGTTTTTCGGGCACATTTCCAGACTCCATGCTGTTACTGAAAATTTCCTAATGGAAAAACCCAATAACACTTTTCCCGACCCGGGAATCGAACCCAGGCCTCTAGATCGCACGGCACATACTAGTGCCGCGAGACCACGAGGCAGGCACGAAAAGTACAAGTTCAAAAACATGAAGCAGCAGTTGGTACGTACGTCCTGCGCCCTGTCCTCCCAGGTGTGCCGTCGCAGCGCCTCCTCCACGGCCTGCTGCTTGACCGGCTCGTACACGGCGTCGTGGTCCCGCGCGCGAGACATCATCTCCGCGAACTCTCCCCTCAGCGCGTCCCGCCCCGCGCGCACCGACTGCAGCGGCAGTTCGCGCTCCGCCCACTCGCGCAGCTTTATGTCCACCGACGTGTTGAACTTGTCTGCAGACATATCTCTGTCTCACTCTTTCCTATATACCACACACCACAGAACTATCACTATGACTCTTTCTTATACACTGACTAACCTAAACCAACTGACCAGTCTCATGGGTATAACAGTGTCATATTATTTTGATTTACTCAGTAATACTCATTAGGGGCCGTCCATTAATCTTGTAATGTTTTTTAGCATTTTTGTGACATTTCGTGATTTTTGCCAACCCCCCCCCGTGATTTTCGAACCTCACGTGATTAATGGACCCTTACCTTTAACAACACCTCTTTCCTAGTAAAGAGAATAGGTCAGGAGACCTATTCCTTAATTTCCGCTTAATCTTCTACCTCTGCTTTGTCACGACGAACAAATAACCAAAACATACTCCGCACATACATAACGTATCCTTTTGAAATAAAGTAATTAATTAATTACAGTTTTCCATAGATTATTCCCTAGAAATTGTTAGAATCCAGCAAATTCAATAGCAAAATCAATTTGAACAACTACACACAACAGTAACAATTACCCTAATTCCAAAAAATAATGAAAATACAACCAACAGCCACACACAGTCAGAACCGCTCGTTTACTGGCGGTTTATCCACCCAAGTACACCTTAAAACTCACATAAATATGCACCCAAACTATTAAGCTTACCACGCCAAATCTATATGGGATTTGACCATGTCCTATTAAATCTTAAGCAAGAAACTCAAATAAAAATAGCTATACATAAAAAACTTTTCATACTCTATCAACTTGACCACAATACATGGCTATGGCTTGATGTCAAGATGTAACCGTCTTAGTGTAAGACTAAATTGTAGTTATCATTCCCTTACATCATTAGATATGTTGTAGTACTCATTAAGTAGTTCATTTGTATACCATATTCCCTCCCTTTATCTAATTACTGGGGTATTGTGGTAACTCTTTGAAACAATTGATGATAAAAAAACAATTAAATAAAATATGACGGTTAAATACACAACTATGTACTAATTTACACATGATCTTGTTACTTAACGGTACAAAATGAACTAAAAAACTTCAACACAAATGAAAATCTAAACTAACCGACCAACAGATCAATGGAATTGCATCAAAAATGATATACTCATCCACCATGATTTTTACACAACAATTTTGTATGTTAACACTATATTGGTGAAGAAATGACAAGACAATGTATAACTGTTGTGAATGATTCACATGTATCTTACTAAAGTCTATATCATACGGATCCAGCCAGACTGTGGCAGCCCCTGCGTCCTTGTGTTTAAACTGAACTTGTCTTGGCACCGCCATTGCTGGACAATTCAATAACCATTTACATAAGAGGGCAGTTCACTCCTATATACTATAGCTTTAATTGTTAAAATTTTACATATGTATTTTAATAATTAAATAAAGTAAAAATATTTTTTTTCAGTAATTAAAATGAAAAACAATTTCCATATATTTAATCAAGAATAGATAATGTGCTCCATGACGTCATCCCCTTCAAAGCATGTTGCTAGAAAGCACAAAAGAACACTTTTCTGAATGCCCCTAATTTACTATTTTTTTAAATTCACATTTTTTAACCAAGTAAAATATTGAATTTTGTTTCTCTATCTTGACAGTTGTGAATAGTGAGCAACTCACCGACGTCATCGTGCGCGGCGGCGGCGGCCGGCAGGTAGATGGAGTCGAAGACCCGGTGCGCCGCCGCGTGCCACAGCGCGTCCTGCAGGCGCTGCTCCCACGCGGGCGCCGCCACCGCCGACAGCTCGGCCGACTGGTCCAGCAGCTCGGCGCGCGCGCGCTCGAACAGCTCGTCGCGGTCCAGCTCGCGCTGCCTGCGGCACACGCCTTGCTGCTCCACTCGGGGACCCGGGGGGCAATGCTACCCGAGGGACCAACGCTACCCGAGGGACCAACGCTACCCGAGGGACCAACGCTACCCGAGGGACTAATGCTACCCGGGGGACTAATGATACCCGAGGGACTAATGCTACCCGGGGGACTAATGATACTCGAGGGACTAATGATACCCGAGGGAGCAATGGCACTCGCGATAATTATAGGGCCTATTGGAGCTAATCATACCAAAGAGACCAATGAGTTTCAAGGTGCTTATGATGTCCAAATAAACCAACGGTACCTGAAGAACTCGACTGCCTCGTGGTCTCGCGGCAGAATTATGTGCCGTGCGATCTAGGGGTCCTGGGTTCGATTCCCGGGTCGGGCAAAGTGTTATTGAGTTTTTCCATTAGGAAATTTTCAGTAGCAGCACGGAGTCTGGAATTGTGCCCGAAAAACGGCAATAGGCTCGCCCCCTATTACGTGGGACTTATACATGGCGAAAAGTGGGTGCATTAATGCACCTCTGCCTACCCCTTCGGGGAATACAGGCGTGAGTTTATGTATGTCTGAAGAACTCACGAAACTCATCCCTCTAACCAAATTTTGGAGGGAGCATGCAGTATAATATGGTTTATGACGGAAGCAAGAGCACACTGCAATCCGATAGCCAACGCTGTGCCATTCTTATAGGGTCGATAAACATATAATACGTGTTCTAGAAAATTAGGCTCAATTCCTTTCTCAATCATAATCTTCCCTCGAAAATGTCCACGACTTTTCTTACTCTAAGTATCCATCACAGCGCCGTACCTGGGGAATGTGTTCTTCCACTCTGTCTCCAAGTTGAACCTCATGGCTTTGAAGGCGTCTGCCTGTTGTTCCACCGAGGCCCTCACCATCCGCCAGAAGCAGTCGGCGACAGCCAGCGACAGGTTGCGGGTGGTCACCTGCGATGGCGTCACTAGACCGTCCCTGGAAAAAAAAAGAGATAAAAAACGTAATTTTGTATATATGTCAATCCCACGCTAGCCAATATGTTGGACCATAGTCAATCGAGGAGGCTTTTATTATGCTGTGAGACTAAAATGTGTATGGATAAGGGCGATGGGTACTTATGTGTCAGCCCATATACGACTCATTGCTGGGGAACCACTATATCTCAGTCGGGCGTGGCCTTTGTCCATTTGACATACCAACATCGGCTATGTCGGTCTACAAACCTTATAAATTTCATGTAGAGATTTTTTTAGCAAGTTTCCTCACAATGGTTTCCTTCATCGCTAAAATACACAATAATTCACAATAAATGGGACCTTAGACATTGATTATTATGCACCGAAAGTCATATACCATGTGCTTATACAACACAAACACGTGATACAATACAAACAGAATTATAACTTTAAAACCAGTATAAATAAAGACTATATTTAAGTGCACTAACTTGAATAGCTTTGAAGACCTGAAGAACCTCTCCTCGTACTCGCGGATGCTCTGTATGGAGTCGTCGCGGCGGCTGCGCCCCGTCACCACGGCGTAGTAGCCCAGCGCCTTCATCGGGAACAACTTGCCTTCCAGGATGCGACGGATCTGGGGGGTACCAGTACCGGTAGATGGGTGAATTTTGTTGGTAACATTGTACATACATAAACTCACGCCTGTATTCCCCGAAAGGGTAGGCAGAGGTGCATTTCTGCACCCACATTTCGCCAGGTTTTGTATCAGTCCCACGTAATAGGGGGCGAGCCTATTGCCGTTTTTCGGGCACAATTCCAGACTCCGTGCTGCTACTGAGAATTTCCTAATTGAAAAACCCAATAACACTTTGCCCGACCCGGGAATCGAACCCAGGACCTCTAGATCGCACGGCACATACTTGTGCCGCGAGACCACGAGGCAGTCACAGTGGTAACATTGTGTATATTTTATTTTAAAATAGTAGCCGTTGCTGGCAATAAACTGGAAACAGTCATTTGAACCGAGACGTAGACAGAAATTGACAGCTCCATAGCGCTATTGAGTAGAAAGACAATTAGATAATAAACCTTACAAACACACATATTACCCGCAACTGAAATACAAGTCTTGTATTGAAGGTAACAAAAATAACGAGAGACTTCTTGGTCACAAGGAAAAATAAACTTTTTAGTTTCACAAATATCAAAATCCTTACTAATATTATAAATGCGAAAGTAACTCTGTCTGTCTGTCTGTCTGTCTCGCTTCCTGCACCAACTACTGAGCCGATTTAAATGAAATTTGGTACACAGATAGTTTAGACCCTGAGAAAGAACATAGGCTACTTTTTATCCCGGAAAAAGGGCTTTAAGGGGTTGAAAGGGGGGATGAAAAGTTGTATGGAAGTATTGTCATTTTTGAAGCTAGAAGCTTGAAACTTATTTTTTAGGCTGTTGATTAGATATAAATAAATATGACATTAAAAGTTTGTAAAAAAATGTACCTTTAAGGGGGTAAAATAAAAATAGGGGTGAAAGTTTGTGTGGAAATTCGTCATTTTTGAAGCTAGAATGATGAAACGACGTGTAGACGACTGTAACTATGTATATGTAACTATGTCTGTTATGCTTTCACGCCTAAATCATTTGACCGATGTAAACGATTTTTGATATGGACATAAATGACTTTCTGAACCCAACCCTGTAGTCTACGCGGACGGAGTCGCGGGCAAAAGCTAGTGTGCTATAAAATTTGCTTGAGGTCTGAATGATGTGAGAGTAAAAATTTTCTGTCAGTCTTATACCCACAAGCAAAGTTGGCATTATGAGTGTGGTACTTTATTTATTTATTTATATATGTGGTGACTTGGTGGCATTGCTTCGTTGATTTAATGTTGACGCCCAAATATTCCAGTTGCCCAGGCAACAATATTGCAGACAAAGTTTTCAAAATTGTCCCCACTATCTACCGGGGAAACGCTTTAAAATATTCTAGCTATCTTGACAAAGACCTTACAATATCTATTGGGGGTCTTAAGTGACCCCAAGGACTTACCCTGTTGGGATTGGCGAGGTTTTCCTCAGCGAGGTCGACTTTGGTGAGTACGAATATAGTCCTCTTGCCGCTGGGGTCACACGACGACACCAGGTCGGTCACGTTGCTTCGTTCCGCATCCACTGAACCGTCCTGGAAGGAGTTTTAACATACAATTAAAGTTTGTTTATAGTATTATAATATTACTGTAACTATGTGTTTTTAAAGATTTACTATATAGATTGATTCAAAAGTCCCCAGTAATATTTGGTTTATATATATTATATTAACTTAAGTTGTTAAGTACAAATAGGATATCACATTTTATTAGTTTTAGTACAGATTACAGTATCAGTAAACAACAATAGACATTAGACGGACGCCAATGTGTCGGATGTGTTTTAAAGTGTTGCCAATTGTAACTGGCCTCTGTAGGGTCTCAAAGTTACTGGCAATTTTTCCATAATTTTATAAGCAGATTTATTTATCAATATTGTATTTATATTATATATTTTTTTACCTAGTTTCTAAATTTTAATTGTATAAAATGTATTATTAGTATTAATTTTTTTTGTCTTCCGTGACATCATTCCTTTTCAAACAACGGCCCAACGGAAGACCAGCGTTGGCTGTATTACCAGCATATTGCTGAGTTGGTGCCTTTTTGTTTGCAAACATAGTTTTAAGTGGTTACGTCTATATTATTTTATTTTCTTTTATTTACATTTGTTCTGTATGTTTGTAAACAAATAAACTTTTTTCTTTCTTTCTTTCTTTCTTTCATATTCTACAGTAATAAATTAGTTATATTATATCCTTTTCTGAAGTAAAAACTTCATTAGCATGTGATTCGAAAGTCGCTGAAACGAAAAAAGGTTTCACTGTTAATATACAGGTTGTATAAAGACCGCGATCGAAAACTAAGACAGGCAATAGCCACGGTGATTAAAAACACGGTGACATTAAAAAAATCCAATTAAAAAAAATGTATGTAGTTAGGAAATGCCGGCATGATTGTGTCGACCAGCGGGTGACCATCGTTTCTCGCTGGTCGGTATTATTTTCTTGGACTCCACTGTGCTTACCATCAGGTACAGTGGAGTCACTTTGCCGTGCCAGATAAAAAAAAAAACGTTTTTTTTTTATTGTTTGTCGGATTTTTTTTAATGTCGCGGTATTCGTAATAACTGTGGCTATTGCCTGTCTTAGTTTCCGATCACGGTCTTTATACACCCTGGATAATATTGTAAAGAATGAAGCCATAAAATGTATTTTTATCTGGAAGCCAAAATTATTGAACTTTTCACTTCTACCACGTGTAAATTGCACACATGTTTTTTATTGTACAAATAAAAACAATAATACAGAACCAATTTTGCTTCTTTCACTTTAACCCTAATCTATTTAGTTATTTAACAACTGCAATTTTTATGTGAGGGTTTTGTATAATTTTGCTATTAAAATATAATTTTTTTAGACCATCCTCATAGCTATGTTGGGTAGTGTAATATTATAGTCCTTCACCAAAACATTTTTTAAATGTGAAATCATTATGTTCTTCATAGATGTATACCTGTATACAGAGGATGATAGCGTTGGGATTGTCCATATACTGCTTTGTCATCTGCTTGATAGCCTCTCGAGTGTCCGACGCCATGTCCACGGTTTGAGTCTGGAAATGGAAATAAAAGAGCCTCATAGTAACGTAATTTAACAAGATATTTCTAAATTAATAGTCTTTCCTTCTTTTTTTTTCCTCAATTGCCTAGGGTCACATAGCTAGGACCCATACTAAAAAAAAACTTGTCTAATAAGTTAAATAACCTTTAAAACTATGGCCGTAATTCAGTTAGACTTCACAAATTAATTCCTGTTGATGAGTTTTAAGAAGCCCTTAAAATTGCCTAAAGGCTTTTTTGTTTGACTTTAAGATATATGTTTATGTCATCGTCATCATCATCATCATCAGCCCATTTACGTCTCACTGCCGGGCACGGGCCTCCTCTACAACTGAGAGGGTTTAGGTCTCAGCCCACCACGCTGGCCTAGTGCGGGTTGGCGGTAACTATACCTTTTAATTATTATAAATGATGGCTTGAGGTGGATGACCTTCTGCTGCACAGTTCATTTGTCAAACAGACCGACAATCAGCCAGTGGCGGGACTTCCATAGAAGCCCAAAAGCATTAAACATTAATTGTGTAATGTCAAGTTTATATTTGCTTTATTGTGGGGTCTTTATTTATCAAATTTATTTTGTTAAATAATTATTTAAAGCTTAAAAATTATTATTCGGAATTTTGAAAGACAAACTGGGCTTTTGGGCTTCTATGGAAGAACCGCCACTGCAATCAGCAAAATACTCACAGAAATAACTCCAGGCAGATCCACGAGGACCATGCGGTGCAGTCCTGGGCCCTTCACGGACATGGATATGACGTCAGTGGACACAGTCCTGCCGCCGCGGACACTGTTGCGCATGCGCAGCTCTACTTCTCTGCAATTATCAAACGATTACTCACATATTTTGATTAGATTTGAGTTTTAGTGTGTTGACATTTGTAGAATGAAGTAAGCAATTTTTTTTTTGATGAATGTAGTCTAGGTTTGTAGGGGTAACCCAAAAAGAATAAAAATTGGTCACCTTGGAATTAAAGACGGAACCAACTGAATAAAAGCCATTTATTCAGTTGGTTCCGTCTTTAACTCCAAGGTGATCTATATCTCCATTTTTTCTGAATAACTTACTTTCTAAGGTCAGCGAGATCAGACTCCTTGTTGAGGTCGAACTCCCTCGCCGAGTCCCTGAACTGGGCAACGTGGTAAGGACCTTCGGAGAGGGTCACTTTCACCGGGGCTCTGAAAATATTGAACAATGTTTAAAAGAACCTTTAGACAAAGCACGTACGTAGGGTAGGTAGAACTTTCAATTGAGGTTTCATTACAAAATTTTTGAAGTGATCTTTAGCATCGTTGTGATTTGAAAGTTGATGAAACCAAAAAGCGACAGTATTGCTTTCGCCACGTATGGTCAAGACTGAGTGGTGCTATCGAGCCAATTTGTAATATTTTAGATTATATAATTTAAATATTATAACATTAAGAGTAGTTGTGATATCACGTAGCTACCCCCCCCCACCCCTCCTCTTGACAAGTCCCTTATCCCCAGTCTTCATATTAATAATCAAGTAGCATCGCAAATCTAGTGCAGGATACAAGCAAGTAGCTAAATGTAAATTTATTCCTTACTAGCTTTTGCCCGCGACTCCGTCCGCGTAGACTACAGGGTTGGGTTCAGAAAGTAAATAAGTTGTAGTCTATTTTATTCCACAGAGTCCCATTTATGTCCATACCAAAAATCGTTCACATCGGTCAAATGATTAAGGCGTGAAAGCGTAACAGTCATATTATAGTTATTTTCTCATTTATAACATATTAAGGGATTTAAAAAAAAAATTAATATAATTCTTATATTGTGTATATATATATCATATATATGATGTAATGATGTAATAAAAGCCATATAAAAAAGTTTCATCATTCTAGCTTCAAAAATGACGAATTTCCATACAAATTTTCATCCCCTATTTTTATTTTACTCCCTTAAAGGTATTTTTTTTACATACTTTGAATGTCATATTTATTTATATCTAATCAACAGCCTAAAAAATAAGTTTCAAGTTTCTAGCTTTAAAAATGACAATACTTCCATACAACCTTTCATCCCCCCTTGCAACCTCTTAAAACCCCTTTTCCGCAATAAAAAGTAGTCTATGTTCTTTCTCAGGCTCCAAACTATCTGTGTACCAAATTTCATTTAAATCGGTTCAGTAGTTTTAGCAGGAAAGCGAGACAGACAGACAGACACAGTTACAATCGCATTTATAATATTAGTAAGGATTAGTAAGGATTTCAACATTAACTTGTTCACGTGGCTACGACCCCCTCCACTTATTACCATTTTTCGTAGGATTTCAGACTCCGTGGTGCTGAGAACTTCCTAATGGAAAGACTAGTTGTACTGAAGTAGTGTTACCTGGTGCACATCTCCCCCGCGCCCCGAGGAAAGATGCGCGCCTGCGCGATCATCTCGAGCACGGAGGTCTTCCCGGCGGACTGGTCGCCCACCACCACGACGCGCGGCAGCCGGTCCGCCTCCCCCGCCTCCCACCCCGACAACTCGTCCAGCACCGACGAGTACATGTCGATCAGGGACCGCTGTAACCATAGTGTTAACATCATCATATCATATACGTCTCACTGCTGGGCACGGACCTCCTCTACCATTGAGAAGAATAAAAGAAAGCAAATATCGTACTCTCTCCTTCTATGCTTACGTAAACATTCATCATCATTAGCCCATATACGAGCCACTGCTAGGCAAGGGCCTCCTTTGCAGCTGAGTAGGGTTAGGCAGGTTAGGTTAGTCCACCACGCTGGCCTAGTGCAGGTTGGCGGACTACACACCTAAGAAATTCCTAACAACTTTTAAGTGTGCAGGTATCTTCACGATGTTTTCCTTCACCGTTAAAGTAGGTGATATTTCATTGTGAATACACACATAACTTGGAAAAGTCAGATGGTGTGCCTGGGGTTTGAGCCTGCGACCTCCGAGATTCTCGACCGCGTGCCTAAATCTTCTCAGTAGTAGAGGAGGCCCGTGCCCAGCAATAGGACGTATGTGGGATGATGATGATATTTTTTAATGATATTACATTAGTCTCACATAGTGAAAATAAGATGGGTACCAAGTATCCTATAAAAATCTCCACCTACCTTCATTTTCCTAGCAGAAGGTTGTCTGCCCTGCTTGAGCAGCATGTTCTGCTGCCTCAACTCCCTGTTCTCCTGTTCCAGACGCTGAAGTTCCCGCTGGTAGCGCGCCTGAAGGGCTAACACCTCCTCTTGGAGGGCGTGGACCCGCTTTTCTGTGAGGAATGAGGTTTTAATAGATATTTTTTCAGAGGGTGATCCTATGGCAATTAAATTGCCAATAACACTGCCCGACCCGGGACCTCTAGATTGCACGGCAAAAGGAGAATAATTTATTTATTTATGCTTTATTGTACAAAAAATAACATATTATAGCTATTGGTAACATTACAATAGGGTAGTGTCACAAATGGCAGCCTTATCGCTATCGGCGATTTCTTCATTTTAATTCATCATTACCTTGCCCTGTTCCCAATTTCATATGTGGTCGGCGCAGTATGTTTCATCCATCCACACATCTCTATCAGCCGTCATGTCTTCATTCACCTACTTTTCTTTCATATCTTCAGTCACGCACTCCATCTGTCTTTTTTTTGGCTTTCCTCTGCTTGTCCATTCTTCAACTTTCATATTCATCACCTTTTTACCTACATAATATGATTTATCCCATTTTTATAATGGTATAAAATCGCTTACCGTACGCCGCGGCGTCTTCGCCCGATCGAGTGGGTGTCGGTGACGGCGCAGGCTTGCTTTGCAAATTGTTCACGATTTTCGGGGATGATTCTGGTGGAAAAGAGATAACACATAGTTGTACAAAAGTCGTGATGGCCTCGAGGAAGTCATGATGGCCTCGAGGTTTAGGCGCGCAGTCGAGAATATCGACGGTCGCGGGTTCAAACCCCAGGCACACACCTCTGACTTTTCGGAAGTTATGTGTGTATTCATAATGAATTATCACGTACTTTAACGGTGAAGGAAAACATCTTGATGAAACCTGCACACCTAAGAGTTCTTAGGAATTTCTTAGGTGTGTAGTCCGCCAACCCGCACTAGGCCAGCGTGGTGGACTATGGCCTAAACCCTCTCAGTTGTAGAGAAGGCCCGTGCTCAGCAGTGGGACGTATATGGGCTGATGATGTACAAAAGTTGCGGGTTTGAATCGCGGACTCACGCATTTGACTTGGCAAATGTATACTCTGATAAATTACAATGTACCTTTATCTTCAAGGAAACATTAACCAAAAAGCATACATCAGAACTCAAAAAAAAAAAACTCATATATGTCAAGTCCAACAACCCGCACCAGGGTTAATTATTTATTAATTATTTATTTATTAACACTTTATTGTACACACGGAGAAAATTAACAAAAGAACATACAAGAAAGAAAATAGTACAATTGGCGGTCTTATCGCTCAAGGCGATCTTTTAGAGACCATAGGAGTTATGTGGTGGACCAAGACCTGGCATTCGACGTATTTATTGCTGATACTTGATGATGAATGATGAATTTTGACCTAATGATTCATCACCCTTTTATTATCAGTAATGCAAAAGTTTGTAACAATCACGAATAATCGCTGTACCTATTTTCATGAATTTTATTACAGATATCGATACTCTGGAGACGAAAATAGGATTCTTATCTCGGACAAATATACTGTTCTGTATCGAAAAACGAACAATAAACACACATAAATATTTAAAACCAACGTCCATTCAAAAGATAGCATTTATAAAATAACAAAAAAATCATGACACTACTCTTTACAATAGCAATGACAAAAAACACCCACACCAAAAACTGTAATGACAAAAAAACACCCACAGAACCACTCCCTACCTGTTTGATGTGCGTTTTTGACAGCGGCGGCTGCGACAGCATCCTCGTACCGCTGCGCCAGCCAGTCGCGCAGCTCGTGCGCCCGCGCCAGCCCGGCGTCGCGCAGCCGGGGATCTGAGTGCACCGACAGCGTCAGTGGAACACCTAGCGGTATAGTCACTACACTGTGGGTGACGACTGACTTGCTAGGGCGAATACATCTACTATAGACTGTAGCTTTAGCTGTAGCTCCTTTTGAACATTAAGATTTAAAGGATAATATTTATCTGATGCTGACCTAAACTAAATCTGTTTAACACTCCATATACTCTGACCTATTCGCTGTATAAAATCCTACAACATCCACAAAAAAGATGGAGTAGAGTGGGCTATGTTATATTATAAGTTGCTGTGACGATAAAATTCAATACCTACTATAACAATACCCAAAAATATTGATAATAGACATGAAAACATGCAAAATGTGCACTTCATTTAATCGGTTTTTTTAAATTCTTAGTTATTTGTGAATTTTCTAAAGTGAAGTTTTCAAGACTTACAGAGAATCGGGCTTACAAATAGCCAAACTAGCATGCAAACTTTTTATTTTTAAGAAATAGCTCACCAATTTGCAACTGGTCACCAATCTTGTCCTTGGCTGTTATAAGAGTGGTGGTGAAACGGTCCCACTGCTCGTTGTCAGGTAGTAGGTCGTTTAACCAACCCATATCTGGAAGACCGTCTTTCCATTCAGCATATTTCTGTAATTAAATACATGCAGATGAGTCGTGATGCAATAAGTTCTTTATATATATGCCAACCCGCACTAGGCCAGCGTGGTGGACTAAGGCCTAAACCCTCTCAGTTGTAGAGGAGGCCTGTGCCCAGCAGTGGGACGTATTTGGGCTGATGATGATGATATTTTTAAAGCATAAGGCTTTAGAAACAGAGAGTGGAATTGAGGATTCAGCATAAAATCTGCTGAGACTTATAATGGTGGGTTCAAATTTCATGGACACCATCATTCAATTTCTTTTTAATTCATTAGAATGAGTTATTACAATCTATATTGAAATGTGAACTGTGAATCCTACACAAGATCAGTGCAGTTAGCTAAGGCTTAATACATAATAGTTTTGGCATGGCAAGTTTCTGAACCACATCTTAAATAGCTGTACAGATGAAATATCAAGCATTGTTAGATGGCCCACCTCTTGTTACACACGATAATTTGTGAGATTTTTTTTCTCTCTATCAACATTATAGGA
Source organism: Hemaris fuciformis (assembly GCA_907164795.1). Lineage (NCBI taxonomy): Eukaryota > Metazoa > Arthropoda > Insecta > Lepidoptera > Sphingidae > Hemaris > Hemaris fuciformis. The sequence continues at coordinate 8,639,924 of OU015457.1, read as the reverse complement.
AGGAGAAAATGTGGGCTGGCAAAGAATTCACTTATAAAACATTGGAATAACTGTATATCTTTCTAGTAATCTGTAGTTAGCAAAAAATACACACAATTCAATAGTTATTGTATTAAATTCCATACATACATAAACTCACGCCTGTATTCCCCGAAAGGGTAGGCAGAGGTGCATTTCTGCACCCACATTTCGCCAGGAATGTACAAGTCCCACATAATAGGCGAGCCTATTGCCGTTTTTCGGGCACATTTCCAGACTCCGTGCTGTTACTGGGAATTTCCTAATGGAAAATCCAATAACAGTTTGCCCGACCCGGGAATCGAACCCAGGACCTCTAGATCGCACGGCACATACTTGTACCGCGAGACCACGAGGCAATATTTTACATTAAGAAAAAGTGTAACTAAATATATCTGCAATAATATTAACAGAAAACTAAGGCTCGACCGAGATGGGTTTTTCGTTCTCGGCCGAGACCGAGACCGAGACCGAGAATAAAATGATATCTCGGCCGAGACCGAGAGCCGAGACCGAGAATAGACAAAGCGTGAAATTTTTGATTTTTAATACTGTTAACTTTTTAATACACTACTAATTGTTTAACAAAATTTACTGTTTTAATAATCAAAGTTAAATAACATTATATTATAACATAAAAAAAGCAATTTTTCGGCATTTTCGCCCTTCAAAGAGTGTCGCCTCTCGTCATACAATTGTCCAAACAGTTAGACGATCCCCAAGAACAAAATCTTATCTGCAAAATGCTCTACTGCAGTATAAAGGTTTTAAATTAAGTGAAAATATAAATTACTCACATCAAAAATATATTTTTTTAAGAAATAATTTTCTTTTTCTCAAATATATATTTTTGAGGTGAGTGAGTAATTTATATTTTCACTTAATTTAAAAACTCGATACCTACTGTAGTAGAGCAATTTGCAGATAAGATTTTGTTCTTGGGGACCGTCGAGTTGTTCACTTGCTACGCTAGTAGGCGGCACAGACTCGAACTCGGACCTCGAAAGACTCGAACGGGGCGAAGGCGGCCGGCCGCAGTTCGCCAGACGGGACTTCAACTAATCACAATTCAGCCTCTCACGCACTTACACCGATCGACTTCGCGCTGCGGCGCGTGGCCACGCGCGGTAAAATTTGAATGCCGATCCGAACAAAGTTACAATCTCGGTCATGACCGAGAATCTCGGCTGTAATTAGCCGAGAACCGAGACAAAATTCTCGGTTGGATTTGTGGCCGAGAATGCCGAGACCGAGACCGAGACCGAGATCTCGGTCGAGCCTTACAGAAAACGCTTAAAAAATATTTTTGAAAGTGCAAAAACTTATTTTATTTTTTAACTACCCTATATGTATATACACAACATAAGATTTAACAATCTGTGACTAAACTATATTTGTAACAGAATATTCTACCTTATTTAACGTCATCCCTCCACCAACAGCACCTCCGAGCACGAGGTACCGTATCTTGAGAATTCCTCTCACAGCCCGTGCAACCAGCATACCGTACCTCCTGCGGTGTATAAGGCTGGGATCCAAGGGTTTGTGTAGGAGCATACTTCGTCCAGTCCATATTGAGAAGGCTACTGCCCTTTTGTCAACACAAGACCAGGATGTGCGTTTGAGGGATGACCTGGAAAAATTTATCATTAGGTACCCCATATTTTAAAAATAATATTGTAAGTTTATGGACTCCATTAATCAAAGTAGATAGATTTTTATTTGGTTCTTAAGAATTCTTCAAGTAATGATTATTAATAACTTAAAAGTAAAGCAGTTTTTTTAGCAAAAATGTCAACAAAATATGTGTTTTCGTAGCTTCTGCCATTTGATATGTCTAAGTGGACATCAGAATTAAATCCACAACCCACAAACAGGATTGTTATTTGAAGAATTTAAAATATGAAATTTAAATATTCATAAAAATTCAAAGTTTGTGTAATCTACACTCATAAACACTTATTTTTGTAAATTAGAATCAAATTTGACCAACTTTTACATGGTAACCTAAGTTAGGCATTTTAAAAATCTAAATAAGGTCAAGGACAAAGGCATACTACCTCATACTACCTATAAAATATTACTGCACAATTATAATAGGTATGTGAATGTTGATTACATATTTACCAATTAAGATATATTTTGTCATGGTCTATAGAATAGCCTGTGACGTCATGATGTGTGATGATTCACATGGGAAAGCAAAGCAAAACAGCTCTTAGTGGTAAAAAATGTAATCAATGAGTATAAGGCCATAAGAGTAAAAATGAAGATTGCCAAAACAATATGCTAGCCCATTGGCTACTTGATCATTATCAAGGTCACATGATATACGCTGAAGTTCTAAGAAATATTAATATATTTCCTTCACATATTAAGCCGAAATAACAACACTGGATAAATAAATATGACTTATGGAAGATATAAAAGATAATTAATTGAAGTTGAATGTATGTTTTTATGTGTGATCTCACCTCATGCGATTGTGTAGTATTCTCGACATTATATTGACGTAATTTATTTTATATTCCTTAATATTTCATAACAGTTGGAGATATTTTCATGAAAATATATTTATAAAAGTAATTTCATAACCTCAACCGGCCATTTAGTGTGTATATCACGTAATATTAAAACCGACTTTAAGGAGCGCAAATGTATTTCAATTCAAGTAAATATTACACAATCAACTTGTAAATAAGGTTAAATCAGTGAAAATCACTTCATATTTTGAATGTTTGACAAATTATGTATTTCAAAGGACATTTTTGACTTCTATGCGTTTAGTTATTGCTGGAAATGTGTTCTTAGGACTTAGAAGTTAAAAATATCCCAAAAATATAAATCGCAAATGTTTTTGTTATTATAATAATATTACACTTCTTCCAATGCATATGAATGTAACATCAAAACTTTGTTTTAGGACTGAATTATCATCAAATATATTTCAACAGCTGCAACAAAATCAGTGTATTCAAGTCTCAACCATAGTAGATTTCAGAGTAATACCATAGCAACACCAATCTCGACAAACGTCAAAAAATAGTTAATTTTTCAGAAGATAAAAAAGCTAATTTATTGCAAAAATAAAGTGAACAGGATACTGAAATTGTGAAACAGATTCCCAAAATCGCGTGACAAAGTGTAATAATTAATATTCAGTGATAAATAACGAGTGTGGAGTGTTAAAATGACCCCGTTTTGCTGATACAATCCGATTGACTGTAAATGTAAGTATTATTTATGGAAATCATATAACTAAATAATGTGAAGTGTTGTTAATCTCATAATTATGTGTTAGTTAAGGTGTTGGTGATATCATATTCAGTTCTTTGGACTTTAACTCGTAAGTGCAGAGTCATTGGAGAGTTTCAAGTAGGGCTTCGTAATTTTATTTTTAGCCTTGTAGTACGCGCATGTCTCTTGGTGCGTCTGTTTGTTTGTTCTTCTCAGCTCAGCGACGGTGTTATATATTATTCAAGGCTGATGGGGTGTACTCCGTTTCGTGTACATAGCCTTATAAAACTTGACAAATCATTGTCATAAAAAGACCTTGCTAATGAAACTCCTTTATGGTATTTACAAAAAAAAAAAAAGAATTTGGTAATTTATTTAGGTGTAATAAATTTCTAAATATTTTTTATTACTCAATACATTTCTTAAATTCTGGAATGAAATAATTTTTTATTCTTATATATTTAATAACTATATTCTACATATATTTCATAGAATAGAATCCATTGTTAAAATTGAAAGTACAATTTTTTGTTATTTAATTATTAAAATCCAAAATTCATTGTGATAATGTTAAAAAAGTAAAATTGAAATATACCACTTTTTAATAAATGCATATGGATGTATAGAAGGTACATACTTAATACCAAAATAACATTTTTTACAATTTTTGTCTGTCTGTTTGTTCCGGCTAATCTCTGAAATGGGTGGACCAATTTTAACGGGACTTTCACTGGTAGATAGCTGATGTAATAAGGAATAACTCAGGCTACAAAAAAAAACTGTTAGTTGTAACAAAGTTCGCCGGGTCAGCTAGTAATCTATAATATTCCTGAGATTCAATTGTACTGATACTCAAACACAAATTTTACATATAATAGTGACATTTTCTACACCAATAACTCATTATCTACCTCTCTTCAACTGGCATTCTAGTAGAGACTGCTAACAACACTAATTTTCCCTTTTTCCTGCAATTTGTTGTCTTTGTAATTAAATATCATTGTATAATAAACAGGAAAATAGCTTGCCAACTCATGCATGTGTCAATAATACTTGCCTTGCTTCATATAAAGAGATAAGTTTCATGAGGTTTTGTAGTAATTATTAAGTGATTATTGTGTCAGTAATAGTAAAACTAAAAGCAATAATTAATTTATATATGAGCACTAGCTGACCCGGCAAACTTCGATCCGCCTAACAGCTGATTCTTTATTATTATTTTTATTTTTTCAGCCTAAGTTACTCCTTATTACATCAGCTATCTGGTTGTGAAAGTCCCGTTAAAATTGGTCCACCCGTTCCACAGATTAGCCGGAACAAACAGACAGACAGACAGACAAAAATTGTAAAAAAACATTATTTTGGTATATGTACCGTCTAAACATCCATATGCATTTATTAAAAAGTGGTTATTTCAATATTACAAACAGACACTCCAATTTTATTTAATTGTATAGATTATAAACATACTTCAGTATCAATAAATAAGAAAAGATTGACATCTTATTAAGACAATACTTTTATTTTTGATTATAGGTATATTTTTAAGTTAAATGCATGAGAAAACCTCCTATATTATTGTGAGTGAGGTCACAGGCAAAAGCTGGATATAAATATCATTGGCAACCTTACACACACCATTCAATCTGTTTAAAGATTTTGCTGTATCTCAATGTGTGACTCAGAATGATTAAACTTGACCTTTTTCCAATGTAACCTTTTTTGTTATTGAAAAAAGAGTTTCAAGAGTGCAGTGCATTTGTTTTGATTAAAAACATGCATGTTTATATTATTACAATCTTAAATGAACAAAATTTATTGATATGATGGTAGTAATGTTTTCTGGTAAAGTATGTTTAGATGTTATTTTAGTAGGAGGATCATACTAAATTATATTTATCATTCGTAAATGACCTGTCTTGGGGATGATGAAGTAGGGCTCTAGTTTTAAATACTACATATTAGGTTGTCTAAATTTTTTAACCAAATAAACAAATAATCAACTGTCTACAACCAACAATGCCAACACATCTATGTTAAGATGCAAGTCCATTTACATCTTGATCTTACTTAGTAAGATGAGGTCATACTTCCTAAGAATCATTTTTGTAATGTCTGTTGTGTACTCAGATGACACATAAAATTGAGCCATCGGAAATCGATTATATTTTACAAACATATCAATGAATGATTAATGCTTTGATAAAAAGAAGATTTATAGGTAGCAACAAAATATCCTCTATTCATTTTACCCTTCTATTAAATTAGATGTGTAAACTACAATGGGTATGAAAAGGTAGAATAAGAAATATTAGTATATATTCCAGTAATCTTAATATACTGAATGAAATGGGAGAGTGCAGTTGTTCTATAAAACCGTGGCATAATAACAGTAAAGTTGCCTGATACATTTCCAGTCAAGATTATGTAGCTTTACCATTTTAAAACCAAAAATTCGGAAGAGGTGACATGATAAATTACATTAATTACACGCTTAAACATTATATCATTGTACAATAAACTTATATTAGATATTCCTTCATTACATAAATAGACCATAAATATAGTTTCGATCGCCAAATATACAAGTCTCGTGGCGTGACCGACCAAAATTTCTAGAAGTTTTTCGGCCCCATAAACAAAACATATATTTATGTACGACACAATCATTTGTCTCGGCGTGGGGATCGAACCTGCGGCCTGTGGTTTCAAAAGCTCGTGTTAAACCAACTGTGCCATGCAGGTTGTCAATTTCCCGATGATAAGTAGAATATCAATTCAGAGTGTACTACTGATAAGATATTATATCGAAACCAGCTACTGCAATCGACAATAGCACAGAAGTTAGGCTTGAGTAGCCCGCAAATTATAAACAGAAAAGGATATTTTGCTAAGGGTAATCAACACTTCAAGCTACAAGGATAAACTGCAATATTTTATAATTTTTCCCATTCTTGTGGTTGCGTGGAATTCAAGTCGTCACTCTTAATCAACCACTGACTATACCGCAATAGAGGACACAATATTTCTGATCCAATACCTAACCATTTACAGGCACGACCCTTCTCTACAACTGAGAAGGGTTCGCCATTAGTCCATCGCTCTGGACTATTGCAGGTTGGCGAATTACCCTATAAATTCCTAGTGAATGACTCTTAGATGTGTAAGATTCTTCGCGACGTTTCCTTCGTCGTTAAATAATTATTAAAATACACACATCACTTCACAATCTTGGAGATGTGAGTCTTATTCTTGATGCCATTACGATGTTTGACATTTTATGGATTCAATAAATATAATTTCATTTCATTTCATACCTAAAGAACTACCAATAAGTAAAGCAGTAGAGCCATACTGTGTACTAACTGGAGTGGGGTACGTAGGTGCTAGATCCACCTGAATAGCTTTTAAGAATAGAGTGAAGTAGTCCTGTCACAATATGTTCAGTGAATGAGATTGCAGAAATAAAAATTCTTGTAGAAGAATGTTCGTATTCGTTGGGCTATGGATACTTTCATACGCTGTAATTTTTTTTATAGTGTCATTTGAAAGTGTACCACACAGAATGTCGCTTGATGTGGATTAACTATAGACTAAGTATAGTAGTTTGTGATTGTATTAATGAGCTGCTCTAATTCGTAAAATTTAATCTTTGTATCAATATTGTCAACCATTTCTTGATTGGAAAAGAGCAACACTAGAGTTTCTTGCCCGTTCTTCTCTAGTGATGACTGCCTTCCGAAAAGGGTAGTAAACTATTTTAGAAATGACTGAATCTAAGTGATGATGACATTTTATTGATTCGATAAATATTATTTAATTTCATTTCATAGTTATTTTTCGCCAGTCGTATCTATTCAGACCGCACTGAATTGAACATGTCGATGCGGTCAATTTGTCGAGTCGTGCAATGTTTAATCGATTTGTTAGTCATTAAAATAAGTTTGCGAACTTTATCGCGGTTATTGTTTATTTCCGCGAGACAATCAGGAAATTGGCTTTATTACAATTTGTAACATTTGCTTTAATTATACACACATACGCTGAAGTTTAACCTCTCAGTTTTAGAAGAGGCCAATACTCAACTACGGATATTTATGGGTTCAAATGGACATAGATAGGTGTCTTTTCACATAATTTATTATGGATCTTAGATATCTGAGCAAAACATGATCATACCCATTAATCCAGTACCAGTAGTTAATCCAGTGTACATTCACAATGAATTATCACGTGCTTTAACGATGAAGGAAAACATCGTGAGGAAACCTGCACACCTAAAAGTTCTTAGGAATTTCTTTGGTGTGTAGTCCACCAACCCGCACTAGGCCAGCGTGGTGGACTAAGACCTAAACCCTCTTAGATGTAGAGGAGGCCCGTGCCCAGCAGTGGCACTATCATGGCTTTGTCTGTCACTAAATACATACATAGAAACTCACGCCTGTATCCCCAAAAGGGTAGGCACAGGGGCATTTCTGCATCCAAGTTTCGCAAGCTGTGTTTAAGTACCACGTGATAGTCGTATCTGGGGAAGTACAGTGAACACGAACCTTAAAATAGCAATTTGATAATTAACGTTTTTATCACGACGGAGGTCGAAACACTGGCTGGCCGACATTGCTAATTAACGCTGGGTAAATAAGGAAGTTGGTCAATGACTCCTTTTGAATCATTTGGTGACCTATTTATGACCTATTGATGTGACCCCCAAATTGTGATGTCATTTTTAAGCAAATAAAGGTTGAATGTAGTGACTACTACGGTTAAGTATTCTGTTCACAGCGTCGTTAGTCCTCCGACGTAAAGATATGGTCTGATCGAGAGGTCTTGGGTTCAAGCTCTAGGTCGAGCAAGGATTGAAACGAAGTCTAGAAATGTACTCTTTATTTGTCAATAAGCTTGCGGGACTAAAAACATATACATACATCTCACGCCTGTATTCCCCGAAGGGGTAAGCAGAGGCGCATCTCTGCACCCACATTTCGCAAAGTATGTATCGGTCCCACGTAATATGGGGCGAGCCTATTGCCGTTTTTCGGGCACATTTCCAGATTCCGTGCTGTTACCGAGAATTTCCTAATGGAAAAACCCAATAACACTTTGCCCGACCCGGGAATTGAACCCAGGACCTCTAGATCGCACGGCACATGTTCCGCAAGACCACGAGGCAGTCACCAAAAACAGCAGACGAAAAGTGGGTGTCCAAATGTACCCTTGTCTGCACCTTTAGAAATTGACTTGAATGTATATTTGATACCAATGATGCAACATCTGTATGTATCTTACTGTGACGTCATTACTGTGTGTGTAAATTTATTGTATTTTTTCTCGCTAAATATGATGTCTTAATATGTGAATAAACTTTTTAAACAATCCATTGCACTTTGAGTCTGTAGTTTGCTCAACATTTTGTTTATACAGATGTGCGAAGATTTACATAGTGCTATGTTATGTGTTATCGTTCCTTGTGTGCAGGAATATATGAGTTGACGCCACAGATATATTTAGAATGGTGTAATTATAAATTATTAATAGTTGTTATTGTTAATTGAGAAAGATAAAGTGTTATTACATATATTAAAACGACTATATCTTTATAAGGGCAGGCAAGAGCAAAAAAATACACCCAACAGCCACATACATATTCTGACCTCGCATTAAGATACAAGTCTGGTGTAGTGGGCATCAGAAATTACGAGACACTTTTCAGTCTTCACTTGACTACCTCGTGGCCTCGTGGTCTCGCGGCAAAAGTATGTGCCGTGCGATCTAGAGGTCCTGGGTTCGATTCCCAGGTCGGGTAAAGTTTTATTGGGTTTTTCCATTAGGAAATTCTCAATTGCAGCGCGGAGTCTGGAATTGTGCCCGAAAAACGGCAATAGTCTCGCCCCCTATTACGTGGGACTGATACAATACTGGCGAAATGTGGGTGCAGAGATGCGCCTCTGCTTACCCCTTCGGGGAAAACAGGCGTGAGGTTATGTATGTATGTACTTTTCAGTCTCATTAACACCCAGACCCGAAACAAATGCTTGTGAATTGAACCCGCGGTCTGTCGTTTCACAAGCTGGCGTTTATCTAACTACGCCACGGAGGTTGTCGAGTATAAAGTATGCCACCACACAAAAGCCACTGCAACTCCTGTACATCAGGGCCGACAGTGAGAAATGACATCGGGCGGTGAAGCTCAGCGAGTCTTTAAGAACCTAGCATGTTTTTACCTCGCAAATTAATCATCAGCCCATATGCGTCCCACTGCTGGGCACGCGCCTCTTGTACCATTGAGAGGGTTTAGGCCTTAGCCCACCACGCTGGCCTAGTGCGGGTTTGCGGACTACACACGTAAGAGATTCCTAAGAACTTTTAGGGGAGATTTCCTCACGATGTTTTTTTTCACTGTTAAAGTAATTGATAATTATTCATTGTGAATACACACAAAACTTCGAAAGACAGAGGTGTGTGCCTGAAGTTTAAACCCGCGACCCTAGAGGTTCTCGATCGCGCGCCTAAACCTCGAAGCCATTAAATACGCAAATAAAATAATCAGAAGAATGTTTTTTAGTTGAAAATACATTGTTCAAGAATTTGGTTTATAGATCTCTTCAACTTATGTTATTAGTTGCCTTCCTGACAAATTTCAGCTTCATCATCAATAGCCCATATACATCCCATTGTTGGAGACGGGCCTCCTCTACAACTAAGAGGGGTTAGTCCACCACGCTGGCTTAGTGCGGGTTGGATTTTATTAGCCTTTCAGCTTCATGAGTCAAGTAATGTTGAAGTTTTCGTATTTAGTCAGTGAGTAGCTTTTATATGTAAATATGTCATAGATATATTCCACAATTGATGTCATTGCCGTTTCAAAATGATTTTATGTAAATATTTTTTTTATTGTTTGTCGCTCGTAAATGTAAATTGAATCATGTTTAAATATGGGTTTTTGATGGCCTTATTGGGTAGGAATGGTCGTAGCCGTTTCATGACAGTCTATATATTTTTTTAGACCTCACTGCACTTGCCAATGAGTTAGGGTTTTGTCATTGTGCCGGCTAGTGCAAAAAGACATAATTCGTACTGAACCATAGTTATATAGAATATCATCTAAAGATTTTTTGATGTTGCTTTTGATGCTGAAAACACATTTTTGTTGCTCTCCATATTTCTACATATATAAATTCACGCCTGTATTCCCCGAAGGAGTAGGCAGAGGTGCATTTTTGCACCCACGTAATAGGGGGCGACCCTATTGCCGTTTTTTTTGTGGGCACAATTCCAGACTCCGTGCTGCTATTAATTTCCCAATGGAAAAACACAATAACATTGCCTGACTCTGGAATCAATCCCGGGACCTCTAGACCGCACGGCATAATATACTTGTACTGCGAGATAACGAGACAGTTCGAGAATCTCCATATTACTTATTTTTAGCAATTCAGATTATGGTTTCAGTTTAAAATTAGAGTGAAGCTTTCTAGTTAACACCGACCTTCTGGTTTGAACTAATTGAACTTGGTAGTGACCACGAAGCTGTGGCTCCGCAAGCCACTCGTGGTTATAAAAGGGATAGTATGGCGCATAAATACGACGTAAGTGTTTCAAGTGAGATTAATAACAATGAGTGCGTGTGTTGTATCGCGTAGATTATTAATAGGCTGCATTCCGAGCCCACGTGCACTTGCGGCCAGTAAGTTAGACGCATTTTGCTAAATGCGTAACAGTTGTTATCATTTGACTGCCATATAGTTAACTTTGCTTTTTGTCCTATTCCACCGCACGCTTGCAATTGAATCTCGTGTACACCAGGATCGATACGATCGAACAAACGAAGCTTGTCTTGACCCGCAATGATTTATCAAAAAAGAAATACTCGGGAGAAATTGGAAACAAAAAGTTGTCCACTCCATTCCGGAGTAAAAAGACAAATGAAATGAAATAATATTTATTGAATGTATAAAATGTGAAATACATCACTTAGATTCATTCATTGCAAAATTTTGTCTACCACCCTGTTCGAAAGGCTGTCATCACTAGAGAACGATAAGAAATTCTAGTGTTGCTCTTTTCCAATCAAGAAAATTCCAGAATATTGGAGTATGAGGTGTCATCCTCAATGATTTTTGTGAAATGTACAATTGGATCTAACCCCGACACTACATGGTGGTGATGCCAATATCTGAATGAACATCTATATGAACCAATATTATTGCGTTTGGAGAGAGATTTTGGGCGATCCCCATTTGTTTGTGGTTAGATATTACTATCCGGGATAGCGATCAACGAATATAAAATGTAAAATCCGTCAGTGTGACGCATATGTATATACTAAGTGTTTGGTGTCGTTTGGTACCATTAAGCCGGCATTATTCTATAAACCAGAAGGAGATGATCGGTTCTGGTAACCGATACTAGCTTTTATTACGAGGGCAATATTTGTCTCTAACTAATATCGAACCCGCAACCTCCCGTTTTACAGCTGTTTTGTAATAAATCCAAACACCAAGGCCGTCAAACAAAAGCAAAATTACGTGGAATTCGTAAAGCGATTTTAGCGGGCACGGAAATCGAACGCGTGACCTATCTCTCACGCGATACAATGCCGTAAAAATAATCGCTGAGTCATTGTATTTGAGTGCAAATTGACATGATACGAAGCGAACAAAGTGTGTATTAATGAGATGAGATCATCGGGGGGTCGGGATGAGCGCGCTTGGATGTTACGTAGGCGTCTGCGGGGGACACATTACCTATTACACGTTCATGTTGTCCTGGTAATAGAAAAGATTGGTGGGCTATTTGTGTTGAAATCACACACCTAAACTCACGCTGTATTTCTGACGGGGTAGATAGAGTTGAAATAGAGGGTTCTTTAAAGTTTTACATTCGACTTGTTACGCCGAAAGAATAAGTGCTTGAGGGATTTCTTTTACATACATACATAAACTCACGCCTGTGTTCCCCGAAGGGGTAGGCAGAGGTGCATTTCTGCACCCACATTTCGCCAAGTATGTATCAGTCCCACGTAATAGGGGGCGAGCCTATTGCCGTTTTTCGGGCACATTTCCAGACTCCGTGCTGTTACCGAGAATTTCCTAATGGAAAAACCCAATAACACTTTGCCCGACCCGGGAATCGAACCCAGGACCTCTAGATCGCACGGCACATACTTGTACCACGAGGCAGTCTAGGATTTCTTTTACTGAAAGATAAATACGCCCATCAGTCATATACATAGTTCTGACGTCACACTAAGATACAAGTCTTGTGTTGTGGGTATCAGAAACTATTAGAGACTGTTCGCTCTCACAAACACCCAGATCCGAAACATATAATTATTGTGGAGCACACAAACATTTGTCTCTGTACGGGGTTAGAACCCGCGATCTCTCGTTTCGCCGGCTGATGTATAGCTAACAGTGCCACGGGGCTTACAAACTTATATAAAACCTGACTGCTTCGTGGTCTCGCGGCACAGGTATGTGGCGTGCGATCTAGAGGTCCCGGGTTCAATTCCCGGGTCGAACAGTATGTAGTCTGGAAATATGCCCGAAAAAGGGCAATAGGCTAGCCCCCTTTTACGAGGGACTGATACATACTTGGCAAAATGTGGGCGCAGAAATGCACCTCCGCCTACTCTTTCGAGGAATACAGGCGTGAGGTTATTGACGTATGTATATAAACCTGATTGCAGCTACGCATAACGCCAATAATAAATAAAATATTTATTTATTTATTTATTTACACTTTATACATATATTATGTAAAGGTGGACTTAATGCCTGAGGCATTCTCTTCCAGTCGAACCTTAGATGGTGCAGAGATGAAATATCAATGCTAATTATAAAACGGTAGTACACGATGGATACTATCTATGGTAACACGACACTGCCCCTTCCGTTGTAAGTGGCGCTTTGATATGCGCGTGCGCAGATTAATCACTACACGCAAACGCACACATGTCGACATTGAATCACTGTCAACTATTACTTGTGTTTTAGATATAGTATTAGTACTGTATTTATGTTTTTTAATAGCTGATAATAAATAACATTTAAAATATAAAATTTTGTGCATGGAAATTTGATTTAGGTAATAATTTTTTGAAGTTATACTTCTTTAGGCGTGTCATGAAAAATGATAGAGTGAAATTTTAAGATGCGCGCGCATCACTGTAACACAAAAGTAAGAAGTTAAGGCTGCATATGTGCTCCAATATAATTGACAGATTGAAGCTGCCTATATGTTAACTGTAAGTGTCAAATGGATCAGAAAGGTTTAAATATGTTTCGGATCGAATATTTTTCAAAAAAAGTTTATATGTTTTAGCTTTTAAAAATGTAGAATAGTGAGAGTAATAAAAAGGGATTGACATATTTATTAGTTGTCAAATATTTATGAGTGCGTTCAGAAATGTAATGTTGTGTAAACTAAGAACTATGTATGTGACTGTTGGGCGTATTAATAAGTTTTACTTCAGTCTTGTGGTATAACTTCTAACGCGTGTACATAAGTACACACACACACACTTTTTTATCGACTGCTTGTTGGTCCCGCGATATAAGTGTAATGTATGCAATCATGTGGTCCTAGATTTGAGTCCCGTGTCAAAAAAAACGGCAACAGATTTGCGTCCTTTTACTTGAGACTTACATCTGGCAAATGGTGGGTATAAAAGAACACTGTCTACACTTTCCGAGGATCAAGCGTATGTACGTATGTACCTAGTAATAACGTATGAAGTTACTCATGATTTTGATTAATCAGTAAAATTACGTCAAATACAGATAAAAATACAGCATTGTTTATGATTAAGATCTTGATTTGGTCAGTTAGGTACGATTGTTGTAAACAAGTGTAGCCCATAGAGTGAAGTCGCAATCCATTGATGTAGGAATTAAATGGCAGGTACATAATAATTAAATATACCCAACAGTATCCCACAATGAATTATCATGTGATTTAACGGTGAAGGAAAACATCGGGAGGAAACCTAGGCATCTCCAGTTTTCCGTAAGGAATTTCTTAGGAATGTGTATTTCGCCAATCTGTACTAGTCCAGCGTGATGGACTAAGGCATGACACTTGGCCGTAGTAGTTGAGTAGATAATCAGAGACTCTATTTATAGTGTTAAGGGATAGAGACCGACTGTCTCCTATTAGTAAGTGTTACATACATACATACATACATACATACATAACCTCACGCCTGTATTCCCCGAAGGGGTAGGCAGAGGTGGATTTCTTTTATATTTTTGACAGCCCCGTGGCGCAGTTGGCTAGACCCCAGCTTACGAAACGAGAGGCCGCGGGTTCGATACCCGCACCGAGACAAATGTTTGTGTGATCCACAAGTATTTGTTTCGGGTCTTGGTGTTTTTGAGAGCGAAAAGTCTCTCGTAGTTTCTGATACCCACGACACAAGACTCGTATCTTAATGTGGGGTCAGAACTATGTATGTGACTGTTGGGTGTATTTATATTGGGTGTATTTATATATTCTAATATGTCAATATTTATATTTCAGAGTATATGAAGATGGCGTCCGTGTGGAAGCGGCTGCAGCGCGTGAACAAGCGGGCAGCCAAGTTCCAGTACACCGCCTCGTACCACCGCGTGGACCTAGAGACATCGCCCAAATGGTCAGTGAAATCTATCAACAACTATAAAATCCATAGAATGCAGTGGCGGTACTTCTATAGAAGCCCACGTTACACGTTAATTTGTACAGTGGAGTCGCTTTGCCGTGCCAGTATAAAAAAAAAATTTAATGTCTAGTTTATAATTGTTTATTGTGGGGTCAGTATATTCTCATTTATATAAATAAAGTTTTAAAGCTTAAAGATTATTATTCGGAATTGTATACGGCAAGCTGGGCTTTTGGGCTTCTATGTAAGTACCGCCACTGATAGAATGTTATCTGTCATTGAGTCATTCTTACTATTTCTTAAATGGTGAAGGCGAACGTTGTGAATACCTGCACATCTAAAAGTTCTCAGAAATTTCTTAAGTGTGTAGTCCGCCAACCCGTACTAGGCCAGCGTGGTCGACTAAGGCATTATACTCTCTCAGTTTAGAGGAGGCCCGTGCCCAGCGGTGGGACGTATATGGGCTGATGATGATGATGATGACGATGATATATTTTTATTATTTGTATTCCAACCCATACTCATGTACCTACTGTCAAAGTCAAAGTCTAAATTATCTTTATTCAAATAGACTTTTAAAAGTTCCAAAGAATCGTCAATTTTAAACAATTTTAAACTATTACCGCTTCGGAACGCGTTATCGCTGTAGATCGCTGCGCAACGGCAAGAAACTCCCTCAGCAACACAATTTTTTTTTTTAACAATAAAATAATTTAAAATAAATTCGAGATATAATTACACTTTTTTAATTTGTCCTTATTTTAATTTTACTGGTAACTTCAATTGCAGGAAACCAAACAAGCTGAGCGTGGTATGGACGCGAAGGTCACGTCGCGTGGTCACCGAGCCGCTGGAGTGGGAGCCCTCGCTCAAAGACCCTCTCAAGTGAGTGTTATGCAGCTACCCTACATTTTGACAAAAAGTCAAACTACCCTACACGCCATGAAATAATATAATAATGATACAGGCACATACATAAAAAAATACTATGCAGTAAGATACAAGTCTTTTATCTTGGGTACAAGAAACTACGAGCGACTTTGTAGTTTTAAAAAGAAGCGACATATAATGGATCCCACAGACTTTTTTTATAATGATGATAATGCACATAATGTTACAACATGTTTGTAGTAGGATGAGCTGATCATACTGAATTATGCCGTCAAGTTAAGAAATTTGTTTTGGTGTGGTCAAAAATTAATTTGGCTGATACAGTCAATTTGCACTCTAGTATGTTTTTCTATGTAAAATACGTTATTCGGCAGGGGTTCAGTGATATACCCAGTGCCGGAGAACCACACGGTTGCCGTGACTCTGTTCAAGGACTCGCGCACCAACGAGCTCGAGGACAAGGACTGGACCTTCGTGCTTGAGGATGTAAGTATCCGAGTATTGCGTGCAGCAAAGTTATGTTGATTTGTGTATGTTGCGTTTTAGGATCGCCCTGTATATTAGTGATGGAATTAGTATTAAGTTGACTGTATATGAATACGGAATTTGAGTGAATTAAAAATTCTGGATTCCATTTCCGAATTGAGTAAAGAGTTGTTGAATTTTCTGTTAGGAATACTTTATTATAGTAGCAATTTAGAAATTTGAATACTGAGCGCAGGTAAATGCCCAGGTAATTTCTTAGGTGTGTAGTCCGCCAACCCGCACTAGGCCAGCGTGGTGGACTAAGGCCTAAACCCTCTCAGTTGTAGAGGAGGCCCGTGCCCAGTAGTGGGACGTATATGAGCTGATGATGATGATGATGATGAGTTATTAGTTTGACGTGAGATTCCCGCCGCCAGGTGTCGGTGACGGGCAAGCGGCGGCGGCTGGCGGTGTGTTCGCTGAACATGCGCAAGTACGCGAGCCTGGAGCCCACGCAGCGCCCCCTGACCCTGACGCTGGAGCCGAGCACGCACAAGGTGTCGCGCGCCACGCTCGCGCTCACGCTGCACTGCGTGCTGCTGCGCGAGGGACAGGCCACGTCAGTACCACACTACCTCTGTACACCCGCCTCACACCCTCCTCACACCCTCCTCACACCCGCCTCACACCCTCCTCACACCCGCCTCACTACCTCCCCACACCCTCCACACACCTTTCTCACACCCTGCTCCGACCCTCATAACTCCCTTCCCACACCCTCCCCACACTCGCCTCACATCCTCCTCGCACCCTCCTCACTCCCTCCTTTCACCCTCCTAACACCCTAATCAGATTCTCCCTTCTCCCTCCCTCCCAATAACAGTGATGTATTTGGTATTAACTTACTTGTTTCACAATTTCCAAAAAAAACCCTCTTATTTAGAGGCTGGCAACTCTGCTCTATATGTACTTACTTTAGTGTACTCATTTTCTATTGGTAATCTTCTGCTATAGTCTTTTCTTTTAGTTTTAGAGGTATTTTCATATTTATGATGTAAATTAATGAAGCTGTCTTAGGGCCTATAACACATAAATGCTGATTTTTCAAAATCGATTTAATTATATAATAAATAAGAAGAGTTAATTTGCACATACATTCTGCCATATGCCATTTTATATAATTAACTCACACTTAAACCCTAATTAGACAAATTAGATCGTAGTTGAACTAATCTACTCAAAACCATTATCACACTTCTATAAATGTTGTTAATACACCACAGAGACGAAGACATGCAGTCCCTCGCCAGTTTGCTGTCGGTGAACAACAACTCGGACATCGCCGTGCTCGAGGATCTGGACGAAGATGACTACACGCTCTCTGATAACTCTACCAGACAGGTCAGCCTGATATATCGAGAAAAAAAACGGTTTAGATTTTTTTTCACGAGTGTACAAAATCGATCTAAAAGAATTGACCGATTGTGATCGATCGGAGAAGAATCGATTGTCACGATTAATTATTATAAATACAGTATCGATTAAAATCGATTGTAACATAATTAAGGATGTATCGATCAATCAACAAAGAATTTTACTTGTAGCGTACAAGTATATCTTTTTTTAATGAGAGGAAAGGGCTAAGCTCCCCGTTCGGTACCTCGGGGGAGGCCGTAAAGGGTATGTCGGGGTCTTCGAACTTCTAACCAAAAGTCCTACGCCGGCATACCGATTAAAACTTCTCGGTGGCCGTCTTGCCCTTTTTTGACGGTACGATAAAAACAGAGCGAGCGCCCTTAAGCGTATGTAGAATTAAAATCGATTTAAAAATATTCAAATCCGAATATTTGTAATCATACAACCGTTTGTATCGTCTACAGTTTGATTAGTTTTAATATTTCACACACCTCTGACTTTTCGAAGTTATGTGTGTATTCAAAAAGAATTATCACGTACTTATCGGTGAAGGAAAACATCGTGATGAAACCTGCACACTTATAAGTTCTTAGGAATTACTTAGGTGTGTAGTCCGCCATCCCGCACTAGGCCAGCGTGGTGGACTAAGGCCTAAACTCTCTCGGTTGTAGAGAAAGCCCGTGCTCAGCAGTGGGACGTCTATGGACTGATGATGATGATGATGATGAATATTACAAAAATAATCTGAATTTCAGATGCTGGACCTTCGGCAGCAAGTTGAGGAGATGACCCAAAGCCTGACCAACAGCGACGTAGCGGCCACTCCCAACAGTGTGCAGAGCCTAAACTTCGACAACTCTCGCACCCCCACCGCCCCTATGTCCCCCGAAGCCGCCTCCACACCAGTGCCAGAGGAGACACCACCCACCAATCCCACCAACTCCACCATCAACAACTTGAACATCACCAATCTCAACTACACAAATTTCACGAGTACACCCAAGTTGATTGAGAACAAGCCGGCTCCGAAGCCCATAGATACAAGCCTAGATGGACTAAAGCCGATAGTGTTCAAGCCGAAGACCATAGCCAAGAGAAATTTGAAGCCGTTGGAGCTGAAGACCAATTTGAATGATATCAATCTTGATAAGAATGAAGAGATGGATGATGATAGTGATAAGACGCCCACAGCTGATATGGAGAGGCTGTTCCCAGGAAAGATTGATAAGGATAAGACTCCGGTAAGTTCTAGGTTAATTAAGGAGTAGGCAGAAATCGTGAAAGCATGACTATCTCTTAGCAGGTGTAGGTAGATGTATTCAACCATATTAAAACAATTATTGTTGAACTATTGGCTCGTAGCTATTTACTTTTATAGAAATCTCCAGTCTCCTTAAACAATAACTTATTTGTCCGACCTCGGAATCGAACTCCGAAACTTTTTAAATCTCCCGGCAATTTATCTTCCAGCACTAACGAAACAGTTTTACTGTTGTAAAGATTTTTGTATGTATGCCATAAAACAGTTAATTATCTAAGTGCCCTGATGATGATGATGATGACTCGTGTTCCAGGTGCAGGACCTGCTGGAGTGGTGCCAGAGCGTGACGCGCGAGTACAAGTCGTGTCGCATCACCAACCTCACCACCAGCTTCCGGTCCGGTCTCGCCTTCTGCGCCATCATACACCGCTTCCGGCCTGATCTCATGTCAGTACCACTCACAAACCACATACAGTCTTATACATACATACATACATAACCTCACGCCTGTATTCCCCGAAGGGGTAGGCAGAGGTGCATTTCTGCACCCACATTTCGCCAGGTATGTATCAGTCCCACGTAATAGGTGGCGAGCCTATTGCCGTTTTTCGGGCACATTCCCAGACTCCGTGCTGCTACTGAGAATTTCCTAATGGAAAAACTTGATAACACTTTGCCCGACCGGGGAATCGAACTCAAGAGCTCTAAATCGCACGGCACATATTTGTTCCGCGAGACCACGAGTCAGTCTTATACAGTCTTATATTCACGCCTATGTACTTTAGGGGTAGGCAAAGATGCATTTCTGCTTCTAAGTTTGATAATTTTTGTTCCACCAATCCTAGTTGGTATTAAGAATATTCTAATGCAATACCCAATAACACTCTAACCGACCTAGGAATCGAACCCAGGACATCGAGACCACGAGGCAGTCCATGTTCAAAGTGTTTGCAGTTTTGTCCAATTGACATAAAACGAGCGAATGCTCTATCCATATTTTATGAAACTTGTATCAACTTATTTTTTTTAGGGTTATCGAAAGCTGCCAACCCGTACTAGGCCAGTGTGGTGGACTAAGGCCTTAATCATTTCAATTGTATAGGAGGCCCGTGACCAGCAGTGGGATGTATATGGGTTGATGTTGATTATGAATGAAAGTTGCATTTTTGTTTTGTGTACATGTCGGCGATACGCCAGAATTATCGTGTCCAGACTCCATAATAACAGAAACACACACACAATATAGCTTGGTTTATTTTCAGACAATTTCTAGTATAGAACTGAACTAAATGTGAGCTGCAATGGCCGTTTTTTATAAAACCAACTGTCACTTAACGTTTAACAACTGCAACTTCCTTTATAACATGTAATTGAAATTACTGTACAATTAATTATGAAATATAGTTCAAAAATCAACATTAATATTATAATGAATTTTACATAAATCCAAATAATTTATTTTGCACATATAACTAATTTATTTTTATAATCAAACACTACTTTACAAATGGCGCTATTAACAATATGTAAATATAATCACATGTTATTTATTACATAAAACATAAAAATAATTGTCAGAATAATGTTATTTAATTCTTATTGATTTTACTTTGAAAGTTTCTGGAGTAATAGAAATAATTAAACATTAAATTAAATATCTCATGTTTTTAAAACAGATAAGCAGTCAATACAGTGTCTGATAATTTTTAGATTATTTAAATTCTCAGTTTTGTGATCGCAAATAGCTATTTAAATATTAATTATATTTATGTAACAATATAATCATTATATATTAGTTTGCGCCCATATACATTTCCAGTGACTTCTCCGGTCTGCAGCCCGACGATGGCGAGAGGAATCTCCGCACGGCGCTGGAGGCGAGCGGCAAGCTGGGCATCTCGCAAGTGCTCACGGCGGCCGACGTCTGCGCCAGGCCCACGCCCGACAAACTCGCTGTGAGTCATCATGCAAGCTGCATCATCATCAGGAGCCATCCATAAATTACGTCACACGAAATCCTTGTCACAGCTGGTCACATTTGTAAAACTCCCCCCTCCCTAATGTGACGTAACAAATTATTTTGCATTTTTTACATCAAAATTAGTGGTGGGCGATTATGAATTTTTGATAATATCGAATTACCTACTATTATACTAATGTTGATAATCGATTATGAAATTAGTAACTAATGTATTTTCATGATCGAATGTTGTAGAAAAGTCGAGACTCGAGAGTAGTAGCTCTTGTTTTTTAGTGACGTCACGATATTTTTGTCCCCTCCCGCCCCCTTGTCACACAATGTCCCACTTCGTCAACCCCCTCCCTCCCCTTTAACGTGTGACGTAATTTTTGGATTGCCCTAACAAGCTTTTATTATTATGTATGTTAGTATGTTACGGAAATTTTGGACGTAATTTTGATTCCCTTTAAAACGTCGGATTAACTCTAAATTTAGCATACTTATCAAGGATTTTCCCTATTTTTTAACTTATTATTTATTATATTTTATACATTATACTGGTCTTCAATTCCGTGCTCAACCCTGGGAACATTACATTATCCTGGGTTATAAAGCAGCCTATCATACTTACCAAGGTTCCATCTATGTCTGTACCAAAAATAATCGAAAATGGTCAAGTACTTTTTCAGCTATTTATTACACATAAAAATAGTAATCTTTTCTTTCATAATATTAGTGTGGCTTTTCATATAATAGGAAATTTTCACGTCTATTTTCTGAAAGATAGTGGTTAACTAATGAACTCAGTCCATCTAAGCTATATATAAAGATCATTTACCATCAGAATCGGCCACATTTCCAGACTCCGTGCTGCTACCGAGAATTTCTTAATTAAAAAACTCAACACTCAACACTTTTCCCGACCTGGGAATCGAACGTGGAACCTCTAGATCGCCCGGCATATACTTGTTAATTACATATACACATACATACGATGTTAATTTTTATTTATTATTTATTTTAAATAATTAAACAAATGGTATATTCGTTTCAGATAATGACATATTTATTCCAACTCCGAGCTCACTTCACCGGCAGCGAGCTGCAAGTGGAACAGCTAGGTGAGTCATTATGCCGGCCTACATGTAAACCCATGTAAGCAGAATGTATTTCGCAATGATTTCTACACTTTAATGCAAGATAATTAAATTATTAGTTATCATATATAACGGCGTAAAACCATATACTGAGAGCTATGTCATCGCTCTTGCATAAACAAGAATGACTCACGGGCGGTCGCCCTACTCCAGTGTCTATAACAAGACGCCACAAGATACAGGGCTATCTGCCTCGTCAGTAATTGTGAAAGTTTACTAAAGAAAACTCAAAGTATGAGTTATCACCATAAACCAACAGTTGTGACGTCGGCAATGTGACGTCACACATCTTAAAGACACTTCCAAGCTTCTCCTGCTCCAATATATCCAAATTTATATAAAAAAATAATTACTAAATAACTATCTATAGAAAACTAATAAAATATTTACATATCAATGTACAAGAAATGATGGGGTGACTGCCTCGTGGTCCCGCGGTACAAGTATGTGCCGTGCGATCTAGAGGTCCTGGGTTCGATCCCCGGTCGGACAAAGTGTTATTGGGTTTTCCATTAGGAAATCCTCAGTAACAGCACGGGGTCTGGAAATGTGCGGCAATAGCCTCGCCCCTTAGTAGGTGGGACTGACACATATCTGGCGAAATGTGGGTGCAGAAATGCACCTCTGCCTAACCCTTCGGGGAATACAGGCGTGAGTTTATCTATGTATGTATGATAATATAAATTGTTTGGTGGCAGGTAACGACGAGACGGAGTCGTCGTACCTGGTGGGTCGTCACGACACGGACTGTTCGCTGCCGCAGGACCTGTTCAGTCGCGAGGTCAGCATGCGCAGGTCCACCAGGCTCGACAGACCCACCAGGCCGGGGTCAGTATTCTAACAACTTTATTGTACCATTGTAGCAATTGTACTTAGGTCGGCAGCGCTTGCCACGTAACACTAGTAGAGCGAGTGGCCGACAAAACCATTTGAATCTTATGTTTATCTAAGTAGAGTTGCAAATGTTTTTGAATTTTTCGTTAACAGTACAAAGTTCGTGTTTTAACAAGTAGATTTGGAAATGTGACGTCCCCTCCTTCCCCTTTGTCACACAATGTCACACTCCGTCGACCCGATCCTTTATGTGTGACGTAATTTATGGAAAGTCCCTTATTGCCTAGCGTCTGATAGATGATTTAACCAGAAGAGGACTAAAAAAATCCTCGTACTTAATATTCTGTATAATTGCATGTCTCATCATATCTACGCTAGGAGAATAACCATTCTTTTTCTTTATCTTTCTATGAGGTACTGATTACTGAATGTACTGAATGTGTAATCAGTACCTTACAGCATCATCATTAAGAAATGTTCATGCGCATTCGTCGGTTAACGTTAGTATTAACACTTCCGACGGCTTCAAAAAATAAAAAAAACATTGCCTTCTTAATTTCCAGATCCCAGGAGTCGCAAGACAGTCGCCACTCCCAGGGTGGTGTGACGGCTCCGGTGTCGATTCCCGGTGCGGGCGCGGGTGGGGGAGGCGGGGGCGGTGGTGCGGGGTCTCCGGCGCGGGACGTGCGGGGTCTGCTGCTGCACCAGTCCAAGGCGCTGCTCGGGAAGGTGCTGTCCCCCGCAAGGGACCCCAGACCTTCGGCCAAGTGGTTCGCAGACCCCTTGAAAGTTAATGAGGTAAGATTCCTTTCTTTAGCCTTAAGGTTTTACTTGGAGTTTGGATTTTTTTTAATTGGGAAATTTTAGCGAGATACTTTGATGTTTTTGATGCAGTATTGTTACTGCAATTCAGTCAAAATACAACACTATTTGGCCTAAACTGTTATGCCATCTTAGGTCACCCAGTAATACCATTTAGCGATAAATGATGATAAAGATTTCAACATTATCATGGCAACGACTTGTTTACCATTTATTCGTACAATAATCGTCATCATCATCAGCCCATATACGTCCCAAAACTGGGCACGAGCCTCCTCTACAACTGACGGGGTTTAGGCTTTAGTCCACCACACTGGCCTAGTTTGGGTTGGCAGACAACATACAACAATCTAACAATATACTCGTATATTCCAGCCACCACCCACTAGACCTGAGAAACTGATGACGCGCAAAGAGCTAACAGATCCTTTCGGCTCTGACGACGAGGAGGAACAGCCGGAGCAGCAGAACCAACAACCGAACCAGCAACCGAACGCGCAACAGAACTCTCAACAAAACCAGACACAGAACGGGCAACAGAACCAAGCCCAAACGAACGGAAATAGTGAATCTGGTAAGTAGGTTTTTTGGTAAACAAGTATGTGCCGTGCGATCTAGAGGTCCTGGGTTCGATTCCCGGGTCGGGCAAAGTGTTATTGGGTTTTTCCATTAAGAAATTCTCGGTAGCAGCACGGAGTCTGGAATTGTGCCCGAAAAACGGCAATAGACTCGCCCCCTATTACGTGGGACTGATACATACCTGGCGAAATGTGGGTACAGAAATGCACCTCTGCCTACCCCTTCGGGGAATACAGGGGTGAGGGTATGTATGTATGTAAACGATATTCATTCATATGTCACTATTATTGAGTAACTAGCCGAGACAAATAATTTTAAAATATCGTCCAGTGGCGGTACTTCCATAGAAACCCAAAAGCCCAGCTTACGAAATTTCGATTAATAAGCTTTAAGCTTTGAATCTTAATTTAACAAAAGCAATTTGACATATAAATGAGAATACCCTGACACCACAATGAACAATTCTAAACTAGACATTACACAATTAACGTGTAACGCTTTTGGTCTTCTATGGAAGTACTGCCACTGATATGGTCATTACTCTTTACAGAGAAACCTGACTTGAAACCATTGTCAATAGAACCGGCAACAACAGACCCACTAACACAAGACTCGGACCAACCAGACCAACTGGCATCACCTGACCTGCCAAAACCCACTCCGGTGAGTATCAGACCTTATCATATTGTGTGGCTTTAGTGCTGTTAGACAGGTTGCCGTGTGTTTGATCATGTTTGTGGGATTTAGTGATACTCAACTGTGGGATAGTGTAGATTAACTACCATGGTAGTCGGTTGACAAGTAGTGTTAGTGAAATTTGAGTTTTGAATTTGAAAAAAATTCTTAAATGTATGCCTTTTAAATATTATATTGAAAATACTTTTACTATACATCCTTTATATAATTTAATCAAGATTAAATGCAACGAATGAATTAAATTTTCAATCTAAAATTAATAATGACGTGAAAGGAATATTTTAGAACTAGTAACTAGCGGTTTAAATAACGTCTTAATTAAACTGGTAACCTGCAATTAGCGCGAAAACGAAATGTCTGAAATTAAAGGGGTTATTACGTAAGTGAATGCCTGGTTTTATTTTATTTTCTTTAGGTATTAATCCTCCAAAAATTTGGGCATTTCGTTTATCAATTCACATCTGTATACTTCAAAATAATTAATAATCGAAATCCTATTAAAAATATTAGCGTTCCCCCCATATAACAGTTTGCTGCTAGTTATATATAGTTAGCATATTAACTATACATTCATATAAAAAAATACTTATTTCATTTCTTTCCATTGCATCATCGACATCGCTTACAAACAAAAAAAATCCCACAAAAACATGTCATGTTTGTGCGTGTGACGGCAACGCTTGTTCGGACAACATGTAACGCCTTGCTATTGGACGATATGTCGCCGCTTCGCTCTCATTGGTCGAAACATGTAACGCGCTTGAACGTGATTGGTCGCGCTCTGAACGCTCCACGCTGATTAACTGACGCGGGGCCAATAGCAATTGATATCGCGCCACGACGAGCTGAAAGAGCGAGCGAGACAGCTGCTCGAGGCTACAAAACGCGAGGCGAGAGAGAAAGAGAGGAACAGACGGCAGAACTCCAAAGAGGAGGCGAAGACTGAGATTGTTAATGGAGTAAGGAATGGAGACGCGAGCCCTAAGAAGGTATGTAGTTGTGCAAGTATTAGGCCACCAGGTCATTTTAGTATTCAGCTTTATTGAGGTCTGAGGGTTTTGGTTTGGAGTTAAAAGCTTGAAACTTATTGAAATGTTCAAAAAAATATAGAATTTTAAATTGGTAATTACTTTGGAACAGGCACATATGAGTATGGTTCTCGGTTCGAAGGCTGTGTATGTAAAGAATATTGCACGCTAGAGCCTTGCAAAGGTTACTGGTTCAAACCAGATTTTAATATCCTTCTGCCACCATATGTATTTTCTTATCTGTATTAGGCTTTTGTTAGGTTCGGGCTTCCTCTAGTTTTAAGAGGTTATGCCTTGGTTTTATTTCTATAGAATTTATCGTAGACAACTGTTTTTGTACTGTAATGCTTTGTATAGTGCAGTTCTTTTTTGTTTTGTTAATTAAATGAGTAATATTGTGTAATGTTTCAGCCGATGACTGAGGAGGAGAGACAAGCGATGTTGCGAGAGAGAGCGAGAAAGCTGATCGCCGACGCAAGAGCTGGTATTGTCAGGTAATTATAGCAGTTTAGTTTTTGGCACTCTTTGTCTATGGAAATAACATACATACATAAACTCACGCCTGTATTCCCCGAAGGGGTAGGCAGAGGTGCATTTCTGCACCCACATTTCGCCAGGTATGTATCAGTCCCACGTAATAGGGGGCGAGCCTACTGCCGTTTTTCGGGCACATTTCCAGACTCCGTGCTGTTACTGAGAATTTCCTAATGGAAAACCCAATAACACTTTGCCCGACCCGGGAATCGAACCCAGGACCTACACTCGGCACATACTTATACCGCGAGATCACGAGGCAGTCAATTTAAAAATATATGGATTATTATTAAAATGAACATGTGTAAATGTGAGTTTGTTTGTTCAGTCCCACGTCGCCGCTGTCGCCGGCTCGTTCCCGCGGCGGCACGGTGGAGATCATCAGCAAGCAGTCCGTCATGGAGGAACTGGCGGCCGGTCAGTACACCTGCACTCTTTCACAATTTACTTAATAGCATACATCGTTATCATCATCATCGTCATTATCATCATCACCACCACCCTAATTATCATCATCATCAGCCCATATACATCCCACTACTGAGCACAGGCCTCCTAAACATCTAAGATGGTTAAAGTCTTAGTCCATCACGCTGGCCTAATGTAGGTTGGCGGACTACACACCAAAGAAATTTCAAGGAACTTTTAGGTGTGCAGATTTCGTAAAGATGATTTCATTCACCGTTAAAGTACATAATAATTCATTATGAATACACACATAATTTCGAAAAGTCAGAGGTGTGTGCCTGGGGCTTGAACCTGTCTGCAAAATTATCGATCGCGCGCCTAAACCTCGAGGCCATCACTACTTTACATGCAATCATATAAACATACACACTTTGATCGGTTGCTTTGATGAGTTTATGTTATGGGATAAGTTTGAACTGGGACAGTGGGTTTGAGACTACACCTCTACCTACTTAAAGAAAACAAGCGTGCGTGCGTGCGTGCTGTTAACACTTTTCGGCTGGAAGCCTTTTTAAAAAAACTATTTTAATTATTACAAAAGAAATATTTATTGGGCTCTCCAAAATGAGGCAAGTGTCACTCGCGGGATGTGGGAAACGACTGACTTTAATTGTTACGTAAAGATATGACACTGCACAGAAATTGCTGACGAGGGGAATAGGGAATGAGGAGTTAGGTGTTATTATGTACATGGTTAGTATATAACAGTGCGCACAAAAAAAAAACAAGGGTCGAAATTAGTTTCAATATTAATTGTTTTCAGCGGGTGGTGTGGAGCAATTGGATGCCCTGCTATCCCGGACGGACTCCATCCCGTCTAGCCCTGGTTCCAGGAAAGGCTCCGTCAGTCCTGACAGATTGGGTGAGTGTGTAATTTTTTTTAGGAGCAGTTACGATCTTCGATATTTTTATGTCAGAAAAATGCAGTAGATTGATGAGTGGTATGATGAGGGGATATATAGGACATTCAGAATTTTGGCTTTTAGTACCATATTCCTCGAAGTATTGCTGATTAATATATATAAATCAAAGCATATATGTCAGCCCCGTAGGGCAGTTGGCTAGACACCAGTTTGCGAAACACCAGTTTCGGGTCGTTCCCCGCATCGAGACAAATGTTTGTATGATCTAAAAATATTTGTTCCCCTGTAAATATTTGTTCTCTCGTAGTTTGTGATACCCACGACACAAGACTTGTATCTTAGTGTGGGGTCAGAACTATGTATGTGACTGTTGGGTGTATTTATTATTATTTATTTATAATGTATTATACATTCGGATCACCTTATCAAAGGGCCTTATATGCAATGATTCCAATTAGCAAGTCTTCCATATTTACAGAAGACCCTCACAGCGAAGATACGAAGAGCATGAAGAGCGGGTCTCCCCTGGGCGACGACACGAGGAGATCTCCACTGCACTCCTTCTCCGCGCTGGTGGACAGACTCACGCCTGACAAGGACCTTGGAGACGAGGTATGTTCACTGCTTTGGGGCCGTCCAAATCACGTGATGCTTTTTTATCATTTTTTAACCCCTCCGTCCCCCTTGGTGATGCGTGGTGAGGTTTAACTAACTAACCCCCCTCCCCCACCCAAAATCACGTGTATTTTTAGTACCTACAAAGAATCTTAAAAATTTTAGAATATTATTTTTAAATACAGGTGTAAAGTATAATCTAATTTTATTCTGAAATTAAGGATCATGATAAAAATGTCTAGGCAGAAAGGTTGCAGGTTGTTTTTGACTGGCTTTTCGAGTTTAGAAATCGCGCGTTAAACGAAAAAAATTAATACATGTGATATTTTACTATAAGCTCCCCCCTAGTGATATATCGTGATTTTTGCCCAATTCCTCCCTCCCCCCTTTCGAGCCTCACGTGATTAATTGACGGCCCTCTCTTGAGCTCTTTAAGCTCCCCTGTTGGGTACCTCGGGGGAGGCCTAAAGGGGTATGTCGGGGTCTCTGGCCTTCCAACGACGGCCCCTTATTCTACTAACTTAATCGGTCAGTATTTTTTTCTAGATAAAAGGCGAAATAGGTAGGTTAGTTTTTCGTTCAGTGGTTAGGGAGCGTATGAATTCTGCACCCTGTCGTAAAACGTCATTGGGGTCGTTGAGTACTAGAATAGTGCGCTCCCATGGAATATGACTATTAATATATGGATATTAAAGCGTTTTCCTGCCATAAATTTATCAACTATTTATTTTCATATGTTATGCCATTTATGAGATACTGCAATGGTGCAGCGACTCAAAGTGAGTCTTGATCTCCGACAATAAGATTCTCCACTTCGATACCCGTACCCGTACCGTAGTACCCGTTTCACTGCACGATCCTCATTCATTCCTCTAGGTATCCCAGCCAGCGAAGTCTGTGGGCTTTTGCCTCGTCAATGATATTGGATAATGATTGTGTTAATGAGCTGCTCTAGTTGGGGAAATTTAGTGTTTGTATCAACATTGTAAACTATCTCTTGATTGGAAAAGAGCAACACTAGAGTTTCTTGCCCGTTCTTCTCTAGTGATGACTTCCGAACAGGGTGGTAAAGTAAATGTTGAAATGACTGAATGTAATTGATGTATTTGACATTAGTTAATTTAATTTGATAAGGTAATAACTCGAGGCGACAAAGCATTTACTCTCCTGGTAAAGGGTAAGGAGATTACGGTTTCGATAGACCGCCTCAAACCTGCCTACATATTAGCCGAGGGAGATACCCCCTCTACAGAGATACTTAGAACTCGCTCTGGACGAAGGGTTAAATTCCCGGACTTTTATCGCCCTTGACGGTCTCTGGAGGGGGGTGGTGTAGCCTACCTCACACACACACACACTTACTCAACGCACGATGTGCGAACCACACCACGCGCAGCGCCTTCGGAGACGCTCGTGCATGATCGTGCGCCTGCGCACACGCGTTGCGTACCTGCGCCAATCACAGAGCGACCCTACCAACGGCCGGACCCTGGCGGCAACGTGCGCGTGACCTTAGTCCGCCTTTGGCTTCCTCAGCGCGCACCTCCGTACTACTTGCTCTTCGAACCGTATCTACGCGTCTATATCTCCCGCGAAACCACGTTCGCTATATAGATCGCGACAAACTATTTTAGTTAAGAACTGTGTTGTGTGGACTATTTATATTGTGCTGTACTGTACCTATTTGTGATTGACAATAAACTTAATTACAAGTGGATCTGTGTTCGTCATTGCGGTGACCCATCATCGCCACCTACACCATTATCCACATGAATATTAGACATGCTGGGTATTGCAGGGCGGCGCGAGTTCGTACCTGGCGGGCGAGCTGGCGGCGTTGGAACGCGAGCAGCGCGCCGTGGACGCGCGCGCCGCGCAACTAGAGCGGCACCTGCGCGCCGTCATGGACGCCGCCGCAGACCCGCACGTACGTACTCACACACTCCGGAACCAGCTCCAACACTCGACACACACAATGGCAACCTTTGACGCACTTTGGCAACCTTTGACGCACTCCGTCCCACTTTAACAGTCTTTGGCGCACTTTGGCAACCTTTGGCGCACCCTAGCAACCTTCGGCGCACTCTGGCAAACATTGACGCACTTTGGCGCACTCTAACATATTCGTGAAAATCTAATGCACTCTCAAATACTTTCTGATAGATGCGCTATAGCGCACCCCTACATATTCACACAGTGCACGGGCGTCTGCTTCCTCCATATTATTGATTTTTGGGTGCGGACTTTTAACACTTGTATACATCATTATCAGCCCATATACGTCCTACTGCTGGGCACGGGCCTCCTCTACAACTAAAAGGCCTTAGTCCTTCACACTGGCCTAGTGTGAGTTGGCGGACAACACACCTAAGAAATTCCTAAAAACTTTTAGGTGTGCAGGTTTCTTCACGATGTTTTCCTTCACCGTTAAAGTATGTGATAATTCATTGTGAATACACACATAACTTCGAAAAGCCAGAGGGGTTTGAACCCGCGGCCGTCGTCATTTGTATATACATATACTTATGCAGTAATTCCACAATACTAGTGATTTATTAGTGAATTCTTTCTATCGCAACTAACAATTATATTTTGTTTCTTTCAAATCTTCTTGCATTTCTTCTTCTATGAATTATCATAATACAAAGGAAGTATAATTAAGATCCTTAAAACCTTTTTGCATCCTTCTGTATATTCACCCTGTGATCATATATTCATTATATCCTATGATTGCCTCACTAAATAGAAGGCTAGTTTAAAATTGACGATTCAAAAAATATTTTGTAAAAATTCAATTTGAATAAAGATAATTTTGACCGTGACCGTGACCTTGACCTTGACCTTAACGGTGACTTTGACGTTGACGTTGACTTTACTTTGAAGGAGAATTTATGTATCATATTATGTGACTTTAGTATTAAAAAGGAAATGGTTGTATATAAAATGAATTTTGCAGAAACACGGCCGTTTATTATTGTCATGCATACAAGCGCCCGTGGATCCGGTAAACATATTCATATTCAGCGATCTGGTAGTAAAAGGGCGTATGTTCATAATAGTTGGTTTATACATACGACCTTTTGTCCACCAGAGACATGTATTGTACTAATGATCGTTAAACTTCATGTTGTAAAGCTTTGGTAATTAAAATTACTAATTTTCTACATTTATACTAACGTAGACATTAATTCTGGGTCGTAGGAACAAATGATAGAGCGTAAGTAAAATATGCATTTTAAAAAAATAATAGGTATATAATAGCAGTAGATTATTTTAGATTCGATTCCTTGTATTTATTATTATTTTCCGTATTTGAGTTAATCAAGAATTGGTCTTTCGTATGCCAGGTTCAATTCCTGTATGAGTCTCAGTTCAGAGACAATGAAGGTCGATATTTTTGTCTAAAATCTACAAAATTTCGTGACTTCATACCATAGTGTTAAACATTCGGTTGTACTTTTGACTATTGACCTACTTTTGTACCCATGTAATAAAGCAGCTGGAAAAAAAGTGAATGGCAAAGCTTTTAAGTTAATTTGAATAATGTCAAGTTAGGTTATGTGTAATGGAATATTTTGATTGTGTGTCAGGAAGAGGACCGGCTGATGTCGCAGTGGTTCAACTTGGTGAACAAGAAGAACGCGTTGCTGCGCCGACAGATGCAACTCAATATACTGTGAGTACACGGCTTTAAGATTAGTTTATAAATTAAGATGTATTGACATGCGGACAGTGTTGCCAATTGTTTGAAATATTTTCCCCTAAAGCAATTTGAAAATTTACTAAAATCAAAGTAAAACGCCCCAACTTATAATAGGTGCATTCCACGCGAAGCGGACAGGTAAAAAATTCGATGTTTCCGATTTCAGTAATATTCGAGCATGTTCGTGACAGACTGCCTCGTGGTCTCGCGGTACAAGTATGTGCCGAGCGATCTAGAGGTCCTGGGTTCGATTCCCGGGTCGGGCAAAGTGTTATTAGGTTTTTCCATTAGGAAATTCTCAGTAACAGCACGGTGTCTGAAAATGTGCCCGAAAATCGGCAATAGGCTCGCCCCCTATTACGTGGGACTGATACATACCTGGCTAAATGTGGGTGCAGAAATGCACTTCTGCCTACCCCTTCGGAGAATACAGGCGTGAGGTTATGTATGTATGTGTCGAGCATGTTCTATTGATACATGCCCTTTGTACGTATATCAAACCGAGCCGACTATCAAGTCATAAAATTATGAATTAAAATAATTAAACTCTATCTTCGAATCAATTTTTAAAATATACCAATGCAATTAATTTATTTGAGACCACTCTTGCCAATTCTATTGTTAGGATCGATCTGAAGATACAGATTAGGGTAAATAAAATCAGGCCTTAATCGAATCGATACACAAAGTATGAATATCATCATCAATATCATCTTCTTCAGCCCATATACATATATTCCACTGTTGGAGACAGGGTTCTTCTACAACAGAGAGGGGTCCGGCGTTGGTCCACCACCCTGACCTAGTGCTTGTTGGGGGACTACACACATCCTATAGATGAAATTTAGTTTTAGTTTAGTTAGTTTAGTTTGTTATCACGGTCTGAATACACCCTGTATAAATATACATGTTTGAAATGAAACCATTGACGATGTATGTTGTATGTTGTACGTTGTATGCAGCGAGCAGGAGGAAGACCTGAGTCGTCGTTGCGAGTTGTTGGCGCGCGAGCTGCGCCTGTCGCTCGGCGTCGACGAGTGGCGCAAGACTCCCGGACAGAAGCGCAGGGAGAGACTGCTGCTGCAGGTACCACCACCACCACACCACACCACCACACCACACCACACCACACCACCACACCAACACCACCACACCACCACCACACCACCACCACACCACCACCACACCACCACCACACCACCACCACACCATCACACCACCACAACACCACCACACCAACACAACACCACCACCACACCACCACCACACCACCACACCTTCACATCTTCATATCTTCACATCTTGCACCGCCGAGTTGGGCGGGAGCCGTGAGAGGAGGGCTTAGACACATCAAGTCAGGGCTAAATAAATAAAATAAACCCAACAGTCACATAGGGTAAGGTTGCCTATATTGTACCAGCTAACGTACTTTACAAGCTGTCACAAAAAATATAAAACTTAAGAGGATTATATTATTAGAAATAAAATGGTTGTTCTATTGGTGTTAATATTTTATTTCTAGAAAATGAGGAAATATAAATAAAATTAAAATAATTAAAGTCTTAAAAAAGTCTGAAAAAGTACAATTTAGGAAACCGGTTTCCTTAATTGTACCATGGGTATCCTAAATTGTACTTCACGACCAAAATGAGATCCAAGAAGCGGGTATATTTGTACTATTGTTTGTAGTGGGGTGAAGTACTGAAGAACTAACAATCTGTGGCTGAGACTATAAGTCAGTTTTCTAACATACTTTATTGTGAGTCCAAAAATATGCTTTTCCATGTTTAACAAATGCGACACAAGCTCTTGTTCAATTTCATTTCGAAACACAGTTGGTATGCCCTTGGTCTAAGGCTTTTCTAAATCATCTTGCGTCCATTTATAATATTTTTCATCATCTCTAGACGTCTGAAAATATTTCAATCTATTTAACAATCGAGTTGAAGAACCACCATACCCCCAAGTACTAAATTGTACCGGTACATTTTAGGATTACCCTACCTGGTACAAATTAAGCAACACTAAGTTTCATTTTTATGCATGCCGGCATCATAGCCTCGAAATGCTAAACATAAAACTATAGTCTCAGGAAAGGACATTAATATGCATACTTTCCAAAAACATATAAAATAACTACGATTTACTTACCGTTGCCACAAGATATCCTTAGGTAAACATCAATAATATAAGATAAAAACGCCATTATAATTATGTTTGTTTACTACACTTCACTCTGTTGAGTTATCGAATCCAAAATGGCAGCGATTGCGGTATGTTGTTAGCACTGTTTTTTAGTTTTGCCAATTCAAAACTAAACATTATGGTTTGGTAAATTTCGAAATGGTACAAATTAGGAGCCGGTCCGATTTAGGCAACTCCACCCTATACAGTTCTGACCCCACACTAAGATAGAAGTCTTGTGCTGTGTATCAGAAACTACGAAATAATTTTAGTTCACACAAACACCCAGACACGAAACAATCGGTGCGGGAATCGAACCCGCGGCCTCTCGTATCACAAGCAGTTGGCTGCGCCACCGGGCTGTCAACTGTTATTGGGGGATGCAGGCAAACTTTTCGTGAGAATAAAGAATTCACATGCAGAATTAAGTTTAGACAATTACCCTGGGCGCATATACATATAGGTTGTTAATACAAGTTCCTTCGAGATACTTTCCTTCGTCACTAACATACAAATTCATTCATCATCATCACCATCATCAGCCCATATGCCTCCCACTGCAGGGCATGTGCCTCCTCTACAACTGAGAGGCTAGTGGCTATGCTGGCCTAGTGCGGGTTGCCAAATTCATTATGGTCACAATTTTTTATTTGATGTCAGTCTAGCACCCTTGGATATTGAGAGATTTGGATATCTGTTCTTTAAAAGACGATGAAACTTGGTTTTTGATGAATTAATATATTTAAACATTTTTCTTTTTATTATTTTAGTTAATGTTTCTCACACAACCCATAAAACTATGAAAAAATTATATATTCCAGGAGTTGCTGTCTGCAGTGAACGAGAGAGACAGACTCGTCCAAGAGATGGATGAGCAGGAGAGAGCGTAAGTATACAAATCCAAAAAAGTTATCTGACTCGATCAATTGAGTTTTGGACTTGTTTTTAATATTTAGACCTATTTTATTAAATAAAAGATATTATATCAATGATTAAATAAGTAAGACGCAAAATTAACAGTGTAAATTACAATAATTATTATAATAGATTATAATCAATATTTATGTCACTATTTATTTATTTATTTAACTCTTTATTGTACACATAAAGTAAAATATATATATAGGTATATAACCTAGAGAAAGGTACAAATGGCGGCCTTATCGCACATGGCGATCTTTTCAAGACAACCATAAGATGGATATTATAAAAAGGATATATTGGGAGGGCAGTGTGTACAGAAAAAAAAAAAAAAAAAAAAATTGATATACATACAAACAACAATCATACATACAAACAACATACTATCATTGTTAGTAATACGAGAATTATTATATTTGGCTATGTTTACATAAAATGCAACAAACAATATTTAGAAACAACTACATAAGTCTCTAAACAGAACAAAAATAAAGCTGAAATGAATATAGAATAAAATACACATACATACATAAACTCACGCCTGTATTCCCTTAAGGGGTAGGCAGAGGTGCATTTCTGCACCCACATTTCGCCAAGTATGTATCAGTCCCACGTAATAGGTGGCGAGCCTATTGCCGTTTTTCGGGCACATTTCCAGACTCCGTGCTGTTACCGAGAATTTCCTAATGGAAAAACCCAATAACACTTTGCCCGACCCGGGAATCGAACCCAGGACCTCTAGATCGCACGGCACATACTTGTACCGCGAGACCACGAGGCAGTAGAATAAAATATGTGTAAGCATTATTTAAATCATCTTACAGGATAGCAGATGACGACGAGATCGAAAGAAATCTGTCCCAAGTAGAAATACAAAGGAAGAACAACTGCATACTGCAATAAAACTGCTGAGCCGATAGTGGTGAAACTCTAAAGGAACTCTAGCGTTTCTTCGTGATACTGATTGGTGTTGTAATAGTTTGTGGTTCATAAAATTATAGTGCTACGAATTGTATTCTATTTGCTGAACAGGAATTAATGAAGTTTTCACCGTAAGTATATCAATTTCTCGTAAATTTGACTCGAAGTATACATTGTGTAAATTCGTTTCATATAGCTTTATACTAGTATACCAATGGAGTAATGGTATTCTGGATACTTTAAGTATTAGAACAATATTGGTAATATTGACACAAATAAAATTTATGTTTTTGGCTATTTTGACATATTTTAGTTTTTTAGACATTTATGAATGATGATTGTCTTTGCTCTAGTTCAACAAATGAATTAATTTGGTCTTTTAAAACTTTACTAAGTTAAAACAGTGCTAATCAATGTTAATAAATAAGTCAAATAAAGCCTAGTTTCAGACAATTAATCAAATCTGAGCTGTAACTGAGATAATATGTATTGACTTCTAATTAAATGAATCTTTTTGACGAGTTAATGAAATTTATACAATTTATATTTGAAGACATGTCCTTAATATTAATAATACACAAATTGACATGAAAATCATGAAGTGTAAAACGCTTTTTTAATTTAATCAGTCATAATTATAATGATTTCTTTGCTTTAATATTTAATTATATCATATTTAAATGTAGTTAAAATTGATGTGTTCAATTAAACCCAATTTTTTGATGCCAAGGGTCTATGAATTTTCTGAGTAAAAAGAAAACAAATTAATATTTAATAAAAATCTAGCAAAACTATCGCCATTAATTTGGGAATAAAATTATTAATATTACATGAATGTTCATTTTCAGAATCCTACATACATGAATGTGGGATAGAGGTAGTAAATTTTTCACACACAGTATTATCTGAAGATGTTTTAGATTTTCGTATGATTTTATGTATTTTTATAATATGTTAGTGATTTACAAAAACTATATTTTGTAAAATTTTACGTAGGATTTTGAAGCCTATAAAATTATTTTATTTTAATGATTTTATTTTTATATACATTTATTGATTAATTAAATTGTCACTGATTAAATTAAAAATGCTTTTTAAATTTTACATGCAAGTTTTAAATTTAATTTCAAAATACTAAAAAAAGCAAACGTTAAATGCAATAAAAATGACATATTGGAATATCTATAATACTTTAATGAAGCTTGACACAAAATAATTGTAAAACTGAGGAAAATATCAACATTTTAGGGAAAAAAATACGAATAGTCATATAAAGAGAATAACGTTTATTAGGCGTAGTCAACTCCAATAAACCAAAAATTATAAAACCCACTGTGACTCACCACTCAAAATTGTTAAAAAATACTAAGAACTAAGAAAATATATCACTATAAAACTAAATTCTTTGTATTTATGGTCTATTGTTGTTTGTGCAACAAGGACTATGTCACGAGAATGGAGTTAAGTCTATACTTAAACTAAGATATCTCTATAGATATCTTGAAATTATTGTATTTTTTACTAAGTGGGAAAACTTAAAGGCAAAGCCTATTTTCAAAGAAGTTTTATGGACGTGTCATAACTTTAATATGACATTTTATCCGTTTTTTCACTCCCAACATAGGTAATTAAATAAAGCAAGACACAATATTGTACACCTATGGGCTGCGGTTAACATTTTTCAAAATTCATAGTATGACAGTTTGATATATAAATAAAGCCCCGTGGCGCAGTTGGCTAGACTTGCGAAACGAGAGGCCGCGGGTTCGATCCCCGCACCGAGATAAATGTTTATATGATCCACAAATATATGTTTCAGGTTTGGGTGTTTGTGAGACCGAAAAGTCTCTTGTGGTTTGTGATACCCACGACACAAGATTTGTATCTTAGTGTGGGGTCAGAACTATGTATGTGACTGTTGGGTGTATTTATTTATAAATGAAGTTAATTGGAGTTGAATACGCGCCAGGCATTGAGGCCTCACCGCAATACGCGGATAATACTCATTACATTGTTTCCTATAATTATTTTTTATACATAGATTTAGTAGTTTAGCGTTTTATCTTTGTACTATAGTAGCGTGGCTGGATATCGTTAAACGTATCGATATCAATCGATGGCGAAACAAAATTATTGCCACCTCCCTAATCCACCATTATTTTTGGTAGGTATTAAGTCATATTTTAAAAGTAACGACTACGTAGTGTAGTGTTTAGAATGTCAATTATTTGTAATGTGACTAATTTTTTTATTTCATTTACGCCTATCCACTGCGATAAGTTAATGAATGCGAAATATGGCGTTACATATTGCATCTTGAGGAAGGATCTTAAGCAAATCCATAACCGAGCATCTTGAAATTATTTAAAATTGGAGACATTAATTGTAAAATAAACATTAAGAGCAACATGAACTAGTCAGCCTATTGGAAACCCTGTGATCAAAAATTTTGGTAAAATCTTAGTTAATACATACTAATTTGTCAAACGCCATCAATTGCTATCGATATGTTATTTAGTATAAGAATTTGCCATAAATTATTGCTTAATAGCAAAAAATTCAATGAAATGTATAATGACAATTCAAATAATATTTTTAAATATACCTTGCTTAAAATATGATGAACCGTCATAGTCTTCTTACAAGTTAGACATAATAATATATGCGCAAAGAGTAGACTTGGCAAGTCCAATTCTTGT
Source organism: Hemaris fuciformis (assembly GCA_907164795.1). Taxonomy (NCBI): domain Eukaryota; kingdom Metazoa; phylum Arthropoda; class Insecta; order Lepidoptera; family Sphingidae; genus Hemaris; species Hemaris fuciformis. Next base: position 8,601,011 of record OU015457.1, on the reverse strand, counting down.
TGTATACAACGGTGTAGCAAAACATCGTACCAGTAGAGTAATGAAAGATTTTTTTGTCCTCCTCAATCGATACCTACAGTTTGGACTTTTTTTAACGAGAGGAAACCGCCTTAAGCTCCCCTTTCAGTACCTCGGGGGAGGGCGGAAGGGGTATGTCGGGGTCTCTGGCCTTCCAACTCGACGCGCGGAACAATTGTCCGTGTACCTGAGTTGGGGCCCTAACCAAAATCCTACGCCAGCATACCGACTAAAACCTCTCGGTGGCCATCGCGCGCATTTGGGGCGGTCTACGGCATCGCAGGGCGAGAAACCCTGCAAGAAATTTGCTCGTAGAAACTTTTGAATGGATTTGTCAACTCTTCTCTTTAAGCAGACCACTATCTTTGTAAAATAACTTCAATGTGTCTCTTGCACTGTTATTAGATACGTCAATAAATGGATATTGGTATGAGTCACCGGTACACGACTATTTATAATATACTTAGTATCAATAGAGTATTTGATTTATGTTTTAAGACATACATACATACCATCATAAATATATCGGGTTCACCCGATATCATGACATTTATTTAAACTACTTGTTTGTGACGGCTTTCCCTATCAAAGTACAAAATTGGAGCAAAAAGCGCATAGTAGTTTTGCCAAGAAACGCGTTTAAAGATTTTTAAGGTTTTCGTTTTTGCCCTTACGCTTCTTTTTGTAGGTAAATAATTAACTATTTATATGATATGACATGTTCAAATAAATTATTGTTTTATTGACTTACATGTTGTGTGAAAAATTAATTGTATTTTGCTTCTATAGCAAAAAGCGAGTGCATAAATTATTTTTTGCTTAGTTATGTACTTGGTTTAATTAAATAGCATGACGTCAGGGTCGCCTGCGTTAAATTAATTCGTCGTCGTACAGTCACCGGTGACTCATAAAATATTAACAATTTAGTACCCAATTCTCTGGCGTGATATCTATTGGTTTAGTGATCCGCCTTTCCACTCAGTCTCTTCGGCCGGTCTATAGTAAGTTATGCCTACGTATCTTCCTTCTGACAAAGTCAACGCTTTTCATAGTTCAATGTGTTTAGAATAATAAATAGGGTTTTATATTGCAAAATATATTTGATCAAATATTGTGACCATTATTAAATGATGAATTGTATTTGGTATAGATTTGACTGGTGACTCATAAGTACTAAACTTAGAGATTTAGGACATGTTTCAATATGTATTTTATTAATTATTTTTCATAGTTTAAGTACAAAGTTATTATTCATGTTTTGTTTAGTGAAATCTTGATACATTTTCAAGTTATTTCATAGCAATTTTGTCAGATATTTTGCAATATAAACTTCAATGTATAAATATACGCAGCGTGCGGCCACGGTTAGTATTAAGAGTTAGATGCTTAATTTTATATTTAATTTCACCAAAGAGGAATCGCTTTTTACGACACAGGCCACCCTTTCCCCTTCAAATCCTTCTGTAAAATACAGTGATAAATAAGTACAATTTGCCATAGATTTTCGTTCGTAAACCTACGTTTAGTGTAGATTTATTTTTATGCAAATTTTTAACGTTTCCATGCGATTGAAGACTTTTAATATTCTCATTTAAAGACGATTTAAAATACATTTTTTGCGTCATGCGAATTCAACGCAAGGAAACGGTAGTTATGTGAACGATGTAAATAGTTTAGATGCTAAATAAATATTTATTTGCGGATCTTTTTATTTGAAAACGTCTTGCCTATGTTTAGTTTTTATACGTAAAGGTAAGTTGGTCCAGTCAGCGTTCAAATACGCTTGCAATTAACAATATCTTTGAAACTGCCGTATAAATAAATTTTGATCTATTTATTGACGATAAGAAGAATTTTAGGTTAACAAAATGGCGGAATTGGATCTCAAGAGTAAGGAAAGCATACGCTGGCTGAACCGTGAGGATAAATCGTGTAGTTTTAATAATAATACACTTTGATGTAAGGTAATGCGCGGAAGGTGCTAAATTCGATATAACATAAGCGTTCACTCGCCGGATATATGTGCAATTTTAATAGTATTCTCATAACTAAATTAATGTCAGAATTATTGTCAAATTACATTTATCGTAAGCGTAGGAAAAATCGCATGAAAATATGAGTCACTTGAAGCCAATCGTCAAGTTTTAAAATAAATGATCTCTTTGCCAAATTGCAGTAACTAATTACTAATGTCTTGTTCAAGAACTATTTGTCGTACTAAAATTAATAGAAATCTATTGTACTGTCCGAAAATAAATGTATTTAATGTAGGAATAAATTTTGCTTTTACGAATGAATTTGGCTTTTATGAATTTAAAATCATTCGGTTACAAATATGAAGTATTTAAGTATTTTCTTACATTTTAATTGTCAGAATATTTTTTTGCGTATTAAATAAAAATTTTGTTAATCATTTTGAAATAATCGTAATGAAATATACTAATTATTTTACTGGTTTATTAGTATTTTAAGTGATGAAATAGCGCTTAAATTGAGACAAATACTTCAATGTAAGCTTATACGTATGTGTTGCCATCAACAGGCGAAGAGCTTAATGTATGTAGACAAAATTTAGTTTCTGCATCACGTGTGTACGTAGTTCGAACACGAATTCACTAAATATGGTATTGGAGGCCACGTTTAAACTGCTTTAGAATTTAATTTGTCACTTGGAATTTGTTTTTACATACGGGTAGGATAAAAAATGCGACCATCACACCAATTTTTGTAGTATGGTCCAAATAATGAAATTACGACAAAACTATTTTTTTTTTTACTGTTGAGGACTATTAAAAGTCTTTCATGCAGTCTTTTAGAATTTGTTCTTGATTATGATGATTTGAGGCAATAGTCTACCACACTGGCCTACTGCAGAATTCTAATTAAAAAATAAAATATTCTAAATAAATAATACATGAAAAGTTAATTTACATGACAGTTAAATTTCAAAACAAATTCATATTAATTCTTTTAATCATAGGTAAACAGTATTATAAGAAAATTTTAGATAAACTAGTGAAATTCACTAAATATTTCCAATATAATTTTACGGTATAAGCAGTTTGTGCGTGGTCTCCAATATAAAATAGACGAATGTAGTAATTGAGGGTAGTATGAAGCATTGGGTGTTGTGTGGAGCCGCCGTCATGTACTCATCTTATATCCGCGCTATTATTGTATAAATATCCATTAATAATAATAAAGCGACGTTGTACAATATTGGAGTTTTATTTACAACCTATAATCATCATACTAAGGACTATCGTACTAAGAACTTTTAGGTGTGCAGGTTTCCTCAAGATGTTTTCCTTCGCCGTTAAAGTACGTGAATCACAAAAAAAGTGTGTGTGTACTTATGTACACGCGTTAGAAGTTATACCACACGACTGAAGTAAAACTTATAAATACGCCCAACAGTCACATACATAGTTCTTAGTTTACACAACATATTACATTTCTGAACGCACTCGTAATTTACATACATTTAATTGGGCGCATTTATAAGTTTTACTTCAGTCGTGTGGTATAACTTCTAACGCGTGTACATAAGTACACACACACTTTTTTTTTAATGTAGAATAGTGACAGTAATAAATTAAAACTAAAATTGAAAATAAGAAAATGTCAATTATGTTCTACGCAACTACCAGGACATCATAAATCAGCAAGGACAAAGTACTAGCATTAAAAACTGTATACTCGTATAATCCATTCGAAATTTAAACCACGATGAATTAAAAACAAAACTTATTAATGATAGCATTTCACCTCTCTAGCTTTCTGAATGCCTAGTACCATTAATGAGTCAGGTGGCTTAATAACTCGTCCTTTTGACCGGAAACGACACAAATGCAGATTAAATAATGCAGCCAACATGACGCGCGTAGTGCAGTGTGAACTTTGCTACAATGGACATTTTTTTTTTCGAGACTTAATAATGAGCGGTTAAGCAGACAACTTCATACTGTTAATTTTGTGTCACAGATGCGCGCGCATCTTAAAATTTCACTCTCATCATTTTTTCATAACGCGCCTAAAGAAGTAAAACTTCAAAAACACTGTGAATGCACACACGACTTCGAAAAGTCAGAGGTGTGTGCCTGGGGTTTGAAGCTGCAACCGCCGAGATTCTCGACCGCGCGCCTAAACCATGAGGCCATCACCATAATATTATATTATCGTTATCATCAGCCTATATACCTATGTCCCACTGCTAGGCACCGTCCTCCTCTACAACTGAGAGGGTTTAGGCCATTTTGTAAATCCGTTTTTAAGCGCAACTTCAATTGAAATAAAACACACAGGAGCTTTGTAAAATGTTTATTTATTCGTTGTACAAGCAACTATAATAATTAATAATATTATTATATTAAAATATCATAACTTAATAACAAAATTCGTTAATAACTTACAAATTGTACTGGAAGAACTGTATTATTATTGCATTTGAACAATAAACGAGTAATACCACTTTTATAAATACTTTCCCGACAAATGAATCGGGCTTGATATTATAAACGCAAATCTGTTGATTTAATTCTTGCCATATACCATGTTACAGTCAGTCACAACAGATTATAGGAAAACATTAAAAAGTCTGGTATGTTCCATTTTAAGTAATGAAACGAAAATATAATAATTTAGGTATGTACAATTTTGATAAATATTTGCCATTTTCTTTGGATTGATTTTTTTTACTAAAATCATATTACGTCAAGAATTAGATCAACATTTTAAGTAAATAATTGTTTTATATTTCCAAATATATAGATATAAAGCTGAATTTTTAAATACAGATCAAAGAAAAATTGGGCAGTGATGTGACTTGTATATACTTGCGATTTTTTTTTTAATAAATATGCTTTATTTCTGAATCTTGGCTTACTAGTACACTTAAGTTTTGGTCAAAATTTGGTTATATTTAAATCTCTCTAATAAAATTTCAAGCTTCTAAGGCATTTTAAACTTGAATTTACATCATAACTAAACTTTTTTCTTTCTTAAATCCACCATTCTATTATAGAACGGCTAAGTAAAACTAATAGGTACCTAAAGGAATTTAGATGTATTTCCCGACTATGATTGTATAAGACCAGTATGGTTGACTAAGGCTTTTTCCTTCTCTATCGAGGAGAAATTTAGGTACATGAAGCAGTAAATATAATTTGTATCTTATGCATGAAGCCAATATGTACTTATTTGTTTATCCAAGTCACATCATTACAGTCTGCTCGTGTGAAAATGCTTATAAAACTTTACATGTTAATCAGCTTATAAAATTACGTGAGTATTTACTAAGTTGGATAAAAATGTCGTTTGGTCATATACAAAAAGATTTTAGTCCTTCGAACGGTACGAAATAATGTAATCGTGATGAAACGTTGAATTTGTCATACCATGAAAACGTACGTGTCTAAGGATTATCAACTTTATTCCGTACCGTTCAAAGTACATAATCGTAATTACAAGCACTTTGGGGCTTTTCATAGAGACTTATCTAATAAAGGACCTCTTGGTCGGAAACACCTTGAGAGGGTAGCGGTTATTACCGAAATTCTGACCAGCAGAAATTTACAATTTTTGACCTCGACAAGTTTTATATAAGTGGCTTTTTCAGTTTTATTTTTACGCTTCTATTGAAAGGGCGTAGGCAGAGGTATTTATAACAAGCTGGGTTCCACGAAACAGGACGCGAACTTTCTAGTTTTGAAATATTGAACCCGGAACCTCTCCATTCACGCTTATTTATGTCCATTGGACCAACGAAGCAATAAGTTTTCATAAAATCCATTATTTTTAAAGTAATTATAGTCACCTATATAAAACTTGTATTTTTATAAATTCTAAAAAGTGTCTAAAATAATCCGTTCAATATCATTCCAATTAACAAATCTACATTCACGCCACAACTCCAAAAGGTGGAGTGAAAATATATCCGTACCTTACGCTAGTAATGTGATAATTTGTCTATTCAATTATAATTTACGAAGAAAAATCATTTGTCCAATTATAATTACATATTTACATTTTGAACATTAATGGAAGTTGCTTTTGAGTTAATTCCATTAAATATTAACAATGAAACTGTTAAATCGGTAAATCCGTAGTTTTTACGATTTGTTTTTTGATACCCCCGTGGCGCAGTTGGCTAGACATCAGCTTGCGAAACGAGAGGCCGCGGGTTCGATCCCCGCCGAGACAAATGTTTGTGTGATCCACAAGTGTGAGAGCGAAAAGTCTCTCGTAGTTTTATACCCACGACACCCACGACACAAGACTTGTATCTTAGTGTGGGGTCGGAACTATGTATGTGACTGTTGGGTGTATTTATTTATTTAATCCGAAATTAACAATGTCATAGTTAATATTTAATGATTACATTGTAAACAACTCATTGGAAGTATATATTCCATATTTAATCGATTCAAATATATTTTTGGAAATAATTTTCAAATACTAAATCTTATTTTCCTACCATTTCCATATTTTCCTCAATTATTTCTCCAATACTTTTCCAAATTCACCAAAATACTTTCATGGACCGTTACGAATTATTTTATAAAAAATGTAAAGTCCGCTTACATGCGGCTGCAGTATATGAATCCGCGTATAAGGAATCGCGTTACACGAGTTAGTCGCAGTTAGTGAGTTAGTTATTGTTACGCGCGCGTGTGGTTGTTGGCTGTGACGGGAGGGGGCGCCTCTGCCTCTTCTAATGCGGCCTCTGCTTTCAGCTTGCGGTATTTACCTGGAAATTACAAATGGCGTCTAATGTTCACCAGGATCTACTGCAGCACTGAAGTGACACCGAGCTGTCACCGATCCTAAGACGTGACAGTGATGAGTCAAAACTAAAAATGTGTGCCGGATGATGATTGTAATAATGATGACGACGATGATGATGGTAAAAATGATGACGACAATGATGATGATAATGATGATAGAAACATTCTATTAAATGCTTGTGTCTTCGAACCGATAGACGAAGTTGTATTTGTACATCTATGTACGTTTCGTAACTTAGATCCTCTGTAGTAAGATGGGAACCTTTTGTCGTTTTTGAAAACATTTTCACCCTTAAATATTTCTGAGAATTTCTTTAATATAAAAAGCTAAAATGGGCTCCTAAATCAGGTATCGAACCCACCACATCATAATATCACACACATCCTCATCTGAGTTTTTGAATGACGTCTTAAAAGCAAAGGAAACTCAATAAGCATTCTGCAATACTACAAATAAGTGTATATTATGTAACTCACGCGCAGTCTTGACCATGATGACGCCCCACCAGATGGACCAGCCCCACCCCACGAGGCAGAACAGCACCGTGAACAGCTGGCCGCATCCCACCACCAGGTTTATCACGAACGAACCTGGGGACACATCATCCTACTGAAACCTACACACTTATGAAATTAAATTTCTATGATGTGTAGTCCGCCAAGCCGCACCTGGCCAGCGTGGCGGACTAAGGCCTAACCCCTCTTTTATAGAGAAGGCCCGTGCCCAGTAGGATAATAGGAAATGTTGTTGCCTACTTCACTGTTAAAATGCGTAACAATTCACAAAGTCAAGGGTGTACATCTGGAAGAGAATAAGATGCTATGCTCTGGTGGAATCTGTTATAGAGTAATGGAGAACTTACCCATCCTGTGCTTGGCGCCATCATGCACGCCGAACCTCGGTATACCGAAACACAAGCAGAACATGCCGCTGAAGATCGTGCCTGCAATCATACCATTTACATACATACATAAAAATCCATCTGTATTCCCCGAACGTGTAGGCAGTGCATTTCTGCACCCACGTTTCGCTAAGTATGTACCAGTCCACGTAATAGAGGGCAAGCTTATTACTATTTTTCACCATTGCAGACTTCGTGCTGCTACTAAGAATTTCTTAATGGAAACTCCCAATAACACATTGCTCGACCCGGGAATCGAATCCGGGACCTCTAAATCGCACGGCATATGCTTGTGACGCGAGACCACGATGCAAGCAATCATTCAATTTCTATTAAGGTTTGTTATTATTGACCAGATACGATGTTCATTTTACGATCAAAATGGTCATGAATTTAATCTTAAAACCTATTGATATTAAAATCATAAAGACTAATTGTTAACTAGATACGGTGCTCATTTCATTTTATATCTTTCACGATCCAAAGACAATGTTTCTGAAGACGCGGAGCGGTAATTGAATACAAAGAAGGATAACATCTGGATATGTAACATGACATAACAAGTTTCGATTTCGGAATGGAGAAGGCAACCAAAAATTTTAAATAAATAAATACACCCAACAGTCACATACATGGTTCTGATCCCACACTAAGATACAAGTCTTGTGTCGTGGGTATCAGAAACTACGAGAGACTTTTCGGTCTCACATACACCCAGACCCGAAACAAATATTTGTGGATCACACAAGCTGGTGTCTAGCCAACTGCGCCACGGGGCTGTCATTTTGGAGATACGGTAGAAATTCTATTCGGTAAAAACAGTCTACTAACCTAATTTACAAAAGCAAGTAACTTAAAAATTCTATAACTACAATTTACCAAAAGAACTGAACTAAAATTAAGAAGACCTTCATTATTCCCCTCGAAATTCGTATAGAACTAATCATCCTTAAAGCCAGGAGTTTGTAAAACCTTACCTAGTCCTGGGACGATCACGTTGCAGAACAAGCAGAAATATGCCAGGGCTATGGGCAGCACTGGGATGGCTCCTCTCATTACGCTCGTATGCTCTACCAGTGTGGTGTCTAGCTTCTTTCTCGTGTCCTGGAACGAAAAGTTTAAATAGCACTGTTGTTCTTGAATTGGACAAGCTTTGCAGCTGTTTAATCTTCTATACATATAAATAAAATTGGAGTGTCTGTTTGTAATATTGAAATAACCGTTTTTTACGAGTATATACGGTACACACACCAAAATAACATTTTTTACAATGTTTTTCTGTCTGTCTGTTTGTCCTGAACAAACAAAAAACAAATAATCTCAGAAATGGCTGTACCGATTTTGACGGGACTTTTATTGGCAGGTAGCTGATGTAATAATGAGTTACTTGAGCTACTTTTAGTTTATAAATTATCTTATTAAAATTACATTTTCCGCGCGGACGAAGTGGCGGGCACAGGTACAGTAGACTATGAAAGTGAAGACCGAATGTTTGGCGATCGCTTAAAAATAAATATCTGTGTTTTCGGATCTGAATTTAAAGTAATTTATAGAGATTTTTTATTTGGCTTACGGTATTAATAATTATGTCGTAGCAACCCCACTTAGCGTGGATGAGTGATTTGTATCCAAAGCACTTTGAATTAGATTGTATAGTGGTAGCTGGTTCTTTGCCAGAAATATTTAGTATGATCAATACATCTTTGTGGATCTGGGTGCTATTAAGACTCCCTCATCATCATCATCAACCCATACACTTCCCCTTGTTGGGAATGGGCCTCCTCTACCATTGAGAGGGTTTAGGCCTTAGTCCACCACGCTGGTCTAGTGCAGGTTGGCGGACTACACACCTAAATTCCTAAGAACTTTTTTAGGTGTGCAGGTTTCATCACGATATTTTCCTTTGCCGTTAAAGTACGTGTTAATTAATTATACACGTAACTTGGAAAAGTCAGAGGTGTGTGCCTGAGGTTTCAACCCGCGACTGTTGAGATCCTCGGACCTCGCGCCTAAACCTCTATCACTACTTACTACTGGTTAATGTATTTTACCTCATTATCTTCTTCCACATCCGTATCTCGTTTCATGAAGTCGGTAGTTAGAATAACTTTCGATCTTCTGGATGGTTGAGGGGACGGTGTAGGCACAGGAATGGACATCACGGGCAGAATATCAGACATTGTGGATTGATTTTGAAAATTAAAGACGTAGAATTTAATCGTAAATTTTGGAACTACCGATCCTATTCCTGTAGTATTTTCCCAAGATGGAGATAATTAAGACAGTTTAGGTATTCTAATTCCGGAAATGGAGACAGTTTTTAAAGTAGGGTTTTAATTTTTGATTACAGTTAGAGCACTAAAAGTTTATACGAGTAATATGTATAGTCTAGTGTTAGAACAGTAATATTATGTCAAAAATTAATTAATATTATTTTTTACAGTATTTAAATCTGTGTCTAAGACCTATATAGTTTATTATTGTATAATTATTTGGCAATATATGAACACATATTTTCTTTATTTTTTGAATATTTTTTATGTAATTCACATTTTGTTCAATTACGACTCCTTTGCCTTTTTAACGCATTACAGTGACGCGCGCGCCAAAATTCCGAATGACACTGACGTGACGCAAGCAATCCGCCATTGTATGTGTAATGGATATTGTTAAATATCTATCTACAATCGATTTGTGTGGCCTTGGGCCAACTGACCTGACCGAGGGTAGTAATTGGAACAATTTTGAAACAGGTGCTAATGATTGAATTGTGTGGGACACGCGATATAATTATAAGCATATTATGCTGGCCTAGGGTTTACAGTAAGCCTAAGTACCAAATAACACAAATAGCATACATTTCAATTCTTTGTGTTTAAGTCAAAGTTAGCTCTGATTTTGTGTATTTACGTTACAATTGACAGCCCCGTGGCGCAGTTGGCTAGATACCAGCTTGCGAAACGAGAGGCCGCGGGTTCAATACCCGCACAGAGACAAATGTTTGTGTGATACACAAATATTTGTTTCGGGTCTGGGTGTTTGTGAGACCTAAAAGTCTCTCGTAGTTTCTGATAACTACGACACAAGAGGGTCAGAACTATGTATGTGACTGTTGGGTGTATTTATTTATTATTATAAATAATTGCTTTCAATGACTATGGCTAGCACTTTTGTTTAAGTAATAACAACTTAAAATATCCGCGCGGTTGTTAAATATTCTAAAAAGATTTTTATGCAATTTATAAAGGCGGTAAAAACGGTCTATGATTTTGTGATGAATTTTCAAAATTGAGCTTCTTATTTTTTCAAGAACGTGAGTTCTCCTACAGTATCGTAATAATGGTACTTAGTTTCTCTGTTTGGAGTTATGGCGTGTCCTATACTCCTATGAGTGACTAAGGCCCTTGAGTCACCGTTGCGTGTGCCCGCATGATGTGCGGATAATATCCGACGGACGTTATACCAAGTCCGCCATTTTTAATGTGTCGGTTCAAACGTTGACATTTGTAAGAATTCCATAGTTTTTATTCTTGACATTTGGGGTCAAGCTACTTTAACACTGATTTTTAAAAAAACATCAAGTTAGAATTGTAGCAATGAGCTTTTCCGATGGAAATCTTATTTAAAAAAAATATAAATATCAATATGTAATAAGTATTGCATTTGTAACAAAAATATTTGTTACAGCTATATTTTTTCCGGCTATTTGGTATAGTTAACCCCCGATTGGGGAGCAGCGATTTAGAAAAGATTCCCATCTATTTATCACCTTTTTCTCTTACCGTCATCATCATCATCATCATCAGCCCATATACTGTTGGGCCTTCTCTACAATTGAGAGGGTTTAAGGCCTTAGTCCACCAAGCTGGCCTAGTGCGGTTTGGTGGACTACACACCTAAGAAATTCCTAAGAACTTTTAGGTGTGCAGGTTTCATCACAATGTTTTCCTTCACCGTTAAAGTGCGTGATAATTATTTGTGAATACACACATAACTTTGAAAAGTCAGAGGTCCCGCGCCCGCCAAAAATCTCGATCGCGTGCCTAAATCTCGAGGCCATCAGCACTTACCACGTGTGTTGATCTGTCTGTGTTGTGCCTGGGGTTAGAACCCGCGACCGCCGAGAATCTCGACCGCGGGCCTAAACCTTGAGGCCATCAGCACTTACAAGGTGTGTTGATCTGTCTGTGTTTGAGTACTGACCTCTGGCGGCAGCGTGGGCGAGAGGCTCTTGTTCTTGGAGAACTCGCTGGTGCGGCGACTCGAGCCCGGCCCCGCGCGCCGGCACGCGCCAGACAACCACGTCATCATCTTGTTGCAGCAACTGGCACAATAACACATATTGCACTTTTTTGTCGAGGATAAAAAACAGTAACCGTTAACAGTAAAAAACAGTATCAGTTGCTACCAACTGATACACTTATAGCTTACAGTAATACGCTTGTTGCAGCAACTGCTACACGCGTACACAGCTTAAACTTTTTTACTCGAGGAAAAATATGTAAATGTTGCAGCAACTGACACACCGACATAATATAGCTTATAGTAATAAGCTTGTTGTAGCAACTTGGACACGAGTACACAGCTTAAAATTTTTTCTCGAGGAAAAATAAGTGTAAGTGTTGCAGCAACTGATACACAACACACAGCGTACACTAACTTTACTTGTTGCAACAAATGATTCACAACACAGCTTACTGATACACAACAGAAAACAGCTGACTATACTTGTTGCAGCAACTTAAACACGAACTTACAGGTCAAGCTACCTTAACCTTTAAAGGGTCTACAACTTTAAGATAACAAAACTGATTAATTTTGCTATTATTCTCCTAAATTATTGTCGTCAGCATCCGTGTCACAGTGGGCTTAAAACCAGCTTGCGTAATGAGGAGCCGTGGATTCAATCCCTGCACCGGAACAAACATTTGTCTGATACACATGATACAAGACTCTTATCTGTGACTCTTATGTGTGCACCACGTAGGGCGCCACATTTAGTATTGATAATTATGAATTTTCAAATTATAACTATTGTTAATCATCATCACCAGCCCATATACGTCCCACTGCTGGGCACGAGCCCCCTCTACAACTGAGAGGGTTTAGGCCTTAGTCTACCGCGCTGGCCTAGTACGGGTTGGCGGACTACACACATAAGAAATCCCTAAGAACTTTTAGGTGTGCAGGTTTCATCACGATGTTTTCCTTCACCGTTAAAGTACCTATGTGATAATTATTTGTGAATACACACATAACTTGGAAAAGTCAGAGGTGTGTGCTTGGGGTTTGAACCCGCGACCGTCGAGATTCTCGACCGCGTGCCTAAACCTCGAGGCCATCACGACTTACAAACATAACAAACAAATATATATTCTTGTATAAATATACAATAACCAATTTGTTTTTACATCATACAAATAATTTAATTATTTGTGACTCGTATTTCTACGTCATGCAATAAGCTTGTATGTTCGTTGTTAAGAAATTAATATTATGTATGTACTTAAATACAATTTAATTATTTAGAAGTTCAAATACTACTGCAATGAATTGCTTCTTTATTTGACTTTGAATTTAAATTAAAAATACCTCTTTGGTGGTCGGTCGCTTAATATGCTGTCTCTCCTCTCCACTTGACTCTTTCTCCGTCCGCAGCAACCCGTGTCGCCGACAACAGATGGCGTTAGCGGCACAGCGCCTGTTGACATCACCTCAGCCATGCTCTGGGGTACAGAATCACTGACTCGTCGCCGACGTCCGCAACAACCACACAACACGTCGCGGAGTTTTCGCTTTCGTTTCGTTTCACTCTCGAATTCTATGGAAGCCTGTGACAGAAATTATGATAAGTATTATTTTGAAGAAATTAAATCAAATTGTGTTAAGTAAAATAAATTATGTTAAGTATTGATATCAAGAAAAATCTAGGTACAAGCAGTGAAACCTATGTAAATAATATCCTCTGATTTGGCACCACGTTTGGGCGCCAATAAGTCATTTACAACAACAAGTAACTTAACCTTTTGCTCTACTAATAAGTGGGCACATAATTATATACAAAAGAACTCTTGTTTTTCTATATTATAATACACATAAGAAATACACAAGGTCCATCTCGTTATTTACTTTAAAGTAATAATAATAAGATATTATGTATTTCCTGATGAAAACTAAAAATAAATTATAAAAAAACCGTAAATATTTTTATACAAATTATACTAAATATTACGGTAGGCAGCGGCTGGGTTGTGCCCCTGGCATTACTTTAGTCCATGGGCGGCGGTAACCGCTTACTCGTCTGCCTACTAAGGCAATAAAAAAAATATAAAAAAAAAATATATATAAAATGAATCATAGTTGAATATTATAATGTAATAATAAAATATTTTTCTTTTCTGTATTGACTTGTCATAAGTGCTATTTGATTGCCTATGTGACCAAATAAAGCAATTTCATTTCATTTCATTTCATATTTAACGGTGCCATAGAAAAGCTATTAAACATTTTTGTTGAATATTTGTAAACTCAGGGAATTTGGTTAAAGGCACATCTTTTCTAGGCTGATCAATATTGATCAAATTCAATACTATTTTTATTGTTTTAGCATATTTACCTTTCCAGCAGCTCTCTCCATCTCCCTTATCGTTTCCTCTTCTTCCTTTTTCCTTTTACAACAATTCATTTTGTCCATTATCCCCATTTTCTTAGGTTCTTCTTCATGTTTCGGCGCTTCATTCTCGGGATTTTCATCATCAACCCCCTTGATGCAACATGGACAGCACTTAGCCTTGCATTTACCCATAATTCTCTGGCAGATGTTGGGTTGCTTGGTAGGTTCTGTTGGTTCAGAGTTTTCTGGATTGTCAGCATTGTCTGCATTTTCAGTCTCTTCCGCGCTTTGTGACTTTTTGACTTCTTTACGTGTGCGTGCTGGCGGCTTTGGCGTCGTACTGGTACTTTGGGGGAATCTAGAACATTTGCTATGTATTAAAACATTGAAATATTCTGATCATTCAACAAAGGACCCATGCTTTAAGTCTTAATAATTTTACATTTGAATCCATGAAATTTCAACTATTGTCGTTACTGTCATAGGAATCGCTTTGTAGACAATGAATACATATAAATAGACTTCTACGATAATAAGTGATGAAAATTATAAAATTATGCTTATAACAGACTTCTCGGACATATTCATTTCATAAAACTTTTTCCAACTCAGACAATGATTTGCACACACGAGTACAAATACTATCATATTTCATAATAAGATGATAATAACTGAAATATGATGTCCAAGATTTAAACAATGAAATCTAGCATGCCACAAAATATAGTTTAATTATTCACATGTATTAGTCCAAAAATAGAATAATCGATAACATTCTTAATGTTCGCGTGTTTATATTTTATTTTTTTAATTAATGTTTGGCGCAAAGACATGCTCGGCATGCAAACTATTCTACCACGACTCCTTTACCTGAGCAACGTAGATTGGCCGGGGAATCTAGAATTTGAGACAATTTTGAAAATTAGTAAACCAATTGCAATGAAAAACATTATTGTATTGGACTTATCTTAGAGGAGAATACAGTATTAATCAGTTGATATACAATATTTCAATAGCTAAATAAGTTTGTATGTATCGTAAATCTAATGCGGCCTATTAAATGAAGACTGACAAAACAATTACAATTATATCATACCGTTCAAGAAGATTATGCCGTATCCAGTTACGATTTAATAGATAATAAATAACTAAATTTTTAGTCGTTCATTTTGGATCAAATATAACCTAAAAATATTTCCTGTCTATTAAATCACCAGATCATTTCATACACAGAAAGAAGTTTCTTAAAAATATTATTTAATTCCTTATCCATTGTTTAGTTCCTACTTAGATTTGGAAACCTTGAATTCCGTAATAGTTTCCGTAATTTAATGGCGTTTACTACTGTTTAAAGTCACAAGCTTGTTTTTTTGAACTGAACTTGAAAATTTAGTTAGAAAGACTCCATATTGCAGTCTTGCAGCAGCTAACTAAAGTTTTGTCGCGTGTACAGATAGATGTAAAATTAAATAGACTGCGATAAAGTTCTACGGTCAAACTAGTACCTATGTCGTCGTAACATTATTGTGGATCAAGAACTACATACAAAATACGAAAACACATATCGCTCATCCGGTGCGCCAGTGACACAACTGCAAATTTGTAAATTTTACACTATCTAAAGATTCTTAACTTTTCGAAACGACTTTTAGCTTTTTAGCGGGCGTCTTGTGAACTAATAAATGCGACGTTTTCACCACGAACGTAGAATGGATATGAAGTTAACTTGACATAATTCAGTTTTGCGATTTTTGCAAATGTCGCACCCTTAAAAATAAAAAGATGTAACTCAAAAATTACAACTTGTGGGAATCGGCGATTAAAGTTTTCAACTTATTCCGACTTGTCTTTGATTCAAAGTTTTAGACCACTTACTAGGTGTTTCGATAATTTAACTACTGATTTTGATTGACAAAACTATGGCCTTTTAATACAAATGGTTACTTTTATCTTAATTATCTATTATACCTTAAAAAATTTGAAGCAAAAAAAAAGTTTTGAGTTAAATCAGTTTATGCCAAAAAATTCTAGTTAGTAGATGAAAAAGACATGCAACAATTCTAAATAATTCTCTTTTGTATAATTTAGCAAGAGCATATTAAAATATATTCCAAAATACTTCGTTTTATTTTTAATTAAAATATGATAATATTGGCTTATGTATTATTGCATCATTTTGTAATAAAAGAAATACAAAAAATAATTATATTTTTTAAAATAAAACAAAATTTACACTGAATAATCAATCATAATATTATATATATTTATTATTAATTAACATGCCGCCACACATGTTCGTGATTTCCTTTTGTAACCTAGATTATAGGCAATCTAGTACAAATATTCTCAATTTTTAAATAGAAATAGTTAAAAATATCTAATTAAAAAAAACAATACGAAATAATCACTACCTAAGTTTTACACAATATTTCAACAAAACAATAACTCACAGTTAAATACTTTATTATCTTTTAATAATTATCAAATTATTAGCAAGTCAGTCTTGCATTATGCATTATCACTAGCTGAGATTCATATTTACCAAAATTAAGTAATTATTTCAAAGTAAACTTAGCTTAAAAAACAATCAGTATAGTAATTTACTCCCGAAAGTTTTAAACTTAATACTTAGTTTTTAACTAAGTACTAACATAATAATAATGTAATAAAAAAAATAAACTTTATATCAAAAATTAACAGTTATCATACAATAATTCTTTAAAACAGTTTAAAAGTCTCACTCACAATCTAACCTTATTAAAAAAAAAACATACTTTGGCAGAAAGGAACTTAATTTGTGGCAATACACATAATTGTGTGTAACATTATTACACTTTCTAAAAAAACAGTATTCATCATTCTTAAATAAAATAAGTAGCATCAATATTAAACAATGGAATTATAAAAACTTGCATAAAAGGAGGGAATCAATTTCTTTGTTAGTAGTTCTTTTAGATCTTTTTTCTTATTTTCACTTAGCTGTTGTCTTTGGCTATATGCTTTGTCTAAAGTAATCGCAGTTATTGGGTCCATTTTTTTTCTTTTGTTTCTTATATCAACTTGTTTAAAATTAGTATCACTGTAGGAAGTTTTATAATAAAAATGAAATGGTTCTGATTTCACCATCTGCAAAACCTTTACATCATTCCAATTTACAGTTTTCCCATCTATGTCTACACTAAAGTTGTAACCCCACTGCTCTTGAAGAGACTTTAAGTTGATAAAAGACTCAAAGGTCATTTCATGAACATTAATTGCAGGTTTCCTTTTTTTTGCATTTTTAATAAGGGCAACATACTGGTCTGGACTATAAATTGGACCTGCTTTTAAGTTTTTCTTTACCTCTCTTTCTATTAGGCTGTGCACACTGTCTGCTTCATTCTGTGTATGTCCCCTTATCATAAATTTATGTGTTATACTGGAAATATTTAAATTAGTTACCGCATACAAATATAATGTGGCGATATATTTATTTTTATTCTGCCCACAGCAGTTGTCCGAGTAAAATATAATTTGTTTCGGTTCTTCATCTTTTGCACACAGATTTTGTAAATATTCCCAAATGCAAGAGCCAATTTCGTTAGCACCTCGTTTAGCATCTACTTCAGTCCAAAAGAAACAGTAAACATTGTCATATGCTTTTTTATCTCCATTTAGTAGCTCTGTCAAAGTCAAATTAAAGCTATTTAGTTTAGACTTATAATAAAAAGCCGAAGTATCCCCCCTCGGACACTGTAAAACAGCTTCTAAGTCATAAATAACTACTCTAGAGTCTTTGGTTATATTTTGACGATCGGTAAATTTTTCAGCACGACTCAAGGTTTTCTCCTGTATATGCTTACAATATTTATCTTCCAAAACTTGTTTCTGTTCAACATTTGAATTGTGGTATGATGTGCATAGATCACACTGATCTTTCTTTGGTTGGTAAAATCCTAAATTAAATTCATTGTTAAAAATTTTGTAATATGCCATATAATTACCTACTTCCCTGTTAGTATTAATTTGTTGTGCAGCAAAATCATTGTACAAATCTTTAATAGTCTTATCACCGCCAATGTACTGCTTTGACGTCGAAGCTCGAACATAATGTGATTCTAGTTTTGGAATCGTATTGATATGTTTTCGAATGTCATCTAGTAACTGTGGGTTAAGTTTGTTGTGATTATTATGTCTCCCTCTTAGGTCATCAAGCATAAAACCATCGTTCATTCTAGATTGCACCGTGTAAATCATTCTTTCAGATATAGACAGTGTATTTTTAAAAAAAGTTTTACATACTCTTATTTTATTATCATTTAAAATAAAATAAAAAGCTTTGTTTGGACGTCTGGGATTTTGGGAATTAGTGTATTTATATTTAGGGGTAACATCTTCCATACACGTTCGTAAATATGCCCTCTGTGCAACTAAGTTCCCTAGGTCCCAAAAGGAGCTAAATAAGTGGTATCTGCCCTCATTATCGATCTTATCTTTACACTTAAATTTACAGTTTTCGTTACATGTGTCTTTTATAAATCGAGCTGGAACAGTTTTATGTCTTTTTGACATCGAGACATACGATTCGCCTTTATTACGGAGTTGCTTCGATCGCACTTGCTGCCACTTCTCAATTTTTCGTGATCTCTTGCGTCCTCGACGACTATTATTTGTTTCGCTATTGGAGTCAGAGGAATCTGAAGTTGATCCTTCAAAGAGAAAGTTCTGTCTCCTAATGTGTTTTCTAGGTATTGAATTAAAATCTATGGTAGGATCATCGTCACTGAGATCAATATCACTTTCATCTGAGTAAATAGGGGAAATATTATAATTAGGCACGCTGTTCTTATTTCGACGCGCTCTTTGCTGAATAATTAGTTGATCCTTACTAACTTCTGGATTATCACTAGAGCTTGAAGAACTTGATGAAGATGAGGATGAACTAGAAGAAGTGGAACTAGACGATGAAGATGAGCTGGAGGATCGAGAACGTTGCGTATTATTGCCTGAGATCGGCAAAATTTGAGGGTCGTAATCAGCAGGCTCGGCATTGTTGTTTACGTGTATACTATCATCATTTTCACTCACGGTTGAATCACTGCTATAATCAGGTACTAGGCTAACGATTTTTGTAACAGTAGGTGAATCCTGTTTCAAATCAGATTTTGGCTCTTTAGCTGTTATTGGCATCGGCTCAGACTCTGGAGATAGATTTTCCTGATTTTCAATATCTACATGATATTCTCTTCTGGTCTGAAATAAAAATGACAAAACTAATATCAATATTAGTTCAATTCATCATCAACAGGCAATTATTAAATATAATTTAAGTTAACTGAAATGTTTACAATTTTCCTAGCTTCACCCTGAGGGAGGTAGGATACTCCGCGCTGTATCTGTTTCCATAGGAATTTGGAGATAAAAGTAAACAGACTTTAGTCTTCACCTGTACCAATTTTAATCTAAATCCGTTAAGTAGTTTTGCGGTGATTAAGTAACAAATTTAATATTAGCATTTAGGTATTATTATTATTAGTAAGATTATATATTACAAGTAACAATAAAGGGCAAAATTAGTATCTTAAATGACAGCTAAAAACTTTAATTTCTCGTATTTTGAACCCGTAAGGATTGGCTATGATAATTATATAATTATTTACCTCATCGTGACTAATTATGTGCTCAAGTTCTTCATTACTAGATGGTTCTTGGTTATTTCCAGTTTGAACCAAACCTAGGATTCTACGGGACCTCCAAGATGACGCCATTGTTCTATAATAACCAAAAAAGTTGAAGACGAACATGATTGTAAATTATAATTTGAAAATGTTATTTTCGTATACACAGCATTAACCTTAAACATTTCATACAATGTCCTATTCGCGTAAATAATAAAAAGAAGTAAATCAGAATCATACTTTAGCTATTGTTTATGTTTTACTATAAAGCGATGATTACTCAATTACTCCAATGAAACAGACGTATTTTTTAAAATTAAACTGAAGTATTACGTTATAATTTTTCGAACTTGCTACATTTTTAAAACAAAACAGAATTAATTCAAATAATCATCAAATTATTTTTAAAAAAAAACGAAGTATCTCAAAGATCATGCATTTTATTATAAAATAATTGTAAACTTTCATAGTTACCTTTTAGTCAAAAACAGATTTATTTCGTGTTACACCACCATTACACCACAGAACAACACTCCCACTTTCAGTCACTGCCGGTTCATCACTGAATCACGCCATTTATTGGAATCGTCCTGTCCAATCCTGTTTATTGAAAAGAGAAGTCCGATCGCGTATCTCGCTCGATTTTGACGTATCGAGACGGCTGTTGAATTCTACCTAATCTTTACGCAATGAATATGCGTTTTATTGTAAAAGGTCAAAATTCGTAAATTTTGTGTTACATCTTTTTTTTTTTAAACGAGCGATGTGTCGCACTGATCTGACCGATATGCTGAAAATAATTTTACGGAAATTAATTTTAAAGTTTTCGTTTTTAGAAATACTTTTACTTGCGATATTCTAAAGGTACTAATTTGTAGACTTTATAAGGCGTCTAGATAACATAAATTTATTCGTGTTTGCGTATGATTCATTTTTATCGCATGTCTTTCTTATAAATTCTTGTTTAGTTCTGAAGTTCTTATTCTTGTAAGAATTGGCATTTAAAGTTTAGTAAAAAAAAGATTAGCTATCATAGTAACTGGAACGTACAATCAAAATTGCGGGTATTAAAACGCGATCTAAATAAAAGATAATGAAATTCGATCAACAAAAAGGGTATTATGTTTACTATTGTTATTAATGGTTTCTGAGACCAATGACATCGCAAATACACATGTAATATAAAGTGATGAAATTGTTTAACAAAGCCAAGATTAAATCAACGAAAATATTAATGGCGGGAGAAACATAACTTGAAAAGTCCTGCTTGGAAAAATATTATAATATATTAAAATAAATTACCCGTAATCTTCATTATCGTAACGCTTTGGCAAAAGTTCATTTGGCAATATATACACCGTCCTGTTGTGTATCATTTTGAAAAACACAATCGAAAATTAAATCCACCATTACCCGCCCATTTTGACAACACTATTTAAAAATCACAGATAACAAAACGCCACACTAAGGAAGCTTGCATACAGCCACATAAATTTTGATGAAAACATGTAGCTATTTAAAAAATCGGTGGCGAGTGTGACGGGTGGCGCGCGAGGCCGAACTGTGAAGGTTCTAAGTAATTTCTTAAGGGTCGTATCGAGTGCCAAGAAATTACGTCGCCTGGCGTATAATGAGGTTACACAAAGAAAGTACGTTCAAAGTTTATTTGTCGGTCAATTAAAAGTTTTGTGCGATGACGGCATAGTAATAATTTTCAGCTGATCTTTAGGCGATATGTGTTTTTTTAAATACTTTGTTCAATGCCATTTTCTATGAAACATTAAATATGTATTATTTTATACGAATTAAGTAATTACACAAGTTATAATATCACAGGTATATTTGTATTTCGTTATGAGTCATAGTATTCAATATGACATTTACTTGGTAAAGGGTTAAGTATTTTTTATAATTCTTCCTAACAAGTCCACATGTTCCTATCCAGGTCGATGCAAATATCCTACCACATCCTAAAATTGTCGACTGGTTCATAATCGCGTAAAGTGTGCACCGTAGAGATTCTCCAATCAGAAAGTCATCAGCCCATATACGTCCCACTGTTGGGCACGGGCCTCCTCTGCAACTGAGAGGGTAAAGGCTAGCCTTATTACGTGGGGCTAAAAAAATGCAATTGGAAAACCGAGGGTGCAGGAATGCACTTCTTCCTACCTCTTCGGTGATACAGGCGTTATGTATGTATATACGTAAAATTTGACGAATCGTCACAGCACACCAAAGAACAGCTGAATAAGATTAGAAGGGAAATAGTATTTTGTATGGTGACAAGTGTCGCCGTTTGTCTGTCACCTATTCATTCTACGAGTACAACGATCACACGTCCAATGATAAATAATTCAAACAAAAGTGAAGGGCTTCTATTGGTTGTCACACATTTATAAGTCTTGATATTACACGCAACTCGAATTACTAAGAAGCGGCCGTGTCAAACATATGATAGACTAATCGTAGTTTCGGCACGCTCGGCAAGCTCACATTTCCTTTCTAGTCTTATTCAACTGTTCTGTGCCGCACACGCTAAATACTCACTATTTATTTTATTTATTTAAAACTTTATTGTACACAACACTAAAACTAAGGAGTACCTACGTGTTTTGCGTACATAATTATTTTAACATTTTAAATTTACTAAAGATATGACCACCCACTCTATGTTTCTGATCTCTCCAGTCCATCTAACGGTTGGCTGGAAGAAATCGCCGATAGCGATAAGGCCGCCTTTTGTGACACTACGATATTAAGTTTTGAGTATAGAAAACTAGAAAAGTACAATGGGCAGCCTTATCGCACAAGGCGATCTCTTACAGGCAACCTGGGATGGAGATGCAGGAAGAGAAATGAAAGGTAGTCGAAGTGTACTGGTTAAATGCTACTCGTTACAAAAATAATACCGGAAGCAACTCATTAATATAAGGCTTATATGTTATAGTTGGTATAAGTATTTAATTAATGTCTACAAATTTAACATTTTCGTGACACCGTCTAATTTTGGCTGGAGGCTATTTCTGTGACATTTGTCCTTTATATTTATTTATGATGTGGATTTCATACGCACGCAATTTTTAATCACGACTTAATGACGTACTTCTGGATGTGTAATGACGGGTATGACGTACGTAATTACCTCGGTTTGCTAAATTGTACGCATATAGTAAATCACACACGATATTTATTCCTTTATCACATTAGACAACAGTATATTATACATTCGCTTTTAACCCGGGCCGCGGCGCAAAAAGAGGGGTGTTATAAGTTTGCAACGATGTTTGTATGTGCGTCTGTTTGTGGCATCGTAGCTCTCAAACGGATGCACCAATTTCGATAGGTTTTTTTTCATTTAAAAGCCAGTTTTGCTATATATACTATATATATACTTAGCCTATCGCCGTCCACTGCTGAACGTAGGCCTCCCCAAGAAAGCGCCAACCATCCCGGTCTTGAGCAGCCCTCATCCATCCGTTACCGCCACCTTTCTCAAGTCGTCGGACCATCACCAACCCGCTTGCCAAGCGTGGTGACTAAGGCAAATCCCCCAAATGGCAACACCTATAAGTTTTGCTAGCAGTCTTTTAATTCCCACGTTATAAGGGAAGGACTTTTTGCCGTTTTTGGGGCACATTTGCATACTTCTACTTGCTGTGACTGAGGATTTCCTTATGGATAAACTTTATAATGCTATGTCGGAACCGAGAAGCGAATCTATAACTTGTACCATAGGGCAAACGAGCTAGTAAAAATTGATGGGAAATTATACTAAATTTTACACTTTCAAGTACTATTATATGCGATTTCTTCTATGTAGTTCTTCTTCTTCTCTTTCTTATATGTAAAGCCCTACAAATGTGCCCGATAAACGAGAATAAGGTCGCACATTAGCATGTGACAGAACAACTGGCGAATTGTCGGCTTAGAAATACCACGTCTCTGCCCACCTCTTCGGAAAAATACTTTTAAAACAAAATGTATACTGTAATACTTTAATTACTAGGCCAGCGTGGTGGACTAAGGCCTAAACCCTCTCAGTTGTAGAGGAGGCCCGTGCCCAGCAGTGGGACGTAGTTGGGCTGCTGATGATGATGAATACTTTAATAGTTTATCCAGACAAAGTCAGGACTGAAAGGTATATTACAAAATTCGTGAGCCGCGCCATACCCACGCGGTGTTGCCACAATTTAATCCATTGTAATTTTTCTACGCAACGGAAATTAAAGGCAAGTAGGTCAATATAATTCCGAGCGCATGTCGATGGGTAACACACCCTAATGTTACATGGATATGAGTACAAGGTCCACGTAATTAAAGTAAAAATGTCTCGTCTCAGAAACTTTTATGTTGGTAGGGTAACATCATCAGCCCATATACGTCCCGCTGCTGGGTTCGGGGCCTCCTCTGCAACCGAGAGGGTTTAGGCCTTAGTCCACCACACGGGCCTAGTGCGGGTTGGTGGACTAAACACCTAAGAAATACCTAAGAACTTTAAGATGTGCATGTTTCCTCACGATGTTTTCCTTCACCGTTAAAGTAAGTTATCATTCATTATGAATACATACATAACTTCGAAAAGTCAGAGGTGTGTGCCTGGGTTTGAACGCGCGACCCGCTAGATTCTTGACCGCGTGCTTAAACCTCGAGGCCATCACTACTTGTTGGTATTTTACTATTTTTGTATAAAATCCGATAGCGACCATTTTACTTGCAGTGTTAACCCGCCATTTTGAATAATGCAAGTGTGTTGCATTCAAGGAATTGTGAAATTATTGTGTTGTCTAATGAGATATGGTCTTGATCGTTGCTATGAAAACGAGTTAAATTACGTGGT
This sequence comes from Hemaris fuciformis, assembly GCA_907164795.1. Classification (NCBI taxonomy): domain Eukaryota; kingdom Metazoa; phylum Arthropoda; class Insecta; order Lepidoptera; family Sphingidae; genus Hemaris; species Hemaris fuciformis. Next base: position 8,576,199 of record OU015457.1, on the reverse strand, counting down.
AATTCAGGATTTACAAACTACAAGATAATATTGTTTGTTTTCTTTGGTGATGAGACCAAATGACTTTTAAAACGCTAATGGAAATTGCTTCAAACATGTTGTTTTAATTAAGGTAAAGCGTAATCAACCAACTCTTGACGATGTAAACTGCACTCTCACTAAAATCGTGCATTGGTTTAACATTAATAACCTTTTATTAAATAGTCAAAAAACTAAATGTATTAGGTTTATAACACCTAATGTAAAATACGCCAATGCTAACATTTTAATGAATGGGGATAAGCTGAGCCTTGTGGATAATACTAAGTTTTTGGGAATTACATTAGACCCCAAACTTCAGTGGGGTCCTCACATAACAACATTAGCTCAAAAACTGAGTGCAGCAGTCTTTGCGGTGAGCAAAATACGTCAGCTGACCAACATTGATACAGCTAGGTTAGTGTATTTTGCTTACTTTCATAGTTTGATGAGTTATGGAATTCTACTGTGGGGTGGTGCTGCTGACATAAATACCATATTTTTACTACAAAAGCGAGCCATCAGATCTATATATTCGCTTGGCTCTAGATATTCTTTAAGAGAAAAGTTCAAGGAAATTGATATTATGACAGTGGCATCTCAATATATACACGCAAATCTTATGTATGTTCATAAGAATATTGATAAATTTAAAAAGGTTTCTGACATACATGATAGAAATACACGCAATAAAAATAAGTTAGTTATTTATAAGACCAGGCTCCACAAGATCAGCAAATCTTTTAAGGGTTACTGTATACACTTTTACAATAAAATCCCTATTCATATTAAGGCCTTAAACTACAATAAATTTAAAGAAATTACTAAGAGACAGTTATGTAACAAAGCCTATTATACAATTTCAGAATATATGGAGGATAACGAAGCTTGGGTTTAATTAATAATTATTGTAATCCCAAGTCTGACTGAGTCTTCTTCAATGGACATAGCTGTTTATACATATTTACTTATTAGTTTAGTACTTTGTAAGCAATTAGGTATGTCATGCTCGCTGAAATGTCTGTGCTTACGGCGGCGTCGTGTGTCGGGTCGGTCACTTCCCTATGAAATGGTTGAGGAGACCGATGGCTGGCACATGCGTCATACTCGTGAACGGGTGCTGTTTGTGTGGACTGGTCTGCCTATTTTTGCTTATTTGTATTTATGAACTTAACCTTATCCTAACTTAAATTTATAATTTAACCTAGTTAAATGTCAGTTTCTCCATTCAAGATGACTATGTTATTCTCATATTCAATACAATAATCTGGTATAGTATTAATGAGCTGCTCTAATTTGAGAAATTCATTTTTTGTATCAATATTGTAAACTATCTCTTGATTGGAAAAGAGCAACACTAGAGTTTCTTGCCCGTTCTTCTCTAGTGATGACTGCCTTCCGAACAGGGTGGTAAACCAAATTTTGAAATGACTGAATCTAAGTGATGTATTTGACATTTTACAGATTCAATAAATAATTTCATTTCATTTCATTTCATTTCATTTCATTTAATATAGCTAGCGTAAATTCAAAATAATAAAAAAATACATAGACTCGTTATTCACGCGAGGCTAGCCAGAGGTGCACTTTTGCACCCACATTACACCAATTATATTTTCGTATGACAATACCACAAGTCCCATAATTTAATCTTGCGCATAATTCCAAACTACGTGCTACTATAACACTGCCCGACTTGGGAATCAAACCCGCGACCTCTAGATCGCACGGTACATACTTGTGCCACGGGTCCATGAGGCAGAAAATTCAATATAAATAAATTATTTACATTTGATATTATTCGTATATGGGGCAATATCACAGTTAACTCAGTAAGTTCTTGAAAACATTAATTATTATTTATCTACAGTTCTCATTCATTATTAAAAATATAATGAATGTATTCACTTTGCTACTTCTTGGGGTATGTAAACTTAGCAAGTTTAAAAAGAAAAAGTGCTAATATTTGTTGAAAAAATTGAACCATAACTTTTAAATCATTTGCTTTATAAATACACCCAACAAAAATAAATACACCCAACAGTCACATACATAGTTCTGATCCCACATTAAGATACGAGTCTTGTGTCGTAGGTATCAGAAACTACGAGAGACTTTTCGGTCCCACAAATACCCAGACCCCAAACAAATATTTGTGGATCACACAAACATTTGTCTCGGTGCGGGGATCGAACCCGCGGCCTCTCGTTTTGCAAAAATGGCTGTCAATTATAGTATACTATTCTTCAACACATGTATATTAAGTCTAAATATCTAATAATAATGTCTAAGAATATGACGTGGAATATATATTTTTTTACGCGGCCACCCCGGCGTGTCCTCGTATGCTAATAAGCGGTGTGGTCACGCCATGGTAACGCGTTCGATACCCGGGACGTAACTGACCGTGGCTTCGTTTTGGACTTTGGATCGTTATTTGTTAATTGACGATTTTCTGTTTCATTTCGCTTTATTGTAATTCAAAATATATCGATTTAATTACGCCTGCATCTCCGAATAGGCAAGGGATAGAACGCCCTCTTTTCGCTAACTATTAAAATCAGCCCGTATACGTCCCACTGCTGGGCACGGGCCTCCTCTACAACTGAGAGCGTTAAAAGCATAAAAGAGTCATATTTACTAGGAATACTTCTAAACGTTTTTGATAAGAATTTAATAAAAAAAAAGCAATGAGATTTCGTCCGATCTGGGTATCGAATTCGGAACTTATAATCACTTGCGCTGATAATTGGTATAACATTTAGAAAACTACGAATAAAACTATGATGTCTTTAAGCCTTTTCATAATCATTACTATCTTTAATGATTGGGTTAATTATTGTGGGGAAAGTTATTCAAATTCGCTCTGAACCACTAAAAACATTTTACATACATACATACATAAACTAACGCCTGTATTCCCTGAAGGGGTAGGCAGAGATGCATTTCGGCACCCACATTTCGCCAGGTATGTATCAGTCCCACGTAATAGGGGGCGAGCCTATTGCCGTTTTTCGGGCACATTTCCAGACTCCGTGCTGCTACTGAGAATTTCCTAATGGAAAACCTAATAACACTTTTCCCGACCCGGGAATCGAACCCAGGACCTCTAGATCGCACGGCACATACTTGTACCGCGAGACTACGAGGCAGTCAAAAGATGCAGGCAGTAAAAATATTTTTTAAAGTCTATTAGTCGATGTCTAGGATCAACCTAAGTATGTCCAGTAATTGTGTAGAGTAATGAAAGATTTATTCTGTCCTTCTTAGTCTACATTATTATTTAGACCACAAAAATCTTTACATCAAAATATTATTGCCCATAAAATGTCTATTTATCTTTCAATTTTCTATCTGTCACTAATCTGTCCATTTGTATTTTAAAACACTAAAAAGATTTCACTATTACTGAAGTTCTGCCATAAAATTAGATTTCATTTATGATTCTCTAATTCGTTACTAGATGGCGCTAAAAGTCAGATGGCGGTAAAATCGTAAAATATTTACACATATATAATGTTTGTTTTTGGGCGGTGATTTGCAAGTGAACATGATGATAATACATGACACATACCTCACGCCTGTATTGCCCGAAAGGATAGGCAAAGGTGCACCTACATTTCGGCAGGTATGTATCAACACACGTAATAGCAGGCAAGCTATTAAATATTTCCAGACTTCGTGCTACTAATGAGGATTTCTTGTGGAAAAACCTAATCGATTCGGAAATCGAACTCAAGACCTCTAGATCGCACTGCATATACTTGTACATACATACATAAACTCACGCCTGTATTCCTCGAAGGGGTAGACAGAGATGCATTTCTGCACCCACATTTCGCCAGGTATGTATCAGTCCCACGTAATAGGGGGCGAGCCTATTGCCATTTTTCGGGCATATACTTGTGCCACGAGAAAACGAGACAATATGATGATTATAAATATTAATAATAGAGACTATATTATTTAGTAATTAACCCATTCTTCCACCCTGTTCTATTTATAGTACACTATATTCAAAATTTTTCTGAGTTGTTAGTGCTCTTATTTTTATTGTTTCTGATGAAATTCGTAATTTTACACTATTTTTCTAACAAAATATTATTTTTCGCTGTAAAAAAATGTTAAGGTGGATTTAATGTAATGTTTTCAAATTGATAATAATTTTGTCGACTAAGGAAGAGTATTATGATCCGACTTCATATATTACGAAAAACAATACTATTTTTTTTTCGTATTATTTTTCTTAATGTACTAAGAACTTAATTTATACATTTCATCAAAAAAATCCAACGCTTGCGATGCTTGCGAAGTAATGGGTTAATATCATATAAATATCTGCCTCGTGGTCTCGCGGTACAAGTGTGTGCCGTGCGATCTAGAGGTCCTGGGTTCGATTCCCGGGTCGGGCAAAATGTTATTGGGTTTTTCCATTAGCAAATTCTCAGTAGCAGCACGGAGTCTGGAATTGTGACCGAAAAACGGCAATAGGCTCGCCCCCTCTTACGTGGGACTGATACATACCTGGCGAAATGTGGGTGCAGAAATGCACCTCTGCCTACCCCTTTGGGGAATACAGGCGTGAGTTTATGTATGTATGTATGCATATAAATATCAATTTGCATATCCAATCACCGATTGATCTTAAATCAGTATGTATTTATTGTGTACTTATGATTATGAAAGTGACACGTTGAAAAATGGGAGAAAACGCCTTTTCTAATAGACGAATATGAAGAAGGTATTAACAATGAAATCTCTGGAGAGTTAGTGAAAGACTGGAAGTCAAATCCCGCAGGAATTACGTATTTTCAACTTTCTTTATTGGCAATGTATAGAATACTAACATACTGTCTATTCCCCATGAGATGGTGCAGTGAAAGTCTTTTGTAAAAGGTATTTTGAATTAATAATAAGCGAGATTCCGAATTGTATATAACAGATTTGAGGGCGTAAAGGAATTTTCGGAATGTTTGTGCATTTCGTTTTTAGGAAAAAACGTTAGTTTTCCGTTGAAGATTTTTAAAGCAGCAGAAAATCGAAAAATATGTCCGTAAAAATATGGCAACACACTTGTCACTTAATATTTGGCACTCAAAAATAATTTATGAAGTAGGGTGCAGGGTAAAAGTAGTGATGGCCTTGAGGTTTAGGCGCACGGTCGCGAATCTCGGCAGTGACAGGTTCAAACCCCAGGCACACACATCTGACTTTTCGAAGTTTTGTGTGTATTCACAATGAATCATCACTTACTTTAACGGTGAAGAAAAACATCGTGAGGAGACCTACACACCTAAAAGTTCTTAGGAATTTCTTAGGTGTGTAGACCGCTATCCCGCACTAGGCCAGCGGGGTAGACTAAGGCCTAAACCCTCTCAGTTATAGAGGAGGCCCGTGCCCAATTGTGGAACGTATAAGGACTGATGATGATGACTTTAAATTTAGGTTTGAAAGTGATAGTCAACTAAGCTACATCTGTTCACTTATGTTTACTTCTAGATACTCGTATTAATTCTGTCTTAAATAACCTTGTACTCAATGTACGACTATAAGCTGAAGAGTTTGTTTGCTCGAACGCGCTGATCTCAGGAACTACAAGTCCGATTTGAAAAATTATTTCATTGTTAACCTATTTATCGAGGAAGGCTATAGGCTATATATCATACTACGACCAATAGGAGCGAAACAGCATACAAAAATAGGGCTAAGTTGTGGGAAAAAATATTAAAATCTATTATAAAAACTCACCCGCCATTACTCTGCGTTGATTTATCCGAGCCGTCCTCCATCATTTTGTTTTCAACCGCAAGTTTCTCTGCCGGTGGCGTCGACATATTCGAACTTTGCACTTCCACATCAGCGTCGCCTTTGACTAAAGTTTCATTCACTTTCTCAACTACCTCTATTTGAACATTGTCCTTCTTTTCATTCACAACCATTACTATCGGTGTTATTTCCTTAACTTCTACTTTCCCCTTTTCAGGCTCTTTCGGTTCTTCAACAGGCGTTATAATACTATCAACGATTTTTGAAGCTTCAGATCTTATTTCGGAGACCATTTTCTCATTTTGTTTCACTACTTGATCTTTTATGTCTGTTAATTTGGTTGAAACTTCGTCTTTAGCATCTTTTATGTCGCTTTTTGTTTTCTCAGCTAAGCTCTTGAATGTGTTTTTCGCTTCTCTAGATTTCGCTGAAGAAGTAAGTATATTCTCTGTTGATATCTCTGGTTCTTTGAGAATGTCGTCTATTTTCTGCTTAACTCTTTCTACTTGTGGATTGTTGTACGGTGGTTGTAAAGGCTTTAATTTGATGTGATCTTCTGTGAATAGAGTTCTTTCGTGGTTACTTTTTGCCGGTTTTGGGGGCGGTCGTTTTTCCTCAATTTTCTCTTTTTCTTTTTCCTTTTCCTTTTCCTTCTCTTTTTCTTGATGAGCTTCTTTGGCATCTGCTTTTGATTCTTTACCTTCATTTTTGATTGGCTCTTTCGATTTGTCCTCTTCTTTGCCCACAAGTGAATCTTTTGAGCTCAATCGCTCGAAAATACCCTTTTCCCTCGCTTTCTCTAAAGCTGCGGGTAGTTGGTTGGTCACTGTGGTTACAACTTCTAAAGGTTGGGATGTTATAGCTGCTGTTGTCATAGAAACTACGCTTTTCTTAGTCATAATTACCAATTCACCTTTTTCATTTGTAACTTTATCATATTGAGTTTCGTTATCTTGTTTTTGTATTTCATCTGTTTCGGTTGTATTTGAAGTTGTTCTTACGACACCTTTCTTATCCTTCTCAGTATTTTTGTCCTTTACTGAGTTTTTCTTTTTAATATCTTTACCTGGTTCCTTCTTAGCACCTACTTCATTCATTTTGTTGGTTGATTGTGATTTCTCAGCCAAATCTCTCTTGCTGTTCGTCTTTTTTAATATAGGCGGCTTTTCATTCAAAGTTTTCGTGCTAGGTGTTCTTGTTAGACTTTTTACGCTGTTGGTCCTACTCATAGGCTTTTTGGGTTCAGGTTTTGTAGTCGCAGGTGGTTTTGGAGCAGCTTTAGTACTGGGTGTTCTGCTTATAGGTTTGATTTGGTTAGTTTTAGAAGCAGGAGTTTTAGTTGTGCGCTTATCAGGGCTAGGTTCTCTGCTGATTGCTCTGCTGGGCTGTCTAGAATTTAATCTAGATGTAGCAGGCGTGTTGCCAGCGGTTTTTATAGATTTTCTAGGCATAGGTGAAGGTTTGGTGGAGGTTTTAGCTGAGCTAGGTTTTAAGTCGTCTATAGGGCTTTTATTAGGAGTACCAACAATAGGTGACAGTCGTTTAGCATTTATAGTTTTGTTTGAGGGTGGCGGTCCTCCTCTACCTGGGGAAATTGGAGGTTTACCTTTTATATGGGCAGGACTTATATTTAAATGCTGGGTACTTTTGCTCATGCCTCGTTTATCATGCGCCTGACTTCCTACCCTGATCGTCTCATGAATACTGCTCGTGCTATTAGAGATGAACCTCTGGTTCTTATTCAGGCCATTCTCTAACGGTCTTCTAGAGATTGTTACGTCTCGTCGTGTCGGAGAAACAGAATTTTGGCGTTTAGGAATTTTCGAGTGTTTCGGGGATCCATCGTTTGATTGTGGTTGGGATCTGGACACGGACCTAAGTCTCGATCTATGTGCCACAGGCTTAGACAAACTATCTTCTACGTTAATAAATTCCTTGCTATTAGCCGGAATGTTCTCGAAATGTAGAATAGCTGAAGGAGAGTTAGATCGTGATCGTAACCTTATTTTACTTGGAGAATTGCTTCTTGATGAAGACCTGGACCTTATACTTTTCTTGTCTAAAAGTCCCATTTCTTTCAGCAATGCTACTTCTTCTTCTATTCTTTTCTTCTCAGCTTCTTCCTCATGTTTTTCTCTGTTAAGCTCACTGAGTTCCCTAACTTCTTCTATGTTCTCTTTTAAGAAGTTTCTGGGGGAGTGAGGCCTGGACAGTTGAACTGGTAGCGGTAATGTGGCGGCCTGCGCCATTTTATCTAGTTTCGACAATGAATTGGTTCTTCTGCGTGGCGGTGAGCTTGCTCGTGAATTTGTTGCTGAGGTTTTTGGAGTGTTGTGCCGTGACGTCTCTTCTCTGAAGCCTCTGCCTAGAAACAAAAAAAAAGAAGAATGTATTAAGTTTTATCTTTATAGAATGCTTTCAAATACAATAAATATTTTCGTAATAAATGTTACAACGAATGTTGAAGGTATATAAGAAAATTTTGGTATAATAATGAGGTAGTCATGACGACTTCGATGATTCGGCGCTGGGTATCTATACATCTATACATCTATACAAATAAATAAAATTGGAGTGTCTGTTTGTAATATTGAAATAACCGCTTTTTAATAAATGCATATGGATGTATACACAGTACATATACCAAAATAACGTTTTTACCATTTTTGTTTGTCTGTCTGTTTGTTTCGGCTAATCTCTGAAACGGGTGGACCAATTTTAACGGGACTTTCAGAGGCAGATAGCTGATGTAATAAGGAGTAACTTAGGCAAAAAAAAAAAACGACTGTTAGGCGGAACAAAGTTCGCTCAGGTCAGCTAGTATATAATAACTTTAGTGGTTCGGGTTCAGAAATAACCCTTTGTCTTTACAATGATATGTGTGTATTCACAATAAATTTAATTATTATTAAATCATGCCTGGTTGTCTGGAAGAGATCGCTTTGAGCGATAAGACCGCCGATTGTCCACTATATTATAAGTTGTCCATTGTATTATATCTTTGTTTAAATGGTGCACAATAAAGTGTTTATCTATCTATCTATCTAAATATTACGTACTTTAAGGGCTCAGGAAAACATTGTGAGAAAACTCGCGATCCTTAGAGGTTTCGACTAAATGTTAACCAACCACTCTAACTAACCACCAATCCACTTGACTGTGGACTAAATCTTATCCCTCTCAGTTGTAGAGGAGATACGTATGGAATAATGGAACATACATGTACTATATGACCCAAAATAGGCACTGAGAGACATTAAGGTGAAACGAATATACAAAGAGGACCTTAAAAGTATAACAAATTATACTAAACCATATTTGGAGCAGAATATTAAAGCAACCTAAAAATAGCAACATCGTAACAAGTCATAACATTATTTTTAGCTGAAACTAACGGTTGCTCTCAATTGCCCATACAACCTCATTTCTACGTTACTCAAACGAAATTTCAACGAAAACTCCGTAAGGTAGCAGGTAGTTATGTATATTAGATAATATAACGATTTATTGCGTTCATCGACGCCTATTCAATGAAATAATGAAAATATTTGTGTATAAATATAATAAACTTCTATGTGTTTATTATTAAAGAAACGACATTTTAAGTTTGCTATTAAAGAGATTTTTATCAACGTATCTTCTTTTTTTAAACTAAATATGGTTCCACCGTGATATCAGTGATTTTATGTTCTTTTGTCTAATCCCATTACAAGTTAGACAGCTGTCATTTATTTATTTATATAAGGACAAATTATGGAGAGTAAAGTTAAGGAGTGTAATCTCCCATAGTAGAAAATCGAAAAAAGTGTCCAGCGGTCAGCGTAAATAACAGTTCAAAAACCTTTCAGAATGGCGCTGGTGTAGACAAAGGAAATGGTATGAATTTAATATTATTGTCGACTAAAGTAGTTATTTATTGAAAATGCCAACTACTTGCGTAGTACAAAATAATGTTGTAAATATAACCTTAGAGTTATTATGAAAAACGCGCGTAGCTAGAGTGAGTTTATATCCTGAACTGTGAATAGTACGTTTATTGATTTCCACTTCCTTTAAAATTTATGGGTCTGATGCTAATGTGGCGCCCCCAATTTAAGACATTTTGACGGACACTTTTGCATGTACTAGATTACACTCCTTACCTTTGCTCTCCATAGGACAAATAAAGTAAAAGAAGACTATTATTTTGTGTAGGTACATTCTTTGAAATATTTTTATAAATCATGTAATCTAATAAATATATGTTAGAAAGGTAATATATTAGTAAATAAATAGTAAAAAAGTGTTGAAGTAAAATTTTGATAAATGATGAGCTGTCGAATGTAGATATACAGAATGTTTTCAGACCGTAATCGGAAACTAAGGCAGGTAATAGCTACGGTGATTACAAACCCATTGGCGTTAAAGAAAATCCTGACAAAGAATAAAAAATTTGAAACTGTTTTCCCAACAATTAATTGATATTAAATGGATGTGGTTGTAAAGAAAACGTATTTATTTTTATTTTTTAGCTATTACCTGCCTTAGTTTCCGATCACGGTCTAAATACACTCTGTATAAATATAATTAAATTTTGTATTGTATAAAATAGGATAAAATGTTCCAAATGACATACCTCTGAAAGGTGACACCCTCTCTTGTCTGAGGTCCACGGGGAGTGACCGAGGGCTGGAGGGTCGAGAGGCCGTTGGCGTCTCTGTAAGGATGGCGAATGATTTCTCCCTCTTCCTCTTCGCTGTTGGCACCGCTCTGAAATGAAAAGAACCGGATTAAACATCAATTAACAATTGATGTTGTTGTTGCTTTTATAAATTTGTTTATTATTAATTTTCTTCTACAACCTCGAATATAGCCCTGCGGTCTAGTGTAAGGACTGTAAGGCCTCATTCGCACGAGAGTTTTTGTTAGCGGACGTTAAAAAAGCGTTCAAATACAACAAATGCAGTATGAAGTTGCATAATATGGTCTATTTCCAACGCCCAAAATTGAAAATGCAACACTGCGCGATAAAAAAGCGTCGCGTTTTAAAAACCTTGTCGTGTGAACATATACTTGGGAATGCATTTGTTTTATTTGAAAGATATTTTAACGTCCGTTAAAAAACTCTCGTGCGAATCAGGCCTAAGTCGTGCGATTGAGCTCCTGGGTCCGTTCTAGGGTCGATGAAAATGCAATGATATTTATAGAACCTATATATATGTCAATTTAATTTACTACCCTGTTCGGAAGGCAGTCACCACTAGAGAAGAACGGGCCAGAAACTGTATGGTTGCTCTTTTCCAATATATTAATCATCATCAGCATCACCAGCTCATATACGTCCCACGGCTGGGCACGGACCTCCTCTACAACTGAGAGGGTTAAGGCCTAAGTCCACTACGCTGGCATAGTGCGGCTTGGTGGACTGCACACCTAAGAACCCATATGCCTGGATTTGAACCCGCGACCGTTGAGAATCTCGACCGCGCGCCAAAACCCCGAATCATCACAAATTTTTGAAATTAAATTACTGAGCTGTAAAATATGTGCGACTGTAAATGTATACTTGCAAAATAATTCAAATTACACTTGGCCTTCTCAATTACAACAGTGGCAGCTTATTATATTTCAATTTTTGCATTTTAATTATCGCCGCTCATTCAGTTTGGCGCGGAGTTTTTTAAAAATGAATAAATGTCCCCAACAGTCACATACATAATCCTAAACTAAGATATCAGTCTGTGTCTTGGAAATCCGAAACAATGAAAGATTTTTTGGCCTCAACAACATATATTTGGATCACACAATCATCTCTGCCAACCTGCACTACGCCAGCGTGGTTGGCTAAGGCCTAAACCCTCTCAGTTGTAGAGGAGGCCCGTGCCCAGTAGTGGTACTTATATGGACTGATGATGATGAATCGTCTCGATGCGGGGATCGAACCCGTGGCCTCTCGTTATATAAGTGTCCACCCAAATACACTACAGTGGCTGTAAAACATGCATAGTTAGAACAGTCACATAGGTACATAGTTCTGAACCCACTAATTTACGGATCTTTTTTCGTGGATATCAGAAACTAATTTTTGGACCATGGACTTAACAATAATAGATTGTTAAGAAAATGCCAAGTAAATTGATAAATAAATACACCCAACAGTCACATACATAGTTCTGACCCCACACCAGGATACAAGTCTTGTGTCGTGGGTATCAGAAACTACGAAGGACTTTTCGCTCTCACAAACACCCAGACCCGAAACATATATTTGTGGTTCACACGAACATTTGTCTAGCCATCTGCGCCACGGGACTACCTGGCATAATTTTAATTTGTACCAGCATTCAATTGGAAGTGCGATATTTACGTTATTCAGTGTTTCAGAACTAGGCGTGGGTCTTGCTGACATACGATTAATATGCAAAAGTTGTGTCAAGCCATTAGAAATGGTCCAGTTGTTGTAGGCACAAGGTCGCCGCGTGAGGCAAACGCATTCATGAATATAAATAGGTATGCAACTACAGTAAACTTTGTACCGGTTTTAAAAATATAGTCAATTTTGACTGAAACAAATATGTGCCGTGCGATCTAGAGGTCCTGGGTTCAATTTCCGGGATGAACAAAGTGTTATTGGATTTTTCCACTACGAAATTCTTAGTAACAGCACGGAGTCTAGGATTGTGCCCGAAAAACGGCAATAGGCTCGCCCTCTATTACGTGGGACACATACCTGGCGAAATTAGGGTGCAGAAATGCATCACTGGCTACCCCTTTGAGGAATACAGGCGTGAGGTTATTATGTCAATGTGCAACAGTCTCAAATACTGACCTTTAAAAAAAACTGCGTTTGCGATCAAGTAGTTCCGATTTGAATGCCAGAAGTCTGTCTCTTTGTTACGCTGCCACGCGTAAACCATTGGATCGATTTGAATTATATGAAGGTAGATAAGACTTTAGAAAAGGAATATGCAATCATCATCATCATCATCAGCCCATCTACGTTCCACTGCTGGACACGAGCCTCCTCTACAACTGAGAGGGTTTAGGCCTTAGTCCACCACGCTGGCCTAGTGCGGGTTGGCGGACTACACACCTAAGAAATTCCTACGAACTTTTAGGTGTGCAGGTTTCATCACGATGTTTTCCTTCACCGTTAAAGTACGTGATAATTTCTTGTAAATACACACATAACTTCGAAAAGACTGATGTGTGTGCACGGGGTTAGAACCTGCGACCGTCGAAATTCTCGACCGCGTGCCTAAACCTTGAGGCCATCGCGACTTAGGTTATATATATATCCTTTAGGAAAGGAATATGCAATATACCCCGGGAATTAGCAGGTAATTCAAAATTGTGCCCGGGCGGAGACAGGCCATATAAATGGACCATTTTCATGTGCCAGTATAAATAACCGTAAAAGACTTTTTCTTTTTATTCTTTTGTTTTGTTATGCGTGTGAAATAAAGTTTATTTGTCTTGTATTGTACCGATGCAATAGAGCGCAAATTTCCTGTACTTCGGAGCAGGATAAAGGCGTATGATCTAAGGCACAGTCATCGCATAGTGTTCCGTGTAACTCAGTGGGCAGCGCTTGAGGACTACTATTGTACTACGCAATGTTACTTTCGCCGTCGCGCGTCGCTTAACACACGTCGGGGTGAGTCACAGGCGGTAGCGTTTTGTTACGTTTTTTATTTTTTATAGCTTTATATACTTGACAGCATAAAGGTAGATTTATTTAGGGATGAAACGATACCATTAAGGTATTATACTTCTACTCGATACCGTATCGGTCGTCAAGGATCGATACTTACTCGGTATCGGTCGTCAAGTATCGATACTTACTCGTATCGAATCGTTTTTGGAAATTTTAGAATAAAAATCTTAACATTTGTATTGGTATTTTTTATTAATAAGTATAAAATTATAGGATTTTCATCCCCGTGGCGCAGTTGGCTAGACACCAGCTTGAAACGAGAGGCCGCGGGTTCGATCCCCGCACCGAGACAAATGTTTGTGTGTTCCACAAATGGGTGTTTGCGAGACCGTTTCGTAGTTACTGATACCCACGACACAGGACTCGTATCTCATTGTGGGATTAGAACTATGCATCTGACTGTTGGGTGTATTTATTTATTATTAATGAAATAAATAAATATATATTTTTTATATATATGCATTTTTAATCTAGTTATTTTTGCCGTACGATCAAGACATTCACTAGAAGCAAGGGGTAAAGAAATCTTTCCGAAAACCCTACGCCTATTAGAAATGCGCCTCTGCCGTTTTTTCGAGGGGAAAGCTGATTATGGCCCTACTTTCTGCCATGCCTGGGGAAGGGGGGGCGGGAAGCGAATGTCGGGGTCATCGGCCTTCCAGCCCAGCGCGGCGACGTCGCGTCCACGCAAATGTTAATGCCGGGATGGGTCCCTTACGAAATTTATTCGCCGGCATACCGGCCAAACCCCAGTGGCCATCTTCGCGCCAACGAGTCTCTGCCTAAATAAATAAAAAATACATTTCGTGTTTTTGAAGGAGTTTTTTCCCGTTTCTTCTCCACAGCGATAACACGTTTCGAAGCGGCAATATTAAAATTGACGATTCAAAAGAACTTGTAAAAGTCTATTTGAATAAAGATAATTTGACTTTGACTTTGCCTACTTTTTTGGGGAAAAGCGTGAGAGTAATCACCGCTACATGTTATCGCATGCGCCAGAGGTGCATACGTAAAGGCTAAGCGTGGTGTGTAATCGTGGTTCGCGGTGCGTTACGTCTGCATTATGGGTTGTACACCCACTCGATGGTACAAGACGTTGCACCAAGAAAGACATTGCACCAAGAATTCTTGCAGTACTAGCATGAAGGATGTAAATTAATAAATCACCATTACGAATTAATCATTCATCATCAGCCCATATACGTCCCACTGCTGGGTGCGGGCCTTCCCTACAATTAAGAGGGTTAAGGCCTTAGTCCACCACGCTGGCCTAGTGCGGGTTGGCGGAATACACACCTAAGAACTTCCTAAGAACTTTTAGGTGTGCAGGTTTTATCACGATGTTTTCCTTCACCGTTAAAGCAAGTGGTAATTCATTGTGAATACACACATAACTTCGAAAAGTCAGAGGTGTGTGCTTGGGGTTTGAACCCGCGACCGTCGAGATTCTCGACTGCGTGCCTAAACCTCGACGCCATCACGACTTGCTTTCCTCAATTTATATTAGAAATCCACTAACACCCAACAGCCGTTTCATTAGCTCGGCGCAAAACAATAACTTTCCACGGTAAACGCAATTGGTTGCGACCGCAATCAGTGTGCCGGCGCCGCAGATCGCTCGCGGAATGGGTGAAACCGTCAGCCTAGTTTTACAGAACGGGTTCTTATAATTAACTTTGCGGTCGCGATGTATGGATGGAGGTTAATAACCGTAGCTAGGATGTTTTACAAGTTGACAGTAATATAAGTATTTATATATAATTATGTATGTTAAGTAGTGATGGCCTCGAGGTTTAAGCGCGCGATCGAGAATCTCGGCGGTCGTAGGTTCAAACCCTGTTTAAATTATGTGTGTATTTACATTGAATTATCACTTACTTTAACGGCGAAGGAAAGCATAGTGAGGAAAACCTGCATACCTAAAAGTTCTTAGGAATTTCTTAGGTGTGAAGTCCGCCAACCCGCACTAGGCCAGCGTGGTGGACTAAGGCCTAATCCTTCTCAGTTGTAGAGGAGGCCCGTGCCCAGCAGTGGGACGTATATAGGCTGATGATGATAATTAAGTATAATATAAGTATAGTATGCAAGTATTTATTATGTATGGTCTATATATTAAATACTGTAATTTCTTTACACACCAGTCATGCTAAATCTCTCCATCACCCTAAGTTGGACTGTTAGAGAATACCGCAGGCATTAATATTATCGTCTATATCCAGTTTTGTATATGAAGATATATAAATAATATAATACAAAATAATGGATTACTTCAACCAGAATAGTATTAAGGGTTGACAAAAAGTATATGCACAACTACGCCTTCATCTCCTAAGGGATAGGCAGAGGTACATTTTCGTAGCTTCGCTTTTTCCTAACTGTATTGGAGACTCACGCAACTCTGTTTTCCGATGGAACCAAATAACTTTTCCTTCCTGGGTATAGAAGCCAAGACAGATCAGCACACCATCGACGTGTTTTTTTTTATTCTGCAAATTTTCTATTTCTAGACTCTAATTTTAAGCCTAGGCAGACAAAATCGCAGGCGCTAGTTTGTAAAATGAAAAGAAAATCAACTGTAGCTAAAATTTTAAACCATTCACTTGTAACCCGGAAGAATTGTCGTGTTCCATTTCAGTAACAATTTGCGGTCGAACTCATTGTGAATGCCAGTCGCGTTATTTCAATGATAATGTGATTACACTTACTTCCCATTTGTTTGGCAATTATTTTAATGCCTCACTGGTGTTTTCAAGTATCGTGAATTCCTAAGTTCTATTACTTACTTATTTCGGCGCAACGACCCAAAATGAGTCCTGGCCTCCGACACCAAGAGACGCCATTTAGGCCTATCCTGTGCTGTTTCTTGCCATAGGATGGCGCGAAGTTCGCACAAATCTTTTTCGACTTGATCCTTCCAGCGGTACCTCGGCCGACCTACAGACCGCCGTCCGTTCGAAAGTCCCAAGTAGGCCCGTTTGGTAGCTCGATCGTCTCCCATTCTAGTCACGTGGCCGAGCCAACGAAGTCTATGTGACTTCATTTCACTGATGATATTGGGTTCAGCCACTAGATCTTCGATTTCGCAATTTTTCCTTGCTCTCCAGGTTCCGTCATCTCTTCTGGTCGGTCCGAGAAGTTCTATTACTAAAATATATTGTGTTATTTAATCAGAAAAATCGTAGTAACAGCATGAAGTAGGGGAATTTATCCTTTAATCCCTATTATTACGTAATTAAAACACAATTGTTTTTTTTAACTGGGAATACAAGTCTTTCCAAGTCGTTCTACAATTAAATTATTCTTCATTCATTTCATTCATTCGTTCGTATTTCGTTTCATTCATTCGTATTCTTTTACTTCCGCAAATATCAAAAACCGACTAATCTCAAAACCAGACTGCAAAAATAAAAACATCTTAACCCATCCAAAAACAAGCATATTAGTTCGACTCAAGGTCGTTTAGACCCACACGCATGCGCACCATCTTCGTACGGGTTAAATGACTCATTAAGTTGAGTTTCACAAGCGCGGAACTTGGGGTACATCCCACCGCGCGCCTACGGTACTTTGGGCCATTGTTCTTGGTTTGCGTAAAGCTTAGGTAATGTGCATATCATTAGACGGGTTAATGAGGTATGGGCGCAATTCCAATACTTAACTCACACTTCTATGTTAAGTTTCGGCAATTGTTTCAGTCTTATACAATAGTGATTTTTCAGGCACTTTTCCAAATTGCTACTGGCAATTTCCTAAAAATAAAAAATATTAATAAACACCCAACAGTCACATACATAATTCTGACCCCACATTAAGATACAAGTCTTATGTCGTGGGTATCACAAACTACGAGAGACTTTTCGGTCTCACAAACACTTGAAATAGAAAAACCCAAAATCATTTTTGCTGAAACAGGAATGGTACTCAGGTCTTTTAGATAGCACGGCGTATACTTTTACCGCAACACCACAAAATAGAGAAAAGTCAAAGTCGAAATTATCCTTATTAAAATAGGCTTACACAAGTTCTTTTGAATCGTCAATTTGGTGGCAAATCACCTGGCATGGTATAAACTAAGTTTATTATTTATACATATAAATATTATTTATAAGTATTTTTGAAGTCAACTGCGACAACTACAACTTTAAATTACAGTGCCGATTGTTGTCTGGAAGAAACTAGCGATAAGACCGCCTGTTGTAGCTATATATCTTTATTTCGTCTTAAAGTTGTATGTCATTTATGTTGTACTAGCTTTTGCCCGCGACTCCGTCCGCGTAGACTACAGGGTTGGGTTCAGAAAGAAAATATGTTGTAGTCTATTTTACTCCACAGACTCCCATTTATGTCCATATCAAAAATAGTTTACATCGGTCAAATGATTTAGGCGTGAAAGCATAACAGACATATAGTTACATATACCTACATAGTTACAGTCGTCTACACGTCGTTTCATCATTCTTGCTTCAAAAATCACGAATTTCTACACAAACTTTCACCCCTATTTTTATTTTACCCCCTTAAAGGTATTTTTTTTACAAACTTTTAATATAATATTTATTTATATCTAATCAACAGCCTAAAAAATAAGTTTCATGCTTCTAGCTTCAAAAATGACAATACTTCCATACAACCTTTCAGCCCCCCTTTCAACCCCTTAAAACCCCTTTTCCTGGATAAAAAGTAGCCTATGTCCTTACTCAGGGTCTAAACTATTTGTGTACCAAATTTCATTTAAATCGGTTCAGTACTTTTAGCAGAAAAGCGAGACAGACAGACAGACAGAGTTACTTTCGCATTTATAATATTAGTAAGGATTTACTTGTATAGTGTACATAAAGTATATAAAATAAAATAAATAAATGAGAATATCCTGACTCCACAATAAACAATTATAAACTAGACATTACACAATTAACGTGCAACGCTTTTGGGCTTCGATGGAAGTACCGCCACTGGTTCTAAGGTACGTTAATACATGACACTAAAAGTATGCATAGCATTCTCCGAAAATTAAAAGCCATTTTTAATAATTACATACACATACATACATAACCTCACGCCTGTATTCCCTGAAGGGGTAGGCAGAAGTGCATTTCTGCACCCACATTTCGCCAGCTATATATCAGCCTCACGTAATAGGGGGCGAGCCTATTGCCGTTTTTCGGACACATTACCAGACTCTGTGCTGCTACTGAGAATTTCCTAATGAAAAAACCCAATAACACTTTGCCCGACCCGGGAATCGAACCCTGGACCATACATACCATACCTGTGCCGCGAGACAACGAGGCAGTTAATTATTGTGTACTGTGTATTAACCTTTAGTATTACTTAATCAAACAATATGCGTTTTGTAATTTTACTTAATAGTTACAACAAGGTTAATAGTGAATCAATGAAGAGAATGCTAAGCATCGCGCGTGTGACGCACGTGGGTAGGCAGGGTAATATTTTGCGCGAAGGTTACGTCATTATACAATGGATTCGAGCAATAATAGAAATTGTGAATGCTTCATCTGTCTTATCCCACACGAATGTAGGATTGTAATAAGTTATGTTAATAATAAATAGTATTTTTACTTGACTCAGTACATAAAAGTCCTCTGACTTTTCGAAGTTATGTGTGTATTCTTAATGAATTATCATGTAATTTAACGGTGAAGGAAAACATCGTAATGAAACCTGTACACCTAAAAGTTGTTAGGAATTTCTTAGGTGTGTAGGCCGCCAATCCGCACTAGGTCAGCGTGGTGGACTAAGGCCTAAACCCTCTCAATGGTAGACGAGTCCCGTGCCCAGCAGTGGGACGTATATGGGCTGATGATGATGAAAACCGACTCCACATTAACAGTAACTATTGCTCTGAATGTTGCCTGAGTTAGACACACTAGACAGACAGACGATTTAACAAGATGCGAGCAGGTGAAGTGGAGCGCGACGCATTTAGGCGCAGTCGGTGCTTCACTGTAGCGTGTGCGTTCGCTAATATACTGCTAGGTGTCGGCTGTTAATGTGTCTGTTTTTGTAGTCCGTGCAGGGTTGTTTATTTATTTATTTAGCACGACCACATCGCATTATATTAATACATTTATACGACTGCCTCGTGGTCTCGCGACACAAGTATGTGCCGTGCGATCTAGGGGTCCTGGGTTCGATTCCCGGGTCGGGCAAAGTGTTATTGGGTTTTTCCATTAGGAAATTCTCAGTAGCAGCACGGAGTCTGGAATTGTGCCCGAAAAACGGCAATAGGCTCGCCCCCTATTACGTGGGACTTATACATACCAGGCGAAATGTGGGTGCAGAAATGCACCTCTGCCTACCCCTTCGGGGAATACAGGCGTGAGGTTACGTATGTATGTAATACATTTATAGCATTATATAATTTGCTTCGGCACTTGATTGGAAACTCATCATCATCATCATCAGCCCAAATACGTCCCACTGCTGGGCACGGGCCTCCTCTACAACTGAGAGGGTTTAGGCCTTAGTCCACCACGCTGGCCTAGTGCGGGTTGGCGGACTACACACCTAAGAAATTCCTAAGAACTTTTAGGTGTGCAGGTTTTATCACGATGTTTTCCTTCACCGTAAAAGCAAGTGATAATTCATTGTGAATACACACATAACTTCGAAAAGTCAGAGGTGTGTGCCTGGGGTTTGAACCTGCGACCGCCGAAATTCTCGACCGCGCGCCTAAACCTCGAGGCCATCACTGCGGAAACTAAGGCAGGTAATAGCTAAGGTCATTACAAACACCCTGGCGTTAAAGAAAATCCTGACAAGAAATAAAAAAATTAAAATTTTCCTAACAACCATAGGTATAAAATGTATCCGATCACGGTCTGAATACAGCCTGTATATGACACTTAAGGTGTGCATAGCATTATCTGAAATAATACGAGAAAGATAGCTTAGTGTTGTTAGTACAAAATTGAGAGAGGTTAGGCCTTAGTACATCTCGCTGGCCTAACATTTATTTGCTTAAATAATTTATAACATGGTCCTTTGTTCACCATGGCATTAGTCCCCCAAACTTCTTCACAAAAAAGGTGAAGAGGTATTCGGCCGGCATGATTGTGTCGACCAACGGGAGATCATCATCTCTCGTTAGTCGGCACTTTTTCTGGACTCCACTACGCTTACCATCAGGTGCAATGGGGTCACTTTGCCGTGCCAGTAAAAAAAAAAAAACGAGTTATAGTTTTCTACAATCATAATCATTATCAACGACGACCTAGTAAAGGTCGCGAGATGTCGCTGGTTGCAAGCTGCTTCCAACAGGTCATTGGGAGAGGCCTTTGTCCAGCAGTGGACTTCCATTGGCTGATGGATTGGATTGGAATCATTATCAACAGCCCATATACGTCCCACTGCTGGGCACGGGCCTCCTCTACAACTGAGAGGGGCCTAGACTACACACCTAAGATATTCCTAAGAACGCTTAGGCATTCAGTGTGTGTTTGTAAAAATCCTATGAAATTATTTTCCATCTTGGATCCAATTGGTTTTCTTTTGTCATTTCCCCGTGTTAATCTTTTACTGGTTTGTCAAAATTTTAAGAGTAATATTTTTAATTGCTTTTTTATTTCCTACAATTTTTTTATAAGAGTGATATAGTTAAAAGTAATAAAAAACAGGTGATTTAAAATAAGGGCGGTGTTGTCACTTTGTAATCGTCCTGAGACAAATATAATATATATTTTTTGGCCCTATCCCACCACACACCCGCCGCTGTAACTCCTGTGCTCCAGGATCAACAGCGGCACGCACAGTATCGACGCCGAGCAATGAAGCTCAGCGGATCTAAGGGGACCTAAGTTTGTCATAATCCCGCAACGAAGTTAATCAGAAAGATCAGACAAATATATAAATAAGTGTGCTAATAGTTTTCTCGTGTTTAGTTGTATGTGAGAGCAAAAACTCACATGGTTTTTTTAATGGCACGGCAAAGTCATAACACCGCACTTGATTTAAGTATTCATCATCATCATCATCATCAATATGAATACAAGATGTCCATCTCTCGTCATTCGACACAATTTTTATAATAATTTGGTCTCAGAACTGTGGGTATCATCATCAGCCCAAATACGTCCCACTGCTGGGCACGAGCCTCTTCTACAACTGAGAGGGTTTAGGCCTTAGTCCACCACGCTGGCCTAGTGCGGGTTGGCGGACTACACACCTAAGAAATTCCTAAGAACTTGGTGTGCAAGTTTTATCACGATGTTATCCTTCACCGTTAAAGCAAGTGATAATTCATTGTAAATACACGCATAACTTCGAAAAGTCAGAGGTGTGTGCCTGGGGTTTGAACCGGCGACCGCCGAAATTCTCGACCACGCGCCTAAACCTCGAGGCCATCATATCATAACTGTGGGTATATAAAGTAAAATATAAGTAAAATTTAGTGTTGATATTTTGGTACAAAAATCGATACCTCAAAAAATCATATCTTGATCACCTTTCAAAACAGATTTCCTAGCATATTTACCTCAAAAATCGTGCAATCGATGCCCCACAAAATTCCTTTACTAATTCGCACTCAAATCGTTTAATAAGCAATCATACACACACATCCCTAACAGCATTACGTGACGAAGAATTCGGTGTCTACGCGAAGCTTTCTAACTCACACAGCAATTAAAATAATTAACTCCGCGGCAAAAAAAATACGTTTATCCAACCGGCCGTTGGTGGTTTTGGTTCAAAAACAACAAAACTGTTTCGTAACACTTCTAAATGATTTACAAATTGTGCGAGCTGAGGAATTTTTGCATTGAATCTAATGAATTTGCTTATACTAGAAATTGATGCAAATAAAGATGGCGCGTAACAGTAAACATTAAAATTTTTTGACATTGCTATAAAATTTCTCCCATACGTCGATAAAGAGTTTCACTTCAATAATACTATGGGATAGTTGGAATTTGGATGGCTTAATTTCAATATTTAGGTAACAATAACAATATTTAATAAGAATTTTTATTTACTTCAATATCTTGTGTAAAACAAAGAAATTCTTAATCTCTACACCAAATCACAAAAATACTGTTATTAAGTTTTCTAAGAGATAGTTTGTACTACACTTTAATTAATATTAATAGTACAATAACTAGCTGAATTGACTGAAATAAGTGGTTTGGTTGGTTTTGAAATATTTGGACTAAGGCCTATACCTACCCTCTCAATTGTAGAGGAGACCCGTGCCGAGCAGTGGGACGTATATGGGCTGATGACGAAGTGGATTATACGGTGTACGGAATCAAAGTATTATAAATAAAATAACGGATATCTACCAGTCAAAATATCATCGAATTGGGTCTACAGATTTCTATGATACGGGGAAGATACAAATGGACATAAAGTATTTTTAAATTATTAGTTACTGAAAAAGGGCAATATAAAGAGTCCTCGAAACCGACGTGCATGCATGAAGAGGATAATGTCAGTGGAGGAAGCGAAAGTGGTGTGTTTGGACCGTGGCATTTGGCGCTCTATAGTCTCTGCCTACCCTAACGGGAGACAGGCGTGAGTTTATGTATGTATGTATGTATGTATGTATTTTTAAATTTTGTCACGAGCAACAATTTAATACACGTTAATAAGCAATAAATGAGTTATTTTTATAATATAAACACTCACTCCAAACAGGCCAGGTGCGATGGAGATAAGAATGGCCGGCATACATTGAACTTCATCATTGCTTTACTAAATTTGGAAAAATCTGTTACTTTATCGGCGTAAAACAGATAATAGCAAAGTTTTAATTAGTATCCCAAAATACTAAAACAAAAAATAAAAATCGCAATAAGTAAAGTTAAAAAATAACACGAAAACTTAATATTTATCATAACAAATTGAGTGATATCGACAATATTACATACATACATACATAACCTCACGCCTGTACTCCCCGAAGGGGTAGGCAGAGGTGCATTACAGCACCCACATTTCGCCAGGTATGTATCAGTCCCACGTAATAGGGGGGCGAGCCTATTACCGTTTTTCGGGCACTTCAGACTCCGTGCTGCTACTGGAAATTTCCTAATGGAAAACTTATTGGGTTTTCATTTTGCCCGACCCGGGAATCGAACCCAGGACCTCTAGATCGCACGGCACATACTTATGCCACGAGACCACGAGGCAGTCATAATATATCATCAAATACAATCATCGATAATATTAATAAAATGATTAACTTCTATCAACACAAATACTAACTCATGTTTTATACACGTAAGTATATAGTTTTCTTCTTGTACATCTGATTATATGACACTTGGGTCTATTACATTTCTAACTGCTAAACAAATATAAAGCTAAGACAAATTTCTAATATCCCGCGACCCAGATATGATCAAAAACAAAATAAAAGCGATTCTTACAGCAATTTCATTGTTACATGACGTTTCGTAATGCAACCAGTGTTGGACACTGCGTTTTTTATAAACAAACAATCCATTTTTAGTGAACGTAGACGAGCTGCCAAGTCATTTGAATATAGTTAATTTAGAAGATTTGTTGTATGATTTCTGATTGTAGTAGACATGTTTTAGTCGATTAGTGATGTAGGGACACTCACGCATGAATCCTCGAAGGATCATCATCATCAGCCCACATACGTCCCACTACTGGGCACGGGCCTCCTCTATTAGTGAGAGGGTTTAGGCCTTACTCCACCACGCTGGGGATCCATAGGGAAGGATAGGTAGGGTGAACTCCTACAACAATTTTTTGCTAGCTTTGTTTTAAGACTTAGGTAATAGGGGGTAAACTTATTGTCCTTTTTGGAGCACATTTCCAGACTCCGTACTGCTACTGAGAATTTCCTAATGAGAAAACCCAAGGACACTTTGCCGGACCCGGGCGTCGAACCTGGGACTTCTAGGTCGCATGGCACGAGACTGTCGCTAGACCATGAGGTAGTTAAAAAAATAACTGGATAAACGTGGATGCAGAAATGCGTCTCTGATTAACCCTTCGAGGAATACGGGCGGTGAGTGTAGGTGATAAAAAATATAAAGTGGCCTAAGGCCAAAAAAACTATGTCATAAACCACTCGGCAACTAGGTTTAATTAAATAAACTGTGACAATTACGAGTTTTCACGTAACCGCGGACAATTGATTAATTGGATGCGCTCGTTATGTCTGCTAGTGCCGCTTCGATTCCGTACGTAATAATTATCTTTCAATTTGTAAATTACACACAGACGAAACAATTTATTTTTGGAAGTCATTTATATACGTAATACGAGTATGGGTTACAGAAAGCGTTTTTTTTTCTGAGCTGTATCAAAATGCCCCATAGTCTGTAGCTGCAGTGCGGTGTAGATGGGTCAGCGGACAAAATTTTGTCAGCCATCTTATTATAAACGATATGACAGCCCCGTGGCACAGTTGGCTAGACACCAGCTTGTGAAACGAGAGGCCGCGGGTTCGATCCCCGCACCGAGACAAATGTTTGTGTGATCCACAAATATTTGTTTCGGGTCTGGGTGTTTGTGAGACCGAAAAGTCTCTCGTAGTTTCTAATACCCACGACACAGGACTTGTATCCTAGTGTGGGATCAGAACTATGTATGTGACTGTTGGGTGTATTTATTATTTATATTACCACGCTTTCAGAGACGAATTTAAAAGAAAAAATGTCATCTTTGACTATTAATGATGAGCTCAGCAACACAGATTATCTTCTATACAAATAAATAAAATAGGAGTGTCTGTTTGTAATATTTAAATAACCACTTTTTAATAAATGCATATGAATGTATACACGGTACCTACATATACCAAAATAACGTTTTATACAATTTTTGTCTGTCTGTCTGTTTGTTCCGGGTAATCTCTGAAACGGGTGGACCGATTTCGACGGGACTTTTATTGGCAGGTAGCTAATGTAATAAGGAATAACTTACTTTTAGTTTATACATTTTCTTATTAAAATAAATTTTCCGCGCGGACGAAGTCGCGGGCACAGCTAGTATTCCATACAATAATTTGTGATTGAATTAAAGAGCTGCTCTGATACAACAAATGTAATCTTTGTATCAATATTGCAAACTATTTATTGATTGGAAAAGAGCAACACTAGAGTTTCTTGCTTCTCTAGTGATGACATTCGAACAGGGTTGTAACCTAAATGAAATTACTGAATCTAAGTGATGTATTCGACATTTTATAGATGCAACAAATATTATTTCATTTCATTTGATGATCCCCTGATTACTGAGAAGCAATTTTGCTACGGCGGAATAATAAAGCAAAAGATATGAATATATTACATTAAAAAAAAACATAAAAGTAAATCGTGTGACAGTAGAATTAACGGTCTGTTACATTATATAATACATCATTAATATAACAAAGTTTTTTTTGTATGTTATATAATGTTAACTTTAGATCGGTGACATGTCTTTACGGGGAAAGTTGCGTTGCTGGATTATCATATTTATACCAGAATTGTCTTCAATTAAGATTTTCTTTTTTGTTGTATTTAATGCATCTGTACCTATTTCAATAACAATAAACTTTCACTATTGAATTGACGTCATATATTATCATTATAAAACATATTTTTTTAAATCGTAAAGATTTTTTTAGATAAATCTTTTATAAATTCTAATTAATGCATTGACGTCATTATATAATCTGTTTAAAATAAATATTTTCTGGAAACCCGCATTAATTGATTATAATTTCCTTAAGTTCTTTTTACCGTCACGAATAGAATTTAGCGCGTGCGATCGAATGCTCCAATTCAAGCAAAAAACCATGAAAAGAGCCTGGATATATGTAAATAATATAAATAAATAAATACACCCAACAGTCATATACATAGTTCTGACCCCACATTAAGATACGAGTCTTGTGTCGTGGGTATCACAAACTACGAGAGACTTTTCGCTCTCACAAACACCCAGAGCTGTAACAAATACTTGTAGATCACGCAAATATTTGTCTCGGTGCGGGGATCGAACCCGCGGCCTTTTGTTTCGCAAGCTGGTATCTAGCCAACTGCGCCACGGGGCTGTCAAAAATGTATATTCTTGAAACGGCATTTGCTCATTCCATTTGTACTCAACAGTTGCCGAAACGTAAGGTAATATATCTCTACCTACCCCTTCTGATATCCCATCATTACACAAAAGCAGTACCCTATACAAAAAACAATGTTAAATAATACACACCGTTACAGTCGGTACATTTTAGCAATAAGTATATTCCGCTTCGTTGGTTCACCTTTTTATTTTCACCTTGAAGTTTATATGGTATCGTTTATACTTAGTATTTAGCGCGGCAATTATGTGATTCAACACGCCAGCGCGCGACGAGGTCGGCAGAGTCTAAATCAATTCGCCGATTCTCGAATAAGGACGAATGGTCAAAGTAATTCAAATTAATTTATTGTTTACCCCACATTAAGATACGACTTGTGTCGTGGGTATTAGAAACTACTAGAGACTTTTCGGTCTCACAAACACCCAGACCCGAAACAAATATTTGTGGATCACACAAACATTTGTCTCGGTGCGGGGATTTCGCAAACTGGTGACTAGCTAACTGCGCCACGGGGCTGTTAAATGTTTACATCACTTGTATTATTTTTAAGTTTCTCAGTTGTGAAAAAAAAAACATTAAAGAAGAACGGACAAACAAATCTTGATTGATATTCATCATCATCATCATCAGCCCATATGTTTCACTGCTTGTCAAGGACCTCCTCCACAGCTGAGAGGGTTTAGACCTTAGTTCAACACGCCAGTCTTGTGCGCATTGGCGGACTACACATCTAAAAAAACTTTTAGGTGCTTCCGATGTTTCCCTTCATCTTTAAAGTGCGTGATAATTCATAGTGTATACACACATAACATCGAAAAGTCAGTGGTGTGAGCCTGGGGCTTAAACCCACGGCAGCTGAAATTTCATCACGACTTTTAACTGTCGATCTCACGAAAACAAGGAGAGGCAGCATTTCGGATTGGGAATAACGATTATATGATTCACTAATATGTGTTTCGGGTCTGAGTGTTTGTGAGACAAGTGTCGTAGTTTCTGATACCCACGACACAAGACTTAGATCTTAATGTGGGGTCAGATGTAGGTGATTGTTGGCTGTATTTATTTAACGAAACTGGGACGAGACTTTATCAATATGAATGAGACATCACTCAAGAGTATGTTCTCACGAGATGTTCTGATATGGAGAAAGTGGCTCGGTATCGTCGCGGCGGCATCAAACCGACCCTAAATTATGCTCTATTGTGGCGTAATTGTTGCTGGTTCTACTGGTACTACGGAATCGCAGGGCGAGGATCCCTGCATTGCTTTCCGCTGCTGCCTGGCGCTTTGTCCAATCAAGAGACCACGCTCTCTGCCGCACACCTCGGGGTGAAATGAGAATATCCTGACCCACAACAAACAGTTATAAACTAGAAATTAACGTGTTACACTTTTGGGCTTCTGTGGAAGTGACGCCACTGGGCGGGAGGGACTTTTACTATTCTAGGCTATTTTATCTAGAAACTACAAATGCTTTAATTTCGTCCTGGAAAATCCAGGATTTAGAATTATCAAAACAAATAAAAACAATTTTCAAGTTCAAATATAATTAAAGAACTCCAAATGGCGTGAAGTAAATAAAAATCATATGATAGTGGGTACAAAAAAGTTTATGCTACAAAAAGCGGCAATGATGACACGCTACTGGTCTGTGAAGACAAGGTTTTGTGGCAAAAAATTATAACTTGAATTGCGTTAGGGAATAATAGTACAGGCACGTGCCGATACATGTCGTTATATTAAATTGTAGATGTCATCATCATCAGCCCATATACGTCCCACTGCAGGGCATGGACCTCATCTACAACTGACACGGTCCACCTTAGTCCACCACGCCATATTGCGGGTTATATTGCGGGTTTGCGGACTACACACCTAAGAAATTCTTAAGACCTTTTAGGTGTGCAGGTTTTAAGTGATCATTTATTGTGAATACATAATCGAAAAGTCCAAGGTGTGTGCCTGGGGTTTGAACCCACGAACGTTGAGACGATGATGCAGAGGTAACGACAGATCATTTTAATTCATGATGGTTTCGCAATGTATTGGGTCTAGATAGTCATTTGAAATTGATTTCTTTTTTTTTTTTTAGGAGATCCTATTAAAATTTACGTAACCTCATACCCTAGTTAAAAATCAATGAACCCATCACTACTTTACATAGGGACCCACACTAAGATACAAGTATTGTACAGTGGCGGTACATCCATAGAAGCCCAAAAGCCCAGTTTGCCTTACAAAAATCCGAATAATAATCTTTAGGCATTAAATATTTATTTAACAAAACAATATGACATAGCAATGAGAATATCCTAACTATTGTAGGTATGTATAAGTCGTGATGGCCTCGAGGTTTGGGCACACGGTCGAGAATCTCGACGGTCGCGGGTTCAAACCCCAGGCACACACCTCTGACTTTTCGAAGTTATGTGTGTATTCACAATGAATTATCACGTACTTTAACGGTGAAGGAAAACATCGTGATGAAACCAGCCCACCTAAAAGTTCTTAGGAATTTCTTAGGTGTATAGTCCGCCAACCCGCACTAGGCCAGCGTGACTAAGGCCTAAACCCTCTCAGTTGTAGAGGAGGCCCGTGCCCAGCAGTGGGACGTATATGGGCTGATGATGATGATGATGATGATTGTAGGTATAGTTGGTATCAGCATAGAGGAACTTTTAAGTCATATATTTGGAACCACCAGCTCTTGACTCGAGCCGTGACCTCTCGTTACAATGAATGAACCGTCATCGAAAATGTTTTTATCTTAAAATCAAAGACATACCCTTCCGAAGGCTCTAGTTGCATCATTGATTTCTCTAAGGTTGCAAAGTTGTTTACAAACAATTGTTTGGTATGATTTCCTATCAAAAAATGTAATTATTCATTTTAAATGGAGCGTGGCGCTCTGAAGATGGCCTTAAATTATTTCCTATAACAAAATATATTTCCTTTTATTTAAATCCTTTGTGTTCTAGGTTATGGAATGTTCGAGAATCAAGGTTTATCTGATAGGTGATTCAAATCGTTTCAAGTTATACATTAATGTAACAGTTGGCTTCCTTCTTGGTCCTCTTGGTTTGGCGTATGGTCTATGGATTCCTTGGTTCGATTGTTGGTCGAGTAAAGTAGGTCGGATTTCCTGATAGAAAATCATCAGTAGCCGAGGTCTTAAGGCCCCGAAAATTAATAGACGCTCTTCCTATTCATCATCATCATCATCAACAGCCTTTGTCAGGTCCACTGCTGGACATAGGCCCCTCCTATGGCACGCCACTGGGCTCGATCTTTGGCCCTCCTCATCCAACCGCTGCCATCCACCTTGCGGATATCGTCACCCCACCTAGCCAGAGGATTTCTTCCTATTAATAGTACTTAAAATATAGTTGGAGAAACATCGGTGCAGATATGTCTACCTCTGGGAAACAGGCATCAATGTGTGTAATTAAGCAAATATAATTTAAGTATTTCTATTCGAGATTTTCCCGGAAAATTGCGAATGAAAGCGTTTTCCTAGATTACAGGACGTTGCGTGTGCGCACACACTTCACTCAAGTGTTTTTATAAGTGTGACGACGGAACTCGTCTTAGGTTATAACTTATACATTCTGTTTATGTTGTGAAAAGATCGCTGGTTCACTTTGTCAGCTGTGATTTTGGGTCCGACGCAAAACTTCCGAAGACTATTAGGGGGCTTTCCTTGAATAAGTTTAAGGAATCAATTAAAGATAAAATTTACAAAAAAGCCCTGGGAGTAAGTAAATAGATCGGAGTTTTGTTGTTGCTAGAGTTTGTATCGTTATGGCATTTATAATGCCAAATTGAAACAATATCAATAAAATAAAATAAAAAATGCTATTTAAAAATATGACATTTCGTAATGCAAAGGGAGTTTCTTGCCGTTTCTTCTCCACAGCGATAACATGTTTCAAAGCGTCAATAGCTTAAAATTGACGATTCAAAAGAACTTGTAAAACTCTATCTGAATAAAGATAATTTAACTTTGACTTAAGTATGGGAAGTCTATTGCATTATCCGAGCATATACATATTACCAAACATCTTGGTGCTACTCTAGAATGTTTTTCTAGACCCTAGAATGGAAACCCAGGCGCTCCAGATAGCATTGCATTTACAGATACCTCAGAACGCAGAAACTTTTCTCTTACTTAATCATCAGCCCATATACGTCCCACTGCCGGGCACGGGCCTCCTCTACAACTAAGAGGGTTTAGGCCTTAGTCCACCACGCTGGCCTATTTCGGGTTAGCGGACTAAACACCTAAGAAATTCGTAAGAATTTTTAGGTGTGTAGTTTTCCTTCACTGTCAGAGCACGTGATAATTCATTTTGAAAACACACATAACTTTGAAAACTTAGAGGTGTGTTGTGCCTGGGGTTTGAACTTTGAACCTCGAGGCCATCACTACTTATTAATATTCTCTTAATTAATACCCTTAAACAATTTCGAGACATTTTCAACCTTGACATTGCCCTTAACACAAAATAAGCAAAAACTAGAACAAAACAATAGTTAATGACGGTTTAAAATTACTTTTTTTGTCTTAAACGGAAATGACTTAACAACACAGCGACAATAAGTTGCCCGTTGTGATTTTTTTGCCGGCGTGACGCCACTGTTTTCGTTTCAATGTGAACCAGAGCCGGTTACCATACTAGATAATGTCAGAGTCGATGACTTTATCCTTTCTATAAATGCATGCAAATTTATTGTAATGAAAAGTTGAAATTTGTTTACTTATGAAACTGACTATCACGCTTGTAGCTTAAGGGAAAGGTAGAAATATTTTAATGCGTTTTAAAATAAACGCAATTTTTTTATTAAATTCGAGTTATAATTTCGGTGGTCGCTGGTTCAAATCCCAGACACAAACCTCCGACTTTTTGAAGCTATGTGGTCATTCACAATGAATTAAATCTCGTACTTTAACGGCAAAAGAAAATATCGTGAGGAAACCTGCACACCTAAAAGTTCTTCAGAATTTCTTAGGTGTGTAGTCCGCCAACCCTCATGAAGCCAGCGTGGTGGACTAAGGCCCAACTCCTCTTAGTCGACCAGCAGACGTATATGGGCATATTTATAACCTAATTTAACGCGAATACATTTATTAGGTGCATTAATCCGCCTTAAACACTCAAACCGAGTCGATAACTGCACCCGCCCACATACTGAGACATTGGTCTCCATATAAAGCGAATGCACGCTATAACATAAATACACCTACATATATATGAAGGTAAAAATATCTAATTATAGCACATTTAGTAATATTGTAGAATGGAAAGTTTACGAGTGTGTGACGACTGGTGTAAAAGTAATATCTTTTGCTACTACGTGAAAATGGACATAACAAATACGACTTCTTGGTTTTGTAGAATAAGGGTAGTTCCGTCTAAAAGTCCTGGTTTCGGTCTCATGGTTAAGCTAAGTTGAAGTTTTTGAGGTGAAAACTTATTTAGCGGCGCTGTGCACTTTTTTGGGATGGGTAAAAAATGTTGAATTAGCGTCAGAACACGTGACCCTGATCGAAAATGCGTAAGACTTTTGTTGCCATGTCATCAAATATAGTATTTTACCACGTAAATTATACGTACTTTTATACTGATAAATAAAGCAATTCGTGCGAAATTATTCCCTAACCATTCCAAAATATTCAAAAATGCAAAACTTTCAGGTTGAAGTTTTCACTTCAGTCGGCACTACCGGAGTGCTTCCTGTTTTTTTTTTAAATGGCTATTAGTCTCGCGCTCTTGTACATGGGACTTAAAACATATTGTGAAACTCTGTCCACCCCTTCGGGAATTCCAGAATTTGTGTCTGGGTGTGTGTGTGTGTATATATGCATAGGTTAGATTTTTTTCTTACTTACGTGTCGCGTAAAATAGTGGTGAGCCTATTGTCGTTTTTCTCAAAATCAAACTTTTCATTCCAGTGGGTTGTCTGGAAGAAATCGCAGCTAGCGATAAGACCGTCTGTTGTAACTATATATCTTTTAAGTTGTATGTCATTTATGTTATTTTTCCTTGTATAGTGTACAAAAAAGTATATTAAATAAATAAACTATTGCTCAACCTGGGAATCAAACTTAAAATATTTTGTTTGGTTTTTTACAGCGGGATAAACTCGGCAATGGCGTCACTTACAGCCAGATATAGTCTTGCGGTTATAGAAGGCATTATTCAAAGCATTCGTTCTCGATTTTCGGCACAGCGTGTGGGCGACAATACCCAAAATTATTAATAACTTTTTGTATAAGGCTTGCAGTTACAGTAATATAAACATGTATTGAACATATTAATTTCAACATTTCAATTCCTGTTTCTAATACGACGATATGACAACACAAGTAGTGCTAGCTCCGAGGTTTAGGCGCGCGGTCGAGAATCTCGGCGGTCGCGTGTTGGGACCCCAGGCACACACCTCTAACTTCGAAATTATGTAGGTATCTATTTATTTTAAACTATTTGGACACATAAAAATAAGAGAAAAATAAAATGAAATACAGTAAACTAGATAAGTACAAATGGCGGCCTTATCGCACAAGGCGATCTCTTCCAGGCAACCAGGGATGGGCATGTAGGAACAGAAATGCAAGGTAGTTATAAGTGTACAAAATTAATTGTATATAACAGATAGGTATGTATGTATTCACAATGAATTATCACTTAATTTAATGGTAAACATCTAAATGTTCTTATGAATGTCTTAGGTGTGTGGTCCAATTTTGGTAAGGGTCCAACTCAGCTAAGCGAACAATTATTGTTCTGCGCGCCGAGTTGGAAGGCCAGAGACCCCGACATACCCCTTTCGGCTTCCCCCGAGGTACCGAACAGGGGAGCTTAAAGGGCTCTCGTTAAAAAAAAAATGTGTGTGGACCAATAACCCGCACTGGGCCAGCGTTGTGGGCTAAGGCCGAAACCCTCTCTAGTTTATAATTGTTTATTGTGGGGTCAGGAAATCCTTATTTATATGTCAAATTGCTTTGTTAAATAAAGATTTAAAGCTTAAAGAATATTGTTCGGAATTTCTGCCTATGCCTACCTCTACGAGGATACAAACAAGAGTGGCCATTGGTATCATTCATCATCATCATCAACAGCCTTTTTTCACGTCCACTGTTGGACATAGGCCTCTCCTATGGCACGCCACTGGGCTCGATCTTCGGCTCTCCTCATCCAACCGCTGCCAGCCACCTTGCGGATATCGTCACCCCATCTAGCCAGAGGGCGTCCTACACTACGTTTGCCGAGCCGTGGTCTCCACTCCAGAACACGTTTCCCCCAACGGTTATCCGTTCTGCGACAGATGTGACCTGCCCACTGCCACTTCAGCTCGCAAATCTTTTGGGCTATGTCGATAACTTTGGTTCTCTGTCGGATAACATCATTTCTGATCCTATCCTTCAGAGAAACTCCTAACATAGCCCTCTCCATTGGTATCATTAGCTGATTTTTATTACAAAACGTTATAAAAATTACCCGTGTCAGATACCGTGAATTATTAGATTGCAATAAAGTATTGTGAGGTATTTGGCAATAGTTACTTTGTAGATCCGTGACGAACACTCAACATCTTTAACACGTTATAACAGTATAACTGTACATGTGGTTTCACCTTCGACGAACTAAGGTTCATATTATTTCAGGGCAAAAAGTATTTGCAGTTGCTATTTTATACTGTAATCCGCCTATGCGCCAAAATTTATCCAATCTATACAATACATACAAATAAATAAAATTGGAGTGTCTGTTTGTAATATTGAAATGACCGCTTTTTAATAAATGCATATGGATGTATACACGGTACATATAGCAAAATAACGTTTTTTACAATTTTTGTCTGTCTGTCTGTTTGCTCCGGCTAATCTCTAAAACGGATGGACCAATTTTAACGGGACTTTCAGTGGCAGATAGCTTATATCATAAGAAGTAACTGAGGCTAAAGAAAAATCTGGACTAAAGTTTTAGACGTTTTTGCGTGACTGAGTAACAAATATCCATACATACTAATCATCATCAGCCCATATACGTTCCACTGCTTGGCACGGACCTCGTCTACAACCGAGAGGGTTAGGCCTTAGTCCACCAGTCAGTCAGCTGGCCTAGTGCCTACCTAAGAAATTCTGAAGATTTTTTTAGGCAACCTGCACCCTCAGGATGTTTTTCTTCACCGTTAAAGTACGCGATAACTCGTTGTGAATACACATATAACTTGGAAAAGTCACAGGTGTTTGTCTGGGGTTTGAACCCGCGACCGCCGAGATTTGACTCGACCGCGCGTTTGAACTTCGAGCTCATCATTACTTGATAACAGACAGTCGGATGTACAAAAAACCGTGCAATTGTTACTTATTGTTAAAACAATTACATTTTTTATTGTTATAATACTAGTGTTGAAACCATAGCAAAAATATTTGCATGCAAAATCGCATCAGTTAATAATAGTAGTTAAGGGTGTTTTTTTTACGAGAGGAAAACGCCTTAAGCTCCCCTTTCGGTAACTCGGGGGTGGCCGAAAGGGGAACGTCGGGGTCTCTGGCAAAAAAGGTTGTTGAGAATTTATATATTTTTATTATTAAATTTCAATTTCCTTGTTTAAAGATGGCCTTGAGAAATATTTCGGCATTTTTTGTTGTTGAAACGAATAAGTTCGGCCCCGATCGAACCTTTTTGATACAAAAATGTTGATCTAGGATAATATGTATTATACTTTTTTTTTACTTGCGCACAGGCAAAGGACGAAGATGTAGAGCGATACAAGTGAATTTTGACTTTCGGAATAGGCAAGTATTTTTTTGCGGCACAGTAAAGTGTATCTGGAAATACCGGGTTCAATTTCTAGTTCGGGGAGAGTTTTCTTGGATATTTTTATTAGGAAGAAGAATCTCAGAAGCCGATGTTAGAAATGTGTTCGAAAAACGACGAATGACACTTCCGCTATTACCTAGGATCAAAAACACAACTTGTCTACAATTTTCATTTCTCTCTAAACCCTATTTAGTAGAAAACAAACCAGCAATTATAATACCCATTTACATACAGATTTCCAAAGCTAGAAAATGCGCACGTTGTGAAAAGTATAGGTTTTCCGTGAGCTGAGCAGAAACAAGTCTGCGCGCGCCGTTAATTTTCTATAAGGTATTTCAGGACGATGTTACAACTATACTGCCTAATTTAATGAATCGTATTGTTCACTTTATGGACTTTAAAAGTTCTTTTTCTTTCGTTAACAATAGGATATTCACAATATTTATTTGGCACTAGCTGACCCGGCGAACTTTGTTCCGCCTAACAGCTGATACTTTAATATTTTTTTAGCCAAAGTTACTCCTTATTACATCAGCTATCTGCCAGTGAAAGTCCCGTTAAAAATGGTCCACTTGTTTCAGAGAATAGCCGGAACAAACAGACAGACAGACAAAAATCGTAAAAAACGTTATTTCGGTATATGTACCGTGTATACATCCATATACATTTATTAAAAAGCGGTCATTTCAATATTACAAACAGAGAGTCCAATTTTATTTATTTGTATAGAGTATAGATATACATAAATCCTAATTTATTAAGAGATTCATAATCTTATGTAGTTATAAGTATGGCGCTGTTGGTTAGCCAGAGATCGATCATTCAATTATAATTAATATGCTAATTGCAGTAAGTTCTATTATTTAATTACATTTATTACAAGTATTAACTATATTGTGTATTTGTTTGTTGATCTCAAAATAAACAAATTAAAAACAAAAATCGCAGTTAGCGAATTTTGAGACAAATTTCTATTTTTTTTTCTTATGTGTAATAAGGTACAAAATAGAACAAAAATAGTGTAATCACTCATAAATATATGACAACTAATAAATATATCGATCCCTTTTTATTACTGTCACTATTCTACATTTTTAAAATTTAAAATATATGAACTTTTTTTAATAACTTTTTCGTGACGGTGTGCGCGCGCATCGTAATTTACTCTCATCATTTTTCCCTAACGCGCCAAAAGAGGTATAACTTCAAAAATACAAAAATAGAGAAAAATACTCACGGTATAGAAGCGGACTTGGCGCTCGCCGCAGCCCTCAAATCAGCTAGCACTCTGAACGCTCCATCACTTGACACTGCACTTTTCTGCCGAGACAGGTCGAAATATCTGTCCTGCACATCACTTAGTCTTGTCACGGTGAACGCATCACCCACAACCGGCCCGAACAGGTCAGACTTGGAGAAGAACCTGTCGTCTTCCAGGTCTTTTGACGGCGAGTCGCAGCGCGGCTTGACAGTGATATCGACTGCGTTTGAGTTCAACTTGAGCGCGCGTCGACTGGCGAATGCGTACGGAGTGTTGGCGAGCTCCTCCTCCACGCTGTTGTATCGGCTTCGGAACAACGACTCCCCACTTTCAACGTCGTATTTGCCGCCGAATATGTCGTACTGTCCGAATCTGTTGTTGATTGTGTCGAACTTGGGGTCTTTGATGTCGTCCGGGGGCCTCGGGCTGGATGTGGGGCTCATGTCGATCTGCAGGATCCCGTGCTCGTCCTTGTATTTGAATTTCAGTGCCATGGTTGCGCGGTCATACTATCTGGAATAGAAAGGATATAAATTATTTAGTTGTTATAATGATAAAAAGTGAGGGATGGCCATGAGAATGATGTGTAGTAGCGAGACTATCTGGAAAAATATACGATAGAAATAACAGGTTTTTAGAAGTTTTTGTGTTAATTTTTAATGAGTTGTCACGCGTTTTACCAACCAGAACTAAGCTGCACTAAGACCTTACCCTTCTCAGTTGTAGAGAAGATCTGTTCCCAACAGTGGGAAGTATTTGGGCTAATGTTACATCAATATAAACTTTATTGAACAATATAAATACATAATTATAAACAATTATTCAATTACTAAGTCGTGATGGTTAAGGCACGCGGTTGAGAATCTCGACGGTCGCGGGTTCAAACCCCAGGCACACACCTCCGACTTTTCGAATTTATGTGTGTATTCACAATGAATTATCACTTGCTTTAACAGTGAAGGAAAACATCATGATAAAACCTGCACACCTAAATAGTTCTTAGGAATTTCTTAGGTGTGTAGTCCGCCAACCTGCACTAGGCCAGCGTGGAGGACTAAGGCCTAAACCCTCTCAGTTGTAGAGGAAGGCCCGTGCCCAGCAGTGGGACGTATATGGGCTGATGATGATGACGATGATAGTGATTAGAATGGAATCAATAACGTCTACGTACACCTGTGGGATTCAGGCGTACTTGTGTAAATAATGTTATTAGAATGGACTACAATAGTATTTATATTGTTCCTCGGTACTAGATTAATGACTTCCAAGTGCAGCAGCCGTGACGATTACTTACGACCGACTGGTACTAGGTTCATATTACTTGTACTTCTGTATGCATACTTAGACTGATATATTGGTACGGCGGTATCATGTTGTGTGATTTAGGAGTCCCGGGTTCGATTCCCTGGTCCCTAATATCCCAATGGTACGTCTGGGTGTGACGAGTAAAAATATGTACTATAAAATTGCGTGAGACTAAAACACAGGCAAAGCAGCTTAAGGAATGTGTGTGTAGAAATACACCTCTCACTCCCCCCTCCCCCCTCCCTCGAGGATAAAGGATATAAATATTTTATCATCATCGTCATCATCATCAGCCCATATACGTCCCACTGCTGGGCACAGGCCTCGTCTACAACTGAGAGGGTTTAGGCCTTAATCCACCACGCTGTTCTAGTGCGGGTTGGCGGACTACACACCTAAGAAATTCCCAAGAACTTTTTTAGGTGTGCAGGTTTCCTCATGATGTTTTCCTTCACCGTTAAAGTAAGTATAAAAATTCATTGTGATTACACACATAACTTTGAAAAGTCAGAGGTGTGTGCCAGGGTTGTGAACCCGCGATCCCCGAGATTCTCGACCGCGTGCCTAATCCTCGACGCCATCACTACTGCTGTATACGGGTATTGCAGAAATAAATGTATATAGTCTATTTGACACTAATCGTTATTAAATACCATCGCCTGTCAAAGTTAATCACTTTCAATGTTTACAAAAAAAAGGAAAACGAAATATATAAATTAACTACCAGTTACCCAGTTGTAAAACCCAACAGTTACATACGTAGTTCTGAT
Source organism: Hemaris fuciformis (assembly GCA_907164795.1). NCBI lineage: Eukaryota > Metazoa > Arthropoda > Insecta > Lepidoptera > Sphingidae > Hemaris > Hemaris fuciformis. The sequence goes on along the minus strand of OU015457.1, from coordinate 8,537,492 downwards.
CCCACATCTGGTCGTGGGTATAAGAAACTACGAGAGACTTTAAGGGGGTATTCTGGTCTAGAAATTAAAAAAAAATCGATTTTTTTTCATATTTTCATAGTTTAACTATTTAAGAATATGTCTACGAGAGGATTTTCCAAAATTCAAATTATTTTCGGAGAAATAAGTATTTTTCTGAGCAGGCATCCAAACCGGTTGGGCTGCAACTAATCGAACAAAAGACATAATGGGTTCTCCGACTACCTGAATCTATATTTCTTAGTAAGCCCTTTTGTTCCGTTAGTAGCCAGAACTGCTCTACAGGAACAGGAAGGTCCGATGTATGCAGCAGGAATGGCAGATTGAATAAATGTAAGTTAAAAATAATATAATATAATAATAAATATAATTTTATGACTTAGACTGCAAAAATTTTACTTGAAACTTTAAACGCGTTTTTCTCAGAACTGTCTTTTTGAATCTGATACCCACGATTTCTCAGGTTCTACCGAACCGATTTACTTGAAATTTTAAGAGAGTCTTCTTTAGGGACTTGTCTACGTCCGGAACTACGGCCATCCCCAAATTTTCATTTTTACTATTTTAAAAAATCTTCAAAAAAGTGGTACAATTTTTTTTTCTTTAGGCAGTCGCCATTTTGTAAAAAAGTTTTTTTGTAACTTTTCCGTAGTTCCAGACATTGCGACATTATTGTAGATTGATAATCTTTTTTATTTTTTGATTTCAGATTGCTAGGAGAGTTAAAATCGTGGGTATGGTGACGCACCAAATTTTTGAGACGCCCCACTCCATCAGCTGATAACTAACTGAATTTTGTTTTTTTTTTACTTTTTTATTTTTTTTGTATGCTTCTAATGTCAATAAATAATGTATAAAAAAATTATAATAAAAATATTGCTTGCTTTTTTTTACAGCACTTCAAAAATTACCTAAAATTCATGTCTCTAGACCAGAATACCCCCTTAAGGTCTTACAAACATTCAGACCCGAAACAAATATCTGTTGATCACACAAACATTTGTCTCGGTGCGGGGATCGAACGTGCAACCCTTCATTTCGCAAGTAGATGGCTAAACAACTGCGCCTCAGGGCTGTCAATTATATTTGCATTACAGTTATCGTTTACATCGTTTAATAAAAACAAAGGAATGGGGACATTTTTACTTATGCAAATAGTTTGCGCGACGTGGGGACTTTAATTAGCATTTCCGTAAAGTGATTTTGCGAGCGTTCACGTAATGGTGTCCTAGATTTCGTGTTTGAAGGCTAAATATTATTAATATTAACCCTTGTTTTATTGCATGTATAAACTGAAGTCTTTATAAAGTACAAAATCTATGCTTTATCCACCCTATGGGGCCGTTCAAGTAAGACGTATGCAATTTTTTCACAATTATGAACCCCCCGTCCCCCATGTCAGCAAAAATAAGCAAATATCGTACTCCCCCCCTCATATGCTTACGTAAGCATTAGTATACGTATTTTTTTATCTTTTCTAGTTTATTTTTTTATTCAAGAAAACAGAACATTTTTTTTAGAAAATCCGAAAAATAAATATAAATATTGCTTACGTCATTACTTACGCTCACTATCCAGACCCGCCATTAAGTACACGACGTCATCAAAAATAAGCAAATGAAATGCCCCTATGCTTCTGATGTCTCCAGTAGGTACATCTAACCGTTGCCTGGAAGAAATCGCCGAAAGCGATAAGGCCGCCGTTCGGGACATTACTTTTATTGTGATTTTACCAATACCTATTTTATTCGTTTATTTGCTGTACAATAAAGCGTAAATAAATAAATATCGATAGCAGTCAGACACAGAATTAGGCATAGAATTGAGAATCTATATTCACATGTATACTTTCCTTACTAAAAATATAATAAAATGACTTAAAACGAAATATTACATTATAATTGATATCATGATTAAGTTAAGACACTAACGCCATCTATGAAAAGTAATATGTACTAATAATTCTGCAAATACACGATAGATAGCAGATTTATTTATTTGATTGTAACCTTACACTTTTTCTGGACAAAACCTTCTTGAAGACCATGAAGGTCGTTATATTGAATTTGTGAATTAAAAAAATGTTATGGTCATGATCTCCCGCTGCGGGTGTAATTTTGTTTTTTCTCGCGCGACACAGTGACATCACCGCTTGAGTAAGTTGTGATGTGATTTTTTTGCCAAAATATTTAGCTGCTATACAAATCGAAATGTAAAGAACAGAATTAATAAGTAATTTAACATAATTAATTTATCAGAAAAGAAGCTAAATATAGAATACAAAAGGGACTGTCCAGTACGGACATACGATTACCTATACCTATAGATAATTTTATGAAACTATTTTTCTATGATCTATAAACTTAGATATAATTAAGAATAACTGCTAATTTTATTTTAGTATTTTATTCTAGTAGGTCTTTGTTTTTTTTTCATTTTGTTATTTATTTAGAATTTCATGTAAATTGAACTGGAAAATGGACTAATTAAAGATTGTTTCACGATACAGGCTCTGCCTAGTGTGAGATATCTCTTGGATAATTTAACATTAGTTATTTTGTACTATTATGAAGAGATTAAGAATTTATTTGTTTTTTAACACAAGCTATTGAAAATAAAGAAAGAAAGAAATTTTAGAGGGATAATTGTTAATGATTATGACTGTTTAGTGGCCTACAGCAACACCATATTGTTATGAGACGCTGGGCTTTCGAGTTCGATGAACCGAGACAAATTTTAGTGTGATCCACAAATACTTGTTTCGACTGTGGGTGTTTATGAGACCGAAAAGTCTCTCGTAATTTCTGATAGCCACGGCACAAGACTTGTATGTATCTTAGTGTGGGGTCACAACAATAGACTGTTGGGTGTATTTTATTTATAAATCCCCGACGCATAAACGACAGGGTGTTATAAGTTGATGTGTTTGTGTGTGTGTGTGTCTGTGTGTGGCATCGTAGCTTCCGAACGAATTTTTGATTTATTTTTTCGAATGGTGTATTATGTTATATATATGTTTGATGACCGCAAAACCGCCAACAAATAGCAGATAACATATTTTTGACAACTCCCTAAATATGGGTATTAAATAAAAGGGCTTATTTATTGAGTTTTTAATTATATTGAAACGCCTGTAAAAAACTAATAGCAAAGTTTTAGAACGTAAATAAGCTATTACAATCAAACAGAAAAATGAATCGCAGTGAAAGCTGAGTCAAAAATAATATATAGGTACTCCTGTTACAGATTTGCATAACAAATGTAGGCTATGTCATCTGGAGTACAGACTGATTTATGGTCACGGTTTTGGTAAGGCAGTGTTTGATTTTATGTTTTATTTAAGGAAATTCAGTGCGGGACTGCCTTGTGGGCTCCTATACGTCCCACAGCTGGCTCCTCCTCTATCTATAACTGAGAGGGTTTAGGCCTTAGTCCACCACGCTGGCCTAGTGCGGGTTGGGGGACAACACACCTAAGAAATTCCTAAGAATTTTTAGGTGTGCAGATTTCCTCGCGGCGTTTTTCTTCATAGTTAAAGCAAGTGATAATTTATTGTAAGTACACACATAGCTTCGAAAAGTCAGAGGCCGATATTCTTAAACTCGGCACGGTAATACTATCATACAGTAGTTTATCTTCATACAAACGGGCGAAACGCGAGTTATACCTACGCGCCTCGATCGCGGCATGCGCAAGGCATGCAGGCAGTCGCGAATGTGCCGCAGTGACAAACGGGCGGTGTTGTTTTTTAAGCAGTAATCGCGCGATTTTTATACAAAATAAGTGCAAGTGCCTATTTAATATGACAAGTATATATTGTGTTTATATATTGTGCTGTTTTTGGTTGCATGAAATCTTCCAATCAAAAAATAACATGCATTTTTATTGAACACTTCCTATTCCATTCACAAAATATTTTATTTGTTTAAATAAAAATAAAAGATATTTACATTCACAAAAATAGATAGAAAAAGTAGGCAGATTGAATTAGAATTCTGCAGGTTCGCAGCCCTATCGCATGTTTACGTACCGCGCGGCTGTAAGTATTTATTTCAAAAATGCGGCCGAGTTAAACTACTGTATGATAGTATTACCGTGACCTCGGGGCCATCACTACTATCGTGGGCTCGCGGTATAGAGCGATCTATTCCCGGGTTCGATTCTCGGTTCGGGCAAAGTGTTATTGGGTTTTTCTATTGCGAAGTTCTCAGTAGCAGCGTGAAGTTAGAAATCGTGACCGAAAAACAGCAATTGTCTTGACATATATTACATGAGACGATAACACAATCCACAAAAGGTGGATGCAGAAATGCACCTCTGCCTACTCTTCGGGAAATACAGGTTTGTATATGTATTCAGTGCGCTATGGGTTTGACGTTGCACTTTTCTGAATTTTAACTCCTGAGAATTACATTTCCAACTCAATAACACCTTTTTCCTGCACCTCTAGATCGAACAGAATTTTTACCGCAAGACCACGCGCCAAATACGTATAAAAACTCTAATCTATAGAATACAGGCCAATTTTCGAGTGGCCGTTGAAGGACAGAGTCCGTCCTTGGTATAATTTCCTTAAGTTTATCGCTTAATCTTGCCCTCATGTGTGTCATGGCCACTGGCTACTACTGCCAATGTTAGGGACTGAATAATTTCGGCATGATTTACTTGTCTTTGGGAGTACATCACGCCCTTATCTTAAAGGGGTAGATAAAGAATTGTAGTCTTGTGAGTTTCATTGTAATTAATGTACATATGTCGTATATGCGTCTAGTGTAAGTAAATAATCATCATGTATCATCAGCCCGTATTCGTCCCACTGCTGAGCACGGGCCTCCTCTACAACAGAGGGGTTAGGCCTTAGTCCACCACGCTGGCCTAATGCAGCTTGGTGGACTACACACCTAAGAAGTTCCTAAGAACTTTTAAGTGTGCAGGTTTCATCACGATGTTTTCCTTCACCGTTAAAGTGAGTGATAATTCATTATGAATACACACATAACTTGGAAAAGTCAGAGGGGTGTGCCTAGGGTTTGAACCAGCGACCGCCGAGATTCTCAACCGCGCGCCTAAACCTCGAGGCCATCACTAACCGTATTTAACCGTACCTACTCTAGTTTAAAAAAAATGAAAAAAACGATGTTCATTATAATTTATGTTCTAAATACATTCCAACTATTCTAATAACAGTGATAAAAGCAGACCGAAAGCGTTTCAGAACATTAAAATACTTCGCTCCGTAAACTCTAAGTTTTTCATATTCCGTGTCTGGGTGCAATAAACTGTTCCTTACTAATTATAAATACGAGTTACGTTTGCAATACGGACAAAAGTTGGTTCAAAACTATAAGTTGGATCAAAGGGGTTGGTTTTGTATATTGGCTATATCCCACCACGCACTCGCCGCTGTAACGCCTGTGCTTCAGGATCAACAGCACGCACAGTATTGACGCCGAGCACTGAAGCTCAGCGAATCTAAGGGGACGTAATTTGTCATAAACCCGCAACGAAATTAATCAGAAAAAAAGTGTGTGTGTACTCATGTACACGCGTTAGAAGTTGTACCACACGACTGAAGTAAAACTTATAAATACGCCCAACAGTCACATACATTTACATTTCTGAACGCACTCATAAATATTTGACAACTAATAAATATGGCAATCCTTTTTATTACTGTTACTATTCTACATTTTTAAAATCTAAAACATATCAACTTTTTTTGAAAAATATTCGATCCGAAATATATTAAATCCTTTCTGATCCATTTGACACTTATATTTAACATAGGCAGCTTCAAACTGTCAATTATATAATATAACTGATATTATATAATTGACAGCTTGAAGCACTAGAACTAGAACTAGAACCCGCACTAGGCCAGCGTGGTGGACTAAGGCCTAAACCCTCTAAATGGTAGAGGAGGCCCGTGCCCAGCAGTGGGACGTATATGGGCTGATGATGATGATGATGATGATTGATATTGGAGCACATAAGCACCTTCAACGTCTTACTTGAAAAATAAAAAAAATAACGTTCTCATACAACCATAGAAGGTATAAAATGTGGTTGTTAGGAAAACGTCATTTATTTTTATATTTTGTCGGGATTTTCTTTAACGCCAGGGGGTTTGTAATTATCTTGACTATTACCTGCCTTAGTTTCCGATCATGGTCTGAATACACCCTGTATATTTCACTTAAAACTCCACCCAACGCGATGACATGTATATTACTTGAGACAAAGAAGTAGCACAGCCAGACGTAAAAACTAAATCATGGCCGCGAGTCCTTGATTAGCGGAACAGGAAGAAATATTTCGTCCCCTAAGCTATATGCGTGCTTATACATTGCGGGTAGTTATACAATTAATGTTGAAGGCATTTAGAATTCAATTCAAGTCAAATTTTAGAGAAAGAAAAGTGCATTATACAGTTTTAAGTAGACCGTTATCGAAAATCCTTACTAATATTATAAATGCGAAAGTAACTCTGTCTGTGTCTCGCTTTCCTGCTAAAACTACTGGACCGATTGAAATGAAATTTGGCACATAGATAGTTTAAAGCCTGAGAAAGGACATAGGCTACTTTTTATTGCGGAAAAGGGGTTTTAAGGGGTGGAAAGGGGGGATGAAAGGTTGTATGGAAGTATTGTCATTTTTAAAGCTAGAAGCTTGAAACTTATATTTTAGGCTGTTGATTAGATATTAATAAATATGACATTCAAAATTTAAAAAAAAACCTTTAAGGGGGAAAAATAAAAATAGGGGATGAAAGTTTATATGGAAATTCGTCATTTTTGAAGCTAGAATTTTTTTATATGGCTTTTATTACATCATTACATCATATCATAACTAATATTATAAATGCGATTGTAACTCTACATACATAAACTCAGAGGTGCATTTCTGCACCCACATTTCGCCAGGTATGTATCAGTCCCACGTAATAGGAGGCGAGCCTATTGCCGTTTTTCGGGCACATTTCCAGACTCCGTGCTGTTACTGAAAATTTCCTAATGTAAAACCCAATAACACTTTGCCCGACCCGGGAATCGAACCCAGGACCTCTAGATCGCACGGCACATACTTGTACTGCGAGTCCACGAGGCTTATATATATACATATATAATATATATATACTATATATATGCGGGGTGGGGAATATGCCTAAGTGTTGCTTACCCGAACGGGCAGACACGTAACTATATGTCTGTTACGCTTTCACGCCTAAACAATTTGACCGATGTGAACGATTTTTGATATGGACATAAATGGGACTCTGTGGAGTAAAATAGACTACAACTTATTTACTTTCTGAACCCAACCCTATAGTCTACGCGGACGGAGTCAAGCAAGCTAGTTAGAAATAAATTTATTGAAGCCAAAAACATCCATACATTAACTCACGCCTGTCTCTCGTTGGGGTAGGCAGAGACTATATAGCGCCAAATGCCACGGTACAAACACACCACTTTCGCTTCCTCCACTGACATTATCCTCTTCATGCATGCACGTCGGTTTCGAGGACTCTTTATGTTAGGTCCTTTTTAAATAAATGACCTATTGGATGATAATCGCCTATGTGATCTTTATAGGTCCGCCTAGGACGTCCTCGGCCGACTTCACCACTCACTTCTGCACAGTAAATCTCTTTCGTAATTCTGCAAACATTCATCCTTTCAATGTGGCCAAACCATTTAAAAAAAAAGCAGTGATGGCCTCGAGGTTTAGGCGCGCGGTCGAGAATTTCGGCGGTCGCAGGTTCAAACCCCAGGCACACACCTCTGACTTTTCCAAGTTATGTGTGTATTCACAATGAATTATCACTTGCTTTAACGGTGAAGGAAAACATCGTGATAAAACCTGCACACCTAAAAGATCTTAGTGATTTCTTAGGTGTGTAGTCCGCTAACCCGCACTAGGCCAGCGTGGTGGACTAAGGCCTAAACCCTCTGAGTTGTAGAGGAGGCCCGTGCCCAGTAGTGGGACATAATTGGGCTGTACCAAAAAACCATTTTAGCATCCCACTCTCAATTTTGGTCACTACATCGACTTTCAAACCACACTGTTCCCTTATCACACTATTCCTCACTGACTGAAGCTAAAAATAAAAGTTTCCTAACCACTGTAATTATTAACTGTTACAGTTTTCGATCGCGATCTGTTTACTCACAGTTAAAAGCCTAAGGACTAAGTTTTGTTAACATTTTGTAATATTATGCAGGATGCAAACTACTATAGCTACGAGGCTTATAAACAAGAATTTGTACATATACATACGCCTGTATACCCTTAGGAGTGGGTAGAGGTGTATTTTTATACATATTTTTCCAACTGTGGTTTAGGTCTAAAAAAGGGCGAACCTATTGATGTTTTTAGAAAAAATCTAGACTCCGTACATAAACTGAGAATTCACCCAAGGAAAAATCCAATTGCGATTGGCCCGATCCTGAAATCGAAGCCGGGACCTCTATATCGTACAGCACACTTGCTCCGCTACGAGTCAAAAGTACATATTCGTACACTAAAAAAATATAACATTGATTACGTCATAATCTTTTGCACCCTTGATAGATGTTATCAGAAAATTACTAAGAAATTACTTGCGACCGGGCTTCGAACCCCAGCCACTTGAGAATGACTCACTGACCTGCCTTTGTGACTTTATGGTCTATAAAAAATAATGACGCCATCTGTGCAGGACGAAGAGAATCTGTAAATAGTGATAGTTAATAAACAGTGTACGGGACTAAGAAAGTGTGTAAATATAGGACAAAGATAATTAAAATAATTAACATTAATATATAATTTATAGTATAATAGTACTCTGTGACATGATAGACAGAGATAGCTGTTAAATCACGCGGTCGGTTACATCAAACGAGCCGACAATAAGGGAATTCCCCTGTTTCACAATCACGCGGTCGGCTACATGAAACGAACCGACATTAAGGGAATTCCCCTGTTTCACAAATCGAACCTACGTTAAGGGGATTCCCCTGTTCCACAATCACGCGGTCGGCTACATGAAAAGAACCGACATTAAGGGAATTCCCCTGTTTCACAAATCGAACCGACATTGGGGGAATTCCCCTGTTTCACAATCACGCGGTCGGCTACATGAAACGAACCGACATTGGGGAATTCCCCTGTTTCACCCTCGGAATTGTATATAAGGCGTACAATTTCGAGGGATTTCATCCAGTCGTCGGGAGCCCTTCGAACAAGAAAGAAGCCTCAAGAAAAGGAAACCTCAAGAAAAGGAAGGCTCCATCAAGAGAGAAGAACCTCTGCAGGGATTAAGGAAGAAATCCCTACAAGGGGCACCGTGTGGACTGTAGGCCTGCGAGCCATTCGCTGCGTGCTGCACCTGCGGCACGTCGCTACATACATCGTAGCCTGCGGCTTCCCCGGCCGCCGCTCGCAGCGCCCCCCCCTGCCGTGGCCAAGCCGCCGCCTGTGCCGGCTCCCTCCGGTACACGTCGGCGTCCACGGCGCCTGCCGCAGCACACGCCTCTCGCCGCCTGCGCCGCCTGTCGAGGCGGGCACCCCCCCGCTACCTCAGCGCGCCGCCGACGCGCTGACCACGCATCGCCAGCATCGAGGAGGTGACGCCGCGCTCCACGCTACGCCTCGTGCTACGCTCCGCCGCATCCAGCGCCGCACATCGCCACCTCGACGCGTCTGTGCCACCGGACACCGGACCCGATTGCTGAGCCACGCACCGGGACCACCAGCGTATATCGTTTTCACATATTAGTATAGTTATTTGGAACGCTTTTAGTTTTGCCTTTGTGTTACTTAATTGATTTGTGTAATTGTGATAACTTTGTGAAATTGCCCCTTTATTGTATATTGTCATTTATCTTTAAACTGTCTTTTGTGAATTCGTGTTTTACAGATTTGTATAGATTTTAATATTTGTTTCTTCTTGTTGTTTTCTATAGTTTTTAAGACTCTTCACTTTTTGTACTAATAAACCGCCTACTCACTGGTACCTGTGTATTGCATTTCTGTCACTCGCAGTCCGGCACTTCTCGAGGAACACACCGCCCCGGGGGCTCTTGAGCCACGTACGCACGCTATCGGTGCGAATAGCAATAGTCTCTCTTAAATACAGTCCACTTTTCAAACCCGAGGGCGGTACTGTTCACCATCATTGGAAATGATAAAAAAAGGTTTGTATATTAAGAGAAAATTTTATTCTATTAAAATTGTTTAAGATTTTTGACTTTATCGCGTTCAAAGAGACAGACGGACTGCCCCTGAATCGTAAGGCTGAAAGTTTAATGGCCAAGATTAATGTATGTGCCATCTAAAAAGAGTTTACGGTCTGGGTGTTTGTGAGAGCGTAAAGTTTCTGGTATTTTCTGATACCCACGACACTATGTTTGTGACTGCGTATTTATAAATTGCGTGATCCATATTTATTTAGGGTTTCTGTGTTTTTGAGATCAATTACACGACTTAGTAATTTAGCTTCAATTCAGAACTTTAATATTACTCTTAAGTTGTACACAATTTAAGACCAGGCTTAGTAATTCACCATTAAAATTTCGGAGAAGAACCTCCAGGAAGCTAAGGTATACTTTTACCCAGTATTGGCAAGTGGTCAAGCACGGTAGCAGTACGGTAAGGTAAACTGCAGACCATTATCGGTAGCGGCGCCTATCGATCCCATACGAGCACACACTCAACTATTGCGGACGGACAGCAAAAGCAATGCTGGTGAGAAAGACTGCACGATTGCCTTTCGATCTAGAAAGTCAAAGTCAAATTATCTTTATTCAAATAGACTTTTACAAGTTCTTTTGAATCGTCAATTTTAAGCTATTTTTAAACTAAACTATACTATTACCGCTTCATTGTCATTTTTTTTAAATAATAAATTAAAATAATAATTACATTTTTAACTGACATTATTTAAATTTAACCTGATATAGTTTAACCTCAAAGATGTTCTGTTTAGGCATCACCGTGCTTGCAATCAGGTACGCTATGGTTTCTTCTGTGTTCGCTTGATCGAATGTTCGTAGTTTTTATGTGTCCTGCTGACCGTACATTACCATTGCAAGTTCAATGACTCAGTGCGCTGACTCAGGGATATCAGCTGAACGACGTGTAATTAAGCGCTGTGCTTTTCAGCGTCACAAGCCAATTGTAAGTCCAATTGTATTTTCATTTTTAATTGAACTATTTTTGTTCGTATATTACATACGCTTTTGAAAAGGTAAATTTTAACACTATCGACAGCCCTGTGGCGCAGTTGGCTAGACACCAGCTTGCGAAAGGAGAGGCCGCGGGTTCGATCCCCGCACCGAGACAAATGTTTGTGTTATCCACAAATATTTGTTTCGGGTCTGGATGTTTGTGAGACCGAAGAGTCTCTTGTAGTTTCTGATACCCACGACACAAGACTCGTAACTTAATGAGGGGTCAGAACTCAGAACTATGTATGTGACTGTTGGGTGTACTTATTTATTATAGAAAGTTATTTTTAAGAGCCCAGTAGTGTGTTAAATAGCTGGCAAATATTTTAGGTTCACTTATTCACCCCTTTCTTCCTAAAAAGGTAAGCATAGATGTATTTCTATAACTATACTTCTATGACTTTTCTATGTCCATGTTATTGTTGTCTCTAAGAGATCGCCTGGAGCGATAAGACCGCCTATTGTACTTCACTCTTTTTGTATATTGTTTTGTTCATTATTTCTTAGTGTACAATAAAGAGTTTATAAATAAATAAAAATAAAATATGCTTCGTGAGCTATTATTTAAGCGTATTTAATAGGATTCTAGCATATTGTCGTCTACTACCTGGTATCCTTAGCAAAGCAACACGGACTGTCGTGACGGAACGCCTTAAATTTATTTTGATTGAATATATCAAAGAATTATGTCATTTCGTTTTGCTGAAGGAGTTTCTTGCCATTTCTGGTCCACAGTGATTATACTTTCCGAAGCGATGTTAGCTTAAAACTAACGACTCAAAAGTACTTGTAAAAGTCTAATTGAATAAAGATTATTTTGAATTTGACTTTGACTATATTTAATTTTAGTCAATACTAAATTAACTTTGAAAAGTAAAGATTTTTAATAGGAATCTGAGACAACCAAGATGATGTCAGGAAAGACTTAGTCCAATCGCCCAATTTAACATATTATTCTCATTCCTTTTCCTTTCTATAATTAGTATAAAATACCGCTTACAAAACACCCTCATTTACTAAATTCAAGCCGATCAGATACACGATGACAGGCTCAAAACGCGTATCAGGCTATCGGATGGTCCTAACATCGACGCACCATTAATCACCACACTGTAAGCGATGAATTAAATTTGGATCATGACGTGAAGTTTCAACCATATGAAGGCTTTCCACGTATACTGATGGCTGGACAAACAATACTATTATAAATGTAATTCCTATGAACTTCTAAAACGAATGACTAAACTAATTTGGTATTGTTTAATGACCTATGTGTGGGTTTTTTGGTGAAAATATTATACACTCATGCTTGTATCCAAAGAGGAAGGTATATTGTATTTTTGACAGCCCCGTGGCGCAGTTGGCTAGACACCAACTTGCGAAACGAGAGGCTACGGGTTCGATTACCGCACCGAGACAGATGTTTGTGTGATCCACAAATATTTGTTTCGGGTCTGGTTGTTTGTGAGACGAAAAAGTCTCTGGTAGTTTCTGATGCCCACGACACAGGACTTGTATCCTAGTGTGGGGTCGGAACTATCTATGTGACTGTATGTATTTATTTATTTATTTATTCCTACACCCACGCTTCAGCAAGTATGTTCCAAGTCATATTTCCGGACCTCGAGCTGCTACTGAGAATTTTTTAATAGAAAAATCTAAATACTTTTTTTTTCAGAAATTGACATCAGGTCTTCTCAGTCCCACTCGCCTTCTGCTTCGTCAATGCAGAGTTAACACTTAAATTAGGAAGATCAATCGTAAGTTAAATCTACCAAAAAAAATAATTTCCGAAACCTATCAACAAAATTTCATCAAATATTAATTTAATCCTTAGCAATTTGCTTTATCATTTACCCTGCCTGGTATGGCAGGCCGCAATTCAAGGGCAGACGCTGTTGTCGACTGCAGCCTGCGTCATTACTACGTACAGCTACGAGCTATTATCGTAATATTTTGTTTGGGAGATTCGTTTTTAAACATCATCATAGCCATCTTCTGTACGTACTAACTTGCTTTAGGCCTGTCATTGTTTTTACTATCAGTCCCTATATCCTTTGTTTGGTGTGAAGATAAGAGGAAAATTATTCGTTACCTACTTCAGTCTATTTTTATTCGTTGAGGGTTAAGGCAAGTCTAGAATTGCATAGAAATTCGCTGATATGGTATCTTGGATATTCTATGCCACTATCGATCATGGTTTACAGGAGATGCAGTAGGAAATATGTGGTTGGATAGGGTGCAGGTCTTTGTTCCTATTCTGCTCCAATCTTATATATAAGCTATCTCTCAACCTCCTGACGTAGACCATCATCATGTACATAGCTGACAGTGTCCTGAGCCTTTTTCATCATCAAATACGTCCCACTGCTGGGCACGGGCCTCCTCTAAAACTGAGAGGGTTCTACAACTCGCTTTCCAAATTTAAATCCATGACAATGCGATAATTCAATCAAATTATCCGATAATCCTGATTAGATTTGTCATGAACACAATTTCTGACAACGTCAGCTCCATCACCTCTGGCACGGCAAATTGACTCCACTGTACCTGATGGTAAGCACAGTGGAGTCCAAGAAAATAATACCGACCAGCGAGAAACGATATGGTCACCCGCTGGTCGACACAATCATGCCGGCCTGCACAAATGCTTCTTTACGCTTCGCTTAAAGGATCCAGGATCATAGGAAGGAGGGAACACGTGAGCCGGCAAACAATTCCACAGCTCATTACTGTACTTATCGTAATATTTAATGGGTTAATGGTACGGTCTTAGTCGTTATTCCATTCGAATCAGTCATTTATCACGGATGCAAGAGAATGTTCATAGCTTCGTTTCATCATCATACGTCCCACTGCTGGGCACGGGCCTCCTCAACAACTGAGAGGGTTTAGGCCTTAGTCCACCACGCTGGCCTAGTGCGGGTTGGCGGACTACACACCTAAGAAATTCCTCAGAACTTTTAGGTGTGCAGGTTTTATCACGATGTTTTCCTTCACCGTTAAAGCAAGTGATAATTCATTGTGAATACACACATAACTTCGAAAAGTCAGAGGTGTGTGCCTGGGGTTTGAACCTGCGACCGCCGAAATTCTCGACCGCGCGCCTAAACCTCGAGGCCATCACTGCTTTGCTTTACTTTTACTTTGCTTCGTTTACCTTCAAGAAACGAATACATTTTTTGAAGTTATACTTCTTTTGGCGCGTTAGGGAAAAATGATGGGAGTAATTTTTTATGATGCGCGCGCACACCGACACGATAAGGTTATTCAAAAAAAGTTTATATGTTATAGATTTAAAAATGTAGAATAGTAACAGTAATAAAAAGGGATTGACATATTTATTAGTTGTCAAATATTTATGAGTATATCGAATACGGAGAAAGATAACATTGTTGTATAACTTCTAATGCGTGTACATAAGTACACACACACTTTTTATTTTATTTTAATTCGTCTCTATCACCACATAATCTTCGATATTCCTGAGCACTGTATATGGTAGCAAATGCTTTCGGAAAGCATTTTTGAGCATATGATCGAATACTGTAATGTTATTTATTTATTTATTTACACATCTTAAAAATATTGTGAAGGTAGACTAAATGCCCACATTTAAATTCATTCTCAATGTCAAATCCTTGAGGTTAGGGATTATGTTAGAAGGCGGAACTGCGCTTCTGGATCAAGGAATAGAGCGGGGATTGGCAGAGTTTATCTAGTCTACGACCATTTATACAACAAAACGTAATATATTTAGCTACACACTCATTTGGATCGACTTTGTCTGGTTTAAAAAAAAACTGACGCAACTTGATGGTCTTTTTAGACAACACCTTGATATTGTGGAATAGTATCCCACGTTTTCTCTTCTTCCTTTTATCCTAGGTCTTTTCAGGATAGCGTGAAGAAGTATTTTTTTATGGAAAATGAAGCGAGTAAGTGATCCACCTGATGTTAAGTGGCCAACACCGCCCATGAACACCCACATTACCAGAGCAATCACTGGTGCATTGCCGTCCTTTGAGGAAAATATAGGCTTCTTAAAAGTCGTATACGTTTTTAAATGCCGCCGAGGAAAGCTGATCCCACAAAGATGTTGCGCGTTTAAGGCGCACTGTTGAGGAACGCCATTCATCCAGATGGTAAGGATGGAACTTCTACTCAGCAGACTGACTGATGGTAGGTATGAGTGTACCGAATGACGCGAGCAGAGTGTCTCACGACACTTGATGTTCTGTTTGGGCAGCACTGTGTTTTATATCAGTGCAGTTTTTACTTTGCCATGCCAGTAAAAACAGGAGCTGAATAATGCTTTGAAAGAAATACGTAACTAAATTACTGGCTTGAAACAAAGTTCTTAAGTTCAAAGTTATAATAGTCTGTCAACCCGCACTAGGCCAGCGTGGTGGACTAAGGGCTAAACCCTCTCAGTGGTATAGGAGGCCCGTGCCTAGCAGTGGGACGTATAATATGGGCTGATTATGATGATGATGATGATGACTGGCTTTATAATCTATCGTTGATGATATTCTTAAGGTGAATACTGATTATGTGTTCGTATTGTTTTTAGTACCTATTCGAGATCGCCATTGATGAAATATAGACCTTTTCAACTTTTAAGATAATCGTTCATTAAATAACTAACTTAATAACTATCAGATCGTTTCATTTGTTGAGCCTTTATTGTGAAATTCTTAAACCCTTTCTGACAAATTATACGAGTATTATTAATATTTCTATGTCGAGGAAATGCTTTCGCGTTTATTTATGTCTAATAAGTCCTAAACAATATTTTTATAAATAGGATTCCCATTAGTACACAGCTATGTGCCCAAAACTCAAACGCGAGAACGCGAGTGACTCAGCGCCAAACGCAAATTATTTAATTGTATAATAAAATATTTGTTAATTCCAAAGCAGACGCCAGCCCCATGTTGTACATGCTTCAAATATTTCTAGTGAAATGCGTCTGAAAATGCTGTCAAGGACGTGTGTTCATTGTATATTTTTTAAAGAATTGTTTTGTGACATAATCAGGTCATATGTCCGATAAAACAGCTGATTTGGTCTTGGTTTATTTATGAATTTACAAAAGTTTGCTTTGACATTAAAATTGTTGAATAAAACTCTAATTATTTCCATGGTTTTATGAACATATCTGCAGCAAATTAAAACTATAATTTATAAAATAAAAAGGTACCAACCTCACAATACAACAAACACAAATCCATAAAATCCAAACACACACAAGAGTCACGAAATCACAAAATCCAATACACAAGTTCACATTTTCGCTACAAACTAATGGTTAATGCCTTTCAAAAGTCGTCATTTCAATTTAATTTTGAACACGTAAAATATGACCACCATGATTGTTTTTCTGGCGCCAAAATGTGCGAGCACAGATGTCATTTTTGTATTTCGAACGTCAATTCGGAACCGATAAGAACATTGCGCGACGAAATTAATGTGTGCGATTAAGAAATAACGGTTTCCTCGTGGAAAAAAGTCGCCTTGGGCGCTTGAAGGTTATAATCAAAACGGCCATGATACGAGAAATTAGCACAACAAATTTTCATAATAAACCGGGGTTCACTTTTTAAAAATCACAGTGCGTTCCGAATTCAAAAAAAATATTAACCACCACAGATTATATTTATGCATTTGTTATAAACGAAAAAGGATTTGTTTATTTTTGTTTTGTGCCCAGTTTCTAAGGCTACGATATGCCTTACAAGGCAGTTGTATTACAACTGACCATAGTGCGAAGAAACGGGGTGGCAGGGTGGCGCGAAATCGGGGGTGTGCTGTTAATCACATGGTGGGTGGAATAATTTTGTTTTTTAATTATGCCGGGAGGTGCGTTTAGAATCTTGCTTTGTACGGTTTCTTAACCTTGTTTTGTGGTGCTAATGATGTCATGTGCAGACATGCCGTGACAGTGTGTTAGCGGAAATAATAGTTTTTTCTTTGACTATTTTATTTATTTGTTTAATTTAGTATTTCACTGACTTGGGTTAAAATTATGTGTCTACTAAAAAAATTGTAGTTTCTGTAGTGTACACGTAATATTAATAATTAATTGTAAGGTAAACGTGAAAATAAATCATAATATAAGCGCTGTTCCCCACTCAAACCGGTTCACTACTACCTGTGATATCGAGTGGACGTGTCAGACGCTATTGAAACCAAGCTAAAGTAGTTTTATTTATACAAACCAAACCTGAAACATCTGGACATAACAGTTTCTATGCGGTTTCTTTGTATAAAGATAGGGATTATTCCGCATGACAACAACCGTATAATCAGTTTAAAAGACACCGATATCAATACTTATTTAATCATATTTTTCATGTGGATAATCTGTTTGCGTCGTACTGCACACACTCAGGTGCCGTATTGTGCCTTTGTCGTACCAATAAAATATTTTGTTTCCTGTAGGACTACGGCGTGGATGTACTTTTTTTTTCGATTTGTAGATGTACCTACTGTACCTGTACTTTATAAAAACAGCTCGAATTTAATAAATCTTAATATTGTCTGTGAAATTCTTAGGAATTTCTTATGTGTCTAGTCTGACAACCCGCACTAGGTGATCGTGGTGGACTAGTTGTAGAAGAGGCCCGTGCAAAATTACAAAGTTTGTCTAGTTATAATTCTTAAACTACTGGTTCAAATTGAATGAAATTTAAAATATACAGAGTTTATACCATTCCTACTTGGTGACTGAAAAAATCAAGTTATAGGGTGTCGAAAATCGCCTGATTTGCCTCAAGAAAAGTATACTCTTGGTACGGCCGTGTCGCTTTTTTGCTCAACTTGGCGGGGGCACTGCGGTGCCCCCATATAAATAAAAAACATTTTTTATGTGTGCATTTTTTTCACGATTCATTTATTTGTTTTAAATTAACCAAAATCAAAGTTATAAAAGGTTTTCATTCAATACATTCTCTTTTAAGATATGAATAAAGAAAACCTTTAAAACATTACTGAATAGTTTTGTTCGATGAATGAAATTATCGAAGACACCACAATCTTCGCCACTAATTACTATTTAGTGCATTAGGCTTTTGCATGAACCTATTAAAAGACCTACAAGATTGGAGACTGAAAAAAAATCGTGTCGGAATCATAGAGTTTCTCTTTTTTTACCTACATACACATACATACATAAACTCACGCCTGTATTCCCCGAAGGGGTAGGCAGAGGTGCATTTCTGCACCCACATTTCGCCAAGTATGTATCAGTCCCACGTAATAGGGGGCGAGCCTATTGCCGTTTTTCGGGCACATTTCCAGACTCCGTGCTGTTACCGAGAATTTCCTAATGGAAAAACCCAATAACACTTTGCCCGACCCGGGAATCGAACCCAGGACCCCTAGATCGCACGGCACATACTTGTACCGCGAGACCACGAGGCAGTCTTTTTTACCTGTGCCTTTTTTTATCCTTCATCATCACTAGCCTTTGTCACTGCTGGACATAGGCCTCTCCTATGGCACGCCACTGGGCTCGATCTTCGGCCCTCCTCATCCAACCGCTGCCATCCACCTAGCGGATATCGTCATCCCATCTTTTTATCCTTATTTGTCCCTAATTTTGTTTATAATTGCATGAAAGCCCCCTGGCGCGGTTGGTTAAACGAACCAGTGAAACGAGAGGCCGCGGGTTCGATCCCAGCACCGAGACAAATGTTTGTGTGATCCACAAATATTTGTTTCGGGTCTGGGTGTTTGTGACACCAAAAAGTCTTTCGTAGTTTCTGATATCCACAACTCAAGACGGTCAGAGCTATATATGTGACTGTTGAGTGTATTTATTAATTTATTTATGTACTACATTGTGACCAGTGGTGGTACCTCCATAGAAGCTCAAAAACCCTTCTTGCCTTGCAAAATTCCGAATAATAATCTTTAAGCTATTTGATATACATATGTAAATGAGAATATCCTGACCCCACAATAAACAATTATAAACTAGACATTACACAATTAACGTGTAAGGCCGCGCGCACTTTGGACACGAATTCGTGTCGTACGGTATACGTACGATCGTGGTCGTACGAATCGAGTGCGCACACTGTATACGTTTTTTATAAGTCAACTGAGCAGTGTCAGGTTAATTAATTTTTCTACGTCCATTTCTTATGTCAAAACGTACGAATGTTTTGTAAAATCCCAACGAGTTCGGATTGTTTTCGGACGTCTGAACTACACGTACGTATACGCACGACTTACTCGCACCCAGTCTGCGCGCTCTCATAGTACTTGGAATGTCGGGATCGCTCGTACGTGTTCGTACGTGTGCGCACGAGTAAAATTCGTACGAAAACGTGTCCAAAGTGCGCGCGGCCTAACGCTTTTGGGCTTGTATGGAAGTACCGACACTGTTTGTGACAATAAACATCTATTTCCTTCTTTACTATCTCTTAGTGTCCTGTGGATTTCCTTTACCGATCCTGAGATGGACGGTAGAGCAGATCATTGAATCTAAACAAAGCTGGCACCGGCTGGTTATAAGACATTCGTCATGCAGTGGGACATACAATATCATCATCAGCCTACATACGTCCCACTGCTGGGCACGGGCCTCGTTTACCACTGAGAGGGTTGAGAGGGTGGGTTCACCACGCAGGCCTAGTGCGGGCGGGCGGACTACACACCTAAGAAATTCCTTAAAACTTTTAGGTGTGCAGGTTTTTTTTTTTTTTTTTTTTTTCTCCTGTGTTTCTCTGAAGGGTGTGGTGATGTGCATGTGCGTGTGCCGGCAAGGAAACGGGCTTCGCTATTGGATACGATAGCCCGTACCTTGTCGGTTTGTGTGGAGTTTGTTTGTTTGTGTGAGGTGTGTTAGGGTGTGTGTATTAGTGTGGTGAGTCCGGTCAGGTGTGATTTACAGAAGGGTTTAAATTTTATTTAAATGATTAGACAAAGACAAGATATGTTTACAATCAATACAGAAAAAGGTGATAAACTTAGGACTAAACATAATTAATTGTAAATGAATATAGACATGTTAAAATTGTTGCAGAGTCGCAGTCATAGTAATGCAAAAAGAGAAAAAGAGTTACAATATAAGGTGTGCAGGTTTCCTCACGATGTTTTCCTTCACCGTTAAAGTACGTGATAATTCGTTGTGAACATAGCTTGGAAAAGTCAGAGTGCCTAGGGTTTGAAGCCGCGACCGAGAATCTCGACCGCGCGTCCAACGCGCGTCTAAACCTCGAGGCCGTCACTACATGGACTGTAAAACAGACTGCAGTACCCAAACGTACTATGAATACTGGATAACGCCGCAGTAGTTATAATAGGCTCATACTCGAGGCGACGACATAATGAGCTTTGCAAAAAGTTTTTACTGTTGTAAAATGCTAATGCATGTATTTTACTATTAACTTACTTTGATGGATAACATTTTTCAGCAAGTTCTTGTGTTTCGCGAATGAATGCTAGCTTAGAAATTTTTAGGTACTTTATTTTGTGACAGCCCCGTGGCGTAGCTGGATAGTCACCAGCTAGTGAAACGAGAGGCCGCGGGTTCGATACCCGCACCGAGACAAATGTTGGTGTGCATTATTTTGTGACAGACCCGTGGTGTAGCTGATTTTACCAGCTAGTGAAACGAGAGGCCGCGGGTTCGATCCCCTTACCGAGACAAATGTTTGTGTGATCCACAAATATTTGTGTCGGGTCTGGGTGTTTGTGAGGCCGAAATGTCACTGGTAGTTTTTGATATCCACGACACAAAACTCTTCTCTTAGTGTGGAGCCAGAACTATGTATGTGACTGTTGGTTTCAAAACAAAATACATTAAAATCACCTTAGCATTTTTTACAGCGATAAAAATATTTATTAGAAAAATATTATGAAATTACGAATTTCATCAGAAATAATAAAAATAAGAGCCTTAACAATTAAAAACATATTGGGTTTGAAATTTAATTTTTTTTAGGACAGTGAGGAGTAATGGGTTAAAACTAAGCATTCATGAAAAACGACGTTCATATCGCTAACTGTGAACTCTTTCAGACAATTGATTTAACTTTGTGGAATAAGAATGAAATTCTAATAAAAAATTACTATTTTCTAAACATTTCGAGGCTATCTGACACACAGGAAAGGGATAAATGGTAACGCGAAAAACCTTTAAATTACTAGTCGACTTAATTATGTGCTATGCTAACTTAATGTACAATCTGATCTGGGAATACGAGATAAAAATTTCAAGTCTCCATTACGTATGATGCAGTGGCGGTGCTTCTACAGAAGCCTTAAAGCGATGCACGTTAATTGTGTAACGTCTAGTTTATAATTTTTGTAATGTGGGGTCAAGATAATCTCATTTATATGCCAAATTGCTTTTTTTAAATAAATATTTAAGAGAGGAAAGGGAGGCGTGACTGGCTCGTGGTCTCGCGGTACATGTCTGTACCGTGCGATCTAGAGGTCCTGGGTTCGATTCCCGGGTTGGGCAAAGTGTTATTGGGGTTTAAGTGGATTGGTTTTTCCATTAGGAAATTCTCAATAGCAGCACGGAGTCTGGAAATGTGCTCGAAAAACGACAATAGGCTCGCCTCCTATTACGTGGGACTGATACATACCTGGCGAAATGTGGGTGTAGAAATGCACTTCTGCCATCAGGGAATACAGGCGTGAGTTTATGTATGTATTAAAAGCGTAAAGATAATTATTGGAAATTTTGTAGGGCAAGCTGGACTTTTTGGGCTTTTATGGAAGTACTGCCACTGGTATAATGTTTGTCTACCCATCAATACTTATAGCGTGAAGGTAGTATGATAGGTTTTTAATTCCCGGACGTGGGCGCGGTCTTCGCTGTACCGCCAATCAGTTTAATGTTTTTCTATAACAACTTTTATATGGGACGTCACGACATAACGATTAATCGTGTCGGATAACGTAGAAATTGTATTTTTTAATCTATCCTCTCTCAGATGTGGAAAAGATGAAGAAAGAAGAAGAAGATAGAGTCTTCTGGACAGGGCCCAGTAGTATGACGAATGTATACTATCACTAACTAGATGTCAAATTTATTTTATGTTTCGAATTTGTAAGAAGTATTTAATGATCTGAGAGGGTTTAGGCCTTAGTCCACCACGCTGGCCTAGTGCGGGTTGGCGGACTACACACCTAGGAAATTCCTAAGAACTTTTAGGTTTCATCGTGTTAAAAACAATGACGACATTGAGAAACATTTGTGCAATCTATACCATCGTGATGATGGAAAGGAAATTGTGTAAATTATGCAAGGACGTTCGCAATAAAATTTGCATAACTTTCTGAAGTTCAGAAACCCAGTTGAAAGATTCGCTTAAAACTAAACCGATTTCCATTTAACTTCTTTTGTTGACGATAAAAATACCGTCAATTGTAAATGAAAGTATAATCTGCAGTGTTTTGAGTGTAATAAAGCTTCGGATCGGCCGGACCGCTCCCCGCTGCTAACGTACTACCCAAACCACCTACATTACCTGCTCTACCCACATCACCCACGCCCTAGTGTCAGGCATCATTGTTGTTTGAATAGACAAGCCATTTGGACAGATTTTTGTGATGCCTTGATAACGACCACAATTAATAAGGTATTAATCAGTGGCAGTACTTCAGTTAATTATGTAATTGTCTGTAAAATGTTTATAATTTATTGATTGAGGAGTCACGATATTCTAATTTGTTTGTCAAATTGTTTTTGTTAAATAAAGATTCAAACCTTAAATATTATTATTTAGAATTCCGTAAGGTAAGTTGGGCTTTTGGGCTTCTAAAGAAGTACCGCCACTGGTATAAATTCCTTTATTTTATGGGAAACTTTTTTTTTACTATGTCTTTTTAAAAATATTCCTTAGATACGTTACCTATCCGGGATAAAAAGAAGTCTTTAATTGTCTCTGAATAACCGAATATCTATCAAACTGGATTCAGCAGTTACAGCGTGCAAGCTTAACACACACTCAAACTGACTTTCTTATTTGTTATATTATAGTCTTCTATATCATCTCCACTGGACCTCCTGTTCTTAAGGATCGACAGCACAAGAATGACATCTAGTAGTGAAGCTCAGCGAGTCTTAATGGAGACCGAGCTTATCCTAACTCCGCAAAGAAGTTAATCAGAACAACAATAGCAGGAGCTGAAAACATATTTATCAACTTTTAATCTGATAAAATGTCAGTTTCTCCAGACGACTCTAAGTTATTCTCACATTATACAGCACATTAGGTACATATACATATACATATACCTACCACAGATGAAAAATTATAAAATTCGAGAAGATATTTAAATTACAATTCTAGATATGGCAAAAGCGCTAAAAACCAAAATAATATGTTCTTAACACTGCAAAAAAAATTAGCATCGATATAAGACGCGATACTTGAGTTAACATCTGTAATCGATTAACTAATCCAATAATCGTAAAATTCAAAGTAACTGTCCATCTATAGAGCAAAAGTATGTATGGGCAAAAAGCATTTCCACCATAAGATAGAGTTGTGTAAGACAATTTGGGACTGTATTTGGATCAGGGTCGGCGTAGCGGAGCGATTGTTTTGAGATCTCAGCGTTGTAAGTTAAAGGAGGTGGCGGGGAATTAATTCATTATATTTATTTACATCTCATGTTCACACACTTGCTTTTAGTAACACATGCTAAAATTTGTAATTCTTGTAAATATTTCTTCAATGCGAAAATTTACTACTAAGATGCTCTTAACATTGCCTGTTATTTTATTATAGGTGTTTATTGTACACATTCATATTACATAGGTACACAGGCAATGCCTCATTTAATTCAGCAGGCCGTCACTAGTATATGGGTATTTTTCATTTTCGGTAAAATGAACTGTGATTTTGATTTTTGTCTTGAATAACATAATGTGCGATGATCTAATATATTTATCATACTAATGCTACCACTTCTTGTAAAGAATATACGAATATATACTTATTTTATTTAATACATTTTTTATAAATTAAGAAAATATCCATGAAAATGTCTCTCCCGTGGATGTGACTTACGCAAATTTGCGGATATAATAATTTTCTCTTCGTTTTAGTCCTAGTATATCTTTAATTTTAGGACATTATCGTAAACTTTAATAAATACTGACCCATATAAACTGATAACTTAATATGTAATTGATAAAAAATAGCACAAAAACCCTAATTAAGTGATGTGACTTAAATTTTAGTCACTTCCATGGATGAAGGTCACAGAATCATTTCACTTAGGAATAAACGTACGTATATACGAATTTATCTGTGCCTTGTCAAGGTGAAACCTGTCATAATCATAATTAGATGTCAATTACTCGCCGGCAATATTATGTTTGTAGTGAAAAAATATCTAAATTGCCAAATTAAAACTCGTCGAGCATACGTGGTCACTACAGTGGTTGATTTTACAAGTAAGTATAATTATTTATTTAATATTAGTTTAGCTATTTCTGTAAGTTACATAGTCAAAAAACTAATTCCAAAATATATAGTTGAAACGAGAGTTTTGTGGTTAGTTTTCCGCATTTGAACTAAAATATTTCCTTTCCATGGATGTCACTTCCATAGATTCCGTGGATATTTTTTTGCCATGGAAGTGACGGCAGAACCATGGATGTGAACTTTAATGCGCTCTCTTTACGGGGCTTATTTCTAAAGTTTAGTGCTTTGATTAGTTACAATAATGTACATTCACTACAATGCTTTTTAAATATATTATGTCAACTATATTTGTTTCGGTCAAATTTTGAAACTCAATTTAAACTAGTTAACGTCGACCAATTGAGCCGATATTTCCTAAAATATTTATTAAAATATTTCAATCGTATTAAAGTTTGATAGCAATGTAATATTATGGAGTCACAGAACTGACCTGATAATGAAGAACTCCTCAACGCTGAACAGCCCGTTTACCAAATCTTACAATATACATTTTCTCTTAATAAAAGTTTGTCTTAAAATGTATTATTGTAAAAAAATCTTATTAATTTTAGATGGAGAAAAACAAAAGACCAAAAACAGCAGAAGAAATTCGTAAACAAAAAAGGGAATGCGAACGAAGACGAAGAGCTCGTATAAAGACTGTAATAGTTATAATTGAGATACTATACGATTACTAAAAGTAGTAATTACTAATTGTCATAATCGAGATATCTCGAGATATCTTCATAATCGAATGATTCCATTAGTATATCTCATAATCGCCCACCGCTAGAATAAATCACCTGAAATACAATCTTTTGAAAATGCAGATACCACAACATATAAAACTTGGTGTGTCATAAGAGAAAAACGGTTGATTAAAGGACAAGAAAAAGAGATTAGAAGAACAGTAAAAGGACAGAAAACTGTAAAGAAAAAAGAGTTAGTAGAATCGTTCTTAGAAGATTTAAAAATGTTTTTAGAACACCAGTTTAACATATCTCATCAATACAAACAATCTACCTTAATGAAGTATAATCTTGTTGATGGAGAGATTTTTATGCAAATATATTTTTCCGAAAATTATTGCTGTAAATATGCAAAAGAGATACAGACAGTCCATTTTGAAGCTTCTAGACAGCAAGTTAGTCTTCATATATTCTCAGCCTATCGCCGTCCACTGCTGAACGAAGGCCTCCCCAAGTAGGCGCCAACCATCCCGGTCTTGAGCATAAGTCAAAAATATTGATCTCTCTAGCATTAACGTTTAATAAATATATATTAATTATATAAAGTAATTAAAGTTAAATAATATAATTAATTAAAGCTGATTATCCAATATTTATTTGTTTTCATTAATAAAATCATATATTCATTCATCATCATCTCCTTGCCATAGAGTGAAAAATGACGTGAGTCTTTGCAATTTGGTACCCTGAACAGTACTATAGTTACATAACCTTACCAGTACTAAAAAATCATCATCAGCCCATTTACTTCCCACTGTTGGACACGGGTTTCTCCTACAACTGAGAGGGTTTAAGCTTTAGTCCACCACGCTGGCCTAGCGACGGTTGGCGGACTACACATCTAAGACATTCCTAAGAACTTTTAAGTGTGCAGGTTTCCTCACGATGTTTTCTTAATTTAACTTTAACTTCGAAAAATTATTGGATTGAATAAACATCTGTGTTATTATCTACAGTGCATTACTTCAAGCCTTTGACTTACACCGTATAATATGCAATATGGAGTTTGTTTATTGTTTCTTATTTGACAACATTTTGACGTCTGCCGATGTAAGATCTCAGATTGTCTTGTTTGAAGAAAGCGAGGCCGGCACAATATATTCAATAGAATTTTAATTTACATAACAATGGATACATTGATAGGCGTATCGCGATGAGAAACTAAATATGTTGGTTGCGAAAATTATTTATGGTAAGGTACCTAAGTGTAAGTAAGTGGTAGGACCACGCTTTAGCTTGGACTGCTGTCCGAATGTGCTCGACCGGGGTAGAACCACTGTCTCACAGAAAACAGCAACAGCCCAACTGTTGAGTTACGTTCTCAAAGTAGAGTTCGCGAACCCCTAGGGGTTGTTGGTTTGTTGGGGGGCAGGTGGTTCGCGACAAGATTTAGATTGGTGACTGGATGCCACACGTGCGGCACACATAGTGGCTACAACATACTTATGTGAGAGTGGGTTTTCATACCTGGTCATGATAAAAACTAAATACAGAAATCGACTTGATACCAAGTCAGAATTAAGGTTAAAATTGTCCAAAATTACTCTTAATATTGACACCATTTGCGACAAGAAACAAACAAGAAAAGATATTTCTTTTGGCATTTGTTATCTTCATTTATTTATAAACTCTTTATTGTACACTAAGAAATAATGAACAAAACAATATACAAAAAGAGTGAAGTACAATTGGCGGTCTTATCGCTCGAGGCGATCTTTTAGAGACAGTCATAAGATGGACATAAACAAGTGATAGAGGGTAGTTCATATGTACAATATAATAATTAATAAGATAAATAAATAAATGTGTATATATTTAATTAATTTGCATAGCCCATACACAAATATACATATACAAAACATGTATACATGCATAATACATACATACGTACATACAAATATATTATACATAAATACATACATATATACATAAGAATAAGCGGTCGAAGCATAATTTTTTTCCAAATGACTGACAGGAGTAGTGATCTTTCACAAGTCTTTTAAATTGAGACAGTGTTTGTGCATGTCGTACTTGAACTGGGAGTGCATTCCACAACCGAATAGCCTTAACGGTAAAAGAGTTGTCCATGAATGTTGAAATAAAAACCTTATTTTCTTCAACAGACAGTTTTATAATTTTTTTGATGGGTATTTAGTTACTTAAGGCTTAAAGGGTTCGCACCTGGAAACTGTAACAGGGGTTCGTGAAACCAAAAGTTTGAGACTGACTTACGTTAAACAAGTCCGATTTTCATCGACCTAAATTGCTTGTAGAAGGATGTTATTATCCGCCCGAATAGTTGCTATGTGTATTTACTACAATGTGACATACAAGATATTTCGAGCATTTATAGGTGCACTGCTGGGCACGGCATCCCCTAAAACGAGAGTGGTTGGGCCTTAGTTCACCACACTAGCAAATTTTGTTTGGCTTATCTATACAAATAAATAAAATTGGAGTGTCTGCCTTATAAATGTATATGGATGTATACACGGTACATATACCAAAATAACGATTTTTACAATTTTTGTCTGTCTGTCTGTTTGTTCCCGCTAATCTCTGAAACGGGTGGACCGATGTTAACGGGACTTTCACTGGCAGATAGCTGATGTAATAAGAATTAACTTAGGCTACGTACATATAAATAAAATTGAAGTGTCTGTTTGTAATATTGAAATAACAATTTTTTACTACATCGTCCGCGCGTAATGTAATAAGGAGTAACTTAGGCTACTTTTAGTTTATAAATTTTCTTATTAAAAATTAACTTTCTACGCGGACGAAGTCGCGGGCACAGCTAGTTACACAATAAATACATCCAACAGTTACATACATAGGTCTGTTAAGATATGAGTCTTGTGTCGTGGGTATCAGAAACTACGAGAGGCTTTTCGCTCTCACAAACACTAAAATTCACACTCAGACCGAAAATATGCAATTTTCCTCACGGTTTTCTTTCACCGTTTAAATAAACGGTAATTGTGACAACGCATAACTTCCAAGATGCGTGGGCCGTTAACTAAACAAGGCGCTTAATTCTTTAGGCCATCACGAGTTCTGTAGCTAATAGTCGGAAATTAGAATCGTGTACTTATTCTGTTCAATTCATAACGGACATTAAATGATGTAATGTTAATAAGCCTCGATGCATTGGAGGCGGCCGCCATCTCTCTCAAGGACGGGAGGCGCACGACGTGCACAATGCAATGTGAACTAGATCGGTATTACGAAATGAATAATGATGTGTTTTTATTTTTTACTATGGTTTACTGCCTTATGGTCTCGCGGCACAAGTATGTGCCGTGCGATCTAGAGGTCCTGGGTTCGATTCCCGGGGTCAGGCAAAGTGTTATTGGGTTTTTCCATTAGGAAATTCTCAGTAGCAGCACGGAGTCTGGAATTGTGCCCGAAAAACGGCAATAGGCTCGCCCCCTATTACGTGGAACTGATACATACCTGGCGAAATATGGGTGCAAAAATGCACCTCTGCCTACCCCTTCAGGGAATACAGGCATGAGGTTATGTATGTATGTTTTTACTATGGTTGTTTAAGGGTTTAAGCAATAGATGGCGTTGTAAACGGTCTTTTTATTTTACATTTATGTAGGTGGACTTCACGGGTTTTAATAAATTTATACTCTCTCTAAAATGCATATTCTTCTTGACTGGTTTTTCACGGTGTTTTCCTTGACGGTTTTAATATAATTTTTTAGATTGTTTTCATTTAATAGATACAATTATATATAAGTCCCACGTAATAGGGGGCTCATTTCCAGACTCTGTGTTGCTGTTGAGAATTTCCTAATGGAAAAACTCAATAACACTTTGCCTGACCCTGGAATCGAACCAAGTACCTCTAGGTTGCACGAATGCCGCGAGATCATGAGCCAGTTATTAAATATTTATTCAAATAAAATTTAAAGATGCCTTGGATTCGAAGCCGAGGCTGACTATCGTAGAGATGATACGCCCATCTAGGCTATTAGGTACTTTGCCTAAAAATACTTTTTAAAGATAGACCATAACAATTTCTGATATTTTAACCTTGAATCATCTGTTTTTTCTCCAAACCTGAGTGAGTTGTGTTATCTTCAAAGTTCCGATGCCGCTTCAGATTGCTTCGTAAAAGGAATTTATGGGTTCATATGTAATTTTAGGCCTACGCATGTATGTGATTCAAATATTAATTATTTTACATACATACATACATAAACTCACGCCGGTATTCCCTTAAGGGGTAGGCAGTGGTGCATCTCTGCACCCACATTTCGCCAAGTATGTATCAGTCCCACGTAATAGGTGGCGAGCCTATTGCCGTTTTTCGGGCACATTTCCAGACTCCGTGCTGTTACCGAGAATTTCCTAATGGAAAAACCCAATAACACTTTGCCCGACCCGGCAATCGAACCCAGGACCTCTAGATCGCACGGCACATTCTTGTACCGCGAGACCACGAGGCAGTCAATTATTTTATTGCGTACATTTTTATTTATGGATGAATTTGGCCATCCGGTGGTCTTGAGTTCAATACCCTTCTACCAATCACGGAGATACCGTTGTTAAATAAGATTTCTTGACATGACACAATCATATTCATAATATGACAATTTTCTTGAATAATAAATTTGAAAATTAGAGGTTATAACGCTTTTGTGTTTGAGCTACCGATCCAACTTCAATTGAATGTGGAATATAGATAGAAGAGTTCCTTGGAGCAGCGTGACCTTACTGAAAGTGACCCCGAGAGGAGCGGCGGCACTGTGGCCTGTGTCTTTCGCGGGCGTCCACCCACAGTCGGGACTTCCGAACAAAGCTAGTGGCCCCCTAAAACTCCGAGACGGCTGAGACGATTTCGTCTTGGAGGCGCACCAGGTAGCTGCGAAATAACGGTGGGCGCTTCTCGCTTCTCTTCACGCACCGTGGGCGCCCCCATATGGCGTGTAGATGGCCGGGGTTTTGGTCGGTATGCTGGCAAAGGAATTTTGTTAGGGACCCAGCCCGGCATTAAAATCTGTGCGGACGTGACGTCGCCGCGCGCCGGGCTGGAAAGTCGGTGACCCAGACATACGCTTCCTGCCCCCCCTCCCCCAGGGCTGGCGGAAAGTGGAGCTATAATCAGCTTTCCTTTCGAGACCAAAAAAAAAAGGAGACGATGCTAAATATCCCAAAACAAGTCGCACCAAAATTTTCTGAGGTCCGGCAAATCTTTAACACAATAAATGACTTTTTTAAATTTATTCATTA
Source organism: Hemaris fuciformis (assembly GCA_907164795.1). Classification (NCBI taxonomy): domain Eukaryota; kingdom Metazoa; phylum Arthropoda; class Insecta; order Lepidoptera; family Sphingidae; genus Hemaris; species Hemaris fuciformis. The sequence continues at coordinate 8,506,835 of OU015457.1, read as the reverse complement.
TTATACTGAAATCATGTGTGGTGTTGTTTAGATGCTAAAGTGTTAAGACGTGCCCGCGAGAGGAAGGTAAATTTGCTATTTGATACGGTTTCACCTTCCTTCGCGAGCATTTAGTGTATAAGGTGTGGTGTGAGTATTTGTGCTCGTGAGTGAGTGCTGTTGTTACATATTTATTAAATTTAATATTTATACAAAATAAGTAAATGAATCATACACAATTTGCCGCACCATCAAGCTGTGGAATAGTTTGCCGGCTCACGTGTTCCCTCCTTCCTATGATCCTGGATCCTTTAAGCGAAGCGTGAAGAAGCATTTGTGCAGGCCGGCATGATTGTGTCGACCAGCGGGTGACCTTCGTTTCTCGCTGGTCGGTATTAATTTTTTCACTCCACTGTGCTTACCATCAGGTACAGTGGAGTCACTTTGCCGTGCCAGTTTAAAAAAAAAAAAAAAAAAAAAAAAAAAATTTGTAAAGACAAAAAAAAGGAAAACAAAGAAAGAAGTAAAATTATTAAACAAACGAAAAAAATAATAATAAAAACATATACAAACAAAAAACAAATAAATGACTACTCTCACTAAAATGCTAGATTTGTTTCCTATTTCGAAAAAGCGTAGTTGGTTTCCATCATTCGGAATCTCTCAGTAACAACTTGTTATACCGTGCTGACAATAAAATCAAAGCTTGAGGGTAGTTTTTTTTTTTTTTTTTTTTTGGGACAACAAACAGTTACACATTCTTAAAACTAAGTAGTACAGATTTTTTGTTATACGATCAAATGTATAACTTACAGCGTCGTCCACGAATTACATATAAAAAGGTATTGCAAATAGAAGCGTGTTAAAGAGACTAAAAAGTAATAATATAATAGGTTGACTTAAATTTACTATAATTTTACTATAATTTACAATTCTAAATTTTCATTTGTGAGCAATATTTTCATTAAAGATTTCTTAAACTCGTTAGGCGTCAATGATTTTTTGTGCCTACCCCTTTGCATTCGTATACATGCGTGAGTATACAGTGGGTTGCCAAATTATTAGGGACAGTCACATTTTTTATCAATTTTTTCATTGAGCACATTTAACTGCAGTCCTAAGTGGTGTAAGAGTTGTTGGAATGTATTTTTTACATTCACGATATCTCTATAACTCAAATTTTAAGTAGATTTCAAGTGTTTGAGTACGCATTTATTTTTAAAATTATTTTAAAAGAGGTAGAGTCGCATAATCGTTGTCACGCGTAAAAATAAAAGATGTTAATAATATTATTTAAAAAAGTTATTTTGTGATTTTGTGTTGTAATTATTTATTAAAAGTAAGTATTATTTTACTGTTATTGTTAAAAAAGTATTTTGGCGCCAACTTTTTTCACTATACTATTTATTTTTTATTTTTATGGTTTTCAGTATGGGTCTAGGGGTTGATTTGTCTCTAATGGAAAAATTTGAGGGTGAAACCCTTCTTCTGTGTACAAATCATTCTCAAAAGAAGATAGCATGACTTGCCGGAGTTTTTGAGTGTGCTTTTAATAAAATAAAATGAAATTTGGACCAAAATAAGCCACTTTCTCCCGAAAGAAACGGCAAATGTGGAATGAAAACGCATTACGGCACCACGGTCTGTCAGGAAAATTCTGGATATTTGTTTGCAAAACACAAAGAAAAGTATAGGTCTTTTAACTCAGATGGTTCAGGAATCTGGAATACCAATTTCTACGAGAACTGTACAGCGGAGGTTAGCAGAGGAAGGTCTGACAGGTCATCGACCAGATAAGAAAGCGTTTGACTGAAGCAATGGAAAAGAAACGGCTTGCCTGGGCTCGTGAGAATCGTTCGAAGACTGTTGAAGACTGGAGTAGGTGAATGTTAAATTCTACTATGATGTTTTAAAATAGTTTTTTTAACAAAATTATAAATATAATTCCTTTTTTAGGTGTGTTTCTCGGACGAGTCAATATTCGAGATTTTAGCCGACAAAACCAACTTTGTCAGGCGACGCCCAGGCGAGAAATATCACCCTGACTGCATAGTGAAACGTGTTAAACAACCGGTTACAATATTGGTATGGTCTGTCATATGCGCCAAATGGATTGGGTGGCTCTACATCGTTCGGAGAACCATGAGAAAGGACCAATACAGGCAAATTCTAGAGACTCGCCTATTTCCGCAACTCCAGGAATAGTTCCCAAATGGTGAGGAATTCGCGTTTATACATGATTCAGCACCGTGCCACAAAGCGAGAAGTGTAACGAAGGTTTTGGCAGACCATAACATTCCGGTTTTACCTTGGCCTGGCAATTCCCCTGACATGAACCCCATTGAAAACTTATAAAAAATTACTAAGGCTAAAATCGCCAAGGAAAAGATAAAAATTAAGGGAAAACTAATAGAAAAGTTGATAAATGTATGGCATCACAACCCAAAAATAAAAGAAAGCGCCAAACAATGCATTGAAAGCATGCCGAGATGGATTGAAGCTCTCATCGAAGCCAAAGAAAATGTCACTAAATTCTAATAATTTCTCACAACCATGTTCATCTACTTGTAAATATATTTTTTAAGATTTTAATATTGATATTTTTTCTTTAAATTACTTGATAAATATGTATGTTATATTATTAAAGATAATTATAACTAAAAACAGTATATTTAATGAGTTGTGGATCAATATTGTGGAAAATACCAAAATTTCGTGACTGTCCCTAATAATTTGGCAAGCCACTGTATGTATACATTATTGTAACATGGTGATTACGTGTGTTACATTTGGAATGCCACGCATTTCCGACATGAAATAGCCAAATTTTCAATGTGATGTGAGCGGCAAAGCGTTAAAAGTAAAGTATGCATGCCGTAATCTTATAGTTTAATAACCGTAAAATGTAGCATTATTATATTAACATATTATATATACTTAGCTGTAAAATTGAATGAGATTTTTGATTGTTTTTCTGACTGGCCAAAAATAACTAGAGATTTTTCGGCGTAACATAATCCCCGAACCGAAACAAATATATAGATTTCAAAAACATTTGTCTACGTTTAATACTATATATTCGGTATTCCAAAGAGTTGCAGATATCCACTTTTCGCTTACTTTTAAATTATATACCTACACGTAAGGAGGCTATTGTCGTTTTTCTCGGCTTGACGAAATAAATTATAAATATATAGTTTTTATAAATGTGACTAAGGCCTAAACCCTCTCAGTTGAAGAGGCGGCCCGTGCCCAGCAGTGGGATGAATGTGGGCTGATGATGATGCTAGAAATATTATTCGGGATCTTACGTAATTGTAAATCCAAAACGACGCGTTCTTATACGAAATATTTTCAACTGCTGAAATGTTCAGATTACTCACGATGTTTTCCTCCACTGCTTAAATCACCATCATTTATTTATTTATTTATTTATTATGCTTTATTGTACACCATAAAAAAAGAAACAACATTGTTTACTGGTCACAACTTAATATCGTAGTGTAACAAATGGCGGCCTTATCGCTATCGGCGATTTCTTCCAGGCAACCGTTAGATGGACTGGAGAGATCAGAAACATAGAGTGGGTGGTCATATCAATAGTAAATTTTAAATTGTAAAATAATGATGTACGCAAAAACTTGAAAATAATAACAATAAATGCATCTAATAAGAACTAATACTAAATAAAAGAATAAAATTATAATAATATATATATACATAAGTATATAATGTACTAATGAATAAGTAGGAAATCAATAAATAATGATATCAAATGAAGAAAAAAAAAAAAAAAACACAACAACATAATACTAAGTGAGTGACAAAAAATGTTCCTTGACAAGATTTTTAAAGATAAAAAGTGATTTGGCTTCTCTTATTGTCACTGGCAGTTCATTCCATAAGCGAGCAGCGTGAATAGTAAAAGACCTGCTAAGGAATGAGGTGCCGTGCTTGGGAATTTCAAGTATCAAGTTCTCTGATGACCTAAGAGATCGTTCATGTGTGCTACATAAGAAATTAAAACGTTTTTTAAGGTAATGGGGAGCAGAAGGATGGAACAAGATACAATAAAGGAGAGATAAGATGCGAGTATTACGGCGAGAGCGCATAGATAGCCACTTGAGTTTAATTCGAAATTCGGAAATGTGGTCATATTTACGAAGTCCAAATATAAACCGTATACAAAGATTCTGAAGTCGCTCAAGCTTTTCAAATTGGGCTTCGGTAAGATCAAGGTAGCTAGCATCGGCATAATCAAGGAGAGGAAACAAAAGAGATTGGACCAGCGCTATCTTCGTTGGAATGGGCAAAAAATTCCGTAATCTTCATCATCATCAGCTGAAAGGCGTCCACTGCTGAACATAGAATTTCAAAACACTCTATCGGAAGCGGCCTGCATGCAGCGGATTCCTGTGACTTTCGTTAAATCGTCAGTCCACCTTTTGGGTGGACGTTGTGGACTGTTTAAATGCGCGATACTAATTTTCAAGGAAAAAAGTGTGTGTGTGTACTTATTGTTAGCCTAAATAGTAATATTTAGTAATTATAAATGTATTTCATTACAATACCTTACAATATTATATTTTTAAATTACTAAAAGCTTATGCGTACAGACCGTTTACTAATAATTATTGTAGTAGGTAACAGTAAAATTGCATAATGATTATTTTATTACTTATAAGTATAATTAAAATTGTCAATAACTTTAATGAGAATATAATCTTGATTAATATAAATTAATTATTGGACTTTATAATTTTTTTAAAAATAAGACCGTCAATTGATGTGTATAAAAATGGTGTCGTTGAGCAGTTCGGGCTCAGTCGTTGGAATTGTCAGTTGCAAGACGGATTAATATTTTAAAATATAAAAGTTGTTAAAAATATAAAAGTTGAAGACGTTATTGTTTCTCAACGAGTGTTGCCCTTTATTATGTACACGCGTTAGAAGTTATACTTCTTAAAAAGTATATAAATAAAAACATACGCCCAACAGTCACATACATAGTTCTTAGTTTACCTACACATTTCTGAACGCACTTATAAATATTTGACAACCTAATAAATATGTCAATCCCTTTTTATTACTATTCTACTTTAAAAAAATCTAAAACATATAAACTTTTTTTGAATAACTTTTTCGTGACGGTGTGCGCGCGCATCGTAAAACATTTAATACTCTCATCATTTTTCCCTACGGCGCCAAAAGGAGTATAACTTCAAAATGAAAGAGAATCTACTGGAAATTATAAATGGTGATTGTAGACCAGACCATTTCATAAAGAATGCAATACGAAATACAACCAAAACCAAAGCGTTAACTTGTTATTAAAACTTATTGTAATAATTAATGTAATTTAATAAATTTACACACACATTTGAAAGTACTATATGACATAATGCTTACATACTTACATATTTTATTCAAATTTAATTATTATGAAGAATGTTGGCGTATAAAAAATTGTGTTAACACACAATTCTATAGATTTCACAAGGAATGCCATTGTTGCTTGTAATATCCATTTTTTAACTGGCTATTTAAGAGATTTATTACATTAGTGGACCATTACAGCTTCAGGGTCTTCGATTAAAACTGAATATACCGCCATCTTTTAGAATGAATTCGGGAAATTTTGTCTTTGTATCAATCAGTGGCGGACTAAGCCCGTCAGAGGCCCGGGGCGGCAGAGCTAAATGAGGCCCCCCAGCTATAAAAAATGTAGTTTTACAAACTTTTTATTCAGTTCACATTTGTATGTATAAATAAGTGTTTATGTTTATTCCGTTAAAATCTGGCAAGTGAAATTTAAATTCGACTTAAATTATTTAAGCTAAATAAACATATGAAAACTATTACACTTTTTAATGAAATTACTTTTTTTATTGACTAAATTATAAAACTTTCAAAGTTAAATTATAACAAAAAAAACGTTGTATATACTAATATCTATAATTTTCATACTATTGGTATTTTTTTGGACTGGCAGGAGTTAGCAACTGTGACTGGCAGTCTGCTACTTGTGAACCCGGGCCTAAAGTCTCGTTTAGGATTTGATGAGGCGAACGCAGAGGCAGTTTTTGGGCCCCCCCCAAGACCGTAGGCCCGGGGCGGGCCGCCCATTCCGCCCCCCTGTTAGTCCGCCACTGGTATCAATATTGTAAAATATCTCTTGATTGATAAGAGCAACACTGGAGTTCCTGCCCGTTCTTCTCTAGTGGTGACTGCCTTCCGAACAGTGTGGTAAATTTTGAAATGACTGAATCTAAGTGATATATTTGACATTTTATAGATTCAATAAATATTATTTCATTTCATAAGGAACTCTCAGATTTTCAAAAAAAAATTGTCAGCTAATCAACGAATAATTTCTAATAATGGGACTACAAATTTTAATATAATCTTATATATAAAAATGAATCGCAAAATGTGTTGGTAAGCGCATAACTCAACAACGCCTGCACCGATTTCGCTAATTCTTTTTTTGTTGTGTTCGCTATCGTTAGGAGAAGGATCTTATGAAAGAAAAAGTTAAGAAAATTGCGAGGAATATGGTAAAAACAACAATTTAATTTTCTCATATAAACTGTTCTACCTAATATTCTGTCAAACATTTTATGTTTATCCCGTCAATATGGTTAATGGTCCCCTCAAATTAAAGAACGTATTTAAATAAAGGTTTTGAATCGACAACATATATCCAGAATATTCGAATAATTGCGTATTTTAGATTTTAAAAATGTAGAATAATGTCAGTAATAAAAAGGGATTGACATATTTATTGGTTGTCAAATATTTATGCGTGCGTTCAGAAATGTGTTTTTAAACTCCTTGGTTGTACCTGATTTACAAAAGAAGGCAGGTTCGGTAGTCATCACGCTTTGAAATCTAAAACACCCACAACTATGCAATGGAATGCGCTTGGTGTTAAGAAAATTGTTGAGTAATGTTATTCACGTGACGATACTGAAAAGACAACTTAGAGATGAATTGGTGCTTGAGAATTCATCAATTAGATTGATCTAAGATTTCATTGATCCTAACGGGTATGACCATTGAGTTCAAACGAATTCAGTTCCCGATTCGTCATGCCTTCGCAATGACGATTAACAAAAGATGTTTGTGATCTTTTAGAAAATTAAAAAATATATTAAAAATGTATATCACAAGGTGCATCATCATCATCATCAGCCCATATATGTACGTCCCACTGCTTGGCATAGGCCTTCTCTGCAACTGAGAGGGTTTAGGCTTCATTCCACCACACTGATGCTTCAATGAAGAGAATTAAAACCGACTACATCCCATCCCATATGTACATGTTTAATTAAATCATGACTTGCGGAGACACGATTGATGCATTTAATTTTCGTACTTATTTATTTCTGTATTTTTATCTCAATAAAGTGCTGAACTTAATATTTATTTCCATACAATCAAAAATAAAATTCAGGTAATATGTAACATTCATTGACTGTTAGGGGATACGAAGTTTTCCGGGTCAGCTATTATAAATGTTAATGTTTTGTTTGTTACGCTTTCACGCCAAAACTACTTAACCGATTATCATGAAAATTTGTACACATAGGTAGTCTTCGAGATATAAAAAAGGACATAGGATTCTTCTTATAAAAAAAAAATACGGAGGATAAAAGAATTGAAAAATGATTGAAAAAAGATTTGAATGACTTTTGGTATGCAGATAGGTGGGACCCACCGAAGTAACATAGGTGGGAATGGTTATCCTTACTATTATATAAATGTGAATGTAGGGATGTTTGTTACGCTTTCACGCAAAAACAAAAATTTTGGTATGACCATAAATGAGACCCTGTGAAGTAACATAGGCTATGTTTTATCCCGGGAAAATGTAATGTTCCCATTGGGATAAACATATTATTAAAAATACGAAAATAACTGTCAGAGTTTTACTTTTACGCCTCAACCATTTGAATTGATTTGACCTTTTTTTAAATTCAGTAAGTGCCATTTTGGGCACTTGAGGGACGATTTATAGATTCACTTATTATCTTTCTGCGCCCAACCCTGAAGTCTACGCGGACGGAGTCGCGGGCAAAAGCTATAAAAATATAAAAATTGCGATTACAAAACAGGTGTTGTTCGTAGAAGGGTGAAAATTTGGAGTTACCTATATGTATTTTTCAATGCAGAATCATAAAAAAATAAAAACAAAAAATGTCCACAAAATAAAAAAATACTTTTCGGGTTGGACCACCCTAGGGGTATAAAAAATAGATAACCTAATCTCAGACTTACTGAATATACATATAAAATTTCATAAAAATCGGTCGAGCCGTTTCGGAGGCTGTTTCGAGCTGTGACACAAGAATTTTATATATACATATATAGATGTATATGTATATCTCACTCTATACAATTTTGACCATATTTTTTTGTTTAATTTGTATATCGATCAAAGCAATGACTGTTATACGTATCATTATAATTTTTCAGTGCTATTAACATTTATTTACATTTTAATAAAAAAAAATCAAATTAAAATGGTCAGTAGTATAAGATAGAGGTTGATCGTAGAAGGGTGAAAATTTATGATTATAATAATTTATCAATGCTGAATCATAAAAAATAAAGAAAATAAAGTCAATAGAAAAAAAAACATACCCCTGAATGTTGACCGATTCTCAGACCTACCTACAATATACACACAATATTTCATAAAAATCAGTGGAGCCGTTTCGGAGGAGTTTGCCAAAAAACACCGCGACACGAGAATTATATATATATGGCAAAACAATGTTTGCCGGGTCAGCTAGTATATAATAAATATAATATAAGTAAACTATTATCAGTAGCACGAAGTCTGGAATTGTGGCCGAAAACCGGCAATAGGCTTGGCCCCTGTTACGTGGGACTGATATGAAATGCATGAAGAAAGCAGTGATGGCCTCGAGGTTCAGGCGCGCGGTCGAGAATCTCGACGGTCGCAGGTTCAAACCCCTGGCACACACCTCTGACTTTTCGAAGTTATGTGTGTATTCACAGTGAATTATCACTTGCTTTAACGGTGAAGGAAAACATAGTGAGGAAACCTGCACACCTAAAATTTCTTAGGAATTTCTTAGGTGTGTAGTCCACCAACCCGCACTAGGCCAGCGTGGTGGACTAAGGCTAAACCCTCTCAAAAAGTTAGAGGAGGCCCGTGCTCAGCAGTGGAACGTATATGAGCTGATGATGATGATGATAAAGTCAAGTCAAAGTCAAAATCATCTTTATTCAAATAGACTTTTACAAGTTCTTTTGAATCGTCAATATTAAACTATTTTTTTTAACTATTGCCGCTTCGAAACGTGTTATAGCTGTGGAGAAGAAACGGCAAGTACCTCCCTCAGCAACACGATATGTCATTTTTTTTAAAATAATAAATATAATTATTATAATTACATTTTTTAAATGTCATTATATAAATTTAATCTTATATATGTCATAACGATACAAATTGTAGCAACGAAACTTCTGATCAATTTACTTACTCCCAGGGCTTATTGTCTCCAATATAATCTGAAATTTTATAGTAAGCTTTTTTATATAGTTTATCTTTAATTGATTCTTTAAACTTTTTCAAGGGAAGCTCCCTAATACCCTTTGGGAGTTTGTTATAGAAGCGTACACATTGCCCCATAAAAGAGTTATTATGATATGAAACGTGAGTGCAGAAACGCACCTATTCTACCCCCTCGGGGAATACAGACGTGAGGTTATTAATGTATGTACATATGTATGCAAAAACACAAAGAACAGCTGAATAAGATTAGAAGCGAAATGGACAGTATTTTGTATGGAGATGAATGTCGCCGCTTGTCTGTCACCTTTTCATTCTACGAGTACTACGATCACACCAATGATAAAAATTTGAAACATAAATAAAGGGCTGCTATTGGTTGTCACACATTTATAAGTCTTGATATTACACGCAACCCGATTTACTAAGAAGCGGCCGTGTCAAACATATGATAGTCTAATCGTAGGTTCGTCACGCTCGGCATGCAGACATTTCCGTTCTAGTCTTTTTTTTTTTTTTTTTTATTCTGGCACGGCAAAGTGACTCCACTGTACCTGATGGTAAGCACAGTGGAGTCCAGAAAAATAATACCGACCAGCGAGAAACGATGGTCACCCGCTGGTCGACACAATCTTATTCAACTGTTCTGTGGAAACACAAAGAATTTAAACGGTTTCGTCCGGGATAGATGTTATTCAATACTTCTTAGATTTTGTAATGCGTTTAACATATTAGCATAATGTATGCGAGGGGCCTTGCCGGCTTTCCTTTCCATACAATGCATGTTGAAATGTAATTGCTCTGTGGGAACCGCGGATTAACTACGTTATGCCTTTTAATTATGGTATAATCCTTTATTATAGTGTGGGTCAGTAGTTCGAATCCAAGGCGCTTCCTAATTATTACAGAGGAGAGATGGGTTTTAAGTTTGTGAAATGAAATGAAATAATATTTACTGAGTATATGAAATGTAATGTACACATACATACATAAACTCACGCCTGTATTACCTGATAGGGTAGGCTGAGGTGCATTTCTACACCCACATTTCGCCAGGTATGCATCAGTCCCACCTAATAGAGGGCGAGCCTATTGCCGTTTTTCGGGCACACTTCCCGACTCCGTGCTGCTGCTGAGAATTTTCTAATGAAAAAACCCGATTGCCCGACCCGGGAATCAAACCCAGGACCTCTAGATCGCATAGCACACACCTGTACCGCGAGACCACGAGACAGTGAAATGTAATGTGTATGTTTTGCAGCTCATTCATTCATTCATGTTATTTATGTATTCATGCCTTAATGTCTCATCAGCTGCAGGACCTGACTCCGTACCAACGTACATCGTTAAAGATTGCATAGGTGCTCTGGAAAAACCTTTACTCCACGTATATAATCTTTCAGTGAATTGTGGCGTATATCCAGAAAAGTGGAAAGTCACTAGAGTTACACCAATACAAAAAAACAGTACTTCAACCGATATAACAAACTTTAGACCTATAGCAATACTCTCAGTATTTGCTAAAATATTTGAAATAATCATGAATCGTAACATAACTCGGCAGATTAAAGTACGCCTGGATGAATCTCAGCATGGATTTAGATCAGCAAGATCAACTTTAACCAACCACATAACATTCATAGACTACGTATCCGCCAATATGTCCGGTGGTCATCAAGTTGATTCCGCGTATTTTGATTTTAAAAAAGCTTTCGATCTTGTTGATAACGATATTTTACTCCTAAAATTATCGTCTGTAGGATTTTGTCCAAAACTTATTAATTTCTTCGCAAATTATCTTAAAGATAGAAAGCAATATTTACAGTTAAATAACTATCGATCTAATAATTATTTTACGCGTTCGGGTGTAAGTCAAGGCAGCACTCTAGGCCCTCTGGCGTGGCGACCGTCGCGGCAGTGCGTCCTGTCCTCCAGCAGTGGATGGACAGGCGCCACGGTGCGCCGACCTTCCGGCTGACGCAGGTGCTCACCGGGCACGGCAGCTTCGGTGCGTACCTGTGTCGCATCGTCGGAGTGGAGGAGACCGCCGTGTGCCACCATTGTGGCAACTGCCGTGAGGACACGGCCCAGCACACGCTTGAGGAGTGCCCAGCCTGGGACGAGGAGCGCAGCGCTCTCGTAGCGGTCGTGGGGAGAGACCTCTCGCTGCCGACCGTGGTCGCCGCCATGGTCGGCAGCCGGAGGTCGTGGAAAGCTATGCTCTCCTTCTGCGAACGTGTCATTTCGCAGAAGGAGAGCGCGGAGCGGGATCGGGAGCAGACCGATCCCGCTCGTCGCAACAGGCGACGTAGGAGGCGCCGGGCGAACATCTAGCCCGGCGCCCAGAGGCCACGCGGGGCCGCCGTCCCTACCTTGGCGGCCCCCGAGGGGTAACAATTGCTTCGGTGTGCCTTTTGGCACCGCGCAGAGGCGGTCCCGGGTCAATCCATAGCTCTGGCTTCAGGGTATTCCGGGGCCGTCTCGTTGAATGCGCTGATGGTGGCCGTCGCGGGGTTTTTAGTCGGTATTACGGCGCATTGATATTTGGGGACCCGGCCCAGCGGCCGCCCGACAACGGGCGGTAACATCCATGCTGGGTCGGAAGGCGCCGGTGAGTCCGACACACCGTCCGTAAATAGGATTTTCCCCGTAGGAAAAAAAAAAAAAAAAAAAAAAAAAGCACTCTAGGCCCTACACAATTCTTAATTATGATAAATGATCTTCCTAAAGTGCTGAATTCAGCAAAGTGTCTTATGTATGCGGACGATTTAAAGCTGTATTTACCCATTAAACATAGTGAGGATTGTGAAGCTCTGCAGAGTGACATCAATGCAGTTGTAGCTTGGAGTAAAACCAATAAACTACCCTTAAATGTCACTAAATGTAAAACGATTACTTTTACACGATCCCATAATCCTGTCATTGTCCCGTATCACATTGAAGGAACGTTTTTAGATCGAGTTGATATGATCCGAGACTTAGGGGTTACGTTTGACATGGCGCTTAATTTCCATGAGCATATAAAGTCTACCTGTAATAAAGCAAATAAAGCACTTGGTTTTATAATAAGATCTTCAACAGATTTAAAAAATTCAACTGCCTTAAATTTATTATTTAATGCCTATGTACGCAGCACTTTGGAGTACAATGCTGTGGTATGGGACCCAAATGAAAAAAAGTATATTCTTATGCTAGAAAGAGTGCAGAGGAAATTTGCTAGACATATATATAAACGAAAATATGGTTACTACCCGTATTTATATCCTTCATTGTTTGTGTATGGTATGGTCGATCGCGATACCCTGATTCTGAGACGAAAGTTGGCAGCAATAATGCATTATTGTATGTTACTCCACAATAGTGTAGATAACCCAATGGTGTTGGAGCATTTCCACCTATATGTACCAGATATGTATGTCCGCTCTGGAGTTCGACGAAGGCATCAGTTGTTCACAGATTTATCTCCAGGGCGCTCTCACTACGTGGGCAACTCTCCGACAGCTCGTGCAGTCTCACTGTTAAATGGACTTACAGAACGGGTTCAGGATGTCGATGTATTTTTTGACGGTCTCAACGTACTGTTTGCGTCAGCAGTCGCCTATCTGAACTTGACATCAGAGTTCTATAATTACTGATTTTTATATAAATTGTGTTATATATATAATTTAATTCGTTCTCTTAACTTGTCATGTAAATTTAGTTTTAGTTTTGTGTGGATGTGTTATGGATAATATTATACAAACATTTTGGTGTATAGGTACTGTAAGTTTGTATAAAGCGCTTGATAAATAAATAAATAAATAAATAAATTCAATCACAAACTATACAGGGTTACTGGTTAAGTCAACCTATTCCCGTTAAGGGCGTGTAGTTTACATCGTTTCTGACTGATTTGACTATGAGACACCCTATCCTAAAGCTAACCGTTTGACCTTATTACTCTCCCATCACGGTCTGAATTCACCCTTTATAGTTCATTTTATTCCATTTTTATTTCAACCGTAACAAAACAATGTATGAGCTAATCCGAATTCTATATTAAAGGTCATTAAAGCTCGTAAATGCATGAGGACCATAATTAAATAGTTACTGAGAGGTAATTCTCGGGTTAATGTACAATTACTCAACGCGGTACGCTTCTATCAGTGTTTGATTTATGGGAGAGTGGACGGGATCGTCAACATTTGGTACGTTTTATAATTGGACTGCTGTGTCGTTAAGACGTGGGAAAGCAGTGATGGCCTCGAGGTTTAGGCGCGCGGTCGAGAATTTCGGCGGTCGCAGGTTCAAACCCCAGGCACACACCTCTGACTTTTCGAAGTTATGTGTGTATTCACAATGAATTATCACTTTCTTTAACGGTGAAGGAAAACATCGTGATAAAACCTGCATACCTAAAAACTTCTTAGGAATTTCTTAGGTGTGTAGTCCGCCAACCCGCACTAGGCCAGCGTGGTGGGCTAAGGCCTAAACCTTCTCAGTTGTAGAGGAGGCCCGTGCCCAGCAGTGGGACGTATATGGGCTGATGATGATGATGTATCATGCCAAAACGGGTGAACGGATTTGGATAATATTTTGTAATTTGACCGATTACAGTGTGAAATAGTACATAGATACTTTTTATCCCATAAAATCGAATTTGACGGGGTTGAAATCTCAGGTTCAGTGACCGTATCCCACCACACACCCGCCACTGTAACTCCAGTGCTCAAGGATCAACAGCACGCACAGTATCGACGCCGAGCAATGAAGCTCAGTGAATCTAAGGGGACCTAATTTGTCATAATCCCGCAACGAAGCTAATCAGAAAGAAAATATAAAGGAGGAGTTGGAAAACAAAGAGTTGTCCACTTTCCTCCACAACAAAGCGGGTGACAAAACATTCTATCACTAAATTCTAGACCAAATGTTTGTGATGCATGGTTCGTAAGCACATCACCAAGGTCACGAGTTATCTCGCTCAATAGCCCGCGTCCCAACTCCACATTCTACTCTCGACGAAGCAATTACGACCGTCGGAGGCCGACATAATGAGCCGCATTGTTCTCGAGGCCATTCGTTGCATTTTTTTGTAAATCTTGTGCTTTATGGTTCACGTAGTTTTTGATTATTACTTCATTGACTGCCTCGTGGTATCGCGGCATTAGTATGTGTCGTGCGATCTAGAGGTCCTGGGTTCGATTCCCGGGTCGGGCAAAGTGTTATTGGGTTTTTCCATTAAGAAATTCTCAGTAGCAGCACGAAGTCGGGAAATGTGCCCGAAAAAAAACCGCAATAGGCTCGCCTCCTATTATGTGGGACTTATACATACCTGGCGAAATGTGGGTGATGATGATGATGATGATGATGCAGAAATGCACCTCTGCCTACGTCTTCGGGGAATACTGCGTGAGGTTATGTATGTATGTATTACTTCATTAAGAGTCGGTCACATTGGTACGGCGGAGTGAGTGGTATGAGATGTATGTGGTTTGATTCCCGGGTTGGGTAGTGTTATGAGTTTCTTCCAATAGAAAATTGAGAGTATTCTAACAATGAAGTATTGGATTCGAACCTGTCAACCTTTTATACGAATATAACACTTTATAAGCTTTATTTATGTTATGGGGGGGTCAAGTCCCCCTTGATTTTCGCCCCCACCCTCCTCCGGCCCAGCCCACAGATCCCGCCCACATTCACAAGACGATAATGATCGGTCACACAAAATGTTTTCCCGGAGATTATACCAAACTCGGCCTCTTTGCTTCCTTATCAACTGTTGTAATAGTTGAGTAATGAGAGTTACGGGTTCAGAGCTTGGTTTGTGTAGGGGGAATTTTGAGGAATTTAATTAAAACCAAGATTAAGATCTTTATTCTAGTTATAATTTTTTTTCCTTGGTTAAAGGTAATTATATGTATGAGGCGTGCGTTCGAAAAGTCCAGGTTTCGATTTTGGTTTGTACCAACTCGGCAATTTTGTAACATCATCATCATCATCAACAGCCTTTGTCACGTCCACTGCTGGACATAGGCTCCTCCTATGGCACGTCACTGGGCTCGACCTTCAGCCCTCCTCATCCAATCACTGCCAGCCACTTTGCGGATATCGTCACCCCACCTAGCCAGAAAGCGCCCTACACTACGTTTGCCAAGTCATGGTCTCCACTGCACAACACGTTTACCCAACTGTCTGTTCTGTGACAGATGTGAACTTTTAGGTGTGCAGGTTTCCTCACGATGTTTTCCTTCATCGTTAAAGTAAGTGATAATTCATTGTGAATACACACATAACTTCAAAAAGTCAGAGGTGCCTGGGGCTTGAACCCGCGACCGTCGAGATTCTCGACCGCGTGCCTAAACCTCGAGGTCATCACTATTGTGCACGGCTGTATTATAATGAATGAATATAAAAACACATTTAGAAAATTAAAAATTGTTTCAAATTCAAAACTTTTGTTTATCGTATCAAGAAGCTTCTAATTACTGAACTATTGATCAGTTTGAGGCCAAAGCTAGCATAGGACAATGAAAATGTGCAATTAAATTCTCACACCTCCGGTTTCGTCCACTCTTCCTTTTTCATTCAATCCATTCTCCTGTGGAATGCACTCCCCCCCGAAATTAGGTCGGTTACAACTCGCTTGGCATTCAAAATGAAAGTTCGGCAGCTGTTTTGTAATGAACTAAACAATACGTGTGATGTTTGATTATTTTTTCCCCTCTTTTTATGTATGTAAGGTAATAGCACTAGTAGATGACCACTTAAGGACACAGAAATTTCTTTTTTAATGTCTAACTTTAATCATCATTCGAATTCAATGAGTGTTTTGTTTTGTTAACTCTGTGCGAGTCTTTTAACGAAATGAGCCAGTATTTTTTCTTGTGCAATGGTTGAATCCAAGTAAAAAAATCAAAACAAAACTTAATATAAGAGATTCAGTAGTTGACCACCTAAAAACTAGTAGTTGACCATGTTTTGCATTAGTAGTTGACCATTCAGATTTTTTAATTATTTGTTAAATAAGAAGCCAAATTAAGACAACTTTGCGTTTTATTTGAAATATAATAACAATAACATCCCCCGCTCGTTAATAAATGTTCTGGCCATTTCCACAATCGACCATTTGCTTTCATCGATGATATTGTAGCTGTTTTTTTTTATAGCTTTAAGTACTTTTCCGGGATAAAAGTTATTATCGTACTTCATCATCATCATCATCATCAGCCCATATACGTCCCACTGTTGGGCACGGGCCTACTCTACAATTGAGAGGGTTTAGGCCTTAGTCCACCACGCCGGCTTAGTGCGGGTTGGCGGACTACACACCTAAGAAATTCCTAAGAACTTTTAGGTGTGCAGGTTTCATCGCGATGTTTTCCTTCACCGTTAAAGTGCGTGATAATTCTTTGTCAATGCTCACATATGCAACTTCGAAAAGTCAGTCATGTGTGCCTGGGGTTTGAACCTGCGACCGTCGAGATTCTCGACCGCGTGCCTAAACCTCAAGGCCGTACTTAAATATGACAAATTCACCATTTACTTTTTGCCGAGGCTTTTGTCAGATTCTTAATCAGACAACAGTAGTTGAAAGTTTACGCATATTTTCAAGCATATCGTTAGGACCTATGATGTCAAATTGATCTAGAGTGGTTTCAAATATATCATCAGCAATGCTAATTGCTGGTGATCTTGGGATCGTCACTAGCACTAGTTCGTCACCAACAGTAATATGTACCGCAGTTGCTGATGGTTCCATTGTGGTTTCCAAAACACCATCATTATTGTGAGAGGTTTTTTTTTTCAGCCGTTTTTATGAGTGTTTTATGAAGACGAACGTCATTTACTGCTGAGAGCATTGCAGCTTCAGTATAATTTAGGAATGTACCCCTTTTCCCAGACATCTACAAGGTGAAAATTTGGTTTTAGTAACTGATCGTACCTTACAATAAAGGTGGTCAACTACTAAATAAAATTAAGTTATTGTAAAAGTAAATAAAATAGTTAATTGTAATTGATGATGCCCTTCATATATTATACCGTACAGAACATTTACCTGATACAGAAATTCATCAGAAGTTGACCATCCTGGTCAATTACTAGAAAATCATGCTAAAACGGAATCAGTAGTGGACCACCCCCACATCTCAATCTTGTAAACAAATTTTCGTATTTTAAATACCCTGTTACCTCAATTAATCCTTAACGAATAAGAAAAGCAAAACACTTACCATCAACAAGGTGAAAAAGTTGTTAATATTTAACTTCAAACTTTTTCAATCCTTAAGAAAATTATAACAAAAAAACGAATAATAGATTTACGGTGCGTCAATCAACAAACAACTGGAGGCTATTTTAAATATTTGAAAATAATGGAGTCGTAGTTTGCGCGCTTCGTAGACCACATGACAGCACTGACTACTCAATATGGAATTAGTTTAAAAATATGCCGCGAATTCTTATTTTATCAGTTTATGTGCATTGGTGGTCAACTACAGGTACATGGTCAACTACTAGTGCCATTACCTTATGTATATATTATATATTGCATATATATTTTTATGTATTGTATGTGTATTTGTATTTATCTATAAATATTTACTTATCTGTGTACTTATGTTAATATATATAGTTGTTCCATTTATTATTATTGTTGTATATTATTTTACCCTTTTACTGTTTATGCACCTACCTTTTATCTCTGCATCACCCAAAGGTTGACTGTTAGACAATGCCTTAGGCATAAAGTCCGCCTTTATACGCAATGTGTAAAAAGCATAAATAAATAAAATATATTTAAAAATACATCCTAGACTGGCCATGTTCTGTATTTGTAAGTATAAAAAGAATTGTCTATGAAAGAAGCGATGCTAATTAGCGAATTAATGTTATATAATTACGTACCGATTGACCCAACATCTCATTGACCGCTCTAATGCACCTATTTACCATACGTTAGCAGATCGTGAAATGTATTGCGAAAACTCTTGTATTGATATCAGCAATCGTTAGAGCATCGCGGAGATTCGTCCGCCATTATTCGTGTCTATGGTATATATACATGTACGCGCGTAAACTGTATCAGTGTACGCTTAAAACTGGTTCGCTGTTGCCGCGCTTTTTGAATTCAAACAAACGCGGTATTGTCGAGTGCGTTGGTTGTCGTTTGTCGTGTAGGATCTCTTTGGGTAATTGTTTTTTATAAGTGAAATTTAAATAGGAAAGTACGAAGTTTAAAAAACGGTTCATAGTTGATTATTTTGAATTTATATTTATTTAAAGTCAATATAAACTCGATCTCAAAAGGAAAAAAAAAAAACAGGAGAAAAATTATTGAATATTGATTTAATTTAAGTTTGTCAAACTACTCGTATAAATGTCTTCAAGTGAAACACTTTTCAATTAAATTTGTCTAATTATAGATGTCTTCAAGTGACTAAACACTATTCAATATTCACAAATACTATTATAGGAATATCTAATAATCAAAATAAAATAAAGTTTAAAAATAATGCTGAATATATCAATTTTAATCAAATTTCAGCAATATTTATACAGGTTGTAAAAAAACCGGGATAGAAAACTAAGACAAGTAATAATTACGATGATTAAAAAAACATTGACGAAAAAAAAACATTTAAATTTTGACGTTTTTCTACCAACCATAAGTATCAATATATCTTGCATACACACATACATACATAAACTCACGCCTGTATTCCCCGAGGGGGTAGGCAGAGGTGCATTTCTGCACCCACATTTCGCCAGGTAATAGGGGGCGAGCCTATTGCCGTTTTTCGGGCACATTTCCAGACTCCGTGCTGTTACTGAGAATTTCCTAATGGAAAAACCCAATAACACTTTTCTTGACCCGGGAATCGAACCCAGGACCTCTTGATCCCACGGCACATACTTGTACCGCGAGACCACGAGGCAATATATCTTGATGTTTAGGAAAACGTCAAAAATTTTAATTTATGTCGGGATTTTTTTTAACGTCAATGTTTTTGTAATCACCGTGACTTGTTAGTTTCCGATCACGTTCTTTTTACACGTATAGTATCGTTCCAGGACAAAACATTAATCATATTGAGCAACGGTTTCCCGCCATAACGCTTTGCGTAACACAGTTTAATGCATTTTCTTCTAGTTTACATCATAAAAGATAAGATCTTTGAACTTTCCACGCGTGAGAACGATTACTTGACCATTGTAGTGTAATTAAATAGATGGAACGCCTACGTATGCAGTTTGTTTTTGTTTCCATTCATTACGCTATGCATTGCTTTTTCATAAATGCGGATTTAAGTTTGCCTTTATATCGCTAGATGGCGTTGTTCGTAATATTAGAGAGTTCATTTTTTAACATTTAAGTATGGAATAAACGAAAAAACTGCCAGTTTAAAGTTAATGATTGGAATTAAGAATTACAATAAAATAAAAAATAATTAAAAGACAGTATAGCTTATGACTTGAATTAGAAAACTGTGCAATAACCGTCAATTTATGGAAAAGCAAATCAATAGTAAAGGTCATAAAAATGACAATTAATTTTTGGAATAAAGTTACTGTAGTTTGATAATAAATTCTGAGACCCTCTATGAAGTTGTGTTAACAATATAAATTACGTCATAATGTTTCTACTTAGTCAATGAATTAAAAATTTATTATTTTTAGCTCTTCGCAAAGAAACAAGATGATGCAGCTTATGGTAAGTTTTTTTATTTTATTAATTAAGATATTTAGCAAAATGATATAGTATCGAAATCATTATTATATGGATAAACCTGTATTCGGTATATAAGGTAAGCCATATTAAAAATATCAGAAATGTGTAGATTTTTTTCTATATAAAGTAATGCCTCAGTAAGAGAAGAGGCCCGTACTCAGAAGTGGCATGTATATGAGTCGATATATATATAGATAAAAATATAACTGCCTCGTGGTCTCATGGCGCAGGTATGAGACGTGCGATCTAGAGGTCCCGGGTTTGATTTCCGGGTCGGGAAATGTTATTGGCTTTTTCCATTACGAAATTGTCAGTAGCAGCACGTAAATCGCTCTAAATCGTAAGTCCCTTGTACCGGAAGACAAACGAAAAAGTCCCGTGACTAATTTCAAATAAATCTCCAACTTAAATTTCGTGGAAGTGTTATTTCAATTGCGTCATATCAATGCTACTTAATTTATTAGTTTCTGAGATGTGTGCAACGGAAAAATATCCATTATGTACGTTAAAACAAGCAGACCGGAACGTTGCGACTTCTCAAAATTTAATCATATGTAATGCATGGAATTTGCTGTGATTGTTTCATATGATAAAATGAGGGGAACATATCGCTAGTGTTGCGTGATTTTTTGGAGATAAAAAGTAGGTTAGAAGAAGTTTAGACCGTGAGTTTGAAGCCTATACCAGCTCATATACATAAGTCTCACTTCAGATCACGGGCCATTAGAAATTCTAAAGATCAATTAGGTTTCCTTACGATATTTTCCTAAAGTTAAAATGTGTGGCGATACATTTTGAATAATAATAATAAATACACCCAACAGTCACATACATAGTTCTGACCCCACATTAAGATACAAGTGTTGTGTCTTGGGTATCAGAAACTACGAGAGACTTTTTCAGTCTCACAAACACTCAGCCCCGAAACAAATACTTGTGGATCCCACACACATTTGTCTCAGTGCGGGGATCGAACCCGCGACCTCTGATTCGCAAGCTGGTGTCTAGCCAACTGCGCCACGGGGCTGTCAATTAAAATAATAATCATTTTATGTACTCGTAAATTATAACTGGGGAATGAAAACGTCGTGAGGAAACCTGCACACCTAAAAAAAAATCGGCACTAGGCCAGCGTGGTGGACTTAGGGCTAAGCCCTGTCAGTAAAGGAGGTCGGTGCCCAGCAGTGGGATGTATATGGGCTGATGATGATCATACACCCAACAGTCACATGCATAGTTCTGATCCTGTCGTGGGTATCAGAAACTATGGGAGACTTTTCGGAGTCACAAACACCCAGACCCGAACAAATATTTGTGGATCGCACAAACATACGCTGCTATTACCTGTTCTATCTGGTTCACTAAATACAGTTGCAAAATCTATTACAATGGGAGTTAAAACAATGTAGATTTTATTTGGACAACACAATGAGTGAAAGTTTAATATGGATGTCGTGTTACTGATAAATCAGGGATTGTGATGTTTTTCAATCTAGTTACTATTGCCTCGTTAGTCTCAAGGTGTAGAATAGCGAGTATGGTTGAGAGGTCACGGGTTCGATTTCCGGGTGGAGTTTAATTTTGTCGGATTTTCCTTTTTAGTTTCAGTTTGGAGTTTAGAAATGTGTACGTAAAAGCAACAATCTAGCTAAATCGTTGGTGAATTATGGTTTTAAGTGTTAATATATCTCTGTCTAGCCTTATGTGGATACAAGCGTGATGAATCTCTGTACATTTGCTACAAGACTATTAGGAAATCATTGGGTTTTTATCAAGGGCAAAATAATATATATTATTGAGATTTATAAATAACTTAGGAGTAGATAAAACATATGATATTGATGAAAAAACAACATTTAATAACATATTTTTTTCTTACGTTTTAAGTTTAACTAAGTTGATACGCCTAAAAAGATTAATAGATTTTGATGAACTTTGGCAAAGCGGCAGAGCATTTTTATCTATTATATACAATATTTCCGTAGATTGAAAATACCTACGTCTAATTACACTAGTCAACATGACTTTTTGCCGTTAATTCAATTGTACTTTTTCGGTATCTTTTACGTATAAATATTAACGGAAAAAAAAACTATTACATCGAAATATCTAAATATATACAAATACATATATGTACGATATACTTGGCTTAATTTTGTGAGGGTATATCGAAAAAGAGTATTGCAACAGCTGATCTTACTTAGAAAGACAATATTGTTGTTGGTAGTACACATATATCCTTAAACCTGTATATTTTCAACTCGTTATTGTTTGTTCATTGATGTAATTTTTTTAAATATTAGGTACATTAACACGTGCCATTACGTAATATTGCTACGACAACGTGCAGTTTCTTTTTGTTGTTTAAATTGTGAAGTCTTTTTGTCAATTTGAATACGTTTCGGTTTTGAAGAAGTGTACTAAATAGTAAGTACATATGTACCTATATAGTTTGCATTATGAATCGAAAGTGTTTCAATACATCGGATGTCTTCTGTTTTGTTTGTGGGGAGTTTAATTCAAGTTCCAATTGAGAACGTCCTACGCCGCTACATTTACAATTTGTATTTTGGTTTCATGATTTCTGAGAGTATTAATCAACCTTAGACATCAAGTATTTTTTTGTTTAAGATGTGTATGTTATTTAAAAGGGTGGTTTAATGGTACCCACCGATCAATGCCTTTTTCTAAACCTGTAATTTGGAGAGAACAAAAGATCATGAGAATGATTGTTTTTTTTTGTTTAACGAAACTGAATCGATATTCTTATAAAACAAGAAGTAAAATTACATATCCTGATGTGGAATCTGTAACTAAACCGATTCCTTATACTGAAGTAACCCCACCACCGCAGCCTACAAATAAATTTCAAATAAACATTTTTTTCTCAGAAAGTGGGTGTTTCAATTTTTTTTATGGACGTATTTTAACTAATCTCATGGTAAGGTATGGAAAAATACAAGTTTCAATTTTTTTTTTTGTTGACCAGTGTTATCAGTGGCGGTACTTCCACAGAAGCCCAAAAGCGTTACACGTTAATTATGTAATGTCTAGTTTATAATTATTTATTGTGGGGTCAGTCATTCTTATTTATATTTCAAATTGCTTCTTTTAAATAATTATTTAAATCTTAAAGACTATTATTCGGAATTTTGTAAGTCAACTGGGCTTTTGGGCTTACATACATACATAAACTCACGCCTGTATTCCCCGAAGAGGTAGGCAGAGGTGCATTTCTGCACCCACATTTCGCCAAGTATGTATCAGTCCCACGTAATAGGGGGCGAGCCTATTGCCGTTTTTCGTGCTTTTGGGCTTCTATGGAAGTACAACTAGTTATCAGTTTCTCAATGGCAGACGCGAGTAGTGAATAATTGTAGTGGTCGGTCGTGAGCGAGTGAAAGGGACCGTTCGCATGCCCACATGTTGTCATTACCCGCCTGTCCATGGGAATGTGGAGTTTACGGCTCGATTGCACGATCAACAACCACATACCTACATATTTTATGTATATATGTTTATGTAATGGTCTATTTAAATATATTTATTTATTTCTATTATAATTATAATATACAGGGTTACAGGTAAAGTCGTCCTATATCCGTTAAAGGCGTGTAGTTTACATCGTTTCTGACTGATTTGACTATGAGACACCCTATCCTAAATCTAATCGTTTTCGAGATATTTGAATTTAATAGTTTTTTCCACTAAACTCCCGATTTTCGGCTATCAGCTTATATATTTTGAAATGTGTAAGTCTTATTATTACTACTATTTGATTTTGTAAAATTAGATGCTTTATGACCTCAATAACCAAAATTGTACATAAAATTAATAAATAAGTCGCTGTAGACGATTAAAACTTAAAAACATTAACAAACATTTTGAAAGTTTATTTATCTAGAAAGGTTATCAAAAAATATTATTATGGCACCTGCTTTGCAGATGTGCATAAAAATATCTACGTTTTCTAAGCTATCCAACGAGGTGCAACAATCCAGGGTTTGATTAATAGTTTGTAGGAAAATCTTAGTTTCATAACCCTGTATACATGTATATTCTTAATCATGACAATTTATATTTTATGCACCTATTCATTAATTATTTTTTTCTCTGCACCACTCTAAGGTTGACTGGTAGATAATGCCTTAGGCATTAAGTCCGCCTTTATACAATGTATATAAAGCATAAATAAATAAAAAAATAAATACATTTCAAACCTATGGTTGTTAGGAAAACGTATTTTTTATTATTTTTTGTCGGGATTTTCTGTAACGCCAGGGGGTTTGTAATCACCGTAGCTATTACCTGTCTCAGTTTCCGATCACGGTCTGAATACATCCTGTATGTATATAAGGCGTGCGCTGGTAGCTAAGTATCGAGAACGGGTTGCGTTACGTGCACATTCCTACTGATAGTGACATTTATTGTCCGACGATTCAGTTTAAAATGCGTCGACTATACTGTTGAGCGTAGTTGACATGCTCTTGTGTAAGGGTCAGAACAATGTATGTGACTGTTGGGTGTTTTATGATCGTCATCATCATCATCATCATCAGCCCATATACGCCCCACTGCTGGGCATATACCTCCTTTACTGACAAGGCTTAGCCCTAAGTCCACCACGCTGGCCTAGTGCCAAAGAATTTTTAGGTGTGCAGGTTTCCTCACGACGTTTTCATTCCCCAGTTATAGTTTACGAGTACAAGAAATGATTGTTATTTTAATTGACAGCCCCGTGGCGCAGTTGACTACCTGCTTTCGAAACGAGAGGCCGCGGGTTCAATCCCCGCACCGAGACAAATGTTTGAGTGATCCACAAATATTTGTTTCAGGTCTGGGTGTATGTGAGAGCGAAAAGTCTCTCGTAGTTTCTGATACCCACGACACAAGACTTGTATCTTAATATGGGGTCAGAACTATGTGTGTGACTGTTGGGTGTATTTATTTATTTATTTCCAGATCGTACTGAGTACCCTGGCCGCGCTCGGAAGCTGCGAGCCGCCAGTACAAGGGTACAGTTACCAAGCACCCGCTAACAACTTCAACGCTCCGTCCAACGCGTACTTGCCCCCCAGCACAGGTTTGTACCAAATAAACACTTTATTTAGGCCCCGTATTCGGTCCTGAAGTCAGGTATGTTTTTGAACTTATACTTCTTTTGGCGCGTTAGGGAAAAATGATAGAGTAAATTTTTCCCGTCACGAAAACCCGACACCTGAAGTTAGCTATAGTCAACATTTTAGTTCTTCAAAAAAAAGTTTATATGTCTTAGATTTTTAAAAGAATAGTGATAATAAAAAGGGATTGACATATTTATAAGTTGTCAAATATTTATGAGTGCGTTCATATGTTACCTATGTTGTGTAAACTAAGAGCTATGTATGTGACTGTTGGGCGTATTTGTAAGTTTTACTTCAGTCGTGTGCAGGGGGGGCGCACTTAGAGCAAAGTACTTTTTCGAAGACGATGACGCCCTCTAGTAGTCGGCAGGACAAAAAAATGGCGGCCATATTAGCGTTAACCGTCAAGAATTTTCCATTTACGTCAATGCGGTTTTCGAGATTTGTCTCAATTTTCGTTGTGAATTGTGATATTTGTTTTTGATCGTTGAACCTTGTTAAGTTTTTGTTGTTGTTATTTCTTTACGTTACCTATTTGTAAAAACATGTTATTTTGTTTATGTTACGTAGTTAAGACTTCGTAATTATGAGTGGACTCCGGCGTAGATACTGTGTTTTTGTATGTGATATTACATGTAAGTACATAACTTTAAAAGTATACATTGCTCAACTTTAACGCTTCTTTAATTGTAATAATCAATTAAGTTTCAATCAAGTCAACAACGGCAGTGTTTACGACTGCTGGACATGATTCCCGGGTCGGGCTCAGTTGATGTTGATGGCAGTCGCTCCGTGTTAAAACTGATATTCAGCCAAATCTCGGTGAACCAGTAATAGCAGACCCTAAGCTCTTAAGCGCAAGCTGGGCATGCAATCGGGATAATTCTAGGATGATGATGATGATCTTTAACACATCAAGATTATTATTTCATGTATAAAGATGAATTGTTTATTTCAGTGTCACATCGTGTACCTCTTCACCGGCTTCCAAACCCCGACAAGCGACCTGACATGTTTGCTGCTTGGGTGTCATGTGTTGGTGATATATTGACTGAACATGACACCCACAAAATTTATAACAATAAAAGAATATGTGACCATCATTTTGATTCAGCCAACAAAACCACTGGAAGTCGCCTTATTGCTTCAGCTATACCAACTATTTTGAAACGTAAGTAGTTTTTAAAGTTGTATTGTTAAATCAAAATTAGGTGAGAAAAGGTGTGAAATGAATACCATTTATCAATATCTTTTGACATTAAAATACAATAAAAAAAATATTGTTATAAGTAGTGTATATAGATATTTACTGTTCTGCAAAGTTTTGATGGGTTAACATTCTACATTAACAAAATATTATCATTATACACTCAGTGCTTTCATAAGCATACTGGTACCTACTTGTTGTGGCCATAGCAACACGCCAACTGAGATTTTTTTTATTTATTTACTTGCTTATTATTTGTAAATTTAACTTTATTTAAACATGCATTGTTTTAATTCTAAGATATGACTGCAGAGTTTAATTATAAAATATCTGCAAGTCCTAAAATTTATTTAAAAGAATTTTTATGTACCATATTGTCTAATATTAGTTAAATGATGCTGTTGTAAACTAAAAGTTGTTAACTTCTCTAATAATTGTAATTACCTGTTCATGCCAGGGCAATAAAGCTGTATGAGTTAAGCTCTTTAGTGACGGCAATCCTTAGAAATAAATTTATCTTTTGTTTTGGCCAATAACTCAGTGCACTGAGCTTTCATAAGCATGCTGGTACATATTTGTTGTAGCCATAGCAACACACCAACTTAGATTTAGTTTTTTATATTTACTTGATTATATGCTATATTTACATAGTATTATATTTTTTTAATATGATGAAATAATTATTATCTATCAAGAATTGATGGCAATTTATTACGCTAAGAAAAATAGAGTGGTTGACAAGCTTTTAAGGTTATAACCCCTTGACTTAATTGAATTAAAAATACAATGTTCTATTACAGGTGTTTCACATTCATTGGGTACCATAGCAAATACAGACCATAATTACTGCCGGCCCAGAAGAGAATACCAAGAAAGACCTTTGATGGATATTACAAATTTGACATCTCAATCTGTGCCGGCAGCAGTTGTGGACTTGGAAAGTGCACCTGGCCCCTCCAGAGTTATTTCAACACCATCAACTGGATCTTGTCAGACATTGCAGTTTGACTTAGGTAAGACATAGCTTTCATAGTTTTTTTAGATCTTATTATATTGTTGACAATACTTCTTAGAATTAGAAGCTAGTTTCAGATTCTTTAAGTTTATGTACTTAATTTTGATTAATAAAACATTCAGTACTTTATGAAATAATATAATTAGTATCTAGTCAGTCTGTTATCAAAATAATGTGGCTATAGTATTGTTTTTAAATTTCACAGATAAGACACGCAAATACATTTTAGAAAAGACTCGGGCCAAGTGCACAAAAAAAAGAAAGCAGATGCAGAATGAAATAAGAAGATTACGCAATCAAATAAAGAGTTTCAAGATGCGTCTTCGCCAAACAAAGGGACTTTGAGAAATTATCACAGCACGTTCGTTCTTTAATTTTTACTTGATAGCACTCATTATTTAAAAAGGCAATTGTTGTTTCTTGTATTTCTTGGAAGCAACTTACTAAGCATTCTGAGGGATAACAAAGCCATCTTATTTTTGTATATTCTTTGGCACATATATATTTATTTAATGGGTTATCCACACTGCTAAGTAAGTTGCTTTTACAAATTTTACATCCCTTGACAACCTTTTGTAAACACTTGGTCAAGGGGTGCCGCAAACATATACTCTTTGATCAACCCCTAAGTCAAAAATATTTCTATTGTCTTGAATAACATTAAGAGGCTGATCAATGACAATACTTTGGGATTGTAAGGAAGCATTACTTTTTCTTTACTATCTATAAAAAAAGCAAAGGACTACAAGCAATCATTACTATCCGCTTCGCAATTGGCGTTAATGGAATGATTGCTGCTAAAATTATTTAATAATATTTTTTTAAATGCTCCCTCAAATCCCACGCAATTAGGTGATATATTACGAGCACCTAAACTTCGAATACTTCCGAAGAAGTTCTCGAGTGGGTCTTGATTGAAATTCCGAGCTAACATAGCGTCAAAGGAATATTTTATTAACAACTATTGCCATATTGATTTAAAGCCTTCAATTGTTCTTATTAAATTTAATTAATAGTTGGTACAGACTTTTCAACATACTCCCCATCACCTTTTTTACAAGAAATTTTACTGATTTTAGCATTTTCAATGCGTCGTTCGACAATTCGTGATGAGGAGAATTTCTTTTAACAGCAGATCTGTATATTTTACCATTAGGTACCACAAAACTAGAAGAATTGAAGCTATCAAATAATTAGTCAATCATCAGCACAAATGGTATTAAATCGCGGCATTCTGAAAGAATGTCTCGTCTTGCTGCAAAATTATCTGTAGCTACTGCCATACTATGGCTTAATACTTGAAAGCATTTTTCACTTATAATACCACAAGAGCTTCAAAATTATCGGGTATTTCCCGATAGGTTCGTTGCAAACAAATGAAGGAGTCAAGTTTTTCAGGTTAATTGATTTTTCCTGAAAAACTTGACGACTTTATTTGTTTGCAGGGAACCTTGAGGGAAATGCCAGATAATTTTGAAGCTCTTGTGGTATTCGGGGGATTATTTTTCCGTCCCAAATGTCGGCCAATAGAATTGCACCATGAGATGAAATGAACAGTTAACAAATAAGAATTTCATAATGAATAAAACAACATTTAATTAAGATTCAGGCTAGTGCAATTAAAAATACAATTGTTGTAAACATTGGTGTATGTTTTCTTCAAGTCAGAGTTATCGGTAATGGTCCCAGAAGAGGTAGATGGCATGAGGTTTATGCTGTTGATGGCATTTTCTGCAGTAGGCTCACTCCTTTTTTTTCGATGGTGGACAGAGAACAAACTCCAAATCGACTCATTTTCATGCAAAATCTCCAATTTTCACAATTGAATTCAACCTGTCAGTTTGACGTGTGGTTAATTTGACTGGATCATGTTTTGTTTTTTATATATAGCAACTACCAGAGAAAATAATCAAAAAATTATCAGTATAATACCATGTAGGTTGTACCACGTGACGTCGAATGGTGCAATTCTATTGGTCGATATTTGGGTCGGAAAAATAATCACTTTAATTTTTTTAATTTTGCCGGGATCAATATGTTCATAGGTAATTTTTGGCCAAAGAGTATAGTAATACAAAAACCAAATTAAAATTGCCAAAAACAAAATACGCAACTCACCATTAGTCCGGTCAATTTAGACATTCGAAGTTACATTAAGTCCCAACAAGCTGAATTTCTGTGAAATTGTTCAAAACATAATTATAAACAATGTCTAGAAGTTCCCCATCATTCCCGTGTAAGGAATTTTTTTTATTCAAGGTCAAAGGTCAAAAAAATGAGTTTTTCGCGATTTTCAGCAAAACGGTAAGTTTTATCATAAAAGTACCTCAGACAAAAATTGTAGATCATAAAATTATCTATAAAAAATGTATCAATATTTTTTTTCTTACGAGCCACCGTTTCTGAGATATAACGATTCAAAAAGTTATAAAAGTTGTTATCGTCATAATTGCGTCAATAGCGATGTATCGCATGATACTTCGTCGGAGTCAAACGAATCCTCCATTGTTTGTGATTCAATATTAGAGCACGACCGGCCTTGACAATTTGTGTATGCCAAAGAACAAGACAGTCCGACTTTTTTGCAACCACATTTAGCACTGCATCCCTTTTTGCAGTTGCAAAAAATAGTGTTCAGCAGTTTTTCCGGCGCAGGTGGAAGTATAGTTTGAAAATTTTTAAACAGGTAGTTTTTTTAGGAGCTCCGTACATAGAAAGAAGAAAGCGGATGCCGTTGGTAATAACTTCTTGTTGAGTTGAATTACACTTTTTAAAAACTTCAGCACATTGAATTAAATCTTGTTTTTCAAACATTTTGAAACTGCTGTTTTACCCCTCCTGTAAAATGCAGATGTCGTATCACAGCCAGTTATGAGTGACGCTCAAGACTAACGGTATTTCATTTATTATAGCAGGTATAAGACCCTAGCCACGCACACAATAGAACAAGAGACAGATGTCTCGAAGTTACACTGGCTTAAAGATTAAGGGACTGGGTTTCATTTTACCTGATATTCTTATAGTTAAAACTTATGTATATGTTATATTGTAAGTATAAGTTACAATGACCGATAGAAAAATATTTAAACATTTAATATATATACATATATATATTATATAAAATATAACGACTCTAGATGTATATACGTGGCGTACTCATGCATATTATGACGATAACAACTTTTATAACTTTTTGAATCGTTATATCTCAGAAACGGTGGCTCGTAAGAAAAAAAGTATTGATACATTTTTTATAGATAATTTTATGATCTACAATTTTTGTCTGAGGTACTTTTATGATAAAACTTACCGTTTTTCTGAAAATCGCGAAAAACTCATTTTTTTGACCTTTGACCTTGAATAAAAAAAAATCCTTACACGGGAATGATGGGGAACTTCTAGACACTGTTTATAATTATGTTTTGAACAATTTCACAGAAATTCAGCTTGTTGGGACTTAATGTAACTTCACTCTCATTTTTTGGTCTAAATTGACCGGACTACATGTGATCTGTCTGCTTCAAATACCCGTTGAAAGTATTCCCATTTGATTATTTTTTAATTATCATTATGTATGTAATGCATTTCTTTGTTTAATAAATTATTTCTTTTACCTTTTAGTAGGTGGGGAATATCGAACAACGGGATTATACCTTTATTATTTATATTAATAATGTCGCATCGCCATTCTTTACTGATGGCAGATGGTTGCTATTATATTAAGTCCTGATGATTGAACATTAGTGATAACATCAACTAGGATTTCTTTCAATTTTGTGGTTTTTAAGCTTTGTGTGAAGTAATACGCCACTGGTTGTTTAAAGTTTTTACTAATGCCCATAACCGTAAAAACTAACACATGATTAGCAAAATTAATGTTTTTTTCGGAACCATAATTTTCGAAGCCTACAAGATCGTCTATGTAAGCATTGTACGGAATTTGAGGAGAAACATACATTTCATCACATAACAATGTACATAAACGATCTTGAGGCAACAGTGTTGACACCGTAGATTTCAGTTCCTCGAAGATTGGCTTATTAATTCCAGGTGCCATTTAATTTGAGCCTGTAATGACTTCAAATTTTTTTGAGATGGCAACGTAAAATGTTATTTGTAGCCTTTGGGACTCTTTTTAAATATTGAGAGTGCCAAAATCTATTGATCCAGTGTGTATCGTTGTCCTTTCTTTTTCTTTTTTCCCTTTACAAGAATGCAATCTTGTAAAGAGCTTGGAGGATTCAGACATCATCATCATCATTGCCTTGCCCTGCTCCCAATTTCATTTGGGGTCGGCGCAGTATGTTTTATCCTTCCAAACATCCCTATCAGCCGTCATGTCTTCATTCACCCCTTTTTCTTTCATATCTTCAGTCACGCACTCCATCCATCTTTTCTTTGGCCTTCCTCTGCTCGCCCATCCATCAACTTTCATATCCATCACCTTTCTTCCTTCTTGGAGGATTCAGACATGTGCTGTGTTAATTTCTCAAAGTCCCTTTGTTTGGCGAAGATGTTTTATTTTAAACTAACTCTTTATTTTATTGCGTAGTCTTCTTATTTCTTAGAATATTAAATGTATAATAGAATATCGTAATATTAATAATCGTTTATGTTGTTTTAATGTTTAGTTTTAATATTTAAAAAAAGATTGAATTTTATTTTAAATGTTTTTTCCTTAAAAGTGTAATAGTTCTGTTATTAGTTTCTTTAATAGTGAGCAAGTTATAATAATAATGCTCATGTTCCTATTGTTTTATTGTTTAGTTTTAAGATTTTAAACAAGTTTGAATATTATTTTAAATGTTTTCCTCAAAAGTGTAAGAGTACCGATTAGTTTGTTTAATAATTTGCTATTATTCGTACAACAATCCAATTACAAAATTAAATTATGGTGGTCCCCAAGATACAGGCTTAGCCTAGTTTGGGACCCTCTGGAAAACGTTTGAAAACAGCAATTATTTATGCGCAAACTATAAATGTATAAAAGTAAAGATGTAAGAAAATGTGATATGTGTATTTTGTGATAAATAAAGATTATTATTATCCATTTGGTTTTGGTTTACATAGCTATACAATACAGAGGTGCCTAAACTATACGTAGAAAACATAATATAGATAGTAGTATATAGCTACGCAAATATTTGTAGGTTTAGTTCTACACTTGATGCCTAGACGGCAGCACTTACCATACATTCAATTTTTGACATGAGTTTCCACTCTTTCTTACTTATATTACTATACTCTTTGGTCGTGTGGTATAACTTCTAACGCGTGTACATAAGTAAGTACACACATACACGATTTTTTAAAGTTTTATTTATATAGGGGCTTTTATCCAACAAGGACATGTCAACCCCATTAAATCTTGTACATTTTATTATACTGCTAAATAAACACTGAAAATACAATATTTGAAAATATTATTGACTTACTAATATTAACTTAATTAAGAAATTTGTTGCAACATATGGTTTTGAATCAGATTCTTCCTATTAATTCTACATCCAAAATATTTGTCTTAAATTCTGCCAACAATTTCTATCAATGATCAATATCTTCTAATTTTGTTGTGTTAAGTTTTGATTTGAAGTCGTGATTGCCTCGTCGAGATTCTCGACCGCGTGCCCAAACCCCAGGCATACAACTCTGACTTTTCGAAGTTATTTGTGTATTCACAATGAATTATCACGTACTTTAACGGTGAAGGAAAACATCATGATGAAACCTGCACACCTAAAAAGTTCTTAGGAATTTCTTAGGTGTGTAGTCCGCCAACCCTCACTAGGCCAGTGTGGTGGACTAAGGCCTAAACCCTCTCAATGGTAGAGGAGGCCGGTGCCCAGCAGTGGGACGTATATGATGATGATTGATTTGATGACGTAATATTAGTTTTATTGACGACACAGATTTGAGTTGATTTGATTTTCCATAAGGATAACTTTTATTTATTTACACTTTATACATACGAGGGCAGTCCGATAAGTACTTAGCCTACAAAAGAAAAACGAAAATTTTGGAAAAGTGGCGATTTATTTCTCATCACAGTCTTCTTTCAACTCGATTCACTTGACCCAGCGATGCTCCAACTTCTTTAAGCTGTCTGAAAAGAACGTTTTCTGGAGGTCTACAAAGTAGGCCTCCGTGGCGGCGATAACCTCCTCATTCGACTCAAATTTCTGTCCGGCGACGGACTTTTTCAAGTTTGGAAACAAAAAGAAGTCACACGGGGCCTAATCTGGAGAATACGGTAGATGGAGCAGCTGTTCGTAGCCTAATGTGACCAATTTGGCCGTTGCGACGGCGGAGGTGTGAGCCGGTGCGTTGTCATGGTGGAAGAGCACTTTTTTCTTCGCCAAATGGAGCCGTTTTTTCTACAATTCAGCGTTGAATCGGCCCAATAGTTCGGCATAGTAGAGCCCTGTGACCGTTTTGCCCTTCTCCAGGTAGTCGATGTAAATCACACCTTGTGAAACCTAGAAAACGGTGGCCATCACCTTTTCGGCCGATGGGACAGTGTTCGCCTTCTTCGGAGCACATTCGCCGGGTAAAGTCCACTGTTTCGACTGTTTATTGGTCTCTGGTGTGTACCAGTGAATCCATGTTTCGTCGACGGTCACGAAACGACGCAGAAACCCCTTCGGATTGCACCTAAACAGTGTCAAACACTGCTCTGAAGTTGTGTCACTGATGCGCTTGTCGTCCGAAGTGAGCAAACGCGGCAGCCATCGAGCCGACAGCTTTCTCATGCCCAATATTTCATGCAGGATATGACCCACGCGGTCTTTTAAGATGCCTACTGTCTCAGCTATCTCGCGCACCTTCAATCGGCGGTCTGCCAATACAAGATCGGGACTTTTCTCACGTTATCCTCCGTGGTAGCCGTTTTTGGGGCACCTGGGCGTGGCTCATCAAAAACTGACGTGCGACCACGTTGAAACTCGTTAAACCAATTTTTGACGGTCGCCATTGAAGGAGAAGAGTCACCGTAAACAGCATCCAAGCGCTTTTTGATATCGCTGCGCGATTTCCCTTCCAAAAACAAGAATCAAATCACCGGCCGATATTGCTCTTTTTCCATTTTTCGAAAATCCGCGGACACGTCCGCTTACACACGCGGTCAAAACAAAACTACAAATCCAATTCGGCTGAAATTTTGACAATAGCCGTCTACGAAGATGTGCTACATGATGGTAAATTTATCTTACGATAGTGGTGCCATCGGGCGGTGAGGCTAAGTACTTATCGGACTGCCCTCGTACATGATGTAAAGGTGGACTTAATGCCTGAGGCATTCTCTTCCAGTCGAACCTTAGATGGTGCAGAGATGAAAAGCGTAGGTGTAAATTAAATTATGATATACTACACACGATATTAAAGCTAATACATAAATACAATATATAAAACATAAATATCATAAATACATAATAAAATTATAATATATATACATAAATAAATACATAAAGGTATACATACTTTTGGTAACATTGTAGAAATTCTACTAATATTTCAATTTCTACCGTTGTCCTGTTTATTTATATATTCTTGTAAATATTTATATCCTTTTCACGGTTTAATGTCCAATATATTCTTACAGCATACGGCACCCCTTCAAACAACTACCTTCCGCCTACAACTACTACTGGCCATGGGACCCATGGTAGCCACAGCGGCCACAGCGCCCATGGTAGCTCCTCAGGCCAGGGTTACAACCAAGATCATCATCACGGGAGCGACAATCACGTGGTATGTTATCTATATTATTATAAATATTGGGATTTTTGTTTAAAAAGAAACTCATAAATAACTGGACAGATTTCAATGAATGTCATCGTACCAATATTCGTCCTGTGACGTCAAAAAATACTTGAGATAAAATACTATTAACAATTTTCGGTCGCGGGTTCAAACGCCAGACACACCTCTGACTTTTCGTAATAACGTGTGTATTTATAATGAATTATCACGTACTTTAACAGTGAATGAAAACATCGTGAGAAAACCTGCACACCTAATTTTTTTAAGATTTTCTTAGGCGTGATGTCGGCCAACCCGCACTAGACCAGCGTGGTGGACTAAAGCCTAAACCCTCTCAGCTGTAGAGGAGGCCCGTTTCCAATAGTGAGATGTATATGGGCTGATGATGATTAACAATTTTCAAGTAATCTATAGAAATAAATAAAATTGGAGTGTCTGTTTGTAATATTGAAATAACCGTTTTTTAATAAATCCATATGGATGTATACACGGTACATATACCAAAATAACGTTTTTTACAATTTTTGTCTGTCTGTCTGTCTGTCTGTCTGTTTGTTCCGGCTAATCTCTGAAACGGGTGGACCAATTTTGACGGGACTTTCACTGGCACATAGCTGATGTAATAAGGAATAACTAAGGCTACAATTTTTTTTTAAAGAATCGACTGTTCGAACGAAGTTCGCCGGGTCAGCTAGTTAAAATATAAAAACAAATCAATAAGAACAATAATTTATTTCACATTTCTGTGTATGTTGTAAACTAGATAAGAACGTATCGGCCTTAGTCTGTATATGTAATCGTCTATAGAATAATATATATCGCCGTAATCGCCGAAGGTTATACCACGTGGTACAAAGTTCAAATCGCCCACCATTTTTGCAGTACCATTAACACAATCAATACTGTAAATACCATCTTCTGTGAGACCATACGTCACTCCATCACTCACTATGAAGTTATACACAACTGTAAGATCAGTGTTTTTGACTATTTCATGTCCACCGATAGCACAAAACACCCCGCACATAGTCACAAAATGAATATTCCTATCATCATCAACTTCGAATTCCATCACCGTCTTCATATTAATTAGTTTAACAGCAGTTTTCCCTTCATTGAAAACTTTGTACAGCATGTGGTTGTTAGCATCTAGTAGGTACATCTCATTGTTTCTGACAACCAATTTCATAATATTTACATTGTACAGTCCAATATTCGTAGCTTCATTGGCGATTGGATCGTATTTGTACAACCCATCTTCAGATCCGAAGTACACATCACTAGTTTCAGAATCTACTGCTATGGCTTTATTCTTCTCGATCCCATGTATTTTTCTAGCTTGTTTTGTGTTGATATTAATGACAGCTCTTCCAGAATTCTGTATCACATCATCCATATACATAAAGAACAGGTTTCGACTCGACGAATCGTAAGTGAGTTCCTTTGGCGACTTGAACTGGTCTGTCAGGAGTTCTTTCTTGTAGATTCTTGGCCCGATTCTTTCCAATGGCGTGTCTGTCAGGTATATTCGTAGTTTGGCTTCAACTACCGCGATGTATAGTAGTAATATATATTTCATTTTCAACGCGTTAGGCTCGTGTTCGCGCGTGATGGCGACTGGTGTGATTGTGTTTTGATTCGTTATCTCTCTTGTACTTTTATAACAATGTTGTTTGCTGTTACTACACTGTTTATTTGATGTAAAATAAGCTTTATTACCTTTGTAATAAGAACGCGCGTGACACTTTTGCGTTTGTTTGCGTGTTTACTCTCCGTGAAGTGACCAGCATGAGTAAATGAGTCAATTGTAACAAACAACTGTAGAGGTCGTCTGTACATCTGATTTGTTTTAATCCTATGTGAAATTAATGCGTTAAAACCCGCGGTACAATGTAATGCTTTCTATCTTTCGTTTGGTGAATGCATCTGATTATGCTAGTGATGATCTACTTACACAGATAATGAAAGCTTTATTGTAATTAAAAAATCTTGGCTACGGTTTTAATGCGCCTTATTTATCTGATTTTTATATGGTGTAGAGCTGCACTATATTTTTTAGAATTATTTTTTTCAATTTCTCGTATACGTGACAGTTTAAAATTTCGTCAATTATGTCTTACCATTGGCATCACTGTTATTTTATCCTTATTCAAAGTTACTTTATTATAAAAAATGCAATATACATTAAAACCTAAATTTAAATCTAGCATTTAATATTTTTTCAAGCATTGTAATTACGAGTACAGTATGCAAATTTAGTTCAAAAATGTATTATAAATTTCATTAGAAAAATCTCACAAAAAGAAGAAGATTTAAAAATATAAAATCCGACTTATTATTAACGAAAAAAATATTGTTTTTTTTTTGCTTAAGCACGCCAATTCGACTTGACGTAGAGTATATATTTTATCCCAGAAAAAAAACGCAACGACGGATAATAACATTTCCTACTACATGCTAGTTACCTATTCTAAGAATCCGCACAGTTTGCGTGACTAATAAAACATCTCCAGTTATACTATTAAATTCTCCAGAACAAATGGTTGTTTTAAGAAATTCTTTGTTCATTACAAACCAGGATGAGTAAATTTAAATGGTCTAATTGTGGCGGCGACACGCGAACCAAACGTAATATGTTCTTCCTGAGATCCAAACGATTCACTGCTTAAGAATTTAGTTCTTTTATTAAATCTAACCCACGCTTTTGAGGTTTAAAAATTTCAAAGTGACATTAAAAACAGTATTTTACTTTAGAATGGATTAATCGGTTCGTTGGTTATTCAATCGATTTTAATATTCAAAAGTTAAATAGCATACATACATACATAACCTCACGCCTGTATTCCCAGAAGGGGTAGGCAGAGGTGCATTTCTGTACCCACATTTCGCCAATTATATATCAGGCCCACGTAAGAGGGGGCGAACCTATTGCCGTTTTTCGGGCACATTTCCAGACTCCGTGCTGCTACTGAGAATTTCCTAATGGAAAATCCCAATAACACTTTCCCCGACCCAGGAATCGAACCCAGGACCTCTAGATCGCACGGCACATACTTGTGTAGCGAGACCACGAGGCAGTCAAATAGCATTATAATTAATAAAAAGTGTGAGTAAAGTATTTACAACTGGCATAATATCTACTTATAATATCTTAGATATTTTTTTTAATTAACAATACAATTAATAAAACCAGTAGAACAGCATAAGATTGTTACAAAGTCTAAATAACAACATATCGATGAATTAACATAAAATATTTCAAGACTTAAATCGGTTTGTAGCTCACAATCGCTTCGAAAATTATTAATATTTTATTGCCACATCTCTAGATTGAGGAAAGAGTGACAACTTTGTAAAGTCTGCAGAAGTATGATGTAATTTAACTTAATTCAATCATTTTTTTGTATATATTTCGACTGTTCCCTCCGCGCACGCGTACTGTGCGGACACGGTTTGACACAGTGCCTTTTAAAAATGTGTTTTTCGTGTCTCGGGTTTGATTGCCGGCTCGTGAGTGTTACTAGTTGATTTGTGTTGGTTTGTGCTTTAAAGCGCGTAAGTTATATTAGTGTTTTTACGTTGGATTTAGTAGATTTTGCCAGTTTTCTTCGGTAAGTTATTTTTATTTTGTTGTGAGGGTAGGCTTGATCGGATAAATTGTTAAACTTACGTATTAGCTCTTATCGGTTTTTTAATTATCCTTTTGGTTAATTATGTCAAACTATGTCATTTCATAATGACGATCCCCCTGACCGTGGTAGGGACCCTTTCGGCAAAAGTATTTTGACCCCTGAAATGAAATGAAATTGCTTTATTTGGCGATATGTCACCCACAAATATTTCTTCAGGAGATAAAAGATCAAAGCCCTCCGGATCGGAAGCAACTCTCCTCTGTCTTTCGAAGACAGCTCCGATGCAATTCGAAATAATTATTGCGATTTAGTGTCCGACGCGTCGACTTTTCTAAGTAAAATAAACGACCTAGTTAACGATCAGGGGTCGCGAATAAACATAGCAAACAAATCAGCAATTATGGACCTCACTCAACGGGCCACAAAGGCTCGAGATTGATCATTACGTGTCGCAATTTCTAACGGGTCACGGAAATTTTCGTAGCAAATTATTCTCATTTAAGTTGGTTGACTCTCCTATGTGCCAATGTTCAACACATGATTGCGAATATGAACAGTCCGCACATCATATCCTTTGGGAGTGCAATCTTTGGTCGGATGAGCGTAACATTATGCTCAATGGTATGCATGTAACGTCTGGTGTTGTTTATTATACAGACCTCGTTCAATCTAGGAAGAATTTCCGTGCTTTTCAGCGCTTTTGCCATGCCTATTATTGGAAATCTACATAACAGCTCGCACCTAAGGTCCAATTTATTCAATAAATCTTATATAGTTATTTACCCGTGGTGCGTTAATTGCGTCTAATTTCACTAATTGTAATTGTCTTTCTTTTTATGTGAGGGTGAAGCCTCATAGCTCAATGTTTTTGTGACCCGCTTTGCTGTGGAGGGAAGTGGACAACTTTTTGTGTTACAACTCCTCCTTTATTTGTCTTTCTGATTAACTTCGTTGCGGGATTGTGACAAATTTAGGTCCCCTTAGATCCGCTGATCTTCATTGCTCGGCGTCGATACTGCGCGTGCCGCTGTAGATCCTGGAGCACAGGAGTTATAGTGGCGGGTGTGTTGTGGGATAGGGACCAAAAAAAAAAAATTATTTTGACTGTCAGGGTATAAGTGTGCTCAGTGCTGGCCGCGATCGAGAGATCTTAGGTTCGTTCCCTCCGACAGGCATGTTATTTTTTGGGGTTTTCGATAAGGAAATTGTCAGTTCTACGGAATCTGGAAGTTTGCCCGTAAAACTGTAATTGACTGGCCTCTTATATACAACAAATAAGATCTAAATTCAATATAAACATAAAAAAGC
The DNA here is from genome assembly GCA_907164795.1 of Hemaris fuciformis. Lineage (NCBI taxonomy): Eukaryota > Metazoa > Arthropoda > Insecta > Lepidoptera > Sphingidae > Hemaris > Hemaris fuciformis. The sequence goes on along the minus strand of OU015457.1, from coordinate 8,466,561 downwards.
AACTAAAATTATTTATTACATATAAAATTAACAAGATTTGCTTCTATTAGGCCGCAACCTAATAAGTTTCGTTGCATCAGCATAAATAATATTATTATCATTGTCAAAAGCTATTCCAAAAGCGTCGTCTACATCAAAAACTTTTTCCACAGTTTGTGTTGCTTTCTTGATAGAGTACACACCATCAGACAGACACGCATACACATTCCCATTAATATCTGTGGTCAATCCTCTCACACTAGTAGCCTCTATTCTATAAAAAACAGCATCCTTTGTACCCATCTTCTGTCCATACAATCCAGTATTATTAGAGAAGAACATAGTATCTTCATTGTCTATAACAAAGTCCTCAACTTTAGTGTCTTCTAAATCTGCGAATCGTGTCGATTCTCCATTAATGAATGTGTAGAGAAACTGTGACGGGAAAGTGGAATAATAAAGGACCTTATTGAAGTACAAAGCCCATATATTAACACCTCTTTGGCCGATTAACTCAGCTGTATCCGTTTTGGAGTTGTATTTGTAGATCCCATCGCTACCACCGATGTAAATCTCGTTTGTACTTCTATCTATAGTTTGTGCAAATCCGTTGTTAATACCTTCTATATTTTTAAACTCTTTGGTATTTAAATTGAGTCTAGCTGACCTGAATTCGTCATCATCAGCTTTGACGCTGTAACTGAAGTATAAATTATTTGTGCTATAGTCTACTGCGAGGAGGAACGGTCTGTCCAGTTTCTCGTGTAGGATTTCCAGCTCGTGGTAGACTCCGTTGATGGTCACTCCATCGCATTCGTACTCTTCTTTCGATTCCTCTTTGATCACTCCAGCCTGGATCGCGATGAGACTCGACAGGATCAGGAACAGTTTCATTTTTGTCTGAAATTTAGAAATAGGTATTTCTATTATAGCAATATATTTAGTCTATCGACTAAGCAAGTGAAAAAGTCTACGAAATGCTAGACTCCTCACGAGGTTTCCATCATTAGTAAATTGCGTTATTTTAATAAGAATATCACTATTATAATCAGCTCACATACATATGTCCCACTGTTGGGCACGGGCCTCCTCTACAGCAGACAGAGGTTATGCTTTAGTCCATAAGAATACACACAGAAACAAAATTTTTTGTAAAGAGATAGGAAATTACCTTTGACTTTCCGAAGCCTATGTACACATTAGTAGGTACACAAAGGAAAACAACATGAAAATTCTTAGAAAATTCTTAGACTAAGGCCAATATCATATACATACATATAATATGGCTAATATAGATATTAAAAAAAAAGCAATGTCGCGTGCGAAAGCTCGTAACATGCATCACCAATTTGATATTATAAAATCTGGATTTCGTCCAAGAATTTTTATTTCGATGTTCAATGAATCAAACTAAATAGGTATGTACATAATATTATTAGTTAGCTGAGTTATAAATATTGTCTTTATCTTTACTGACTTTTGGCCTCTGAATATGAATTCGACGTAGAAATTTAATTAAATTTTTTTATACACACACATAAACTCACGCTTATTTCCGAAGGGGTATGCAGACTTGTGTCTCTACACTCCGTGGCGCAGTTGGCTAGATACCAGCTTGCGAACCGAGAGGCCGCGGGTTCGATCCCCGCACCGACACAAATGTTTGTGTGATCCACAAGTATTTGTTTCGGGTCTAGGTGTTTGTAAAACCGAAAAGTCTCTCGTAGTTTCTGATGCCCACGACACAAGACTTGTATCTTAATGTGGGGTCAGAACTATGTATGTATGTGACTGTTGGGTGTATTTATTTATTTATTTACTCCCACATTTCGCCAGTATGTATGAGTCCCACAAAATAGGGGCTAGAAATTTCCTAAGAACTTGTAGGCTCTAGGTTTCCACACAATGTTTTCCTTCTCCGTTAAAGAATGTTATTCGTTGTGAATGCACACATAACTTAGAAAAGTTAGAGGTGTGTGCCTAGAACCGCGACCGCCAAAATTTTATCTCAATCGCGCCAAACCAACCGGTCTCAAACCTTGAGGACATTACGACTTTCTAACACAAAAAACTGTTACTGAGAATTTTTTCATGGAAAAATCTTTATACTATTTTGATAGACTCAGAATTAAATCCGGAATTTCATTCGTACAACTGTTGTTCCCTATATCGAGTCCTATTTTTGGCCGCAATTCCGTATGCGTGATATTAGAATCCAAAAGGACCATTCTATCTCCGTTTTTGCCACATTTCCCATTGCTGTTCCGCTTGTATTGGTGGTAGCGTGATGATATATATTTATATCGAGTCAAAGGTTCGCGAGTTGCTGCTAAAGAGAATCTCAGAATCTTCATAATAGTATTTTTTATGTATGTATTATAGTATTTTGGTATGTATTTATATTCATATTATATTTATATATTTACTATTATAACTACTATTACGTTAAATTCATTACTTCTTTTCTTTACCAATGTATATTGGTTTGTAATTTGTATGTATATATATATATATATATATATATATGTATGTGTATGTTTATAAATTATTTTATTTGCACACCTACTATGCGTCATCTCTGCATCACCCAAGGTTCGACTGGCAGAGAATGCCTTGGCATTAAATAAATATATAGCCTATAGCCTTCCTCGATAAATAGGCTATCTAAAACTGAAAGAGTTTTTTAAATGGACCAGTACTTTCTGAGATTAGCGCGTTCAAATAAACTTTTGAGATTTATAATATTAGCATAGATATCGGTACGGCATTTTCGCGCTCTACTTCCCACTCGTAACTCAATAACCACAATCGTTTTCACATGACTTAACCATCTCAGCATTATTCTTTCAAAGTCAAAGTCAAAGTCAAAATCATCTTTATTCAAATAGACTTTTACAAGTTCTTTTGAATCGTAAATATTAAACTATTTTTTAAAACTATTGCCGCTTCGAAACGTGTTATCGCTTCTTCCTTAATACATCATTTATTGATGATATAAAGGACTTCATATAATACAAGAAGGGAATGCTTTAATCGAAATCTATTAATTGTTTTGCTATACTAAACATTCATTTGAATAACTTAGTGCATGTTCCTGTATCTGTGATGGGGTAGTCAGAAGTGTTCTTTATCAGGTTTTACGACTTATTAAGTAACAAGTGTTATAAGCTTCGAAATTTTATTTACCGAAAATCAAACCCAGGTTCTGGAGACCACAAGCGCTAATCTTTGCAATCGATTATAACAAATGAGTAACGACACACTATTGTGAACAATTCACGTATTTGAAGTTGAAAACAATCAAAATTGGATTTTGAGTTGTTGCGAAATAATTAGCAGTTAATTGATTCAAATTCTTACTTACCGAGTCTCAGTGTAGCTAAGCGATAACTAAACTGTCAATCAGAAACTTTACATGATTGTCCATCAATGTTACAGAACAGCGAAACTGTGGAGTAGTTTTGTGATAGGTTTGGTCCTAGAAATAATGGGGGGGGGGGGGGGGTAAAAAGTTTCAAATAAAAAAGATGGAAAATATTATTATCTACAATAATGATTTCTACAATTTTTGTTTCCGAGATGGCGGCTGAAGTGAACCTTGCGTTAATAACCCACTTTTTTTGCTGCGGCGCTTGGACTAATGACAATAATAAAAATTTTATATTGGTTGTCACACATTTATAAAAGTTTTGATATTACACGCAACCCGAATTACTAAGAAGTGGCCTTGTCAAAAATATGATAGTCTTGTCGTAGGTACGGCATGCTCAGCATTCTGACATTTCCTTTCTAGTATTATTCAACTGTTTTGTGAAAAGGTATTTGTTGATTTTTAATCATTGTTGTATCACTGTCACAATAATAATTAATAAGGTAGTTGCGTCCTACTATTATAGTAAATATAACTGCTTTATGATTAGAAATCATCATCATCATCATCAGCCCATTAGAATTAAATTAGAATTAGATTAGAAATAACTTTTACAATTAATACAATTACTACGTTTTTGCATTTGGTGTTTTACCTGTCTAATAAATATTAGTACTTACTTATATTCGGATTTTAATGGAAACATTTGAAGCGACTACACGTACAGTCTTACAATTTTTTTTATTTATTAATCGAAAAAGTCAAATAGGACCATTTGAGGTAGATAGTAGCTAGTATCGATAGAGCCAGTATATTTACTTTTCCAAAAAAGTTAGTAACGACAATCTCCACATATTTCTATATTCCGCGTGGCGTACGGATGAGATAATTCCGAAGGTTATCAGCGTTATGTTATTAAAAACAATTAATATGTTATTCTGGAAATATATTTGTTTTGTCTTTAAACTTTTTGAGGATAATCATAATGTACATACATACATACACACATACATAAACTCACCATGCATTTCTGCACCCACATTTCGCCAGGTATGTATCAGTACGTAATAGGGGGCGAGCCTATTGCCGTTTTTCGGGCACATTTCCAGACTCCGAGCTGTTACTGAGAATTTCCTAATGGAAAAACCCAATAACACTTTGCCCGACCCGGGAATCGAACCCAGGACCTCTAGATCCCACGGCACATACTTGTACCGCGAGACCACGAGGCAGTTATAATCATAATCTCTTCGCGTATAATTGGACGGGTATTATTCAGTTATAACTAAACATTACTGTTTTGTGTTTTTTTTTCATCATCATTCATCACCAGCCCATATCCTACTGCTGGGCACGAGCCCCTCTACAATTGAGAGGGTTTAGACATTAGTCCATCACGCTGGCCTAGTGCGAGTTAGCGGACTACACACCTAATAAATTCCTAATAACTTTTAGGTGTGCGGGTTTTATCACGATGTTTTCCTTCACCGTTAAAGTAAGTGATAATTAATTATGAATACACACATATTATCTTCGAAAAGTCAGAGGTGTGTGCCTGACCGCGTGCCTAAATCTCGAGGCCATCACGACTTGTGTTTCAATTACTTCTGATTAATTATAACGGTGGGGCCGGGCGGAGCGCCCGGGTGCAATCTTGACATCTGTTCTCATCCCACGGGAGTACATTTTTCCGGTATAAAATGTAGCCTATATGTTAATCCAGAGTATCATCTACCGCTTCCCCAAATTTCATTAAAATGCATCCAGTAGTTTTTGTGTGAAAGAGTAGCAAACATGGATACACATTTTCGCGTAAATAATGAAGTGATTAGCTTACGATTTGACGAAACTATCGACAAATAATTCGCATGCTTATAAAACACAAGCCTCTATTATTTTTCTTCCTATTTATTCCTACTTTATCCTTGCTGCTTAGTAAAAATTCCATAATTTAATAAAATACTAATCCATGTTGCTAAATATTCATTTTCATTCATTATCAGCAAATATAAGTCCCACTGCTGGGCACGGGCCTCCACTACAACTGAGAGGGTTTAGGCCTTAGTCCACCATGCTGGCCTAGTTCGGGTAGGCGGATTACAAACCTAAAAAAATCCAAACAACTTTTAGGTGTGCATGTTTCATCACGATGTTTTCCTTTACATTTAATGTACGTGATGATTCTTTGTGAATACACACATGACTTCGAAAAGTCAGAGGTGTGTGCCTGGGTTTGAACCCGCCATCGTCGAGATTCTCGACCGCATGCCTAAACCTCGAGACCATCACGACTTTTCAATACGTGTTGCTAATTAAAAATTTCGTAATTGAAAAAATTGTGGCCGATCTAGAAATCGATCCCTGGCCGAAGACGGCACAGTAGAAGTAATATTAAATCTACCGAAACAACTATCACTTTATTTGTGTGCGTTAAGATTTAATTATCTAATTAATTTAGTGACGCCATTTAGTTATTCGTTTAAAAATATATTACTGATAAAGGCATCAATAAAAGCAAGCAATTAATTAATTAATCGAGAGTAATCAGTGGAAATAAATTCATACGAATCTAGCAATTGCCTCGTTGGTCTCTGAGAGGTTTAGGTTCAATTTCCTGGCCTGGAAATGTTTATTGGGCTCATAAATTACAAATCGGCGTCCAAAAAGCAACAAAAGTGCTCCCGTGGGTCTTAAAACACTTAGCGAAATTCATATTAAAAGTCCATTTAATTAATTAATTGAATTATGTACCTACATATGTACTTAGATTTATTTTTACTTTATTTAAGTTCTACGTTTTTGGCTATATAGGCGTCACGTGTATTTATTATTTCAATGTGAATGTGAATTTTTGATGCATTGTGTATTAAATAGAGTGTTTAGGCTTTAGTCCACCACGCTGGCCTTGTGCAGGTTTGCGGACAAGGCGTAAACCCTCTCAATTGCGGTGGAGGCCCGTGTCCAGCAGTGGGACGTATATGATGATGATGTATTAAATAAACTGTTCACTTTTACCAATTTTAACGTTGTTTCAGCCGAAATCATACGAGTTCGGATACGCTGTGAAAGATGCTCATTCCGGCAACGATTACGATAGAAAAGAAGTTTCCGACGGCAACGTGGTGCGAGGCGAGTACAGAGTGCACCTCCCTGATGGAAGAACTCAGATCGGTGAGAATATTCTAGACACTAGCGACTGCCTCGTGGTCTCGCGGCACAAGTAGTATGTGCCGGGTTCGATTCCCGGGTTGGGCAAAGTGTTATTGGGTTTTTCCATTAGGAAATTCTCAGTAGCAGCACGGAGTCTGGAATTGTGCCCGAAAAACGGCAATAAGCTCGCCCTCTATTACGTGGGACTGATAGATACCTGGCGAAATGTGAGTGCAGAAATGCACCTCTGCCTACCCCTTCGGGGAATACAGGCGTGAGGTTATGTATGTATGTATGTATTCTAGATATTTTGTATATGTTTCTTGTGATAACTTCGAGGTTTATCTGTACTTTATAGCCCTTCATATCTAGTTTATCTAAGTATCTCTTTTGTTTGCGTTCTGTATTTCAGCGCGCTTTGTTAGTTTGAGCCGTGTAGTGTTAGATTGTCTTTTAACAGATTAAGAAATTGTCATATTAAAAAGTCTCAAAGATTCTCATACCCACGACATAAGATCTTCTTACCCTCTTTATTTTCCTCTTTTATTATCCATCTTAAAGTTGCCTGGAAGAAATTGCCTAGAGCGATAAGGCCGCTTTTTGTTTTCATTTTTAATAGTTGTTTCTTTATAAAATTTTGTATATACTTACAAGAAAGTTTAAATAAATAAATAAAGACCTGTTGTATCTTATATAGAGTTCAGACTATGTATATGTCTGATGCGTTTTATTTATGACTTCAAGTATTAAGTAACCTGTTCATGTTTTTCTACTATACTTTTAGCAGTTTAGGCCATTTTCAACACCCTATAACTTCGTTGTGGATCTCTTTTATTCTCAGTGACATACCACGCCGACTGGCAGACTGGTTTCCACGCTGACGTCAGGTACGAAGGAGAGGCTAGGTATCCAGATGTAGTGCCCAACAATCAGCAGCAAGGTGAGATGAAAATAATCTTTTAATCTATATAGTATATTGTATCCTAGTGTACTCGTATATCTGTGACATTTTTGTATTAGGTTACACAACACAGGTTCCCTGTCCCCATACAATCGAGTATTTGGCATTGTAAATGTCCCGGACTATTTTTGCAAATACGCATTTTTAAATATTCTTAGGGGTTAGTAATATATATTTTATACTCATACGTCCACAAAAAAAATGCAGTCAAAGTTGCTTCTATATTTGATCATATGTGATTCATGAACGTAGTAAAATTGGTACAAAATATGTCCGATGAATCATATATGATTCATTGGACAGGGAATCTGTTAAAAAATGTATCACTTATTTAAAGGTTATGCTGCTTCGTGGTCTCGCGGTACAAGTATGTGCCGTGCGATCTAGAGGTCCCGGGTTCGATTCCCGGGTCGGGCAAAGTGGTATTGGGGATTTTCATTAGGAAATTCTTAATAGCAGCTCGGAGTCTGGAAACGTGCCCGAAAAACGGCAATAGGCTCGCCCCTATTACATGGGACTGATATATACCTGGCCAAATGTAGGTGCAGAAAGGCACCTCTGCCTACCCCTTTGAGGAATACAGACGTGAGGTTATGTATGTATGTATGTGAAAATATTATAAGGACACGTGCATTTTCGAGAATCATCCAAAGAAACAAGAGGCTGTGGATTAGATTTCCACTTTTGATTTCAAAAGTTTGAGTGATCACAAATATTTGCCTCGGCTATGAGTATTCGTGAAAGCTAGAAGTCTCTCTGTCTCTGATACCCACGACACAATTTGTGTCTTACTGTGGGGTCAGAACTATGTATGTGATTGTTGGGTGTTTAGTTATTAACACATTCACTGCCCACCACTCGGATCCGAGTGGAGTAGGGCCATAGTGGCGACGCCTCACACTCGGATCCGAGCGAGCGGCCCGTTCATCTTCTTGTAGTCACCTTAGTTCTTGTAGTCAGTTCGGCACCTGGCGTGCTGTGTGCCGACCACTCGGATCCGAAAAATGTTTTTTTTTATTAAAATAATAGTTATAACCATATACATTCATCTATATTTTTACATATTCTTAAATACTTAATCAAAATTTGCCTTCCAAAAAATTGGTTCTCAGCTATCATTTTCATTAATTTCGAAGGCAGTGAATGTGTTAATATAAATAAGTAGTAATTAATACTAATAATACATTTTCAGCTGGATACCACTACAACGCGCCTGCCTTCAGCGGATCTCTTACTGGATTCCAGGGGTCTAGCTATAAACCTTCCACCTCTTACGGACCTCCAGGTTATCATTGATCGAACCTACGTAATATTCTGTAGCATTTTATGTTTTCGTAAATATAGGTGAATTTTAATCATTTTATAATAATTTCAAAAAAGAGACCAAGTGAATTGGCTGTATGGAAAAGGAGTCAAAATCTATTTGTATTAGCCTCTTTTTAATCTGTTTCAAAAAATATAGCTATAAAAAAAAAATATTTGGATATATTCCTTTTAAACAATTACATTGTATAAAATACTTGATATCTTCATCCTTACGTATTTGAAACTTAACTTACAATTTGGCTGTATGTTCAGATTCCTTTGCATGAAATAAAAAAGATTCCCTTTTTTACGAAGCTACATAGTTATTATTGAATGGAAGTTGTAACAGAGCGAAGTACCTGTTTTATTTTAAGTTTACAGCAGTATTGTATTTTGTATGATTTTAATAAAATATTTTTTACTATAATTAACTGAATGTTATTTATCATATCCTTCTTGTTTACACTACTTATGCAATTCCAAAATATAATTTTAAGGAGTCGGGAGTTCGAATCTCAAGCATGGAACGGAAGTTGTGTCTATATCTAACTTAAGTTAATTCAATCGACCAACATAAGGTCAGCAAGGTGCATGACTTAACTCCCAATAAATTATGTAAGAGTCAAAGTCAAAGTCAAAGCCAAAGCCAAAGCCAAAGTCAAAGTCAAAGTCAAAGTCATAGTCAAAATCATTTAAAAGAGGTTCATGCTCAGCAGTGGGACATATTATGTATATGGGCTGATGTAGATAGATACAATCAAGACCTTATTAATGACTAAACATATTTATTATTATTAAAATCTTATAATCTTCATGTTTGACTTCGTCCTTCAGTAGTCTGCTTACTGGGCTTGATGCAGTAACAATATTTATTTAAATGCGGATGCGTTGCAACCACACAGTCTGGTTCGTGACCGTAACTGAAAAAAATAATTTACTCATGCAGAAAAGTTGTAGGTAGAGGATCTACATCCAAGTTTCTCAAACTTAAATGGCACTAACTATGTTTAAAATGCCACGTAACAGGGAATCTATTGCCGTTTATCGGGCATACCTACAAACGTTGCAGCTACTGAGAAATTCTTGAGGCACACACCTCTGACTATTTGAAGTTATGTGTGTATTCACAATGAATCATCACGTACTTTAATGGCGAAGGAAAACATCGTAATGAAACCTGCACGCCTAAAAGTTCTTAAGATTTTTTTAGGTGTGTAGTCGCCAACCCGCATTAGGCCAGCCTGGTGGACTAAGGCTTAAACCCTCTCAGTTGTAGTGGAACGTATATGGGCTGATGATGATGATATTTAATGAAAAAAAATCAAACTCAGGACCTCTCGATCGGGACTAAACAATCAGTTATCACTATTCATACATACATACATAAACTCACGCCTGTATTCCCCGAAGGGGTAGGCAGAGGTGCATTTCTGCACCCATATTTCGCCAGGTATGTATCAGTCCCACGTAATAGGGGGCGAGCCTATTGCCGTTTTTCGGGCACAATTCCAGACTCCGTGCTGCTACTGAGAATTTCCTAATGGAAAAACCCAATAACACTTTGCCCGACCCGGGAATCGAACCCAGGACCTCTAGATCGCACGGCACATACCTACTTGTACCGCGAGACCACGAGGCAGTTATCACTATTCATAACCTATCGTATAAAAAGCTAGATATAATCATATACAACTTACGCACTGATCCTCGATATATCCTTATCACTGATTTTAAAATAGTTCTCTTTCACATAATATACCAAAGAGGCTTCGTACATTGCGTCTCCGGGGCCGGCCACCATCTAAAAAAAAAAGAATTTGCTACTTACAAAGTTTATGTAGATCTATGCTAATATTATAAGAAGGTAGTTTTCACTTTTTAAATAATAAATAAATACACCCAACTGTCACATACATAGTCCTGACCCTACATTAAGATACGAGTGTTGTCGTGGGAATCAGAAACTACGAGAGACTTTTCGCTCTCACATGCACCTAGACCCGAACTAAATATTTGCGGATCACACAAACATTTGTCTCGGTGCGGGGATCAAACCCGCGGCCCCTCGTTTCGCAAGCTGGTGTCTAGCCAACTGGGCTGTCGGGGCTGGGATTTTTTGTTTGTTTGGTTGTTACGATTTAAGAATAAAACTACCCGATCGATATGAATCATTTTTGGTATGGACATTGATGAGACCTTTGGTAGTAACAATCATCATCAGCCCATATACGTCCCACTGCTAGGCACGAGCCTCCTCTACAACTGAGAGGGTTAAGGCCTTAGTCCACCACGCTGGAAGTAACAAAAGCTTCTTTTTATCCCGTAAAAATGTAATGCTTTTGTTGGATGAGCACGGAATTCAAAATAACATTTGGTTGGATCTGAGTCCACCGCTTTTTTATATAAAAATGTTCTGTTATTATCGCCTACTTCTATCTCTGTTTCCCTGATAAAGGGGGAGAATGTATTATTTCTTTTTCAGGCCTTACAAAAACTCCTATAACTTTTCACCTGACGTGGCTATAGAACCTTTTTATTTATTTATTTATTAACACTTTCTTGTATATATACAAAATTATATAAAGAAAATTAGGTAATAAGAAAGAATACAAGAGGCGGCCTTATCGCTCTAGGCAATTTCTTCCAGGCAACCTTAGGATGGATAATAAAAGAGGAAAATAAATAAATAGGGTAGAATAAAGTGTATAGAAAGAAGTAAAAGAGAGAAAAAAAAACAAGTATAATAAAATAAATAATATTAATAACTGAGTAAACAAAAATAATTAAAATATACTATATAAAACGTAAAAATTGATTTATATTTTTAAACATTATACTTACACTAAAATACATAAATAAAAATATATACATACATACATATATAATGTATAGCATAAAAACAGGTGAGTGGAGAAAAGATAGATCAGAGAGAAAGGTATCTTTTTAGTACTTTGTAAGCAAATAAGTATGTCATGCTCGCTGACATGTCTGTGCTTACGGCGGCGTCGTGTGCCGGGTCGGCTGCTTCCCTATGCAATGGTTGAGGAGACCGATGGCTGGCACATGCGTCTTACTCGTGAACTGGTGCTGTTTGTGTGGACTGCTCTGCCAGATTTTCTTATTTGTATTTATGAACTTTTAACCTACTTAAATGTCAGTATTTTCATTCAAGATGTCTATGTTATTCACATAATTAATACAGCAGTCTGAGAAAGTATTAATGAGCTGCTCTAATTCGGAAAATTAAGTCCTTGTATCAATATTGTAAACTATCTCTTGATTGGAAAAGGGCTAAAATTAAATTAAATTAAATTTTGAAATAACTGAATCTAAGTGATGTAGGTATTTGACATTTTATAGATTCAATAAATATAATTTCATTAAATTAAAATGCAGTGATGGCCTTGAGGTTTAGGCGCGCGGTCGAGAATTTCGGCGGTCGCAGGTTCAAACCCCAGGCACACACCTCTGACTTTTCGAAGTTGGGTGTATTCACAATGAATTATCACTAGCTTTAACGGTGAAGGAAAACATCGTGATGAAACCTGCACACCTAAAAGTTCTTAGGAGTTTGCTAGGTGTGTAGTCCGCCAATCCGCACTAGGCCAGCGTGGTGGACTAAGGCCTAAACCCTTTCAGTTGTAGGGGTGGCCCGTGCCCAGCAGTGGGACGTATATGGGCTAATGATGATGATGTGCCTCTCGATCGCACCTTCCATTCTACATCCCTATACCGCTATGGCTGCCAAGAAAAATAAGATCAATATTTTACTTTAACTTGATAGTACTCCTCTTCGCTTCTGACCACCTGCTTCCCCTCCCCAAACAGACCCTTGTCTTCCATCGTCTTCAGCATCTCATTGTTAGGCATGTGAATTAGGACCCAATGGATGAATTTCAGCGTCCGTTTAGCGCATTGTGACCTGCATTGTGTAATTCATGTAGTAAAGCTAACTAGTTTAGTTGTTTATTAATTTCTTAACCTAGTTATATATGGGCTGTTCAACATTTATGAAAAATACCTCACGCCTGCCTCGTATGGCTGAGACTATAGAGCACTTAATGCTATATATAGTTCTAACACAATTCTTTCGCTAACTTTACTGACATTTCAGCAAGTTGGTTACGTAGACTCTTTATTTTATAGAAAATACATACATACATACATAAACTCACGCCTGTATTCCCCGAAGGGGTAGGCAGAGGTGCATTTCTGCACCCACATTTCGCCAGGTATGTATCAGTCCCACGTAATAGGTGGCGAGCCTATTGCCGTTTTTCGGACACATTCCCAGACTCCGTGCTGCTACTGAGAATTTCCTAATGGAAAAACCCAATAACACTTTGCCCGACTCGGGAATCGAACCCAGGACCTCTAGATCGCTCGGCACATACTTGTACCGCGAGACCACGAGGCAGTTTATAGAAAATATTGCATCTTTATCAATATTATAATAAATGAATACACCCAACAGTCACATACATAGTTCTGATCACACACTAGGATACAAGTCCTGTCTCGTGGGTATCAAAAACTACGAGAGACTTTTCGCTCCCACATACACCCAGACCCGAAACAAATATTTGTGGATCATACAAATATTTGTCTCAGTGCAGGGATCGAACCTGCGGTCTCTAGTTTCGCAAGCCGATGTCTAGCCAACTGCGCCACGGGGGTGTCAAACATTATATTTGAAATACGGCAAGGTAGCCACGCCGCAACTGATGGTAAGTATAACAATAAATGCAGAATGGTAATTTAATGAAAACATGGCTTTAGCGACGGCTATATTCTTCAATTCAAATATATATATTCATCATCATGAGCCCATATACGTCCCACTGCTGGGCAGGGGCCTTCTCTACAACTAAAAGGGTTAAGGCCTTAGTCTACCACTCTGGCCTAGTGCGGTTTGGTAGACTACACACTTAAAAAAAATCTAAAAACTTTTAAGTGTGCAGGTTTCATCATGATGTTTTTCTTCACCGTTAAAGTACGTGATCATTATTATGTGAATACACACATGACTTCGAAAAGTCAGAGGTGTGTGCCTTCGGTTTGAACCTGCGACCGCCGAATATCTCGACCGCGTGCCTAAACCTCGAGGCCATCACTACTTTTAAGATATATACAATATTAGGATGCATAAAATGGTGAATAGACTTTTACTTAGATATTGTACATACATACATACATAAACTCACGCCTGTATTCCCCGAAGGGGTAGGCAGAGGTGCATTTCAGCACCCACATTTCGCCAGGTATGTATCAGTCCCACGTAATAGGTGGCGAGCCTATTGCCGTTTTTCGGGCACATTCCCAGACTCCGTGCTGCTACTGAGAATTTCCTAATGGAAAAACCCAATAACACTTTCCCGACCCGGGAATCGAACCCAGGACCTCTAGATCACACGGCACATACTTGTGCCGCGAGACCACGAGGCAGGCAGGCACTTAGATATTGTCGTGTGTATAAACTTGTTACTGAGATACACTCTTATGCCGAACTAGCGAATTAGGTACCTCATATCCTCAGTAATCCTATTGATGTAATCCAGTAGAAAATCTGCTGTTCTCCTGTACATGGGGTCAGAACTCGTCATGTTTCTCCACTTCGCGCATGCGCACCAGTGCGGCAATATACCTGCTTCGCCACACGATCTGCTCTTTGGTATCTAAATAAATACATTTATTTATTTACAAATAAGGAAATATGAAAGCAAAAGAACAATTAGACCGTATTAAATGCATGCCTTTGTTAGGACTTCATTTAAAATGTTACATAATAATTTTGTGTTTTAGTTATGTATTATTTAACATAATAAGTAGTGATGGCCTCGATGCTTAGGCCCGCGGTCGAGAATCTCGGCGGTCGCAAGTTCAAACCCCAGGCACACACACCTAAAAGTTCTTAGGAATTTCTTAGGTGTGTAATCCGCCAACTCGCACTAGGCCAGCGTGGTGGACTAAGGCCTAAACTCTCTCTGTTCTAGAGGAGGCACATGCTCAACAGTGGGACGTATATGGACTGACGTATATGATGACGATGATTGTTTAACATACATAGCCTCACGCAAGTCAAGTTTCCGTCAAGGGGTAGGTAGAAGTACATTTCTGCACACGCATTCGCCAACTATGTTTTCGTCCCATGTAATAGGGGGCGAGCCTATTGCCGCTTTCAGACAACTTAATACTTAATGAATTATTTCATAGGCACTTGATGATAAGTGCACTATGTTAAGAACCTTTAATAGTGACGTATGACTCAAAATTGAGCAGGCGAAACAGGACTTTCGAAACTCTCCTCGGCCTGACCCTTCGTAGATACAAACATCATTCTATATAGGTCATTAAATAGGTCATTATACTTACAGGCTCTAGCAAACTCATACCCCTAGGCAGATCGGAACCAGGTACTTTATGTAAGTTTCTGTATTTCTTCAGATTCACTACATCAAGCAGCGTCGTGTGAAGGTCGTAAGGCGTCGTCAGCACTTCGGCATTCGCTCTCAAATTGGATAGTATGTTAGGACGAGTTTTTACCAGCTTCGTTGGCAGAGCTATCGTCACTAGAGGCAGTCGCTCTTCTATCCTGCCTTGATATGTCTTTCTTATTGTATCGTATCTGTAGGTAATGGTTTTATTTATTTCGATAACCTTTGCGTTAGGTAGGAATTGAGTTTGAGCAGTGATGGCCTCGTGGTTTAGGCGCATACACCTCTGACTTTTCGAAGTTATGTGTGTATTCACAATGAATTATCACTTGCTTTAACGGTGAAGGAAAACATCGTGATAAAACCGGCACACCTGAAAATTCTTAGGAATTTCTTAGGTGTGTAGTCCGCCAACCCGCACTAGGCCAGCGTGGTGGACTAAGGTCTAAACCCTCTCAGTTGTAGAGGAGGCCCGTGCCCAGCAGTGGGACGTATTTAGGCTGATGATGATGATGATGAGGTAGGAATTTATATATTACAAGGCTGACATAACTTACAAAGGGCCATGTTTTTTAGTAATCAATAATAACTCAGATTTTATTCGTCGCTAAGGAGCCAGCCAGCCAGCCAATGGAAACGTTTCAATTAGTCCAAGCGCCGCAGCAAAAAAAGTAGGTATGTAATGCAACGTTCGGGACCTGGTATTTTTTTTTGGAATATGTTCAAGGGTGTCCCCTGAATGTAAATCGAAATCGTTCACTTCAGCCGCCATCTTGGAAAACACGTTTTATCGAATATCTCGCGAACCGCGCATCGTACGACAAAAATTGTAGAAATCATTATTGTAGATAATAATATTTGCCATCTTTTTTATTTGTTTTTTTTTATAACGCATAGGTTTTTAATTATCAAACTTTTTACAATATGGTTTTTATTAAATATTTAGTTAATGTATAAAAAAAATTGTTAAAAATTTAAAATAATGGTAACTGGGTTGTAGAGCATAAAATTACCTATAAATTTTATCAGAAACTTTTTCCCGTAGCATTTATAGTTTAGGAGCTATAACGCTGTAAATGAGATTATAATGAGATTATAATGCTGTATATTCAATTATCCGCCTATAAGTTGCTGTATATATTTCGGGTCGTTCGGAATTTCCCCCTCTTAACATTCCAACAGTATTCAGGTATAAATCCTAACCATTTTTGTCCCCTCGTGACGCTAGGGTCGTTCCCTCGCCTGTGTGTGTATTGAAATTTTCGTAGACGCGTCAGTTCTGTTTGGAGCGCGATAATTAAAAACCTATGCGTTATACAAAAAAAAGTTTCAAATAAATACCTGTCGAGTGTCGATGTTACTAACTCATAATGCACCGGTATAGTACACGCTAAACTTATATAACTTTTTATAACTTTTTTTGTTGCATGCGGTGTTCGCTTTTAAATAGTTGTTGCATTTACGTAATTTTTTGTAATATGTACCTACATATATAAGCAACTGTTGGCAGATCAAATAAATAAAATAAAATAATGACCGTCTTTTACAAATTGTACATAATTATATTAGGCATAATAAAAGACCGGTATTGTTTATTTCATCATCAGCCCATATACGTCCCACTGCTGCGCACGGGCTTCCTCTACATCTGAGAGGGTTTAGGCCTTAGTCCACCACGCTGGCCTAGTGCGGGTTGGCGGACTACACATCTAAGAAATTCTTAAGAACTTCTTAGGTGTGCAGGTTTTATCACGATGTTTACCTTCACCGCTAAAGCAAGTGATAATTCATTGTGAATACACACATAACTTCGAAAAGTCCGAGGTGTGCGCCTGGGGTTTGAACCTGCGACCGTCGAAATTCTCGACCGCACGCCTAAACCTCGAGGCCATCACTAAAAAAGTATAAAGGCCGGCTTAATTCCTTGGGCATTCTCTAACAGACGACCTTAGGGTCATACACAGATAAAAAGCAGGTACGTATTATATACTAACATATTTACGCAGATATACTCGTACACATATATCATATAAAAATATGAACATATACATACAAAAAAAAATCATACAAGAAATTTTGACGTGCTGCATAAACAGCTCAACTCTGCTGTTGGTGCCAATATTGCACATTGAAGGCAGGACAAAACAATAATATTTAATACATTTACGCTTACGATTTAACAGTGAAACCTCAATCACCAGATACAAGTAACTTAGTACATAATACTCACTTGGCACCATGATCTCCCATCACAATCAGCAGGGTATCCTCCTGTAGACCCTGCCTTTTGAAATCCCTCAAAAACTCGACCACGTCATCGTCAGCCGACGATATCTGGTTGAAGTCATCGTGACTAATGTCTGCTATGAATGTGAAGCAGAAGCGCTTGCCAACCAAGTGGTTAAACTAAAAAAAAAACTTCCATATTAGATCAGTGCATATACGTCTCTCTTCTGGGCACGGGCCTACTCTACAACTGACGAGTATTAGGGCTCAGTCCACCACATCCTACGGATTTGAGGAATACACATCTTCATAAGTATTTTATAAGAACTTTTACGTGTTTACGTTTCCTCAGAATGTTTTCCTTCATCTTTAAAGATTATAATTTAAACTAGCTGACCCATATATATATTACCATATATTATAATTTGAACAGCGGATTCATATTTTTTTTATCCTAAATTATTCCTTATTACATTACATTGCCAGTGAAAGTCCCGTTAAAATCGGTCCACCCGTTTCAGAGATTAGCGGGAACAAACAGACAGACAGACAGACATTTTTTTTTAAAAACGTTATTTTGGTATATGTACCGTGTATACATCCATATAAATTTATTAAAAAGCGGTTATTTCAATATCACAAACAGACACTCCAATTTTATTTATTTGTATGTATAGATGTATAGATTTAGTCGTAATATTTGCCTGCCGCATTGACATGTTAGGAAGAGGAAAACTACTTTCTTGTTATTCTTCTGATTAATCTCATTCAACTTCATTAGACTAATCATTATTATCATCAGCCCATATACGTCCCACTGCTGGGCACGGGCCTCCTCTACAACTGAGAGGGTTTAAGCCTTAGTCCACCACGCTGGCCTAGTGCGGGTTGGCGGACTACACACCTAAGAAATTCCTAAGAACTTTTAGGTGTGCAGGTTTTATCACGATGTTTTCCTTCACCGTTAAAGTATGTGATAATTCTTTGTGAATACACACATAACTTCGAAAAGTCAGAGGTGTATGCCTGGGGTTTGAACCTGCGACCGTCGAGATTCTCGACCGCGTGCCTAAACATCGAGGCCATCACGACTTAGATTAGATTAGATTAATGAATAGACATTATTCTAAGTAAGTAAAGACGTTACCTGTTTCGCAAGATTCAACATCAGCGTATACTGGGGCGTGTCTCCTATGCAATATCTTCCCTTGACTCCATGCCACCACTTTCTCCCGTTGGAACTCTCCTCCATAAAGAAGGCGCGGAGGTAGTGGTCCGCTGGACGGGAGTCGAACCCGTTGTAGAACCTCTGGAAAGTGCCTATCCATGGCATATCTTCAAAGTATGCTGTTCGATAGCTGTGAATAAGGGAAATTATTTTTGTCTGATGAAGATGTTATGATTGTAAAGCTAAAATAAAATAAATACAAATAAATAAATAAATACACCCAACAGTCACATACATAGTTCTGATCCCACACTAAGATACAAGTCTTGTGTCGTGGGTATCAGAAACTACGACAGACTTTTCGGTCCCACAAACACCCAGACCCGAAACAAATATTTGTGGATCACACAAATATTAGTCTCTGTGCGGGGATCGAACTCGCGGCCTCTCGTTTCGCAAGCTGGTGTCTAGCCAACTTCGCCACGGGTGAAAATATCTATTTTCGTTGCCTGTGGCCTGCTTCAAACATTCATTACAAATACATACATTCATAACCTCACGGTTCACGCCTGTATTCCCCGAAGGGGTAAGCAGAGTTGCATTTCTGCACCCACATTTCGCCAGGTATGTATCAGTCCCACGTAATAGGGGGGAATAATACATTGCACGGCCTCTAGATCGCATGGCACATACTTGAGCCACGAAACCACGAGGCATTTATTACATCACACTTTATTTTCCTCAAGTAAACTGAAGGCGCGCAGTCAAGACGCCCGGTCGCCAATCGGTTTAAGGCGATAAGTACGGGCGGTAGTACAACCATTGTATTTAGTATTTAGTTGTTATTGTTTATTTTTTTTCTCTATAAAATTGTTAAAAATGTTAATTTCAGTTACCGACCTTTGTACGTTTTGCTAGCTGAAACTATTGTGATATATTATAGATATTTGTTTAAAAATTTAGAATAGGTACAACAAGAATTATGTAGTACTTATGTTTCCCAAACATAATAAAATAAAATTAAATTAAATTTCAATGCCGTTACGAACCCGTTAATCTTCAAATGATGAAACAAAAATGTTTTGTGGTCCATGCACTTTGTTTTAGGGTACGTCTGCCAGTCAGGAAGATCGAGGCCAGTCAGTATTGGATATAAAGCGTTGGACGTCCCCTCGCCAACTATGTTGTAACTGAAGCAAATAAGTCAAAGTCAAAAGGGAAAATCACCTTTATTCAAATAGACTATTACAAGTGCTTTGGAATCGTCACTATTAAAGTTTTTTTTTTAAACTATTGCCGCTTCGAAACGTGTTATCGCTGTGGAGAAAATTGTCGATTGCCCACGAGGGCGAAGTTGAGCGATCATTCGCTCGAGCGGCCAATCGACAACTTCGCACGACTTGCACATACTATTTTTTATTACGTATATATGCGGGGAAAGTAGTATCTTTGGAGTATAAATTATTGTTATTTAAATACCAACCTCACTTCTTTAATATTGACACTTCGACAGTCACTGTCACTGAATTTGCGTGTGCCAATGAAAATTTGGGTGCGAGAAGTTTACTTGTCGCACTATACCTAATTGTAAAGTGGGCAATTAGCGTCTTTTCGACCCCAAAAGCATGCGCAAAGCTACTACTTTTCCCGCATGAGTAATAAAAAACATTATTTGCACCTCGTATTTCATAGGTGTACAGTTTAGTCCAGCCATGGACTAAAGACTTCTTTAAGTTGTCGAGGATCCACCAGCAATGGGACGTATATGGGCTGACAAATATATAAACGTGGTTCATCATCAGCCCATATACGTCCCACTGCTGGGCACGGGTTTCCCCTACAACTGAGAGGGTTTAGGCCTAGGTCCACCACGCTGATACAATGCGGGTTGGCGGACTACACACCTAAGAAATTCCTAAGAACTTTTGAGTGAGCAGGTTTCTTCACGATGTTTTGCTTCACCGTTAAAGTAAGTGATAATTCATTATGAATACACACATAACTTTGAAAAGTAAGAAGTGTGTGCCTGGGGTACGAACCCCTAACGAAACGAAGCCTAAACCTTGAGGCCATCACTACTTCCATAGATATGGTTGTAAAAAAGTGAATTACCTTTTTAATATAACAGCTTTGATTTCCTCCTGTAGGACTTTGTAGCTCTTTGGCATTTTACGTATGAAGCCATTGTGGGAGGTAGAGTCGAAGCATAAGATCATTATATTAATGGAATTCTTGTCTGCAACCTCTGTCACGGGCACAGGCCGAAAACCAGCCTTGTATCCGAACCAACGGGAGGACAGAATGCCTAGACTGAAAACAAAATCAAGAAGCTACATTTACATACATATATGTAGTTCTGGACTCTACACTAAGATACAAGTCTTGTGTCGTGGCTATCAGAAACCACAAGACTTTTCGCTCTCAAATACTGGGACACAAATCAAATATTTGTAGAGTAATACCAATATGTCTCCCAATACAAGGATCGACGTCATGGCGATTATATAAGCTAGCAACTTGCTAACTCAGTCACAAAGGCTGGGTAATAATGAAAATCTGTTATGTTCGATTAAGATAAAAAAATAACTTTACATATATATAGGTATATATTGCACAGTGCGATGGAAATACTCTAAGCATAGACAAGCGAGTAAAAAAAAGGAGTATTTTTAAACAGTCAACTTACTTATACTAGTCATAACAGGATATTATATTTAAGTGGGTCATTGGGACAACTAACACCATTCAACTTCGAAACGTCATATCCACCTTTGACAGCCCGTGGCGCAGTTGGCTAGATACCAGCTTGCGAAACGAGAGGCTGCGGGTTCGATCCCCGCACCGAGACAAGTGTTTGTGTGAACCTGTTTGTGAGATCGAAAAGTCTCTCATAGTTTCTGATACCCACGACACAAGACTCGTATCTTAATGTGGGGTCAGAACTATGTATGTGGCTTATGTATTTACTTATACAAGTCATAACAGGATTTTATATTTAAGTGGCTCATTGGGACAACTAACAACATTCAACTTCGAAGTCATATCCACCTATTGCTTTCATATTTTTTATAAAAAATAGACATAAGAATAAGAACTCACCCATTCTTGTCTTTTCCAGAACACGAAACTTTCACATGATCACTGCTGTTCAGAACATATCTATCTGCTCCGAACACTTTAACTGGGTCTCCTATGAAGTAGCTGTGGTCGTTCACGTACACTATATCTTTGTAGTTACATACTACGTCATTCATTGTCTTTAGAATCTTCTCTTTAACGTAGCATTTTGATAGCTGTAAACAAAAAAAGGTTAAAATTTACTGCTGCTTTGGTCGGCATATGATCTGCCCTGATTCATAAATTATATATATATATATACTCAGCCTATCACCGTCCACTGCTGAACGTAGGCCTCCCCAAGAAAGATGAGGGCTTTACAAGACCGGGATGGTTGGCGCTTTCTTGGGGAGGCCTACGATTCATAAATTGTAGGCTCTAAATTATTACATACATACATAAACTCACGCCTGTATTCCCCGAAGGGATAGGCAGAGGTGCATTTCTGCACCCACATTACAGGTATGCATCAGTCCCACGTAATAGAGGGCGAGCCTATTGCCGTTTTTCGGGCACATTTCCAGACTCCGTGCTGCTACTGAGAATTTCCTAACGGAAAAACCTAATAACACTTTACCCAATCCAGGAATCGAACCCAGGACGTCTAGATCGCACGGCACATACTTGCACCGCGAGACCACGAGGCAGTAGTTGTATCTGTATATATTTAGGTATATCAATGACGGTACTTCCATACAAGCCGAAAAGCGGTACACGTTAATTGTGTAATGTCTAGTTTGTAATTGTTTATTGTGGGCCAGTATATTCTCATTTATATGGCATATTGCTTTTGTTAAATAAATATTTAAAGCTTAAAGACTATTATTCGGAATTTCGTAAAGCAAGCTGGGCTTTTGGACTTCTATGGAAGTACCACCACTGGTATGTATATGGGCTGATGATGATAAAAAGGTGCATACATAGCATTCCACCCAATCTGATCCCTCGCAGACAATCTTGGGTAAATCCTGATTGTAAGACATGGCAACTGGAGAGAACGGGTCCATGTATGGCATATCGCAACCAGCACCCTTGTCTTCTAGAACGCTCTGCTTCAACTTCTGCTGTATCAACCTGGTCCAGAAAAAACATTCTCATACAAATACATTTGAGCTTACTGCCGTTACTGGATCAGCATGAATCCTTGCTGCTACTGAGAATAACAGGAAACTAAACCTATCCTCGACTGCCTCGTGGTCTCGCGGTACAAGTATGTGCCGTGCGATCTAGAGGTCCTGGGTTCGAGTCCCGGGTCGGCCAAAGTGTCATTGGGTTTTTCCATTAGGAAATTCTCAGTAACAGCACGGAGTCTGGAAATGTGCCCGAAAAATGGCAATAGGCTCGCCCCCTATTACGTGGGACTGATAAATACCTGGCGAAATGTGGGTGCAGAAATGCACCTCTGCCTATCCCTTCGGAGAATACAGGCGTAAGTTTATGTATGTATGTATGCTAAACCTATCCCCGGGAGTGGCGGTACTTCGATAGAAGCCCAAAAGCCCAGTTTGCCTTACAAAATTCCGTAATAATCTTGAAGTTTTAAATCATTATTTAAAAGAAGTAATTTAACATAAAACTGAGAATGACTTACCTCACATACATACATACATACATAGACTCACGCCTGTATTCCCCGAAGGGGTAGGCAGAGGTGCATTACTGCACCCACATTTCGCCAGGTATGTATCAGTCCCACGTAATAGGGGGCGAGCCTATTGCCGTTTTTCGGGCACATTTCCAGACTCCGCGCTGGTACTGAGAATTTCCTAATGGAAAAACCCAATAACACTTTGCCCGACCCGGGAATCGAACCCAGGACCTCTAGATCGCACGGCACATACTTGTACCGCGAGACCACGACCTTACCTCACAATAAACAATTATAAACTAGACATTACAAAATTAACGTGTAATTCTTTTGGGCTTCTATAGAAGTATCGCCAATGATCCCCGGATATTTTAACCGCATGTGTATTTAGAAAGAGATTCTGTCTTGCCAGACCGCAACGCTTAATCTATGACTCATGATAATTTGATCATTCAATGCCAACGTACAGAAAAGATTCAAATACTAACCCTTCAGTGTAATTGACATTCAAAGAGTAGACGGCATTTTGCTTCTTTACTATATCCACGTTGTAAAAGTAATATAAGCTTATTGTAAACGCCATGGCTGATATCACCCAGAACACGTGCTTCTGAGTCCGGTACAGCCTTTTGCAGAAGACTGACAACTGGAAAGCAGGCCGGTATTATGAGTTGGTTGTTAATAAGATCGCCGTAAGCTATCATCATCATCATTAGCCCGTATACGCCCCACTGCTGGGCACGGACCTCCTCTTCAACTGTGAGGAATTAGGTCTTAGTCCATCACGCTGGCCTAGTGTGGGTTGGCGGACTACACACCTAAGAAATTCCTAAGAACTTTTAGGTGTGCAGGTTTTATCACGATGTTTTCCTTCACCGTTAAAGCAAGTGATAATTCATTGTGAATACACACATAACTTGGAAAAGTCAGAGGTGTGTGCCTGGGGTTTGAACCTGCGACCGTCGAAATTCTCGACCGCGCGCCTAAACCTCGAGGCCATCACTGCTTAATTAATAAGATCGCCGTAAGCTATCATCATCATCATTAGCCCATATACGCCCCACTGCTGGGCACGGACCTCCTCTTCAACTGTGAGGAATTAGGTCTTAGTCCATCACGCTGGCCTAGTGCGGGTTGGCGGACTACACACCTAAGAAATTGTTAAGAATGTTTATGTGTGTAAAAATTCTTACGATGTTTTCCTTCCCATTTTACGTAGGTGATAATTTATTTCTAAGCTAAATAGTAAATAATAATATTAAAAACATCTTTTTTAACACCACATATGTACATACAAAACATCAGCGTAAAGAAAATATATTTATAAAAAATAAGCGCAACAAATTGGCGGTTTAGAGCTAAGAGCGATCTCTTTCAGACAATATTGACAGCCCCGTGGCGCAATTGGCTAGATACCAGCTTGCTAAACGAGAGGCCACGGGTTCGATCCCGCACCGAGACAAAGGTTTGTGTGATCCACAAATATTTGTTTGGGATCTGGGTCTTAGTGAGACCGAAAAGTCTCTCGTATTTTCTGATACCCACGACACAGGGCATGTATTGTGGGGTCAAAACTATGTATGTGACTGTTGGGTGTATTTATTTATTATAGCTGTGCCCGCGACTTCGTCCGCGCGGAAAATTAATTTTTAATTATTTTTAATAAGAAAATTTATAAACTAAAAGTAGCCTTAGTTACTCCTTATTACATCAGCTATCTGCCAGTGAAAGACCCGTTCAAATTGGTCCACCCGTTTCAGAGATTAGCCGGAACAAACAGACAGACAGATAGATAGACAAAAATTGTAAAAAACGTTATTTTATATACCAAAATAATGGTACATATGTACCGTGTATACATCCATATGCATTTATTAAAAAGTGGTTATTTCAATATTACAAACAGACACTCCAATTTTATTTATTTGTAAGATAGATGTATAGTAGATTTAATCTTGCAAGGAGAGGAATCTAAATAGTACGGACGGTGCTTACGGTTAAGTTGAGCATAAGATTTGATCTAAGACGGATATAATAACATCAGTAATTAAGCTAACTTGCTATACATAAGGCCAGCACAATTGTCTCAACTATGGAAGGTTGCAGTGTGCAGTGATGGCCTCGAGGTTTAGGCGCGCGGTCGAGAATTTCGGCGGTCGCAGGTTCAAACCCCAGGCACACACCACTGACTTTTCGAAGTTATGTGTGTATTCACAATGAATCATCACTTGCTTTAACGGTGAAGGAAAACATCGTGATGAAACCTGCACACCTAAAAGTTCTTAGGAATTTCTTAGATGTGTAGTCCGCCAACCCGCACTAGGCCAGCGTGGTGGACTAAGGCCTAAACCCTCTCAGTTGTAGAGGAGGCCCGTGCCCAGCAGTGGGACGTATATGGGCTGATGATGATGATGATGATGGAAGGTTAATCATAGTCGTTTGTTGATAGTCGACAATATTTTTAGACGCCACTGCTCTTACCATCATCGTGATTTCTTTTAGCCGTGCCAGTATAAAAAAGAATAACAACAAAAAAATACTTCAATAATAGTTTAATAAAGGAACCCTTACCTTCCAAGTAATGGAAACAAATTTCCTTTTTATCTCCATTTCTCTTCCAAACAACCTTCTGTTAGATGACAGAATTGTAGAAAAACATTTTGTAGCGTAAGAGGTTTTATTGCCTATTTGACAAACGATCATTTCATTTACATGAATTTATTAACACCTCTTTCCTTATAAGTAAGTAAAATTTACTATTTTTACATATACATACATACATATATAAACGAGTACTATCTATGGTTATATTTTTTTGCCATTAATATACTTTGCATAAATAATTACACCCGCCTATGCCTCCGTAGGGTACACAATTGTGTATCCCTAAGCAACATTTCTCCAACTGGTATGTCCTACTTAATCAAAGACGAGCCTATTACTGTTTACTGGGTACTTTACGAGTCCTCGCGCTGAAAGTAAGAATTTACCAGCGAAAAAAATACCTTTCTCAAAACCAGAATCGAATCCAAATCTTCGTAGAAATTCACCTCTACCTACCTCTTCGGCAAAGCAGGTATGTTTGAATGTAAAATAATAGATGTAATTAAAACAAAACACAGTTTTGTAACATTTATTTAAGATTAAAAAAATAATAACAAATTCGCTTATAAAAATCCTCAAATTAAGTAATTTAGTTCTAATGATAGAAAGAATCAACAACGAAAGACTTCTAGTTCCTTCCTTCCTCCCTTCTTTTTATTTATTAAGTTTTAGCAAAAAGCGACTACTTCGGGTTGTCTTTTTACATTACTGGTCTATGTGATTGCTGATAATGATGATGAAAAAGAAATCTTACTATAATTTTATTTATTTAATCTATTTAATCACCAAAACATGGCACAGGGTTATAATTTAGCTTAACTATTTTATCATTAACTACGTAAATGGGATCGTTGCGGTTAGTAAAAGTCAATGCTTTTAATCCAGTCACTCTATCTGATATTTTATCTAGAACATATTTGTACTTATTGTAAATATAAACACCGTCTTTAGCGCACACGTATGGCTTATAAAAATTGTCCGCAGCTATAGTGTCTACCGCATAACGTTCATGAGTGTTGATAGCCTTAGTCCCTATTTTAACTCTTTTAAGGTCGTTTTTGTTCAAAAAGAAAAGGTTATTATCGTCATCTTCAATTATTTTTTCAACATCTACATTTTGCAACTCATCTATACGGTATACAGTGCCGGAATCAAATTTGAAAGCTTGCCGTCTGTGGTTTACAAAATATATAACGTTTTTGAAGAACAAGTATCTTATATCTTGTGTGACAGGCAGCTTTTCAGGTACTTTCGTACCCTCATTCAAGAAGAATAAGCCGTCAGAACCGCCTACATAAACTCTGTTTTTTAGCCTATCTATAGCTAAACCTGTAGCATTTCTGATACCTTCAATTATCCCTGTTTTTCCACTACCAAAGTTGAAGTAGCCTAAAGATCTTGTAGGAATAGCAGATAATTGCTCAAATGTGAAATATAATGTGTCATCGTTACTGCTGTACGCTATTTGGTGGACTTTGTTGATGCCTTCTTTGACAATTTCAACGTTGTAGTATTTCTCGTTGAAGAAAATCCCATGACAGTAATTGTCGGCTGCAGTTCTTGCTATCAACACTGCTAATATAAGCAGCTTCATGGTTGTTTCTGAAAATATAAAAAAATAGATACGATATTACAAGTTTCTTTTTACACCAACCATGCTCTTCTCTCCACCACCCTAAGGTAGACTGGTAGAAAATGCCGCAAGCATTAAGTCCGCCTATATATGGTTGTGTATATGAAGCTTTATAAATAAATAAATAGTATATGTGTAAAGGGTGGTAACAGCACGGAGTCTGGAAATGTGCCCGAGAAACGGCAATAGGCTCGCCCCCATTACGTGGGACTGATACATACTTGGCGAAATGTGGGTGCAGAAATGCGCCTCTGCCTACCCCTTCGGGAAATACAGGCGTGAGTTTATGTATGTGTAAAGGGTGGTACTCATTTTAGTCTAAATAAATAAGTCACGACACTTGCATACTTAATAGGATACTAAAGTCCTACGAGCTAACTGCTCGAAGTACATTATTATGTCCATCAGTAGCACTTTTATCTGATAAAATTTAATTACTGAACAAATTTAGGACAACATTAAATTAAATACTATTCTGTACACTGAACTTGGATATATGCAGATTTTGGAACTTTTAAATAGAAAAATCCAATTTCATTTTGCATTCCCCATAAGTTTATGGTCTTTGCGATCATATCTCTCATTCTCACATTATACATCGGGAAGGAGGCAAACAAAAAATAGCAAAAGTATCTTTATATCAAATCATAACATTACGAGTATAAAAGCGAATTCCTATTATTAAAAGAGTTGGTTTTAAAACATTACTACAAACTGACTCATTAAATTAAATGATCATTAGGTTTTAAACGCACGTTGTTCTAATAAAAATCGACCTTCAGATAAAAGAAAAATATATATTTTATAATATAGATATATCAAAAACATGTATTATACCTAATATTTCGCATAAAATAACTGTTGAATCTTACAATCCGTCCTAGGTTTGTTGACTTTAGCCTACCTATCAATCTACTAATTAAATGAAAAAACTTACAAAACAAAAGAAAAACGGCGAAGTTTATAATAAAAGTGCACGAACTCACCAGATGTGTGATAATTGTAACGATGTTTATTTCATAGAGACGACACAGAAATGACGAGCTAACAGCGCGCTCTGTGTAGCTATTTATCAACCGACTGGCAACGGGCTATTCTGAATAAGATAGTAATTAATTAATTACAAATAAACCCCAGGCACACACCTCTGACTTTTCGAATTTATGTGTGTATTCACAATGTATTATCACGTACTTTAACGGTGAAGGAAAACATCGTGATGAAACCTGTACACCTAAAAAGTTCTTAGGAATTTCTTAGGTGTGTAGTCCGCCAAGCCGCACTAGGCCAGCGTGGTGGACTAAGGCCTAAACCCTCTCAATGGTAGAGGAGGCCCGTGCCCAGCAGTGGGACGTATATGGGCTGATGATGATGATGATGATGAAATAATAAATGTTAATTATACGCAAGATGTCTGGCAGCGGTTGGATGAGGAAGGCCGAAGATCGAGCCCAGTGGCGTGCCATAGGAGAGGCCTATGTCCAGCAGTGGACGTAAGAGAGGCTGATGATGACGATGAATTATAAACTATTATTTTATAATTGAAAATCATCACATTCGAGTCTGTATCCTCGAAGGTTGGGCATAGTTTTCTACATCCACGTTTTGCCAATTTTTATTAGTCCTACTTAGTAAGCGATGCTATTAACGTTTTTCGAGCACATTTCTAGACTCCGCACTGACAACTTTTAATGTAACTTTTCTCCATGAATCAAATCTGTGACTTTTAGATCGTACACAATGCAGACTTTGATTAAGCCTATAATCATTAATTCCAAAAAAGTTATTTAATCCCAGAATGTGCAAGCAACTGATGAGATCAAATTTAACTTAATATTATTATAATCATCAGCCCATATAGGTCCCACTGCTGGGCACGGGCATCCTCTATAACTGAGAGGGTTTAGGCCTTAGTCCACCACGCTTGTCTAGTGCGGGTTTGCCGACTACACACCTAAGAAATTCCAAAGATTTCCTTTAGGTAAGTATGCAGGTTTCTTCACGATGTTTTACTTCACCGTTAACGTACGTGATAATTCATTGTGAATAAATACACAACTTTTTAAAGTTAACTAATATTTTACCTAGTACATAGTTAGAAATAATAAATATGATTATACAGAATATCCCTCTGATACATGACATAGTAGGATTGTTTGTTCGTTCATTGTACGAATATGAGACCGGAACGGCGTTGCGACATATCCGAATGGGTTGCCGATTGGCGGGAATCCGACGAGACCTGTCGATGAAAGTTGACATAGTTATACTTACATTGAAACATGCATTCACACTTACTGTATTAGATTGGACTGGCACATTTCCAGACCCTATTAACTACTTACCATTTTACTAATGGAAAACCTGATAACGCTTTGAATATACTGGGGTTTGAAATCGCACGGACCACGAGGCAGTAAATTTTATTAAATTTCAATGCTCATTTTCAAGCGAATATGAATAATAACGTAGTATAATTATTTATCACAGTAATATCGCGCCTCAGTGCCATAGGGTGATGGTCACGCAGATAATGAACTTGGTTAGAGGCACCCGTAGGAGACTAGACAATGCTAGGAAATATTCCAAATATACACAAAAAAATGAGTTCCTGGTTGGAAAGAGAGATATGAATCGATCGCTTCTTAAAGCTCTATTTGAAAATGAAGTGCTGATCAGACGCACTTGTTGAGACTTTTCCGTGTGGGTATGAAATAAAAGTTTTACAAAACTGCCTCTTGTTTCGGGGCAAAAATCAGTGCGTTTAAAATTCCCTGAGTTTTATTCCAAAATTAGATGAATTTGTAGTATATTTTCGGTCAGGAAAACCCCAGTAGCAGCACGGAGTTAAAAACGTGATGTAGGTATAATCTGCTGTAGACTTGCCGGCTATTATGGAGGACATAGTTGGCGAAATGTTGAAATGTAATTGGGACACAAGCGTGACAGATAATAATATGTGTGTATTAAAAACATAGTAAAGTTACAAAAAAAACATGGTTGCTTTTTAATTTCCCTTTTTTATAGGCCAAATCTTCGATCAAATATATACTAGATTTCCGATGAGCGCTTCAAAAACGGCCCGAAAAATAAGAGCACAACAAAAAATGTGGTCTTATTTCAAATCAGTATGGTCCAATCGTCGCCAACGCTAACACGTCAACATGCCGCAGTGCGCGTTTAAAAGTTGTGAAAATAATCATCGGAATACAAAAAAATCGGAGGGAATATCTTTTTTTCGGCAAGTTTATGTCAATAAATATTTATTTTTAAAATACAAATAAAGAATTAGACATAAATATGAGCAAATTGACAAATAATATTATTGTTTCACCAATGTTTGGTACAATGCGCCAACCTATGTCCAAAATTGGTTATACTGGAACAAGAATGGAGTTGAGTAGAACTAGCCTTTTTTTTAGTTTCCCTAGCAATCCATTTCGCTGTGCAGAATGGGTATCAAAAGTTGCAAGAGAACGAGGAGAAGAATTTTACAAGCCTTGTAAAAAATCAATAATATGCTCTTTGCATTTTGATAAAATGGATATAACGGGCAATACACAAAGGCGCGACTGCCTCGTGGTCTCGCGGCACAAGTACCTATGTGCCGTGCGATCTAGGGGTTCTGGGTTCGATTCCCGGGTCGGGCAAAGTGTTATTGGGTTTTTCCATTAGGAATTTCTGCCCGAAAAACGGCAATAGGCTCGTCCCCTATTACGTGGATCTTATACAAAGGCGTAGGTTACTAAAAACAGCGATGCCTAAATTGCAGGTAAATACAACAAAGTATTTAAAATACTATGCAACGGTTATGTCTTCTATATAGGTTTTATATTATTCATTAATATTTCGCAATTTGTAGGTTCATGAGTTTGCAAATAAAGTGCAAGTACGTGATTGTTCCAACCTGACAAATGAATGATCAAATCAGGTAATATAAAATTATATATAAAGAATGTTTATACGACATTAATTGTATTTTTTTTTATTAAGTTTATCAACCTTCCCATAACTAGTTCGTTTTTACAGGCCACACCCACAAAAACTACTTATGTGGACTCTGCAGGAAAACGCGGTATTCCTCAGAATGATGTAGTTTCTTTCAAAACTCTTGAAGCTTTTATATCAGATGTGACATCTTTATGTGACACACCAAGAAAAAAATTCTTAAAACAACAATTGACAACGTGCCGCAAAATTATACTCGGGGAATTCGAAAAAAAAACCATAATTAACAAAAAGAGAATAAGCGTCTTAGAAATTTATTTTACTTTAATTTATTTCATGGTAATTAAAAGGATAACTTAGTGTGTGTGCGTACCTAAATGTCTGAGCATAATGATTTCAATTATAATATTTGACAGCCCCGTGGCACATTTGGCTAGACACCAGCTTGCGAAACGAGAGGCCGCGGGTTCGATCCCCGCACCGAGACAAATGTTTGTGTGACCCACAAATATTTGTTTCGGGTCTGGGTGTATGTGAGACCGAAAAGTCTCTCGTAGTTTCTGATACCCACGACAATAGACTTGTATCTAAGTGTGGGATCAGAACTATGTATGTGACTGTTGGGTGTATAAAAAAAAATATTTAAAAAAAATCTTTTAACTTTTTTAATTGCAGTTTTCATTTTAATTATTATTTCTCGATACAAAAACCTGTGGCGTGATCAACAACGATTTCTACTTTAGCTACCAAATATAACCGAATATTATACACTTACGAAGTAAGGCTAAACATAACAAAAAACAGCCACTCTATGTCTTTCTATAATGACTCTGTTCGAAGTGGACGCTTCAAAAACTATTTAGTTCTAAAACAGCGTGAGCGCCGAATGTCAAAAATTATTTTCAATCTTATTGCCTAACCGTGTCGTTTTATTTTAGAATATTTGTGCTCATTTATAACGGACTTTCTTTTAAAATGGCATTTTTATATCCTCTTCTTCAATGACATAACGTCTTAAATGTAAATATATTATAAGCTATGTTAAATCTTATTGTAAAGAATTAAAGTTTATTGTTACGTGAAGTTGTTTACATTTTAATACTTTTTTCTATACATTTTAGTACGAAACACAAATGTGTAAGTATAAGCAACCTCGGCCACTTAACCCTACACTGCATTCAGTGCCATATATGGCACAACCAATAAAATTAATATTTTTTCTAATTTTATCTAAGTAACTAGTCTTTGATTATGATAGCATAATGATAATAGTCAATGACAATCAATTAGTGCCTTTATTGGAGTTAGGTGGCCGCACCTCCTCCCTCAGTTAGCCGTTCAATCGAAAAAGTTTGATTATTTGGCGCGTGCGGTTCGAATGAGATTTGAAAATATAGAAAATAATAGTTATTGACGAAGTGCGACAGTGGAAAAAATGTTTTTATATCGAAAAAACTGTGTACTAAGCAAATGTAAGTATTATTTTTTGATTCGACATTGTTTTGATACTAAAATTTTATAATTACTGTTGGTTCCCGATGTGTCACTTCATGCAGTGACGGTCCAAAATTAGGTACTTTTAATAATTTTGATATGTTGTTTTTATTTTACATAATGGCGAAGAAAAGTTTATCTAGCGTTCAAATCCAAAATTATTTGACAATACCATCAGGCAGCAAAGACGAACAA
Organism: Hemaris fuciformis; assembly: GCA_907164795.1. Taxonomy (NCBI): domain Eukaryota; kingdom Metazoa; phylum Arthropoda; class Insecta; order Lepidoptera; family Sphingidae; genus Hemaris; species Hemaris fuciformis. Next base: position 8,433,389 of record OU015457.1, on the reverse strand, counting down.
GACTGAGAGCTGAAAGTGATGATGATATTGCCGCAATTCGGACTTTTTGAAACTTTTAGCAATGCGAATGATGGAGAGCAATGTTTCACCAAAGAGGAATGATCTCGCTGCACCGTTATCCGGTTTCCATAATAATGTGACTGATATGCAGCAGCATATAAACCCCAGGGGTTCAAATCCTGCAATTCCAAGAACGTCTAGATCAACTGCTATACGAACACGTCAGGTTGTATGTTCCGCTTATACTGTACCACGGGAAGCTACTTATACACCTCCTACATCCGCAGTCAGAAGAAAGCGAAATATTATTTGTAAAAAAATAACAGCTTTCAAACCAACCAACCGTGAGTTTTGTGGGCGAACCGATCTAGAGCCACCGATTACAAAACTCGAAACGCCATTGTAATATTTCTTGTACTTCTTTGATAATGATTTTCTAAACCGTAAAATAAAATATCGTAGAAGAAATGCATAAGTTTTTGTTGGAAAAGAGCCTACTCAAAAAGTAAGGAGGTTTTTTAAAAAAAAACGGCAATATTTAGATGTCGGCTGCCTCCGAATTGTACGCAACTATAATCAGCACATGAGTAGAGTCGACTTGCTCGACTCATTCCTGGGAAAGTACAAAATAAAGATGAGGACAAAGAAGTGGAACTTGAGGCTTTTTTACCATTTTCTCGACATCGGCACCATAAATAGTTGATTGATATATAGAAGAGTTGGAGAGATGCGACAAGAAGCAACACCGCTGAATTTAAAAGACTTCAAGTTAGAAGTGGCAAAGAGCCTCTGCATTCACACACTGACCACAGTCAGGCAATGAAAAAGAAAAAAGGCCGATCGTCTTCTGCAAGTAAGGATATAATGGATATAGTGAAGAAAAGAATGAGAGCCAATGTAACAAGTCTTCCTCCTCGTGACGTAAGGCGTGATGGATATGAGCGCTTTCCTATACCCATATTCCTTGACAGAAGTGCCAACGATGCAAGTATCTTGGCTGCAAAGGAAAGTCGATTGTTGCGTGCGATAAATGTACCTGGTCGAACTTAGTTTCAAAGAAAAAATAAAAACTGCTTCCGTTTGTTTCACCTATATTTGTAACAAATATAGGTAAGTCATTGCATGTTGTGCCATATATGGCACAAAATAAAAAAACCGTTTTTCTCCATTATTATTTGTTTTTTAATTTTTAAACTATTTTTCCCAGTTTTTAGACCACAAATATGAGTAGGTAAGATTTTTTTGCTGAAGAAAAAAAAATCATGCAGTGTAGGGTTAAGACAAGTGATTTTGTTCGCGATCCTCAATCTAGTGTATATTTGATCGAAGGGCCAAATGGAGAACAACGCCATCTGTTGTCAAAACATATAAATCAGACTTGCTCTGTGTTGCTATTCGTCAGTAAATTTATTTAGATTAAAATTATTCCGAGATTTAGAGGTTTGTTCGTCTTCGTTGCATGGCTCCAGTAGATGATCAAATTAACTCCTGCAACACATTACTAAATCGCAACGCGTGTTGTACTACAAATCGTATCATTTATCTACAATGAAAATTGATGTGTGTGTGCCATGTGCATGGCCATGGCCGTTTATAAGTCGACACGTCGCATCACGTCGCGTTTTTATAATGTTTAAACACAACGCTTTTAATCATAACTGCTCATTAATTAATAGATTATAGAATATCTTGTTGCTAATTTTCTTTGTTATGTTTTTATTAAAAAATCGCAGTACCTACCTCAATTCCTAAATAGAGAAAAATTAGCAATTATAGTTGGAGACAGTTTAATAAATTAATTTCAATGCTTTATGGCATAAATGAAAAAGTGTATGTCAATTGTCAAACGAAATTTCCCATCACGCGCCTGTCAAGTGTCAACACTAAATGTCATTTGTCAATTGTTTCCCCAAGCGATTGATCCGACGAATCACGAAATACAAATTTATCGGCGAAATTCCTATCGTTGCATTTAATGTGGGCGGATACATGTAGTAATTCAAAACTTAATCAAAAAGTTGTGATTGAAGTGAATGAGAACGTTCATAAATAGAAGTGCTGTTTGTATCTCATTTTGCATAACGAGTTGTCGGGTGAGTTTTTTTCATTAAATAAAATGGTCATTTTAAAGCTAAGGAAAACATTGTATCTGCATTTTACGTTTCCTTTATTTCTGCGTATTTTCCATGTTTATTCTAAATTATACATCCTGTTAACCGACACTGGTGTACGTAAAATTAATATTAATAAATATTATTACTACAATTTAAAATAATTTGTTACCTATTATAATATATGCAGTGATTTGCTATACAATTTTTTTTAATTAGAAATTTCAATTAATTTCTGTCTATGCTTTATTTGGTAATAGAGAAAACATTAATACAAATTTTGTTAAACAAAAAATGCTACCTACTAATAATATACCTAATTGAACGCTTAGAAATATAGTGGCCTAATTAAAAAAAAAAAAAAAACTAAATGGCAGAAAAATAATCTTAGGTCCATACATTTTGTAGAAAATATAAAATATTCAGCAATTATTTTTTTTCATTTATTTTAATAGCTTTATATAAAATTTCAAAATCATTTCCTCAGACCATACTTGTTAAAAAAAGTAAATAAAAGTCAAATGTACTAAACTTTGAATCGGGTCATTTTATTTCCAAGCTATATTCAAGTTGGTATCTTTGTATCTAAAATGACAAAATGGAATAAATACTTATTTTTGTGTTTAGTGGCGGGACTTCCATAGAAGCCCAAAAGTGTTAAATGTTAATTGTGTAATATCTAGTTGATATTAGCTTATAGCGGGGTCTTTATTTAACAAATTGCTTTTGTTAAATAAATGCTTAAAAAACATTATTCTGAATTGTGAAAGGCAAACTGGGCTTTTGGGCTTGTATGGAAGTACCGCCACTGCTTTTATCAACTAAATAGTCTAAGACCTCTAGATCGCACGGCACATACTTGTTTTTGCGAGACCACGAGGCAGTCATAAATAATAGTTATCATTAATTATTTAAATTAGAAAGTGGTTTATATAATATTAAAAAGATATATATTGAAACATGTATGGTCCAAAGAAAGCAGATGGGCAAATTGGTACATGACTAAACATTTTTTCTATTGTAGGTACATTGCACATACAAATGAACTCAACAATACATTGTTTTTAATAATATTGTTATAAGTTATGTGTTAATGTTGCTCCATGTAGAGACATTGTTTACAGTCACTATTTCTTGTTGTATCAAGACTCGGCTGTATTAGAGAAGTAAAAGAAAATACTTTTGTGTTTTTCGGATTACCAAGAGAATAGTCATGACATATTATATAATTGTGTTTACTTAAACTTCAGTGGTGGTACTTCCATAGAAGCCCAAAAGCCGTACACGTTAATTGTGTAGTGTCTAGTTTATAATTGTTTATTGTGGGGTCAGTATATTCTCAATTATATGTTAAATTTTTAAAGCTTAAAGATTATAATTCGGAATTTTGTAAGGCAAACTGGGCTTTTGGGCATCTTTAGAGGTACCACCACTGGTAAACTTGTCAATAGCAAAAGTGTTCTTTATATAAATTTACTTTAAAGCTTAAAGATTATAATTCGGAATTTTGTAAGGCAAACTGGGCTTTTGGGCATCTTTAGAGGTACCACCACTGGTAAACTTGTCAATTGCAAAAGTGTTCTTTATATAAATTTACTGCATCTGTAGACACTGCAGAACATATTTGTCCCAATGCTGGGCATGGGCCTCCTCTACAATTGAGACGGTTCAGGCCTAGGTCCATCATGCTGGCCTAGTGTGGTTAGGTATTTATGTGCCAATCACTTAACAATGTTTAAACAATGATTAATTGTTCTCAATGTACATTGCATAATCTCTGTTGGTCTGATACAGCTTCTTTGGAATTCGAAATCGGCAATTTTTATGCACTCCATTACGCTTACCATCAGGTGCAATGGGGTCACTTTGCCGTGCCAGTATAAAAAAAAATATATGATGAAATTATTGCATCAGCAAATTTAATTGCTAATTTATTTCCTCCATACTGGTCCATAGTTTAGGAGCTATAACGCTGTAAATGAGATTATAATGCTGTATATTCAATTATGTGACTATAAGTTGCAGTATATATTTCGGGTCGAATTTCCCCCTCTTAACATTCCAACAGTATTCAGGTATAAATCCTAACCATTTTTGTCCCCTCGTGACGCTAGGGTCGTTCCCTCGCCTGTGTGTGTATTAAAATTTTCGTAGACGCGTCAGTTCTGTTTGGAGCTGTTTGGACCCGTACGTTGCAAAAAAAAAACCCCCGGCGCTTGGCCTATAATGGAATGCAATTATACGTATAAATTTTAGATATATTTTTTATGTGTACCCTCATAGTAATCTCGATAGAATCTCAACGGTCGCGAGTTCAAACCCCAGGCACACACCTCTGACTTTTCGAAGTTATGTGTGTATTCACAATGAATTATCACGTACTTTAACGATGATGGAACACATCGTGATGAAACCTACGCATCTAAAAGTTCTTAGGAATTTCTTAGGTGTGTAGTCCGCCGACCCGCACTACGCCAGCGTGGTGGACTAAGGCCTAAACCCTCTCAGTAGGAGAGGAGGCCCGTGCCCAGCAGTGGGACGTATATGGGCTAATGATGATGATGATGATGATGAAGCCTAAGTCTGCCACGCTGGCCCAGTGCGGGGTAGACTTATTATGCAAGATAAAATCATTGTGCAGAAATCTGGTCTTTTTTACTGCTAAATGATAGAATGCTGAACGGGGTGAGAAATTATATATATTACACCCAGACGAAGCTAGTATTATAGCTATAAGAAATTACCAAATATATTGATCGACAGCCCCGTGGCGCAGTTGGCTAGACACCAGCTTGCGAAACGAGAGGCCGCGGGTTCGATCCCCGCACCGAGACAAATGCTTGTGAGATCCACAAATATTTGTTTTGGGTCTGGGTGTATGTGAGACCGACAAGTCTCTCGTAGTTTCTGATACCCACGACACAAGACTTGTATCTTAGTGTGGGATCAGAACTATGTATGTGACTGTTGGGTGTATTTATTGATGCAATTTTTTTATCCAAAGAGTAAAGGTTGCAATTATCGCTCGCCATACGACCCGAGCAGTCTTCTTAATTGCTTTTCGCCGCACCTGATAAAGGAATTGTCACCTTCAAAACGATACAAAATATGCTATTAAAACTCGTTTTAAGAATCGTCTATTCACGACTAAAATAGCCTTAAGCTTTCGTCGATAAGTGTGCTATCTGACAATGAAATATTTTTTCAAATCGGACCAGTGCATTAGTTCCCGAGATTAGCGCGTCCAAGGAAACAAATAAACTCTTCCGTTTTATAATATTAGAATAGGTTATAACTATTGTTTTGTATATTGATATATCTTTGCATTTTTTTTATAGTTTAAATGGAATAGGCGTTTGTCTTCCATCTCACCTGATGGAAAGTGTAGATGAAGACTAGGGTGGTACACGCCCATCCAAAAGAAACCTGTTCACTCTACTCTTAAAGGCTCCAGAGTTCAACTTATCAGGAAAAATAGACCCATTGCATCTGATTTATAATAATGAATACTGTATAATATATGTATGTATGTACCGGTCAAGCATCTTGCTATCACTCTCGCACAGGTGAAGACGTCACTGTTGCACAACATGTATTTTTAAAGCTATTAATCTCCTGTAGAATTGAAAGTTATCTAAATGAAATAATATTCAATTTGCAATATATTTCAAAACATTTTTCGACTTTGAAATTTAGATTATTTTAAGTTTTAATGAAAATTATTTAAAAAATCTCACGCATATATACATTTCTATACTCATATTTTGTAAATGTTAAGTTTAAGTCCCCGTATAGATGAGTTTTAATTTCTTAAAGAATTTTAATTCCCAAAAACTCTGAAATAGTGCGCGGTCGAGAATCCCGGCGGTCGCGGGTTCAAACCCCAGAAACACACCTCTGACTTATTTCATTATGAATTATCACGTATTTTAACGATGAAGGAATACACCGTGAAGAAACCTGCACACCTAAAAGTTCTGAGGAATTTCTTAGGTATGTAGTCTGCCAACTCGCAGTAGGCCTAAAGCCTAAACCTTCTAAATTGTTGAGGAGGCCTGTGCACAGCAGCGGAACGTATATGGGCTCATAATGATGATAACACTATCTGACCATTGATCTTTAGTACCGAGAAGGGAGTCGTAAAAATCAGTGATTTCTACTGCGGTACCAAAAAGGTAGTCTTAAAAAAATCTCTCATTCCCAATTATTTCACAGATGACAGTGATGGTGAAGCGATGGTATCGTTCAAGGAGATACCAATGCGTCATTCTCATCGTTATATTATTCTGCTTCTTCTATTACCTCAATCTGAACGACAGCTTACATCGGGAACCTGATTTGGACATCACCAGAAGGTAAGGCATTTAGATTCAATTGGTATGTTAATGCATTTTTTTATATAGAGGTTTTATTGATTTGCTGTGTCTGTTTCTATTCGCCCTTATGCCGTGGTTATGTGCGGCGGTAAAAATATTTCAAATACCTACTGTAAAATATTCATAGTACTTTTCTGTCGCTAGATACCTCCACGTACGGTCTAAAGTATTCAGTTGTATTATTAATTAGTTTCTTTTTTTTCTGTCATCATCAGCCCATATACGTCCCACTGCTGGGCACGGGCCTCCTCTACAATTGAGAGGGTTTAGGCCTTAGTCCACCACGCTGGCCTATTGCGGGTTGGCGGACTACACACCTAAGAAATTCCTAAGAATTTTTAGGTGTGCAGGTTTTATCACGATGTTTTCCTTCACCGTTAAAGCAAGTGATAATTCATTGTGAATACACACATAACTTCGAAAAGTCAGAGGTGTGTGCCTGGGGTTTGAACCTGCGACCGTCGAAATTCTCGACCGCGCGCCTAAACCTCGAGGCCATCACTTTTTCTGTAAGGAACGAAAAAAATAAAAAATAAAAATTTTGTCTCCTCCCACCGTATCTATGGCATAGGGGCAGGTTGAAAAAAAAAGACCTTTTTATAAGCAGTATCGATTTACAATAACACTTACACAACCCATATGTGTGATGTTTTGATTACACTACAACTAGAATATTAAGCGCAGTGTTTGGATTGGAAAAATAAGGCAGCCATTTTGATTTTTGCATGGCAACGTAGTGCAGATTTTTTATAATACTTTTTTCACTTCTCTTTACTTTCTAGAGGAATGATAATGTATATACAGTCCCTGGCCAAATTATTAGACGCACTATAAGATTTTCTGTAAAATGTTAATATCAATGTGATACTGTACTGCTATATTGTTTTTTACTAGATACTGTGTATTTTTTTTATTATTTACTTAATTATCTACTATTTCACATAACAAAAATATCGTTATTATGAAAAAATATATATTTAGTAACTCTTGAAATGGAAATGACAATATTGTAATTTTATATTAATATTTGGTAGAGCCACCTTTAGCCTCTATGAGAGCTTTAATTCTACGCGGCATGCTATCAATGCAAGACTGTACAGTTTCCTGCATTTGAGGATGATGATTCCACACTTAGATGATCTTTTCTATTAGCTGTATTTTGTTTGTGATTACATCTTTAGCCACTTCTCTTTTCATCAGCTCCCACACATTTTCGTTGGGTTCATATCAGGGCTATTTCCCGGCCAATCCAACAGAGGGATATTTTGCACTTCCAAAAAAGCTTTAACAGATCGTGCTGTGTGGCAGGAGGCTCCATCTTGCATAAAAATGAATGGTTCCCCATTTGGAAACCATTCTCTGATCTGGGGAATCAACTGATTTCGTAAGAGTTCTTGTACTGATCTTGTCTCATCATTCCTTTTACCACGTACAGACGTCCAGTACCCTTTCCACTGATGACTGACCAAATCATCACTTTTATAGGGTGCTAGGGTAGTCGGAACGACACAGTCAGGATGAAAATTTTTCCATGACGACGACGCACAAACACAGCATTATTCTGCAAAATTTCGAATGTGCTTTCATCACTGAAGCAGACCTGCCAAAAGTAGAATTATAAACTAGAAAAATCTGCGCTTATCTGGCTATTTAGTATAATTTTTGATAAAATATAAATTATAAAGTAAACTTACCGATCTCCAGAAGTCCACATCTTATTGGCCACTGTTTGGCCCAGTTCAGACGCTTTATTTTCATTGCAACTTTTAACTTAGGCTTCCTGGCGTGTCTGCAGGTTTCCAAATCCTAATTCTTTTAATTTTCTTCGCACAGTGCGCTCAGAAGCGTTCACGTTAGCTTCTTGGAGTCGCGATTTTATTAGTTTTGTCGTAGCAAATCTGTTTTACAGGCAATTTTTGTTTAATACTTTTCTGAGCTTGGTGTGATAATCGGCTTTCTGCCGCATTTTTTCTTTCGTTTCTAACTCAATTCATCCCCTAACTCAATTTCCTTCTTTATGCGTCATACACTAGCTTCAGAAACCTTCAATCTTCGTGATATTTCGCGGTTTGATAATATTTTGGCATTCACCAGGGCCTTTACTTCAGCTATTTGACGTGGTGAAATATCACCTTTTTTACACATAATGAAAATATTCCAATATACTATTTTAACACTGGATACACTAAAAACAAGTAGCTGCGTAGCATAAAACTGGAAAACCAAGAAACACAGCGCATAAAGTCACCGAAACACGTTCGCAATTGCAACAACGGCGAACGCGACTGAAACCGTTTTAGACTTGTTTACGTTTGCGTATCAATTGGTTAGCATTGTATTGTCATACGTTAAAAATAAATACAAATAGGTAAAATATATAAATTCTCCTGAATAAAAATCCATTACATGTAAGTTTAAATATATATAACTGCACATAAACTCATAAAAACTTTGAATTATTAAAAAAAATACAGTGCGTCTAATAATTTGGCCAGGGACTGTACATAATTTGCAAGGTCTCAATATTTTTTGCACATGCAAAATGGCTTGTGTAGTAAAAAAATAGTTTTTTTTTATATCTTTTTAATAATTTCGCTATTATTTGTACTGGTTTATAGCTTGTAATTAGAGTTGTGTGGTTTTTCTAATGGTCTGCATGTGGTTTAATTAAGAATAATTTTCACAAACAATAGGATAAACTCATTTATTTCCTTTCTTTATTCTGCACTGTTTTTTACATTGTTTAATTAAGTTTTTGGTGTTTGATTTATTGGTAAATGCATCTGTATTTGATAAGTTATGTTAGATACTTTTTGTGGTACATCGTCAATTAGGTACGTATTTTAATTTTAATGTAGAGTAAATAGTTAAAGAGCAATCGCAGTCATTGTGTTGGCATAAAGATATATCTATTTAAGCAATGACTCATACTAAGATTTTCTCTGATAAAATTTAAGGCGATACCAATATATTTGCCTCATGATCTCGCGGCACAAGTATGTGCCGTGCGATCTAGAGGTCCTGGGTTCGATTCCCGGGTCGGGCAAAGTGTTATTGGGTTTTTCAATTAGGAAATTCTCAGTAGCAGCACGGAGTCTGGAATTGTGCCCGAAAAACGGCAATAGGCTCACCCCCTATTACGTGGGACTGATACAAAACCTGGCGAAATGTGGGTGCAAAAATGCACCTCTGCCTACCCCTTCGGGGAATACAGGCGTGAGTTTATGTATGTATGTATGTTATAAATGCGTAATAGTTAAGGGGATAAGGACTGTCGTGACAACTTGTCTGTCGATCACAGGTTCGATATCCGGGCACGTATTTATTAGTTTTCGAAGTTTTGTGAGTATGTGCCGTGCGATCTAGAGATCCTGGGTTCGATTCTCTGGTCGGGCCAAATGTTAGTGGGTTTTTTACATTAGGAAATTCTCAGTAGCAGCACGGAGTCTGGAATTGTGCCCGAAAAACGGCAATAGGCTCGCCCCCTATTACGAGGGACTGATGCATACCTGGCGAAATGTGGGTGCAGAAATGCACCTCTGCCTACCCCTTCGGGGAATACAGGCGTTATGTATGTATGTATGTGTTTTTTAATGTTTACCGTGAAGAAAAACATCGCCAGGAATCCTAGACACCTGAATTCTGTTTAAGTGCGACTCAAATCATACCATACAGTCTATGGCATAGAGTACAGGCTATCGAAAACGATTGTCCATCACCAGTCGCCAAAATTTTGCCGGCTTTAACAAAACAGTATTTTTTACACGAACATTGCCCCCTACTGACCGTGAATGACTCGAGTTAGCACTTGTTATGCATGTGTCAATGTCTGACCTACATTTGTTGGATATGCTTAAGCAATTTTCAGTTTACACGACAAACATTCAATGTCGAATAAAAATACAATATGGCAGATATGTTCTGTGATACTGTGAATCTGGATAAATAACGTGATATACCTACGTACGTAAACACTCATGCTTGTATTCGATGTATATAAGTGGTAGATAAAGGGGCATTTCTGCACCCACTGCCAATCGTGTTATTCCCACGTAATAAGAGCTAAGTCTATTGTCTTTCTCCTGGATTTCCTGATTGCTTTTGGAAATTTCTTAATGGAAAAAACCCGATAATACTGACCGAGCCGGGAATCGTACCCGGGACGTCTAGATCGCATAGTACACACTTGTGCCGCTAGACCAAAAGGAAATCTGATATTTATCAATATCATCATCATCATCAGCCCACATACGACCTACAGCTGGGCACGGGCCTCCTCTACAACTGAGAGGCGTTAGGCCTTATCAACATTTTATTTCAGTCTATCCCTTCAGGTTCCAAGCCGTGATTGCATATATTATTGTGTATTTTCTTTCATCATTATTATCAGCCCATATACGACTCACTGCTGGGCACGGGCCTCCTCTACAACTGAGACGGTTTAGGCCTTCATGCTGGCCTAGTGCGGGTTGGCTGACTACACACCTAAGAAATTCCTAAGAACTTTTAGGTGTGTAAGTTTCATCACAATGTTTTCCTTCACCGTTAAAGCACGTGATAATTCATTGGAGATTCTCGACCGCGTGCGTAAACCTCGAGGCCATCACGACTTGCTATTTTCTTTATCTAGATGAATTATGTCCATACCATATTCAGTTGTAATGCTGATAATTTTTATGGCCTATTAAATGTGTTTATAGGTTTTTCAAATAGCGAGTAATTTTTAATTAAACTTGTATTGCTAAGTGGCGAATATACGTATTGATTCGCGAAGTCTTGGATTCGATTCTCAGGCATTAATTCATCATTTGTCAATTGAGTCATCGGCCTGCTTAAATGACTACTTAGTCACGACTAGGCTTCTTAGAATGGGTCTTTGGTTAAACTCGAGGAAGTACCAATTTCTTTCACTTTAATTTGTATTCATCATCATCATCAGCCCATATACGTCCCACTGCTGGGCACGGGCCTCCCCTACAACTGAGAGGGTTTTAGGCCATAGTCCACCACGCTGGCCTAGTGCGGGTTGGCGGACTACACATCTAAGAAATTCCTAAGAACTTTTTAGGTGTGCAGGTTTCATCACGATGTTTTCCTTCACCGTTAAAGCATGTGATAATTCATTGTGAATACACACATAACTTCGAAAAGTCAGAGGTGTGTGCCTGGGGTTTGAACCCGCGACCGCAGAGATTCTCGACCGCGTGCCTTAACCTCGAGGCTATCACTGCTTTAATTTGTAGTATTCACAGATTTTATAATACTTCATCATCAGCCCGTAGCCGTCTCACTGCTGGGCACGGGCCTACCCTACAACCGAGAGTTTAGGCCTTAGTCCACCACGCTGGCCTAGTGCGGGTTGGTTTTGTTTGGCTGTTGCAAAATGTTGACTTTTATTTCGACTGTCTTAATTTGCCTGACAGTTAATGTTGTGTCTGTGGATGGTTGCGGACAGCATAATGATTGCAATTGCTTTGACTTTGATGTGTCTTCCTATTGTATCGAAGCAAGACTGCTAATGAAAGATATTTTTATAAAAATAATATGTAATACGATTATTTCATGTCTGACGTGACGATAAACGGTATACTTTATATTACGCTCTTTTTTTTTACATAAATACTGTCTTTTATAGACAGCCCCGACCGCCGCGTGGCGCAGTTGGCTAGATACCAGCTTGCGAAACGAGAGGCCGCGGGTTCGATGTTTGTGTAATCCACAAATATTTGTTCCGGGCCTGGGTGTTTGTGAGAGCGGAAAGTCTCTTGACACAAGACTCGTATCTTAATTTGGGATCAGAACTATGTATGTGACTGTTGGGTGTATTTATTATTATTTATAGACAAATGTTTGTGTGATCCACAAGTATTTATTTCGGTGTTTGTGATAGCGAAACGTCTCTCGTATTTTCTGATACCCGCGACACAAGACTTGTATCTTAATGCGGGGTCAGAACTATGTATGTGACTTTTAGGTGCATTTATATATTTATAGTAAACGTTTCTTTACTTTCCATTCATCATCATCATCATCAGCCCATATACGTCCCACTGCTGGGTACGGGCCTCCTCTACTACCGAGAGGGTTTAGGCCTTAGTCCACAACGCTGGCCTAGTGCGGGTTGGCGGACTACACACCTAAGAAATTCCTAAGAACTATAAGGTGTGCAGGTTTCCTCACGATGTTTTCCTTCACCGTAAAGTACGTGATGATTCATTGTGAATACACACATAACTTCGAAAAGTCAGAGGTGTGTGCCTGAGGTTTGAACCTGCGACCGCCGAGATTCTCGACCGCGCTTAAATCCCGAGGCCATCACAACTTCATTACTTTCCATTAATTTTGGCAAATACAGGTGCATTTTTTAACTCAGTGGTGTTGGGTATGTGTGCACTAATTTTTCTCATTTTCCAGCACGCTATTGTACTCTGTCTCTTCCGCTTTGTCTAGCAATCATACGCCTAAAACAACTGTACCTACAGTAGTTAAACCTGTAGCTGAATTAAAAAATACAAACGACAGGTTGGTATTGGTCATAAATCTCATTGACTAACGATGCATGTGATAATCATATCATTGACTCCTATTTGTGACTAATAACTACATTTTCATTTTTATAATCTGTTTTTATATTATTATTAAATAAGACCGTGAATGTCCATATTATTTATTTATTAAACTTTCTTGTATAGCACATAAAATTAACAATTTGTTTTTTCTTTTTTTTTTCTTTTGAGCTGCAATCAGTCGCCAGACTTTTATCAGCTGAATTCCGAGTACGATGTAGTGTAAGAGCAACCAGCCATTGCTGAGCTGTCAATTAAAGTATGTGGCGCCTCTTCAGTCTTTTAACCACATTGACATCTTGGAGTAAGCTTGAAGCAAGTGGATTAGGATGATATATTTAAAAACGAAATACATCCGTATTTAATGATATTTGTTATGCTTTGTTGTATTTTGCATGTAAAATGTGAGTTGAGCAATAGGTTCCACATCTGTTATGTGGTAGTAGGTGCCGTGTGATTCAAATATCCACATGAAAAGTTCAAAACTAGATTGAAGTCACAGATTTTTTGTGTTAAATGACAAATGCACAGATTAAATTAAAATTAATTACGTTACAGCTCAAAGGCTAATTACACGGTAATTTACGTAACAACGGACCAAATTTCCAAGTGTTGTCAAAAATACGTAAAATTAAGGTAACTTTTGTTAAGAAAAATATTGGGACGATGTTAGTTTATAATAACTAGAAATAATTGTTGTCAAGTATATGTTATATCTATGACTAACTAAAAGTTCTTAGGAATTTCTTAGGTGTGTAGTCCGCCAACCCGCAATAGGCCAGCGTGGTGGAATAAGGCCTAAACCCTCTCAGTTGTAGAGGAGGCTCGTGCCCAGCAGTGGGACGTATTTGGGCTGATGTTTTATGACTAACTAAACATAAGTTGTAAGTTATGACATATTGAAGAATTTAAATGGTGTTGTTTAAATATACATACATACAACTTATATAATATATTATATATTATATATATTATATAAGTTGTAAGTTATGACATATTGAAGAATTTAAATGGTGTTGTTTTTGTAATTTTATTTTTCGTAAACTTTAGTCAGTCACGTTCTACCCCATGTATTATTTGAAGTTACAAACTAAGATTGTTGTTTTGTTTCAATGGAATAATGTAATCAACATATTGATTTATTATCTATAGTTAGTACTTGGGTAAATTCTTCGTATTCTTTTGCAAGCATGCATGGTAAATATTTTAATACGTTTTGAGTCGTTGACTACAATTTGAAGGCGTATATTGACATAATTAGTAATCAATTTTTGAATAAGTTACTTAATATATGTTCGTATAAATCAAGCTATATGGAAGAAAATATTGTTGAAATAAGATATTATGTAAATGTTATAATATTAATGAGGTTTTATCAGTCGTGGTATGCTTCAAATCAGTTGGCGCCATAAACCTAAAAAAATAATTTTTAAATTTCATTTTAGTAGAAAACTTGAACATCACTTGGCTTCATTCCATTACTTGGTGAGCAAAAAATCGATAAGATGCAAAAAAATCGTGGCTTTGTGAACCGTTTGGCACAAACCCAAGACAGCCGCGTGGCGCAGTTGGCTAGATACCAGCTTACGAAACGAGAGGCCGCGGGTTCAATCCCCGCACCGAGACAAATGTTTGTGTGATCCACAAATATTTGTTTTGGGTCTGGGTATTTGTGAGACCGAAAAGTCTCGTACTCTCTGATACCCACGACACAGGACTTGTATTCTAGTGTGGGGTCTAAACTATGTATATGACTGTTGACCCCATTCATCAATTTGGGTTATATGTGTATTATGCATGTTGATTTTTATCACTAACTTTCAACTCACTGTGGTTACGGTAAGTCGCATGTATTTAGTATAAAAATAATCAATAATGCTGTATAATGCTTGGATTTATTTTTACTATAATATTATTTAGTTTGAGTAAAAGTTGTTTTTAAATGTCCCTTCGTCTGTCCTAAAAAAAAAAAAAAATGTGATCGAATTGCAACATGGTAGTCTTAAAAGCATTGCCAGGTGTTGAATCAAGATTGCCGAACAGATTATTTAGATGGATATTGGGGTAAAAGGTCGAAACAATAATTTTTCTAGCGAGTTGAGGATAAGCGTGGTGGATTAAGGCCTAAACCCTCTCAATGGTAGAGGAGGCCCGTGCCCAGCAGTGGGACGTATATGGGCTGATGATGATGATGATGATGATGATGAGGATAAATAGCAACGATTCCAAAAGTAATGGCCTTAATATTAAGAAGTTAAACATGAACTAGAGAAGCATCTTAGGCCTAGCATTTTTTGGATCCATATATCCGCCCGGCTGTTCCTAGACACCTAGCAATGCTTCTTTAAGATAAACAAAATTAATTAGACTTTCGCACTTAGTCAAGTCTAAACACTAAAAAAATCCCGAAAAAAATAATAATTACGTTTTTCTAACTTCCATAAACATTTAAGGGTTGGCCTCGAGGTTTAGGCGCGCGGTCGAGAATCTCGGCGGTCGCAGGTTCAAACCCCAGGCACACACCTCTGACTTTTCGAAGATATGTGTGTATTCACAATGAATTATCACTTGCTTTAACGGTGAAGGAAAACATCGTGATGAAACCTGCACACCTAAAAGCTCTTCGGAATTTCTTAGGTGTGTAGTCCACCAACCCGCAGTTGTCAGTCAGTTGTAGAGGAGGCCCGTGCCCAGCAGTGGGACGTATTTGGGCTGATGATGAAGGAAGACGTAATTAAAAAAAAAACCGGGATGTTTTTTAGCGTCAATATGCTTGTAATCACCGTACCTATTACCTGTCTAAGTTTACGATCACGGTCTTTTTAAACCCTGCATATCGCACTGATTATACAATAATGTTGTAACTCGAAATATGTCCAACGTGAAATAACTTGTTTATCTATTATTTTTAAAATTGATAAGTAGTCCTTACTTACTTTACTCATAAAATAGCAAAATTTTTCAACTATTTTTAAATGAGTAATAGGTACTTACTGACTGCCTCGTGGTCTCGCGGTACAAGTATGTGCCGTGCGATCTAGAGGTCCTGGGTTCGATTCCCGGATCGGGCAAAGTGTTATTGGGTTTTTCCATTAGGAAATTCTCAGTAACAGCACGGAGTCTGGAAATGTGCCCGAAAAACGGCAATAGGCTCGCCCCCTATTACGTGGGACTGATACATACTTGGCGAAATGTGGGTGCTGAAATGCACCTCTGCCGACGACTTCGGGGAATACAGGCGTGAGTTTATGTATGTATGTGTGTATGATAAATGTTCCATTTTAAACCACATCAGTATTGAATAAGAAGTGCGATATGCTTTGCATAAAAGGATGTTACGAATCACATTACCTTTGAAATTCTTTCCTAACAAACACTTAAACAACTTTAGTTATTGTTTATTGAATGTTGTTGTTATTTTTCTCTTAAGCATGTTTTTGAATGGAACCGTATTAATATTTTATTTTCGTTTTGCATTTTCAGAAATTCAGTGATTGAGTAAGTAGTATTTTTTTTTTTCTTTGAATGTTGCATGTTTTCGTTTGTGTTGAAATTACCTCCTTTTGATTTGAAAGTTTTTAAAATATCTTTATCTTAATTATATTGAGAATGTTTTCAAATCGAAACGAGGTGAATTTTGTACGCTATTGAAATACCTAATTGCCAATGGCGGTACTTCCATAGAAGCCCAAAGCGTTGCAGATTAATTTTATAATCGAGTTTATAATTGTTTATTGTGGGGTCAGGATATTCTCATTTATATGTCAAATTGCTTCTTTTTAATAATGATTCAAAATGTAAATATTATTATTCGGAATTTTATAAGGCAAACTGGGCTTTTGGGCTTCTATGGAAGTACCGCCACTGCTAATTGCATGGGTTTATTTAATTGTAAATTAAAACAAAATCGTAGCTTAAATATATGAGCTAAACATTATTTTTATGCGAAAATAATATTTCCGCATAGTTTTAATATTATTGTAGGATAATGATAAGAATAATTAATTTATATCGACGTTTATCCTATACCTCTATCGATAAGTCAAAATTAAAGTTCCATAACGTATTTTTATATATTTAATTTGTACTTGTTATTTTGTAAAATACTTTATGAATATGGCACAAAGAAAAAGAATGATATTAATATTAAATCAAGTAAATATGGCACATAAAAATATTATATGGCATTTTGACAGCCCCGTGGCGCAGTTGGCTAGATACCAGCTTGCGAAACGAGAGGCCGCGGGTTCGATCCCCGCACCGAGACAAATGTTTGTGTGATCCACAAGTATTTGTTTCGGGTCTGGGTATTTGTGAAAACTTCTTCAGCACTGTTGTGATTTGAAAGTCGATGAAACGAAAAAGCGACAGTAAAAAGAGACAGACACATTTTAGTAAAGGCTTTACCGTTAATATACTTGGCCACTATATAATATTGTAAAGAATGCAGCCACAACATTTATTTTTATCTTGAAGCCAAATTCTTTGAAGGTTTCAGTTCTACCACGTGTGAATTGCACACAATGTTTTTTTTTTATGCCAAGGTTGGTTCTAGTACAATAAATGCTGCAACTATGCTGAACCATAGTAAATATAGAATCATAATGCTAGGCAATTTGCCCTAATATCACTGTATAAGTGATAAAAAGACCACGCGGTGCGCGGAAGGAGGAAGTTGTGATAATGACTTTATCGTCCATAGTTTTGCCTATTAATGCGACCTGTTTTAAATAATTTTAATTGAAATTTGAACGAGATAGAATTCATTATATCACCGATATTCGAATGAATTAATTTTACCTAATATCACTATAAAAGTTTAAATGATTGTAATAAAAATGTGTATGAGATAGAATTCATTGGACATATACTAGTTAAATAGACTAGACTTAGAGGTTATATTGTGTGCTAATCGTGGTGTAATCTTCGGGGTAATAGGTGATGAGTGTGTCTGTGGATTTCATAGATATATCTAGATAGGTTTTAAAGATATGTCTAGACTCCTAGAGTATTTATTCATATTTTAATATTTATTTATTTGTGACATCTGTCTTATATATTTTTAAAATAATTTGGTAATTAATTTGACTAAAGTTAAAGCTGATTGGATAATGAATCTGTTAGGATAACACATATTTTTTTTTGGATGTAATTATAATCTGTTTATATCTATTCTATTATTTGAAAAGTAAATAATATATTATGTATAAAATTTATATTTTAATAACACAAAAAAAAAGTCTAAAATTCAAAAATTCCTTTTAACTTAACTGGGATTTAAACGACGCCATTTACCACCATTCACAACTGTAATTATTCCCTCCAGGTACATAGAGGATCGTCTCCAAGAGGCGTTGAAAGAGGACAAGGGTACCGGGTGCGAAATACCCCAACTTGACCCATTCGCGAAGGAGGTAACCCAGTTCGACAAAGAGCTT
Source organism: Hemaris fuciformis (assembly GCA_907164795.1). Classification (NCBI taxonomy): domain Eukaryota; kingdom Metazoa; phylum Arthropoda; class Insecta; order Lepidoptera; family Sphingidae; genus Hemaris; species Hemaris fuciformis. Next base: position 8,414,898 of record OU015457.1, on the reverse strand, counting down.
CCTAAAGTGACCTGCACCGGGAGAGACTGGGTCAAATGCTATGTAAGTACATTTTTTGGTAATGAGTTTTGAAGTGAAAACTTCTTTACCGGCACTGTGCCCTTTTTTGGGATGGGTGAAAAATGTTGAACTCGCGTCAGACCACGTGACCCTGATCGAAAATGCGTAAGACGTTTGTTGTCATGCGTTGTTGTCGCGTTGTCATGTGTGTGTACGATAGCGCAATAAATATTGTATTTTACTACGTAAATGATACTGATAAATAAAGCAATTCGTGCGAAATTATTCCCTAACCATTCCAAAATGTTCAAAAATGCACAACGTTAATGTTGAAGTTTTCACTTCTGCCGACGCTCCCGCAGTGCCACCCGTTTTTTTACAGCGTTATAGTCAGCGTGGTCGATAGCTTAGTAGGATCTGAATTGTGTTTAATATAGAACTGGTAGTCTAGGATTCGGTTATAAAACGCATAGCACGTGTTTTTGTACGATTAGACTATTATATCTTTGACACGGCCGCTTCTTAGTAATTCGAGTTGCGTGTAATATCAAGACTTTTATAAATGTGTGACAATCAATAGCAGCCTTTTATAAGTGTTTGAAAATTTTATCATTGGCCGTGTGATCGTAGTAGAATGAATAGGTGACAGACAAGCGGAGACACTCGTCCCCATACAAAATACTGTCTATTTCCCTTCTAATCTTATTCAGCTGTTCTGTGATACTGAGTAAACCTCAATGCCTAAAAGTTCGCAACCAAAATTTATTTAGCGTATAAAGTCGGTATTAGTTCATTTGAAATGAAAAAGATTTGAACGTCTTAGAATCGAAGATGTAGCTTCTTTTCTCTTCCGAGTTGGTTCCATATGAATGGGTCTTGCAATCGAAAGATTTCTTGTTCTATTCCCGAGTCTAGTTTATTGTTTTGCTAATATGAATGAAGTTTGGAGATGTGCTTGCTAAAATGAAATAGTAGTAGTAATAGTATATTGTGGGGTCAGGATATTCTCAATTATATGTCAAATTGCTTTCGTTAAATAAAGATGTAGAGATTTAAGATTATTATTCGGAATTTTGTAAGACAAACTGGGCTTTTGGGCTTCTTTGGAAGTACCGCCACTGGTATTTACCCCATTGAGGACACCAACATGGCTTTATACTAGCGTGGGCGATTATGAGATATACTAATGGAATCATTCGATTATGAAGATATCTCGATTATGAGAATTAGTAATTACTAAATTAGTAATTACTAATTTTAGTAATCGTATAGTATCTCGATTATAACTATTACTAATTAGTAATTACTAATGAAATCATTCGATTATGAACATGTCTCGAGATATTTCCAATTACTAATTTGCATTCGCGAGGTATAAAATTCCTAAAACTATCGAACCCCCAGTTTTGGACTATTATTTAAGTAATAAGTGTAAGTAAATTTCTAAAACAAAAAAAAAAACAAGAGCCACTCTGGAGCCTGGAGTTGGGGAATTAAACTAAGAAAAAAACAAGACTCACTTCAGTCCCGACGAGATTAGTAGTTCAAATTAGTAACGTCATTCGATTATGAAAACAAATTAGTTACTAATTTCATAATCGATTATCAAAAATCGTATTAGTAGTATCATTCGATTATCAAAATCATTCATAATCGCCCACCTCTACTTTATACGTATATATGTTTTGTTCCAGTTATCAGAATGCAAAGTAGTACCGGAGATTCTAGCGACCACGTCAGATATAGTGTGCACATACAGGGATATAATATATGAAAGCGATAAGAAGTATTACCTCGGCCCCCCCACTGACGTCAAAGATGACGAAGCCTACGTTCTGAGGAAGAGCGATCACGTCAAAATTAAATGTACTGGGAAGCATATGAATAGGTGAGTGGGACTTTTAGCATGGTAAAGTACCAAGACTCTAGCGCGATCTGGAAAACGACGTAGCTAAAACCATGTTGTCTAGACACGAGCCTGCGAAATGAGAGACCGCGGTTTCGATCCTCGCACCGAGACAATTGTTTGTGTGACTCACAAATATTTGTTTCGGGTCTGGGTGTTTACAGTAAAGTCTGTCGTAGTTTCTGATACCCACGAGACAATACTTGTATCTTAGTGTGGGGTCAGAACTATGATGGCTAGAGCCAACTTCGCCTCAGGGCTGTCAATTAAATTGAATATTTTTTCCCTTCCAGCGTATTGAATTCAAAATGGACGGGCCATTCGCTCGGTTTCCGAACGACAGTTGTGCGGAAGCCACCACCGCCCGGCAGAGAGAACACCATCAACGTACTCATATTCGGGTTCGATTCCACGTCCAAAAACGGATTCATACGAAGAATGCCGAAGAGTTACGAGTTTCTGACCAAGGAGTTGGACGGAATTGTTTTGCATGGGTAAGTTTTTGTAGTGTGTAGGTACCCACGTTTTACCTATTTTTTTAACTGTCATGGCGTTTTTAATACAACATCATCATCATCATCATCAGCACATATACATCCCACTACTGGACACGGGCTTTTACAACTGAGATGGTTTAGGCCTTAGTCCACCACGCTGGCCTAGTGCTGGTTGGCGGACTACACACCTAAAAAATCCTAAGAAATTTAGGTGTGCAGGTTTCATCACGATGTATTCCATCACCGTTAATGTACGTGATATTTCTTTCAATACATAATGGATGGTGATAACGATACTGTTGACACAAAGGATCAAGTGAGTCGAGATGTCAATTATACCGAACTGATTTCCAATCTAAACATATAACCAATTTTCCAAAAAAGTCTTCGAAGATAGTAGATAGGATATCGACTCAATTATTTAGGCACCCGACTCTAGTATTCAGTATGAAATCGAAAAAGTCCCACGTTTGGTTCCAGTGTAAGGTAGTTTTATTAAGTATTCCATCAGGAAACTCAATAGCGAACGGAATCTGGAGATTTACTTTTTCACGAAGGTCGTAATATCTGTAACATTTCTGGCTATGACTTCGAGGACGGAGGATTCTAGTATCAGGACTTAGGTATTCGACCATTACATTACAGTTACAATATATTGGGCGACGGGACTCCAGCGGCCCTGTTCCCGATACTGACGGGGAAGAATGAGCTGGAACTCCCCGACGTGAGGAAGAAGATGAAGAACAACGGCACCATGGACTCGATGCCGTTCATATTCTACAAAATGCGGGATGATGGGTAAGAAGATTTAAAAGTAGCGTATCATCATCATCTTCTTGCCCTGTTCCCAATTCTATTTGGGGTCAGCGCAGTATGTCGTCTCCTTCCAAACATCCCTATCAACCGTCATGTCTTCATTCATCCCTTTTTCTTTCATCACGCACTCCATCCATCTCTTTATATTTAAGTATCGATAAATTTATTTAAAAATCGGTATTTCACCAACATCGCTCAACCCTATTAGCTACAGGACAGCGTACTTCGAAGACATGCCGTGGATCGGCACATTCCAGTACCGGTTCAACGGGTTCCGTCACCAGCCAGCTGATCACTACCTCCGCGCCTTCTACCTTGAGGAGTCCAACAGCGGCAAGAAATGGTGGAAGGCGGGGAACAGCAACAAGTACTGCATCGGAGACACGCCGCAGTACAAGATCATGATGAATATCACGGATCAGGTAAGGTTTTGGTGATATTAGGTCTGCAATGTAAAAGTGCTCAAAGTAAGAGAAAACGACGTTGTGGGTGTTGAAAGATACCAGGGGGACAACTCGCTTTAAGTTTTACATATCCATAGTTAATACCACACGCCTTTTTTCCATGAGGGTAGGCTTTCTGCCTATTAAGTGTCACTAGTGACGAACCTGAACCTCTAAGCAGGCGAAGGTGCATTTTTGCACCTACGTTTCGTCAGAATCTCAGCGGTCGCGGGTTCAAATCCCAGGCACACACCTATGACTTTTCGAAGTTATGTGTGTATTCACTAAGAATCATCACGTACTTTAACGGTGATGGAAAACATCGTGACGGAACCTGCACACCTAAAAGTTCTTAGAAATTTCTTAGGTATGTAGTCCGCCAACCCGCACTAGGCCATCGTGGTGGACTAAACCCTCTTAGTTGTAGGGGAGGCCCGTGCTCAGCAGTGGGACTGTATATGGGCTGATAATGATGATGATGTTTCGTCAATTGGTTTTTAAGTTCTACTTATTAGGAACCGAGACCTTTGCCATGTTTCAGACACACTTCCTGGAAACTCTTAATAAAACTCCCCGGCCCAGGAATAGAACTCCATACCTCATATTGCAAGGTACTCACATTTGTGCTAGACTACCAGGCAGTAGTATCATAAGTGTTAATCATACATAGGTACATATACATATACACATACATTTTATACCTATGGTTGTTAGGAAATCTTCAGTTTTTTTTTGTCGGGATTTTCTTTAACGCCAAGGGGTTTGTAATCACCTTAGCTATTACCTGCCTTGGTTTCCGATCACGGTCTGAATACAACCTGTATAATACACTTTTCAGTTCCTAGGTATGGACGGCAAGAGGTTCTGCTTCACGTTCATAGCTGACATCACTCATGACGACTTCAACATGATCTCCACTGCTGACGAGGATACTGTCAGCTTCCTCAGGGGTCTCAGCGACCAGGGCCGGCTGCAGGACACGCTGCTCTTCGTCATGGGGGACCACGGGCCCAGGTAACCCCCCCAATTTGACAGTATTGTTGGATCTTGGAATGATGATTTTAATGAAGTAGAGGTGTGTGTCCATGATGTCTTTGAAGATAGTGTATGGGTATGACAACATACGAGTAAGTGTATTCACAAAAAAATATCACGTACTTTAACGGTAAATGATAATATCGTGATGAAACCTGCACACCTAAAAGTTTAGGATTTTTTTTAGGAGTGTAGCCCGCCAACCCTGTCTAGGCCAGCGTGGTGGACTAAGGCCTAAACCCTCTCAGTTGAAGAGGAGGCCCGTCCATGTGGGACGTATATGGGCTGATGATGATCCGAGCAAAATCCAATCCAATCCAATCAGCCAAAGGAAGTCCACTGCTGAACATAGGCCTCCCCCAATGACTTCCATAGTGACCTGTTGGAGGCAGCCTGTATCCAGCGACGACCAAAATAAGACCCTTAAAATAAAATCGCACTCAGTAGGTCCACAGTTCCATACTATTCTTTCCTTTCCCAGATACGCGAAAGTCCGTGACACGCTGCAAGGCAAGTTGGAGGAGCGTCTCCCGTTCATGGCGATAGTGGTCCCCGACTCCCTGAAGCAGTCCCGGCCCGAAGCCCTGGCGGCGCTGCGGAGCAACGCGCTCGTGCTCACGACGCCGCACGACGTGCACGCCACGGTGCTGGACGCGCTGGACCTCAGGACCTACTGGAACCCGTACAAGGTCAGGGGGGCCGACCTCACCCGGGGACTCACGCTGTTTGAGCCGGTGAGTTGATGACGTTTTTGCCACTTGATGCTGTAAGGTTTAAATTATGTGGTGAGGAAAGGATTTCCCGAAGGGGTAGACAGAGGTGAGTGGCATTTCTGCACCCACATTTCGCCAGGTATGTTTCGGTCCCACGTAATAGGGAGCAAGCCTATTGCCGTTTTTCGAGCATATTTCCGGACTCCGAGCTGATACTGAATATTTCCTCATGGAAAAATCCAATAACGTTTTGTCCAACTCGGGAATCGAGCCAAGACCTCAACAAAGCACATACTTCTACCGCAAGACCACGAGGCAGTGTTTGTAGGGTAGATAGGTTTAAATAGAGACGACGCGAGGAAAGGTAAATACGTCTTTTCTTTAAAAAGAGGTTTGAACCTGTGAGTAGGTTATGTGGGAGATGTGGAGATGTACCACGCTGGCCCAGTGCGGGATTTGGCGGATTTCACATTTAAGAAATTCCCAAGCTTTTTTAGATGTGCAGGTTTCCTCACGATGTTTTTCTTCACCGTTAAAGTGTGTAATAATTCATTGTGAATACACACATAATTTCGAAACATCAGAGGCATGTGCCTGGGGTTTGAACTTCCGACCGACGAAATTTAACTCGATCGCGCCTTTACAATATAAAACCATAAATGATAAATGTTTAACAGCTGTAATTTGTTTCAGATACCAAAGAACAGGTCGTGTAGCGAGGCGGGAATCGAACCGCACTGGTGCACGTGCCTGCGCTGGAACAACGTGTCGGAGAGCGACCCGCTGTTCCGCCGCGCCGCAGACGCACTTGTCAACTACATCAACATGCTCACGGAGCCTGTCAGGTGACCTAGTGATTATTGTATTGCACTATTTCGATGTAAATATTTATGACAATGTCACACATACACACAAACAAGCAAAGTCACACACACACACACACACACACTCAGAATACATATATCTTAAGAATGTCTCTGAAAAATGTTAATTGACATATACACACGCACGCATTTTCGTACTCGACTCATTTTCAGTGCCTGTCAGATAGAGAACTATTAATATTTACAAACAGAAACGCACCCAAGCACTCACTCGCACGCACGCACGCACGCACGCACGCACGCACACACGCACTCACGCACGCACGCACGCACGCACGCACAAGCACGCGATCAAACTGATAAAAGTATATTTAACATATATTTTGTACCGCAGGTCTCTGTGCGTGCCACGCACCCTACTGGAGATATCGTGGGAGTCAAGGTCTAGGGCCAACAGCCGCCTGCTGTCGTTTGTGGAAGCGCGGGACGCTGACGGGTACGTGGGCAAGTTCGGTGCCGGGATACGACCCGCCAAGGAGGACTGGCAGATCAAGGTATATTGTACAAGTTTATGTGCAATTTACGAGAGTATTTCATGACTTAGTGTAATATTTTTGGGTACATACATCTAGGTGTGGAATCTTACACCCTATAACTTCGTTGTAGATAACACTAGAAGCCTGAATATTTAGTCACCAAGCAGGCATGGTATAAACTCTGTATATATCCTATTTCATTCAATTTGAACCAGTGGTTTAAGAATTATAACTAGTCAAACTTCGTAATTTTGTCACTCACTGACTCACTGATCTCGCGTCTTAATGTGGGGTCAGAAATATGTATGTGACTGTTGGGTGTATTTATTATTACCGATCCTTATGTACAGGAGTTGCAGTGGCGTGTATGTGGCATAGACAAAAATCCCTATGTTTTTTCGCCGGGTCTTCTCAGTCAGAGTCGCGTTTGGATCCGGTGGTAGCATTAAAATAATACGTGACGTTTTGGAAATGCACAAGGTCCATCTCGTTATTTACTTTAAAATGATAATAATAAGATATTATGTATTTCCTGATGAAAACTAAAAATAAATTATAAAAAAAACCGTAAAATAATTTTATACAAATTATGTAAAATGATCCATAGTTGAATTATAATGTAATAATAAAAGATTTTTCTTTTCTGTATTGACTTGTCATAAGTGCTATTTGATTGCCTACGTGACCAAATAAAGCAATTTCATTTAATTTATTTTATTATAATACATTCCAGATTGCCGTGGGTCCCGGTCGGGGCGTGTACGAGGCGTCCATGACCTACCTCAAGAAGGAAGACAAATTCCTTGTAAACACGAGAGATATATCCAGGACTAACGCGTAAGTAACATCTGGCTACCTTTACTTAAAAAAATGGGAATGGTAAGTGCAGTGTTTTGCGTATCGTGTGTCGACTGGTGGAAAAGTTTGCAACTGTCCAACAACAGTTGACAAAATTGTGACAACCGGATGCAAAACTGTTTGTGCATTTGTAAAACTAAGTTTAGTGGTCACTAACTGGTAAAACTAGGTAGACAAAAATTCTAACCATAAAAGGAATTTTTTTATTACATTCTAAAGTTGTACAGGAATACTAGTCTAGTCAACAAGTTCAAAAACGTGTTAAATAGAAATAAAGCTCCTAAAAATATGTGCCATACCTCATTCGATTCGGAATGACGTCAAGAAAAATGTTTTTTAAGGGCATATTAGCACATAAAAAATTGCAATAGTTATTAACAAAATAAGAAAAAAAAACCAAGGTATTTAGTTTTTCGTTAATAACTTTTAAAATAATGATATTTAAGGAATTATGAAAAAAGATCCTGAAAGAGGAGGAAATTTCCAATAAAAAAGTCCTTACTCCCGGAACTCTATCTATATTATTTATAACTTTTATTTAACGCTGGAAATAGCGCTCCGCGAGGGCGTTACGACATAGGCGCGTCGTCTAAAAAGCCGGTATATCACCTAAAATAATGTATTTCTAATATTAAATAACAATTTAAAAATTTGAATAAATTATGGTGTAATCTAGACACTTGCAATAATAAGATATTACCAAAAAAAAAAATGTTTTGATAACATTTTTTAGAAATTTCATTTTTAGTCTATTTAAAAAAAATATAATTAACAAAATAATAAACTTTAATATTTTTTTTTTGCATAACTTTATTAAGTACCTAAGTAAGAAGAGCTCCACGAAGCGAAATATTTTTAGACTAATTTTTGAAACTTTTATGCCGTAATTTATAAAAACAGAGATTGGAAAAACATTAGTTAATTAACAATGGTGTAACTTTTTGAAAAGTTGTCAAAAAAAATATTTTTCGCCGTGGTTATTTTCGTTCAAGTGTCTAGATTACACCATAATTTATTCAAATTTTTAAATTGTTATTTAATATTAGAAATACATTATTTTAGGTGATATACCGGCTTTTTAGACGACGCGCCTATGTCGTAACGCCCTCGCGGAGCGCTATTTCCAGCGTTAAATAAAAGTTATAAATAATATAGATAGAGTTCCGGGAGTAAGGACTTTTTTATTGGAAATTTCCTCCTCTTTCAGGATCTTTTTTCATAATTCCTTAAATATCATTATTTTAAAAGTTATTAACGAAAAACTAAATACCTTGGTTTTTTTTTCTTATTTTGTTAATAACTATTGCAATTTTTTATGTGCTAATATGCCCTTAAAAAACATTTTTCTAGACGTCATTCCGAATCGAATGAGGTATGGCACATATTTTTAGGAGCTTTATTTCTATTTAACACGTTTTTGAACTTGTTGACTAGACTATACTATCTACAACTTTAAAACTACACGTTATTTTTTTTTATTATTATTTTTTATTTATACAATTATACATTTGCATCCATATTAAATTATCCTACGGACTCTGCACTAAGCGTGGCTTGTATCGCAGACACAGTAGTTTAGGAGTACCTAATCGGAGTTGAAATTTAATTTTGACCAGTGCATAACACATTTTTGTAGGAAATCATTGCATTTACAATAATTTCCTGAAAACCACAAAAAAATATTGAGCATACTGCCTCTACGAGACAAGCTCTGCTTAGTGTAGAGACAGTAGGTAAATCTAATATTGTAGCCACTGTTATTAAACACCGCAAAAGTAAAATTAATTTACATAAAACTTCAGTGCAAACTTCACTTCGAATTCCAAACGTAACATTGTAACATTACAGATACAACAATGAACCAAACTGCATAAGTGCAACACATCCGCACTTAAACATGTTCTGCTACTGCAACGGCTGAGTGCAACTGTTGCTGCAACACGCACTGTAACAGCACTACGGGAATGAAGCTAGCGCGCTCATATCTATCAGTATGGAAGTGATTATAGTAATTAGTTTTCTTTCTTCTTCTTTGAAGTGAAAACTTCTTTAGCAGCGCTGTGCACTTTTTTTGGGATGGGTGAAAAATGTGACCCTGATCGAAAATGCGTAAGACGATTTTTGTCATGCGTTGTCATGTTTGTGTACGATAGCGTAATAAAAATTGTATTTTACCACGTAAATAATAGTACTTTTATACTGATAAATAAAGCAATTCGTGCGAAATTATTCCCTAACCATTCCAAAATATTCAAAAATGCACAACGTTAATGTTGAAGTTTTCACTTCCCGACACTCCCGGAATGCCACCCGTTTTTTTAAATGGGCAATTGGTTGAGTGAAATAAGATTACTATTAGGACTGTTAGGACGGGAATGTATGTAAATAGTATAATCTACTGGTTAAAAGCCATACGACCATCTTAATACTTCTCCTTCAATTGTAACTACCAAAACTTAAAGGCACCCAAAGATACTACTTTTCAGCTGATATTACGTGTCATTTAATAGTGGTCAAACTTTTTCCGCTTATAGGCCGTATGTTGAGACTCCGTGCTGCTTCTGATAGTGCTTTCCTAAAAAACCTCTCAATACTTCTCCTATCCGGAAATTGAACTCAGAATCTATCGATGACACACCGTAGGCGAATATCGCGAGAAGAATTGAGAGGCAACTTAAAAAAATATGCATTTATGAGCCTATGTTTTAGACATCTCCCCCCTCTTCTGCCCCCATTTTACCCTTGAATAAAAAGTGATTTAAAACCAATATAATTTAAACAAAAATGTCGTACGTAAAGTGACTGAACCGTATTAGGCCAGCATCGTGGACTTAGGCCAAACTCTAACCTCAAAAGATGCAGAATGTACTTTTAATATTAACATTATTTTACTCAACCAAAGCCGACATAATAACAGCGACTGGCGACCGCGTTGCAAACTTCAAATCTTGTAGTGTTGTTATACTTGGAGTTGAATTCAATGTACCCAAAGAGTATTTCAAAATGCAACTAATTGTAAGAAATTTGTTTTTTTGTTCTAGTAATATCGCTTTAAAGTTTCACAAATGGTTTTAGGTTATTTAAATCTAGGTTATCTTTATAAATAGGGTATTAATATTAAAATGTTAATTATGTCTTTGTTGGCTAAGTGGTGGTTTGTTTATTGATGACTGCTTGGTAGCCGTGGCATAAGCATGTAATCTGGGATCCAAACTCGATTTCCGGCCTTGGTAACGTGCTATTGGGTAACTTTATAAGAAAACTCAATAGCAGCATTGAATTTCTAAATGTGCCCAAAAAACAGCAATAGGCACGAGTGAATAGATCGCACATAAAAATATATACACATAAATACACCCCTTCTGAGTTGTAGAGGAGGCCCGTGCCAAACAGTGGAACGCATGGGCTGATGATGATGATGAGGCTGACTGCCTCGTGGTCTCGCGGTCCAAGTATGTGCCGTACGATCTAGAGGTCCTGGGTTCGATTCCCGGGTCGGGCAAAGTGTTATTGGGTTTTTCCATTAGGAAATTCTCAGTAACAGCATGGAGTCTGGAAGTGTGCCTGAAAAGCGGCAATAGGCTCGCCCCCTATTACGTGGGACTAATACATACCTGGCGAAATGTGGGTGCAGAAATGCAAACCTTCGGGGAATACAGGCGTGAGTTTATGTATGTATGTGAATAGATCGCACATAAAAATATATACACATAAATACACCCCTTCCGAGTTGTAGAGGAGGCCCGTGCCAAGCAGTGGAACCCATGGGCTGATGATGATGATGATGATGTTATGTTTCTGTCTCTCCCTTAGGTAGTTCAGTCGTGAGTGTTTGAATTTATGCCCTTTAAATAAATTAGAATAGCAAAAAACTTAGCTAAGAAAGACGTAAATAACGTTTTTAAATATCTTTCATATTGCTTAGTTTTCTAATCCATGCATTCTTGATAAATTTTTAAATTAAACGAAACACTCAATCTTAAACAAGATGGCGTCGACACGCCCTCAAATATCATCGATTAATGACGCCATTTTTACGGTCATATGACGTCACTATACATACAATCTAAATCGTTACGCATAATACTGTTAACAAAAAACAGTAAATATTTATTTTAGTTTTATTTCCTTAAATAAAGTCAACTTGCTTGCAAAATTCAAGTATAAAATGGATCATAAAAGAAAATTTTTATACAAAAATAATCTCATTCTCATAACTCAAATAGAAATTATCTTTGTTCCAATTATTCATTCTCCTACATTAGTAAAAGACATTTGGGATAATTCGGGCTTGGATATACAGGATGTATTCAGACCGTGATAGAAAACTAAATCAGGTAATAGCTGTGGTGATTACAAACACCGTGACATTTAAAAAAATCCCGACAAAAAATAAAAAAAATTGACGTTTTCCTAACAATCATAGATATTAATTAATGGATTGTAATCACTGTAGCTATTACCTGCCTTAGTTTCCGATCACGGTCTGAATACACCCTGTATAGAGGTGATCTCAAAATACGATAGATTTGCGCGGTAGCTAAATAGACTTTCACATCTTACATAAGGCGGTTGCTATCCCCACCTCTAAAATAAAACCTAGACTTAGAATACGTCATTGATTAGATCCCTTATTGAATAACCACGAAACTTTTCAACCTCATCAATACTTTCAGATCTTTCTCGCATTTGCAACAATGGACATTATTAAGTGTCCATAATTCCATTCCTATACTATTTTTAGATATACAGGGTGTATTCAGACCGTGATCGGAAACTAAGGCAGGTAATAGCCACGGTGATTACAAACCCATTGGCGCTAAAAAATCCCGACAAAAAATAACAAGGTTTTTTTAATGTCACTGTGTTTTTATACATCTGTATAACGACCATATATTCAAATAGATGTGATACATTATGAATTATGTGTGATATCATTGAAACTCATATTTCTCAATTACTATAGTAATATGACAGTGTAAACAGGTCTCGATCGAAAACTAAGGTCGTAATATTAATAAGAAAAATGACAAAAAAAAACTTTTGGGATATTTTTTTTTGCGTCAATGCGTTTTAATCACTATTACCTGTCTTAGTTTCCACGGTCAGTTTAAACCCTGTATACTATGTGTAAAAATGTAATTTAAAAAACAAGAGCTTTTTCCTCTTTTATTATCCATCCTAAGGTTGCCTGGAAGAAATTGCCTAGAGCGATAAGGCCGCCTTATTGTTTTCATGCCTCTTGTTTTCTTTCTTATTACCTAAGTTCCTTTATAATATTTTGTATATATACAAGAAAGTGTTATATAATAAATAAATAAATAAATAAAAGAGCCGAAATCAAACTTAGAGATTTGTTATAATATTAATCTAACTGTTATAGACACGGAAAGTAATTCTGCCTGTTATGCTATCAGAAATAATAGGCTGTACCATTTTTGATGTAGACATACTTGTGAGTAAAGGACATAATCTTTTTTGATAATAGAATTTCTTTCAAAATATTATAGTCAGCTTAGACTGCAGCAAATAAGATCTAGAACATAGGACCTAACAGGCGTTGATAATCTTTCTGTTGATTAAGAAATGTTTATCTCGTTTTATACTTTCATTCATTCTCGTTTCAATTATCATTCAATCCCAACATTCATTCATTTTGTGTTGAGAAAGTTATGAGCCGATTTCTTGGTACAAAATGTTGAACGTCCAAGGTGATTTTTACACATAGTATGTATTCAAATTCAAATCTGAAATAGATGAATCTTGGTCAAAAAAATAAAAAAACTGTATTATAAATATCATTATGTAAATTTAGTTGTTAATGCGGTTCTTTAGCTTGTGAAATTGTAAGATACATTGATAACTCATTATAGTTACTTAAACACAGGACTTAACTAAGCGAGTAATGAAAAGCGAAATAGGCGATGTTGTCGCTTAAAAAATTATGTACAAATTTAGTATTTATATTCTAAATTTTTATCATAACGCACACGTATTATTAGTATTTAAATTAATTCGTTTCATAAATAATTTCTTTCACGAAAAGTAATCTCATTTTAAATTGTCTTTATTCTCAGTATTTACATTAACATCTATTTTTATGTCTTAAATTTTCTGAGACAAGCAAAAGTCTCGGTTTTACTCTTAATTGTATTATATGAGCCAAGAAATTTGTTCAATTATTTGTGATACAAATAATACCAGTAACATTTGATAAGAAATATTTTTTTCGTCTAACCTACTTTTGAAAAATGAAATAAATGTACCTAAAACGTTACACATACAAGTGCTAGTGCTTTTAAAAATGTGAATGTGTTAAGTAAATGCCTTATTCATAAACGTTGTATAAATATGTCATCTATACATATAAATAAAATTGTAGTGTCTGTTTGTAATATTGAAATAACCGCTTTTTAATAAATGCATATGGAAGTATACACGGTACAAATACCAAAAAACGTTTTTTACAATTTTTGTCTGTCTGTATGTTCCGGCTAATCTCTGTAACGGGTGGACCGATTTTGACGGGACTTTTATTGGCAGGTAGCTAATGTAATAAGGAGAAACTTGGCTAAAAAAATAAAAAAATCAAGAATCGACTGTTAGGCGGAACGAAGTTCGCCGGGTCAGCTAGTTAATAATATTGTTTGATGCCTTGTGATCCTTCAGCAAGACAAATATATATGTGGAAGTTATATTACGATTATGTAGTGAAAATTTTGTTGAATATAACCTATATTTTCCTTTTTTTAGTCACATATTCTCATAATAATACTCGAGTCTCGAAATTATAATCTTCTCATTTTTTTTCTTTTTTTCAAATATTTTGGTAAGTTATTTCGTTTTTATGGTGCTTTAAGTAATAATTATTTGATTATAAGCATTATGATATAAAAAAAATCCAAAAAAAAAACTGTATCGAAAAATGTCATTAGTAGTGGTCAATGGTACCTTATTATTAAAATGGAAATCTTTAAGACATCAGTATTAAGTAAAAATATCAGAACGTATTTGTCACAATTTAAAAAGAGGGGTTTTATTGCCTTCTATTATCATTTGAACGTTCAAAAATATTATGAATTATACCCAGATAGTGAATGGGAAGGATCTCATATTTTGTTTGCAACCCGACAAATTTACTGAAAATTTCCGCTGTAAAAATGTTCTTAATACACTTAAAAATCTTAAAATGGCGTGTCTCGATTAAAATGTATCTCATGTTTCAAATAATACGTTTAGATATATTTGTGTCCATTCCTTGTGAAATATGATTTTTATAAACGTACAAAGGGTGGAACTGTTATTAGCCGCTAAATGTTTGAGAATATCCATACACGAAAATGACCTAAAAAATAGTAAACAAAAAAAAATACACGTTAAATAACAATATTCTTTGCAAAATATTGATTATTTGTAACTACCTAACAAGTTAATAAATTATCTAAGCACTTGTTTTCACTTTGAAAATATCAGTTTAGTGTTTGATAACAATTTTACCCTGTACATAAATTATAAGGTCAATTGTCAAAATTCAATTAAAATATAAATACTAAGTTTCTTCACGGATCGAATTCTCATTATTTATTTATTTTCTATAATCTCTACAGGAAAGTGTTGATTTCAAAGCTTCATAAAAAAGCTATATAAAAAAATAGTTTGTGTTTTTTGTAATTACCCTCAAAAATAGTCTCAACTTACTAAGTAATACCTTAAGTTTACCAAAAGTAACATTGAAGTGTATATTTTTGAATTAAGAAGCAGTGATGGCCTCGAGGTTTAGGCACGCGGTCGAGAATTTCGGCGGTCGCAGGTTCAAACCCCAGGCACACACCTGTGACTTTTCCAAGTTATGTGTGTATTCACAATGAATTATCACTTGCTTTAACGGTGAAGGAAAACATCGTGATAAAACCTGCACACCTAAAAAAGTTCTTAGGAATTTCTTAGGTGTGTAGTCCGCCAACCCGCACTAGGCCAGCGTGGTGGACTAAGGCCTAAACCCTCTCAGTTGTAGAGGAGGCCCGTGCCCAGCAGTGGGACGTATTTGGGCTGATGAAGAAGAAGAGTATATTTTTGGGGTATTTTGGTAGAAAAATATTTTAAAAATTTGGTGAATGATCAATCAATGCAATGTTTTGTTCGCACTAGCATTTACCTCTGAGTGGCAGAACGGTCACTTTGTCGAGTAAAAAAATAATCACCTATGTAGATATACAGGGTGTATTCAGACCGTGATCGGAAACTAAGGCAGGTAATAGCTACGGTGATTACAAAGCCATACTTAGGCGTTAAGAAAATCCCGACAAAAAAAAACGTTTTCCTAACAATAATAGATATTAAATGGATGTGGTTGTAAGGAAAAGGTATTTTTTGACAGATTTTTTTTAAATGTCACGGTGTTTGTAATCACCGCAGCTATTATCTGCCTTAGTTTCCGATCACGGTCTGAATACACTCTGTATAATGTATGTATTGTCTCGTGGTCTCGCGGCAAAAGTATGTGCCGTGTGATCTGGAGGTACTGGTTCGATTCCCGGTTCGGGCTAAGTGTTGGCCACATATTACGTGTGATTAAAAACAATTGGCAAATAGTAGGTGCAGAAATGCACCTCTGTTTACCCCTTCGGGGATGTAACGGTGAGTGTGTATGTATGTATTACATAAGATAAGTACCATTTTTAATAAATTATTCATAATACTTGGTGTATTTTTTTGCACCCCGTTTTTTTGTGGGGTTAGTATAGGCTCAAAATATTTTAGTGACACACAATTATTAACTTTTCTGTTTAAATATCGCGAGTGAAAAAATATACAAAAAACTGTATCAATTTCATTGCAACAAAGGGATGGTTTTTGATATATGTTGAGTGTAATGAAAGAAAAACTTAAAAATATTTTTACAAAAACTTTATTTACAATTATTTAGCACTACAAAATGATATAAATAATTATGAGTTATAGAAAAGAAATACATAAAAGATATGAAATGAAGATAAAAATTATAAAATAGTTTTGACTACATCGGTAACTACAAAAATTTGAAGAATTAAAGAAAAATATATTACAAGCATATTTTTTTAAACTGGCCTTTCGTATCCACATAAAGATATTCAATAAATAAATGAAATTTATGACATGGTTACTGAAATAAACAAAAATAAATTGTTTATTTCAGAATTATTAATCTAAACTAATTATAAGCGTTTTTGTACATTTTTAAATAAATCATTTATCCATAACATATGCTCGAGTCGTCTTAGATATAAAAACGTTCAAAAATGGCGAATAAATTAGACCACAGAATTGCACTTCCAGTTACTAAAAAAAATACTGACGTAAAAATACCCCATAATAGGAATTAATTTTATTCTACAAATATAATTCTCATTAACCCCAAAGATATTAAAATTAAAAATACCCCAGCTTTTATATCGAGATTAAAAACAAAAAAAGGCTGTATAGCAAATTTCATCTTCAAACGAAAAAAAAAACTAGCAATAAACGGTGGGTGACAGAAAAGAACCATTTTTGAACGGTGTACGTAAAAACTTTATCTTAATAAGGACCTCCTTGGTTGTATCCGCCGTTGACGTATCCCTGACCGTTCCTGTACGCGCCAGCTCCTGTGTCTTCGTAAGAAATCTTGGGCTTGTAACCTTCTTGATCAGCTTCGTACTCCACAGTCTAGAAAGGAGTATTCCGTTACATTTGTCCTAAGCGATGGTTAATGTCTATTTTCATTACATTGCGCTGTGTGAAAGTGTTTTTTTTTGCCTGTATTATGGACATGTAAAATTCCCACACCCGTACAGATCAGGGTTTCTCAAAGTGGGGTACGCGAACCCCTAGGGGTTTTGATTTGTCCAATTTTTTTCCTAAAATTTACTCCATTTCGTCTAGTAACAAGCACACTCATCACATTAATATTAAAAAGATATTTGTTTTGGCACTTTGTTTGTATTCTTCAGGGGGGGGGGGGGGGGGGGTTTAATTAGTTACTTAACTTTTTAAATCTTAGCCTCCAGATTAACTCGGCCAGAAATACATTAATCTATTTCTCTATCTTATTGATTAGACGAAGAATTTGCAGACAAGCCTTCAAAACTTCCATTAAAATATTGAAATTTTAATTAAATGTCTATTTTCTCAAAATGCCTTGAATACAGTTTTTACATGCTATTGTCTATGTAACTATATTCTGTTTCCAAGTCCACCAAAAAGTTAGAGCAGCATTAAGCGAAGTTTATAAACAGAATTAATGCTTTAACACTTACTAACATTATGCCAAACCTAGTTTGTAAAATTGCTTTTAACGACTCACTCGTTGAAGTAAATTATATTAGGTAATTTTGGTACAGAAGAGACCTGGCCCTCGAGACAATTAGAAGCTCTAATACAGAAAAATCAGGTCTTTAAATGTTTTTATCTAATCTGACAAAAATCTGTGCTATCGAGAGAAAAAGTTACGAATAATATTTGGGAGTACCTGTTTCCTGCCATCAGGCAACAGGACGTAGTAAAGCCCCTCAGCTCTGTCTCCGAGCCTGGACTCGCGGTGGCCGAAGTCGTTGCCAGACTCGTCGTCCTTCACCATGTACTCGAAGTTGTAGTTGGCTGGCTCCTGAAAACAGTGAGATTTTGAGAACAAACTGTGGTAAATTTTAACCATACCTACTGCTACATACATACATATTATTATGTATTCTTGTGCAAAACCAATTACCAAATACATAAGTTGCGGTACATTTACCATCCGAGGTCAGTACGATCAATTTACCATACTTAAATCTTAATTCTTTACCATCATTTTATTGCGCCAGACTTTCCATGACGTAACTCAGGAAAATCGTCAAGATATTAAATGTGAATTCCTTACCCCATTGCTGCCATCGTCGTATCCTCTGCCAGCGCCAGGAGGTAAGTATTGTCTGCTCTGTTCAGCTCTGAACCCATTAGCACCTCCCTGAGAGTATTGGCCGCCTGAAATACGACATTATAATTTAAAATGAATAGTTATATGTATGTAGTTCCCCCTAATTAATGAGAAAATTTAGAAACGTCCTATTCAAAATAGTATTAAAATGTAATCTGCATATTTTTATTTAAAATAATAATTGAACGCGTTCACTTGCTTAAGATCGCTATCGCAGATATATTATCGCTATAATTTCTGCTTCATATTCTATTTTTAAAATAAAACAGAAAGTCTTTAAAATAACACAGCCCTCTATTACATGAGATGAAGAGGTTTTATTCATAACTTGATAAATAGGAAACTCCTTTACAAACGCATAATCCGGAATCCCTTATCAACATTTATATATTATAAGGAAACTTAAACTTAAAAATGAAAACAAACATTCGCCAAAACCTTACCTCCGATGCCAGGCGCGCCATACTGCTGAGATGGGGCACCATACTGCTGAGATGGGGCTCCATACTGTTGAGACGGAGCGCCATACTGCTGAGACGGGGCACCACCAGAACGACCACCATTTTGGGGAGCACCGTACAATGCTGATGGGGCTGGGGCGCCATACTGCGACGATGGGCCATTCTGGGGCGCTCCGTAAACAGAAGACGGTGTTTGTCCAGGCGCACCGTATTGGGAAGAGGGGGTGTTTTGGGGGGCTCCGTACTGGGATGAGGGGGTGTTTAGGGGCGCTCCGTACTGCGCTGAAGGAGGTCCGTATTGAGAAGAGGGGCGGCGAGAGGCGCCGCGAGAGCCGGAGAAGGACGACCCTCTGAAAAACACAAAATATTATTTTTATAACATTATCATACTTATTTTCATCTGAATTCTCAACTTGTATCTGTACATCACTTCCAACTCATAAGCGTTGTCTTTCCGATTTCGTGGTAAATAAGTTAGGATTTCATAGGCACTTACTAAGCTTCATTCCCACACTGGGTACTAAATTACTTCCGATAGGAGGTTTAGAGTACAAAAAGCTCAATTTACCTGAATAGAGCATCAGTTTGTCTAGCAGGCCCGAACCCAGATCCTAGACCGGGAACGCCGTATGTCTGTGAGGGTCCACCGGCACTCAGGCCGTTTGTAGGTGGGAGGTATCTGCAACAAATGTATTTTAATGTCATTTTGAAAATTTTGTGATGCTTTCAAAGTGCTCTGAAATCCTCATATTCAAATCTTATTGTTCAACATAGACACATCTGGTTTACAAATGAAATTAGTAAGCGTTTATCAGCTAGACATAGGCATTTCTCTTCAAAGACTTCTAGAGAGTATGGAAGCGGCTTGCAGCTAACGGTTTCTCTCTTAATGTTTAAAACTCTCACCTGTTGTCAACTGGAGGCTCGGCTAACGTCACCGCCACAACTATACTGCATACTAGGAGGATCTGCAAGTAAACATCATCATCATCATCATCATCGTCAGCCGAAACAGTTCGTGTTTTGTGCTGATGCTAAAAATTCTTTAGCAAAAATCAATTGGTACTACCTTACACGAGAATCGAACCAGCAATTTCTTTATCGTCATCTAATCCGCAAGACCATGAGAGTCAGTTAAATCTATTCATTACATACTGATTATAATTAAAATTCTAAATAAATGATTTTTAATTTAAAATGTGGGTAATATGAACTTAATTTTTTTAAAGACAAAAATTACGGTTATCCCAAAGTCAGTCAAAATCAAAATCACCTTTATTCAAACAGACTTTTACAAGTGCTTTTGAATCGTCAAGTTATTAAGTGTTTTTTTGCGTGTGTGTTTATTGCCGCTTTGAAACGTGCTATCGCTGCTTATAGCAAAATATTTTCGGTGTTTAATAAGATACAAGTCCTCTCTTTAGTGTATACTTTACTCCTCTTCTTAAAGGATCGTTGGGGAGATATTTAAGTGATAATCATTAATGTTTGTGAAGTGTAGTGTTAAAATGAAGTGCTCAAAATGTTCGTGGGATATCGTGAATATTATATGGACTATTAGTGTTTCGCGTGACAATGCTTTGGACATGAACAAACCAACAGCTGTTCAGGTAAGTGGCTTTTCTATTAAATGTTACACTTATTTATTTGCTTCGCTCATTTATTTCATTGCTAGCTGTTATCCATAACTCCGTCTTCGAAGCTTCCAACTTCATCATCATCAGCCCATATACGTCCCACTGCTGGGCATGGGCCTCCTCTGCAACTGAGAGGGTTCAAACTTCAACAGAAGTATTTTAACCCGTTTTGCCACATATTCGATTGATGCTCATATCCCATTGACCGTAGCGTGATAATATATCCTATAATTTTCCTTGATAAGTGGACTATTCAACACAAAAATATTTTTTTCAATTAGAACCAGTAGGTCCCGAGATTAGCGCGTTGAACCAAACTCTTCAGTATAGATTTTAGAATTAGTTTTGGTGTCAATTGTTTTCCATGGACTACATACTAAGAAACTCAGAAATACGTAAGAAATATTATGAGAACTAAAAGACAAATTTCGTAGTTGTTATAACACGTCTTATTATATCATTTCTATACTCTTATATCGTTGTGTTAAAAACTGTTTCGAAAAATGCAACCCTATATTTTGAAATAAATAAGAAAAATTACTAAATATAAATTAGGAAAGACATTTCAAAGATTCAATAAATTGCTTTCATTTTGTTGATTTCGATTTACCGTAATAAAAAGTATGCGTTAGTGATTATTTAGTGAGTATACATTGGAAAGAATTGCATAAACTACGTAATGGACTTCATAAATTCTTTTAATAATATCAAAGACAAGTTTCAATTATATATATGTATAGATTTAACATTGCTAGTAACAGTCTGTCCGTAATTTCCTAGGATAGTCGACGGAACTACAAGCTTTATTTGGAAATAATTGGTATTCTTAGTCTAACCATTGCAAAACATGATCACCATTTAAGGTCATCTTTACTTATATAGCTTATTTCTAAACTTTGTCTTAACGAGTTCAGGAGATGACAATAAATTTCATTTTATCTCGTGATATAATGATCAAATCTACTTGCATAGGACTCGTGATCTACAACTGTCTACCCTTTGGTCTTAAAAGGGTGATGATAAGATTCATAATACCTTTGTTGATGTTTTCAATTGTTATACAGTTATGTTTGGCAAAGTTGGTTAAATCAGGCTGGATGAAAAAGATCAAGATTTTTTTACAAACTGATTAGGCTATTTTAGGTTTCTTTATTTCTCAGAATAGTTTGCGAAATATATTTTTTATGTATTAAAATACTGATTTTGTCGTAGATTTCCCGCTGGCGTAAATTAATTAAGACTCTTATTCAATAAACTCTCCGAAGAAATAAATAAAAAAAACAAATTATTTACCTTCATTTTGTTGAGTTTTTGGAAGAAGGAAGCTTAATCTGAAACAAAGAAAATATTTATGAAATAAATTTAAATGGTATTTCAATAATTATTGTCTTACTCGCGGATTTGTCCGCTTTTTTCTAATGTATTTCTGTGAATAACAACCACGAAATCGGTGCAGCAATTTTGGTTAATAAAAGTAGAATAAAATATAGTGAAAAACCCTGCATATTTAGAGAGTAATAACTGTCTATGGCCTAAAGCCAAGGATGTGAATTAATGCCAATCTTTTAGAAGTTATAGTAAACATATAGGTGGCTAAAATTTGAACATTTCTCTGATGAAAATTGCACGCTTTTCCCAGAAAAAAGTACCCATTGTATTCAAGATTATGATCTATGTATGTCTTAAATTTTATCCAGATAAATTCAGCCGTTCTGGCGTTTTCAGTAACGAACATCCATACAAACTTTCGCATACATAATACTAGATTTAAACTTATTCACACATTTCAAAATTTAAACTAGTAAAAACTAAATGAATATGTAAGCTAGGTGACCTAGATCAAATGTGTCATCAATATGGACTCTAGTTTTTGCAGTCCATTACGAATCCTAAAAGCTCTTGAATTAGTTATATTTATTTAATCTTTAAAGCTATATGGAAAGTCGTCTTGTTTTGCCTATTTTAATAAAATCACGTTCTTATGATAATTCCGATGCTCCGAAAAGAGCAACACTAGAGTTTCTTGCCCGTTCTTCACTAGTATGATCTGTTTCTCGAGTTGGATGGTAAATCATATCGACACGCCCATGGCGCAGTTGGCTAGACACCAGCTTGCGAAACGGGAGGCCGCGGGTTCGAACCCCGCACCGAGACAAATGTTTGTGATGCACAAATATTTGTTTCGGGTCTGGGTGTTTGTGAGACCGAAAAGTCTCTCGGAATATCTGATAACCACGACACAAGACTCGTATCTTAGTGTGGGGTCAGGACTATGTATGTGACTGTTGGGTGTATTTATTCTATTTATAAGAAAAAATATTGAATTTAACTAAAAACATTTCAACTGTAAAAAAAATTACAATATAGATGTACATAGGCTTTTACGTTCGCCTTTAAAGTGCGTGGTAATTTAATGAATGATTCCGAATACTCATGACTGGGATTCGTTCCCGCGACTTCCTAGGTGTCTCAATATCAGGGACGGCACGCCAAATCACGAGACGACGAGACAATGGGCACTTTTTTGGTAAATTTTAAATATTCGTCGTGATATGGCTCTTAAACTTAAGCACACATTTTAATGATTTTTTTTCATAGAAATACGATATGAACTTTTAATCTAAATTAAAAAATCTATATGTATCTTAGAAAATAATAAATCCTCTTTTTAAAGGTGTTACTGTGATGGAAGAGCATTGCATCGAAAACACTTTATAGATTGAAATAAATTACTATTATCACCACAATAAACAAATCGTCTATACATCTAACTTCTAATGAAACCGAATGTAATTAAGCTTCTCAGACACTAGAAAAGCAGTGGCGGTACTAAGTCCAAAAGTCCAGCTTGCCTTACAAAATTCCGAATAATATTCTTTAAGCTTTAAATCTTTGTCTAACAGTTAATTAATCAATATTTTCTTTGTTAATCAATTTGACATATAAATGAGAATATCCTGACCCCACAATAAACAATTATAAACTAGACATTACACAATTAACGTGTATAGTTTTTGGGCTTCTATGGAAGTACCGTCACTGTAGAAAAGGTATGTCGTGATATAAATATTTATTTTATCTGTTCTACTAGTTAAAACTGCTTTTTAGGGTTCCGTACCTCAAAAGGTAAAAACGGAACCCTTATATGACCACCCGGCTACCTGTCTGTCAAGTCGAGTTGCTCTGAATCTACTTAACCGATTAAGTTCACAAAAGCCCCTTAATAAAAACTAAACTGACCCGATTAAGTTAATAATTTTAACTTTTATAATTCTGATACGAAAGTGTAACAGAAATAAATGAATCTTGAATAAGGGAGTCACTTTTATTTGTCTCAATAATTCAATAAATATTTTTGCAAATTTTGACTCCTTGCTGCCCCAATAAGAAGGTATATTCAAATTAAGGAACCCCTAGTTAATTTAATAACAGAACCCAATATTAATTTAATTATTTTCTATTATATGAATTGTGCTGTAGGTAAGTGTTTTTTAATGAACTTGAATTTATGAAAGAGTAGGCAGAAATATAATTCTACACCAACTTTCCGCCACGTTTCTTTAAACTCCGACATAACACTACTGAAAATATCCTAAAGCCAATAACAATGCCTGACCCGGGAATCGAAGCATATTTTAAGGAAAACAAAACATACTCACTTTTTAAGTAGTTTGAACAGCGAAATTGAAAATCCAAATTTAGGATGCTCACTACAGAATGTTGATGCTCGAATGATGATAGTGTTTGGTCCCTTAGCTTATATACCGTGAAGCCGAAATATCGAGTACATAGAAAGATGCGTTTGTGAATGTGCGGCGGAGACTGGCGCATCTGCAACCGCGATACGGTGAGGGAGTTGCTCTACTTCATTTTTAACGTTGAACCTTATTAATACATGACTTATTTAATTTTAAGTATAAAGACTTATCTCTAAATAGTTTAATAGGTATGTCATGCTCGCTGAAATGTCTGTGCTTAGGGCGGCGTCGTGTGCCGGGTCACTTCCCTATGAAATGGTTGAGGAGACCGATGGCTGGCAGATGCGTCATACTCGTGAACGAGTGCTGTTTGTGTGGACTGGTCTGCCTATATTGCTTATTTGCATTTATGAACTTCTAATCTGGTTAAATGTCGGTTTCTCCATTTAAGATGACTATGTTATTCTCATATTTAATGCAACATTCTGAGATTGTATTAATGGACTGAAAATGGAAATTTAGTCTGTATCAATATTGTAAACTATCTCTTGATTGGAATTTTGGAAAAGAGCAACACTAGAGTTTCTTGCCCGTTCTTCTCTAGTGATGACTGCCTTTCGAACAGGGTGATAAATTTTTAATTGACTGACTCTAAGTGATGTATTTGACATTTCATTAATTCAATAAATATTATTTCATTACATAACACCTTGCCTACTATCGATCTCATAGCATATACATAAACGGAACCACAGCTAAGTCGTCAAACTAAATACGTTCAAAGTAGAGCAACATCCACACCGCAGCCATCACGATCGCCTAAAACTCATAAAATGAGGCATGCTCCAATTGAGGGGCGCTCGACACTCCTCGCGATGAGGCAACTCCCATACCTCACACACTACACTCACAACTGAAAACACGATCCACAAAATGACCCTCGAATTCGTTCGGGACTTGCGGTACTAGGCGATCTAGAAACACTGTATTAGATACTGAGACGGGCGAAATGCAACTGCGTTTTTCTGTTAATAAATTATAATAATTTAATTTAATTATCAATAATATTTAATAATTTAGATTCGCTGAGCTTAATTGCTCGGCGTCAATACTGTGCGTGCCGCTGTTGATCCTGGAGCACAGGAGTTACAGTGGCGGGTGTGTGGTGGGATAGTGAGATAGTGTCAGAAGCTGTCTGAAAATGTGCCTGAAAACGGCAATATGCTTACATATTCATCATCAGTCCATATACGTCCCACTGCTGGGCACTGGCCTCCTCTACAACGGAGAAATATTAGGCCTCAGTATTTATTACTTGGAACTTAAAATACCCCATTCAGTACAAAGTCCAGGGCCCCTTATAGAATGCAAGTCGCCATAAGTTTTAGGCTCTCATTTCGTGTAAGGAGACGTACTTATTGCGGTTATTCGGACACATTCCAGACACTCTCATCATCATCAGCCCAAATACGTCCCACTGCTGGGCATGGGCCTCCTCTACTACTGAGAGGGTTTAGGCCTTAGTCCACCACGCTGGCCTAGTGCGGGTTGGCGGACTACACATCTAAGAAATTCCTAAGAACTTTCAGGTGTGCAGGTTTCATCACAATGTTTTCTTTCACCGCTAAAGTATGTGATAATTCATTCTGAATACACACATAACTTCGAGAAGTCATAAGTGTGTACCTGGTGTTTGAACTCGCGACCATGGAGATTCTCGACCGCGTGCCTGGTTTACCTCGAGGCCATCACGACTTCCAGACACTCTAATCCCGAGTAATCTCCCCGACAGTCCCGTGGCGTAGTTGGCTTGCGAAACGAGAGGCCGCGGTTCCCGCACCGACACCGGAAAGTTAATAACTCTTTTATGGGGCAATGTATACGCTTCTATAACAAACTTCTGAGGGCTATTAGGGAGCTTCCCTTGATAAAGTTTAAGAAATCAATTAAAGATAAGCTTTACAAAAAAGCATACTATTAAATTTCAGATTTTATTGAAGATAATAAGCCCTGGGAGTAATGTAAATTGATCGGAGTTTTGTTTTGTTGCTATAGTTTGTATCGTTATGACATTTACAATGTAAAATTTAAATAATGTAATTAAAAAAATACATTTATTGCTATTTAAAAAAATGACATGTCGTGTTGCTGAGGGAGTTTCTTGCCGTTTTTTCTCCACAGCTATAACACGTTGCGAAGCGGCAATAGTTTAAAAAATATTAAAAAGTGTAAAATTGACAATTCAAAAGAACTTGTAGAAGTCTATTTGAATAAAGATAATTTGACTTTGACTTTGACTTTGACACTAATATTTGTGCGATCCACAAATATTTGTTTCGGGTCTGGAGGTTTGTGAGAGCGAAAAGTCTCGTAGTTTCTGATACCCACGACCCAAGACTCGTATCTTAATAAGTAAGAACTATGTATGCGACTGTTGGGTGTCTTTATTTATTTATAGAACCCTGAACATCCTGATCGCAAGCTAATACAGAAAGCATGTACCGCTGCGCCGAACGTTCATCATGAAAATTCGTGAACTGTAGATTCGAAAGGCATTTAGTTAATAGTAACAGTTATAAGTAATTCAGGTCGAATCGTGCACGCTATATACCTAGGAAATATTCAAATAATTTATGTATGTAGGTATATACATACACATTACATATATAAGTAGTGATGGCTTCTAGGTTTAGGCACACGGTGGAGAATGTCGACGGCCGCGCATTCAAACCCCAGGCACACATCTCTAACTTTTCGAAGATATGTGTGTATTCATAAAGAATTATCACATACTTTAACGGTGAAGGAAAACATCGTGATGAAACCTGCACACCTAAAAGTACTTAGGAATTTCTTAGGTGTGTAGTCCGCCTACTCGCACTAGGCCAGCGTGGTGGACTAAGGCCTAAACCCTCTCAGTTGTAGAGGAGGCCCTTACGCAGCAGTGGGACGTATATGGGCTGATGATGATTATGATGATGATATATGTACACACATACACACTCAATTTTTAAATGTATATTCCCTATGTACTTATTATTTTCAATGTAATAACGGCAAGTTTTTCGGGCACATTTCCAGACTCCGTGCAGATTCTAATAAAAAATAAAATAATAATATTATTTTTTTCTAATAGAAAAACCCAATAACTCTATCCGACCAGGGAATCGAGCCAAGGATCTCTAAACCGCACGGCACACACGTGAAACCCCAAGTCATTCTCATCTTATTCCAAAGTATACCATCACCACCACCACCACCATCACCATCGGCCCATATACGTCCCACTGCTGGGCACGGGCCTCCTCTACAACTGAGAGGGTTTAGGCCTTAGTCCACCACGCTGGCCTAGTGCGGGATGGCGGACTACACACCT
This sequence comes from Hemaris fuciformis, assembly GCA_907164795.1. NCBI lineage: Eukaryota > Metazoa > Arthropoda > Insecta > Lepidoptera > Sphingidae > Hemaris > Hemaris fuciformis. Next base: position 8,387,165 of record OU015457.1, on the reverse strand, counting down.
AAGAAATTCCTAAGAACTTTTAGGTGTGCAGGTGTTATCACGATGTTTTCCTTCACCGTTAAAGCAAGTGATGATTCATTGTGATTCATAGTACGAGTAAATGTATGCGAACAAAAACGCAAATTAATTACCAATTAAATTCATTTAATTCAGTTGGCGAAGTAAAATAGTCAATCTTCATTTTATATTGATTAATTTGAGACGACTTCAATAATGCATGATCTGACATGTCCCTAGTGAAATATCTCAAATCTTCATTTGTTTGTTCGTCACAGACACTTGTAGCAGTGGCGGTACTTCCACAGAAGCCCAAAAGCGTCATACGTTAATTGTGTAATGTCTAGTTTATAATTGTTTGTTGTCGGGTCAGTATATTCTCATTTATATGTCAAATTGCTTTTGTTAAATAAAGATTTAAAGCTTAAAGATTATTCAGAATTTTGTAAGGCAAGCTGGGCTTTTGGGCTTCTATGGAGGTACCGCCACATGAAATTACCACTTCTGGGGTCAAAATATGACAAGCTTTATCTGTTAATTTTGAGCTAATATTTATACATACATACATACATTTTTAATTATTGGAATAAATAAATTATTAATTATTATACATAACTTTATGTTTGTATTCCCCGAAGGGGTAGGCAGAGATGCATATCGCATCCATACTTCATCAAGTATGTACCAGTCTCATTTAAAAGCGACCCTATTGCCGATTTTTGGTCACATTTCCAGACTTAGTGCTGCTACTGAGAATTTCCTAATGGAAAAACTTGATAACACTGCTCGACCCTGGAATCGAACCCAGGACCTCTAGATCTCACGGCACATACTTGTACCCAGAGACTACGAGTCAGTCTAATATTTATTAACAGACTATTTATAATTAGCGAACAATTTTATGAGTATTTTTGAATTTGATAACCAGACTGAAGAAATTTCAAAAGACTGCGACAAGATGAAGATAGTGTCCATTTCTGGAATTTATACGGGTAGAGAGAAGCCGATTTATATTTGTTACAGTACTATCTAACTTAACCCATTAATGATTTCATCTGACGATCAAAGCCGTCACGACTTCAATTCTAAATCAACATCAACTAGAATGCCTAAAAAGTCTTACAAATTTGAGCATCAACAAAAAAGCATTGAGTAATTCAAAGAGGTTAATTAATGATGCGCCTTCACAGCGCTTTATTGATCTATAATTATATATGTTTAAGCACGAAGGTTACCCTGAGGCGGAATTATATGGAGTAAGGCCTATCCCAAATAAAGGTATTTTAAATTGCAGTAACATCACGACTTTGAAAACTCATTCGCGCCTAACGAAACAATTCTCAACGGTTTTAGATCGTATCTTTACCGCAGCATCATGTTATGTGTGTGTTCACAATGAATTATTATATACTTAAACGGTAAAGGAAAACTTTGTGAGGAAACCTGCACACGCTAAAAGTTCTTAGGAATTTCTTAGGTGTGTAGTCCGCCAACCCGCACTAGGCCAGCCTAAACCCTCTCGGTTGTAGAAGAGGTCCGTGCCTAGAAGTGCAACGTATAGGGGCTGATAATGATTATTGTGTAATGATGAGCAACAAGCAGTGGAATCGGATGCCAGAGCACATACATATAATTCTTCTTTTATACCCATTTAAGCGATGTATGACATTCTCTTCTCTTCTGACCAGAAGAGAAGTGCCTTTTGGCGGGTGACCACCCGCAAAAAGAACCTGCCCATATAACCATTTTGTTAAGGAATGCTCTTTAAAGACTTTTTCAGTACTATAGAGAAGTCAGGGAGGGGTCCCTCTTCCCTCTTCTAGTAAACAAGAAATTTCTACGACCAGATCATTTTTATTTAATAAAATAAATAAATACACCCAACAGCCACATAACTGTCCCCACAGATACAAGTCTTGTGTCGTGAGTATCAGAAACTACGAGAGACTACGGTCTCACAAACACCCACACCCTAAACAAATATTTGTGGATCACACAAAGATTTCCCTCTGTGCGGGGATTGAGTCGGCGGCCTCTCGTTTTTTTTAAAGGGCAAAGTTGGCCCTATCCTATAGAATCAACAGCGGCACGCACAGTATTGACGCCGAGCAATGAAGCTCAGCGAATCTAAGGGGTCCTAAATTAGTCATAATCCCGCAACGAAGTTAATCAGAAAGACAAATAAAGGAGGAGTTGGAAAACAAAGAGTTGTCCACTTCCCTTCACAGCAAAGCGTTCACCGTTCAGCAGCCTCTCGTTCCACAAGCCGGTGTCTAACCAACTGGAGTTGTACTCTTCAATACCGATATTTCCGCCATTACAAATTGCATAAAACAGTTGAAGGCTCCGGCAGAAAACAATTACAACCACGCCATCAATCATAAAGAATTAATTAAGCAAACAGAATTGCTTTGAGCATACATTTATAACGCAAGGAAATATTGATTATCTTCATCAAACATCTTGATTACTCGTCAAGTTGACAGCAGCATCAGATACGCCAACCAAAGGCCACGGGTTCGGTTCTCGGTCTGTTTTTGGGTGATTTAGGAAGTTCTTAGTAGCAGCACGTAGTCTGAAGTAAAGAGGCCATTTTCTACATGACTGAAAAGTCAACAATCATTCTGCCATTAATTAAAACAGTTATAATAATGTTTTAGTCTCATGATCTGAAGAATCAAGTTCTTGGCGGTCAAGGTTCAAATCCCAGGCACACATTGACTTTACAAAGCATACCTACCTACTTTGCCTTCTCACATTCCATCCGAGACCGCCTATTGTTCCACTTTTTATTGATAAGGTCTATGTAAATAACTGTATAAAAGTGGGTATCAATAAAGAGTTATCTATTTATTTAACAACTAAGTACTTAAAAACAGAAGCATTACATACAATTTCGCAAATAAAGTGATGCTGTAACGCTTCTTCGCGTGCAATTATTTCGACCGCAGTTAAATGTATGTACAACTGTTATTAAAACATAAAACGCGTTGAATCGAGGCTATTTCTCATCGCAGTTCCAAGGACTAGTGTGTAATAAGCAGCTAATATGTATGAAGCTGTCTTGTTGGTCCAGCGAACTGCATTGCGTACAAAACGTACATACATAAACTCACGCCTGTATTCCCCGATGGGGTAGGCAGAGGTGCATTTCTGCACACACATTTCGCCACGTATGTATCAGTCCCACGTAATAGGGGGCGAACCTATTGCCGTTTTTCGGGCACATTTCCAGACTTCGTGCTGTTACTGAGAATTTCCTAATGGAAAAACCCAATAACACTTTGCCCGACCCGGGAATCGAACCCAGGACCTCTAGATCGCACGGCACATACTTGTATCACGAGACCACGAGGCAGTTTAAATTATTGTGGTAAACTATTTTAGAAAAGAGAAACACTAGAGTTTCTTACCCGTTTTTCTCTAGGGATGACTGCCCTTAACTAAATAATAAAAATAATTCTAAGTGCTTAAATTTGATGGATTCACTATAGTGGTTCATAATGGCTAAAAATCACGAAATATCACCAGGGGTGTAATCAGATATTACGTGTATTTATTCTTTCGTCTAACATGCTATTTCTAATCCGGAAAGCAAACAAACAACCGGTAAGCTTTCTGTCTAGATATTTTTATCATAGTCCTTAATTTGAGAATAAAATTAGATTATAGGTACTTTATATCTGTGTTTAATAATAATATTCTAGAAATTTCATTATTCTTTGTAGGTACTAAAATACACGTGCTTATGGGTGGGGGTGTTTGGGGTTACTTCTGAACCTAACCACGTATCACCAAGGTGGAAGGAGGGGGAGGGGCTTTAAAATTGCAAAAAAAAAACCGTCACCTGATTAATGGACGGCCCCTAACTGCGCCAAGGAGGCTGTCAATGAAAACGACTCGATAAGAAAAACTCAAGGCCATTATAAAGTCAAATTAAGGTTATGGCTATGGTTATTGAGTCGCCGTCGTCAAACCCTAGGCACACACCTCTGACTTTTCGAAGTTATGTGTGTATTCATAAAGAATTATCACGTACTTTAACGGTGAAGGAAAACATCGTGATGAAACCTGCACACCTAAAAGTTTTTAGGAATTTCTTAGGTGTGTAGTCCGCCAACCTGCACTAGGCCAGCGTATTGGACTGAGGCCTAAACCCTCTCAGTTGTAGATGAGGCCCGTGCCCAGCAGTGGGACGTATATGGGCTGATGATGATGAAGGTTATGGTACCAGATCGAAGCCTGAGTCACATTGTGTTATTGCGTTTTCTGTTGGAAAATCTAAATAGGGAGTCCAGATATACTCATAAAGATAATAGAATCGATTGCCTATTACGTGATTTTAACATGGCTGGAGAATCGCGGATGTATAAATGCACTCCTACCCACCCTTTAGTGGATATAGGTGTAAATATGTGTGTATAAACATCATAGAAATTACAACTTAATATTTCACTATTCACTTTCATCGCCCTTAATCATTATTCAAGCAATACTGTCAATAAATCATGAAGTTAAAATACAATTTGTAATGTCTAATACAGGAAATAGCTCTTGAATAACAGTTATCGTTTTAAACCAAACATTCCGGCTTTTAGGAGTTACCTGCGTAGTTCTGCGTGGGTAGAAGTAAATGACTCATAAACGATGACGGCAAACATCGAGAAAAAAATCTATATCTATGTGCTCAGAACATTAAGTTGTAGTGAAATACACCCAACAGTCACATACATAGTTCTGATCCTACACTTATATACTAGTCTTGTGTCGTGTATCAGAAACTACGAGAGACTTTTCGCTCTCACAAACACGCAGACCCGAAACAAATACTTGTACATTACACAAACATTTGGGAATTAATCCTACTTCTTTCAATCGCTCCTTAAATTAATGTTGCTGCGGTTTCTAATCCCTCTATTAAAGGGTTTTTTTTACACTCATTGAGAGATATATGGTACCTATAAGCAGTGGCGGTTGTTCCATAGAAGCCCAAAAGCGTTACACGTTAATTTGTAATGTATAGTTTATAATTGTTTATTATGGAGTCAGGATATCCTCGTTTATATGTCAAATTGCATTTATTACATAAATATTAAAAGCTTAAAAATTATTATTCGGAATTTTAAAGGGCAAACTGGGCTTTTGGGCTTCTCTGGAAGTACCGCCACTGCATATAAGTAGATATCTTAGGTGTGATCATAAACCCACAGGCCAGGTTCCTTTGGAAGTCATTTTGAGAGTCCTATGTTCAGCAGTGGACTTCCAACGGCTGATGGATGGATGGATCGCAAACCCGTACTAGGCCACCGCATTGGACTATGGCCTAAACCCTCTCAGTTGTAGAGGAGGCTCGTGCCAGGCAGTCAGGCGTATATGGGCATATATCCATACAATTATTATGCGAAAGTAACTCTGTCTGTCTGTTACGCTTTCACACATAAACCATTGGACCGATTTAAATGATTTTTGGCACGGAGGTAAATAGAACCTTAAGATATACATAAATAGGATATATACAATATTATAGAACTGCGCCCCGGTGGCATCGGGCCCCATAGCTTGTAGAAATTATGCATAGAAATTTATGTCCATTTCAATACGAGAACTATTTATACCTCATGACAGCTTAAGCTGGTATCTTTTAAACTCGTCAAAGCATTTTATTTATGACAGATTTTACGGTGCGGACTCACGATCAATTCTTGACCAAGAAATTTCCATAATAGTGTGTTTGATTCATATTGTTTTCTTATATTAATAAAAACATCACGCAGCTTCATTCTGAAACAGATAAATACATAATTACATACAATATAATCTCATCCACATTTTGCCAATTGATTTTTTGTTCCACGTTCCGAACTCAGAGCTGCTACTAACTAGCTGCTACTTCCTAATTAAAAAAACCCGATGACACTTTGCCCGACCCGGAAATCAAACCTAGAGCCTCTAGATCGTACAGCACATACTTGTACATACATTGAATTTTATTAAGCGATCCAGTAATTATAAATTTATACAGTTACAAATCTGATGGCAGGCATATTTCTACCGTAACTAGAAAAAGATGGACAATATTGACGTCATCGTTATTAAGAATACGGGTGTGCGAGAGAGATAGCAAGATGTCTCAACTGCCCACCTATTACTAATTTTAAAACATTAACTATGGTTTCATTTTTCATCCAATCTCGATGATTTTTGCACAGATTTTATGTTTGTTATAGGGTAGTTATGTACAAAATTGATCTTTGGAATAATGAAATTGGAAAAGGCATAAATTCATAATATGGTACAAGATTTTTAATTTCTTTTTAAGTAGTCCATAACTATTCAAAGTAAATCTGGTTAGATAAGACCTAAACTAGGTCATAAACTGTCTCAGTTTTTAAGGAGGTCCTTGCCCAGCAAGTGGATGTATAGAGGTTGATACTACATAAGTGGCGGTACTTCCATAGAAGCCCAAAAGCCCAGCTTGCCTGACAAAATTCCGAATAACAATCTTCAAACGTTTAATCTTTATTTAACAAAAGCAATTTGACATATAAATGAGAATACTTTGACCCCACAATAAACAATTATAAACTAGACATACACAATTAACGTGTAACGCTTTTGGGCTTCTATGGAAGTACCGTCATTGATATACCTACATATATACAGATACAACTACTGCCTCGTGGTACAAGTATGTGCCGTGCGATCTAGACGTCCTGGCTCCGATTCCCGGGTCGGGCAAAGTGGTATTGGGTTTTTCCATTTGTAAATTCTCGGTAACAGCACGGAGTCTGGAAATGTGCCCGAAAAACGGCAATAGGCTCGCCCTCTATAACGTGGGACTGATACATACCTGGCGAAATGTGGGTGTAGAAATGCACCTCTGCCTACCCCTTCGGGGAATACAGGCGTGAGTTTATGTATGTATGTACAACTATATATTATCCCATACTATAATTCCTCCGCTCATGCGTACCAACATTAAGGATAATTAAAATTGATTACACTTAACTATTCAAATCAATTCTATATTAATGTTATCCGATTATTTAAGATTAGTCGAAGATATTAATAATCAAATGCGTTCTCGATTCATTCCAACCATTTCAATGATCCGATGAGTTTTCGACAGGTTTAAATCCGCTATATGATTTTATGCTTGCATTTAAATTATCTTCTATCTTCGCTTGGGTTGATCTCAAATTCTACAACTTTTTTGATTAAAGTGCAGATAAATCATCATCATCATCATCAGCCCATATACGTCCCACTGCTGGGCACGGGCCTCCCCTACAACTGAGAGGGTTTAGGCCTTAGTCCACCACGCTGGCCTAGTGCGGGTTGGCGGACTACACACCTAAGAAATTCCTAAGAACTTTTTTTAGGTGTGCAGGTTTCATCACGATGTTTTCCTTCACCGTTAAAGCAAGTGATAATTCATTGTGAATACACACATAACCGAAAAGTCAGAGATGTGTGCCTGGGGTTTGAACCCGCGACCGCCGAGATTCTCGACTGCGCGCCTAAACCTCGAGGCCATCACTGCTTTAAAAACCGTTAACCGATAAATAACCGTTTTAAAAACTATCTAATGACTGAGTCTTTGATCTCATGGTATATCAGCATCATCATCATCAGCCCATTTACGTCACACTGCTGGGTACGGGCCTCCTCAGCAACTGAGAGGGTTTAGGTAAGGCCACCACTGCAGAAACCACTTTAACCACCATTTAATTTCGTATTCAATAAAGTGTAAAAAAGACCTTCATTATGCATGACATTTTCCATCCATCCATCCATCAACTCGCAGAGATTCCTGATCACACTTTTCTTCATTTTGTTAGCCAGGGTATGTACATACTTTGACACATACATACATACATAACCTCACGCCTGTATTTCCCGAAGGGGTAGGCAGAGGTGCATTTCTGCACCCACATTTCGCCAGGTATGTATCAGTCCCACGTAATAGGGGCGAGCCTATTGCCGTTTCTCGGGCACAATTCCAGACTCCGTGCTGCTACTGAGAATTTCCTAATGGAAATACCCAATAACACTTTGCCCGACCCGGGAATCGAACCCAGGACCTCCAGATCGCACGGCACATACTTGTGCCGCGAGACCACGAGGCAGTCTTACTTTGAATGCAGCTATTTATAGTACCAACAGTACTATTGGTGGGACAAGTCTAGTTTCTTGAAATAAGTAATATTTTAGTAGTAGTAGTAATTATTTTATATGTGGATCGGAAGAAAAACTAATTGAATGCGATTTGAATTAAGGATTTTCTTAAAAAGGTCTGAATACGAAATTAAAGTTATAGGATAAGTCATATCGCTCCTTTAACGGTGGTGGAAAACATCCAGAGGAAATATGTTTGCTTGAATTTCTCCACGTGATTATATCAAGTGTTAAGTCCACCAACTGCATTAAGCCAATATGTTGGACCAAGGCCAAAGTACAGAGAGCCTAGCGCATTGTCATGTAACAAACATCTAAGTCAAAAACACATTTATAATTAACAAGGTTTAAAGATGCTCTTGAAGTCGTGATGGCCTCGAGGTTTAGGCACGCGGCCGAGAATCTCGACGGTCGCGGGTTCAAACCCCAGGCACACACCTCTGACTTTTCCAAGTTATGTGTGTATTCACAATGAATTATCACGTACTTTAACGGTGAAGGAAAACATCGTGATGAAACCTGCACACCTAAAACTTCTTAGGAATTTCTTAGGTGTGTAATCCGCCAAACCGCACTAGGCCAGCGTGGTGGACTAAGCCCTAAACCCTCTCAATGGTAGAGGAAGCCCGTGCCCAGCAGTGGGACGTACATGGGCTGATGATGATGAAAGATGCTCTTCAATTAACTACGACATTAAATGCAAAAAATTGCTAGTCAAAAGCATAATTTAACCATCTATCTACCGTGCTATGGGCGTTTCGTGATCATATTATGGCGATTCGTAATCAAACCTACGCCGGAAATGGCGTAACTTTTATTAATCTTTATTAAATATGAAATGTAATTTTATGTTTGTGTAATAAAGGAATTTTACGTGCGAGAATCTCAGCGGTCACAGGTTCGAACCCCAGGCACACACCTCTGACTTTTCCAAGTTATGTGTGTATTCACAATGAATTATCACTTGCTTTAACGGTGAAGGTAAACATCGTGATGTAACCTCCACACCTAAAAGTTCTTAGGAATTTCTTAGGTGTGTAGTCCGCCAACCCGCACTAGGCCAGCGTAGAGGACTAAGGCCTAAACCCTCTCAGCTGTAGAGGAGGCCCGTGCCCAGCAGTGGGACGTATTTAGGCTGATGATGATGTAGTCCGCCTACCCGCACTAGGCCAGTGTGGTGGACTAAGGCCTAAAGCAGGCCTAAATCAGCTGTAGATTAGACCCGTGCCCAGAAGTTGGACTATATGGTGATAATGATGATAGTGATTTGACATTTTATAGATTCAAAAATATTTCATTTAATTAAATAAAGCAAACGAAACTGCGTGTGTGAATAAGTTAGAATTCAATTATACAAGATGATCTGTTTAAGTCGGTAGCGGGTCACGACATGTCGATCAAGTCTAAAGCACGGAGCTATTTAACCATACCGTATTTCACAAGCGATCCTTGATCCGCTTTTTTGCGTGAAACGAGAGTGAAAATAACTTACCGTCACGCCGTATCTTCGGGGGATAGGCAGATTAACACACCAGTGAGATTATATTAATCATCATCAGCCCAACTACGTCCCACTGCTGGGCACCGGCCTCCTCTACAACTTTAGGTTTAGGCCTTAGTCCACCACGCTGGCCTAGTGCGGGTTGGCGGACTACACACCTAAGTAATTCCTAAGAACTATTTAGGTGTGCAGGTTTTATCACGATGTTTTCCTTCACCGTTAAAGCAAGTGATAATTCATTGTGAATACACACATAACTTCGAAAAGTCAGAGGTGTGTGCCTGGGGTTTGAACCTGCGACCGCCGAAATTCTCAACCGCGCGCCTAAACCTCGAGGCCATCACTGCTTCTTATATAAATCAGTAAATATTTATATTCTTCATCATTAAATCTTTATGTACGTAACATTTTATGAGATTAATAGTGTATAATTTTTGTTAAGGTCCGTGAAATTAAACAAAAACCCAAAAAAAAATTAAAAAAAGTTTTCCTTACAACCACATCCATTTAATATCTATGTTTGTTAGGAAATCGTAAATATTTTTTTGTCGGGATTTTTTTACGCCAATGGATTTGTAATCACCGTAGCTATTACCTGCCTTAGTTACCGATCACGGTCTGAATACACCCTGTATACATAATTAAGCGCTTAGTCTTGTCTATGTACATTACATAATCAGCACACATACGTCCCACTGCTGGGCACGAGCCTCTTCTACAACTGAGAGTTTAGTCCTTAGTCCACACTGCATTTCGAACTTCCGTTTTGCTGTTTTGTTTTTCTAAATTCTACGTAATTGTGGGCGAGTCTTTTGACGTTTCCATTCTCGGTCTCCGTACTCTACTAAGAATTTCCGGATGAAAATACTCAATAACACTTTGCCAGACCCGTAAATTCTAGATCGCACCGCATTTGTACCGTGACCACGAGGGAGGTCGACACGAGTTTTGTTTCTTAGTATAATTCATCATCAGCCCATATATGTACGTCCCACTGTTGGACCAGGGCCTCCTCTACAACTGAGAGGATTTAGGCCTTAGTCCACCACTAGGCCAGCGTGGTGGCCCCCTATTATGTGGACTAAAACACTATTGGCTAAATGTGGGTGCAGAAATGCACCTTTGCCTACCATTTCGGAGAATACAGGCGTGGGTATGTATGTATTTCAGTATGGGAATCAAACTCGTGGTCTCTAGTAACATAACTGGGATCTTAACCTCTAAACCACGACGGCGTCAATCAAATAAAATATTAAAACCAGCTAAAATATTAAGAAATATAAAATTAGCAAAATATAGAAGCGTCAGTTCCGGCATTTGAAAGCAATCGCTGATCGCAATTACGTTTGACCTGCATAATAATCACGACTGGCGAGGCAACTTGTTTGTTTTGGATCGATCAATTTAAAGATAGTGTTTTACGTAATATCTTTTACATCATTAGCATTATCCTAAATTGCGAAGCGTGAAGACCTAAGTTCGCTTCTCAGTTGTGCCTTTACTGATGTTTAAAAAAACACGACTACGCCGGGTTCGTTATCCAGGTCAAGCAAAATTTTTGTGAGTTTCTAAAGCAAGTTATTTTCTAATTTCACCGTGTTAGCGAATCTAGCTTATAGTTATGCAAGATATCGTGTTTTTTTTTAGAGTATTAAAGTTTTTTTTTAATAAATACACCCAAAGGCCACATACATAGTTCAGACCCCACACTAACATACAAGTCTTAGTTCATGGGTTTTAGAAACTACAAGAGACTTTTCAGTCTTACAAACAGCCAGACCTGAAACAAATATTTGTTTCGAACCCGCGGCCTCCCGTTTCACGAGCTGATAACTAGCATACTATGCTACGGTGCTGTCTATTAGGAATTTACATTAGGTATTAACAATGATAGCACGGAGTCTGGATATGAGCCGAAAACGGCAACAAGCTCTTATTGCTAAAGACTCCAAAAATCGGCGAAACGAGTGCAGAAGTTGACATCCCCGTGGCGCAGTTGGCTAGACACCAGCTTGCGAAACGAGAGGCCGCGGGTTCGATCCCCGCACCGAGACAAATGTTTGTGTGATCCACAAATATTTGTTTCGGGTCTGGGTGTTTGAGACCGAAAAGTCTCTCTTAGTTTCTGATACCCACAACACAGGACTTGTATCCTAGTGTGGGGTCAGAACTATGTATGTGACTGTTGGGTGTATTTATTTATTTATTTATAAATGCATATCTGCTTAGGTAGTAACGGACGCACCCAAAAAAGCTCCAATTTAGCTAGATCTAGTAGATAGGGTAAAATCTGTGATCGTGTGATGAGCGGCGTGTCTGTGACGACCTTGCTCTGCATACAGGATCCATTACGCCACGATTACCATCGATTGTCATAAGTGGCGGCTCGTGGCGTTGCGAAACGAATGCGAAACGATAGGGATGCGATTATCGATGGTGAGCGATTAATCGATATGAAATGAAATAATATTATTGAATCTATAAAATGTCAAATATACATAGATTCAGTCATTTTAAAATTTAGTGTACCAGCCTGTTCGGAAGTCATTACTAGATAAAAACTCTAGTTACTCTTTTCAAATCAAGAAATACTTAGTTTACAATATTGATACAAATATTACATTTTCTTTTGTGAATACACACATAACTTCGAAAAGTCAGAGGTGCATCCTTGGGGTTTGAACCCACGACCGCCGAGATTATCGACTACTCGCCTAAACCTCATAAAGCCATCACTACTGTACACACAATAATGAAAATCAGTTAAATTCCTAAAGCTGCGTCAAAAGATCATTGCAGTATCGATAACATACATAACCTGCGCCTGTATTCCCCGAAGGGGTAGGCAGAGGTGCATTTCTGCACCCACATTTCGCCAGGTATGTATCAGTCTCACGTAATAGGGGGCGAGCCTATTGCCGATTTTCGGGCACATTTCCAGACTCCGTGCTGCTACTGAGAATTTCCTAATGGAAAAACCCAATAATTTTTTTCCCGACCCGGGAATCGAACCCAGGACCTCTAGATTGCACGGCTCATACTTCAACTTCTTCGTTCTCAGTCAAGTACTACTACTATAGGTAAGTATACTACTTCCAGTATCGATAAATGTATTTACTCGTATATTGCAACCCTATTGGACCGTGTCGAGACGCGAACATTATCCATAATTAGCGCCATTGTGGAGTTCGTATAGTGCACAATAAACTTGTACTTTTGATAAAAGTAACACTAATACTATTCAATTAAAGTAGGTTTGAGAGGCAGGAGTTGCAAGGTCAGTTGTTAATTGTTATGCTCGCGCTTATATACTTGACAGGGTAGTAGCAGGCAGTGGCGGTACTTCCATAGAAGCCTAAAAGCGTTACACGTTAATTGTGTAATGTCTTGATTATAATTGTCTATTGTGGGGTAAGGATATTCTCATTTATTTGTCAAATTGCTTTTGTTAAATAAAGATTTAAAGCTTAAAGATTATCCTTCGGAATTTTGTGAGGCAATTGGGGCTTTTGGGCTTCTATGGAAGTACCGCCACTTATACCTACCCCTTCAAGGACAAAGGAGAAACGTGTAGGTCTAAACCAGTAATTCCCAAAGTGGTTTAGGCGGACCCCCAGGGGTCCACGGGAGACTCGACGGAGGTCCACGTTGGGCGTGACAAAAATGGGAGTCCACAATCAGAAGCGGGGATCCATGAAAATTAATTTGGTTTCGAACTAAAATGTTGGCTTGACTTCTATCAATAAAGGCAGATAATATTTTAAGAAGCTCAGCGACTGTTACTTGTAAAAACTTGCATATTCAATAATCAGTACATCGCGTCTTGTTTTTTTTTTGGATATTTGGAAATTGGTAGCAATGTAGCTGCAGGGGGTCCACCGAATCCATCAACATTTTGAAAGTGGTCTATAAAACAAAAGGGTTTGGGAACCTCTATACACATATAAGCATCGCACATCTGTAAGTAGCTAATAATTGAACAAGTGGAACATTTCTCTGAGCCTGCGTTGGCTAACTTATCGTGAGCAGACCGTTCCGCCTTACATATGCATCGGTTATGCCGCAAGAGCTGAATTACGAGCGGTAGCGGATTTAACAGAATCATACATATATAAAAAACGGTGTAGGAAAACATCGTGATGAAACCTGCACACCTAAAAGTTCTTAGGAATTTCTTAGGTGTGTAGTCAGCCAATCCGCACTAGGCCAGCGTGGTGGACTAAGGTCTGAGTTCTTAGTTGTAGAGGGGGCCCGTGCCCAGCAGTGGGATGTATATGGGCTGATGATGATGATGATGATGATACATTTCTACGCATTTCTTAAAAAAAGCTACTAAAAAGTCAGTGTATATCCCATTCTAAACTATGCGAAAAGTAAGTTTATAACATAGACCAAAATAGTTTCAAAGTTATTTCCACAATCACGAGCGCGCCATCAACTCGTCATCTGGTAATAACTCCCCTCCCTGACGCTAGATGGCACTAGCTGTCGAGACCTCGTGAAGGAAATTTCGTGAGCATATTGATCCAGAAAATGAATAGCTATTACTGTTTCTATTACGTTGTATGAAGCCGTAACGCAGATGAGACGCCAGTTTAATGAGAGGCCGCAGGTTCAATCACAGGAGGGAAATGTATGTGATCAAGAAATATTTGTTCCATTCTGGGTTTTTCTGAGAAAAAAATACACGTTTCACCAATGTGTCACGGTAACCTCGGGAAAAATGAATATTATCTATAGAAGACTGCCTCGTGGTCTCGCGGTACAAGTATGTGCCGTGCGATCTAGAGGTCCTGGGTTCGATTCCCGGGTCGGGCAAAGTGTTATTGGGTTTTTCCATTAGGAAATTCTCAGTAACAGCACGGAGTCTGGAAAAGTGCCCGAAAAACGGCAATAGGCTCGCCCCCTATTATGTGGGATTGCTACATACCTGGCGAAATGTGTGTGCAGAAATGCACCTCTGCCTACCCCTTCGGGGAATACAGGCGTGAGTTTATGTATGTTTGTATGTATGTATCTATAGAATTAGTAATAGTTCAGAGTAATTCAATTCATTTCTTACCATAAACAAAAGACTCCGTGGATCCGCAGGTTCGATCCACAATTCAATTTTTTTTATGATTCGTAACTAGTATTTGCTTTTCTAATCTGGGTTTCTAATATAGACACGACTTGTTAGGTTGTTCTTAATTGGCGTCACAGTGTATCTATGGGACTTTTGGTTTTATTTACTTTCAGTGCAAGTACTTATTAAGACTATTTATTTAATGTTTATTGTGGCTTTGAGGTTTAGGCGCGCGGTCGAGAGCCTCGGCGGGCGCGGGTTTAAGCTCTAGGCACACACCTCTGAATTTTCGAAATTATTTGTGTATTCTTAATAAAAAGTCACGTACTTTCGTCGTGAAGGAAAACTGAAGAAACCTGTGCACCAAAAAAGTTGTTAGAAATTTCTAAGGTGTGTAGTCCTTCTACCCGCACTAGGCCAGCGTGGTGGACTGAGGCCTAAACCCTCTCAGTTGTAGAGGAGGCCCGTGCCCAGCAGTGAGAGGTATATAGACCGATGATGATATTCAATTTTATGAGAACTAAAGTAGACATGATATAGCAAAGCACGAAAAGTGAAGTGAGAAATGGTTATAATAAAAAATGGGATAGCTTCATAATTATTTATTAAATGTTTTGAATCACAGTCTACAATAATTATTCGTTTATAAAATCACAATAATTAAAAAATAATAACATTTATTCGGTGAATAATTTGTTACGTTATAATTTAATGTAACATTAATATAAAGTAGGCAGGATCGCTCACAAGAGTTATCACACAGGCGGAAAAACGCTGCGTTTTTAAAAACGCGGTCCAGCCGCTCCACAACCGCCTTAAGTTCCTATATTTGTTCATTTGTTACAAATATATTTTTCGCGTAAATTAATTCGAGGAAACGCACAAATTCGATGATGGAAAAAGTGGACGTTCTTCAATTCAATTTACGGAGAAACTTAGACACCTTCCAAGAAAACCGCAGCGTTTTTATTACGTAGTGCGTATGCCCTTAACAAATATACGCTTAATGTTAAGAGGAACATCCAGTTTAAGTATACTTGACGCTTACGATGTGTTTTTCTAAGTGATTATCCGGCCTGAAACAAAAATAATCATTTAATTATTTGAATACCGACATCTATCGGGGAATAGAAGAATTACAAAATTTAAGAATAGTTTTCACAACAAAATAAATTCAGCAACTCCCGTAGGGTTATTTTCAATTGTATTTATATTTAGTAAATTGTCATTATTGAAATAAAACTTATTGAATATTACCTTAATATCACAACTTTGTACGATGAACAAAAAAACTTCTTTACAATATTATACGTAGTGGCCAAGTAGGTACCTATATTAACGCTAAAACCTTTACTAAAATGTGTCTGTCTCTTTTAACTGTCGCTTTTTCGTTACACCGACTTTCAAGTCGCAACGATGCTAAAGAAGTTTTCACTTCAAAAATCTACATTATTACAGGCATTAATAACATCTTAATACAAATTTTATACCACTCACTTTAGCAGGATAGACGAACGTTTTAGCAAGTTGGGAGCCGAAGACGTTGGTGGCGCGACACGTGAACTCGCCCATGTCGGACCAACGCAGTGAAGAGATCATCAACTCGCCTGATCTTAGTACCTAAGAGACAATTACAAATATATTAGCATCCAATCACATGTCTCGGTACCAGTGGCAGTACTTCCATAGATGCCCAAAAGCCCAGTTTGCCTTTTAAAATTACAAATAATATATTTTCGGCTTGAAATTTTTATTTAACTAAATCAATTTGTTAAATAAAGACCCCATAATAAGCAAATATAAACTAGACATTACACAATTAACGTTTAACGCTTTTGGGCTTCTATGGAAGTCCCGCCACTGCTCGGTACGTAAACGGTAGTAAAGAACAGCTTTGTGACATGTCTATGACATCATAGTCTTTCATATCTTATGCATGTCTACAAATCTCCATTTGACCAGCATCATCATCATCAGCCCATATCCGTCCCACTGCTGGGCACAACTCCTCTACAACTGAAAGGGTTTAGGCCTTAGTCCACCACGCCTAGTTCGAGTTTTTACCAGCATGACCCATTAAAAATACCATTAGGTACCTCTTATACCAGAACATTGAACAAGGATATTCTCGTGATGAAATTACCTTCATCCTGGGATCCTTCTTGACGTGGGCTCCTTTGTTATCAATCCAGGTGATGTGCGGTCTGGGATGGCCCTTCACACGGCAAGGGAGCACGATGTTGTTGCCAATAACGTCGAAATACGATTTGTAGGAAACCACGATCCGAGGCTTGAGTGGGTACAGTTTGATGCGCTCTGACAGCTCGGTGCTGCCATCTGTTGGGGAATTGATTACATTTTTTAAACTATAAATTACTGTAACATGGTTGGTTTTCAAATAATTTATGATTAATATATTATTTACAGCCGTTTTGACATTTCTTTAAAGTTGTTTTAAGATAAAACATTTAGAAACTTAAGCACTACTTGCCAAAAGATGTCGCTAGTTTGTACTGTTATTGAATAATGAAATAAACTTACCGGTACTGTAAACGAGAGTAGTAGCCCTTCCAGTCTTTACTCCAGTTGTCACAAGACACGTGTACTCATCAGCAGTGACAGTCCTTGTGACGAGGAGAGTTGACGATATCCTGCCTAGTGAGGTCGGGTTCCTGCCTATCAACTCATTTGCTTCTATATCATACTGAAAAAAAAACAATAATTTAATGTTTGTGTCAGTACGCTGATGCTGACGCTAGATGGCGCTGGATAAAGATATCTGTTCCGTTTCAGTTTAAATTTGGGGTACATGAGTTTGAGATTCTTTTATCAGTATTTCTGAAAGTTGGGCTTCTTTTCTTTAAACATTGACAAGGCATAATGTAACGCATCGGACTAACACTATTTGCTAGAAAATAAAACTTTATTTTTGAAATTCTTAAGTTTGCGGTTAGATTATAAGTAAATTACACACATACACAGTACACGTCTTATTCTCAAAGTCAATTCTATACTCTGGTCTCAAAGCTTTCGCTCACTAGATGGCGCTGTTAAGCCTATAAAAAATAGAAAGGATACCGTTAATTTTGGATCGGTTTGAAGTTATTTATGTTTAAATATCGTCATTTCTTAAATAAAGCTATAAGACCACTACTTTATATATATATAATAAAAAATACCTCATAAACTGGTGCATCGTTCTTAAACCAATGTATAGATGGCGCTGGTCCTCCGACCGCCTCGCATGTTAGCTCTAGTGTGGTGCCCGGTACATGGGCATACGAAGCGTTTGGCCTCTGGATAATACTGAATATGTGGTGCGTTGTGTCATCTGCTTTCCTTTGTACTAGAAATAAACATAAAAGTTAGATGGCTTAACGTAGGATTTATTTATTTTTAAAATAAAATACAGTCACGAAATGTGATTTTTTTATCGCAAAATACGCTTTTACGCATTGCGTGACTGATATTAAAGAACGAATTAATAACAATTTAAATAGGAGTATTAATTCTGTACGATAACGTCGATGATTTTCTAAAAGAGTCGTGCCAAGATGGTTTAGGCCAGTAATTCCCAAAGTCGTCCAGGGGTCCACGGGAGACTTGACGGGGGTCTACGTTGGGCATGACAAAAATGGGGGTCCACAATGAAAATTATTTTGGTTTGACTTCTCCTATCTATAGGCAGATAATATTTTAAGAGGCTCAGCGACTGTTACTTGTAAAAACTTGCATATTCCATAATCAGTTGTTTTTTTAGTAGATTTGGAAATAGGTAGTAATGTAGCCGCAGGGATCCACCGGATCCATCAAAATTTTGAAAGTGGTCTATGAAGCAGAGTTTTGGAACGTCTGGTTTAGGCTTTATAAGCGAATTTTAAACAGAATTGCACCTTTACCGTACTATTAAAAGCTACGTACAAATGTACATATGTCTCACCATTAGTTTCAATACTGTTGTCGACTTCCGACAGGAGTTTCATGTGTTTGTTGACGTTAGCGCAGCGGCAAAAGCCCAGCAGCGCTACGGCGAATAGCGGAACTAAATACATCTTCTAATACTGAGATTCAACGGGTAGGAATATTCTGGAACAAAGGAAAGTGAAAATTAATCGATAATTCAGTAAATAAGTATTAAAATTTAACATTGAGCTCCATTAAAAAAAATAGAACACAAATAATAATGTACTACATATCATAAATATATATAATTATATATTTAATTTAATAAATGAATGCCTCGTGGTCTCGCGTTACAAGTGTGTGCCGAGCGATCTAGAGGTCCTGGGTTCGATTCCCGGGTCGGGCAAAGTGTTATTGGGTTTTTCCATTAGGAAATTCTCGGTAACAGCACGGAGTCTGGAAATGTGCCCGAAAAACGGCAATAGGCTCACCCCCTATTACGTGGGACTGATACATACTTGGCGAAATGTGGGTGCAGAAATGCACCTCTGCCTACCCCTTCGGGGTATACAGGCGTGAGTTTATATATGTATGTAATTTAATAAATACGCGATAGATTAAATCATATCTAGCCTTTACTGATTTTGTCACACAAATCTTCACCTCTTTATTTACGCGAAATAGATTTTTCAATATATTCCGTGATTTAAAAGTTGATTAAATTTTAACCTTGCAGCAAGAATCATTTTAAGCAGACCTAATTAGGAAAGGATGCATAACATTATGACGTTGGCATTAAGTCGTTGACGTGTGAGAGAGATAGCAATATTTTAACACTATTCTCTTTCATTCATTTTTACTACAGATATTTTTACTTCATCATATTATCAACCCATATTCGTCCTACTGCTGGGCACGAGCCTCCTCTGCAACTGAGAGGATTTAGGTTTTAGTCCACCACGCTGGCCTAGTGCGGGTTGGCGGACTACATAACTAAGAAGTTCCTAAGAACTTTTAGGTGTGCAGGTTTCATCACGATGTTTTCCTTCACCGTTAAAGTAATTAATTCACTGAATACACATACACATAACTTGGAAATGTCAGAGATGTGTGCCTGGGGTTTGAACCCGCGATTGTCGAGATTCTCGATCGCGTGCCTAAACCTCGAGGCCATCACGATATTTTTACTTATTGCTACCGCAAAAATACCTGATTAATAAACCAAAAATTTTGCAACGGGGTAGATGACAAAAAATGTGACACCTACCTCATTACAATATCGACTACTAATACAACATCATTACCTGTCATAAAAAAATCGCCACATTCCATTGAAATGCTCAACGGGGAAGTTCCCAGTAAAAAACTTGGCGCCCCTAAGTGGCAGCAAAAAATACGATGTTTTTTGCCCCAACTGGGGTAGGGTTCTCGGAAGGGCCACTTACCCCGAGGAATTTGTACGGCTGTTGCTAGGCGGTGCGGCTTACGTACAATGTGGGGATGTTACGTCATACTATTCACGGAATTTCGGGGTAGTCCGCTAGAGGATTTTTTTTTTGGAGAAATACTATTTCATTTATGGTTACTTAATATATTAAAATATGGTTTTGATATTGTAATTCAGGTTTTAAATGACATTTTAATTGTAAAATTTAATTGGTAAAAAATAAATTGGATATGTTAGTGTTCCCTTTGCTAAGATATTACAAATAAATTATTATTATTCATTAAATAACAAGGCACTACATACCTAAGTGTAAGAAACATTAATATTTCAGTTTCATTCTGCTGTTTTTAATATTTTCGGCGTTCATATTTAAATAAGCAAATAAGTTTAATTTTATTCCGAAAACACCCCTTTTTGAAATCACTCGCTCTGAATGCAATATTAAAGAGGTCGAATATGACGTCACAGGCAAAATTAAGGATTGATAGTAGTTTTTATAATGTACACAACTTTTTCAGTGCAGTCTCAATAAGTGTAACTTATTTGTATAAATTAATGTTGGTTTTGTCATATCTATTTATTGTCTGTGTTTTACAAGTACATTGGGAGGAATTGCGGTAAAGTTTTGAGTATTAGACGCGTATTTAGCAATAAGAGGCGACCGTATTGCCGATATTAGCATTTCTAGACTCCGTATTGCTGTTGTGAATTTCATAATGGAAACCCTCTTTCAGACAGACCGATCAAAAAATCAGAAATAGGGATAATAGATATGGCGCAGCATATAGATATTTAAAGAATTTTTGGTGCTTCGGTTTCGTCTATAACAACTTTCAATATACAAGTATTTTCAACAGTACGTACGTATTAAAATCACACGCAATGTTTCACGGGAGTCTATAGTCGGCAACATATTAACGATTAGTAATCAAAGAATGTGATTACTAATGGACCGGCCATGTCTGTTGACGGTCGGACGGCCGGTGGAGCAGACAATTGTTGGAGTGGAGACCGCGCTTAGGCAGACGTAGTGTGGGACGTCCTGCAGCACGATGGTCCGACGACTTGAGAAAGGTGGCGGGTAGCGGATGGATGAGGGCTGCTCAAGACCGGGATGGTTGGTGCTCTCTTGGGGATGCCTACGGTCAGCAGTGGACGGCGATAGGCTGAGTATATAATAAAAGAAAAAAGCAAGTTTCTTGGGACTCAGCATAGCCTAGTTTTATAGTCAGTTTTTTTGAAGTTTATTGTCTCTGCTCCAGCGGCATAGGCGCAGACGATTGAAATGCTTTGGGTACGATTCTCGGGACATACTCGTAGCAACACGGAGTCTGAAAAGGCGGCTGTCAATTTTCGTCTCTATTACGAGCATATTTACGTGGTACGGAGATACATATGTGCTTGACAGCCCTGTGGCGTAGTTGGCTAGACTTGAGGCAACGAGAGGCCGCGGGTTCGGTCCCCGCACCGAGACAAATGTTTGTGTGTTCCACAAATATTTGTCTCGGGTCTGGGTGTTTGTGAGAGCGAAAAGTCTCTCGTAGATCAGAAACTACGACACAGGACTTGTATCCTAGTGTGGGGTCAGAACTATGTATGTGACTGTTCGGTGTATTTATTAATTATTTATGCTTACCCTATGGATGATACAGTCGTAAACTTTTATTTTATTTGAAAATCACGAATCATTTTGAAACACTTTTAAAGATTAAGAAGCACTCACTTTTTTTTTAATACATTAAAGCTTTTAAACCTTTTTCATGCGATTTGAATATTAAGTTCTTGTTTAAGTGCATACTTACTTTTAATCACATGTTTTAATTGGTTTTAATAGCCTTCATAACGCGGGTAGCGACTAGACTGTAAATTAAGGATCACGGGTTCGATCCCGTGGCGACAGTTTTTCGTACGATCGAAATATATTTTTGTCTTTGGGAGACCAGAAAGTAAATATTTTTGAATGAGCTACTAGAAAGTGACGAAAATGGTACCTCAGGGTACCTTTTTCAATGGAATGGTTTAAATACATTCAATTAGCATAGCGTGGTGGATTAAGGCCTAAACCCTATCAATTGTAGAGGAGGCCCGTGCCCAGCAACGGGACGTATATGGGCTGATGATGATGATAGGGCATTGCGACTATGTGTCAGCAATCAGCAATCGAACGAATTATGTTTGTCTGGTTGAACCAGAGGCTGATTTCGGGACGTCACATATTTGGGTCATGCCATGATCGTTATCCGGGAGGTTTCTAACTACACGCGAATTAGTAAATCATATTTGTAAATATATATGTTTATTTATATTGGGGAGACCCATGTCTAGCAGTGGCGGTGCTTCCATAGAGGCCCAAAAGCCCAGCTTGCCTCAAAATTCCGAATAATAATCTTTAAGCTTTAAATTTATATTTAACAATATTATAAATAAGAACTCTACTGCCTCGTGGTCTCGCGGTACAAGTATGTGCCGTGCGATCTAGAGGTCCTGGGTTCGATTCCCGGGTCGGGTAAAGTGTTATTGGGTTTTTCCATTAGGAAATTCTCGGTAACAGCACGGAGTCTGGAAATGTGCCCGAGAAACGGCAATAGGCTCGCCCCCTATTACGTGGGACTGATACATACCTGGCGAAATGTGGGTGCGGAAATGTACCTCTGCCTACCCCTTCGGGGAATACAGGCGTGAGTTTTTGTATGTGTGTATGTATGTTTATTTATATCGGGGAGACCCATGTCTAGCAGTGGCGGTGCTTCCATAGAGGCCCAAAAGCCCAGCTTTCGTCAAAATTCCGAATAACAATCTTTAAGCTTTAAATTTATATATAACAATAGCAATTTGATATATAAATGAGAATATCCTAACCCCACAATAAACTGATGTCCAGCAATAGACGTATTTGGGCTGATGATGATGATGAGATATATGTATATTGATAGTAATGGCGCATGTTGCCATTTGCAATGAGAGTTTAGGTTCAATTCCCGCGCCGTTAGAAAAGCCCGTATGATCTTTTTGTTAGCTAAACTGTACTGTCAAAGTTACTGTTTTGCACTTAATTTTAGCCACGGTTTTGTCCAACTAGACGATCTATCGCCAATCGACACAATGTCACTGGTCGCCTGACTGCTTGTTAGTGTGAAAATATAACATTTTTGAGGCAGATACCAATTTGTCGGCCTCCTAAGCTAATTCTTAGCGTATAATTATGACATTGTTATAAAAATTGGATATAAAATAATAATGCTTGCTTTTCTTGCATTTATTGACTGATTATTAAATTCGAATCTGCGACCATTCGCTCTATCCGCATCAATACTTCGTTTTCATATATTTTTATGTATTTTAATATATTCACATCAGAAGCCATACGCCTCTGACCTCTTTTCTATTAACGGGATGTCTGTGACGCAGGTGACTTTTAATATCAAAAATTAACAAAGGCATTGAATATTCCGATTATAATAATCGATCAGTGACGCAACCCTCGAGCTATGCGAATAAATCGAGGCATGTTTTATCGGATAATACGTGACTAATTGCAACATTTTCAATATATTTTTATCATCTATTAAAATTCCAACGATTGTTACATTGAAATATGGACGGGAAAAAATCGATGACTACAAATAAAAAAATAATAATATGTGTACAGATTATAAATACCTGTCAACAAATCTGCAACGAATTCCGCACTGGCACACAATAAATGATTTAAAAAGAATAAAAAAGCACCAATCAGCCACTGGGTATTTCAAATATTTAAATTGGTATCACTCTGAGTATGCGTTAGACTCGCGGGCGCGTTGTCCGGGGCGAAATGACCGGGCTGTATGGGAAAGCTGCGTTTTATACGGACGCGATGCCCAAGCGCAGGGCGTGAGCGTTTTCACGCGTGCTATGATTTACTTTTTTTAATTTAGACCAGTGGTCGGCAACGCGCGGCCCGTGAATCTTAGCATTATTTTATTTATTTATCTATACAAATAAATAAAATTGGAGTGTCTGTTTGTGATATTGAAATAACCGCTTTTTAATAAATGTATATGGATGTATACACGGTACATATACCAAAATAACGTTTTTTAAAATTTTTATCTGTCTGTCTGTGTTTGTTCCCGCTAATCTCTGAAACGGGTGGACCGATTTATACCAAGAAATTATGAACAAAACAATATACAAGTATAATGAAGTACAATTGGCGGTCTTATCGCTCATGGCGATCTTTAGGACAACCATAAGATGGACATAAACAAGTGATAGAAGGGAGGGTAGTTAATGTGTACAATATAATAATTACAATATAATAATATAATAAATAAAACTTTACACGTTAAGAAGGGGAAAGCAGAATCTGAAGACTACAATGTACTGGATAACCAAATTATATCATCCATGGATACAACCGAAGTTTATAAATATTTAGGATTCCACCAATCAAAAAAACTAGATCATTTCAAAATAAAACGAACACTAACTGAGGAATATAAAAATCGAGTCACCAGGATAAGCAAAAGTCAATTAATAGGGAAAAATCTAGTTAAAGCCATTAATACATTTGCTATTCCTATATTAACATATTCTTTCGGGGTAATTAAATGGACCAAAACCGATATACATAACCTTGAAATAAAAACACGCACCATACTCACAAAACATAATCATCATCATCCTAAATCAGCAATAGAAAGGTTATCTCTTAAAAGAAAACTCGGGGGTAGAGGGCTTATTGATCTCCGAATATTGCTCCAGAAACAAACCAATAATCTAAAATCTTTCTTTTACCGTAAGGCTGACAATAGCATCATTCACAAAATCATAGTAGAAAATGACAAGAAATACTCACCTTTAAATCTTTCAGAAAACATTAATGTCCCAGATACGCATAATAGGATTAACGCTGACGAAGATAAACTTAAATGCTGGAAAATGAAAACACTTCATGGTCGTCATCCCTACGACCTTGAACAGACATATATAGATTCAGAAGCCTCTAATAAATTCTTAACAAACGGTAACTTATTCCCCGAAACCGAAGGGTTTATAATAGCCATTCAGGACCAGATAATAAATACCCGTAACTATATGAAACATATAATTAAAGACTCTTCAGCAGCTGATGACAAATGTCGCAAATGCCACAAACATCCGGAAACTATACAGCATATTACTGGAGCTTGCCCAACATTAACCCAAACAGACTATACACACAGACACAACCAAATAGTAAACATTATACATCAAAAATTAGCCATTAAATATAATCTCCTACCAAATACTCAGAAACCCGCCCCTTATTATAAATATACGCCATCACCTGTCTTGGAAAATAAAAATTATAAAGTATACTATGACCGTGCTATACTAACAGATAAAACCATACACTATAATAGGCCGGATATAACCATACAAGACAAAACGAACAAAATTACGTACATAGTTGATATAGGAATACCCAATACTCATAACATCTTGAAGACTATAACAGAAAAGGTGACAAAATATACAGAGCTTAAAGAAGAAATCGTCAGAATATGGAAAATGGATAAAGTTTATATAGTACCTATGATATTATCCACGACAGGAGTAATCCCTAAGCACTTACACCATAGTATAAAACTACTTGATCTCCCCCCAAATATTTATATACTTATGCAAAAGGCAGCCATTTTGAATACATGTCGCATTGTTAGGAAGTTCCTACAATGTGATAACCAATTGTCAGTAAACGATATATAGATCGCCCATAAATGACGGTTACTTGACCATGGTCCGTAACCGTCATTAGGAAACCAGCTTGCTGAGATTGCGGAAGCAAAAACAATAATAAATAATAAAATAATAATTAATAACAAAGATAAATAAATGAGTTTATTTAATTAAATTACATAACCCATACACAAATACATACAAAGCATTAGTTAGCAATTTGATTTTTTCTACGGGATATGACCAATTATACATAGGTATTACAGCCGGTGGCGCAGTTGGCTAGATACCAGCTTGCAAAACGAGAGGCCGCGGGTTCGATCCCCTCACCGAGATAAATGTTTGTGTGATCGACAAATATTTGTTTCGGGTCTGGGTGTTTGTGAGACCGAAAAGTCTCTCGTAGTTTCTGATACCCACGACACAAGACTCGTATCTTAATGTGGGATCAGAACTATGTGACTGTTGGGTGTATTTATTTATTTATTACGTAGAATCTAGGGTAAATATCACAAGTGCGGCCCGCCTTTAGTTAATTTTGTCACATTGCGGCCCTGCCAAAAGGTTGCCGACCACTGGTTTAGACGATTGATGTAGGCGTCTGAAACTGTACTCTTACAGCCATCAGGAAGGAAATTTATTATATGTGTATTCACAAAGAATTATCACGTACTTTAACGGTGAAGATAAACATCGTGATGAAACCTGCACACCTAAAAGTTTTTAGGAATTTCTTAGGTGTGTAGTCCGCCAACCCGCACTAGGCCAGCGTGGTGGACTAAGGCCTAAACCCTTTCAGTAGTAGAGGAGGCCCGTGCCCAGCAGTGGGACGTATATGGGCTGATGATTATGATGATTTCATAATCATATATATTCATATATACAATCGCACCCAAACAAATGTTTGTGTGATCCACAAATATTTGTTTCGGGTCTGCGTGTTTGTGGGAGCGAAAAGTCTTTCGTAGTTTCTGATACCCACGACACAAGACTTGTATGTTAATGTGCGGTCAGGACTATGTATGTGAGACTGTTGGGTGTATTTATTCAATATTATTATTTTTACAACATTATTATTCCAATAAATTGAATATAAAATTATTAAAAAACCTGCACTTTTCACTAGCTATTTCAAGTACCACGTTAAAGAGGAAACGAGTTAATTTTCAAGACACATTTTCACATATGTACACACAATGGCGGTACTTCCATAGAAGCCCAAAAGCCCAGCTTATCTTTTAAAATTTCGAATAATGTTCTTTAAGCTTTAAATTTTTATTCAACAAAAGCAATTCGACATATAAATGAGAATATCCTGACCCTACAATAAACAATTATAAACTAGACATTACACAATTAACGTGTAACGCTTTTAGACTTCTATGGAAGTACCAGGACTGCACACATAATTTCAAAATTTGCCGACGTAAGAATCGAACATTGTACCGTGTAGTTCTCTCGCCACTCGGCATTATGTTTAATAACAGTGTATTCGTGATTAATGATTGCTAACGGGTCTAATTTGAGACACAATTAAAATGAGTCGCGGACCTCAGTTCCAGCTAAACGCTTAGAGTATCTAGGTTACCTATTAAAACTAATAGCTATACATACACTGTTGCCTGTATCCTTGTAAGGATAGGCAGCGCTGTATTTGAAATCATCATCATCATCATCAGCTCATAAACGTCCCACTACTGGGCAGGGTTCTCTGCAACTGAGAGGGTTGGTAGTATTAGTGATGGCCTCGAGATTTAAGCACGCGGTCGAGAATCTCGGCGGTCGCGAGTTCAAACCCCAGAGACCTCTGACTTTTCGAAGGTATGTGTGTATTCATAATGAATTATTCCGCCATATTAGTCTGCCAACCCGCACTAGGCCAGCGTGGTGGACTAGGGCCTGAACCCTCTCAGTTGTAGAGGAGGCCCGTGCTCAGCAGTGGGACGTATATGGTCTGATGATAATGTTGATGATAATAATAAAGCTTAAAGTTAGGTCATGCTTAAAAGATCGTAAGGATATAGTAAGGAGTGAACACGTGAGCGAGATACGAGATCAAATCAGAAATGAGGAGATTCGTAGGAGAACTAAAGTAACCGACATAGCCCAGCGGATTAGCAAGTTGAAGTGGCAATGGGCCGGGCACATAGCGCGGCGAACTGATGGCCGATGGGGCCAAAAAGTTCTCGAGTGGAGGCCACGTACCGCAAAGCGCAGCGTGGTACGTCCTCCGACAAGATGGTCGGACGACCTGGTGAAGGTCGCGGGACGTCGCTGGATGCAGGCTGCTTCCAACAAGTCCCTGTGGAAGTCATTGGGAGAGGCCTATGTCCAGCAGTGGACTTCCATTGGCTGATGGATTGGATTGGATTGGAACACGTGAGCTAGCTTACCGTAACGATAAAACATCACGCTATACTACACAAGGACAGGCAGGGATGGGTCGCGATAACGTTACAATCACTGATAACTTATCTATATTGCAGGAAATGTGTGCTTTCGCTAATATATTTTTACAATCGCCATTTCTGTAGTAAGTCTTGTTTGGTTGATGCGCTTGATAATTTCATTCAGTTTGCTGATAAGGGATTTTGAAAAAAGCCGCTAGAGGGCAACACTTGATAGCAGACAGACAATTTCACGACTATACTAGTAGCAGTGGCGGTACTTCCATAGAAGCCCAAAAGCCCAGCATGTCCTACAAAATTCCTAATAATAATCTTTAAGCTTCAAATCTTAGCAATTTGACATATAAATGAGAATATCCAGACCCCATAATAAACAATTATAAACTAGACATTGCAGAATTAACGTGTAACGCTTTAGGGCTTCTATGGAAGTACAGCCCCTGACTAGTAGCACTGAAGTTGAACTGAAAAAATCGTGATGGCTTCGAGGTTTAGGTACCTCTGACTTTTCGAAGTTATGTGTGTATTCACAAAGAATGATCACGTACTTTAACGGTAAAGGAAAACATCGTGATGAAACCTGCACACCTAAAAGTTATTAGGAATTTCTTAGGTGTGTAGTCCGCCAACCCGCACTAAGCCAGCGTGGTAGACTAAGGCCTTAACCCTTTCAGTTGTAGAGGGTGCCCGTGCCCCTTTAAGCTATTTATTTAATAAAAGCAATTTCGTAGCGTTTTTGGGCTTCTATGAAAGTATCGCCACTGCTTCGCGGAAATTACTAGGAATTATTCTTTGTTACCAACAAGATTGCGTTCAGCACCCACCATATTGAAATATCAGATGGATTAACATCTGCCCAACGATTTGTGATTCAAAACTGACCGCACACGTCTTGTGACTTTGATACATTCTTTTACGTCACACTAAGTTAAGCCCGCAACATCCTCTGTACGTCTGTACGCCTATAGGATTATCATCATCATCATCACCAAATACGTACCACTGCTGGGCACGGGCCTCCTCTACAACTGAGAGGGTTTAGGCCTTAATCCACCACGCTGGCCTAGTGCGGGTTGGCGGACTACACACCTATGAAATTCCTGAGAACTTTTTAAGGTGTGCAGGTTTCATCACGATGTTTTTCTTCACCGTTAAAGGAAGTGATAATTCATTGTGAATACACACATAACTCCGAAAAGTCAGAGGTGTATGCCTGGGGTTTCGCGGCCAGCACTGCTTAAAGCTTAAAGATTGTTATTCCGAATTTTGCATGGCAACTTGGGATTTTGGGTTTCTATGAAAGTAGCTCCTCTGATAGAAAAACTGAAAGGAAACCGTCTGTCGTGGTATGGGCATGTTATGAGGAGGGATGAATCATACGTAGGAAAAAAGGTGATGGATATGAAAGTTGATGGATGGGCGAGCAGAGGAAGGCCAAAGAAAAGATGGATGGAGTGCGTGACTGAAGATATGAAAGAAAAAGGGGTGAATGAAGACATGACGGCTGATAGGGATGTTTGGAAGGATAAAACATACTGCGCCGACCCCAAATGAAATTGGGAGCAGGGCAAGGCAATGATGATATGAAAGTACCGCCACTGATAGTTCTGACCCCACACTAGGATACAAGTCCTGCGTCGTGGGGACCAGAAACTACGGGAGACTTTTCGATCACACAAACATTTGTCTCGGTGCGGGGATCGAACCCGCGGCTTCTCGTTTCGCAAGCTGGTGTCTAGCCAACGGCGCCACGGGGCTTTCAAGATACAATAGTTTAAAGCAATTATTTAAAGTTATGCGTTCGATTTCCGGTTACGGCCCTCGGTACAACGCCTCAGTAATAGGCCCCTGTGGTGACTACCAAATACCATTTCAATTTTTCATCTTGAGGAAAGAAGATTCAATATTTTCAGGTAGTAACAGCTTCAGCATAAACTTTTTTCCATTACCGTCTGTTCCGTTTCTACCCATAAACCACTAGACTTAATTGGATTATTTTTTGGAGGAGTTAGATAGTATCATTTTTTATGGGAAGGGTGGCAAGCGAGCAAGTGAACCTGATGTCAAGATGTCAACACCGCCCATGAATACCTACAATACCAGAGGAATCATCGGTGCGTTGCCGGCCTTTGAGGAAAATATAGGCACTTTTCTTGAAGGTCCCAAGTCGTATCCGTTTGGAAATACCGCCGTGAAAGATGATCCCACAAAGATGTTGCGCGGGGAAATAAACTCTGTTTGAACCGCACTGTTGAGGAACGCCCTTCATCCAGATAGTAGGATGGAACTTTAATTTCTGGTATGTGGTTCGGTAGTCTGCCCTGTGGGAAGGGGGCGTTAGAATCCCACCACGGTATCCCCTGCCTGTCGTAAAAGGCGACTCAAAGGGGCCCTTGGGGTCCTCGCTGTAAGTGTCCCCGAGAGGGACAGCGGCACCGTGGCCTCTGTCCGTCGCGGGCGCCCACCCACAACCGGGGCGCCCGAACCAAGCAAGTGGGAGTGCAACTGCGCCCCCCACAACTCCGAGACGGCCGAGATATTTTCGTCTCGGAGGCGCATCGGGCGACTGCGGCATCATCGTGGGTGCTGCTCGCCCACACACCGTGGTCGCCCCACGCGGTGCCAAGATGGCCACCGGGGAGTTTCGGTCGGTATGCCGGCAGAATAGGGATTTCTGTTAGGGACCCAGCCCGGCATTAACATCTGCGCTGACGTGACGTCGCCGCGCGCCGGGCTAGAAGGCCGGTGACGCCGACATACGCTTCCCGCCCCCTCCCTCAGGGATGACGGGAAGTAGAGCCATAACCAAATAATGTGTCGCAGTAGTGAAATTCAGCAGCAGGTATTAAGCCAAAAAGTTGGGAATACATATGGTACTTAATTGTTTAAAATTGGGGCTACCGTTTTTATGCTCACCAGTTGTTGCCACCGGCGAGTGAGGTTTTCATGTGGTCCACATTTTTACTGTAAAATTTTACATTTCAACAAAATTTTATATGACATTTCGAATACCTGACTCTACATTAGCGGCTTTAGTGGCAAATTCAAACACTATAGCTCCCATTAAGACTGGGCAAATCTGGGCAACTGTAAGACTAAACGAAGGAAATTATATCTAATACATATACTCTTCAATAGCAATTATATAAAAGAAACCTACTGATCTTGGTACTTATTGTAAACCAGTAATTCAAAAAGGCATCGATAAAGCCATCTATCAAAACTGCAAGTTCACAAGACCTTTTGCGCAATTCGGTTGAAATTCCAAACTTCTCGGATAGATGGCGTGATTTTAATTTTAAATGTCCACGCGGATATTCCGCTTTGAATTAAATTATGGAATCTGCCTTTTTTAATTGTATGCCGCATTCGTTCTACACATTAATTGACACGAGGATCAAGATCTCTATTTAATGCCAAAGCTAGGATGTGTCTTCATTTTTTTTGTTGGGCAATCATCACTGATATCAATAGAGGCCAACTCCTATACACAAGAATCGACAGTGGCTTAGAAATGACACCAAGCGTTGAAGTAGACTTCTATACCTAAGCATGTTTCCAACCCGCAACGAAATTAGACCAGAAATTCTTGACAAAAGCCCAAAGTCTGGAAATGAGAAAAAGCCTGTAAGTTTACTTGAGTACAAAAATCCACCACTTAGTATCCCTTCGGAGATTTTGGCAAGTAAGTTCTCTATATGGCTAGCAGCTCGCAACGAAATTAGCCAGAAGTTCTTGAAAGCCCAGAGTCTGGAAATGAGCCTCGTTAAAGCCTGTAAGTTAATTTTAGTGCAAAAAACGACCACTGGGTATCGCTTCGGAGATTTAGGCAAGTATACTGTATATGTGCATATCAATTGGTAGTTGATAAAAAACTCGTTTACACTTAGGGCATGAAAATGCGTCGCGTACAGGGACGGTCAAGGTTATACCGAATGTATAATGCACAAAATTTGTTGCGCAATTGTCGCTTCAACACGTGTTGTTGTGTTTTATAATTTTGAATTTCATATTTGGAATTATGCAATATTTATAAACGTTATCCAACACTCCTTTTTTGAAATTCCGTAAACAAGGGATTACGAAAATAGTCGAGTTAAATAGTCGATTTGCTCGAGTATAGTAATTCTGCTTTTAGTTTTTTTTTTACTCAGTTTTCTATTTTAATTAACAATCGTAATAGTATTTTTAGTCAGTTATTAATAGATTAGAAACTACCCGTCCGATTTGTATGATTTTTAATATGGATTTTGCAATAGAAATAACTAATTGCCCTTCTTTTCGTTCAAATACGTTATTTCTTTGCTCTAACGATCTGGGTTGTGAACTTGTGACTTGTGATCGTGCGACATAAAGCCGTACTATTATTTAAAGTACCAATGAGATTTTCTTCGCCTGAACTCACGTAAATAACTGATATCGATTAGTGTAATCGGTGTAAATATAATAATTGAATAATAAATGATCAAAATAGGGTAAAAAGGGGTGGCGTCAGTGCCCAAACTGTGATTTATCTGGCATACTTTTCAAATTGCCTATTTATTATTATTATGTATTTGTCGAGTTGCCTGTTCGTGTAAGCGTGTAAGTGTAATATTCAATATTAAAAACTCAAAACTATGTAATATTGTGCAGTTAAAATAATTAACAAAATTATTAATCACAAAGTCAGTTGGAATTTTAACATACACACAGGATGTATTCAGACCGTGGTCGGAAACTAAGGCAGGTAATGGCTAAGGTGATTACAAACCCCCTAGCGTTAAAAAAAGGCTAGGTATAATCGTGTTGGTATTTTAATTTCCTCCGTGATTTGATCAAATCCCTTAGGGAATTGACCAAATCCCCGTTTTTATCATATCCCTGCGACATATATAATATAAATAAAACATTGCAGTGTTTCGTGGAAATTATATTTTTCCTCGTCTAAAACTTCAGGAAAATATTAGCTTACTCTGAAACTGAATTAAACATTATTTTAACAACGCCTTAGTTTTTTAAATGCTGACTAAAGATATTTTTTTTATAATCTATGATAATGGTATTTCAGTCGGCGAATCTTTGACTATTATTCTCAAAAGTTCGTCACGTTTTGGTTGCGATGAAACACGTTTTCTACGACAGCTTGTACATACATAGTTCTGATCCCACACTTTGATACCAGTGGCAGTACTTCCATAGAAGTCCAAAAGCGTTACACGTTATTTGTGTAATGTCTAGTTTATAATTGTTTATTGTGGGCTCCGGATATTCTCATTTATATGTTAAATTGCTTTCATTAAATAAAGATATGAAGCTTAAAGTTTATTATTCGGAAGTTAGTAAGGCAAGCTGGGCTTATGGGCTTCTATGGAAGTACCGCCACTGTAAGATACAAGTTTTGTCATGGGTATCAGAAATTACGAGAGACTTTTCGATCTCACAAACACCCAGACCCGAAACAAATATTTGTGTACCACATTTGTCTCAATGTATTCGAATCTACTGCTTTTCACAAGCTCTTGTCTAAGCATGAACGCCAAGGTTGTTAAAATAACATATAGTATACAAAAAAGCTTCAGGAATGACTCTGTCTAAATAAACCCACTGGAACTAAAGCAGTGCGCTACAGAGTGGCTGTCGACTGGAGAGAATCGGTTATCCCAGTCAACACAAATATGCCTGCCAGTCAGTAACAGTCTGAACGCGACCCACTTATTCTGTTACTGTGTCAGCTTCTGCACCTTACTTTATCACCAAAATTGGGTTATTATAATCTACAATACTGCTAATTATTAATTAATAAAAAGGAGCAGTCTTGATGGCATCGAGGTTTTGGAACACGGCCGAGAATATCAGACACCTTTGACTTTTCCAAGTTATGTGTGTATTCAAAAAAGATAATTATCATAAATTTTAACGGTGAAGGAAAACATCGTGATGAAACCTGCACACCTAAAAGTTCTTAGGAGTTTCTTAGGTATTAGTCCGCCAACCCGCACTAGGCCAGCGTGGTGGACTAAGGCCTAAACCCTCTCAGTTGTAGAGGAGGCCCGTGGCCAGCAATGGGACGTATATGGGCTGATGATGATGAAGATGATGATTAAAAAAGGGAAAGGTTTGTATTTTTGTAAGTTTATAGGGAATAAACGCAAAAACTTACTTGGTAGTTATTTAAACAGATATTTATATTTAAAAATATGTACTGCATGTGTCAAGTCCGATATCACTTTCAGCTTACGAAATAACTAATAAAACTGCGACGATGATTTACGGATCCTATTTATAGAGAATTATACAGCGAGCCAAAGAAATGAGGAAAACTGTACAGCCTACGTGACTTGTCGCATGCCGTAAAGAAATGCATTGAAAGATGTCATTTCAATTACAATATTTGCTTGTTTCACATTTATAAATGCAGACGTCTCATAACAACTGTCGATCAATTTACCAGTATACGTGCTTCTGGGCACGAGTCACCTCTACAAAAGAAAGGAGTTATGCTATAGTCCACAACGCTGGCCTAGTGCGGGTTGGCGGACTACACGCCTAAGAAATTCCTAAAAAATTTAGACGTGCAGGTTTTCATTGATGTTTTCTTTCACTGTTAAGGCACGAGATAGGCAGTGGTGGTACTTCTATAGAAGCCCAAAATCGTCACTCGTTAATTGTGTAATGTCTAGTTTATAATTGTTTATTTTGTGGTCAGGATATTCTCATTTATATGTCAAATTGATTCAGTTAAAGATTTAAAGCTTAAAGATTATTGTTCTGAATTTTGTAAGGCAAACTGGGCTTTTGGACTTCTATGGAAGTACCGCCACTGGTGATAGGTCATTATGAACATATATGTACATAACTTTGAAAAGTCAGAATTATCTTTGAACTGGTCGCCGTAATTTTGTCTGGATCGCACGCCTCGCCCTCGAATTCAATAAAATATTTCGTCATAATCTATAGAAGCTTTAATCATAATTTATAGGAAGTATATTGCCATTGTCTGGGCATATTTCCCGATTCCATGCTGCTTCAGAATTAGAAATTTAAAAAAAAACAGTAAAAAATCACCCAAGTATTTCTGATCGGAATTTAGAGATGTAAAGAACTCGAGTCTTTGAGTCCTAATTCGATAGACTCGGCTCAATTTTGCACAACTCAGTGAACTAACTAAACTCGGAGTCTTGAGTCGAACCGAGCTTCAGTCTTTCCACAAAGACTCGAGCGCTAAAATAGAACTCGAGCTCTTAAAAAGAGCTCGAGTCTCAAATAGAACTCGAGTCTTAAATAGAACTCGAGTCTTATTAAAGCTTGAGTCTCAAAAGAGCTCGAGTCTTATGTCTTGAGCGTATTAAGGTTTACTAATGTCAATAGTTGCAAATTATTCTGGACTTTATACATACTTATTACATAAATATGTGCGTCCTCAGATCAATTTTGATTGCTTGTGATTTTATTTATTTAATTTTTCATGATGATTAAAATGATTTTTCCTATTAATTAACGCTTTTATTTTTTCAAAACACGTTTCTGATTACGAATATATCCCACAAAAGTAACATTTTATTACCTGATTTAAAAAGGACTCCAAACGGAAAACGACTCGAGCGCGACTCGCCCCGTAAAAACGACTCGAGCGCTAAAAAAGACTCGAGTTCCATGTTGCGCTCAAGAGCTCATATAGACTTAACTTCTCTAGTCTTGGGAGTCTTATTGTAATGAGTCGAGTCGTTCAATTTGTCAGTCGAGCTCGAAATTTAGGACTCAAAGACTCGAGTTCTTTACATCTCTAGATCGGATTTTCTCTTTGTGCAATAGTTTAAAAACTTTCTTAAATACGTAAAGTATGACCAATATCTCACACTTCATTGTGCTATAAATATCGGTTAATTTGTAAGTTTTATTTCTAGTTACCGCTAGTGTATTTTGAAGTTTGTTTGTCCGTCCATGCGCGGTAGGTACCTGATAATGAAAAGACCGGAGAAATATACATACATAAATAAGCTTCCGCCCGTATTCCCCAAGGGATAGGCAGAGGTGCATTTCTGCATCCACATTTCACCAGGTATGCATCAGTTCCACATGATAGGGGGCGAGCCTATTGCCGTTTTTCGGGCATATTTCGGACCGGAGAAATATGAGACAGTGTTTTGACGAGAGGAAACCTGTTAAAAGTTTGAAGGAATTTCTTAGGTGTAGTCCACCAAGCCGTACTAGGCCAGCTTGATTAACAAAGGCATACACCCTCTCAGTTGTAGAGGAGGCCCGTGCTGAGTAGTTGCCTAGTTGGACGCATACGGGCTGATTATGTAGAAAAAGTAACACGATTTAAAAATGGTATCAATGAAATTATCGGAAGAATAAGGATAAGTACGATATACGATACAACTGCCTCGTGGTCTCGCGGTACAAGTATGTGCCGTGCGATCTAGAGGTCATGGGTTCGATTCCCGGGTCGGGCAAAGTGTTATTGGGTTTTTCCATTAGGAAATTCTCGGTAACAGCACGGAGTCTGGAATTGTGCCCGAAAAACGGCAATAGGCTCGCCCCCTATTACGTGGGACTGATGCAAACCTGGCGATATGTGGGTGCAGAAATGCACCTCTGCCTACCCCTTCGGGGAATACAGACGTGAGTTTATGTATGTATGTAAGGATAAGTACTTTTAAGAGTTGTGGATGCGTGGAAGGAAAAAAATAATATAATATCACGTACCTTAACGGCTATGTTTTCAATGTTCATATTATGCATTGGGAAATGTGCCCGTAAAGCGGCAATAGGCTCGGCCCCTATTACCTGGGGCTGATACATACCTGGCGAAATGTGGGTGCACATATTCACCTCCGCCTACTCCTTCGAGGAATACAGGCGTGAGGTTATGTATGTATGTATGTCCTAATCAAAAGGCACGCAAACCTGCGCGCCCCCTAGTCTAAAATCAGTTTATTTATCAAATCTTTCAACGCCGTGTGCAAATCTCCGCACTGGCATAAACATAATTACTTTCCCAAACTAATTTGCATGGAAATGTTTATTTTCGTTGATTCTAATAGCGTTTCACCGATGAAGGAAGCCTCTGCTATGCGTCTCGTTGATGTGTTTACAATTCTACAAGTTGTTGTATGTCAGAAGTACTTTGAACTTGCCAAAAACGTTCCCCAGCAGGATGTTGATACTCTCTAGTTTTTTAATACAGAAGACCAGTACCGTAGCTTGTATGGAAGAGATTATATGACCGCCTGTTGTAGCTATTTTATTTACTCATTGTTGTTTTCCTTATTTTTGTTGTATATACTTGTATAGTGTACAATAAAGTATATTAAATACAGTAAAATGCACTTTTTAGAATGAGAGTTGTACTATATTGAACCACGTCCAATGGGTTGCTTCTAGCAAGGTGGAATGAGGTTGTTGGACACCATTTTAGGGTAGCAATATATTCTTATGCGCTTGGATAATGGATAGCGATGTTATAACGTTTAAAACCCTTTGTAGGATCCAAACAATGTGGGCGTTTTGGGATCAACTTGCGTACATTACAAATAGGCATAATTGAGTTGACTGTTAAAGACTCTCAATCGTTTCTTACTATTGAACGCACTATTTGCAAAGCATTAAGCATCATTTGAAGTTTTCCATAGCATAGTAAGATCTTTTAACAGGATTCTGAATCTAAGACCCTAGACCAATTTACACCTATTTATAATACCATCGAAACCGTAAATAGAAGCGATGAAAAATATGTGAATTTGACAAAAAAAAAATACGATTTGTAAAATCAATTCTATAAGATTTTGCATGTTAATTACAATTTTACCAGTAGAATGTTACTAATAAAATACTCCGATTAAGATTAACAAAGAGAGATCTTTAGTACATAATCTATACATCTATACAAATAAATAAAATTGGAGTGTCTGTTTGTAATATTTAAATAACCGCTTTTAATAAATGCATATAGATGTATACATGGTACCTATACCAAAATAACGTTTTTTACAATTTTTGTCTGTCTGTCTGTCTGTTTGTTCCGGCTAATCTACGAAACAATAGGACCAATTTTAACGGGACTTTCACTGGCAGATAGCTGATGTAATAAGGAGTAACTTAATCTATTTTTAGTTTATAATTTATTTATTTTTGCTCTTCTTATGGCAAGGCGCGGTTTGCGCATCTGCCAGTGTCAAAGATAAAATTTTCTTATTAAAATAATTAAAAATAAATTTTCCGCGCGGACGGAGTCGCGGGCACAGCTAGTATTTCATACGTATAGACAAATGGTAGGTACAGAGAAGTATTTTTATCCTGGCACGACAGAGTGACAACTCCGTACCTGATAGTAAACACATCATCAACCCATATATGTCCCACTTCTGAGCACGGGCTTCTTCTACAACTGAGAGGGTTTAGGCCTTAGTCCACCACGCTGTCCAAACAGAGCATACGTGTCGAGAGACTCCCATCTTCCGTCAGTCAATACCCTCATGCAGGGCTGGTTGCTCTATGTAACAATATCATACTTAGTCAAATTTCTAGCACTTACTTTGTCTATCCCCCAGATCGTACGCAAATTAACACGCGATATTATCGCCATGACGTCCGAATAATTTCGCGTACATTCATTAATAGTCAAACCAATCGATCGAATATCGATAACATTTCGTAGAATCGATGAAAATGCAACCGTAGGCGCCATTTTAAAATAGCATTCGACATCATAGATGCACGCCGGAGCGGATTTAGCTCGTGTTTTCAAAATAACTGCATGCCTTCGCACTTTCTAATTTGCGATTTATTAGTTGCAAATTTTTGCTCGTGGTTTCGTCTGCTGAATTGAGCTGTTTGGCTACAAAGTGCTTTATATCTTATTAGTGGTGGTCCCTATCAATGTGGCATTGATACTCTACCACCAATTATACAATAACACTGATAAGTTTACGTTCTGAGATTTATATTAATTTTTTTTTTTTATTGCCTGTACGTCAACTTAGCGTCCGTTTTGTCACTTGGTCTCCTCATTGAAAATCAGCGCTGTAACTCCGTGCAAGCGGAATTGCAGCATGTAGCTGAATGAGGGGACCATTGTTGGTTGTGTGAATTATAGTTACAATTTTTTTTTGTATTTTCGTGCACTGGCCAACAATAAAATCTTAACCAACAATAAAATAACAGCTTCGGTCATCTTATGGGTAAAGTTGATTCTCCGAACCGTGCCTATTGTCAATTAGTGGAAGATGTTTATCACATTTTACGGGAATGTGTAAGAAACGAAGTGGAAAGAACGGAATATCTGAGGAAATTTGGCGGTGACTTATTTACGGTTTGAATATGCGATCAAAATCTGGCTTTTCCATTACCAGATGAAGCAAAAATGTTAGCTGAAATTGCAAATATATATGTATAAAACGTAGAACATAAGTCATTAGTGTATTAAGTGACATTATCATTTTGATTGAACCCTCCATAATAAATAAAGACATTTAAATGACAGAATTAATTATCACGTATTTTGTAACAAGCAAGGTTTTCTGATGTTTATGCAATATTCAAAATATTTCTAGAAAATCTCCGTTTTTCAGAAACATCACGATCGGGGTAATAAGTATTACAAAAACGTCCTTTATTGTAATTCCCGATTAATAAAACATGAAGCCTCAATTCTTTGGAATATCAAAATTCATTTTCGTCGACCGTATTGGCATTGTGTAAGACGTCAAAAATGAGGTGAAATGTGTGTTTCCCAGAACGAAATAGGAATTATTTGATTTGCGTCATGTCGATCTAAAACTTATTAGCTAACCGACAGTTTTTATAAAAAAAAACCTGATCTGATCGAAAAATAAACCAATGAAAAAATATTTGAGAGCGTCACTTGCAAATCTTAACCAAATAGTATAAAATTACATACATACTTAACCTCAGGCCTGTATTGCTCGAATGGGCAGCCAGAAGTGCATTTTTGCAGCACATTTAGCCAGGGGGCGAGCCTGTTGCCGTTTTTCGGACTCAATACCAGACTGTTTGCTGCTACTGAGAATTTCCTAGTGGAAAAACCCAATAACGCTCCAATAAGCTCCGTGGCGCAGTTGGCTAGACACCAGCTTGCGAAACGAGAGGCCGCGGGTTCGATCCCCGCACCGTGAAAAATGTTTGTGTGATCCACAAATATTTGTTTCGGGTCTGGGTGATAGTGAGACCGAAAAGTCTCTTGTAGTTTCTGATACCCACGACACAAGACTCGTATCTTAATGTGGGGTCAGAACTATGTATGTGACTGTTGGGTGTATTTATTTATTATTATTATTATTTATTAATAACACTTTATCCAACCCGGAAACACTACCCAATCTAGATCGCACATCGCATACTTGTGTTGCGAGACCACAAGGCAGTCTTCCTATGGCTTAAAACAAAGCTGCTACGTAAGTGAATGAATTTACTTCCCAAATCTAACCGGAGGATACTAGTCATGACCTACTAGTTAGGAATCGTAATGAGTTGATGTACGTCAACAAAGACGTGATAATTCGCGTACTGAACGCCCTCTGACGTCATGTCTCATAGATATGACCTGTCATTGTATAATTTTTATAATCAATTAATGACGTCAATGTGCAGTAATGGCTTTGACATAGTAATCTGTATTAGGACAAGAAGATTAGTGTCCATATTCTGCCCAATTGGCCCATTATGACCTCATAATTCTTCTATTCTTTGAGCATAACAGTTTTTTAAAATATACTTATAGTGTAAATAAAACTTGATTTTAAACAACATGTATAACATGTGCATAGTTTTAGTTCAAACAATTAATTATTTAGAAAGTAATCTATATAATATATAATTAAAATCTATTAAGGACCTCGTACATACAAGTATAGGTACATATTATGCAGGTAACATACTCTACATAAATATTTTCATCATCATCATCATCATCATCAAACCATTTATGTCTCATTGCTGGGCATGGGCCTCCTTTACATCTGAGAGGGTTTAAGCCTTAGTCTAAACTTTTTTTTTTTTTTTTTTTTTTTTTTAACATGGGGAAAATCCTCTTGGATTCCCGCCTAACAAGATAGACGGGGTATGCCGGATTCCTACCGGCTAAAAACCCCATGTACGTCTTCATCTACACTAAGGAGATACTCTGGGACCTCAGAAATGAACACGCCAGAGTAACTCCAGTGCGTTGCTATAAAGCCCTCATTGCGGAGAGTATAACCACTGTCCTCAGCAAAGCCTCGTCTCTCTGCAATTAAGCAGATGGCTCGGGTCGATCTTCACCACCACCTCGACGCCTTCTTCGCCGAGCGGGATCGAGTCTTTCCCGATTCCGCTCTGCAGCTTCTTTTTTCATCATAACAGATTCGCAGAAAGAAGCTGCAGCTTTCCAATTAGACTCTCCCGATAGCATCGCTAGAATGACTGCTGGTAGGGAGAGATCGTGTCCTATCTGTTTTATAAGGATTCGTCGTTCCACTCCCCAAGCAGGGCATTGCATGAGTGTGTGTGCCGCGGAATCCTCAGCTCCGTTATTGCAGTGGTGGCAATCTGACGTCGCTTCCCGACCTATCTTACTCAGATAATCACCGAAGCACCCATGCCCGGTAATTACCTGAGTAAGTCTATAGGTAAGTCGTCCATGTTTACGATTCATCCAGGCTTCGAAAACCGGTAGAATTGCTTCGACGACGCGCTTATGAACGTAAGGCTCCTTGCGGAGCCTTAACTGCCACGTCGCGAATGCGGTTTTTTGTTCCTCCCGTCTTATCGACACTAGTCTACACACCTAAGAAATTGTTAAGAACTTTTTTAGGTGTGGAGGCTTCTTCACGATGTTTTCCTTCGCCGTTAAAGTAAGTGATAATTAATTGTGAATACGCACATAACTTCGAAAAGTCAGAGGTGTGCCTGCGATTTGGACCGCGACCGCGACTCCTAACATCGAGGCTATGGCTACTTCCATACTACTACTAAAATTTCACAAACATTTTTTTTTTAATCTGGCACGGCAAAGTGACTCCACTGTACCTGATGGTAAGCACAGTGGAGTCCAGAAAAATAATACCGACCAGCGAGAAACGATGGTCACCCGCTGGTCGACACAATCATACCGACCCGCAAAAATCCCATACCACTACTCAACCGCGAATCCCACTCGTGTGCATGCCAATCTCGGCCAGTAGATCTACTCTCGCCGAAAGCCCTTAGCAACAGGTTGAAACGTTTTTTCTTTATCTACATAAAGCCGGCAACTTAAAGGACATTGTAGGGGTATTTTATGAGAGCAAAAAACTCGGTACCCGCCTAGATAATGTGGGCAGAGCGTTTCCATTATACGTTATGTATTATTTAATAATAAATTAGGGATCATAATAAATTAGGTTCCCTTAGATCCTTGAGAAAGGTGGCGGGTAGCGGATGGATAAGGGCTGCTCAAGACCGGGATGATTGGCGCCTACTTGGGGAGGCCTTCGTTCAGCAGTGGACGGCGATAGGCTGAGAAGAAGAAGAAGATCCATTAGATCAGGGGTCACCAATTAGTTTCATTCGGGGTCCGTTTTAAGAAATAAAATGGCCATTGTGGTCCGCACATTTTATTTATAACAAAAATATTTGTTAAACAAATGTTTATTATTAAACAAACGGAAGTTATTTATATCGGAAGTAGTGTATAGTGCAAGTTGCTGTGTTCTCGCGGTCCGCACAAAATGGGTTGGCGGTCCGGATGCGGACCGCGATCCGCCATTTGGCGACCCCTGCCTTAGATTATATGTTGCATATATGGCAATCGCATGAAAACACAATGTATCTCACATTTAGTGCGATTGCCAAGTCAAACTATTTTTTTTAAGACATAAACATACATACATAAACTCACGCCTGTATTCCCCGAAGGGGTAGGCAGAGGTGCATTTCTGCACCCACATTTCGCCAAGTATGTATCAGTCCCACGTAATAGGGGGCGAGCCTATTGCCGTTTTCGGGCACATTTCCAGACTCCGTGCTGTTACACTTTGCCCGACCCGGGAATCGGACCCAGGACTTCTAGATCGCACGGCACATACTTGTACCGCGAGACCACGAGGCAGTTAAGACATAAAAGATTTTTAATATTGATAATATGGTCACTATAAGATGTTGTCTGGTAAGCTAAGTGCATATATATAACTTAAGACAGAAGGTCCCTTAAACGGGGACTGAATAAATTCATCGACTTGGTATCACATGGATCTCACAACTTTTTACGGTACAAGAACTGAGTTGCGAGACTTGGGTTTTTTACAAGTTTTGTTTTTTTATGGGATATAAT
This sequence comes from Hemaris fuciformis, assembly GCA_907164795.1. Classification (NCBI taxonomy): domain Eukaryota; kingdom Metazoa; phylum Arthropoda; class Insecta; order Lepidoptera; family Sphingidae; genus Hemaris; species Hemaris fuciformis. Next base: position 8,343,671 of record OU015457.1, on the reverse strand, counting down.
TTGACAAGAACTGTTTAAGCGCGATGCATAGAAATATGTCCATTTCAATACGAGAACTATTTATAATCCTATTAGTTATATTTTATGACAGAGCTGGTATCCTTTAAACTCGTCAAAGCATTTTATTTATGACAGATTTTACGGTGCGGACACACGATCAATACTTAACCAAGAAATATTGATTGTGTCGATTGACATGATCACTATAAGATGTTGTCTGGTAAGCTAAGTGCATAATAACTTAAGACAGAAGATCCCTTATACGGATCTCACAACTTTTTACGGTAGAAGAACTGAGTTGCGAGACTTGGGTTTTTTACAAGTTTTGTTTTTTTATGGGATATAATTTGACAAGAACTGTTTAAGCGCGATTGTGTGCTTTAATGAAACTCGTCTTCCGTCAAAATTCTCGTATCGTTCCTACAATGGACCCGCACCGCCTAAGTCAGGTTACGTGACAAAGAGCACGGTACACAGACCGACCGACGGCAACGTAAATAGTATGTATTTCACTGAGCCAATACATTGTACACCTTAACACGTTGTATTAGGGGTGAAATTTGAATGAACTTACATTCGGTCTTAATTGATTGACAAATGCTCAGGGCAGTTGTAGGTTTCTTATGCATTTAGATTGTCGTAAAGTATTAGAGTTTACAGGGAGTGCATGTGGCGGGTCGCCGTATCGATTACCGGTGCGGTCATGCTAGAGTTATTGATCTTATGCGAGGTGTGAAACCCGATTTAGTTACAATTAAGTTTTGAAACCAGCCTATATGCATGCCATTTTTGGAGTGAGAATTGGAGGCTATGTTTTAGTACATAATTATAATTAACTTGCTCATGCTCATCAGCCCACACACGTACCACTTCTGGGCACGGGCCTTCTCTATATCTGAGAGGGTGTAGGTGCGGGTTGGCGGACTACACACGTAAGAAATTCCAAGAACTTTTAGGTGTGCAGGTTTCATCACGATGTTTTCCTTCACCGTTAAAGTACGTGATAATTCATTGTGCAAAACGAGTTGTCTAAGGTCGTTTGAGTTGAGACGACCCTGCTTCCCACGGATCTGAATCATGTGGGATATTCATATCCGCTCGGATACCGGCATAAGTCACCGGTACGACCCGTGGGATCAGCTGTGCATGCCGCCATAATTGTTTCGACTGGGGATAAATGTTTTTCGCTACTAATTGTTATCTTCTGTATCATATGATAGGCAAAGGCCTTCACTATAAATAAAACAGTAGTATTCTCGACGGTCGCGGGTTCAAACCCCAGGCACACACCTCTGACTTTTCCAAGTTATGTGTGTATTCACAAAGTATTATCACGTACTTTAACGGTGAAGGAAAACATCGTGATGAAACCTGCACACCTAAAAAAGTTCTTAGGAATTTCTTAGGTGTGTAGTCCGCCAACCCGCACTAGGCCAGCGTGGTGGACTAAGGCCTAAAACCCTCTCAGTTGTAGAGGAGGCCCGTGCCCAGCAGTGGGACGTATATGGGCTGATGATGATGATGAAGACAAATCTGTAGCTCGGGTTACATACTAAGGGAAATAAATTTATTGTGTAAATAATAATGTCATTAATCCACTGTGAAAATTATCATTGTTAAAATTAAAGATTTTTTATTACTAATTAAGTACCAACCATTGTAGTAGTAGGTACCAAGAAACAAGAAATTGGCGGTCGAGCCTATTGCCGTTTTTCGGCCACATTTGTAAACTCCGAGCTGCTAAAAATTTCCTAGTGTTGAAACTCGATAAAACAGCCCGGCCCAAGAATTCAACCCGGAACCTCTAGATCGCATGTATGCTTGTACCATGAGACCACGAATCAATCCTTACACCCACAATACCAGAGGAATCATCGGTGCGTTGCCGGCCTTTTAGGAAAAAAAATTATAGGCTCTTTTCTTGAAAGTCCCTAAATCGTATCCATTTGGAAATACCGCTCAGGAAAGCTGATTCCACAAAGATGTAATATAGATTTAATTGTTTTTATCGGCTTGCACAACATTCATCATCTTAGAGGGTTTTAGTCCACCACGCTGGTCTAGTGCGGGTTGGCGGACTACACACCTAAGAAATTCCTAAGAACTTTTTTTTTTAGGTGTGCAGGTTTTATCACGATGTTTTCCTTCACCGTTAAAGTACGTGATAATTCATTGTGAATACACACATAACTTGGAAAAGTCAGAGGTGTGTGCCTGGGGTTTGAACCCGCGACCGTCGAGATTCTCGACCGCGTGTCCAAACCTCGAGGCCATCACGACTGACACAACATTACGTATCGAAAATTCTTATGGTCCATTCATAGCTCTTATAATATAACGGTAAATAGGACTTTCCCAAACAAAATTAAAATACATAGTTTTAATTAAAATAAAACATATTCATCAGCGTATTTTACGCCGATTTTTTTTTAATTATTTTTTGTTTTTTCCTTCCTTTATAAACATGTAGCAGTCCATAGAAGCCCAAAAGCGTTACACATTAATTGTGTAATGTCTAGTTTATAACTGTTTATTGTGGAGTAAGGATATACTCATTTATATGTCAAATGGCTTTTGTTAAATAAAGATTGAAAGCTTAAAGTTTATTATTCGGAATTTTGTTAGGCAAGCCGGGCTTTTGGGCTTCGATGGAAGTACCGCCACTGGTATCGACATGTCATATATGTGCTATATTTTTGCCTACATGATAAATAAACGACCATTTCATTTAATCGTAGTAGTGTAGTAGACGCTTAGCACTATTAATCACGGGATGCCCCCCCCCCGCTCCCCCTCCTCAGCCCCTCCGCAATCGTCAGACGCGTCACGCCATCAGAGAATAGGTACATGTTTAGAGTTGGAGCAATGACGTTGCAGTCTAGATTTAGCTGTCATTAGTAATTCTACTTACCTCGTGGTCTCGCGGTACAAGTATGTGCCGTGCGATCTAGAGGTCCTGGGTTCGATTCCGGGGTCGGGCAAAGTGTTATTGGGTTTTCCCATTAGAAAACACTCGGTAACAGCACGGAGTCTGGAAATGTGCCCGAAAACGGCAATAGGCTCGCCCCCTATTACGTGGGACTGATACATACTTGGCGAAATGTGGGTGCAGAAATGCACCTCTGCCTACCCTTTCGGGGAATACAGGCGTGAGTTTATGTATGTCGAAAAAAAAGGGAAAGAAAACTCCTTTTTGAGTCTTAATTTTCGCCAACGGAGGTGCGAGCTACAGTTATATAAAAGTAGATAAGACAATGAACGGTATAAAAATTCTCCCGTCATATAATTTTGTCAAAAAATTGCTCCATTCAATATCCATTTTATTAAAAGACCCTTAACTAAAGTGCATCTTAGCAACGCCAATAGGTCATTCTATAAAACGGTTATTCAGACTTAATCTTTATGTAGATGAAAATATCTCGCCGCCGATCCGTCGCCAAATGTTTCGGGCAAAATGGGAGGCAAATGCCATACCATTAATATTTATTGAAATGGATGAATGACCGACAACAAGAAAGATTAGACATAAGGATGAAGATAACACAAAAAGGGCGAAAATAGTGCGCCATATCTTTAGAGGTTAAGCTAGATTTTTCGCGATACCTTCTCGGTACACAATTTAAATAATAACTAGCTGTGTCCGCGACATCGTCCGCGCGGAAAAGTTATTTTTAATAAGAAAATTTATAAACTAAAAGTAGCCTAAGTTACTCCTTATTACATCAGCTATCTGCCAGTGAAAGTACCGTTAAAATTGGTCCACCCGTTTCAGAGATTAGCCGGAACAAACAGACAGACAGACAAAAATTGTAAAAACGTTATTTTGGTATATGTACCGTGTAGGTATACATGATACATCCATATGCATTTATTAAAAAGCGGTTATTTCAATATTAGAAACAGACACTCCAATTTTATTTATTTGTATAGATGTATAGAAGATAAATACACCCAACAGTCACATACATAGTTCTGACCCCACACCAATATTCAAGTCTTGTGTCGTGGGTATCAGAAACTGTGAGTGACTGAGTGAGAGTTTTTTTTGTAAATAAATAAAAACCTAACAGCTCATACATAGTTCTGACAAGATACAAGTCTTGTATCGTATATAAGATACGACCAGAGACTGAAAAGTCTCACTAACACCTAGACCCGAAACAAATATTTGTGGATCACACTTCACACACATTTGTCTCGGTGCGGGGATCGAACTCGCCGCCTCTCGTTTCGCAAGCTGGTATCTAACCAACTGCGCCACGGGGCTGTCACGGGGATGGATTGGATTTGGAGAAGCTCTGCGAATCTTAACAGTATATTTATTTTGCAAAAATATGTTCGCCAAATACAGGTTTGAGATTATGTATTCATGTGTATACTATTTTATTTATTTGTACCAAAATTTACGGATTTTTCTTTCAATTTACGTTTAAAAAACTTTGAAGTCTGAATTCTAGACCAGGTAAATTTGTACTAAAAATTTGTTAGATTTCTATGTAAGCATTGATTTAGTAATACGTAACGGTATTAATTAAGTTAATAACCCTGTAATGTTTTCTTAGAAATGTTCAATGTCTAATACGCTGGACCTCGTATGATGTAATTATACCTTTCAATGAAATCACCTCTCTAGTTTGTTGGACCTCGGTTCAATGCTTGCTACTTGTGAGCAAAAAAATATTCTATACGTGTTTTTGAAGTGAAAACTTATTTAGCGGTGCTGTGCACTTTTTTAGGATGACCCTGATCGAAAATGCGTGAGACGCATTAAATTAAGTTGTCATGTTTGTGTACGATAGCGCATTAAAGGTTGTATTTTACCACGTTAATGATAGTACTTTTATACATGATGGTACTAAATAAGGCAATTCGTGCGAAATTATTCCCTAACCATTCCAAATTATTCAAAATGCACAACGTTAATATTGAAGTTTTCACTTCTTCCGGCACTCTCGCAGTGCCACTCGCTTTTTGTTTACATAATCATCAATCATTATCATTTTTCGCTATTGCCACAAATATTATATATACGAATATTTGCTCTTATGTATCAATGAAATAAAATGAAATAAGTCACTCGTAAAAGTGGATCGAAGGAAAGTATTATTGTATCGAATAGTTTAAGAACATCGTATTCCTTTAATTTTAACCCTTTTAACTCCATTTTAAAGTTGAAGTACATTAATACAAACTAGCAGTGATGGCCTCGAGGTTTAGGCGCGCGGTCGAGAATTTCGAAGTTCGCAGGTTCAAACCCCAGGCGTACACCTCTGACTTTTCGAAGTTATGTGTGTATTCACAATGAATTATCACTTGCTTTAACGGTGAAGGAAAACATCGTGATAAAACCTGCACACCTAAAAGTTCTTAGGAATTTCTTAGGTGTGTAGTCCGCCAACCCGCACTAGGCCAGCGTGGTGGACTAAGGCCTAAAACCTCTCAGTTGTAGTGGAGGCTCGTGCCCAGCAGTGGGACGTATATGGGCTGATTATGTATGTATGTTATGTAATACAAACTTGTTCTACAATCAAATAATTCAATCAAAACTGATGCCCGTTTAGCCAAATTCCTTGCGTGTTATCTTTATTACTTAGTCGGGTACAGCGCGTGGTATTCCTATCACTGTTATCACGGATATAAAAACTATTACGCACGATACACGCCTACAATATCAGCAAATTTGGGGGTTATCAGGGGCAAGCGATACATTTGTAGCATTTGCGTGGAGTTTCTGTCGTAATTCTTTCCAATTCGTACACATTACATACATAAACTCACGCTTGTATTCCCCGAAGGGGTAGGCAGAGGTGCATTTCTGCACCCACATTTCGCCAGGTATGTATCAGTCCCACGTAATAGGGGGCGAGCCTATTGCCGTTTTTCGGGCACATTTCCAGACTCCGTGCTGTTACTGAGAATTTCCGAATGGAAAAACCCAATAACACTTTGCCCGACCCGGGAATCGAACCCAGGACCTCTAGATCGCACGGCACATACTTTTACCGCGAGACCACGAGGCAGTTCCAATTCATATCAGCCCAAATACGTCACACTGCTGGGCATGGGCCTCCTCTATAACTTGAGGATTTAGGCCTCAATGCACTGCGCTGGCCTTTGCAGGCCATCGGAGTATACACCTAGGAAATTCCTAAGAGCTTCTTGGTGTGCAGGTTTCTTCACGATATTTTCCATCACCGTTAAAGTACGTGATAATACATTGTGACACATAACTTTGAAAAGTCAGAGGTGTGTGCCTGGGGTTTTAACCCGCGAGCTTCAAATTTTGACTCGACCATGCGTTTAAACTTCGATGCCGTTACTACTTTTCTCAAGTTATTTAACGTGCCCGAATACAAAAAAATCAAATTTACATCAGTCATAATTTGGGCTTGAACCTATTATCTCAATGTCACTAGATCAATGACGTCACGCCCGGTAATCACGTGATACATCTAGCGCAGTCAGCTGACGCAACAAAAAAGCTAGGCCATACTGCATTATGTCATATTATCCGACAGCGTTGCATGAGGCGGTCCGAAATCGATTAATCGGATGATCGATTTTGTATCTAGATTTGACCTTAACAAATCGATTCCTGAAAATTAATCGTTATTTTACCGAAAATATAGCAAACGTTATTTGATTCTAGTAAACGTTTTTTTACTAATGATAATAAGTAGTGATTTCAATAAATGAAAGTTTTTAATTATTAATAAAGTCATAACAAAATGCTACATTAAAGTGTTCTATAAGGAAAGGCAATGTGAATATTCTTTACCTCTACCTACACCTATGGAAATCAGGCTTTTTTTATATATGTATGTATGTCTGTAGTATGGTATACCGTGTTTTAATTTTTTAAACATCCATCATACTCTTGCTTCAATTAAAATTTTTAACAATCAAGAATCGACCAATCGATTCAATGGTAGATTAATCGTGTTAACACATTCCTAGATTTAATTCAGCCGTTGTATCAATTACTGACATAGAGACATCTGACTCGCAAGTTCTAAGAATTACAGCTTCCGTCTTCCGTCTTAACAACAATTTACTAACAGAGAACTGATTTTTACTGCCTGGTTGGTCCCGTGGCATATTTTTTCCGAGAGGTTCGATTCCGGGAAAGTGTTGTAGGGAACTAAGAGACCGTGAAAGTATTACGTAGTCAAATTTTTTACTATTATTACCTCCCATGTCAACAAAATTAAGCAAATCTATTACGCCCTCCTCGCATGATTACGTACGCAGTAGTAGACATATTTTTTTAATCTGGTCTAATTTTTTGGACTCAAGAAATTGAGATGAAATTTTGTTAAAAAATACTGTAAAGAAAAAGAAATTGTTTACGTTATCATCATCTAAATGTTGGACTGACCAACTTTTCCACTTAAAGCCAATGATACGATTTTTTTTATTACATACTGATTTACGAAGGTTATAACAGTGTCTTTATAAACGTAATAAATCGTCATCATAATCAGCCCATATACGTCCCACTGCTGGGCCTCCTCTACAACTGAGAGGGTTTAGGCATTAGTCCACCACGCTGGCCTAGTGCGGGTGTGAGGACTAAAGAAATTCCTAAGAGCTTTTGAGGTGCGCATTGCGCAAGTCCCCTCACGATGTTTTCTTTCATATAACTTAAAAAATACCAAGAAAAAATTATACAAAATTCCATGATTTTCCCTAAAATAACTTAAGTTATAAGTTAAAGTGACTTACCGAGTGTGAAGTCAAAGACATCGCGAGGCCCGGTACTTGCTCATGACTTAAAATCACTGTCAGCCCGATTAGGACATAACATTTCTTTTATATACACATCGCTCTTAGTGAGTCATGGCACAGATGTTGTCAAAGTTTCTCGCCCCTTTGTTATATATTCACGCCCCCCTTTTATATTTTAGGGACAAAACTGCCGCATATCGAAGTGCTACTTGTATTGAGATATTTAACAAGATCTAGAGGTGATTGAAATATTTTTTTACTTAGAAAATTTGTGAAATTAAATAATATTTATTGAATGTATAATATAAAATATCAAATACAGGTTAGGTTCAGTATTTTCAAAATTTAGTGTACCACCCTGTTCGGAAGGCAGTCATCACTAGAGAATAACGGGCAAGAAACTCTAATGTTGCTCTTTTTCAATCAAGAAATAGTTTACAATTTTGATACAAAGATTAAATTTTACGAATTACAGCAGCTCATTCACTCAATGAAAAAACTATTGAATTGAATATTAGAATAACATAGAGTCAGTATATAGTATAAATGTTGTTGTATGTTGAATGTCTAGCATTGACTAATAGCCAATCTCTGTGCTACCGAAGTCTCATAAAAAATACTCTTTTCTCTGTATACCTTTTTTTTTTTTTTTTTTTCTCGCGGGGAAAATCCATTTACGGACCATCCCACCCCTGTAGGGGCGAGGGTGTGTCGGACTCACCGGCGCCTTCCGACCCAGCATAGATGTTACCGCCCGTGTTTGCGGGCGGCCGCTGGGCCGGGTCCCTACCAAAATAATTGCGCCGTAATACCGACTAAAAACCCCGCGACGGCCACCATCGGCGCATTCAGCGAGACGGCCCCGGAATACCCTGAAGCCAGAGCTATGGATTGACCCGGGACCGCCTCTGCGCGGTGCCAAAAGGCACACCGACCTGACGCGTGTGGCGTCTTCATCTCGGGGGCCGCCAAGGTAGGGACGGCGGCCCCGTGTGGCCTCTGGGCGCCGGGCTACGTGTTGACCCGGCGCCTCCTACGTCGCCTGTTGCGACGAGCGGGATCGGTCTGCTCCCGATCCCGCTCCGCGCTCTCCTTCTGCGAAATGACACGTTCGCAGAAGGAGAGCATAGCTTTCCACGACCTCCGGCTGCCGACCATGGCGGCGACCACAGTCGGCAGCGAGAGGTCTCTCCCCACGACCGCTACGAGAGCGCTGCGCTCCTCGTCCCAGGCTGGGCACTCCTCAAGCGTGTGCTGGGCCGTGTCCTCACGGCAGTTGCCACAATGGTGGCACACGGCGGTCTCCTCCACTCCGACGATGCGACACAGGTACGCACCGAAGCTGCCGTGCCCGGTGAGCACCTGCGTCAGCCGGAAGGTCGGCGCACCGTGGCGCCTGTCCATCCACTGCTGGAGGACAGGACGCACTGCCGCGACGGTCGCCACGCCAGCACTTGGATTCTCCAGCCTGGAACGCCACTCCTCCACGGCGGCGCTGCGGAGGGAGGCCAGCATGGCCTCGACCTCTCTTGGGGCCGGTCTCTGTCCGGTTCGCCGGTACGCCTCCTCCCGCCAGAAGAACACTGACGAGAGGGACTTGGCGTCCAGCTCCCAGGGCAGAGTACCCGCCAAAACGCAGGCCGCCTCATGCGAAATCGTGCGGTACCCTCTAGCGATTCGCTGCGCCACCATACGTTGCGGACGATGCAGCAAACGGACGCAGCGAGCGCCGAGGGAATTGGCCCACACGGGACACCCGTACAGGGCCATGGACCGCACGACTCCAGCATAAAGGCTTCGGCAAGGGAAGCCAGGACCCTCAATGTTGGGCAGCAGGCGACTGAGAGCACCCGCTGCCCGGACCAACTTCGGCGACAACATTTCAAAGTGCGCACGGAATTTCCACCGACTGTCCAGAATCAGACCTAAGTACTTCATCTGGGAGCCGATGGAAATCCGTACGCCCTCCACCATCAGGTGCGCCTCCGGCGGTGGCCTAGACCGAGGTCCGTGAAAACACAGAGCCTCAGTCTTGTGCAGGGCCACCTGGAGGCCAAGTCGCCGAATCCTGCCCACCACGAGTTCGGTCCCGAACCCGGCGAGCAGGGCGGCCCGCTGTGGGGTCCTGGCCGTCGCTGTCACCAACGTGTCGTCCGCGTAGCAGACGACAGCGACGTCCCGAAGGTTGGCACCACGAAGCACCCAGTCGTATCCGATGTTCCACAGGAGCGGCCCGAGAACCGAGCCCTGTGGAACACCGCACGACACCGCCCGACGGTGCCACCCGTCGGCGCCCGGATACACGACGTACCTGTCACACAAGTACGCCTGCACCAGACGCCGTAGGTAGGGTGGAACCTCGTGGTACCGCAGTGCCTCATTGATGCAGGCCCAGGGCATGGTGTTGAATGCGTTGGCGATGTCGAGTGACACCGCCACGACGCACTTGCCCCGAGACACTGCATCCTCCGCCTGTGCCCTGACTCGCAGAATCGCGTGTATCGTCGACCGGCCCCTCCGGAACCCGAACTGGCAATCTGCCAGGTCCGGGCCCGTGCTCTCCAGATGCTCGACGAGGCGCGCGTGCAAGATACGCTCAAAGAGCTTGCACACCTCGTCGAGTAGCACGATGGGCCGGTACGCCGACGGCGACTCTGCGGGTCGCCCCTCTTTCCTCAACAGGACAAGCTTGCCCGTCTTCCACCGCGACGGGAAGCTGCCCTGCTGCAGGCACGCGGAGAACAGGCTGCGGAGCCTCATGCCCAGCGACTCGACGGCGAGCACCCAGATACGTCCAGGCACCCCGTCGAGCCCCGGGGCCGAGTTCTTGCCCCGCAGCCGAAGCACTGCCGCCTCCAGCTCTTCAGGCGACACCTCCGGGATATCCCTTGCCGAAACCAACGACGATGGCGCCGGTGGACGTGGCGCCATCGGTGGAGGAGTGAATTCCTCGGTGGCCGGGAACAAAGCCGCGACGACGTCCTCAACAAGGTCTGCCCGAAGACTCTCCGTCAGCGGGGGCGCCCATGGGCGGAGCTTGCTCAACGCCACACGGTATGGACGCCCCCACGGATCTCTATCGAGAGACCTCCGGGACTCCTCGTAAGCCGCGGCCTTTGCTCGTGCAATGGCCACCCGCAGCGCTCTCTTCGCCCCTCTGTGGAGGCCGTAGAGCAGCCGCTCCTGTTCGTCGTCGCCAGGTCGGCGGACCCGACGACGACGGTGCCTGGAGAGTCGGCGTAGCGCAGCCGCGCAAGACGCGCGCAGCTGCGAAAGCTCCGCCGACCACCAGTACACCTGGCGCTTCGCCGGGAGGCGGGTGACCCGGGGCATCGACGCGTCGCAGACGCGCGACATCGCCACCCCGAACCATTCCGCCTCCTCCTCGACCCGCACCGGTCCGTCCGGTACGGAGATCCACGCTTGAACAAGAGCGGCCTCTTCCGCAGCCTCCACATCGAGGCGCTTAGCGGCCCACCGCCGGCCGCCCGTGAATCGGGTAGCGGGACCACTACCGGGCTGGGTAGGGGCCCGGGAAGCAGAGACGCTGTACCGGATGTAACGATGATCGGACAGCGTCTCCTCGTCAACCAGGACCTTCCAGCCCCGGACACGGCGGGCAAGGGCCGGGGTGGCGAACGTTATGTCCACCACCGAACCGCCATTATGCCGCACGCACGTGTCCTCCGACCCCCGATTCAGGACGACCAGCCCGATGGAAATCGCCCATTCCTCCAGGGCCCTACCCCGCGCATCCGTCACCGACGAGCCCCAAGCCAAGGACTTGGCGTTGAAGTCGCCGGCGACTAGCACGGGGTGGGACTGACTGCCTTGCACCACCAGGGCCCCCAGGCGGACCAGAAAGCTCTCGAAATCCGCCAGGGACCTGTTGGGAGAGAAGTACACTCCTACGACCCAAATCCCTCCCAACAAGACCGCCACGCATCCCGAGCCCTTCGCTACTTTTTCGAAGGGCGGGGATCCGGCGGCGCCCCGAGTGATGACGGCCACCAAGCCATCCAGGTCCCCAGCCCAGTCATCCCGGGGAGGGACAAAGTATGGCTCGGAGACCACAGCCACTTGAATCGACCACTGCGCCAGGCACTGAACAAACAAATCCTGCGCCCTGGCGCAGTGATTGATGTTCGCCTGGAGGAAGTTACGTGCCATATTAACTATGGGCGATCTCCATCATCTCCGAGGTGGGCGGTTTCGGCCGCGCCACAACCTCAGATCTCGCACCGGGTAAAGAGCGGTGCGGGACGGAGGAGGCGACGCAAGCCTTAGCGCCCACCCTGTGCCCAGCGGGCTTACCCGCAGCTGCACAGATTGTGCAGTGCGGGTCCGCTTGGCAATCACGGGCCTTATGGCCCTCTTGACCGCACCGGTAGCAGATCCCGGTGCGGTCACACTCCGCGGTGCACTTTATCCTTACGTGCCCCCGAAAGAGGCACCGAAAGCACCGCAAGGGCCTAGGCTCTAAAAGCCGGACCCCAGCCGACACCCAGCCCACTAAGACGCGTCCTGCCCTGGTGAGCTTTTCAGCCGCTTTGGCCGGGCACCGGAGCCAAACAGCGCCCAGACCCGAGCGCTCAGCCCGAATCTCGCCCACCCGAATGTCTTCGGGTGAGCACTCGCCGAGCCGGGCGACGGCCGCTGCGACTGCCGCGGGGGTGGCCGACTCGTCCAGCCCCGAGATGCGCAGCTCCGCAGTCTTGACGGGTCGGCTGACGCGAACGCCCTCCGACCCGGCAAGTACCTCCCTCATCTTGCTGATGAGGGAGTCCGCCCTTGCCTCCGACTCCGGCCCAGGCACCTCAAAGAGGTAGGCCCCGGTGGCCACACGTCTTGCCTTTAAGCCGGCGATGCCCAAGCTGGGGAGGTCCACTCGGCTTGAGACCTCGCGCAGAACCTGGGCGTATGTCGTGCCTCGCTCTAACGCCTCCGGCAGCACCGTCAGCGTGACGGCGGCATTTTGTGGGAGGCGGAGCTGGGGCGCCGACTTGCGCGGCGGTTGTGTCGGCTGGGGTTTAGAGGGGGCGGCGTTTCGTCCCCCAGACTTCTTTTTCCCGCGCTTCGCCACCTCGACCCATGGAGTTTCCATGGATTCGGGTGGCGGGGGGAGAGGACGCAGTGCTGGTGTCTGCGGGCGCGGTGCCACGCGCTTCCTGTTTCCCCGCTTTCGCTGACGCGATTCACGATCAGGACACGGGGGGGGCACGGCGCTAGGACGCACGGCGGCGGGCCGGATGCTAACTTGAGGGGCAGGGATTTTTGGCTCCCCTCCTCCTCCTTTTTTGCAGTCTGCGGCTAGCGGAGGCCGGAGAACCTGCTCCGGAGGCAACCTCAACGCCATCGCCTCGAGCCGAGCGTTCATCATTGCGACCTGACGCAATACTTGCTCGAGGCGATCATCTCCTGGAGACGCCTCGGGCGCAACTGTCGGTCGCGACTGCGACCGAACAGTGGCCGTCAGCTCCTCCAGGAGCTTGGACTGAGTGGCGAGTTCCACCTCCAGTGCCGTCACCTTTTCGCGGAGGCTGGCATTTACCGCCTCCGCGCGGGCCAACTCCGCCGAGGGTGGCTCGTTCGCCAACTCCATCAGCTCCGCAACGCTGGCGTTGACGTCCCTCTGAAGTTCACCCTTCAGGTTTTTGGACGTCTTCGTAACGTTGCGGAGCCGATCCGCCATTCTGATAAGAGCCTCCCTTCGGGTGGAAGCTGGAATTTCCGGAGCCTTTGGCTCACGGAAAGGGCAGGCCTTCTTGCTCCTGGCCAGCTCCGCCTCCGCTTCGGCTTTCCTCCTCACTTCGGCGGCACGCTCCTTTCGGAGAGCCGCCTTGTATCTTTTACTGGCTTCAGCCACAGTCTCCTCGTCTGTGGCTGAAACCGGGGCGTGATCTTTTGACCCCTTGGAGGGGCCAGGCTCGCCTGCGGTGTCGCTGTCACCGAGCGTTGCCTGCCGCCTCCTTGAAATTTTCCGTCTCTTTGCCCGCGAAGAGTCGCAGCTCAGTCCGGACTCGGAATCGATCCGGGCTGGCGCGGTCCTCTCCGCGGACGTCCCCATAGACGAGGTAGCGACTACCTCCCCTGGCGCTAAAGTGTCCAGGGAAGTCACACCGCTTACTTCCACTGAGCATTCTTTGGTTTGGTTTTTCTTTGAGTTTTTCATTTTTGTTCCCACGAGTATGGGGGAAATACCGGTCCACCCAGGCAGTGCCCCCTGTACCTGGGTAAGCCTAGCGTAACCCGCCAAGAGGGTCGGCCGGTACTCTGGCGGGGGTCGCACTAGAGACTGAACCTCCCATCAGCCATGCATCCCCTCACGGTGCGCCGCCGCTTGGGATTCGGGGTAACTTTTTATAGAGGTTTTCTCCCTCGCGGCCCGGGCGGTTAAGCCAAGGCCCTCGCGCCGGCCGAACTGCGAGACATGACCACAGCTTCGACCGGATTACGAGTTCGACGGTGGAAATGGGGTTCGCCCATTTCCTGCTCGGAAGCAAGAGGTTGCTGTCCGAGCCCGCCGAAGACCCGGGACAGATCCGGGATGGCCCAAAAGACGGGCCCCACCGCGGCGCGGTCTACAGGACCGTCCGCCTGGTGTCGGGATTTGGCCGTCGGCACGGGCCGACGTTGCCCAGGGTGCACCGTCCCCGCCAGCATCCGGACTAGCAGGGCACACTAGGAGGTATCCCGACCTTGCACCCCTTTCTCTGTATACCTAAGATCGAAAAATGGTGCATGTTTTGGTATACTTACCAACAATTTTGGTTTAACCTTATAAAGAAACCGACAAACCTATCATCATCATCAGCCCAAATACGTCCCACTGCTGGGCACGGGCCTCCTCTACAACTGAGAGGGTTTAGGCCTTAGTCCACCACGCTGGCCTAGTGCGGGTTGGCGGACTACACACCTAAGAAATTCCTAAGAACTTTTAGGTGTGCAGGTTTTATCACGATGTTTTCCTTCACCGTTAAAGCAAGTGATAATTCATTGTGAATACACACATAACTTCGAAAAGTCAGAGGTGTGTGCCTGGGGTTTGAACCTGTGACCGCCGAAATTCTCGACCGCGCGCCTAAACCTCGAGGCCATCACTGCTTACCTATAGTCTTCCTAATTTCTTAGGGTCTAAAAATTCGTATATAAGTTATACTATGCATGTATTGTATATTATATGAAGAGATATATGGATGTTGAAGATGCAAAAGAGGTAGTCAGGATTGAAGCTTGTTGCACTCAATAGTATTTGCCTACCCGTGTGGAGTTCAGGCGTAAGTGTGATTGACAGCCCCGTAGCGCAGATATCTAGACACCAGCTTGCGAAACGAGAGGACGCGGGTTCGATCCCCGCACCGAGACAAATGTTTGTGTGATCCACAAATATTTGTTTCGGGTCTGGGTGTTTGTGAGACCGTAAAGTCTCTCGTAGTTTCTGATACCCACGACACAGGACTTGTATCCTAGTGTGGGGTCGGAACTATTTATGTGACTGTTGGGTGTATTTATATATTTATATTTATCAGTGGCGGTACTTCCATAGAAGCCCAAAAGCGTTATACGTTAATTTGTAATGTCTAGTTTATAATTGTTTATTATTTTTATAAGGATATTCTCATTTATATGTCAAATTGCTTTTACAAAATTTTTGGGCTTCTATGGAAGTACCGCCACTGATATTTATGTATTTGTATGTATGATCATATATTAACATGGTCTTGCCATTCTTAACCCTACCCTCGTCATACTCGACAACAATTTATTTTATTTGTTTGATTTGCCAACAGTTGTGTACAATAAAGTACAATACAATAAAGTGAAGTCGTGATGGCCTCGAGGTTTAGGCACAAAGTCGAGAATCTCGACGGTCGCGGGTTCAAACCCCCGGCACATATCTCAGATTTTTCGAATTTATGTATTCACAATGAATTATCACGTACTTTAACGGTGAAGGAAAACATCGTCATGAAACCTGCACACTTAAAAGTTCTTAGGAATTTCTTAGGTTTGTAGCCAACCCGCATTAGGCCAGCGTGGTGGACTAAGGCCTAAACCCTCTCAGTTGTAGAGGAGGCCCGTGCCCAGCAGTGGGACTTATATGGGCTGATGATGATGTTTACAATAAATGTTTACATATGTAGGTATATGTTTAAAAAAATTAAGTAAATGCAACAACTGTTTAAATTAAACCATAAAATTCCCAAACCACTGGTCATCCTTCATCGTATGTCATCGCTACAATTCCCAATGTCGTCACACGTCGTAATCAGTCAAGTTACTCAAGCCGGGAATTATCCCAACAATGTTTGAAACGAGACCAGAGACACGTGCCACTTGGCCATGAAGTGTAAATTACACTTCCTAAATTGGTGACTTCCCGTTTCGCTGTACTTTCTTAATGCGGCCGTGACACGACAGCCTTCACCGTGAACTTTGGCTGAGAACTCGTTTCCATTCGGTATTCGAAGTTCTGTGTTTTCTTTTTATGTAAGGGCGCGACAATGTGACATCACCTTACTTGATAGTAAACATGATTTTGTCCAGAAATAGCTTCAAGCGGGGAAAAATACCCATCTTTTGCGTGGTAGTTTTAGAGAACGCTTTTAATATACTTTGTACACTATAATATACTTAACTTGATATAACATAAATAACTTACTTAACTTAATGTAACATAAATAACAAGCAACTATGAGAAGAACTAATAATATATATAGCTACAACAGGCGGTCTTATCGCTAGCTGCGATTTCTTCCAGACAACCTATGATACCGGAATGAAAAGTTGTAGTTGTGGCAGTTGTTGTGGAAAAATACATATAAATAATATATAAAATTCATATACATACACATACATACATATATAAAAACATACTATAAACATACACATACATAAATATAATAAAAATAAAATAAAAAAATAGGACATTTAAATTTGAGAGTAGTGAGCTCTGAGAAGCCTTTTAATGATTTCAACAAAATTATGACATTAAGTGAACAATTTTTTTGTCTCGTTGGTACTAAAAATATAAATTAGTATTTGTTGAAAGTTTTATATCTATAAAACAGTATATAATTATGATAATATGAGCATAGTTTTATACCGAAACGCGTTTTTATTTTATTTTAATACATACTAATATTATAATCCTGAAGATGTTGTTGAGTCGTGATGGCCTCGAGGTTTGGGCACGCGGTCGAGAATCTCGACGGTCGCAGGTTCAAACCCCAGGCACACACCTCTGACTTTTCGAAGTTATGTGTGTATTCACATAGAATTATCACGTCATTTAACGGTGAAGGAAAACATCGTGATGAAACCTGCACACCTAAAAGTTCTTAAGAATTTCTTAGGTGTGTAGTCCGCCAACCCGCACTAGGCCAGCGTGGTGGACTAAGGTCTAAACCCTCTCAGTTGTAGAGGAGGCCCGTGCCCAGCAGTGGGACGTATATGGGCTGATGATTATGATGATGAAGATGTTGTTTGAACACGCTAATCTCAAGTACGAGTACTACCGGTCCGATTTAAAAAAAAAAAACTGTGTTAAATAGCTTATTTATGAAGGAAGGCTATTAAGGCTAAGGTTACTACCAATAGGAGCGGAGCAGCAGTGGTAAGCGTGGCAAAAGCGGGGAAAGAATATTCCTTTTAAAGTTTAATGTTAAGTTGTGGACTACAACTAGTAGTTACACATGAAGGGTTTAATATTTTTATATCGTGGACACTATAATTTTCTTTGCTTCTTCTATCAAAAATATTAAATAATAAAAATAAATAAAATTTAAGACAGGACTACACGAAAATAAATAACATTCTTGCTTTATTTTGATGACAAGTGAAATATAAAACAAGCTTATAAGGCAAGCGTCGCGTTTCGTAAAAATAACATAAAAAAACGTGATAAAAATCACACTACCGCAATTATTATGGTCTTGTCGCGACATTATTTGAGTGCGAATTAAAATTCCTTAAAGGATGACTTCCATGTCACTTTCAGAATTTAAGATAACAATAAATATGAATTAGTTTAGCCAGTTTGCTACAATCTGATAATGAATATTGACCATAAAGCCTTAACTTTAAGAATTTAACAAGCAAATAAATGAACTAATTTCAGTGGAAAGTTTTGGATACCGTCATAAACACGCGGTTTAAATAATTGTCATAATTTCAAATTCAACTATATATGTGGTTGTGATCATCATCATCCCATATACATACGTCTCATTGCTGGGCAATTTCAGGTTCAACTATATATGTGGTTGTAATCATTATCATCAGCTCTTATACGTCCCATTGCTTGACACAGGCTTCCTCTACAACTGAGAGGGTTTAGGCCTTAGTCCACCACGCTGGCCTAGTGCGGGTTGGCGTACACACCAAAGAAATTCCTAAGAACTTTTATGTGTATAGGTTTCCTTTCAGTGTTTTCCTTCGTAAGTCCGTGATAATTCATTATGAATACATAACTTCTCGGCGGTCGCGGGTTCAAACCCCAGGCACACACCTTTGACTTTTCGAAGTTATGTGTGTATTCACAATGAATCATCACTTACTTAGGAAAACATTGTGAAACCAGTACACCTATTAAAGTTCTAATGAATTTCTTAGTTGTATAGTCCGCCAACCCGCACTAGGCCAGCGTGGTGGACTAAGGCCTAAACTCTTTCAGTTATAGAGGAGGCCCGTGCCCAGCAGTGGGACGTATTTGGGCTGATGATGATGATAGTCCGCCAACCCGCACTAGGCCTGCGTGGTGGACCAAGGTCTAATCAGTTGTAGAGGAGGTCCGTGCCCAGCAGATAGACATATATGGGCTGATGATAATAAAATATATAAAAAGGGGGCCTTCCAAAGTTGACGAACAAATGGCGCAGTTAAGATTAAACACAGGTGTTCGGCGTTCTTACGTAGTCGTACAAGAAGTTTTTTCAAAAGAGCCTTCGCCTTACAATATGTCATTAAAATAATAAAAATCACTCCTGCACATGTCTACTGTAATTTATATGCGAGGTTTGTAAGGGAATTTGAACCGTATCCCTTGTTGATAAAGTTGGATTTTTATATTACTGTTATAGCAGTTAATTGTTACTTTGTTGAGTACTATATTAAATTTGTTACACATTTATATGGAAATTAACAGATATATTTTTTTTTTTTTTTTTTTTTTTTATACTGGAATGGCATTGTGACTTTTCGAAGTTATGTGTGTATTCACAATGAATTATCATTTGCTTTAACGGTGAAGGAAAACATCGTGATAAAACCTGCACACCTAAAAGTTCTTAGGAATTTCTTAGGTGTGTAGTCCGCCAACCCGCACTAGGCCAGCGTGGTGGACTAAGGCCTAAACCCTCTCAGTTGTAGAGGAGGCCCGTGCCCAGCAGTGGGACGTATTTGGGCTGATGATGATGGCAAAGTGACCCCATTGTACCTGATGGTAAGCGTAATGGAGTCCAGAAAAAGTGCCGACCAACGAGAGATGATGATCTCCCGTTTTTTGATCTGCCGGCATTGTAAATCAGAAGGCCGACCCCAGTGGTCGCGAGTTTGATTCTCGTATTGATTTCCATTATGTAATTCTCGATAACAGAGGAGTCTAGAATCGTACCCAAAACCGGGAATATCGTCGCTCCTATAATTTGGGGTTTAAAAAATTTATACTATAATAGATATAAATAAATAATATAATGATTATACACATAAAATTACATGTGATTAACATGTGATTACAAAATTACCATAGAGGATAATTATGCGTTAACATTTCTAAAAAAACAAAATAACATTCAGACCAAGAAAAAAAAGCTTTTTTTATTTGCTTAAATTTCCTTCTTCTCATAATTACACTCAAAAACCGTTAAGACTTCGTAATCGATATAAATTTGAATCGATAAAACACATCTCTATTAAACTCTGTTGCTGGGCAATTACCGCAAAGGTAGTCGTAACAACAGCTCATAAATCAAACGAGTTTCGTTTGAAACGTAACATTATGTAAAAAGTTCCCAATCTTTATTATGATTATGACTTATACCTATATCCTTGGTGGGATAAGCAAAGTTATATTTATATGTCTAATTTTCTGAATTTTACATACATACATAAACTCACGCCTGTATTCCCCGAAGGGGTAGGCAGAGAAGCATTTCTGCACCCATATTTCGCCAGTATGTATGTCATAGGGGGCGAGCCTATTGCCGTTTTTCGGGCACAATTCCAGACTCCGTGCTGCTACTGAGTATTTCCTAATGGAAAAACCCAATAACACTTTGCCCGACCCGGGAATCGAACCCAGGACCAGGATCGCTCGGCACATACTTGTACCGCGAGACCACCAGGCAGTCTGAAGATTTTCTGAATTTTATGATGGAAAAATCAAATTACATTTATCAATCCGAGAATCGAACTGAAGACCTCTCACATGTCGTCTCTAATACCGATACTTTGACTGTGATATGTGTCAAAATATCCTTAAAATATTTTGCTAAAAGGTTCTCAGAATAGCTAAATGGAGTTGTAAATTCTTCTTCGTAAGCTGACTGAGAAATGCGTAAAAGTTATTAGTTATGACAGTTTTAGGAATAACTGTTTCTGACATAGAACGGGGACTAAAAACGTGTCCATAAATATACACAAAAGTAATATAGTGTCGGTTGTTTTATAATCTATATTTTGTGATACGGCCGATTATATTAAACAAAAAATTCTTTATTTTTACGAGTACTTAAAATAAAATACAATTTCTTAATGTTAGTAAAAATATTATTTGTATTCCTATACAAATAAATATAAACTGATATAAACTGATAATAGTTATTTGGATAATAAAAAAAACAACTTTTAATGCCTGTTTTATCAAATTAAACTTATAACTTGTGTATTTTCTTTTTTTTTATAAATCATTATTCATATTCAGATACTAATTCTTGGTAACTGTCAAACTTGTCAAAAGCCATGTGGTTCATTGTACGCAAAAAATTAACATGTATAAAACCGGCTGTATCAACATTTCCTTAGACCATTTCCCGGAACGAAAGAAAAAAGTGTCAATGACTTACCAATAAAATTAACACCATAGAGACGTCAAAATAATTAAGAATATTCAATGGGGAGTTACGTAATGGCTGTGCTAAGAAAGTTTTTGTACGAATGACTCAGTAAGACGTTTTGTGGCCGGAAAAAATGATACAAAAAAGATGGCCGACCGAGCAAAAAGAGCGCGAAAAAACCGCTGGCGCTGGCAGGTGTGACGCGCGAAGGCCACGATGAAAGTGCGTCTTTAAATTATTAGAGATCCTTGCTTACATTTTAAACGAAAACACATAACAGCTAAATTGAATAAATGATACCTACAAATTAAGCATTCTAAATTAGTAAAATCCGTTGCAAAACAGTGTCTTACAAACGATGAGTGGCAAAAAGTAGGTACACTGAAAAAAATAACGGGTGGCACTCCGGCAGTGCCGGCAGAAGTGAAAACTTCAATATTAACGTTGTGCATTTTTGAATATTTGGTAATGGTTAGGGAATAATTTCGTACGAATTGCTTTATTTTTCAGGTTAAAAGTACTATCATTTACGTAGCAAAATAAAATATTTATGCGCTATCGTAAACAAACATAAAAATTTATATTACATAATGCGTCTTACGCATTTTTGATAAGGGTCACGTGATCTGACGGGAGTTCAACATTTTTTAGCAGCTAAGTAGGTAGTAAGTAGTAACAAAGATTTAAAATATGCAAAAGGCATCTTAGCAGACCTGCATGAGTATGTCGGGTGATGAAACATGCTATTGCCACTTAATGCCCTATTTATAAACGATCAATGTTACCACTTGTTACAATTCAAGACTTTTTTATTTTAGGTCAATTGGAAAACGCCAACGGTTGCTTGAAAATCATTAAAAACAGTTTTGTTCATATTTTAGCCAAATTACGCACAGATCATCATCATAATCATCAGCTCATATACGTCCCGCTGCTGGGCACGGACCTCCTCTACAACTAACGGGGTTAGGCCTTAGTCTACCACACTGACCTAATGCGGGTTTAAAAGAAATAAAGTATATTTAGGTTTCGAAGTTGTGTATTATTCACAGAAAATTATAACTTAATAACAGTCGATACTTGGGGATAGTGGAATAGTAATGATGGCCTCGAGGTTCTCGAGGATCTCAGCGGTCGCGGGTTCAAACCCCAGGCACACCTCTGACTTTTCGAAGTTATGTGTGTATTCGCAATGAATTATCACGTACTTTGACGGAAGAAAAACATCGCGATAAAACCTGTACACCTAAAAGTTCTTAGTAATTTTTAAGGTGTGTGGTGCGACAACCCGCACTAGGCCAGCGTGGTGGAATAAGGCTTAAACCCTATCAGTTGTAGATACATATGATTTTTTTATACATCTAATTTGCATCAGTATTATATATTCTCTCTTTTTGTACACACTGCTCTCCCAAAAAATACCCTTTATAATGTTCACCTGTGGTTGCCTTGAAAAGATCGCCATGTGCAATAAGACCGCCATTACTCTTTTAGTTTTATATATATAGTTTATGATTTACAACTGCTTGTGTACAAAAAAGTGTTACAAATAATAAAAAAATAACATACAGAACCTTGTACAACCTAAAATTCATACCTATAAGATTTCAATGCAAAAAAATATATCTAAAAAGCATTTCTACACAACTGCGCTGTACACGGGCTGCCAAAAAAAGTCCGCCAAATTTTTTGTGAGATGTAATATGCCATAAGCTTTCACAGCCGAGCGGTTTATCTACATGCAAGGCTTTTAATCTGTCTGTAGGTAACGTTTTCAATGCCAAAGTCGAGATTTAGGTTTGACAACCCCGTTGTACAGTTGGCAATACACCGGCTTACGAAACGAGAGTTCGATCGATCCCCGCACCGAGACAAATGTTTGTCTGATTCCCAAATATTTGTTCCGGGTCTGGGTGTTTGTGAGACCGAAAAGTCTTTCGTAGTTTCTGATACCACCACAAATCTTGTTTCTTAGAGTGGGGTCAGAATTATGTATTTGACTGATTGGTGTATTTATCAATTTATTTTCTTTACATCTATTAATTCCACAGTTTATATCCAAGATTCTATTGTCATTTGCCGGGAACATTTTCAGTCTTCGTGCTGTTACTGAGAATCCCATGATACACATAATAACATTCTTATTTGGGAATCTAACTCCTGTAAATACCACCCTGTTTAGAAGGTAGTCATCACTAGAGAAGAACTGGCAAGAAACTCTAGTGTTGTTCTTTTCCAATCACGAGATTATTTAAAATATTGATACAAAATCTTAATTTTCCGAATTAGAGCAGCTCATTAATACAATCTCAGACTATTTTATTCAATCCAATCAATCAATCCATCAGCCAATGGAAGTCCACTGCTGGACATAGGCTTCTCCCAATGACTTCCACAGGGACCTGTTGGAAGCAGCCTTACTAGGTCCTCTGACCACCTCGTCACTCAACGAGCTATGGAGAAGGCTTTGCTCGGGGTTTCCCTACGAGATCGAATCAGAAATGAGGAGATCCGTAGGAGAACTATTTTATTGGTATATGAGAAATTATAAAACTACGAGCAGAACCAGTACGATAAGCTAGTGCGCATAGCCTTGAACCTGACCCCTTTAATTTGGCAAGTAATTGAACGCTGATGAAAAAACGACGTGAACTTTCGCGGTGGGAACAGAGTCGAGGCAAAAACACCAGAATATTGTAACTTAATATTTAAGCGAAGTTATTTTGATTCTGAAGTGTAGAATTACTTGACACTCCTCGTTTGTCTTGTGAGTGCCAAAATTTATACATATTGATAATTTTGTGCAATGTTAATAAATGTTGTGTAAGTCGTAATGGCCTCGAGGTTTACGCACGCGGTCGAGAATCTCGCCGGTCGCGGGTTCAATCGGTACACCTCTGACTTTTCGAAGTTATGTGTGTATTCACAGAGAATTATCACGTACTTTGACGGTGATGGAAAACATCGTGATGAAACCGGCACACTTAAAAGTTCTTAAGTATTTCTTAGATGTGTAGACCGCCAACCCGCACTAGGCCAGCGTGGTGGACTAAGGCCTAAACCCTCTCAGTTGTAGAGGAGGCCCGTGCTCAGCAGTGGGACGTATATGGGCTGATCATGATGATAATTTTACATACATACATACATAAACTCACGCCTGTATTCCCCGAAGGGGTAAGCAGAGGTGCATTTCTGCACCCACATTTCGCCAAGTATGTATCAGTCCCACGTAATAGGGGGACTGATACATACTGCCGTTTTTCGGGCACATTTTCAGACTCCGTGCTGTTACCGAGAATTTCCTAATGGAAAACCCCAATAACACTTTGCCCGACCCGGGAATCGAACCCAGGACCTCTAGATCGCACGGCACATACTCGTACCGCGAGACCACGAGGCAGTGAAGATGATAATTTTGTATAACAATATTAATTGGAATCGATTATTGTCATCATCATGAGCCTGCATTTATTCTATTGCTCGACACGTGCCCCCTCTACAACTGGGAGAGGTTGCGAAGGAAAACATCGTAATAATATTAATAAATACACCCAACAGTCACATACATAGTTCTGACACCACATTAAGATACCGAGTCTTCTGTCGTGGGTATCACAAACTACGAGAGACTTTTCGCTCTCACAAACACCCAGACCCGAAACAAATATATGTGAATCACACAAACATTTGTCTCGGTGCGGGGATCGAACCCGCGGCCTCTCGTTTCGCAAGCTGGTGTCTAGCCAACTACGTTATAGGGCTGTCGTGAGGAAACCTACACACATAAAGGTTTTTTTACGTGCTTAGTCCGCCAACTCGCACTAGGCCATCGTGGTGGAGGCCTAACCCCTCTCAACTGTAGAGGAGGCCCGTACCCAGCAGAACGACGTTTATGCGCTAATGATGAACGATTATGGAGCATGGAAAATTACACAAACTCAAACTCAAAATCACTTTTATTCAAATATTTTACAAGTGCTTTTGAATCGTCAATAAGGTAAGTTTTTTTAAACTATTGCCGCTTCGAAACGTGTTATAGCTGTGGAGAAGAAACGGCAAAAAACTCCCTCAGCAACACGAAATGTAATTTTTTATATAACAATTTTTAATTATAATTACATTTTTATTTATTATATTAATTTAACCTCATACATGTCATGACGTTACAAATTGCAGCAACCTCCGATCAGTTAACTTACTCCCAGGGCTTATTATCCTCAATATAATCTGACATTTAATAATAAGCTTTTTTATATAGTTTTTCTTTAATCGATTCTTTAAACCTTTTCAAAGGAAGCTCCCTAATGCCCTTTGGAAGTTTGTTATAGAAGCGTATACATTGCCCCATAAAAGAGTTATTAATTTTCCGGAGACGAGTTACGTGTTACACAATATTAAGCATCGTTATTAAGTACGGTTACTCTATGAATGTTTCAATGTATGAGCGCGTCAGAACACCGTTTGCCAAAGTAATACAACTGCTTACATCCTAACATATCTTTAGCATACCAAGTAGTTTGTAATGTCTCTTAAATGTGGACTTGTCTTAGTTTTAGATCATGGTCTATTTACACCTGTATAAAATCCTAAGAAATAAAATGTTTATTTTGAAAAATAAGACAGAGTTATGGCGATTAGGGAAACATATTTTTTTTGTCAAGACTTTTTTAGATACATACATATATAACCTCATGCCTGTATTTCCCGAAGGGGTAGGCAGAAGTCCATTTCTGCACACACATTTCGCCAGGTATGTATCAGTCCCACGTAATAGGGGGCGAGCCTATTGTCGTTTTCCGGGCACAATTCCAGACTCCGTGCTGCTACTGAGAATTTCCTAATGGAAAAATCCAATAACACTCTGCTCGACTCGGGAATCAAACCCAGGACCTCTAGACCGCACGGCACATATTTGTGCCGCGAGACCACGAGGCAGTATTTTTAATTTTTTAATTAATTGCTTGTAATCATTGTAACTGTCTTAGTTTTCGATCACGGTCTTTTTACACTCAGTATAAGTGCATCATCATCATCATCATCAGCCCATATACTTCCCACTGCTGGGCACGGGCCACCTGTACATCTGGGAGGGTTAAGTAACAGTATAAGTGCGGTACAATCCAAAATTATTGTCGAAGTATATATGGAGCCGTTACATAATAAAGGGTACTAAACATACATACATACATAAACTCACACCTGTATTCCCCGAAGGCGTAGGCAGAGGTGCATTTCTGCACCCACATTTCGCCAAGTATGTATCAGTCCCACGTAATAGGGGGCGAGCCTATTGCCGTTTCTCGGGCACATTTCCAGACTCCGTGCTGTTACCGAGAATTTCCTAATGGAAAAACCCAATAACACTTTGCCCGACCCGGGAATCGAACCCAGGACCTCTAGATCGCACGGCACATTCTTGTACCGCGAGACCACAGTCATTTATAATTCTGACTCTGGGTATCAGAAATACCAACAAACCTTCGGATCACGAACATTTCGGTGCCAAGATCGAACCATAGTTTCGTAGGCTAGTATCCAACGTCGCCACTATTCTCTCCCCGCATTGTACCGCCAAATGAATTAAAACAAGACGAAAGACCATTGTATGGTTTCCCAATTTCCCTCCTCCACAGCGTCAGTGGGCTCTCAGCCTACACGTGACGCAACAATGACGTAAATGCAAAGTTCTACTACATCTGACCTATTTGCACCGCAATTACTATGGATTCATTCGACACTAGCTTTGAATACAACTAGAAATTTCCCTTGACTCCACTTACGGCACATGCGTCGAGCCTGTAGTAGCGAAGGAGTATGTATGTATTTCAGCTCCCCAGTTTTGTTAATTGTCTTTTCATATGCATACATTAGTGAACAAAGAATAGACGTGATGGCCTCGAGGTTTAGGCGCGCGGTCGAGAATCTCGGCGGTCGCGAGTTCAAACCCCAGGCACACCTCTGACTTTTCGAAGATACGTGCGTATTCACAGAGAATTATTACGTCCTTTGACGGTGATGGAAAACATCGTGATAAAACCTGCACACCTAAAAGTTCTTAGGAATTTCTTAGGTGTGTAGTCCGCCAACCCGTCATTTAATACCAAGAACTAATTGTTGAGGTCTGATATAGGTTATCTCAATTTATCTCTCTACCAATTTAGCTTGAGGAATATGTAAAAACCCACTTACAACACACAATTAATATAGTACCTAGTTATACCTACCTATATATTTGACTAGTTATTTCCCACAGTTCTGTATGCGAAACATAATACTTCAAAAACGTTTTGGACATTATCATCATCATCATCATCAGCCCATATACATACGATCCACTGCCGGGCACGGGTTTCCTCTTCATATGAGAGGGTTAAGACCTTAGTCCACCACGCTGGCTCCTCACGAGGTTTTCCTTCACCGTTAAAGTACGTGATAATTCATTGTGAATACACACATAACTTCGAAAAGTCAGAGGTGTGTTCCTGGGGTTTGAACCCGCGACCGTCGACATTCTCGACCGCGTGCCTAAACCTCGAGGCCATCACGAATTTCTTTATATTGATGCTCCACTCTTATTGTTCCTAAGATTCTGATATATAGCCTACTTTCCTCAATAAATGGGCTATCTAACCCTAAAAAAAATTAAAATCGGCTCAGTAGATCCAGAGATAACCCTCTACAACCTCAGAAACTCACAAACTTTACCTCTTCACAATATTTGTATGGGTTAACGGTGACGTCATATTTTTTATAAGAAATAGACCGTTAGTAATAATGGAAGTATGTAGATGTATCCAGAACCATTACCAATCGTCCTTAGCAACACAAGTCACGGCGAAATTATATGGAACTTTCTTCGTTTACCGTCCGTAGCAACTGCTCATAGCAACAGGCCAACTGCATCTCGAATGGTCGATCCGCGAGGTTAATTCATCAATATGGCGTGACCAGTGACGACCGATGCACTTGCATGTCGGTGCCATGGGTCAATTGGACCGCATAGACTGTGTGGCGGCGCTGACGGTACCAATCAATTGTGGACTTTGGACGCTAAAGGCTGGGACTGTAGTTGCGATTTGTGAAGTGTTACATTCGAATTAATTTAAGGTCGCTATGGAGCGTGCTATGTTAGGAGTTTCTCTGAAGGATAGGATCAGAAATGATGCCATCAGGGAACCAAAGTTATCGACATAGCCCAAAGGATTAGCGAGCTGAAGTGGCAGTGGGCAGGTCACATCTGTCGCAGAACTGATAACCGTTGGGGGAGACGTGTTCTGGAGTGGAGACCACGGCTCGGCAAACGTAGTGTAGGACGCCCTCTGGTTAGGTGGGGTGACGATATACGCAAGGTGGCTGGCAGCGGTTGGATGATCGTCGCTATCGTGGCTACTTGGCCTTTCTATCCCAAAAATTATGTGGTCCCAGTCCAACAAGCGACATTTCAACATGAAAGAGTGACTTTATGTCGCCCATCTGTCGATCGCCTTATTCCCTTGCCCGGCAACGCGCGCCTGACTCAGGAATACGTGTCGGAAGATACTATTTTATTACGCAATTTTATTGCGGAACTGTTGCTAAGGCAACTTTATGGTAGTAGAGAATAGGAACAGGTTCCTAAGGGAGTAATAGTCAAAAGTAGTCTACGTTCTTACTTAAGGTATAATTTAATCATAATTCAGATCTGTTAAGTATATTTATTTATTTAAAACTTTTTTCTACACATATACAGCACTGGCGGTACTTCCATAGAAGCCCAAAAGCCCAGCTTGCCTTACAAATTTCCGAATAATAATCTTTAAGCTTTAAATCTTTATTTAAATTTATTTGACATATAAATGAAAACATCCTGACCCCACAATAAACAGTTATAAACTAGACATAACACAATTAAGGTGTAACGCTTTTGGGCTTTTATGGAAATACCTCCGCTGCGCTGGTAGGCAGAGGTGCATTTCTGCACCCACATATCGCCAGGTGTGTATCACTCCCACGTAATGGGGAGCCAGTATTACCTAGTATTGTAGTTTTCCCCGCGAATTTCCTGATTTTTACTGATAATTTTCTACTGGAAATACTCAATATCTCTTTTGGCTCTTATCATACACTGTATCTTCTACGTAGTAAGTATTGTGACAAAAACAACTTTCCTTCAAAGATTGTGTTTTATCTATTCAAGAGTTCAACTCGGAATATGTGCCGAGGACACGCGTGACGTCATCGTGACGTACAACAAATACATATGTATTATAGTAGGGATGTGTAAGATTAATTTACTTATAGGGATACATTTGTGTTTAAGCAGTTTCTGTCATCGTAGGGATAAATACTTGTATAATGAAAGGGTAGACAGGTATTTACAATATCGTGTAAAAAAAACACGAGATTATAATTATTATCGTTAATGAAGAAAGATTTCTCAACTCCAGATAGCTGGTATTAAGAATTTTTGAGGAGATACCTCAATAAGCTCCTAAGCCAGATCTGGTAATCGAACTTGAAACTTCTCGATCATGCACGCTAATTTAACGCAGATTTAACAAAATCTGCTGGAATAATGAGGCAGTACAATTTCAAATATTATGCGATCATCATTATCATCATCAGCTCATATACGTCCCACTGCTGGGCACCGGCCTCCTCTACAGCTGAGATGGTTTAGGCCTTATTCCACCACGCTGGCCAAGCGCGTGTTGGCGGACGACACAAAGAAATTCCTAAGAACTTTTATGCGCGCAGGTTTCCTCACGATGTTTTCCTTCATCGTTAAAGTATGTGATAATTCATAACGAATACACATATAACTTCTGAAAAATCAGAGACAACGAAAACTCGAGGCCATTACTGCTTTTGAGTTTTTCACGATTTCTTCCATTTGACCTTATTTGACTCGCCCTATATACACCATCAAGTGCCAACTTGTCGCTAAACGATCATAAACTACCTAATCTGGTAATCGAACCCAATCACACGGTTCACATCGCTAAGCTCAATGTCCCAAATCACTTCCGTTCAGCACATTAAACAGTTAAATGTGTGAACAGCTGCATATCCACGTGTTAGATAACTTATAATGTAATCGGTTTTTACAAGTCCCGACATGTTAATGTAGGGCTGTGCTTGCCCATTGCCCAGCGTTGGGCACTTGGAATATTTATATCCGCACGGATGTGGGTAGGCGTCGCAATGTTCTTTTTAAATATACTCGTATCTATGTAAAATAATAAGGAAATAAAATATATTATGATAAAATTTTAATAATGTAAAATTAAAAACTTAAAGGACATGTTGATAGCCTCATGGTTAACCACCAGCTTGCGAAACAAGAGGTGGCGGGTTCGATCCGTGCACCAAGACATGGTTCAAAAGTGGTTTAAAACTTCTAAGTATCACAAATCTAAATTACTATGATAAATGAAAAGAAAACCAGGTTTCCTAATTGTAAGAAAAAGATACGTTAAAAGTTAACACTTTGGATTCGAACCCGTGATCGTCCCATCGTTAGGCCATTGCAATCAAAAGACAGAATTCATTCAAACCATATATTATTAATTAGCCTTACTAATGCCTTATTAATGCCTGGATTTTTATAAGTTATCAAAATTACGTCGGAAACCACTGAGCCATAAACTCCTAAATTTTGATAACAACGCCATCTTTATCTCAGAACACAAAACTATCCGTTTCGTAAATTAAACGTTCCCGTTGAACGTTAGCAGATGGCATTGCGGTCGGTACAATTACGATGTGAATCTACCCACTTTATATATTGCTCATAATTTTGTACCACCGCGTCGTGGACGCAGTAAGCGTCAGGCCGGTTATTAACATGACCGCACGTTCAGTTTACACCTCTGACTTTTAGAATTTATGTGTGTAATTCACAAAGAATTATCACGTACTTTAACAGTGAAGGAAAACATCATGATGAAACCTGCACACCTAAAATTCTTAGGAATTACTTAGGCGTGTAGTTCGCCAACCTGCACTAGGCCAGCGTGATGGACTAAAGCCTAACCCCTCTCAGTTGTAGACGAGGCTCGTGCTCAGCAGTGGGACGCATATGGACTGATGATGATGAATAGCCGAAATCATTTCATTGTAGACTTCGTGTATAACTTGATGATAATGAAGAAACTCAAAAACTACATGACTGATTTCCAGGATTTTTGGTATGAAAATAGATGAAACCTTAACCGTATATCTTATACGTAGAGTATATCTTGCAAAAAATATTATTTTGCAAAAAATATAATAGCTACCCAACCGCTAGTTATCAATGTAAAATTTTAACAGAATTCTGGAGGAGTAGGGAAGACGTATGTGGGTTGAAATAGATATAGAAATGAGTAACTACTGTGGGATGGCAACAACCATTCCACACCGCATTCGTTTAACATTAGTGGCGCCACCTATCTGGTTATTACTGGAAGCTATTGACCCAATAATGGACAATCTTCTTCATTTCTGTTCTGTATAATCTCGTTTCCAGAATTGTCCATGATTATTTGAAACTAGAATTGGAGACGGTGGATTGTTAAGACTAGTATGAATGGATGGGTTCTACCAAAGTAGTGTGTCGCAGAAAGACCTTCAAACATCAGACATACACCCTGAAATTTGCTCTTCATCTTTAAAGTCCAATAATTTTGAAAATGGACTGGGTTTAGTGAATTTATACGATTATTAACTCCAACCTATATAAATTAACAATAAGATAACATCTATATCAGTTCATATACGTCCCACAGCTGGGCACAGTTCTCTACTGCAACTGAATCGGTTAAGCCTTGATAGCTGGCCACGCTAGCCTAGTCATCATCAGCCCAAATACGTCCCACTGCTGGGCACGGGCCTCCTCTACAACTGAGAGGGTTTAGGCCTTAGTCCACCACGCTGGCCTAGTGCGGGTTGGCGGACTACACACCTAAGAAATTCCTAAGAACTTTTAGGTGTACAGGTTTTATCACGATGTTTTCCTTCACCGTTAAAGCAAGTGATAATTCATTGTGAATACACACATAACTTCGAAAAGTCAGAGGTGTGTGCCTGGGGTTTAAACCTGCGACCGCCGAAAATCTCGACCGCGCGCCTAAACCTCGAGGCCATCACTGCTTTTATACGTCCCACAGCTGGGCACAGTTCTCTACTGCAACTGAATCGGTTAAGCCTTGATAGCTGGCCACGCTGGCCTAGTCATCATCATCAGCCCAAATACGTTCAACTGCTGGGCACGGGCCTCCTCTACAACTGAGAGGGTTTAGGCCTTAGTCCACCACGCTGGCCTAGTACGGGTTTGCAAACTACCCACATAAGAAATTCCTAAGAACTTTTTCGTTTGCAGATTTCTTCACAATATATTCCTTAACCGTTAAAATACTTGATAAATAAACATAAATTCGATAAAACAGCCCCGTAGCGCATTTGGCTACACACCAGCTTGCGAAACGAGAGGCCGCGGGTTCGACCCGAGACAAATGTTATGATCCACAAATATTTGTTTCGGGTGTGGGTGTTTGTGGGACCCAAAAAGCCCCTCGTAGTTTCTGATACCCACAACACAAGACTTGTATCTTAGTGTGGGATCAGAACTATATATGTAACTGTTGGGTGTATTAAAAAACAGGGTGTGCCTGAGGTTTGAACCTGTAACCGCCGACGCATCACGACTTATGTACCGCAGTTAAATAATACTAAACTACGTCACCGTAAACTCAACGAGCTGAACAGGTTCAAAGACATAAATCTCGGTTAAACATCGGAATTATCTGAAGGGAACCGGTATGGGCGGTGCGCGGCGGTGGGACCACGGGAACCAATACGGGAACGGTCGGGACTTATAGAGATACTTAAAGGACTCAATTGAGGGACAGATTATGGTAGTTAATTGTTTGATTATGCGAATTTTTCATCATTCATTCATTCATCATCAGCCCAAATACGTCCCACTGCTGGGCACGGGCCTCCTCTACAACTGAGAGGGTTTAGGCCTTAGTCCACCACGCTGGCCTAGTGCGGGTTGGCGGACTACACACTTCAGAAATTCCTAAGAACTTTTAGGTGTGCAGGTTTTATCACGATGTTTTCCTTCACCGTTATAGCAAGTGATAAATTAATTGTGAATACACACATAACTTCGAAAAGTCAGAGGTGCCTGGGGTTTGAACTTGCGACCGCCGACATTCTCGACCGCGCGCCTAAACCTCGAGGCCATCACTGCATTTTGAGGCTGATTTTTACGTTTTAATTTTACCAGATCCTGTGATAGATAAGCTGGAAGGAAACCGTCTGTCGTATGGGCATGTTATGAGAAGGGATGAATCATATGTATGTAAAAAGGTGATGAGTATGAAAGTTGAAAATATGGATGGAGTGCGTGAGAGAAGATATGAAAGGAAAAGGGGTGATTTAAGACATGACGGCTGATAGGGATGTTTGGAAGGA
The DNA here is from genome assembly GCA_907164795.1 of Hemaris fuciformis. Classification (NCBI taxonomy): domain Eukaryota; kingdom Metazoa; phylum Arthropoda; class Insecta; order Lepidoptera; family Sphingidae; genus Hemaris; species Hemaris fuciformis. The sequence continues at coordinate 8,310,447 of OU015457.1, read as the reverse complement.
TAAAACATACCACGCCGACCCCAAATGAAATTGGGAATAGGGCAAGGAAATGATGATTTTACGTTTGAATTTTATCATCATCGGCCCATATACGTCCCATTGCGGCGCACGAGCCTTCTCCACCATTGAGAGAGTTTAGGCCTTAGTCCACCACGCTGGCCTATTGCGGGTTGGCGGACTACGTACAGTATCAAACTCCTAAGAAGTTTTTAGGTGTGCAGGTTTCTTCATGATGATTTCCTTCGCCGTTAAAGTACGTAATAGTTCATTGCGAATAAGTTTCTATTTACTTTGAATGGTTTGGGGTTTAATGTCTGAGTAGGGAGAACTGTTTCCATCGATAGAAATTTGGTTATATCATCATTGAGCCTGGGAAAACCGCAAACTCACTCCTTATGTAGAACTTAAAAACATCTTTTGTATTTTCCGACTGCCTCGTGGTCTCACGGCACCTCGATCTAAAGGTCCCGGGTTCGATTCCAGGGCAAGCAAAGTGGTATTGGGTATTCTTTTAGGCAATTTTCAGTATTAATTTACTAATTAGCAGCACGGAGTCTGGAAATGTGCCCGAAAAACGGCAATAGGCTCACCCCTTATTACGTGGCGAAATGTAGGTGCAGAAATGCACCCCCGCCAACCCCTTGAGGAATACAGCCGTGAGGTTATGTAAGTATTTAAAATTTGTTTTTAAGGAACATATTAATATACTCCGTCCTAGATTAATTTCTAACGCAAGAACTTAGAGTTTTGTTAACCTCTAAATCAAACTCTGGTTAGAAAACTATTTTTCAAACTCAAACCTTCACGATTCTCATCCCAAATACCCACTAAACTATTGACAAAACCCTTCTAAAACCGCGGAAGCTATTTAGACCGTTCGACTAGGAAACAACGGGCAATAAAAATGTCACTCAGTTCCCGAGGCATTTCCTGCCGCAACAAATAACTCAGTACAGATTGCTCAGTCCGTACAAGTTTTACGTTGCTTGAAACCAGTTTGATTTAACGGGACTGTTGTCCGGTTTCGTCTAATTTTCAATGGTTAACACGATATTGAACTTAAGCAAATAGTTTTACGGTAAATCACATCTCTTAACGATATTACATATGTATATTCCAGCTATTTATAAAAAATATTAGATATTTGTATATGAATAAAACGTATTAATGAATGTTTCTTTGGTTGTGGATGCAGAAATGCACCTCTGCCTACCCTTCGGGGAATACAAGCGTGAGTTTATGTTTGTATGTAAATGTTTCTATAACATGGTATTTTGCATTATGGCTTTACATTACATACGTGTCGTTAAGTGAGTGAATGGAATGCAAATTGCGACTTTTTCATTCATTGACGTAAAACATTTGCGTCACCTAACCTATTTATATTTACCATGAATTACCCAATGTTTCTCAGAATTTGTGCATAATTCATACTATAATTAAACGTATGGCATACATAAATAAAATTTACACTCATGTGTGAATAATGGCTAGGTTCAATGCACTATTGATGCGTACTTTTAAATAACTACTTGTATTTAAATGCTTATACGTTATATAGTACGGTGGGTTATGCACGAAGTCTCCAATGAAATGAATTCGGCTATTCATTATCATTAGCCCTTATACGTCCCACTACTGAGCACGGGCCTCCTCTACAACTGAGAGGGTTTAGGACTTAGTCCATCACGATGGCCTAGTGCGGGTTAGTGCATTACACACCTAAGAAATTCCTCAGAACTTTTACTCTGAATAATGAAATGAAATAATATTTATTGAACCTAAAAAACGTCGAATAGATCATTTATTTTCAGTCATTTTAAAATTTAGTTTACCACCTTATCGGAAGGCAGTCATCACGAGAGAAGAAAGGGCAAGAAACTCTAGTGATGCTCTTTAAGACTGAGAATTATAATTAAGGTATGGCTTGCTTTCTATTATAATATTTGACGAAAAAACTTTTTAAATTAATTATTTAAATGCCACGATATATCGTGCATTTACTGATCCTGGCTCCTTTTTTCTACCCATTAAAGAATCGACCAACTTCAACAGTTTTTTTTTTACTTCGACTAACCTTTGGCACAGGTGAAGGACTTATATCTTCCCTGACAATAGTAATAAATTGGCTGTCATATCTCTATTGACGTCAATGAACGATATATTACAAAGCCAACTCAATATGAAGCTTAAAAAACGAATAAAAAAATCAAATCTGATTTTCACCTGCCAACAATATGACGTCAATACTCTTTGTAGAACTAAGTATCTTCAACTAATAATATTTGTTTCATATTGATTAATCGAGACAAATGACCCATGATATTAATCAAACCTTTTATGAATACTTTTGTGTTACAATAGCATGACACGTAATAACATGGAAAATCTTCCATTAGCCAGAATATCTGTGTTTTTGTGGTAAAGACATCACTGTCCATTTTAAAAACTCTTGGTAAAAAAAGTACAGAAGATGATAAACATCTCATAATAAATTCTAACTTCTTCTGTGTTTTCTCGATGTATTTTTTGATAGACAAATAATCTTTAATTTAAGAAGCTACCTTACTAATTTCCCGAATCTATTATATAACCCTTTATATAACACAAAATTAAACTGACAAATCAATTAAAATTCATAGCGTTACACGTGCTTTGGTTTAATTACGCGAGCCTTCTGTTCAGCGTATGCTGGGGCCAAGGCCGCACGTTAGCGAGCGTTCTTACAATCATTCGATATTACTCACGACATTTGTCGACGGGTTTCGTATGATGACATACTTGTGTCCATTACTGGAGATTCTAGTTACTAAAAAAATTCTTTCTTAATATAAATTACATACATAACCTCACGCCATAGTCCCCGAAGGAGTAGGCAGAGATCCATTTAGACTAGGGTTGCCATCTGCAAACTTAGAAATCCAGGATTTGAATATAGAAATACCAGGACATTTCGGTTTTAAGACAGGAATATATATGATGCAGTACCTAATTGTTATAATAAAACAACTAGCTTATCTAAACTGTACGTTACTACTTTGTTTTAAAAAGAGGCATGACGTCCACACGCGCGGCGCGGGCCCAGTGAGTGACAAAACGATTAGTAGCGCGCGAAATTTAAAGCATAGATCCTTTACAGGACTCTTTAAAACTCAGGACGATTCTTATAAACTATCCAGGACAGCCCAGGACACCCCAAAAAGCAGGACATGTCCTGGGAAAACAGGACGGTTGGCAACCCTAATTTAGACCCCACAATACACAATTATAAACTTAACACACAATTAACGTGTAACGCTTTTGGCCTTCTTTGGTAGTACTGCCAGTGATCGTAATTATCACTGAAGCTATTTATTTACTAGCTGACCCGGCGAACTTCGTTCCGCCTAACAGCCGATTCTTATTATTATTATTATTATATTTTTTTATATATATTGTTACATCAGCTATCTGCCAGTGAAAGTCCCATTAAAATTGGTCCACCCGTTTCAGAGATTAGCCGGAACAAAAAGACAGATAGACACACAAAAATTGTAAAAAACGTTATTTTGATATATGTATCGTGTATACATCCATATGCATTTATTAAAAAGCGGTTATTTCAATGTTACAAACAGACACTCCAATTTTATTTATTTGTATAGATAGATTTACTTACACTTAATACAAAGTTTGTATAGATAGACTTAATGCCTATGGCATTCTCTACCAATTCGAATCTAGGGTGATGCAGAGATGAGATGAGGCAGGTGTGTAAAATATCAAAACAATACTATCGACAAATTTGCAAACATATAATACACATACATATATACATATACGCACACATATATAAATACATATAAACATGAAATAGATACATATAATACAAAAATAGACAGAAAATTATAGCTGTGAACATTCTGCAGTTTCACGAGTCAGCAGTTGACGAACCTTGTGCTTAAATGTACAACGGTTTGAGCACATCCTGATCTCCAAAGGGAGCGAGTTCCAAAGCCGTATTGATTGGACATAGAAAGAGCATCAATAAAGCCAGATTTGTGTGATGGACAAAGAAAGAGAAAATTATTCGAAGAGCGAAGAGATCTCTCGTGTTTAGAGTGATTGAAAATAAGGCTGAACTTGCCTAAAATACCTATATATCTTCTCTATACCAAAAACGTGAACTAGACAGGGATAATTCATTTCCCACGCTCCCAATCGCTACATTGTAGAGATATCCTGCCCACGCCGGACGTACGGAGCTACTGTCCGAAATGTGACTCACTACGACTGTACGGCGCAAAATCTTTTATAAACATATTAAGTTCGGCGTGTTCTCACGACAATTGGTTGTAGATGGACCCTGGCGCTCTAGATCCGCCAAATTCAGACGCAATACCTTAGCTGCGTAGTTCAACGGATTATTTAAATATGACTCGTGTTGCGTCACAAGTATGTCCCGTGCGATCTAGAGGTCCCGGATCAGTGTTATTGGGTTCTCCATTAGGAAATTCTGAGTAGCACGGAGTCTGGAAATGTGCTCGAAAAACGGCAATAGGCTCGCTCCCTATTACGTGGGACTGATACATACCTGGCGAAATGTGAGTGTGAAAGCATAATTAAAAGTTTATTATATTTATTTATGCTTCATATACATAAAAGTATAAAGGCGGACTTAATGTCTAAGGCATTATCTGCCAGTCAACCTCAGGGACTCAGGGTGGTGCAGAGAAACACGAAAAGGTGCATAAATTTCGACAATGTAATATATATACTTGTATATACATATGTAGATACATATGAATATATATGTACATAGAAAATATAATATATAATATGAATACATGACTACACATACGTACATGTATGTATATACATACTATGATACTTCTGACATACGATTAAATAAAAGTTGCCGAACCCTTTCTTTAAAAGAAAAACATTTGTCAACATCCTGATTTCGATATAATATGATTTCGATATATATTCATAATTAGTAAAGATTATCGCATTATCAATAGCATATACAACTATATTTTATTACTTATCACCGCTTGGATTCTAATAAAATTGCGTAGATGCAAAGCCTATGTAGGTTTTAAACCTATGTATAAATGTATACATACACGTTAAACTGGTCCTAACATGCTAAATTAATTGCGACTAAGAATGCCATATAAATTGTTATCTAGTAAACAGTTTTCAGATCAGTTGGCTGTATGATTATATTGCGTGAGTTTTCTAGATTTTATCGATACACCTATATCCATCATCATCAGCATCAGCTTAAGGGCGTCCACTGCTGGACATAGGTCTCCCCCAAAGACAAAGTTTTCGATCTGAAGCGGCTTCCCGCTTTGCTTTTTTTTCCTTGGCTAAATGAAAGAAACGATATGTACTAATATTTAAATTAAGTAATCACACATTCACTTTCTCGCCTATAAAGAGAAAAAAGATAATTGCTTCTTCTGCATCCATTACTTTTTCTCATATTTGCTTCGGTTTCTCCTAACTTTGACTTAACGAAGACGATCAGATATTTATTAATCTAATATCTTCCTCCGCGGTTGCAGTTTTTCTTTCTTTTCATTCACATTTCGTCGATTGATACCTTCATTAAAAGTATTTTTTAAGGCAATACAATATGCCAATATCAAGTCGCAAAAAAAAGTCCCTGTTGAATCGACAATAACGTCCATATTTTTTACCTGCGTTTAAACCACATCATTATAAATGAATTTATATTTTTTTTATATTATCACATTATTTTAACGTCAAGCGTATTTCAAATGAAGAACTCCCGCCCAAATTTGAATTAAGAACGTTACGCGAGTGCCAGTGCGTACTCCGAGCGTTACATAAGCAAATTAAATAACTGAATTGTGTTGCGCTAACACAATAACTGTTCCAACCTTGAACCGAATATCGGACGCGGGCGTCGACCGGCTGTCGTGCAGCGACCTTGTACCTACGTGTGGTCAGGCAACTTAAAAATGCAGGTATAAATTGGAATTAGAAAAAAACGAAATATTTAAAAAAAGTAAATTAAAATTGTAACAATTGATTTGAAAAAAGTTTCTAGTTTTTAAATGCATATTTTTTTCAAAAATTACGCGAGTAATGTTGGGTATTAAAATATGCATATTTTCGGAACCCCGTCTGCATTCCTTTGCCTTTTATATTAAAACAAAAACACTAAAAAGCAAAAAGTTCTAAGATCAACTAACATGGCACTGTTTAAAAAACTTTAAATATTTCCTTCAATTTATAAATACGCCATCAAAACAATTCATTATAATACCCATGTGATCTGAGGGAATCGAACTCACGACCTACGATTATCCGCAGGTCAATGAACCCTGTTTTGTGTTTTAGTCATGACTACATTACATATTGTAAAAACGAAAATTCTATTCAAATTTACAGATCTACATTTCATGATCAAAAGTTACTTTTCTTTTTAGGTTTCCTCACGATGTTTTCCTTCACCGTTATTTATGATAATTCATTAAGAATATACAAGAACTGTAGGTTAATTATCGTACTTTATCTACTCAAAACAGGTATTGAAACTTGTTTTCTATAAATAAAAATATCTTATCAAACAACTTAGCAATTTGCTACGAGGAAAATTAAGTTGCCGTATTCTTTATTTTAATTCAACTTTATCTTGTAATAATTAATTTATTTAAAAGGTTTCTTATGTATATCCATCAACAGCCCATATACGTCCCACTGCTGGGCACGGGCCTCCTCTACAATTGAGAACGTTTAGGCCTTAGTCGCTAAACAACAATTAATTAGCGAAGGTATAACCAGTCGAAAATTGACATGAATATTTGTACGCTAGTTCCGGCTTACCAAAACGGCTGAACCAATTTGGTTGAGACTTTTCATCATCATCAGCCCATAAACGTCCTACTGCTGTGCACGGACCTCCTTTACAACTAAAAGGGCTTAGTCCACCACGCTGGCCTGTAAGTTGACGGACTAGACACCTAAGAAATGGGACTTATAATAGATTTTTAAAAAATCTGATTTGAGGAATATTTTACACGTGGACATGACTGACCAGTAAGATATGTATCTATAGATGATGATCACGTCTCGCCGGTTATCGTAGGCGTGATAACCGTTATCACATCACGCGTACATCACAATACCGCGTCCCATTTATGATATCAATCATGATTGGAAATGCATGTCAAAATATGATAAGCATCAAGTAAAAGGGGCGTGATGGCCTCGGGGATTAGGCGTGTGTCGAGGGTTCAAATCCAAACGTCTGACTTTTCATGAGTTCATTTAGTTTATTACATACATACATAACCTCACGCCTGTATTCCCCAAGGGGTAGGAAGAGGTGCATTTCTGCACCCACATTTCGCCAGGTATGCATCAGTCCCACGTAATAGGGGGCGAGCCTTCCGCGAGTGATGGCCTCGAGGTTTAGGCGCGCGGTCGAGAATTTCGGCGGTCGCAGGTTCAAACCCCAGGCACACACCTCTGACTTTTCGAAGTTATGTGTGTATTCACAATGAATTATCACTTGCTTTAACGGTGAAGGAAAACATCGTGATAAAACCTGCACACCTAAAAGTTTTTAAGAATTTCTTAGGTGTGTAGTCCGCCAACCCGCACTAGGCCAGCGTGGTGGACTAAGGCCTAAACCCTCTCAGTTGTAGAGGAGGCCCTTGCCCAACAGTGGGACGTATTTGGGCTGATGATGATGAAGAAAAACTGGCATATCTTAGGAATCCACAAGGAATTTCTTCGGTAATGTAACCAACCCTCAACAGGACATTATGGCTCAGCCATGATTTGGAACGCTGAAGTTGCTAAAATATTATTCTGTCGTTGATCCCAAATTCAGTTGCGTCAAAGTCAAAGTCAAAATTATCTTTATTCAAATAGACTTTTACAAGCCCTATTGAATCGTCAATTTTAAAGTATCTTTTAAACTAAACTATTGCCTACCAGTATTAGAAATCCTAAAAAGTCGTGATGGCCTCGAGGTTTGGGCACGCAGTCGAGAATCTCGACGGTTGCGGATTCAAACCCTAGGCACACACCTATGAATTTTCGGACTTATGTATGTATTCACAAAAAAAATATCATGTACTTTAACGGTGAAGGAAAACATCGTGATGAAACCTGCACACCTAAAAGTTCTTAGGAATTTCTTAGGTGTGTAGTCCGCCAACCCGCACTAGGCCAGCGTGGTGGACTAAGGCCTAAACCCTCTCAATTGTTTAGGAGACCCATACCCAGCAGTAGGACGTATATGGGCTGATGATGATGATAAGAAATCCTATTACTAGAAACCCTTTTTAGCAGCACGGAATCTAAAAATTTGGCTAATTACGAGCAGATTTGATCCCAAATACATTGAAATGCTTTTTATTATTAAAAAGCGATAAATGAGTGTAGCGTGGTGGACTTAGGCCTAAACTCTGGTAGAGGAGGCCCGTGCCCAGTGGAACGTATATGGGCTGATGATGATGATGAGTGTAGAATTGCGCCTGTGCCTAGCCCTTTTGGGACTTCCGTAAGATTAAGTATAAAATATAATAAGTATAAAAGTCGTGATGGCCTCGAGGCTTAGGCACGTGGTCGAGAATCTCGACGGTCGCGAGTTCAAACCCCAGCCACACACCTCTGACTTTTCGAAGTTATGTGTGTATTCACAATGAATTATCACGTACTTTAACGGTGAAGGAAAACATCGTGATGAAACCTGCACACCTAAAAGTTCTTAGGAATTTCCTAGGTGTGTAGTCCGCCAACCCGCACTAGGCCAGCGTGGTGGACTAAGGCCTAAACCCTCTCAATGGTAGAGGAGGCCCGTGCCCAGCAGTGGGACGTATATGGGCTGATGATGAAGTATAAAATCGAGTCAGATATGGACAGCCCCCGAGAGTCGAATCCCCGTACTACGTCAGTTTCTATAAATGCAAGTAATATTTTAATGCGTAAATATAGGTCGTATATCTTCATTATCATATCTTATCGAAGGAATGATAACATATCAATGAGGAAGTTATTTCTCGGAGTTTCTCCTCAACGGTACATTCGAAAAGAGATCTTATCTTGTTGATATAAGATTTAATTTTGTACGACTTGTGAATAATTGGACGGTACATTAAATTTTGCATCGTTAGGTCATGGCTTCCATTCTCGGGCAGGATTACTGATACATTCTAGAAAAATAAACAATGTTCGTATTCAATATGAAAGCGACAATCGACATAGTCCTACAAATGGACTTGGACCACGTGTGAGAGGTGTAAGGCCTAGTGCGTGTTAGTAGATTTCACCCTACCCTCAAAATAAAACAGTAATCGAACTGTCCTCCAGATGTTTTCCTTCATCGGTAAAATCAGTGCTTATAACATTGGTTTTGAACCTACAACTTCCCCTTAACAAACTTCATTTACTATTAAACCTCAAGTAATACTTGAAAGAGTTTATTTATAAAGGTGTTTTCGTCTGCCTCAATTACTAAAACTTAATAAGTCATTTAAAGCAATAATGTTTAACTAAGCAATTAGTTACTGTTTAAAACTCTTTGACTCGCTTCGTCAAATTATACACCGTTAGAGAAAGTAAAACATTAAATTACTTAATATAAGCAACACCGTAAAGATTATCGGATAGATGTATTAAACTCACAACACAATGGTTTCCTTACGAACGACTTACAAACCAAATTGCACAGATTAAAAAAGCATTTGTTTCTGGCTGTCAATAAGATTTTAAACGAAAATAAACAATTGACCTAAATAAAAAAAATTGCACAGATTAAAAAAGCATTTGTTTCTGGCTGCCCAATAAGTTTACTTTAACTTTAAATAAATGATCTAAGTAAAAATCATTTCTTATTATAGATAGGTATATAAATATAGGTAGTTTCGTGTATTTTCATTTTAATTTACTTAATTAATAATTGCAAAAACTCAGTACCGAAATTAAATAATTTAAAAATGTATAAATAGTCCGTAGTGTCTACAATCCAATAATGGTCACTGATAACTCAAAACTTTATAAAATTAAAATGAAGAATATATTTAAAAAAAATCTTAATTCTAAATTCTAAAAAAAATATTGACACACAAAATTAATACTTATATGCTAAACTTAAGACTTATATTCGCATGGTCAGCTGCTTCATTCATTGTCCACGAAAAGAAATCTACGAGGCACGTCAAACATAAAGCATAATTCATGTCATTAAGTTGTCAAACTTTTGATTAGTTTTAGCGAATTATTGATGCGATTTCTAAAATAAGAAACTTAACACAATTTAAGTATAAATATGACATAATTAAAACACTTACCAAAACTTGAATTGTTTCAATTATTTGATGGCGAAATACAGCAAATGTTGTATACGGGAAAACACATATAGCATGTTTTTTACACTTCAAATAGTGAGGAGACGCAAAGTGCCGAAACACGTGGGCTAATAGTGTTGTAACACGAAATTTATCGATAAAACCCGAGACGCGTGCCGCTTACGGAATCTCGCACGAGAATGGCACGGAGCGCGTACGAAGGTATTTTATCAGTGGCTTAGCATTTGTTATAATAGTGTTGCATTATTATCGACTTTTTTATTTAATCACCACCGTCTATTGTTCATGAAGAAAACCTTACACAATAGTTACAAAATTGGCGGTAAAATTAAAAAAGTTTTACAAAAAATCGAAGAAGGATTTCCGATGTACGACAAAGGAATATTAATGACTTTTAAAGTAAAATTTATTAAGACAGTGAAGAAAAGGATGAGAGGGGGCTTCGATGTTTTAGGAGTCAAGGCAGGAAATAATAAGGAAATTCGAATGAAAACCACAAACAGATAATCAATTGTTTGAAGCACAAGACTTTGAAAGTGACAGAAAGAATATCGCTGGATGTTAGCCTAGAGAAAATTTGGAAGGATATTTTTAATACTTTATATTCAAGTAAACCATTACTAAATATCATGAAACAGCTTTAACTAAATATTTAATGGCTACATTCAATACAAAATATGTAGTTTATATTCTTCTCATGTCATAGAAACAACTTCTTCAATCAACTTCCCGCGTTTTCTTTGAACAGAGAAAATCCTTAAAGTCCTTTCTATAACTCTTTTACTTATAATTATAGTATTTTTTTATTATTAAAATACTTTGAAAGCCCCTTCAAAATACGAACTTGATATTATTAGCTTAATAAACGCTTAGGTTGAGTGAATTAATTAGATCCGGTAGTGGTTATCTGACACGCGAGAATACGATACGCCACGCCAACTGCTGCAATTTAATGTTAAATTTATGCTTCACTTACAAACTTGGTGACAAATCAGTTTTTAAGACATTTAATTACAATGAATTATTACGTACTTTAATTTGAAGGAAAACAATGTGTGGAAACCTGCACACCTGATAAAATTTCAGATTTTATTGAAGATAATAAGCCCTGGGAGTAATGTAAATTGATCGGAGTTTTGTTTGTACCTATAGTTTGTATCGTTATGACATTTACAATGTAAAATTTGAATAATGTAATTAAAAAAAGACATTTATTGCTATTTAAAAAAAAATGACATGTCGTGTTGAGGGAGTTTCTTGCCGTTTCTTCTCCACAGCTATAACACGTTTCGAAGCGGCAATAGTTTAAAAAATATTAAAAAGTGTAAAATTGACGATTCAAAAGAACTTGTAGAAGTCTATTTAAATAAAGATAATTTGACTTTGACTTTGACTTTGACACCTACAAGTTCTTAAGAATTTCTTAGGTGTAGTCCGCCAACCCGCACTAGGCCAGCGTGGTGGACTAAAGCCTAAACCGTCTCAATCGTAGAGGAGGCCCGTGCACAGCAGTGGGACGTATTTGGGCTGATGATGAAGGGTGCAGAGGATTTAAGGATATCGATAAAGTCTAGAAAACTCACGCAACCTTCTTATTTATACTTCCAAGGTCATCTCCGCAGTTCATTCAACCTATAATATAATGTAGGTAATCTTGGCACATTGCTATTTACATGTATTATCATAAATTGCGTTTTAATTGTTACCCGTTGTAATAACTGCGCTGTACATTCTGATCATGGCTTTGACTGGTGATCAGTGATTGCGCTCAGAGTAAAATGAGGGAAACGTGAGTGCAGTGCGGTTCAAATAGTGTCCACTGGGTAGAATCTTATTATAATAAAACATAAAAATAGTTTAAGTCGAAGTGTACTGAAGAATTCATGAAATCCAATAAGAGATAAGTAAATTGTGCAAGCTGTGTCGTCCTATTATAAGATGCACAAAGTTTTCTTTTTAATATGTTACTTTAAGCATGTCATGTGTAATCTTAGTTTGGAGACCAATTTTAATAAAATAAAAATAAAATAAAGATGAATCTGGCTAATTGGTCATGTGGTAAAAATATGTGGTATTGAAGTCGTGATGGCCTTAAGGCCCGTGCCAAGCAGTGGGACGTATATGGGCTGATGATGATGATGATAAAAACTAGTTAGTCGAAGTTTACTGAAGAATTCGTGGAATTTAATAAGAGGTAAATAAAGATAAATCTTGCTAATTGGTCATGCGGCAAAAATGTGCAGTATTGGATCGACAGTACCCGGTTCGCTTCCTAGGTTAGGCAAGATATTATTTTATTATACCTTTAAAAAGCCCTCAGCAGCTTGCATTCTGGAACTGTATCCAATTAACTGCAACAAACTCGCCCCCAAAAGCGTCATGCCGCTTTTCGTCACGTCACACACGACGTTACAAACCGCTCCATTAGCTCTTAATAAAAAACAAAACGTTTAACACCAGCCGGTCTATAACGGATGCAAATTCCAACAAAACCATCCGAGATAACTTTCTCCACACATCAGTCCCAATGCCGGCCGCGGAGTGTTACTTCGGATTGTAATAATCGGAGACACGACAGATCGGTTGTAGATTATAAAAACTCACATTACGTCTGTCTAGTGGTATCGCGGCACAAGTATGTGCTGTGTGATCTAGAGATCCTGGGTTCGATTCCCGGGTCGGGCATAGTTTTTTCCATTAGGAAATTCTCAGTAGCAGCACGGAGTCAGAAAATGTGCTCGAAAAACGGCATAAGTTCGCCCCTTATTACGTGGGACTGATACATACCTAGCGAAATGTGGGTGCAGAAATGCACCTCAGCCTACCCCTTTGGGGAATGCAGGCGTAAGGTTATGTATTAGTCCCACGAAATAGGTAGGTGGCGAGTCTATTGACGTTTTTGGTCACATTTCCAGACTCCATGCTGCTACTGAGAATATCAACATCAGCCCATATACGTCCCACTGCTGGGCACGAGCCTCCTCTACAACTGAGAGGGTTTAGGCCTTAGTCCACCACGCTGGCCTAGTGCGGGTTGGCGGGTTGCGGGTTGACTGAGAATATCCTAATGGAAAAACCCAATAATACTTTGCCCGACCCAGGAATCGAACCCAGGACCTCTAGATAACACAGCATATACTTATACAGCAAGAACACGCACACAGAACACGCACACACAGAAAGCTTATTATAGAATGTCAGATTATATTGAGGATAATAAGCCCTGGGAGTAAGTAAACTGATCGGAGGTTGCTGCAATTTGTATCGTTATGACATTGTATGAGGTTAAATTAAATATAATAAATAAAAATGTAATTATAATTAAAAGTTATCATATAAAAAAATGACATTTCGTGTTGCTGAGGGAGTTTCTTGCCGTTTCTTCTCCACAGCGATAACACGTTTCGAAGCGGCTATAGTTTAAAAAAACTTAATTTACGATTCAAAAGCACTTGTAAAAGTCTATTTGAATAAAGGTGATTTTAACTATGACTTTGACACGATATAGTGTATTCGTATGACCTACAAATATTTGTCAAAAAAATGTAAATACTAATTGTCGACTGGTAAAATGTAGGTGCAGAAGTGCACCTCTGCCTACCCCTCCATGAATACAGGCGTGAGGTTATATACATATGTATGTATTTATAAAATTGACAGTCATCGTTCTTAAGTGTCAATTCTGTTTATTGTGCCAATCAATTACATGTATAAGACACTTTTGGGTATGTTAAATTCGTGTAAAGGAAGTAATATTTGTATCGAGAATTAGTTTTATTTAGTATTAAAACCTCTTTTCCGGGATAAAAAGTAGCCTATGTTCTTTCTCAGGCTCCAAACTATCTGTGTACCAAATTTCATTTAAATCGGTTCAGTAGTTTTAGCAGGAAAGCGAGACAGACAGACAGAGTTACTTTCGCATTTATAATATTAGTAAGGATATTCAATATCGTATTATTTGGAAGAGCCGGAACTACAATTTAGAATTAAATTGACAGCCCCGTGGCGCAGATGGCTAGACACCAGCTTGCGAAACGAGAGGCCGCGGGTTCGATCCCCGCACCGAGACAAATGTTTGTGTGATCCACAAATATTTGTTTCGGGTCTGGGTGTTTGTGAGACCGAAAAGTCTCTCGTAGTCTCTGATACCCACGACACAGGACTTGTATCCTAGTGTGGGGTCAGAACTATGTATGTGACTGTTGGGTGTATTTATTATTTATTTATTTATAAATTACATTCGCGTGTACCTCTCAAAAGGTAATCAAAGATCCTGCGTAATGTAGGGCGAATTTTACAAGAACATTTCTAGGTTTCAACATCATCATTAGTCCATACGTCCCACTGCAGGGCACGGGCCTCCTCTATAACTGAGAGGGTTTAGGCGCACGGTCGAGAATCTCGGCGGTCGCGGGTTCAAACCCCAGGCACACATCTCTGACATTTCGAAGATATGTGTGTATTCATAATGAATTATAACTTACTTTAACGGTGAAGGAAAACATCGTGATAACCTGTACACCTAAAAGTTCTTAGAAATTTCTTAGGTGTGTAGTCCACCAACCCGCATTAGGCCAGCGTGGTGGACTAAGGCCTAACCTTAGCTTATGATAGTTAGATTACCGCCTAGATAATATTTTTTATGTAACAGGCTGATGAAAACATGAGGGAATCCGCCGGCAAGAAGTAGTATAAATCATGCCAATGTGACATTATGCGAGGTGAACAACCCCAAATCATTTTGACAAATTATACTAAATAACCTTCTTATACAGTACTTAATTTTTTATCCTCAAATAAAAACTCCACTTTTTACACAAACATTACAAAGTGACCAGCATTGATTGTGAGTCTAGTAATCATCAGCATTTACAGCTGAGAGGGGTTAGACCTTAGTCAACCATGGCAGCAACCCTGAGATTTACGGCAGAGGGCGTGACCACTTGACTGTCGCGGACGTTCACAAGAGGTGAACGTCCAAAAAAGCGTAAGTGGAGGGCATCTCAAGCCCTCCCAATTTGGAGGAGTCCACAATCGGACGGTGCGCTAGGCGGAGGCGGACCATTTGGGGCGCTTCTCGCCCTGAGATGCCGCAAAACCGCCCTAAATGCGCGAGATGGTCACCGAGAGGTTTTAGTCGGTATGCTGGCGTAGGATTTTGGTTAGGGACCCAACTCAGTTAAGCGGACAATTATTGTTCTGCGCGCCAAGTTGGAAAGCCAGAGACCCCGACATACCCCTTTCGGCCTCCCCCGAGGTACCGAACAGGGGAGCTTAAAGCGCTTTCCTCTCTTAAAAAAAAAAGGCCTTAATCAACCACGCTGGCCTAGTGCAGGTTTCCTCACGACATTTCCTTCACTTTAAAAGTACGTGATAATTCATTGTAACTACGCACATAACTTCGACAAGTCAGAGGTATTTGCCTCGGGTTTGAACCCGCGACCGTCGAGATTTCGACCGCGTGCCTAAACCTCGAGGCCATCACGACTTTTGTTTTGGACAACACAGGCATACATTATGTATGTAATATTATTTCTACCCTCCTTAATAATTTTAACTTCCCATACTAATTCGTTCCAGCCCCAGTCACCCATTCTAAAAATATCTTATTATTCAGATCGCTTATTTAAGTATCTTGATGTGGGCCAATCATTAGGTATATATAATACTCAGCCTATTGCCGTCCACTGCTGAACGTAAGCATCCCCAAGAAAGCGCCAACCATCCCGGTCTTGAGCAGCCCTCATCCATCCGCTACCCGCCACCTTTCTCAAGTCGTCGGACCACCGTGCTGCAGGTCGTCCTACACTACGTTTGCCTAAGCGCGGTCTCCACTCCAACACTTGTCTGCTCCATCGGCCGTCGGACCGTCGGCAGACATGGCCGGCCCCCTTCCACTTTAGCGTGCTAATCTTGCGGGCAATGTCATTATGTATAATAAAGGCAAATCTTACAAGCAAAAAATACATTAAAAATGACGCAAAAGACGTGATTAGATTTAATACACAGAGATAACCTTAATATCTTAAGGTTACGGGAAACGCAAAAGTTATCAATGATTTAAACGTTTGAATGATCGTTTTAAACTCAAGTTTATTTATAGCTTCATTCATCCTTCTATCCCCAAGTCATCATCATCATCAGCCCATATGCGTCTCACTGCTGGGCACAGGCCTCCTCTACAAATAAAAGAATTTAGGCCTTAGTCCACCACGCTGGCCTAGTGTGGGTTAGCGGACTACACACCTTAGAAATTCCTATAAACTTTTAGGTGTGGAGGTTTTTCACGATGTTTTCCTTTACCGTTAAAGTAGGTGATGATTCATTGTGAATACACACATAACTTCGAAAAGTCGGAGGTGTGTGCCAGGGGTTTGAACCTGCGGCCGCCGAGACTCTCGCCGCGCGCCTTAACCTCGACGCCATCATTACTATTCCACTATCCCCAAGTATCGACTGTTATTAAGTCCCACGCAATAGGGGGCGAGCCTAATGCCGTTTCGGGCCCATTTTCAAACTCTTGCTGTTACTGAGAATTTCCTAACGGAAAAACCCAATAACACTTTGCCCGGCCTGGGAATCGAACCCAGGACCTCTAGATCGCACGGCACATACTTGTACCGCGTGACTACGAGGCAGTCGAGTAATATCTAATCGATATCGATAAACAACAACCACATCACTGGCGAGCGTGGGTGTGTCGCACAGTCCACAGATAACATACGCTAACACACCGCCTAACGACACGTACATTAACGACCTTGCTTAGATAACACTGTCGCATGAACCCGGGTTCGAGGCTCGGTCAGGGTAAAATATATAACACATTTTCTATCGATTTTGTAATGATGAGACATTGTGTATGTCGTGAAGGTAAGGCGCAGTTTATCGAGACACCATCACCGCGGCTGAAGGTTCAAATCCCAAGCCCATACTAGTGAGTTTTCGGAATTATGTGTGTATTATTTGAAATTTAATAAAATGACTGCCTCGTGATCTCGCGGCACAAGTATGTGCCGTATGACCTAGAGGTCCTGGGTTCGATTCCCGGGTCACGCAGTGTTATTGTTTTTATTTCCATTAGGAAATTCTCAGTAACAGCACGGAGTCTGGAAATGTGCCCGAAAAAGGGCAATAAGATCCCCCCTATAACGTGGGACTGATACATACCTGGCGACGTCACGACTTTGTATAATATACAAAAATAATAAATGATATGGGCTATTCTCATTACTCGTTATTTTATTTTGCACCACATTTACCTACGGTCAGGTGAGATTGTAAATATCCCTGAAACAAACCAATTATTTTTTTTGATAAGTACCAACTAATTTCCTGCATTTACTACCGCGTGTAAACGAATTGAGGAAAAAGGCGTTTCGGGGAAGAAAACCGTGTAATTTTATTAGTACTATATCAGGGCAGGTAAAAATTAACTTGATGACGAAATTAAACAAGTCGTTGTGAAAAAAATTATAAGACAAGTTTTATTGGTCACTAGTTGATGCCTGCAACTTGTGTATTTGTTTTGGTCCTATCCCACCACACACCCGCCACTGTAACTCCTGTGCTGCAGGATCAACAGCACGCACAGTATTAACGCCGAGTAATGAAGCTCAGCGAATCTAAGGGGACCTAATTTGTCATAATCCCGCAACGAAGTTAAACAGAAAAACAATATGAAGGAGGAATTAGAAAACTAAACTTAGTATGCGAGACATAAATCCAATTGCACATTTTCCGATCCGAGACTCGATCCCAAGACATCTTGATCGTACGCCGCACTTACAGCGTGAGAGCAACAGGCCAGTATCTACGTCATATCAACTTTAATATTAGCATTATTACAATAATTGAAAATACCAACATTCTATATTACTTAGGGAGCATTCAAGTATCACGTAACGCAATTTGGGATGAGGGGGGGTGTTGTAAAACGTTACGGTGCGTTACAAATCTTCAAACTAAAATCTTTAAAAAATTGCGTTACCTAATACTTCAACGCTCCCTTACTGGCCTATGTGTTAAGTATAGATCATGACTGTAGAGAGTGAATTCACGATTTGAGATTAATTCCCCAATTCATGTCACTAACCAGAATAATAATACTGCTAAGAACCGGTTCGATACCCGGATGAGTATTTCACTATATTTATCAAACCCATATGTGCCCTTGACATCTTATGTGTGAATTAACAATTGTCACGAATTTCAACGGTGAAGGAAATCATCGTGAATAAATTTGTACACTAAAGAATTTCTTAGGTAGTCCTCTGTAGCTAGCCAGCATGATAGACGAAGGCCTAACTCTCCGAATTATAGAGCCCATCTCCCGCAATAGAGGCTTGTCGGTCTCACAAACACCTAAATCAAAGTCAGTCAAAATAATCTTTATTTGATTAGTTATTCTAATGTGTTTTTGGGTCAATTTTAAGAAGACTGTACGGCAAGAAACTCCCTCATCCACACGAAATGTCATAATTTTTTAATTGTCATTATTTGGTGGCACTATCTCATATGCATGTGTGTATGTATGTATATATCTACATATATACATTGAACGCGCTAATCTAAAGAACTACTGGTCCGATTTGAAAAATTATTTCTGTGTTAGATAGCCCATTAGTCGATGCAGAGCAGCATTGAAATTTTTTCAAAACAAAAATAATATTGTAAGTCTAATTTTTCGCATATACAGTTGTGGTCAACAACTATTCAATAAGACGTCGTTTAACAAATCTATTTATAGCTTAACAAAGCCAACGAAACGTGGTGCGTTTCACCGCCCGAGGATTTCCCAAATGAACAATTAACGCGTATAATATATAATTAATTGGTATCGATGGCACTCCGACACAGTGTAAATATCACCGAAATAGATCACATAATGGGGGATCTGCTCCGAGGATAATAGTCGTTGATAACAATGACAATATTATGGTGGATATGACAATAATATAGTATTTTATATACAGGGTGTATTCAGACCTATCCCACCACACACCCGCCACTGTAACTCCTGTGCTCCAGGATCAACAGCGGCACGCACAGTATTGACGCTGAGCAATGAAGCTCAGCGGATCTAAGGGGACCTAAATTTGTCATAATCCCGCAACGAAGTTAATCAGAAAGACAAAATAAAGGAGGAGTTGGAAAACAAAGAGTTGTCCACTTCCCTCCATAGCAAAGCGGGTGACAAAAAACATTGAGCTGTGAGGTTTCACCCTCACATAAAAAAAAGAAAGACAATTACAATTAGTCAAATTAGACGCAATTAACGCACCACGGATAAATAACTACTTACAGATTTATTGGGTAAATTGGACCTAAGGTGTGAGCTGTTATGTACCCTTCCAATAATAGGCAAGGCAAAAACGCCGAAAAGCACGGAAGTTCTTCCTAGATTCAACGAGGTCTGTATAATAAACAACACCAGACGTTACATGCATACTATTGAGCATAATGTTACGCTCATCCGACCAAAGATTGCACTCCCAAAGGATGTGATGTGCGGACTGTTCATATTCGCAATCATTTGTTGAACATTGGCACATAGGAGAGTCAACCAACTTAAATGAGAATAATTTGCTACGAAAATTGCCGTGACCCGTTAGAAATTGCGACACGTAATGATCAATCTCGAGCCAAGTTTTTGCCAAGCGATCGCTAACTGAAGGAAAATATTGATAAAGATGACGTCCCTTTACCGACAGACTCCATCGTTTTTGCCATTCTTCTATTAATTCCAAGTAAGTCTCGGGGTATGGTTTAAATAAACGAGTAATTTTCGAAAGGTCGCGCGATGAAAGAAAATCTTTATCAATATTTTGCCTGTTGGCAAAATATAACGCGGCGCGACGTTGTACTTCTAGGTCGACTGGAAGTACTCCCGCAAGAACAGGTAAAGCCTCAGTACTAACAGTTCTGTACGCCTTACACAAAAATATCAACGCCAAACGTTGACTCTGGAGCAATTTCCTTCTGACTGCGCCGACGGTCGCCCTATCGGCCCACACAGGGGAAGCGTAACAAATACAACCCAAATATGTAGCTCCATAAATTACTTTTAAGGTATTAAACGACATTATATAAATACGGTGTATTCAGACCGTGATCGGAAACTAAGGCAGGTAATAGCTAAGGTGATTACAAACCCCCTGGCTTAGCTATTACCTGTCTTAGTTTCCGATCACGGTCTGAATACACCCTGTATATGTGCCCGGCCCGTTGCCACTTTAACTTGCTAATCCGCTGGGCTATGTCGGTTACTTTAGTTCTCTTACAGATCTCCTCATTTCTGATTCGATGATTGTCGCTGGATGCAAGCTGCTTCCAACAGGTCCCTGTAGAAGTCATTAGGAGAGGCCTATGTCCAGCAGTGGACCTACATTGGCTGATGGGTGGATGGATGATATATTTTCGAGGTTTAGGCGCGCGGTCGAGAACCTCGGCGGTCGCGGGCTTAAACCCCAGGCAAACACCTCTGACTTTTCGAAATTATGTGAGTATTCATGATGAATTATCACTTACTTTAACGGTGAAGGAAAACCTCGTGATGAAACCTGCACACGTAAAAGTTATTAGGAATTTCTTAGGTGTGGAGTCCGCCAACCCGCACTAGGCAAACGTGGTTGCCTAATATCAAACCCCTTTTAGTGGTAGAGGAGGCCCGTGCCCAGCAGTGGGACGTATATGGGCTGATGATGATGATGTGTAATACATTTCCTCTGCCAACACCAGTGGGACACATGTGAATATACATATGTATACTTGTGACTGATTTACGGTAGACGATATGTATCCTAGTTACTCAAACAAAGGGAGGGACAAGATAACTGCTTATATTCAGACTTCATGATGCTACTGATATGTATACACTTTCGCCAGTATTCCTGAAGGTGTAGACAGGGGTGTATAGCTCGACATACATATCGTCAGTTGAATTATTAGGATATTTTTTTAAAGTTATACTTCTTTAGGCGCGTTATGAAAAAATGATGATAGTGAAATTTTAAGATCACTGTAACACAAAAGTAACAGGTTGAAGCTGCCTATATTAAATGTAAGTGTCAAATGGATCAGACAGGTTTTAATATGTTTCAGATCGAATTTTTTTCAAAAAAAAGTTATATGTTTTGGATTTTAAAAATGTAGAATAGTGATAGTAATAAAAAGGGATTGACATATTTATTGGTTGTCAAATATTTATGAGTGCGTTCAGAAATGTAATATGTTTTGTAAACTAAGAACTATGTATGTGACTGTTGGGCGTATTTATAAGTTTTACTTCAGTTGTGTGGTATATGCAAATGCAGTGATGGCCTCGAGGTTTAGGCGCGCGGTCGAGAATTTCGGCGGTCGCAGGTTCAAACCCCAGGCACACACCTCTGACTTTTCGAAGTTATGTGTGTATACACAATGAATTATCACTTGCTATAACGGTGAAGGAAAACATCGTGATAAACCAATCTGCACACTTAAAAGTTCTTAGGAATTTCTGAAGTGTGTAGTCCGCCAACCCGCACTAGGCCAGCGTGGTGGACTAAGGCCTAAACCCTCTCAGTTGTAGAGGAGGCCCGTGCCCAGCAGTGGGACGTATTTGGGCTGATGATGATGATGATGATGTGTGGTATAACTTCTAACGCGTGTACATAAGTACACAAACACTTTTTCAAATATTTTTTCAGACTCCGTTCTACTACTAAAAACTTCCATTTTGCCTAAATCATTACATTTACCCAACCTGGAAATGAAACTAGGGACTTCTATCGCACGGCACATAATGGGAACAATGAGTTTTTTATTTATTTAATTAAGCGGACATCCTAGGCGTATCCATACTATTGACATCGTTGTCACACTAAAGTAATTCGGTTAGGCGAAATATAGTAAGCAAACACCAGTCCTGTTAATTAGTACCTAACCGCCACCCGAGCAGCTTATTCACTATAACAACCCCTTTTAACAGGGTCTACAACCTCTTTTCAGGTCGTAACCCGTCTAGGATCCTAATAAGGTTCGCTTACACGTGGAACTGGGGTGAAACGAGACGCCTTTATTAGATAATTGTTGATCTTAGTTTTAATAGAATCTGTGAAACTTTATCTGTGTAAAAGACAAACGGAAACTGATCTATTACAGCTGAAACAACTGAAAGAATAACGCTGAAATATAATACACACTTCTTCATAGTTAATACTAGCTGTGCCCGTGACTTCGTACGCGCGGAAAATTTATTTTTAATAAGAAAATTTATAAACTAAAAGTAGCCTAAGTTACTCCTTATTACATTACGCGCGGACGAAGTTGCGGGTAGAGCTAGTATATATATATACATGTAGTAAAAAATGGTTATTTCAATATTACAAACAGACACTCCAATTTTATTTATATGTACGTAGCCTAAGTTACTCCTTATTACATCAGCTATCTGCCAGTGAAAGTCCCGTTAAAATCGGTCCACCCGTTTCAGAGATTAGCCGGAACAAACAGACAGACAGACAGACAGACAAAAATTGTAAAAATCGTTATTTTGGTATATGTACCGTGTATACATCCATATACATTTATTAAAAAGCGGTTATTTCAATATCACAAACAGACACTCCAATTTTATTTATTTGTATAGATTATTGCATTGTCACCTAAAGAGTTAAAAAATCAATATAATATATTGTTAACTGTAAACTAAGACTTTTTTGTTATTACTCTATAGCACGCTGCTATTAGTCGTGATGGCCTTGAGGTTTAGGCACGCGGTCTAAAATCTCGACGGTCGCGGGTTCAAACCCCAGGCACACACCTCTGACTTTTCAAAGTTATGTGTGTATTCACAATATATCATCACGTACTTTAACGGTGAAGGTGTGTAGTCCGCTAACCCTAGGCCAGCGTGGTGTACTAAGGCCTAAACTCTCTCAGTTGTAGAGGAGGCCCGTGCCCAGCAGTGGGACGTATATGGGCTGATGATGAGTTGTTATAATTGAGATATCACGAGACATCTTCGTAATCGAATGATTCCATTAGTATATCTCATAATCGCCCACCGCTAGTATTTATATCACCAACTTTTGTCAATAAATGTGTTAAATTAATTTGCGCCATAACACTCCGTTTAACTCAATTGATTCAATATACGAGTATTATCATAGGGGGGTCTGTTAATAAATATATTTTTATTGTGTCACAGTAGGCAGTAATAGATGCTGATTAATGTTTTATTTATTAAACTAGCTTTTGCCCGCGACTCCGTCCGCGTGGACTACAGGGATGGGTTCAGAAAGAAAATAAGTTGTAGTCTATTTTACTTCACAGAGTCCCATTTATGTCCATATCAAAAATCGTTCATATCGGTCAAATGATGTAGGCGTGAAAGCGTAACAGACATATTATAGTTACAGTTGTCTACGCGTCGTTTCATCATTCTAGCTTCAAAAATGACGAATTTCCACACAAACTTTCACCCCTATTTTTATTTTACCCCCTTAAAGGTACATCTTTTTACAAACTTTTAATGTCATATTTATTTAAGTTTCAAGCTTCTAGCTTTAAAAATGACAATACTTCCATAGAACCTTTCGTCCTCCCTTTCAACCCCTTAAAACCCCTTTTCCGCGATAAAAAGTATCCTATGTCCTTTCTCATGGTCTAAACTACCTGTGTACCAAATTTCATTTAAATCGGTTCAGTAGTTTTAGCAGGAAAGCGAGACAGACAGACAGACAGAGTTACTTTCGCATTTATAATATTAAGTAAGGATTACGTTACGTGTGAAAGCTTAGAGGATTAGATATGTGGTCTATCGAGGCAATATTTGTGCGGTCGTGGGTTCAGATCTTTTATAAACTCTAAACTTTTGAAGATATGTAAAAAACAAATTATTAATACATACAAACAGTCATGCCTATATCTCCTAAAGGGCTTCTATGGAAGTACCGCCACTGGTAGGAAGGTATTCTATGCCCACCATTAGCCAAGACATCTATCATAAATTCCACATATTAGGGTATGAAAGTACTACCGATTTTCAAGCACATTTTCTGAGTGAATATTCTGAAAAAAAATATTTACAAGGAAAACAGTCCCCTTTACGTTAAAATCATGTTAAAGTTAGACATAGGCAGCCACATACAGAGCAAGATATAAAAAAAACCGTTTGACACATCACAAATAAAAAATTCTAATATATTATTCTAAGACAAATGGACGCATCGCCACATAAATACATATGAATTTATAAAACTATATCATAATTTTAAATGTGCCATCGCGGAGTTGAGTGAAGGGACCGTATTTTACTTTGTGATTTTATAGTTGGTTGAACTAGGTTCTTTTATTTTGAACAAGACTTTAACCTCCTTGGTGATTTTCCTAGAAATTTAAAAAAAATAAAGAGACAGGAGTTGGCGCGAATTTTGACTACTAATTTTGGCTACTTTTTGTGCAGAGATAACCTAAAAAGTGATTCACAAATATTTGTTTCGTGTCTAGGTGTTTGTGAGAGCGAAAAGTCTCTCGTAGTTTCTAATACCCATAACACAACTTGTAACTTGTGGGGTCGGAAAAATGTATGCGACTGTTGGGTGTATTTTATTATTTTGACAGCCCCGTGGCGCAGTTGGCTAGATACCAGCTAGTGAAACGAGAGGCCGCGGGTTCGATCCCCGCACCGAGACATATGTTTGTGTGATCCACAAGTATTTGTTTCGGTCTGGATGTTTTTGAGACCGAAAAGTCTCGCGTAGTTTCTGATACCCACGACACAAGACTCGTATCTTAATGTGGTGTCGAAACAATGTATGCGACTGTTGGGTGTATTTAATTATCAGAAACTGAACTGAACTGGCCTTTTTTCAGTTAAAGCGATCTCATCCAGACAACCAGACCTAATAATAAAATATATATATTTCTAAAGAAATGTAGCGGCTTCTTATTATTACAAGTTTATTATTATTACAAACCTATGTGTGTGTGTAAAGCTATGTGTGTATTGACAATGAATTATGACTCATTTTAACAGTGAAGGGAAACATCGTAACGATAACTACACACCTAAAAGTTCTTAGGAATTGCTTAAGTGTGTAGTCCGCCAATACAGGAGTAAATGTACATATATACAGGTGTATTCAGACATTTCATTTCATTTCCTAACAACCACATAAATTTCGATTGATTTGATAACCGATGGCCGTTGGGGCCAAAAAGTTATCGAGTGGAGGCCACGTACCGGAAAGCGCAGCGTGGGACGTCCTCCGACAAGATGGTCGGACCACCTGGTGAAGGTCGCGGGACGTCGCTGGATGCAGGCCGCTTCCAACAGGTCCCTGTGGAAGTCATTGGGAGAGGCCTATGTCCAGCAGTAGACTTCGATTGGCTGATGGATTGGATTGGATTGGACTTAGTTTCCGATCACGGTCTGAATACACCCAGGTAGTTAATCCATTCATAAATATATCTAAAACACGATTGGCTCTCGTTGACACCATTACTGTTCGTAACCCAAAAAAGATAGAATTATTTTGCATAAAAAAATGTAATATGCTTACTATTCTTGCTCCATTGAAAATAAATTAAAATGAAAATGAACAATATAGTCGACATTGGGTAAAGATTTCGTAGCAAGCCATTGTGGACTAAGGCCTTTGCCCAGACATACTTATATTAGAAAATATACATACATACATACATACATAAACTCACGCCTGTATTCCCCGAAGGGGTAGGCAGAGGTGCATTTCTGCACCCACATTTCGTCAGGTATGTATCAGTCCCACGTAATATGCGGCGAGCCTATTGCCGTTTTTCGGGCACATTTCCAGACTCCGTTATGCTACGGAGAGTTTCCTAATGGAAAAACCCAATTACAATTTTCTGGCTCAGCACTTCTCTTTCGAACAACACATAAGGGCAGCATTAAATTATATTTATCTATGAGACACATTTCGTAAGATACTTCTAATGCATTATGCATGCAAATTAGGGATGTTATGGATATAATATTTCGGATCTAGAAACGGATATGGATATAGGAATTAAATTATATCGGTTTCGGATACGGTTACGGATATGTAATTATTTCGGATTATCCGCTAGTTTCGGATAGTTTCGGTTACGGATATCAGATTGAAGTAAAATATAACTGTTTTCGACACTCTTGTAAGAAAAGTTTTTACCACAATGTATACATTTTGCACAATCTACATTACCTTGATAGAAAGATGTCCAAATTAAAGTCGATATTGGTCGCTTTTTGTCTACTCATATAAAAATCAATTTTGTACTTAACATAAGACTTTCTTAAACTATCCGAAACTTCTGAAACGGATACGGTTACGGTTACGGATATATTTTTATTTCGGATATCCGATAGTTACGGTTACGGAGCTCCATAACATCCCTGATGCAAATATATAAAACATGATGAAAATACATTACATGTTATGTACACTATATTACATCATACACTTTTACTTATAATGCAATGACCTCGAGTCTTAGACGCATAGTCAAACTAGATATCAGTTCACACACTCAAACCCTAGACACACCTAAAACTGACGGCGTGAGAAAACATCGGGAGGTTGGCTACATGAAAGGTTCTCATTAAAGATTTTTTTCGGTTTGTAAAGTTCACTGCCTCGTGGTAACGCGGTACAAGTATGTGCCGAGCGATCTAGAGGTCCTGGGTTCGATTCCCGGGTCGGGCAAAGTGTTATTGGGTTTTTTTCATTAGGAAATTCTCAGTAACAGCACGGAGTCTGGAAATGTGCCCGAAAATACCCCAAGGTTTGAACCGGCGACCGTCGAGATTGTCGACCGCGTGCCTAAACCTTGAGACCATCACGACATATAGTATAAATATGTAGATTACTCCAATTTCAATTCATAATTTTCTGTTATTTTTACTTAATAACGCGATAAAATCAGAATCAGCCGAAATTCGAACCTCACACATTCACAGCATGACGAAAATGCATTACGAATTGTACCAACAATATTACTTCATCCACTTTTACTTAGCACCTTGCGCACCGCGTGTACCTTAGTGACCTCAAAATGCTTATTTAAATATCCTCGTGAGGTTTCCCACGTACACCGCCTTAATTGCTCTAGTACCCAACTGGCAATCGAACCATTCACAATATTTGTAATTAATTGGATGAGATGAATGCATGAATGAGATGAGTAGAAGTAGTAGTGGCCTCGAGGTTCAGGCGCCCGGTCGAGAATCTCGGCGGTCTCGGGTTCAAGCCCCAAGCGTACACCTCTGACTTTTCCAAGTTATTGTTCCGTAAAGTTAGGAACATGTGATCACAATGAATCATCACTTACTTTAACGGCGAAGGAAAACATCGTGAGGAAACCTGCAAACCTAAAAGTTCTTAGAAATTTCTTAGGTGTGTAGTCCGCCAACCCTCACTAGGCCAGCGTGGTGACTAAGGCCTAAACCGTCTCAATGATAGAGGAGGCCCGTGCCCAGTAGTGGGACGTATATGGACTGATGATGATAGACGAGATGGAGTAGATTGCAGTAGGGATTATCCTAACACTGTATTTATTATGCATATACCCACGCTTGTGTCCTCGATGGGAAGGCAGAGATATTTCTAAGCCCACGTTTTAGCCGCTATTTTCATACGAAATAATTGAGTGTTAATTGCTATTTTCAAAAAGATTTTCCTTATAAAAAAATCAACCAAATTGCCTCATCTTGGAATAAAACCCAAGATAACTATTACTTTCGTATTGTCTTAGAATCATCTGACACACAACCATGTGTTTAACAATACTTCTCTCGTCCCCAGAATCGAACTTGCTGCCTCAGATAACAGTACCAAGTTCAACACTCGTGACTGGCAGTGGGCGTAGCTCCAAGAGTTCCAATGAATTCGCCAACTATTCATTCTTTGGAGACATTAAAAATTCTTGTCACACCCACACATTACGTCACGAGAAAAAAAAACAAACGAAAAAACTATGGTTCCGTATAGTTAAAAATATGTCTACCTCGTGGTCTCGCGGTACAAGTATGTGCCGCGCGATCTAGAGGTCCTGGGTTCGATTCCCGGGTCGGGCAAAGTGTTATTGGGTTTTTCCATTAGGAAATTCTCAGTAACAGCACGGAGTCTGGAAATGTGCCCGAAAAACGGCAATAGGCTCGCCCCCTATTACGTGGGACTGATACCTACCTGGCGAAATGTGGGTGCAGAAATGCACCTCTGCCTACCCCTTCGAGGAATACAGGCGTGAGTTTATGTATGTATGTATATGTAGTTAAAAATATTCACATTGAATTATCACGTACTTTAACGGTGAAGGAAAATATATTGTTTTATAATATATTCATCATCATCATCAGCCCATATATGTCCCACTGCTGGGCACTACTCTTCCATTGAGAGGTTTTAGTCCACCACGCTGGCCTAGTACGGGTTGGCAGACTTCACCAAGAAATACCAAAGAACTTTTAGCTGTGCAGGTTTCACGATGTTTTCATTCACCGTTAAAGTAAGTGATAATTCATAAATACACACACTTTAAGGTTTTGTTAGTGTAAAACGGAACCCTAAAACATCGTGAGCTATCGTAAGACTCGTTCATTCAATGTTGGCGCTACGTGTGCCGAGCCACGTGCTGTACCAGGGACAGATTAAGGCGATAAAGTAGATTTAACTGGGCCGCTTCAAATCCAAAGCACATACCTTTTTGAATTTATGTCTATTTGTACTTAAGTATAAAAGGAAAAAGATCTTACACAAAAATACGCATTGCAATTGCTATAAATAGACAGCTTGCGAAACGAGAGGCCGCGGGTTCGATCCCCGCACCGAGACAAATGTTTGTGTGATCCACAAGTATTTGTTTCGGGTCTGGAGGTTTGTGAGAGCGAAAAGTCTCTCGTAGTTTCTGATACCCACGACACAAGACTTGTGTCTTAGTGTGGGGTCAGAACTATGTATGTGACTGTTGGGTGTATTTATTTATTTATTATTTATTCAAGTATCATGTGATAGGAGGTGAGCCGATTGCTTTTCATACATATTTATACTTATGTATAAAGCTGAAGTTTAGTTGAATGCGCTTATCTCAGGAACTAATTATTCGATTTGAAAAATTATTTTTGTGTTAAAAAATCTATCGGTAGGCTCTAGACTATTGGCCGAATACTGAAACGCTACTAAATCTGAGGTCGACTTATATTTAAGTGGCTGTTATAATTTATACTTCAAAAATGTCATGTAAAAGAACTTTTTGTGATACCCACGACACAAGACTTGTATCTTAATGTGGGGTCAGAACTATGTATGTGACTGTTGGGTGTATTTATTATATTATTTTTTATTTATAAATGGAATAATGGTATAATATATTTCGGCCATTATTTTAAATAGTTTCAGCATTAGTTTCAAATAGTTTAAAATTGAGGATTCAATAGAACTTGTAAAAGTCTATTTGAATAAAGATAATTTTGACTTTGACTTTGACCTCTGTAATCGGGAGCCTCTGTAAATGACACAACTGTTATTTTAATCCCGTCTATTATGAAAACTGGATAAATGAAACAATTTTTAAACGACTGCCTCGTGGTCTCGCGGTACAAGTATGTGCCGTGCGATCTAGAGGTCCTGGGTTCGATTCCCGGGTCGAGCAAAATGTTATTGGGTTTTTCCATTAAGAAATTCTCGGTAACAGCACGGAGTCTGGAAATGTGCCCGAAAAACGTCAATAGGCTCGCCCCCTATTACGTGGGACTGATACATGCTTGGCGAAATGTGGGTGCAGAAATGCTCCTCTGCCTACCCCTTCGGGGAATACAGGCGTGAGTTTATGTATGTATGTTTTTAAACGATATAAAAATCCTTAAGATCCCAATTAACCATGTTTCAATGTACATAGTAGATATACGAATCTGAATGCGGTGCTGTTCGTATATTCTGTCAAAAAATCTGCCAATCAAAATTCTACTTTATCATCCATTAATAAAGCTTAATACAGTTTGTCGTACCTTAGAAAGGTTAGGTCGACAAATCAAGGTACTTCCTTTAAATTACTAATGAATAGATAGATATATAGATAGATAGAAGTTATGTGTGTATTCACAATGAATTATCACGTACTTTAACAGTGATGGAAAACATCGTGAGGAAACCTGCACACGTAAAAGTTCTTAGGAATTACTTGGGTGTGTAGTACGCACCAACCCACACTAGGCCAGCGTGGTGGACTAAGACCTAAACCCTCTCAGTGGTAGAGGAGACCCGTGCCCAGCAGTGGGACGTATATGGGCTGATGATGATGATGATAGATTCACGCCTATCTCGTCGAAGGAGCAAGCAGAAGTACAAACAGTGTTTTAAATCCCACGTAACAGGAGCGAGCCTGTTGCCGTTTTTGCGCACACTTTAGATTCAAACTAAAAGCCAAATAACACTTTGCGCGACCCGAGAATCGAACCCAGAATCTCTAAATCTCACACATATTCTGCTGCCAGTGGCGGCACTTCCATAGAAGCCCAAAAGCCCAGCTTGCCTTACAAAAAGCTTTAAATCTTTATTTACCAAAACAATTTGACATATAAATGAGAATATCCTGACACCACAATAAATAATTATCTATCAGAATGATCTTAGTTTGTATATGTATGTATATATATTTATGTATAATATATATTTATATAAGTAGGTTTTACAAATATACTATTTATGTTTATTGTTTATATATTTATATATATATAAGAGTATATATTCTGTATCAACAATATTTATGCACCTACCATGTATCTCTGCACCACCTTAAGGTTGACTGGTAGATAATGCCTTAGGCATTAAGTCCGCCTTTATACGCTATTATGTATAAAAAGCATAAATAAATAAAATTATAAACTAGACATTGCACAATTAACGTGTAACGCTTTTAGGCTTCTATGGAAGTACCGACACTGGCTGCTACGTAATTAAAAACTAAACCAAAGCTTTGTAAATCAGAACTAAATAACATGTGCTATCATTTTAATGACTAAATTTTTATCGCACAGAATCAAACCCAAGACGTCACAACTCCAATGATTCATCAATTTAAATGCGCGCAAGGCATTCCGTGAATGAAACGGCCGTCAAAATTGTTCTCCGAATGTCGGGCGCCGACATTATGACGCAACCGTAGTATAGACACGTGGATCGTGGGCTCGTTCCAAGAACAGATATGATAATTACAAGAATATTGTACATTATATCTCATTGGACCAGTGACAAGTGTACAGCCATTGAGATGTGCCGAGTTCGATTCCTGAGCAATATCATCATCATCATCATCAGCCCATATACGTCCCACTGCTGGGCCCAAGCCTCCTCTACAATTTAGAAGGTTTAGGCCTTAGTCTACCACGCTGGCCTAGTGAGGGTTGGCGGACTACACACCTGAGAAATTCTTAAGAAGTTTTAGATGTGCAGGTTTCATCACGATGTTTTCCTTCACCGTTAAAGTACGTGATGATAGAAGTCAGAGGTGTGTGCCTGGGGTTTGAACCCGCGACCGCCTATCTTATGGACGTTATTGTATAATTATTTATCAAAACAGATTGGTATTGTGATAAATAAATTTGAATGTATTTGTATAATCGATTGTTATGTCATTTATAAAAGTAGTGACTGTTGGTTGTTTGTATTTATTTATTTATTATTAGATCTAGAGGTCCTGAGTTTTATTCCCGGGTCGGGCAAAGTGTTATTGGGTTTTTCCATTAGGAAATTCTCAGTAGCAGCACGGAGTCTGGAAATGTGCCCGAAAAACGGCAATAGGCCGCCTATTACGTGGGACTGATACATACCTGGCGAAATGTGGGTGCAGAAAAACACCTCCGCCTTCCCCTTCGGGGAATACAGGCGTGAGGTTATGTATGTATGTTAGTTAGATTTCAGTGAGATAGTTGCACCATCCCGATCGGGTTCAGCCGTACCGCAGTTCAATCTGACTATGACGTGATGACACCACTTGAATGTGGTATAAAAAGTACTTATTCAATGACTCACAAACACATGATTCCCTCAATGATGCCACGTAACGTTGATTGACGGCAGTTGACATAGGTTCGAATCGGTTTGTGGTAATAAAAAGCGTACTTCCAATCAAGACTTCAAAGCTATTGATTTTAAATTTATTTATTCACGTAGGTGACTAAGTAACTTGTGACATACATAAACTCACGCCTGTATTCCTCGAATGGGTAGGCAGCAGTGGCGGTACTTCCATAGAAGCCCAAAAGCCCAGGTTGCCTTACAAAATTCCGAATAACAATCTTTAAGCTTTAAATCTTTATTTAACAAAAGCTATTTGACGTATAAATGAGTACATTATATTCCCTCAATAAAAAAGTATAAACTAGACATTACAAATTTAAGTCAAACGCTTTTGGGCTTCTATAGAAGTACCGCTACTGGTAGGCAGAGGTGCAT
The DNA here is from genome assembly GCA_907164795.1 of Hemaris fuciformis. Taxonomy (NCBI): domain Eukaryota; kingdom Metazoa; phylum Arthropoda; class Insecta; order Lepidoptera; family Sphingidae; genus Hemaris; species Hemaris fuciformis. The sequence continues at coordinate 8,277,659 of OU015457.1, read as the reverse complement.
TTCTGCACCCACATTTCGCCAAGTATGTATCAGTCCCACGTAATAGGGGGCGAGCCTATTGCCGTTTTTTTGGGCACATTTCCAAACTCCGTGCTGTTACTGAGAATTTCCTAATGGAAAAACCCAATAAAACTTTGCCCGACCCGGGAATCGAACCCAAGACCTCTAGATCGCACGGCACACACCTGTACCGCGAGACCACGAGGCAGTCAAGGCAGTAACTTGTGAATGATGAAATATTACGAGTTGTTGGTCCCGCGACTTATTTGTACAGCGTGGGATTCGATTCCCAGGTAGAGTATAGTTTGAGTAAATTCTTCATTTGATAAATCTCAGGAGAGCCCAGGCATTACGTCAACTATTGAGTTCTACGTTACAAAGTTAATCGCCGTTTACCACACTCCATGTTGATAATGAAAATTTCATCATCATCAGCCCATATACGTCCTACTGCTGGGCACGGGCCTCCTCTACAACTGTGAGAGTTTAGGCCTTAGTCCACCACGCTGGCCTAGTGCGGGTCAGCGGACTACACACCTAAGAAATTCGGTTAAAGTAAGTGATAATTCATTGTGAATACACACATAGCTTCGAAAAGTCAGAGGTGTGTGCCTAGGGATTGAACCCGCGACCGCCGAGATTCTCGACTGCGTGCCTAAATCTCGAAAATTTACTTTAAAAATCCACCCGACACTGGAATCGAACTTGGGACTGCATGCGCCATTTCCTACGGTTACAACCACGACCTGATAAATTTATGTACAAAAAATTAGGTCATAAACCACGAGACATTCCGTTGAAGAATTTGATGTTATCTATGAATCACGCCATCCGGAAATCATAGCGACGTAATCTGCTTACCGATAAGGATATAACGCATTATTGAGCAATCGCTGTATTCAATTGTCCCGGGTTCAATTCCATGCGGTGTAATCTTCATTTATCAAAAAACGACAAATGGACACACACGTGTATTAATTGTACTACGCGAGATAATGTTAAAAACATAGGTAAAAGAGACATAACTGAATTTATAGTGTTAGCCTAAATAGTAATATTTAGTAATTATAAATGTATTTCATTATAATACCTTACAACATTATATTTTTATATTATTAAAAGCTTATGCGTACAGACCTTTTACTAATAATTATTGTAGTAATAGTAAAATTGCATAATGATTATTTTATTATTTATAAGTATAATTAAAATTTGGGTTTCCGTTTCCGGTGCTCGTAAAGTCAACATCCATGTTACATTGCTCTCGTACAATTTAAAGTTAAAAATTGATATAAGCTACGTATCACCATAAAACTGTTAAATACGACAAACACAAGTGAAGATACTACTATATCAAGAATATAGCTGCGCAAAACTAAGGAGAAACCTGCATATCGTAACCCTAAAATTACAAAGGTTAGAAGTTTAGAACTTTGTATTATTGACGGTTATTTATAAACGTCTGTTGACAACTGTCACTGTCAAGTACCACGCAACCAATCATAGCCGTTGCAGTGTTGCCAGTAATAACAAGAAATTTCTACTAACTTAATTACGTTCCAATCCACGCTTCAAAAATGGAACAACAATTTCAACTATTATTTGATAAAATGAAAATAGAATTAAAAAACCAAACCTCAGAACTAAGTAATTGTATAATGGAAAAAATAGAGGAAAGATTAAAACCTATTATAGAAGAAAATAATAGTTTGAAACAAAAAGTGGAAAGTTTGGAAAAAGAGTTACAAAATTTAAAACGGGAAAAGAGGAACAATAATATAATAATATTTGGTATAAAAGAAGACGAACACTCCCCAAAAGAATTATTAGAAAATGTAAACATTATACTTAAAGGTGATATACAGCTAAGCATAGAAAAACATGAATTGAACAGGATTCATCGTATTGGGCATAAAACTAACAACGACAAACCAAGACCCATCCTGGTTTCATTCATAAACGGATGGAAGAAACAAGAAATAATGGAAAACAAGAAAAAGCTCAAGAATATATACATTGCTGAAGACTACCCAAAAGAAGTGCTTGATAAAAGAAAGAATTTACAATCAAGACTGTTAGAAGAAAGAAAGAAAGGAAACATTGCCTACCTTAAATATGATCAGCTTATTGTAAAGGAAAGAAACAACAACAACGAAAAAAGGAAAAGGCAGCTATCAGCATCACCATCGAGTCAGGAACAGCGAAGAAAACAGCAAAACATCACAACTCAAAATAAGCCAAACGCATTCGATCTAATGCGAATCAGATCTAACTCCTATTCTACCCACTCGAAGAGCGACAAATTATAGCAACCAACTGAGAAACGGAAAATAGAACATACAGTAAGGAAAAACATAACAACAGTAAACAACCATAACAAAGATGCTCTCCCAAGCCGACTGGTCATCGTGGGGGAAAATGACCACAACCCTCCAGTAAGCAGCAAAGAAGTAACTAGAAGGATGAAACATCCTCAAATGACTCTCAATCGAAAAACACGAAAATTATATTTTTTGCTATAAAGGTGAAACGATCGGACTAAATGAATAAAGAAAGCCAAGGACAGAGAAATCTGGAATAAGCTGGAGGAGGCCTTTACCCAATTTGGGGTTCCAATCAGTGATGACGAAGACTACAACGGTGACACTAAACTTATATGATTCTTAAAAAAAAATTAAAAAAATTATTTAAAAATTATAGAGAAACATAATCAAATACGTGTCTTCTAATAGATTTAAGGAATTTTGTATATTTTGTTCTGGTTGGAAATAAACGGGCTTATTATTATTATTATTATATACATTTTTTAATATTTCTACCATTGCTGGCGAAACAACCAATTACGCAGGCTTGTGACCAAAACGCAACTGATGATGATAGGGTGAATATTTTAAATTGATGACATGAAAAGATGATATATGGGTTTAGGTTTCAATTGATAGAAATTTACGGACTATTCGGCAAGTATTCAGAATAACGGCTTTTTGCAAAAGTGTGTAAGTGAGTGGATGTATCTGAAGAATTTTAAGGCTTTTGTGTAAATATTTAGGAATAACGCCAGTAGTGGAGACAACAATAGGAATGGTACGCACGGAGTCTACCCGCCACTGCGTCTTTAGTTCTATTGCTAGATCGGTGTATTTAGATATCTTTTCTGTATATGTATTTTGCAGGTTATGTGTATTTGGTACTGAGATGTCGATAAGGAAAACAATTTTATTTTTCTTGTCATGTACGGTAATGTCAGGCCTATTGTGGTGGATGGTCTTGTCGGTCATAATAGTCCTGTCCCAGTAAAGTTTATAACTATCCGACTCTAAAATTATTTTGGGTGAATATTTGTAATACGGAGTTTTAGTGGTTATTAATCCATATTTGTAAGCTAAATATTGGTGGACTATTGCAGCTACTTGGTCATGACGGTGTTTATAATCATTTTGTGTAATGGATTTGCAAGCTCCGGTAATATGTTGAATTGTCTCAGGACTACTATGACAATGGCGGCATAAATCGATTTGAGCTTTTGGGTCTTTAATTATGTATTTGCGGTAATTTTTGGTGTCTATGGTCTGGTCCTGTATAGCTATCATGAATCCCTCCGTTTCAGGAAACAACTCTCCTCGCTTGAGCCACGCGTTTGACGCACTTTTGTCAACGATTGGGTTAGTCAAGTCGAGGCGATGTCTGCCATGGAGGGATTTTTGTGTCCATTCGTCCAGTTTTTGTTTATCACTAATCTGTTTTAATTCCATAAATGATTCTGATAGATTAAGTGGCGTATACTTGCGGTCAGCTTTCACTACTGCGTGATGTAGGTTCGACTCAGGTGTCCTGGAATGAAAGAATTCCCGTAGGGATCTCATCTGCTTATTGAATAGGTTTTGTAGGTCTATTATTCCTCTTCCACCTTCAGACCGGGGTAATGTCATCCGTTGTACGCAAGCTCTTGGGTGGTGCTTTCGGTATTTAGTCATCAGGGTATTGATATTCCTCTGTAGATTTTTTATGTCTGTCTGTGACCATTTAATAATTCCGAAAGAGTATGTAAGAATGGGGATCGCGTATGTATTAATACCTTTAACAGTGTTACGTGAATTTAAATAAGTGTTTAATATTTTATGAATTCTTGATTTAAATTTTTCTGCGAGAATTTTTTTAGTGTCTTTGTGGTGTATCTGTCCAGTTTGGTAAAAGCCTAAATACTTATAACCTTCAATTTCATCTACAGATTCTATTAGCCTATCATCATTTAGTATGTAGTTATCGTTTTGTATTTCGCCATCGTTAAAAGAGAGAATTTTACACTTATCGATTCCGAACTCCATACAAATGTCTGATGAGAAGGATTGTGTTATGTCTGTTAGTGTATGAATGTCTGCGAGAGTGGTACTAAACAGTTTGATATCGTCCATGTACAGCAAATGTGAAAGTGTATATAGGGTGTTATCGAATTCTATTTTATATCCTTTTTCAGTACTATTTAGAAGCGTTGATAAGGGGTTAAGGGACAAGCAAAACCAAAGAGGGCTAAGTGCGTCTCCTTGGAAGATTCCTCTTTTAATATAAATGTAATCAGTTTCTACAGTTTGGTTATTTATGTGTAGTTTTAAAACGGTTTTCCAGCGTGTCATGGCAAATTCTAAAAATGATACTATTTGTGGATGGATTTTATAGTGTTTTAAAATATAAATTAACCAGGTATGTGGGACCGAATCATAAGCTTTTTTGTAGTCAATAAACATGCTGTACATGTTTTTTTTTGTAGCGCGAGCTTGGTTGCATGCAACGGCATCAATTGTGAGCTGTTCCTTACAGCCTTGGCTATTTTTGCGACACCCCTTCTGTTCTTCAGCTAAGACCTTATTTTTGTGTACATGGGAATAAATAAGTTCACTAATGCACGATGTCATAATTTTATAAATCGTCTGGAGACATGTTATTGGGCGATATTTGGCAGGGTTGATGGTATCGGACGGATCTTTAGATAGCATATAAGTGATACCTTCAGTAATATATAGCGGTAAAAAGTGTGGATTTTGGACAAACTTGTTAATATGTTTTAATAATATTGAATGCGTACTTGTCAATTTTTTATACCAGTAATTGTGAATTTTATCTGATCCAGTAGCCTTCCAGTTATGGGTCTTGTTTATAACTCGTTGTAATAAATCTATACTGATTTCGCCAAATACCATGTCAGGTAGGTTCGTTAATCTATTTTTATCTTCTTTGATCCATGAGTTACAGTTGTGTGTTACTGAGTTAGACCAAATACCCGACCAATACTCCTGTAGCGTTTCTTTGCTGGGTACATGATTCGTATGGTTATTAGAAGGTAAGTCATTAATGCTATTCTGATTTAATTTTCGATAAAATATTTTTTCGTTTTTAAGAAATAACTTATTTTGGGTTTTTCTAAGAGTAGTTTGTTTATACCTTCGTAATCTACTGGACAACACACTTAATTTTTGTTTTAACGTGTCAAGATAATGTGATAAATCAAAATTAGGGCTTTCATGTTTGGAATGAATTTTAAATCTGTTTATTATTTCGTCTACCTTCTTTTTTAAACGTGGGCTCTGGTTTCCCTTAATATATTCAGTTAATCTCCCTATATTTGTTCTAAGTTTATTAATTCTAGTGTGCATATTTATTTGCCATTTAGGTATTTGGTCTTTGGGTCGTGAAAGAGAATTCGAGATTTTTATTCCGTTTTGACTAACCGCTGTAAATGCCGCAGAGTATATGATAAGCTGTAGAGTCTCAAAATTGGTCTCATTACTAAGAAATTTAGGTAATACAACTGTGTTTATGAAATGAACAATACTAGAAAATTTTCGGGATGGTTTTTGTCTGGGGATTGGTACCCTTTGGTTGGGTTCAGTATTTCTGAGTTCTGCTATGGTTTCGTTAAAACGATTTTCTATTTCAGTTTGGATCTCTTTGGACAATGATGAATTTACTTCTCCTTCATTTTCAACACTTTCATTAATATCTTGGCCTTCAATTACATTAGTGTGTATAGTCATGGGATTAGTAGGCGTGAAATCTTGAGGGTCGCTTAAGATTGTGTCAGATGGAGTTTCATTTTCTCTATTTCTTGTTGCTTCTAAAATTACGTCCTTTTTTATTTCTTCCAGTCTTTCTGCTGATATGTACTTATTATTTTATTATTATTATTATAAGTATAATTAAAATTGTCAATAACTTTAATGAGAATATAATCTTGATTAATATAAATTGATTATTGGACTTTGTAAAAATATTTAAAATAAGACCGTCAATTGATGTGTATAAAAATGGTGTCGCTGAGCAGGTCGAGCTCCGTTTTCACGGGTCGCTTAGATCCCCACAAAAGAAGGGCTTAGTCCCTGGTCTTGTTTCTACCACAGACCCTCTTCTAGCAGAGGTGTCTGTGAGTGATGTTTTCACATGTGTGGTCGAGCTCAGTCGTTGGAATTGTCAGTTGCAAGACGGATTAATATTTTAAAATATAAAAGTTGTTAGAAATATAAACGTTGAAGACGTACTTGTTTCTCAACGAGTGTTACCCTTTAATAGTTTCTCATTAGTTAAACAAATTGAGCCATAGTAATGTACATCATACATACATAACTAACGCCTGTATTCCCCTAATGGGTAGGCGGAGGTACATTTCTGCACCCACATTTCGCCTGGTATGTATAAGCCCCACGTAATAGGGGGCGAGCGTATTGCCGTTTTTCGGGCACATTTCCAAACTCCGTGCTGCTACTGAGAATTTCCTAATGGAAAATCCCAATAACACTTTGCCCGACCGAATCGAACCCGACCGAACCGACGGAATCGAACCAGGGACCTCTAGATTGCACGGCACATACTTGTGCTGCGAGACAACGAGGCAGTCATATAATATAGTAATGTAATAAACTACAAAATACTTTCACGCGTTCAAATCTCAGTATAGCGACATCTAACGGTACATGCTTGAACTAGTTTCAGCTAAAATTAAATTGGTGAGTATTTGGGTTGTATAAATTGGCATAACGGGAGTCTAAATTCTGGGAAAAAGTTATCATATCGAATAATTTGGGAAAATTATACATTCTTAACGATACAACCAGATAATGTATTTAATACATAACCTAAATAACCAATAATAAAATAACCCACTTTAAAATATTCTTATAATGTATTATATATATTTTTTAAATATACTTCTTTTGGTCTCGCGGTACAAGTATGTGCCGTGCGATCTAGAGGTCCTGGGTTCGATACCCGGGTCGGGCAAAGTGTTATTGGGTTTTTCCATTAGGAATTCGCGGTAACAGCACGGAGTCTGGAAATGTGCCCGAAAAACGGCAATAGGCTCGCCCCCTGTTACGTGGGACTGATACATACTTGGCGAAATGTGGGTGCAGAAATGCACCTCTGCCTACCTCTTCGGGGAATACAGGCGTGAGTTTATGTATGTATGTATACTTATTTTGAAGTCGAATTATATTTTTATTTTCAACCAAAAAATTCTTGTCATTCATAAATCGATACAAATACAAGTCTTATGACAGGTAGTAGTGATAACAACGAAAAAATTGTCGAGTAGTTAATTGTTTTGTCTTCAGGTTGGAAATAGTTACTAACAGGCAGTAGGAGAATTACCTGTCTATTTCTCAAAAATCTCACAGCTTATCACGGGCCTCATCTACTAGTCAAAGGCATTGGCCTTAGTCTGTTGGCCTAATGTGGTAAAAAAATCCTTATGACAATTCTTAGGTATACAGGTTTATTTTCACGGAGTTATCCTTGAAATTGCGCGATAATTCATTTAGGATACAAATATAAGTTCTTAGTTATACCTGGAATTTGAACCTGAGATCACTGAGGTATTGTTTTAGTAGACTTCTCGCTTTATCCTTGAGATCACCATGCACTAGCTGAATTGATCAATGATTGTTGCCGTATCAACATGGCAACAACTGGCACCAATAATCACTAATTATTATAAAAAATCTTCAATTCTTCCCTGAATTTCAGAACTCAATATTTCCAGTGTCCGTTGAAAGAAAACACTATAAAAAAATCTACAAAATACGTACGTACCTAGCCTAGACAACTACATAAATAAATTCAAAAGACACTCAACGGCTACTCACCACGTGTTCAATAAAAAACTATTTATGTACCATCAAATAAACTCATAAATATTCTATTGAACACTATTACTCCAAAACTCGCTTTTCTCTGGACAATCCCACATTCTAATAACCTCGTATCTCATGTATACCTGTTGATACGCACGTATCACAAACCAAAAGACATAAAAAGTGTATTTCCGTACAATAAAATGGAGCTAGAGCATTAATTGTCATGGGGTTTCGGAATCGAAGTGTATACTATGTATAGAATATTCCTTCCCGCCTTTATTAAGAAGCCGCCCCGCGTCCTCTCCCGGGTATAAAAGGGTAGCTTAGGTGCGGTACTCGTCACTCGTCTCAAAACAATCAGACAGCTCACAACACTATATAAAAGTGCTTTACGTGTTAAGTTTACGTTAAAAGGTGAGTTAAGTGACTATTCACCGCTATTAAATATTTGAATTTCGAACGTCGGGTGTTCGAATTTTGAATTTTTGTTAATAATTTAATGGTCGATTGTGATTGATTTTATAAGGTGAGATTTAATTAATGATTGCTTAATCGACCATAAACGCACAGTTTTTTATTAAAAGTGTTCAGTGCGGAACCGTGTACGTGACGGTATGTTAGTAAAAGTTTAAAGTTTGATGATCGCGCGGCACTAAATATTTCATCAGCCGAGATACTTTTGATTTTAATGCGTTTGGTAATCAATAAAACTTGTACGCGGCAGGCATCAGGGACAAGGCTTTCCCTATATTGATAAGGTTCGGTCGATCAAACAAATTCGGCGATAACCGGAGGAATTTATATACTTTCGTAACGCGTGACTCACATCCTGTGGGACAAACTAGTATCAATTATTCATTTTGTAAATTTTCTTGTTTAATTTTAAAATTTAAAAAGAAAACTCTTCAAAGTCATGCATGATAGTGTATCTCCCGTTTTGCTCTTGATATTAAATATATTTTTTAGTCAATGTTATATAAAGAAGTGAAACCTGCACACCTAAAATGTTTAGCAATTTCTTGGGTCTGTAGTCCGCCAGCCCGCACTAGGCCAGTGTCGTGGACTAAGGCCTAAACCCTCCCAGCTATACAGGGTGTATTCAGACCGTGATCGAGAACTAAGGCAGGTAATAGCTAAGGTCATTACAAAACCCCCTGGCGTTAAAAAAATCCAATTGCATACATTTTATAGCTATGGTTGTAAAGAAAACTTCAAAATTTTTATTTTTTGTCGGGATTTTCTGTATAGGAGGCCCGTGCCCAGCAATGGGACGTATATGGGCTGATGATGATATATAAAAAAGTGCCTATAAAGTATCCAAGATCTTATCTATGTAATAAAAATTGTTAAAATAGGTAAATTACAATTTTGCCGTAATAGTGCAAGTAAAATAGCTCGTACTGTAAATATTAGTGAAAATCAATACAAGAAATTATTTTATTTAATTAAATCACTCAAATAAACGACCCTTTATTGATTCGAATACGTCCGGTTATATAAAAAAATACTCGTACAGTGGTTTTATCGATATACATTTTTCACATGTGACATCGCCTGTTCATATTTTGTATCTTTTTATCTCTAGCGCAATTTTAAATAATGTCAATTCTGCTCTCTTATATTACTCTTTAATTCGGCACCGTGCAGTATACTTCTCGTTAGAGTAACAAAAATCTAACTTGATAATGTCCATTAACGAACGTAAATTTTTCAGGATACTGAAATAGATAGATTTTTTCGAGTATTTTCTCTAAGAGTATCTTTTTACTGACAGCCCCGTGGCGCAGTTGGCTAGACACCAGCTTGCGAAACGAGAGGCCGCGGGTTCGATCCCCGCACCGAGACAAATGTTTGTGTGATCCTCAAATATTTGTTTCGGGTCTGGGTGTTTGTGAGACCGAAAAGTCTCTCGTAGTTTCTGATACCCACGACACAAGACTTGTATCTTAGTGTGGGATCAGAACTATATATGTGACTGTTGGGTGTATTTATTTATTTATTACTCTGAGGGTCAAGCTAAATAACAACATTTGTAATGTTGGTTTGAAATGTTCGTACAAATATAATTTTAAAAACCTCGGTGGAATTTAGGTTTAAAAGCCGATCTATGTAGGCATAAGTAAGTAAGGGCTTAAACAATTTGTTCTTATGAAAATCTTACAGCTTATTTACAAAGTATTAAGGCATTATAGGCGAAATCGAAGAGTCGTAGATTCGATACCCACGCGCAGACAATGCATGCTCATCGAATATTTCAAGTAGGAGTGTTGTAAGATCTAAATTTCTAAGAAGCTTTATTGTCATGACTTGACTTAGATAAGACTAGATGATTCAGTGATAAAAAATATGACATTTTAATGCTAGAAGCATTCCACGCCAAACATTGTATGAAAGAGAAAACGTAGTGCAAAAATTTGAAGGCTTCATTACTTGAATAACAAAGTAGGTATAGTTCCAGATATTATCATTCTCCCTAAATATACAAGAATATTCTCGTAATATGTTAAGACTAATGTGAAAATATTAAGTTTAACATATAAAACTCGTGGACTATGTTGCATGTCTATAATTTTCAGCATATTTTTTCAATATTCATTACAAATAGGTTTTTATAACATTTTTCCGACTGCAATATAATATATTATATATATAATATATTATCTACGGAGCCGCTCTTACTCATCCATGACGAATAAAAATATTAATTCAAGGACAAAATGTGTATTTAAAAATGATATAAGAAGATTTTTTGCCCATTTCCAAGACACTTCAATTCAAACATACATACATACATAAACTCACGCCTGTATTCCCCGAAGGGATAGGCAGAGGTGCATTTCTGCACCCACATTTCGCCAAGTATGTATCAGTCCCACGTAATAGGGGGCGAGCCTATTGCCGTTTTTCGGGCACATTTCCAGACTCCGTGCTGTTACCGAGAATTTCCTAATGGAAAAACCCAATAACACTTTGCCGGGCCCGGGAATCGAACCCAGGACCTCTAGATCGCACGGCACATACTTGTACCGCGAGACCACGAAGCAGTCCACTTCAATTGAATATAAATAAAAAAACAATTAATTTATATTTAAATCATATAACATAATCTTATGCTTGTTTCAGATTTCGAACACCCAGCGCCACCTGTTATCGAATAGCAGAATGATTAGTCTAATATACATGTACTTGGCGGTGGCGGCGCTAGTTTCGCTGCAGTACGGACTCGCCGCACACATCGACAACTCAAAACTCGACAACAACATCCAGACTAATGGTGAGTTCTAGAAATTTGCAAAAAATATAACAATCTCTAAATAAAACTCATTTTCTTTATAATATTTACTCAACCATATACTCCGAGCTCCGCTTTTTAATTTTCGAAGCTATCTGTGTATTCACGTACTTTAACGGTAAAGTAAACATCGTGATGAAACCTGTACACCTTAAAGTTCTTAGGAATTTCTTAGGTGTGTAGTCCGCCAACCCGCACTAGGCCAGCGTGGTGGACTAAGGCCTAAACCCTCTCAGTTGTAGAGGCCCGTGCCCAGCAGGGGGACGTATATGGGCTGATAAAGGTGATGATGATGATCTTACACCACCGACACACGTGTTACGCCAGCCTCGAATCTTGATATTGCGATTTGAACTACAGACGAGGTCGCAGTGCTTCTGAATCAGTGGATTATAACCTTTTCCATATGGTTACCTGTATGGTATATTTTAAAAGAAAACCTTTAGTCTCCTACGTCTAAGACGACCCTAATTTGATGTATTCTAAATAGCATTGAACTGGCTATTCAAATTCCGCCTGGAATTTTCCTTTTATTTTTTATCTATTCTAGAACAAAAACGAATGGAGGTTTTAATTTATATTTATTCGATCGTTATGCTCTTCATATTATTGGTCTTAACATGTTTTACTTCCCTACTATTGACAAGAGTTAGGCTCAAGCACATCCAGCATAATCAAGAAATTGGTAAGGGAGAATTGTTAGCCTCTTAATGTATCAAAATCACAAAATATTTCTAAAACTTATAAGTTATCATCATCATCCCATATACGTCCCACAACACACGGGCCTCCTGAGACAACTGAGAGGGTTTAGGCCTTAGTCCACCACGCTGGCCCAGTGCGGGTTGGCGGACTACACACCTAAGAAATTCATAAGATATTAGGTTTGCAGGTTTCATCATGATGTTTTCCTTCACCGTTAAAGTACGTACGTGATAATTAGTGAATACACACATAACTTGGAAAAGACAGAGGTGTGTGCGTGGGGTTTGAACCCGCGACCGCCGAGATTCTCGACCGCGTGCTCATACCTCCAAATTTAGTCAGCTCAAAGGACATTTTGAACACAAATCTAGTTTTTCTAATGTCTCACATAATTTGAATGTATATAAACAATTTTGTATATTCGGTTTTTATATTGAAATTCATGATTTCCTAGTTGCCTTGTGGAAGCGTGTTACATGGTAATGCGAACATAGATACATATTGTTATAATTCATGGTATATCCATCAGTCGAGGCCGACATTTCGGATTTATTCAAGTTTTTGCAATACTACCAAGGTTTTTTGACTGTAACGTAGGATCAGTGAGTTCTACATTCATTTTAATAATCACTTCATTATTTTCAATTATAATTTATTCTTACCAATGTATAGATAGTGACAGGCCCGTGGTGCAGTTGGGTAGACACCAGCTTGCGAAACGAAAGGCCGCGGGGTCGATCCCCTCACCGAGGCAAATGTTTGTGTGATCCACAAATATTTGTTTCAGGTCTGGGTGTTTTTGGGACCGAAAAGTCGGTCGTAGTTTCTGATACCCATGACAAAAGACTCGTATCTTAATCTAGGGTCAGAACTTATGTATGTGACTGTTGGGTGTATTTATTATTATTAGTAGACTGACCGCTAGAGCATTGTTTCAAAGGAAACTGACACAAAGCAAAGAAGGCCAACAATACACATCATGTATTTAACACATACCTTCTCAAAAATATTTAATCACTTCACTTCTGGCTCTCCGATTAATAGGTTTTGTACTTAATTTTGTAAACAAAAAGTATTTCTAAAAACGCGATTCTTAGTTGACATTTTGATCGACTGTTGTCAATCCTTGTTGACAAAATTTGTATCAAGATTCTGTGAAATTATCTTCCTCCGATTACACTAGAAATCAAAGTTATGTAATACCCAATTGTCATTTAAATAATTCATAAGAAAACGACTACTAGAAATGCTTTGTTTACTGTCTAAAAAGTCTATTTTTCATCCTCTCCATTACGTAATATTTGGTATGAAATTCAGAATTGTCGCTTTTTTTCACTGTGAATGCATTTTAATGTCAATCTTTATAGATGGGGAAATCCTTGAGTACGGAAATATCAATGGTATTACTAATATCATTTCAGAATTAGGTATTTATTATCATGTAATTATTTTTTGACTGATTAAAAATAGTATGCCAGGATTCATATTAGAAGAGGCCAGTTTAAAGTTTGAGTCATATTTTATAGATAATAAAACTTCGTACATAAACATTGATTAAAAATTCTGTTAAAAATATTTTTCGGGGATATTAATCGTTACATTCCAATATTTAAAATCATTTTTTCATACTAAACTGTAACTTTAACCGTTATTTATGAAAATAAAAAAATGAGTCATTGACGGCAAAACATTTGAAATTTAACGCTCATGTCTAGAACTTTTTTATAAAAATACTTTTTTTGTCACAACTAAAGAAGTCGTATAAACAGTTAAATTATACTGAACGGCACAATAACGCCATCTCTGAATCTTAACACGCATAACAAAAAGGCTACTTTAATTCGTCAACATCACTGAAGTTGGGGAAATTTTAATCGCAAATGTTTAATCACGTTCCTTAAAGCCAGATGAAACAAATTAGACAGTCAAATAATACGAAATATAAAGAATAAAATGCCAGATGTAGTGTTTAAGTCCGCCAAAGTATTGAATTGCAAATGCGCTCAGTCTGCCACGACCGAATTATAAAGTAAAATAAATCATTTTTTACGGGAACAAAAGTATTATTCTATTCGTTTCTCTCACCCACATACGGATTTTATTTCATTGTCTAAAATTGTGATAGAATACGCTTTGTTAAAATACTATTTCATACTAGTATCATTACAAGTACAAGTATAATTAAGAAATTAGATTTTTTATTTACATTTTCTGAAAGTTTAAATTTTGGCGAGTGTCTAAGTATGGTTTCAGATTAATAAATTTGGCATTTTTAAAATTTATAGTCTGCTATTAAAATTATAAAATTCATAGAATAACCGAGCCTATACAACAAAAATACCTGAACAAAAATAATAGTAATGATACTATGGCAGTAATCGTTTTGTAGCAAAAGATTAATTCAGTAGACAATTCATCAATGCCAATTATAATTTTTGGTATAGATCTGTAGGTAGAATTTCGTTTTAATTATCAAATGCTCTAAATATTTCACTAGTCTATACAATCACACTAACCTGTTGGTATAGATACTGATTCCGAATCGCGACATATTAAAAGGTGACATTGTAGAACGGTCTGGATAGGGCGTCGCCTTTTTAAGAACTCTAAATCTTGCAACTGTAGTTTTATCCTCAGATTTTAACGCAAGATATTTTTATTACAGTGATTCCTGCTCCAGCTCAGAAAAGGCGTGTTATCAGGAACTTTGTCCGCATACCCGAACCCCCGCCGATGACGGTGCGACACGTCCCCGGCACAACTTCTGAACTCGAGTGCTTCGCTATGGGCAAGCCAGCGCCATCTATCGAATGGCTGAAGAACGGAGAACCTTTAAATGATGTGAGCATCTTTGATACTTTAAAAAAATACTATAAACGAATTGATAATATCAAATTTGAGATTTCCATATATAAATTCTCCAAATTGGAGTATTTTTTTTATAGATAATACAATTATTCCTACGTTACGCATTCATGCTCAAACCGTTTAAATAATTTCGGTAAATTTTGGTGCAGAAACACTAGAGACTATTGAAAGCTTATTTATTCTTTTATATGAGGTTCCTTAGAGATTTATTAGGACTTCTGTGGGCAAAATCTATACTTCATAAAATAAATATCAATAACTTCTAATTTCCAGTATGATGAAGAAGCCAATGACATTTTGGCCACCCATCAGAACAGTATGGCAGGTCTCACGAGTAAGCTGATCCTCACCGCCCCATCCAACGGCGATGTTTACACCTGCGTGGCCACGGCGGGAATCAAACGCGCCACTGCAACCACCACTGTCGTCACTGAAGATGGTAAGTTGAATATTATCAGTCAATCAATCTTATTCCGCTTGTCTAAAGTGATTTGGTAGATTTAGTATTTCAATTAGGCAGCTATTGATATTTTTGTCTTTATCGGCTAGCCTGGTGTGAGTTAGTGGACTCCACAGGCTTAAGATTATATCTAATTTCTTTGGAAATAGTCCGCCAACCCGCACTAGGCCAGCGTAGTGGACTAAGGCCTAAACCCTCTCAGATGTAGAGGAGGCCAGTGCCAAGCAGTGGCACGTGTATGGGCTGATGATGATGGAAATAGTTCTTGGGTACATAGGTTTCCGAACGATTTTAATCTGCATTATGTATATGTCTTATCTTCAACGCGAAGTATTTTTGTTTTATCATTATAAATAAATACACCCAACAGTCACATACAGAGTTCTGACCCCACATTAAGGTACAAGTCCTGTGTCGTGGGTATCAGAAACTACGAGAGACTTTTCGCTCTCACAAACACGCAGATCCGAAACAAATATTTCTTGTTTTATCATTAATTGAATATAGCCTCCTTAAGATTTTGGCTACGTTTTATATAATTTAATCTCATAGTAAATGGATGTATTTTTTTTTAAATATAAATACATATCCCTTGGTAAATATTTGTATAAATACATTTTAGTTACTGACAACTCAATTTTTCAGAAGACGAAGAGCTCCTTGCCATTCAAAAGCTGCTCTTCAAGCCCACGAAGCCCACCATCACGATGTACTACAACGACATATTCCAAGACTACGGCACTGACGTCATCCTCCCCTGCCGCGTGTTCAGCTTCACCAAGTCCCAGATTGTGTGGCAGGACCCCGACGAGAACATCATATATGGAAACTCTGGCAGGATGCAGGTATGGAGAATTTTCAGAAATATTTGGACATAAACAGTTGTCTCGTGGTCTCGCGGCACAAGTATGTGCCGTGCGATCTAGAGGTCCTGGGTTCGATTCCCGGGTCGGGCAAAGTGTTATTGGGTTTTTTCATTAGGAAATTCTCAGTAACAGCACGGAGTCTGGAAATGTGCCCGAAAAACGGCAATAGGCTCGCCCTCTATTACGTAGGACTGATACATACCTGACGAAATGTGGGTTCAGAAATGCACCTCTGCCTACCCCTTCGGGGAATACAGGCGTGAGTTTATGTATGTATGTATGTATAAACAGTTGTTTAAGTATTTTTAATAAAACTCCGCGGAATAACACAGCTTTCGACATTGTAAAATGAAAGTTATGTGGCTATACGAGTACCCTAACCCTAACCCTCTCAGATCTAGAGGAGACCCGTGCCCTGCAGAACGACGTATATGAGCTGATGATGATGATGATGATGATGGCGATGATGATGATGATACGAGTACGTTAATATTGACTAACTTTTTTATCTATGTCTAATATACTTCTGAAAACTGTTTCTCTAACTTATGACGACAGTTCTGTAGAATCATTGCAACTAATATTACATAAATACCAAACCTAGTGCCAGGTATACATGACCAAAAAAATTGCAGGTGCTGCCATCTGGTGATCTTCTTATTACCGGCTTGAAATGGTCTGATATGGGCAACTTCACGTGCACGGCCAAGAACATGTATGGAAAGGAATCTGTAGCCACTTTCATGTACCCACTGAAACCACAATAAAAAGGTAAATACAATGAATACTTACATAAATTTATATATAGTTCTGTCATTATAAGCTACGTCCCTTGCAGCGCCATCTATAATACAGTAGCAGTAACAAACAGAAAATATAGTTAGCGCCATCTAGTAGTACAGGTGCAGTGATGGCCTCGAGGTTTAGGTGCGCGGTCGAGAATTTCGGCGGTCGCAGGTTCAAACCCAGGCACACACCTCTGACTTTCGAAGTTATGTGTGTATTCACAATGAATTATCACTTGCTTTAACGGTGAAGGAAAACATCGTGATAAAACCTGCGCACCTAAAAGTTCTTAGGATTTAGTAGTGTAGTCCGCCAACCCGCACTAGGCCAGCGTGGTGGACTAAGGCCTAAACCCTCGCAGTTGTAGAGGAGGCCCGTGCTCAGTGGGACGTATATGGGCTGATGATGATGATGATGAGTAGTAAAGATGTACAACTCTAATCAAAGCTTTTTGATTCCAGAAAATGACCACCACCCATATTACGAACGAGAATGTTACCCGCCGATAGATTAAAAATTCTGTACAAGACATGTTCCTATGTATTTTAAGATTTTTTATGATATTAATTTGTTGTTTTAGTTATTAATTTATTTATAATATTACGTTTTTAATGAGTGATAGTATTTTTTAAGTACTTAATGAGATGGACGAACGCAAGTCAAGTAATTTTTGTTTGACTCCGACTGTATTTTTTTATTTTTTTACTTTCTAGCATAAATAAGTGTAAAATTTGTAAATGTGCATTAATGATCTCCTGTAATTAATATTAAATGTTTTATTATGATAATTTTGCCTTTTCTTATCTACATATATGTCGCGGTCGGTCCTTTGATCACCATGGTATTAGTCCCCCAAACTTCTTCACAATAATGTGAAGAGGTATTCGGCCGGCATGATTGTGTCGACCAACGGGAGACCATCATCTATCGCTGGTCGGCACTTTTTCTGGACTCCATTGCGCTTACCATCAGGTGCAATGGGGTCACTTTGCCGTGCCAGTATAAAAATATATTATATAATGACGCCTTTAAGCCTTTACGCCTGTAAGCACAGGGGTAAATAGAGGTCGTTGCTAGACTGAGGCGATCTTGTCGTAACTCTTGCTTTTTCATCAAAGATAAAGTTATGTCTGTTGAGAATATCTCTAAAGTGCCTTGAGAACAATCATTTCTTTTCATCATCATCAGCCCATATACGTCCCACTGCTTGGCACGGGCCTACTCTACCATTGAGAGGGTTTAGGCCTTAGTCCATCACGCTGGCCTAGTGCGGGTTGGCGGACTACACAACCGCGCTACACAAACGCTACAACCGCGTAAACGCTTTAAAGCCCAGCTTGGCGGATTAACCTAACCCCCTCTCAGTTGCAAAAGCCCAGCAGTGGGACGTATCTGGGCTGATAACCAATAAAACTAGAGAATCTTTCTGAATATCAAGCTGTTACCAACAGCGCCATAATAAGTTTAAAGTTAATAAGTCAGATTTACTGGAGTTAGGTGTAACCGAGCGCCGTTTAAACTTAACCTTTCGTCAAATGTTACCCGGTCAGACGCGAGCTGCCGCGCTTTGGACGTACGAAAACTGTGGAGACTTGTTGTTTTACAAAAAAAATATACGATAAAAAGTATTTTATCAAAAATCTTGGGTTTTTTGTCTGTAAAGTTGTTTGAATATTGAATTTTCTTTGCTTTGCGGTTCGTTTGTATAAGCATTATTTGTTTCCAATATATTCGTCAGAAAATCTTGTATTTAAGCCCAAGCAGTATTCAGTCTATACATAAATTCTTCAAATCTAGTTCCTCGATTTTGGCGTAAAACAACTAAGAACAAATTATTTCAAGGTTTTTCAACTTCAGTTATAATTGACAGTGTTAACATTTTAAATATTTAAAACCTACATATTGTCCCCACTATTTTCAAACAAGTATGAGTAGACGATTCCAATGTACCAGTTTTAACTACTACTTACAACTGGCGACAAGACTACTTATTGTTCCAGTTCTTTATTAATAATTCCATTAATGTAAATTCTTGTATAAATGTACATACATACATACATAAACTCACGCCTGTATTCCCCGAAGGTGTAGGCAGAGGTGCATTTCTGCACCCACATTTCGCCAGGTATGTATCAGTCCCACGTAATAGGGGGCGAGCCTATTGCCGTTTTTCGGGCACAATTCCAGACTTCTGAGAATTTCCTAATTGCTACTGAGAATTTCCTAATGGGAAAACCCAATAACACTTTGCCCGACCCGGGAATCGAACCCAGGACCTCTAGATCGCTCGGCACATACTTGTACCGCGAGACCACGAGGCAGTCGTATAAATGTGGGTATCAATAAAGAGTTGTCTATGTATCTATGAACTGAGCAACATTTCTAGTTGCTTTATATTCATCAAAATAGAAAAAGTGTCAATAAAAAGCATAATTCTCAACTTTCTACTCCACATATTTATTAGTCGTGTAGGAACATAGCTCTAAATGTGAGCGTCACCTTGGGTTCTGTCGGACGATCCTTTCTTCCTAGCATTCTGCGCACATGCCCTTGAGATAAACAGATCAGGCCACCAACAGGAAGGAAGTGAGCCATTTCTTACTTCTTTCGTACCTAGAAGTAGGTACATACATCACCTGCATGTATTCCTCGAAGATGTAATTATAGGTGCATTTCTGCACCCACATATAGACATGTAAAAGTCTCACGTAATAGGGGCAGAGCCTATTGCCGTTTTTCGGGCAGATTTCCAGACTCCGTGCTGCTACTGAGAATCAAGAAGTATTATTTTCCTTCTTTTTTTCTCATGGGGAAAGCAATTTATGGCTCTACTTTCCGCCAGCCCTAAAAATCTGCTCTGATTCAAATCAAAATTGTATCGCATAACCAGCTTCAAAAAAATCCATAGTTTTTTTGCCTGTCCTTCTCTAGTGAAAACTGCTTTCAGAACTGTGTAGTTAATAGGACCGCATCGCTTATATCCTCCAAATCCCCCTTCTTAACCTCGAGGCAAGAGCGGATCCAGATTTGGCGCCAAAGGGGAGTCACATAGTTGTGGTGAAGTCACACGAATTTATAATTTAATGTTGATAATAAAAGATACAGGGAAAAAGTACCTGTATTTTATTAATGTATGTAAGGACTGTATTTTGAAACACACTTGAATGCGTTCGCAAAAAACATTATAATTAACAATTTTAATTAATGATCAACCTAAGTTATACAGCTCAGGGGAGGATCATGACCCCCGTGGCGCAGTTGGCTGGACACCAGCTTGCGAAACGAGAGGCCGGCGAAACAAATGTTTGTGTGATCCACAAATATTTGTTTCGGGTCTGGGTGTTTGTGAGAGCGAAAAGTCTCTCGTAGTCTCTGATACCCACGACACAAGACTTGTGTCTTAATATGGGGTCAGAACTATGTATGTGACTGTTGGGTGTATTTATTTATTTATTTATGACCCTCCCCCTGGACCCGCCCTTGCCTCGAGGCTATCTGTTAGCGACATGAAGATACTCTGCTTTGATTCTCATGACATTGCTTCACGGCCCCGAAATGAAAGGATTTGACGGCAGTCGTGGGCGTTGGCCGCACCTCGCTGCATTAATCTGATAAGTTCAACCAGAATTAAGTTGTAAGCCCTTTGTTAAAGATTAAATAGCATAAATAACTTACTATTGATATAGGGAACACAAGGATTGTCACTATTGGTACTGTTAAATTATTTAATTAAATACTGTTACGTTTAATGTAAGTCGTGATGGCCTCGAGGTTTAGGCACGCGGTCGAGAATACTGACGGTCGTGGGTTCAACTCAGGCACACACCTCTTTTTTTTTTTACTAGAGGAAAGCTCTTTAAGCTCCCCTGTTCGGTACCTCGGGGGAGGCTGAAAGGGGTATGTCGGGGTCTCTGGCCTTCCAAAGGCACACACCTCTGACTTTTCGAAGTTATGTGTGTATTCACAAAGAATTATCACGTACTTTAACGGTGAAGGAAAACATCGTGACGATACCTGCACACCTAAAACTTATTAGGAATTTCTTAGGTGTGTAGTCCTCCAACCCGCACTAGGCCAGCGTGGTGGACTAAGGCCTAAACCGTCTCAATGGTAGCGGAGGCCCGTGCCCAGCAGTGGGACGTGGGCTGATGATGAGATGATGAGACTAAGTATGTACAATTCTTGTATTTGTATGTGTTGACAGAATTTATGTAACTTGAATATATTCCTCTAATCATGCGATGAACCAATTACTTTACCATTTCAAAGTAATGAGCAAAGTTATTATAAATATATTATGCTGGTATAATGCGTGCGGCCTAAATTGTGCAAAATATTTTGGGCGGTTTGACATCGCATCAATCATTATAATAACTCAAAAATCTAATATTACAAATAATTATAAATATAATACAAGCATTTGCTTATAAGCAGAAACCATTTTAAACATCTTATATATAATTTAATTTTTAATGACTTTTTTCCAAACAAGAATGGGCAATGCTGGGTATGAGCCTCCCCTACAACTGAGAGGGTTTTAATTCCACCACGGTATCCCCTGCCTGTCGTAGAAGGGGGGCAGCGCGTCCTCACTAAAAGTGACCCCGAGAGAAGCGGCGGCACTCACAACCGGGGCGTCCGAACAAAGCTAGTGAGGGTGCAACTACGCCCTCTAAAACTCCGAGACGGCCGACATGGTGATAGTCGGACAGACGGACGGATGCACGGACGGACGGATGGACGTAAGGACGCACAGACGGACAGACAGACAGCGAAGTCCTAATAATAGTGTACCCTTTTACCGTTTGGGTACGGAACCCTAAAAAAATAACTATGCTTTGTGGCCAATCTAAAAACCCAACCTGGGGGTCCTCCATCACACAAGTCAAACACCGCGGGACTAAAAGCAGTCAAATAGAAATAAAAATAACATTAAACCACTGCCTACCCGCCTAGCTTAGAGGCGTGAGTATCCTTACTTATATTAGAAATGTGAATGTAGGGATTTTTGTTACGCTTTCACGAAAAAACTACTCAACCGATCGTCATGAAACTTTTAACGCATATTCTTGTAAGTATTAAAAGTAACATAGGATACTTCTTATTAAAAAAATATACTCGTATATACGTATGGTAAAAAAAAATTAACTACCGAACCAACTTGATTGATTTTTGGTATGGGGATAGACGGGACCCACCAAAGTAAAATAGGATACTTTTTATCCCGATAAAATTTTGTGTTCCAGTGAGAATGGCTACAGTTATAAACGCGAGAATAACTTTATATTATGTCTTATACGCTTTCGCGCCTAAATCATTTGACCGATTTGAATTTTTGGTATGGACATAAATGGGACTCTGTGGAGTAAAATAGACTACAACTTATTTCGTTTTCGTCGCGGGCAAAAGCTAGTACATAATAATACCCAAAATTACCACATACATAACACTTTAATCGATTCATGTCGTGACGCATTAAACCTCGTCTCTTCAGTTATCTGTAATGGAATCGTTGTTGCATATATATTGTTGGAATTCTAGGCCCATCGCTGGGCGTGACTTATTACATAACTGTTGGAAGACATTCCGTAGTGCAGGGTCGATGTGATTTAAAAACTGTTACAGATACTCGAAGATGTACGCAAAGGTGCATTTCTGGAACAACGTTAAAGAAGGCTAGTAAAAGTTCCCTACATTTCTCTCTAATCTATCTTTCCACCTTTCGCTTTGCTAAGGTGATTACAAACCCCCTGGCGTTAAGAAAATCCCAACAAAAAAAAAAAAAATTTAAGTTTTTCCTAAAAACCATAGGTGTAAAATGTACCTATGTGGTTTTTAGGAAAACGTCAAAAAAATTATTTTTTGTCGAAATTTTCTTTAACGCCCCGTTTCTTTAACGTAATCACCTTAGCTATTACCTGCCTTAGTTTCCGATCACGGTCTGAATACAGCCTGTATATAATTTTTCATAATCGTCATTATCATCAGCCCATATACGTCCCACTGCCGGTTACTGGCATCCTCTACAACTGAGAGGGTTTACGCCTTAGTCCACCACTCTGGCCTAGTGCGGTTTAGCGGACTACACACCTAAGAAATTCCTAAGAACTTTTAGGTGCGCAGGTTTCATCACGATGTTTCCCTTCATCGTTAAAGTAAGTGACAATTCATTGTGAATTCATATACATTTATATTTTTGACATTAACAGCCTCGTGGCGCAGTTAGCTAGACACCAGCTTATGTAACGAGAGGCCGAGGGTTCGATACCCGCACCGAGATAAATGTTTGTGTGATCCACAAATATTTGTTCCGAGTCTGGGTGTTTGTGAGGGCGAAAAGTCTCTCGCAGTTTCTGATACCCACGACACAAGACTTGTATCTTAATGTGGGATCAGAACTACATATGAATTGATTGAGAAAGCGCCATTTCCGTCACTTTACCGTGGCAATCACAAAGGGCTAATATCTTGAAACCAAATAAATACTTACAAACTATTCTCAAAGGTCCCTGACCTATAAGACACGGCCTCACAAAATTACATAGTACGCGGATAATAGCGTAACGCGGTTCAAGGTTCGTCTCTCGGCTTAGTACCTAAATGTGAGCAATTATTGCACTAATCGCTTCCGATGAGTTATTTTCTTCAAATTATTCACTTTGTACATTACAGTTTAATAATTGCGTCTTTATTATTTTTGCAGAATTCAATTTTCCTGTTCTTTTAATCTCTTACCTGCCTCGTGGTATCGCGATATAGAGGTCCCCGATTCGATCACCGGTTCAGGCAAAGTATTATCGGATTTTTCAGGAAATTCTCAGTAGAAGCATGGAGTCTGGAAATGTTCCCAAAAAACGACAATAGGCTTGCTACCTAGTACGTGAGTCCAAAACATTATTGGCGAAAATTAAAACTGCTGAAATTAACATCTGCCTACCCGGCAAAGATGCATGAGTGAGAGTATAAAATAATGATACATACATACATACATAAACTCACGCCTGTATTCCCCGAAGGGGTAGGCAGAGGTGCATTTCTGCACCCACATTTCGCCAAGTATATATCAGTCCCACGTAATAGGGGGCGAGCCTATTGCCGTTTTTCGGGCACATTTCCAGACTCCGTGCTGTTACCGAGAATTTCCTAATGGAAAAACCCAATAACAATTTGCCCGACCCGGGAATCGAACCCAGGACCTCTAGATCGCACGGCACATACTTGTACCGCGAGACCACGAGGCAGTCGAGTCGAAAATAATGATACTTTTATCAAATTAGGTAAATTGTCATTCTTTCTAGCAGTTCTATTAATTTCCCTTTTATTAATATTGGACAAGACCTTGGCGCAGCGCTAGATACTAGCTTGTTAAACGTGAGGCAGCGAGTTCGATCCCCGCATGTTTGTGTGATCCGCAAATAGTCCCTTGTAGTTTCTGATACCAACGACACAACACTTGTATTTTAGCTTGGGTTCTGAACTATATATGTGACTGCTAAGTGCTGGGTATATTTATTGCTTTTTATTTATTAATTTGCTGACAGCCCCGTGGCGTAGTTGCCTAGACACCAGCTTGCGAAACGAGAGGCCGCGGGTTCGATCCCCGCACCGAGACAAATGTGTGTTTTATCCACAAGTATTTGTTTCGGGTCTGGGTGTTTGTGAGACCGAAACGTCTCTCGTAGTTTCTGATACCCACGACACAAGACTTGAATATTGGTGTGGGGTCAGAACTATGTATGTGACTGTTGTAAAATTATTGTATATGTATGTGTTGACAGAATTTATGTAACTTGAATATATTCCTCTAATCATACGATGAACCAATTACTTTAACATTTCAAAGTAATGAGCAAAGTTATTATAAATATATTATGTCGGTGTAATGCGTGCGGCATGTTGGGTGTATTTATTATGATTTATTTATTAAAAACTTGGCTATGTCGTAACATATTATGTCTCGTAGAATTTTTCTTTCTAGAAAAGCTAGCTAAGCTTGTTAAAACGTGATTCTACGGCTCATATTTCTTACTGGCAAGGTGAATCGAGCATGTAATGTGAAGGCAAGACTAAATTAATGCAGAAATTCACCTTTCTTCAGCAAGCGTATAAATTCAGTAATCACGACAATAAATACCTGTATAGACACTAATTGCCGTCTTAAACATGCTCAGAATTACCATTTTAATTAACTTGACAGATTAAAAAACCTTTGGTCATAATACCAGGCTGTGGAATAGTTTGCAAACCCAGAGTTCCCTTCTTTTCATCATCATCATCATAAGCCGATATACGTCCCACTGCTAGGCACGGACCTACTCTACAACAGAGGGGGTTAAGGCTTTAGTCCACCACGCTGGCCTAGTGCGGGTTGGTGGACTACACACCTAAGATATTCCTAAGAAATTTTAAGAGTGCAGGTTGCGTCACGATGTTTTTCTTCACCGTTGAAGTAGGTGATAATTCATTGTGAATATACATAACTTCTAAAAGTCAGAGGTTTAAACTCGTGACAATGTTCCTATAATTTTGGATTATTTAATTTTGTAGTGGGTAGAAGAAAAAAAACACTCGAGTCGGTACAAATATTTTCCTATAATTTTGGGTCCTCTAATATTTTTAACAATCAGTCACATAAATAATTCTGACACACTAAGATACAAGTCTTGAATCGTGGTTATCGGAAACTATGAAGATTTTTGGACTAACACCCGACCCGACAAAAAAATTGTGGATTATAGTAATATTTCTATAAGTTGTCTAATCAACTGCGTTATACATCTTTGGCTGAGCTGGAAGGCCACCGATAATCATCCTTTTAGGGTGTACCATGGGATCTTTAGACCAAGGTCTGGCAGTAGACCTCTGGGCAATGATAGTGGCTATAACCTTGCCTAGATTGACCCTCAGAGGTCTCTTCATCACGCTTCTCATTCACCAAATTGTGAGTTATAACAAATGCAACACAAACATGACCTTAAGGTCGTCACGAAACTCGGCAATTACTCTAGAAAACAAATACATAATTAACTCCATCGTTTATTATTCAATGCTAGCGGTAAACCCAAACTCCACTCGGGTGCAAATTCGTCTTCCGTGCTAATCCCACGAGAGCACATTTTTACGGGATAAAAAGTAGCCTATGTTTTAGCCTATGTATTGGGGGAAACGTGTTCTGGAGTGGAGACCACGGCTTGCCAAACGTAGTGTCAGACGCCCTCTGGCTAGGTGGGGTGACAAAGGAAAGTGGCTGGCAGCGGTTGGATGAGGAGGGCTTAAGATCGAGCCAAGTGTCGAACCATTGGAGAGGCCTATGTCTTAGCAGTGGACGTGACAAAGGCTGTGCTAATTTATGTGTCAGCTACTTTCAGCTATTCCATTAAAATACATTAGTGGTTTTTCCACTGTCTCGTGGTCTTGCGGCTAAAATATGTGCCGTCCAATCTAGAGGTCCCGTTATTAGGTTTTTCCATTAGAAAATTCTCAGTAGCAACACGGAGCCTGGAAATGTGCCCGAAAACGGCCATAGGCAACTCCCTATTACGCGGGACCTGTGGCGGTACTTCCATACAAGCCGAAAAGCGTTACACGTAAATAGTTGTGTGGTATATAGTTTATAATTGTTTATTGTGGGGTCAGTATATTCTCATTTATATGTCAAATTGCTTTTGTTAAAAAAATATTTAAATATTAAAGATTATTATTTGGAACTTTAAGGCATGCTGGGCTTTTGGCCTTCTATGGAAGTACCGCCAGTGGGTAAAATGTGGATGCAGAAATGCGCCTCTGCCTACCCCTTAGAGGAATACAGGCGTGAGTTTATGTATGTATGTATAATAATAATAATAAATACACCCAACAGTCACATACATAGTTCTGACCCCACATTAAGATACGAGTCTTGTGTCGTGGGTATCAGAAACTACGACTTTTCGGTCTCACAAACACCCAGACCCGAAACAAATATTTTTGGATAACACAAACATTTGTTTCGGTGCGGGAATAGAACCCGCGGCCTCTCGTTTCGCAGGCTGGTGTCTAGCCAACTGCGCCATGGGGCTGTGCCATGTATTAATATGATGCACTTGTTTATTTCATTAGTTGCGTGCTCTCTGCCTACACTTCAGGGACGAAGCGTGACGGCATGCAAATAAGCATACTACGTACATTCCAACATGTTTTTAAATGGTCAAGCGTTATTTATTTCTTGTTGTGTTGTGAAACTTGTTCTGGGCGATCCGTCAACCCCTCGCCGAGATAAATACAGGGAAAACAATAATTCATTTAGTAATATCTACATTTAATTATTGAATACATAATTAATTTGTTATCTCTAAATATATATATAAAACTCGGTGAGTCTGTTTGTGAAGAATAAGGATATATGGCGTTCATCATCATCAGCCCAAATACGTCCCACTGCTGGGCACGGGCCTCCTCTACAACTGAGAGCGTATAGGCCTTAGTCCACCAAGCTGGCCTAGTGCGGGTTGGCGGACTACACACCTAAGAAATTCCTAAGAACTTTTAGGTGTGCAGGTTTCATAACGACGTTTTCCTTCACCGTTAAAGTACGTGATAATTCATTGTGAATACACACATAACTTCGAAAAGTCAGAGGTGTGTGCCTGGGGTTTGAACCTGCGTCCGCCGATATTCTCGACCGCGCGCCTAAACCTCGAGGCCATCACTGCTTTATATATGGCGTTAATTAAAAAAAAATGAAACTACGGATACTACTAGTAGTGATGGTCTGGAGGTTTAAGTATGCGGTCGAGAATCTCGGCGGTTGCGCGTTCAAACCCCAGACTTTTCGAAGTAATGTGTGTGTATTCATAATGAATTATCACTTACTTTAACGGTGAAGGAAAACATCGTGAGGAAACCTGCACACCTAAAAATTCTTAGGAATTTCTTAGGTGTGTAGTCCGCCAACCCACACTCGGCCAACGTGATGGACTAAGGCCTAAACCCTCTCAGTTGTAGAGGATGCCCGTGCCCAGCAGTGGGACGTACCCATATTAGATGATAAGAAAGCTCACCTAAGAACTTTTAGGTGTGCAAGTTTCCTCACGATGTTTTCCTTCACGGTTAAAGTAAGTGATAATTCATTGTGAATACACACATAACTTCTAAGCGTCAGAGGTATGTGTCTGGGGTTTGAACCCGCGACCGTCGCGATTCTCTAGCGCGTGCTTAAACGTTTATATAAATAAAGAAATAAATAGACAATAAGTATGTCGGCGCATCCGCCCCTCAATACGTCTGATGACTACTACTGTACTATACTGTCAATGTGAAACGTCACTGTCAGACGTCTTACGTCAAAGTCCATAGCGAACACCGAGCACTGGTGGGGCGGCCATCTGGTGATAAGAGACACTTAGTGTCGTACCGTCGAGGAGCGCGCACGCAACCACGTGTTCGGTGGACGTTAAGTGCTAATCCGTGTTAATCTAAGTGATCTATAACTAATTTGTGAAAGTGATAGTTGTGCTATTAAGAATTATAAGTGGACTGATTATAGCAACAGTTATTTTATTGAAATATTGTCTTCCTACCCGATAATCCACGCCTACTCGAACATGTCTCATAATTCTGATGATAGTCGAAAGACTTCATCAGAAGTGGGATGCGAAGGGTCAAACGAACAGGAGACAGCATCACATCGAGGAAATAAAGATCATGGTGCAAGTGCGCACGATTTACTCTCCGGTATGGAATCGATTTTGACAAGGCTACTGGCAGCAACTACCCACAATACTCAGCCATCGACACAACAACATAATTCGACCCTGCTGGTGAAATTTGATCCCGACGATGCAGAGGCCGATATCGAAGGTTGGTGTAGAATCACGGAAATCATAGTTTCTAGTCGAAATCTCACGGGAACTGAGTTGTTACTTGCCTTAGTCAGTGCATTAAAAGGACGCGCCGCATCTTGCCTAACCAAAATAAAAAGTTCAGAGATAGAATGGCCTCGTATTAAAGAACTGCTACTGGCACGATTCGGAAAACCCATGCTTATGCAGGACTATTTCGACAGTGTAATGAAATTCGAAATTACACAGCAAGAGACGGCCTCGGAAGCAGCTATGCGTTTGTGGAGTCTTATTGAGCGCATACCAAAAGTGGAGATGAACGAAGAGGTTATCACTGGCTTCGTCATATCAGTCCTCAGCCAAAAAAACTCACTGATACGCAGAGAACTAAATTCATATACCATCACAACAAGAGCCCAATTATACCGCGCCCTTGGTGGAATATCGCTGAAAAGACGTCATGATGAAAATGAGGAGCAGCCTTCCAATTCTAAGAAACCACGTGTGACTGCTGATTACAAATTTGGAGGGTCTTGTCACTACTGCGGCCATCGTGGACACAAGATCGAAGAGTGCCGCAAACGTCGAGATGGGATCGCTGTCACGAAAGTTCCGGAACGAGAGAAGACAGTCACGTGCTTCACCTGCCATAAACCAGGACATGTCAGCACGGCTTGTCCAAACAACAAAGCAGATTCAACTAAGAAGGACGTGAACATCTGCGATCGGAATCTCGTGAAAGGTACTTTGTTGACGTCGATTGGTAAGTCAATTCCATTTCTATTCGACAGTGGTTCAGCATGTTCATTGGTCAAAAATAGCGTAGCGGCCCTGCTTCTGGGTCCCATACACAAAGACACAGTTTACTTGACAGGCATAGGCGGTGAAGACGTAAAATGCTCGACTCAAATTTCCAGTCTCGTTCGTATTCAGGGTATTCCAGTTAGTATACTATTTCATGTGGTCCCAGACAATACCTTGGTTGAGTCTGTCATTATAGGCAGAGACATTTTAAACCAAGGGTTTCATGTTGAAATTAATAGTGATTCGATTCGATTTTCATCGCGCAAATCCATCAACACCTGCCAAACTTCTAGTCGTCCAGATTTTAGCTCGATTGACACAGATTTAGAAGGCGATAAAAAAGAGCAACTGCTTATGATTCTAAGCAAATATAGTGAGTATTTTATAGAAGGCATGCCTGTTCGTAGGGTTACCACTGGTGAGTTGAAAATCGATCTTATTGATCCGTACAAAACGGTACAAAGGCGTCCTCATCAGATGTCACCATCGGAAAAAGTGATTGTAAGAGAAAAGATACAATCACTTTTAGATGCAGATATCATCCGTGAGAGTTCTTCACCTTTTGCTAGTCCTATCGTGTTGGTTAAGAAAAAAGACGGTACGGACAGGTTATGCGTAGATTATAGAGAGCTAAACGCCAACACCCGACCAGAGCATTACCCACTCCCTAGGATAGAAGAGCAGGTGGACCGCTTAAACGGAGCGCATTTCTTTAGCTCCCTGGACATGGCGGCAGGCTACCATCAAGTGAGGATTAGTCCTGAGTCCATAGAGCGTACAGCTTTCGTAACTCCCGATGGACAATTCGAATATCTCGCCATGCCCTTTGGTTTGCGAAACGCCGCATCCATGTACCAGAGATGCATCAATAAAGCCCTTAAATCCCTGAAAGATACAGTAGCATTAGCGTACATGGATGATGTCCTCTCGTATTCATCCAGTGTTGATGAGGGATTACAGCGCCTGGACGCCGTACTCCGAGCACTGACAGAGGCGGGGTTCTCCCTGAAAATGGCCAAGTGTAAATTCATGAAAACTGAAATTAATTACTTAGGATACGTCATACGGGCGGGGGAGGTAAGACCTAATCCTGGGAAGATCAGAGCCCTCCTAGAAGTTCCATTTCCTAAGACAGCACGGCAAGTAAGACAATTCTTAGGATTGGCGTCTTACTTCCGACGTTTCATACCCAATTTCGCCAACATAGCAAGCCCTTTATACCCCTTGACTAAGCTTAAAGGTCGTATTACTTGGACGCAGGAGCATTCGGAAGCACATAGGCAAATCGTTAAGATTCTGTCTTCCGAACCCGTATTAACGATCTTTGATCCTGATAAACCGGTAGAACTCCATACTGATGCGAGTTCCGATGGCTATGGTGCCGTGTTAATTCAAAGAGAACTGAATGTACCACATGTTGTAGCGTATTTCAGCCGGCGCACAACTGAGGTAGAATCCAGGTACCACTCGTACGAATTAGAAACCCTAGCGGTGGTACGAGCAGTCGAAAGTTTCCGCCATTATCTTTACGG
This sequence comes from Hemaris fuciformis, assembly GCA_907164795.1. Taxonomy (NCBI): domain Eukaryota; kingdom Metazoa; phylum Arthropoda; class Insecta; order Lepidoptera; family Sphingidae; genus Hemaris; species Hemaris fuciformis. The sequence goes on along the minus strand of OU015457.1, from coordinate 8,246,404 downwards.
CCAACACTTCACAGTCTACACCGACTGTAACTCCTTGAAAGCCTCTAAAGCCAAGAGCGACTTATCGCCTCGTGTTCATAGATGGTGGGCGTTCCTCCAAGCATATGATTTCGATATCATATACAAAGAAGGACGTCACATGGCGCATGCTGACTTTCTGTCTAGAAACCCATTGCCCTCCCCGTCAGGTTCGGGAGAATTTAGTACCGTTTCCTTAGATATAAACACCACAGACTTTCGCAAATCTGTAAATTTCGTAGAATTACACAATAGTTGGATTCAGGTAGAGCAAAAACGTGATCAGGAAATCCAGAACCTTATAAGTCAGCACGAAAAAGGTGAGCTACCAGGAGCTATCGCTCACACCTACGATGTTCGGGATGGCATCCTTTACCGAAAAGTAGAAAGGAACAAGATAAGCACATGGCTTCCCATAGTTCCACGTTCCTTGGTATGGACTCTAATAAATCATGTACATACTGAAATCAAACATCTAGGCCATGATAAAACTCTCAACAAACTCTATGAACAGTATTGGTTCCCTCAAATGTCTAAGAATGTGCAGAGGTTTATCGACTCATGCATAGTGTGCAAGGCATCTAAAGGAATCTCGGGGGCACAACAGGTAAGGTTGCATCCCATCCCCAAAGTCTCAGTACCATGGCACACCGTGCACATCGACATGACAGGCAAACTCAGCGGCAAGAGCGATAGAAAGGAATATGCTTCTGTCATCATAGACGCATTTACAAAATATGTCCTCCTAGAATATACCCAGTCACTAGATTCAGCCTGTGCCGTAAAAGCCTTAAAAAAAGCCGTGTGTCTTTTCGGTTCTCCCAAGAAAATAATAGCGGATCAGGGCAGATGTTTCATTAGCACAGAATTCAAAGAATTCTGCACTGGTCACAACATAGAGCTACACCTCATAGCAACCGGCGCTGCCAGGGCGAACGGTCAGGTAGAGAGGGTAATGCGCACATTGAAAAACCTTCTAACTATCGTTGAAAATGACACCAATAAAGTTTGGAGAGACGAGCTAGATGAGGTACAACTAGCACTCAATAGTACTAGATCTAGGGTCACCGGCTTCACACCAACAGAACTTATGTTTGGCATACGCGCACAATCCCTTGGAATGTCTCAAATAGCTGCTAATGTCAGCACTCCCTCTCGAGCTGATTTAGACACCATAAGAAATCAAGCTTCCGCAAATATTCTCGAGGCAGCTAGCTCTCAAGAACAACTCTTTAATAGGGGCAAAGCTACGATAAAACCGTTTAAACTAGGGGATTATGTTTTCATCAAGTGTAGCGAGCGTAATCAGACTAAGTTATCCAGAAAGTTTAAGGGACCATTCGTTATAACTAAGATCTTAGACAACGACCGCTACGAATTAAAGAGTACCAATAGATCTAGCAGAGTCTATAAGTACTCTCATGAAAACTTGCGTGAGGTACCTAGGGGTTTCGAGGGTTTGGTAGAGATATCAACAACATTGATTAATGGCGAGGATGACGTGTCGGCGATCGGCGAAAATGGCACTGACCTAATAGAGTCCTCGGACACTGAAACCGAAACAGCGTCCAGTGCCAGTGAAAATACTCACACCGCCAGTTCTGGTACGCTTTCGGCTTCGGAAGAAGATTTTCACATAGTCGTGAGTGAAGCTCAAGTCCACCAAAGTGAATGACTTTGATGTGTACGATAAGGCATGTCTATTTTAGCATTGTAGTATAAAGCTGGTTGAAGGGGCCTAGAACGCCCGGGCCACGCTTTGGCACTTAGTAACGTAAAGCTGGTTGAAGGGGCCCTCGTACGCCCGGGCCACGCTTTGACACTTAGTAAAGCTGGTTGAAGGGGCCTCGTACGCCCGGGCCACGCTTTGGCACTTAGTAAAGCTGGTTGAAAGGGCCTCGTACGCCCGAATCACGCTTTGGTAGTTGGTTGAAGGGGCCTCGAACGCCCGGACCACTCTAAGAGTAAAAGTCGAAGAGGCCTAGCACATCTGGACCACAGTCGAATAACTGGATGTAGGGGCCCAGCACGCCCGATCCAAATTACCTGGCATTGAATCTTAGTCTGGTCAGGAATGATCGAGCGTATGTTAATGTGCATACCCACTTTTTTTTGTTGGAACAGGTAGACGTCCCAGCATGTAGATGCACGACACAGCACGCACGAGGTCGTGCGACTGTCAGGATTGGCCGTGTCGGCGCATCCGCCCCTCAATACGTCTGATGACATCATACTGTCAATGTGAAACGTCACTGTCAGACGTCTTACGTCAAAGTCCATAGCGAACACCGAGCACTGGTGGGGCGGCCATCTGGTGATAAGAGACACTTAGTGTCGTACCGTCGAGGAGCGCGCACGCAACCACGTGTTCGGTGGACGTTAAGTGCTAATCCGTGTTAATCTAAGTGATCTATAACTAATTTGTGAAAGTGATAGTTGTGCTATTAAGAATTATAAGTGGACTGATTATAGCAACAGTTATTTTATTGAAATATTGTCTTCCTACCCGATAATCCACGCCTACTCGAACATGTCTCATAATTCTGATGATAGTCGAAAGACTTCAAGTAAGTTATGAGCCCTGTTATGTCCAGATGTTTCAGGTTTGGTTTGTATAAATAAAACTACTTAAGCTTGGTTTCAATAGCGTCTGGCACGTCCACTCTGTCCGATATCACAGGTAGTAGTGAACCGGTTTGAGTGGGGAACAGCGCTTATATTATGATTTATTTTCACGTTTACCTTACAATTTATTATTAATATTACGTGTACACTACAAGCCCTCTAAGATACAAGTTTGTGTCCTAGATTGCAGGAAATACGAGAGACGTGTTGAGCCTAGTTGCTACCAGATAACTATTTTATTGATGACGACAATAACTGTAATTAAACATTTTCATTTGACATTTTATTTCTGTCAAATGTCATAATATTAATTGTCAAATTGCGTTCGAGAAAAGGTTGGTTTTTAAGTTACGGCAAAATTGTTTATTAAAAAAAATGTCGTAGTTATTTTATAATTATTGAAACAACTTGTTGTTTTATTACTCAATACTTTTTAAAGTGATAATGACCTCGTGGTTTAGGTCGAGTCAAATCCTCGGCGGTCGCGGGTTCAAACGCCAAAGTTATATGTGTATTCACAATGAATTAAAACACATTTTAACAGTGAAAGAAACGATCTGCACACTTCAAAAGTTCTAGGATATTTCTATGATGTTTTTCCGCCAAGTCCAAGTAGTGATGGCTTCGTGGGTTCGGCATGCGGTCGAGAATCTCGGCGGTCGCAGGTTCAAACCCCAGGCACACACCTCTGACATTTCCAAGTTATGTGTGTATTCATAATGAATTATACTTATTATTTTAACGGTGAATGAAAACATCGTGAGGAAACCTGCACACCTAAAAGGTCTTAAGAATTTCATAGGCGTGTAACATAGTCCGCCAATCCACACTAGGCCAGCGTGGTGGACTAAGGCCTAAACCCTTTTAGTTGTAGAGGAGGCTCGTGTTCAGGAGCGAGATTTTTGTCCGACCTTCTTTATACTCTTGTCCTGCAATAGAAGTGTACAAATATAGTACAAAATATCTAAATTGTAGATAGGCAAGAGGGTCTTACACAGAAAATGCGGAGCCTAGATTTTTTTCTGAAAATCCAGCCTATTACATGGGACTACATGCATCTAGCTAAAAGTTTGTGTATTGATCTGCCTTCCCTTTCGTTGACAGAGGCGTGAATATATGTTTGTAGGCTAAACAGAGTATTACCAAGCAATGTGGACTATGTAACCTAATTAAAAACATTGAGTAGATGGACCGGCGTAACCGATTCCTTGTTACGTTGTAACAAGTTTATAAACATAAAATAAATACAAATAATAACTACATCGTTATATTCCCATCACTAGTATCGTTGCATTCCCATCACTAGTATTAAGACTAGTCTTGCTGAATTGCACCGGAAGGCGCATCACGCCACCAACGTAGTCTAAACACATAGTCAGCACAGATAACGGAGGCTGGTGTTGAACGCCTCAAGTACTTTTAAGCTAGTTATAATTTAGTCTTAATTCATACTTTGAGTAATAAACTCGTCTTTAAATATAATTCGTGTTTTTTAAAAGACTCCCTCGCGCTCCCGAAACTTATCTGGCGCAGCCGGTAGGATTGCTGGCTGTTCCTGTCGTGAAGTACAGAACTTTCGTAAAATCCGAAAAGTATAACGCGATCGGAACCCTGTGAAAGTGTGTAAAAATAACGCGCTCTCCGCGGCAATCCTCGAACCAATATAAATAAGAATAAGTGGGGACGTGATGAATACGGCAGCGGTTGGACTGTGAGTACATTTGAAGTAAAATCCTTCTACTTCCTTTCTTTCCTTGCCCATTACCTAAAATCGGTGTATTAATTTTAAGTGATAATTTTAAGTGTTGCTAAAATCGCGACGTACTCTGTATTCAAAAGCGAGATAGAGTTAGTTAAGTTAAAGTTTAAAGTGTTGCTAAAATTGCATTTAAAGTATAGTTTATGATATTATTTTAATGTATATCTAAATTAAATAGTGATATATAATTAAAGGTTATTAAAGGCTATTTAGTGTATTATAATTTAAGTTAAAATGTCTCTTTCGCAAGGACAATCATCTACATCATCTAACATGACTATAGATACGAATATACCGAAAGAAGTGTTAAATTTAATTCCGCAATATAATGGTGAAACAAATACCTTAAGTTTATTTTTACGAAAATGTACATATGTTATCAAGCGGTATCAGGGAACAACCCCGCGCAATGAGTTTCTGATGCAATGTATTACAAGTAAATTAACTGGTAAAGCGGCAGCACTAATAAGTGAACGCGGTGATTTTGATACATATGAGGAATTAGAATCACTTTTGGTCCAGCATTTCGGAGATCCGCGAAGTGAAGAATGTGTTGCCTTAGAATTAGAGACCCTTAAGATCAGACCTAATGAGTCATATTTAGAATTTTGCGGGCGAATTCAGGACGTGCGCGCTATTCTTATGGCTAAAGTCAATCAAAATAGTTCAAGCACGTTACGCGACGCTAAACGCGTCATTTATAACAATACATCACTTAATGTATTCTTATACAACTTATCCGAACACATGGTGCGAATAGTTAGAATTAAAGAACCTAATTCCTTAGAGGAAGCTTTAAAACATGTTTTGGAGGAAGTTAATTTCCAAGAACAATACAATATGCGTACAAAAATGTTACAAAATAAACCCGTTCAAGTTAACTTTAAACCACAGTTATCGGCACCTCAAGGTCAATTTAAATTCGGAATTCAAAATCAGGTTAACACACAGCCTAGTTTCTTGAATGCTTCATACCGCACATCTATGCCTACACAGTTTGGGTACAAACATCCCTATAGCCCTAATGCTTTAGCCCAACAGTTTGGTCAGCGGCCTTCGTTTGGACCTCGACAACAACAGGTAAGTCATTTTGGATTTAAGCCTCAAATAGGTCAGTTTGGCTACAGACCCCAACTGCAACCCACGCAGACAGGCTTTAAGCCACAACCAGTACAGTTTGGATACAGACCACCCCAGTTTGGATTCCGACCTCAGGTAGGACAATTTGGTTATAAAACTACACAGCCTCAAGGCTATCGACATCCCGTACAGTATCCTAATGACGTATCAATGCGGACGGCTCCGGCGCATCCGCCAAAGGCAAACGTGAATGAGATGTACACTATGAATGAAGGTGAGTACAACAATCAAAATATATACGGTCATGAGGATATCGGTTATTACACTTATGACGAGCATCAGACGTATGACGAACCTCAATCATATGCCGAATCATCTTACCAGAAAACGGGAGAACACCAGGAGAACAACAGTGGTACCCTCGACAATAAAAATTTTCGTCTAAGAGTATCTCCCCAAAAACCCGAGGTAATTGAATTAAATTACGACGCAACTCTGAAATTGCCATACATTTATGTACCCGATATTGATGGAAAATTCATGTTAGATTCCGGTAGTACAAAGTCCTTCATAAGTCCAACTAAAGCAAATATTTATTACTCGGATTTAAAATACTATGAACCCTTTACAGTATCTAGCACACATGCTACTAGTGCCCATAGTGAAGTTGCTAACATACCGCTATTTTCGATTTTCAATAATGAAGGTTATCACAAATTCTTTATATACGATGTTGACAAGAAATATGATGGTGTAATAGGATGGGATCTTATGACAAAACTTAAAGCAAACTTAGATCTCGGAAACAGGATATTAAAAACTAATAAAACAATTATCCCTATTCAGTATGATACAGACTACATAGTTAATTTGGAACCCCGTAGCGAGCATTGTGTTAAATTACCAGTCAATTTAAAGGAAGGTTATGCAATTTCAAATTCCAAACAGTTTTCTAACACCGTAAGCATGCCCTTCGCTTTAGATGAAAGTGAGAATGAATTACAAAGACACTTGAAGGACGTAACAAAGAAAATAACTAAAACTATTACAATATCCAACTCTGACAGAACTATGACAGTTAGCCCTATTACCATATCGGATACAGATCCAGTCAAAGCAGATTTCCTTAGGAAAGAATCAGGTTGGTTGGTTAGATCCGACTCTAGTGACACCGATGCTACTGAAACAATTCATTCAAGTAAAGATACGGAATCCCTTGGTATTCCAATTTTAGACGAAGCCGTGAACACAAAACCAAACCAAATATTAGTTTTTCATAAATTCAGTGATGACATACAAGTAACAGATTTATCCACAAAACATAAGAAAATCCTAGAAGTTTTCCTACCATTTGACAAAACGGATTTAGTTACAAAATTCTTAAAAGAATATATTAGACCTAAAATCAAATACTTCATTTACTTTGAAACAGACCAACATAGGAAAGAATTCAGTAATGTTATTTTTAAATATTTCAAAAAGGGAACTATCAATTTCTTCGAGTGCACAAAACGCGTTGTGTTAATTGATGACGAGAATGAACAAAAATTAGTAGTTCAAAAGTTACATAAAGGTAAAGAAAACGTTATTAAGAAACGTACAGGTGAAATAGGACCTGAGTTAGTAGTAGAACAAACGGTTTACGCAAAATCTGTAAATAAAAAAAAGTCAAAAGACAAACCGAGTTATCAAAAGGCTATAGTAACGGGAGAGGTGCACCGAAATGTAGTGTCTGTAAAAATTAAAGATAGAGACACAAAAATTCCAATTAAAAATATCAGACGACCTCCACACATGGTGCAGACTACTGCTGTGGACTGTAATGATAAGGATAATTTATTGCCAAGTTCACCCAAACCAGGACCTTCAACTGGTAAAGCGTGAGCAAAACCCGGGAATACTTCCAGTTAAGCTAGGACGTGCCTTCGTACAACATGACAAATGGTCAATCATTAAGACACTCAACTTAGAATGCATTATTAAGGATTTGAATTACAATATTGCGAAATATTCCGAATCGAATAATATTATTAATCACAATAAATCCGTTTCTAATGAAGTAATAGAACTGAAAGGTCAGGTTTAGTTTAGAGTATCTTCGCGACGAAACAATAGAGAAAGTTCGACAATTCTTCCAAACGCTTTAAACGTGGTCTCATAGACCCTCTTGGCTCCTTAGTTAAAGTTGTAACAGGTAATCTTTATCACAACGATGCGATGCACAATGATAATCTTATAGCAGGGCTTGAAACTCGAGAACAAGGCATTTCCAACAAAATAACCTTGATTTCTGAAATGATGGATCACTTCCTCAACTCTACTCAGATCATTAATAGTAATATTAAAATTATGTATGAACGCTTAAAACGAATTGAAAACATTGTAACAGATTTATCGAAAGAAAATATGTACATTTTCCTCTCATATTTAAATAACGTCCTACACATGTTTATGGCTAACTTTAGAACTATATACATGAATATCAATGATATAGAGACAGCTATAGCACTTAGTAAGGTATCTGTTTTACATAAATCTGTAATTGATTCTAATGAACTTTTATGTGTATTGCTTGAAATCGAAAAATATGATAATTTGATGTATTCAGTGTTTGACAAAAACCTAATTAACATTGAGGAAACACTTTCTATTAAAATTTACCTCAAGAACAATGTAATAAGGTTCATTATTGATGTTCCATTAGTAAGTAACCATACTTATAACTTTTTCAAATTGTACCCTCTACCTGTATCCCATGAGTCTGAAACATTCATCATAATTCCTGAATTCCCTTTCCTATTAGTAGAAGGTACCAAGTACTATCCAACCGCCCGCCAATGCCGTGAGATAACAGCTAACGAATACTTATGTTCTGAAGATGACCTTATTCTATATGCTCAGAAAACCTGTGTTGAGCAACTCATGGAGTATCAACGCAACTTGTCCATGTGTGTTCCACGTAGAGTCCTTCCGGAAGATCTGAAACTTCAGAGAATAACAGCTGAAAGCTGGATACTATATTCACGACATAGTAAAGTTTTAACACAGACTTGTAGTAATGACATTACTCGACAAACTGTATTAGGAACATACATACTCACCATACCTAAAGAATGTGACGCCACTATTAATAACGTCATTATACATGGGAAACATCGGCACCAAATAGAAGCCGGGTATAAACCCATTCCACTTATAACTCTACCCGATGTTAGCGAGCTGCGGCAGAAACAACTTTCTGCAAACACCGAACCTGTAGACCTAAAAGGAGTCAACCTGGACGACGTACAGCATCTTAACTACATCTTGAAGAAAAGTGTTCTGAAAAGTGTTAATAGTGAAAATGGGCAATATAGTGTTCAAATCCAAAGTGTTAGTGTCGCGACCGTATTACTCTACATTATTTTAATTGTATGTTTTAGTTATATAATTTACCTTAGAATTAGAAATGTAATCATAAAAAGGCGTGAAGTAGAGCAAACAGAAAATCAAGCTCAGCCGCCAATGTTGTTAGTAACTCGATAAGATTTTATAACTTTGTAAGCGAAGTTATAGGGAAAACCTTGTTTCCCATAACTTCAGTCTAAGGGGGAAGGCGTTATATTCCCATCACTAGTATCGTTGCATTCCCATCACTAGTATTAAGACTAGTCTTGCTGAATTGCACCGGAAGGCGCATCACGCCACCAACGTAGTCTAAACACATAGTCAGCACAGATAACGGAGGCTGGTGTTGAACGCCTCAAGTACTTTTAAGCTAGTTATAATTTAGTCTTAATTCATACTTTGAGTAATAAACTCGTCTTTAAATATAATTCGTGTTTTTTAAAAGACTCCCTCGCGCTCCCGAAACTTATCTACATACAAACAAACAAATAACCCGTTGTTACAATTGAATGCAAACCGCGCGCTTTAACTAGCGATATCATCACAACGACCATATAAGGTATTCGTCGGTGCCGGAAATCAAATTATTTCTAGAACATCGGATAGTAAACGCCACAGCCAGAAATTTCAAGAAAAAATACAATAGCGATCGACGGTTCAACTTCCTACGAACTATTCCATCTCGCTCGATTCTATAATTACTATCTCAGTCCCACAGGGATTTACAAAAATATAGAGGGTAGTCGTGGCGTGTCTTGCTTCGGTTGTACCGTTCTTTCCATATCTCTGTCTCATGTCATACGGAACAATCTAGAATCTGACAGTACGCATTGTCGCCTCAGGAAGGAAATAGGCCCACCACCGAACCGATATGTACCTATATAAGGACGAATTCGCGGAGAGAGAATGAGAAATTCCGACGCCAGAGAGTTGTGATTAGTTCGCATTTTTTAAACAGTAGTAAAATCAGTGCTATACTAAAACGAAAAAGAAATTAAAAGCGGATCGCATCATTTTCAACCCCCTTGGTAAGTTTAATATATTTAATTCCAATATTGGCTTGGTTGCTGTTAACTAGTCTTTCGTGTCTGGATTAATTTGATTACTATTCAACAAGTGATTTCTTCAACCTTTTAATAGTGCAAAAATTGCTATGGCTATCTATATTTCTTGATAGTGGTATAACAACGTAACGTAATGCGACTGTGAGTATCTTAAAATTGGTAAAATATAACTTACCTTTTTTATTTTTCCGATGAGTTTCAAATATGTTTCGCCGCGGTATTTTTCTTCATTAACATTCTATTATACCTAATATTAATTTAGTCCAAATCAATATGGCCGCGATAATTAATTCCCACTGTGTTCCACGCGTATGTTGTTAATATCGGTGGCTTGTGTATTATCTTAATAAGAACTTTATTATCTTAAAATATATTTCCAAATTTAAATATAAGTATTCTATTAAAAATTGCCACCGAATAATTGTATTAGTTTGCTTAGACTTTAAAGCCAGTTAAATTTTTATAATTGTGTAAAGTTATATATAAACTATATTTCCTCCTGTTAGTTCAAATAATGTAATACACACACATAGCTGTGAGATTTATTTTCTAGATTAGCGTGATGTTAAGATAAGAGAAATTTCTCGATGTACCGGCGAAATAAATATCGAAGGTCATTGTTTCACTCGTAGTATTCATGTGTATAAAATTAAACCTGTACTTGTGTAAAAGTTTAAGTGTAACTATTTCTTTTGTACTCATCGCGTAATGGAATGGTGATCGTCCGGCATATAAACAGTTGGGGTTTGATCCTGGGTTGGGTAATTTAAATAATAATTATTAATTATATTGGCATTTGACATATAACTATGTTTCGTTTAATTATTAATTTTTTTTTTTTTTACAACCGGACCTAAATGTCGCCACTCCATTCCGCTATTTTTTAATTGCTTCACGAAAGATGCCGACGCCCATTCCTGGTCTCGTCTAGTGCCTGGGTGTCGGATCTTTCGCGCTACAAGTGTCGTTTCGACGCGTTCCAGGAAACTGGGGGTTCTCCGTTCGGGTTGAGAAATACGAGCTGCACGTTCACGACTCGGATTGAGAACTACGAGCTGCAAGTCCACAGTACGTTTGTGAACGACAGCTGCACGTACTAGTACGGACTGTACCAACGGGCAACGCTTCTGCCCACCGACTCCAGCAGACCCCTGCGGCTGAGGGCCTTCCGATATATCACCGAAGACCCCTCCACGCGTCACGGGATCGAAAGACCGAAGTTAAGTCCCCAGTGCACATAGGGTTTTATTGGGACCAGAAAGCTTTCCTGTGCCAAGAATCCACCCCCCTGGGTGTAGTCATAAATATAGAATTTTTTTTTTTTTTTTTTTTTTTTTTAATAAATTGATTATTTTGTAATTGTTTTTTTTATTGTTCCCGCCGTCAGGCGGTCGTAACAAGTGGCGCCCACTATATAAAAGGCAAGGCACAGGGAAGTTTTTTTGTACTCTTTTGGTGTCGGTATTTTTCAATTCCAGGTGGTAAGCCTTTGCGGACGAGGCTGAACGGGGAGGTACCACCGACCCGTTTCTCTTTAAAGAGGAACGGGTAGCCGATTCTTGTCTTCTGGCTCCGCCGGGTAATCAAATACCATCTCAGATTACCCACACATACGCGTGTGTTTCACAGTGGGCATTATACAAATTATTAACTCCGACATTTTTGTTTTGCACAGTCGGGCAACATCAAGTATTTTTTTTTTTCTTTCTACAACATTGTGTCATTTTTATTATAACATTCCATTCTGATACATTCTGTGCATTTACATTTTATGTTAGCATTTGTATTTTGCATTTGTGTTTGTGCGTAATTCACATTTCTTTTCAGAGATTTTTTTTTATTTGTGCATTTATTGCATTCATTTTTTATTGTTGCATATCTTTATTGTTTTGTAATTTTAATTCTTTTTTGCTCTGAATAGATAATAGCGGTTACGTACATTATTTTACATCGTTCTTAATATATATTTTTTTAACATAACATTGCCCACAATCGTGTCACATTCCGTCGCGTATTGTTTCAGTTCACTATTTTAATTTAAATACATCGTCTCACAAAATATTAATTAATTAACTTTCATACATATAGCTGTCCCACAATATATTAAGATATTTTAACTTCATTTTTGAACTTAGTCAATTCTCTAAAAATAATTTTCCTTTAAAATGGACCGTAACATTAAATATTTACATTTAACTAAATCGGAGCTCACGTATGAAGTAGCCATACGCGGTTTAGAACCTAAAGAAAAGGTTGAGGATCTTAGAGTGCAAATTAATAAAATTGTTTCGGAATATCCTGCGGACGCGGTTTTTGACTCATGCTATGACATAGAAACAGACATTAAAGAAGTTAACGCAACTATTAGCAAAATATTAACAAACTTAGATACTTTAGATAATAACCCGGATAATAAACCAGTTTTAGATCGTACTCGCTCGTTAATTAATCACATTTACTTCCGTTTAAAAAGAATAGAAAAACCAACAAAAGAAAATTTATTAACACTTTTTGAAGATACCGTTAAACAGTTTAATGACCTCCAAATTAGATTTAATAAATTAAAAAACAAACCGTTAGTAGTAAAAACTTCTGTTCAGGATAGTTTAAATGTACCAAATAGTCCGTACGAGAGCAGGGAAACAACTCTTACAAACACGGAAGTAGGTTGCGATAGGACTTCGCTTTCAGAAATTCTGAAGACAAAATATGACGGCAAATCCTGCGTACGCGCTTTTATTGCTCGCTTAGAAGAGCTCAAGTTAGCACGAAATATTTCGGACGAGCGAATGATGCGTTTAGCGCCAGAAATTTTCACCGGGGAAGCCTTGCATTGGCTTAGAAGCGTTAGGGATGGCATAGGTTCGTGGCATGAACTGCTATCATTGCTGAGAACGGACTTCGACACTTTTGACTTCGATTATAAAATGATGGACGAGATCCGTTCGCGAAGCCAAGGCGAAGAGGAAAACATAACTATTTACTTAGCAATTATTCACGGTATGTTTTCACGACTTTCCGGACCGGTGCCAGAGGCGGATAAACTAGAAATAATTCTTCACAATATTAGGCCGTGTTACGCGGGAGTTTTGGCTACGAATCCGAACATTTCTAGCATTTCCGAATTACGAGAAGTCTGCAGAAACTATGAAAGAATTAACGCTCGGTATTCCAACTTCAAAGAACCTTCTTGTAACCCTGGTTGTTCATTAGCACCAGAATTTAATTATCTTTCAATTCGAACAAACAAAAATAAATATAATCCAAATAGGTTAGCTTCGTTAAATTCAAATAAAAAATATTGTTTTAAATGTGGCCTTCGGGACCACACTACTTTTACTTGCCCTAGGTGCAATTCCAAGAAAAAACCGTTCGTGAGTCCTTTCCAGTGTTACAGATGCGGCGAACGCGGTTATAAAGTTACAGATTGCCCCAAATGTAAGGATAAATATAGCCCACCTTCTAAAGTCCTTCAGACAAAAACTAATAGTAATAATAAAAATATAAATAACCCAAAAAACTAGCTATGGAAAGTTGCAGTCAGTTTAACTTCGACCAGAAAGACTGGGCCAACTGGCTGACAACTATAAAAAATTTCTTTCGCACATTCAAGGTCGCTACTATTTTTAATAAATTACCTTTCAAAGATCCTCGTCCTTATGTTACGGTTTCAATTGCTAATTATCCTAACTTCAAATATTTAGGTCTCTTAGATTCGGGTTCAGCTATTACCATTTTAGGGAATAATTCCCATTTACAACTTTTAAAAGCAGGGTTCATGTTGAACTCTGCTGATATATTAACAGTTACGACTGCAGGCGGTCAGTCTTATCGTTCAATTGGAAATATTTTGTTACCTATAGTTTTCGAAAATATAGTTAAAATTTTAAACGTTCACGTCATACCAGAAATAGATTCGTATTTAATTCTTGGCATTGATTTTTGGAAAAAATTTAATATTTGTCCAAAATATTTACCTAACTTAGATTTTATCAGTCACACAGACCCTAAAGTTTATAATATTACAACGTCTTCTACTTCCTTACTAGGTCTTCATTCCTACGACACGTTAGAGCCATCAGAAAAAATAATCGCGAACAGCGTAATTGAACAATTTAAAAATATCTCTTTTGAACGTATAGGTTTAGGCAGAACGTCCCTAATTACCCATAGGATCGATACAGGAGACGCACTTCCTATTAGGCAGCGCTCGTATAGGTTGTCGCCGGAAAAACAAAAAATCGTATCAGAGCAGGTAGACGAAATGTTGAAACTCGGCGTAATTTCGCCAGGCGAGAGTCCGTGGTCTTCCCCTGTCATAGTAGTAGAGAAAAAAGAGGGTAAACCTCGGGTATGCCTAGACAGTAGGAAACTTAACTCAGTCACCAAAAAAGACGCCTATAGCCTACCGTATATATCCGAGATCTTAGACAATCTTAGAGACGCTCGTTTCCTGTCTTCGATTGACCTGTCAAAATCTTTTTGGCAGATTCCATTGGATAAAAAGGACAGAGAGAAGACTAGTTTTTACGTTCCGGGTCGTGGTACTTTCATGTTTAATGTAATGCCTTTTGGGTTGACCAATGCGCCAGCTACACAACAAAGATTAGTGGATACCTTATTTGGACCGGAGTTCGAGCACAAAGTCTTCTGTTACTTAGATGACGTTATAGTAATTAGCGAATCGTTCCAGGATCACGTGTCCCTACTGCTGCGCGTATTGGAAAAACTTAAAAAAGCTAATTTATCAGTTAACTTCGAAAAATGTCAACTTTTTAGGGATAGCTTAAAGTATTTGGGCTATGTGGTTGACGCTGAAGGTCTCCGTACAGACCCACTGAAGGTGGAAGCCATTCTCAACTTCCCAACACCAACCACGAAAAAAGATGTGAAGAGATTCTTAGGAACCGCGTCTTGGTACAGACGTTTTATACCAAATTTCAGCACCATTGCGGGCCCTCTGAACTCTCTAACATCAACTAAGAAGTGTGCTCCACCCTTCAGATGGTCAGCGGAAGCGGAAGCGGCATTCACAACACTCAAATCATGTTTGGTCACAGCACCGGTTTTATGCTGCCCTAATTACGACCTTCCTTTCGAAGTTCACACAGACGCCAGTAATTTTGGGTTAGGCGCTATGCTCACCCAAAATATAGATGGCGTTGACCGCCCTATAGCATTCAGGAGCCGCTCTTTAACGGGTCCTGAACGTAACTATAGCGTTACAGAGAGGGAAACTCTGGCTGTGCTGGACGCTCTCGAGCACTGGCGCTGTTATTTAGAGAATGGTAAGTGTTTTACGGTTTACACTGACCATTCAGCATTAAAATGGTTTTTAACCTTGTCCAACCCTACGGGTCGTCTCGCCCGCTGGGGTCTGAGGCTTTCTGCCTTTAATTTCTTTATCAAACACCGTAAAGGTAAAGATAATGTAATTCCAGATGCATTATCTAGAGCAGTACCAGTAGCAGAAATTAGTGTCACGAGTCATCGCAGTTACATTACCAAGGACGATTGGTATCTTAACATCTTAAACGGTTGCGTAAGTTCGCCTACTAGTTTCCCGAACTACGTGGTGACGAATGGGAAATTGTATCGTTTCTCGAAGGGTAACAGCCCACTTACATCCGAATTCGAATGGAAGGAAGTTGTTCCTAAAGAACATCGTGAAACGATACTTAAAAACAACCATTCTGACCCCACTGCGGGACATATGGGAATTTTTAAAACTTACCAAAGACTTAAGTTACGCTATTATTGGCCTGGTATGTACGGCGATACTGCTAAATTTGTGACAGCTTGCGATACATGTACTGCATATAAATCTCCTACCCATACTACCCTTGGTCCACTAGGTAGGCCTAAGGAGTGTAGCAGGCCATTTCAAATGATCTCTGTAGATCTAGTAGGTCCTCTACCAGTTTCCCGTAAGCAGAACGCTTATATATTAGTAGTTTGTTGTTGTTTTTCTAAATATTGTTTACTATTCCCCCTAAGGAGAGCTACGGCAGCAAATGTCGTCAAATGTTTAGAAGAAGGCGTTTTCCTAGTGCATGGCATTCCACAGTTGGTTTTGCAGGACAATGGAGTGCAATTCATTAGCCGTGAATTAGCTAAACTATACGAATATTATAAAATTCCAAAAGTGCAATTCACGCCTAAATACACGCCCCAAGTAAACACTGTGGAACGTTATAATAGAACATTAATCACCTCCATATCAACTTTTGTAAAAGATGACCACAGAACTTGGGATGTAACCTTACCAAAGATACAGTTTGCTATGAATAGTGCCGTTAACGAGGTAACCAAATTCACACCGGCGTTTCTAGTGTACGGCAGAGAACTTGTACCATGCGGGTCGCATTATTCTACAGATGTAGACCCAAGTGATCTGGTGCTCTCGCCACGCGACGAATACGCGGGAAACCTCGGGTGTTTGGCAAAAATATTCGACAAAGTCCAACTGTCTCTGTATAACAGCCATGTCAAAAGCTCGCGACATTATAACTTACGCAGAAAACCCGTAGACTTTAACGTAGGAGACATAGTATGGAAACGGTGCTATTTCCAAAGCGATAAGGATGCTCACTTCGCGAAAAAACTAGCTCCGAAATTCTTGAAATGCAAAATAGTAGCCAAGCGCTCCCCATTAGTCTACACCGTCGAAGATATGTCTGGGAATAATTTAGGAAACTGGCACATCAAGGATTTTAAGCTACACTCCTCTCCTTCGTAATTTTTTTTTGTATGATATCACACTTTTATAGTGTCTATAAAGTTACTTGTTATGTTATATTCACGCGGATTATACACGTTGGATTTATTTTATCATTTGTGTTATGTTTCGCGGGTTCGACTCATATATTTTTTTTATTTTATTTATAGTTGTTAATCAATAGTATGATGATTATATTAGCATTCGTTTATTTTATAATGTATCGGCAAATAATTAATTCAATATTAGTCTGTTCGTTAATCGATTATGTTTGTCTTTAGCGGATTAAAATAAGCCTACACGAATTTTGATGTTTTGATTGGGAGTTTTGTTTTAGTGTTGTATGACTTCTTTATAGGTCTACAAACATTTTAATTGCGTTTTGCAATTTTTTTTAGCGGAGTATGACAGTTTCTTGGTATAGGTCTACTCGTCTGCTGTTTTTTTTTCGTTACAGCGGGTCGTGACTGTAACAAATTCGCTAAAGACTAGACATACTCACAATGCCGCTTAGTTTATTTAATTTTGTTTTTATTAATTGTTCATATATTATCATAGTCGTCACCGTTAACAGTTCAATACTTGTTTACCTTGATACGTACCTAGTGTTTCGGAACATTGGTTAATTTTTTTCCTTTTTTTTTTTACAATATTTTTTTTATTAAAAAGTTATTGCGTTTCGGTCTCTGTCTACGTTTGTCTTTGATGAATTAAAATAAGCCTACACGGAGTTTGATGTTTAGTTGGGAAATATTTTTTTATTTTTTTTTGCGTTTTGCGCATTTATGGCGGGTTGCGACCTCTTGTATAGGTCTGATTCGTTTTGTTGTTTTGCGTTCTGCGCGTATAGAGCGGGTTGTGACTCTTTAAATAAGCCTACACTAATTTTCTCGTTAGAGCGGGTTGTGACTCTTTAAATAAGCCTACACTAATTTTCTCGTTACAGCGGGTCGTGACTGTAACAAATTCATCAAAGACCAAATGTATTCCACAGTGCCGATTTCGTCCGAATGTTTCATGTTACAGTATTTTCCCTCTTAGATGCTCTTTGTCATGCAGTGCTGTTCTTGAGTCCAATCTTATAATAGATTTGTACTCTAGTTGTATGGTAGTCTGTTGATAATTATAGAATTCTTCAGACAAATGTGACAGGTCGTATGCAAGGTCGCATGGTAGGTATTTGTTAGTGGATGTATGAAAGTGAGACAGTTACTGGGCGGTTCTATCCTTCTTAGGCGCTTGCCGCAGCGGATTTTACTACGTAAAATCCTTTCTCTGGGAGAGGGGGTATTGTTACGTTGTAACAAGTTTATAAACATAAAATAAATACAAATAATAACTACATACAAACAAACAAATAACCCGTTGTTACAATTGAATGCAAACCGCGCGCTTTAACTAGCGATATCATCACAACGACCATATAAGGTATTCGTCGGTGCCGGAAATCAAATTATTTCTAGAACATCGGATAGTAAACGCCACAGCCAGAAATTTCAAGAAAAAATACAATAGCGATCGACGGTTCAACTTCCTACGAACTATTCCATCTCGCTCGATTCTATAATTACTATCTCAGTCCCACAGGGATTTACAAAAATATAGAGGGTAGTCGTGGCGTGTCTTGCTTCGGTTGTACCGTTCTTTCCATATCTCTGTCTCATGTCATACGGAACAATCTAGAATCTGACAGTACGCATTGTCGCCTCAGGAAGGAAATAGGCCCACCACCGAACCGATATGTACCTATATAAGGACGAATTCGCGGAGAGAGAATGAGAAATTCCGACGCCAGAGAGTTGTGATTAGTTCGCATTTTTTAAACAGTAGTAAAATCAGTGCTATACTAAAACGAAAAAGAAATTAAAAGCGGATCGCATCATTTTCAACCCCCTTGGTAAGTTTAATATATTTAATTCCAATATTGGCTTGGTTGCTGTTAACTAGTCTTTCGTGTCTGGATTAATTTGATTACTATTCAACAAGTGATTTCTTCAACCTTTTAATAGTGCAAAAATTGCTATGGCTATCTATATTTCTTGATAGTGGTATAACAACGTAACGTAATGCGACTGTGAGTATCTTAAAATTGGTAAAATATAACTTACCTTTTTTATTTTTCCGATGAGTTTCAAATATGTTTCGCCGCGGTATTTTTCTTCATTAACATTCTATTATACCTAATATTAATTTAGTCCAAATCAATATGGCCGCGATAATTAATTCCCACTGTGTTCCACGCGTATGTTGTTAATATCGGTGGCTTGTGTATTATCTTAATAAGAACTTTATTATCTTAAAATATATTTCCAAATTTAAATATAAGTATTCTATTAAAAATTGCCACCGAATAATTGTATTAGTTTGCTTAGACTTTAAAGCCAGTTAAATTTTTATAATTGTGTAAAGTTATATATAAACTATATTTCCTCCTGTTAGTTCAAATAATGTAATACACACACATAGCTGTGAGATTTATTTTCTAGATTAGCGTGATGTTAAGATAAGAGAAATTTCTCGATGTACCGGCGAAATAAATATCGAAGGTCATTGTTTCACTCGTAGTATTCATGTGTATAAAATTAAACCTGTACTTGTGTAAAAGTTTAAGTGTAACTATTTCTTTTGTACTCATCGCGTAATGGAATGGTGATCGTCCGGCATATAAACAGTTGGGGTTTGATCCTGGGTTGGGTAATTTAAATAATAATTATTAATTATATTGGCATTTGACATATAACTATGTTTCGTTTAATTATTAATTTTTTTTTTTTTTACAACCGGACCTAAATGTCGCCACTCCATTCCGCTATTTTTTAATTGCTTCACGAAAGATGCCGACGCCCATTCCTGGTCTCGTCTAGTGCCTGGGTGTCGGATCTTTCGCGCTACAAGTGTCGTTTCGACGCGTTCCAGGAAACTGGGGGTTCTCCGTTCGGGTTGAGAAATACGAGCTGCACGTTCACGACTCGGATTGAGAACTACGAGCTGCAAGTCCACAGTACGTTTGTGAACGACAGCTGCACGTACTAGTACGGACTGTACCAACGGGCAACGCTTCTGCCCACCGACTCCAGCAGACCCCTGCGGCTGAGGGCCTTCCGATATATCACCGAAGACCCCTCCACGCGTCACGGGATCGAAAGACCGAAGTTAAGTCCCCAGTGCACATAGGGTTTTATTGGGACCAGAAAGCTTTCCTGTGCCAAGAATCCACCCCCCTGGGTGTAGTCATAAATATAGATTTTTTTTTTTTTTTTTTTTTTTTTTTTAATAAATTGATTATTTTGTAATTGTTTTTTTTATTGTTCCCGCCGTCAGGCGGTCGTAACATCCTTTTCTTTATATGGCACATTATATTGTTCTTCATTCTTGTGGAATACCAACCGTTTTTATCCTGTGCACTGCTTTTTACGTCTTGAATTGGAATCGGCTTGTTAAATATACCTAATGGGCCGTTGAGGTAGAAGTCATCCCATCATCATGAAACATCTGTTTAGCTGTAATTAACTTGGAAAAGTCAGAGGTGTGTGCTTGGGGTTTGAACCCGCAACCGTCGAGATTCTCGACCGCGTGCCTTAACCTCGAGGCCATCACGTCTTATAATAATACGCGTAAACATTATATATATTTAATATTTTACAACGTCGCCTATCAACCAGAAGTTACCGCATAATATAAAGAAATAATTACAAACTTATAAATCAATTAAGTTGTTTCCAGATATACAAGATTACGCACAATATAAGCTTATTTACTATTACAAAATATAGGAAGGATCGTATGCAGATTAATTATAATTATAACTAGTTAATAACGTCACTTGCGGATACGATCCAGCAAAAAATAACCCTTTTATTCTTTGAGAACTTAAGGTAAAAATTACACAAATAATATCTCTCAAACAACAGTCAGCAATGCAGTATTTAGAAGTAGAACCGTTCATCATCACCATCAGCCCTTATACGTCCCACTGCTGGCGCGGGCCTCCTCTACAACTGAGAGGGTTTAGACCCTAGTGCACCACGCTGGTAGGTAGGTAAACTTTTTAGGTGTGCAGGTTTTATCACGATGTTTTCCTTCACCGTTAAAGCAAGTGATAATTCATTGTGAATACACACATAACTTCGAAAAGTCAAAGGTGTGTGCCTGGGGTTTGAACCTGCGACCGCCGAAATTCTCGACCGCGTGCCCAAACCTCGAGGCCATCACGACTTCAATATATTTTATATTCAGTATTCAATATTCAGTATTCAGTTATCAATAATCCACAACACCTACACGCCGCCATTAAAAAATCGTGACACAATTTACCATCACCCGGACTAGAACCGACGACCTCGCACTCAAATGGCAATTAAACGCTATAAAAAAATATTGAATCACCCGATGAGCGTTATAGGAATGCAAGACGGATAAGGTCACGGTTCCAATTCACTAACCGCATTAACACTAAAGTATCTATTATGTGTATTAGGCATAGCAATAGGTTTAATATACTAAAATAGGAATTCTATGTACCGTTGATACCTTTCCTATTCCACAGCTATATGAGATAAAAAATATTTAATTTAAAAAAAGAATTAAGGATTCTTATATTATTAATTTTGTGTCAATTATTTTATTACAAACAAAGGAATATGATTTAATAATAAAATAAAAGAAAACGTAATAACCAATTAAATAATAGTGAAATTGATTTTTAAATTTAAATTGCGTATATTTTACACTGATGCAACAATTTTCATGAAATCATAAGTTTTTTTTATTTTCTTCAGAGAAATCCTGATATACCCTGCCCCCGAAGAGATCCAAAGGCATTGTTTTGGGTTACAACATCCTTTTAAAAGATACGGTACGGGAAAAACCTAGTATTGTATTGCTCTAGTTTCATTCATGCTTATATCCACAAATACAGGCATATAGGCTTGATGATGATGATGATTGTCGTGATGGCCTCGAAGTTTAGGCACGCGGTAGAGAATCTCGATGGTCGCGGGTTCAAACCCCAGGCACACACCTCTGACTTTTCAAAGCTATGTGTGTATTCATAATGAATTATGTGAAGGAAAACATCGTGATGAGACCTGCACACCTGAAAGTTCTTCGGTGTGTAGTCCGCCAACCCGCACTAGGCCAGCGTGGTGTACTAAGGCCTTAACCCTCTCAGTCTTAGACGAGGCCCGTGCCCAGCAGTGGGATATGGCAGCCCGTATATGGGCTGATGATGATGATGAATTAAGCATATGACTTGGCATAGACTCTGTGCTCCTGAGAATTTCCCAACAGAAACATCCAATAACACTTCAAACTTAACTTCGCATTCCTTCAAACACTTCCACTATTAACTAAAACAGTTATAAATAACTTTTCACTCCAATTTGTACATGTAATTAAAGCGAAACATTTGGGCGCCATTAAAAAATTACCAAAATAAAGCCAAGGCCGGCGGGTCGCAGGGAAAGGTCCATTGTTGTCGGCGATATGATGCAGTTCACAATGGAGTGACGAAACAACCATTCGCAACGCTTAATGTATGGGCTTCTTCCGATTGTCGGCATTGCTGAGGAAAACGAAATTAAATGGTACATTTGAAATACCAGCCTTAATCATGTTTGTATTCGCAATTATCACTTTAACGGTGAAGGAAAACGTCGTGATGAAACCTGCACCCCTAAAAGTTCTTAGGTATTTCTTAGCAGTTGCGGTACTTCCATAGAAGCCCAAAAGATTCTTTAAGATTTAAAACTTATTTTTACAAAAATAATTTGACATGTAAATGAGTTTTTTTTTTTATACTGGCACGGCAAAGTGACCCCATTGCACCTGATGGTAAGCGCAATGGAGTTCAGAAAAAGTGCCGACCAGCGAGAGATGATGGTCTCCCGTTGGTCGACACAATCATGCCGGCCGAATACCTCTTCAACTTACTGTGAAGAAGTTTGGGGGACTAATACCATGGTGATCAAAGGACCGACCGCGACAAACCGGCCAAAAAATGCCGGCACGGTCATCCTTTCACCATGATTGAAGCCCCTCCGTAAACCGGATATACACTGGCTGATCCCGGAACGCGGCACACTTGCATGTGCCACTATGGCGGGTTTTACGCCCTGTGTACGGTGGTCGCTATCCGGGCGGATACGAATATCCTACCACCAATATTCTGACCCCACAATAAACAATTATAAACTAGACGTTGTACAATTAACGTGTAAGCTTTTGGGCTACTATGGAAGTACCGCTACTGTTTCTTACGTGTGTAGTCCGCCAACCCGCACTAGGCCAGCGTGGTGGACTAATGACTAAGCCCTCTCAGTTGTAGAGGAGGTCCGTGCCCAGCAGTGGGACGTATATGGGCTGATGATGAACAGCCTTAGTGATTAAAATTGTCTCATAAGTTGCTAGTACATACATACCTACATAGTTCTGATCCTACTAAATACAAGTCTTGTGTCGTGGGTATCAGATCTTCGAGAGACTTTTCGCTTTCAAACACCCACACCCTTAACTAATATTTGTGGATCACACAAACATTTGTCTCAGTGCGGGGATCGAACCCGCGGTCTCACGTTTCACAAGCTCTTTAATTTGTTTTCTCTTCATAAACTTTTTCAGATGACGTCACTAGTATTGACAAATGAATTCAGTTTCTTCGTGAGTTGACGTCACTGTCCGAAACAAATGAATTTGGTCTTAGTAACAGATTCGAAGGGTATTTTGCTTGTAAATATTTGTCCCGGCCATAACTTTGGTATATGGCTATGATTTTTTATGTTTCTTACGGATATAATCGGATTATCTATAAAAAGACTGTTTTTACTGCATGTTTGCTTAAAGATATGAAACAAGGACCTAGATTCATATCCATGTCTTCGGTTTTGATAAATACACCCAACAGTCACATACATAGCTCTGACCCCACACTAACATACAAGTCTTGTGTCGTGGGTATCACAAACTACGAAAGACTTTTCGCTCTCACAAAAACCCAAGCCCAAAACAAATTTGTGTTATTAGTATTTTCAACAAATCATAAGCAGTACCTATGGGGTCTGAAATAAGCTCAAAAGACTGCGACAAGCTGTCCCATCTTAAATTAGGACTTAACCAATACACCTTTGCTTACCCCTTTAAGAACACTGGACTGAATTTAAATCTAAACATAATTTATAGACGTACTTCCAAACAGCAGCTTTTATGTTTAAAATATTCCTTTGGTAATTAGTTTAAACACTAACTTTGAATCTGAGACATCGCGACCTATCACTTTGAAATATTCAAACAACCTTATTTCTATAAATTTAAGGTCGACATTCAATTGGCATTGTTGCGTGAGAGAGATCTTGTTTAGTTGGCAATATGTGGATGCTTCAATAGGTAAATAAACTACATGAAAAGTAGGTCGTGTCATCAAGATTAGTGACCACTTGTGCCATTCTATTTCACCGCTCGTCCCATCCTTTAAGCCTACGTTTTTTGGTTAAATAGTATTAAATAATTGTATTGATTGTAAAATAAAGTCATGATGGCCTCGAGGTTTAGCCACGCGGTCGAGAATCTCGACGATCGCGAGTTCAAACCCCAGAAAACCTCAACAAAAACAACCCCAGTTCAAACCGCACACACCTCTGACTTTTCGAAGTTATGTGTGTATTCACAAAGAATTATCACGTACTTTAACGGTGAAGGAAAACATCGTGGTGCAATTTTTAGGAATTTCTTAGGTGTTTAGTCCGCCAACCCGCACTAGGCCAGCGTGGGGGAGGCCTAAACCCTCTTAGTTGTAAAGGAGGCCCGTGCCCAGCAGTGGGATATATGATGGGATAGGATGGGCTGATGATGATAATTATTGTATTGTACTAATTAATAATGCCACGAATAAGATACTGTTGACAGTTATTGATAGCCCCTTGGCGCAGTTGGCTAGAAACCAGCTTGTGAAACGAGAGCCCGTGTGTTTGATCCCCGCACCGAGACAAATGTACCTACATACATGTGTGGGTATTTGTGAGACCGAAAAGTCTCTCGTAGTGTTTGATACCCACGACACAGGACTTGTATCTGTGTGAGGTTAGAATTATGTATGTGACTGTTTGATGTTATTATTTATTTATTTAATTTTACAGAGCCTTATTCATCTCTCTGGCTCTCGCGACATACAAACGCATTTATATGTGAAGTTGAAAACAGAGATGTATTTTAACATCCACTTCTCGAAGATGTTTCTAGGCGAAAGACGACAGCTGATAAGCTTGGCCAAGAGTTGCGATATCCCTCGCCATGCCAGTATAGAACTCACAGTACATGAATCATCAGGATGTGAGTTCTATTCCCCGGTAATAAATCTTCAGTGATTAATCGAATGACTTCCACAGTTCTATTTGAAACCTTGATCGCAAAAAAATGGCGTGAGAAGAATGAGGTATGGAATTTGTTGAACAATTTCTTATATTTTAGCCCTGACCTATCATAAGTTATTTCCATTAGCAAATAAACAGAGCGCATTAAAATTCCAAACACGATCACATCAATTCTTCAATCATGCATTAGCGGTGAGACCAAGCCTCACCAAGGCGAAATTTTATAAAACCAAGTATCCTTAGTTTGGACATTGAAAGGATGAATGTTTGCAGAATGACGAAAGAGATTTACTGTGCGGAAGTGAACGGTGAAGTCGGTCGAGGACGGCCCAGGTGCACCTATAAAGAGCATATAGGTAATTTACTGAAAAAGGGCAATATAAAGAGTCCTCGAAACCGACGAGCATGCATGAAGAGGATAATGTCAGTGGAGGAAGCGAAAGAGGTGTGTTTGGACCGTGGCATTTGGCGCTCTATAGTCTCTGCCTACCCTAACGGGAGACAGGCGTGAGTATATGTATGTATGTATGTAGTATCCTTAGTCCTTCATCAGCCATTTTACGTCCCAATGTTTGGGCACGGGTCTCATTTACAATTTAGAGCCTTATACCACGCTGGCCTAGTGCGGGTTGGTGGACTACACACCTAAGAAATTCCTAAGAACGTTAAGGTGTGCAGGTTTCCTCACGATGTTTTCCTTCACCGTTAAAGTAAGTGATGATTCATTGTGAATATACACATAATTTTGAAAAGTCAGAGCCGTGTGCCTGGGGTTTTAACCTGCGACCGCCGAGATTATCGACTGCGCGCTTAAACCTCGAGGTCATCACTACTTTCCTTTAATTCCTTTCACATAGACCCATCTTTCTCTTCTCCAAATCATCCAAATAGTTTCAATAGTTTAGACGAGGAATACAGACAGTTTTTTTCACATAACATTCAGTCAAAACTATACGATTTTTGAGTATATTTATTTTAATTCTTTTGAAATAAAATTCCTCTTAACTCGGGCTCTTAGCTTTGATAAGCATCCAGAATGGACACCACGTGTCCTACCGCCAACCTTGAGGTCCCTTACAGTCTAGAGGCACTACCCTAGTGCGTCTGTGACGCTGACCTCATTAAGTCGCCTTGTAAGCCTATAGCCGTCCACTGCCGAACGTAGGCCTCCCCAGGTAAGAGCCAACCATCTCGGCCTTGAGCACCTTTTTCATACCGATACCCGCCACCTTTTTCAAGGTCGTCGGACCATCGTGCCACAGGAATCCTTCACTACCTTTGGCTAAGGACTGAATTCTTCCACCGTACTACTGTCAGACGTCCAATGCTCCTCTTAAAAGTGACCTCGATTTTAGAAACCAAATTGACAGCCCCGTGGCGCAGATGGCTAGACACCAGCTTGCGAAACGAGAGGCCGCGGACTCGATCCCCGCACCGAGACAAATGTTTGTGTGATCCACAAATATTTGTTTCGGGTCTGGATGTTTGTGAGAGCGAAAAGTCTCTCGTAGTCTCTGATACCCACGACACAGGACTTGTATCCTAGTGTGGGGTCAGAACTATGTATGTGACTGTTGGGTGTATTTATATTTATATTAATTAAATGCTTTTTTTTCTTACATACAAGATCTGTTTGCTAATAACGGCCTAGTGTTACAATGGACGTAATCTTCAGATATCATCAACTTGATGAAAGCAAAAACATTATTATTTCTCATGTTGCGTGCTACAGAGAGGCAATTAATATGTTCTGTATGCAAATGGCGCAAAAGATGTGTTGGTAATGAAATAACTGATACTATCTGATTATTAAACTAGTAGCATTCTGAAATTACTGCCTCGTGGTCTCGCGGCACAAGTATGGGCCGTACGATCTAGAGGTCCTGGGTTAGATTCCCGGGCCGGGCGAAGTGTTATTGGGTTTTTCCATTAGCAAATTCTCAGTAGCAGCACGGAGTCTGGAATTGTGCTTGAAAAACGGCAATAGACTCGCCCCCTATTACGTGGGACTGATACATATCTGGCGAAATGTGGGTGCAGGAATGCACCTCTGCCTACCCCTTCGGGGAATACAGGCGTGAGGTTATGTATTATGTATGTAGAATTCTGTTTTGTGGATAATTAACCACATTCCGATTCAAATTTAGGACAAAAATCTTTAGTAAGTTATTAGTTTCAGCACAGATGTTAAAAATGTGTCCATGTAATTCGAAAGCCTTATGGCGCAATTCAAGTCAAGCAGTGATGGCCTCGAGGTTCAGGTGCGCGGTCGAGAATTTCGGCGGTCGCAGGTTCAAACCCCAGGCACACACCTCTGACTTTTCGAAGTTATGTGTGTATTCACAATGAATTATCACTTGCTTTAACGGTGAAGGAAAACATCGTGATAAAACCTGCACACCTAAAAGTTCTTAGGAATTTCTTAGGTGTGTAGTCCGCCAACCCGCACTAGGCCAGCGTGGTGGACTAAGGCCTAAACCCTCTCAGTTGTAGAGGAGGCCCGTGCCCAGCAGTGGGACGTATATGGGCTGATGATGATGATGGCGCAATTGATAAGCCACCAGCTTGTAAAAAATGAATGTGTGATTCACAAATATTTGTTTCGTGTCTGGGTGTTTGTGAGAGCGAAAAGTCTCTCGTAGTTTCTGATATCCACGACACAAGACTTTATCTTAGTGTGGGCATCAGAACTACGTTCATATGTGACTGTTGGGTATATTTATTTGTTTTATAGGCTCGTATTCTATGATGTGGGACTTTAAATCTAATAGGAACTAAGTGTAGCAAACACGTCTGTCTATCTATTTACCCGACTCGAGAATCGAAACCAGAACATCTAGATAGCACGGCACACCCTTGTACACACAACGCAAGCCAGAATACTTTCGTATTTATGCTATGTATTAGTACTTTTTTATTAGGCCTTATCCCACCACACACCCGCCACTGTAACTCCTGTGCTCCAGGATCAACAGCGGCACGCATAGTATTGTCGCCGAGCACTGAAGCTCAGCGAATCTAAGAGAACCTAATTTCTCATGAACCCAACGAAGATAATTAGAAAAAGTATATAAAGGAGAGGTTGGAAAGAAAGAGTTGTCTACTTCCTTCCACATCATCATTATCATCATCAGCCTATATACGTATATAAGTCCCACTGCTGGGTACGGCCCTCCTCTACAACTGACAGGGTTTGGGCCTTGATCCACCACGATAACTACACACCTCAGAAATTTATAGGCACAGTAAGGTGTGCAGGTTTCCTCACGATGTTTTCCTTCACCGTTAAAGTAGGTACGCGATAATTCATTGTAAATATACATATAACTTGGAAAAGTCGAAAGGGTTTTAATCCGTGACGGCCGAGATTCTCAACCGCGTGCCTGTATAGACACACTACTTCAAAGATCTCCAGCAAAGATTATTAATATATGTTCTTAACTCCGCTCTAAGCTCTGTACATTCCTTTGCTAACTAAGTGATGTAAGAGATGCACCAAAGCCCGGCGACATTAAGCAGCACAAAGGCAAGGTTGATACCTTTACTGCACACTGATTTACTGAGCAGGCTCGGCGCGGCGGTTCGTCGCAATCGCACGCACTTATCGACAGTTCATCTATCTAGGCCCTGGGTCATAGAATAAATATGCAAATTTCACATAGAACCGACTTTACATGCATGCATAAACACATCCAGCGACGACCCGCGACCTTCACCAGGTCGTCAGACCACCTTGTGGGTGGACGTCCTACGCTGCGCTTTTACGTGGCCTCCACTCGAGAACTTTTTGGCCCCATCGGCCATCGGTTCTCCGCGCTATGTGCCCGGCCCATTGCCACTTCAATCATTCAATCAAGCCACGGCTCGTCGCTGGATGCAGGCTGCCCCCAACAGGTCACTATGGAAGTCATTGGGGGAGGCCTATGTTCAGCAGTGGACTTCCTTAGGCTGATAATGATGATGATGTAAACACACCTTTTTTTCTCGAGGGGAAACTGGTTATGGCTCTACTTCCCGCCAACCCGGGGGCGGGGGGCGGGAAGCGTATGTCGGGGTCACCGGCCTTCCAGCCCGGCGCGCGGGGCGTCACGTCCGCGCAGATGTTAATGCCGGGCTGACACATACATAACACTCCCTATGCCGGCATACCGACCAAAACCCCACGGTGGCCATTTTCGCGCCGAATAGGGCGATCGCGGTGTGTGGGCAAAAAACACCCACACGCAAGTACCATGAGGTCTACAAATGTACCAGAAAGGCAAAAGACGGGCCTCGTATTACGTGGAACTGAAAATCTGGGAAGGTCTCAGTAGAGCCATAATCGGCTTTCCCTCGAGAAAACAAAAAATAAATAAATAAAGACCTCATGGTACTGAGAATATCCAAAAATTGTAAACTATAATTTTTGTCCTGTCTCTCCAAATAATCTGTGGCAAAGCACCTTCTATGGCCAAGTTTATGACATCTAAGTTATTCTGAGTACGTCCATTAATATGATGTTAGTTTCGATTCAATTTAAAAGCCTATATCGCGAAATATCAAGCCGACATAAACAAAAACATTAGCCAACAAATTCGAAAATAATTCCCGCTAAATTACACAAAAACTTGGAAACCACCTGGTCAATTACTGGGCAGTGTCGAAAGTCGTGAAGGCACTCA
Source organism: Hemaris fuciformis (assembly GCA_907164795.1). Taxonomy (NCBI): domain Eukaryota; kingdom Metazoa; phylum Arthropoda; class Insecta; order Lepidoptera; family Sphingidae; genus Hemaris; species Hemaris fuciformis. The sequence continues at coordinate 8,216,729 of OU015457.1, read as the reverse complement.
TCAGGGCAAATTGAATTAACTTTTCAGAGATTATAGTCGTTATTTATATTCGCCATACTTATGTTGAATGAACGACAGGAATGAAATGAGTGAATGAATGAGTTTTAAAATGAAATGTCATCATACTTTTAAAAACTGGGGAAGATTTTTGATTAAGTTACTGTTTCAACAGACTTTGGAATTGTGTCTAAGTAACGTTAATAATCTCGTTCTTATGTAGCACTTAAATCTACCTTGGGGAATACAAAAGTAATTAAATGTATGTATATTTTTCGAATGTTAATTACAATTAAAATCCAGTGGCGTGCCAGAGGAGGGGCCTGTGTCCAGCAGTAGACGTGACAAAAGCTGTTGGTGATGGATTACAATTTTCAATTTAAATACATACATACATAAACTCACGCCTATATTCCCTGATGGGGTAGGCAGAGGTGCATTTCTACACCCACATTTCGCCAGGTATGTATCAGTCCCACGTAATAGGTGGCGAGCCTATTGCCGTTTTTCGGGCACAATTCCAGACTCCGTGCTGCTACTGAGAATTTCCTAATCGAAAAACCCTATAACACTTTGCCCGACCCAACAATCGAACCCAGGACCTCTAGATCGCACGGCACATACTTGTACCGCGAGACCACGAGGCAGTCAGGCAATTTAAATATACTAATTATTTATACATACATACATGGCCTCACGCCGAAATCCTCAAAAGGATTGGTAAACTTATTATCCAAGTCAAAGTCAAAGTAATATGAAGCTAATATAAAGCGTATAAAAATGAAATTATCTTTATTCAAATAGACTTTTACAAGTTCTTTTGAATCGTCAATTTTACACTTTTTTAAGCTATCTATTCCCAATATATGTGTATCTTAATCGACTTTTGAAATTAAATCATTGTAACAAAAAACACGTTGAACCGAATTCAAACAGGTGAAGCCGCGGACAAAACCTAGTAAATTATAGAGTAATATTAATAGGAAGCAGTGATGGCCTCGAGGATTAGGCGCGCGGTCGAGAATTTCAGTGGTCGCAGGTTCAAACCCCAGGCACACACCTCTGACTTTTCGAAGTTATGTGTGTATTCACAATTAATTATCACTTGCTTTAACGGTGAAGGAAAAATCGTGATGAAACCTGCACACCTAAAAAAAGTTCTTAGGAATTTCTTAGGTGTGTAGTCCGCCAACCCGCACTAGGTCAGCGTGGTGGACTAAGGCCTAAAACCCTCTTAGTTGTAGAGGAGACCCGGACGTATTTGGGCTGATGATGATGATGATGATTAATAGGAAGTACAAAAATATCGACCTATAAATAATTCCTTAATATGTGGAGGTAACCTTTGTTACTTTTTGCATAACTTAATTAAGACTGTAAATAATCTAATACATAGAGCCGAGGAGTTCGTTTGTTTGAATACGCTGATCTCAGGTATTACGGGTTCGATTTGAATGTATTTTTGTGTTGAATAGTCCACTTCAGGAGGATGGCTATATATGTATATTGTATACTATATGTACTCGTATGTAAAGAGAATGAACATAATTTGCTTTTTACTTTCTTTGTCTTTAGTTTAAAAATAAATAAATTACAACTTAAAATTGAATTAGACAAAAAAACATTAAAATGATGGAACCGTATTTAGTTCAAAAGAAGAAAGATTGTAAATATAACTTAATTGAATAAACTTAAAATGTCGTTTTTAATAAAAAAGCGACACATTAAAGTTTTTTTTTATTGATACACATCATAAGAGCAATTATTCTTATACAAATCATCACGCTAAGACCAATAGGAACGGAGTAACAACCAAAAAATTGGCAAAAACTATTCCTTGACTGCCTCGTGGTCTCGCGGTACAAATATGTGCCGTGCGATCTAGAGGTCCTGGGTTCGATCCCCGGGTCGGGCAAAGTGTTATTGGGTTTTTCCATTAGGAAATTCCCAATAGCAGCACGGAGTCTGGAAATGTGCCCGAAAACGGCAATAGGCTCGCCCCCTATTACGTGGGACTGATACATACCTGGCGAAATGTGGGTGTAGATATGCACCTCTGCCTACCTCATCAGGGAATACAGGCGTGAGTTTATGTATGTATGTACTATTCCTTTTGTAGTCTAAAATTTCACACACGAAGTTGCGGACAACAGCTAGTAAATCATAAACGGTAATTTGTACAAAAACTAAAACAGATTAACGTCCAAGATTGCGGGGCGATTTGAATCTTAGCACTGAAGATGTGCGGATAACCTTAATATTGCTACGTGAATGTATTTTGACGAGTTTTGCAAGACGGTCATTTAGGAATGGTCAGAAAAGGACGGTCCTTCATTATAAAGAACTAGCTTTTGCTCTCGATTTTGTCCGCGTAGACTACAGGCTTGGGTACAGGGTTGGCCTACGTCATAGTAGCTTTATGCGTGCAGAGTCTCAGCCCGATCGGTTTAAAATTGACAAAGTTTCATAAAAACTTTCATCCCCTATTTTATCCGATTGGGGGTAGAATTAATCAAAACCCTTTCTTAGCGGATGCCTACGTCATAACATCTACCTGCATGCCAAATTTCAGCCCGATCCGTCCAGTGGTTTGGGCTGTGCGTTGATAGATCACTATGTCAGTCGGTCAGTCACCTTTGAGTTATATATATATAGATATGTACAAAATGTATTATTATACAGCAGTGGCAATACTTCCATAGAAGCCCAAAAACCCAGCTTATCTTACAAAATGCTAAAAAATAATCTTTAAGTTTTAAACATTTATTTAACATAAGAAAATTGATATAAATAAGAAAATCCTGACACCACTATAAACAATTATAAACTGGACATAACACAATATAGATTTTTAAACCTTTCTTTCATAAAGTTGGTGTAGATAATTTCTACTTGTGAGTACTAGTTATTCCCCTGTATTTCACAACGTCAAATTTTATTATACATACATACATACATAAACTCACGCCTGTATTCCCCGAAGGGGTAGGCAGAGGTGCATTTCTGCAGCCACATTTCGCCAAGTATGTATCAGTCCCACGTAACAGGGGGCGAGTCTATTGCCGTTTTTCGGGCACAATTCCAGACTCCGTGCTGTTACCGAGAATTTCCTAATGGAAAAACCCAATAACACTTTGCCCGACCCGGGAATCGAACCCAGGACCTCTAGATCGCACGGCACATACTTGTACCGCGAGACCACGAGGCAGAGAATTTGTTTATAATACATAGCTACTTACAAAGAATTGGAAAAACCCAAACATTCATTGCCAAAGGGAATCGAAGTAACGACCTCTGATATAATAACAGTAATTGTCCTTTACACTTTGAACTTATACGCAAACAATCTCGACGAACGCAACCTCTTCACACCGAGTTCAATGAAGTATTCGCGACGGTTGAATCTCGATTTGTCCAAACACCATATTGACTATACCTTTAGGATATTACTTTTACAGGTCCTTTTCAATAAGTCTTATTCAAAATCTTTTTTTAATATATTAAATATATATATATACATACATACATACATAAACTCACGCCTATATTCCCCGAAGGGGTAGGCAGAGGTGCATTTCTGCACCCACATTTCGCCAAGTATGTATCAGTCGCCTATTGCCTATTTTTCGGGCACATTTCCAGACTCCGTGCTGCTACCGAAATAACCACTTTTTAATAAATGCATATGGATGTATACACGGTACATATTATACCAAAATAACGGTTTTTACAAATTTTGTCTGTCTGTCTGTCTATCTGTTTGTTCCGGCTAATCTCTGAAACGGGTGGACCAATTTTAACGGGACTTTCACTGGCAGATAGCTGATGTAATAAGAAGAAACTTAGGATAAAAAAAAGAACCGGCTGTACCGCCACCGATGTCTCCGTAGTTTCTGATTCCCACGATACAAGACTTGTATCTTAGTGTGGGGTCAGAACTATGAAATGAAAATGAAATGAAATTTCTATTTATCTTTATATATATATATTTTTTTTTTATCTACTTATTTATTTATTTAATTGATTGTACATCAATTAATATATATGTCGAAGCGTCGACGCATCCCCACTGTGCGTCCAACGTAGGGTACATACAGCCGCTCGATTGAGAATGATTCATTCTCGCTCGGAACGCCGGACCGAACGGAGCTCTGTATCAAGTTTTTGAAATTACCTCCAGAAGTTTTATTGTCACTATTTAAAAAAAAATCAATAACGCTCAAAACCCTCCGACATATATTATTGTGTAATGGATTTTACGACCTCTCAAATGCACGCCAAACTCTTAAATAGAAAGACTAAGAAGGCTTATAATATTTATTATTTTGTTTAGTTCAACTGCAACCTTCAACTATGTCTTTACGTCGGTTTTATGTCAGACCGTGACTCTACCCCAGTCGTAACAATGTTGTCTAAAGTGTCTAGATCATGTCTCAAAGAGTAGTGATGGCCTCGAGGTTTAGGCGCGCGGTCGAGAATCTCGGCGGTCGCAAATTCTAACCCCAGGCACACATCTCTGACTTTTCGAAGTTATGTATGTATTTACAATGAATTATCACTTACTTTAACGGCGAAGGAAAACATCGTGAGGAAACCTGCATATATAAAACATTCTTAGAAATTTTTAATAGTAGTTCACCAACCCGCATAGGCCAGCGTGGTGGACTAAGGTATAACCCCTCACAGTTGTAGAGGAGGCCCGTGACCAGTAATGGGACGTATATGGGCTGATGGTGATGGTGATGGTGATGTCTCAAATAGTAACTAAAGCATGGTGACCGCAAAATATCATCCTTAGCACAGAATGTCATTTTATGAATATTTATCGCCTACGGTATGACATGACGGCAAATGCTTTTGTTTACATAGCAATAGTATATTATACTTATTTATTTATTTATTTAAACTTCATATACATGTATGTATAAAGGCGGACTTAATGCCATAGGCATTCTCTGCCAGTCTACCTTTGGGGGGTGCAGAGATGGAATCTGGTGGGTGTATACCATAAAGTTTTTCATGTTTTACATAAATAAATGCAACATACATAATATTTATACATAAAAATACATAAATATAAATACAATATTAATATACATATATATATTCTAAGGAAATTCGATCAGAAGTGACTTTTTTTAAAGGAAAATATTATACCTCGTGGACTGCTTCGTGGTCTCGCGGTACAAGTATGTGCCGAGCGATCTAGAGGTCCTGGGTTCGATTCCCGGGTCGGGCAAAGTGTTATTGGGTTTTTCCATTAGGAAATTCTCAGTAGCAGCACGGAGTCTGGAATTGTGCCCGAAAAACGGCAATAGGCTCGCCCCCTATTACGTGGGACTGATACATACTAGGCGAAATGTGGGTGCAGAAATGCACCTCTGCCTACCCCTTCGGGGAATACAGGCGTGAGTTTATGTATGTATGTATGTATGAAAATATTATATACGTTTTTTGTTTGCGTCTATCCATACGACCAAAACAACGCACGCGCAATACTTTAGACAAGGATTTGGGAGGCTTAAGGACGTAGGATAAATAAATGAGATCATGATGGGAGAAACCAGGAGCAGGTAACTGACCGTGAGAATAAACACGATCAGGGACGGAGGTAAGGATTAGGTCAAGCCAGGTATCCTCTCCCTCGATGTTGTGATGAGTAGCTTGCAAAGGGAGGATGTGCAGACTGGCAGACTCAACAAGGTCGAGGAATTTACGTGAACGTGAGGAAGAAGAGGCAAGGAGGTCGGTGTTGAAGTCTCCCATGATGATGTGGTGTGCATAATCTGACCCTAAAGATTCCAGAATTGAGTCAAGACTGGAGAAGTAATCTATAGAGGGAGGACAATATACCACACCGAGTAAGGTTTTGGCTCCCTTGACCCAAACCTCAAGGAAAAGGTATTCAGCGGAATCGGAACACAAGGTGGGAGAAAAGGCTATAACTTTATATGAAAAGGAAGTTTGGAGATAGATAGCCACCCCCCTCTCCTGTCGACTCGATCATTTCGGATTAGAATAAATCCAGGAAGGGGGTAAGCGGCGGAAGGAAGATGAGGTTTGAGCCAGCTCTCAGAAACAAGGACGGCGTGCACGTTAGCGTCGGTGAAAGTTACAGCTAGTTCGTTATAGTGACTAGCTATACTTTGCGCGTTAATGTGACCAACATTAAAAGTAAGGCGATTTTGGGGATTAATTTTTTCACGTATCAGTTCTTTAGTAGTAGCAATTGTCGAGCAGAAGCTGTCATCACTGTGAGTGGGGGAAGCAGATTCATTAGCAGAGTAATAAGAGTCATCGTCAGAGTTCATAATAAATTAATATAAATATCTAAATATATGTACAGTAATGAAAGTAAAATAAAATATATATTATATGTATATTAAGTCGTGATGGCCTCGAGGTTTGGGCACGCGGTCGAGAATCTCGACGGTCGCGGGTTCAAACCCCAGGCACACACCTCTGACTTTTCGAAGTTATGTTTGTATTCACAATGAATTATCACGTACTTTAACGGTGAAGGAAAACATCGTGATGAAACCTGCACACCTAAAAGTTCTTAGAAATTTATTAGGTGTGTAGTCTGCCAACCCGCACTAGGCCAGCGTGGTGGACTAAGGCCTAAACCCTCTCAATGGTAGAGGAGGCCCGTGCCCAGCAGTGGGACGTATATGGGCTGATGATGATGATATTACTATGGCGCAAACAAAAAATATAAGTACACCACTATACCGCGATCAATCATACACTGCGCCACCCGCCAGCTAACACTATTAAATATAAAAAGCAAATTTTACATAAAAAGAAAACGAAATTTAATTTTATCTAATGAGATGAGAAAAAAAAAGACAACAAAAAATTATTGTAAAAAGGAACGTAACATTTATATCACTCAAATGTCAAAAGTGACATAAAAGCAAGAGAGAGAGGGAAATAACAAAATAACAAAAATACAATGAAAATGTGGGTAGAATAGAAAAAAATAGGCAAACAATAACAATTATAAACGGACATAATACGAGTATTTTAGTTGCCTTCTTAAAACATCACGGCTTGCGCGTTTTTAAATCCGAGCGCGATGATTCCGCCGCCCCGTGGTTACTTACGGCCGCCGAAGATAATTCCGCTGCCTTCGGAAACTTAACCATTAAAGAGTTTAGTTCCTCAACGGTAGTGACTTTAATTCGGCTTCCATCCGGAACTTTGATGACAATAATGCCGTCCAGTGTCCGGCAAGATCGCATACTTTGTGCTGCCGACTTTTGCTAAACACAATTTGTCGTGGTTTCGTCAGAAACTCTAATGGACGCGGACGAGCCTTTTAACTTGGACTTGGCCCGCCAAACAGCTGACCTGTGACTTACATTAGTGAACCTAACGAGTATAGGCCGATGGTGCTCTTTGTTCGGCGTTCCAATCCGATGGAAAACTGTGATGGAAGACACTGAGATATCCTTAAGCGACAAGGCACCGTTAACCAACGACAACACGGCCTCAGTACAATTTTCTTTGTCAGCCTCAGGCACTCCGAGGAATAACAGCGCTTTTCGACGATGCCTGGTCTCCAGTGCGTCCACCATATTAACGCACTCCGTAATTTGTTGCCGTAGCAGCCGAAGCATATTAAGCATGAGCTCTCTAAAACTCCGGAACTCCTCTGCAACTCGAGCAACGGTGTCCTTGGCAGTGCCCCCAGTGTGGAGTTGTGCTTCGTTTCGAAAAACTGTCCTGCTGATTTTTCTGTGCACTTTGGATGTCCGCGAGTGTTGACATTGCGAATTTCGTATGCCTCAGGGATTTTTCCTCAAACAAGTGATGAGTGATATGTGTAAGTGCTGGCAGATGGTGCAGAGCACGATCACATATAGTGGCACTAGGTAAGTACATCGCATGAACTGTCTGTACTATTAAATACACTACATTAACTAGCAAATTTCCAATTTTAAAACAGTAATTTTAAATCGTAACAGAAAAACACGTCTACTCGATACACCGACCGCAGAAAGAAAAAACTTATATATTTATAGACAAGCAAGCAAGATACAAGTCTTGTGTTGTGTATGAGAAACCGCGAGGAAATTATCAGATTCGAAAAACTTCATAACATTTTTGGTGTCGTTTTCAAATTTAAGATATATTTTAAATAATTTCGAACAACATACAATCGCACCTGTATTCCCCAAAGGGGTAGGTAGAGGTGCAATTCTGCACCCAAAGTTCGCCAATTGTTTTCCTCTCACGTATTAAATGGCAAGCCTATTGCCGTTTTCGAGCACAACTTCAGACTTTGTGTAGCTATTGAGAAGTTTATAATTGAAAAACCCGATAATTTTATTATAGGTATATATTTTTAAATCATGGCATCACATATATGTACTTATATGAATTTATGCACCTATTCATATCTCTCTGCATCACCCTAAGGTTGACTGGTAGAAAATGCCTTAGGCATTAAGTCCGCCTTTATACATTCATTGCATGTATATAAAGTATAAATAAATAAATAAATAAATAAGACTTTGCCCGAGCTATTAATTAATTAATCAAACTCGAAACATACAGGGTGTATTCAGACCGTGATCGGAAATTAAGGCAGGTAATAGCCACAGTAGAAAGCCATTGGCGTTAAAAAAATCTCGACAAAAAAAAAAAAAAAAAACGTTTTCCTAACAATCATAGATATAAAATGGATGTGGTTGTAATAAAAACGTATTTATTTTTATTTTTATCCGAATTTCTTAAATGTCACGGTGTTTGTAATCACCGCAGCTATTATCTGCCTTAGTCTGAATACGTCATGTTTATATAGCTATTTTTCTAACGGGTTAGGCTGAAATAGTAAGTAAACAGTCACATACATAGTCCCAAGCACACGAAATACGTTTATATCTATATCTATGTAGCTTTTCGTGTTTAAAAAATCACAAGAGAAAATTTTGTCTCGTATATCTGACCGCAGTCTCAAATTATCTGAATTTTTAAAACACGCGGTCTAACATCGCTTTCGAAGTTTGAGCTCTTAGAAATTTTCGCTCTAAGAGAGCAAGAGTGCTCTCAGACAAGAGTGCTTTAGACACTTGCGGTCTCAGGCATTCGCTGTCTCATATTCCTTGTATATCTGACTGATACACGTATTTTGAGAATGACGCTTTCAGACACTCTTGGCCCAAGCACGTCGAAAAAGGTGTTAGAAATTTAAACCTGGGACAGCCTAGTGTCTCGATCCCCGGGACCGTCTCACGCTATTAAATAAATTATGTACTTTATTTTCCTCATTAAACAACCAACAAACTTCCACGGCCGGCAAAAAGAACCGTTCAATTGCTTAAGACAAGTGACCTCACATAATAATTTGATACATCACCAAACAACGAAGATTCAGTTTTTTGTAACCACTTCCGATTCAACGATCAAGATTTTTTACATCATTTTATTGGTTCTGTATATTATTAAAGTTACAATTTAATTTAAAAAATTAAATTGGACGATAATAAAATTAACCTGTTTTTAGTGCAAACTAAAATTTGGTTCGACAACCAAGTTAAACAAAGCGTTCAAAAAGCTCGCCCCAAAATAGGTATATGGGACGTAAATAAACGAAACATAGGTATTTAAATACATATGCAGATACGTATAGCCTCGCGATGTTTTAATTCACCGTTAAATCACGTAAATATACATTGAAAATACAAACATAATTTCAATAAGTCACAATTATGTGCCTGGGATTCGACCCAGGGGCCGGTAAAATAGTGACTTTTCGAAGTTATGTGTGTATTCACAATGAATTATCGCTTAATTTAACGGTGAAGGAAAACATCGTGATGAAACCTGCACACCTAAAAGTTATTAGGAATTTCTTAGGTGTGTAGTCCGCCAACCCGCACTAGGCCAGCGTGGTAGAATAAGGCCTAAACCCTCTGAATTGCAATTTGTAAAATATTCATAAAATAATGTTTAGTGGTTTCCAACCGCGCACCGAACCCCAACAATCGGTAGTTGTATAATAGAATCATTAGTTCTAACAGTTATAAGATAATTACAACGCGGATATCGTAGAAACTAACAATGGCGCCTCGTAAGGAACCAATATTTAATATCTATTTTATTTAGACAAATATCAATTTCTTTGGCTGAGAAAGTTTATGATGTAACTTATCATCGACTTTAGTATAATCGAGTTACTATTTATCAGGGTTTGTGATGGCTTAAAATACAAAATTCTAAAAATTACGTTAACAATTTTATATAAATAATTTAATATAATTAACATCACTTTAAATACTTCGAGGTTTTGGCGCGCGGTCGAGAATTTCGGCGGTCGCAGGTTCAAACCCCAGGCACACACCTCTAACTTTTCGAAGCTATGTGTGTATTCACAATGATTTATCACTTGCTTTAACGGTGAAGGAAAACATCGTGATAAAACCTGCACACCTAAAAGTTCTTAGGAATTTCTTAGGTGTGTAGTCCGCCAACCTGCAATAGGCCAGCGTGGTGGACTAAGGCCTAAACCCTCTCAGTTGTAGAGGAGGCCCGTGCCTAGCAGTGGGACGTATATGGGCTGATGATGATGATGATGATGAAATACGTCGAAAACATAGCATGTGAAATTGTCGCTTCCATAATATATTTTATCGTTACCAAACACTGACACCTTGTATCTCCTTTAATATTCCAGAAAAATCTTTAATTATCCAGAAGTCTCTAGAATTCTTCCTAACGACTCTTCAGACTTCGAAACTTCCGGGAATACAGGCGTGAGTTTATGTATGTATGTTATATTTATATATGTATTTTATAGTAGGTTTAGGAATGTATATAATGCCTGTTGGATACATTCATTTTAAGTGTACAAAATACTGAATTCAATGTATCACTTGAGATCATCACATAATGGTTCGTTTCAACATAAAGCGGTTTAATAATGGACAAAAGCCACTTGTCCGATACAAATTACCACTCCATTGTATGTAGTAAAACACGTTTCATTGACAAGGCTCATACTGATTTTGACGCGTCCTCCAATTCTTCAATACGGGCATAATAATTGGCATTTTAACACGCTTTTATTGATTTGACTTGTATATTGGGGAAGCAGTGATGGCCTCGAGGTTTAGGCGCGCGGTTGAGAATTTCGGCGGTCGCAGGTTCAAACCCCAGGCACACACCTCTGACTTTTCGAAGTTATGTGTGTATTCACAATGAATTAACACTTGCTTTAACGGTGAAGGAAAACATCGTGATAAAACCTACACACCTAAAAGTTCTTAGGAATTTCTTAGGTGTGTAGTCCGCCAACCCGCACTAGGCCAGCGTGGTGGACTAAGGCCTAAACCCTCTCAGTTGTAGAAGGGGCCCGTGCCCAGCAGTGGGACGTATTTGGGCTGACGATGATGATGATATTGGACAATAGGAAGTTATCATCCTCTTGCCATGTTCCCAATTCTATTTGGGGTCAGCGCAGTATGTTTTATCCTTCCAAACATCCCTATCAGTCGTCGTGACTTCATTGACCCCTTTTTCTTTCATATCTTCCCTCACGCACTCCATCCATTTCTTCTTTGGTCTTCTTCTGCTTGTCCATCCTTCAACTGTCATACTCATTACTTTTTTACCTACATATGCTTCATCTTGATGAAACCTGCACACCTAAACGATCTTAGGAATTTCTTAGGTGTGTAGTCCGCCCACACTAGGCCAGCGTGGTGGACTAAAGCCCAGACCCTCTCACTGGTAGAGGAGGCCCGTGCCCAGCAGTGGGACGTATAGAAATAAATAAATACAGATACACCCAACAGTCATATACATAGTTCTGACCCCACATTAAAATACGAGTCTTGTGTCGTGGGAATCAAAAAATACGAAAGACTTTTCGGTCTCACAAACACCCAGACCCGAAACAAATATTTGTGGATCACTCAAACATTTGTCTCGGTGCGGGGATCGAACTCGCGGCCTCTCGTTTCGCAAGCTGGTGTCTAACCAACTGCGCCACGGGGCTGTCAATGATGATGATGATGCTTCATCTCATCTCATAACATGTCCATACCACGACAAACGGTTTCCTTTCAGCTTATCTATCACAGGAGCCTCATTTAAATTTGTTCTAACGTATTCATTCCTCTTTCTGTCAAATAGGGAATAGGAACTATGGGTAAATATACTTTTATGTGACTTTATAGGTACATGTAGATTCTACTTTATACAATAAGCGTGACACACTACCTACATATATCATATTGTAAATTAATTTGTACTGTAAACAAACTTGATTTGAAAAGAGCAATACTAGAGTTACTTGCCCGTTCTTCTCTAGTGATGACTGCCTTCTAAACTGGGCGGTATTTGAAATGAATGAATCTAAGTGATGTATTTGACATTTTATAGATATTTTATTGAATATTCATAACATTGAAATATTTAGTTATGAATTTTCAATAGCAATACAGAGTCTAGAAATGTGCCCCATGTGACAAAAAATGGGGGTCCACAATCGTAAGCATCCATGGGGGTCCATGAAAATTTATTTGGTTTCGAACAACTAAGTACTTGCCTTAACTTCTCCTATCAATATAGGCAGATAATATTTTAAGAAGCCCAGCGACTGTTACTTACAAAAACTTGCATATTCCATAATCAGTTCAACGCGAGTTGTTATTTTTTTTGTAGATTTGGAAATAGGTACTAATGTAGTCGCAGGGGGTCAACCGGATCCATTAAAATTTTGAAAGTGGTCTATGAAACAAAAGAGTTTGGGAACCTCTGGTTTAAATGTTGGATCTAAAGGTCGTGGACTCAATTTTCGCGGCGATAATGTAGGTTTTCTCTTTGGCTCTGTAAATGTGTGACTTAAACCACATCGAAACGTCCTTACAAACACATCACTGCCTGACCATCAAGGACTTCATGTTTGAGATAGAATACTTCAAAAATATCACAAACAAACGCATTGCCCAATCCACGATACAGGGGCACGCTAACCCGCTAACATTTGCGAGTTATTCGCCATAAGTGCAAATCATCCGCCGTTTCCCATACAAGCGGTAATGCACGTTCGCGGCAATTTAACATGATTTACACACTTGAATCATGTACAATTCAAAATTTTGGCCCTCTGTTAACGTGTCAAAATTGACATTTGATTTCGTGGTATCGGAGCCGAAACTTGTCCTTATTTGGAGGGCGTAAATCATTGTGAAGACTTGAGACCTAAAATGTTTTGTTTGTGGAAACTATATTGGAAAAGCTGGGTTTATCTATGTAATTTCATAGAGTCCCACAGCTGGACACTGGATTCTACAGCTAAAAGAGGTTAGGGCTTAGTCTAATGCGGGTTGACGGATGTCACACGCCAAGAAGTGAAATGAAGTACTTTTAGGTGTGCAAATTTCCTCGCAATCTTTTCACACACAAATTCGGATTTTCAGAGATATGAACTTTGATTTTCACCCTGTGACAGCTGAGATTTTGTTTCTAAAAAGTAGGTTTAATCCATGACACCGAAACCAAAAAATAAACTATGCTCCTATTAATGAAAGATATTTTTTCATAATATTTGTATGTAAAGGGAATCTTCGTTGTTTTAACTCACCTGCCTACACCATAAAAATTACAGTCGCGTAAATATATACGCGTATATATAGTAGAAAGGTGGCGGGTAGCGGATGGATGAGGGCTGCTCAAGACCGGGATGGTTGGCGCCTACTTGGGGAGGCCTTCGTTCAGCAGTGCACGGCGATAGGCTGAATATATACATATATAAATATATATGAGCATATTTTAATAACTGCCTCATGGTCTCGCGGTACAAGTATGTGCCGTGCGATCTAGAGGTCCTGGGTTCGATTCCCGGGTCGGGCAAAGTGTTATTAGGTTTTCCATTAGGAAATTCTCAGTAGCAGCACGGAGTCTGGAAATTTGCCCGAAAAACGGAAATAAGCTCGCCACCTATTACGTGGGACTGATACATACCTGGCGAAATGTGGGTGTAGAAATGCACCTCTGCCTACCCCATCAGGGAATACAGGCGTGAGTTTATGTAATGTATGTTATATGTAAAGGGAATCTTTGTTGTTTTATCACACCTCTATCTACACTATGAAACGCTACTTAATCTGAGGGTGACTTATATTTAAGTGGCTGTTATAATTTAAGCGGTAAACTGAGACATCATTTATCAGTTTAAGACTGTGATTGACTAATGCCCACTAAAATTTCCATAAATGGCAACATTACCACAAAAAGTTCTTTTACATGACATTTTTAAGTATATACCGCTTAAATTATAACAGCCACATAAATATAAGTCGCCCTCAGATTAAGTAGCGTTTCAGTACTCGGCCAATAGTAGCGTAATTATATGAGTATGTCTTAACAGAGTCATGTTACCGATCTATTTCTACGGAACCCAAAAATTCGGCGCGAGATCCCAAGCCAAGAATTACACAGTTAACCTTTCGTATGCTTCTTTACAAGTTATTGTCGGTTGTAAATCATGAACAATCGATTACAGTACATCGGCAGACATTTATAACACATTAAGATCATTAGGAATTATCTTGCGCGGTTCAAGGTTCAAACTAATTAGGGTAGAAAGCGGATCGAGTGTGTGTACGCGACCTCACGGCACTTTTATAATGTTAGTCTACGTTGTTAACTAGGATTGTTTTAGTCAAATATATAATATTATGTTAAATATTTTATACAGGATTTATTCAGACCGCGATCGGAAACTAAGACAAATAATAGCTGCGGTGATTACAAACACCGTGACATTAAAAAAATCCCGACAATTTAAAAAAAAATACGTTTTCCTTACAACCACATCGGGCCGTCCCGTGACTTTTCGGCCAGTTCTTTCAAGAATTCCTCGAATTATTTTCTTTTCAATATACGCTATAAGTCGTGATGGCCTCGAGGTTTGGGCACCCGGTCGAGAATCTCTACGGTCGCGGGTTCAAACCCCAGGCACACACCTCTGACTTTTCGAAGTTATGTGTGTATTCACAATGAATTATCACGTACTTTAACGGTGAAGGAAAACATCGTGATGAAACCTGCACACCTAAAAAAGTCTTAGGAATTTCTTAGGTGTGTAGTCCGCCAACCCGCACTAGGCCAGCGTGGTGGACTAAGGCCTAAACCCTCTCAATGGTAGAGGAGGCCCGTGCCCAGCAGTGGGACGTATATGGGCTGATGATGATGATGATGATGATACGCTATGATACATATTAATGTTATTTAATTTACCTTCATGTTTATATTTAATATCTATAATTGTTAGGAAAACGTCATTTTTTTTTTTTTTTTTTTTAACGACACGGATTTGTAATCACCGTAGCTATTACCTGCCTTAGTTTCCGATCACGGTCTGAATACACCCTGTATAGCTAAACCGACATCACAGCTAAATTAGACACAACTGAAAGCTATTTCGTTCGGAGAATATATCGGAGTTTCTATTCACCCTCAGCCCATACACGTCCCACTGCTGGGCACGGGCCTCCTCTTCAACTAAGAGGGTTTAGGCCTTAGTCCACCACGCTGGATTAGTCCGGGTTGGCGGACTAAGCCTAAGAAGTTCTTAAGAACTTTTAGGTGTGCAGGTTTCATCACGATGTTTTCCTTCACTGTTAAAGTACGTGATAATTCATTGTGACACACATAACTTGGAAGGTAGAGGTGTGTGCCTGGTCTAAATATTAACATACAAACTCCCTTTTCATATTAAGTCACGTCAATGTCAAAATAACCTTCTTATACATATCTAAGATCACAAACGCGTAGAGTAACGTGGCGTGCATTTAGCATGCCGCATCTTATGTCTTTGATACGCCGGTAATGTCGAATTTGCTAATCCATTATTGATAATGTTTCGTCACGCACTACTTATCGGAAAGTTAGAGCAATGATCGTTAATATGAGGCTGAGGTTATATTATGTAATGCATTGTTAGCATTTTGAGAGTATGAGTTACTGTTACGAAATTGCGTTATGACGATAATTTAATCATCATTATCAGCCTATATACGTCCCACTGCTGGGCACAGGCCTCCTCTATAACTGAGAGGGTTTAGGCCTTAGTCCACCACGCTGGCCTAGTGCGGGTTAGCGGACTACACACCTAAGAATTCCTAACAACATTTAGGTGTGCAGGTTTCATCGCGATGTTTTCCTTCGCCGTTAAAGCAAGTGATATTCATTGTAAATACACACTTAACTTGGAAAAGTCAGAGGTGTGTGCTAGAGGTTTGAACCCGCGACCGTTGAGATTCTCAACCGCGCGCATATACCTCGAGGCAATCACTACTTTATTGCGACTGTTGGGTTTATATATTTATTTAGAAGTTTAAGCGTAGCGTGCAACTAGTAATAAGTAGCATTTAATACATATCCTGTTCGGATTTGTGTGGTTGCGAGGTCGTGAAGTCTCTCGTAGTTTCTGATACCCACGACACAATTAGTTTATCACATAAACAGTGCGGGACTCGAAGGCGAACCTCTCGTTTCACAAGCCAACATCCCGCAAGCCTTCTAACAAACACTTGCCTTTAACCACAAGGTGCGTAAGTTGTCCTATGATCTCACACCATCACACAAACATCAGCCCATATACGTCCCACTACTGAGCACGAGCCTTCTCTACAACCAGAGGGTTTAGGCCTTAGTCCACCACGCTGGGCTAGTGCGGGTTGGCGGACTACACACCTAAGAAATTCCTAACAACTTTTAGGTGTGCAGGTTTCATCACGATGTTTTCCTTCACCGTTAAAGCAAGTGATAATACATTGTGAATACACACATAACTTCGTAAAGTCAGAGGTGTGTGCCTGGGGTTTGAACCCTCGACCGCGTGCCTAAACCTCGAGGTCATCACTGCCTACTAACAAAAACCTGACTTGAACCACAAGGTGCGTAAGTTGTCCTATGATCCCACACTCGTCTCAAAACATTCATCACACGCACAATAACACAGTTATGGCAATATGATAATGACATCACATGCACGTCCGGCATTGTCAGAACAGCATTCCCGCACAAATTCCATTTAATATACAATCGTATAAATATAGCGCTTATTTACGCAGAAACCACTAGATGGACCACATATCTTCTTATATATTTATAACTCAAAGGTGACTGACTGACTGACTGACTGACATAGTGATCTATCAACGCACAGCCCAAACCATTGGACGGATCAGGCTGAAATTTGGCATGCAGGTAGATGTTATGACGTAGGCATCCGCTAAGAAAGGATTTTGATTAATTCTACCCCCAAGGAGATAAAATAGAGGATGAAAGTTTGTATGAAACTTTGTCAATTTTAAACCGATCGCGCTGAGACTTTGCATGCATAAAGCTACTATGAAGTAGGCCAACCCTGTAATCTACGCGAACGGAGTCGCGAGCAAAAGCTAGTGGTTTCATAAATTCGTACCTACTGCTGGTAAATCTCTTGATGGTTTTGTTCATAAACTTACAGTGACTGTCATTAATGTCATTTAGTCGAGTTTTATACCAGGATATGATATTTTTGCGAGAAAGTTGTGAAGCTGCCTTTCTAGTGTCACGGAGATGACTAGGAATAATATTATAGTACTTAGGTCGTGATAGGCAGTGGCGTTACTTCCATTGAAGCCCAAAAGCCCAGTTTGCCTTTTAAAATTCCAAATAGTAATTTTTAAGCTTGAAATCTTTATTTAACTAAATCAATTTGTTAAATAAAGACCTCATAATAAGCAAATATAAACTAGATATTACACAATGCAACGCAGAAAAATCATGGCATATGCATCAAAATTTCTGCTATCATAAAATTTAAGGGCGCAGTTCAAAAAAATATTAATTTTGACGTTTTCCTAACAACCACATTTTATACCTATGGTTGTTAGGAAATCTTCAAAACTTTTATTTTTTGTCGGGATTTTCTTTCGGAGAGAGACATAGCTCTATTACTCACAAACGGACTCACCGAGTTTTATATATCTATTTAGATATAACAAATTAATTATGTATTTATTAATTAAATGTAGATGTTACATGAATTAATTGTTTTCCCTGTATTTATCTCGGTGAGGGGTTGACGGATGGTCCAGAACAAGTTTCACAACACAACATGTAATAAATAACGCTTGACCATTTAAAAACATGTTGGAACGTACGTAGTATGCTTATTTGCATGCCGTCACGCTTCGTCCCTGAAGTGTAGGCAGAGAGCACGCAACTAATGAAATAAACAAGTGCATCATATTAATACATACATACATAACCTCACGCCTGTATTCCCCGAAAGGGTAGACAGAGATGCATTTCTGCACACACATTTCTCCAGGTATGTAAAATAAATAATAATAATAATAAATACACCCAATACGAGAGATTTTTCGCTCTCACATACACCCAGACCCGAAACAAATATTTGTGGGTCACACAAACATTTGTCTCGGTGCGGGGATCGAACCCGCGGCCTCTCGTTTCGCAAGCTGGTGTCTAGCCAACTGCGCCACGGGGATGTATCAATCCCACGTAATAGGGGGCGAGCCTATTGCCACTTTTCGGGCACATTTCCTGACTCTGAGCTACAGAGAATTTCCTAATGGAAAAACCTGATAACACTGCCCGACCTAGGGCTTCTAGACCCCACATACTTGTACCGCGAGACCAATAGTTCCAAGTTTAATTATAACGTAAAAAGCAGTGTGGAAATGTTAATCAAACGCAGACATTAGTGTAATGACGAGTAATGGTACCGAACTACAAGTCGTTGCGAGTTGCAACCGCAGTTCTAGTATTTTGTAACACATTTTTAATGACGAGTACAGTTGCGGCCGCGATTAATCTGTACATCTATACAAAATAAATAAAATTGTAGTGTCTGTTTGTAATAATGAAATAAACGCTTTTTAATAAATGCATAGGGTACATATAACAAAATAACGTTTTTTACAATTTTTGTCTGTCTGTCGGTTTCGGCTAATCTCTCAAACGGGTGGACCGATTTTGACGGGACTTTTATGGGCAGGTAGCTGATGTAATAAGAAGTAACATAGGCTAAAAAAACTTATTTTTTTTTAAAGAATCGACTGTTAGGCGGAACGAAGTTCGCCGGGTCAGCTACTGTACTTATAAATAAACACGGGCTAAATTAGTTGTATTTATTAGTAGGCTTCATCATCATCAGCCAATACGTCACACTGCTGGGCACGGGCCTCCTCTACAACTGAGAGGGGTTAGGCTTTAGTCCACTTATCACATTCAATTCCGGATATTCCAAGACAAAGTTTTAAAAATTTGCTTAATTCTAAAGGACAGTGAAAGCATGAAATATTCGAATTATTTACATTTCACATTCAATTATATGCAGAAACGGCTAATGCGGTACTAAAATAACATGATCAAAACTGAGAAATCATCTTCACAATAAATTTTAAAGGAATACAATTCTCAAAGTTACTACTAATTTAAATAAATAAATACATCCAACAGTCACATACATAGTGCTAACCCCGCACTAAGATACAAGTCCTGTGTCGTGGGTATTAGAAACTACGAGAGATTTTTCGGTCTCCCAAACACCTAGACCAATACTTTCGATCAGACAAACATATTTTGTCTCGGTGTGAGGATCAAACCCGTGGCCTTTCGTTTCACAAGCTGTTATCTAGCAAACCGCGCCATGAGGCTGTCAAAATTTGATCGGATTGTTTTACGTGTAATGATACCTACATTTTAAAACCACATATATTTAAATGATTTAAACATATATTACCTACGGCTGCTTCCTCGAAGGTTTCAGTAAAAATATATTTTACCCTCACTTTTCAAAATAGAAAATCATCATCATCATCCGCCCACTTACGTCCCACTGCTGGGCCCGAGCCTCCGTTACAATTGAGAGGCCTTTAGTTACGCCTGTCGCGTGGCCTAAAATACAGCAGGCAAAACGGGTGAGCATTTTTTTCTATTTTTTTATTTGATATCATTTTTTGTATACTTTACAAGGTAATATAACATAAATGACATACAAATATCTGGTTAAATAAAGTGTTTTACAATTCAAAATATGGTATGCAGTGGCAGTACTACCATAGAAGCCCAAAAGCCCAGCTTACCTTACAAAATTCCGAATATTAATCTATAAGCTTAAGATTTGACAGCCCCGTGGCGCAGTTGGCTAGATACCAGGTTACGAAACGAGAGGCCGCGGGTTCGATTCCCGCACCGAGACAAATGTTTGTGTGATCCAAAAGTATTTGTTTCGGGTGTGGGTGTTTGTGAGACCGAAAAGTCTCTCGTAGTTTCTGATATCCACGACACAAGACTTGTATCTTAGTGTGGGGTCAGAACTATGTATGTGACTGTTGGGTGTATTTATTTATTATAATTTAAGCTTTAAATCTTTATTTAACAAAAGCAATTTGAAATATAAAAGAGAATATCCAACCCCACAATAAACAATTATGAACTAGACATTACACAATTAATGTGTAACGCTTTTGTGCTTCTATGGAAGTACTGCCACTGATGGTATGCCCTATTTTCTGTCCGAAAGTGTAATTCACAGGTCGCATCGAACCTTGCTTAATATTAAATTCATATGTTTTCAGAAGTAATATCGATTTGATAGCAAAAAATAGAATTAATTGTGGCTCAGTAAATACAGATCCACATTAGCGAACCAAATGATTTATGTACTTATGTTTGTTACTTAAACTTTGAGTTAAAGAGGTTGTTGGAGATTACAATTTGCAATTGGTGGGTATAGGCTTCAAGGAAAATGCGAAGTTTATTGAGTTATCACCTCAGCGGTCGTGGTTCGAATCCTAGACGCTACTATGGGGCAATACCTTATCATGTAATTTTAACTCCGATTGTCTGCAGCATAATTTATAGCGTTATAGTCTGGAGTTTGATTTCCGGTTAGGAAACAGTGATACAAGGCTTTCCTTTTGAAAGTTCCTAATATGTGCTCAGTAAACAGTAAAATGATGAAACCTGCACACCTAAAAGTTCTTAGGAATTTCTTAGGTGTGTAGTCCGCCAACCCGCACTAGGCCATCGTAATGGACTAAGGCCTAAACTCTTTCAGTTGTAGAGGAGGCCCGTGCCCAGCAGTGGGACGTATATGGACTGATGATGATGATGAAACAGTAAAATTAGTTACTAGCGAAACATATTATTGAACACCTCTGCCTACCTTCGTAAAGACACAAGCAAAATAGTAAAGAAAAAAATCACGAATTTTTAGAATAATGAAACCATCTTCAACTTTATTAATAACTAGCTGACCCGGCGAACTTCGCTCCGCCTAACAGTCGCTTCTTTAATTTTTTATTATGATACCAACTTAATTTCATTTTTTTCTAAAGTAAAAGAATTTTTCTAAGTCAAGTAAAGTTAAGTAGTTAAGCCTAAGTTACTCCTTATTACATCAGCTATCTGTCAGTGAAAGTCCCGTTAAAATTGGTCCACCCGTTTCAGAGATTAGCCGGAACAAACAGACAGACAAAAATTGTAAAAAACGTTATTTTGGTATATGTACCGTGTATACATCCATATGCATTTATTAAAAAGCGGTTATTTCAATGTTACAAACAGACACTCCAATTTTATTTATTTGTATAGATAGATAAATAGGTCACAAAAATAACAAACAAGATCTTCCAAAATGGATCATGGTAATGACCTCCGCTGAAGAATGTTGAACGTGCACCGTTTCGGAATCGAACTGGTGATATCAGCGGCATTGAGCTGTCAATGGTGCATGCGCGCGGTAATGTGGACCATTGTTACACGAACTAACAACATTTGTCAGCGATATTTGTTTGTAAGCCGTTTTCATACGAAATATTGGTAATTATTAAAATTTACTGAAAAAGGGCAATATAAAGAGTCCTCGAAACCGACGAGCATGCATGAAGAGGATAATGTCAGTGGAGGAAGCGAAAGAGGTGTGTTTGGACCGTGGCATTTGGCGCTCTATAGTCTCTGCCTACCCTAACGGGAGACAGGCGTGAGTTTATGTATGTATGTATTACCACGCACAACAGGGCTAGTTTAACCCGTAGGTTTTTGTGAAGGGAGAAGCTACAGGTTCGATCCCCTTAAAAAGACCTAAGTAATGATGGCCTTGAGGTTTAGACGCGGTAGAGAATCTCGGCGGTCGCGGGTTCAAATGAAAAAAATGTTGAACTCGCGACAGATCACGTGACCCTGATCGAAAATGCGTAAGACGTTTGCTGTCATGCGTCGTTGTCGCTTTGTCATGTTTGTGTACGATAGCGCAATAAATATTTTATCTTACCACAGTTATAGTCCTTTTATACTGATAAATAAAGCAACTTAAAATAATAATAATAAGATATTATGTATTTCTTGATGAAAACTAAAAATAAATTATAAAAAAACCGTAAATATTTTTGTACAAATTATATAAAATGAACCATAGTTGAATTATAATGTAATAATAAAAGATTTTTCTTTTCTGTATTGACTTGTCATAAGTGCTATTTGATTGCCTACGTGACCAAATAAAGCAATTTCATTTCAATTTCATTTCATTTCATTTCAATTCGTGCGAAATGATTCCCAAACCATTCCAAAATATTCAAAAATGCACAACGTTAATGTTGAAGTTTTCATATCTGCCGACACTCCCGGAGTACCACCGGTGTTTTTTGGTTCCAACGATTTAGGCAACCAGCAGTGATGGCCTCGAGGTTTAGGCGCGTGGTCGAGAATTTCGGCGGTCGCAGGTTCAAACCCCAGGCACACACCTCTGATTTTTCTAAATTATGTGTGTATTCACAATGAATTATCACTTGCTTTAACGGTGAAGGAAAACATCGTGATAAAACCTGCACACCTAAAAGTTCTTAGTAATTTCTTAGGTGTGTAGTCCGCCAACCCGCACTAGGCCAGCGTGGTGGACTAAGGCCTAAACCCTCTCAATGGTAGAGGAGGCCCGTGCCCAGCAGTGGGACGTATATGGGCTGATGATGAGGCAACCATTATTATTCGTATGAAATCGTACCATCAGTTTGGCCCGAAGGCGTCATTCCTCAATAATCATCATTAGTGTTAACAAAATAAGTGGTGAGTACCTCACATTGCCGTGAGAACGTCTGTTGCGTCACACTGGGAGCCTCGGGCCAATTCCACATCATATTCATTCAATTAACTACTAGATTTGGGAAGAAAGGGCCGCAAATCATATTTATTCAATACACTTTATTGTACACCATACAATAATAATAAAAATCGTGATGGCCTCGAGGTTTAGGCGCGCGGTCGAGAATTTCGGCGGTCGCAGGTTCAAACCCCAGGCACACACCTCTGACTTTTGGAAGATATGTGTGTATTCACAATGAATTATCACTTGCTTTAACGGTGAAGGAAAACATCGTGATGAAACCTGCAAACCTAAAAGTTCTTAGGAATTTCTTAGGTGTGTAGTCCGCCAACCCGCACTAGGCCACTAAGGCCTAAACCCTCTCAGTTGTAGAGGAGGCCCGTGCCCAGCAGTGGGACGTATTTGGGCTGATGATGAATAATAAGTATTCTTAAACCCTGTAAATGTTTTTGGAGCGGATAAGTCATTGTCAATACACCTTGGATTATCAGTATAAAAACGCTGATATAGATACCAGACTTGACCGCCTCATGTCATGTAATGACGCTTATTTATTTACTGAACGAACCAGTGTAATGACATGCATGACACAATCATCTGGGGCTAATATGATTTTGAATTTAATTTATTATTATGTCACTAATGGACGGCGTTGTGCCGAGTGTGTGCGAAAGATCATCGGAACGGCTTTTTAAATTGAGTTATAAAAGACACATACATACATATACTCACGCCTGTATTCCCCGAAGGGGTAGGCAGAGGTGCATTTCTGCACCCACATTTCGCCAGGTATGTATCAGTCCCACGTAATAGGGGGCGAGCCTATTGCCGTTATTCGGGCACATTCCCAGACTCCGTGCTGTTACCGAGAATTTCCTAATGGAAAAACCCAATAACACTTTGCCCGACCCGGGAATCGAACCCAGGTCCTCTAGATCGCACGGCACATACTTGTAAATTGAGTTATAAAAGAATTGATTAATAAAAAGCATGTTGGTGTTTCTATTATAGACTAGAATTGTTTCTCAAGCTATGGATCTGGAGATTTGGTTCGAGTTCAAGGAATAATGAAAAAAGAGCAGTACAAATTGATTCTGGAACAAAATGCTATTCTTTCCGGATTGCGGCTAATCGGAAAGGATTTATTTATAACAGGGTAATGATTCAAAGCAAAGCTCAAAATTATGCAGGGGCGATTTAGAGTAGAAAGAAACAGATGAATTGTTAAAAAACATGGTGTGACCGCCTTAAAGCCCAGATCTCAACTAAAGTGAACTTTTATGGATAGAGCTCGACAGAAATGTCCGCAATCGCTGTCCATCCTCACAAGAAGACCTGTGGAAGACGTTAAAAGAAAGCTGAGATAACATTTTTTCATATAAAATCGATAAATTGATCGCTCGTATGCCTAGACTTATGAAAAACGTTTTAAAATGCAAAGGAGAGCTTTTTGACGAGAAATCGATTTAAAATATTAAAGACTTTTTAAACATCAATGATTTATATTTCTAGAAACATTTGACGTATTTGTAATTATGAATGTGTATTTTATTTGTAAATTAAACCGCTTGTTTTATACCTCGTGACTGCCTGTACTCGTGGTCTCGCGGTACAAGTATGTGCCGTGCGATCTAGAGGTCCTGGGTTCGATTCCCGGGTCGGGCAAAGTGTTATTGTGTTTTTCCATTAGGAAATTCTCGGTAACAGCACGGAGTCTGGAAATGTGCCCAAAAACGGCAATAGGCTCGCCACCTATTACGTGGGACTGATACATACCTGGCGAAATGTGGGTGCAGTAATACACCTCTGCCTACCCCTTCGGGGAATACAGGCGTGAGTTTATTTATGTATGTATGTGTTTTATACCTTTATATTGTTTTGAGTTTTATTCAATTTTCCTTCTTTAACTAAGGTGGTCTTAAACTTTTGACCGACAGTGTATGTGTGTGGCTATTTGGTATAATAATTAATTATTAATTGTAACTAATTGCCTTTACAAATATCCCATCCTGTGCTTATTCTGTGTCAGTACTGCATTAAGCGATCCCTGTACGGTTGCCCAGTGGCCCCACGTCCTAGACCCCGCCGTACGGGCGCAAAAACAATGTAATTTTGATCATTTTACTTAATTATACACTACAGACAGACCTATTGAGTTATTGTGGAAAAAATCGCTATGGGAACCGAGAATCGAATGCTTATTAGCATACGAGGAACGGCGAATATGCGGTACGTGGTGACACAGTTTCTATCAAAATATAATTTAATACATACATACACACGCCTGTATTCCCCGAAGGGGTAGGCAGGGGTGCATTTCCCACCCAGGTTTTGTAGCCTTTGTAGCCTATTGCCGTTTTTCGGGCACAATTCCAGACTCCGTACTGCTACTGAGAATTTCCTAATGGAAAAACCCAATAACACTGCCGGACCCGGGAATCGAACCCAGGACCTCTAGATCGCACGGCACATACTTGTGCCGCGAGACAACGCGTCAGTCAAAATATTATTTCTTAATTAAATAGTATGTACGTATGTCATCATCAATCCATATACGTCCCACTGCTGGGCACGGGCCTCCTCTACAACTGAGAGGGTTTACACTTTAGTCTACCACGCTGGCTAGTGCGTTTGGCGGACTACACACCTAAGAAATTCCTAAGAATTTAGGTTTTCACAGGATGTTTTCCATCACCTTTAAAGTACGTAAGTATATACTTCAAAAAAATCAAAATTTTCTATTTTTGTCGTCATTTTTTCAACCTCAATGTTTTTGTAATGACCTAACTACTGCCTCGTGGTCTCGCGGTACTAGTATGTGCCGTGCGATCTAGAGGTCCTGGGTTCGATTCCCGAGTCGGGCAAAGTTTTTCCATTAGGAAATTCTCAGTAGCAGCCCGGAGTCTGGAAATGTGCCCGAGAAACGGCAATAGGCTCGCCCCCTATTACGTGGGACTGATACATACCTGGCGAAATGTGGGTGCAGTAATGCACCTCTGCCTACCCCTTCGGGGAATACAGGCGTGAGATTATGTATGTATGTATGCTAACTATTGCCTGTCTTTGTTTCGTTCACTGTCTTTTTACACCTTGTATAATAGTGAAAGTGTGAACTGAAATTAAATTCAATCGACTTAAAAGTTCAACGCCATTTAAATATATTATTATAGTTGTTTTAACACCTTGTTATTAAGATTATTGCTACTGTTACGAAATATTTTATATTGTAATTGTAGTAATAATAAGTATTGCAAAGCAGTGATGGCGAGGTTTAGGCACGCGGTCGAGAATTTCGGCAGTCGCAGGTTCTAACCCCAGGCACACACCTCGGACTTTTCGGAGTTATGTGTGTTTTCACAATGAATTATCACTTGCTTTAACGGTGAAGGAAAACGTCGTGATAAAACCTGCGCACCTAAAAAGTTCTTAGGAATTTCTTAGGTGTGTAGTCCGCCAACCCACACTAGGCCAGCGTGGTGGACTAAGGCCTAAAACCCTCTCAGTTGTAGAGGAGGCCCGTGCCCAGCAGTGGGACGTATTTGGGCTGATGATGAATAATAAGTATTAATTTCCTCAGCAAATGTTTTTGGAGCGGAAATTGGAATACAGCTTTGGTAGCTCACGTGGCGTAGTTGGTTGAACAATAGCTCGTAGTTAAAGTCAACGGGTTTGATTACCATATATAGACCGTTAAATAATAGCACATAAATATAAGTCAAGAGGTAATATGAGAGTAATTTATATGTCTGTTACGCTTTCACGCCTAAACCATTTGACCGATTTTAATGATTTTTGGTATGGATATAAAGGGGACGCTGTGGAGTAAAATAGTCTACAACTTATTTTCTTTTTGAACCCAACGCTATAGTCTACGCGGACGGAGTCGCGGGCAATAGCTAGTGTATGAAGAGACCGCCTCATGGTCTCGCGGCACAAGTATGTACCGTGCGATCTAGAGGTCCTGGGTTCGATTCTCGGGTCGGGCAGAGTTATTGGGTTTTCCATTAGAAAATTCTCAGTAGCAGCACGTAGTCTGGAATTGTGCCCGAAAAACGGCAATAGGCTCGCCTCATATTACGTGGGACTGATACATACCTGGCGAAATGTGGGTGCAGAAATACCCCTTGGGGGAATACAGGTGTGAAGTTATGTATGTAAGAAATGATAAAGAATATCCAACAGGTGAAATAGTCCGCAGTATGTAAACAGGTATTTTGTAACCCAATGAATACGGTCTACCCACACGTATGCGCCATTGTTTTAGCGCAGCGTTAGCGCACTAAGCTGTGGACTTGGGCAATTGAGTGAAACATTTTTTAAATAAATAAATACACCTCCAGTACATCTAACGGTTGGCTGGAAGAAATCGCCGATAGCGATAAGGCCGCCATTTGTGACACTACCTTATTGAAATGTAACCTATGTTGTTCCTATATGGTGGACAATAAAGCATAATTAATAAAGAATAAATTATATACACCCAATAGTCCCATACTTAGTTCTGACTCCACACTAACATACAAGTCTTGTGTCGTGTATCAGAAGCTACGAAAGACTTTTCGGTCTCACAAACACCCAGATCCGAAACAAATATTTGTCGAAGGGGTAGGCAGAAGTGCATTTCTGCACCCACATTTCGCCAGTATTGTATTAGTCCCACATAATAGGGGGCGAGCCTATTGCCGTTTTTTGGGCACAATTCCAGACTCCGGGCTGCTACTGAGAATATCCTAATGGAAAAACCTAATAACACTCTGCCCGACCCGGGAATCGAACCCAGGATCTCTAGATCGCACGGTACATACTTGTACCGCGAGACCACGAGGCAGTCACGCATCCTAGAACTAACACCATATTAATATCCACAGAATCACCATTTTTATTAGTTTTCATCATAAATGACATCTAAATACAACCCAAACCCATTTACTTAACTTTGTATACCTTATTGTAAGTATGTACAAAATAAAATATTATTAGTCATACATTGAAGGCACCAACACGATTCAAAAAAGAGTCTGAGGTCGTTTCGATCATGCCACAGATTATACGACCTTGACAAAGTCCTCTGACTTCATTCATGTGCAAATTCGAGTAAATATGGAATTGCGTTTGGCTGTCGTGATCCCTTTACATACATATGTTCGGGAGGTAAAAAGTTCAAATTCAAGGTCAGGAAAATGTTATTCGGTTTTAAGTACGGAGTTTGGAAATGTGCCTCAAAAACGGAGACATGCTCTTTATCAGTTAAGTAAGACTGAGTTCGCAAGAGGTAGAAATACAGATATATAATTTATTTGTATTTTTTTTAAGTATTTTTAAACACACCCAACAGTCGCATATAGCTCTGACCCCACACTAAGAAATAAGGCCTGTGTCGTGGGTATCAGAAACTACGAGAGACTTTTCGCCCTCACAAACACCCAGACCCAAAACAAATTTTTGTGGATCACAGGAACATTTGTCTCGGTGCGAGGATCGATCCCGCTCTCTCGTTTCGCAAGATGGTGTCTAGTTAACTGCGCCACTGGTTTATCAAACAGTTTGAAGTAAACACACACAGTCACTCGGCTTTTGTCTCTAAATCCTATCCTATCCTCCGATATAGAAATTAAATCCTTCACCCTCTTATCAACAGCTGTATTTTAATCTAATCTAAACCGCGCCTTTTTCCTTTACTAGAACATTTTCAGACTCCGTGCTATTTAGAATTTCCTCACGTCACTACTCAGTATCAACCAAACCCTATACCTATCATTTGCATGCCGCATACCTAAATATGCATATATAGTCGTGATGGCCTCGAGGTTTAGACACTCGGTCGAGAATCTCGACGGTCGCGGGTTCAAACTCCAGGCACACACCTCTGACTTTTTGAAGTTATGTGTGTATTCTCAATGAATTATCGCGTACTTTAACGGTGAAGGAAAACATCGTGATGAAACCTGCACACCTAAAAAGTTTTTATGAATTTCTTAGGTGTGTAGTCCGCCAACCCGCACTAGGCCAGCGTGGTGGACTAAGGCCTAAACCTCTCAATGGTAGAGGAGGCCCGTGCCCATATCATACCTACATATCATCATCATCATCATCAGCCTCTTTTATGTGCACTGCTGGACATAGGCCTCTCCTATGGCACGCGACTGGGCTCGATCTTCGGCCTTCCTCCATATACATTTCATAATTCCAAAATGAACCTCACATTTCGAACACCCATTGCATCGACGGTCAACTAACGCTCCGCGGGTCAAATATACAACAGTTTCGAATTACGCTGTCATTCTGACAGGTATCTGTCACTTTGACATATCTGTCAGTATGAAGACATTTTTGCATCACATCTGTCCCCTATCACGCACGACAATGGATGTACAATTGACAAGTAAGGCAATTATTGATCATTCACGGTGTTTAAGCGGCAAAAGTGTTGAAGATTGGTCGCGCGACTGTCGTGCGACTAACTTTTCTGAGAATACGGTAGCATGCGTAAAGGATTTCACGGTTAAAGTTTAATTTTGTCACATTTAAATTGACATTTGAGGGGACGGAAATATGTTATGTTATAACAATTTAAAAATGCGAATACATTTACAATTAGCGCAGAGTCAAACCTCATTTTGTGTAGGAAGAAGTTAAGTGATTAATTTTCTTATTTCGATCCGGAGTATATTATAGCATAAGTTTTTCTATCTAGTTTATTGTTTAATCATTTCCAAATAAATAAAGCTACTCTAAAATATAAAAGTATAATTTTATTTAGCCTTTCTCAACCCTCTGACGTAATATGAATCCATCTTCTATCTCAAATCCATGTCGTAATCGCGTACATTTATATTAAACTGGGGCTATTCTAGCCGTTTCAGAATCTGCCTTTCTGCTCTTCACCAGATCTTGATCATCCTCCATTGGAGAGAAATTACTTTAAATAATATACTCAGCCTATCGCCGTCCACTGCTGAACAAAGGCCTCCCCAAGTAGGCGCCAACCATTCCGGTCTTGAACAGCCATCATCCATCCGCTACCCGCCACCTTTCTCAAGTCGTCGGACCATCGTGCTGCAGGACGTCCTACACTACGTCGGCCTAAGCGCGGTCTCCACTCCAACACTTGTCTGCTCCAATCAAATCCCCCAAACGGCACTTCTTTAAAGCTAACAATATATTTTTTATGCTTAACAAATCGATCTTATTTCTGATTGTATAAGTTTATGAAACTCTTCAGAGCTTTCGCCATAATGCGAAGAGCGCGAGAGTTTGCTGTAGTATAAAGTTACCATAGGGCCGAGAAAAGGATATTTTTATTATTCTTATTAAAATTTATTGACAAGATATTGTTAGTAAGGAAGCCATGAACAATAACTAGTTTATTTTATTTGACATAAATAAATCGTAAAACCAAATGAACCTCGAAAATGTTGTAGATTTTTAAACGTACTTGTCTTCAATCTTCTTAATATTTGATGGCGTCTGCTATAAACTTATAGTTAACACAATATTTAACTATTGACCGCATTTACCCTGGTGATATTCTGATACTACAGTAAAATATTATTTTATTTGCTTCTGTATAAACTTCACAGAATGAAAGAAAATAATATTTATTATAAATTGACTGCCTCGTGGTCTCGCGGTTCAAGTATGTGCCGTGTGTTCTAGAGGTCCTGGGTTCGATTCCCGGGTCGGGCAAAGTGTTATTGGGTTTTTCCATTGGGAAATTCTCAGTAGCAGCAAAAAGTCTGGAAATGTGCCCGAGAAACGGCAATAGGCTCGCCCCCTATTACGTGGGACTGATACATAACTGGCGAAATGTGGGTGCAGAAATGCACCTCTGCCTACCCCTTCGGGTAATACAGGCGTGAGTTTATGAATGTATGTATAAATTGACATATATACATACTACTTGACGCGTGTATTCTCAAGGGATAGGCAGAGGTGCATTTTTGCAATCGAGTTTCGTCAACTATTTTAAGTACCATAAATATGGAATACGTCTACTGTTCATTATAGTGAACTTATAAAAGAAATATTTGACACCCGGTACCCTGAACCAACCTTTACAAACAGAAAGTCTTCACTCACAGCAGTGGCGGTACTTCCATACAAGCCCAAAAGCCCAGCAAGCCTTAGATAATTCCGAATAATGTTTAAGCTTTAAATGTTTATTTAACAAAAGCAATTTGACACATAAATGAGAATATATGACCCCACAATAAACAATAATTATAAGCTAGACATTACACAATTAACGTGTTACAGTTTTGGGCTTCTATGGAAGTACCGCCACTGACTCACAGATCATTTAAACTAGGCTGTTATACGACAAACAATCGCGCAACAAAAAGTCGCCCGACAATCAACCGCCTGCCAAACTGTCACCCGGATCGATAATAGACATTACTTAATTCCATCGCCATCAACGAACAGAAAGTTTCCAAAATACCGTAATCCAAACAACTGAGGAAGTAATTACGTATGCGTAATTGCTATATAAAAAACAATTTTAGCATTTGCGTGTTACCGAATGTTACATTATCGTTTCTACAACTAATAATTACGTTGTATAATGTTTGTTTTATGCGTTATGGCTTAGTAACGCAATACTCGGTTGTTTCGGGTTTGAACCCAAGTTGCTGTGATTGCTAAATCACGCTAGTATTCAAGAAGGGCTGCTCAAGACCGGGATGGTTGGCGCTTTCTTGGGGAGGCCTACGTTAAGCAGTGGACGGCGATAGGCTGAGTATAACATATAGTATACTACCTTTTTTTTATACTAGCTAACCCGGCGAACTTCGTTCCGCCTAACAGTCGATTCTTTATTTTTTATAGCCTAAGTTACTCCTTATTACATCAGCTACCTGCCAATAAAAGTCCCGTCAAAACCGGTCCACCCGTTTCAGAGATTAGCCGGAACAAACAGACAGACAAAAATTGTAAAAAACGTTATTTTGGTATATGTACCGTGTATACATCCATATGCATTTATTAAAAAGCGGTTATTTCAATATTACAAACAGACACTCCAATTTTATTTATTTGTATTGATATTGAAGGTAGGCAAAGGAGTATTTCTACGTCTTTATTTCGCCAATAATTGTGTTTTAAGTACTATATATGGCGAGATATTGCTGTTTTTGGGCATATTTCCAGTCTCCATACTGCTACAGAGAATTTCCACTTACATTTACAATACCAGCAATCCGAGACAAGACCTCTCGATCGCAGGCTGCAAACGAATATTCTCTACAACTGGGAGGGTAGAGGCCTTAGTCCACCACGCTGGCCTCGTCCAGGTTGGCGGACTAAACACCTAAGAAATTCCTAAGAACTTTTAGGTGTGCAGGTTTCCTCACGATGTTTTCCTTCACCGTTAAAATAAGTGATTAATCATTGTAAATAAACACATAACTTCGAAAAGTCAGAGGTGTGTGTCTGGGTTTTGAAAGCGCCACCGCCGAGATTCTCGATCGCGTGCCTAAATCTCGAGGCCATCACTACTTCATGCATTATTATTTGAAAGATTCAAATAATTACTGCTTCGTGGTCTCGCGGCATAAGTATGTGCCGTGCTGGGTTTTTCTTTCTTTTTTGAAATTCTCAGTAGCAGCACGGAGTCTGGAACTGTGCCCGAGAAACGGCAATAGGCTCGCCCCCTATTACGTGGGACTGATACATACCTGGCGAAATGTGGCTGCAGAAATGCACCTCTGCCTACCCCTTCAAGGAATACAAGCGTGAGATTATATTTCTATTTATGTCAAATAATGAGTTCTTGAGTCATAGTGAGTCAGTCAGTCACAACAGTCACAAGTCCACAGTTTAAGAGTCACTCACTAGAATGCATTCATTCATCAAAACAGCGCATTAATTAAACTTGTACCTATTTGCAGTACATCAAGCTTGTACCGCGACGCCTTCGGTGGCGTAACCTATTGTATCCTCACGCTTAGCTTTTTGTGGGTGGACAGCGTTGTATAGTTCTGTTGTGTGTTCTTTATTCAACGCTTTGTATTAACTAATGAATGATTTGGCCTTCGCTTAATATGCCTTTGATAGAACTAAATAGTGATTACTTAGAAGCTCACTAAGATTGCAGGATCAATAAAAGGCAATATATTGAAAATAAGGTTTCATCATCATCATCATCAGCCCATATACGTCCCACTGCTGGGCACGGGCCTCCTCTACAACTGAGAGCGTTTTAGGCCTTAGTCCACCACGCTCGCCTAGTGCGGGTTGGCGGACTACACACCTAAGAAATTCCTACGAACTTTTTAGGTGTGCAGGTTTTATCACGATGTTTTCCTTCACCGTTAAAGCAAGTGATAATTCTTTGTGAATGCACACATAACTTCAAAAAGTCAGAGGTGTGTGCCTGGGGTTTGAACCTGCGACCGCCGAAATTCTCGACCGCGCGCCTAAACCTCGAGGCCATCACTGCTTAAAATAAGGTTTATACAAGTGATTTTACCTATAAGTAAAGTTCTCATCATCATCATCATCAGCCCATATATATACGTCCTACGGGCACGGGCCTCTTCCACAACTGAGAGGGTTTATTTTAACACGCCACAAAATATCCTAATTCACTTACTTTACAGCAAGCAAAGTAAGCTTTATACATATTGTAACACGATCTAAATTTAATTGAGTTTTTTAACTTTAGCCTACACAGCATTTACTTTTACCAAAATCGAAAGAAAGGGTAGAATTAATTTAGAATTACATACATACATACATAACCTCACGCCTGTATTCCCCGAAGGGGTAGGCCGAGGTGCATTTTTGCACACCCATTTCGTCAAGTATGTATCACGTAATAGGGGGCGAGCCTATTGCCGTTTTTCGGGCACTTCAGACTCCGTGCTGCATTTGAGAATTTCCTAATGGAAAAAACCCAATAACACTTTGCCCGACCCGGGAATCGAACCCAGGACCTCTAGATCGCACGGCATATACGTGTACCGCGAGACCACGAGGCAACACACGTGCCAAATGTAATTTAGAATAACATTACTTTGTTTTGGAATTATTCATACCTCGTTTACTAAATTTATACTTGCATCCTGTGGGAATTGTACCTAACTCATAACAGTGCTGTTACCACCACTAAGCCTGTAACTCTATGATTTATGGTGTAAATAATTACCTGTAAGCCAAGCCGACATATTGGAATGTCTTGCACTGAAGTGTAATGAATGAAGGTAATTTCTAGCATTCCTAGGCACTCCCAGATTGTCTAGACATAACAATTAAAAATGCCTGTTAGTCAAGTATAGTGTTACATTCTATTAATTAATTAAATTTTCATATACTTAATTGGTCTTTTAAATTTATACTAATTTAAATATTTATATTATTTATAGACGTCCCACTGCTGGACACGGGCCTCCTCTACAACTGAGAGGGTTTACGCCTTAGTCAACCACGCTGGCCTAGTGCGGGTTGGCGGACTACACACCTAAGAAATTCCCAATAACTTTTAGGTGTACATGTTTCCTAACGATGTTTTCCTTCTCCGTTAAAGTGATTGACAATTAATAATATGAATACACACAGAATTTGGAAAGTCATAGGTGTGTGCCAGGGGTTTGAACCCGCGACCAACGAGATTCTCGACCGCGTGCCTAAACCTCGAGGCCATCACTAATAATAATAAATATATAATTGAATAATAAAAATAAATAAAATAATGGAGTGTAAAATAAATGTTTCCTTTACAAATAAAATAAAATAATTATCTAAATACCTACATAATAATTATTAAATGTAAAATGCAAATACGTATTTTCTAAAAAAATATTAAGTATTAATTTTGCAAATTTACAAACAACACAATTAAATTTTTATACATTTTTTTCAATTCTTATGATCTATTTATACCTCCTACAATAAAATGTTAAATAGAACTTTTTCCAAATAAAAATAAAATTAAAATACATGTTTCTAACAAAAAAACATATTGACCAATGTATTTAACGCCAGTTATATTTCAATTATTTTTTTATAAACATGTATTGTCGTGTCATAAGTGCTATGATACTAACCTACATGATAAAAACGATCATTTAAATTCAAACAACTACACTGAAAACGTGACCGAAAGCTGTCCGAAAATTCGTTCAATTAAGCCGAAAACCCGGAAACGTCCCCACTACGGCGCATCCTTGCTTAGCCAACGCAATGATAGAAAATAAGATCAAGTATATAAGCTGAACTGGCATCTTGCATTCCCCAGTACTGTTGCAACGCGTTCTGTGACTGTTGTGTGTGTGTTGTGCCAGAACTCGGAGTTACGTGCACGAAGGTTCATTTTTTTTTTCTTTTTTACGTATTTTTTCAAAAATAGAACAATTTGGTTCGATAACGGGTGAAATGCGAGGTTGATATTGGATTTTTTCAAAAATGGAACACGAATTTTGAAATTCTCGTGCGATGGCGAATATTCGCTATTGATGTGAATATTTCAAAAATAGATTTATTTATTAGGGTTTTAATAATTTATTTTTGCAGAATTTCAAAAATGGAATACTTATTTTTAAATTTTAAGATACTATTTATTTTATTTCAATACTATTAAAATTATTGTATTTAAAATCCAATATTGTATTTTGAAACCAATAGCATTATTCAAAAATATTTATTAGCAATATAAATATTATATTTATCTGTATATTAATTACATTTCAAGTAATTAATCACAGAGCTATTAAAACTTAACAATATAATTATGAAATCTTAAAACAATAAGGTTTTTTTTCCTAATAAGGAGTATCACACTGAACAGAAATTTACATATTGTCTCTATTATATTAAGGTTTTAAATATTCATTTAACTTGGCTTTACTGTACTAATACAACAAAGTAGGATTTGTCTGTCTATTTGCAGTCATTGCAATGAAGTGATTCTAAAAGTTCCCTCATATATAAAAAGTTTGACTAACCGCGTTTTTTTATAATTCAATAATAAATCGTAGAATAATTTTACCTTTACTAGACTAGTGCACGGGTTATGGATTTTAAGGCGGTGGGTTCGATTACCAGTTTGAAAAATAAACATGATGTGAAGTTTATTTTAAATTAATAGGATAGGTGTGAAGTATGAGAAGACCAATGCTTAGCAGAATATTTGACTTCATTTTCTAATAGAAGATCAATTAATCAGTAAAATGGATAAATCCTTTCATCAAATATGAAAACACAAGAATAAATTGTCACTCAAATATGACAACCCCGTGGCGCAGTTGGCTAGACACCAGCTTGTAAAACAGGAGCACGGGTTCGAGCCCCGCACCGATACATTTTATGTGATCCACAGTATCGGGAATGGCTTTTTGTGAGACCGAAAAGTCTCTCGTAGTTTCTGATACCCATGACACAAGACTTGTATCTTAGTGTGGGATCAGAACTATGTATGCGACTGTTGGGTGTATTTATTTGTAACTAACTGTGCCCGCGACTTCGTCCGCGCGGAAAATTTATTTTTTATTATTTTTAATAAGAAAATTTATAAACTAAAAGTAGCCTAAGTTGCTTCTTATTACATCAGCTATCTGCTAGTGAAAGTCCCGTTAAAATTGGTCCACCCGTTTCAGAAATTAGTCGGAACAAACAGACAGACAGACAGACGGACAAAAATTGTAAAAAACGGTATTTTGGTTTATGTACCGTGTATACATCCTTATGCATTTATTAAAAAGCGGCTATTTCAATGTTACAAACAGACACTCCAATTTTATTTATTTGTAATAATTGAATAGACCAAATGCGAAGCTTTACCGTCTCACAAACACCGAGACCCGAAACAAATAAATAAAAATAAATAAATACATCCAACAGTCACATACATAGTTCTGACCCCACATTAAGATACGAGTCTTGTGACGTGGGTATCAGAAACTACGAGAGACTTTTCGCTCTCACCCACCCAGACCCGAAACAAATACTTGTGGATCAAACAAACATTTCTCTCGGCGCGGGGATCGAACCCGCGGCCTTTCGTTTTGCAAGCTGGTGTTTAGCCAACTGCGCCACGGGGCTGTCGTATTTGTGGATAACACATATATTTGCCTTTCCTCATTGTGGATATTGAAAGAGAGCTGGCGAAACTCTGCCTACCTCATCGAAGATATAAGCTTGAGTTTATGTGTGTTTTTACGCAACAAAATATGAAGATTGATTGATATATTGCATTCCTTCACAAGTTATACACGCAAGACAATTAGTGGTCGCAATACAAAATGTCTAGATTTTTACTGAATTACAAATACTAGGTAAAGATTGGGTCTATCTTGTGTAAGTAGACATTTTAAACTTAATGTACATGAATTATTTAACCGTCTTTGCGTCTATGTGATAAAAAAAATTACTTTTGTCTATTAACTCGTCTGCAAAAGTTTCTTAGTCGAACAAAAAACAAAAAAAAAAACAGGGAGTGCTGTTAGTTTTTTCATAATCCCTCTGAAATCTAACATTATTTTGGGATAAAATGTAACATATAATCATGACCAAGGCTTCATCTATCTATGTAACAGAATTCATTGAAATAGGATCAGCGATTTAGACGCTAGAAGGGAACAAACAGACCTTTTTTACATAAATCTGTATTTATTTGTTCTATAATGTATCATTCATCATCAGCCCAAATACGTCCCACTGCTGGGCACGGGCCTCCTCTACATCTAAGAGGGTTTAGGCCTTAGTCCACCACGCTGGCCTAGTGAGGGTTGGCGGACTACACACCTAAGAAATTCCTAAGAACTTTTAGGTGTGTAGGTTTTATCACGATGTTTCCTTCACCGTTAAAGCAAGTGGTAATTCATTGTGTATACACACATAACTTAGAACAGTCAGAGGTGTGTGCCTGGGGTTTGAACCTGCGACCGCCGAAATTCTCGACCGCGCGCCTAAACCTCGAGGCCATCACTGCTAATGTATCATTCAGTATAAATTAATTTACGAAAGTAGATATATAATAACCACCATACCCTTAAAACACACACCATAGACACATTCAGCTGCGACTTACCGTTTGTCTATGCCGGGAAAATTGTACCAACTAGATTATTCTACCACAATGCCCTTAGCATAACTTACCAATACACATAGTCATAGCCAAGTACCTAGTGATGGGCTCGAAATTTAGACATGCGGTAGAGAATCTCGTCGGTCGCAGGCTCAAACCTCTGACTTTTCGAAGTTATGTGTGAATTCACAATGAATTATCACTTACTTTAACGGTGAATGAAAACATCGTGAGGGAACCTTCACGTCTAATATACAGTCATATTTAATATCTGGATTTGAACCAGCGTCCTTCGTCTGTTTTCTTGCTCTCAGTACAGCTCACCAGTAAACCTATCAGCCAGTATTAAAATATAACCTTTATTTATAACATACTCGTAAATGACTGCAAACCGGTTGTTATGAGGGCATCAAGGTCCATTTTCCGTCTTCTTGTTTTATTAAATTTGATTAGATCATGCCTTTGTGTCCTTAAGAGTAAATATATACTTGTGACTAAACAATAATATACTAGTCTTACATACATTATATATTTGCAACTATATTTAAAAAAAAAAGAACAGTATTTTTACACATTTTTAGACTATTTATTTTAAGACACGTATGTCCCGTGCGAATGGGTTTTCCCATTAGGAAATTCTCAGTAGCAGCACGGAGTCTGAAGTGCCCGAAAAACGGCAATACTCTCGCCTCCTATTACGTGGGACTGATATAACTGGCGAAATAAGGCATAAGGCACGTTTTTCTAGCACATTTTCATACTATTTGAACGCTTGGCCCCGCGACTTACATTGGCACATGCCATCCAGATATTCTAGATTCAATGATGACAACATAATTTTAGGTTCTAATAAGCACCATGGAAGTTCGTAGGAATTTCTTAGGTGTGTAGTCCGCCAACCCGCACTAGGCCAGCGTGGTGGACTAAGGCCTAAACCCTCTCAGTTGTAGAGGAGGCCCGTGCCCAGCAGTGGGACGTATATGGGCTGATGATGATGAAAGCACCACGGAGCCTACATTATTGTCCAGCAAAACACAAGCTTATTAGACTAGGGATGATGCAAGCAAAATTTATTTTTACGAGAGGAAAGCGCCTCAAGCTCCCCTTTTGATAACTTTGGAAAAGACAAAAGGGGTATATTGTGGTCTCTGGCCTTCCAACTCGGCGCGCGGGACAATTGTACTGTTTGTAGGACAAGATCCTACGCCAGCATACTGACTAAAACCTCTCGGTCTCCGTCACGCGCATTTGGGGCGGTACTACGGCATGTCAAATCTACCTACACTTTCAATGCTACAGACGTGAGAACGAGAGCGGGTAAAGCAACCACAACCTATCCAGTCTTACTTCTTCTTCTTGTTCTTATTTTTTATTTATTTATTTATTTATAAACACTTTATTGTACACCATGGACATATTACACAAAACAAAATTAAAAAAAGGAATACTTAGGACTAAGTGACAATAGGCGGTCTTATCACTGACTGTGATTTCTTCCAGACAACCTAATTTGCAAAAAGGACATGTAAAAAGATAAGGGTAATCCAAAGACACTTATAACGAAAAAAAACAACTACAATGATGTACATTAACTACAAAAAAAGAAAAAAAAAGGAAAATTCATCAACGGAGAAAAACAGATAAAAAAAACAAAGTAAATACTTCCATAGAAGCCCAAAAGCCCTGGTTGCCTAACGAAATTCCGAATAATAATCTTAAAGCTTTAAATCCAAATACATAAGCCATTTGACAAATATACGAGAATATACTGGGCCCATAGTAAAAAAGTATAAACTAGACATTACACAATTAACGTGTAACGCTTTAAGGCTTCTATGGAAGAACTGAACCTATCGTGCTCTAAGTATTAACAAGGAAAACCACAGGACAACTCTTGTACGTACTTCTCCGGTCTAATGAGTTTTTGATTTGTCGTTTAGATACAAAATTTGCGTTGACGACATCTGGCCGATCATTTAGTGTTGCGACACTGACCCTAACACACGCTGACATATATCTACGTAGATTTTGTAATCGCCTTAAATTATGAGTGTACGTACATATAGTTATCAGTAAAAGGGAAAAGTCTCTACGTCTATAAGGTGAGTCGGTTAAAAATAAAATATATATATCATCATCAGCCCCAATACGTGCCACTGCTGGGCACGGGCCTCCTTTACAACTGAGAGGGTTTAGGCCTTAGTCGACCACGCTGGCCTAGTGCGGGTTGGCGGACCAAACACCTAAGAAATTCCTAAGAACTTTTTAGGTGTGCAAATATATGCCTACCCTAAAAGAGAACGGTGTGTCTGTCTAAAGCTGTAGCGTTCGTTGGTACTATCGCAGTTGTCACTGTATCGTGCTAGTATGATAAAAAAAAATTACTTTTTTTAATCTAAAAAAAGGCTAAGCATTTAAAAAACCGGTATAAAAGCTTAGAAAGAATGATTTCATATTTAATCGATCAGTGTAGTTTTACGCAGTGTCTCTGAGTTCGAAGCAGCAGTCTTTGCAAACATAATTCAAAAGATTTAAGTAAAAGAACGCTTCTAATATGCCCAATCTATCTGTGAAAGATCGTCAGATCATCAGCCCATATACGTCCCACTGCCGGGCACGGGCCTCCTCTACAACTGTGAGGGTTTAGGCCTTAGTCCAATCTGTGAAAACCGCAGTTATATCCGTTTAATAATTTCAATCATTCGCGGGAGCCAAAAACTTTTTTATTCTATTCCAATACTTTTACCATCCTTACTATACGTTCACATACTTCTAATGTACAAACACCGGTTCTCCAATTAAATATGTGAAGATTATATGCAAATAGCATAGTCAATGCGTCATAAATCGAAATGCTAACTGAAGTATGCAAGAACATTAA
Source organism: Hemaris fuciformis (assembly GCA_907164795.1). Lineage (NCBI taxonomy): Eukaryota > Metazoa > Arthropoda > Insecta > Lepidoptera > Sphingidae > Hemaris > Hemaris fuciformis. The sequence continues at coordinate 8,175,692 of OU015457.1, read as the reverse complement.
TCTTGCTTCCTCCGGACGCAATTTACACCTTTTGAACCTACATTCATAACTTACAACCTCCTTGCTCAAGTTGATGCTTTGAATAGCGCCTTTTTACGCGTAAAAGGGCAATGGAAATGTAATTATGCGTTAGTTTTGTTTGATTTAGACAAAATGGCGCCTATAGCACGGCCATTGACCGATATAAAAATGAACGTCTTAATAAACATACATACATACATAAACTCACGCCTGTATTCCCCGAAGGGGTAGGCAGAGGTGCATTTCTGCACCCACATTTCGCCAAGTATGTATCAGTCCCACGTAATAGGGGGCGAACCTATTGCCGTTTTTCGGGCACATTTCCAGACTCCGTGCTGTTACCGAGAATTTTCTAATGGAAAAACCCAATAACACTTTGCCCGACCCGGGAATCGAACCCAGGACCTCTAGATCGCACGGCACATACTTGTACCGCGAGACCACGAGGCAGTAAAAATCTTAATAAACAATAAATAGTAGCGGATGGATAAGGGCTGCTCAAGACCGGGATGGTTGGACGGCGATAGGCTGAGAATATAGTGCAATAAGAATTGACAAGTTTTTGCATTGTCGTGGTCTTCAAAATATTTTTTTACCCCTTTCGTGTGACTTAAACGAATAAAAACAAACTAAATACGATGTCTTTTTCGCGTCTTTCGTAATTTCCCGCATTTATAACAACAGGGGCACTTGTCATGTTCGATGTTGTTTATATTACTATTATAATTAGGCAAAGGAAACATCAAACAGCCATAAGATTAAGCAATTTTTATTTAAGATTTTAACCCTTAAATGCATATTGTTGCCAAATGTCTACAATCCATAAAAAATATTTTATATTATAACCTTTTCGGTATATTATTTACTACTTATAGGTACTACCTATAATATTTTTTTAATAAAACGAAAATCATGCATTTAAGGGTTAAGATGACATTATAGATATCCACTTTACTAACAGGTTAAAACTTAAAATGCCACGATTCAAAGACAAGTATTTTAATAATATTTTTGCATTAATTATGAACAACTAAACTAGTTAGAACAAAATAAAGAAAAAGGAAATATCATAACACCCGCCTACGCGTTTTTCTTTTTTATTATTTTTGCAATAAATTATAAACATTGTAATAAATTCTTAAATCTATAAAAAGGAGCTGCATTCTTTTTTTATCAACCACAAATGATCTTATTCACATTTACATGTGTGACCGTTCCCGGGTTCGAATGTCGAACGTGGAGAGTGCTTTTAATTTATTCAAGAGAATATTCTCATTAACTGGAGCTTTGAAATGTGCCCAAACACGACAATAGTGTCATCTGTATTATTTGGTACTTGAATTTTATTTCAATCATCATCAAAATACCGACAAAAAGTTTGGAAGCACCTATAATTTTTGTAAAAACAAATAGCAAATTGATAATAACAAATTTTATCGATGTTGTAATAAAATATAATATTATTTTAGTAATAAGAATATGGTTTTGTTTCATAGTTTAATTGTTGTTTTAATTAAGTACCTAATCATTCTTAATTAAATAATACTATATCTTATATTATTTCTAAAGTAATTGAGAGTATTAAAAGTGCTTCCAAACTTTTTGTCGGTAGTGTACGTCCCCCTGCTGGGCACGGGCCTCCTTTATAACTGAGAGGGTTTAGTTCAATCTCGTATGTGCATATATTTACGGCCCTACATTGAATCAAAAGGTCACGCGACATATATTTCTGACTAATAATAATAATTGAATATAATAAACTCACATAAATTTAATCAGTCCAAATAATCATTTAAGTACAAGAATAATATGGTTGGTCTATTACATACAAACACTCACTCCTGTATTTCCCAAAGAGATAGGCCTCTGCCTATCCCTCTATATATAACGCATATAACTCTATATAACGCTATATGCCTCGTGGTCTCACGGAACAAGTATGTGCCGTGCGATCTAGAGGTTTCGGGGTTCGATTCCCGGGTCGGGCAAAGTGTTATTGGGTTTTTCCATTAGGAAATTCTCGGTAACAGCACGGAGTCTGGAAATGTGCCCGAAAAACGGCAATAGGTTCGCCCCCTATTACGTGGGACTGATACATACTTGGCGAAATGTGGGTGCAGAAATGCACCTCTGCCTACCCCTTCGGGGAATACAGGCGTGAGTTTATGTATGTTTATGTGTAACGCTATATAAGTGCTAAGTTTCGTTATGTGTTTTTGTCCCAATAGCAAAGCAATTCCAGACTCCGTGCTGCTACTGAGAATTTTCTAATAGAATAACTGGTTAAGACATTTCCCGACCCGGTTATCAAAGCTAAGGCCTCTAGTTTGCACTTGTGCCGCGAAACCACGAGGCAGCCAGGTCGGTCTATTACGTTCTAATGATATCCGCTGAACTCCTCGTTGAATCTAGAAAGAATTTACGTGCTTTACAGCGTTTTTGCCAAGCCTATTATTGAAAGTCTACATAACAGCTCGCACTTTAGGTCCAATTTGTCAATAAATCTCATAGTTTACCCGTGGTGCATTAATTGCGTCTAATTTCACTAATCGTGATAGTCTTTTTTTATGTGAGGGTGAAACCTCGTAGTTCAATGTTTTGTCACCCGCTTTGCTGTGGAGGGAAGTGGACAACTCTCTGCTTTCCAACTCCTCCTTTCCGATTAACTTCGTTGCGGGATTATGACAAATTAGGTCCCCTTAGATTCGCTGAGCTTCATTGCTCGGCGTCGATACTGTGCGTGCTGTTGATCCTGGAGCACAGGAGTTACAGTGGTGGGATAGGGCCATTATGATAACCGCTAAACTAGGATTCGGGTGACTTCTAGTCGCTTCTAATTGGACCGTTCTCTCACTTATGTTTCCTTCACGATGTTTTCCTTCACCGATAGAGTACTATCATTTAGATAACATATTACTATCTGCACTGATCGTCAATTAAATCATTTATCGTTTCCATTTAAGTCGCGAATGATTTAAATGTCATTAATATAATGTGATATAGGACAGTATTTTAATTGAATAATTAAATAAGATTTAATTAATATTTCAAATCAATTTGCGTCTGAATTGCAAGAACCACTTAGGATGTTAGATATGTTACACAATTTGATAAATATCTTAAATCTAGACTTAGAAATTAATAAGGTAAAGTAGGTAGTGAAGGACTCACTATTATTAATTGTCAACTTACCTTAGTTTTTGTTCGTGTGTCTGCTTGCTAATTTCGTGTGGGTGGTAGCACTGTCTTGCAGAAAACTGACGAAAATACGAAGTTCCATTTGAGATAGTCTATTACGATTTAAAATGTTACTTTAACGATGCTCTCTTCTTGTAAACAAAAGACATTAAGTTCGGCTTCCTTTGAGGCGAATATTTATATAATTTACTTTTTTTTTTGTGGTTTGTGAGTTTTAAAAGTTTGTCGAAGTTTGAAACAACACAAGACTATCTTAGTAAGCATAAAAACCTTCATCGAATAGAGTATGTATTTGAGTTAATTACATTTTATTCATTTTAATAATTTAATTTTTAACAGAACAGGCCCAGTTGGCTTGTGAAACGTTTTTGTTATTCACAAATTTTTGTTTCGGGTCTGAGTGTTTGTGAGTACGAAAAGTCTCTCGTAGTGTCTGAAAGTCACGATATATGAGTCATATCTTAGTGTTGGGTCAGAAGTATATATATGACTGTTGCATTTATTTATTTAATCGTCAGCCCATATATGCCCCACTGATTCTGATTAACTTCGTTGCGGGATTATGACAAATTTAGGTCCCCTTAGATCCGCTGAGCTTCATTGCTCAGCGTCAATACTGTGCGTGCCGCTGTTGATCCTGGAGCACAGGAGTTACAGTGGCGGGTGTGTGGTGGGATAGGGCCATAATATGCCCCACTGCTGGGCAAGGGCCACCTCTACAACTGAGAGGGTTTAGGCCTCAGTACTCCACGCTGGCCATGTAGCGTTTTAGCGGACTACACACCTATGAAATTCCTAAGAAAACTTTTAGGTGTGCAGGTTTCCTCACGATGTTTTCCTTCGATGTAAGTGATATTTAATTGGGAATACACACATAACTTCGAAAAGTCAGCGGTTTGTGCCTGTGGTTTGAACCCGCGACCATCGAGATTTATTTATTTAAATCTAAATTTAAACTTAATGTGTAACAAATAGTGGTTTGACAGCCCCGTGGCGCAGTTGGCTAGACACCAGCTTGCGAAACGAGAGGCCGCGGGTTCGATCCCCGCACCGAGACAAATGTTTGTGTGACTCACAAATATTTGTTTCGGGTCTGGGTGTTTGCGAGACCAAAAAGTCTCCCGTAGTTCCTGATACCCACGACACAAGACTCGTATCTTAATGTGGGGTCAGAACTATTTATGTGACTGTTGGGTGTATTTATTTATACTTATAAATACAACCACTTGGTTGGTTTCCTCCACTGTTAAAGTACGTGATAATTCGTTGTAAATACACATAACTTCAAAAATCCGACCGCGCGCCCAAATAGTTATAAATAAATTAATTAAATTTAATTAGGTGAAAAACTAAGGATAGTCAGATCCGACCTGTGCCATTTGGTCCAGTATGAGAGCAAATTGAACGTGTCACTTATTAATGTTGAGTTGATTATTTTCGACGGCAAAAGGTCAGCTTTGTGAAACTCATTGCGGGCTTCATCCACGTTTCGTTATAGGAGAATGTACATCATTAATTGTGTTAGTTCTATCACATGATGTGCGGTGTGATCGGGATTACAGGATCGAATCCCAGGCAGGGTTTTGGAAGTGAAGTGTAATTTTAATACGGAGTCAGGACGTGTGCCTGAGAAAATTCAATGCGTTCTCTATTAAATCGTACTAAAATATAGCTGACAAGCTTTAGGTGTTTAAATACACCTGTCTACCCTTTACAGGATCTAGCGTAATTGTGTTAATTTATGTATGAACTCGTGATGGCCTCGAAATTTAGGCACGCGGTCGAGAATCTCGGCGGGCGCTGGTTCAAACCCCAGGCACCCACCTATAACTTTTCGAAGTTATGTGTGTACCTATTTATAATGAATTATCACGCACTTTAACGGTGAAGAAAAACATCGTAAGGATACCTGCACACCTAAAAAGTTCTTAGAAATTTCTTAGGTGTGTAGTCCGCTAGCTTTCCCCTCGAGAACAAAAAAAAAGGTGTGTAGTCCGCCAACCCGCAATAGGCCAGCGTGGTGGACTAAGGCCTAAACCCTCTCAGTTGGAGCCCCGTGCCCAGCAGTAGGACGTATATGGGCTGATGATGATGATGTATGTACTACAACATCTGTCTTAGAGTGGCATAAGAAGGTACGGAGGTTTTCTGAAGCAAATTTTGATTAGCAAACGCATGATGGTCTTTCGGAAGACCTGGTTTTAAATACCTAGGCGTGACACCATGTATGCTTGGTGGATGACCACGCAGTCAATTCTTAATTTAAACAGAAGAACTTCTTCAGATATCACTTCACAAATTTTAATAAATTTCCTTTAAATAAATTCTTCTTGTAATTTACCTTTAAGAAGTAACACCAAAGAGTCTAAATGCGTTGAAATTAAAAAAACAAAAACTAGATTCAGCATAGCGTGCATTGTATCAAAATGCCTCCGTTTCCTCGTACAAAGCCTTCAACTTAAATAAGTTGAGTTGCCAAATTCTCCCACGAGCATTGTTATAACTTGGTCTGTAGATTTGCTGTGTTGTGTGCGACCATTTGCATTCTGTCCATCATTAGATTAGTGGGTTTATACACTCGTATATTTACGTTTGTATCGCAGAAAAGGTAAGCAGAATTGAATCATAAAAAAGTGTGTGGGTACTTACGTACACGCGTTAGAAGTTATACCACACGACGGAAGTAAAACTTATTAATACGCCCAACAGTCACATACATAGTTCTTAGTTTACACAACATATAACATTTCTGAACGCACTCATAAATATTTGACAACTAATAAATATGTCAATCCCTTTTTATTACTGTCACTATTCTACATTTTTAAAATCTAAAACATATAAACTGTTTTTGATGAATATTCGATTCGAAACATATTAAAACCTTTCTGACTCATTTGAAACTTACATTTAACATAGGCAGCTTCAATCTGTCAATTATATTGGAGCACATAGGCAGCTTTAAGGTCTTACTTTAAAGTTACAGTGGTTCGCGCATCTTAAAATTTCACTCTTGTTATTTTTTCATAACGCGCCTACTTAAAAAAGTTAATATCTCAAACATTATTTTCAAAACTGTGTTGCAGTTATTAGGCATCCATAGAACAACTAGAAGTAAATTAAAGCTAAATTTAACTAAATTACAACAAAAATCCCTACTTAGTAACAATAAGTAGTGATGGCCTCGAGGTGTAGGCGCGCGGTTGAGAATCTCGGCGGTCGCGGGTTCGAAGTCATGTTTGTATTCACAATGAATTATCAGGTACTTTAACGGTGAAGGAAAACATCGTGAGGAAACCTGCACACCTAAAAGTTCTTAGGAGTATCTTAAGTGTGTAGTCCGCCCACCACTCTTCTCGCCCCCCTCCCCTAGGGCTGGCGGGAAGTAGAGCCATAAACAGCTTTCCCCTCGAGAACAAAAAAAGGCCAGCATGATGGACTAAGGCCTAAACCCTCTCAGTTGTAGAAGGGGCCCGTGCCCAGCAGTGGGACGTATTTATGATGATAATAAGTATTATAACAAATATTAGTACCATAAACTACAGGAGTACGATTGTCTCTGAACAAACAGCTGACGTGCAAGCTATTAAGCGTTTACTACGTGATCCAATACGAAACCACAAACCACAAACTTGTTTCGTGTTTGGTTATGCCTCGAACAATACTTACGGGGACGAATCTAACATCTTCATCATCATCATCATCATCACCCCATATACGTTCCAATCTGGGCACGGGCCTCCTCTACCATTGAGAGGGTTTTAGGCCTTAGGCCACCACGCCGGCCTAGTGCGGGGTCGCGCACTACACACCTAAGAAATTCCTAAGAACTTTTAGTTGTGCAGGTTTCATCACGATGTTTTCCTTCACCGTTAAAGTAAGTGATAATTCATTGTGAATACACACATAACTTCGAAAAGTCAGAGGTGTGTGCCTGGGGTTTGAACCCGCAACCGCCGAGATTCTCGACCGCGCGACTACTTCTTCTGGATTCTGTGCATAATGTGGTGCCTAATAAAGTGTTAATTATTATTACTTTTGCTGAACCGGGAATCTTAAACAGGACATCTAAATTTCGGTACATACTTGTTACCCGACCTCAGGAACTTAAAGACTTTTTGTACTGGCACGGCAAAGTGGGATTTGGCTTAAGCGCTGGTCTTATTAATACTGCAATCCTTACTTCCTTACTAATATTATAAATGCGAAAGTAACTCTGTCTGTCTATCTGTCTGTCTGTCTCGCTTTCCTGCTAAAACTACTGAACCGATTTAAATGAAATTTGGTACACAGATAGTTTAGAGCCTGAGAAAGGATATAGGCTACTTTTTATTGCGGTAAAGGGGTTTTAAGGGGTTAAAAGGGGGGATGAAAGTTTAAAGCAGACACGTAAGGGCAGACGACTTTAACTATATGTCTGTTACGCTTTCACGCCTAAACAATTTGACTGATATAAACGATTTTTGATATGGACATAAATGGGACTCTGTAGAGTGTAATAGACTAAAACTTATTTCTTTCTGAACCCAACCCTGTAGTCTACGCAGACGGAGTCGCGGGCAAAAGCTAGTATATTAATAATCTTGGTAACTGTGTAACATTCTACGATCACCTTCAGAAGTTGAATGTTGATCGTTACTCTTCGTTTCTGTAGGGTTGTCTGCGGCGAAATATACCGGCTCTGCGCAGGCGGATTTTGAATTTCATTCTTATCCCATGGGAAAACTACATTTCGGGATGAATTATTCTTTCTTCTTTGCCTCGTGGTCTCGCGGCACAGGTATGTGCTGTGCGATCTAGAGGTCTGGATTCGATTCCCGGGTCGGGCAAAGTGTTATTGGGTTTTTCCATTAGGAAATTCTCAGTAACAGCACGGAGTCTGGAAATGTGCCCGAAAAACGGCAATAGGCTCGCCCCCTATTACGTGGGACTGATACATACCTGGCGAAATGTGGGTGCAGAAATGCATCTCTGCCTACCCCTTCGGGGAATATAGGCGTGAGGTTATGTATGTATGTATGTATGCTTTCTCGAGGTCTTATATATGTCCATACCAAAAATCATTCAAATCGGTTAAATAGTTTTTGAGGTATTCATTACAAACATATAAATATAAATCATACCTCATAATGTAGGCACAGTTTAATGTAAAGTATTGAAGTGTAATTTTCAAAATATAATTTTAATATAATTTTAAACATAACGATTTACTAAAGAAGATGATTAAATACACCCAACACTCACATACATAGTTCCGACCCCACACTAAGATACAAGCCTTGTGTCGTGTATCAGAAACTACGAGAGACTTTTCGCTCAAGCGATGACATTACGTAAAAGTATTTATTTATTTATTTACACTTCATACAAAGTTTGTATAGGTGGACTTAATGCCTAAGGCATTCTCTAACAGTCGAACATGGTGATGCAGAGATGAGATGAGGCAGGTGTGTAAAATGTCAAAACAATAATGTAAACAAATTACATATATACAATACACATACATATATACATACATATACGCATACATATATATACATTTATAATCATCAGCCCAAATACGTCCCACTGCTGGGCACGGGCCTCCTTTACAACTGAGAGGGTTTAGGCCTTAGTCCACCACGCTGGCCTAGTGCGGGTTGGCGGACTACACACCTAAGAAATTCCTAAGAACTTTTAGGTGTGCAGGTTTTATCACGATGTTTTCCTTCACCGTTAAAGCAAGTGATAATTCATTGTGAATACACACATAACTTCGAAAAGTCAGAGGTGTGTGCCTGGGGTTTGAACCTGCGACCGCCCAAATTCTCGACCGCGCGCCTAAACCTCGAGGCCATCATTGCTTATCTACATTTACACATATTACACACTTATATACATTTACACATACATATATAAACAGATAAAATACATATAATACAAATATATACAAAAAATTAATGTTGTGAAGATTCTTCAATTTCACTAGCCAGCAGGTCACGAACCTATCGAAAATATATCTCTGCCTACTCCTTCCCGGGATACAGACGTGAATTTATTTCGCCATACTTATAGATATATTTTTATTTTTATGAAATGTATAAATTAAGTTCTTAGTACATTAAGAAAAAATAATATGAGAAAAAAAATTGTAAAAACTTTTTCGTGATATGAAGTCGGATCATAATTCTCTTCCTTAGTCGGCAGAAATTATCAATTTTGAAAAAAAAAAAAATACCTTAACATTTTCCACAGCGAAAATTTTCTTTTTTAGAAAAGTAGTGTTAAATTACGAATTTCATCAGAAACAATAAAAATAAAGGCTCTAATGACTAAAAAACATGTTGATTATAGTATACTAAAAATAGGATGGGCAAAATGGGTAAAACATATTTTTTTAATATCGGTTGGCAACCATAGCTTGGTCACGCAGCCGTCTCACAGATAGTATTATGAACTTATGAATCACACGATTCGTAAATGACATTGGCTTATCCTGGTGAATAATAAGGAATATTGTAATAGAATTATCGCCTTTGAAACGAGAGGCCGTGGGTTCGATCCTAGAGTGATGCAGAGATGATACACATCAGGTGTGTTTTAAAAAAATTATAAACACACTCAACAGTCACATACATAGTTCTGACCCCACACTAAGATACAAGTCTTGTGTCGTGGGTATCAAAGACTTTTCGGTTACACAAACCCCCAGACCAGAAACAAATATATTTTGTAGATAACACAAACATTTGTCTCGCTGCGTGATCGAACCAGCGGCTTCTTGTTTCGCACGCAGGTCTGTCAAGCCAACTGCGCCAATAAATGTGATAATAATCTATATACATACATATAAATAAAATTGGAGTGTCTGTTTGTAATATTGAAATGACCGCTATTTAATAAATGCATATGGATGTATACACGGTACATATACCAAAATAACGTTTTTTACAATTTTTGTCTGTCTGTCTGTCTGTTTGTTCCGGCTAATCTCTGAAACGGGTGGACCAATTTAAACGGGACTTTCACTGGCAGATAGCTGATGTAATAAGGAGTAACTTAGGCTACTTTTAGTTTATAAATTTTCTTATTAAAAATAAATTTTCCGCGCGGACGAAGTAGCGGGCACAGCTAGTTATTAATAATTATGAATATGAATACTTAGTAATAATGAATACAATTTAATAATAAAACTATTTTATTTTCAGATAAAATTAACCATGGTTTCAACAGTGAATAAGGTAAGATTATAAACACTTTTACATATTAATTATTGTGTTTCCTATACATTAGTAGGTATTCATAGATTTGACTGTGAAAATTTTTGTTACTGAAAAACAGCTTAAAAAATTTGAATGTTTTTCATATGGGCATAGATTAAACTTTGAGAAAGAACTTACTTAGCCTTTTTTATTATAAAATTGCTCACGGGCGGAGACCCAACCTTAATGTCATAAACAGCTAAAAAATTTATCAATAAAAAATTTCACATACAATTAACTTATTAAATATTTCTTCTTGTTATTCGATTTCGTGTTGAAAATAGATTGCTGTATTGAAAATACTATTTTGATTACTATTATCGTACTTTTAAAACTATTTATGAACATAACAATCAGACATTGCGAAACTTTGAGTACATCACAGTCTTCGTACAATGAGTCTCGCAGATTAACGGTCAGGGATAATTGCATAATGTTGGCAACATTGTTAGCCGTGAAACTTCTTTATTCTGAACTTTAAACGGATATAGTAATAATAAGCCCTGTTTATTTTTATAATCTACATATTTATATTCATATAATAAATACACCCAACAGTCACATACATAGTTCTGACCCCACGTTAAGATACGAGTCTTGTGTCGTGTATCAGAAACTACGAGAGAATTTTCGCTCTCACAAACACCCAGACCCGAAACAAATATTTTTGGATCACACAAACAACTACGCCACGGGGCTGTATACCTATATATTTTGTGTTATGTTGTTTGTCCGCGATCAACTCCTAAACTACCTAACCTATTTTAATCAAATTTTGCATACTGTGTGGGGGTGATCCAAATTGAGAAATGAAAAATCTCAATTTATAGTCGCAATATTTTTTTGCATACTTTTACAAAGAATTTTAATTATCTTTGAGTTCCATAAGATTCTAACAGATGGCGGTGTATTGGGTTATACGAGTGGAAAAAAATCGAGAAAAATACTACGCTCATGCGACATTGTATGGGCCACTTGTTATGTAATAACATTTGTTGACTTAATATCATCATCATCAGCCCATATACGTCCCTCTGCTGGGCACGAGCCTCCTCTACCATTGAGAGGGTTTAGGCCTTAGCCCACCACGCTCGCCTAGTGCGGGTTGGCGGTTGACTTAATATACTTTTAGTGTAATTTTACTCGACTAGAGATTATTCAGTGTACCCTCTTAGTTGTAGAGAAGGCCCGTGCCCAACAGTGGGACGTATATGGGCTGATGATGATGAGAGGTTATTCTGGGATATTATTCTTAATAATAATTTATTATTCATAATTTATTATATTTAAAATGTAATTATTGAATTAAGCTCAAATTCGGTATACGTAATTCCATTTAGAAAGCTATCATATTTTCTAATAATCCACCTGACCAAAACCTTTCTAAGATTCTCAAGGCGGAGTTGTAGAATTTGCCACGCGCTAAGCGAGTAACATTGCCTAACAATCGTCGCGCGCCGGCAAACCTTGTACATAATCGGATGAACTTTGCCGGTTCACGACACTTTATAGTTTTATGCCTTGGTGATTAAAAGACTTGTATCCGATTTCAATATAATAAATACTGGCTAAAGGTTACTACAACATCCGCAATTAGAAATTTTGCCCGCTTAGAAATGGCACCAAGAAATGAGACTCAACTATTCTGTATTCCTAAAAGGGGTAGACAGAGATGAATTTCTGCATCCACATCTCGGATCCGGGAATCGAACCTAAGCTACTAAGTCCCCAGGTATATAAGCGAGACCAGGAGGCAATTAACTAATCTGTTGGTTTTCTTTCAAACTAAAATGTATTAAAAATGTTTTAGCTTTTAAGGTTAATTGTTTTTTTTTTACATTGATAGCTGTTTTCTTTCCTTTCTTTGTATTATAACATGTCAGTCGGTCCTCTTAATCAATTACTCAAATGAACGTTAAATAATATAGGTGATTTTACGAAAAGGAAAGATCAATATTTTCTTAAATATATGTAAATATTGGGTAGAAATCTTCTTACGTACTACGTACGCTTCTATAACAAACTTCCGAAGGGTATTAGGGAGCTTCTTTTGAAAAATTTAAAGAATCGATTAAAGAAATACTATATAAAAAAGGTTATTATAAAATGACAGGTTATATTGAGGATAATAAGCCCTGGGAGTAAGTAAATTGATCGGAGGTTATGTTGCTGCAATTTGTATCGTTATGACATGAATGAGGTTAAATTAAATATAATAATAAAAAATGTAATTAATTCGTGTTGCTGAGGGAGTTTCTTGACGTGTCTTCACCACAGCGATAACACGTTTCGAAGCGGCAATAGTTAAAAAAATATATAGTGACGATTCAAAAGCACTTGTAAAAGTCTATTTGAATAAAGGTGATTTTGACTTTGACTTAAACGGAAAAAAAATCTATGGATTGGCTAAAGAAAAAAATTAGAAAAAAAAACTTATAGCAATATGAAGTCGTGTTTCACCTCAGGCTTACCCAAGAATGTTCTAAATCAATACCATGAAATCAAACCCGCACGATCGCTGATCTTTGAAATCTCGTGGTGTAATCACAATTTAATAATGTATGGAATCTAAAATTACCAGTTCGACAGAATTTATTGGATAGCCGCGTATAGATTGCCTTGTAAGGACTAATACGGGTTGGGTGTGCGACCCGGCGGCCATTCGGACCGATTTCAAAACGCATCATCTTTATTAAAGGATTGTATCAAATAAGACTTTTTAATTAGACAACGTAACCATATTCAAACTACTTACATAGATCTAATCAAAGCATTGAACGATCTAACATTTAATTTTGTTAAGAAGGCGCGACAAGTTTGGTAATTCAAGGCATTACGTTGCGTTGTCATTGCCTAAGTGATGGAATAAAAAACGTAAGTCTGCTTTTGGCGGGAACGTAAAGCTTAGTATAAATTATTCCGAGGCATTTTAACGACTATTTGACGACTAGGGTATTCCTAAATGCTAAAGGTGGAGCTGTAAACGTTTTTCCGGCTTTTGCAATGAATAAAAATCGTTTCTTATATACTATAGGTATTTTATACGAAATTTCTTTAAATTAATATATTTAATGTACAAAAGATTTACAAGCTGATGACTATCTTAGCCCGTGTGCACATTTGCATTATCTACGATGTTTCACGCATGCGCATGGATAATTAGACGTTTAGTAACTTTCTAAATTAAAACGCGTTTTTAATTTATAATTTTAAACAGGCAAAGATATCATATTCTATACAGCCTACTGTTAATGTGATATTTTATATCCGACATTTTGTGAAAGTTTCAAAGCTTTTAATTTAAAACTCGAGGTTTTGAGTTTAGATAATACGAAATGTAATATTTCCAAATCAATAATGGAAAGAATAGCTTTCCATTGACAAACGGTCACTTTCCTAACAACGTTTTTACAGAATTCGCGCCAAAAAATATTTTTATACTACAATGCCATCTTTTATTAAAAACATAAATAAGTTTACGTCAAAAACGTCCTTAAACTTTTATTAGTACAAAGGAAACGAGCTACTGTTAATTTGCTTTAAAATTAAGACTTTTAACATTCCTACTAGCATCGTTAAAATACATTGCCATTTCAATCATGCTAAACGTATAGTGGCGTGCAGTTAATTTGATTATGTTTGCCTTAGTGATGTCATGGTTAAGAAATTCGATAAGCCAAAATATTTTGCGAAAAATAAAAGATGCAGAATCATAAACTAGAAAAAATAGCTTTAAATTATGGCTGTTGCGTGATAAAGTACACAGATCTATGTTTATAATATAAAAATGTACGTTGAGTTTAAAAACTTATGTTCTATCGTGCCTGCTGCAAGATCGATTTGGCTTGAAATAGTTTAAAATTCGATTTTACTATTTTAATGTCTTAATAGATGAAAAATTTATTTAATGGCTTTTATGGCACAGCCTAGCAGTTTAGGTGAAATAAAGTCCCACGTAAATGCTTTTGTTTATTATGGGGCGTACATAATATTATATTTTGTGTAATTAATTATAAATAATATTATGTACGCCACAATTATTATTACGCTTTTATATATTATGCTCAATTTATCTTTATTTATAACTAGTGGTTTTAATTATAAAAAAAGGATTTTTTTGTTGTTCCCTTCTTATTATACGTGTTAACTTGAAGTATAAACTGTTTGGGATTGTGAACTATTAATAACTTTATATTTTAACTGTAATTTCCCTATTTGTCTCCCAAATAAATGAAATAAATAAATGTCATATTTGGTGACTCCACACTAAATAACACATCAATTTTCGTTTAAAAATACATAAGAAACAAATATTTGTAGCACGCACAAGCCCTCATTCTATCCAGAAACATTTAATTTGGACTTTTTCATTAAACTTAAAATAAATGGCGCCATATTTCAATTGAGTTTAATTTAGTCTATGGTCCGCGGAAGAAAAGAGGTTTCGTACCAAATAGATGCAATACACGTTCAGTTACACCACTAGGACATACGTAATTGCTAACTAGGCATAGATTGAATAAGATATTCATGTACTTAGCAACATTTCTGATGCGGCCGTCAATTTAATTTGTAAATGCGCTAGTGTTGTTTCCAGTATCGGAGTTAATATGAAGAATATTTGTAGATATTAATATAGTAATTTAATCAAAAATTAAACAACTATAGCAAATATTTATTTTTGGGAATAAGATAAAAATGTCTAATGCCGTCTTTGTGAGTATTTTCCCAAAGGAATGGACAGAGATACTTCCACACAAATGTTACTCCAACTATGTACCAAGCGGGCACATATCCAGATTACATGTTGTTGAATAGAGTTTCCTTATCCGGGAATCGAATATCTCGCTATTAAATTGTATCTTGATACTGGTATGTGCCGCGCAATGATGACGTCGGTTTCGATTCCGGGGGAAAGTGTTATCGGGTTATCCATTGGAAAATTCTCAGTAACAGCATAGAGTCTGGAAATGTGCCCGAAATAACGGTAATAGGCTCGCCCCCTATTACGTGGGACTAATATAAACCGTGCGAAATGTGGGTGCAGAAATGCACCCTTGCCTACGACTTGGGGAATGGCATGAGTGTTTGTACTATGCAAATATATCTTCACATGAGTATCTAATAGGGGTGTGCGAATATCGTTCGAATCGAATATTAATATTAGATTCAAAATTCGAATCGAAGAATTCGAAAATTCGAATTATTTGAAATTCATACAGTGGGAAGCATAAATACAAACAACCTTTCCACTAAACGTTTTTAATCATAGGTACAAGGCTTATACTTCTGCTGAAAGTGTAAGATTATTTTCCACTGCTTCGAAAAACTGCAAACGAACTTCATTATCACCAGATTCAGTATCGTATTTATTATTTTTGAACAAAAATTTGTAGCAAAATTCATACTGACTGTTATATTTGTGTAATTATATTTCATTGCTTAAATAAAATGTATATTAATTGTTAATTTCATATTTGAATATCGAACATAACAAACTCTAAATTCAAAATACTCGAAAATATGCGAATAATTCGAAAAAAATTTAATTATTCGTAAGTTCTAATTATTCGGACACACCTAGTATCTAATAATAATATGATATATTACAGGACAGATTCTATGAATATCTATTTCTGTAATATCTCGATTGCACACAATTTTATGCGCAAGACTAACAAAGCAGGCATATTTCATTTCAATTAGTACCTATTTCTAAAGTCACAAAGAGTTAAATGATAAATGCTCCCAGTAAAACGCCGAATGATCGACTAGCCCCATCACAAGCGTCTGATGAAACAAAACATGTTGAAATCCAATCACGAAGCAAGATGTCACACAGACTGACGGCTTCGAGTAAAAGTCTTACAACCATAGAGGGCCATAGACAAACTAGTCGCCTTTAAATGGAATTGAATAATGTTTCTTGATGCATCTAAACTTTTTACATGTGACGAAAGTTTCAAGATGAATGAAACATGGAGCTTTTAATTGCTAATTAATTCAGAAAAATAGAAGAACGCACTATCGACTAATGCTAAATTTATTAATTTATTTATCATGCGATCAGCCTTGTGGGCTATAAACAGATGAGTTGAATGGATTTGGGCGTGTAGGACTTAGCTCCCAGCGGAGCTAGCCCTTTAATTTTAATTATATTTAGGTATAGTCGAAAATATCTCGTCGCTTTTTTAGCCGACGTATTATTTCCGGAAAGAGGAGCTGTTCTGCAAGCTGATTGGGATGTTTTTTCAATCTCGATTTGTAGTTGGATTCACAACTTTCTATTTCTTCTTTGATGGTTGGTATGTGGAGAATTTCATGCATTTCTTTAGTTGTGATCATCCATGGTGCATTTGCTATTTGTTTAAGGATATAGTTTTGTACCCTTTGCACTATCATTATGTTGGAGATACTGGCAGAACCCCACAATTGTATGCCATATGTCCAAATCGGTTTCAGTATTGTCTTATAAATTAACAATTTGCTGTCAGTTATAATTAATGTAGTTATAATAATTATTATGTCAGTATAATGCTAAATAAGGCACTTATTAAGGAATGTGGAAAAATGAAGAATAATATCTCTAGAAAGAAAAAATCATATGTGCAATTCAGACGTGGTAGAAGTGAAACCTTCAAAAATTTTGGCTTCAAGGTAAAAATAAATATTATGGCTGCGTCCTTGACAATATTATACACGGCGCATTCAGACCGTGATTGGAGACTAAGGCAGATAATAGCTCCGGTGATTACAAACACAGTGAAATAAAAAAAAACGACGATAAATAAAAAAAATACGTTTTCCTTACAGCCACATCCATTTATATCTATGACGTCAAAATTTTTATTTTTTTGTCGGTTTTTTTTTAACTCCACAGTGTTTGTAATCACCGGAGCTATTACCTGCCATATGATAATGTAGGCCTTTATCTTGAGGAACCAAAACTATGGGTAAATACACAAAGTTGTACCAAACAGCGCGTTGCTTCTTGTTTTGTTAGTTCTATTCACATTATACTAAGATTTTGGGAAAGTGTATAATTTACCTACAAAAGCGGTCTATCATATAATCCAAATTTCCATTTTACCACTGCTATTTGATAGCAAGCAATAAAATTAATCATGCTTAACTAGAGCATAAATGTTTTTTTAACTTTATCACTACACTTAATAACTTATTATGTGATAAAGTAAAACTGATTTGCATACGCTATTGAATGCAATAAATCTTATACAGGGTGTATTCAGACCGTGATCGGAAACTAAGGTAGATAATATCTGCGGTGATTACAAACACCGTGACATTAAAAAAAATCCCGACAAAAAATAAATATAAAAAGTTTTCCTTACAACCACATCCATTTAATTATGATTTTTATGAAAACGTCATTTTTTTTATTTTTTGTCGGGATTTTTTTAACGCCAATAGGTTTGTAATCACCGTGGTTATGCCATGCCTTAGTTTCCGATCACGGTCTGAATACACCCTGTATACACTGGCGATACTTCCATAGAAGCCCAAAAGCCCAGTTTGCCTTAAAAAATTCCGAATAATGATCTTTAAGATTTAAATATTTATTTAACAAAAGCAATTTGACATATAAATGAGAATATACTGACCCCGCAATAAACAATTATATACTAGACATTAAAAAATTAACGTGTAACGCTTTTGGGCTTCTATGGAAGTACCGACAATGCCTGTATACAGTCAGAAATCTCCGAAAGTGACAAAAATGTATTATCAACAACATCATCATCATCAGCCCATATACGTCCCACTGCTTGACACGTTGCTCTTCTATAGCTGACAAGGGTTTGGCCTTAGTCCACTTATTATCTATTACTACTTTTAATTTTGTTTCAAGTCCCACGTAATAGAAGGCAAGCTTATTCCCGAATTTCGAGCACACAGCCCCGTGGCGCAGTTGGCTAGTAACCAGCTTGCGAAACGAGAGGCCGCGGGTTCGATCCCCGCACCGAGACAAATGTTTGTGTGATCCACAAATATTTGTTTCGGGTCTGGGTGTTTGTAAGACCGAAAAGTCTCACGTAGTTTCTGATACCCACGACACAAGACTCGTATCTTACTGTGGGGTCAGAACTATGTATGTATGTGACTGTTGGGTGTATTTATTATTTCAAGACTCCGTGCTGCTACTGAGAATTTCTTATTGGAAAACGCAATATCAAGTTGCCTTCCGCGAATCGAACCAGATAGGTACTGGTCAATCATACTCTTTGTCGTTGCCTATAGTGTGATAATTAAAATTACAAGTCTAAATGTCAACCAAGTTATTAAATTCGCCGAATTTGTTGCAACACTTCCTCAGTTCTTAACAATGTGCTCGCAATAATCCCGGTGATACAGATAAAACCGTCGTTAACAACCCGCCAGACTATTAAATAATAAATAAACTTTTGCGGTGCAAATCTTGAGCGATACATATCTTAAAAGATTTGAGGCTTGAATCGCTTGTGAAATAAAATTCTATAGTTTTAATTACGGAACGTGAAAGATACTTGAATATTACCATATAAATGTGAGTAGTTTGAAACACGGACCGTAAAAGACTTTTACATTTCTGTTTCATACATCAAAACTTAACATCTCCCATCTTCTTTATAAGGATTTTTTATGTTTCATCATCATCATCATCATCAGCCCAAATACGTCCCACTGCTGGGCACGGGCCTCCTCTACAACTGAGAGGGTTTTTATGTTTATTCAATGCAATTCAATTAATTAATATGACAGCTCCGTGGGCCAGTTGGCTAGACATCAGCTTGCGAAACGAGAGGCCGCGAGTTCGATCCCCGCACCGAGACAAAAGTTTGTGTGATCCACAAATATTTGTTTCGGGTCTGGGTGTATGTGAGACCGAAAAGTCTCTCGTAGTTTCTGATACCCACGACACAAGACTTGTATCTTAATGTGGGGTCAGAACTATGTAGGTATGTGACTGGTTGGGTGTATTTATTTATTATTAATGCCTAACCGTTTAGGACGCCACAGTACTGTGAGTTTAAGTTCCTGATATAGAAAGAGTTTTCCTTATTTTTCTTTTGTCTATAGCTATCTATTTATTTAGCTTTTTACCAAATAATGTAAAATATTCAATAAAAAAACTCTTCATAATAACTTACGAAATTTATTACGAACTACATACATACATAAACTCACACCTGTATTCCCCGAAGGGGTAGGCAGAGGTGCATTTCTGCACCCACATTTCGCCAAGTATGTATCAGTCCCACGTAATAGGGGGCGAGCCTATTGCCGTTTTTCGGGCACATTTCCAGACTCCGTGCTGTTACTGAGAATTTCCTAATGGAAAAATCCAATAACACTTTGCCCGACCCGGGAATCGAACCGAGGACCTCTAGATCGCACGGCACATACTTGTACCGCGAGACCACGAGGCAGTCGAGGCAGTTATTACGAACTAAAAGAACATAATCGAGTTACACGCTCAACCGAATAGCTCCTAAGCATGTTGACATTTCCGACTCGACAATGCATTTTTACTACCGATAACATCGACTAGTATTCTAGATTCCTGTAACTTTCTAAGCTTGAATCACGATTTTTGAAACTGGAATGATTTTAATCAAGCCACCGTTTTTTGTTACAATATGATGATATGATAGTCACTTGTTAGCTAAAAACAGGATTGCTTTTACTTTTAAAAAACTGGTAACTATTAAATACAGGTTACAGTAAAATTTACACATAGACAGGATTTTATGGAGCAGACAAGTGTTGGAGTGGAGACCGCGCTTAGGTAGACGTAGTGTAGGACGTCCTGCAGCACGATGGTCTGACGACTTGAGAAAGGTGGCAGGTAGTGGAAGAATGAGGCGCCTACTTGGGGAGGCTTTCGTTAGCAGTGGACGGCGATAGGCTGAGAAACAGGATTTTATAAAAACCAAATTTAATATACCCAAATAACGACCAAAAGCCTTCTAGGATCACAGTTATATTTTCATCGGCTAAATTCTAAATTGCATGAAATAAAACTGTAAAAATTCGTCAAACTTAAACATTATTTTTTATTCTACATAATTATGTAAACTATAGTTTGCAGTGATGGCCCCGAGGTTTAGGCGTATGGTCGAGAATTTCGGCGGTCGCAGGTTCAAACCCCAGGCACACACCTCTGACTTTTCGAAGTTATGTGTGAATTCACAATGAATTATCACTTGCTTTAACGGTGAAGGAAAACATCGTATTAAAACCTGCACACCTAAAAGTTCTTAGGAATTTCTTTTGTGTGTAGTCCGCCAACCCGCACTAGGCCAGCGTGGTGGACTAAGACCTAAACCCTCTCAGTTGTACAGGAGGCCCGTGCCCGGCAGTGGGACATAGTTGGGCTGATGATGATGAGTTTCTAAATTCAAGAATAACATCTGAATACAATTCTTGTTATTATCATGCAGGAGTTATGATATCCAAGTTATAAGCATGATCTTTAAAGTGTGATTAATAAGTAGTTTATAAAGTTGTAATGAAAACAAAAAAAAAACTAAAGAGTACAATGAATAAGAAGAGATGAAGAGAACCTGTCATCAAACGCCTTCCTCGTTCACGATAACAAAAAAATATTTTAAAAAATATGCAAATTATTAAACAAACATTTTAAAATTAATAAAGAAAATAACAATGAAAACAGTATTACTCAAAATAAATTCTGAACAGAATCCTTATCCAAAATATTAACTTAAAATTAATAATGTATCCAGTTACGAGCACCGTTATT
This sequence comes from Hemaris fuciformis, assembly GCA_907164795.1. Taxonomy (NCBI): domain Eukaryota; kingdom Metazoa; phylum Arthropoda; class Insecta; order Lepidoptera; family Sphingidae; genus Hemaris; species Hemaris fuciformis. The sequence continues at coordinate 8,154,470 of OU015457.1, read as the reverse complement.
AATCTGTGGATGTTTTATCTGTGCTACAATTCAATCAAACGGGCCAATAAAAATAAAATAGATTTACACCCATTTACACCACACAAAATCTCCGTTTCCGATCACATCGATCGCTTAATTCACCCACTTTCTATTACTCATTAGAATTTCCAACATTCACTTCCTAGGTCGTTTAATTCGTTTTATGTACATTGATGGCATGGCGTTTTCTTTGTTCCCGCCATACACTATAATGGCTTGAAATTTTATGCCTTTGTAAGTGCGCAGTTTAATTGTGTAACCAAGTATTAAATTCCGAGTCGTTACAAGTATATTAACAGTGGTAATTTTCAATAAAACAGAAACAATTCATCTTTATTCTTTGCTAAATTTGATTACTTTTCAAAACGTTTAATGTGCAGAAATAAAGTGTTTTAAGCGATTGTAATAGACAATAATAGAGAGATATAGTAAAAAAAATGCTCAATATTTGAGTTATTATACTTTAATTGTTATCTATCCTTTATTGCACACTTTTTTATTTTTTACTGATCTGTAGCTATAAGTGAAGACTTGTTATTGGCTTTATGTTAATTGTTATGTTTTTTTTAACCTAGTTGTATTGTAGCTGTTAGGCTTCCATAAATAAATAAATAAAAATAATAATATAACGTACACAAAAACCTTCTTTATTAGAACAAAATGTTTTAAATTTTTCTGTGCCCTTTTTACTTCCTATGTATGACCATGCGATCGTAGTAGATACTGTTTGACACTGTGATAAACCAGAGTCAATACTTCAATCTTTTCATAGTTCTTCACCTACTTTGAACACTGTCTCCCTCGACTTATAGCCACTTTTTGTCCTCATTTCTGAAGCTCCCCTTCAAGAGATGCGGCGAGGGGTGAGGTCGAATAACCTCTGTAAATAATAATTCAGCTTCTTCAATGAATTGATTAAAATTAAACATAAACAGTCCTGTGGCAAAGATGGCTTTGTGTGATCCACAAATATTTGTTACAGCTCTGGGTATTTGTGAGAGCGAAAATTCTCTCGTAGTTTTAGTGTAGACTCGTAGTGCTGCAATTTGTATCGTTATGACATGTATGAGGTTAAATTAAATATAATAAATAAAAATGTAATTATAATTAAAAATTATCATATAAAAAAATGACATTTCTTGTTGCTGAGGGAGTTTCTTGCCGTTTCTTCTCCACAGCGATAACACGTTTCGAAGCGGCAATAGTTTAAAAAAAAAACTTACTTGACGATTCAAAAGCACTTGTAAAAGTCTATTTGAATAAAGGTGATTTTGACTTTGACTTTGACTTTCTGATACCCACGACACAAGACTTGTATCTTAGTGTGGGGTCAGAACTATGTATGTGACTGCTGAGTGTATTTATATATTTAAAAAAGCAAAGGACACGGTTATGTAATACGAAACGTAGACAAAGCATTAGAAAAGCTAGTAACGTGTAATTAACAACTCAATATGGAATCTAATGGCGCATTGTACCACGACTTATTGAACAAAAGTGATTGTTCAATAGTACTTTTTGCTGGTCTTATGTCTTCGTGAGAGCGGGTATAATTTACACGAATAAAGTAAGGACTATCAACATGGCGTGTAAAACCACTAATCATAATTTTAAATCTTAAATCCCCTTCATCATCAGCCCTTATACGTCCTACTGCTGGGCACGGGACTCCTCTACCACTGAGAGGGTTTAGGCCTTAGTCCACCACGCTGGCCTAGGGCGGGTTGGCGGACTACACACCTAAGTAATTCCTAAGAACTTATAGGTGTGCAGCTTTCATCACGATGTTTTCCTTCACCGTTAAAGTTAGTGGTGATTCATTGTGAATACACACATAACTTTGAAAAGTCAGAGGTGTGTGCCTGGGGTTTGAACCCGCGACCGCCGAGGCCATCACTAGGTACTTCTTTTCTTTACTATTCTTTCTTAATTCCCATTTACCAAAGCTAATTCACATGGAAGTTAAATTGCTCTAACGGAAACTTCCCTGGCTATATTTTTTCGAATTATTTTTTTACCTCTAAGGGGGGAGGCAGACATGCATTTCTGCACCCACATTTCGCCAAGTTGTTCCACGTAATGGAGGCGAGCTTATTGCCGTTTTCCGTGCATATTTCCAGACTCTGCTCTAGTAATGAGAATTTCCTAATAAAAAAAAACAATAACATTTTGCCAGACCCTGAAACATGGGAACTCTTTTTACTTAGCTTGTGAGGTCCTAGAAAAAAATACTTTAAAAAATCTACCTATTTCAGTATCCTGAAAAATCTACGTCAATTATAATGAACATTGTCAAGTTTGATTTTTGTTAGTCTAATGAGAAGTATAAGTTAGTCTAATAAGTAGTTAGTAAGTTAAGTCGTGATGGACTCGATGGCTTACGCACGCGGTGGGAGTCTCGACGGTCGCGGGTTCAAATCCCAGGCACACACCTATAACTTTTCGAAGTTATGTGTGTATTCACAAAGAATTATCACGCATTTTAACGGTGAAGGAAAACATCGTGATGAAACTTGCACACATTAATTAGTTCTTAGGAATTTCATAGGTGTGTAGTCCGCCAACCCGCACTAGGCCAGCGTCGTGGACTAAGGCGTAAACCCTGTCAATTGTAGAGGACGCCCGTGCCCAGCAGTGGGACGTATATAAGCTGATGATGATGATGAATGAGAAGTATATTTCACGGTGTCAAATTAAGTGTTAACACATGACAACTTGACCCTTTCCCCTAATATTTTCATTTGTAGATTCAAACACAAGTCAATCATTTTCATTGTATTTTATTTTAAACTACATTACTATTAGGTTTATATAAAAACACATCATTACGAAACCTGTCTGAACGTGCTTCTGTATAAACAACCAATCTTTGATCAAACATTCGCACATTACGCAAACATTTGCCGGAATCGAATTAATAAGTAATTTATCAATCGTTTATCGCACCGTCGTATAAATCAAATGCAATTTAATTTGACACTAATTCTATTTAAACGTACTTATTTAGTCAACGCCTTTTTTGTATATCATTCATTATGTCATAATAACTGCATGTTGAAGATTTAAATAATTGTGGCAACGTCATGTTTCCATAAACAGCCAACAAAGGAATCGCCATTGAAAGCCTAATCATGACATGACATAAAAAAGCGCGGCAATTTTTATACTTGTCATGCTATCGATAGACAATTTTTTTTTGCATTTATACACGATGAAATACTGGTTTAATGGATTTCACGGTTCTAAGGTTGTTTATACAATTTCACGCGATGTTTAGGAAAGACTATTTGTTAAAACAAGTTAATAGTCTCTCCCCAATACTGGAATTTAGACATGTATGTGTATGTATGGAATATGGATGGATGTTGTTTATTTGTCAAAAAAAATCCTTAAAGAATTATTTATGCGTAAAGGAACTTATTTAGTAAAAATTAAAATCTTATATCTTTAAATGAGCAATTCTTGTATATATATATACTTATATATAATTGGAATCTCGGAATCGGCTCCAACGATTTTCTAGGAATCATTTTTAGAAAATGTCATTTGGAAGAAAAATAACAAAAAGGAGGCGTTTGAGATGACTCTTCCTGACATCTATTGGCGAATAATAATACAATTTTTTGTGAGCAACTAATTGCTTTAACGACACAACAGCAGATGGCGTTGTTAAGTAACATTATTCATATTTCATCATTTTATTAGTAATTCGTACTTAAATATAATTTCCAAAAAACACAATTTAAAAAAAAACAACCGAGCAAAGCTCGTTCATCCAGGTATTTATATTTATCTGTATTAGCTATATTATATCAACATCTCTCTGCTGGGAACGGGTCTTTTCTACAAGATAGGTTAGGTCTTAGTCCATCGCACTGGCCTAGTGCGAGCAGACGAACTAAATACCATTGTAATTCCACGTGGAGAAGTCTAAAGTGTGAAGATTCCTTCATCGTTAAAATGCTCGCACTTTGTGAATGAATTCAATTATCACGATCATTCATTGACACATTAACTTTAGCCATGTGTGTCAGGTATTTGTACCCGCGACCGCTGAGCAATTCCCGAGGTCATTACGCACTCTCATAAGTAACAAACATATTTACGAATACAATTCAGTCAATTATAATAATAATTTTTAAGTTATACTTCTTTAGGCGCGTCATGAAAAAATTATGAGAGTGAAATTTTAAGATGTTAAATGTAAGTGTCAAATGGATCAGAAAGGTTTTAATAAGTTTCGGATCGAATATTTTTCAAAAAAAGTTTATATGTGATAGATTTTTAAAATGTAGAATAGTGACAGTAATAAAAAGGGATTTACATATTTATTAGTTGTCAAATATTTATGAGTGCGTTCAGAAATGTAACATGTTGTGTAAACTAAGAACTATGTATGTATGTGACTGTTGGGCGTATTTATAAGTTTTACATCAGTCGTGTGGTATAACTTAACGCGTGTACATAAGTAAACACACAGTTTTTATCAACAGAAATCTATTCATTACATAGGTTCGCTTATTCATTTCCGTACTGCATCATCATCAGCCCATAAACGTCCCACTGGACACAGGCTTCCTCTACAACTGAAATTTAAAGCCTTAGTCACGCTGGCCTAGTGCGGGCTAGTGGACTACACACCTGAAAAAAGAACTTTTAGTTATGCAGGTTTCCTCACGATGTTCTTCACCTTTTAACTGATAAATCATTGTGAATGCACACATAACTTGGAAAAGTCAGGGGTGAGTGTGGGGTACTTCACCACAAACTGTAGATTAGCTTTCGAGCCCACATGTTCTTTCCTATAGTCCTATCGGGTAACAAGAAAGAGTCTCTCAACATTTAATGGTCTGTTTCGATAGCATCGTGCTCACCATCTGCTACAGTATTGTCGCTTTCACCATCATCATCATCATCAACAGCCTTTTTCACGTACACTGCTGGCCATAGCCCTTCATGCCACTAGGCTCGATCTCCAACCCTCCTCATCCAACCGCTGCCAGCCACTTTGTGGGTATCGTCACAACAACTAGCCAGAGGGCGTCCTACACTACGTTTGCCGAGCCGAGGTCTCCACTTCAGAACACCACCCATTTTTTTATTGTCACTTAGCCGTACCAGTATAAAAAAAATACAAATATCGCGTTTCACTCTCCATATAAAACACGATATCCACGCCATAGCCAATGCTGATTGGCTTATTGAACGCTAATAATAACAAAATTACGCATAATACATCGTTATCCGCTATTAACACCTGTTGCCATTAATTGCAGCTATTTATCTTCCGGTTGCAGATTATATCATCGCAAAGAGTTTGTATTTGATGGCATAATAAGCTATTCGTCATATTGTTTTGAATATATCTTGACGGTAATTTAATATAAAGGCATTTTAGATACTTTATTTATATACACTTCATTGTACACATACATAGTACAAAATGAAATATAAAAAATACGTACTAAATGACAAAAGTCGTGATGGCCTCGAGGTTTGGGCACGCGGTCGAGAATCTCGACGGTCGCGGGTTCAAACCCCAGGCACACACCTCTGACTTTTCGAAGTTATGTGTGTATTCACAATGAATTATCACGTACTTTAACGGTGAAGGAAAACATCGTGATGAAACGCCAACCCGCACTAAGCCAGCGTGGTGGACTAAGGCCTAAAGCCCTCTGAGTTCTAGAGGAGGCCCGTGCCCAGCAGTGGGACGTATATGGGCTGATGATGATGATGATGAAATGACAAAAGATGGTATTATCACTGACTGCGATCTGTTAATCGAAAATGGGATAGTAATAATTAAAAAAAATACAGCTACAATGATGTAAATAACAAAAAAAAGTGACTAATACAAAAATAAGGGTAAAAAACGAAGTAAAGAAAATCATAAAACAGATATTTGTCTTTAAATTAATCGTTACATTTAAAAAATCATGAATGAATTGAAAATATGATTTTATCAATATAGATCCGAGTAAATTTTCAATTGCTGCGATTTTAGCTAGTTTACCCAGCTGATTTAGGCATATAATCATGATCAGCCCATATACGTCCCACTGCTGGGCACGGGCCTCCCCTACAACTGAGAGGGTTTAGGCCTTAGTCCACCACGCTGGCCTAGTGCGGGTTGGCGGACTACACACCTAAGAAATTCCTAAGAACTTTTTTTAGGTGTGCAGGTTTCATCACGATGTTTTCCTTCACCGTTTAAAGCAAGTGATAATTCATTGTGAATACCTACACACATAACTCCAAAAAGTCAGAGGTGTGTGCCTGGGGTTTGAACCCGCGACCGCCGAGATTCTCGACTGCGCGCCTAAACCTTGAGGCCATCACTGCTTCAGGCATATAAAATACATACAAACCTTTCAGAAGGAATTGTTAAATTAAAAATCATATTAAAACGAATAACTAAGCGGAAAAACAGATAGCGATCTTAGAAAAGAAATCCCACTCATTATGTAGGCTTTGTTCCCAAAGCAATTACCACCTTAATAACCTACTTATCAACATAAATGGAACATTAGCCTCGACATCTAGACTATAAGCCATCATTGACCCACTAATGGACACCATTTGAACAAAAAAAAAACACCAACACAAAAAGTTATTTCCACACATTAACCTTTCCTAAACATCTTTAAACTATTAAAACATGATTACCCTTCGTAAATGTAAACTAAACCGTGAGAAATGTGCATAACGATTATTTAATTACATACCGCTACGTACACTAAAAGTTCAATGTGTCATAACTAATGCTGTGTTTTTTCGTTCGAACATAGTTTGAAAGTAATTCGTGACTGCGGTCACGATGTGTCGCTAGTGATGTGAAACTAGGCTGTATGTTTACCGTATTTGCTTACGCATAAATGTTTTGGCGGGAATTTTGACAGTTCACTTTTTAACCTTAATAATGTGAAGATGATCCCGAAAAGCTTGAATTTCATATCTTTGCCGTCCCACCAAGTCAACTTACTCCCTTCTTATTATCCTGGGTCCTTTAAGCGTAGCGTGAACACACACCGAAATATTCTAGAGTAAGGGTATAGAGTAACGAGACATAGGAGTCTCTTGCCATAGATTCTCTGTTTTGACAGAACAGAGCTTACCGTTTTTGTCGTGCCAGTATTTTTACACCTAATTATGGAGGGTAAAGATAAGGAGTGTCATCTCATATAGTAGCAAATCGAAAAAAGTGTCCAGCGGTCAGGTATATAATAACAGTTCAAAAACCTTCCAGAATGGCGCTGGTGTAGACAAAGGACATGGTATGAATTTAATATTACATGTACAATGTACAAAATAATGTAGTAAATATTACCTTAAAGAGTTATTATGAAAAACGCGTGTAGCTAGAGTGATTTTATATCCTGAACTGTGAATAGTACGTTTATTGATTTCCGCTTCCTTTAAAATTTGTGATGCTGATGCTAATGTGGCGCCCCCAATTTGATACATTTTGACGGACACTATTGCATGTACTAGATGACACTCCTTACCTTTACCCTCCATACACCTATTTAACAATGATTTCTATAGGATTGGACACAATCGATCTTCTATCACCAATAATTGAAACGAAATGAAAAAAGATACATTTATCAAAAAAAAAAATGTCCGGAAGGCTGTTTTCCCTTAATGACAACGAGCCAGAAACTCTAGTGTTGCTTATTTTTATTCCTTTTGATTGACAGTCCCGTGGCGCAGTTGGTTAGACACCAGCTTGCGAAACGAGGGCCACGGGTTTGATCCCTGCACCAAGACCGAGACAAATGTTTTCGTGATTCACAAATATTTGTTTCAAGTTCTGAGTGTATGCGAGACCGATAAGCCTCTCGTAGTTTCTGATACCCACGACACAAGACTTGATCTTAGTGTGGGATCAGAACTATGTATGCGACTGTTGGGTGTGTTTATTTATTTGAATCAGAGCAGCATACTAACTAAAACATACCATATTTAGTATTAACCTACAACCTTTCATTCCTGTCCCGTAAGCAGGTTGTCCGGAAGAGATCGCAGCTAGCGATAAGACCGCCTATTGTGCCTATACTTATTGTTTTCGATTATGTACTATATATTATTGTATAGTGTACAAAAATGTATATAAATAAATAAATAACGTAGCAGTTCTCATCCCTAACATGTACGCGTGCCCGCATACAATTTTCTTGTCACTCGTGTTTTGTAGTATTAAATTGATTAATGTCCGTCTATTACATGTCGCAATGCAACACGTAATAACGCTTTTTCATGGAATTATGTAATATTATGCAATATTCTGATATGACCTTTATTTTTTGTTCACGATGACGTTCTAAGGGCTTCACTGATTGGACGCGGTTAATCTGTGTGCGTAGTAACTGCACAATATGTAAAATCAACAACAGATTACTGTGTTAGTAGGTAATCAAGATTTAATGACATTATGCTAGATGTCATCAACTATCTGTTTATTGGTATGACATGTATGCTTGACAACATTTAATTCATCTTTCATTATTTCAATCATGTAGTAACAACTACTTGGAATGCCAATGTACAAACGGGGCTTCAATTCAATTTTTTTAATTGTGTTTAACAGTATCTCATTAGCTTCTAGTTTTCTGTCTTCTGCAATTAAGTCACTACAGTCAGAAGAAGATATCATTTTTAATGAATGCACTGATGGTGAACTACTGCGTGTGGCTACAGATGGTGTATACAAGGATATATCACTGTCAGAATGCTCTTCTTCAATCAATATATTTCTTGTAATTTTTCTTAGGTTGGAGAGAGAAGGATGTGATTTTTTAACAGTTTCAACTTTCAATGGAGATGTTGAACTAGATATTATTGATGGTTTCATGGGTGATAATGCCTTGTTTATTGTTTTTATGTTGGTCTGGACAGATTTACTTCTGAATTTCTTTGTTATAAATACTTGAACAGCTTTATCTACCTTCTGCACACATATAATTTCATGCTCATTTTGTCGAACTGTTTGAATATCTGCAAAATGAATGCAAGTAATTAGTTAAGTGGTTTATAAACTAGGTTGGTACATGTTGTTTAAAATAATTTATGTTTGTTTATTACTTATACTACATACCTGAACTTGTATGAGCAGTATCTTTAAGAGCCGAACTTGGTGCACAACTTTCTTCTGGCTTATTTAGACATTCTTCTATAATCGCCATTCTTTGTTTTTTTAATATGTTTAATAGTTCTGGGCTGTTGCTTTTCCGCTTTTTTCTGCCTTCTTGACATTCAAATTTACTCGGAGTACAACCCGGTATCATGCGCACTTGTGATACTTTTCCCATAATGTGATACTCGGTATAATTAAGCATATCATTTGGCAACTAGAAAAAAGAAACTGATTATTACAATGAATATATCACTTAAAAAGATTCTAAACCATACTATTAACCTAAAACAAAGTAGCAAACATCAAATTAGTACCTACATGTTAATATTCTTGAACAAAATACATAAGTTTTATTTTACATTTACATTATTTATGGTAGATTATAATGTTTGTAGTACTTACATCAAAATGATCTTCACAGAAATACATTCTTCTGTTTTTTGATATTGATAAACAATGAGCATCACTCCTGCTAGCAAGTTTTAACCACTTTTCCCGTGTGAGTTGATTGTTTGGAACATATATAAATAATTTGTCTGGCGTTTTTATGGTTGTGCTTTTACACTGGGGCACTATACAGTACTTGTAAAACGAAGAACTCATTTTTAGAAAACTGTTGACGTTTGACACAGATGTAAACAATATTGTTGTGCGGACTGTGACGTCATGCAAAACGCCATGACACTATTCACCGTTTTCGAGGTATATCTAAATTGTTTTTCTTAAATACAAAATACGTGATGTAAATATAGCTTTTTCTTTAAAATATAGTTTTTTTGGGATAAAATAGATATTAAAGTATATAATTAACCAAGTTTTAATATTTAGTCAACTAGCCTATTGTTAACTTAATAAAAAAATACATCCAACAGTCACATGCATAGTTCTGACCCCACACTAGGATACAAGTCCTGTCGTGGGTATCAGAAGCTACGAGAGACTTTTCAGTTTCACAAACACCCAGACCCGAAACAAATATTTCTTGATTGCGATGATCGAACCCGCGGCCTCTCGTTTCGCAAGCTGGTATGGCAACTGCGTCACGGGGCTGTCAAGAATGTATAGATCTGTCGTAAAAATGTCCAAAAGATAGACAAGAGTAAGTGAAATTGGATGAATTTACATAATCATCATCATCATCACCAGCCCATATACGTCCCACTGCTGGGCACAGGCCTCCTCCACTACTGAGAGGGTTTAGGCCTTAGTCCACCACGCTGGCCTAGTGCGGGTTGGCGGACTACACACCCAAGAAATTCCTAAGAACTTTTAGGTGTGCAGGTTTTATAGCGATGTTTTCCTTCACCGTTAGAGTACGTGATAATTCAATGTGAATACACACATAACTTCGAAAAGTCAGAGGTATGTGCCTGGGGTTTGAACCCGCGACCGCCGAGACTCTCGATCGCGTGCCTAAACCTCGAGGCCATCACGACTTATGACATAATCATTATGAACGTGAAATGTCCACGATTTTATAACGTTTTCCAATCTTGTGCACATTTAAAACCAACGAAATTATAATCATATTTCTTATAATATTTCCATAATTTTTAAGACGTATTATTATAAGTGTATTTTTCAAAACGCACCACTGAAAAATATTTTTCTTATTAAGGAATTTAACAAGGAAAAATCATCCATTTTGGTACAGATTTCATGTCTGTTATTATCGGGGCCGAAAGTTATCGAACCTCATAGCCATCTAAATTGTCTTGTTACGTATCTTAACTTTAGATATACAACTCAACTTCTACACGTAATTGAACCGTTACTAAAAATAATTAGTGGAATGAATTTTAATGAAACGTATAATTAGAGCCACGATTAAACGCACGTTCAACCTTTGCTCAAGACGGCGATGACATTTTAATAATAACCAGGATTGCCCTGCTCCGCCATCTTTTGTTCATAATTTTGAGGTTAGACAAAGGTGACTTGTTAGTTTCGACAACATTCTAGCAATTCTATTCGTAATAATCGAAGAAACAACAGAATTAGTGTAATAAGAACTGTAGCCTTTATAAATATGATTTTCATTGGTTCTTCTAGTTAAAAAATAACCATACTAAATGTACATAACACAACATAGTAACACAAGCAAGTTTCAAGTGGTGGAATTGGAGCCATGTAAGGAAAAGTAAAGTCGTGATGGCCTCGAGGTTTAGGTTCACAGTCGAGAATCTCAACGGTCGCTGGTTCAAACCCCAGGCACACACTTTTCGAAGTTATGGGTGTATTCACAATTTATTATCACGTACTTTAACGGTGAAGGAAAACATCGTGATGAAACCTGCACACCTAAAAGTTCTTAGGAATTTCTTAGGTGTGTAGTCCGCCAACCCGCACAAGGCCAGCGTGGTGGACTAAGGCCTACCCCCACTCAGCTGCAGAGGAGGCCCGTGGCTAGCATTGATACGTATATGGGCTGGTGATGATGATGAACAATGTACAATCACCAGTGCTGGGCACTACTCTCTTTCATTCATTTTCACTACAGATATTTTTACTTCATCATTATCAGCCCATATACGTCCCACTGCTGGGCACGAGAATCCTCTAAAACTGAGGGGGTTTAGGCCTTAGTCCACCACGCTGGCCTAGTGCGGGTTGGCGGACTACACACCTAAGAAATTCCTAAGAACTTTTAGGTGTGCAGGTTTCATCGCGATATTACCCTCACCGTTAAAGTACGTGATAATTCATTGTAAATACACATATAACTTGGAAAAGTCAGAGGTGTGTGCCTGTGGTTTGAACCCGCGACCGCCGAGACTCGACCGCGTGCCTAAACCTCGAGGCCAGTACTTACAATGGCATTCTCAGTAAAACGAGTGTTGGGTAACGGAGCAGACATTGAGAAAGCATTTTCGTGTAACACCCCGCCCTAACAATTGCAATTTGTTACCCACAGTTGCTACACTTTCATTTTCTCATTTCCTTGACATTTCTACATTCGTCCTGACTCATTTCGTTTTTAGGATTCCTTTGTCGCAGCCAATTTGCCCCGAACCTACTTTGAGTTTTTCAATTTGACAGCCCCATGGCGCAGTTGGCAAGACACCAGCTTGCGAAACGAGAGGCCACGGGTTCAATCCCCGCGCCGAGACAAATGTCTGTGTGATCCACAAATATTTGTTTCGGGTCCGGGTGTTTGTGAGGCCGAAAAGTCTCTCGTATTTTCTGATACCCACGACACAGGACTTGTATCCTAGTGTGGGGTCAGAATTATGTATGTGACTATTGGGTGTATTTATTTATTTATTTATAATTAAATCATAATAAATATATGACCGCTAAAATCTGTACATAAAAGGCGATCTTATCGACTGACTGATGTATCAAAACACAGCTCAAAGTCAAATATTATCTTTATTCAAATAGACTTTTACAAGTGCTTTTGAGTCGTCAATTTTAAGCTATTTAAAACTAAATTATTGCTAATTATTTATTGATTAAATAGATTGCTATTAAATTCAGAACTAAATTATTGTGACTTCGTCATCAGCCCAAATATATCCCACTGCTGAGAACGGGCCTTCTCTACAACTGAGAGGGTTTAGGCCTTAGTCCACCACGCTGGCCTAGTGCGGGTTGGCGGACTACACATCTAAGAATTTCCTAAGAACTTTTAGGTGTGCAGGTTTTATCACGATGTTTTCCTTCACCGTTAAAGCAAGTGATAATTCATTGTGAATACACACATAACTTCGAAAAGTCAGAGGTGTGTGCCTGGGGTTTGAACCTGCGACCGCCGAAATGGTCGACCGCGCGCCTAAACCTCGAGGCCATCACTATTGTGACTTAGATCCGCTAAAAAACGTTTTGATAAAGACTCAGGTTGACAAGATCTAAAACGCTTTTGATATTGCAATCAAAAGGTGTTATGCGATTGTGTAGGAAAGAGTGTTAGCCCATACAGCCTCCTCATTTTATGCCATAAAGTATTGACAGGAGACACCAATTGTAATTATTTGTTTTCTTCACTTTGCCCATGCTAATATAGAAAGAAAGAAAAAAGTGTCTGTGTACTTATGTACACGCGTTAGAAGTTATACCACACGACTGAAGTAAAACTTATAAATACGCCCAACAGTCACATACATAGTTCTTAGTTCACACAACATATTACATTTCTGAACGCACTCATAAATATTTGACAACTAATAAATATGTTAATTCCTTTTTTTTTACTGTCACTATTCTACATTTTTAAAATTTAAAACATATAAACTTTTTTTGAAAAATATTCGATCCGAAACATATTAAAACCTTTCTGATCCATTTGACACTTACATTTCACATAGGCAGCTTCACTCTCATCATTTTTTCAGAACGCGCCTAAAGAAGTATAACTTCAAAATTTTAAACAAGGTCAATACTCTGGCCGAGTGCAGAAAAGCTGAATGGCAAAAAAATATTGGAGAACATTCCTTACATAAAGTAATCGTGTTTTTGAATTTCATAAGTATTTTACAAGGATTTATTAAACCCGAATGGCGTAATCCCACAAGACTCCCACGGACATCTGTGAACGTTACAAAAGCGATGCATATCAAACAAGATCTAATTAACAATGCAACAATATGCGTCCGTCTGTATGCTCATAATTACTTAATAATGTGAAACTTTTGGATTTTGTCGCGATACGCCATGATAGTCGAGGTGCTATTTCGCGGGCCATTATTATCCAAGTAAAATATTTAATCTCAAAAAAGCTGAGTAATATAAAACTTACATACATACATAACTTCACGCCTATATTCCCCAAAAGAGTAGGCAGAGTTGCATTTCTGCATCCACATTTCGTCATGTATGTAGGTATCAGTCCCACGTAATAGGGGGCGAGCCTATTGCCGTTTTTCGGGCACAATTCCAGACTCCGTGCTGCTACTGCGAATTTCCTAATGGAAAAACCCAATTACAATTTGCCCGACCCGGGAATCGAACCCAGGACCTCTAGACGGCACAATATAACACTTTTATCCCAAAATATGAAATATTTGGTCATTTCGTTTCATCGGTCTCGCGACGCAAGGCCCAACTCCTCTCAGTTCTAGAGAAGGCCCGTGTCCAGCGTGGGGCTTATATTTAGATTATGTAGATGATGATGATAATGACGATATACACATATCAGACCAAGTCAAGCCCAAAAGCCCAGTTTGCCTTACAAAATTCCGAATAATAATGTTTAAGATTTAAATATTTATTTAACAAAAGCAATTAGACATATAAATGAGAACATACTGACCACCAAATAAACAATTATAAACTAGACATTACATAATTAACATGTAACGCTTTTGGGCTTCTATGGAAGTACCGCCAATGACACATGCGTGTACCTATTCAAAACAAAATTCAATAACTCTTTACTTTTCCTTGAAGTCCTTGATGCAAAGATGTGTCTTGCTTTACGTTCTGTAAGTGTACACGCAACGATAGCCGCTTAAAATCAGACAGGTCAACTAGCTTGCTCTTATTCCCACGCGAATTAGATTTAAACGGCAGATACCTTAGATTTATACCTATGTAGAAGTACCGTAACTTTATCTTGTGCCCATTACTGGCGCAACGATGGCCGCTGAAGAGTCAATAACGACCTGTCACCCAATTCAACAAATTAAATTGAACGTTCGTGCTTTTGTATAATTTATTCCATTTATTTAAAGGTTAAATGGTCTTTTAGTTACATATTTATATAATACATATTTACACTCACGCTTGTCTTCTCGAAAATAAAGCGAGTAAGTGTTACTCCGCACGTTTCGCTAGCTACGAATTAAAAAGTAAGTTTATTGACATATTTTGGACACATTATCGTATTGCTACTAAATATTTCCTGATGAAGAACACTAATAACACTCATTGACCCGGGAATAGAATCACCTTAGTTTTGCGGTGGTGCCTATATCACAAAACAGCTGAATAAGATAAGAAGGGAAATAAAACAGTATTTTGTATGGGAACGAGTGTCGCCGCTTGTCTGTCACCTGTTCATTCTACTACGATTACACGACCAATGGTAAATATTTCAAACAAAAATGATGGTTTGCTATTGATTGTCACACATTTACAAAAGTATTAATATTTACACGCAAATCAAATTACTAAGAAGCCGTTCCAAACATATGATAGTCTAATCGTAGGTTCGGCACGCTCGGCATGCTGACAAAATGTAAAATAAACAAAGTTACTTTAGTATTTAATTAACATCAACATATTTCTATAATAAGCAGTGATGGCCTCGAGGTTTAGGCGCGCGGTCGAGAATTTCGGCGGTCGCAGGTTCAAACCCCAGGCACACACCTCTGACTTTTCGAAGTTATGTGTGTATTCACAATGAATTATCACTTGCTATAACGGTGAAGAAAAACATCGTGATAAAACCTGCACACCTAAAGTTCTTAGGAATTTCTAAGGTGTGTAGTCCGCCAACCCGCACTAGGCCAGCGTGGTGGACTAAGGCCTAAACCCTCTCAATTGTAGAGGAGGCCCGTGCCCAGCAGTGGAACGTATATGGGCTGATGATGACATAGTTCAAGACAGTTGATAAGACGTTGAGTATAAAAGGTAGCTTGCCAGGCAAGTGGTTTAAAAAATGTTAACCGTTATGACAGCAACACTGTCTGAACATTGGATTATGTAGTTTTTGTTATAAATTACTTACGTCCCTTACTTCCTTCAACATTAAGTCACATACAAGTGTATTTAATTTGCTTCAAAATAATTTTATCGTAATGGCTAGTGCCACAGAGAATCCTAAGGCATCAATGATTGGTGTACATAGTATCGTGAGATTTCCCGCGCGAGGCGAGAGGCTCGTCCTTGCACTATTGTAAGGAGCGCATAGTCGCCGCGGCATTGTCTACACATGGCGTAACTCCCGTACCGACAGCACTGCACCCGATACGCGTCCAGGGTCAAAAACCTGGCTATTTCATTAGATATGTCATCATCATCATCAGCCCAAATACGTCCCACTGCTGGGCACGGGCCTCCTCTACAACTGAGAGGGTTTAGGCCTTAGTCCACCACGCTGGCCTAGTGCGGGTTGGCGGACTACACACCTAAGAAATTCCTAAGAACTTTTAGGTGTGCAGGTTTTATCACGATGTTTTCCTTCACCGTTAAAGCAAGTGATAATTCATTGTGAATAGACACATAACTTCGAAAAGTCAGAGGTGTGTGCCTGGGGTTTGAACCTGCGACCGCCGAAATTCTCGACCGCGCGCCTAAACCTCGAGGCCATCACTGCTTTCTGCATCATTAGATATGTGCTTTAATCCATTCCTCCCCACTGTCCTATTTTAGGACACTATATTCAACATTTTTTTAGTTGTTAAGGCTCTTATTTTATTGCTTTGACGAAATCCGAATTTTTCCACAATTTTTTCTAATAAATCCTTTTTTTTCGTTGTAAAAAATTTAAACTTGATTTTAATGTAATTTTTGTCGACTTAAGAAGAGCATTATTATCCGATTTCATATATCGCGAAAAAACAATATCATTTTTTTCTCATATTATTTTTTCTTAATGTAATAAAAACTTAATTTATATATTTCATCAAACAATTCCAATGTTTTCGATGCTTGAGAAGTAATGGCTTAAAGTTTACACCATCCTTTTATAAAGATTTTTAATATATCTTTTGTAAGAACTCAACTTCACAATTTATGTGGGTAGCAAAAAAATTGTGTCTGTTATGTCCAAGTATTTCAGGGTCGGCTTTTTTTTACTTAATAAAGCTTAGTTTCAATAGTTTCTGGCACGTCCTCAGGTCTAAACCCCCTCTCAGTTGTAAAGAAAACAGTGGGACGTATATGGGCTGGTGATGATGATGATGATGTTTCTTACATGGAGGATATACGAATAAATCTATTAGAACCCAATATACTATCCAAAAGTAAGATAAAGTTTAAATGTCAAATGTCATATATATTTGGTGCTCAAATAAAGATGACCCCTCTTAACTTTTTCCATACACAGGCGGGCCAAAAATAACATTTCTGCTATCCGTACTAAAATCACATAAATCGCATTGTATGTACACACGCAGACAACTGCGTGCGTGCGTGTGTCTGTCTGTGTGTCTTCGACGGCTGCAATATCAATAAGTTCATTTGTAAACAAAAGAATTATTTAGAGCACGGAAATCGGAGTGTGTATTGATGTAAGATTTAGAAAAGGTTATACGACTTTTGGTTATACCACATTTTATATATAAATTAGGACTATTTAACATATAAAAACAGTAAAAAAAAGTTCAAAAATAAAATATTATTCATCTCTTACCAACTAAATTATCATACTACTTTACAATGCCCAAATGACGCCCGTAACGGCAAGGAGACAGCTTTCTAAGCAAAAAATTGCAGTTCCAAACCTTGCAAGGACAAAACAAATACAAAATAACGCCCTCTACTGTGTGGAATTTAAAACACAGCTAAATAAACGTGTGCTAAATAAGCAGTGATGGCCTCGAGGTTAAGGCGCGCGGTCGTGAATTTCGGCGGTCGCAGGTTCAAACCCCAGGCACACACCTCTGTCTTTTCGAAGTTATGTGTGTATTCACAATGAATTATCACTTGCTTTAACGTTGAAGGAAAAAATCGTGATAAAACCTGCACACCTAAAAGTTCTTAGGAATTTCTTAGGTGTGTAGTCCGCCAACCCGCACTAGGCCAGCGTGGTGGACTTAAGGCCTAAACCCTCTCAGTTGTAGAGGAGGCCCGTGCCCAGCTGTGGGACGTATCTAGGCTAATGATGAAATACACGTGTCTATAAATACATTTATCTACCCACACCTTACAATATGCAGGCGTGTGTTATAATTTACTTTATTTTAATGTCTTCTTTATTCTATTACAGATGTGGGTGTCCGTAGCAGTGGTATCAGCCCTAGTTGCCATGGCAACGTGTGCGACAAACGAGTACCTCCCTCCCAACAGCGGGTACACCTACGACAAACCTTCCATACCTTTCCCTACAAGCAACAACGGAAATAAGGTAAATAACTTTAAAGATTACGAAGCGTAGTCATTAAAATAAAAGTCTCGTTGTTTTCGAGAGAATCTCGGTAATTGGTTCAAATTTTCAACTTCAAAAATCTATGAGTCGATTCACAATTTTATGAATTTTTCTAACATTACAAAATAGGGTTTCATATTTGTTTTTTTTTTATAACTTTCTTCGATTAGACGATAAGTCTATTATATTTAATTTCAAAGACATAGGTACCTACATACAACACTGATTTATATGTATATCTCATAAGTACGCAAGGTGTATTTCTACATATACTTTTAGCTAATACTCCCAAGTAAAAGGGGGCAAGCCCATTCAGTAAGAAAATGTGTATATCCAAATTCTAAAACTAGTATGGGTGTTTTATACAATAATAAAAACTTATGGATTGCAATTAATAATCACAAATTGTTAGGAGTTAATAAAATAACTTTAGTAAGGTGCAGTCACTTAATATTCTCAAGTGAATGGCCATTGGCTTTGTTCTCGTAAATTAAAAACATCAACGAAGATTTAATTACGTCTGCGCACAAAATGGAAGCTCACGTTAGTAATCACTTTATACAATAAAAACAACCTTGCTACCTCTTACCGTTTTCCATTGAAATATTAAATTAAACTTGGAAAGCGCGACACAGTCCAATAAATTAGTGTTCCGTACAAATTTTGTTATTATTTTGTACAGTTTGTGGCATGTAATAATCCAACTTCTAAACATATTTATATTTTAACAGTAACGTAAACCTGTATTTGCTAACAACGCCATCTATTATCATAAATATGAAGCACAGAGTTAAAGATAACGGATTAAAAAAGTATTTGAACACATAATTATAAGTAAAATAGTGTGGCGAATCTTTGAAAGCAAATAAATACAAAATTCATAAAATATTACATAAATCCTGTAAAATAAAAAGGTAGATAGATTTAGTCATTTTAAAATCAAACCTGTATATTTCTCTTACGGAACACCAAAAAAATTAATTCTAAAACTGCTAAAATGACGAATGGGAAACAACTGGCCGTGAGTGCAGTTATTGTTACGCGTGACGTCATCACGACGCATTGTGCGCGTAAACTCAAGCGATGTTATTTGATGTACAAATTGAATTATTCTCAGATGCTTAGGAAGGTTTGTGTTGACTTTTGCGGCTGTAAATAGGTCACAGAGGTCATTTGGTCTAAGGCAATACATGCTGACATTACTTTTTATTTTACTGTATTTTGTTATATGCTAAAATACCATTAAAGAACTGTGATTGTAATTTTCCAAAAAATATTTACTAGATACTAATTTTATGTGCATTCTGGGCGGATTCGATCCCCGCACTGAGACAAATGTTTGTGATATCAAATTTGTTTCGGGTCGGTGTTTGTAAGACAGAATTGAGTTGCATCTTAGTGTGGGGTCAGAACTATGTAGGTATATGATTGTTGGGTGTATTTATTATTATTATTATTCTGTGACCTCTGATTGAAGAAGTACCAACACTCGTTCACCAATGCAACGTATTTTAACATATTTATTAGTATATTCTTCTTTGAAGATCCATAATTAAATGTCAGCCCACCTAAGTTCTACTGCTTGGCACAGGCCTCTTCTAAGTAAAAAAAATTAATCCACCACGCTGTTTCCAAGTTCCTAAACCACAGATACGTAAGTCTCTAATTGGATAACTGACTTAGAACGTTGTCAAAACTCGATATTAGTAATTTTATTAGCTCGAAATTTTAGCAGGAAGGAATTTTAAACGCAAATATACCTATTCAACACTGCCCAAATAGATTTCTCAAGATAACTATCAATAAAAATCTATATCATATACGAGTAGGTACATACGTCCCTCTGCTGGAATCGGGACTCTTTTACAACAAAGAGGTCCGAACTCCGAAGCCCTAAGTTCACAAGCCTGGCTGAATAGTTATGGGTGAACTTACCATTTTACATTTAAATATACAGGGTGTATTCAGACCGTGATCGGAAACTGAGGCAGGTAATAGTTAAGGTCATTACAAACCCCCGGGCGTTAAAGAAAATTCTGACAAAAAATAAAAATTTTGACGTTTTCCATACAAACCGCGTACATTTAATACCGATGGTTGTATGGAAAACGTCAAAATTTTTATTTTTTGTCAGAATTTTCTTTAACGCCAGGGGGTTTGTAATCACCTTAGCTATTACCTGCCTTAGTTTCCGATCACGGTCTGAATACACCCTGTATATTATATCTGATGCTTATAGAATAATTTTATAATTTCCAGCAACCAACATACAGACCGCAGCCCACGCCGAGGCCTACGCAGAGGCCCATCTACGTGCCCTCACCTGGCCCTGAGGTAAGGACCTTCAAATACAACCATTGGTTCATATATTTACATCAGCTTACAACGTTTCACTGTAAAAAAGGCCCGTGGCCAGCAGTGGAACGTATGTATATAGGCTGATGTTGATTGATGTTGACTTTTCGAAGTTATGTGTGTATTCACAATGAATCATCACTTGCTTTAACGGTGAAGGAAAACATCGTGATAAAACCTGCACACCTAAAAGTTCTTAGGAATTTCTTAGGTGTGTAGTCCGCCAACCCGCACTAGGCCAGCGTGGTGGACTAAGGCCTAAACCCTCTCAGTTGTAGAGGAGGCCTGTGCCCAGCAGTGGGACGTATATGGGCTGATGATGATGATTCATTACATAGTTAATTGCGTCTAATTTCACTAATTGTAATTGTCTTTTGTTAAACCTCATAGTTCAATATTTTGTCTCCCGCTTTGCTGTGGAGGGAAGGGGACAACTCTTTGTTTCCATCTCTTCCTTTATACCTTTTCTCTGAATAACTTCGTTACGGGATCCCGGATCATGACAAATTAGGCCCCCCTTAGATCCCCTGGGGTGGCTGGGCGTACTGCGGGGGCGGTACACTATGATAGCAACCCCGAGATTTGCGGCAGAGGGCGTGGCCTCTTGACTGTCGCGGACGTTCACAAGAAGTGAACGTCCAAAAAAGCGTAAGTGGAGGGCATCGGAAGCCCTCCCAATTTGGAGGAGTCCAGAAATGGACGGTGCGCTGGGTGGACGCGGACCATTTAGGGCGCTTCTCGCCCTGAGATGCCGCAAAACCGCCCTAAATGCGCGAGATGGTCACCGAGAGGTTTTAGTCGGTATGCTGGCGTAGGATTTTGGTTAGGGACCCAACTCAGCTAAAGCGGACAATTGTTCCGCGCGCCGAGTTGGAAGGCCAGAGACCCCGACATACCCCTTTAGGCCTCCCCCGAGGTACCGAACAGGGGAGCTTAAAGAGCTTTCCTCTCGTAAAAAAAAAAAAAAAAAAAGGCCCCCTTAGATTCGCTGAGCTTCATTGCTCGGCGTCAATACTGTGCGTGCTGTTGATCCTGGAGCACAGGAGTTACAGTGGCGGGTGTGTGGTGGGATAAGGCCAAAAAGGCTGATCTTGATGATTGCCAGATCCATATACATTTTTTTCGACTCCAGGGTCAACCACCTAGGTGTTTGTGAGACCGAAAAGTTTTTTGTAGTTTCCACAACGGAAACTAGTGTTTTTTTTATTGGGGTCATTATGAGTAAAATTATTTGTTTATTGTTTATATAAAGCCCCTAATAACATAAAATAAATAAAATTAGTTTTTTTATTAATTAAGATTAGAACGGATATAGGGAGAACTGTTTGTACAATGGACAGAATAAAAAACAAATTATCATTCATTATCTTTCATCATCAAAGTAATGAGGATTGTCCCCAGGGGATGGCGCCAAATATTTCTTTGTGGCTGCTTCACCTGCAAGGAAAACCTGCTTTAGAAAATATGTTTCCCTACATTCCAATCGCAAACAGTATTTTTGGAAGTCTCCATAACAGCTCGCACCTTAGGTCCAATTTATTCAATAAATCTCATATAGTTATTTACCCGTGGTGCGTTAATTGCGTCTAATTTCACTAATTATAATTATATTTCTTTTTAATGTGAGGGTGAAACCTCATAGATCAATGGTTTGTATCCCGCTTTGCTGTGGAGGGAAGTGGACAACTCTTTGTTTTCCAACTCCTCCTTTATTTGTCTTTCTGATTAACTTCGTTGCGGGATTATGAGAAATTTAGGTCCCTTAGATTCGCTGAGCTTCATTGTTCGGTGTCAATACTGTGCGTGCTGCTGATCCTGGAGCACAGGAGTTCTGTGGCGGGTTTGTGGTGGGATAAGGCAAAAAAAACAGTAAAAATACTATAACACAGAGTATCCTGGATATCAAACCCGGGACCTATCGATCGTGAGCGCATTTTCCTGCGGGACTAATATATCAATTCTCATATTGTGCCAATGATAATTCCTACCTCCGAGTGGTCTTTTATTCGAAACTGTGGTATCATTTTCTATGCCATTTTCATCTGAAAACAATATATTGCCATTAATTGGAATGTGTTACAATATAATAGGGGCACAGGCCATGGACTAAGTCCTAACTCCTCTCAGCTATGAGAAGGCCGGTGCCCAAGTGGTACGTATACGGACTGACTATATCATCATCAGCCCATATACGTCCCACTGCTGGGCACGGGCCTCCTCCACAACTGAGAGTCTTTAGTCCTTAGTCCACCACGCTGGCCTAGTGCGGGTTGGTGGACCACTGACTATGTAGTATGTATTATGTATTTATTTTGTGATAATTTTTGAAGTATGCATCCTTTACTAAATTATCTAAGGTTTCTAATACCGGAGCCCTAACTACAGACTTTATTGACTCACAGCCTAACCTATTAAACATTAGTTAATTCAATTATTAAACTTACAAACTACAAACAATAGAGCAGTTCAAAACATTATTTAATAGTATTTAGATTAACTAACGTTAAAAGTCATAAAGTTAATGAAAGAACAGATTTTTTAAATTCTATTCTTTTTTTGCGTAACGCAAAGTTTAGATAACAATAGTACTCGTATTTAGACATCTAAAGACTACCTCTAATACATCCGGACTGTATTATATTTACAATCACTTTCAGTATTATCATTTTATGTAATAATATTATAATATTTACCCCCGCTTGATTCTGAAATCATAAAAATACAATTACAGTTCAATTTCTACTAAAACTGTAGTTCTTCGCCAACTGTAGTTAAACTATTGTAGGTACCTGGTACGTAATCTGAATCCACTGAAAAAATATATTTATTATTAGTATTATCATATTTTTAAAAGAGAAACATTTTAAAATCATAAATAGGCACTTCTTCCGTAATTATCTATTACAAGCTATTGCACTGTATGCGAAAGTTCAGACTTCAAAAGGAATACCTATTTTTCCCCGTATCTGCATTTTTAAGGTTCCGTTCGTCCGAATAAAAAAACGGAACCCTTATAGGATCACTCGTGTGTCCGTCTGTCCGTCGCTCACAGTCAATAGGGATGTTGACAAAAATTTGGAACTGTTTTCATTTTATAGATAAGAACGTAAATATTACGAAAAAATATACTTAAATTTTTTATTCATCAAATTTAAATAAAAAAACGACTTTAATTAGTTTAGTGTTTAAATTTCGCGCCTAAACGCTCCAAGCTGTCACCTGGTCTGATGACGTAACAGTGTATTAAATACAACAAACTGCTGTTAAACTAGGGATGAAACAATACCATTAAGGTATCGATACTTCTACTCAATACCGTATCGGTCGTATTTCCAAAAACGATTTGATACGAGTAAGTATCGATACTTGCCGACCGATACCAAGTAAGTATCGATACTTACTCGTATCAAATCGTTTTTGGAAAATTTAGAATAAAATCTTAAAATATAATAGTATTTTTTATCAATAAGTACAAAATTATAGGATTTTCAGCCCCGTGGCGCAGTTGGCTAGACACCAGCTTGCGAAACGAGAGGCCGCGGGTTCTATCCCCGCACCGAGACAAATGTTTGTGTGATTCGCAAATATTTGATTCAATAATATTGTTATAATATTGTTTGGGAGACCGAAAAGTCTCTCGTAGTTTCTTATACCCACGACACAAATCGGTTAAAAATATCTGCTGCTTCAAAATTAAGTTGCAAGATTTCATCCAAACAAACATACATACATACATTGCAAGTTAAATAAAAGCTTGTAAAAAGTACTTGTAAAAAGTGTAAAGTTCCGATTTATAGAATCGAATAAAACATCGATGTTTTTTCAAAGTGGACAGTGGACACCCCTAGGTTAGATAACTTGTCTGTGATTCTTCATACATTGTGACGTAACGCGCTCCGATTGGCGTTTGCAGTCACGTGATATTTGGAATTATTTTAAACATATTTAATTATTTTTAATTAATTTATTACTCACATTTACATTTACAAAATATGATTTTCAGCATTCTAATATTCCCTGCTATGGCAAAAAAATAACTTTTCATACATTCGCTATTTATGTCAACATCCCTATTATCTCCGAATCTACTCAACCGATTAAGTTGCATTTTCATACACACATCAATTTCTGTGACCCAAGCGCAGAGGTGTGACGTGAATAGATGAAATCTGTATATGGGAGGTCATTTATGGGGGGAAGGTGGAAAATTAAAAAAATATATTTGAAAACGGTATC
Source organism: Hemaris fuciformis (assembly GCA_907164795.1). Lineage (NCBI taxonomy): Eukaryota > Metazoa > Arthropoda > Insecta > Lepidoptera > Sphingidae > Hemaris > Hemaris fuciformis. The sequence continues at coordinate 8,129,688 of OU015457.1, read as the reverse complement.
GTGTGACATATCATATGAAAGGTCTTGTTGTGAAGATCTAAAATATATATTTTTTGTAATTTAAAATCAATAGTTTCCAAGTTATTTAAGAAAATAGACGAAAATTGACCATTCCCCCCCCCCCCCCTTTATTTCCGAAACTACTGAAGCTAAAATTTTGAAAAAAAACACAGAAATTAGTTTCCTACTTATAGATTTTATTTATTGGTGCTCCGCCTTTCTAGATAAATGGACTAATACACTTAAAAATATTTTTCAATTCAAACCGTCAGATTACTATTATTAGTGCGTTCAACCAAACAAACTCTTTAGCTTGATAAAATTATTATAGATTTATAGAGAATAAAATATTTTTATCACCTTTGATTGGCTCGCCAGTGGTACATCTTGTGGATGGCAAAATTCTAGATGAGTTGTACCGCAAAGGTGTCCGAGCAGCTGCTACCCATGTTAATTAAAAAGTAAAAAAAAAACATCGTTATATATCAAAATTACGTTATTTGTCTGCGATGGACTCCGAAAATACTGAACCGATTTTATCTTTTTTTTAATGTGTATATCGTTCCAACTTAACAGATAGAATAGTTTATATCTCAATTTATAATTGCAATATTATTTTATTGCGAATTATTTGCTTATTATCTGACAGTCATAATTATCTGTTAGTTCGATAAGATTGTAACAGATGGCGGTGTATTTTGATAAAAACGAGAGGACGAGTGGAATAAAATTGAAAATAGAGCAGTACGCCTATGCGTAGCTGGGATGGACCACTTGTTAATATATAATTTTGATAAATTATTCACAAATTGAGAGACATCGTCCATATTCAAATAACAGTCACGAATTAATCGATTAATGCAATCAATTGTTATTGTCTTTTTTATTTTACCTTAAATTGTTTATAAATATATAATCTACCCATGAAAATTACTTTTTCTTATTATAAAGAACTCATAACAATATCACATAGAATCCAGGTATTTATTTTAATTACTTGACTATTTCTATTTTAATATTTAAAAAAATGTCGACCAAATTTTTGTATGATATTTTTATAAATGTATACATACTTTTTAAACCAGACGGTAAGAACTCACCCTGTTCGAGACCTTAAAATTGAATATCTGATTAATAAATTGTAGTTTGTAGTAAACAACAGTCGTGATGGCCTCGAGGTTTAGGCACGCGGTCGAGAATCTCGACGGTCGCGGGTTCAAGCCCAGGCACACACCTCTGACTTTTCCAAGTTATGTACACATACATACATACATACATAAACTCACGCCTGTATTCCCCGAAGGGGTAGGCAGAGGTGCATTTCTGCACCCACATTTCGCCAGGTATGTATCAGTCCCACGTAATAGGGGGCGAGCCTATTGCCGTTTTTCGGGCACAATTCCAGACTCCGTGCTGCTACTGAGAATTTCCTAATGGAAAAACCCAATAACACTTTGCCCGACCCGGGAATCGAACCCAGGACCTCTAGATCGCTCGGCACATACTTGTACCGCGAGACCACGAGGCAGTCAAGTTATGTGTGTATTCACATTGAATTATCACGTACTTTAACGGTGAAGGAAAACATCGTGATGAAACCTGCACACCTAAAAGTTCTTACGAATTTCTTGGGTGTGTAGTCCGCCAACCCGCACTAGGCCAGCGTGGTGGACTAAGGCCTAAACCCTCTCAGTTGTAGAGGAGGCCCGTGCCCAGCAGTGGGACGTATATGGGCTGATGATTAACAACGGCATTAACAACGAAACGAAAACTTTTCGCGATTGTAGGCGCAGAGTAAATTTTAACTAAGAAATGACTTATTCGAAATTACTTTTGCAGTTTACTGTGATAGTCTAATATTAAAAGATACTAAATTTGGTTCAATTTTTGAAGTGAAAACTTATTTAGCGGCGCTGTGCACTTTTTTGGGTTGGGTAAAAAATGTTGAACTCACGTCAGATTACGTGACCCTGATCGAAAATGCGTAAGACGCATTATGTAATATAAATTGTCGTGTTTGTTTACGATAGCGCAATAAATATTGTATTTTACCACGTAAATAATAGTACTTTTTTACTGATAAATAAAGCAATCCGTGCGAAATGATTCCCTAACCATTCCAAAATATTTAAAATTTGCACAACGTTAATGTTGAAGTTTTCACTTCTGCCGACACTCCCGGAGTGCCACCCGTTTATGTTTTAATTAATCTTTATTAGCACAAGATTTTAACACTTACTCGACAATTTCTCACCGTATTCTGCGAAATTAGTGTCTAGCAATTGAATAAGATCTTTAGCTAAATATTTTACTGTAATAAAAAGTTCATACCCATATCTAACTGCTTAACCTTTACTGCTGCAATATGATGTTATTCATTATCTTTTCTACCTCTTTACCGACTATTTATCTATATTTATTTATTTACACTTTATACAAAGTTTGTATTTTTTTTTATAGTTTAAATGGAATAGGCGTTTGTCTTCCATCTCACCTGATGGAAAGTGTAGATGAAGACTAGGGTGGTACACGCCATATAGGTGGACTTAATGCCTAAGGCATTCTCTTCCAGTTCTATCCATCTATACAAATAAATAAAATTGGAGTTTCTGTTTGTAATATTGAAATAACCGCTCTTTAATAAATGCATATGGATGTACAGACGGTACATATACCAAAATAAGGTTTTTTTTAAATTTTGTCTGTCTGTCTGTTTGTTCCGGCTTATCTCTGAAACGGGTGGACCAATTTTAAGGGGACTTTTACTGACAGATAGCGGATGTAATAAGGAGTAACTTAGGAAAATTTTTAAATATAATTTTTATAAAAGAGGAGAGATTTTATTTTCTGTTTGTTACAAGTTAACTTAAAAACTATTATACCGATTTCAATGAGTTTTTGGTAAGTCGTGATGCCACTCGAGGTTTAGGCACGCGGTCGAGAATCTCGACAGTCGCGGGTTCAAACCTAGGCACACACCTCTGACTTTTCGAAGTAATGTGTGTATTCACAAAGAATTATCACGTACTTTAACGGTGAAGGAAAATATCGTGATGAAACCTGCACATCTAAAAGTTCTTAGGAATTCCTTGGGTGTGTAGTCCGCCAACCCGCACTAGGCCAGCTTGGTGGACTAAGGCCTAAACCGTCTCAGTTGTAGAGGAGGCCCGTGCCTAGCAGTGGGACGTATATGGGCTGATGATGATGACGATGATGATTGATTGTTCGTATAGACATTGATGGGACTTTCGGAAGTAATTTAAAAATAAAATAGATAGAAACTAACCTGATTGCACATCGTAATCTGCGTTTGCACATGTTGATGCAATAATTAATATCTGTAACAATATAAGATTTCCAGACTGGTATTTTAAATAAATAATTATATGTTTGTACGAATGATGTTTGTATGAGTTTAAAATACAATAAAATGAGTATGAAAGTTAAAGAATGGACAAGCAGAGGAAGGCCAAATAAAATATGGATGGAGTACGTGAGATAAGATAAATGGGTGAATGAAGACATGACAGCTGATAGGGATGTTTGGAAGGATAAAACAAACTGCGGCGACCCCAAATAGAGGCAAGGCAAGAGAATGATGATGAGTAATATACAATACCGCTATAATCAATTTATTGTGATCACACAGGGTTTCATCCATTACTCTTGCCAGTATTACGGCAGTTTTGATCGAATGTGCAACTTGTATGGTTTATTTCACCATAAATTTTTATTATCTTGAATGGTTATAGTTTTATACAGTTTTATATTTCACTAACGTACCGGCTCCGTTTCGACCGTTTGCAATGTTATAAAATACTTTTTGCGCTTACTACATCACGCTTAAATAAAAAAAAAGTTTTTTCATACCCGTAATGTAATAATACGGACTAATAAATGCTTCACCGATTTCACCACAAAAACTAGTGTATAGCTACAGCTCTTTCGCCATAGTTTTGATGCAAAATACAATAAAATTTATGCATTTTTGATGGTATAGGACGCGATAGGAATTTGGCGTCAAGGCCCCATGGCAGGGACACTATATTCTCCTAAGAAAACGTATCTTTAACCAATTCCTCCCCACTGTCCTATTTTTAGGACACTATATTCAACATTTTTAGTTGTTAGGGGTCTTATTTTTATTGTTTCTGATGAAATTCGTAATTTCACACTATATTTCTAATAATTTTTTTTTTCGCTGTTAATAATTTTACGTGATTATAATTATTTTTTCAAATTTATAATTTTTGTCGACTAAGGAAGAGCTTTAAGTATGATCCGACTGCATATTTCGCGAAAAAGAAAATACTATCTTTTTCTCATATTATTTTTTTCTAAATGTAACTAAGTAATAACTTAATTTATACATTCATCAAAAAATTCCAATGTTTTCTATGCTTGGGAAGTAACTCTGTACTTTTAAGCCCAGTGATTGGGATTAACAGAGGCTGTGTGTAAGGTTCAAAACTCTCCGCAGTGCCCATATGTATGCATATGTTTTGTTGTCATTATTATGGCAAAAAAAAAACTTATTTTTTTTGGGTTAAGATATTTAAGATGCATCTATCTTATCATGAGGTTTTCAGTTAGTTCCGTTATATTTTTAGTAGTTCCGTATAAACTGAAAAAGTTTTATAAATTATAATAGTCAGTGTTCTCAGGCGCAAGTGTAAATATACCAATATCGAACTAATAAAATTAAACATTTCAGAGCCACGATCACGACCACGACCACTCCGACCGTCATGATCATCAAGAACATCACGACCACCATGATCATCACGAGCACCACCATCACGAGCCCGGCATGCCGTTCGACTTCGCATACGCTGTGAACGAAGACGGCAATGATTACAGCCACAACGCCATCTCAGACGGTGACGTCACCACTGGCGAGTACAGGGTAGCTCTTCCTGATGGCCGTACCCAGATTGTCAAGTATACTGCTGATTGGAAGAACGGATTCAATGCTGAGGTGCCTTTTTATATTTTATTCAAACTTATTATTTTTGACTGCCTCGTGGTCTCGCGGCACAAACGACGGACAAAGTATTATTGGGTCTTTCCATTAGGAAATTCTTAGTAGCAGGGCGGAGTCTGGAAAAACGGCAATCTCGCCCCCTATTAGGTACGCGGGACAGATACAAATCTGGCGAAATGTGGGTGCCAAATGCACATCTGCATTTTTGTATGTCTAATTCTTTCCTGCCTCGTGTTGGTCCCGGAGTGCCTAAATGTATAGCGTGCATTCGAAAAAAAATTACGTTATTCAATCACTATTTTACATAGGACGAGGGACATAATTAACGGAACTCTGATTAAGAATACTAGTTTTACCCCCTAAATACTAACATGAAATATTACCTACTAGCTTTTGCCCGCGACTCCGTCCGCATAGACTTCAGGGTTGGGTGCAGAAAGATAATAAGTAAATCTATTAAACGTCTCCCAAGTGCCCAAATTACACTTAATGAATTAAAAAAAAAGTAGGTAACCTACTTATGTCCCTTTTTATGTTTCCGTTTTTATCCATCACAAAAATCATACAAATAACTTTAAATATTTTAGGCGTGAAAGTATAACACAGTAGTGACACTTTCGCTTTAACAATATATGCTAAAATCAAAGGGTATATCCGTTGGGATCAGTGAAATCATTATTTAGATTACGAAGCGTGATGACTACCGAGCCTGCATTCGTTTGTAAATTTTAAAACAGATACAACCAAGGAGTTTAAAAATAAATTTCTGAACGCTCGCATACATTTTTGACAACTAATAAATATGTCACTCATTTTTCATTACTGATTATTCTGCATTTTTAAAATGAAAAATACGCAATTGTTCGAATATCGTGGATATATGTTGTCGATTCAAAACCTTTATTTAAATACGTTCTTTAATTTGAGGGGACCATTAACCGTATTGACGGGATAAACATAAAATGTTTGACAGGAAATTAGGTAGAACAGTTTATATGAGAAAATGAAATTGTTGTTTTTACCATATTCCTCGTAATTTTAAAGATAGTTATATGCTGTCGCGGACTTTTTTGTAGGACTTATTAAGATAAACATTTCTCTTATACATTATATACGTGTAAACTCTACAATTTTTGCAGCGTACGCAAGAATAGCTCGCAGATGCAGTTTTTCCCGACTTACTTGACAATTATCGTTATATTTTGGACAATTCACACACTATCTTAAAAATATATAGCCTATGTGTTATTCTGATGTATAAGCTATATTATTGTAAACTTTCATTGAAATCCATTCGATAGTTTTTGCGTGAAAGAGCAACAAACATCCAGACATCCATACATCCAGACATCCATACATACAAACTTTCGCGTTTATAATATTAGTAAGATATGTTAATGAAGCAGTTCTTTTACTAGACTCGTAAGCTTTCTAACTAAGTTAACCAGTTCTAATGCTTTTTTCTTATCCAGGTGTCGTACGAAGGAGAGGCGAGGTACCCAGACCAGGCAGGCTATCCCAGCGGGCCTAACGGTGGTGGACAAGCCTACGGTCCCCCGAGCCAAGGCGGCGGATACCAATACTAGAAGCTACTTGAAGAATGACAGTTGACTTGTGTGATTGTGTGTTGGTTTATTCCAAATTGATTTAGACACCTAGAGATATATTAAGATTTTTTTGCCCAAAAATATAAAAAATCCATCACAAAAAAAACAATGGTAAATCAGTATGGCAGAATGATTGCTTTTCCGTTGCCTATGAAATGTCTTACGGGACTCGGACGGGGAAAGAAAAGTATCTTTATGTTAAATTCAATGAGTTTGTATTTAGCTGTTAAAAACAGCATAAGTTTTGACTGCTACAGGATAATAATAATTAGAAGTCGTCACTAAGGTAAAACTCTACTTTGCTGTACCAGGTTTAAAAGTGACTACTATGGCGAATCGTGGAAATTTTTAAATATGGCGCGCGGCCATTTAAAATCTTTGTAGGTCACATTATTACGCTCGGCTAGGGGTTGAACAGCTTTGCTTTATTTTATTAGTGTATTTAAACCGTAAATATTACTAAATCAATTTGTAATAAACGTAAAACCATCTGAGTAACATACTCTAATACCCATAAATCTGAATTCACAAGCTGCATTTCTAGCCAATGTGAATGCTGAAAAGATGTGAATTCAGACCGACTTATAGGGTAGCTTGTATATTTTACGGTAAGTTAATATAGTTACCATTATTGACAATTTTACGTCGAATAGTAAAACATCCGTTCGCATGTTATTAAAAATACTGTTGGCTAGAGAAAAGTACAATTTTTGGCAAAAGTTGTAATGATTCCGAATTATTATCTAGGCAAAAAAACTGCTATGCTTACAACTTTTGACTATGTCTATGTTAAACAAGTAGTGTTTTGTTTTGCTTTGTTTAATTTCCTATTAACATTGCAGGGATTCAAACAAAACAATACTTATGATATGGAATTTTATATATTTTCAAGTCGTAAATCGGAATTTTCTTATTAATCTCTAAGAATAAATGTGTGCCTTTACTGCATATAACGACATTTTTCACAGATTGTGATTTTAATAATTGGTGTATGTCTAACTTTACCTATTTGAACTCTCAATAAACATATCACTGCCTAAAAAGATTGAAAATTAGTGAGTAACAATGTTCTTGCATTACTATTAAGATTTATAAGTACAAAATATATTATTATAAAAAAGTACATAATGATTGGGTTGTAATATACTTAAAAAATAAGAGTATTTTTTTTATAAGACCGTATATATGTTATTTTTATTAAAATATAACCTTGACCCCTTAGATATTTTGTAGCTCTAAATATGTAAATTTGTTCGGACATAAAAATGCTTATCTTTATTTAAAAAAAGCCTTACAAGGTAGAAACATAATCTACATACTATTTACTCTTGACAAAGTTTTATAAAGTAATTACCATGGTATTATAATATATTATCGTAATAATAGATTCATAATTATTGGTTAATGAGAATGTTATATACTACTGGATATATTACATATATTTTTCTATTATCAATGTAATACTCAACAATAGTGCATTGTATATTTATTTTAAAGTTTAACCATTGAACAATTGTTAAGAATAAAGTCCTTTTGTACCTTATTTAAAAAAAATAAAAATATAAGCTATAAAATTTGATGTTTTTATTATAATTATTTTATATTCTGGTCTTGTAAAATTGAAAGTTAGCCAAAAAAGTCAGGTATGTTTACAATGTTATTAACAAAAAAAAAACTATTGTTAATGATTCTTAATCAAATTACTTTTGTGATATATAGTTCTTAATTTACAGCCAACTTTGTATAAATTAGATGTAAAACTGTACAGGTTTGTAATTTACATGCTCTATAGGCACTGCAGTAGTTAGACATTTTTTTTTATTAAATAATATGGTGGTGCTTCTCCGAAAAAAATATGTCATTATGACTCTTCTTTATATGTGTATTCAAATCTTTTTTTAATGCATACTTCCTTTCACAAAATTGACAACTGTTAATTTTATTACTATGGTTCCTCTTCACATGTTCATTTCTCCTGCTTAATGTAACAAATTTTCTCTTACAATGTTCACAGTCATAGTTCTTTACACCTGCATGCAGCTTTAAATGTTGTATTAATGTCTTTTTGAATGAGAAACTATTTCCACAAATTTCGCATATCAATTTCTTCTTATTGTGACTGAATATGTGAGCTGTGAGATTGCTCTTTTTATGAAAGCTTTTCAAACAGATCTCGCACTGATAGGGTCTAATATCTAAATGGCTTTTATATTTATGGCTTTCTAAGTCTGTTTTATTTGAAGATACATATGAACAAGAATCACAATTATAAATTACTTTTTTCCGTTTTCTTTTTACATGTTTTTGATGACTTTTAATATGTTTATTGAAATGAGAATGTGTTTTTAAGATCTTTTTGCAATAAGGACATTCTTTTGTTGTATGACAGTTCATATGAGCTTTTAATAGTTTTAAAGTACTACAGGTTTTGCCACAAATATGGCATATTTTACTGTCAGATTTATTATTTTGTAAACATAATTTCTGATCATGTGTTAATTTTGGTTCAACATTCAAATTACAAAATTGGTGACCAACGGCTCCAGTTTTTATTTTCGTCTTAACATCATCATTACTAATTTTGGCTAGTGACACAGGCAGCTCAATTATAATTTTTCCAGCATCTGAAGAATTTCTAGATATAGTTTCACTAATAACATCAACAATGTGTATGAGATTATCAATTCGAAAACTTCTCATTTGCAATTTGAAATAAATCTTCTTCAAATCTTCAACACACGGATTACAAGCAATTCTGAATAGAATAATCTGAAAAAAAAACAAGCTTATGAAACATATTTTCTCTACAATAGGGTAGATTGATATTTACATTTCGGCACCTATCAGCGAAATAAGTTTTCGAAATAAGAAATGTTATCAAATAAATAATAGTCAAGAATCAAAAACCAATTAATAAATAACTTACTTCAGACGGGAATAATTGTTTTATTACATTCCACAGAGATGTTTTAACCGCAAAATTGAGAGACATGTCTCGCATTACAATATTGTCGTATATACTTTTACCATTATTACATGATTTGAAACATAAAAAACACGTGGAATTCAATGCTTCCGCGTCAATAATTAATTTTAATAAATCCATTTATGAGTTTATGTGGAGGAGTTACCCTAAGCTAACTAACTTCTATCATAATTCAAACAAATTACAAAACAAAAGTAGAACAATTCTGAAAGTTGTATTCGAAATTTGTACAGAGTTACAGACTATAAAATAGTAAGTGCTCACTCGTTAGGAAATAGACGATGTATAATACATCATGTATTTTCCAAAAAGATACTGTAGATATTAATAACTATATGTCCCTATACCTAGTGGGATTTTAATTTTGTTATTATTGATCGCTCTGCGTGAACCGTGTGGTGGATCTGCCTATAATCGATGGATAATTCATATTTCATAATAGAATGATGCATCGATTAGGGACACGATATCGAATAGAAAGTATCGATACCGTACTTATGAGTAGTAACGAAAAAAAAGGCGCGTTTCTTCTCGTTAAAAAAGGGTGTCTAATGCGCATTGAGCCATAGACCATAGGTAATAAATAACGTCAGTTTAACTTCAGCAGGGCAGGATAGGAAAAACAAATGGGATTGGGACACAAAAGTATTTCCTGATTTTTTTATGATTTTGAAGCAAGTCTTGCATTTCACTTCACTGTCGTTCATTTTGACAAAGTACTGCCAAGGTTTACTTTTAGTTGGCGGCATTCTTTTAATGACTATACTACCTGATCATATTAAGGCCTTACCCTACAATAAATTTAAATAAATTACTAAGAGACTGTTATGTAACAAAGCCTATTATACAATTTCAGAATATATGGAGGATAACGAAGCTTGGGTTTAATTAATTATTATTATTGTAATCCCAAGTCTTACTGGGTCTTCTTCAATGGACATAGCTGTATACATATTGACTTATTATTTTAGTACTTTGTAAGCATTTAGGTATGTCATGCTTGCTGAAATGTCTGTGCTTATGGCGGCGTCGTGTGCCGGGTCGGTCACTTCCCTATGAAATGCTTGAGAAGACCGATGCCTGGCAAATGCTTCATACTCGTGAACGGGTGCTGTTTGTGTGGATTGGTCTGCCTATTTTGCTTATTTGTATTTATTAACTTAACCCTATCATACCTTAAATTTATAATTCAACCTAGTTAAATGTCAGTTTCTCCATTCAAGATGACTATGTTATTCTCATATTCAATACAACAGTCTGAGATTGCATTAATGAGCTGCTCCAATTTGGGAAATTCATTCTTTGTATCAATATTGTAAACTATCTCTTGATTGGAAAAGAGCAACACTAGAGTTTCTTGCCCGTTCTTCTCTAGTGATGACTGCCTTCCGAACAGGGTCAGGGTGGTACACCAAATTTTGAAATGACTGAATCTAAGTGATGTATATGACATTTTATAGATTCAATAAAAATAATTTCATTTAAATATGAACTATGACTAATGACTAATATATATGAATAGTGAGTAATTTTAGATTACACTTGAACAAATCAAATAATCATCATTATCAGCCTAAAGAAGTCCACTGCTGAACATAGGCCTCCCCAAATGACTTCCATAGTGACCTGTTGGAAATGAATAACCTAAAACAGCGTACTAAAATCAAATAACAGTCAAACAAAATAATGATTAATGATCAATACTGTATTAATATAGCAGAAAAACAAAGCGCTAACGATAAACAAAACGAATTTCGAATACGTTAAACGGTAAAATTAAATTTAAATGACAACGGTGAACGAGTGAGTGATAGTATGATTAATTAGTGTAGTAAATAAATGAATGAAGCAAAGGTTAGGAACTTAATTATGAACGGAAGGAACGATTTTGAGCCAAGATCGATATAATATTTTGAAAGGTTCAGAACGAGTGAATTAGATGGCCTTCTTGCCACAACCATAAACATAGGCCGTAAGGTTGCAAGTTTTAAATGGTTTATTTCTAAGATTTTAGATTACTCAAATAAAACTTATTCGATACGATACCTGCTAAGAAGTACTCATTGAGTAAAATCGAATGCAAAGTATCGGTATCGAACGGCAATGTACTCGATACCACAAAGTATCGATACTTTTTTCGTGTCCCTAGTTTTAGCATTTATGATAGTGAATATGATTAAATTAATTTAATTATTTTAAATCTTTGGACATCAAATTCCCTTATTTACTGTCATGTAATAAGGGAAAGTTTTATATTTTCGCCATTTTAAAAAGTTAACTTGACAACTACGTTTTTGACGTATTTAAAAGCAATTCAACGACATCTTGTCTGTTTCACGTAAGCTTTAGCTGTGTATGAAAAATCCGACGCCAATTTTATCAACGCAGAAATCCCGGAACGTGGACATTAAGGTGACTTTATGATACATTCATCAACAAACTATCATTCATTTTTATATTTATTAAATTATTGCACTGCTATACAGGCGAAATATGAAGAGACGAGGCTCTTTATATCTTATTGTGTACACGTAATATAACTGCTGTAATTACCGCCATTTTGCGGAGTATGAATAACCTAAAACAGCGTACTTAATGGAATTCGGTCTATGTTTATGTTATAATTTTCATGACTTCATCTTTAATGTCGTAGATGTAATATAAATGACATTTTTTATAAAAGCAGTTAATAAAATCATTATTTTGTTTGTAAGTATAATAAAGATAAATTTATTTGAGAAATTCCAGACTCCCGTTGAGCCGGAGGAATGTCCGTTTAAAGGTGTTTAGATCTTTTTTCCGCAAGCAATAGGGGAAAAGACCCTTAACAACAGTCAAATAGGGCCTATTCTAGCATGCCTGAAGGGAGATTTACGATATTTTTTCTTTGGCAGACCGAAATTCCGATGCCCTTATAAGCAAACAAAACTTTATTTATTTCTCACTCTTCAATTAAAACATTAATAATACTTTTAAAAATTAACTTAACACGTTAGTATTTCTTTATTAGAAGCCAGCCAATTGCCCTTGATTATAAACATTATGGATATTAATAGATTGTGCAACAGATCCCCATATATAACATGTATGCATTAGTGAAAAATAATAATAATTAGATCACTGTATTTACATACATACCTAAACGCCTGTCTCCCGTTGGGGTAGGCAGAGACTACAGAGCACCAAATACTATGGTCCAAACACACTTCTTTCGCTTCCTTAACAGATATCATATGCATGCACATCGGTTTTGAGGACTCTTTATATAACCCTTTTTAAATAAATCACCTATTAAATATTTATAGATGTGCCTAGTATGTCCTTAACCAACTCCACCATTCACTTCAGTATGTTTAAAAGTATTAGAAACTTATGTTTGTTGTTAAACTATAATTTCCAGATAGAAGATGGAGACCATAGAATTTCATGAGAGTGAAGAGCCTATAAAGTTACCCTCATCTGCTGAAAAGGCTCAAGTGGAATGGCTCAAAGAAAAGTTACTGTGCCTGTGGGACAGTGCCCAGTTCTGCGGAATGTGCTTGGACAACACCAAGAGTCTCAACTCACTTGATAAAGAGTTTGTAATCGGTAGACAAAAAGATTCACAATCACTTTTGGATATTTTAAATTATGTGTTTAATGAGGATGTAAGTGTAAGTTTTTTTTTTGAGAGGAAATATTTTTAATTGATTATCTAGTAAGCTGTATTAAAAGTATATAAGTGTTAAATGTATTAATTTTTACCCATAAACATGCAATACTTGCCGAAAACATCCTGAAAACTTCAAACTATAATTTTATATTCTAATGTATTATTGTGTTTAAGTTATTTGGAAATTTTAATTATATCATCATCAGCCCATAAATGTCCCACTGCTGGACACAGGCCTTTTTTTACAACAGACTGAGGTTAGGCCTTAGTCCACACACCTATGAAATTAAATTTTAATTTTTATATTAATCATTTTCTCTTTTTTTAGATTGAAAGTATAATGGCAAGCACACTATTGTGTGATACATGCACGGAAAAGACCATACAGTCATATTTATTTATAAGGAATACTAAGCTGTTATCGAAAATCATAAACAATTGTGTAATGGACATATATTGCAAAGTGGTGGATGTCAGTGAGCAAGTCCTGGATAACTATTTGTGTGATAATGCCAATGTTATGGTTGTCTTAGAAAATGATATGGAAATGTTTGACGAGATTGACAACCTAACAGCGGTCACTGAAATCGTACCAACAGATCAACCAATTCTAACAAAACATGTGGAACTAATACCAGAAGCACCTGAAGAAACTACCAATGAAGGCTTTGAGGATAATGAAAAAGAAGAAACACAAACAAAAGTTATCATAATTGAGGAAAAAACTTCTCCGAAACCAATGAGAGTTGATGGTACACCAAATATAACACTAGAAAAAGGCAAGATTGTCATAAAACCGATAAAAACTCTAACATCTAGATTAGTACCAAGTTACACCACTTATAAATGTAATCATTGTCCTGACATATTCACAACTTACCGAACCTTGAAAGAACATGAAAAAGCTAAGCACCGGTTCCAAATTTTTCAGTGCAGGCTCTGTGAGAAATCTTACAATACTCAGCAATCTCTAAATGTGCATTACAAAACACATTCAAAAGCTCGCTGCAAGATTTGCCAAGTATTGCTGAAAGAAGAGGACCTCTTCACACATTTAAGACAAGCCCATATAAACACTGTGTACCCCTGCAAATTCTGTGAACTAGTGTACTACACTCAAGAAGCCTTGGATACTCATTTCAAAGCTAGCCATCTTGTAAATGACACATCTGCAAAGTCACAGTGTGTGATGTGCCTGAAAGAAATAAGTAAAGCTGAATTAAAGACCCATAAATGCAAATTTAGTTGCCCAGATTGCTTTGTTATGCCATGTATCCATTACAACTATTTGGTATCTTATAGGCAGCAAATTTTGAACCATTCGGCTAAAGTGGCTTGCACTGATTGTGATTATGTCACTCATAGGAAAGAATATCTCATAACTCATGTGAATAGGGAACATTTGGATCACCATCCATTCACTTGCAATGATTGTGGAATGCAATTCTACACTAAAATGAGTTTGAAAACTCATATTGACCAATACCACATTGACAACATATGTGAATACTGTGATACAGAATTCAAAAAACGGAATATTCTTATAGAACATCGGAAAATTTGCAAAAATCTCATTCGAGCATATAATTGCGATAAATGTGCAGCTTCATTTGATGTACAGGAAGAACTTACCAAACACGAGTTTCTTAGACACAGCGATGGTGGTTTCGCTTGCAAATTGTGCAAAAGAAGATTTTTGGAAGAAGTACAACTGGAAGAACATCAAGTGACTGCTCATAGCAGTGTGCAATGCAAGAAGAGAAGGAAAAATATTGAGTGTACTTTATGTGACATAAAATTCAACAATGTCAAAGAGTTAGAACAGCATCAAGATTTGCATGAACCAGATACAGTATATCCTTGTAAGTCTTGTGCAAAAGAATACCTCAGTTTGAAGAAACTATATGTTCATCAGCAACGGCATTATGATAGAATACAATGTCCTGGGTGCAAAAAAAGAGTTATTGTTGGTTTCTACCCACAGCATGCTGTGCGGTGCCTATACAACAGAGACAGTGCTATGTCACATATTTGTGAAGTCTGTGGCAAGTCATTCCACCTAGAATCATTGTTGAAAATCCACCAAAAGAATCATGAGAAGATTGAATGTTCAGAATGTGGCAAGATTGTTAAAGCTTCTAATATGGAAAAACATTTGAAAGGTCATTATAAATTTGAAAGTAATGAAAAGAAAATTGGACCCAAGATAGAATGCAACATCTGTGGCCATTTGATGAGGAAAAAGTGTGATTTGGACACCCATATGAACCGATATCACTTAAAAGTGAAGCCATATGCATGCCACATTTGCTCTAAAAGATTTTGTGGCAAAGTAAGGCTCAATGAACATTTAGCAACACACACATCGGACAATGAATGCTTCTGTTCAATTTGTGGCAAGAAGTTTGCAAACAGAGTCTGTTTGAAAATGCATTTGCGTATTCACACAGGAGAATGCCCGTACACATGTGATGTTTGTGGTGAGAAATTCCGGTCTTCAAGCATAATGAAGACGCATAGACTTAAAAAACATTTAGATAAAACTGTAGCTTGTCCGTCTTGTGACAGCATGTTCCATATAGTGAGGGAGATGAGACACCACTTCAAACATGTGCACTGGAAAGACAAGAATAGGCCATTCAATTATAAAGAAGCAGTACCAAAGGAGTACTACCATTTGTTTGAAGATGGCAGACTGCCTAAAATTGATTCGGAAGTTGTAATAGAATCATAGCAGATGGTATCTGATGATGATGTTTATTATGAACAATTAATAATAGATAATGTTTATTTACGGTCCGATTGACCCATTACCAATACTAGGCTTATACAGATTAATTTCGATAGAAATGGGTCCTGGAAATTTGGGTCTATGAAAGTAGTGAATAAACTATGAATCAGAAACATTTGCAAATGAAATCTTACAAATATAAGCAATGTTCGTTAATTAGTGGCTTAATCATGTTATAATAGGTAGATAAAAAAAATATACACTACATAATAGAATCGCAAACAATAGACAAACTATAATTTTACATATTTTATGAATCAAAAGTATGTTGTATAATGTATAAATATTTTAATGTTAGCAGACGTTTATCATGAGAGTATTTTTTTGTATAAAAAATTAACTTTTTACATAGGCCACCTATATTACACCCACTAAGAAATGATATTTAAATAAATATTTAAATGTATGCATTAGTATTATGTATATATATTTATCTTTAGCTAAATGTAGTTAGATCCTGTAAAATAAAATAAATTTATTATATGGTTGGTATTTGTTTTAAAAAGCGGTCACAACGTTTTATTCTTTAAAAAAGCGTAGGTTGTATTTGTAGAGACTGAAGTCTGACATCACAGCTGCGCTACTATGTACAAATTAAATTACCTAGTCCATGACTGTACTTTAATCTCAACTTTCGAAACGGGGTAACCTTATATTTATAATAATAAAGATATTTTTGAATCCATACTAATATTATAAATGCGAAAGTAACTCTGTCTGTCTCGCTTTCCTGAAAAAACTACTGAACCGATTTAAATTTGGTACACAGATAGTTTAGATCCTGAGAAAGGACATAGGCTACTTTTTATCCCGGAAAAGGGGTTGAAAGGTTGTATGGAAGAATTGTCATTTTTAAAGCTAGAAGCTTGAAACTTATTTTTTAGGCTGTTGATTAGATATAAATAAATATGACATTAAATAGTCTCGTGGCACAAGTATGTGCTGTAGCATCTAGAGGTTCCGGGTCGGGCAGTGTTATTGGGTATTTGGGTTTTCCCATTAGGAAATTCTCAGTAGCAGCGCGGAGTCTGGAATTGTTCCCGAAAACAGCAATAGGCTCGCCTCCTATTACGTGAGACTGGTAAGTTTTTGTCTTTCTATCATAAATATAATAGGCCTTTTTTATTTAAAAAAAAACACATTACCAGTGTAAATATGTTTATTAAATACTTAAAGATAGTTAAATAATATGAATGTGGTGTCATATTAGACCTAAATAACCGATAAACCATATCTAAATATAATTTGATGAAGCCATAGATTTTTTGACAGAAAATTATGCCAATTTCATCTTTTATTAAGTAATTCATACATTTCTTGAATGAGTTGCAGTCTATGGGGAGCACCTTACAGCCTATTTGACATGAAATATAACTTTTATAGCTGAATTAATGACTTATACGAATAAAAAGATCACCAAATTGATGAAAAATGAAGAGCAATATATTTTAAAGAGGAAGTTTAATGGCAATGACGCAAATATTAATTCTTTTATTTATTCAAGAATTATTTCCGGGGTAGATTTGAAGGTCAATGATATAAGTATGTTAACTTATTTGTTTTTAAGTTTTTTTTTTCAACTATAAAAGTTTTACCTCGACCAGGCTTATGTTTTATATATATTCTTTGTAGCACTATATATTAAATGATATTGTGAGCTCTAGCTATATGTTCTTTCAGTTCATATTTAGTGTTCGAAGCATTATTACAAAATTGACACACAAGAATTTACTGCCGTGGTACACTTTCATGTGTTCTCGCTTAGTTTGCAACGAATAGAACGATTGTTCGCAAAACTGACAATTGTATGGAGTCACACCAATATGTTTTCTTACATGTATGACCAACTGTTTGCGAGATTTCAACACTTTGTCGCAGAAATTGCAACGTTCTTTGGTGGGCATATCGTGAACTTTCTTGTGATTTTTCAAGTCGTATTCTGTGTAGAACTGTTTTTCACACATGTCACAGCTGTATGGTTTTATTTGCAAGTGCACTTTGTTCACGTGGAGGGATAAGTTGTGGGCGCCTGTATACTCTTTTTCGCAAAAACTGCAACTTTTACTTGAACTCCGCATTAGTGTCCACCATTTCGCAGCGTGCCTTTGCACATGACTATCGTGATGTTTTTGGGTGGTAAATGTCTTATCACAAATATCACACATTTTTTTCTTATGATTGATCTCATGCGAGGTAAGTTTATGATGATCTACAAACGCCCTGCCACAAGTTTTGCATGGGTAGTAGTTGGTTTGCTTTAGCAAATGAACCATTTTCGTATGTTCGTAGAGATAAAACTTCGATTTGAAATACAAATCGCAGTATTTACATCTAGACTTCTTGTTGAGATGTTTCAAGACATGTTTTGTCAGGAAATATTCAGTTATGAATTGTTTACTGCATAGTGGACATGTGTATTTACATTTGTATGGTCTCTTTGGGGGCTTTTTCTTCTTAAATGTTAGGAATTCGCTGACTTTCTCCTTTGTATCTGACAATTGGTATCCATTGAAGACTTTATTTCTCGTAGAGTAAGTTTGTCTCGCGTCCTTAGCTGGGTTGTAAAGTAACATTGAAGTATCTGAATCACTATCAATATGTGTCTGTGTGTTTGGTTGTTCGTCTGAATCTTCATCCTCTTTCAATCTGAATTCATCTTCAAGTACTTCTATTTTAAGTTTAGATTCATCTATGTCCTCATGGTCATCAATTAGGAGGTTTTTGTCATATCCTTCATAGACAGGCATTATTGCATCATGAGAAATTTCTATAAATATATTGTTTTCAGGTGAATCAACTTTTGTTAAACTGTCTAACATCAAATCTACACATGTATTCAACCTGTTCCTACTAAAGTGGTATTGGTGAATGAATATATACGACGTAACTGCATTATTAAGGCACTTTTGACATATCTTTGTTCCTGTATAATTGTATTGTTGGTTCATCTGCAAAGAAAAATATAAATATGAATAACCAAAAAACATTATAAGAAGCACTGAAATGTATAGAAATACGAACCATAGTATCCTGTATCAATGTGAAATAGAGGTTAATATGTTAATTATACAATTTTTTTATGACCAAGTGTTTATTTGATACACAATGTTTGAAGTTAAATTAACAAAAGGCAAAGCAAGCATTTGTAAGTGCAGAAGAACTTTGAATACATAGAAATATAGGGGGAAAATGTTTCTAATATATTTGAAACAAACTTGGACTACAATCAAGTTAATACAATTTATATTTAGCAAATGTATTTTTTTTATGACAACATGCATGTTACTTAAGACTAAAGTTTCTTATCCTATTTTTAGAATCACGAAATAAATAAATAAGTTGCTATCATAATAATTATGATTAGATATAAATTAATATTAGGAAAAGTGCATTAATCAATATACTTGATTTTAGATATCAGCAATTACCTTATAAAGTTAAATTTTAATCCATTTTTAATGTTTAAATTTTTAATTTTACTCATGGAATCAAGTTAAATTAATATCATTGGAAAATACATTGGATATGTTTTTGTCAACTTTTGCAAAAAAAAAGTAGCAGAAATCCATGTAACCAAAAAGTATTAATAAAATGATTCTATAAATAAAGATGTACATCTTTTCTAGTGTGACTACCATTAAGAATTATTTTAGTTATTGAAGCTATCTCAGATTGATTAGGAACATAACTTGTATTATTTATCAATGACAAAACTAAGTTTCTTATTTATGCGATGCTCTACCCATTTTTCTGACTGCTCTTTTAAATTTCCTTGTGTTTTGATCACCAGAAGAGCCAAGTCCAATGTTAAATTGATAGGGTGTCACAACCTGTGTAGCCTCAATATTATTAGGATAAACATTTATGGGTGTAAAACTATGTTGAACTGCTGCTTCTTCTACCTCCATTTCTTCTGAAGTATAATCATTTACTGGTTTCAAAAAATATTCACTTTCTTGCTGTGGATTCAGTAATTGTGTCTCAATTATATTCACAACATTAGCATTGTCAGATATTGTTTCAACTTCCATTTCTTGAACATTTGTTGATATGAAAATGTTGCTCTCATTAGTAGTATTTTCAATATTTTCTGGTTGTATTTGTACTTCTGGAATTGTTGCAATACTTTCTTCGCATTCAATGGGTGGTGAAATGTTTTGTGTATTGAATATGGAAGCATACAGTCCAAATTTGATCTTAAAATTATCCTCAATTGTTATAACAGATTCACAAAAGTGGCATGATTTTGTTTTAGCATTGTTGGTTGTTAGACATATTTTACATTGCCATGGTACTTCTTGTTCATGATTAATTTTATTCTTGTCTATCCCAACAGAGCAAGTATCTTTTGTAGTAGCAATATGCATCAAAGAAACTTCATTTGGTTTCTTACAATATTCACATTTACCAACATGTTTAAATAACCAACAATAATTGCATGGTTTAGCATCAATTCCATTTATATCAGGGTTAATGGCAATGTCTTGTTTTTCGACTTTTTTGCACCCATTACAGAGTGGTTTGTTGAAAATCCAGCATGTTTTACATAGTTTATGTTTAGTATCAACCACAACATCTTTTTCACCTGTATCTTCTACTATTTCTTTATGTTCCATCATCTTATCACTATTTTCATCAACATATTGAGGATTTGAGAAAGTAAATATTGTATTTTCTTTCTTTGTATGGACATCTAAGTCTTTGGAAATTATGTCTGTAGTATCACTAATTGTATTCATAATACAATCATCTGTCTGAGGGGTTTCATTGAATAAATCAAAACTTGTAATATCATTTTCCATTTTTTCAATTACAGACTTTGGAGTATTTTCAACTTCAGTAAGTGGTGAAGAGAAGAAGAAAATGTAAACATCTTCAGAATTAAATTCATCTGTTGTTAATATAACAGGGTAGGATAAACCATAAGATGTTCCAACGGCTGGTTTCACAGCCAATTTTCTATCCTTCTTCACTATTTTTAATATTGTTGCATTGTTTGGTATAACCAGCTCTTGGTATTTATATAATTTATGCTAGAAAATGATATAATCTAATCATGTATAGTAAAGATAAAAATAAAGTATTCCTTACTTTTACAAAAAAAAAATATATACTTAATAAAAATAAATTTAAATTTATTTTTTAATGTTTTTTTTACACACTTATAAATTAAATATCTAGTAATAATTAATATATAGAAGCTAAAATGAAATATTATGTATCAAGGAAATGGATGTGGTATAGGCTTGGTGTTATTTGTATATAACATATTAGATCCTCATCCCCAGAAAGCCAAAGTAGTAAAACAAAAATGCTTATTGGATCAATTATATCAAAATGACTGAGTATTTTAAATCCACAAAGATCTTTTCCTTTTAAGATATATCTTGTTAGTATTTTTTTTAATAATCAGGCATCAATTAAAAAAAATATGGTTAGTAATGTTAGTAAAATTAAATGGTAAAAATACTCACTTCAGGTATGGTGGAAGCCAATACACTGTAAAGACTTCGATCTCCCGCCATGTCAGAATGACCTCCATGTAATGAGACCATTTTATCCAAACTTGTCATATTTGAACTGTTATCCAAACAAACAGAGCATAGTTCATCCATTTTTTTCTCTACTAAATGCTCCATTACTACTTTAAACTTATGCTTTTCAATGTGACGTAGATACTCATTGCAATCTTTGCTCACTTCTCCGCAACGGTTACATGTAAAGCTATCAATTGGTGATTTAACTGGCTTGTCTATTAAATGTGTGTTTATATGTTTCTTCCAATGATGCCGTTTTGGGAATGATTTGCCACACAACCGGCAATGATACCACATCGATTTTGGATGACTTTTTTCATGGTTTAACAATGATTCTACATTTGGCAGAACTTGAGAGCATTTTGGACATTCAAAATCCTTAATAAACCCCTCTGTTGTCAACAATTCTGCTGCTGTATGTATTATGTTTATTAACGGTTCTGCATAGTTAATAACTTTTTCATGATCAGTGTACAAAATGTTGTAGTTTGGGTTTAATTTCTGCCTGCCTCGTTTCTTTGGCCGATCTAGAGGGTCAAGCTTATCTAACTTTTCATTCATATCTTCAAAGCAATTCCGAAGGGCTCTCTCAGCTCTTTCACATTGTTGTGTGAACAGATATGAACTTATTGTACGGTCTAAACATTTATTGCATATTTTGTTTGGAAATTCTGTATCATCAGATACCTGGAAAAATCAATGTTTTCAATTAATTATATAAGTAATATTCTGGAGTATATTCTGTCATAAAAAAAATTAATACAGCAATTTTGTAAAGAATATGCAAATTGTTTCATAAATAAATATCACTCTGAGCAATGTCTATTGTTCCATTTTTTTTTATTAAATATTCCTATAATGTAAATTCTTGTATAAATGTGGGTTTCGATAAAGAGTTGTCTGTCTATCATAGTGCCAAAAAACAAACAAATCATGCTCTACCTTAATAGGATGAAAACTAGCCACCATATCTCTGATAGTGACTTTGTACAGTGTTCCTTGACCAGCCAATTGCAAAAATTGGTCTAATTCAGATAATCCTGACGTGACATTTAGGCAATATCGGCAGACTTTTTCTTTTAGGGTTCCTTCCAATAAATACTTCATAGCATTTTTCGTAGTCAATGGAACGCGCTTTGCCACAGGAATAGACGATATATTGTAGTTATTATCGTTCCCTTTGGTGCTTGAAGACATTTTGTTCGTTTTAGAATAAGTTTTGATGTACCTGCTCGCTTTAAATGCGGCTAAATCAGAAATTATATTTTCTTCCATTTGAATAGGTTACAATATTTTTTTATTCTTTTCTGAACGAAAATCACTAATGAAACTAAAAATTGCTTAAGCCGACCGTTGTGTAGAATTTAATAAGAGAAATTTAATTATTTCGTGTATTTAACACATAAAAATAAAGCTAAATCTACGATGACACCGTCAAGTACAAAAATGGCGGAAGCATAGCGTCGATAACCTAAATTGACATATTATGTTCATTCTGCGTGTAAAGGAAATAAAATAAAAGTTTACTTTAAAATTTAAATGATATATAGGTACCTACCTAATACACAAAAGTAAATGTACGCATATAGTAAATAAAAAAATGTGATTGAAAATTCGTATTGGATACATAAATATAGTAGGTATCATACTGTTTTAGATTCTTAAAATGGTTGCTGGATGTCAATATCCGCTACCTACATGCAAGCTTTTTTTGAATTTTCAACAGATCACTTTATAAGATTTTGGGAGAGATGATGACCGCAATATTAATTATGATGATGATCATAAATTGATTTAAATATTGATATTGTCATCACCAATTTATTGGAATGAAATAAATATGTTCAAAATATTATAAATAAAAAGAAGTTGCCCCACTATAACCTTTCCGCTGTGAATTCAAAAGCTTATATCGCACACACCTTTTTTCAAAATATCATATAGGTAGGATACCTAGAAGAAAAATTGTGATTGCTTGACTACGGCCCGCAATCAATAGAGTAGGTAGGTATCTATCTACCTCCCAACTGCCGAGTTGAGAAAAGAAATAATTCGAAAAATAATAATGTGCTGTTTTTAAATACTACCAAGCGCAACTTAAAAAGAAGAAGTTCTTAATAACAATAGTATTTAAAAAAAAATATTCTATTCTCCATCACGAAATTAATTCCATAGAATTAATTTCTGGGAGAAGTCAGAAGAACGCACCCTAGTACGTCAAAAATTATATATGGCGACTTGTTTTGCCAACTGGACAAAGTCCTGTCATTAGCACAAATAATGCTATTTTCGCATTGTTTACATTCTTTATTACACAATATTACCAATACTAAACTATCGCAGTGATATGTGACGTTAGTGAATCCGCATAAATATGTCGTGGTTGAACTTGAATCAGAGTTTAAGCAGCCTAAAAGGCCAAATAACTAATTTTGCGTCTGAGGTCTTATCTGAAGGTCCTGTGAATGATGAAGTGGATGGATCTTCTAGAGGAGACTCTAAAGTGACAGAACTTGAAGATAAATGTCGTAAACAAGAGCTCGAGGTGAGTGAAAAAGTCAATATTTATTTTCATTTGACAGCTGTTTTTTTAGGTTATGTTTTTATGTATTTTGGTATTTAGTAAGTCAGAATTACATCATAAGTGCAATTTTTTATGGTCTTTGAGGCTTATTACTACCTAAGGTATCAAGGAAATCATCTTAGTTTGGTATAAATTCTGGTATTTTCTCGACTCGAAAGTATTTTGTGGTTCCATAGCGTATTCTGTATATACTAAGATAGTATACATATATGCAACACACAACAATACGTCGAGGTAACGACTCAATGCTCCTATTTTAAGCTTACATTGAATATCCTTGTAGCATCAATTTAGCCAATCTATCCAATTCTCAAAAATAATAATAATACATAACAATAATTTGGCTTCAAAATTTAATACCATAATAAAAGTTTGATTTTCTTGATAACTGATAACACTTATCGCTTAATAAGATTTATTGTATTGACATGCCGAAGTAAATTTAACTGTGATTTCTGAGTTTAAGCATAACCTGTTTTTTTTAAAAGTGTTTTCACTATTTTCTTTTTATTAAGTAGCTTAAGTCTGTTTATATTTTTATATTTCTGCAATTAACAATTTAAATAGTTTTATTTTGCATCAATATGTTCAAGATATATAAAGTTATAAGGCTGTTACAACACATGACCCTGGATGTATGAGTGTGTATGCATGAAGATAAGATTAAATTATTCATCATCTTCAGCCACACAACATTTACTGAACATAAGCCTACAAAGACACTTTCAGAATGACTAAATACTTGTGAGGATGCTCAAAATGACCAAATTGACCAAAAATACTATTCTGATTATTTTTTTATTACAATGGCTCATAGCTCACTTTTTAATACCTCTATATTCCTCTTCATTCCAGTCCATATACAGAAATGTTATTTGTAGTGTACAATAAAGTGTAATAAATAAATAAAATGATCTGCTTTTAAAATAGGTTGGCAATAAGTTTGTTTCACCTGTATATGCTATTGATTTAGATCTTAATGACATGATTTAGGTATTCATCATGGAATATGGATATTTCAAGGGCCTTGAAATACTAATTAGGGAAACTCTGTTAAACCTGTGGTACATAAAAAATATTTTTTGCCCAAAAAATGGCAATAAGCTCGTACCCTATTATGTGGGACTGAAACATACTTGCCGAAATGTGGGTGCAGAAATGCACCTCTTCCTACTCCTTCAGGGAATATAGGCGTGATGTTATGTATGTTAAAAATATTTTCGTGTTTAAAAAATATGGCTTATATTATGGTTTATATTATCCTTACTAATATTATAAATGCGATTGTAACTCTGTCTGTCTCGCTTTCCTGCAAAAGCTACTGAACCGATTTAAATGAAATTTGGTACACAGATAGTTTAGACCCTGAGAAAGGACTTAGGCTACTTTTTATCCCGGAAAAGGGGTTTTAAGGGGTTGAAAGGGGGGATGAAAGGTTGTATGGAAGTATTGTCATTTTTAAAGCTAGAAGCTTGAAACTTATTTTTTAGGCCGTTGATTAGATATAAATAAATATGACATTAAAAGTTTGTAAAAAAATGTACCTTTAAGGGGGTAAAATAAAAATAGGGGTGTAAGTTTGTATGGAAATTCGTAATTTTTGAAGCTAGAATGATGAAACGACGTGTAGACGACTGTAACTATGTATATGTAACTATATGTCTGTTATGCTTTCACACCTAAATCATTTGACTGATGTAAACTATTTTTGACATGGACATAAATGGGACTCTGTGGAGTAAAATAGACTACAACTTATTTTCTTTCTGAACCCAACCCTGTAGTCTACGCGTACGGAGTTGCCGGCAAAAGCTAGTTAGTATATAAAATTATTAGTAAGCCTAGTAGTAGTAAAATTATAATAAGGCATATAAACTTTTATGGCACTAATGATATCAAGTATATGTATATAGCAAGTGAGTTGTTATGGCCTCAAGTATTAGGAGCATGGCTTAGACCAAACTGCAGTGGTTTTGGGTTCAATTCTCTGGCTCTTGACTATTCCTAGTTAAATCTGTACATACATACATATATACATAAACTCACGCTTGTATTCCCAAGGGTAGGCAGAAGTGCATTTCTGCACCCACATTTCGGCAGTATGTATCAGTCCTACGTAATAGGGGGCGAGCCTATTGCTGCTTTCCGGGCACATTATCAGACTCCGTGCTGCTACTGAGAATTTCCTAAAAAACCCAATAACACTTTGCCTGACCCAGGAATCGAACCCAGGACCCCTTGATCGCACGGCACATACTTGAGCCGCGAGACCACATTGATAT
The DNA here is from genome assembly GCA_907164795.1 of Hemaris fuciformis. Classification (NCBI taxonomy): domain Eukaryota; kingdom Metazoa; phylum Arthropoda; class Insecta; order Lepidoptera; family Sphingidae; genus Hemaris; species Hemaris fuciformis. The sequence goes on along the minus strand of OU015457.1, from coordinate 8,103,265 downwards.
ATTTATATCATTTCATGCTGCTGGGAATTTACTGATAAATAAAACAAAACAAAAGAAAAACAATCTAGAAATCCTGGAAATCCAACAATGCCTCAAAACCTTGAATTATCAATTTTATGTCTCAGGATCAATGAAGTGATGTTTTTTGATATTAAAAATTTGTTTTGTCCCTTGGGCCACAGTTATAACTTTGGTTTTGCTTTCAATTAGGGATGTTATGGATATGATATTTCGGATCTGGATACAGATATGGATATAGGAATTAAATCATATCGGTTTCGGATATGGTTACGGATATGTAATTATTTCGGATTATCCGCTAGTTTCGGATAGTTTCGGTTACGGATATCAGATTGAAGTAAAATATAACTGTTTTCGACACTTGTAAGAAAAGTTTTTATAACAATGTTTACATTTTGCACAATTTACATTGCCTTGATAAAAAAAATGTCCAAATTAAAGTCGATATTGGTCGCTTTTTGTCTACTCATATAAAAATCAATTTTGTACACAAGACTTTCTTAAACTATCCGAAACTTCTGAAACGGATACGGTTACGGTTACGGAGCTCCATAACATCCCTGCTTTCAATGTGACTTTTTACTACTACTAAGCGAATAATATAATTGCAGCTGCCTATAAAATCTAGTATTTATTTAGTTTTAATCTTATTTTACAAAATATCCAGATATTGGTCCAAGGCCCCCACTGGACACATCATAAAGCTTAGGATTGCGCATAGAGTAGGCGATATTTTTTTTCTGGAATCGCACGGACTTATCGAATCGAAAAGTGACTTTTGTCTCTACTTTCCACCCCAACTTTCAGGGAGGTTGCGAGAAGTGTAGGTATGTGTCAGTGTGGGCTACAAACGTCCACAATTATTTCACCGTCGCTCAGTGCGTTTTCGAGACAGAATTAAAATTTTCTCAGCGCGCCCATCCGCCTCCGTCTGGACTTAAATATATAATATTATAATCCCACGCACACGTCTGTCTTATGAAGTCATGTATGTATTTTTAAGATCTATAAGGCACTGTTATAGCGTAGGACAGGGATTTTCCAAGTAGGGTACGCGAACCCCCAGAGGTTCGCCATATGACAGGGGGTTCGCGACAAGATGTGGCGACTTGGTGCCTAACAGGCACTCGTAACACACATAGAGGTTCACGCGCGATTGAATTCGTCAGAGTCAGAATTAAAGTTAAAATTGTCCAAAATTATTCCTTAAGATCACTATCTCCATAATAATTAGTAACAATATCTTATTTATATATTTATTTATGTATTTGTGTATGTATTTATGTGTGTATATTATGTTTTTCGTGTATGTATGATTTTAATCGTAACTTAATCTTATTCTATATCAATATTCTATATTTTTGTACACACTGCCCTCCAAATTAAATCCCTTCAGTTTGTCCATCCTATGGTTGCCTTGAAAAGATCGCCATGTGCGATAAGGCCGCCATTTGTACCTTTCAATGTATGTTATTTTATGTTTTTGTTTTATGTTTAGTGTACAATAAAGTATTAAATAAGTAAATAAATAAATAAATAACTTGACTCCATTTGCGACAAGAAACAAGCGTACACATCACATTAATTAGTTACTTAGGTTATTGTGGGTTCGCTGTCACCTGAAAACTTTAACAGGGGTTCGTGAAACCGAAAGTTTGGGGAACCCTGGCGTAGGATAAACCTCATAACCGAACTCAAAACCCGCACAACTTATATCCATAAGGAAATTCTTAGCGATTTGTGCCTCGTTACTATACTACAGTGTATTGTAGGCCGACGTGGTGGACTAAAGACTTCACCTCTTAACCGTAGATGCCACTGCCCAGTAGTGGAACTTGTAAGCGCCGATGACGACGATTCATTTTCATTCATTCATTCATCATCAGCCCAAATACGTCCCACTGCTGGGCACGAGCCTCCTCTACAACTGAGAGGGTTTAGGCCTTAGTCCACCACGCTGGCCTAGTGCGAGTTGGCGGACTACACACCTAAGAAATTCCTAAGAACTTTTAGGTGTGCAGGTTTTATCACGATGTTTTCCTTCACCGTTAAAGCAAGTGATAATTCATTGTGAATACGCACATAACTTCGAAAAGTCTGAGGTGTGTGCCTGGGGTTTGAACCTGCGACCGCTGAAATTCTCGACCGTGCGCCTAAACCTCGAGGCCATCACTGCTTTTTTTTTATAATTGCGAAATATTTCATTATATCACACCGGGCCCCTCGTGAAATTGATCACTCCGTCAAACGCCGCGTGTACAAACTAATAATATATTTCGCTATGTTTACCTATATTAAAAAAACATAAGGGTAATATGCATCGGTAAAACGGTGATAACTGCATCATCTTCCGTCCAGCTTTTTACTGTAGGTGTGAAAGAGACAGAACGATCCAATATGTCCCTCAAATACATTATGAGCTGTGTGGCCATTAAACTGGCTGGTAATTGAGAGATTTAGATGACGACTGTTAGATAGCTGTGATAATATCATTGAAGTATTGGAAGCCATGAATGCTGAAGACTTTTATTTAAATTAGTAGACAGGTTAGTCTTTATTACTATTCATCATCAGCCCATATACGTCTGACTGCAGGACACGGGCGTCCTCTACAACAGAGAGTAAACCCTCTCTGTAACCCTCTCTGGACTAAATTCCTAAGAACTTTTAGGCGTGCAGGTTTCCTCATGATGTTTTCCTTCACCTGTTAAAGTAAGTGATAATTCATTGTGAATACAAACATAACTTTGAAAAGTCAGAGGTGTATTTCTGAGGTTTGAACTCGTGACCACAGAGATTCTCGAACGCGCGCCTAAACCTAGAGGCTATCATTACTATTTTATTACTATAAATAAATTTTTTGAATTTCGTTATTTTTGTACGAAGTCTTCCACGTAAGCGCATTATACAAGTGAGGGCTCTATAACTCCTGAACAAACAAAGTTATCAAGCCGTTGTAGTTTTCAAAAGTTCATCACATGGACTACCAGCATGATTTTTTTCAGATTTTTCAAGCCGGCCATTTGAAATGAAATAAAAAATAATAGTCGTCTTAGCAACCTCTTAATGGTTTTAAAAGACGTATATCTAATAATACCACACACTATTCAATCATTCATCAAAATTATATTTACTTGTAGGGTAGGTACTCCAAAGAAAATATATTTTTCATGATTTTATTTTAGCACTTTGTCGACGTGGTAAATAGACATATTCATGCAAAGTTTCACCTATCTAGCACTAACCGTTTGGAAGATAAGCCGACGACGAACGGACATGACGAAACTATAAGGATTCCAAGACGTGAACTACGGAACACTAAAAAGAAAGAAGGAAAAGGTCTCCTAAATAAATAAATAAATAAATAAATACACCCAACAGTCACATACATAGTTCTGATCCCAAAGTAGGATACAAGTCTTGTGTCGTGTATCAGAAACTACGAGAGACTTTTCGGTCTCACATACACCCAGACCCGAAACAAATATATGTGGATCACACAAATATCGTTTCGCAAGCTGGTGTCTAGCCAACTGCGCCACGGGGCTGTAAATCATTTTACGTTATAGATGAATGGCTCCTATGTTTCTGTTTTTCAAATATCATCATCATCATGAGCTCATATACGTCCCACTGCTGGACACGGACCTCCTCTAGGGTCTCCTCCTAAGAGGGTTTAGGCCTTAGTCCACCAAAATATTGTATATAGTTATAGTTCAAAAGTCGTGATGGCCTCGAGGTTTAGGCACGCGGTCAAGAATCTCGACGGTCGCACGTTCAAACCCCAGGCACACACCTCTGACTTTTCGAAGTTATGTGTGTATTCACAAAGAATTATCACGTACTTTAACGGTGAATGAAAACATCGTGATGAAACCTGCACACCGAAAGTTCTTAAGAATTCCTTAGGTGTGTAGTCCGCCAACCCGCATTAGGCCAGCGTGGTGGACTAAGGCCTAAACCCTCTCAGTTGTAGAGGAGGCTACGTATATGGGCTGATGATGATGATAGTTCAAATATAAAAATGACATAAAATAAAATACGCTAGTTCTATAGCCTTCAGTCTAAACATCGGTGCGCGACCCCAAATAGCCGTTGTTGCGTGGGGTAGATACGGTATCGTTGTTTGCACAGCGATATGTGCTGATAACGTACAGCTTTCGGGCAGAACCTGCGCCCGCCACCGTACACCTATTGCACTATATTCAATGTATTCCGCTCTGTTATTGAGATACATAGAACAGTAAGGAGTAGCAATCATTTTGGACACATTTCTACAGTTTGTTGATTTTGAAAATTTCTGATGGAAAAATTCTATGACACTTGTCCTGATTTGCGAATTGAGTATAGAAACTCTCGATCGTGCATTATAGAAGTATGTTGCGGACTTACACGGCGGTACATATTTACTACTACTCGTAGATTATGTAAAGAACATCGCACGATACGGACTGGCTAGTGTGAGATGTATCTTAATGTCTTGTGTTTGTGTCGTGGGTATTAGAAACTACGAGAGACTTTTCGCTCTCACAAACACCCAGACCCGAAACAAATACTTGTGGATCACACAAAAAAAAAATCTCGGTGCGGGGATCGAACCCGCGGCCTCTCGTTTCGCAAGCTGGTATCTAGCCAACTGCGCCACGGACGGATGTTGAAATAAATAAATATTATTATTATTATATCACAGTTAGGTATTTACATACATTTGTGATTTGATACCTCATAGTCCTGTAGCATTCCTAGTGACCACGATAACCCCCGCTATTCGCCTCTTACAACGTCCATGGGGGAATTTTTACGCCCACAATCCAGAGGGACAGTGGTAGCATCCCGGTCGATTTTGTACTAATTAATAAAACGTAGAAAAGGGCGCCCTCTGGCTAGGTGGGGTGACGATATTCGCAGGGTGGCTGGCAGCGGTTGGATGAGGAGGGCCGAAGATCAAGCCCAGTGGCGTGCCATAGGAGCGGCCTATGTCCAGCAGTGGACGTAAGAAAGGCTGCTGATGATGATGAAATAAAATAATATTTCATCATCTCAGCCTATCGCCGTCCACTGCTGAACGAAGGCCTCCCCAAGTAGGCGCCAACCATCCCGGTCTTGAGCAGCCCTTATCCATCCGCTACCCGCCACCTTTCTCAAGTCGTCAAATATAATATTTATTGAAACTATAAATTGTCAAATAGATCGCTTAGATTCGTGTTAAAATTAAGTTTACCATCCTGTTCGGAAGGCATCACTAGAGATGAACGGCAAAAAACTAGTGTTGCTCTTTTGTCTTTTCTAATCAAATGTTTACGATATTGATACAAACAATACATTTTCCGAATCAATAATTAATCGTTGAATCCGAAGAAAACAGTATACAAATTATATAACGCGCGTCAATCATAAAATTCACATGTTTTCACAGAATACAGGATATTTGTCAATGGCCCGAGATCTGATTTGCGTTTGTAATCGATGTCCCAGATTCTATGTTAATGCACGTTTAGCATACGGATCAAATATGGCCGATATTTTTTTTGCGTAACGCGCCCAAGGAGCTACCTGGCGTTGTTTTGTTTCGTGTGATGGATCTTGTGAATGGCGAGTGAGGATGGATACTGCAGTATGGGACAATAAAGGTCTAAGATTAAATTAAAAAACAGGGACAGTCGCTTGTTCCGAGTAATGATTAACGTCTTTAATTCTCGATGCTCTATGGTTTGTTGTTAGAGGCCATTCATATATTACATACTAGCTTTACCGGCAGACGTCGTCCTGCCCGGAAAAGCTTTAAGCGATATGCCGACAGCAGCGCCACTTACCGGGTCCAATTGTGTTTTGAAATCATCCAGGGACCCCATTGGAATATACATGAAATGAAATTGCTTTATTTGGTCACGTAGGCAATCAAATAGCACTTATGACAAGTCAATACAGAAAAGAAATTAGAAAAATCTTTTATTATTACATTATAATTCACATAGTTTTTTTTTAATTATTATTATACACCCAACAATCACATACATAGTTCTGACCTCACACTAGGATACAAGTCCTGTGTCGTGAGTATCAGAAACTACAAGAGACTTTTCGGTCTCACAAACACCCAGACCCGAAACAAATATTTGTGGATCACACAAACATTTGTCTAGGTGCGGGGATCGAACGCGCGGCCTCTCGTTTCGCCAGCTGGTGTTTAGCCAACTGCGCCACGGGGCTGTGAATGTGAATTACAATTCACATAGAACATTTCATTTCAATTGGTCCAGCCGTTTGACATGTCGACAACGGCGCCATCTATCAGGTCCAATTGTGAATCTAAACCATTCTCGAATCCCCTCGAACACACACAGCCGTTGTGTTTGTCTCTATGTGCCTACACTCACCCCCTCTTTACATTGGAACATGCAAAGGAGAGCTTTTTGACGAAAAATCGATTTAAATATCAAAGACTTATTAAACATATACGCAAGTGATAATTCATTGTGAACTATCACTTGCTTTAACGGTGAAGGAAAACATTGTGATAAAACCTGCACACCTAAAAGTTCTCAGGAATTTCTTAGGTGTGTAGTCCACCAACCCGCACTAGGCCAGCGTGGTGGACTAAGGCCTAAACCCTCTCAGTTGTAGAGGAGGCCCGTGCCCAGCAGTGGGACGTATATGGGCTGATGATGAAACATATACGAGTTGATATTTCTAGAAACTTTTGACGTATTTGTAATAATGAATGTGTATTTTATATGTAAATTAAGCAGTTTGTTTTATATACTTATATTATTTTGAATTTTATTCAATTTTCCTACTTTAATTAAGGTGGTCTTAAACTTTTGGCCGGCAGTGTACATAGCGCAAGATCAACAAAGCAATCCAAAAACTATTTAATTGTTCATTTCAACATACGCCAGTCCACACGGCCGCACAAAATTTATGATGGCGTTTAAAAATCAATAGATTTTTCGTTTGTCACGAAAAAAGGCATCCGATGTTAATGCCCCCGGCGAACCCTGAGTGTTTCGTGAATTAATATTGGATTACATTTACATCCTATAACGATACTCTGATTTGAATCTCACACAGCGGTAGAGGAGGTACCGACATATTTTTTTGCGTTAATATTCAACATGTTATTGTAAATAATTTTATTTATAGTTTTATCAATTAGGCGTTAAAGACAGAAAAAGAAGAAAAGAAAAGAAGGAAGAGTAAAATAAAACTGCCTCGTGGTCTCGCGGTACAAATATGTGCCGTGCGATCTAGAGGTCCTGGGTTCGATTCCCGGGTCGGGCAAAGTGTTATTGGGGTTTTCCATTAGGAAATTCTCGGTAACAGCACGGAGTCTGGAAATGTGCCCGAAAAACGGCAATAGGCTCGCCCCCTATTACGTGGGACTGATACATACTTGGCGAAATGTGGGTGCAGAAATGCATCTCTGCCTACCCCTTCGGGGAATACAGGCGTGAGTTTATGTATGTATGTAGTAAAATAAAAAAAAGTGCTTATATTAGGCCAAAAAGACAGAGTGAATGACATTGAATTAAAAAAAACATGCGTACTCGTATATTCCTGGGGTTAAAACTTGATATTGGCTAGATAGTGTAATAGACGGCGCGCCTAATTCCGAAGCCATCGCGCACACGCGTACTCTTATTGGGTTTTTCAATTGGGAAATTCTGGGTACCACCATAGAGTCAAGAAATATGACCCAAAAACGTCAGTCGGTTCGCCCCCTATTACGTGGTACTTGAAACAATTGGCGAAATATGTAGGTAGAAATGCACCTTTCTCACCTTTCGAGGATGAATCCTGCATGCCTTCAGGCGTGGGTGTCTGTGTCAAAAATTAGAAGCGCCCTGAATTGAACCACTATAAGGCCTAAAGCGATTAAAAATCTGTGCGTCACAGACGCGCGGTAGTTTGAAAAAACGCCCAACCGATAGCGTCTTGCCGTTTTGTTATTCAAATGCTTGCGTTGATTTAAATGCGCGCTGCCAATAGGTCAGCGCAATGCGTACCCGAATGTAAACAGATTGGAGGTCTTTGACTACGTCCATTTTTGATGATTGGAAGAAAGCTAGTAACTCAATCAGCCCCGTGGCAAATATTCACAAATATTTGATTCGAGTCTGGGTGTTTGTGAGACCAATAAGACTCTCGTAGTTTCTGATACCTACGACACAAGACTTGTATCTTAGTGTGGGGTCAGAACTATGTATGTTGGGTGTATTTAAAGAAAGTGACATGATCTGTTTATTTATATGAGCCCATTTACATTCTCTACAACTCTTCGCCTTAGTTCGAACGCTGGCTTATTGAAAATTTACGGTTGACCAAGACTTTTGCAGGTCTTGTCACGGTTTCCTTCACCTAATCATTTAGGCTCTCACTTATATCCTTATGATAACCACTCAAAATTAGGGGTAGTGGTTGATATATTATATCTACATTGCTATGAAAGCTTTCCGAAGGTACTGTTTCGGTAGGCAAAATTAAAAAAAAACTGGTACTTGAACGCTAGAGTTGGATCATGGCTGTCGGAAATTGGGTTTAGATTACCCCTATTCACATCTTTGGGTATACGGGGTGAAAGTATGTACAAGCATATAGAAAAATACTGTTTGTTTTAACCCATCACTTCCCCGGCATCGAAAACATTGCATTTATTTTATGAAATATATAAATTAAATTGTTAGTACATGAAGAAAAAATAATATGAAAAAAATAGTATTTTTTTTCGCGATATATGAAGTCAATGCTGGAACATAATGCTCTTCCTTAATCGACAAAAATTATCAATTTGAAATTGAAATCGCCTTAACATTTTTTAGAGCGAAATAAATATTTTATTAGAAAAATACTGTAAAATTACGAATTTAATCTGAAACAAAAACAATAAGAGCCCTAACAACAAAAAAAGTTGAAAAGAATTTACTAAAAATAGGACAGTTGGGAGGAATGGGTTAAGAAGATCAACCCCCCCCCCCCCTTATGTCTATGTGTAATTTGAAATAACTACTAATTTGTACGTATTATACAATGTAGAACTGTTTTGTTTCCAGATCGCATCTCTACAAAAGCTGAACGATGAGTTGAGAGCTACGTTGCAATCAGAGGTAAGTTGTTTCAAATTGACAATCAATAGTTTTGGATTTTCTGCCGTGTTTTTGTATTTTCTTACTTATTATCTTTGCGGATTGAAGACAAGCAAGTTAGTTAGTAATTATGACATTTGTAATGGGAAGTAGATAACTACATACATCGTGTAAAAAGATCGTGATCGAAAACTACAAAAAAAAAAAATGTTACGGAAATAAAAAACACATTGACCTTAAAAAAAATCCCGTAAAAATTATGTGTGTGCCGTTTTCCGGGATTAGTCAATTCATATGTAGACTCGAAAATGCCGGCAAAACTATTTCTAAGGACAGTTATTCCATATAATTTCTATCTATTCTATTTTTTTTGTTATTTTGACAAAAAAAAAAATGATTATCTTACTATTGAATTTGGTACTGCGTCGTAGGTCTTCTGTAATTGTCGGCGTGTGCTTGCGAGCGATTACGTGTTCGATTCATTTGAGTCCACCTATTTGAATATAACCACATTAAAACATTTTATATATACTCGTAATCGTTTGAAACCTCAAAGCTCAATGTTTTTGTCACCCGCTTTGCTATGGAGGGAAGTGGACAACTCTTTGTTTTCCAACTCCTCCTTTATTTTGTCTTTCTGATTAACTTCGTTGCGGGATTATGACAAATTTAGGTCCCCTTAGATCCGCTGAGCTTCATTGCTCAGCGTCAATACTGTGCGTGCCGCTGTTGATCCTATAGCACAGGAGTTACAGTGGCGGGTGTGTGGTGGGATAGGGCCGAAAATACTCGTAATCGTCGAGGAGTAGAAAAAGTTTAGTTAAACATTTTTTTAATAACATATTCTTTCAATTTATTCTAGAACACATTTGTTATTTAACATTCTTTAATATATTTGGACATACTGCTATACAATATTGCACCTTCATACATGATATTTTTGTTCTATTTTTTATTATTATTCCATCTAGAAATTCTGAATAGCAGCACGGAACCTGGAAATGTGCCCATTGAACTCCAACAACCGCTCGGCCTATAACGTGGTCCTTAAAAATCTTTCAAACATAGCTATAGATATACAACTCTTCATAAAACTTCGGAAATACGAATAGAGAAAGAAAGAACGTATGTCTGAACTTGTATGTTAGAAACGTTTCCGCCAAGACCAATAAGTTAATAAAATTATTGAAATGAAATAATATTTATTGAATCCATAAACTGTCAAATACATCACTTAGATTCAATCATTTCAAAATTTTGTATACCACCCTGTTCGGAAGTCATCACTAGACAAGAACCGGCAAGAAACTCTAGTGTTGCTCTTTTCCAATCAAGAAATAGTTTACTAGAGAGACCGCCTCGTGGTCTCGCGGCACAAGTATGTGCCGTGCGATCTAGAGGTCCTGGGTTCGATTCCCGGGTCGGGCAGTGTTATTGGGTTTTTCCATTAGGAAATTCTCGGTAACAGCACGTAGTCTGGAATTGTGCCCGAAAAACGGCAATAGGCTCGCCCCCTATTACGTGGGACGGATACATACCTGGCGAAATGTGGGTGCAGATATGCACCTCTGCCTACCCCTTCGGGGAATATAAGCGTGAGGTTATGTATGTATGTATGTAAATGGTTTACAATATTGATAAAAATATTACATTTTCGGAATCAGAGCATCTCATTCTTATTTATGTCGTATTTTTGTGAAAAATATCGGTGGAAGCGCACAATTGTAATGGCGCCGGGGTCACAGGAAGCGTTAATATTAATGCAACATAACAAAGTCGATTTGAATACGCGACGAAGACGATCGTATCGCGAGGGTAAAGGTTCACGTGGATAAATTAACTTGGTTTGTGACGCGATTCTTTTACGAGATTTTGACGAGGAAATTCTAAAGAATTGTGGAATGTTTAAATAAACAACTACGTACAAATTTCAGACCTCGCACTAAGATAAAGCAGTGTGTGTAAAATTGATAAAACTAAATGGCCACTAAAGGTTTCAAGGAATTTCTTAGGTGTGTAGTCCGCAGCACTAGGCCAGCGTGGTTGAGTAAGGCCCAAACCCTCTCAGTTGTAGAGGAGGCTCGTGCCCAGCAGTGGGACGTATATGGGCTCATATAGATGCTTAGAAACCAGTGGCGGTAATTCTTCTCAGTTTGCCTTACAATATTCCGAATAATAATCTTTAACTTTTAAGCTTTAAATCTTTATTTAAAAAAAGCAATTTGACGTATTCCGGTAAATGACAATATCCTGATGCGACATAAAACAATTATAAACTAGATATTAACTTATTAACGTGTAACGCTTTTGGGCTTCTATGGAATTACCGCCACTGGTAGAAACATGGTTATATTTAACGTTGCCATACATAAATAACAGTATAGGGCAAATTAAACCGGCCGCGTTGATCTGGTCGTCGAGTTGGCTTTATCGTGATAAAACTATTGATCCGCTCGCCAAGAGAGGGTGGCTGATAACGCGCGGTATATAAACCGACTGATAACGTTTGTGTCGCTTTGTTTGGCGGTTTGCGGTCCATCGACGTGTGTCGGGTGAGTGCCGGTTATTTTTCAACATCACCATGTATATAGGGTCTGATTTGTTCCAATTTTGAAGGATCAGCATGGACTATGCTAGCCTAGTGCCTAGAGGGTACAAATTTTAGTAACGTCAGGTCAAAGATCATTAAGAAGTCATGGTAATCGAGATAAAAAATTAAACGTATAAGTTTTTATTTAATTATGAAAAACTGAAAAATACGGTAATATTAGTCGGAAAACAATGCATTATTTAATATTTTGAAGCTATAATTGGGAAAGTAGTGTAATGTTGCTATCTCTCTCGCACACTAGTACTTTAATAGCGATGACGTCACTATTCATGTTGTGCATCCTTTTCCTGCTATTTAGAATAATCATCGCCTTCAGATTTTGAAATTTTGTAACTCGTTTATTTCTAAATTGATAATTAATTATTAATATTCTTTTTGAGGATTCAGGAAATTCAAAATGACGATCTTTTGTTGAAGATAATAAGAAATAATGTAACTACCCTACAATACAGGTTCGCATTTATAAATGTACAATATATCTATTTGAAATGTACACAGTTTTACTAGGAAATTTATGGTAAATAAAGTTATATTACAAACCAATATGTCGGCCAAACCTGATCAAATAGTATGTTGTAGCCCAGAATGCGAAAGAATTGGTGCCAAAATTTCTGCTTTCAAATGATTTTTTCTGTCTATTTAATTTCAATTTGGGTATTGTCATAAAGGCATAAAAAATCGTAGTTAATTCAAAAATTACTTCGAACTCATTAGGACAGTGTCTTGTAAGCCGTGGTAGAAAAATACATTTTGCTTTGTGAAAAAATAAAAAGATAATAATTTATGGTCGCCTTACTGAAAGTAGTACTTTTATTATCTAATTTATTTGTTAATATTTTTTAACGTAAATAATGTACTCAAGTTAAAATATACACCCATCAGTCACAAACATAGTTCTGACCCAACACTAAGATCAAGTCTTGTGCCGTGAGTATTAGGAACTACGAGAGATTTTTCGCTCTCACATACACCCAGACCCGAAACAAATATTTGTGGATCACACAAGCATTTGTCTCGGTGCGGAGATTGAACCGATCTAATCAATCTGAACTATTTATCGTTTGTACCTTTTTATTGTATTGTGCAATATGGAACATAGGTAAAACTCGTGCTTCTCTGATTTTTTTCGAAAATTAAAGGAAAATGAGACCCATTCAGCCATTAATTTTTTAATTATCGTATTCCACACGAGGGGAAGTGCCTGTCGGAGGTCAACTGAACCCGTATAATGGTCTATGCATTTTGATTGCAGCTATGCTAATTTGTTGTCATCCTGTTTTTGTTTAAATGTAAATTTAATTATAAAATTATAAATTTAATTTTAATTATAATTTTCGATCGATAAAAACCTTTTTAGTAGGATTATATTTTGTAATTTTTGAAATGTAAGGCCACACTCAATAAGGTGAGAAAAAAATATTTGCTACTATTTTTTGGATAAAAAAAAAATACACAAAATTTTGTCGATCAATTGATATTTTTTTATTGGGATTATGTGCGATTAAACGAATACCTTTATAATGATTGGCCGTTTTTCGCTTATAATTAAATGTTCTCAATCTATCGATCTGTACCGTAATCATAATATACTAAGAGCTTAAAAATACGATGACATTAAATTTGTACATACATACATACATAAACTCACGCCTGTATTCCCCGAAGGGGTAGGCAGAGGTGCATTTCTGCACCCACATTTCGCCAGGTATGTATCAGTCCCACGTTGTAGGGGGCGAGCCTATTGCTGTTTTTCGGGCACATTTCCAGACTCCGTGCTGTTAATGAGAATTTCCTAATGGAAAAACCCAATAACACTTTGCCCGACCCGGGAATCGAACCCAGGACCTCTAGATCGCACGGCACATACTTGTACCGCGAGTCCACGAGGTAATATCTAGTTTATAATTGTTTATTGTAGGTCAGGATATTGTTATTTATATGTGAAATTGCTTTTGTTAAATAAAAATTTAAAGTTTAAAAATTATTATTCGGAATTTCGTAAGGCAAGCCGGGCTTTTTGGCTTCTATGTAAGTACCGTCAGTGGCTTAGTAATAATCTATTTGATGTTTCGACTGTGTGCTATATAAAAAAGCCTCGTTTACCCTCCAAACACTTGTACAAACATAGAACAATATGTCCTCATTTGAATGCACTGGTCGCGAGTGACTTTCCAAATTAATTTTAACTAGTAACTTAGTTCAACTTTGCTCGGATATTGAAATGGAGAAGGAATCGTGATGAATCCTTTGCAAGTTTATTTATGACAACAGTTATGACAATGATTTTTTTAGGTGTGTGAAGTCTACCATCCCTTATTAGGTCAATATGGTGGTTTACGGCATTCTCCTTAATAGTAGAATAGTCCCTTGCCCAGTAGTATGTGTTATATGGTATACTAGCTTTTGCTCGCGACTTCGTCCGCGTAGACTACAGGGTTGGGTACAAGGTTGGCCCACGTCATAGTAGCTTTATGCATGCGAAGTATCAGCCCGATCGGTTTAAAATTGACAAAGTTTAATACAAACTTTCATCCCCTATTTTATCCCCTTGGGGATAAAATTAATCAAAATCCTTTCTTAGCGGATGCCTACGTCATAACATCTACCTGCATGCCAAATTTCAGCCCGATCCGTCCAGTGGTTTGGGCTGTGCGTTGATAGATCACTATGTCAGTCAGTCAGTCAGTCACCTTTGAGTTATATATATTTAGATTAAAATTACAGTCCTTCGCCAATCCATGTTCTATTCAAAATGGCAATTTATAATCGGGTGAGGTTTTGTCACTTTGCCGTGCTTATAATTAAAAAGAGAACATTTATTGGAAATTACTAAAAAATGAAATCTTTTTACAAAATGTCTAACAACAATATATTCCAACGACATACACATTTAAAACTACAATACATTATTTCTGTCTCTGTTCCGCAATTTGCATAACTTATTTATAGTTTTCAACGCTTGTGTGCAGAAAATTTTATCCATACGTAATGTATGCGATACATAATATTATGTATGTATGTATGTGTATGTCGGATTTCTAATAGTAAATATACATAGACTGAATAAAAAGTAACAATTTTTATTTCAATGTTTTTAAAATATTATTTTCCGGTAAAATAAATACTATATTTCCTTTATTTCCCTAGGAAATTCAACTAAACCCTATGTTTCATATTTTCCCAGTGACACACCAACCCCGCATAGCCGAATACGGGTACTAAGATTACGATCTTCAACAAGCGAGATTAGAACTTTGACCCCGATATGACAATAGTGGGCTAACATCTATGAATTTCAATTTCTTTAATAATTTTGTGACTCTTTCTATACTAAAGTTTGATCTACTTACAAACAATTTCAGCCCTGATTAACGTGGGGTTAGTAGAGATAACTGAGTACATTTTTTTTAATTCAGACACCTGTACCTTTTTGGTAACTCATCTCTTTAAAATCTCACTGGACACTGACTTATGGTCTCTTGACAATGTTTGAATGTTTTTATTTTATTTTATTTAATATATACAGAGTTGAACTATTGAAATAGATTTTGTTACATAAAATAATCTTATTGTTACCTTTAAAGCTGAATACCTCATATTATGTACATACATTGACATTAAAACCACGCAGGCATGAGGCAGCAATTATAGACGAGTTGAATAATTTTTTATTTCACTAGAAATAAAACGAACATGTATATAAACAACTTACGACGTTTTACCAAACACTCGTTGAAAATATTGGACCTTAGCATTATCGCACCGTAGTTCGTCGAGCGCGTTGCATTTTCATGAAGGTTTCGTTGCGCACGCGCACATGCCCAAGCTACGTCCGGTGCATGTGTGCGTGGAGGCGTTACTCGCGCGCCTGTGCGCAAGCGCCGCCTAGCACCTCCGCACATTCAGTTGGCGCGCAGACGTCGCCGCGTACGGACGTCCATGTTAACATTCTTAATGTGACGCTGTTAAGTTATCGTTGTTTGCGGATATCTACAGACAGCCAGAGGTGAGTTATTTTTTTTTAAATTATGACCACAGAGTTTGCCCGTTGAAGTTTGGTTATATTATTTTTTTTCAAAATTGTTTTTTTTGCCGCGTTTTTTTTTTCATTCAATGGCCACATTTTATCTGTATCGTGTGAATCATTATTTACATTGCATGTCGTTTAGCAGACCGATGAAAATGTGTTGTTGATAAGGTACGATAAGTTTTTCATTATCAACACGACCAAAGAATTAAGTAATCGAATGCAAGGTTGCGGCGTCTTGCGACTTTGCACCGTAGCGCGGTCACCGGTTGTGTTTGTTTTGCCGTCTCACTTGCATTGTTAGCGTGAAATATTTTTTCCTTTATCTCGAAAGTAAATATCATTTTTATCGAAAAATGTTCAGCAGTTTGTTCCAGTTTATAAACGGCAGGTATTTATATAATGTTACTCATAATTTGAGTCATTCGTCACCTGTTCATTGTTAGTCATTTACTTGTACAAACGTATGTACTATATAATATACTTGGTATATAATGTGGAGTTCGTTATGAAGTACCACTCATATAAAAGATGAAAGAAAACATCGCGGGGAATCCTGTGACTTGATAGTTATGATTGAGATCTCAGGTATTTCAAGTCTGTTAATCCAAATTAGGCCAGCGTGGTGGACTAAGGCTTAACTCTTCTCAAACTGACGGCCTCGTGGTCTCGCGGTACAAGTTTAATCCTGGGTTCGATTCTCGGGTTGGACAAAGTGTTATTGGGTTTTTCTATTAGGAAATTCTCAGTAGCAGCATGGAGTCAGGAAATGTGCCCGAAAACGGCAAGAGGCTCACCCCCTACGTGGGACTGATACATACCTGGCGAAATGTGGGTGCAGAAATGCACCTCTGCCTACCCCTTCGGGGAATATTGGCGTGAGGTTATGTATGTATGTAAAAAACTGATATGGTGAGATTGAATTACAGTCTTTATAACATAACACACGCGATCACATTAGAAGTTACTTCATTAATTGCATCCAAAAGCAAAGATTAGTGAAAATAAAGGAAAACATGACGGACCCAAAGAGTTTTTCATGAAAAATATTTTAGGTGATCTCGTTTAGATTCCACATAGAACTGTACAAACAAACGAACATGACATCACACGAATTTTATAATCCTGCTATTGATTTAAGTGATCCTTCTAAAGGTTCTCGGTTTGATCCCTGCGCGGACAAATATTTGTTCAGCGTGGAGATATTCGTTCCGTTCTTAACACGAAGCTAGTGTAATGTGGATAAGGATTAAAAATCTCCTTTATTTAAAAACTATTTATCATCATCATCATCGGCCCAAAGACGTCCACTGCTGTACATAGGCCTCTTCTAATGACTTCTACAGGGACCTGTTGGAAGCAGCCTGCAACCAGCGACGTCCCGCGACCTTAACTAGAAAAAAAAACTGTTATAAAAACTATTCGGATATTCCAAAATAAATAGCGATCATTGCACATAAGGTGTAAAACGCACAGTAGTGTCTACGCAAATATGACGCCTTCCGGAATTAGCTTATGTATAACAATGGGCCGGCATACATATATACTCATGTCTGTATGTCCGAAGTGGTAGGGAAACGTGCATTTCTATATTCACATTTCACCATTCGTGTTTTCGTCCCGTTCGTGAAGTCACGACCTCGAGGTTTAGGCCCGCGGTCGAGAATCTCGACGGTCGCGGGTCCAAACCCCAGGCACACACCTCTGACTTTTCAAAGTAATATTTGTATTCACAAAGAGTTATCACGTACTTTAACGGTGAAGGAAAACATCGTGATGAAACCTGCAAATCTAAAAGTTCTTAGGAATTTCTTACGTATGTAGTCCGCCAACCCGCACTAGGCCAGCGTGGTAAACTAAGGCCTAAACCCTTTCTGTTGTAGAGGAGGCCCATGCCCAGCAGTGGGACGTATATGGGCTGATGATGAATGATGATGTAATAGGTGGCGAGCCTATTGCCGTTTTCGGGCACATTTCAAGACCCGGATTCGGGAGCGCTAGATCGCACGGCACATACTTGTATCGCGAGACCACGAGGCATAATTGTGTTAACTGCTAAAAAATACTTGTAACACACTCACCAACAGACGCCATAGGTCTTCGCATTTAAAACTTCTGGAATATAAAAAAAAAAGTCGATAAAATATTGTCTATTCTGCGGCGCATCGTGCAAGCGTGTCAAGGTGTTTGTACAAACGCACTAGTGTGTACAATTTATGGCTTTATTAATTCAAGTAGCTATGTAATGAGCGATGGATCGGTGGAAAATACAGCCAAGCAATAGTCGCGAGTTCATATCCAGAGTAGGTAAATGTTACTTTTGAAAGTTTCATATTGAAATATTGCTAAGTTTTCATCCCTGCGCAACATCTTTGTGGAATCAGCTTTCTTCGGCGGTATTACCACACGGATACGACTTAGGGACCTTCAAGAAAAGAGCTTATATTTCCCTCCAAGGCCGGCAACACACCGATGATTCCTCTGGTATTGTGGTTGTTAATGGGCGGTGTCGAACACTTAACATCACGTGGCTCACTTGCTCGTTTACCTCCTTTCCAATAAAAAAAATACTTTCGTGTGTGTCTATTGCACAGATTTGTCACTGCGATTACATGTAGGCTACCAACCAGTAAGTCCACACCATTCTTACCGAGGTGTCAACTCCAGAACACTTCAGACAGTTTAATATTGCCTTCCACTTGTCAATTGAGCTTCTTGATGACTTAAAGTTCTTTGGATCGAGATTCTATTATGACCCTTTAGGGAGTTTGCAGTAGAAGTGAGTGAAAAACCAGTTTTCAGTAAAAGTCATATTTTGTGTCTGGTTAAAATACCAATTCTACAATTTTCAATTTAAGATTTATTTATTTTATTTAAATCAACACAACCATCACAGGATCATCGTCCCAATACAGCATACATAAGATAACCTGATGACTGCCAGTTTATGAATATCTAAGGTGCCAAAGTTTGCGGTCTAACAAACACAAAGTCCCAAAACATTTATTTGCATTTATCGTCGCATCGAGCTGTTTCCCTTCCGTTTAAAATTCTGGCCTCATATCTACTGTAACCCAGGGTTAAAATATCAAGACACACTCGCTCCAAGATGGGTGTATTTTCCTCCGTATCAATAATTACGTGTCCTTTAGTTTTTTTAAACAAAAACGCCACATCATTCAGACAATGGAAGTGATCGCGTGTCGCCCTCCCCTCGGCCCTCACTCCTCCCCCCATTAGTAATTTTACACACAGTACATTCTAATGATATGTCGGTACTGGCGAACCATCTTGATAGATCTTATAATTTATCTGCGTGGTGAGGTAGCGTTTGATTTCTCATCATCATCTTCAGCCCACATACGTCCCATTATCTACAATCGAGAGGGTTTAGGTCTCAGTCCACCATCCTGGCCTAGTGCGGGTTGGTGGACTACCTAAGTAATTCCTAAGAGTTCTTAAGTGTGCAGGTTTCCTCGCGATATTTTCCTTCACCGTTAAAGTCCGTGATAATTAATTTTGAATACACATATAATATCGAAAAGTCAGAGGTGTGTGCCTGGGGTTTGAACCCGCGACTGCTGAGATTCTCGACCGCGCGCCTTAACTTCGAGACCAGGGTTACTAGTAGTTTTGAGTTCTAGTGTATTGATATGACCGTATCGACACTTGATGGGACGTCCAGTGCGGTCGAAGTAAAGCCATGACTGAGGATAAGTGGTTTGTCTCTGATCACTCGATACTAACATTCCTGATCCATAAGTCTAGGTTGGCTGATTAAGGTTACGTTTCTGGATACATCACTATGGCGAGTTTTAAATTAATTTCCATTCAGGCTGGTCCGTAACTGGACTTACACAGGCTGATCGAGGAATGTGACGTTTATGTAGATGGCGAGTTTAAAGTATTGTGTAAGGTATTTGATACCAAGTTACGAATATCGAATCATCAGCAAATGATGTCGTCTTGTAGTAGGTACTGCAACTTTTGACTTAATTGCGTGGATAGTTGAGTCGGTTTTCAAGGTAGATAAGTCCCGTAAAATTTTCAAGCTGAAAAAGCCTCAATTTGTGACATGATAATTTCTAGTAAATAATGTATCAATTAAACGTAATTTCGAAACGCCCAACGAATACTAAATTCACGTAATTCGAATATTCTTGAATATATCAATGAGAAACAATAAGGCTGTAACCAATCAAATTGTTCCAACAAAAATGGCGTCTCCATGTTACCATGAATATTCAAAAGACAATTAACGATTCAAAATGAAGCCACCTTATCAATTCCACGAGTAATGTGACAATATACGAGTGTGGATTTTTATTTTGTGCAATTAAAAAAGGTTTAATGCACCACGCTTCACGAATACCGAACGCAATTAGAAAAAAGCAAATAGACCATAGAGTTTAACACGTTTACAACGCCACAGATAATGAAGAAACGTGACGGTAAATATGGCGGGAAGTAGTAAACAGGCACGGTGTAAGGAGGTTTATGTTGGATTCTTTTTTTGAAAAGTTTTTTTTTAATTTTCATATAATGACCAACTTATATTTAACAATAGAAGTTCTATGGGTGTTATTGTACTTCTTTCTCATTATTTGATTGATATCAAGTTATTGTATCTAGTAAGATACGCAGTCGCGTAGGGGTATGATAAAATTGAGTAGTACGAGTATTAATCTTATAACAGAAATAATTCTACAATACAAATATAGGGAATATTTGTATATTTGCTCTGTTTAATAAAAAAAGCTCCAAAAATGATTTATCTCGTTAACGACTCTACGATGTACGCGCGGAAACGTATTCCATCCTTTTTGGCCATTGTGTGCATTAAATATTACTAAAAATACTTAATTATATTCACAGATGTAACCTCTAGATATGTATTGTTACTGTATATAATTATTTTACTGACAATATCAGTGAGTTCCGTATATGTTTCAAGAACTTGCATCTCAGAATGATTGTCAAAAATATTTATTTGCAGAGTGAAATGTCGTTAGTGAATGTCCGCCAACCCGCATTAGGCCAGCGTGGTGGACTAAGACCTAAATCCTCTCAGTTGTAGAGGAGGCCCGTGCCCAGCAGTGGGACGTATATGGGCTGATGATGAGTGAAATGCTGAAAGGCTTAGGGTAATCTCTGTCAATCGACACAGTCATGCCGGCTTGAATTGATCCTTCATAATACACTTTGTGGAACTTAGATTATAAAAAGGTCCTTTATGTGGTGAAGATTTATATATTTTTTTATTGCTGTCAGCTTCGCCACGAAATAATAAATAACATATTATTTGACAGCCCCGTGGCGCAGTTGGCTAGACACCAGCTTGCGAAATGAGAGGCCGCGGGTTCGATCCCCGCACCGATACAAATGTATGTGTGATCCACAAATATTTGTTCCGGCTCTGGGTGTTTGTGAGACAGAGAAGTCTCTCGTAGTTTCTGATACCCATGACACAAGACTCGTATCATAATGTGGGGTCAGAACTATTTATGTAACTGTTGGGTGTATTTATTTATTTATTATTCATATTGATTAGTTAATAGTTCTACTTGAAATCACTTATTAAATGTTTTCTGCATATATTATAGAATTTTAACACTGACAGTTATGTCCATTACTGGACTCCATACTGTTTCAGCTTTTAGTATTATGAGAAGTACGTCTAGTAGAGTATTTATATATTACTTTTTTTAAATAGGTGGTCTTGCACCCGTGTACTATTTGCCCAAATGCACACCTGTCGCGACCGTTACGTTTCTTATCGGGCATAGTTGCTTTTATCTCGGTACATCACTAGGGCGTGTACTTAGACGATAATTTCTGATAATTTCTTTGTCTACACGCGTTTTTTTTTGTTATATTTTCTATTTTAGTTTCGTGTTGTGAAATATTAGTGCGTCATAGTGAGTTTTGTAGTTTCCTATGAGTATTGGCGGTGTTAGAAGCGGAAGTGGGCAAATTCTAATTCTTTTGTATTTTACTTGAGGAGGCTTATTATTTTCATGCAAAATGGTACAGTTATAACACTGAAATTGAAATTGCAACTTGAACTCGTAGGATATTAGATTTGGCTAGTTGGCTAGAGACTAGCTTGCAAAACAAGAGCTGCGGGTTCGATCCCCGCACCGAGACAAATGTTTAAGTGATCCACAAATATTTGTGCCAGGTCTGAGTGTTTTTGACACCGGAAAGTCAATCGTAATTCCTGATACCCACGACACAGGACTTGTATCCTAGTGTAAGGTCAGAACCAGCGGCGGTACTTCCATAAAAGCCCACAAGCGTTACGCGTTAATTGTGTAATGTCTAGTTCATAATTGTTTATTGTGGGGTCAGGATATTCTCATTTATATGTGAAATTGCTTTTGTTCAATAAAGATTAATTTTTTTAGGCTTTTATGGAAGTACCGCCACTGGTCAGAACTATATGTGACTGTTGGATGTATTTATTTCTAAATACAAATAAAAAGAAATGCTGGTCACCCATACAAAAAGCAACATTGTGAAATAGACTACACTTATACCTCCTATCATAATGTCTCATGTGTTATCACCCAAACTTTGGTTATTAATGACGTGTGACGAACACCCGAACGCATTGTTAACACCAAGTGACGACAGGTGAAATATACGAATTTGAATTGGTAATTTTGTACTATTCGCGTCAATAATTATCGTTTGAAAGACGATTAAGTAATGCTCTATGATAATGGTGCAAAGGGGGTGGAGTTTTGAAGTCTATGTCTATTGCCTCGTGATCTTGTATCATACATACATACATAAACTCGTGCCTGTATCCCCCGAAGGGGTAGGCAGAGGTGCATTTCTACACCCACATTTCGCCAGGTATGTATCAGTCCCACGTAATAGGGGGCGAGCCTATTGCCGTTTTTCGGGCACAATTCCAGACTCCGTGCTGCTACTGAGAATTTCCTAATGGAAAAACCCAATAACACTTTGCCCGACCCGGGAATCGAACGCAGGACCTCTAGATCGCTCGGCACATACTTGTACCGCGAGACCACGAGGCAGTCTTCTGAGATCGTGTATCACAACTGTGTATTATCTAGAAGTCTGTAACTTTTAGGGTCTAATTCCCCGTTGAGCAAAGTTTTATAGGAAATTCTCTGAAGTATCTACCAACCCGCACTAAGCCAGCGTGGTGGATTAAGACCTAAACCCTCAATGGTAGAGGAGGCCCGTGCCCTACAGTAGGACTTATATGGGCTGATGAATGAATGAATCACGGAGTCTGGAACTAATTTCAAAGAGGGCAATAGGCCCGCTGACATAACGTGGTACTTCTGCCTTTATCGGAAATACAGGCCTGATTGCTCAGGTATTTGTGTTAGCCATACTTCAATAATAGTCTTCTGATCTATGTTGAAAGACCGAAGATTTTCTCACTGTTTTTTTTTTTTTTTTATTCTGGCACGGCAAAGTGACTCCACTGTACCTGATGGTAAGCACAGTGGAGTCCAAAAAATTACTACCGACCAGCGAGAAACGAAATGGTCACCCGCTGGTCGACACAATCATGCCGGCCTGCAAAATTAGTTAGTTAGTATAGTTATATTGATTAGTTTTCATACGAGGTAAACGCAAGCCAGGTCCCCATAGAGACTCGCTTAGCTTCACTGGTAGGTGTCATTTCTGTGCTGATGATCCTGGAGTACAGGAGTTACAGACAGACAAAGAGTTCGCGTTTACACGCACTGTTGAGTTCACACTTCAATATACAGACCTTATCATTCGTCACGTTTGACTGGAGTTCAGCGGCGGATGTGTTAAAGTTATACGTTGGTTTATAGGCTATAACTTATAGCTGACGTCATTACAGGAATTGGCGTATTTAGTAACAAAAATTAACGAAGGTAGAATCAAAATTTAGCAAGTGTTGAAGTTAAGGTTATGGTCTCAAATTTGTACAGAAAGAAAAGGTTTATATTTTTAAGTGATATAGGACAAAGTTGAAGTTAAATATATTTGTTCTATTCATAATTAATCTATCTTATATTATAAATGCGAAAGTTACTCTGTCTGTTTCTTATTACTTCTTCTTTTTTTCTTTCACGTCAATACCGCCGGATTTTCGATGATTTTTGACATGGAGATAGATAGGAGATAAATAAATAAATAAATACACCCAACAGTCACATACATAGTTCTGACCCCACATTAAGATACGAGTCTTGTGTCGTTGGTATCGGAAACTACGAGAGACTTTATGGTCTCACAAACACCCAAACCCGAAACAAATATTTGTGGATCACACAAACATTTGTCGGTGCGGGGATCAAACCCGCGGCCATTCGTTTCGCAAGCTGGTGTCTAGCCAACTGCGCCACGGAAAGGATATAGGGTACGTTTTATCCCGCGAAAATGCAATGTTCTCCGGGAATGACAACGGAAATCAAATTTGCACCCCAGTAGAGGCGGGCCCACAGTTATTAATGTTATAAATAGGATTTTTTTTATATTTTTGGGTGTTGGTAACGAAAAAACTCACAAACTAATTAACCGATTTGTTTTTTTTTGGTATGGATGTAGATGGAAATTTTGGGAAAGAAAATAGACTATTTTTAAATTACGGCCTGGTGAATCGTGGCCCTACCCTAGCATAACTCATCAAAGCCCTCAGTCGCCCATAGCGCGTTACCAGGAAATACAATCAGCGCAAGAGCTCTTCAATTTTGGTTTAATTAAACATCATATTAAAAGTATATCGCGCGATCTTATCGATTACATTGAATTTCGCCAGTGATAAGCTATCGGCTAATGGAATGACAAGTTGTGTCAAAAGGGCCGTTAAGTGGACCAAGATAATAATGACCCAGATTTCTTTTTTTCTCGGTAATTTGAAATTGGGTGTACCTAAGTTCTTGGAGTTTTGCTGTCTATGACCTTAAAACACTTGTATACCTCACTAAATATAAGTTAAAGTGGTTTGCACGGACCTCTTTAACTATACAGAAGGGAGGAGGGGATTAGGCCTTAGTACATCTTCCTAGCTAAGTGCGGGCTAGCAAACTAAACACCTTTGAATTTTTTTTAGACAATTTTAGGTGTACCGATTTTTCTGGAAGTTTTCCATCAGCGTTTGAGGGCGTGATAATTTATTGTGAATCATCATCATCAGCCCAAATACGTCCCACTGCTGGGCACGGGCCTCCTCTACAACTGAGAGGGTTAAGGACTATGGCGGGTTATTGTGAATACACAGAATAATTTCTTAGGTGTGTAGTCCGCCAACCCGCACTAGGCCAGCGTGGTGGACTAAGGCCTAAACCCTCTCAGTTGTAGAGGAGGCCCGTGTCCAGCAGTGGGACGTATTGGGCTGATGATGACACAGAAAAGTATGGATTGGAATCTGACCACCAAGGCTTATGTCTCTATTGCATGCCTAAGCCTCGAAGGTATCACGACTAGGACAATTTCCAGAAATACAGCCCTTTAGTTCATCAATTTTAAATTAAAATTGTCAATGAAATATATTTTATGTGTGATCAAATATATGAATTGAATCCACTCATTGATACCTACTTGAAAGTTGACTCCGTTACAAATTGTGACGTAAAGACGCATACTAACATATTTGTAAAATTCTTCGCATGCACGCGGTCGCTTTGTTCTCAACTGCTGACTCAAGAGGCTCGGATGTCGCGTGTGTTTCTCACACGTCCAAAGTACTAAGGTTGCAATCTTCGTTTACAATTATTTCTATGTAGAAGCAGTGATGGCCTCGAGGTTTAGGCGCGCGGTCGAGACTTTCGGCGGTCGCAGGTTCAAACCCCAGGCACACACCTCTGACTTTTCGAAGTTATGTGTGTATTCACAATGAATTATCACTTGCTTTAACGGTGAAGGAAAACATCGTGATAAAACCTGCACACCTAAAAGTCCCGGGTTCGATTAATGAAAGTATGAGGTTTGTAATCCGAAAGTTGGGTGTAGAAATATGCCTCGACCTACCCCTTTTCTGTTATGTAGATGGATCGCTTTGATGTCGACTTAAGTTCTTGGCAACGAATGAATTGTCTGCCTCGTGGTCTCGCGGCACAAGTATGTGCCGTGCGACCTAGAGGTCCCGGGTTCGGTTCCCGGTTCGAGCAAAGTTTTATCGGGGAAACACTCAGTAGCAGCACGGAGTCTGGATATGTGTCCGAAAAACGGCAATAGGCTCGCCCCCTATTACGTGGGATTGATACATACCTGGCGAAATGTGGGTGCAGAAATGCACCTCTGCCAACTCTTCGGAGAATACAGGCGTGAGGTTCCGTGGCGGTACTTCCATAGAAGCCCAAAAGCGTTACGCGTTAATTGTGTAATGTCTAGTTTATAATAGTTTATTGCGGGGTCAGTATATTCTCATTATATGTCACATTGCTTTCGTTAAATATAGATTTAAAGCTTAATGATTATTATTCGGAATTTTAGAAGGCAATCTGGGCTTTTGGGCTTCTATGGAAGTACCGCCAGTGGCATCTATGTACCGCCCCAGTTAAGGCATGCCTCTCGAACCGCAGTCCAAGCGGACTACGGCGAGACTCTACCACTTGTAAAATAACTCCTGTGCAAAATTTATTAGAGTACGTCACTTGTTAGACCTCGATTAAATATATGTCCATACATACAAGTCATTAACCTCGGGGTCACATCGGTCCACGACCCCCATTCTATGTAGAACAATACCAAAGGTAAATTATAATTACAAAACCGAACTTATTACAATATTAAAATGTTTTTTCCAACATTTACGATGCGTTGACCAACTTTTTGGAACAAACATTTTTTTCTTTGTTTTTTTTTTCGTGTCTATGGTAATTCGGGCTTTGTAAGCGGAGCTTTTGGGTAGCCATATAGTGTTATTGATCGTAGCGATTGAAACCTTTAAATATGGGAAATATTACGAGTAGATTTATTTTTTAATATATACTTGGATCTAAATTTTATGTATTGAAATCCATTTATACACACAGATAAAATATTTTCGATAAATCAATATTTTGTTCGCATAAAAGGTTACGAGAAGGATTGTGGAAGTGAAATATTAGGGACGGCAAAACTATAGCTTTACACCGTGAAAAATCTTAAAACACTAACTTAACTCTGATTACCCTATCGAGGATACAGGCGTGAATCTATCATCATCAGCCCATATACGTCCCACTGCTGGGCACGGGCCTCCTCTACAACTGAGAGGGTTTAGGCCTTAGTCCACCACTTTTGCTTAGTACGGGTTGGCGGACCGTACACCTAAGAAATTCCTAAGAACACTTTTAGGTATGCAGGTTGCCTCATGATGTTTTCCTTCACCGTTAAAGTACGTGATAATTTAGTATAGTATAGTATAGAATACATCCATAACTTCGATAAGTCAGGGGTTTGAATCCGCGACCGCCGAAATTCTCGACATCGCGCCTAAACCACGAGGCCGTCATTACTTTTTGAATGTATTTAGAGTATTAAAATGTGCCAGCCGGTAACAAGGTGTATTCGAAGCGTGTCCTGCTAGTCTGTAGGTAAACAAGAGCAACAACTGAACAAACACGAAACGCGGCGTATCGGCACACAATGTAATGTCGTATGCTTTTAGTTTCGTAAGTTTTGAACATTCTAGAACGTTCTGGAATGGTATGCAATTCAGTGGCGGTACTTCCATAGAAGCCCAAAAGCCCAGCCTGCCTTATAAAATTCCGAATAATAATCTTTAAGCTTTAAATCTTTATTTAACAAAAGCAATTTGACATATAAATAAGAATATCCTAACCCCACAGTAAACAATTATAAACAAGCATTACAAAAAGCAGTAATGGCCTCGAGGTTTAGGCGCGCGGTCGAGAATTTCAGCGGTCGCAGGTTCAAACCCAGGCACACGCCTCTGACTTTTCGAAGTTATGTGTGTATTCACAATGAATTATCACTTGCTTTAACGGTGAAGGAAAACATCGTGATAAAACCTACACACCTAAAAATTTCTTAGGTGTGTAGTCCGCCAACCCGCACTAGGCCAGCGTGGTGGACTAAGGCCTAAACCCTCTCAGCTGTAGAGGAGGCCCGTGCCCAGCAGTGGGACGTATTTGGGCTGTTGATGATGATGATGATGATTACAAAATTAACGTGTAACGCTTTTGGGCTTCTATGGAAGTACCGACGCTGATGGAATTGTATCGAAGTGTTGCGCTCTTTAAGGGAAATGGAAGGAAACCTGCATAAATTAGAGTTTTCTATAAGAAATCTGTACTAATTTAATAAGTGCGAAAATATCTCTGCATGCAGGTTACACCTAAGACATATTTGGCCATTGGAACAATTAGTATGGACATACATTTATCTCTGCATCACCCTTAGGTTGATTGGTAGAAAATGCTTGAAGTATGAAGTCCGCCATTTACAAATGTAGTACTAAGACGAATCAACAGGCTAACACCGTACTTGAAGTAGATTGTTATATAAATTTAGTTTGACGCTAGCAGAATTTTTTTTCCCAACACTGTCACTTCAGTATGCCGATACTTTTATTTTCAATTTAAGTCAGAAAATTCGGCCAAAACGAAAGCCGATCCCGAATACGGGCCGATGGTGCGAGATACGGCGCGAGTACGAAAATTCGGGCGCCCGCTATCTCGAATCTAAATAGCGCGGGTAGTTTCACTTATTCGACTCTTTGCCTTCCCGCATCCATGTTGGTTTAGGTTGTTGTTTACACGCGCCGGTTTTGTTGGCCGGCGGTGCATAAAACGCGGCGTTTTTGTTGGACCAACATGAAAAAATTATTCGTGTTTGTTTGAGGTGGTAGTGGTAATAAATGATATGAATGGTATACGGATGATGCGTATCGAATGTACGTATACGTTTGGGGTTTTGGATTGTTTGGTTACTTAAATGTCGAAAATGGTGTATACATTTTTTTGAAATAGGTTAGGTGAGATTCATGGCGACACTTCCAAAGAAGCCCAAAACCGTTACACGTTAATTGTGTAATGTCTAGTTTATTGTGGGGTCAGCATGTTCTCATTTATATGCCCAATTGCTTTTGTTAAATAAATATTTAAAGCATAATGATTATTATTCATAATTTTTGTAAGGCAAGCTGCTCTTTTGGGCTTCAATGGCAGTAGCGACACTGGTGTGATTTTGTCGTATTTTTAACTATCAACTAAAATCTTTCTTTATACATTAGGGTTGTAATGTGACTGTTGTCTAAAGGAACAATATTTAATCGGTTGTTATTGACAAAGATGGCCGAATTTGTTGTTTCTATAGAATGGATGAAGCAGTGATGGCCTCGAGGTTTAGGCGCGCGGTCGAGAATCTCGGCGGTCGCGGGTTCAAACCCCAGGCACACACCTCAGACTTTTCGGAGTTATGTGTGTATTCACAATGAATTATCACTTGTTTCAACGGTGAAGGAAAACAACTCGAGGAAACCTGCACACCTAAAAGTTCTTAGGTGTGTAGTCCGCCAACCCGCACTAGGTCAGCGTGGTAGACTAAGGCCTAAATACTCTCAGTTGTAGGGGAGGCCCGTGCCCAGCAGTGGAACGTATATGGGCTGATGATGATTAAATGGATATGGGCTAAGTCCTAAACCCTCTTGAAATTGTAAAGGAGGCATGTGCCCAGTATTAGGACATATAGGGGTTAATTTAGTGTGATATGTTATGAATATTTTAAAGTAATTTTATGTTAGTACTGTTGAATTAAGTCCTCATTTAATTATGAATGAAGCAACTGTGCATAGAAACATTGTGTCACGGACATAACGCCGGCTGTGAATGGGACCTTAGCCGACCGCCATTCCGTCCGCGTACCAACAATACAAACTCGTGTCACACCGCAACCAGTATATATTGAACCGGGTCATCTGAACTATTAAAAATTATACCTTTTTAACTCATTTTAAAACTTGTTTACTTTGGGTTTCTTTTGTTATACCGTTCACTCGTTACATGTTTCCGTGTATTTTATTGATATTTTAATAGGGATATTTAAATAGGAAAATAATTTAAATATTTTTATAAATAATCTTGAGTTCTTCATTACTTTTTAATTAACTTTAGTTATTTTTTTATTGATATAGACAAAGGAAACATCATTTTCTATGCCTTATCGATAGTCGCATGAAACTCGTAGCAGCTCAACATAAAATGGATGCTTATTACCGCCCGAACGTGACTGGAATGAGACGGCGGCAGCGATAAATTTTTGAAAAAAGAATGCGGGCTTCGCGCCTAAACACCTGTCAAGTGTCACGTGTTTGTTTTTTTCGCCGTATGTGTAATTACTTACCGGCCAGTGTTTAAAAGTTTTACATCTATGAATATGATTTTTTTTTGGGACAGTTAGTCATTGGAACAAACCGAAGGAAGCGAATATAATCAGCCAGTTAATGCAACCAGCATAATATTTCTTTACTTTCAAAAACGTGACTTGAATATGGGGATGAAAATTACATTTTGAAAAGAGAATGCGGGCTCGCCTTCACAGCTGACAGTAATGACCTTTTTTACTAGTTCCGTAGTCAACCAGCCAGTATTTATGACATGCAAATAGTTGTAATATGTAAAAAAAGAATCCTTTGCTAATATTTTCTCATGGCCTTCGTGTTTGTATGCAGTTTTGCATGTATTACGTTGCCGTGGAGGTCATTTTATTATGTACTATATTTTTAAATTACCACGAAATGTCTGTATTAAAATTTTGACATAAAATATATCAGTGTTTACTGCTGCGTTTTGTTCTATCTACCCTCAAATAGCCCTGTGACCCGATTTTTCTGTGAGTACACCGTCACTATACCGCTTACAAATGGGTGTAGCATACTATAGGTATCATCCTCAGCCCAAATACGTCCCACTGCTGGGCACGGGCCTCCTCTACAACTGAGAGGGTTTAGGCCTTAGTCCACCACGCTGGCCTAGTGCGGGTTGGCGGACTACACACCTAAGAAATTCCTTAGCACTTTTAGGTGTGCAGGTTTTATCACGATGTTTTCCTTCACCGATAAAGTCAAAGTCAAATTATCTTTATTCAAATAGACTTTTACAAGTTCTTTTGAATCGTCAATTTTACACTTTTTAATATTTTTTTAAACTATTAAACTATTGCCGCTTCGAAACGTGTTATAGCTGTGGAGAAGAAACGGCAAGAAACTCCCTCAGCAACACGAAATGTCATTTTTTTTTTTTAATAGAAAATTGCATATTTTTTTAATAAACAGTTTCAATTTTACATGATAAATGTCATAACGTTAAATGTCATAACGATACATGTCAAAGCAAGTGATAATTCATTGTGAATACACACATAACTTGGAAAAGTCAGAGGTGTGTGCCTGGGGTTTGAACCTGCGACCGGCGAAATTCTCGACCGCGCGACTATAGGTATAGCTAAAGTATTATTTATGTTTTTCCATTAGGAAATTCTCAGTAGCAGCACGGAAATGTGCTTGAAGAACGGCAGTATGCTCGCCCCGAATTTTGTTTCACGAAAACACAATTGGCGAATTGTGGGTGCAGAAATGCAACTCTGCATACCCTATCTAGTATAAAGAAACGTCTTTGCAGGTCGGCACGAGTATATCGTGCTGCGTTGTCACTAAACTGAGCCAGTATCAAATTGTTTAACCACCATCATCAGCCCATATACCTACATAAATATATCCCCCAGCTGGGCACGGGCCTCCTCTACAACTGAGAGGGTTTAGGCCTTTCATTGTCACGACTGCCTCGTGGTCTCGCGGTACAAGTATGTGTCGTGCGATCTAGAGGTCCTGGGTGCGATTCCCGGGTCGGGCAAAGTTTTATTGGGTTTTTCCATTAGGTAATTCTCAGTAGCAGCACGGAGTCTGAAAATGTGCCCGAAAAACGGCAATATGCTCGCCCCCTATTACGTGGGACTGATACATACCTTGTGAAATGTTGGTGCAGAAATGCACCTCTGCCTACCCCTTCGGGAAATAACAGGCGTGAGTTTATGTCATGTGATTGTCACGTAACTTCGAAATATCTCGTAGGTTTTGTTCCTTAGGTACTTTGTATATTACCGTCTATAAATGTCAGTAATGCGTTATACCAAGGGCACTGTCGTCAAGTGCACACGCGGATATTTGAGACATGTTCGTTTCGCAGCCGCGGCAAATAGTCTAGACACCAGACACACTGAATACATTATGCTAATGTTGGAAATGCGCGGGAAATAAATGGTATTATATTATGTACATAAATATATATATCATAGAAGTCGTGATGGCCTCGAGGTTTACGCACACGGTCGAGAATCTTGACGGCCGCGGTTTCAAACCCCAGGCACGCGACCTATGACTTCTCGGAGTTATGTGTGTATTCACAAAGAATTATCATGTACTTAACGATAAAGGAAGACATCGTGATGAAACCTGCACACCTAAAAGTTCTT
Source organism: Hemaris fuciformis (assembly GCA_907164795.1). Classification (NCBI taxonomy): domain Eukaryota; kingdom Metazoa; phylum Arthropoda; class Insecta; order Lepidoptera; family Sphingidae; genus Hemaris; species Hemaris fuciformis. Next base: position 8,071,089 of record OU015457.1, on the reverse strand, counting down.
AGGAATTTTCTAGGTGTGTAATCGGTCGACCTGGTAAAGGTCGCGGGACGTCGCTGGATGCAAGCTGCTTCCAAGAGGTCCCTGTGGAAGTCATTAGAAGAGGCCTATGTCCAGCAGTTGACTTCCATTGGTTGATGGATGGATGGATGATGGATGTAGTCCGCCAACCCGCACTAGGCCATCGTGGTGGACTAAAGCCTAAACCCTCTCAGTCGTAGAGGCCACCCGTGTCCAACGGTGGGACGCATATGGGCTGATGATGATGATGACATTGTTGTATACTAAGTGGGAAGGTTCTACGACGCAAGCGTTGGCTACTTTAGCTCAAGACGTACATTCGAAAACCTCCATTGACCAAGTCTAACATTGAGAAGATTACGTAGAAAAATGTATAGAAATTATTCATTATAAAAATGACGTTTTTTTTAATAGTATTGTAAGTAAATTTAATGCATAAGTGTGAAAAATGACTCCTGACGAAAAACGAATTTGAATATTTGTTTTATCAGTTGACAGATTTATGCCCTGCTTGTCAGTTACCCTACATATGTGCCCAGATTTTTACCGGAGCATATATATTTCAGTATGTTGCCATGATCGATAGTCAGGTGTACAGGTTTTCTTCAAATTTCAGGAAAATAGGTGTTGAGATAGCCTATTATAGAACATTAATATATCGTAACTTAACCAATTGAGATAAGACACTATCCAAATCTAAGTAGGATTGTACAATTAAAAAATATATGACGTAAATAATTAGCAAAAACAAAACGGCTCCTGAAAAATAAACATGGCGTCGTCCCGCGCTTTCACAACTGTCAGACGCGACATCCAAAATGGCTACCGGCGCTTAGTTTCGTAAGATGGCCCGCCGCGCCGGCGACAATGAAGCGGCATTAACAAGTAAATACGGCGCTCATTGTGATTTAAATAAATTCAAATCGGACGCCGTTTAGTTTGTGTCGCAACTGCAACTCTGTGCTCGAATGACTGTGTTTTTACTTTTGTTTAGTTTTCATTCACATAACTGCTGTTTCTATTCTAAAGTATGACACCATTTTTTACGAGAAGATAGATATTACGATAACATTGTAATAATTCTTTCTAGTAATTCTTAGGTGTGTAGTCCGCTAACCCGCATCAGGCCAGTGTTGTGCACTATAGCCTTAACTCTCTCAGTTGTACCATCAGGTACAACTTCGAGGTTTAGGCGCGCGATCGAGAATCTCGGTGGTCGCAGGTTCAAATTCCAGGCACACACCTCTGACTTTTGTTATGTGTGTATTCACTATTGAATTATCACGTACTTTAACGGTGAAGGAAAACATCGTGAGGAAACCTGCATACATAAAAGTTCTTAGGCATTTCTTATGTGTGTATTCCGCCAACACGCACTAGGCCAGCGTGGTGGACTAAGGCCTAAACCCTCTCAGATATAGAGAAGGTCCATGTCCAACAGTAGAACGTATGTATATGGGCTGATGACGACGATGAAAGAATACCTAGAATGCGTAATACTGCTTCTAATACCGACGTTATTTTAATTAAAATAAACTACTTGACACATACTCCATACTTGTGTAACCTTTTTTGTCTATATAAATATGATATACTTATTTTTTTTATGATATCCATTCCTCGCGGTAGGTCGTTTCGCATACTGACGACAATTGCGGTTATTAGAATGTGTAATATTACTACGTCCGTTTTATATTGTTATGCATTTAAATATGTTATTAAATTTACAAATATAACAGGTGACTATATCATTTTAGTCTATGCCAGTCAATATACAAATAAATAAATAAATACACCCAACAGTCACATACATAGTTCTGACCCTACACCCGGATACAAGTCCTGTGTCGTGGGTATCAGGACTTTTTCGGTCTTGTTTGTCACCAGACCTGAAACAAATATTTGTGAATCACGCAAACATTTGTCTCAGTGCGGGGATCGAACCCACGGCCCCTCGTTTTGCAAGTTGGTATCTAGCCAACTGCGCCACGGGGCTGGCACACAGTGTCCCACAGTTAGGCAATTCAGGTTAGCGGCGTTCGGCCTCAGTCCACCATGCAGGCCTAATACGGGTTGGCATACTTTATCAAACCAAGAAAGCGAATAATTTACACACATACATAATCTCACATCCGTATTCTTTCTGCACCCACATTTCGCCAGGTATGTATCAGTCCCACATAATAGGGGGCGAGCCTATTGCCGTTTTTCGGGCACATTTCCAGACTCCGTGCTGCTACTGAGAATTTCCTCATGTAAAAGCCCAATAACACTTTGCCAGACCCGAGAATCGGACCAAAGACCTCTAAATCGCACGTTAGTCACAAGAGTGTTTTACAATTTTACGGAAATATGCTGTCGTGGTAATAACAATGGGTTTGAATCCGCCACCTTTGGTCAATAACTTAATCTTGTTTGAAAGCAATATACAAAGCTAAGAAGCCCTCGCGAAATCGTGACTCCACAATGTAAACCCTTATTGAAACGTTAAAGATCTTTAAGTGATTATGTTTTGAGTAAATATACCTCATTTTTGCTAAAATCGATGCAAAACAATTGTAAGAATTTCCTTGTTAAGATATAGTTGGTTGATAAAGGATTAAACATAAATAAAACTTGGTTTGGATTGCCTTGTTGGTTCCGCGGCATGAGTCTGTGGCGGTAATAGCCCCGAGTTCGATTCTCGGGTTGGAAATTTTATTTCAGTCTGAAAGTGTGTGCGTAACGAAAATTCTTGGCCTTATTTAGGTGTGGATTTAAATAAGCTGGTAAAATTTGGATATTAGAACAAAACCTTTACTTCACACATTGGATAAAAGAGCGAATGTACTTATGTATGTATGTATGAACTATGTTGATCACTATTTTTTATACATTTTTTTATCTTCACTATTTCTAATGTTGGCAGTAAATTTGTTTCTCATGTTGGTACGATGATTCGTTGGGATTAATTCATGCAATGTGTGATATCTCGGAAATACCCATACGTTGGTTCATGTAGTGTTACATATAGGTACACATTACCTTGAAAATAATGAATGTTTCTCTATATTGTGTAATACTAAAGAATTAATAAATACAAATGTCAATCGACGCCATGTGTAATGACAGATATGTTTTTTTATGAATTTGTGATTATGTGCATTTTAATTTCCTTTAATGATTAAATCATTTAAAACGAGTTCTTTTATTGAAATTTGTCTTTTTATTAAGTTGGCACCCCTGTTTTGACAGGTCGGTGGTATTTCTTTTTTAAAAATTGCAAAGGCAGCAGCGAATGTCGTGCATGTTGAGTTTGCTAACAACTTTTTGGACGGCAAAGTGAGAATCAGTTGCGGGTGGTCCCGGGTTCGGTGTTTTCGACCTGCTTTTATCAATTTAGGGCCGCGGTTACAGGTGTGAACGGCGGTCCGTTTGCGTTTATTTGTTTTTTTTATGCCCAGCCCGTGTATCCTTTGTTGTGTGGTTGATGACGTTATTATTTGCGGCACAATGAGTTTCCCGATTTGATTACGTCATGTGTGATGTTGCTGTAGTTACCTGGATGGCCACCGAATCGTAAAACAACAGATTATCAAATAATTGTAATAAAAACATAATTTCATACAAACTACGTCACGCAGGTACCTCCCAAGGGTTAGGCAGTCTTTTATTGCTTTTCGGTACATGAATAACCGCCCACATCTCCATATGCTGCGGGACTGATGCCGTTTAATAATTCTATAGTATTTCAACCTGAGACCGTTTGTTTCTTAATTAACGCCATATGAACCAACACGGCTAATCTACCATAACCCAGGAACTAAATAACCATTCAGCACGAGGAAGCAATAATTTCCCTCCAATAAAACTCGCCTCGTCAAAGCGTGAACCGCGCGCGCGAGCCTTTATCGTCCAACAAACCCTAACTGTTGCTCTCTCTTTTGCACCCACGCGATATTGTAGTACAACCGTCTCGCTCGCTCGCGGCCCGCCATTACGGCGGTTGCTAGGCGACGGAATTGTTTACACAGCAGGCAAAGGCGATGTGGAGAATGCGGACCGCTTTGGCGATTGCCTGTTTTAATGATATTAAAATATCAATACGAAAATATTTTATAATATTTTACCCTTATTTATATAGCTTAAACTAATAAATTTATTTCAAGATTTTATTTGCAAATTTCTGTTTAACGTAATAATATTCGACTTGAACCAAAATTGACTGTCTCGATAGCCTCGAAGTTATTCGAAGGTATGATTCATTGCGCGAAGTGAAATCAAGCTTTTTCATTAAGAAATTATTAGTACCAAGTGCCCCAATTACATGCGACTTGGAATACGGTCGGGGAATGAGCAGTGGCGGTACTTCCATACAAGCGTAAAAGCCAAGCTTGCCTTACAAATTTAACAAAATTTCAATTTCACATATAAATGAGATTATCCTGACCCCAAAATAAACAATTATAAACTAGATACATATTATCCTATTAACGTGTAATGCTTTTGGGCTTCTTTGGAAGTACTGACACTGGGAATGACTGTCGAGTGAGTGAACAGGGAATGAACGTCAGTGTACTTATGTATGAACAGAAAAAATATATATTAGTAATCGCGGTGGTTATAGAACAGAGATTTACAATTTCATTTCATACCTGAACAAATAAGAATGCTTTTTAAATGTAATCGATGTAGAAACAACAATTTCTCCTAAAGCCAGTGATGTGCTTGAGCGGTTATCTGTGCCGATTAACGATGTCCAAAATCGATCGATTACGTAGCGAAACTAATACTTATTTATTCTCTCACTATAATCTCTCTTTTTAGCAGCTATATTACTCTATTGTTGATGGTAACAAGCCGAAAATTAGTTTCGAATAACTATGTTATGTTAGAAGTTAGTAAATTGATATGATTATGTGCTCGGTCACCCATTCAAAACAGCCTTTGTGGAACAGTTGGTGAATTTTATTATATAGTATTATATATTTTGTATGGGGACGGGTGTCGCCGCTTGTCTGTCCCCTGTTCATTCTACTACAATCACACGACCAATGATAAAAAAATAAGAACGAAAATGAAGGGCTGAAATTGGTTGTCACACATTTATAAAAGTCGTGATATTACACGCTACCTGAATTACTAAGAAGCGGCCGTGTCAAACACATGATAGTCTAGTCGTAGATTCGGCACGGTCGGCATGCTGACATTTCCTTTCTAGTCTTACTGAACTGTTCTGTGATATGAATGTATAAAGACGCATCTGATCACCCCCGTATGCCAAAAGCGGCGCGTATTTCCGTCGGCGGCGTGGTGCCAACAAGATTTGACAGTATTAACCTCAAGTTATTAAGTTACTGAATTGCCACTGACCCGTGCGCGTATTGACGCAAACCGCACATTTCTTTGGTACGCAAAAATTGTCAAGTCACTTGTGAAATACATAGAAACATACACACTCACGCCTTTTGTTCTTGATGCAGAGTTAATTTTTACACCCACATGTCGTCAATTGTTTTTCCGTCCCACGTAATAGAGGGCGAGCCTATTGCCGTTTTTGGATACATTTCCAGACTCTCGACAGCCTCGTGGTCTCGCGGTACAAGTATGTGCCGTGCGATCTAGAGGTCCTGGGTTCGATTCCCGGGTCGGGCAAAGTGTTTTTGGGTTTTTCCATTAGGAAATTCTCGGTAACAGCACGGAGTCTGGAAATGTGCCCGAAAAACGGCAATTGGCTCGCACCCTATTACGTGGGACTGATACATACTTGGCGAAATGTGGGTGCAGAAATGCACCTCTGCCTACCCCTTCGGGGAATACAGGCGTGAGTTTATGTATGTATGTATGTATGTATTTCCAGACTCCGTGCTGCTACTGAGAATTTCCTAATGGAAAAACCCAAAAACACTTTGCCCGACCCAGGACCTCTAGTTCGTACGTATACGTGCGAGACCACGAGGCAGCCTGAGTCTCTCTGCATAAGACCTTCGTGGCTGTCAAACATATTTGCTCGGATGAATCTTTTCATAAGACGTCTTTGAGACACCACACATGTTCGAACCATCTCTCTACGTTTCTTCAGGCACATATATTTCTGTATCATCCCACTGAATTTTCAAAATCCCACCTTATAGGTGGCGAATCTGAAAATTTTCTTATGGTCAACTATATTTGACAGCTCCTTGGTACAGTAAAAGCAGTGATGGTCTCGAGGTTTAGGCGCGCGGTCGAGAATTTCGACGGGCGCAGGTTCAAACCCCAGGCACACACCTCTGACTTTTCGAAGTTATGTGTGTATTCACAATGAATTATCACTTGCTTTAACGGTGAAGGAAAAACATCGTGATAAAACCTGCACACCTAAAAGTTCTTTGGAATTTCTTAGGTGTGTAGTCCGCCAACCCGCACTAGGCCAGCGTGGCGGACTAAGGCCTAAACCCTCTCAGTTGTAGAGGAGGCCCGTGCCCAGCAGTGGGACGTATATGGACTGATGATGATGATGGTACAGTTGGTTAGACACCAGTTTCCGAAATGAGATGTAGTGGGACAAATGTTTGTGTGATCCACAAATATTTGTTTCGGGTTTGAATTTTTGTGTGACCGAAAAGACTCTCGTAGTTTCACGATACAAGACTTGTATCTTACTAGTATGTGACTGTTAGGTGTGTTTATAAATAAACATAGTTTAAATTTCAGCATGTTGGCACATAGTTATTGTGTTCGTTATGTTGGTACTGTGAAAGCGTGCGACATCGCCGTGTTGGTTGTTTAGTTAGCCTCCACAACTTTGTCCGTTTGACTTTAACTTTAGTATTTATGAGGTGTACATAGTGAGCAGTGAGGTGACTTTGTATGTAGATAGTAATATAAATACACAGTACAGTAATATAAAGTAATTGTCGGTTTGTCCACGTAGCAAAGGAGTTAGTATGTCTTTCCCATTTATTAGTGTATGGGAGAGTTATGTAAATGACTTAATATGAAAAATAAATCCACGATAACTTTAATTTAATTCGGTACCGAATTATTTATTTTCTAAAAAAAAAAAACTTTCAATTTAACAAACTAAAAAAAGTTAGGAAAAGCAAAAGGAAGCGACTCAGAGTAAAATATTTAGAGTATGTATGCTGATCGGATATGCAGAGCAAATCAACATTGATTTCCTAACTTGTTTTGACTTAGCTGAAAGCGAAAGCAAAATCAATAACTATATTGGCATATTACTACCAATAGCTATCGCTTTTTACTCGCGTATTTTACTTATAAATTAATACATACATTAATCACACATGTTCCGCTGCTGGTTATTTGCCTCCGTCACGCTTATGCAACAGGACTTGGGCCAAATAATGTTACCACACCATAGACCACGCTGCACCAGCCAGCTACGGGTGCCAATACTAGCTGAAAACCCACCGTACTGTTGCCGCACATACTTTAAAGAACAAACAATACGTCCATTTTGGAATCGTGTCAAAAGGCGTCATTATTCGTTTTGCGGCGACGCCGGCGGAACAATGCGCTCTGTGGTCTCACTTGCGCAACGCTAACTTCGCTTTTCACATTATTTGACGAGTTTGCGGGTAGTTTGGTGTTTGGATGGTACTCTATTGGACTCGTTAATATACACGCCTGCATGTCCTTTAGACCCACCACCGTGCAACGAAGGGAAAAGGTGTATTCAGGTTTGTTTTTTAAGTCATATACAATAAGGGCCTTTTTGCTCTATCACTGCAGTTAATGCCACAGGACTTAAGACTCTTTAATATTTATGGTATCTGGAAAGTGGCGATGGCCTCGAGGTTGAGCGCGCAGTAGAGTTAAAGCACGGCGATCGCGGGCTCAAACCCCAGGCACACACCTCTGAATTTTGGAAGTTATGCGTGTATTTACAATGAATTGGCACTAGGCCAGCGTGGTGGACTAAGGTCTAAAGCCTCTCAGTGTAGAGGATGTTTGTAATCAGTGTTGGGGCGTATATGACTTACACAGAGTGTAAATAGACCGTGTTTAAAAAATTGAGACCGGTAATAATTATGGTGGTTAAAAAAACCTCATTTTTTTATATTTTTGTCGGATTTCTATAGCGTCAATGAATTTGTAATCACCTGTCTTAGTTTTCGATGACGGTTTGTTTACACCTTGTATAAATAGATATACAAACTCTAAATACAAAAAACAATGTGTTGGATTTCGAAATTCGAACCTATTCCAGCACACGCCCGCACTGTAACTCCTGTGCTCCAGGACCAACAGCACGCACAGTATTGACGCCGAGCACTGAAGCTCAGCGAATCTAAGGGAACCTAACTTGTCATTATCCCGCAACGAAGTTAATCAGCAATGTATCCGAATCTGAAACATCATATCGATCATCCAAGTTTCAACCGATCTGTCGCTTATTATATGTACATTGACAGCCCCGTGGCGCAGTTGACTAGACACCAGCTTGCGAAACGAGAGGCCGCGGGTTCGATCCCCGCACCGAGACAAATGTTTGTGTGATTCATAAATATTTGTCTCGGGTCTGGGTGTTTGTGAGAGCGAAAAGTCTCTCGTAGTTTCTGATACCCACGACACAAGACTTGTATCTTAGTGTGGGATCAGAACTATGTATGTGACTGTTGGGTGTATTTATTTATTTATAAAAGTACATATAATATAATATATATACACTGGCCAGCGCCTTGTCCCCGTTGCGAGGCGGCGCGCTAACGAAACTTTATTGGCAATTGTTTATTATCTCTAAGTACTGTTTGCGCTACAATAACGTACAAATTGTTCGCCAGCGTGTGCTTTTGTACACTGGGCCTTATTTGTACTCATTTGTAGGCGTTTGGTATATAGTTATATGTTTAGAAAATACTTTTTAATGACATTATCATCATGATCATCAGTCTATATACGTCCCACTGCTGGGCACGGGCCTCCTCTACAACTGAGAGGGTTTAGGCGTTAGACCACCACGCTGGCCTAGTGCGGGTTGGCGGACTACACACATAATAAATTACTAAGAGCTTTTAGGTGTGCAGGTTTTATCACGACGTTTTCCTTCACCGTTAAAGTACGTGATAATTCTTTGTGAATACACATATAACTTCGAAAAGTCAGAGGTGTGTGCCTGGGGCTTAAACCCGCGACCGTCGAGATTCTCGACCGCGTGCCTAAACCTCGAGGCCATCACGACTTCCACCACTGGGCCTTATTTGTACTCATTTGTAGGCGTTTTGTATGTCTCGGTACGGGGATCGAACACGCGGCCTCTCGTTTCGCAAGCTGGTGTCTAGCCATCGGCGCCACGGGGCAGTCAAATGTGATTCTTAAATTATTAAAACGATTTTAGCTACTTATAAAGCTGCCATAATTCTCCAGTCTCCTCATCGCGAGTGCTGCAATAATCGTACATTTAACAATCCTCTCAATGGTCGCCAGTTTCAATCGTAACGCAGGCATAACACGACGGGCGATGGGCAGCGCATCGACAATATCGATGAAGGTCGTCGTATTGCCGTGTATAATTTGTCGGTAACATGAAACTGTACGCTCCATGACCGAGTTACAGCTGATTTCCCGCCAATGGCCGCCTCTGCAGCGATGCGCGCGAACCAAACAAAAATGGCGGACGCGCCACGTTCCTAAGTTAGCGCCTATTGTTTTTGTGATATTTTAAAATATACATACATAAACTCACGCATGTATTCCCTTATGGGGTAGGCAGAGGTGCATTTCTACACCCACATTTCGCCAGGTATGTATCAGTCCCACGTAATAGGGGGCGAGCCTATTGCCGTTTTTCGGGCACAATTCCAGACTCCGTGCTGCTATTGAGAATTTCCTAAAGGAAAAACCCAATAACACTGCCGGACCCGGGAATCGAACCCAGGACCTCTAGATCGCACGGCACATACATGTACCGCAAGACCACGAGGCAGTCAACATAGGACATAGGTATTTTATTTACCCCTCAGCTATTCTTAATAAATTGGAAATACCTATGCCCGAAAAACAGATATTATAGTCCGACCATTAAAAGGAATTTATTTCTTTTGTAATGTGGTTGTGTGTTCGTGTGGTTATCTACAAAGAAGTGACACTTAGGAAAGCTCAGCAAGTCTCTAGGGGGACCAAGTTTTTCTTTACCCTGTAATGAACACTAGCCTATGCCACTATGCCGATCTGTTCATCATTGGATAGGCGCAGACCGATTCCAGATGGCGACACATTTGCGAGTGTTATTTTGGTGGGTTTTAAACCACTGTGTGGTCACCATCCAGATTCGAATACCATACCCAAATACACCCAACAGTCATATACATAGTTCTGACCCCACATTAAGACACAAGTCCTGTGTCGTGGGTATCAGAAACTACGAGAGAATTTTCGGTCTCACAAACACCCAGACCCAAATAATCAAACAGTTGTGGATCACACAAACATTTGTCTAGGTGCAGGGATCGAACCCGCGGCCTCAAATTTCGTAAGCTAGTGTCTAGCAAACAGCGCCACAGGGCTGTCAATTCATATTACCAACAGCTAATTGGGATGGCATGGATGGATATCGTGATGGCATTGAGGTTTAGGCACGCGGTCGAGAATCTCGACGGTAGCGGGTTCAAACCCCAGGCACACACCTATGACTTTTCGAAGTTATGTATATATTCACAAAGAATTATCATGCACTTTAACGGTGAAGGAAAACATCATGATGAAACCTGCACACCTAAAAGTTCTTAGGAATTTCTTAGGTGTGTAGTCCGCCAACCCGCACTAGGCCAGCGTGGTGGACTAAGGCCTAAACCCTCAATTGTAGAGGAGGCCCGTGCCCAGCAGTGGGACCTATATGGGCTGATGATGATGATGATAAATTGGAATACAAGCAAGCTGCATACAGTTATTAGTCAGCCATTTCCATTTATAGCCAAATGTATGATAATGCAAATTGCGTGTACGCTAATTTATGTCTATTTGGCATGCCTTTCTTCAAGTATAACCTTGTCTATGGCAACCATAACTTTATAGTACTTGGCCAAGTCAAAACCAATAAGACTTGCCAATTACCGTCTCTATTATCTATTACATAAAGTCGTAACAACCAGGCATTTACTCTGAAATCAACTTTATATTTTAAGCAGTAAATCATATTTTTCTTTGATTTTAAAACTTCTAATGTTTTCAAAGAATAATGCGCTGTAGTAATGAGGGAATAAGTTGTAAATTTGTTTGATGGTGTTGCTACATGTGACGTAACAAGGTTGTAGAGCGGTGGCATCGCCTCCCGGGCCAATGTCAGGCGGTACGCGCGTTCGATTCCTCGGCACAGAAGGCCGTGTGAACCGCGCGCTGATGAATTATCTATGTCGACTAATGATTAGGTAATTAAAGTTGCATTGAATGCGGGCGTGGGCATGTTTCACTAGGATTCGTTCTTGATATCTTTTAAGTTTTTTACCCAGACATGTATACAAGTCCTTCGGCCGCTTACACATATCTTACTAAGATTTAAGGACAAAATATTGTGTGGTCCTGAAAAATTCTTCTTTACGTGTTTGATTAATAATAGGTTTATTTTTAAATGTATTTCTTGTGTGAATATTCATGTTTTTATTGTATTTTCCATCGCTGTTGATCAAAGTAAAATTATACGAATCATTACTTATTCTTTCCGTCAAAAATTACTTCTATTAGATTTTATTAATTTGTGACGTGTTCGTTTACGTTCGAATTCTATATTTAATTTTTACATTCTATTTTTGAAAAAAAAAGTCAATGGTCAGTCATAAGACTCGAAGCTATAACTTACCATAGAGATTCTAGTCAGTACAATAAAGAAAAGCAATGGTAATTATATTATTATTAACAGTTTTTCTATATTCTATTTTTAATTAGTACAGTCGATTTTTGAAAAAAAAAGGCTCTGGCCAGTCATAAGACTCTGAGTTATAACTTACTATAAATATTGTAGTCAGCACAAAAAGGAAAAACAATGGTAATTATTATTAACTGTTTTGCGATGCGGATGCGCAGTCTCGTCAGCAACGCAAATCACATTAATTAAGCACTTTAATGCGAATGATTAGCGTAAAAACGTTCGGTTGGAGGTCGACGGTGGATGGAGGGAAAGTAAATGACATTGACTCGTCTGCCAGCCCTTAGAACGATCAGGAATTTTAGGAATAAATCCTTAAGAATCGCAATTAATCGCGTGCGGTTTCTAAATGGAGGTAGGGGCCAGGAAAAATCACAGCATGTCAAGTTGGGTGGTGAGATTTGGGATTGGCATATGTATATATTTTTTAATGCTAGACAGAAATAAATTGCAACTGCACAATCAAATTCATATCTCGTGCCTTTGATAAGCTTCTTTTTGACTGCCCTGTGGCATATTTGGCTAGACACCAGCTTGCGAAACGAGGGCCGCGAGCTCGATCCCTGCAACAAGACAAGTGTTTGTGTGATCCACAAATATTTATTTCGGGTCTGAATGTTTGTGAGAGTGAAAAGTCTCGTAGTTTCTGATACCCACGACACAGTTCTTGTATCTTAGTGTGGGGTCAGAACTATGTATGTGACTGTTGGGTGTATTTATTTTATTCCACCGCTATGGGTCAGGATTTAAATCAGTTCCAATTTTTTTTGCTGTCAAAATGGACCACTTTAATAATCTTTATTATAAGGCATAATATTTCCCACTACTTGAAAATTAATTCCTCTCAAAATGAAAAGGATTAGACATTACCTTTAGGTTATATATTTATACCAGTGGCGGTACTTCCATAAAACCCCAGAGCCCACCCTGTCTTACAAAATTCCGAATATTAATGTTTATTTCAAAAAAACAATTTAGCATATAAATGAGAATATCCCGACCCCACAATAAACAATTATAAACTAGACATTACACAATTAACGTGTAACGCTTTTGGGCTTCTATTGAAGTACCGCCACTGGTTTATCCTATCCCTAGTATGTAATAAATAAATAAATAAATACACCAAACAGTCTCATACATAGTTCTGACCTCACATTAAGATACGAGTCTTGTGTCGTGGGTATCAGAAACTACGAGAGACTTTTCGGTCTCACAAACACCCAGACCCGAAACAAATACTTGAGGATAACACAAACATTTGTCTCGGTGCGGGGATCGAACCCGCGGCCTCTCGTTTCGCAAGCTGGTGTCTAGCCAACTGCGCCACGGGGCTGTCAAATGTATGTACTGTGCTTGAATATCAACTGACTTTAGAAAAAGCATCGTAAATACATCTCGATACTCAGTCGTAACTGACAAATCATTGGAAATTATGATCATCACAATCGACTCCACATGGCCGACCTTCTGATGATCACCGGCGGAACGGCTTGCGTGCTGTCAATTGTCGTACAACATCGTCAATAATATACTTTATCGCTGAGAGAATAGAGTTCAAAATCGAATACAATAGTAGCAGCGTTTATTATGCCATTATAAGGTACGAACTATATTCGACCTTTCCGTTTAGACAATAAAGTTTATAATGTAATGACGAATAATCATTATTATGTAAGCTGTGCCTGTGAGTGATTGCTTAGTAGGTTCAGCGATTTGTGTTAAGAGATCTTGGGTTCTTTAGAGAATTTTGACAAAATGCTTTCCTGAAATTACTGTATGTATGGTTACGTCATTAAAGTGGGTTCAATTCCCGTATTAGTCAATGTTGGCATTTAACTTAGATTCAATAACTTATAATTGTTATCTTTTTAATTTGTTGTATGAATTATCTGAATGGGAATCTTGAACAGATCCGCGACGCAAAGCAAGTATCTCAAATAACAAAAGGCGCCAAGCATCCATTACTAGGTTTAATAGTAACGATCTCACGATCCTAGTCACAACACCGCTGCAGGTGTAGGCTGTTTTGAAAACTCGCCTCGACCAGTACAACAGCACACATCGCTATTGTTAGCCATTCTTTATTTGAAAAATTGTATTCGAATATGTCGTTAGTTCAAATTCAAAATTTAGTGTTCGATATTTGAAAAAATAAAAAACTACTTTTAACTCCCAATAATAGTGCATTCTAAATTTTAATAAATTAATAAATTTTAAAAGTGAATTAGATATTTGAAAAATTAGTTTGATTTCAAAGTGCCAGTGAGTGAATTTTGAAATGTTCGATATTTGCAACAGTGAATTCATTTCTAAATACAGTTTATTCGATTTCTTTAAATTATTTTATGGTTATTTATAACTTTATTTTTAATTAAAACGCATAGGTCGCACAGGTTATACAGCCACCTGTAAAATTAATATGTACATATAAATATAGTAGTTTTATGTTTGTGTAACTAGCATAGAAAGTGAATCAATAACGCCACATTGGAAACTAAACGTTATTTGTGATCAAAAACCGTGCAGCTTTTGTGTTGACAAAATAATTGCTCGCGTCATACAGAGCGGAAAATATTAGAATAACTAGTGCTATGTATAATTACAGATATCTACTGGAAAATACGAAAAAGCATTATAATAACTATATTATATGATACTGAGGTATCACTAGTGCCTTCTAGCATATTTTTAGTAGCAATTTGTAAATTTTGTCCAAATAAAAAACTATTTTTGAAAGTAAATCTGCTTTTCCGAAGAAAATAGTAGTGAAATCTCTGTTGAATCATTTTTAGTGCTCTCTTAATAAACATACAACTAAATAGGTCAATAGATATACGTCTTTATTTTTGATCCATTTTTAAGTAAAATTTTTGCAATAAAAAAACTGACAAACGCAGATTTGATCAATTTCACTGTATCAAAAGTTTATAGATATATTATTATTTAGACAAATGTTTGCTCCAAACACTCCATATCGGATAATGAACGTGGCAATATGAAATCGATTGTACTGTTGCTGAGTTTATCGCTCGTTGGCCCTTTGTGGTGTATAGATTTGTTCCTGGAGGATTATGATGAGGTAAATACGATTATTTTTTTTCATAATCATTAGCTCATATTACGTCCCACTGCTCGGCACGAGCCTCCTCTACAGCTGAGACAGTTTGGGCCTTAGTCATGAAATAAAATAATAAAAATTATATAATATATATTCTTTAATAATTTCACCAGTCTTCTGGCCAGTGTCAAGTGTGGTAGACGAAAGCCTATACGATCTCTATTATAAAAGAGATAAATGTGCTCAGCAGTATGACATATATAAGTCAATAATTATATGTTATATAATAATTAATTTATGTACTAACAACAACAAATTCAAATTCATAAATATTTAACATGGATATCTCATATCAAGGATTTATTATCAGATTTCATATTGCTATTAATTGTTTCCTTATGGAAAAAGCTAATAACGTTTCGCCCAACCCGGATGCCAAACCCAAGACTTCTATCGCACATCGGACAGTAACACCACGCGACCAATTCACCCATGCGCCCATATAATTGTAGAAAGGTCCAAGTGTACCTACTAAACAATAAAAAATACTTATCCACTAAGCTAAAGGTTACGATTCTAACGTTATCTCCCATTGTGATCTCAGAAAGTCTCTCGCAATACCAAAATAATTTGAATATGTCTCGTGTAAAAAAAAACGCGTTTGTCAATGCCCCTTCATTATGTAACGAGTGTTAGTGCAGTGCGGCTAAGTATCTGTCAATTGAGTGGTGGAGTAACGGTGAGCTGACTAGGTTTCAGTGTTTAACACGATATGGTAACATTGAGCTCGACGCTTTTTTGTGTATTTTGTGTCTGATCTGGTAAGTAGAGTTCGGTCTGAATAAAGTGACGACTGGTAAAAAACATAAGGTGATTTATTTAAAAAGGGTAACATAAAGAGTCCTTGAAACCAACCTGCATGTATGAAGAGGATAATGACAGTTGAGGAAGCAAAAGAAGTGTGTTTGAAGACAGGAGTGAGTTTATGATGATGGTAAAAAACGACTTATGATCCATAGTTCACCAGTCGAACCCTATTTTTGCTGCTTCTTGGGTACCAAATAATAGGAGACATACCAATTTTGCCGTTTGTTAGGCCTTTATCTAAACTTTGTGTTGCTGCTTAGAATTATTTAACGGAAAAACTTAGTGTATAATATTAAATTTCAGACTATTTTACACTCATAGCCAGATTAATTCTCATCCCCATAAATTAGAAATATATTCAGGGTACCAAAAAAATTAAGATGGCGCAACACCACCCCGCTCGTTTCGCAGATACGCGGCGCGGCTGCAACACATTTGACAATACGTTCGCTTACGTAAAGCGGTTGACAGCGGTTACAGACAATTATGGAAGTTTAGCGTTAACCGACGGGAACTCGGTCAAGGCATCGCCGGCGACCGCTACGCCACATGCTGATGTCTAGAAATACACATGAAAAGTGCAAGCAGATAGGCCGGCATAATTTTGTCTGACTGACTGCTGAGAGATGTTGTAGAGGAGGTCCGTGCCTGATGAGAAATGTACGATACTATAGAATCGCTTTTCTTTACAAATATCTGAATCTTTCGACCACGGCTCAGGTGTGTGTGTCGTCTGATCTAGAGACTTCGGGTTCGTTTCTTGGGTCAGACTAAGTGTCATTGAATTTTGCTATACTTTTGAAAGCGGATTGGCCTTCACAACCTTCTTGGCAGTCTTCTGTTTTGTCGTCACATACCGCACCAAAAAAAACGAACCGACTAGGCTAGTCTGAAAGAAAACCCATGCAATGCTTTCATGTTTCGATTTGAATTCCCAGTCCATAGGTACCGGTGTCAAAGACCCTCGTACCTGACCTCACCTCGGCAACCCCGGGGTCGCCCACCCTTCCGGGTTCCTATAAATCGCTTAACAATCACACAAGACCCACTTGTTGTTATAAAACCTTTTATGCACCCATTGTTTGGTGTTTAATAGTTTCCTAGAAGCGTTGTTGGGGATTTAAGTCGGTTATTAAAAACTAGGCTTAGACCTATGTTTGTCAGAGTCGTAATGCTCCTTGCGCTGTATCAAAAAGGTCTATTGGGCTTATAAAATCAAGAACGTAAACGAATGATATCATGTTGTCATATTCAATACAATAGATTGTGATTGAATTAATTGACAGCCCCGTGGCGCAGATGGCTAGACACCAGCTTGCGAAACGAGAGGCCGCGGGTTCGATCCCCGTACCGAGACAAATGTTTGTGTGATCCACAAATATTGGTTTCGGGTCCGGGTGTTTGTGAGACCGAAAAGTCTCTCGTAGTCTCTGATACCCACGACACAGGACTTGTATGAACTATGTATGTGACTGTTGGGTGTATTTATTTATTTTTATTTAATTCGTAAAATTTAGTCTTTGTATCAACATTGTAAACTAGTTCTTGATTGGAAAAGAGCAACACTAGATTTTCTTGCCAGTTCTTCTCTACTGATGGCTTCCGAACAGGGTGGTTAACTAAGTTTTGAAATGATTGAATAAAAGTGATGTATTTGACATTTTATACATTCAATAAATATTACGACCGCCTCGTGGTCTCGCGGTCCAAGTATGTGCCGTACGATCTAGAGGTCCTGGGTTCGATTCCCGGGTCGGGCAAAGTGTTATTGGGTTTTTCCATTAGGAAATTCTCAGTAACAGCACGGAGTCTGGAAGTGTGCCCGAAAAGCGGCAATAGGCTCGCCCCCTATTACGTGGGACTAATACATACCTGGCGAAATGTGGGTGCAGAAATGCACCTCTGCCTACCCCTTCGGGGAATACAGGCGTGAGTTTATGTATGTATGTGCAATAAATATTATTTCACTTCATTTGATGTATGAAAATGATATGTTTTTGATAAAGTGTTAGTCAAAGTCATAACGCCTTATAAACAGGAAAAATTAGATTTAGAAATCTAGGAGAAGAGAATACACATATTCTGTTTTGTATCAAAATAAAATTGTTTTCAAAAAGACAGATAATATAATTAGAAAGAAACAAAGAAAAACATTTATTAGTCACAGACACAAGAATACAAGACAAAAGTTAACAGGCAACAGAATATTGGCACTAGGCAAGGTAAGGAAGTTAGAGCATATTACGCATCTCGATACTATGTAGACAAGTTGCGGCTGTGATTAGGGTTGCCAACTATACTGTTTTAAACAGTATTATACTGTTTTTCACTACATTATACTTTGTACTGTTGAACAAAAATAAAGTATACAAAATACTGTTTTCAGGATCAGAATGCTTAGCACTAAAGTGTTAGACTTAGACGCTCACATAATTATTTTTATTTAGTCAGATACAGTTTAAAAAAGACAGTAAATTAATAAGTTGTGCGAGAATCTCTAAAAAATATGTATATAAAACAATAAATAAATAAAATACTGTTCATTTTTCTAAAATACTGTTCAATATTCTTCTTAGACCTAAATATACTTTATTTCTTGTAAAAAAGTTGGCAACCCTAGCTGTGATAGGCAGGTGAAAAGTTTGATGTCGTAGAACCACGCAAGCCATGGGATAAGGGGACCAAACACATTTAGTATCTCAGAATTCTCAAGTCTTTCGGATGCCACTAGATCACGTCCCTGTTATTGTCAATTTCAAATGATAAAATCTATAAAATTGGAGTGTTTGCTTCTAATATTGAAATAAACGCTTTGTACTAAATGAAATTGAATGTATACACGGTACATATACCAAAATGTTTATTTTTACAATTTTTGTCTCTCTTTTTGTTCCGGCTAATCTCTGAAATGGCTGGACCGATTTTGACGGGACTTTCACTGGCAGATAGGTGATGTAACAAAGAGTAACTTAGGCTACTTTTATTTAACTTTTTTTTAATAATTTCCACGCGGCTACGTCCGCAAGCACAGCTAATAGATCCATAAGATTCAAGTTTAAATAGATCGTGTTGTTTAATCTAGTGTTGTATCCGCTTACGGGACAGCGGTAATGTCGGATAGCGATACCTTATCTAAATCCATCGTCAGACCAAACACTGGCCCGGACGAGGTCTCTGTGTTTGACTGGGTATTTTATGGTAATTGTCGTATTGAAGATGATTTTGTTGATTCTAAAATGTAACATTTTGTATAAAAAAATAGTGGCAAAAGTAGCTATAAAACAAATTAAAAAGGTTAAAATATAATTAAAAAAATAAACAATAATACAAAATTAAAATACACAAATGAATTTATTTGTAAATTTAATTACATACATACATACATGTATTAATTACATACACTTTTTTCACAGACAAGTTAAATAAACATTCGAAATTCAAATTAATTTAAAAATACAATCGATAATTCGGCGGATGCCATTAAATATACACGCGTAAATAAATTAATTTTATCTTTTAAGTTTTACCAGCCAGTGTGTGTGTGGCTTTCAATTTGTGTGTGTGTGTTTTTTTTTACACGCGCATGTGTCACCGATGTTGCCGGGTCCCTTATCAACCATTCACGCGCCACTAACCGAATGGGAAACTTGTTCGAAGCCAGAACATAGAGCTCTAACGTTTTGTATGTGCGCTTGTATTTTAGCCTTTGTTAATTATTGGTACAGTCGCGACGTGACTTTTTGTTATTTTTTATATATTGGTTTTTTTATTTATTTGTTATTTAGGTTATTTTTTAAAACATGTCATTTTATTGAATTTAAATAATTTATTGCATGCAATTGCCATAGACCTCTAATTCCTATGTAATAGGGTTTTCGGACAGACAGACTCAATGCTGCTGCTAAAAGTTTTCTTCTTTCTAAGAAAAAGCCCAATTTTCCCCTGTCTGACCCGGAAATCAAACCCGGGATATCTCTAACCAACGAGACTTTTAACTCTTTTTGTGCTCTTGCATGATTATGATCGAAAGACATAGGCGTCTTTTATTAATCAGTTTTGTACGGTATTAGGCCCCAGTGAGCTTCGTAATTCACGCGGTCGAGAATCTCGACGGTCGCGGGTTAAAACCCCAGGCACACACCTCTGACTTTTCGATGTTATGTGTGTATTCACAATGAATAATCACGTACTTTAACGGTGAAGGAAAACATTGTGATGAAACCTGCACACCTAAAAGTTCTTAGAAATTTATTAGGTGTGTAGTCTGCCAACCCGCACTAGGCCAGCGTGGTGGACTAAGGCCTACACCCTCTCAATGGTAGAGGAGGCCCGTGCCCAGCAGTGGGACGTATATGGGCTGATGATGATGAGCTTCGTAATTATATCAAGGCAACATGAGTTATCATCTAACAGTAATGTAATTTATTTACACTATTGATTTCTGCTATTATTTCTATCGCTAGGAACATTTTTCCTATTTATACAGGAAAGGAATTACGATTCATTACCCACAGACTAAAAAAGACATATTAACTATTTGAAATAGGTACGTCCCATTTATGAACAATGATGTTAAGCCTCGGGTTCGATCCCCGCACCGAGACAAATATTTGTGTGATCCACAAATTATTGTGATTGCCTCGTGGTCTCGCGGTACAAGTATGTGCCGTGCGATCTAGAGGTCCTGGGTTCGATTCCCGGGTCGGGCAAAGTGTTATTGGGTTTTTCCATTAGGAAATTCTCGGTAACAGCACGGAGTCTGGAAATGTGCCCGAAAAACGGCAATAGGCTCGCCCCCTATTACGTGGGATTGATACATACTTGGCGAAATGTGGGTGCAGAAATGCACCTCTGCCTACCCCTTCGGGGAATACAGGCGTGAGTTTATGTATGTATGTAAATTATTGTGACAGCGAAAAGTCTCTCGTAGTATTTTATACCCACGAGACAAGACTTGTATCTTAGTGTGGGGTCAGAACTACATATGTGAATGTTGGGTGTATTTACTTTATTGTTTATTTATTTATGTGCAAAATGGACTGGATATTCTAAAACATCTCATATCCATTATTCTGATACAAAGCTTTCTTAATCATCATCATCATCATCATGAGCCCATATACGTCCCACTGCTGGGCACGGGCCTCCTCTACAACTGAGAGAGTTTAGGCCTTAGTCCACCACGCTGGCCTAGTGCGGGTTGGCGGACTACACACCTTAGAAATTCCTAAGAACTTTTAGGTGTGCAGGTTTTATCACGATGTTTTCCTTCACCGTTAAAGCAAGTGATGATTCATTGTGAATACACACATAACTTCGAAAAGTCAGAGGTGTGTGCCTGGGGTTTGAACCTGCGACCGCCGAAATTCTCGACCGCGCGCCTAAACCTCGAGGCCATCACTGCCATCACATCTTAATCATAGAGGGGTCTATATCACACAGCTATGCTGTATAGGTACTAATATTGATAAATAATTATAATTAATTTATAATATTATTAGTGACTGCCTCGTGGTCTCGTGGCTTAAGTATGTGCTGTATGATCTAGAGGTCCCGGGTTCGAAGGCCGGGTTGGACAAAGTGTTATTTGTTTTTTTCATTGGGAAATTCTCAGTAGCAGCACGAAATCTGGAAATGTTCCCGAAAAACGGCAATATGCTCACCACCTAGAACTTGGGATTGATACATACCTGGCGAAATGTGGGTGCAGAAATGCACCTCTGCCTACTCCTTCAGGGAATACAGGCGTGGTAAACTAAATTTTGTAATGATTCAATCATCAATCTAAGTGATGTATTTTACATTTTATAGATTCAGTAAACATTATTTCATTTCATTAGAAATACCCACTACACTTGCAATACTGGCTATGTCAGTGTATAAATATTGGCGGAGTCACCGCCTAGCTCAGAATCGCCGGAATTGACTCGCCTACAGTACTCGTGAGTCAACCGGCGTGCAATAAACCGCGAAGATAAGGTATCGCGTGAACAAACAGACCAACGAACCTATATCCTATATGTACACACGAGAGTTATGCGCGAGTTGTACTGTCCAAACTTGCACGCACCGATAGAACGCTCTAGAATTTGCTAACCTTTGCGTAGGTATGTAGGTACCTACTTGTTGCAGTGGCGGTACTTCCATAGAAGCCCAAAAGCCCAACATGCTTTACGAAATTCCGCATAATAATTAAGCTTTTAGGGGCCGTTCAAGTATTACGTAAGCAGATTTGTTACAATTATTTACCCCCCATCCCCCCATCCCCCTTGTCAGCAAAAGTAAGCAAAGCTCTTACCCCCTCCCCTCATTACGTAAACATTTTTCAATGAATGTATTGTTTTTTTTACTATTATAATTATAATGTTATAATTTTAAAAATAAGAAAATAGATTTATCTACCGATGACGTAATCATCATCTAGACTCCCCTACCCCCATGTCATCCAAATTAAGCAAAGCAAAGACTCCCCCCCCCCATAGTGCTTACGTAATACTTGAACGGCCCCTTAATCTTTATTTAATAAAAGCAATTTGACATTTAAATGATAATATCCTGAGTCCACAATAAACAATTATAAACTAGATATCACAAATTAACGTGCAACGCTTTTGGGCTTCTGGTATGTAGACTTCACGCCCGAATCCCCAATGGCATAGATAGTTATGTATTGCGTTACTAAACCCACGATTTCTGTGTTTTAAGTAGGCGAGAGGTATACGAGAGGCCTGTTAATATTACCTGTAAATCTACCCTCAGGCAAATAAATTAATAATGTTAATCTCTGTGATTATGTAACGTATAGATTCGTCGAATGATCGATGACGTCAGAGAGAAGGCATACGTAATACCACGGTAATAGTATCATACAGTAGTTTAACTCGGCCGCATTTTTGAAATAAATACCTACAGCCGCGCGGTACGTAAACATCCGACAGGGCTGCGAACCTGCAGAATTTTAATTCAATCTGCCTACTTTGACTTTCTATCTATTTTTGTGATTGTAATTTTTATTTATTTATTTAAACAAATAAAATATTTTGTGAATGGAATAGGAAGTGTTCAATAAAAATGCATGTTATTTTTTGATTGGAAGATTTCGATCAACCAAAAACAGCACAATATATACTTGTCATATTAAACAGGCACTTGCACTTATTTTGTATAAAAATCGCGCGATTACTGCTTAAAAAACAATACCGCCGTTTGTCACTGCGGCACATTCGCGCATGCCTTGCGCATGTCGCGATCGAGGCGCGCAGGTATAACTCGCGTTTCACCCGTTTGTATGAAGTTAAACTACTGTATGATAGTATCACCGTGCGTGGTAATACTTTATGAGTAAAAATTAAGTCTTAAAGTGTTGTACTGATAAGAAAATGCCTCTAAGAACATACGATTGGCTATTTCTATATATTCGCATTCGTTATGTAATATTTCCTCCAACTGTGTAATTAATGAGTTACAACTCGGAATCGTGCGTGTATTTCCTGATAACAAATTATATTGAAGATATGGTTTTGCACCTTTTCATAGGT
The DNA here is from genome assembly GCA_907164795.1 of Hemaris fuciformis. NCBI lineage: Eukaryota > Metazoa > Arthropoda > Insecta > Lepidoptera > Sphingidae > Hemaris > Hemaris fuciformis. The sequence continues at coordinate 8,047,760 of OU015457.1, read as the reverse complement.
ATACTAAAAATTCTTAGGAATTTCTTAGGTGTGCCGCACTCCGCAAGTGTGGTTGACTAAGGCCTAAACCCTCTCAATAGTAGAGGAGCCCAGCAGTGGGACGTATATGGGCTGATGATGATGATAATGATGATGCATAAATATATGTCTTATAAAACTAAAAGTACAGGTACTCACGCCTGTATCGCCGAAGGGTAAACAAAAGTTTCTAGACGCATATTTTTTTAGTTGTTTTTGAGGCCTGCATAAGAGGGGGGCGAGCCTTATACAGGTTTTCGCGAACATTTCTTGAGTCTATGCTGTTGTTGAGAGTTTCCTTATAAAAAAGTAATGACACCTTGGGCTACAACGTCGTATTGGAAAAATATGTTAACATTTTTCGCGACCTGATAATTGAACCTGGGATCTTCTAAAGACAGATCCACTGTACTGGAGGCTAATTCTCTGCATTGGAGCCCAAATGGGTTGAAAACAATCCCCAACCTTCCTTCCTCCCCGTCTCTCCATTCCCTTCTTCCTCTCAAAGGAACTTGTAAAAGTCTATTTGAATGAAGATGATTTTGACTTTGACTTTGACTTCTTTTCTCCTTCACAAAATAACATAAAATGACACAACACCGTTACAGAGAAACAAGCGACAGAAAAAAGGGCTAAAATAGATAGTGAAACACATAAGGTTATATTTCACGTGCCGGTAATGAATCAACGCCGACCTCAGTGGCGCAATGTGAATTGAATGTCGCGGGACAATGCGAACAATGCACAATCAGACTCGCCACCGTCACGTGCGAATACCACGCTTCTGATCAATTCTCGCGGTGGAATCTACTCTTACAATGATGAGAGATGATTGGGGATAGATGTATCCGTACTAGGCAAGCCACAAGCCTCATAGCACTTAACTAGAGAGCCATTATTAGTGCTTAACTGACTGAATGGAGTATGTTGGGGTTGATCATCCATTTTGAAACGTAGAGAGAGAGTAGAACCTGTGGTCGTAACACGCATTAGGAGCCTGTTCACCTCAGTTTTCTCAAAGATTAGACCTAAAGATAGCCAAACGTATTATGTCGAAGTATTAACAGTGTTATTCTAACAATTAGTATACATGTGTAAATTTCTATTTTCGTTGTATAATATTTGAACCGATAATTTAATTTGTTCCTTTCGTTCTTTGCAGACGCTCAAAAGAAGAAATGGCGTGCGAGAAGACGAGTCCACATGGTACTGGGATCCGCCGTCGCAGCAGCCGACGGCCATCAACCAAGACCTCGAGAATCAATACAAAATACAAATACGGGCGCTGCAGGATGAGATATCCTCCTTGAAAGACCGCGCCACTATAGACCTCAGGCCTGATACTGAAGAGGAACTCAACAGGCTGAGAGAAGAAAACCAAAACCTAACATTAAATCTAGAAGACCTAGATAGTCAACACCAACTGGCTATGGATAGGCTCCTGTCATTAAAAAAGGAATTGCAAAAGAATTTTGAAGTTCTAAAACAGGAACATGAAGACCTCAAAAATACTAATGATGAATACGCAGGGGAGATTAAAACTTTGCTGGATAAAGTGGGTGAGAGAGACAAAGAAATTGAGAGTTTAAAGACTTCGTACTCTGATTATGAGACGCTGACACATAAGTATCAAAATCTAGAAAGAGTACACGGTTTGCTAAGAGAGAATGCTGAGAAATTCCAGGAAGAGAATCAAGAATTACACGAGGAAGTGTTTAAATTACAGGAAAAGGTCACTAAATATGAGCATGACTTAGAAGTTGCAGCGAAAAATTCACAGTTTTCAAATACCGTACCTAAGGAAAAGTACGAGGAGCTACTTAAAGAACTTAATGATTTGAGAAATAGAAGAAATGCTAATCAAGAGCAGTTAGACGAAATTAATATAGATGATAATGCTAAAAGTGTGATTGAAAGTCTGAAACGTGAAATCCAGGATCTGAGGCATAAACTGTCTCAGAAAGAGTTGTATATCCAAGAAAATAACGATCATAAATATGTAAAATCTGAAAAAATTATGCAACTTTACAATAAATATGTTAATTTTGAGCTTCCTATAGATTATGTGGGAGAAATACCCTCTCCCGGTGTCAACATAGTATTGTACAAATTAGAAAGCGTTTTCAAAACTGTAAACTCTTTTAAGAAAGACATAGACAATCTTGAACATAAACTATCAGAAAAGAATCTAAACACTGTTCATTTGCAAACGCAAATCGATGATTTAACAACAGAAAATGATTTTCTAACCACTGACATACAACACTTTGAGAGTGAATTGAATGAGATGAAGAAAAATAACGACTTTCTTATATCAGAAATTGCTGCACTCAAGAATACTTCCAAACTAGAACCTATTATCGAGTCGCATGAAGACAATTTGGCGAAATTAGAAACTGAACTAGCTGATTGCAACAGGTTAAACAAAAATTTTGAATCCGAAATCAAAAGGATAGAAAAAGAGTTGATTGAGGTTAAAAAAGAAAAGACTTTCCTTAAAGATAGTTTAGGAGACCTTAAAACCAAATACATGACTATGTTGAATGAACTGGAAATGTTCAAAAACCAAACCAAAGCCGTTGAGGAATTAGAAATGACAGCGAACACTCAATACAACCAGAAAATCAAAACTATTTCAGATGAAGTTGATGGTCTGAAAAAGAAGCTCAGTGCAGCCAACGCGAAAAATGAACAATTGTCTATTGACATACATATTATAGAAAATGATAAGGTTTTATTAATGAAGGAGGTTGATGACCTTAAAAGAAAATTAGAAGACAATTCTTCTGCTCACAAAGAATTAGACTGTAACAATACAGTTTTAGAGCATAAAATAAAAGACTATGAATCTAAAATTAATGAAATTATTGAAGAAAAGTCTGAAATAGAAAAAGAAAAGGTGCTGCTGCAAAAACAAATCACTGACATAAAAATGGACCTGTCAACCAAGAGCAATACGAACTCGACTGATGATTTGGAAAAAATAAAGGTTGAGAAATCTAAAGTATCACAAAAACTTGAAACGGTTCTTAAAGAAAAAGAATCTTTAACTGAAACAATACTAAATCTTAGAGCTGATCTAGAGAAATTGAAATCCCAACATTCCGAGCTTTTGAATGAAAACAATGCTCTTAAAAATAATAAAACTCGAGAAGATGTTGCATCACTTCATGCAATGATCGACGAGTTAAAGGCAAAGGTCAGTCAACAAGAACGTTTAAATAAAGAGCTTACAATTATCAAGGCAGAAAATCATAAACTTGCCGAAAGAAAGTTACAGTTAGAAACAGAATTATCATCAACAGATTCAAAGATAGTTCATTTAGAAGAAGAGTTTGAGAAATTAATCGCTGATCTTAACGAAAAAGATACTTTAATAGATGCTCTAAACTCCACTGTAAATCAAAATAATGTTAGTTTAACAAATTTGACCCAAAACGTTACTGATTTAGAAAATACTGTGAAAATTAAAAACGATGAAGTAACACGTCTGAAACAAGCGTTAGACGAAGCAGTATCTAAATTTAATGAGACAGATGTCAGATCTAATTCAAGTATAGAAGAACTGAATAAATTACGCAATGAATTAGAAGAAACTAGTTCTACGATATTCTCTATGCAAGATGAAATAAACAACAAGAACAATGAACTATCAAACTTAACTAGTAAAATTGATGAACTTCAAAAGCTGTCTGGTAATTACAAAGCAACTATAGACAGCAAAGACAAAGAAATCAAAGAATTAAATCAATCTATCGTTGAGCTGTCTGACAAAATAAAAACAGCAGACAATACAAGCCATCATAATGATGATTATGCAACTTTGCTTCAAGAGAAGTCGGCAGCAGAAAATGAAGTTGCGGAATTAAGAAGCAACCTCACCGCTAGATCTACAGAACTGGCTGATTTGCAAGCAAAATACGATCAAATTGAGAGGATAGCTATTGAATACAAGACGGCGATAGATAACTCGACTTCTGAAAAGACTGAATTGATAAATCTGATAAATTTGAAGCACAGCGAAAGTTTACAATACCATAATGAAATTCAAAGGCTGAATCATGTGATACTTGAACAAACCAATGAATTCAAAAGGATTATTGAAGAAAAGGAAAGGTTACTGCATAACGTATCCGAAAACTGCTCTAATTGCGAACGTCTGAAAATCACTTTGAAGGAAAAGGATGAAATTATCATAGCCTTGAATAAAAACGCTAGTGAATATGAAAGAGTTAAGATGGAGTTGGATAATGCATCAGATGTTGTGCGAAATTTGACTGAGAAATATGATAATGTAGACAAAAGTCTGGCCATACAACTTGAGATTGTTAAGAAATTGACAGAAGAAAACGCGCAGGTAAATCTTTCAGAGATATTCTTGATTAATTATCATATATTTTTAACATATTGGTCCGCACACAATTTTGTAAAATTTATATTTCATAATTGATAAAATTCGTTTTAATTATTTATTTATATAATCCACATGCCGTAAGCATAAATGATTACGTTATGTTCACAAGGATTTGCGTCTAAAAAGTTTCCGAACCAGATTTATGTGTTTACAAATCATAAAAATAGACATAATATAATTAATCATAATCTTACTTATATGAGTAGACTTTTCTACATAATACACGATTTAAGTATTATCAATGATCTTCAGCTGTCAGAACAAGAACAAAACTCCACGCGCGAGTTGGAGCGTTTGCGTCGCCATCTAGTGGAGACCGAAGAGAACTACACGCAGGAGCTAATGACCTCGGAGCAGAAATTGACTGAATGCCAGGCCAGGCTGCACCAGGTCGAGGAACGGGCTAAGCAAACTAGCACTGTCTACACTAGCAATAGGTAAGATACCTTGCCTACTGTATGTATACATACAGGGTTATTGGTTAAGTCGACCTATATCCGTTAAGGGCGTGTAGTTTACATTGTTTCTGACTGATTTGACTATGATACACCCTATCCTAAATCTAACCGTTTTCGAGATATTTGAATTTCATAGTTTTTTCCAAAAAAACTCCCGATTTTCGGCTATCAGCTTAAATATTTTGAAATGTGTAATTCTTATTATTACTATTATTTGATTTTTACATGTAAAATAAGATGCTTTATGACAATAACCAAAATTGTACATAAAATGAATAAATAAGTAGCAGTAGACGATTAAAACTTAAACAAACATTTAGAAAGTTTATTTTTCTCGTAAGGATATCAAAAAATATTATTATGGCACCTGCTTTGCAGATGTGCTTAAAAATATCTACGTTTCATAAGCTATCCAACGAGGTACAACAATCCAGGGTTTTATTAATATTTGGAGAAAAAACTTAGTTTAATAGGCTATAGGGGAGGCAAAAATAAACTAAATAAAATAATTGATGAGCACAAAATACAAAATTTATTAAACTTTACAGATATTTTGTGACATCTTAGTATAAGTTTTATGTTCATCATGTCTGCCCAGTAGTAGGACGTGTATAGGCTGATAGGTAATATGTGCTCAATCTATAGTGTGAGGCTTAATGACTGAAGCATTTCAATATTTGCATAATTTATTGACTAGAACGCTCATTATAGTTTTAAAAAGAATCCTAGTTTACTCCATATCTCCCGGTGAAAGACCCGTGATAATCGGTTCAAACTTATTGTGTAAATTTTATCGTAGATACACGATCATGCCTGTATCCTGGAACAGGTAGGCAGAGGTGCATTTCTGCACTTTAGTTTGCCAATTGCTTCAAGTAATAGGGGGCGAATTTATTTCCGTTTATAGAGGGGATTTCCAGACCGTGCTCCTCTTGAGAATTTCCTACAAGAAATGTTTTAATGAACGCAAACAAATAGACAATACAAGCTGTATAGCTGTAAATTTATCAGATTTATTTATTTATGCTTTTTACACATTGCGTATAAAGGCGGACTTAATGCCTAAGGCATTCTCTAACAGTCAACCTTTGGGTGATGCAGAGATAAAAGGTAGATGCATAAACAGTAAAAGGGTAAAATAATATACAACAATAATAATAAATGGAACAACTATATATATTAACATAAGTACACAGATAAGTAAATAATTATAGGTATACAGATACACATACAATACATAAAAATATATATGCAATATATAATATATACATACATACATAAATACATAAAAAGAGGGGAAAAAATAATCAAACATCACACGTATTGTTTAGTTCATTACAAAACAGCTGCCGAACTTTCATTTTAAACATGAGATTTCCAACATGTTGTAAGTAAAGACGATATTATTACCATAAAGCTGTGGTCCAGTATCCTATTGTGCGATTTGACGCCGTATGTATTCCCATTGAGTGACCCCACTCCACAACGCATTAGTCAGATTCGCGCCCCAATACAGACGACTAGTTTGTCACCATGCGAAAAAGTCGTTGGTACGATTTTTGACTAGTTATAACTATGGAGTGTACAGATGACGTATACGTTGGTGATACAGTGATTTTTAAGCACGTTTTTTTGCTATATATAATTTGGAAATTAATTTAAAAAAAATGCTGAAAGACAGTGCCAACCATGATGGGATAATACAGGTTTGTGGATTTGAAAACTTATAACTGACAACCTCCGTGGCGTGGTAACCAGCTTTTGAAACGAGAAGCCGCGTGTTCACACCCCAATTAGACAAATGTTTTTGTGATCCAAAAGTATTTGTTTCAAGTCTGAATGATTGTTAAGACCTAAATAAACAAAAGGAGATTTATCTTAATTTTCGAAGTAAGACAATATTTTTCCTTTGTCGCTTAAGTAGATGATAATTTATTGTAAACTAAGTTTGGCACTAGCGTATATTTTTTTATCAACTTATGTAAAAGAAAATGATCCCTTCATGAACATAAAATTTCTCCTGCATAAAAAATTATATATAAATGTCTCCGTCCTATCCTAACATTGTGCCAAAATACATGAAATTGGTTTAATGGTTTAGCCTCAAATCTTCACATCAAAATAAAAATATTTTCAGTATCCGAGCAAATCAAGAAGTTGAGACGCTGAGGAATCAAATTAAGTTATTGGAGAAACAAAGAGAAGATGTGCAGGCGAGACTCAGCGAAGCGGAAGACGCGAGAAGTAGAAGCGAAGCGGCGCTCACCAACTTGCAAGTCGTTTTGGAGCAGTTCCAATTAGGTAAAAAATTATACCAAAAGTTTATTTCAAGACAAAATTGCCTCATTGATACTTGAGGCATTAGTGTATGCCGTGCAATCAAGAGGTCCGCATTCGAGTAGGGTTTTCGGTGGGAGTATCTTAGTAAGTTCCAACTAGCAATAATCGCACCTCGGATTAAATAAATACACCCAACAGTCACATACATAGTTCTGACCCCACACTAAGATACAAGTCCTGTGTCGTGGGTATCAGAAACTACGAGAGACTTTTCGCTCTCACAAACACCCAGACCCGAAACAAATATTTGTTGATCACACAAACATTTGTCTCGGTGCGGGGATCGAACCTGCAGCCTCTCGTTTCGCAAGCTGGTGTCTAGCCAACTGTGCCACGGGGCTCATTAACCTCATTGGTTACGATATTGCCTCTGCGCAAAGTTGACTGCCTCGTGGTCTCGCGGCACAAGGATGTGCCGTGCGATCTAGAGGTCCTGGGTTCGATACCCGGGTCGGGCAAAGTGTTATTGGGTTTTTCCATTGGGAAATTCTCAGTAGCAGCACGGAGTCTGGAATTGTGCCCGAAAAACGGCAATAGGGTCGCCCCCTATTACGTGGGACTGATACATACCTGGCGAAATGAGGGTGCAGAAATGCACCTCTGCCTACTCCTTCGGGGAATATAGCACTGAGTTTATGTATGTATCTTAGTAAGAACACACAAACGACACCTGAATCAGTTTTACATTTTAATCCATGCAGTCATTTTTCAAACAATTTTCATAAAACCCTGACAATTATTCAGTAAGTATTCGCCTAAAATCTCCATATGAATTAATGATTGAAAATTCGTCCAGTAGTAGACGCAGCAGTAGATTTCAATATAATATTAATATATAATAAGTAAGTAGTGTCAAAAGATAAATAGCAATTGAATATAAACAATATTTTATGCCAATAGATAAAGAAAGAGATGTGCATGCAGCAACCGAAAAGATAAGAAACAAAATGGAAGACCAAAGGAGACAGAACAACAAACTTCAAGAGGAAATAGCCAGGCTGAATGCCAAACTGGAGGAGGCCTCGGCTGGTCTCCAGGCCGCGGCGAGACTGGGAGACCAGGTCGAGACAAAGACTGCCCAGATTAATGACTTGAAGGACCAAGGTAAGAAAGAATAAGGGAAAGTATATACATATATATATATATATTTTTTTTTTGTTATATTCGTAGTCTACACATTGATTGTCATTGATTTGTAGTTATTTAAAGTCCTATAAATATTAGTCCATTAAAATTGCCTTGCTTAATAACTAAAGCACGGTGATTCACTTTCTTCAATGGCAATCATTGTGTTATTTTTTTTATAATCATATTTTTTAATATACTTAGCTATGTGATTTTAATATTTTCAATATGTAATTAGCGTATTTAGTGTCTTAAATTATTGTAGTTAAGCATTATTTTTGTAGGCGTCAATAGAATTCAATAAAAGCTTTCATGGCACACTGTTTTGTAGTAACATTACCTTTAAGAAACTTAATGTGAAACAAAATTAAATATAGTTAATTCACAAATATTACCTAATAATTGAAAGTAAAATAATACTCCAAATTGTGTTTCCACAAATCATTTGTTTTTGACATAAATTCCATTGTCTAGTTTAAAGATGTGTATGTGTATGGTTGGTTAACGAAAACTAAACAGATATTTAAAAAAGTTCTAAGTTATCCACACCAAATGTCATATCAATAATTTATACATTACTATAATGTGTAAAAAAAAATGTTTTCTGTATAACGCAATGTAACTGTAATAAATTTTCAAGTGACTCCAGCGATCAATGGCCTTAACTTCGCTGTACATTGCTGGCTTAAAATTATAGTATCACAAAAATTACAAATATAAACCGGTCAATGTACTCATACTCAAATATGTCAAATACACTTTTAAATACACACCAATTATTATGTTGTGGTGTGCAATACTAATACCAGTACTGCCCAGTAAGCGGCGTCCGGCTAAATATCAGCTGGTAATTCTGGGGTGTTACCGCCCAGACTGCCGGCTGGTATGAAGTCTCACGCCGCACTGTCACGTAGCGTCTGACACATGTAAGTTTTGTACGTAGATTTGCATAGTTCTTGTTGCGATGTTCGTGTTTATTTCCGTAGTACGCGTTTATTTGCAATGTTCGTGTTTATATCCGTTGTACGCGTTTATTTGAGTTGTTCGTGTTTAACAATGTTCGCGTCCGAATAATGTGTGAGCTTTTACGTGTGTCTTGAATATGTTGGTTTTTATTGTGCCGTTGTAGTGTTTTTTTTTTGCTATGATTATTATTTCGCCATCGCACTTAACATTGATAAAAATTAAACAATAAATAAATATGGTTTTAACTCTAAACAGGTAGTCGAAAGTATTGATTATAATAATAAATAAATACATCCAACAGTCACATACATAGTTCTGACCCCACATTAAGATACATAATATATAACTTAAAATAAATTGTTTAGCCAAAACTTGTTACTGCGAGTATAGTTTCGTACTGCAATGAAATTCATTTTTAACAAAACGGTTGATGTTGCAAATAATAGTCTAGTATATTATACTATGTTAAGTTACATATACAACTGGTTTAATGCTTATACCAGTATATTTTGACCTACAAGGCCGAACAGAGCCAGTACTGTCTCGAACGATAGATTTATTTTTATACCCACACCTTACCGTTCATCAGCTTTAGCCTGTAAGAAATTATCAAGAAGCAAGCTTCCGCCTACTTCGGTCTAATCTCATTTGGTAACTGTGAGGTTTGGCTGCGCTGCGATTGCTCGCTGTTAAACGTCGCTACCCGCTGTACGACAGCCGTCAGAAACAACGTCACGTTGACGGCACTTTGGCAGCTGTCAGAATGGCAGCGCGTTGACAGCACGCACGTCAGTGTTACTCAGATTACCATATGGGGTTTGACTGAGGTGTTTGGCTTTTCGTCGTGTACGTCCTGTGTTTTTTTTTATCTTCAGTTTTGCTTTATCATTTGTATGAAGATGTTTACGTACTGTTTTTTGCACTTGCAAGTTTTCGGCACTTGATGTTGTTCATTTTTTATTTTTTTTTCTTCTTTGGAAATATAAACATATTAAATTAATAGTAAAGATATTATTACAATTATTCTCCAATTGCATTTTTAAATTTATTATTTTAAGTTTAAGAAATGCAAAACAAAAATCTTCAAAATATATTTCCAAAGCAGAAAATGACTATTTTGATCATTTTGTTTTAAGAAACATCAATCCTTACAACTGTGTAAAATACATTTACTGTTATTTAACACGATTCTATCTAAATCCATCCGAAATATAAAAAAAAGGATTTGAAAACATTCGGGTAATCTGCAAACAAAATAATCAGATATATATATTTTTTGTAATTAAGGATTGGCGTTTCGTTTTTTATTTTATTTGTTACGTTTTTGTGTTTTTTTTTGCTTCTTACATCGTACAGTAGAAGAGTAGAACATAATATGAAGACGTCGTTTAATGCCGCACCGTCTCTGAGTATTACTTCAGGTACTGGTTGAATTATGAAAAATGGGGATGACTGTGGCTTGCACGTCCAAATACATGACTATTTTTGCCAACCAAGACATTAAAATTTTTCAAAAAAAATCCATCGTGAAAAGATTGTTTAAAGGAATTTAAGTCGTAACTCTCAAGAATTACGGCCTAAATTGGCTTGCAAATTTAAAAAAAGATTTTTTAATTCTACAAATGGGATGTGCATGTCCACTAAGTCCTCTACCCAGTGGCTGAATAATACTTTGAGTTGGTGCGTGCGCTAGCATCGTTTGTTAAGAAGAACACCGCATGGTAAGATTAGAATGTAGTTTTATACTTTTTTTTTTAGATTTAGGATTTTATACGTAGTTGCTTTAATTGATCACTTTTTTATTTTTAATATGTCGTGTATTAATTATAAAAATAAGAAAAACAAAAAATTTTTGGTTTTATTATTCCAAAATAATTGTGGCTAGATATTTACTAGACTAATCCTTTTAATTCAGTGCGAACGCTCCAAACATCGGTAGCGGCGGCCGAAGAACGGTACTACAACGCGATCTCCAATCAGCAGGATAAAGTCGATAAGAATCTTGTGAAGAACCTCGTCATCAACTATGTGATGACGGCTGCACAGAACAACGTTAATAAGTGAGTTTATTTTTTACTTTTGCCTTGTTGATAGTGAGATAAGCTTTCCGTCTTTTTTTAAAGGGCACAGTAACCACTCCTTACCTGAGGTATTAACGGTACTGTCTAAACAAGTCATCAATCTCATGTATGGTGGTTGTCACCAGCAGACTCCTGTGCTATAAAAGTTTAAAATTTCTCTTTTCACCCCAGAAAGTGAATTACAGCTTTATTCCTTCCTTTTAATTTATTGTTCTTGATATTTTCATCATCATCATCTTCATTCTTCATTCACCCTATATTCGTCTCACTGCTGGGCACGGGCCTCCTCTACAACTGAGAGGGTTTAGGCCTTAGTCCACCACGCTGGCCTAGTGCGGGTTGGCGGACCAAACACCTAAGAAATCCCTAAGAACTTTTAGGTGTGTAGGTTTCATCACGATGTTTTCCTTCACCGTTAAAGTACGTGATAATTCTTTGTGAATACACACATAACTTCGAAATGTCAGAGGTGTGTGCCTGATGTTTGAACCCGCGACCGTCAAGATTCTCGACCGCGTGCCTAAACCTCGAGGCCATCACGTTTACTCTCTACTTGATCTTTTCATCATATTTTCCAGTGTAATATATTAGGTATATTAATAAGAAAAAGATTAATAATCCTTTTCTTTTTTCTCCCAGGACCCAAGTCCTGCGAATCCTATCAACAGTCCTGGACTTCAACAAGCAGGAGTGCGAGAGGCTAGGCCTGTCCAAGCCCAACCCCTCGGACAGTCTTGCGGCGGAGTTCGTGAAGTTCTTGCAGAACGAGTCGAGGCCTAGGGCTCCGCTGCCCAACATGATGGGCATCACCCAGAGCGGTAGCAGGAGTACCACTCCCACTTCCAGAAAGAGTTCCACAGTTGGTGAGTTTTTGGACAAATAACCACTTGGCCTTTTTGTATCGCATACATACATACATAACCTCACGCCTGTATACAGGCAGAGGTGCATTTCTGCACCTACATATCGCAAAGTATGTATCAGTCCCACGTTATAGGGGGCGAGCCTATTGCCGTTTTTCGGGCACAATTCAAAACTCCGTGATGCTATTAAAGGATACCTAATAAAAACCTTTCCCAGTAATTTAACCCGAGACTTTTAAATCGCATAGTAGACCTGCCCCGAGAGTCCAACGAGGAGCTGTCAAGCAAAGAACATTAAATATTGTCTTCTTCGTCATCAATCAATCTAGAATAAATAAATAAAAACACCCAACAGTCATATAGTTTTTTTTTTTACGAGAGGAAAGCGCTTTAAGCTCCCCTGTTCGGTACCTCGGGGGAGGCCGACAGGGGTATGTCGGGGTCTCTGGCCTTCCAACTCGGCGCACAGAACAATAATTGTCCGCTTAGCTGAGTTGGGTCCCTAACCAAAATCCTACGCCAGCATACCGACTAAAACCTCTCGGTGACCATCTCGCGCATTTAGGGCGGTTTTGCGGCATCTCAGGGCGAGAAGCGCCCCAAATGGTCCGCCTCCGCCTAGCGCACCGTCTGATTGTGGACTCCTCCAAATTGGGAGGGCTTGAGATGCCCTCCACTTACGCTTTTTTGGACGTTCACCTCTTGTGAACGTCCGCGACAGTCAAGCGGTCACGCCCTCTGCCGCAAATCTCAGGGTTGCTGCCACCATTGTGTACCGCCCCCGCAGTACGCCCAGCCTCCCCAGTGGCCCCTGTTAGTCGCCTCTTACGACAGGTAGGGGGTACCGTGGCGAAATTCTTACGCCCCCGATCCACAGGGCGGGGCCATATACATACTTCCGATCCCACACTAAGATACAAGTCTTGTGTTGTGGGTATCAGAAACTATGAAAGGCTTTACAATTTTGCGATCCTTGAATAACCTTATCCAAATTTCAGGTCCCAATCCCATACCATTCGAGCCAGGTCACAAGCGGAATCCATCAACTGGCTCCAACAACCTGCTCTTCCAGAACCTGGACTCTATGGAGACGGCATCCCAGCTCTCACGCGAGTCAGACCGCGAGCCCAGAGTCCTAACAGCGAGTCATATGGACACAGGAGTCAACCAGACTAGAAACACAGAGGGGGCCATTCTGAAATCTGTGCTAAAGGATATGTGATTGTTCTGAGTACTGTGAAATGTACTGGTGTTTTGGTAAGATATAGATTGGTATGATTTGACAATAGAAATGAAAATCTGACTCAATATTTAAGCCTTAATCCCCCATTTTCCTGAAATGAAATTTTCCTGAAAATAGTTTTTTTTACTAATTATAATCACCAAAAGATTTCTGATTTGCCAATTAAGAAAGATGTGATACATAATTAATATTGAGTCGTTAAAATGTTGTTTAACAAATTGGGTTCCAAAGTAAAAATAAATACTGAACAATCTTATTGTTGTCAAAACATGTCACAAGAGTTTTTACTTATGGATTTAATAATATTTTGTTATACTCAGATCACCTAATTACAGACAAGAAAATATTAATATTGGATAATTTTAAATTGATTACTATAAAAATATATGGGATCTTGATTTGCTTAATTTGGTTACATACAAATGTTTGGAATGAGATAAATAAGAGTCACCGGTGTTCCACATAATGTTAAAGACATTTAGAAAAATAAATATAGAATTTTTCTTAATTCACATCTCATACATACTTACCCTATGTCAATGAACCAAGAATGTGATTTTATCATGTATAATATCACTCATTTTATATATTGAGTACAGGTGAAAAATATGACTATTTTTCATACTGGCCCGGGTTACTTCTGAATTCGATTGCTCGCCAGTCGAAATTGTTATGCCGGCTTGGCAGGGTTGGGCAGTATTTGAATTACTTGTAATTGAAATACGTAATTGAAATACAAATACGTATTTTGTATTTGTATTTTAATTACTTTCTTAAAATGTAATTTGTAATTTGTATTTAAAATACGTGTAGCCGAAGTATTTTGTAATTAGTATTTCAAATACTCGAGGCTTCAAAATACATTTATTAAAATACATTTAGCCTTCATTTAGCGATCATGAGTGTGAGTGCGAGGCGAGAGTGCAATGATGGAAAAGCCTCGAAATTTACAGACTTTTATAATATTGGACATTAAATTTGTGCTCATCAGGACCTGCAATAACAAAACAAAAACCGCCTCAAAAAAAAACTATTCCAAAACAAATAAATATGCATTATTTTGTATTTTGTAATTTGTATTTTGTATTTCAATTACAAATAGCTATAATACTGTATTTTGTATTTCAAATACCTTACTTAAATGTATTTTGTATTTCGTATTTTAATTACTTGCGATACAGTATTTTGTAATTTGTATTTCAATTAAAGCAAAGCATGTATTTTGCCCAGCCCTGCGGCTTGGTAACTGGATAGACTCATTGTGTATGGTATACACAACTCCTTCCACCAATTAGTATAAATAATATTGTGATAATATTACCTAGCATTTATATCAGAATTTCGCGAAAATAGTGCTAGAATAATGCCTAGGATTTCGTTTTATAATTTGGTGCCTTATTAAAGTCTTAATTGTAATGGTGGCCGTAAAATAAAATAGATCGTATTATTAAAGTGTCTGAGAGTTTGACGTAAAAATAAACTAATTTGCCTTCAAATATCTTGTTAAGTAATATTCAAATTGTTTCGCTATTGCTATTTTTAGGGCATATGTGGTGCTAATGAAAATTTTCTAAGCTTAATAACAATTTACACAATCGCAGTGCTAACATTTATGAACCAAAGAGATAGTTCTTGAGAGTACCGATTTTTTCAATATAATTTTAAAGATCGTATCTCTAAAATGATCAAATAAAATTAATTTTTGAGTTAGGTACTTAACAAGAGATTTGTCAGCTGATTAGTCATTTTTACATTTACCAGGGTCTCTCTCGCAACAAACTCATAAGTGTTGATTATCATCTCATAGTTGATGCATACAATATTATAGATCACTGCCTATTATACAATATAAATTAACCAATTAATCTAGAAGTGGTTAAAAGAAACCTTTCAGAAACTGGGTGTTACTTCATCTACTTTTAAAAGTAGCTTTATATTTCTTCGTTCTGTGCTGTTCATATCATCATGACCAAGAGTAGAGACTCGAGAATCAAATTCATTTAGTTTTCCATGAATAATTTTCATTTCAAGCCTATTTTAATTAATTGTTACTACCTATTCCGTTATATATAGCAACAATTTTTGATATTTCTTAAGAATGTCGCCACTCGCCATATTGTCTCCCAATCTTTATTGTTTGGTCACCAATATCATTTTAGCGTTAAGTTCGCCTACAGGCTGTCGACAAGTGTTACGGTTCTAAAGACAATTTAATATGGATAAGTATTTTGTAATAGATTAAAGTGCGTTTTGTTCCGCTTTCAAAATTTATCGGATGATTTTATTGATATTAATTAATTAATTTTCTCCTTTTGGCGGGAAAGCAAAGAGTTTTTATCCATACAGCCTTGTAATTTTTCACTATGTAAACATTAGACGTTTTTTATTGTACTTTTATTTTTTCCTATGGACAGTGACGGTAGCCATACAGCCTTTTTTTTTCAGCCATACAGCCTTTTTTTTTTTCAGCCATACAGCCTGATGGTCACAGATGATATTCGTGCTTTTTTTTAATTATCGGCCTTAGCAAAGATCAAACATTATAATGTTGATATACTAAATGAAATAATGATGCAACTTTTATTATTTTTATTTATCAATTTGAACATGATTTATTATAATATATAGAACTGATGCAAACTGTCGATAGCCGTGTAAATATTGTAAATTTTGTAATTTAAACATTTTTTTCCATTATATTATGTATTGCTATAACATTCGTATTTAAATCAATTGTTTAAAAATATATCGCACACAAGAATTGACATAGAAATATTTAAGATATTTTTATTCTTTTCATTTTACCACAGGTGTATACTGTATACAGACAAAACTGTTATTCAAAATATTTTTCAACTTTTAATTTCCTTCTAAACGACCATTGATTTTCATTACTGTCAATCTAATAATAATTTCACATAATCGTATGAAATAAATTATCTTTTTATTTACATTTCCAATGGTTTTATGTCAATTTATGTATGTGTCGATTGTAAATTTGATTTGTATAATTACTATAATAATGCATACAATAATAGACATTACTCATTTCATATTATTCAGGTAAATAAATACGTGAATAAGCAACGTGTCTTTATTTTATTACACCTTCAATGTTTAAATGTACATAACCGCATGCCTGTATTAACCGAAGGGGTAGGCAGAGGTTCATTTCTGCACCCATATTTCGCCAAGTATGTATCATTTCCACGTAATAGAGGTAATTTATAAAAGTTTTTCGGACACATTTCCAGACTCCGTGCTTCTACTAAGAATTTTCAGATAGAAAACCCAATAACACTTCCCGACCCCGGGATCGAACCCAGGACCTCAAGGCCGTACAGCACATATTTGTACCGTGAGCTCACGTGTTAGTCTTTTATACAACCTAATAAAAAAGATAATGTATCATACTTCGGAAGAAAAATAAATTTATTAAAGTCAAGCACAATATTATAAACATATTTTTCTTCTATAACAATAACTAATAAATAACTATTCATAGAATGTCACAGCAACTGTTGACACAATTGGTTTAATGGACGTGACGCATAAACAAGTTTAGACTGTGGAGTTAAAAATACTAGCGTTTATTTGCATTGATGACCATATATGATTTGTATTTTCACTTTTTTTTGCTGGCACGACAAAATGACAACATCGTACCTGTTCGTAAGCACGGTTCTGTCTAAACAGTTAATAGAGCATTTTTTTAAATTGAAATAATACTTCTTTAGGCTCGCTTGACTTGGGGAGGAAGCTGGTGAATGCGTGCCGAGAGCGTTACGAAAAGTGTGATCGGGCGACGCAAACTTCCTGTCAAACATTGACTGTTTATCCGTCGATACGGTTAAAGGTCCCCTCAAATTAAATATCGTATTTAAATAAAGGTTTCGAATCGACAACACATATTCATAATATTCGAATAATTGCGTATTTTATATTTTAAAAATGTAGAATAGAGTCAGTTTTGTGGTACGAAGTTTGGCGGGTAAGCTTGTATAATATTTATGCAAATTTTTAAGTTTCTATTGGACAATATCATTAAGTGCTCAACGCAATAAATAAATATACATGTATTAAGAACGAGACATATTTTATTTCTCGGCGAAATATTACAAAAAATGTTAACTAGAATATTTCACTA
This sequence comes from Hemaris fuciformis, assembly GCA_907164795.1. Classification (NCBI taxonomy): domain Eukaryota; kingdom Metazoa; phylum Arthropoda; class Insecta; order Lepidoptera; family Sphingidae; genus Hemaris; species Hemaris fuciformis. The sequence goes on along the minus strand of OU015457.1, from coordinate 8,030,105 downwards.
AACCAGACTTGACCTCCTTGTACCACTCCTGCAATCCCTGTTAAAAAAAACTCGTTTTAAAAAGACAAGCCTTAATGGTCTCAGAATTAAATGCTTTTTTTATTGCGATACAGATTAAAAACATTTTTTACACAATTTAATGGCGTATAAAAACATCATCAATCCCATATACATGGGCACGGGCCTCCGAAGGAAAACCACTGAGAGGGTTAAGGCCTTAGTCCACCACGCTGGCCTAGTGCGGGTTGGCGGACTACACACACAAAATATCTTTTCGTTCGCCGTTAAAGTACTTGATAATTCTTTGTGAATACCTACACATATAACTTCGAAAAGTCAGAGGTGTGTGCCTGGGGTTTAAACCCACGATCGTCGAGATTCTCGACCCCGTGCTTAAACCTCGAGGCCATCACGACTTAAAAAAACATCAACTATAAATATAATAAGCTAGAAGTCAACTAAATGTCAATCCGCGCCAAGTTAGCGTAGTAATTTATAGCTAAATCCCATCACGGGCTCACGTGTTCCCTCCTTCCTATGATCCTGGATCCATTAAGCGAAGCGTGAAGAAGCATTTGTGCAGGCCGGCATGATTGTGTCGACCAGCGGGTGACCATATCGTTTCTCGCTGGTCGGTGTTAATTTTTTGGACTCCACTGTGCTTACCATCAGGTACAGTGGAGTCACTTTGCCGTGCCAGTAAAAAAAAAAAAAATTAACTGTAAAATAGGCCCAAAAGCGGGACCCCTATAACATTATAAAGACAATAAGTGTAAGAAATCCTTACCATGCGTCATTCTGGGAAAAAATCCGAAGAAAGATCCAAATCCTGAAAAAAAAAAAAACAAAATTTAATCATGTTTAACATTATTTGAAAGCCCCGTGGCGCAATTAGCTAGATACCAACTTGTGAAACGAGAGGCCGTGAGTTCGGTCCCCGCACCGAGACAAATGTTTGTGTGATCCACAAATATTTGTTTCGGGTATGGGTGTTTGTGAGACCGAAAATTCTTATCGTAGTTTCTGATACCCACGACACAGGATCTATATCTTATCGTGGGATCAGAACTACGTATGTGACTGTTGGGTGTATTTATTTATGTTTATAAAACATTAAACAATATTGTACCTGACTCGGACTCTCCCGGGTCTTCCCCATTGGCAGAACAAATCAGCATCTAAAATTACAAATAATATTTATTCGTCATCGTCATCAGCCCAAATACGTCCCACTGCTGGGCACGGGCCTCCTCTACAACTGAGAGGGTTTTATATTTTATATTTTTATTTGTTATATATATTTTATCCCTTAGGCTTCTTATAAGGTGTAAACAGACCGTAATCAACAACTGAGACAGGTAGGTAATACTAATGTTGGTTCAAAAAAGTTTTTTTTTTTTTCGGAATGTCTCATTTTTTGATCGCGGTTTGTTTAGATCCTCTATTTTAAAACAAATTATAAATACGAAGGCACTAACCGCTACACATAAGGCACACAATAAATTGTAAACAAACACCATATTGAAACTTATAAAGGAATAATAATATTCAAACGACTGCGTTTCACAATGTTTTGTTTTGTAATGACTAAGAAAGTGCATACTATTGTGTTATAATGTTTGCTTTTGAAGTCACTGCCTCGTTTAATCCATACTATAATATCTTATATCCATACTAATATTATAAATGCGAAAGTAACTCTGTCTGTCTGCCTGTTTGTCTAGCTTTCCTACTGAAACTACTGAACCGATTTAAATGAAATTTGGTACACAGAACGTTTAGAGCCTGAGAAAGGACTTAGGTTACTTTTATCCCGGAAAAAGGGTTTTGAGGGGTTGAAAGGGGAGATGATAGGTTGTATAAAAGTAATGTCATTTTTAAAAGCTAGAAGCTTGAAACTTATTTCTTAGATATAAATAAATATGACATTCAAAGTTTGTAAAAAAATTACAAACAAGGGGTTAAAATAAAAATAAGTAAAATAATAGTGAAATAGACTACAACTTATTTTCTTTCTGAACCCAACCCCGTTGTCTACGCGGACGGAGTCGCGAGCAAAAGCTAGTTCCTTATAAGTGTGTGGCGGGCAAGTAAGATTTAAAAAAATGAAGTTTTCCTAACAATCATAGGTATAAAATGTAAGTGGTTGTTAGGAAAACGTAAAAAAAAATATTGTTTGTCGGGATTTTCTTTATCGCCAGGGGGTTTGTAATGACCTTAGCTATTACCTGCCTTAGTTTCCGATCACGGTCGGAATACACCCTGTATAAGCTTTTTTATTGTAAAGTTTCATTATAATCCATTCAGTAGTGCGTAAAGAGTAGCAAAAATCCAAACATACTTTTGTGTTTACAACTTTACATAGGGATTATAAGGAAGGGATGCTAGCAACATAAATCTACCATTGATAAAAATCTAACAGACTAGATGGAGCTATGTGAGGTTTCATGTCTCGATTACAAAAAAAAAACTAATTTGATTCCGCTTCGTTTTCTGCGAGTTTCGATCGTGTATGTATGTATTTTATAAACTTTCCACAAACTATATTGTTACGCTTTTTATAGGTAAATGTTTTTGCGTTTCTCTCGATTAGTATCTTCTCGGATACTTTTTACTTGATAGGAGAATTTTACTAATTCAGAGTAACATCAAGAAATTATAAAAAAACATAAACAGTTGATATACAAAATACAATCGCGTAATCGAAATATATCCTTATTCTTTTACAGTCTTCACTACTCGAACGGCGTTTCACCGTGAAAAGCGACTATTGATTTTCTTGTGACAGATATAACCCGACCAATTTCAAGAGAATGCTTTAGCGTTGTTCATTAAATGCGCGCTTGTCATCTTAATTTTGCGTTTTGTTTCTGGGACGAAAAGTCGAAAACTCGCAAGTGAGAAATTGTGTTCAGTTTCAGTGTTTTCCACGAAGTGTTAACTGTATTGTTAAAATAAATTTACCATTATTTAAACAAAATAATTATTTAGTCGGTACTGCGCAAATCATGAGGCCAAGTCAACGCCAACTTATTGCATTAGTAGCGTACATGGAAGAGTAAGACTTTTTTTCATACCAATTATGATTTAATACTTTATATTATTTTTTAATTACACCTTGTTTTATAGTCATGGAGATCTAAGCAGACTGCCACATTCAGCGAGCGGAAGAATAAATCTTGATAAACATTGGGAAGAATTGACAAATATACTAAACAGAGATGGAAACGGCGCCCCAAAATCTTCTGAAAAATGGAAGAAAGTACGACAGATTCCGAAGTAATTTATAATTTTTGATAATTTATTTTATAACTATTAACATTTTTTAAGGTGTGGAGTGACTATAAGAACAATACAAAAAAGAAGGCTGCTCGCAAAATAGCCAGTAATGGTGAAGTAAGACGGTATGCGAAATTAACAGATTTGGAAGATAGAGTTCTGAATATTATCAACAAACAGCCAACGCCGGTTATAGAGGAAACGCTTGAAAATTCACAAGTATTTACTTCTTGTAAAAATTATTTATTATCTACACTCTCATTTTCTACATTCACTTCATCTACACTTTTTTATTCATGCACATTTTGGCGGGAAATTAAAACTCAGAAATCTGTAATAATTTTTTTTAACTTAATTTAAAGATTACAGAGAATATTTTTTACAAAACAAAGTTATTTTTTTAATTAAAGATATATTAACAGTATATATACTAAATATTACACACTCCATTAACCATGTTTTATTTTCTTTTGTAAATACTGTGTTAAATTGATTGTATTTTACAGGAAGTTAAAATTGAACCTTATGACGAAAAATCCGATGAAGATGTTGAAGCCACAAAACCACTATCTGAAATAAGAATATCAGGTTCATTAGAGGCTAAACAGAGTGAGTTGTGCATCTCATTTATCATAGGAAAAAATGTTTAAGTAGGGTTTAAGTAGGCTGCTTGTAAATGTCTATCTTTTGCCTATTGGTAGATTATTTATCTTACCTTTATATTACCAATATTAGGTGCTGCAATTTGGAATACCCCCGGGACATCAAACCAAGATTGTTTATTATCAACAGATTCATCCAATTCATCTGGAAGTTCTTCACCCATTGTCCAGTTAGAAGGTGATACTCCAGTGCAAGGTGAATAATAAAATTTTGATTAGACAGATAATAATATATCAATCATATACAAATTTAGTGATGGATTTTGCAAAAATGAAATTGATTTTACAAGTAATTCATTTTTGATATCTTAAACATCTGTGCTTGTTACAGGTTTTGAAGGTTTAACATCCAACCAATTATCAGATAACTTAAAGCAAGTTAGCTCATGGTGCGATGGAAAATCAGACCAGAATCAAGTTAACTTCAATAAAAAGCTAAAATACACAGATGAGGCCGCTCTACATTTACTATATTCTAATAGAGCATGGAGGAAATTCAAAATTCAACAGCATAGAGATTTTATTAAGCTGAAAAGGGAACAAAACAGACTGAGAGAGTTGGAAATACAAACTAGGAAGGAGTGGCAGGCTATTGGATTAAAGGCTGTTGATTTATTAAGTAAAATAGTCAACAAATACTGCAGAGATTAGGTTATTTTCAATAAAATAAATGTACACATAAAATACTTTTTATTGTAACCTCCTTACAAAATTATTTTTATATACTATCCCTTCCAGCAAAAGAAAGAATTCATGTTTCCTTGAGGATGTTTCATCATGCTTGTTTACACCTTAAAATAATGATACCTAAATGTTTAAGTGGCATGTTATTGTCATAAATCCCCATTCAAATTGTTATTGAAGGTCTGAACTGAGAGCATGACCTATAAATGTAGATTTAGGTCTGAAAGTCAAACTTGTGGTAAAAAAAAATTAAATAAATTTTCCTTGTTTATAATATTGTCTAAAAAATTGGTATGATAATTTGTATTCATTTGTACATTATTTTTTAAATTAAAATTTGCAAGATATCATTCATTTACAAATTAAAATATTACATACCTACTGAGTAAAAACAGGCAGGTAGGTTTGTCCAGGCTTAGCTAATAGGGACGATAAATCAGTATGCAGATTGCAGACAATATATTAATTTAATATGCAAACAAAATCTTTACTGAAAAATACTGCTAAAAATGCTAAAATGTTCTAAAATAATTCAATCCAAACTTCGCAATAAATTTAAGGCGAAATCCCTTTTAATTACAAAGAAATGGATTTATTACATTTTTCATTGACAAATCACATAATTTTACGCATGTTTAGGTACCTATTAAATAAGGCATTGATTTAGAGGATGTATAAACGAAGAAAGGTGTATAATTTTGTCATAAGTTTCCAATTACATTACAGCACGGAGTCTAGAATTATGTGTATTCTTTAAACGGTAGTACTACGCCTCTCAGTTTTATGTAAAAAAATGTTAAAAATTAGAAAAGTCTGGGGTCTAAAATATATATCTTTTTACACTATCGAAGTTAGATGCGAGAGTGTGTATGGGTGGGTGAATATAATTTTTTTTCAAAATTTGGAACTTTATTCCAGAAAAAAGCGCGGGAAACTTCGTATTTGGTGGACGTGTTTTTATAACTGGATTTTTAAATATTAATTTTATTGTAAATATTTCTATCAGAGGAGTGATTTGTATATATTTGTAGCTTTTATTATCATTTTATTACTTTTTATTTATTATTTCATCAATTTTTCATCATTTAGGTAAGTTCATCAATTTCTTATAAGTGTACAAGATGAATGAACCGCCTGATCCGGGGGGTTTTATCCCCCCGGCGGGCAACTTTGTAACCATACATAGCACAGAATCTGAACAAAATGTAAATAATACCAATTCGTATATCTCCGAGTCGGGCATGGAGACTGACGGATCCACGTCAGCTCGCCCCATCAAGCGTAGTCGCCGACACGTATGCAAGGTTTGCAACAAGAGAAGGCGGAAACAGGACTCGTCCGATTCCTCACTTGGTTGCGGATGTACCGTTACAGCGGACGCTCCTCTGTCGGTCCTATCGCAGCCAATTTCTATCAATACCGAAACATCTATTAAAATTCCCGCGCAAATGGTGGGAAGACAAATTTACGATAGGAGTGATAGCGCCCCTTATGTTGTGCACGTACAAAAGAACATGTCTTCCGCGAATGAGGCTACGATCTTCCATCCGCTTGCCTTTGGCAAGTTTTTAAAAAAGTTTAATTTTAAAAATATAATCAATGGAAGCCTAAAGAAAATTGGCAGAAATAAAATTTCATTGTCTTTTTCATCCCATTTAGATGCCAATTCATTTTTAAAGGATGAAAATTTAAAAAAAAACAATTACAATGCTTCTATTCCAATATTTAATATTACAAGGATGGGCATCGTCAGAGGTGTTCCAGCTGAGTGGTCCCCGGAGGAAGTTGTAGATAATACCTCAGTCCCCATTGGATGTGGTCCAATTCTAAAAGTGAGGCGATTAAATTACAAAACAGTAGTAGAGGGTTCCGTGGTGTGGAAACCCTCTCAAACAGTAGTTATAACCTTTGATGGCCAAGTTTTACCGAAGAGGATCTTTATATGTTTTAATGCTCTGCCAGTAGATCTCTATATTTACCCAACAATCCAGTGTTTTAACTGTTGTCGGTTTGGTCATACAAAATTACAGTGCAGATCTAAACCCCGTTGTTACAAATGTGGTGATAATCACTCTGGTGAAATGTGTGATACCACAGATGTAAATGCATCATGTTGTCTGTGCTTAGGGCATCACTTTGCAATCAGCAAAACATGCCCTGAAACTCACAGACAAAGACAAATTAAAACTCACATGGCCCAGAGTTCAATATCTTATGCAGAAGCCTCAAAACTGTTGCCCCCAGTCACAAAGTCATATGCTGACATACTCACACAACCCTCTAAATCTGCTGCTCCTATCCATATATCAGTTCCAGACAAGAGCTCCAGTTATAAAAAGACTGTTTTTCTTAAACCTCGTTCCGCTCCTAGTCCCAACAAGGGCTACAATAAAGAAGCCCATAATTTAATTATTCGAGAATACTCTCAACCACAGCCAACAAATGGTTGTGTAATTAATAGCAATAAACCTGAAACAGAACTCAACATTAATGAATTTATGAATGCATTTTTAAACCTTCTTAACAAATTTAATTTATCACCGTCCCACGTTGCCCCTCTTTTTGACACTTCCTCTTTATTACCCCATAATGGACCATCCAGCCCACATACTTCAATGGAATTGCCGAAGTATAATTAATAAAAAGTCAGATCTCATATATTTGATTAATAAATTCCAACCTTTTGTATTTGCATTAGCTGAAACATGGTTGAAACAAAATCATGTTTTCAAAATACAAAGGTACATAACTGTAAGGGAAGACAGGCCTGATGGGTATGGTGGTGTTGCCTTACTCATCAAAGACTCTGTCCCTTTTTCTATTATTACTTTACCTTCCCATAGTGCTGAACTTTCTATTGTAGCCGTTACTATAAAAAATACTTGCTTTGTATCTTTATATATTTCTCATCCTTCCTCTGCTTTATTCCAGGAACTTTCTAATATTTTAAAAATTCTTCCAAAACCTTTTCTTCTTTTGGGCGACTTTAATTGTCACCATCAATCCTGGGGAAGTACTTCATCGAATTCCTATGGAGAAGTTCTATTAGACATAATAGATACCCAGAATTTATGTGTACTTAATACAGGTTCTCCCACTCGTCGTAGTGATCCCAATCACACCAATCAAAGTGCAATAGATTTATCAATCTGTACCCCTAACTTTGCATCCTATCTTTCTTGGAAGCCCCTTTCATCTTCATTTGGCAGTGATCACTTTCCTATTAAAATTTCTTATCCCTTCTTTGACAACAATTCTTTTCTTCCTGCAAAAAAGTGTAATCTAAAACATAAGATTCCTAGCAATAAAAGTAAAATCTGGGAAGATTTTAAAAATAAAGTAGAGTATTTGATACCATCTCTTCCTGTTGTGACTGGGGGTAATGAACAATCATGTGCTGAGGCTTTGGCTCACATATTGTTAGCAGCTGCTGATGAGGTCCTACCGTTAAAAGAAAACTCAGTTCGTAGAAAAATTCCCATGCCACCTTGGTGGGACTCTGAATGCACCAATGTTATTAAGAAAAGAAAAAAGGCAGAAAAAACATATAACCTTAACATGACCCCAGAAAACTTTTTATCTCTCTCCGAAGTTATTGCCCAAACTAGAAAGCTGTTTAAAAAGAAAAAGACAGAAGGATGGCATAACTTTTGCGCCACTCTTTCTCCAAATACAAATCCATCCGTTGTTTGGAACAACATAAGGAGGTTTAGATATGCACTGTCTAATTTTCCCTCTTCTCAAATTCCCCAACAAATTATACCTCATTTCATGAATAATCTGGCTCCTCCATGGGTTCCCGAGTATTTTCTATCGCAACCATTGCATAGCCCATCCTATGAAGAAAATTCCTCATTAAATATGCCCTTCACATTGAACGAGTTAAAAGGCATATTATGCAATGTTCAAGATTCTGCTCCGGGGATAGACGGTATCCCATACTCATTCTTCTCACAGTTAAGTGACGAATCCCTAAAATACTTTTTAAACTTAGTCAATTCAATAATGTCAACAGGGAACATTCCTCGAGAATGGAAATGTCACAATGTGTTACCAATCCACAAAACTGGAAAAAACCCTTTAGAAGCTTCGTCTTATAGACCTATAGTTTTGTCATCCGTTTTAATTAAATTATCAGAGCACCTAATTAAAAATCGTTTAGAGTGGTATGTGGAGAATAAGGGTCTGCTGGCAGATTCCCAGTATGGTTTTAGGAAAGGCAAAAGCACTATGGACTGTTTAAGTATTTTTACAACTGATATCAGATTATCTTTTTCCAACAACAATTCTACTGTTGCTATATTTTTAGACATAAAAGCAGCCTATGATAATGTTCTGCTATCAGCGCTGCAAAGAAAATTACAATCTATCCGGGTGCCTATAGTCCTCACCAACTTTATTCTTAATATATTAAATGAACGAACAATTACAGTGACTTCAGGAGAGAATCAGCTATCTCGTACTGTTTGGCGAGGTTTGCCGCAAGGTTCAGTCCTGAGTCCTTTATTATACAATATTTATACTCTTGATTTAGCTTCTTCTATTAAAGAAGATATCAAAATCTTGCAATATGCAGATGACCTACTTTTTTACCGTTCTTCTGATTCAGCTTTTGATTCTTGTTCTACCCTCAACAATTCACTTCTTTCCTTAAAATTATGGCTCAACGACCATGGTTTAGACCTTTCGCCTTCTAAAAGTGCAGTAGTCATATACACCCGCTCAAGGAATCCTCCCCCTATAAACATTGTCTATGATAATATAACGATTCCCGTTAAAAATAATTTTAAATATTTAGGTCTTATCTTGGACTCCAAACTCTCTGGAGGCGCCCATTGTGATTATATAATAGAAAAAGTTGAGCGCCAAATAAATATGCTGCGATGTTTATCAGGAGTATGGTGGGGTGGCCATCCGAGTTCTTTAAAGATTATTTATAATGCTTTAATCAAAAGTATTTTTGATTACGGCACCTATCTGTTCGATCCTGGTAATATTAAATCTTTTAAAAAAATTGACCGCGTTCAATCAAAAGCGCTACGTATTATCCTAGGTTCAATGAAATCATCTCCAATTAATGCTCTTCAAGTAGAATGTTGTGAAGCCCCACTATATCTTAGACGACAATTTCTTTCCGACAGATATTTATTTAAAATTTTACAATTCTCAAATCATCCTCTTATTCCTTTATTAGACTCCCTTCAAACACGTATAAAATCTAATAATTACTGGTCGCGGAAACCACTTCCATGTCTCATTAAAAGTTACCAAAAATTTCTATCTCTTTCCGCTCCCTCCTACCACTCTAATAAGCTCGCAATTTTTAACAATTCATTTGAATCTTTAACATATATTCCGAAAATTATTTATAACTGTGTTGATAAACAAGTTCCTAATATTACTACCGCCTTTAACACTTTTCTTGTTGAAATTTGCGAGGGTTTCCAGTACTTATACACCGACGCATCAAAAGTTTCTCCATCACATTGTGTAGGGATTGGGGTTTATCACTCACAATACAATATTGTGCAAAAAGTTAAACTGCCTCTGGAGTCATCAGTTTTTACTGGGGAATGCCTCGGCATTCTCAAAGCTATTGAATACATTCTTGTTTTTAATCTCGCTAACGCCATCATATTTACAGATTCCCATAGTGCCCTTCAGGCCATTGAAAAATTCCCATTTAAATCCAAAAATATGTCACCGATTATTTTTCAAATTAGGGAATTAGCATTCAAATGTCTCGGCAAAGGTTATTCACTATATTTTGCTTGGATACCTAGCCACTCTGGCATCTACGGAAATGAGTTTGCTGACAAACTTGCCAAGGAAGCTACTTATTGTGGAGATATCGTCCCTTTCAAAAATTACACTGGTGACCTTTTGTCATTGCCGAAGAAGTTTCTTTTGGAATCATGGACTGAAGCCTGGGCTTCTAGTTCACAAATTAAGGGGCGTTACTACTCATCTATCCAGCCTCAGATACCATTAAAACCTTGGTTCAGTAAAGCCAAATTTGGGAAATTGGAAACATCAATTTTAATTCGCTGTAGACTTGGACACACTTGTTCCCCTTCTCACCTTGCTCGTCTTAAAATTATTAATAGCTCCATGTGCCCATGTGGATTGGATGTTGGCGACCTAAATCATATACTGTTTTCTTGTACACTATATGACCGTTCATCCTTCATTAAATCCTTAATTCTTCTCCGCATTCCTTTTCCTTGTTCCATTACCTCCCTTCTCATTAGTAACGACACCTTTATATATAAGTGTATAGCATTGTTTTTTATAAGCAATAAAATAAAATTGTAATTTTAAAATTCATCTGTAGTATACCCATTTTATTTTATTTTTCTTTTTATTCATAATCAGTATTTTAGTAGATCATTTTAACACGTTCTTAGTTTTCTGTAAACTCATCTCCCATTTTCCATCTTTCCGTTTCAACTCTCCTGATAGATATCCTCGTATGTAAATATTTTCCTTTCCCAACCCATCATAAGAGTTTCCCTACCTTTGTCCTCGCTAAAATCAGACCTATACCTTCAATTTTTTTTTTGTTTATTATCAACGTCTACTTGACACTGGCTAAATGCACAAGAAGTGCGAAGCCAATAAAAAAAAAAAAAAAAAAAAAAAAACTTTATTCCAACTCAGGGATAACTCTTCACGGTTTCAAAACTGCTCTCATTGCAAATTAAGAACGTATTGTGTGTTCCATGGAGAAAGGCAACATATTATTCCAATAAATTATGGTTCAGTTGAAAATATACTGCCTCGTGGTCTCGCGGTACAAGTATGTGCCGTGCGATCTAGAGGTCCTGGGTTCGATTCCCGGGTCGGGCAAAGTGTTATTGGGTTTTTCCATTAGGAAATTCTCAGTAACAGCACGGAGTCTGGAAATGTGCCCGAAAAACGGCAATAGGCTCGCCCCCTATTACGTGGGACTGATACATACTTACTTGGCGAAATGTGGGTGCAGAAATGCACCTCTGCCTACCCCTTCGGGGAATACAGGCGTGAGTTTATGTATGTATGTGAAAATATAAGGAGCTACAGAACCATGTTGACACACTAGATGGAGCTTTCGGCAAAGAATAAAATAAAACTCTCAATTAACTTATTATTAAACAATTATTAATAAAAGAAATGGCTAAGGACTTACAAGTACAAAAACGTTCTGTTATTATCCTTATAATTTAATGTTAAATATGTTTCTCTAGTTCACACGCACGGACTACAATTAGGCGCCATCTATTGTCGAATAGCGCAGTCTTTTACACGTGCTGCTCCTTTTGTCGGCATCCTTTGACACAAAACTAGCTCGCCGACCGCTGTGGCGGCTTTCTTTTGATCTTCTATACTGCTCACCGCCGCCAACGGCCGAACACTCATTTGTGACGAGAACTTTGAAAAGGACATAGCTGTGACAAGCGCTGCGAAAAATTAAGTTGCAATTTCGTGGTTTTTGGTAAGTATTTGGAATTTGCATAGAATAATCTATTTAAACCATCCGTTAGTAGAAAACTTATCAAATAAATAAGTATCTTATTGGAATTACGCTTAGTTTATAAATATAATTGAAAAATACAAAAAAAAAATACGAAGTATAAGAGCTATTATTATTAAATGTTTTTTATTTATAATATTATCATTTGTCTCAGCTTACATTTTAGTTAATGTTTACTTTACATACATGACTAATGAGTACAAGAAGTATACTATAATAATTAAGAAATACGATAGTACATACAATTGGATTTAAGACATGCATTATTCCACTGATTTAAGCTCGCATTACAATAATTTCTTAGATCGCAAGGAAATTCTGTAACTCAAATACAATTTCCAAGTAGGTTTTTAAGTTGCCTTTCAACAAGCATTTGAATTTGCCGCGGTTATCACTTTTAATAAAAAAATATATATAGCCTTTACTTTAAAAAGATTTATATACCTATTTACTCATTTTCTCGGTTTATAAAATAGATTATCCAATATATTGTTGATACTTTTTCAGCCTCCTTAAATAAATTATTTTCGATCCTGATTTGCTCGCCGGCGGCATCCGGTTTAAAACATAAATGGCGAAATATTGGTGTGTAAATAAAAACTTCCATTAAAAGTTCTTGATAATGATTAATTACGTGTTCATATTTTAATTTTCAGATAGAATGAATCCGACGAGAAGTGTTATTGACTACATGACTGAAATGAACCGACTATTCCCTCGAAACGATCTAAATGGTGAGTAAAAACTTTTTGTGTTCCATTATTTATGTTATTTTTATGTTTACGATAAATCTACATTGTATAATCCACCATGCTGGGTGTTTGCTTATTTATAAAGTCTAGATTCTTAAGCAAATTAGCCGATTTTGTTCTCTTTTTTTGTTTTATTTATATGATTATAAGACAAAAAAAAATTAGGTGCAAGTGAGCTTAACATAAATATTTTAACTTATTAAATTGGATATATAATTTAAAATTGAGAACATAAATAAACAATGCTTTATTGCACAAATAAGGTAATCAATATCGCCCAAGAAAATATTGCAACAAAAAATATTATCCTTACCTAAAATAAGAATTCAAACATGGATTTGAAAGAAGCCCCATTTATTTTTTACTAATGTTATTTTTTTAAATGTTCATCATTATCTCATTCTTCACATTAATGTTCTAAAGGTGTTTAAAAAGTTTATTTAAAAGTTATTCTTAAGTAGCGGAGCTCAAATTTCAGATAGGTCAGCCTGTTGGTCTATCTAATATTTTTTTTCTGTGCCTCATTGCAACAATAAATAAATAAAAATTGTCCACAAACTCTTAATAGACCAGAGTCATAAACTGAGACCTAAGCAGTCTCAAATGTTGATGATAGAAAAGTCTCATGCCCAGCCGAGAATTTAGTATAAATATATAGATATACTATTACTTACACATCCTTGTGGGACAGCATTGAGATTTAAAAGGTTCAATTGATTTAAAGTGAGATTAAAAGTATACATTAAAATATATGTATTTATCCCTTTTGAACAAAATACACTGGTTCTCAGTTTTGAAAAGACAGACATGTATAGTTGATATTCAATCACATACATACATAGGTATAGATTTAATAAGAAAATATTAAGTATATTTGTCATTTTCATTGATTAAGAATAATAACATTTTATAAAGATTTAATTATCCATATTTTGATAGTTGTTTATTCTCATTACTACTCTTGGGCATTTCTAAATAATTAGGCAAAGTTAGGAGAAATAATTTTTGATGAAAATAAATAATTCTTATTGTATAATTAGAAATAAATACAGGTTTTAAAACAAAAAAATCTTAAATTATTCCATTTATGAAATACTGTAAATGTATTTTATTTCAAAGATTAATAGTAATAAATATGTACATAAATACATAACCTCACGCCTATATTCCCCGAAAGGGTAGGCAGAGGTCCATTTCTGCACCCACATTTTGCCAGGTATGTGTTTAGTGTCAGTCCCACGTAATAGGGGGCGAGCTTCCTGCCGTTTTCAGGCACATTTCCAGACTCCATGCTGCTACTGAAAATTTCCTAATGGAAAACCCAGTAACACTGCCCGATCCAGGATAACCCAGGATCTCTAGATCGCACGGTACATACTTGTACTACAAATGTTACAAAAATTTACTTATATTTTTAATAACTTACGTTGCAGAAATGTTCCGATCACCAAGCAACGTCGCCACATCTCCGTTCAGCCAGTTAACACCTGTTAGGTCTTCAAGCTCCACAGAGTCGTCTCCTCCAGACATTTTCTCTGATAACGCCACCATCATCCAACCAAGAGATTACGATACTCCATACGTGATCCGCCGACACCGTCCCATAATCGGCAGGAGACTTATGACTGAACCACAAATATTGGACCAAAAGCTCAAGTCCCCAAAAAGTGAAGAATATGACTTTCCAAACATTTGGCAATTCGACGAGTCTCCAGTCTCTCAGAACTATTTAAACTTACCAGAACAGAGGTCGCAAAATGTCTATTACGAGCTATTCCCTTCGGAAAATAAAGGGTTTGAAGTTCCAACACCGGCCAAAAGTAACAGCACGAATATTTCTCCAAGCCAACTGACAGTTTCTCCGAGGTCCAACATTTCGTCATATTCTTCAAATGTTGGCCAAGTGACGTATCCACGTTCACCACTTAATGTTGGAAGTCCAGTGTTTGGGCCAAGCTCATCCAAGTACCCAGAGAGGCCAAAGCTATGCACATTTTGCCGTAAGAACGGAGAAACTCCCCTTGTTTATATGACACATACAGTGAAACAGAACATTGGCAATAGGAATATAGTGACTTGTCCAATTCTGAGATCCCATGTTTGTTCTACTTGTGGCGCTTCAGGCGACGACGCGCACACTATGTAAGTTATTTTAGTATATGTACATATATCCACATTCATCATTATCATCATCATCAGACCCGTTTTAACAGCCCCGTGGCGCAGTTGGCTAGATACCAGCTTGCGAAATGAGAGGCCGCGGGTTCGATCCCCGCACCGAGACAAATGTTTGTGTAATCCACAAGTACCTATTTGTTTTTCGGGTCTGGGTGTTTGTGAGAGCGAAAAGTCTTTCGTAGTTTCTGATACCCACGATACAGGACTTGTATCTTAGTGTGGGGTCGGAGCTATGTATGGGTTGTATTTATTTATTAGCCCATATACGTCCCACTGCTGGGCACAAGCCGCCTCTACAATTGAGAGGGTTTAGGCCGTACACCACGCTGGCCTGGTGCGGGTTGGCGGATTACACGCCAAAGAAATTCCCAAAAAACTTTTAGGTGTGCAGGTGTTCTCACAATGTTTTCCTTTGCCGTTGAAGTACGTGATAATTCATTGTGAATACTCACACAACTTCGAAAAGTCAGAAGAGCCTGGGGTTCGAACCCCCAACCGCAGAGTCTCGACCGCGTGTCTAAACCTCAAGGCCATCACGACTTATATACATTATTATTTAACATAAATTTGTACATCAATGTATCACAAACCTTTGGTTTAACTGCTTTTGACTGCCTCATTAGCTCGGCCGCAAAATTATGCTGCGTGCGATAGACAGATTCAATTTTATTATCAAGTAAAGTGGTCTTTGGTCATTCCATTACAAAATTTCTAGTCTGGGAATATTGACAGCCCGTGGCGCAGTTGACTAGATACCAGCTTGCGGAACGAGAGGCCGCGGGATCGATCCCCGCACCGAGACAAATGTTTGTGTAATCCACAAGTATATGTTTCGGGTTTGGGTGTTTGTGCGACCGAAAAGTCTCTCGTAGTTTCTGATACCCACGATACAGGACTTGTATCCTAGTGTGGAATCAGAACTATGTATGTGACTGTTGGGTGTATTTATTTATTATGACCAAAAAACACAAAAGGCTCCCTTATTTAACATGATTTATCCTCATTCTTTATAAAGAGCTGATCAGATATTGATGCAGCTATACACTCTGTAGAGATGGAGCTGATGAAAACCTTTATTAATTATTATATTTCCAGGACTTTTGTATAGTCCTCAACAGGCATTTTTTAAATATTTCTTCTATACTACTTGTCTATTATGAAGGAAAAGACCATGTAGATAAAAAAGAACGTAAAGAACTGCTTCTACAACACAACACTTACATATAAGAATCTTCTGAGTCTCCTTTGTCCTCAGTACCTACTGCCCAGTACTACGAAGCACCAACAACGGTCTTCCGTTGCAGTCAACCACAATCACCCTGAAGAACACCAGAGTCAAAAGCAATGGTAGGCGAAGATATTAAGAATGGACTTTTGGTTTGCATGCATATCACACTACTAACAATAATTCTTCACAAAAGAAAAACTATAGGATATTGCCCCATAAAGATTCTAGTTATTAAATTTAATTTTGAATGCAAAATTAATAAGGCAAAATATTAGTAAGAATAATGCTTCAAATAGTTTAATTTATTGCAATACTGCCTGGGAAAAGGCATAAATGGTTTTATAGTAAATTGGGGTTAATATTTTAAATATAAAAGTCTGTAATTTTCTAAACTGATTTTTATGGTATACATATATTTAATGTGCTTCTGTTTTGTGCCTTGTGGTGTATTATTAGTTGGCTTGGGTATGGTTTTGTGCATGATTTTAAAGTTAAAATATTAATATTTTAAGGAAACATTTTACAATTTTAATACAGTTTATTATAAACAAAATTGTTGAGCAATTTTGTGCCAAGGACTTTTCATCTTACTACAAATATATAACAAAAATATTTAGATAAGGATTCAACTTTTGGGACTGTTAGTGTTAGTTTGAAACATTCTTTAAAGATATTTTTATAATGTGTATTTTAATTCTTTGACTTAAAATATAGGATAGTATTTAAGGATAATTAATATTTTTCATACTTAAATTATGAATAACTCAACATTTTTATGACTCGACATATTTTTAAATCTACACTTTTAATTATGACAACTTGAATTTATCAATCATACATAGTTTAGACGAAAAAGAGATTAAACTCTCTCTTTACATCTGTATTGGTAATATTATTTACATAAAACTTTCAGTTTATTTTGGTATTGTTTTAATAGTGTTAAAGATATACAAGAAATGTGAAGACAATATAAAAAAAAGTAAAGTGCAAAACACATTTTCATACATTTATCATTATATACAATGGGCAGCTAGTAATTTCTCTATCAAGCAAATGGTACTAAGCTTGTGAAACTAGATGACGCTAAGGTCGCTCGATCGGGAAGCAAATAAGCACAATCAATAATACTGCCAATGTAAATATATTTTAAACCTTTTTAATTTTGACTAAAACAATATTGACAAAAAATATCTATAATTATTATGGACATTTTTTTTTTAGTGTTTGGCATCAGATCATAAAATTCAACAAGTAAAAAAAAATCAAAACCGCCAAGATTGCGCGGAAAAATTGGAATTTAGAACTTGTACAACATTGAACCCCTTAAAGTATGCTTTATGGTTGATAGGTAACTTTTGCATGACCATCTACTTATTCAAAAATCATGAAACATTAACATATTTTACATTCTCAAAGTTTCTCTTTACAAAAATAAAAATGATAATTATACTTGTTACAAGATTTCTTGACGATTGACAAATATATCTAACAAATCATGTTTAAATTACAATAACTATAAAAATTACAAGATGGAAGGTAAATTATAGTATTATTTATGGAACAACTCGAAAGACGAGTTAATTAAGATCTGAGTGAATTTCTCATCACAAGACTCTGAATTCTGTTTTTTTTAATTGATCTATATTTTTAGTCACCTAGTGGACTATTTTTTTTTTTTTTTTTTTTTTTTTTTTTTTTTTTTTATTAGTATTTGCAATCAGCCCTAGGGCTATGAGCAAATATGTTCCGTGATATTGTCATGGAGAGTGGCTTCCCATTAGAAGCATCAACTCATTTGCTACACAGAGCTACTGCCGGTCTTCTAGCTCTAGGATATGATGACGTTTTAGTCGTCTCAAATACTGGTCCATAGTGAGTTGGCGAGCGAGCTCGTTGGGGTGATGTGATAATCGCTCTTTGTATTTGGCTGCTAGGCTCCGAATTTCCTCTCTGACCGTTCTCATTTCAAGGTGTTGGTGTACTTCAGTGTTCGTTATATACCATGGTACTTTTGAAATTGTTCTGAGGATCTTGTTCTGTTGTCGCTGAAGTATGTTTATATTGGAGTCGCTTGCGCTGCCCCACAGTTGCAGGCCGTATATCCAAATGGGCTTAAGAATTACTTTGTATATAAGGAGTTTGTTGTCCAGAGAGAGTCTCGAGTTCCTTCCTAGCATCCAGTACAAGCTGTTGAACTTTAGCTTAAGCTCTTGCTTTTTACATTTGATGTGGTGCTTCCAGGTTAATCTGCGATCAATGTGTAGGCCAAGATATTTAACATGGTCACTGTGAGGTAGTGTACATTGACCTAGTTTTACAGGTGGGCAGTCTCCTTTTCTAAGAGTGAATGTGATCTGTGCAGACTTTGCAGCACTAGCCTTTATTTTCCACTTTTGTAGCCATTCATTTACTTTGTCAAGGGCCTTCTGCAGGTGCTTTGATGCTTGTTAGTGGACTATTTATAGATTTTTTTTAATTATTGCTATGTTAATAAAAAATACCTTAGGTAATATTTTACTGCCATTTATTGAAGTAAGATTTAAATAATTTCTAAAACTTTTCATTATGTTTTAAGAAACTTCTGAAATCATCATCTTCCCTACGTATGCATAAACATTGAGAAAAATATTAACATCTGATGATCCCCTAGTAATTTCTTCAACTTTATAGAAAGTAAAACTTCTTGAGGTCATTTAATATTTTCATTCTACTATTTTACTACAAAAAGAAAATGCTTGATATGATTAAAAATTGTGAAATTAAAACATGAATTTATCATATTAATTTAACTATGAAATGAAAATTCCAATTGTAAATTTTGTTTACAATGCCTAATATTGCATCCTAAGCTTTATATATGTTGTATATTTCTGTTAAATCTGTTTTGTTTCGCGTTATAAGTAATTAAAATAGTGAGACAAAAAATATACAGGCATATATGTACAACATTAATGGATAAGGCAGTAAGTGTTTATTAAGATCTCATTAAACTATATGAAAGTTTTAAAAAAGTATTTCTGAAAATGATTTTAATTCTATTAAAAACAAAATTGAATTAACCCGGTTGAATAAATGGTCTACTTTATAGTTACATCACATCATGTCTTTGTGATTCACAAGAACAAGCTAAAAAGCTGGCAAATATACACATAATTATCAAAGTGCAGCATTGCTTAATTGTAAATTATTCAATTAATGTAATTAACTACCCTAAGAGTTGCTGTCGACATTTCTTTATTCGTAATGTAATATTATCTTTAGCTTTAGTTTTTAATTCATAAGGTTTTTAATATTCTTAAAGTCTTATGGTACACATGTTTTTTATGCTCATAGGAATATGATGTCACCCATATGGTTTAAAAAGATATTTTTAGTATTTATATCTTTTGATATTGTTTTAAATAGTTTCGAGATGATGTGTTGATTGTTGACACAATTAACGTGATTTAAAATGTCAAAATAAATGGCGTTAATAAGCTGCCAAAAGAAAGTTATGGGTGGATTCATACTTGAGCTCAGCATTTAAAGTATTTACTAATCTAATAAAGCTATGATTACCGAGTAAATGTACTTTTTTACAGTCAACATCGTTTTAAAATGTATTTCTGTCTGTCCATCAAGTTAAAAAACTCATTGCTAATATTTTATTCTATAATATTATTATTCTATAATTTTACGACACTTATGGAAGTGCGCTAAATGTTTAAAATGCACTCTAAAGAAATAGTAAAAAGAAAATTCAATCTTCGCATTTTTGAGTCCACTCGTAATGTAATTGTTTTTAAGAAAGCATTTATTCTATTTTTGATTACATATTAATTTTACGTACTTTAAGTACATATTTTTAAGAAACATTATGTTTTGCATGTTTTAATATACTAATATGATTAACATGTGCTTTTATTTCTAATACCTGGGATTGTGTGCATGCTTCTCTATAACATTGCATGTTTTGTGTTGGGTGGTGGAATGCTTTTAACACATTTAATTAAAATGCAATGTTCTTCGCTTTTGGCGTGAAAACGATCGCGTGTTTACATCGAAGTTATTTTTGAATTATAATGAATTATCTCTGTCATTATAATTCCGCCAACCCGCACCAGGCCAGCGTGGTGGACTCAGGCCTAAAACCCTATGAGTTATAGAGGAGGCCCGTGCCCAGCAGTGGTACGTATATGGGCTGATGATGATGATCTCATTCATCCCGATAACGCCCTATGGATTGTCAAGCCGAAGTGGCAATGGGCAGGGCTCTTAGCTCGTATGACTGACGGCCGGTGGGGCAAAAAGATAGTCGAGTGGAGGCCACGTACTGGCAAGCGCAGTATTCGACGTTCGCCCACAAGATGGACCGACGATCTCAATAAGATCAGAGAAGATGGATGCAGGCCATTTCATATAGAGCGCTCTAGAAGTATGATGGAGGCTGATGTCCAGCAATGGACGTGTTTCGGGTGATGATGATGATGCTCTTGGCGGTGAGGCTTAAACATCGTTAAGCAACCTAAACGCCCATCCTCATTTTTAGAAGAGGTCCACGCCCAGTAGTATGGCATATAATGGTTATATAAAGATATAAGCTTTTTAGTGTTTTGCATAATAAGTATATATACTACTCTATAGATATGTATGTACTCGAAGATATGGTCTTAAATTTAGTCTTATTCAACAATCTATTTCAGCGCCATCTAGCGGATGTATGTGGACTTAATTATTATAACCAAAATCTATTTTGAAAACTAAAAATGGACTACGAACAACGTTGTTTATTTATATCATTTCATTAAATACTAACAATTCTCAAATATTTAGGTTCATTGTTTAATTTCAGCAATATATAGAACGGACATTACGCCAAATATTTTCTATTTTTAGTCCGTCTCGACGCGGATCGGGAACGTTTACTGTTGTTAGTTTAATGTTATAAGTAGCACGCGCGCGGATTTTGTTAATTACCTGATTAGTTTTGAATTATAATGGCGCCATACGATTGGCCTATTGATACCGTGAATTTGCCGGTAATGCGCATTGTTACGCCTCGTGATGTTTACATGTGCGGCATTTATGGCATGTGAGTAATGATTTCTACGATTAATGAATGAAAATCCGTGCATATTTTGCTACGTGCCGTGCTTTTCATTTTAAATATGTCGTTCTATAGTTGGCTAGTAATTTTCAAGTGGTGTATTTATAGAACAGTTCGAAAATAATATAATTGAAAATGTGTTTACGTGCATGTTTACGCACAAAGCGGGATACATTTGAAGACTATTATAAGATAATCGTAGTCTTTACTCAAAAATCTTTCTGGTAATTTTAATACACCAACGAATAATTATGCTAGAAGGTATTCTTACAACCTGGGAAGGAGGGAAGGTTTTTGATTTGTTCATTGACAAATTTGAATGTGAATGTACTTTATTAAAAAAAATATAGAATGTATTGGATGGCACGGCTGGAAGAACTGTTAATAGATTTCATAATTTATTTATTTTGTAAATGGATTCATTGAAAGTAGAAAATAATATATTTAAAAATATATATTTAACAAGCTTTGTAAACTATACTTCCATTTCTTATCAAACGTCAAAGTCAGTTCAATGTCAAAATTGTCAATTTCCAATCCATACTGTTTTTCGCATCAAAAAATAAACAAAAAATATTTGGTTATGACTTAAAAAATTCTCGTTAAAAACAATAAAAATGAGTAAAGCAAGTCTGTCGAAAACCGATAGTTGTTCTGGTGTCAACGAAGATGACGAAAGTACGACTCCCGATTTTATTTACGGAGGTCCTTTTATAAAAATTGAAAAACCTAAACCATTCCTCGACACAGCCACACCGATTAACTTAGAACTCCAAGGGACGTTCAAAAAGTACGTATGTTTTATTTTATTTACTTATCCGTGCATAGAAAGCGGTATAAACGACCAAATTTGTAATATGTTTTGTGTATTATTTGCTATTTTTAATCATATATTACTTTCTACGGTAAAAGGATTCGCATACAAGTTTTGTCACGTAATATTGAATTATTTGTCAGGCGATGAATTACTATACTAAGATATAACTTATAATTTAAAAATTCTTATAAGTTTCTTGAATGTTTTAAAATATAATGTTTCTAATAAAACAATTAAAATATTACTCAAACAAAATTACTATATTGATGAATAAATGAATGCCTACTGCACGAAAAATATTGGCCCGAGATTGTAATATTAAAATTTTATTACTATAGTCTAAAGAATTTAACTTTCATGGTTGAAATTATACCTTAGACAATGATTGATATTCAACTGGTTTTGAACACTACTTATACTTTAGGATAAACCTATCACCATAGGAACACTTTATTTAGATGGTGGGTACATCTTCTATTCTATTATATAAAAAATTAGGTTCAGTAGTTTCGGAGATAAGGGGGGGGAATGGTCAATTTTCATCTATTTTCTTGAATAACATTGAAACTATTTATTTTAAAATTACAAAAAAAAAAAAATAAGATCTTCACAACAAGACCTTCCATTAGCACTTTTTTTCCATCTTCCTCCCAAAAATGACCTCCCATATACAGATTTCATCTATTCACATCACACCTCTGCGTTGGGGTAACAGATATGTGTACCAAATTCCAACTTAAATGATGAAGCTACCAGTATATTTAACACATTTCTCATTATTTTCTATAATTCAGCAGTAATATTTTAAAACTTAAAAAAAAAAAAAAAAAATGAATTTAGGACTGCTTCCAGGTCTCACAACAAAACTATGCACTATGTGATCTAGAATTTGGGTTGGGCAAAGTGTTATTAGATTTTTCTGTTAGGAAATTCTCAGTAGCACTCAGACTGAAAATGTGCCTGAAAAACGGCTATAGGATTGCCCCCCATTTTGTGTGACTGACATATATCTGGCAAAATGTGGATGCGAAAATTCACCTTTGCCTACCTCTTTGGGGGATACAAGTGTGAAGTTATGTAAGTAGGTTTATGTTGGTTTATTGTTATACAAATACTTTTTCTTAAACAAAAGATAAGTGATTGTATATTTTTCTCTTATCACTGTGTCCGTAATTAATTTATGATCTATACTTCTACATCTTAATAATAGTTGTTATGACAGGTAACAAATGGTTTTAACATATACATACAAATCGTCCCTTAAGCGTTTTTGCTCTCCTGAAAAGTTGCCATTTTTGACTTCGGCTGTGTTAGAACTTAAGGGATGATATGTATGTTGACAGCCCCGTGGTGCAGTGGCTAGACACCAGCGAGGCCGCGGGTTCGATACTTCGATCCCCGCACCGAGACAAATGTTTGTGTGATCCACAAATATTTGTTTCGGGTCTGGGTGTTTGTGAGACCGAAAAGTCTCTCGTAGTTTCTGATACCCACAACACAAGACTCGTATCTTAATGTGGGGTCAGAACTATGTATGTGACTGTTGGGTGTATTTATTTATTTATTATTTATTTATATGCCATTAATTTTGATAAATGCTGTGCTCACTATTAAATAACTACCTACTATGGTAACTTTACTATGGTGGTATAAAATCCTATCCTTGTGTAGAGGCAAAAATTACCATCATTCTAAGATTTATATTTAAGAAAACATTGAATGGACCCTCAATCTTAGCCAATACAAAATTTTAATTTTGCTAACTAGATACTATTTCTTCTATTATGATATAGCTATATATGTTTTTCTGGAGAACTAGATTACAAATGTATTTTTATGTAAATTTTATTATTGTTTTATCAGTGAAAAATAATGTAAATTTCCTCAAACATTTATTAGACATCTGTAATAACATAGTTGTACCATTACTATTTGAATTATAATTTTGGGAATAATCAATTATTAAAATATTTATGAAATGTATAAATGGGACTTGTTAAGGAATCATTACTGTAATTTCAGCATCTCTCTCAGAGCCCGGATAGCTCAGTCGGTAGAGCATTGGACTTTTAATCCAAGGGTCCAGGGTTCAAGTCCCTGTTCGGGCGGCATAACTTTTTGCTTTTTTAATTTTTATTTTAGATCTTATTAAGGTATAAATAATATTATTTTTAAAGTAAATAGTTTGTATTAAATTTATTACAATAAGAATTGACGAAGAAATTACATTTTAATAATTGTTTTAATATTTTCTCGTTAGATGGCATTGTTGTAGCAATGTAGTTAAACTTCTTTGGTAAAATGTATAGATGGCGCTGTTTAGACTCTTGTTGCTTTTTAGTTTTTACGACACTGGAAAGTGTGTTTGTTTTTAAGAAATCGCTTGTGTATGTATGTATATAAAAACAAATTGCCCGACATAACTATCGTATTTTTTGGCGCAATTTGCAAATCGCCACGATTACTTGCATATGCTGGTAAAAAGGTTTTACCATCGCTCTGAAACGATCGAATTAAAAATTGTGACTATCCCACCACACATCCATCACTGCAGCTCCTGTACTCCAGGATCGACAGTACAGAAATGACACCGAGCAGTAAAGCTCAGCGAGTCTCTATGGGGACCTAAATTGCCTTTCATCATTATCATCATCATCGTCATCAGCATCATCAGCCTACATAAGTCGCACTGCTGGGTATGAGCCTCATTTACAACTGAGAGGGTTTAGGCCTTAGTCCACCACGCTGGCCTAGTGCGGGTTGACGGACTACACACCTAAGAAATTCCTAAGAACTTTTAGGAGTGCAGATTTCATCACAATGTTGTCCGCCAACCCGTATCACGTACTTTAACGATGAAGGAAAACATCGTGATGAAACCTGCACACCTAAAAGTTCTTAGGAATTTCTTAGGTGTGTATTCCGCCAACCTGCACAAGGCCAGCGTGGTAGAATAAGGCCTATACCCTCTCAGTTATGGAGGCCCGTGCCCAGCAGTGGTACGTATATGGGCTGATGATGAATCATGTCGATTGGTAACCGTTTATATCCGTTCGATATCTGGGAAGCAATATATTGTCTTTTGACTCGATTCTGGACTCATAAGTGTGTTCCGTGGGATATTTAGATACTGACTTCTATATCGGGCAAGGTATTATTAGGGTATTTAAATTTGGAAATTCTCAGTAGCAGCACGGAGTCTGAAATTATGTCCGAAAAACTGCAATAGGCTCGCCCCCTATTCCGTGGGATTTAACAGTCAATTATTGCAAAGTAGGTGCAAAAGTCAACCTCTGCCTACTCTTCGATCATACAGGCGCGAGTATGTCGTTTTTGTAATACAAGTATTATTTTTGTTGCAGGAGTTTTGCATACTATTCGTTAAAAGAGAGAATTCCTGTTATTCTAACCAAAATCATAGACTACTGCTCAAGGGAAGGGTCCAAGATTAAATCTGCATATTCTGCGGTAAGCACGCAAAAAAATCATGTTTTTTGTTTGTATAGTTCATTTCATTATCATAAGTATTTATTTACAAAAGAAAAAAAATAAAAAAAATATTGTTATAATGATTGCCTCATTGGCATGTGGCTTTTGTGCGGGTTCGATTCCCACTTCCGGTGCCATGGCGTGTTTTTTTCAGGAGTGTTTAGTAACAGCACTAAGTATATAAATGTGCCCGAATAACTAATAGATTCGTCACTATTCACGACGAAACGTTGTTCTAAAAATATATCTCTGCCCACCACTTTTTTTATTCTTTTTCATCATCATCATCACCAGCCCATATACGTCCCACTGCTGGGCACGGGCCTTCTCTACAACTGACAGGGTTGAGGCCTTAGTCCACCACGCTGGCCTAGTGCGGGTTGGCGGATTACACACCTAAGAAATTCCTAAGAACTTTTAGGTGTGCAGGTTTCATAACGACGTTTTCCTTCACCGTTAAAGTACGTGATAATTCATTGTGAATACACACATAACTTCGAAAAGTCAGAGGTGTGTCTAGATTCTCGACCGCGTGCCTAAGCCTCGAGGCCATCACGACTTACTTTTTTTATTCAATTAGTACGATTAGCTACACCAATTACACTAATCGATGAGAAACTAAACAATATAATAGTCATAAAAATAACGAAAACAAAGAAAAAATAACATTGATGATTCCTCTGGTATTGTTGGTGTCCATGGGCGGTGTTGACCACTTAACATCAGGTGGCTCACTAGCTCGTTTGCCTCCTTTCCCATAAAAAAAAAAAAAAAAAAATTGCGAAAGAAGAGAAAATTAACATTATATAAAATTATAGTACGATCAACAAAATATACCATCTATAAAATACAACGAATGAATGTCTGTATGTCTTTTTATTACGTTTCAGAGCGACGAAGACGTCAGATCGTACATACAATACGTAACAAAGTTGAAGAATGATTTGATGACAAACAAGAAGTTCGATCTACTAAAAGCGGACACTGCCGAGGCGAAGTTATGGAACCAGTGGATAGAGGGCGCTGACAGCCAATACTATTTCACCCAGGTGTGGGTGTTCACGGAGTGTTATATGTACAGGAGGCTCAGAGAAGGATGCGAGCTTAGGTGAGGATTTAATTTTGTTTGTCTATGGTCGTGATTTCGTCTGTGTGGGTAGTATTAGATTTAGAATATATATTATTTTATTCTGGCACGGCAAAGTGACTCCACTGTACCTGATGGTAAGCACAGTGGAGTCCAAAAAAATAATACCGACCGGCGAGAAACGATATGGTCACCCGCGGGCGATACAATCATGCCGGCCTGCACAAATGCTTCTTCACGCTTCGCTTAAAGGATCCAGGATCATAGGAAGGAGGGAACACGTGAGCCGGCAAACCATTCCACAGCTTGATGGTGCGGCAAAAGTATAAAATAGAGAATATATAGAAATACAAAATTTGTAGGTGAAATTGATATTTTTTGAAGGTTAAAAGTAGTCTTTAGTATCCCGTCTATCTGTGCAACAAAATATATCAATTTAGATTCAAATGACTCACTTTAGCATATATTCATTTAGATCACCTAGCTTTGGTTATCCGCTTTTATAACACAAAACCGTTTAACTGTCAAAAATTTAATTTGTAAATATAATTTGGACATCCATCTCGTCAGTGTATTGTCTAATTGGTATTTTGGAGCCCTATCCCACAACACACCCGCCACTGTAACTCCTGTGCTCCAGGATCAACAGCACGCACAGTATTGACATCGAGCACTGAAGCTCAGCGAATCTAAGGGAATCTAACTTGTCATGACCCAGTAACGAAGTTAATCAGAAAAAAGATATAAAGGAGGAGATGGAAAACAAAGAGTTGTCCACTTCCCTAAACAGCAAAGCGGGAGCCAAAATATTGAACTATGAGGTTCCACCCTCACATAAAAAATTCATACTCAAATTGGTATTTTTGGGAATATACCATTTTTTAGGGTAGATAGTATCTTAAAAGTCTCCAGGGTTCCTTTATCTATACGAGTATATACAATCGTGAAAGGTTAGCCAAATATCCAAACTTCCGCATTTCAATATAAGTTAGGTTTTATCTCATCATCAGCCCATAAACGTCGCACTGCTGGGCACGGGTCGCCTCTACGGCTGAGAGGGTTTAAGCTTAGTCTACCACGCTGGCCTAGAGCGGGTTGGCGAACTACACACGTAAGAAATTCCTAAAAACTTGTAGGTGTGCAGGTTTCCTCACGATGTTTTCCTTCACCGTTAAAGTACGTGGTATCTCTTTGTGAATACACACATAACTTCGAAAAGTCAGAGGTGTGTCTTGGGTTTGTTTGATTCTCGATCGCGCTAAACCTAAATCTCAAGGTCATCACTACTATCGCTCTATTTATGTGTGGTTATAGCAAAGGTCTGCAGAACTTCGACCCGTTTGAGGAGCAGAAGCGCAGCTCGTTCGCGGACAGCGTGGAGCTGATGTGCACGGTGGCCGACAGACTCGCCGACATGCTCGCCACCAGCGACAGCGACTCACGGAAGTCTAACTTCATCACCTTACTCAAGGTAAGTCGTTTTCGCGTATTTAAGTCCTACTGCTGGACGTTGGGTCTTAAGTAGATCACATTGGTCCAGCCAATATTAAACGAGATGCAATTTTATTAGTTGATCAAACAATGTATGTGCAAATAAATGAAACACTTGTCGCTAGATGGCGCTTTTATCAATTCGTATACTTTGAGGTTGAATAAATTTATTTGTTAAGTCTCACAAGAACATAGTTCTACAGGTTGTATTCAGACCGTGATCGGAAACTAAGGCAGATAATAGCTGCGGCGATTACAAATACAGTGACATTAAAAAAAATACGTTTTCCTTACAACCACATCCATTTAATATCTTAGGAAAGCGCCAAATTTTTTTTTGTCGGGATTTTTTTTGACGCCAATAGGGTTGTAATCACCGTGGCTATTACCTGCCTTAGTTTCCGACCACAGTCTCAATACACCCTGTATGTATAGTGAATTTATATAGGATAGTTTTGGATGATGATTTACTGATGTTATGATTCTCATTTCAGATATGTCTATGGGCGAACAAATGCGACCTCTCGTTGTCTATGGGCGAGAAGGTGTCGCTCAGTAAGGGCAGTGGGGGGGAGGCGACTCCCACGAGCGGACAGAAAGACGCACCCACACAGCCGCCGCCTGTAGATCCGTTTCAAATGATTGTCGACTTTAAAGATAAGGTAATAAGGTTCCATTTTATTTAACTGTGAAATTCATTTTTGGGGGCATGGTATTACTGTTATGGAAGTGCTAAGTTCGATTTCAACGCCGAGAATATAATAAGAGAATACAATAAGACTATATTATTGTAGTTTACAGCAAATTCTCCATAACATGGAGTTTAGAATTGTACACGAAAAATCGTAATGGATTTACACACCAATTTTTCCGACCCGGGATTTGAACGCCGGGACTGACGCTCCACACTTACCCCTCTGAACCTTCGAGACAGTGTGTATGATGATAAAAATGACAATGAAAGTGTGTTATTATGTTGACAGATTCTAGTGGACGATTCCAGTAAAGCAGTTGATCAAGTTATCGCGAAAGCGGACGCCATGGCAAAGGCTATTGAAGGGGTAAGAATAGTTTTGCCCAATTTCTGTATAAAAAGGCGCCAAATACTCCTCTACTATTGAGAGCTTAATGAATAAATAATAAATACACCCAACAGTCACATACATAGTTCTGACCCCACACTAGGATACGAGTCTTGAGTCGTGGATATCAGAAACTACGAGACTTTTCGCTCTCACAAACACCCAGACCTGAATAAATGTTTGCGGATCACAAAAACATTTGTCTCAGTGCGGGGATCGAACCCGCAGCTTCTCGTTTCGCAAGCTGGTGTCTAGTCAACTGCGCCACGGACGCTGCATAAATATCCGATATGCTCCTATTCGTCCCAAACATGCTATTTTACTTTACCAGTTTTCGATATTTTCATTTTTTAACAAACACGATTTCGTCTATTTTTTTTTTTTTGGGACTTACTTTCCTATATTGTATAAATATCGAGGCTAAGGATGTATGTAGTTTTAAAACAGCGGGTTTAGTCCACCCATTAACTTGTATTTGAATCCCACAAAAATCCCAAATGTAGGTGTTTAGCAGTTTCATCATCATGATCATCAGCCTATATACGTCCCACTGCTAGGCACGGGTCTCCTCTACATCTGACAGGGTTTAGGCCTTAGTCCACCTCGCTGGCCTAGTGCGGGTTGGCGGACTACACACCTAAGAAATTCCTAAGAACTTTATGTGTGCAGGTTTCATCACGATGTTTTCCTTCACCGTTAAAGTACGTTATTTGTGTAGTGTTTAGCAGTTTAATGCCTTTAAATAACCCACAATCACCCACTTCCAGAATACCACGTTCAAGTTTCAATGCAGTTGTCACAGACTGGCTGCGTTAGCTGGCGTGCCTATATGCAAGGAAGAGGTCTATAATATGACAATTATGGAATATACCTATGGAGGTACTTCCATAGAAGCCCAAAAGCTCAGGTTGCCTTACAAAATCCCAAATAATAACCTTTAAGCTTTAAATCTTTATTAAAAAAAACAATTTGACACATATATGAGAATATCCTGACCCCACAATAAACAATAAAACTAGACATTACACAATTAACGTGTAACGCTTTTGGGCTTCTATGGAAGTACCGCCACTGAAATAGACTTGTGCCAATCCCACGTAGTTGTGGGATAGTAGTAAATACTTTGTAGCACAATCAGATGTATAAAATAGTTGTTTTAAAAATTATGAGTTGAGTAGTAATTTTCGTAGGGTAGTTTTAGAGTTTAAATGAGATTAGTTTAATAATAATTTGAACATAATATTTCAATTTTACGTGCTTGTAACAGTATTATACTTTGGTAAAAATAATTGAAGGACGCCAAAATAATTCAACTGCATTATAATGTCGGCACGTGATCGCAGCCCCCCGCGAAGGGCAGTGTGTCGGGGTCGCAGAAGGGCACCCCCTCCGCCTCCCCCCCACCAGAGACTGAGGAGGGGGAGGAGAAGAAGGTACCCTGCCCCACCAAGATGACGATACCGCAGGCTGTTATATTCGGTAAGTACTTTTTCAGATTCATCATGCACACAAATTTTATAATTAGTCTTCATCATCAGCCCATCTTGGTCCCACTTCTGGGCTCCTACAACTGAGAGGCCAGTAATTCCCAAAGTGGTCCAGATGACCCCTCAGGGGTCCACGAGAGACTCGACGGGGGTCTACGTTCGGCGTAACAAAAAATACATACATACATACATACATACATAAACTCACGCCTGTATTCCCCGAAGGGGTAGGCAGAGGTGCATTCCTGCACCCACATTTCCCCAGGTATGTATCAGTCCCACGTAATAGGGGGCGAGCCTATTGCCGTTTTTCGGGCACATTTCCAGACTCCGTGCTGTTACCGAGAATTTCCTAATGGAAAAACCCAATAACACTTTGCCCGACCCGGGAATCGAACCCAGGACCTCTAGATCGCACGGCACATACTTGTACCGCGAGACCACGAGGCACTCAGTAACAAAAAATAGGGGTCCACAGTCGTAAGCGGGGTTCCATGAAAATTTAATTTGGTTTGGAAGTACTATTCGTTTGACTTCTCCTATAACTAAAACTTGTATATTCTATAATCAGTTGAACGCGTCTTATTTTATTTTTTTAGATTTGGAAATAGGTAGTAATGTAGCCGCAGGGGAACCACCAGGTCCATAAAAAAATTAAAAGTGGTCTGTGAAACAAAAGAGTTTGGGAACCTCTGGTTTAAGCTTTAGTCCACCACGCTGGCCTAGTGCGGGTTGGCGGACTACACACCTAAGAAATTCCTGAGAACTTTTAGGTATGCAGGTTTCATCACGATGTTTTCCTTCACCATTAAAGTAGGTGATAATTCATTTTGAATACACACATAACTTCGAAAAGCCAGAGGTGTGTGCCTGGGGTTTGAATCCGCGACCGCCGAGATGATGAAGCAGTGATGGCCTGGAGGTTTAGGTGCGCGGTCAAGAAAGACAATTTGTTTGGTCAATAATCCCTTTTCACATTTGCAGACATAGTGTGTGACAACGCCGGCTACGAGCTTTTCGCTGACCTGTGTCTGGCACATTTCCTAATCTCGCAGAAAATTGTTCAAAAAGTGAGTACGCATTTTTTAAGATACCAGTATTACCAGCAAGCGCAGCGTTGGACGTCCACCCACAAGGTGGACTGATGCAGTGAAATGAAATGAAATGAAATTGCTTTATTTTGTCACGTAGGCAATCAAATAGCACTTATGACAAGTCAATACAGAAAAGAAAAATCTCTTATTATTACATTATAATTCAAGTATGGTTCATTTTATATAATTCGTACAAAAATATTTACGGTTTTTTATAATTTTTTTTAGTTTTAATCAGGAAATACATAATATCTTATTATTATTATTTTAAAGTAAATAACGAGATGGCCCTTGTGTATTTCCGAAACGTCACGTATTACTTTAATGCAGTGGCGACACTACCACAGAAGCCCAAAAGCGTTACATGTTGATTTGTAATGTCTAGTTTATAATTGTTTATCGTGAGGTCAGGATATTCTCATTCATATGTCAAATTGCTTTTGTTAAAGATTTAATGCTTAAAGATATTATTCAAAATTTGTAAAGCAAGCTGGGCTTTTGGGCTTCTATGAAAGTACCGCCACTGATGATCTCTGGAGGATGGCGGGAAGACGCTGGATGCAGGCTGCTTACGACAGAGCGATTTGAAAGTCTTTGGCGGAGGCCTATGTCCAGCAGTGGATGTCTTTCGGCTGATGATGATGATAATACCAGTATTCCCGATGGGGTGGGTAGAGCTGGAGCCGTTTTCCGGGCACATTTTCAAACCAAGTTTTTATACCTAGCAACAATTTCCCCGATCCAGAAGTCGGCCTAGGGATCTACCAATCAACCAGTACCAGTATTCAAAAATCAATAATTATCTATTTATTTTTAAATGTAAAATAATCATAGGTATAAATGTATATTTTCAGGTGAGATTTCACGTGAAGAAGTACCCGTGGTTCGTGTCTGACGTCACGCCGAGGGATTTCAAGTAAGTCTTTAAAACCAACTATTTTTTCCAATAAACTTGCAAAATGGTTACACAGGGACTTACAAAATTCGATTCAAATGTATACAAGACTTTAACAGTGCCTATATGTTTCGTGGTAGAAGAGCCTAGTGACAACTTGCCTGATTCAGAAATCGACCTAGGAACCTACCAATCAACAAGTACCAGTATTCAAAAATCAATAATCGGTGATGATGATGATATGTTAATATAATTAATGTATTTTTTATATAATTAATTACAGGTTTGTGGTAGATTCGTGCTCTAAGGCTAGTTTCAACAGACAATTACCAGCAGAGCCTAAACCTGGTAAGTGTGCGCACGCACGTAGTATCTATCATTCACAAACTCAACTCAACCATTCACTCACTCATCAGTAATGCACTCACTCAGTCACTCATATACTCAGACGCAGTATATATATTCATTCAGTGTCTTACACGCTCATACGTCTGTTCTTTCATTCACTCACTCTTCCCACACAATCGACATTTTGTAAAATGATTTATTGCAATTCGTGGCTATGTACTAATATATATTTTCATATATGTATATGTTAGTTTTTAAGGTTATCTTGTTAAGTTGCCTGAAATGCGATAAATAAAAAATAATTAAAAAATACTACTGTCAATTAGTTAAACAATTACTTGTTGTGATTTGCAGAGCCGGCGGAGGGCGAAGCGCCCCCCGAGCCGGAGCCCCCCAAGTTCCTCACGTCCGACAAACTCAAGGAGATCGGGGACCAGTGGGCCAAGTATGTGGCTGATGGCACTTTTATTGTACTGGTCAGTGGTTTTTATTTTATTTTTCTCCTCATAGGGTTAGACAGAGGTGGTCAATTGTGATTAAATCCTCATATAGTGCTTTATTTACGTTTTTCGTTCAAAGCTACAGTGTCTTGAAGACGTATGGTCATTTACTAACAAATAACTAGTGGAAAAAGCAAGTATCTCATTATAGTGTGGAGCATCATCAGCATAGTCGATGAACTCGAACTATGCCAAAATGTTGTATATAAGGCAATAAAGGTTTTACATGCACTGAGTCATCTATTAGCACGCATCAAGACCGGTCGTTTCATTTACGTCGCTGCTCTTACCCTACTTACGCAACAATACACGTGTATCACAGGTTCACGTACATCGGTGACTCCAACGTGAACAGATACACTTACAATAGGAATTACTTTTTCTTTGGTGTACTTATAGTTATTTTATTTCAATTTAAACAAAAAGTTTTTTTTGTGCTTACTCTGTCAAAGTCAAAGTCAAATTATCTTTATTCAAATAGACTTTTACAAGTTCTTTTGAATCGTCAATTTTACACTTTTTAATATTTTTTTAAACTATTACCGCTTCGAAACGTGTTATAGCTAGTCTGCACTAGACTTTTTTGGTTTAACCATGTAATGTAATGTATGTAACCCATTTACGACCAATTTCTGTAAACATAGGCCATTGCCAAGCTTAGCTTAATGCAAGGTGGCGAATCTGCTTGATCTTATTTCAACACTAGTAAATTTAAAGCAGTGATGGCCTCGAGGTTTAGGCGCGTGGTCGAGAATCGCGGCGGTCGCGGCTTCAAAGCCCAGGCACACACCTCTGACTTTTCGGAGTTATGTGTGTATTCACAATGAATTATCACTTGCTTTAACGGTGAAGGAAAACATCGTGATGAAACCTGCACACCTAAAAAGTTTTTAGGAATTTCTTAGGTGTGTAGTCCGCCAACCCGCACTAGGCCAGCGTGGTGGACTAAGGTCTAAACCCTCTTAGTTGTAGGTGAGGCCCGTGCCCAGCAGTGGGGGGTATATGGGCTGATGATGAATGAAATTTTAGATGCATTATGTCTAATGGAAACTTGTAAATGGTGTAAAACTAAAAAAAAAAAAAAAAACCTCTCCCAACCCGGGAATCGAACTCGACATCGAGTCTAACACTCAAACATCAACACTAACAAGACAATTTCCCAATATTTATGTATATTAATGTGTTTCAGAGCGATGACTACTGGACGTACCCGCACGTGTACAGGGACATGAAGAAGTATGACTACAACATGTACCGGAAACTGCAGTACGCCACCGCGATACTGTTCAAGGGAGACCTCAACTACCGCAAGCTGATATGCGAGAAGAACGTCAACCCCACCGTGGGATTCGAGGCTGCTTTACAAGGTACTCGCGTATTTCAATCCCACATACACTTTGCTTTAGCGCCATCTGTTGATGAATTGTGTTGAACACCAGCGTTAACACAGAAATATATTATTTAGACTAGCTGTGGGGCCCTGCTTCACCCGGCAAAAATTTGTATTTAGCCACATTTCCTGACCCCCTGTTGGTACTGAGAATTTACTAATGGAAAATCCAACAACACTGCCCGAACTGGGAATCGAACCCGAAACAACTAGATCGCAAGGCAGATACTTGTGCCGCGAGACCACGAGGCAGTTAGTTCCCGTACAAATAAAAAATAAATACACCCAACAGTCACATACATGTTAGATATTAATATTTCATTTACCATTTAGTTACAGTGTTATACCATTTCCTATGCAAGTAATGTAACACATTCCTTTTATCAAACATTATTGACATCTTCTAAGCGAACTCACATAATTTATGATTGTTTTTGTCACCAGCACACCTTTTTTTCGTGTAGAAAGTAGTAATTAGTAAATTGTTAGTATATTAAGGAAAGCATTTGTGGAACACGACACACTTGTCTTCAGGTTTAGTCATAGTTGAGTTAATTCTGTCAGTTAATTCATAGAGTACAATTAAGTGTATAAATAAAGTGATTGTAAAAGTCATAAAAGTAGAATAAAACCACAATGTAACGCTGAGGGAGTATCTTGCCGCTTCTTCTTCACAGCGATAATATGTAGCGAAGCGGAATTAGAAAATAAAAGTCTATTTTCGAAATAATGTTGTGTGATTTCTAATATACATAGTTCTGACCCCACACTAACATACGAGTCTTGTGTCGTGTATCAGTAATTACGAGAGACTTTTCGCTCTCACAAACACCCGAATCAAATACTAGTGGATCACACAAACATTTGTCTCAGTGCGGGGATTGAATTCGTAGCCGCCCGTTTCGCAAGCTGGTGCCTAACCAATTGCGCCACGGGGCTGTCGATGTAACAGTTTGTTGTTAATTGCAGGTTTCACGCCGGCGCCGATAATCGCAGTACGCACTGTGAAGGCGGACCTCATCTGCGGCCTGCCCAAGGGCAAGTGGGAACAACTCACCAAGGCTGACGACAAATGGATGCAAACTGGGGACTACGGGTCAGTTCATATACAATAATTCTAAGTAATTCTTCAGTAATTCGCGCTTGTAACCCAAAGGGATGGGCAGAGACGTATTACTATCCATAGATTTCGCTAGGGAGGCATTTTGAGTATATTTTTAGTGTCTGTTCTGCAAAATTTCGTAATATTAAAAAAAAAAATTGACCCGGAATCGAACCCGGAACATCAATACACATTTATGTCACGGGACAATTGACTTGTAAATTAATCTTCTGTACAAATTTAAAAAACTTCACAATTAATCTGATTTTAAATATTGATTAATTATAAATATATATATTTTTGGTGATTTTCCAGAGTGATACAGTTCTGTCCAAAGGCTGAGGCTCTGAAGCCGGCCGACAGACCCTGCGCAGACTACGGCGACACCTGCCGGGGGGTCGAGTGCCCCCTACACAACGACATCTGACCCCCCACCCCCCAACCATAGATAATATAGAACAATTAACTAATTCTATTATCAATTTGAAATTTTATATTTTTAAATGTTTATCTAATTAAAAACGGCTGAATAGATAATGATGAAATCTAGCACTTTAATAGTTGAAAATTTGTTATGAATTAAAATATTAATGGAATACAAGTTTGCTTTACTACATGAGACACAAAAATACATTATAAATACCAAAAAAAAAAGATATCAAAGACATCTAAAAATTATGATATTTTTCTATATTCACACATTTTCTCATATCTATTAATTATAAAGTGAATTTAGGTGATTGAATGAAAGTTGATAGATATGACTGTATTAAGCAAATTAATATAACATTATTTTGCATATATACAGAAAATTGCGACCACACGGAATGGTTTAGTGTCAATTATTATGTTTAGTAATAAACTAATTTTGCGTTATTTTTTTTTAATACCACAATAACGAGGGATTGTAACATCAAAATTTGAGTATTTTAATTAAATTATTTAAATTGAGTTCTGGTGTTGGATATTATCATCCTAATTTGGGAAATGTTACCACAATAAATAAATAATAATAATAATAAACAAGGAACCTTACTAATATCCAGTTTTACTGAGATTTCCTTGAGAAAAATATAAATAATAAATAATAATATTATCATCATCAGCCCAAATACGTCCCACTGCTGGGCACGGGCCTCCTCTACCACTGAGAGGGTTTAGGCCTTAATCCACCACGCTGGCCTAGTGCGGGTTGGCGGACTACACACCCAAGAAATTCCTAAGAACTTTTAGGTGTGCAGGTTTTATCACGATGTTTTCCTTCACCGTTACAGCAAGTGATAATTCATTGTGAATACACACATAACTTCGAAAAGTCAGAGGTGTGTGCCTGGGGTTTGAACCTGCGACCGCCGAAATTCTCGACCGCGCGTCTAAACCTCGAGGCCATCACTGCTTTTTTGATCAATGGTTACACCTAAATATTTTAAATGAGGGACACGTTTAAGGGGAGTACATTGCCAAGTAGACAGATTACTATCACAAACATGAGGTGTAATGTTGTAATTATTAATATGATCCACAATGGGGGAGAAGCTGTAGCAAACATATTTGGTATTATCAGAATTTAAAGTTAAGAAGTTTTTTATTAACCATTGTCTTACTAAATCAAAACCTTCTTGCGGAGATTTAAAGACTTCTGCCCAAGTGTCCGCTGCAAAGAAAAGAGCAGTATCATCTGCATACGAAATTATGTCGGCATTCTGTAGTTTAAGGGAAGTAAGGTCATTAATGTATAACAAAAACAATGTAGGTCCTAATATACTACCCTGTGGAACTCCATGTGTTACCGGTAACTCGCTACTAATCCATTTAACCGCTCATTAAGTCTCGAAAAAAAAATGTAAGTGTCAAATGGATCAGGAAGGTTTTAATATGTTTCAGATCAAGTATTTTTTCAAAAAAGTTTATGTTTTAGATTTTTAAAATGTAGAATAGTGACAGTAATAAATTATATTGTTATTTTCTATCTTTATTAATCTCATTACCCAAAATCTTCAATGTGCGTACCACCTGTATGCCGATGACTTGCAGATTTACTCCCAGGCAAGTGTTGACAGTGTGTCTTCTGCTATTGATTCGGTTAACAGAGATCTGGCTCGCATTAGGGAATGGTCTGACAATTTTGGCTTGACCGTCAACCCAACTAAATGTCAAGTCATAATTGTTGGCAGCCCAAGGATGATGACTAGACTGGACACAACTACACTACCACCTGTCGTTTTTAATAGCTGTAATATCGACTGGTGCCCAGCCGTTAAGAACCTAGGCTTACACATCGACTCGACCCTCAGCTGGCAAGTCCAGGTAACTGCGGTTTGCCAAAAAGTCACGAGCACTCTTCGCGCTTTATATCGTCTAAAGAATTTTCTACCGTTCAAAACCAAAACAATGCTTGTGCAGACTTTGATTTTCCCTATAATTGACTATGGTGATGTGTGCTATTTCGATCTGAATGCAGAATATCTCAATAAACTTGACCGTCTTCTTAATAACTGCATTCGATGCATTTTTAACCTTCGTAAATATTATCATGTGTCCTCCTTCCGCTCCCACCTAAAATGGTTGCCTATCCGTCAGTGTCGTTCTCTGCGTGCCCTCACTACCCTATTTTCTATTCTTAACTCTCCTTCTTCACCCTCCTACTTAACTCCCCATTTTCAATACCTCGGTAGCACCCATTCTAGAAATCTCCGCTCTTCAAGCAATCTTCTCCTTAAGTGCCCTCCCCACACCTCCGATTTTGTCCATTCTTCATTTTCCATACAATCTATTCTCCTATGGAATGCACTCCCCCTCGAAATCAGGTCGGTTACAACTCGTTTGGCATTCAAAATGAAAGTCCGGCAGTTATTCTTTAATGAAATTACTGAATGATATGTGTGATATCTGATTATAATCTCTCTTTTATGTATGTATGTATGTATGTATGTGTATATATATATATATATGTTTCTATAATTATTTATTTATCTGTGTATATATGTTAGTTATTATATTTATATGTATTTATTTAACTATTTATGCACCTACCTTTTTTATCTCTGCATCACCCAGAGGTTGACTGTTAGAGAATGCCTTTGGCATTAAGTCCGCCTCTATACTTAATGTATAAAAAGCATAAATAAAATAAAATAAAAAACTAAAATTGAAAATAAGAAAATGTCAATTATTATGTTCTACGCAACTACCAGGACATCATAAATCAGCAAGGTCAAAGTACTAGCATTAAAAACTGTATACTCGTATAATCCATTCGAAATTTAAACCACGACGAATTAAAAACAAAACTTATTTTTGATAGCATTTCACCTCTCTAGCTTTCTGAATGCCTAGTACCATTAATGAGTCAGCTGGCTTAATTTATTTTAATTTAATCTGATTTTACTTTTAAAATTCTGCTCACGTCAAGTGCCGTCAAGACCGAGTCGTGGCGTCAGAATTAATTATAATTTTAATTTCCTTAATTTAAATTTATTACTTATATGATATGTACGTCACGCATGGTCAGGCTTAAATCGTTTTTAGTAATATAACTCGCCTCTTCCTCTGGCATCCATAGAAAACCGCAAATTACCACAGAAACCATTCTGTTCAACTTTCTTTCTCTTCAGACGGGGCATTGTTTATAAGTTAGTATACCAGGGCGCCAGAGATCGAAAAGATATTTGCACAACAGATTATTTCTACGGAGAGGTCTAACTAATTTGGTCGGCATCGACAAATTAGTAGAAAGTGTGTTACCGTCCAGTATAACAAGAGCTCCCACTAAGTAGTTGCGTGGGCGCAGCTTGATCCTTATATTTGTCTCTTTCTAATTATAGACAAATGTCAGTGGCGATGAAATGAAGCTATCTCATGCGTAGAAAGATAGTGAGATTTTATTGGTTACTCACACAACGCGTAATATGAAGAGTTACGCCCGCTGTTTCCATTTCACTTTGTTAGTTTTATCTTCTTATAATTTATGCATTCCTAGTATTAAGATATTAATTTTTGAAATCTTTTATATTTAATTTAATTATAATTCAAAAACGGACTAAGCATTAAACACGTCCGTACTGTACCGAGGTCCAAGGGGAAGGGGACTGAATAATCTATCAGTAAAAACTGACAATACTCATGATGAAATTCAGTCACATCATTTTAAAATGATATTTTTTCCATTACTAGAAAAAATATCATTTTAACTTTTATAATTGTTCTTGGTGTTTCCACTTTTAGCCTTGCTAATACTGTTTAAGTCTGTGTTAGCTAAGCAGCCTGTTATAAGTGGCTTATGATATTAGTAAGCCTAAATATAACTTAGTTAAAGCAGACTTAATCAATTTTCTAAGAAACTTTATTTTTGTATTGTGTGGCTTTTCCATACCCAGTAATTTTTCTTGTTAAGCTTTTTACAGCAAAACGCTATTGTTTTTATTGAATAAAATATTTTTGTTGAGTTTCATGTTTTATTTATAAAAAAGGCAAGTTTTGTAATGACTAATTACTGAGTAATATTGTATTATGATTATAATTGGTATGTTTTATGGCAAAAAAATGTTAAAAATTCATAGAATTTCATAGGAATTTCTTAAGAGTGTAGTCCAACTTACAGTAGGCCAGCGTGGTTAACTAAGGCTTGAATCCTCAGTTGCAGAGGAGGTCCGTGCCCAGCAGTGGGATGAATATACTTATATGAGTGCAGAAATTCCTGTCTACCTTTTCGTGGAATGATGTATGTGTTACAAAGCCATGTAGAAAAAAAAATCCTGTTTCTTAAGGATATTAAATAAAACCATTTTTAATATTCACAATTTATTAACAAGATTTATATTGCATAAGTAAGTATGCATTCCATTTGTACAAACGAGAACACTTGTGGTACACATAGCCGATACATTTATTTGTTAGGAATTTATTACTTTCAAATGTTTTTTAACTCGTTACTAAACGGAGTAATTATATACAGCTTTATCTCCTTTTATTTGGCAGTATTTGATTACATTAATTTTAAATATTTAAAGATTGCACATATTGTCACATACATAGTTCTGACCCCACAATAAGATAGAAACTATGGGAGACTTCGCTCTGATAAAAACACTCAGACATTTTTTTTAACACATGTTTTGGTGGGGGAATCGAACTCGTTTACGTGACGATGTCTAATCAACTATGCTATAATGTTTTTAGATAAAAAGACCTAAATATTCCAATCATATAATTTAGTACCTACCAAGTTGTATCAAGTCATTTTTATTTGAATCATAAATCTTTTGAAAATTGTGTTTCCCTAAATCTACATTACAACAATGATATAAATTATATTTACATAATATATTACACTTTACATTTCTATGTAAATATGTACATTTGTTGAATATGAGAACTCTTTCAGTCATTACATAATCTAGAATCAAAGTCAAGTTATGATTAACGGGCCTTGCACAAATATGTACTTTAGTTAATGTTAACCACCACTAAAATATATATCTCGTTTCACCTAAAGTCAAAGGTCAATAGAGCAGACAGAAGCATGATAAAGTAATAATAAAATTAAGTAACTTTAAGTAAGGTCATAACAATAATTAAAATATTAAGTGAACTCCAGTGTGGGATAATATCCTAGACATACAGCTCTGACTTTACGATTTGTGTTCATAATTAACTATTGGCCGAATACTGAAACGCTACTTAATCTGAGGGCGACTTATATTTATGTGGTTTTTATAAATTATAATTTAAGTGGTATATACTTAAAAAATGTCATGTAATAGAACTTTTTGTAGTAATGTTGCCATTTATGGAAATTTAAGTGGGCATTAGTTAATCACAGTCTTTAAAACGATAAATGATGTTTCAGTATACCGCTTAAATTATAAGTCGCCCTCAGATTAAGTAGCGTTTCAGTATTCGGCCATAAGTCACTTTAATGTTGAAGAAAAACATATAACATTTATTTATTAATGAATAAAATTGTTGCAATCTTAATTTTTCAATCATTAAAAGTTAATCAATCTTTTAAACACCTTTTATACTTTGTAGACGCTTAACTAACCAACAATAATTGTCACTTAATAAATCTCCTTTTAAATACTAAAACGTATTTATGTGCTTGTAATATCTACATTATTATATATTTATTAAGAGGTCCTATTTAAGCAGCTATATTACTGAGGAACTGGTAAACATATATACAATTAATATTATTTACTTCTTAAAGGCCTTCTGCAGTTCTTTTAATATAGTTTTGCCCGGCTTTGGATCTAGTGGTAATTTTTACCCACATTCAAACTTCAAATCTAGCACAGATTTCATATAGAAACAATTAAGTAAATATCAAAACAAAATTAACAGTCCAGTCTGATTTTCACGACCTAGATTTTTAAAAAATATTACTTTTATCTGATCATTTCAACAGTTTTTATCATACAATCCCTCTCTGTTGTAGAGGAAGTCAACGGTTGGACATTGGGCCTAATATAATTGTTATCTTTAACAAAAACCTTTATAAGATCATTTTAAGGCCTTTCAAACTTGTACGATAGTTATTAAAAATCAGATAATTAAAAAAAATACATGCACTGATTAATGTAAAATAATCTGACTAGTTTC
Organism: Hemaris fuciformis; assembly: GCA_907164795.1. Taxonomy (NCBI): domain Eukaryota; kingdom Metazoa; phylum Arthropoda; class Insecta; order Lepidoptera; family Sphingidae; genus Hemaris; species Hemaris fuciformis. Next base: position 7,987,341 of record OU015457.1, on the reverse strand, counting down.
GACCGCTGAAAGTTTGCTTTTCAGAAATTCTTTAGAGCAAAAATTTCTACAGTACAGTTTGATGGTCACATTTTTCTTTCCCACAATCCTGGGTTTTTTGAACATACATAAGAACAATTCTGCAGGCCGACATTATTCTTTCAATTTACAAGATATATAGAAAGTAGCGACACTTTCGTTTTTACCTTTTCATACCACTGTAAGAAAAAAAAACAATATCTTTGGATACTCTGGCTCGTTGTTCCAAGGATATCTTGTCTGGATTTCTCTAGATTCAATTCAGGCTGGTTTATAGACAGTGGGATAGCCATTTTAATCCCACACGTCTAGTTGTTCACAGCGACTAGCTCTTCTCGATTAATATTCGGCCTAGTTTATGGCTTGTGGGATTGCTCTGTGAATCCCACACGCCTAGTTGTTAACCGCGACCCATCCGTCGTTCCCGCCTGGTAATTTGATCTGTATTAGCCTCATCATCTCCCCGTTCTCGTCGTTTGCCACCAGCTGAAATCATATAACGAGGAAATTAGTATTTATTGTGCTGCTCCAAAAGTCCCGGGTTCGACTGTTGGGTTGGGTCAATTATAATGTTTTTTTTATTAGAAATATTTCTTAACTAATGTTATGCAACTCGTTAAATCTCCCAAACTGATCGAGAGGTGCTAAGTTTGACTTATACGGCGGGCATTTTTATTTTGTTTCTTAGAAGAACTTTCTAAAGAAAGTTTTTAGGAGCAACACGGAGTTAAAATTTGCAAGAACTAGCCTAGGTTAGCCTATAACCATCATAGGCTATATACAATTGACGATTTAAAACACAGCTACCCCTTGTGAGATTAAGGCATACATATAAAAACTAGTATTTTATTTTGAAGCACTTAAGTGACTGCTGTGTTTTAAAATATCAGTTGTGACTATGGTGCCACCCCGGTCTTGCCCGACTATTTCCCATAATATTAACAAGTTCCTATTTACCTGTGTCTGGTCCAGTTGTCCAGCATCCACCGCCTCCAGCAGCGTGGCCTCAGTCCTGTCTCCCGTTAATGATTCTGAAAACAGAAAGACAACTTTTATGTGTCATCTACATATAAATATTTGTTCTATTGTCTGAGTATTTATAAATACAATAAATAAATACACCCAACAGTCACATACATAGTTCTGACCCCACACTAGGATACAAGTCCTGTGTCGTTGGTATCAGAGACTACGAGGACTTTTCGGTCTCACAAACACCCAGACCCGAAACAAATATTTGTGGATCACACAAACATTTGTCTCGGTGCGGGGATCGAACCCGCTGCCTCTCGTTTCGCAAGCTGGTGTCTAACCATCTGCGCCACTGGGCTATCAAACTGTTGACTGAAAAGTGTCTAGTAGTTTAAGATAACCAAGAGAATTTTAGGATTTATATTAATGGTCAGAACTATGTATGTGACTGTTGGGTCTATACAGGGTGTATTCAGACCGTGATTGGAAACTAAGGCAGGTAATAGCTAAGGTGATGATTACAAACCCCTTGGCGTTAAAGAAAATCCCGACAAAAAAAAAAAAAAATTGAAGTTTTGCAAACAACCATATGTATAAAATGTATTGGGTTGTTAGGAAAACGTCAACGTTCTTGGTTTACGAGTGATACATAAAACTATACTGACACGTATGTGTAAAAAAAACGGCAATATTATGTATATATAACAGGCGTGAGGCCTGTATTCCCCGAAGGGGTAGACAGAGGTGCATTTCTGCACCCACATTTCGTCAGGTATGTATCAGTCCCACGTAATAGGGGGCGAGCCTATTGCCGCTTTTCGGGCACACTTCCAGACTCCGTGCTGTTACTTAGAATTTCCTAATGGAAAAACCCGACTTTGCCCGACCCGGGAATCGAATCCAGGACCTCCAGATCGCACGGCACATACCTGTGCCGCGAGACCACGAGGCAGTTACGACTATACTATGAATATCACAAAATATACTAACGTATAAATAATGGGTCGTCATTCTCAGGAACCAAACTTAATGTTTTACCTGAAAACAAATACAGCATCACAAGATAACTTTTTAAAATGCTTTTTTTCCAAATAGACTCTATAATTAACAAATAGGATTATCCCTTGTTAGTTGCCACGATTATGTCGGTCGTATATCTATAAAAAATAACAATTCACATTTAGCAACTGTTTTTTTAAGCGAGCAATGTAAAGCGATGCACAATTACATGTCCTCGGGTCATTGACCTCAATCAGCTGATATTTTTATTATACATTGCGCTGTTCAAGTTTAGGCAATAAAAGTCCGACTGCTGCACAAGAGTATCTTTTATAATTGATAGCTTAAGACTTACTCCACCACGCTGGTCTAGTGCGGGTATATTATAAGACTTAAAATTGATTTTTTTTTAAATGTTATTTCAATGTCAACTATCCACTATTTATTTAGTTTCATATAGTTTCTACCGCTCAAATTTTCACACTGGGACCTAATAGCACTGTACACAACCTGGGTATCAATCAAAGTTAGACTATATTATTCATCATCATCATCATCAGCCCATATACGTCCCACGGGCACGGGCCTCCTCTAACATTGAGAGGGTTTAGGCCTTAGTCCACCACGCTGGTCTAGTGTGGGTTGACGGACTATATTATTACGAACTAAATTATATAATGAATTATTGTATTACCGTCGATCGAATCTGCCTGCAACTCTTCCGTTGTGTCGAACATCTGGAATATAATGTATTCACATATTAATATTGGTTTTGGCTAAATTTATATCAAACGTGAAGCAGTAGGTTCGATACCCGCAAACAAATGTATGTAAGATTTGTTTGTATTTATTTTGTATACAATTTTTTTTTTTGATTAAGAGTTTGGAGTTTTACTGTTTTTTTTTTCCAATTTTAATAGATACTAATTTTTATAAGGTCTATGAAGGGGTAGTCAGAATTTTCAAAAAATAGATTTATTTATTTTTGCATTTTCGTTAAGTGTAATATCTTAAAAATATTCTCTGAAAATTTCAAGTTGATCCGATAATTAGTTTTTGAGTTATTCGACAAATAACAAAGAGAGCTCGGGCACTTCAAAGCGCGCAGCTGCAAGAAACTCCCTTTTAGGGTTCTATTGTAATCCATGAACTAAGACTTTGGTGTATGTAGCAGTACCTAAATTTATAAATACATATATTTGTATATAATTACAATTTCTAGGTGTTATAAGTATATGGCCCAGGAATAGATGACTCGGTGTAAGTAGTTTAATAATTCGCATTTCTGTACGTGAATCTAGTGTGAAACTTTAAACGCGTTTTTCTCAAAACTATGTTTTTTGAACTGGTGACAACTGTAACTCGAAAACCGCTCAGTAGATTTTAATGAAATTTATACAGCTTTTAGAATACATAATAAACTCGGGCCTGATCGAAGGATTTTCTTTTTTTTTTAATTTCGATTTTTTAAGACCATTGATTTTCTTGATTTTTTCCCAAAAATCTAGACAAAACTTTCCTGAGGCCTTCGATCAGGCCCAACATTATCTATTTATATAACATTTTTTTCTTATCCGATTGATTTTAGATGAATGTCCAAGGACTTATGATTGTCACCGCAAGGACCTTTTTTTGGAACTGGGTCAACACAGACAGCTATAACTTTGGAAATTATTATTATTATTATTTGAAATTTTCGTGACTTCCAAGTCAAAACATTGTATAATAATGCCATATTACTACTTTTGTAAAATAACACGATTTAATAGCAAAAAAAAATACTGAAAATTCTCATTTTTTCGTGCCTCTGACTACCCCTAACCACTTAATTGCATTTAGACATAGTAATGTATATTTTTCTACTTACATTTGTGGAAACTTTGGTGACTCTTGGTTGGTTGACTACTATCGACTCTGCCAAATGACCCTGAAACGATTATTTTTATATACAAAACCAGCATCATGACAAAAATAAGCTGAACTGTTTTTATTTTTATTTTTTTGTATTGAAGTTATCACCATCATCATCTATATACGTTCCTCGAGGCCATCGGCCATCACTACACATACACATTACACTTATAGAATCTTATTTCACAAAAAATAGGCGTTCCAACACTACCTAGATCAAGTTTTTTTGTGTTATGGGCCACACACATGTAGTTATGGTGCCACAGGCCGCGAAAAAAATACCTAATGATATCTTAGGTTTTCACGATTTTACAACAATCCAACTGTGAATAGATACAAAGTAACAGAGAATAGCCGATTTAAACGTTATTACAGCAGATAGCCGTATAGCAGGTACCATTGTCGACAAAATATTTCTGTTTTTTTTTTCATTATTTTTGTGTTTTTATTTTTTCTTTCGCATATGTTTGCTATCTTTGTGGAATCAGTTTTCATCCGTGGTATTTTCAACGGATACGACTTAGGGAACTTCAAGAAAAGAGCCTATTCCCCTCAAAGGCCGGCGACGCACCGATGATTCCTCTACTATTGTGGGTGCTCATGGGCGGGGTCAACCACTCAACATCAGGTGGCTCAATTGCAAGTTTGTATGTGTAATGTTTTTTGTATCTGTGTAATGTTTTTGTATATGTGTAATGTTTTTGTAACTGTGTAATGTTTTTTGTATCTGTGTAATGTTTTTTTGTATCTGTGTAATGTTTTTTGTATATGTGTTATGTTTTTTTGTATCTGTGTAATGTTTTTGTATATGTGTAATGTTTTTGTAACTGTGTAATGTTTTTGTATACAGGGTGTCCCAGCAGTCGACGATAACCCGGAAACGGGGAATAGCCCAAGTCGTAAGGGTTATCAGAAAAATATTAAAAAAAATATAAGTTATGTATTTAGAAAAATATAGGGATTTCAAAAAAATCTAGAAAATCTACACCCTGTGACGGTTTTTTCACTACTGTTGCTGCAAATCTCTACTTTTTTAAATTATTATTTTTGTTATGTAATCCTGAATAATACCTCTGCAAACTGTTATCCAACATTTAGATCCACCTTGCTATACTTCGGAAGAAAATGACATTGTTTACCAAACCGCATATTTAAAATTAATCATACGCCCAAATTTAACTGACTGTCCTGAAAAAAAAATGTACTACGCGAGTTTGGCAAGTAACTTTAAAAGTTGGCGCATTTAATAAGGAATCTAAAATGGTATAACACTTGCTACATTATTTTTTAAATGTGGCACAATAATTTTTATTTTGCGAAGAAACCCATTTGATCAAATTTTCTTATTAACTAAAGATGACATTATGATGAACTGATAAGTGAGATGGAGAGAATTGTTTTACGATGTGTGAGTGAGACAGATACTCCATTGTCAGGTAGTCCATGGGCACCACGCATCGGAGCAATGATCACTTTTTTATTTTTTATTTAGGCTTTTTTTATTTGGATATCTTAGATTTATTAAGTAATTGCTTAACATCAAATATTTCTTTAGTAAAATTTACAATACATGTTCTAACTGCCTTCCTTCAGCCGCAATACACGCTCGTCATCTTCTTAAAAAATATCGGGTTATCAGGGGCAAAAATCTTCTATTACTAACAAATTCAGCTACTTCCATTTATTTTTTGCCATAGCTCAGGTAAATTTTCAATTGGCTTTAAACAAAAAAATTTTTCACCGTTCCCCAGTAAAAAATAGCCTAAAGGATTTAAGTCAGGTGAACGGGCTGGCCATTGGATTGTGCCAGCTCGTCCTATCCATCTACTCCGGTATTCCTAATCGAAATATTCTCTAACTGAACTAGCGTCACTATCTGTCTCGCTCACACATCGTAAAACGATTCTCTCCATCTCACTCAAATAGTATCTTAAAATTGCTGTCTCGAAGAGCCGAATAGAAACATCTTTAGTTAATAAGAAAATTTGATCAAATGGGTTTCTTCGCAAAATAAAAATTATTGTGCCACATTTAAAAAATAATGTAGCAAGTGTTATACCATTTTAGATTCCTTATTAAATGCGCCAACTTTTAAAGTTACTTGCCAAACTCGCGTAGTACATTTTTTTTTCAGGACAGTCAGTTAAATTTGGGCGTATGATTAATTTTAAATATGCGGTTTGGTAAACAATGTCATTTTCTTCCGAAGTATAGCAAGGTGGATCTAAATGTTGGATAACAGTTTGCAGAGGTATTATTCAGGATTACATAACAAAAATAATAATTTAAAAAAGTAGAGATTTGCAGCAACAGTAGTGAAAAAACCGTCACAGGGTGTAGATTTTCTAGATTTTTTTGAAATCCCTATATTTTTCTAAATACATAACTTATATTTTTTTTAATATTTTTCTGATAACCCTTACGACTTGGGCTATTCCCCGTTTCCGGGTTATCGTCGACTGCTGGGACACCCTATATGTGTAATGTTTTTGTAACTGTGTAATGTTTTTGTATATGTGTAATGTTTTTTGTATCTGTGTAATGTTTTTGTATATGTGTAATGTTTTTGTAACTGTGTAATGTTTTTTGTATCTGTGTAATGTTTTTTTGTATCTGTGTAATGTTTTTTGTATATGTGTTATGTTTTTTTGTATCTGTGTAATGTTTTTTGTATCTGTGTAATGTTTTTTTTGTATCTGTGTAATGTTTTTTGTATCTGTGTAATGTTTTTTTTGTATCTTTGTAATGTTTTTTGTATCTGTGTAATGTTTTTTTGTATCTTTGTAATGTTTTTTGTATCTGTGTAATGCTTTTTGTATCTGTGTAATGTTTTTTTGTATCTGTGTAATGTTGTTTGTCCTGTGCTCACCGAGGAGTTCATGTGTGCGTAGAGCAGGTGCTTGCGCATGTAGCCGGCGCCGCACGCCAGGCACTCGTACGGCTTCTTGTCCGAGTGCACGAACCGGTGCGTGTTGTATCTGTGTAATGTTTTTTGTATCTGTGTAATGTTGTTTGTCCTGTGCTCACCGAGGAGTTCATGTGTGCGTAGAGCAGGTGCTTGCGCATGTAGCCGGCGCCGCACGCCAGGCACTCGTACGGCTTCTTGTCCGAGTGCACGAACCGGTGCGTGTTGTATCTGTGTAATGTTGTTTGTATCTGTGTAATGTTGTTTGTCCTGTGCTCACCGAGGAGTTCATGTGTGCGTAGAGCAGGTGCTTGCGCATGTAGCCGGCGCCGCACGCCAGGCACTCGTACGGCTTCTTGTCCGAGTGCACGAACCGGTGCGTGTTGTATCTGTGTAATGTTGTTTGTATCTGTGTAATGTTGTTTGTCCTGTGCTCACCGAGGAGTTCATGTGTGCGTAGAGCAGGTGCTTGCGCATGTAGCCGGCGCCGCACGCCAGGCACTCGTACGGCTTCTTGTCCGAGTGCACGAACCGGTGCGTGTTGTATCTGTGTAATGTTGTTTGTATCTGTGTAATGTTGTTTGTCCTGTGCTCACCGAGGAGTTCATGTGTGCGTAGAGCAGGTGCTTGCGCATGTAGCCGGCGCCGCACGCCAGGCACTCGTACGGCTTCTTGTCCGAGTGCACGAACCGGTGCGTGTTGTATCTGTGTAATGTTGTTTGTATCTGTGTAATGTTGTTTGTCCTGTGCTCACCGAGGAGTTCATGTGTGCGTAGAGCAGGTGCTTGCGCATGTAGCCGGCGCCGCACGCCAGGCACTCGTACGGCTTCTTGTCCGAGTGCACGAACCGGTGCGTGTTGTATCTGTGTAATGTTGTTTGTATCTGTGTAATGTTGTTTGTCCTGTGCTCACCGAGGAGTTCATGTGTGCGTAGAGCAGGTGCTTGCGCATGTAGCCGGCGCCGCACGCCAGGCACTCGTACGGCTTCTTGTCCGAGTGCACGAACCGGTGCGTGTTGTATCTGTGTAATGTTGTTTGTATCTGTGTAATGTTGTTTGTCCTGTGCTCACCGAGGAGTTCATGTGTGCGTAGAGCAGGTGCTTGCGCATGTAGCCGGCGCCGCACGCCAGGCACTCGTACGGCTTCTTGTCCGAGTGCACGAACCGGTGCGTGTTGTATCTGTGTAATGTTGTTTGTATCTGTGTAATGTTGTTTGTATCTGTGTAATGTTGTTTGTCCTGTGCTCACCGAGGAGTTCATGTGTGCGTAGAGCAGGTGCTTGCGCATGTAGCCGGCGCCGCACGCCAGGCACTCGTACGGCTTCTTGTCCGAGTGCACGAACCGGTGCGTGTTGTATCTGTGTAATGTTGTTTGTATCTGTGTAATGTTGTTTGTCCTGTGCTCACCGAGGAGTTCATGTGTGCGTAGAGCAGGTGCTTGCGCATGTAGCCGGCGCCGCACGCCAGGCACTCGTACGGCTTCTTGTCCGAGTGCACGAACCGGTGCGTGTTGTATCTGTGTAATGTTGTTTGTATCTGTGTAATGTTGTTTGTCCTGTGCTCACCGAGGAGTTCATGTGTGCGTAGAGCAGGTGCTTGCGCATGTAGCCGGCGCCGCACGCCAGGCACTCGTACGGCTTCTTGTCCGAGTGCACGAACCGGTGCGTGTTGTATCTGTGTAATGTTGTTTGTATCTGTGTAATGTTGTTTGTCCTGTGCTCACCGAGGAGTTCATGTGTGCGTAGAGCAGGTGCTTGCGCATGTAGCCGGCGCCGCACGCCAGGCACTCGTACGGCTTCTTGTCCGAGTGCACGAACCGGTGCGTGTTGTATCTGTGTAATGTTGTTTGTATCTGTGTAATGTTGTTTGTCCTGTGCTCACCGAGGAGTTCATGTGTGCGTAGAGCAGGTGCTTGCGCATGTAGCCGGCGCCGCACGCCAGGCACTCGTACGGCTTCTTGTCCGAGTGCACGAACCGGTGCGTGTTGTATCTGTGTAATGTTGTTTGTATCTGTGTAATGTTGTTTGTCCTGTGCTCACCGAGGAGTTCATGTGTGCGTAGAGCAGGTGCTTGCGCATGTAGCCGGCGCCGCACGCCAGGCACTCGTACGGCTTCTTGTCCGAGTGCACGAACCGGTGCGTGTTGTATCTGTGTAATGTTGTTTGTATCTGTGTAATGTTGTTTGTCCTGTGCTCACCGAGGAGTTCATGTGTGCGTAGAGCAGGTGCTTGCGCATGTAGCCGGCGCCGCACGCCAGGCACTCGTACGGCTTCTTGTCCGAGTGCACGAACCGGTGCGTGTTGTATCTGTGTAATGTTGTTTGTATCTGTGTAATGTTGTTTGTCCTGTGCTCACCGAGGAGTTCATGTGTGCGTAGAGCAGGTGCTTGCGCATGTAGCCGGCGCCGCACGCCAGGCACTCGTACGGCTTCTTGTCCGAGTGCACGAACCGGTGCGTGTTGTATCTGTGTAATGTTGTTTGTATCTGTGTAATGTTGTTTGTCCTGTGCTCACCGAGGAGTTCATGTGTGCGTAGAGCAGGTGCTTGCGCATGTAGCCGGCGCCGCACGCCAGGCACTCGTACGGCTTCTTGTCCGAGTGCACGAACCGGTGCGTGTTGTATCTGTGTAATGTTGTTTGTATCTGTGTAATGTTGTTTGTCCTGTGCTCACCGAGGAGTTCATGTGTGCGTAGAGCAGGTGCTTGCGCATGTAGCCGGCGCCGCACGCCAGGCACTCGTACGGCTTCTTGTCCGAGTGCACGAACCGGTGCGTGTTGTATCTGTGTAATGTTGTTTGTATCTGTGTAATGTTGTTTGTCCTGTGCTCACCGAGGAGTTCATGTGTGCGTAGAGCAGGTGCTTGCGCATGTAGCCGGCGCCGCACGCCAGGCACTCGTACGGCTTCTTGTCCGAGTGCACGAACCGGTGCGTGTTGTATCTGTGTAATGTTGTTTGTATCTGTGTAATGTTGTTTGTCCTGTGCTCACCGAGGAGTTCATGTGTGCGTAGAGCAGGTGCTTGCGCATGTAGCCGGCGCCGCACGCCAGGCACTCGTACGGCTTCTTGTCCGAGTGCACGAACCGGTGCGTGTTGTATCTGTGTAATGTTGTTTGTATCTGTGTAATGTTGTTTGTCCTGTGCTCACCGAGGAGTTCATGTGTGCGTAGAGCAGGTGCTTGCGCATGTAGCCGGCGCCGCACGCCAGGCACTCGTACGGCTTCTTGTCCGAGTGCACGAACCGGTGCGTGTTGTATCTGTGTAATGTTGTTTGTATCTGTGTAATGTTGTTTGTCCTGTGCTCACCGAGGAGTTCATGTGTGCGTAGAGCAGGTGCTTGCGCATGTAGCCGGCGCCGCACGCCAGGCACTCGTACGGCTTCTTGTCCGAGTGCACGAACCGGTGCGTGTTGTATCTGTGTAATGTTGTTTGTATCTGTGTAATGTTGTTTGTCCTGTGCTCACCGAGGAGTTCATGTGTGCGTAGAGCAGGTGCTTGCGCATGTAGCCGGCGCCGCACGCCAGGCACTCGTACGGCTTCTTGTCCGAGTGCACGAACCGGTGCGTGTTGTATCTGTGTAATGTTGTTTGTATCTGTGTAATGTTGTTTGTCCTGTGCTCACCGAGGAGTTCATGTGTGCGTAGAGCAGGTGCTTGCGCATGTAGCCGGCGCCGCACGCCAGGCACTCGTACGGCTTCTTGTCCGAGTGCACGAACCGGTGCGTGTTGTATCTGTGTAATGTTGTTTGTATCTGTGTAATGTTGTTTGTCCTGTGCTCACCGAGGAGTTCATGTGTGCGTAGAGCAGGTGCTTGCGCATGTAGCCGGCGCCGCACGCCAGGCACTCGTACGGCTTCTTGTCCGAGTGCACGAACCGGTGCGTGTTGTATCTGTGTAATGTTGTTTGTATCTGTGTAATGTTGTTTGTCCTGTGCTCACCGAGGAGTTCATGTGTGCGTAGAGCAGGTGCTTGCGCATGTAGCCGGCGCCGCACGCCAGGCACTCGTACGGCTTCTTGTCCGAGTGCACGAACCGGTGCGTGTTGTATCTGTGTAATGTTGTTTGTATCTGTGTAATGTTGTTTGTATCTGTGTAATGTTGTTTGTCCTGTGCTCACCGAGGAGTTCATGTGTGCGTAGAGCAGGTGCTTGCGCATGTAGCCGGCGCCGCACGCCAGGCACTCGTACGGCTTCTTGTCCGAGTGCACGAACCGGTGCGTGTTGTATCTGTGTAATGTTGTTTGTATCTGTGTAATGTTGTTTGTATCTGTGTAATGTTGTTTGTCCTGTGCTCACCGAGGAGTTCATGTGTGCGTAGAGCAGGTGCTTGCGCATGTAGCCGGCGCCGCACGCCAGGCACTCGTACGGCTTCTTGTCCGAGTGCACGAACCGGTGCGTGTTGTATCTGTGTAATGTTGTTTGTATCTGTGTAATGTTGTTTGTATCTGTGTAATGTTGTTTGTCCTGTGCTCACCGAGGAGTTCATGTGTGCGTAGAGCAGGTGCTTGCGCATGTAGCCGGCGCCGCACGCCAGGCACTCGTACGGCTTCTTGTCCGAGTGCACGAACCGGTGCGTGTTGTATCTGTGTAATGTTGTTTGTATCTGTGTAATGTTGTTTGTCCTGTGCTCACCGAGGAGTTCATGTGTGCGTAGAGCAGGTGCTTGCGCATGTAGCCGGCGCCGCACGCCAGGCACTCGTACGGCTTCTTGTCCGAGTGCACGAACCGGTGCGTGTTGTATCTGTGTAATGTTGTTTGTATCTGTGTAATGTTGTTTGTCCTGTGCTCACCGAGGAGTTCATGTGTGCGTAGAGCAGGTGCTTGCGCATGTAGCCGGCGCCGCACGCCAGGCACTCGTACGGCTTCTTGTCCGAGTGCACGAACCGGTGCGTGTTGTATCTGTGTAATGTTGTTTGTATCTGTGTAATGTTGTTTGTCCTGTGCTCACCGAGGAGTTCATGTGTGCGTAGAGCAGGTGCTTGCGCATGTAGCCGGCGCCGCACGCCAGGCACTCGTACGGCTTCTTGTCCGAGTGCACGAACCGGTGCGTGTTGTATCTGTGTAATGTTGTTTGTATCTGTGTAATGTTGTTTGTCCTGTGCTCACCGAGGAGTTCATGTGTGCGTAGAGCAGGTGCTTGCGCATGTAGCCGGCGCCGCACGCCAGGCACTCGTACGGCTTCTTGTCCGAGTGCACGAACCGGTGCGTGTTGTATCTGTGTAATGTTGTTTGTATCTGTGTAATGTTGTTTGTCCTGTGCTCACCGAGGAGTTCATGTGTGCGTAGAGCAGGTGCTTGCGCATGTAGCCGGCGCCGCACGCCAGGCACTCGTACGGCTTCTTGTCCGAGTGCACGAACCGGTGCGTGTTGTATCTGTGTAATGTTGTTTGTATCTGTGTAATGTTGTTTGTCCTGTGCTCACCGAGGAGTTCATGTGTGCGTAGAGCAGGTGCTTGCGCATGTAGCCGGCGCCGCACGCCAGGCACTCGTACGGCTTCTTGTCCGAGTGCACGAACCGGTGCGTGTTGTATCTGTGTAATGTTGTTTGTATCTGTGTAATGTTGTTTGTCCTGTGCTCACCGAGGAGTTCATGTGTGCGTAGAGCAGGTGCTTGCGCATGTAGCCGGCGCCGCACGCCAGGCACTCGTACGGCTTCTTGTCCGAGTGCACGAACCGGTGCGTGTTGTATCTGTGTAATGTTGTTTGTATCTGTGTAATGTTGTTTGTCCTGTGCTCACCGAGGAGTTCATGTGTGCGTAGAGCAGGTGCTTGCGCATGTAGCCGGCGCCGCACGCCAGGCACTCGTACGGCTTCTTGTCCGAGTGCACGAACCGGTGCGTGTTGTATCTGTGTAATGTTGTTTGTATCTGTGTAATGTTGTTTGTATCTGTGTAATGTTGTTTGTCCTGTGCTCACCGAGGAGTTCATGTGTGCGTAGAGCAGGTGCTTGCGCATGTAGCCGGCGCCGCACGCCAGGCACTCGTACGGCTTCTTGTCCGAGTGCACGAACCGGTGCGTGTTGTATCTGTGTAATGTTGTTTGTATCTGTGTAATGTTGTTTGTCCTGTGCTCACCGAGGAGTTCATGTGTGCGTAGAGCAGGTGCTTGCGCATGTAGCCGGCGCCGCACGCCAGGCACTCGTACGGCTTCTTGTCCGAGTGCACGAACCGGTGCGTGTTGTATCTGTGTAATGTTGTTTGTATCTGTGTAATGTTGTTTGTCCTGTGCTCACCGAGGAGTTCATGTGTGCGTAGAGCAGGTGCTTGCGCATGTAGCCGGCGCCGCACGCCAGGCACTCGTACGGCTTCTTGTCCGAGTGCACGAACCGGTGCGTGTTGTATCTGTGTAATGTTGTTTGTATCTGTGTAATGTTGTTTGTCCTGTGCTCACCGAGGAGTTCATGTGTGCGTAGAGCAGGTGCTTGCGCATGTAGCCGGCGCCGCACGCCAGGCACTCGTACGGCTTCTTGTCCGAGTGCACGAACCGGTGCGTGTTGTATCTGTGTAATGTTGTTTGTATCTGTGTAATGTTGTTTGTATCTGTGTAATGTTGTTTGTCCTGTGCTCACCGAGGAGTTCATGTGTGCGTAGAGCAGGTGCTTGCGCATGTAGCCGGCGCCGCACGCCAGGCACTCGTACGGCTTCTTGTCCGAGTGCACGAACCGGTGCGTGTTGTATCTGTGTAATGTTGTTTGTATCTGTGTAATGTTGTTTGTCCTGTGCTCACCGAGGAGTTCATGTGTGCGTAGAGCAGGTGCTTGCGCATGTAGCCGGCGCCGCACGCCAGGCACTCGTACGGCTTCTTGTCCGAGTGCACGAACCGGTGCGTGTTGTATCTGTGTAATGTTGTTTGTATCTGTGTAATGTTGTTTGTCCTGTGCTCACCGAGGAGTTCATGTGTGCGTAGAGCAGGTGCTTGCGCATGTAGCCGGCGCCGCACGCCAGGCACTCGTACGGCTTCTTGTCCGAGTGCACGAACCGGTGCGTGTTGTATCTGTGTAATGTTGTTTGTATCTGTGTAATGTTGTTTGTCCTGTGCTCACCGAGGAGTTCATGTGTGCGTAGAGCAGGTGCTTGCGCATGTAGCCGGCGCCGCACGCCAGGCACTCGTACGGCTTCTTGTCCGAGTGCACGAACCGGTGCGTGTTGTATCTGTGTAATGTTGTTTGTATCTGTGTAATGTTGTTTGTCCTGTGCTCACCGAGGAGTTCATGTGTGCGTAGAGCAGGTGCTTGCGCATGTAGCCGGCGCCGCACGCCAGGCACTCGTACGGCTTCTTGTCCGAGTGCACGAACCGGTGCGTGTTGTATCTGTGTAATGTTGTTTGTATCTGTGTAATGTTGTTTGTCCTGTGCTCACCGAGGAGTTCATGTGTGCGTAGAGCAGGTGCTTGCGCATGTAGCCGGCGCCGCACGCCAGGCACTCGTACGGCTTCTTGTCCGAGTGCACGAACCGGTGCGTGTTGTATCTGTGTAATGTTGTTTGTATCTGTGTAATGTTGTTTGTCCTGTGCTCACCGAGGAGTTCATGTGTGCGTAGAGCAGGTGCTTGCGCATGTAGCCGGCGCCGCACGCCAGGCACTCGTACGGCTTCTTGTCCGAGTGCACGAACCGGTGCGTGTTGTATCTGTGTAATGTTGTTTGTATCTGTGTAATGTTGTTTGTCCTGTGCTCACCGAGGAGTTCATGTGTGCGTAGAGCAGGTGCTTGCGCATGTAGCCGGCGCCGCACGCCAGGCACTCGTACGGCTTCTTGTCCGAGTGCACGAACCGGTGCGTGTTGCGGTTGTCGCGCGACGTGAACGACTTGCCGCAGATCTACGGGGACACACACACACAAGATGTAAACAGACCACAAAAATTAACACACGCAATAGTTACCGTGGTTACAAACACATTGACGCTAAAAAATCCCGACAAAAAATAAACATTTCGACGTTTTCCTAATCACCACATACATTTAATACTTCTGGTTGTTAGGAAAACGGCAATTCTTTTCTTTTTTGCCGGTTTGTCGGATTCCGTTCGCCCGAATAAAAAAACGGAACCTTTACAGTCAATTAACACCGAATCTACTTGACCGATTAAGTTGAAATTTGGTACACACATCAATTTCTGTGACCTGAACGCAGAGGTGTAACGTGAATAAATGAAATCTGTATATGAGAGGTCATTTTTGCGGGGAAGATGGAAAATAAAAAAAGAAATATTTTAACGGAATCGTGTTACATATCAAATGAAAGGTCTTGATGTGATGATCTAAATAATTTTTTTTTGTAATTTTAAAATAAATAGTTTCCAAGTTATTCAAGAAAATATACGAAAATTGACCCCCCCCCCCCCCCGCTTGTCTCCGAAACTACTGAACCTAAAAAAAAAAAAAGATGATATTTTTCTACTTATAGATTATAGGAAAACCTAGGAAAACATGGTAAATCGCTCAATATTGTGCGTACCATAAAAATTTTCAACTCCAATGTTAAGTTTTTTTTAACGTCAATTTGTTTGTAATCACCGTTACTATTATCTATCTGAGTTTTCGATCTGTGTATTTCCTTCTCTATATTGTGAAAAGAAATACATAAGGTTCAACTTTAATAGCAACATACTCGTAGTTATTATTTTATAGGAGTGGATGAGGAATGTATTGCGTTTTTAGTGGGTATATTGGCATAGGATTTAGGTAGGTGCTCCAAAAAACCTTATCGACACTACTTATTTTTAAGACCGAAGGGAGCCATTTTGCCTAAAAATAGGGATAAGGTAGAGGTCTGTTATTAGGCCAACATTTCGCTAAAGATTAAGAAGAGGTGAGTTTGCGAGAGAGAATTATGGAAATATTGCAACTTTGAAGGGTATTTTTCTGGTAACCCCCCCCCCCCCCTTTAAAAGCCAAACGGCTCGGAAAATCTGAAAAATTCGTGGTCGTAGTTCATGTGATGAACTTTGAAGGAAAACTATAAACTTAGATAACTTGTAAAATGCGCTCTGACTACGAAACCCCATTCTAAGCAGCGGCGGTACTTCCATAGAAGCCCAAAAGCGTAACACGTTAATTGTCTAGTTTATAATTGTTTATTGTGGGGTCAGGATATTCTGAATATGTCAAATTGCTTTTGTTAAATAAAGATTTAAAGCTTAAAGATTATTATTCGGAATTTCGCAAGGCAAGCTAGGCTTTTGGGCTTCTATGGAAGTCCCGCCACTGATTGTAAGCGTGGCCTGGCCCGCACTCGGCCGTGTGTACCAACCTCGCAGACGTAAGGTCTCTCGCCGCTGTGGATCCGCACGTGCTTCTTGTAGTGCTCGGGGTACACGAAGGTGGCGGCGCACGTGCTGCACTTGAGCGGCCGCTCGCCCGTGTGCGCCGCCTTTATGTGGTAGTCCAGCAACCTGCCCGCATACTGACCATACAGTTATTCTCTTCTATACGTGGGTATATATGAGCAGTGACGGCCTCGAGGTTTAGGCACGCGGTCGAGAATCTCTGACTTTTCCAAGTTATGTGTGTATTCACAAATAATTATCACGTACTTTAACGGTGAAGGAAAACATCGTGATAAAACCTGCACACCTAAAAGTTCTTGGGAATTTCTTAGGTGTTTAGTCCGCCAACCCGCACTAGGCCAGCGTGGTGGACTAAGGCCTAAACCCTCTCAGCTGTAGAGGAGGCTCGTGCCCAGGTGTGGAACGTATATGGGCTGATGATGATGATGATACATCGGTATTACGTAGAATCTAGGGTAAATATCACAAGTGCGGCCCGCCTTTAGTTTATTTTGCCACATTGCGGTTCTTGCCTGCCAACAGGTTGCCGACCACTGCTGTACAATATCACAAAATAGCAACATAAATTTATTCCTATATACAGGATATACATACACTTCGTATTTTTCGTTCTAATAGTTTTTCTTTTTTGACTATGCAAAAAGGGATTTTTATGAAGTTTACTTTTTACTTTAGTTTTTTTTTTTAAATAATGATTACAAGTGTTTTGGTATTACCTCCTGCGTTTGAATTTCTTGGGGCAGAGCGTGCAGTGGTGCCTCTTCTCGTTGAGATGCGTGACCCTGCGGTGCGAGTGCAGGTTCGATCTCTGCGTGAAGGTCGCGCCGCACGTCTCGCACGAGTACGGGCGCTCGCCTGCACATACATACACACATATAAATACAGAGTATAAATAGACTGTGATCGAAAACTGAGACGAGTTATAGTTACGGTGATTAAAAACACATTGGTGCAAAAAAAAACCTTTTCCTAAACACGCAAAGTATTATCGAAAAACATTGAAAAACACATTGACGTTAAAAAAATATATGGCGTTTCACCCTGTCTTTTTTTTTGATCATGGTCTGTTTACAACCTGTATAAATGCTGTGGAAACAATTTTATGGGAGTACATATATACATAAACTCACGCCTGTATTCCCCGAAGGGGTAGGCAGAGGTGCATATCTACACCCACATTTCGCCAGGTATCAGTCCCACGTAATAGGGGGCGGGCCTATTGCCGTTTTTCGGGCACAATTCCAGACTCCGTGCTGCTACTGAGAATTTCCTAATGGAAAAACCCAATAACACTTTGCCCGACCCGGGAATCGAACCCAGGACCTCTAGATCGCTCGGCACATACTTGTACTGCGAGACCACGATGCAGTCGTTTTATGGGAGTGTTTGTCGATAAATACAAAATTAATTTATTATTAAAAATACACAGCAGCATTACTTGTTGTTATATTTTAAATAACAATACAAATAAGAACTATTCATATTTGAATGTGCATCTCTAATTTTAGTGTTTTAGTGTGGTTTATATCTAACAGTTATTGTGGTTGATAAGTGGAGTTAGTTAGTTAGTGGTATCCCTTCTATTACTTGTTTATGTCCATCAGTCTTATGGTTGTTTCTAAAAGATCGCCTTGAGCGATAAGACCGCCAATTGTACTTCATTTTATTTGTATATTATTTTGTTATTTTGTTTTAAAAAAAAATGACATTTCGTGTTGCTGAGGGAGTTTCTTGCCGTTTCTTCTCCACAGCGATAACACGTTTCGAAGCGGCAATAGTTTAAAAAAAACTTACTTGACGATTCAAAAGCATTTGTAAAAGTCTATTTGAATAAAGGTGATTTTGACTTTGACTTTGACTTCATTATTTCTTAGTGTACAATAAAGTTTATAAATAAATATAAATAGATAAAAATAAATAGTAGGGGAGGCTGATGATGGGGTGTGGTGTGTTGGTGTGGTGGCGTTTTGGTGCCATGGCGTTTTGGTGTGGTAGTGTGTTGGTGTGGTGGCGTGGTGGTGTGGTGGCGTTTTGGTGTGGTGGTGTGGTGGTGTGGCGGCGTTTTGGTGTGGTGGTGTGGTGGTGTGGTGGCGTTTTGGTGTGGTGGCGTAGTGGTGCGGTGGCGTGGTGTGGCGGTGTGGTGTCGGTACCGGTGTGCGTGCGCAGGTGGTCCCGGAGCTCTGCGCGTCGTGCGAAGGCCTTCCCGCAGTGCGCGCAGCAGTACGGGCGCGCGCCCGAGTGCACCACGCCGTGCACCTCCAGGTTGTGCTGCGTGCTGAACGCCTTGTCTGCAACAACATACCACTCATCATTTGCCGTCACACTTTGCCGTGACAGAATAAAAAAAATAAAAAAAAACTCATAAATACAACGCGACACGACAAACATAGTGCGCCCTCTGGCTAGGTGGGGTGACGATATCCGCAAGGTGGCTGGCAGCAGTTCCAAAGTGACTCCACTGTACCTGATAATAAGCACAGTGGAGTCCAAAAAAATAATACCGACCAGCGAGAAACGATATGGTCACCCGCTGGTCGACACAATCATGCCGGCCTGCACAAATGCGTCTTAACGCTTCGCTTAAAGGATCCAGGATCACAGGAAGGAGGGGACACGTGAGCCGGCAAACCATTCCACAGCTTGATGGTGCAGCAAAAGTAGGAGTTGGCGAACTTTTTAGTTCGAGCCGCGGATGTTGTGGCCACAAAGCTGTGGCTTCGCATGCCCGCACGCATGATTCTGGTGAGGAACGGAGAGGATGGGACAAGGTGAAACAATTCTTGTTAAACAGTTGGATGACGAGGGCTGGCGATCGAGCCCAGTGGCGTGCCATAGGAGAAGCCCATGTCCAGCAGAAGAAGAAGAAGAAAGGCTGCTAATGATAATAACACCCAACAGTCACATAACATCATCACATACATCGGACCCCATTAACATACGAGTCTTGTGTCGTTCTCGTAGCTATCATAAACTACAAGAGACTTGTAGCTCTCACAAACATCCAAACCCGAAACGATCGGTGCGGGGATCGCACCCGCGGCTTCTCGTTCCGTTGGTGTCTAGTCAACTGCGCCACAGGGCTGTCAAACAATACACACCAGGGTGTATGAACACCGTAATCCAAAACTAGTTACTGTGATTACAAGCACATTAATGATAGAAAAATACAAAAACAAAATTACATTTTCCTAATCACCCGCATAATACCAGCATTCATAATATGTTTATTTCTAAGCGTCCGATATTAATGTATATGTCACCGTAAAATTGTAAACACCGTTAGATTATAATCTATCTCGCGAGATTGTAAGCTGTCGAAAGGTTGGGAACTGCTAACAATTTAACAATGTCAACTGTCCGAAGGCTGTCCCTGATTGGTCGGCCTTACAGTAGACCATTCTATATCCATAGAGTTAGGTTACGTTAGGTTAGTATTCAACCAAACAGCGCGCGAGGTGCGTTCCGTTTCACAATTTGACGGTTTCAATTCGATAGATTATAATCTACCGAGAAATAATGCGTAAAATTGTAAGCAGTTATTACGGTTCACAATCTTTCGACAGTTTACAATCTCGCGAGATAGATAATTATAATCTAACGGTGTTTACAATTTTACGGTGACATATACAAGCCCACACGCATGCCAGTGCTGGGCACTGGTCACTGCATCCGTCAGACTACTCACTACATATATTGCAGACGAAGTCCTTGACCCCGGAGTGCGTCTTCTCGTGTTGGTTGAGGTTCTGCTGCGTGAGGAACGACTTGCCGCACTGCTTGCATTTGTACGGGCGGGGACGATCCTGGAAATACATATGCCCATGTTATTACTATTAGCAGGGTATGTCCATGTTAATACTATCGTCAGGATATGTCCATGTTAATACTATCGGCAGGGTATGTCCATATTAATTTTATCAGCAGGGCATCATTATCAGTCCATACACGTCCCACTGCTGGGCACGGGCCTCCTCTACACTGAGAGGGTTTAAAATTTGTCCACCAGGCTGGCCTAGTGCGGGTTGGCATATCCATGTTATTCTATTGGCAAGGTGAGTCCATTTTAATACTATCAGCATGACATATCCATGTTATTACTATCGTCAGAGTATGTCTATGTTATTTTATAAGCAGGGCATATACACGTCGCACCTCCGGTGCGAGACTGTCACTTATGAAAAAATCGCAAAAATGAGTTAAATATGTAATAGTGTCCTTAAGCACCCCTTTACTTGGTACGATAATGTTACTTCAAAAGTAAATTCAAAGTTGATGTTGTAGTAAAAGCTAGTCATCTTGTCTAAATCTTGAAATATCATTATTTTTTGAGATGTCAAAGTTTTAAATGCTTCTCCTAAAAAATTGAATTTTTGCATAAGTGACAGTCTTGCACCGGGGGCGCGATGTTATTTTAGAAGCAAGGTATGTGCATATTAATATTATCAAAAGTCAAAATTATCTTTATTCAAATAGACTTTATAATTTCTTTTGAATCGTCAATTTTAAACTATTTTACACTATTGCCGTTTCGAAACGTGTTATCGCTGTGGAGAAGAAACGGCAAGAAACTCCCTCAGCTATTGCTATGAATGTTAATTTTATTTTTTTATAAAAGAGGGGGTTCGTGAAACCAAAAGTTTGAGAAACCCCGCGTTAGTACATACAGCGTGGGTCTTGTGGTGCGCGTGCAGCGTGTACTTGGACGCGAACGTCTTGCCGCAGACGCCGCACGCGTGCGCGCGACCTGCACCTGCACCCGACGCTGCACCCCCGCCCGCGTCTGCACCCGCGCCGCCGCCAGACTTCTTGCTGTGACTCGCTGGAACGAGAGGTAAATAATGTTATATTTTTGGGTATGGTTACTCTATACTAATATTATAAAGAGAAGTTTTTGAGCTTGTGAGGTTGTAGAGGGTAATCTCTGGTTGTACTGAATCATTTTAATTATTTTTTTTCAATCTAGGAAGTTTATAGGCTAAATATCGTCACGCTACCACCATTAGGAGCGAGCTATTAATAGTTTTTCTTAAGTGGTATGTGTATAGACTGTGTATTTTACTTAGATCGCCTATTTTTCTATTTTTGAGACCAAACTAACTTTTTTCGTCAAGAAACACTTTTTTAGGCATCTAAGAGTGTTTTTATGGAGTAGGCATATGTGATATGAGGTATATTTGCCAATTTTTTGTTTTAGACCATTTTTTTGATTTGTCACTTAGTTTTTTTTGTTTTTGCCAGTTTTTTTTATACTGGCACGGCAAAGTGACCCCATTGCACCTGATGGTAAGTGTAATGGAGTCCAGAAAAAGTGCCGACCAGCGAGAGATGATGATCATGTCACGTGGTATACTTGCTCACCTATTTTTTTTACAATTTTTTTTGTTTTTTTTTTAACAATTTTGTTAGTTTTTGCCGATGATGTATAGTGCGTGTACCGATGTGCGCGGAGTAGTCGGCGCGCTTCCTGAGCGTGAGTCCGCACAGCTTGCAGATGTAGAGCCTGGCGTCGTGCACGGCGCGCAGGTGCCGCATCATCCACTCCGCGTCGCTGCTGCTCGACCAGCTGCCGCCTGCCGACACACGCGTGTCAACATTCTGTGGACTTTCGACCCGTGACGGTACTTCCATAGACCCCAAAAGCCTAGCTAGCCTTACAAAATTCCCAATAATAATCTTTAAACTTTAAATCTTTATTTAACAAAAGCAATTTGACATATAAAGGAGATACAATAAACAATTATAAACTAGACATCATACAATTAACGTGTAACATTTTTGAGCTTCTATGGAAGTACCGCGACTGCTTTCGACAGGTATCGAGTCCCGTGATAACTCTATGGTGCAATTGGCTAGACACAAATTGATGAAACGAGAGACCGTGGGTTTAATCCCCGCACTGAGACCGATTTATGTGTCCACGCCCGAATCCCACAGTGGTAGGCGGCGACTATTGAGTGCCACAAACGGAGAAGTCTGAAATCGTTTTTGCTTCTCCAGCAACCACATATCTCCTCATACACATACGTCAGTTATAGGTACTCCCAAGTTCACACAAATTTAATTCCCCTTTTTAAGACTTTTTTACATTACACTCAGCATCAGCCCATAGAAATTGCACTGCTGGGCATCGGCCTCTTCTGCAACTGAGAGAGTCTAGGCCTTAAATTCTTAAGAACTTTTAGGTTATACAGGTTTCTTTATGATATTTTCATTCTACATTAAAGTAAGTGATAATTCATTGTAATTACACACATAACTTAAGTTAGAGGTGTGTGCCTGAGGTTTGAACCCGCGATTCTCGACCGCATGCCTTAACCTCGAGGCCATCACTACTTACACATACCAGTACAATAAGAATAGAACCACGTGTTGTAAGCCACTCACCGCCCTTGTTGTTGTTCTTGCAGAGCAGGCAGTTGTATTTGCCGTCGACGTTTTCGATCATCTGCAGCGCCGGATCTGAACCGCGATCCTCCGCGCTCGCGCTTTGCACCGACTTCACGCGGAACATCTCGCCAGACTCCACCTTGATGAACGCTCCACCTGCGACCAATCCTTCCAATGTACCACCGTACCACGGCTAATCACAGATAAACAAACAAAACCAGATTCTGACACCTCCATCGTCCATAGATGTTTCAGACAGCCCCGTGGCGCAGTTGGCTAGACACCAGCTTGCGAAACGAGAGGCCGCGGGTTCGATCCCCGCACCGAGACAAATGTTTGTGTGATCCACAAATATTTGTTTCGGGTCTGGGTGTATGTGAGACCGAAAAGTCTCTCGTAGTTTCTGATACCCACGACACAAGACTTGTATCGTAGTGAGGGATCAGAACTATGTATGTGACTGTTGGGTGTATTTATTTATTTATTTTATGATAAGCTAATGTCTCATCAGCCCAAATACGTCTCACTGCTGGGCACGGGCCTCCTCTACAACTGAGAGGGTTTAGGCCTTAGTCCACCACGCTGGCCTAGTGCGGGTTGGCGGACTACACACCTAAGAAATTCGTAAGAACTTTTAGGTGTGCAGGTTTTATCACGATGTTTTCCTTCACCGGTAAAACAAGTGATAATTCATTGAGAATACACACATAACTTTGAAAAGTCAGAGGTGTGTGCCTGGGGTTTGAACCTGCGACCGCCGAAATTCTCGACCGCGCGCCTAAACCTCGAGGCCGTCACTGCTTACGATGGGCTTATTATAAGCGAAACAAAATTACAAATTGACAAAAGAAAGAGATACAAATAAGAACAAAAGACCAAAGAAGACAATGTTGAAGGAAGCATACGTCTATTAACAGAGACATAACAAACAAGGCCTTATTTAGAGCCACAAAATTCTCGAAATACTTACACACTGACTAGCTGTGCCCGCGCGGAAAATTTATTTTTAATAACAAAATTTATAAACTAAAAGTAGCCTAAGTTACTCCTTTTTACATCAGCTATCTGCCAGTGAAAGTCCCGTTAAAATTGGTCCACCCGTTTCAGAGATTAGCGGGAACAAACAGACAGACAGACAAAAATAGTAAAAAACGTTGTTTTGGTATATGTACCGTGTATACATCCATATGGATTTATTAAAAAGCGGTTATTTCAATATCACAAACAGACACTACAATTTTATTTACTTGTATAGATATCATACTAATATACACTCTAATACACTAAAACTCAACACGAACTGACAGACACACTAGTTGCATTGGAACTTACCATACATCACTGAAATAACAAACCTCTTATACAATAAAACAAACATATAAACTCTATCACAAGTTTTGAGATTGTTGACTAGGTTGTTGTTGTGGTTGTTGTGTTTGTTATAGTGTAATGTTTGTTGTGTTTATTGTTGTTGTTGTAGACTCACCTTTGTTGACTGTTTTAGGTTGTTGTTGTGGTTGTTGTGTTTGTTATAGTGAATGTTTGTTGTGTTTATTGTTGTTGTTGTGGACGCACCTTGTTCCTGCGCGGCTGCTATGATGGCGTTGGCAGTCTCCTCGTCCCCGGACACTTGCAGCTCGATTTGGGGCTCGTCGTTTGAATCTGAAAAATATTGGATTTGAATTGAATGTCTGATGAAACATTACACGTAGTATATTGTTAATTTTGAAAAAAGTGATTTTTGTTTAATTAATTCAAGGGACAAAAAGGAAAATACATATATACATAAACTCACGCCTGTATTTCCCAAGGGGTAGGCAGAGGTGCATTTCTGCACCCACATTTCGCCAGGTATGTATCAGTCCCACGTAATAGAGGGCGAGCCTATTGCCGTTTTTCGGGCACATTTCCATACTCCGTGCTGTTACCGAGAATTTCCTAATGGAAAAACCCAATAAAACTTTGCCCGACCCGGGAATCGAACCCAGGACCTCTAGATCGCACGGCACATACTTGTACCGCGAGACCACGAGGCAGTCAAACGGAACGGACGAAAAAGGAAAATGACATTAATAAAAATAAGTTTCCAAGTTTTTTTTTGATAATATTATGTACATACATACCATCGGGTTCGGCGTAGTCCAGTTGTTGCTCTTCTGTAATAAAACAATACACACAAGATTATGTATCGATTATATGAACAAGTTCCTGCAGAAAAAAATAAATGTCATGAAACTTAAATATTTGCGTCATGATAAAAAAATCATCATCATCATCATCATCATCAGCCCATATACGTCCCACTGCTGGGCACGGGCCTCCTCTGCAACTGAGAGGGTTTAGGCCTTAGTCCACCACGCTGGCCTAGTGCGGGTTGGCGGACTACACACCTAAGAAATTCCTGAGAACTTTTAGGTGTGCAGGTTTTATCACGATGTTTTCCTTCACCGTTAAAGTACGTGATAATCCTTTGCGAATACACACATAACTTCGAAAAGTCAGAGGTGTGTGTGCTTGGGGTTTGAACCCGCGACCGTAGAGATTCTCGACCGCGTGCCTAAGATATTTTTTTAACAACCTTAGGGTGATGTAGAGAAAAACCAAATAGATGCATAAAATTTGTGTTATGCAGTAAATATAGACATACAGGTTGTAAACAGACCGTGATTGTATTGAGACAGGTAATAGTAACGGTGAATACAAACACATGGACGATAAATATATCCAGATTATTATGTTTCGTTTGCGGTCGAGAATCTTGACGGTCGCGGGTTCAAACCTCAGGCACACACCTCTGAGTTTTCGAAGTTATGTGTGTATTCACAAAGAATTATCACGTACTTTAACGGTGAAGGAAAACATCGTCATGAAACCTGCACACCTAAAAGTTCTTAGGAATTTCTTAGGTGTGTAGTCCGTCAACCCGCACTAGGCCAGCGTGGTGGACTAAGGCCTAAACCCTCTCAATGGTAGACGAGGCTCGTGTCCAGCAGTGAGACGTATTGGGCTGATGATGATGATGATGAATAGTAACGGTGAATACAAACACATTGATGATAAATATATCCAGATTATTTTTTAAATACATACATACATAAACTCACGCCTGTATTCCCCCAAGCGGTAGGCAGAGGTGTATTTCTGCACACACATTTCGCCAGCTATGTATCAGTCGCACGTAACAGGGGGCGAGACTATTGCCGTTTTCGGGGACAATTCCAGAATCCGTAATGCTACTGAGAATTTCCTAATGGAAAAACCCAGTAACACTTTGCCCGACCCGGGAATCGAACCCAGGACCTCTAGATCGCACGGCACATAGCGCCGCTGGACCACGAGGCAGTCGACGACCATGATGATGATGATGAAACCATAGATTAATACATAAATTAAGTAAAAGAGTCGTCGTCCTCCAAATTCTATACTGCCGTAAGGGACGCGCTGGACAGAAACCGGTGGAAGCAGATCATCCGCTCCAGATGTCACCCTAATGCTGACCACGATCCTCAGATATGAGGGACCGACCAGAGAGAGAGAGAGAGAGAGAGAGAGAGAGAGAGAGAGAGAGAGAGAGAGAGAGAGAGAGAGAGAGAGGGAGGGAGAGAGAGAGAGAGAGAGAGAGTCAGTACCTTGTATGTGTTGTGCGTCGTTATCCCCGCTGTTGTGTTCATGGTCCGCCATAACGAGTGACAACTGGTTGCCGTCGTACACGAACCGCTGGCCCGTCACCATGCGCAGAATCGAACCGTTGTCGCCGTCCAGCACGATCGTGTCTGGAACAACAATACCAATCATCATCAGACCATATACGTCCCACTGCCACGGGCCTCCTCTACAACTGAGAGGGGTTAGGCCTTAGTCCACCACGCTGGCCTAGTGCGGGTTGGCGGACTGACTACACACCTATGAAATTCCTAATAACTTTTTCATCACGATGTTTTCCTTCACCGTTAAAGTGCGTGATCATTCTTTGTGAATACACACATAACTTCGAAAAGTCAGAGGTGCCTGGGGTTTGAACCCGCGACCGTCGAGATTCTCGACCGCGTGCCTAAATCTCGAGGCCATCACCACTTACTTACACACTTACACGACTTGAGATACAGAAGATCAGCTTATTTTTTCGAGTTACGGAGGGAAAATATGTACCAAAATGGCTTGGAGGGACTCATTGACTGTTTCGATTAATAGAGGGTTTAGATTTCGAGTCATGGAGGTTTTCGTGTTTGAAGGGAAGGGAACAAAACGTTTTTTCGAGATTTGGAGGTTTTCAACTTATCAAGGTTCGACTTAACGACGTTCTACTGTACATACAGATTTTTTTTCTATAAATACCCTATGTATATTGGAACCATATCTACACAAAAAGGCCCGGGCCATAATAAAAAAATCAACTCACGTTCATCAGCATCCTCATCTTCATTGAGTATCTGCAGTTTCCCCAGGATGAACTTATCCTCATTATCCGCGCCGTTATCCGCATTATCCAAGGACTGGAGGACACTCACGTCGATGTACCCTGGGTTCTCATCGTTGGTCTTTGATACCGGCCTCTGAAATCGAGAATTGGTATCGATTGTTAGGGATGTTGAATTTAGAATCGATAATTAGCGATGTTGACTTTAGAATCGATAATTATTAGTCATGTTAATTTAAAATCGATTATTGAAGTCATTGGATTTAGAATCGATTATTAATATTGTTGATTTTATAATAGATCGTCCGATGCATAGATTTTATAATCAATAAATAGAA
The DNA here is from genome assembly GCA_907164795.1 of Hemaris fuciformis. NCBI lineage: Eukaryota > Metazoa > Arthropoda > Insecta > Lepidoptera > Sphingidae > Hemaris > Hemaris fuciformis. The sequence continues at coordinate 7,960,115 of OU015457.1, read as the reverse complement.
ATATTTATAATCTACTTATTTTTGTCAACCGATTTGTCTGCATGGACTTTTCTGATAGTGGCAAATTTAAATAAAAAAATGTGTTGAATTAATAACTGACAGTTAAGAATATTATTCTGTTTAGGTACAGTCATTAAGTAAAATTAATTAATTATAAAATGTAGCCTAAGTTACTTCGCAGAGTCCCATTTATGACCATACCAAAAAATATTCAAACCGTCAGGCGTGAAAGCGTAACAGACATATAGAGTTCCTCCTACATTAATAACATACTAGTGGACCCGACAGACGTAGTCCTGTGCACAATTTTAAATTTAATTTTTTTTTTCAATATAAACCATTCTCAAATCAACCTGAAGACACAAAAATTCATCTGCCTTCTTTTGAACAAAGAAAATGAATTGTTTAAGATTTTGGAATTTTCTGATATGCGAAAAATAAAAAAAAATATATAGAAGATACCCATTCCCACAGGAATATTTTTTTCCGAGACAGAAAGTAGCCTATGTTACTTCGGTGGGTCCCATTTACCTGTATATCAATAATCATTCAATATTTTTTTAGTTTATTCGTAACAAACATACAAAAATACTAACATTTGCTCTTTATAATAATAGTATAGATATAGTAGCCAAGTTTATATAGGTACTGCACAAAGCTAAATTCCGATATTAACCAAAGTACTAGGGGACTCGATTTTTAATTAATGGGGAAACTGAGCCATCCTTACCCTGAGGGTCTCGGGGCGGATGCTCAGAGAAACCGAGCTTGGCTCGAATCAAGGAGGATTTTGAAATTAGTACAGATAAAGGATTTTGTTAATTTCTATACCTTCACACCCTGTACTTCTAGGACTAGATCTCCGTTCGCTGAAGTCACGGGAACCACAGACAACGCGCAGTCTGAAACATATATAAGAATATTCTCACCACTAAATTGACTAACTCGTTGACAGGTGTTCTATCAAGAGGTCCCTGGTTTTATTCCCGGGTCGGGCACAGTGTTATTGAGTTTTCTCCTATTATTATCAGCCCATACACGTCCCACTGCTCGGCACGGGCCTCTTCGACAACTGAGAGGGTTTAGGCCTTAGTCCACCATGCTGGCCTAGTGCGGGTTGACAGACACACCTAAGAAATTCCGAAGGATTTTTATGTGAACCGGTTTCCTCACGATGTTTTCCTTCACAGTTAAAGTAAGTGATAATTCATTATGAATACACAGATAACTTCGAAAAGTCAGAGGTGTCTGCTTGGGGCTTTAAACCCGCGACCGTCGAGATTCTCGACCACTCGCCTAAACCTCGAGGCCATCACTACTTCTACAGTCTCCAGAGACACAGTCTTATCATCTCACCTTCATCAATCTCCATGGCTTCGTCATCTTCATGCATCTCCGCCTTGACCCCGTGTTGGTCCGCGTCGCTGAGGTACCCCTGCGGCAGAGACCCCAACGACCCCAGTGACCCCAGCGACCCCAGGCTGATGGTGCGCATGGGGTCACTGCTCAGGGTCACCGGCACGCTGTCGCTCAGTGAATTGGCGAGGGTCGTCAGTATGTCTGAGGGTTTTGACTCTTGAGACAGCATGGAGTTGCTCACCGTCACTATTGAATCTTGCTGAAACAGATTTTTGGGTATTTTTTATTGAAAACTGCCTCGTGGTCTCGCGGCACAAGTATGTCCCGTGCGATCTATTGGTCTCGGGTTCCATTCCTAGGTAGGGCAGTGTTATTGGGGTTTTTTAATTTAAAAAATTTCAGGAGCAGCAGTTTTTTTTTCAAGAAACTGTCTGAAAATCTGCCAAAAAAAAACAACTTTGACTTTGACTATTTCAATAGCAAAACTTCACTCTCCCTGGAATCAAACCCTTGACCACCCAAAATCTCTAACCACTCACCTTGACAGTATCGAAGAAGTTGGCCTTGGACACGGCGGCCAACTTGCCCACTTTGAGCAGCAGGTCCGGAGTGAGGGGTTGCAGCTTCGAAGCCGGCAGGACTATTTTGCTCATCCCCTTCTTCTCTGTGGCATAAGTCTTCACGGGCACTTTGGATTTCACATCTGTCTCATAAGTATCGTAGTTCAAGTTGCTGTTCTGCAGCGCCATCTTGAACTGGATCAGTAGGTCTGACTTCATCACCTGTAGACTGGAAATATGAAGGTTTTGAATAAGTAAATAAAATAAATAAATACACCCAACAGTCACATACATAGTTCTGACCCCACACTAAGATACAAGGCTTGTGTCGTGGGCATCAGAAACTACGAGAGACTTTTCGCTCTCACAAACACACAGACCCGAATCAAATATTTGTGGATCACACAAACATATGTCTCGGTGCGGGGATCGAACCCGCGGCCTCTCGTTTCGCAAGCTGGTGTCTAGGCAACTGCGCCACGGGGCTGCAGGGTAAGTAGGGTGAATGTAGGTGATTTTAAAACTATTGCTGGTAAAAATTGCTGTTAATCTTAGAATCTTCATCATCAGATCATTTATGTCCCACTGCTGAGCACGGGCCTTCTTTACAACTGAGAGGGTTTAGGCCTTAGTCCACCACACAGGCCTAATGCGAGTTGGAAGACTACACACCTAAGAACTTTAAGGTGTGCCGGTTTTATCACGATCTTTTCCTTCACCGTTAAAGTACGTGATAATTAATTGTGAATACACACATAACTTCGACAAGTCAGAGGTGTGTGCCTGGGGTTTGAAACCGCGACCGCCGAGATTCTCGACCGCGTTCCTAAACCTCGAAGCCATCACGACCTATAAGTAAATATTCATTGTGAATACTCATATACATAACTGCCGAAAGTCACAGGTGTGTGCCTTGGGTCTAGATAATGAATAATATTAAACTCAAAAAAAAGCAGTGATGGCCTCGAGGTTTAGGCGCGTGGTCGAGAATTTCGACGGTCGCAGGTTCAAACCCCAGGCACACACCACTGACTTTTCGAAGTTATGTGTGTATTCACAAAGAATTATCACTTGCTTTAACGGTGAAGGAAAACATTGTGATGAAACCTGCACACCTAAAATTTCGTAGGAATTTCTTAGGTGTAGTCCGCCAACCCGCACTAGGCCAGCGTGGTGGACTAAGGCCTAAACCCTCTCAGTTGTAGAGGAGGCCCGTGCCCAGCAGTGGGACGTATATGGGCTGATGATGATGATGATTATTCAACTCACCTAACTTGCGTGTAATCATATTCCGAACACGCCTTGTAACACTTCTTGCATAATATCTTGGAGTGGACCGCATCCTCTTTCAGTGTTTTATCTACAATCTCACTCACGACTTCGTGTAGCTTCCTACCAGATTGCAGTGTGTTCTGAAAAACGGAATTTTTTACATTAAGTATGATTTTCAGAGAAGTGAGGGTAGGAGGAAAAATCTGCGGCCATCATTTTCGACGCGCCATGACGTTACATCCATGCAGATTAGGTGGGCCTCAACTGTAATTCAATAAACCTCCTTTTTGAGATTCAGAGGTTGCTCTGGTAGAATTTGTTCCATAAATACAACTAAATCTATCAAATCTCTAAAATAATGAGATAAAAATTTAAATACAATAGTTCATTTTCATTTACGATGAGGATGAAGAGATTGTAAACCATAATCATAACTCTCGAATTATCATTTAATTTGGAACGGAGGGTAGTCAGTTAATAACATACATATATAACCTCACGCCTGTATTCCCTGAAGGGGTAGGCACAGGTGCATTTCTGCATCCACATTTCGCCAGGTATGTATCAGTCCCACGTAATAGGGGGCCAGTCTATTGCCGTTTTTCGGGCACATTTCCAGACTCCGTGCTGCTACTGAGAATTTCCTAATGGAAAAACCCAATAACACTTTGCACATACTTGTGCCGCGAGACCACGAGGCAGTCAGTTAATAAGTCATTGTAAATACTCACATGCTCCCCAAATAGACTGGTAGCACTCCTCAGGGCAACACTCGCTCGAGTGTTGCACATAAAACAACAAATATTCATTCTGGAATAGAACAACGTTAATAGGATTAAAGTATAATGTAAACATAACTAAACTTATTGATATTATCAATCTCTAGCTCGTTCCAGACAGAATTAAGTCTATAAAATTGTTGAGCATTGATGTCAATTGCCTGTTTACAGGTACTACCCTGGTACAGTTGGCTACACAATACACTGTACACTAGCTTGTGAAACAAGAGGTCACAGGCCAAGACAAATGTTTGTGAGATCTACAAATATTAGGCTTGAGTCTGGGTGTTTGTGACATCATAGTCTCTTATATTTTCTGACAAACATGACACCAGACATGTATCATAGAACATACATACATAATCTCACGCCTATATTCCCCAAGGGGTAGGCAGAGGTGCATTTCTGCACCCACATTTCGCCAGGTATGTATAAGTGCCACGTAATAGGGGGCGAGCCTACTACTGAGAATTTCCTAATGGAAAAACCTAATAACACCTTACCTGACCTGGGAATCGAATCCAGGACCTCTAGATCGCACGGCGCATACTTGTACCGCAAGACCACGAGGCAGTATGCAGCAGTTGTATCATAGTGTGGGGTCAGAACTATGTGTGTAACTATTTGGTGTATTAATTTATTTATTCTCTTTATCATTACCCCATAGTATAATCATAATAGTAGTGTATTTAAATTTATTAAAGAATTTTTTATGGCTTAGCAAAGTAAACACAATTCACTTGATAATACTTGCAGATATCTTTTAAAGTATAGCACATTGCTGAAATGACGAGGTGGAAAGCTGAACAGTGATACTTATTTCAGAAAATAAAAATATAGATTCACATACAAACTTTCCAAAACCTCTTCTGAATTGTTATCTGTGCTTATATCTGTACCCTCATCATATCATAAGCCTTTAGATTGATCACGTAAGGTACTCATTGTCATCTTCATCAGCCCATATACATCCCACTGCGGGTCATGGGCCTTAGTCCACCATGCTGGCCTAGTGCAGGTAGGGCGGAATACACACTTAAAAAAATCCTAGAAGTTTTAGGTGTGCAGGTTTCCTGACAATGTTTTCTTTCACCGTTAAAGTATGTAATAATAGATTATGAATACACACATAACTCTTTTTTTTGTAAAACTTTTATTTCAATAGTAAAAGGAACTAACTAACCAACACTCATGTTCTCTGCTTCTCATTGACTGTGAAACAATGCCAAGGAAATCTTGTGGATTGGTAAAAATGCAATAAATGGCAGATAAAGAAACAGTATAGTTACACCATACCAAGTAATAAAAGTTGAAAATAATTTAACTTGTCAGTGGATAGGCTTCGATTTAAGTTACGATGTAAAGAAGATCATGTTACAGACAGTGGCGGTACTTCCAAAGAAGCCCAAAAGCCCAGCCTGCCTTACCAAGTGCAAAATAATAATATCTTATCTGAATAATAATCTTTAAGCTTTAAATGTTTATTTAACAACAGCAATTTGACATATAAATGAGAATATCCTGACACCACAATAAACAATTATAAACTAGACAGTACCAAGTTACTGTGTAACGCATTTGGACTTCTATGAAAGTACTGCCACTGATTACAGACATAGCATATTTAATATACATTGTAGAAGTTATAAAAGTTGTTTTAAATTTTGTCACAATTGTTTAAAACATCATGAAGAAACCTCCACACCTAAAAGTTCTTAGGATTTTTTTAAGTGTGTGGTCCGCCTACCCATACTAGGCCAGCATGGTGGACCAAGGCTTAAACTTCCTCTTTTGTAGAAGATGCCTGTGCCCAGCAGTGGGACATATTTGGACTTATGATGATGATTCAAATTGAATTGTTTTAAGAATGCGAATGTTTTTACCTACTCATTAAACATAAATAGGTCACATAAGTTTAAGAATCTGGATTTATTACGTCTGTCAATATTACTAACAAACTATATAAGCGAATGGGGCTCTTTTCGAGTAGAATCTTATTTTAGATATCGAGAAAAACTTCATTGAAAACCTTCCTATACCGCTTATTCCCTGAGCCCCATAATGAAATAATATTAAACCACGTGGAAATGAAAATATTTAGGTAAATTTTGCTTCTTAAGTCGTCAAAGACAATATAGTTATTCGATATAAATAAGATACGTAGTGTAACTTGCCCGTATACTACCGTATACTCACAAGTCACAATGTTCGATATTCAAATGAAAACTTATAATTTTTTTTAAGTCAAGGTTTTAAACCTGTCTTTATAAAAATAAAATATTAACTCCCCGCGCATACTTTCTATATAACTACACTTCCACCAGCAATTTGAAGCTTTGTTATACGACAATTACCAAATATGCTCGGATTGCTTTTAATCTTATATGTTTTGGTGATTTAATTGCGTTAGAGTATATTTTCAAACGCACCATCAATTTTTTTTAAAGTAACTCGCATTTCATAGTTTTAATTCTCATGCATATATTTTGTTGAATGATATTATAAATTACATAATGGAAACAAAAATCATTTTTATTGAATATTTTCGGAACAATAGCTGTTATCAATCAATGTTTACAATATTATCAATAACTACAATTTCAAAGTTACTACCAACACATACAAAATAAATCCAACTTAGTCCGCAAAAAATATGATAGAGTTATTCAAGTATTTCTACTCACCGTGTCGGCCATTTCTGACACTTTACACAGATTAAATGCCAATAAATTGCGACAAAAACCGATATAGCACTTAAAATATCACCCACCTGATAGAACTTTTAAATATCCCATTGGTTTTTATTAGTTTCTGAAGGTTTTCAGATGGTTTTAGTGTAAATATGTTGTCAGCAATGAATGAGACATGCAAGCAGCCACCATTACGTACTCAATCATTGAAAGTTTTCACGTCGCGCCGCTAGGAGCGCTGGTAGTTTCCGGTTGTATTTTGGGTTAAATGTTTTTATTTCCTTTGTAATCATATTTAAAATAAAACCAAACAAAGCAACGTGTTAATTATAGAGTCATACTTTATTAGAAATAAGTTTTGCAAATTTTAAGACTTCATTCAAAGAAAGTAATTGTTCTTGTCAAACCTGGACGAATGGCGAATTTCCTTTGTCTGTTAGCAACATTCAGTCGAGTTAATATGGCGGGAATACGAAATACGATTTACGAAGATAACGATACTAAATGGGTAAGCGCCAAATCTGATAGCAGTCAGGTAACTTTTATTTCAATATTTATTTCGAGAGATGAAAAGAAATGATACACTTCAGTCAAAAACATTATTTATTTCTATACAATTTACATTTGCGTCACGAGTGCAGCTCTATAAATAACTTTTTTCTATTTTTACAATTAAATTTAAAAACTCAGAATAATGTGTACTTACTATTTACATATTGACATATTTTTCCACCATTTAAAACTTTTATTTATACAATTCTTCTTTTATTCTTGATTAGTTTTGTGAAGTCATTTTGTTGGAATAGATTGAAGAGTGTTAAAGTAAAGTGAAATGGAGAATCTAATTTGAGCAAGATTTTAGAAAAAACAACTGACAGGATGATTGTTATTTAGGTAATAGGTTTTTCATAAATAACAAGAATAACAAATTAAATTTTATTTTGGAAATGTTTATTTGTTTTTTTTTATAATATGATATTTTTATTTGTTGGTTTGAAGGAGTCTGAGTTTGTTTAGAAAATGCGAATTGCGAGGAAAGGATAAAATGTACAGTCGCAGGCACAAGTTTTACAATCTTAAATCCGCACCAAACTTCAATCTTTTGCTTTGAGATTTTAAAAGTTTCAATATCCCTGATTTAAGCATCACTTAAGGCGATATATTTTTAGATTCACAGGAAATATGACAGGGAATTAAAGGAAGCCTGTTTATTTATTAAAAATTACTTAAAGCCAACATTTCTCAGAACTGTTGCTCTATAACTGATTCTGAAGTTTAAGTTATGCATAAATCAAGTTTTTTTTTAATGGAAAAAGGAGGCAAACGGGCAAGTGAGCCACCTGATGTTAAGGTTGATTTGAAGTTCATGGTACGGATTTGTTTGTGATAATTGATTGCAATTGTTGTGTCGCACGTGTTGTGTATGAAATGAAAGAATAATTTGTTGTGTTGACATGTATTTAATGTTCACATTGTAACTACAAGACCTAATCCAATGAAAGACTAAAAGGAAAATGAAAAATTACAATATTCTTATAAAATATGCCAGAGTGCTGTTTCTTGTGTTATTTTTGTAAAGCAAAATTTCAGCGTTCATATTGTTATGAGTGGTTTTGGCCACTGAAACTGTCATGGTCAGTTTGAATCGCTAAAATTAGCCATAGTGTCAGTACCATAGCGTTCATCTGAGTAGAATAGTGTCATTTGTCTAAGTTTCGTACATAAAACACCAAGGTAATTACTAACAATTCAAAAAGAATTTCGCATAATATATTCAACCTCTGTACACAACACAAAAAGATTGTAAGCATCACGACATCGAATTCCTAACACTAAACACTTATTTTTTTCCATTTGAAAATATTTCTAGAGAAAAAGATATGCATCTATTTACCTGATAACATTGATTTTTCAGCTATTTTTAAGATCTATTCTTAATGGTTGGCTATAACACTGTTTATGGGGCGAAGAGGCATGTTCTCCGCTACTAATTATTACAATTGACAAGTTTTGCAGCGAAGTGTGGGGGGTACATACAGAGGAGAAGGTTCTAGAAGTGGCGATTATCATAAACAGTAATATAGACAAGCTACCGAAGAGGTCACACCATACAAACATCTATTCTTAAGAAATAAGAACGGAAAACATTTAACGGCGCAAACTGGAGTTACAAACTCATTTTCGGTTATCCCATTGGCGTCCCAAGTGTAGGTTCGTCACACGAATTTTGTGTCGAATCGTTAATTTTCTATGAAAAATTTATAGAAAATCCATTACTGTCATATTTTTCCCACTAATCGAATATAATTGACATTGCAATGACACTTACTACTAGCCTAAAAAGTGCTAAACTATATCTTACAATTAGATTTTTTGGTTCTTAAACAGTTTAGAGTAAAACGGTTAAAAATGATGGCGACTAACATCTTTATTAACACCACTAATACATGCAAAAATAATAAAAGAAACATGCACACTCCAAGCTTGCCTATTATTAAAAACAAAATAAAACCCAAATATTCTATCTTATACCACATTTTCTTTATTACGTGTACGTGCTCGAATCTATCACGATTACAAAACAACCGAGTTATCGAATATTATCAGAGTCAACTTATATGTACTACTGAAACGGGGCAAATGAGAAAAAAAAACAAAATTTTACAACATTACTCACAAACTAATATCAATTTTACTAGAAATCCACGTATGAACGGGTAACACAGGACATTTTCAAAACTCAAATTAACTTTTAAACTTATTGAGTTTGAAAATGGCTCTGGTGCAACATATTAACTAAATTTTCTAACAGTAATGAAATAAAATGGGAATATTACTTAACCAATACCTAAACAGCTAGTTTGATAAAGAAAAAATAAAATAAAATGCACAATGCATTCAACGGAGCATTGCTCCGGATTAAAAGAAAAATAAAAACAAAAGAAAGAAAAAAATGGAATTGTAATATTGTGTTATTTAATATAATATTATGAAAAAAAGAACATGTTACTGTGTACTAAATTATATTAAAGAATCTAACTGTTAATGTCTTTATAAGAGTGATCTAGATCACAAATTGTAAAAATAAAGGAATTATTACTTGTGTTGCCTTTGTAATAAACTTCACCCATGTTATATGTTTTTCAGCTGGCAACTTATTGTGTTGTTTATGGGTGAAGATGGGTGAATGTTTGATTATTCAAAGGCAACGAATCCCCCCGCCCCCGCACTCGTTGTGGTGTGCCTGTGTGTGTCTGTGTGTTGCCGTCCGTCTTGATATGTGTGAGTGTGTGACCCGCCGCTTTCGCCGTTAGCTAGAAGCAAATAGTCTTATGTGAGTTCTATGTACTGACATCATTCACTTCTGATCGCGAAACTGAGAATTTATCACTATAATTTGTATTCCTTTTGCAATTTAATCGCTAGTTTCATATTTGTGTAGCAATCTGTGTTTGATAATTGTTATAGAATTGTCAAAAAAATAAAACGCCCCCGTTTCGAGATCAAAAATGTGTTAGGAGTTAAAGTATCCTACCGCATGTTTGTAACAGGAGTAAGTAAAAAAATAAATAAAGAGGAGTATTAAAAATGCAGAAAACAAAACGAAAAAAAAAGAAAAAAAAATTGAGCAAAATTAGTTTTTGAACTGTGTTCGATGTTGTTAATTTTGTGAAAAAGACATGTAGCACTTTAATATTATAGTCATACATTAATAATTTTAATTATTTGTCTCCGTGATATGTCATTACAAGCATAATTGATAGGTTTCATTACAACAGCCAATACATCGAGACTACACATTAATATACATTTTTCTTTTAATTTGACAAAACATCGACCGACGACTGTACATATTATACGATGTATTAGGGCCGTTGACACTCCGGCGATAGAGAAATTAATACAAATTGACATACTTTCGACAGGACAAGCATTATTCACGGTCGGGCACTACTGTCTTTTATAACAGGATATCATAAAATTGACCCGGTACTTTTAGAAAAAAAGGATATATAGAAGTTAAAAAAATTCTTAAAAATTGGATTTGTAAAGACCGAATCATTTTTACCAATCCGTGAACTACGCTTTTTTAAGTACAAATCTAATTTGACAAAGCGCTAAAAAGCATTTTGTTGTCATTTTATTAATACATAATATAAAAGTCACTAGTGCCCGTCTGTCACTTACACGCTAAACTACAGGCCGTACAGCTGTTTACAAATTGACATATGTCAATGTCACTTGTCACAGGGATATGTCATAATCTAACTTACATACAACAGACATGTGTGTCCACATACTTAAACATATTATAGCGTTACTTTTCACTAATTTACAATTATAGAACAAGAATTTACATGACACTAGAGAACTTGGTAGCTTAACAACGTCTATTGGCGCGAAAACGAAAATATTTTTTTCCACAGCTTATGTACACCATCAAACTTTTACAATGCAATATACATATATATATATTCATATTCTAAATCTTTATAACTTTGGCTTATTATTTGGCTTAGATAAGAAGGAACGGAAATTATTAAGCTTACTTTTTGGGATGCGCATTGACAGTGCTCCATGACGTTTGAAATAAAGAACGTCATTGTGACAGATATGCTTATGATATTCTGTACTTTATATAGGCATAGAGAAATTGCATGTTTTTTGTCCAAGAAAAGAATGACGGTCAAGATTTTTTTACAGAGTACAGATAAGACAGAGAATTTGGTGAAAATATGATACTGCTGAAAACTCGCAGTGTTGCCATATTAAAAAGTACTACTTTCAAGATACATATTAAGTGTTTTATTAATCGCATGGAAGTGATCTTAATATGTTTTTGCAGCAAAAAGATACATGAAGTGTGTTTTAAACGTTGAAAAAAAAAAATACGGTATCATAGTAACACTGTTAATGCCATCCCAGTGATACGAATGGATTTATTATATAATAACTTGTCAAATGCTCCAGTGTCAGACATACATTATAAAAACAACTGCAAACGCAACTGCATCGCTTGCACACACGCACCAGATGCACAATTTACGTTCACAAAATTTATACCAAGCACACAGTTGCATACGCAGCCGTCAAAGTTTTACTATAAAACGTGAAAAACAATTAGGAAATCGTGTATATTTATTACAAGAATAGATATTTTGACAGAGTAACAAATTAAGTATATACTTATATAAAAGCCTTTCATTATAATATAGCATGATATAGTTTCGACCGCGAGAGATGCGGTCCGAAGAAGATATAGGGATAGTTACCATCTGAATAAAGTTTTTTAAATACAAGTATATAATTTGTAGAAATTATGACTGAACACATATTCCTTTTTAATGTGCACTTTTAATATAATCTGATAAAATATAATTAGCAACGGATACCAATTTAAGAGGACATAGCTGTGTTCCTTATATCTGGTTTTAATTTTTAGCATAAATAAAACGATTTCTCTTAAAGTATTATTTAAAAACTTTACATTTCAATAACATATCATAATATTATTTATAATCCGGTATTTTATAACAAAAGCAGTAGTTTAAATTTTTAAAAACATAAACGATATATTTGTCCTTGTCTATGGTCCCTACATTAAAAAAAAAAACTTATTTGGAACAATAATCGAAATAACTATGTCAGTCAAAATTACTGAATTAGATATATAAATATATATATATTTTAAATATTATGTTTCGAGACTTTGACTAGAGTGTGGGCTGCCATTTAAAATTTGACTTTACAGGCTAAGTGTTGCCATAATCAAAATAGTTACCGTCTATCAAAATATATGAGATTTAAAAGCATTCCGATATTTAGGCCGGCAATATTTTATTTCATTTCACAACGTACAAAACATAATATTAAGGAATTTCATTTCATATAAAAATAAAGGAAGTTTTTCAACAGACAGGAGATAGAGATGTGTTTAGAATTTACTAATTTAATTATACGTATATATATTTGGCTCCTAACTTATTTTGTGCAGAAATTATCATTCTGTACAGTATCATGTTTAAGCCGAGCGTAACTTTAACAACTCAGTCGAAAACATCATTGTGTACAACAGCATAATATTATTGTACAATAAACGCTATAATTAAAAACGTAAAAACGGACAACTATATTCTTCTGTAATCTATCATCAACATTTAATAAGCTGGTAACATTCATATCTTTGGCTTACCGATTAACAAAAAAAAATACAACACAGAGAATTATAACCTCATTTCGCGCATACTGCCGACATCGTCAGTGCTGCCAACTTATAAAAACATGTCATTCCGACATAACATTTGGTCCGTCGTCCCTTCTAAACGCAATTTTACATGTCTTTTTTGTTTAAACCACAATTTTTATTATTCTCCTCCCGTTTTTTACACAATTACACTAGGAATACATTTAACATCTCTTACTAGTACTCGTGCTCGGCCAGGCCGTTGTTCTGCGCTTGCCGCGGGTTCTGTGCGGCGTTCTGGTTCTCCGACTTGCTCTGCGGGCCCTTGCCCTGCCCGATCTGTCGCGACGACGAGAAGCACAGCTTCATAACGAATGGGAATTTCGCACCTGGAATCATCGGCATATCGATTATTTTCACCATCGATTAAACACAACAATCGAATACAGTTACATTAATAAAAAAAAACTTTTATTTTATATCACAGTGAATTACAGCACGCTCCTTTTAAAATTAAACACCTACATAGCCTCACGCTTGCAGTCCTCGAAGGAGCAGACAAAGGTGTATTTCTGCACCCACATTTCATGTATCAGTCCCACGTAACAGGGGGCGAGCCTATTGCCGATTTTCGGACACAATTCAAGACTCCGTATTGCTATTGAGAATTTCCTATTGGAAAACCCCAATAACCATGCCCGACCCGGGAATCGAACCCGAGACCACTAGATCGCACGTGCCGATACGTGTGCCGCGTGACCGCGAGGCAGTAATGGGAGTTTTTGTAAAAAAATAATTTTTCAGAGTTCAAACTGAGAATAATTTACTTTTTTAAACGACTATCTTCGAGATAACTGTATTGAAATATAAATGATAAAAGTAATCGAAAAATTATCAGGATCTTTCCAAGGTTGCTGAACTCTTTGTATCTCAAAATGGTCCAGATAACAATCGCTTATCAATGTCCAAATATCAATCGTCATATGTCCGCCAAGCCGCACTAGGCCAGCGTGGTGGACTAAGGCCTAAACCCTCTCAGTTGTAGAGGAGGCCCGTGCTCAGCAGTGGGACTATGACTATTTGGGCTGATAACAATCGTCATATTAATGCTAGTCCTCTAGGATCTTTTTGACGTCATCTAGTAAACCGATACCAGATTTATATAATTATATGTGTTTGGAGACTCACCCGGATGCTGTATGGTGGCGTGGTTGCACGCCATTATTGCCATCACCGACTGCGATATGTTCTGGAACTCCATCAGACCAGAGGATGATCTGAAAAAGTACAATTAGTTTTTCATTATATATTTTTTTCTTTTGTAGCTTTACACTAAACTTTTGTCGTTTAATTCATGTCATAAAGTGTATGTAAGAAAAAAATACCACATAGTTATTGGAAATTTATAAAAGTTTTATGAAATTGAGGGTAGAATGTTAAAGCATTACGATTTTCAAGTCAATATTGTATTAATTTCATTATGTTTCAACTCCCTTGTATACTATTGCCTAATTTATTTTTCTCTTTAACTATTTTTTTTTCTCTTTAAACAATATTAAGCAATTTTCAGAATATTCAATCGACAATTACTTTTTAAATTTTAATACCATTGATTTCCATTTCATAATTTTTGTTAAATCTACTCGTATGGCATAGATAAAGAAATACATAATGATATTGTATGGTCAAATAAGGCATATATTGACATGATTGATAATGATTATAATTAAGGTATATAAATACTCACCTCTCACTCTTGAGCGGGAACTTGGAGATGGTGTGCGGCGGCGTGACTCCGTAGTCCTTGAACACCTGCAGCAGCTGGTCGTCCGACACGTCGGGCGGCGTGTTGAAGAAATGCAGCACCTGAACACAGCGCAACCGTTAGTTGGCAGATCTGGTGGTTGGTCCAACGCATAAAGGAGGAGTTGGAAAACAAAGAGTTGTCCACTTCCCTCCACAGCAAAGTGGGTGACAAAACATTGAACTACGAGGTTTCACCATCAAATGAAAAAGAAAGACAATTACATTTAGTGATATTAGACGCAAATAACGCACAACTTTACACCTCATAATATGTACACGTACTCAAGTAGTGATGGCCTCGGGGTTTAGGCACGCGGTTGAGACTTTCGGGTGTAGCGCGTTCAAACTCAAGGTAACCTATGACTTTTCGAAGTTATGTGTGTATTCGTAATGAACTATTACGTACTTTTACGATGAAGGAAAACATCGAAAGGAAAAACCTGCTCACCGAAAAGTTCTTAGGAATATATTATTGACAGCCCCGTGGCGCAGTTGGCTAGACACCAGCTTGCGAAACGAGAGGCCGCGGGTTCGATCCCCGCACCGAGACAAATGTTTGTGTGCTCCACAAATATTTGTTTCGGGTCTGGGTGTTTGTGAGACCGAAAAAGTCTCTCGTAGTTTCTGATACCCACGACTCAGGACTGTATCCTAGTGTGGGGTCAGAACTATGTATGTGACTGTTGGGTGTGTGTTTATTTTTATTTTTTTTATATAGGTGTGTAGTCTGCCAACACGCACTAGGCAAGCGTGGTGGACTGACGCCTAAACCCTCTCAGTTGTAAAGGATACCGTGCCCAGCAGGGGATGTATATGGGCTGATGATGATGTGGAGCACGTACCTTGGACGGTGGCTGTATTCTGTTCTTGTGTATGGAGGCGGGCGTGAGGAAGCGGTTGTTCTTGTTGCCCACGTAGTCTTTGAACGAGGGACTCTTGTCGGGCAGCGGGTACGGGTTCATTACCTCCGACAGGTACGCTTGCTTAGAGAATCTGGAACATCGTCATGTGTACAAATTAATACAAAGGAAAAATTTATTTTAAAAAAGAAAAAAATCGATATGTAGGCATACATGTAGATAGACTCTAGCCTACAATGTTGATTAATTGGAAAAATAAATTTTGACAATTAAAAAATGTACCTATTAGACTAGATATCTAACTCTTGATACTTCTATTAGTCGTTTGCCGACCGCCGCTTTATTCAACGACGATTTTTTTAAACGCAATAAACATCAGTCCTTCCGAGTGGCGAGTTGTTTCTTGTAAAGTAAAACTTGGGTATAAATTTTACTAGAGCAGCTTTACAACCGTTATTTCCTATAAGACAGTGGTACTACTCCGGTCCAAACGGCACTAAGCTGACTACGGCGTAGCGCTACATAGCTCTGAAACATCTACGGCGTAGTATTCTTCATTCAAAGATTTGCAATTAGATGAATGTTCTCGCGTAATTTCAGGTCAAATTTCTTTGCCAATTAACAAATTTTCACTTTCAATTCAAAGTCTTTGATTAATATTTAGTTTACACTCCAAAGAGAGTGTTTTTCGTGTTTTGGTCTTTTGGATAACATAATTAAAGACGAATCTATAATGTACCCTGCACTCGAACTTGTTATAAACCGAGCACTGAAAGAGTGGAGAGGGCAATTGAAAAACCGCGTATCTCCGAATTCGCGTAAAACGGGGTAGCGTAAAACGGGGTAGCGTAAGTCGGGGTATGACTGTACTGTACTTACGCCAGTGTCAATGTGTAATCTCCGACGGTGACGTTGTTGAGGTTCTGCACGCATCGCTCCACCGACACGCCGTCGCCCATCTGCACCATCGCGGTGCCCTCTTTAGTCTTCAGGAATTTTATCTGTGACGTCACGAGAAAACATTAATATTATACCCCCAACAGTCACATACATAGTTCTGACCAGTGGCGGTACTTCCATAGAAGCTCAAAAGCCCAGTTTGCCTTAAAAATTCCAACTAATAATATTTAAGGTTTCAATCTTTATTTTCAAAAGCAATTTGACATATTAATGAGAATATCCTGACCCCACACCAAACAATTTTAAACTAGACATTACACAATTAACGTGTAACGCTTTTGGGCCTGCCACTGGTTCTGACCCCACACTAAGATACGGAAACTGTGTCGTGTGTAACAGAATCTACGAGACACTTTTTTGTCTCAAAAACACCCAGACCCGGAACAAATATTTGCGTATCACACAAACATTTGTCTCGGTGCGGGAATCGAGCCTGCAGCCTCTCGTTTCGCAAGCTGGTGGCTAACCAAATGCGCCACGGGGCTGTCTGTCACATTATTAACACTTATCTACATACATTCACATTAACGCCTATATTCCCCAAAGGAGTAGGCAGAGGTGCAATTCTGCACCCACTTTTCATGAATTTAATTTTAGTCCCACATAATAAATAAATAATAAATAAATACACCCAACAGTCACATACATAGTTCTGACCCCACACTAGGATACAAGTCCTGTGTCGTGGGTATCAGAAACTACGAGAGACTTTTCGGTCTCACAAACACCCAGACCCGAAACAAATATTTGTGGATCACACAAACATTTGTCTCGGTGCGGGGATCGAACCCGCGGCCTCTCGTTTCGCAAGCTGGTGTCTAGCCAACTGCGCCACGGGGCTGTCAAAATAATAGTGAGCCTATTGCCGTTTTTCGAACACATTTCCAAAATGCTGCTACTGCGAATTTAGTAATGGATAAGCACGATATTATTTTGACCGGGGATAGAACCTCATACCTCACGGCGGCCACTCGTGTCATAAGAACAATGAAAATCTAGAAATAATCAACAATAAACCTGACCAGAAGACGCAATTGCATAAGGGTGGCGTCAGCTTAGGCCAGAGGTTTCAACCAATGATCTTACAATGGAAGATGCCGTTGATCTCAAAGAGAAAGAAAGAAATAGAAACGACAAAGCAACTCACTCTGACAACGTTTCCGTAGAGGCAGCACAGGTTGAAGAGCCGGTCAGCGTTCGCCGTCTGTGGGTCCAGCCCGTATACCATCATGACCGCACCTTGCTGTGGAGGACCGCCCTAATGTCACAAAAACTATTAAAACCACACGTCCTTAATAACTACAATACGTGTCTATTACTGGGTCCTAACTAAGTATTTTTAACGAGAAGAAAGCATGTTTAAGTATTAACTTAATCAACTAACGTTAATAAAAAAATTGGAAATCCAGTCTTTCATAACTTACTTACGTGAATATTTTTTGTTTTTGTATCGGAGGGACATTAAGTCATACATAGTCATAGATAATAAGTCTAGTCTCTATCGTAGGATTGAGGATTTTAATAGTATTAAAATCAATACATTTACATTTTAAGCAAAAACTTTTACTGTAAAACAAAAAAAATGTTAAAGTTGAGTAACAAAAAATAGTTGTAATTAGACGATTATACTAAGGAATATGTTCTTAAATCCTATGTATGTTATACCTGGTTCTGCGGCGGCATGGATGGATGGTGCATCGGTGGTGGCGGTACGAATCCCTCGCCGCCATAACCTTCCGGACCGTAACCACGACCGTCGCGCTGGAAACATAAGTTAAAAGTGTATTTTATTAGATGCTTTACTTACTAAAAGGTTTATTATCTAAATGTTATTATATTATTAATAAAAAAAAAATGTTTTATGTTTTGTTTTGGATAAATAATATTTGATATTGTGAACTTGAAGGATGCTTGATGTCTGCGACACAGTAACAATACTCTTGCAGGCGTCAACGCGTATGCTATGTTTTATATGTTTCTGATTTTGTTATTTTTTATTTTACATTGAAAAAATAAATTGTAATAAATTATTCGAAGGTCAAAACTTAGACCGTGCACAATTTTACCAAAAAAGAAGTCTCCAAAAAGTATGTTCTTCTCTAGTTGTTTTTGTTCTTCAGTAATGTATCAGTGCTAGATGTTTTGCAAATTACAAAATATATTACAAAGTCAAACATATTTCGCGAACAATTAAATAATTAAAATCTCCAAAAAAAATTAGCTCTAAATATATTAGAAGGACAGGCTTAGCCCGCGTTTATTTTAATAAAAAGTATACTTAAAGAACCCTATGTTCATCTCCAAGGTAGGTTTATCTGTATCATTGAAATTATTTCAGCACTTTTGACGCGAAAACCAATCCTAATCAATAGGATATTTTTTTTGATCTCACAAATGCTCAGACCCCTTATATTATTAGATAATAAAAAAATCGTCACGATATTTCAAATTAAATAGTTTGACTAAACTTGACTAAGGCCTTATCCCTCTTTATTGTAGGGTAGGCCGGTGCCCAGCAGTGAGACGTATATGTACTGATACAGACTGAAATGAAATGAAATTGCTTTATTTGGTCACGTAGGCAATCAAATAGCACTTATGACAAGTCAATACAGAAAAGAAAAATGTTTTATTATTACATTATAATTCAACTATGGTTCATTTTATATAATTTGTTTAAAAATATTTACGGTATTTTTATAATTTATTTTTAGTTTTCTTCAGGAAATACATAATATCTTATTATTATTATTTTAAAGTGAACAACGAGATTACGAGACGGACCTTGTGTATTTCCGAAACGTCACGTATTATTTTAATACTAAACTTGTATCCATTATTGAAAATCTTGGCTCAATCAATGACTAAACAGACAATTATGACGCATTACCATCATCTACGTACATTCGATAATTGCATCGTCACACATGATCACTAATTCAAAGAGCAATATCTTAATCTGTGGGATTATATCCACGGGTGGGAGGGATTAAGTTGCACTGGCTTGTAATGTATTAGTAATGCATTTAGTGCATTAAGAGTTAATGACTGCCGGACAATACGCGTGGGAGATTTGGCTTGTGTGTTGGCAATAAGTAATTTGTCCACTGTATATACAGGGTGTATTCAGACCGTGATCGGAAACTAAGGCAGGTAATAGCTACGGTGATTACAAACCCATTGGCGTTAAAAAAATCCCGACAAAAAAAAAAATGACGTTTTCTGAACAATCATAGATATTAAATGGATGTGGTTGTAAGGAAAACGTTTTTTTTTTAGTTTCTTGTTGGGATTTTTTAATGTCACGATGTTTGTACTCGCCGCAACTATTATATGCCTTAGTTTCCGATCACGGTCTGAATACATCCTGTATAATATTTGACGTTTTAATCCTATGACAGATTGATGTAAATATCTTGTGGCCTGGTATCAAATTTTCTATGCAAAATTCTGGGCGTAGATGAAAAAAATAATATCGTGAAAAATGCATACATCAGTGCTTCTTCTAAACATACACACATAACCGCACACGTGTATTCAGAGGTGTCGACAGATGTGCATTTTTGCACCCACAATTTGCCAGGTACGTATACGAGTAAGTCCCATGTAATAGGAGGCGTTTTTCGGGCACCTTTCTTTCAAATCCGTTACATGATTTGACACTCAATTGTCATCATAACATAAAAATACCCATATGTATTCAAGTCTTATTTACCTCATCATATCACTAAATTGCCCACACGTTACCAAAATTAAAAGAAAACTATGGACCTACCCATTAACACCGTGTCCCAATTCGGTGAAAAACAAATAACCTATTACATTGCGTGCCAACAATCAACCGCCTACTCACTTCGTAAACAATACCGTTAATGAACACCATCGGAACGTCATTTCGGCATAATTAATCGCCGTTCAACACGTCATTAATTAACCGAACGCACGCGTTGGGTGTGAAACGAAAAAAAGTTCTTTAAATTTTTTGTCGTCGTCCAAAACCGTGACCGTTCCACTCCGCTTGATTAAAACTTTCATGGTTATTCGCAGGAGCGGGTTGAGTGTAATTTTTACGATTGTCGACGTCATTGGATGTAATAAACCGCGTATGGAATTTTCATTACGAGGTTGTGAAACATTTGTATTAGCCCATATACTGATGATAGACTGCCTCGTGGTCTCGCGGTACAAGTATGTGCCTTGCGATCTAGAGGTCCTGGGTTCGATTCCCGGGTCGGGCAAACTGTTATTGGGTTTTTCCATTAGGACATTCTCAGTAACAGCACGGAGTCTGGAAATGTGCCCGAAAAACGGCAACAGGCCCCCTATTACGTGGGACTGATACATACCTTTTTTTTTTTTTTCTCGAGGGGAAAGCTGTTTATGGCTCTACTTCCCGCCAGCCCCGGGGGAGGGGGCAGGAAGCGTATGTCGGGGTCACCGGCCTTCTAGCCCGGCGCGCGGGGCGTCACGTCCGCGCAGATGTTAGTGCCGGGCTGGGTCCCTAACAATATCCCTAAACCGGCCCCAATGAGTCGCCTTTTACGACAGGCAGGGGATACCGTGGTGGGATTCTAACGCCCCCTTGCCACAGGGCAGGGACTGATACATACCTGGCGAAATGTGCGTGCAGAAATGCACCTCTGCCTACCCCTTCGGGGAATACAGGCGTGAGTTTATGTATGTATGTATGTGTACTGATGGAAATGAAAAAAAGGACAACGCTGCATTCTATGGCACACTGCACTGCAGTCCAAATACCATGTCAATTTATGCAGATATCTTTCTAATGTTAATTAGAAGAATCATGCCTTCCAAAATGCTTAAGAGCTATCGCCATTCGAGTGGACACTAATATACATATATCATCATCAGCCGATATACGTCCCACTGCTGGGCACGGGCCTCCTCTACAACTGAGAGGGTTTAGGCCTGAGTCCACCAAGCTGGCCTAGTGCGGGTTGGCGGACTTCACACCTAAGAAATTTCTAAGAACTTTTAGGTGTGCAGGTTTCCTCACGATGTTTTCCTTCACCGTAAAGTAAGTGATGATACATTGTGAATTCACACATAACTTTGAAAAGTTAGAGGTGTGTGTGCCTGGGGTTTGAACCTGCGACCGGCGAGATTCTCGACTGCGCGCCTAAACCTCGAGGCCATCACCCTAAACCTCGAAGCCTCGAAAATGTACAAATATATATATACTAAGTAGATTATACTTATGTCTACTGCAAACGACTTTGACCTCTAGTGATCTCATTTACAGTACCTAAAGAAAACTTTTCTATGAGACAGTGGTATAACCTCAGTCAGTCTATTCATGCCTTAGTTGAATCTACGTCTTAGTTCTTCTACTTTCACACTCGATGATGAACATATTGATGTCGGAAACAGAAACGAGATCTTCTTACTGCCGATCCGTATCATTGAGAACAAAATCTATACATATAAATAACATTCAAGTGTCTGTTTGTAACATTGAAATAACCGCTTTTTAATAAATGCTTATGGATGTATACACGGTACATATACCAAAATAACGTTTTTTAAAAAATTTGTCTGTCTGTCTGTTTGTTCCGGCTAATCTCTGAAATGGCTGGACCGATTTGACGGGACTTTTATTAGCAGGTAACTGATGTAATAAGGAGTAACTTAGGCTATGTTTATTATAGAAAAAATATTTTATTTTAGAAAAATAAAGTAATGTTGCAATGTCCAATTTCTGTTCAGTACCGCGCGCAGCTCACGCGCATGCCCAGCTATTGTCAATAAAAATATAACTTAATTTGGAATAAGTAAAAATAAAATAAGTAAAACTGACTGCCTCGTGGTCTCGCGATACAAGTATGTGCCGTGCATCTAGAGGTCCTGGGTTCCTGGGTCGGGCAGTGTTATTGTTTTTTTCTATTAGGAGATTCTCAGTAACAGCACGGAGTCTGGAAATGTGCCCGAAAAACGGCAATAGGCTCGCCCCCTATTACGTGGGACTGACACATACAGGCGTGAGTTTATGTATGTATGTATGTAAAAATAAAATGAAATTAAGTAGGTATTATAATTAAAAAAAATACTAAAAAATTAAAGAATCGACTGTTAGGCGGGTCAGCTAGTATACATATAAAAAATAGTAAATAAAAACACAAGAAAACCAACTTACCGGATGATGTGGCGGCGGTGGACCGTGTCTATCTTTCATCATGCCAGGCGGCGGTGGCCCCCCGCTGCCGTAGTCCATATCTGGGGAACCAAAACATAACACTATTATTATTAATCAAATTTGTCTAACAACAACGTATAATACATACTTCAAATACATGCAAGAGATCGTAGGTGCGTATTAAGGAATTTCTGAGAGGGTTATCGACCCACTCAGATTGAATTTTTATTGGAAAATTTACGGGTTCAAACAATTGCATAATTTTAGTAGGAACAAAATTTGAATTTTGTTTGAAGATAACAATTAAGTGCATCGAATATATTAGGTGTATAGTTATTAGTTTATTTATTAATCAGAAAGATTATAATAGTGAAGAGAAGAATAGGTTTCTTAAAAAGTTAGTAGTAGAAATGAAAAAGGAAAATATGAAAATGTGGACGTATTATGTGTAATATGAATGAGGTTTTGAATAGTTTCTGCCACGAGACGATTAGGAACATCTCTCTATGATCCCGAAACGCAACAATTGCACGTGTCCCAGTTTTATATTTTGTGTTCTGTGGTCACCATTCCGAAAAATAGTGAATTCGACATTTTTGTCACCGAAGTAAAGGTAATTTAAAATAATAAATAGAATTAGTAGGAAAAGATGTTCGTGAAGAAATGAGAATTTCAGGAAGTGATTTAGGAGGAAGGAGTATGGACTAAGGTGAGGACGATAAGTCCTTAATTTGTGTTAAGTAGGCAAACGAACAAGCGATTTACCTCCTTAAATTTAAAGCGGTAGAAATGAAAGTCATGTGTACTGTTTATATTTTATTGTAATTTTGTAATGAAATGTATACAATATATGTGTGTAACATAGAGTTGTATGGAAGACAGGACTTAGTGTAGGTCAAACCATGCTTAGAAAAGGTTGGTTAACTATTTTTTGTTAGAATTACCAAGGAGAACAAACTGATTCTGAGTATTCTTATGTCTTAGTGTCTAAGTCAAGTTTTTTTAACAGGAATATGCCGAAGCCATATCTTTTTAGTGGCACTTTCTTTATCATCAGCTATACTACATCTATGCTTAGAGATTTATGAGATTTTCGCTCATTTAGAAATTTACTAGCGCCTTAATAGTATTGCAAATTCTATCTATTGATTCTATAATTACAATCAATTTTGTTGCAATTTTCACGTCTACGTTAACTATCAACATTTTAACTTAGTAAATGTAAATATCAAATCTACTCGACATGACGACAAATTTAAAAATACCCTCGCTACCCTCAAAAACATCTTAAAACAAGTGTCATTTCCAATCGGCAATGTTACTGTAGAAAACCAAGCACACACAACGGTTAGTATCTAAACTAGGATGCACATCACTTCATGCCACTAGACAATACATCTTCTTTTCTTTTCTCTCCCGTACCGTTCTGTGACTGTTCGCACGGATGTTGGTTGGTCTGACACGTCTCCTCACCGCATGTTCTTGTAGACTGCACTGACTGGGTAGACACTGTCGAAGGATCTGCCGATATCAAAAGCCATTGTACACCGGTCTCTTCGCAAAAGAACTCTCGCCGTCTGCGTGTGTCTTTTGTGTCTGGTCTACTTCGGTCTTCTGTGTGCTGGTTATGTTTGTGTTCTTCTGATTGGTTTCTTCTTCTTTCGATTGTCACGTGACTGTATTCGCGGTGTTTGAATTTCGAATGTTAAAATGGCGGTGATAATGCGTTGTGTGTTGAAAAGTATATCAGTGATGGAAAATATGAAGCAGCTTTATGTGATGATCGGGTGATGAATTGTTTACATTGAATTTGCAAACAAAATGCTTAGGACATTGGCGTTTAAAATATATACTTATGAATAGCATAATATATTTAATTGCAGTATTTATACATCTTGTACAAATAGAGTAAAAGTATTCGTTACAGATATACGAGTACACAGGCTAATCGAGAAAACAAAAGACTTGCGTGGTGACTATACAGCACGCTATGAATTGTGTCATTTATTAAACCATTTAGTTTTACTACGTAATAAACCTTTTAATTTTAAGTGCAACCATCACTAGACATAAGCAGTGGCGGTACTTCCATAGAAGCCCAAAAGCCCAATTTGCCTTTTAAAATTCCAAATAATATTTTTTAGGCTTGAAATCTTTATTTAACTAAAGCAATTTGCTAAATAAAGACCCCCTATTAAGCAAATATAAACTAGACATTACACAGTTAACGTTTTACGCTTTTGGGCTTCTATGGAAGTACCGCCACTGGACATAAGATCTGTTATAAGGCGGTTCATTCAGAGCAAAGTGTTCAGTAGAAAATATGAAAAAAAAGGGTACGTGACGATATGTAAGGGAGAAAACAGCGAAATGTATGCCTGTTGCCGTTTTTCGGGCACATCTTCTAGACTGCGTGTTGCCTGTTAGCGTTCACTAACAGATAATCTAATTACAGTTTGCCAGAGTGATTCCAATCGTGGTCGGATCGCACGATTGTGATCGCATGTTCCGATATTTTATTACAAGTCATCTTAAGCATAATTGATTTAATTTTCAGCATCAATGCATACGGACTGTCTGTGATGTTAGCATGTAAAAGAAACAAGCAATGCATTTTAATACAAAGCGCTCTATGAAATCCATTAGCGCGGCCGATAGACACGCCACTAGCATCTCGCCAACGTATCGTTTAATTGTTTAAAAGCATCCTTTGGTACGGTAATTGTACGTACAAAAATAAACTAAGCGCTTGTTCAGGCTGAGGCGAACTAGAGCGGGAAAAAGACGCTGTTCCCAGCGGTTGAGTTTTTTAATATCCTATGAAGTTGAAGAGTTTGTTTGCTAGGACGCGCTAGTTTCAGGAACTAATGGTCCGATTTGAAAATTTCTTTCAGTGTTAGATAGCCTATTTATCGAGGAAGGCTATAGGCTATATATCATCACGATACGACCAATAGGAACGGAGCAGCAATGTCAAACAAACATTTGTTTCGTATCTGGGTGTTTGTGAGATCGAATAGTTTCTGATTCCCACGACACAAGACTTTAATCTTAATGTGGGGTCAGAACTATGTATGTGACTGTTGGGTGTATTTATTTATTTATTAGTGATTTTTCAATTTTTATCCAACGGCTCATTTTGAACGCAAACCGCTCAGCGTGAACACCACCTTTCACAATAACAGAGCACCCGTTATGGAGTGGAGTGGTACCCACTCTACTGTAAGTGAATTTGTACAAAAACCATTCTCCACTCAACATACTGTTGTTGTTCCTACTCGGCGTTCTCTATTACCGCTGTAATAATTTAATAAATTATACTCCATTTTCTCGTCCTTACATATTTTGGTTGGGTTGGTAAAATATGATTTTCATGTGAGGTACCCTTTATAAATTACAAAGATTAAATTCAATTGAAACAGTAAATTGTTGCTGCAAAACACTGTATAGGTCTTGAAGTACTTTTATTTGTCAAACTCAAACGACATTTCAAACTAGAATGTATATTCTTTCGTCCTAACTTTTGATTTTTTAAGTGAAGCCTTATTAATCATTACGACATCACATTCTTCAGCAATTTCATATTTTATCTGGACTTACCTAGCCATTGGTAATCACATGACCACCTACATATGTTAAAAAAACACTTTTAAAGCATCAATAAAACCTTATAAAATTATACCTCATTCTAACCAAAAAAACTGACAGGTCATATACGTCCCACTGTTAGGCACGGGCCTCCTCTACAACTGAAAGGGTTTAGGTTATTATATATTTATATACGGTGGCCTGTATGGGTTGGCGGACTACACACCTAAGAAATTCGTAAGAACTTATAGCGTGTGCAGGTTTCCTTACGATGTTTTCTTTCACCGTTAAAGTACGTGATAATTCATTATGAAAATACACCTAACTTCGAAAAGTCATATGAGTGTGCCTGGGGTTTGAACCTGCGACCGTCGAGAATCTCGACCGCGCGCCTCAACCTCGGGGTCATTACTTCTATTAAGCCCATCCCTACTATAAAATTACAACTCATTTTAACCAAAAAAAAACTAACAACAATACACCACCAATAAATTAAATCTCTGCTAACATTCGCGTGTTATTTGCGCAATCAAAACGCCTCGCCGTGTTGCTAGCCGTAAATATTTTACATTGGAAGCTTCGCATTTGACGGACCGGACGCCGCAAAAAAGACTGTCTGCACTGTCCCATTCGCAACTGTACGCGAATTTAAAAAATTCAAACGATGGTTGCCGGGGGAGATTTTTCATCCATTCCGCATCGGCACACGGTGTGTACGATGTGCGAGGGTGTTGCACGCGGAACGGAATCGGTGCTAATGAATTTTTAGTGTGTGCACTTTTGTGGATTGGGATTTTGTAAACAAAGGTTACGTGGTAAGTCGCGATGGCCCCGAGGATTAGGCACGCGGTCGACAATCTCGATGGTCGCAGGTTCAAACCGCAGGCACACACCTCTGACTTTTCGATGTTATATGTGTATTCACAAATAATTATCGCGTACTTTAACGGTGAAGGAAAACATCGTGATGAAACCAGCACACCTAAAAGTTCTTAAGAAATTTCTTAGGTGTGAAATCCGCCAACCCGCACTAGGCCAGCGTGGCGGACAAAGGCCTAAACCCTCTCAGTTGTAGAGGAGTTCCCTGCCCAGCAGTGGGACGTACATGGGCTGAAGATGATGATGAAATAGTGATCTTGATATCATCAAAAGACACTACTAAAATTTTAAATGGTAAAAATTTGTGTCTTAAGCCACGGAATATATAACATTCCTGTTCCTGTCAAACCTGTTAAGCCCAATCGTCACGTTGTTTGAGAACTGTTACATGTAAAAATCCTTTTCGGACAGTTGTAAGTACACTTAAAACTTTGACGTCCGACCCTTTTTCTTTTATCAAATTGTTGAGCAAGAATCTTTGACGGGACTTTTTTTTCACGAAAGAAAGCCTTTGTAAGTCTGAAAGATTAAAAAGGCTTATTACGGGTGGAAATGAAACGTTCCCGAATATAAACGCGTATTAATATACAACTGAATGCCCACGAGAACTGAATAAGTGACCACCATATTTGATCCTTCAATAGGCATATTTTTCTCCGTTTTGACACGATTTTCATTTATGCTCAACTCCTATTGGTCGTTGCGTAACGATACGTAGCCTACATATTTTTTTCGATAAATGAGCTATCAACAATGAAATAATTTATTATTGCAAATTTTTGGATCACACAAACATATATCTTATTGCATAAATTTGACTCAGACCTAACAAAGCCTTGGGTTTAACCAACAGCACCCAAAAGGCTGTTAAAACTACATCCAAAAGTTCTATTATCTTATACAAACTTGTGACAAAATGTGCGAATGGTAAGGCGATGTGTTTCAACACCGTTTAGTTCATGAATTATTTACATCTCCAACGCAAAGTACACGGTCGTATGTCTGCAAACGGGACCGCGCGAATTCGGGACATATTTCGCTATGAATTTACATATCTTCGAGTGGTAATGGCTACAAAACTGGTGGAGTGCATTCCATAAGATAATAAAATATAATAAATTATTAGTATTCATAGCTTACGGATCACGAGACCGCGGGTTCGATCCCCGCACCGAGACAAATATTCGTGTGACCCACAAATATTTGTTTCAGGTCTGGGTGTTTGTGAGAGCGAAAAGTCTCTCGTAGTTGCCGATACCCACGACACAGGACTTGTATCCTAGTGTGGGATCAGAACTATGTTTGTGACTGTTGGGTGTTCTTTTTTTTAAAGCGAGCAAACCCGTGTACTAGACTACTAGTCTATGTGAAAGCTAAAAGGTTCGTTCCCACCGCCCGGCGTAAACCGTATGTTTAATGCATGAATATATTTCACACTTCAATTGAAATTTTTATTTCGCTCGCGGTACTGTAACGCACGCTCTTTTGTCTCTTTCCATTGTTCATGACGAATTGTTTGAATGCAGGATGATGAGAATTTATTCTTTTGTTCTCACAGAATTGTTCTCAATCGGAGCAATTTATTTTTCATTTCTTAATCCTTGTTTTTATATTAAAAATGCGAAGGTGAGTTTGTTATAATTTTTGTATATCATCATCAGCCCATATACATCCCACTGCTGGGCACGGGCCTCCTCTACAACTGAGAGGGTTTAGGCCTTAGTCCACCACGCTGGCCTAGTGCGGGTTGGCGGACTAAACACCTAAGAAATTTCTAAGAACTTATTAGTGTGCAGGTTTCACCACAATATTTTTCACACGAAAGTGATAAATCATTGTGAATACACACATAACTTCAAAAAGTCAGAGGTGTGTGTCTGAGGTTTGAATCTGCGACCGCCGAGATATCGACCACGCGGTAAACCTCGAGGCCATCACTACTTAATTACTTAATTGCTGTACGAATTTTAATGAATTTGGATACATCGATTAATGAGCCACTGTAGACGATCATAGGCTATACCTATGGCAAACCGTCTGTTTTTTCGATCATGTATTATAAGCAAGTAGCGTGCGAGCGAGATGTCACAGGTTCTATTCGTAGAACGGGACGTATTATTGCGTTCGTTATTTAGAAACACATCTCTGCCTACCAATTCAGAGGTACACGCAAGAATATATGTATTATTTTATTTGTCATACAAATGTTCTATAGTTGACAGCCCCGTGGCGCAGTTGGCTAGACACCAGCTTGCGAAACGAGAGGCTGCGGGTTCGATCCCCGCACCGAGACAAATGTTTGTGTGATCCACAAATATTTGTTTCGGGTCTGGGTGTTTGTGAGAGCGAAAAGTCTCTCGTAGTTTCTGATACCCACGACACAGGACTTGTATCTTAGTGTGGGGTCAGAACTATGTATGTTACTGTTGGATGTATTTATTTATTTATTTTTATTTATATGTGAGGAGCATAGACAATATAGAATTGAACAGTAATCTGGCTAACTTCTCAATGCGGCGCGCCAAAGTTGAAAACAAACAGTTCCACTCGAAACTAGTAAACGCTTTATTAGTGCTTTCCAAACTTTCGCTTGGACCCGAATGGCCGGCAGTAAGCTGTTATATTGAATGCAATGAACTATGCGATTGTCCTTATACCAAAAAAATATATAGAAAAATATAATTATACCTTTCAGTTAATAAAACTTAAAGTTCACTAACTAAAAATCGTTTAATACGACCCACTGCTGGGCACGGGCAACCTCTACAACAAGCCTTATTCCACTAACCTGACCTATTGTGGGTTGGCGGACTACATCCTCCTAAGAAATTCCATGAAAATAACATACGGGTGCAGATTTTTTCACAATATTTTCTTTTATTTTGACATGATAATTCATTGTGAAAAAACATATAACATCGAATAGTCAGAGTTGCGTGTCTGGGACTTGAACGTGCGACCGCCAAGTTTCGGTTTCGATCGCTTGCCAAATCCTCTAATTCCATCACAATTCCAATAAAATACGTTATGTATTTAATTAGGTTTGTTAAATTAATCCACAGAACGAAACTTTCCTCTATTTCTTAAAAATGTACAGCCAACTTCTAAAACCATAAAATAAAAAAAACATACAAAAAAAAAACACCGTCCGTCATTTGTTTTTGTAATTAGTGACAGCGCCATTAATGTCGCGTCGTAAAGTTTACGACTCCGCGCTGAATTAATGCCCTCGATGTACAATTCATTACGAACCATGTCATAATTGGTCATATTTTACGGTTCATTTGGACGCAAATAATGTAATAATTAAATATACATACATATCAGTATGTCCCCCATGGGATAGGCACAGGTGTATTTTTACATCCAAGTTCCGTAAGTACATACATACATAAACTCACGCCTGTATTCCCCGAAGGGGTAGGCAGAGGTGCATTTCTGCACCCACATTTCGCGAAGTATGTATCAGTCCCACGTAATAGGGGGCGAGCCTATTGCCGTTTTTCGGGGACATTTCCAGACTTTGTGCTGTTACTGAGAATTTCCTAATGGAAAAACCCAATAACACTGCCCGACCCGGGAATCGAACCCAGGACCTCTAGATCGCACGGCACATACTTGTACCGCGAGACCACGAGGCAGGCACTAGTTTCGCAAGTTTAGTTTTCAATTCTCACGCAGTACCTACCTACGGAACGTTTTTGAAGGTTTTCAAAAAAAATTATGGCATGATTATGACGATTGGTAAGAGATACTCGTAAACTGTAGTAGTATTCTATATTCGTAATACTTCGGCGGTCGCGGGTTCTCACCTCAGGCATAAAACTCTGACTTTCCTAAGTTATGTGTGTATTCACAATGAATTATCACTTACTTTAACGGTGAAGGAAAACATCATGAAGAAACCTGCACACCTAAAAGTTCTTAGGAATTTCTTAGATGTGTAGTCCGCCAACCTGCACTAGGCCAGCGTGGTAGACTAAGGCCCAAACCCTATCAGTGGTTATACCCAGCAGTAGGACTTATATGGGCTGATGATGATGATAATGATGACTCGTAAACATAAAAATATTGGTTAATGTACTGCTGTACAACGTACGGAGAACGAAAATAGACGCGGGCTCACCTAACTTGGGATGATTACATACATCACCGCCCTCCGCTTTTGACGCTTCAAGCATACTGTATTAATATATGTTATTGAAAGAACTTTCTGAAAAACATATATCATATTTCCCTTCTCCCTCTCTCTCCTTCCACAGCGTCAATGCATAATCCTAGACCACACGAGGCACCACAGGACACCTAAATTCCTAAATCCGTTCGAATCAAGTCTCACACAGTTGACCGGGTTTCTAGGTACGAGTAGCTTAGGACTAATCAACTATGCACATACATGTGTTTATTTTGACGGCACCGACGCAAAACGAACTAATATTAACTAATTTTATTAACCATAATGTTTGTTCCGTAATCATATTTAAAACGATTTCGTGATTTCGTTGAATATTGGCGCAAAGATAGTTAAAAAAAAACACAGGTAAATGCTTATTTTAAATGTACATTGCGGGCTGTGTAGTTGTAAATATTATCAATATGTATACCAAAATATGATGTTCGTTTTACATTGCGCGTTCATCGAATCGCAAATTATTTCATCAATCACAACGTGTAACAAATAAGTGTCGTTCACGGCATAAGTGAAAATAAAATCCTACATTTCATTCAATAAAAAATATTTATAGTGAAAAATATAAGTAATCAAAAAAAAATTATACTTAACAATGGAACAGACAGAAGAAGAACGTACCATAAAGTCATTGAAAAGGTGAAAATGTACATAGAGTGCACAATCGAGGGATTCAACTAACATAAGGACAGTTCTACATCTAACGCGGGGTGTTTCTAAAGCTGTGTACTCACTGTACGGCTGGGGCCTTCCGCCGGTGTACTGGGGCGATTGGAGGAGGGGGGCGCTCCTCTGGACCGGCTGAACATCCTCCGTAACTATGGACAAGGACAAAAGACATGAGTAAATACTAATTGTATTGGAAAAAAATACGAACTATGGGAATCGTGGGCGTTGGGAGATTCAATTAAAATTTTCGGAAAAGTTTTTTTTATTTTATGGAGCTGAAACAATATAATTTGAATTTAGAGATATACTTAAAGTAGCAATGAATGTCTTAAATGTGAGATTATAGGGAGGTGACTTTAAAGAAGTTATATGAACAGAAAAGAACAGTATTTTCGACGTAGAATAACTAATTGGAGACAGAAAAGTGTGTGGAGGTGAAGACACAAAAAAAAGTAAACAAAATTCCAAGGACAAAGACAGGCAATAGAGATGGAAAAGGAGAGGAACGTTGTTTCTTTTTTAAAAAAGATACTAAAAACTTTTATGAGTTAGTAGTGAGGTTATGTATGTATTTTGCTCTCAGTCTCATCAGCGATAACACGTTTCGAAGCGGCAATAGTTTAAAAAAAAACTTAATAGTGACGATTCAAAAGCACTTGTAAAAGTCTGTTTGAATAAAGATGATTTTGACTTTGACGTTTGACTTTGACATTACTCGACACACTCACGCCACGTTTGTTGGACCCAATGAGGAATATGAGATAACGATAACATGATGATGATTGTCCAGTGAATTATCACGTACTTAACTGGCGAAGGTAAACATCGAGAGGAAACCTGCACACGTGAAAGTTCTGAGGAATTTCTTAGGTGTGTAGTCCGCCAACCCGCACTAGGCCAGCGTGGTGGACTAAGGCCTAAACCCTCTCAGTTTTAAAGGAAGCCCATACAACAGTGGGACGCATATAGGCTGATGATGATGATGATGATGATTGTCCAGTGAAACTTAAAACATGCCTGGATGTTAGACTACACTTCTGCCAATACCGTCAGCAACAAATATTATTTTCTTGTAATTCTGTTATTGCTTTATTTTTCTTATGATGTATGTATATTTTTTATGATATTTTGTGCATGCGGTGTTTGCCTATAAACAACTGTTAAATTTACCCGAATATTTACAACATGTAACTATAAAGTGTGCACAATTGTTGGCAGTCGAAAAAAAAACCGAGAGTCTTCAAGAATAAAGCTATCCGTGATTGAATAAATCAAATATCGATTATAAATCCACCCCACACGATTATCAAAGCAATTAAAATGGAATCGATATGATTCCGCCACATTTATCCGAGTCGTAACAAAGTTTCGCATGGTTGGCCATTTAATTAAACTCGCCGCCAAGTTTGGCGGGCTTTTGAGCCGCCAGCGATGACGTCATCTGGCACAATCGTTATTAGGGACACCACGTGACTGGCAAATTGTAAGCAGGGCCGCGGGTGAGAAATTAAAATTGCGCAAAAATATTGAAGGTAATATTTTATGATCTTGGAGCAGAAATTGAATCCGTCTTAGTGGCCCAAGTGTGTCGCGTTGTAAAATAAAATGTGATTTGTGATACCAACCGTCCCTTAACCCTTTATTCGACAAACCTTTTTTTTTTTTCGATCCCCGCACCGAGACAAATATTTGTGTGACCCACAAATATTTGTTTCGGGTCTGGGTGTATTTGAAACCGAAAAGTCTCTCGTAGTTTCTGATACCCACGACACAGGACTTGTATCCCAGTGTGCCGTGTGGGGTCAGAACTATGTGTGTGACTGTTGGGTGTATTTATTATTTTTTTAAATTTGATTTCTCCGATCATTACAAATTTTGATACTAAGCTTAAGAGGAATCCTAGAAAAAATACTCGAAAAAATCTACCTATTTCAGAATCCTAAAAAATCTATGTCCATTATAATTGATATTTTCAAGTTATTTTTTTTTTGTTACTCTAATGAGAAGTGTACTGCACGATGTCGGAGTAAGGGTTAAAAGAATCGCATATTTAGTAGCGAATAAATGAAATATGTTTGTTTATGTCCGGATGATCATGAGACGGGAAAGTAGTTGAATGTAGGATAAGGATAATGTACGTATCTAAAAATATGCTGACTGCCTCGTGGTCTCGAGGTACAAGTATGTGCCGTGCGATCTAGAGGTCCTGGGTTCGATTCCCGGGTCGGGCAAAGTGTTGTTGGGTTTTTCCATTAGGAAATCTCAGTAACAGCACGGAGTCTTGAAATGTGCCCGAAAAACGGCAATAGGCTCGCCCCCTATTACGTGAGACTGATACATACCTGACGAAATGTGTGTGCAGAAATGCACCTCTGCCTACCCCTTCGAGGAATACAGGCGTGAGTTTATGTATGCATGTATAAAAATATTGTTATTATTGGATACAATTCGTTCTTTATTTCCTTAAGAGTAAGCGTTAACACTTATCATGTAAATAATTGAAACATCGAAAATTTTAACAGCCATTTTTATAAAGGAAATATAATATATGTATGTATGCGTCCTTTTCACTTATCTCTCTTCCACTTCGTTCAGCTGTTTCACTACAAAACTAATATAATGAATTTCGCTTAATACCTATTATTAAGACTACGACTTAATTTCAACTTAACAATAGATACAGAAGCCAACACAGAAGAGGCCAGTGTGGTGGATTAAGTCAATATCTTCGAAGTTCTAGAGGATACCCGTGCCCAGCTGTGGGTCGTATATGGGCTGATAATGATGATGATGATGCTGATGAGAATGGTGATGGTGATGATGATGATAGAATGAAGCTAAGCGAATGTGTTTCCGCTACTTTAAACACGACTTTCTTTAACCGCAATTTCTCCGCGATGCCTCTTTATTTATCACTCGGAGGTCACAATAGATCACGGGGCGGGTCGCATGAATATTTCAACGAACAAACTGTCCGAGAGACGAACACCGGCGGACCACAGCCACTATAAATACCGAGACTGACGCCTTTCAAAAGTGGAATTGCAACCTCTATACATTGTCAATATTATCTTTTAAAAGTTGGAAAACACCTCGCCTGTACACTTTACATTACGAGTATACAAGCTTATGTTTTCTTTCTTATTATATTTAAAGATATAATACATCATCATCATCATCAGCCCATATACGTCCCACTGCTGGGCTGTTCTGGTTATTTTATTCTCCCAACGCACCCCTTCCGCTAAGCTACAGAGACAGGAGCAAAAGTAGATTTCCTCTCGTAAAAAAATGCTTCCCTCTGGAGAGTCTGTCTATTAGTGTAAGGAGAGAAATTATAAATGTCATATTTAATAATTTCTTATCATCATCATCATGAGCCCATATACTGCT
Organism: Hemaris fuciformis; assembly: GCA_907164795.1. NCBI lineage: Eukaryota > Metazoa > Arthropoda > Insecta > Lepidoptera > Sphingidae > Hemaris > Hemaris fuciformis. The sequence goes on along the minus strand of OU015457.1, from coordinate 7,924,773 downwards.
GGGCACGGGCCTCCTCTACAACTGAGAGGGTTTAGGCCTTAGTCCACCACGCTGGCCTAGTGCGGGTATGCGGACTACATCATCATCATCATCAGCCCAAATACGTCCCACTGCTGGGCACGGGCCTCCTCCACTACTGAGAGGGTTTAGGTTAGGTTTAGCGGACTACACACCTAAGCAATACCTAACATTTAAACCTTACCGTATCTGAAAGAATACTACAGCGAATCCAACACAAAGAGGCCAGCAAAATTGTTACGATTGGTGGCGTTGTAATCGATTCTAGATATCTAGACTAGATATAAGAAATTTCTAAGAATTTTTACGTGTGCAGGTTTCCTCGCAATTATTTCCTTCACCGTTAAAGTACGTGATACTTAATTGTGAATACACACATAGCTTCGAAAAGTCAGAGGTGTTTGCTTGGGGTTTGAGCCCGCGACCGCCGAGATTCTCGACCGCGCGCCTAAACCTCGAGGCCATCACTACTAGTTTGTTAACATATACGGGTTCTTTAAAAACCGTGACTTGAAATTGGCGAAGTACTGTTGCCCAATTTAAAGGGAACCGTTTCACAAATGCTGATTGTGAAGCATTGTTGGGATTTCGAGCTCGTTTCCAAAATTATTGCCACATTTTACGAGTTCTTTAATAAGACGACGGAAATTGTTCAATTTTGTTGATAATAACAAATGGTTGTAGCAGTTAAGATTTGTCTATATACAATGAAATAATAAAAACCTGCCTCGCGGTCTCGCGGAACATGTATGTATGTGCCATGCGATCCAGAGGTCTAGGGTTCGATTTACGGATAGGGCATTTTGGGTCATTTGAAAATAAAGTAAAGAAAAATCTCGGCATGAATAAGTGACGTGACGAAAGATCTCTCGCAACTTGATGCTTTGTTCAGACAGCACCAGATCACTGGTGTTAGTACTCGGTAAACATCAGCCCGTATACGTACCACTGATGGGCACGGGCCTCCTCTACAACTGAGACGGTCTAGGCCTTTACCTACCACGCTAGCCTAGACTAAGAAATTCCTAACATTTTAGGTGTGCAGGTTTCCTCATGATGTTTTCCTTCGCCGTCAAAGTACGTGATAATTCATTGTGAATACACACATAACTTCGAAAAGTCAGAGGTGTCTGTCTGGGAGACTGATAAGATTCTCGACCGCACGCCTAAATCTCGAGGATATCACTACTATACTCGGTAATACTAAACTCAAAATAAAAACAAATGTCATTGAGGGGGCCGTTTTTTTTATATTTCAGAATACATTCCAAAAGGTATAATCAACGTTGAACGCATCCGAAATATTAATGTAGGGCTGAACACGCGGCCCATTCGACGCAACGGTTCTCAAACTTATAACAAACATTACACAACATCAACAAAAAGTCGTGATGGCCTCGAGGTTTAGACACGCGGTCGAGAATCCCGAAGTCCAGGCACACACCTCTGACTTTTCCAAGTTATGTGTGTATTCACAATGAATTATCACGTACTTAAACGGTGAAGGAAAACATTGTGAGGGAATCTGCACACCTAACAGTCCTTAAGAATGTCTTAGATGTGTAATCCGGCAACCCGCACTAGGCCAGCGTGGTGGACTAAAGCCTAACCCTCCCAGCTGTAGAGGAGGCCCGTGCCCAACAGTGGGACGTATATGGGCTGATAATGATGAAAGCCCCTCGCAGTTGAATAGAGGGCGTCATGACCCACTTTGAGAACCGCCGACCCGACAGAACACATGTATTGAGCGATTTGAACCATTAGCGTGTCTTGTCTGAGCGCGGTTTATAATTAATTCATACGACCGACAAGCCGACCAGCCGGCTATGTTTAGACTACTAAACGTTCTACATTGTGTATGCGATCGATTGGGCTGAAAAATATGAACGTTGCCGCGCCTATTGGGGTAGATATGTATGGGTTACTTTTGGGTTACATTTTAACGAACTAGTCTAAATTAAAATAAAATTAATATGCACTATGACTGCTCGTGGTTTCGCGGCACAAGTATGTGTCGTGCGATCTAGAGGTCCTGGGTTCGGTTCCCGGGTCGGGCAAAGTGTTATTGGGTTTTTCCATTAGGAAATTCTCAGTAGCAGCATGGAGTCTGGAAATGTACCCGAAAAACGGCAATAGGCTCGCCCCCTATTACGTGGGACTGAAACATGACATACCTGGCGAAATGTGGGTGCCGAAATGCACCTCTGCCTACCCCTTCGGGTATACAGGCGTGAGGTTATGTATCTATGTACTATTTTATATCATTGTGTTGTAAAATACATCGATGAGATGACGTGTGAAAAAATTATAACATAAATGGAGTAAAAATAATTAAAAAAAATGGTACGTTTAACCGATTGGATCACTATTGTCATATTGATTGGTGCAACGAAAGTAACAGAAGCGTAATATACCGTTCTAGTATAAAATGTATAAAACAGACACGTATGGTCACGTGATTTCAATGTCAATGTCAATTTCAAACATTTTGTCGTCGTATTTCGTCTGTAGAATGTGTTTTTGTCTAGGCCCCCAATTTGGCAATTTTCTATTTATTCCGACAATAAGACGAATATAAACACAGAAATATATCCAGGTCTTGTCGTTTCAGCTCCATATAATGCTTAAATTATTTCACTATTAATTACACAACGATATCCTTTAGGGACATCGGTGTGTAAAGTTATCAAATATAATAATAACTATGGGCTACACGGAAATTAGTGCAACTAGTAATTATAAAATAATTATCATATAATTTTTAGTATTGTCTTTCGACAGCATATTTTCGACATAAAATCTACTGAAGTTATAATTGACGTAAGAATTGGCCGCACATTATGATTTCAATTGCATTGTCGGCCTTAAAAGTTATGAGGGGATAGAAATAAGTGATTTTTTGGGAACCTTAGGCAGTGTCATAACACATGACTGTTCACGAAAACCCAGTCTAAATGCAAATTTTTTTGCACAAACATTTGACAAATATTATGCGACAGATCATACATAATACGCAGTTTTTAGAATTCAGGAATATAATCTAGGTTTTCAATTTTTTTCATAGATTTTGGTTTTACAATTGACACTAATTTACGTACAACCATTAGGAGCGATATCACTAATTACAATAATTAAATAAATTAACAATCTATTTCAACATCCACAACATATGTACTAGGAACACATAAACGTGTACTATACGATACAAGACTTACCGTAAAGTCACAACGCGTGTTGCGTACGTCTGTTGGCTCACCGTCCCAGTTCCCTGCACATATAAAAAGACGAACACACTCTTTATAACCATCCTTTTCCAACTTATCAATTCTCAATATTGCTATCTCTGTCACCACGCATAGAGCAACGGTGCATGCCAATTTCATAAGTTACGGAAAGAAAGCTACAAGTAAACAAATATATAATGGAAAATTAAACAAACGGTCAACACAAAAATTACAATAAAAAATAAATAATAATAATCATTTTCATAACACAAAACTTGTAATATCGTGTTTATTTCTCTGTGTTGTTGTGTCTCTGTTTTGCAACTGTTCTGTGCATTTTTTGTCTCTTTCATTTTACAATTTTACTGTTTAATATATTTCTCTCCTCGTATATTACATGTCTTCGATAGCCATTTTCAAAAGAGTGTGTTTGTCATTAGTTTTATATGTGCATGGGAGGATTTATATACCGTTAAATATTATTTCATTATGTTCAGTCATGGAAATTAAAGGTTCACCACGGTTACCGATTAATTATCAATTACATTTCTTGACAGTCTTCGACGTTTTCTCCAAACAGCGCGGCGTTACCGATGCCATATATAAAAGTGTCCATTACTGGATATTGTATGTGGCAAACCTCTTTTTCCGTCTGTTGTGCACTGTTCATGTCAATGGTTATTTATGCTGCTGTTGTGGATGCGAGCTGTATCTATAATGTAAAAGCTAACCAAATATAGGTAAAATACATAGACATACACGTTGAAACATGCCCATGAAATAAATTTTAGAAATACCAACATTCAAAAAAAAAATTCACCTCACTAAAATCAAAATGGCGGTTAAGTTAATTCTTCAGGGCGTGTTACAACATTTAATCCTAAGAAGTGATGTAGCAGCTGTAATAAATGAATAGATTAGTTAAATCCGTGAATACACATAGTGTTTCAATATATATTATGTCATATAAAATAAACATTCACGAATTTCAATAAAAAATATTTGACACGACACAGGCGCTTTCAGTTATAGCTCATGAGAAATTTAATCTAATTAAGCGTAGCGTTTAGGTCTTAGCAGTGGTCTGAAAAGTCAATTTGAGAGTATTAAAAGAATTATAACAAAAAAAATATGTTGAGAAATTAATAAAAACGTATCACTAATTATTATGCAAAAAGTTGGTTATTTCATCTTTTAAATTGAACCATATATGTACCGATTTAAAGTCTTATTTCGCTAACAACCCAACATGAGAGGAAGTCATTGGAAATATTTTGTCATGTTGAATTACTAGCATGTTTTTTATAAAAGCACTAAAACATAATTTAGAATGTTAATAGTGCAGTTGGCTAGACACCAGCCTGCAAAACGAGAGGCCGTGGGTTCGATATATAATGTTTGTGTGATCCGCAAACATTTGTTTCCGGTCTGGGTGTTTGTGAGACCGAAAAGTCTCTCGTAGTTTCTGATACCCACGACACAGGATCACAGGACATGTTATCTTAGTGTGGGGTCAGATCTATGGGGATTTAATTTCAAATACTACTTCTTAGAGTAAATAATTACTAAATGTTTAGTTTTTTAAGTTAGTCTAACCCTCTCACTTGTAGAGGAGGCCCGTGCCCAGCAGTGGGACGTATATGGGCTGATGATGAAATGTTTAGTATCTGCAGAGCTTTTGTTTTTATGTTACTTTCTGTTTTTGTATAATAATAATAATTGAATCGTTTCCCGAAAATGTTTTGATTGTTTTATTGATACGATTAAGTACAACAACAACACACCATTGTGTTTGGACTACTTGAAACTAGATTTGTATGATCTAACATTTAGATTAGAGATATTTTTTTTTAACATTTTTTGAAATCCCATAAATCCAAATATGTTCATAAATTTAAAATTTAATGATAGTCAAACTAAAAGAAAACAATACGTTATAATGTACGCCATAAATCTATCCAAAGGGACGAGCAATAAATTCAGACATTCACAATTGGATTACAGAATCATTTTCTTTAAAACAAAATTCGAAATTTATCTCACAATATTTGGAATATTAAAGAGTGTTACGCTATTAACGGACCTTGGGGAAATCAGACGGCTGACGAAAAAAGTTTTCTGAAAATAAATGTAAGCTTCAACATAATTGACTTAAAAGAGATCGTAAATGCATACCTACTCGTATATACTCGTATATTACATCAAAACCATGCGTGAAAACTTTATTAAATCTGTATTATTTTATGTGCTTAAACGAGTTAAAAGGATGGATAATATGCAAAGTGACGTCATTGTTATTGAAGTATGGTCGTATGAGGGAGATACCAAGTTTATAACCATTACAACATCATCATCATCAGCCCATATACGTCCCACTGCTGAGCACGGGCCTCTTTTAACTTTGAGAGGGTTTAGGCCTTAGTCCACCACGCTGGCCTAGTGCCGGTTGGCGGACTACACACCTAAGAAATTCCTAAGAACTTTTCGGTGTGCAGGTTTCCTCACGATGTTTTCCTTCACCGTTAAAGCAAGTGATAATTCATTGTGAATACACACATAGCTTCGAAAATTCTGAGGTGTGTGCCTGGGGTTTGAACTTGCGACCGTCGAGATTCTCGACCGCGCGCTTAAACCTCGAGGCCATCACTGCCCACCATTACAACAGATATACGGTATAAACCGTATACCCCATATTGATTCATTTCAATAACCGCTTTGACTTTCAAATAACCCGCACTAGGCCAGCGTGGTGAACTAAAGCCTAAACCCTCTCAGTTGTAGAGGAGGCCCATGCTCAGCAGTGGGACGTATTTGGGCTGATCATATATACATACATACTAAGGGGTAGGCAGAGGTGTATTTCTGCATCCATTTTCTGCTCATTTGGCGACCTGTTTGTCATTGCCTGATGTACCTACCACTTTTTTACATATAATTTTTTTTTGTGACAATAAACGTTTTTTTTCATCTTTCTCCCGTCCACATTTCGCTAGGTATGCATCAGTCCTACGTAATAGGGGCCGAACCTATTGCCGTTGTTCGGCAATATAATTTTAACTGACGCCAAAACGACAAAATTTCCAGCTCATTATAAACTTATTGCGTACGGCCACGATCCGTGCGTATACAAATATCCACCAAAACTCAACTCCAGCTGTTATCTAGTCAATTTACTAATTAACCACCACCGATCCGCAATCACAAAGGTGCATTCAACTCAACTGTACACCAGGGGTCAAGCTACCCCATTTCGCCCGCGGGGCAATTTGTTACCCCGCTCATCAGTATTGGGGTACGTCGCGTCCACTGATAGGCGTCCATCACACGCCCTCGGAAGCGCGATTGTAAGCGCGCCTCGATTAGGGACGAACGGTCGTTCGGACGGATATCCGCGAACGCCGATGTCGGATAAATATGGGGTGTTGGTGAGTTCTATGCTGCGAGCGTTCGCTTGGAATCGGAATTTCTGCTGGAATAAATCTTTCATATCTAAAGTCCCGACCGTATATCGAAGGCGATCATTGTGAAGATTGTCTGATAGCTTGATATTGTTATGGAGCCAGTGGTTCAGTTTGTTTCCAATTGATAAGATTTCCAAGAGAATTTTATGCCTCATAATATTACAATTGTATAATCTTTTTCACAAGTTTGAACGTTAGTTTGTCGCAAAAAATATTTTTGTAGCCAAAAAAACTATTTCGTGATTCGATATTGCGAATTTGAAACAAATTTGCGAACTTTTTTAAGAATTGAAAATGTTACAATAGTAACTAAAACTTGTTCCATCTAAACAAAAAATAATAATTAAGCAAATTGTTAAATCACTCAATTTAAAAGAAAAATATAAACATCTTTTTTATCAGATTATTTGTTTTATTTATTTATTTATATATACTTTATTGTACATCATGAATATATACAAAATATATATATTCTAAGGAAATTCGATCAGAAGTGACTTTTTTAAAGGAAAATATTATACGCGTATTAACAATCTCATTAATTACATTTACTCAAAATCAAAGCAACTTAACATTCAACAATTCCGACACAAAACCTACGCTAAATAATCCAGATTACAATTTACAATAATAGAGCAAAAACCAACAGAACGACCATTATCCTAACCAACGACAATTGTGTCAGACTGACGCGACGGAAGGAGCGCAACCAAAGGAGGTCCGCCAACACTCGACACCGGCCTATATAGAGTTACTCCTCCACTACGCTTATGTATTCTAACAATATATATATATATATATATATATATATTTTAATAAGCTTAAAATTGCGATCTCTTCCAGTTAACCTATTTTACAAAAGGGATATTTAAAAAGATGATAGGGTATGATTATTTTGTAATTCCAAGTAAAAAATACACCTGACTCTAAAATTTCCGACTGACTACACGAAAACACACATCACCTATAATAATTCACTTCGGTAAAAAAATACCCCATTCCGTTCTCCTGACAGAAAAAAGATCCCAACATCCGATTACCCTACTGTACGAGCTACCCTACGGAACAAACTTTTATAGCCTTCAGATACACTGGCCCTTGCATCTCGCGTTTCTTTATATAGTTAACTCGAAAACTGGATTGACTGGGAATGCCGCGGGACGTACTACTTCGGGCCAAAAGTTTCGGCTTATCGATGAGTGTTCTTACTCGGGCCGACTTGTTTGGCAACTCGAAATGACATTGAGCGGGCTGTTTGGTTTTTAGAAAGCAGTTTGGCGTTTTGGTCATTGATGGCGCTTTATGTTTGGGGGTGAATTTATTTATTTATTTACACACATTGCGTATAAAGGCGGACTTAATGCCTAAGGCATTCTCTAACAGTCAACCTTTGGGTGATGCAGAGATAAAAGGTAGGTGCATAAACAGTAAAAGGGTAAAATAATATACAACAATAATAATAAATGGAACAACTATATATATTAACAAGTACACAGATAAGTAAATAATTATAGGTAATTACAGATACACATACAATACATAAAAATATATATGCAATATATAATATATACATACATACATAAATACATAAAAAGAGGGGAAAAAATAATCAAACATCACACGTATTTATATTGCCACCATAAACGAAGGTGAAAGTGCTAGCAATTATGAGCAAGATCACCATCATTATCATCAGCCCATATACGTCTCGTTTTTGGGCACGGGCTCATTCTACAACTGAGAGGGTTTAGGCCTTAGTCCACCACGCTGGCCTAGTGCGGGTAGGCGGACTACACACGATTCATTCATTTCATCATTCATCACGATGTTTTCCTTCACCGTTAAAGTGCGTGATAATTCTTTGTGAACACACATAACTTCAAAAAGTCAGAAGTGTGAGCCTGGGGTTTGAACCTGCGACCGTCGAGATTCTAAACCTCGAGGCCATCACGACTTAAGATAATCACTATCAAAATAAAATATTAGAAAAAATATCATTAATATTTCATAAAGATTTCAGCTCGTAAAGTTAATGGTAAGTTGAGGAGCGTTTCTAGACCCCAGTTTCTACAGCGTTTAACATAAAGTAATATAAAGTGAAACTATTGTTGCTTACCCGGCACATTTCCTGACTCATTGATGCTAATATCATTTTGCTAATCGATAAACCCGATAAAATATGCGTGACAATAACCTTAATCACCTCATACATGTCATTCATCATCTTTATCATCAACAGCCTTTCTCACGTCCACTACTGGACATGGGCCAATAAAAATATTAATTTTTTTTCCATACTGTACTTATCAGTCAAAGAAGCAAAAGCCCAAAAGCCCATTTAGCTTACGAAATTCCGAATAATAATCTTTACGCGTTAATCTTTATTTAACAAAAGAAATTTGACATATAAATGAGAATATCCTGACCCCGCAATAAACAATTTTAAACTAGACATTACATAATTAACGTGTAACGCTTTTTGCCCTAATGCTTTGACTTCTATGGAAGTACTGCCACTAGTAATTATGTATGCATAAATATAAACACCATAGGATTCCGTAACAGATACAAGATTAAAAATTTACCCCATAACTCCCAAATTATTCTCCGCTTAAATCCCTTCTTTCATACAGACATGGACGACACATATAACGGGGTGAAAGGAGATAGTTCCACTCGATATGGGCAATAACTTTTCCTTCTCCTTTCGACGCCAATCAATATCTGTCTTGTTGAAGACGCGAGCCTACATTGTGACACACAATCTATACGTTCATATTACTTTATTGTTGTGTTGGAGGTACAGCGAGTATTTTTGAAGTTGTACTTCTTTAGGCGCGTTAAGAAAAAATGATAAGTGAAATTTGAAAATGCGCGCGCATCACTGTAACACAAAAGTTCAAGACCTCGAAGCTCCCTATGGGCTCCAATATAATTGACAGATTGAAGCTGCTTATGTTAAATGTAAGTTTCAAATGGATCAGAAAGGTTTTAATATGTTTCGGATCGAATATTTTTCAAAAAAAGTTTATATGTTTTAGATTTTAAAAATGTAGAATAGTGACAGTAATAAAAAGGGATTGACATATTTATTCGTTGTCAAATATTTATGAGTGAGTTCAGAAATGTAATATATTGTGTAAACTAAGAACTACGTATGTGACTGTTGGGCGTATTTATAAGTTTTAACTTCTAACGCGTGTACACACACACTTTTTAAATTCATAGATATTTGCATGCAAGTTTCAATGGCCTGCAGGGCGAAGCTCGCGATCGTGATAAAATCTTGACACTTTTGAATTTAAAGTTATATGAGTATCCAATATGAGTCATAACGTGCTTTAACGGTGACTGAAAACTTCTTGAGTATATCCATACACACGTAAGTTTTTTTTTGTTTGATTCATCATCAGCCCAACTACGTCCCACTGCTGGGCACGGACCTCCCCTACAACACCTAAGAAATGCTTAACAACTTTTTAGGTGTGCAGGTTTTATTGTTTGATTTTTTATTTGATTAATATGATTTAACTTTAAAACACTCGAACAATTTGAATGATAGTTGGTATGGACATAGATGGGACTCTGGGAAGAAAAACAGGTTAATTTTTACCCCTGGAAAATGTGTTCCCGGCCGAGCCCCATCGCTACGTTATGTATACATAATAAGGTGAATGTTATGGTAGCTATAACAGAGTATCTTTAAATCTAAATATCGAACGATAAAATTATTAGAACGTAAATTGTTCCCTCTGGAAATCTGTCAAGTTTGAATCCGCTGTAAACCGCTGTTAAATTAAGTGTTTAAGCTTTCAATTGTGCTGTAGGTTATTGGCGGTTTCGTGGTCACGGTCGGTCTCCCCGCCGACTGCGATCGGACAAGCGCTCGAATTTGATTAATTGTTAATTAAGTAACTTAAATTCGCTGCTTCGTTCATATACATTTTCATGAAAAAATTACAGGCATTTGACATTTAATGGGGATTATAACTAGCTTATTATAGTCTTAAAACAAACAAACTTACATAAATACATACATACATAACCTCACGCCTGTATTCCCCGAAGGGGTAAGCAGAGGTGCATTTCTGCACCCACATTTCACCAGGTATGTATCAGTCCCACGTAATAGGGGGCGTATTGCTGTTTTTCGGATACAATTCCAAACTCCGTGATACTATTGAGAATTTCCTAATGATCAAACCCAATAACACTGCCCGACCCGGTAATCGGACCCATGACGTCTAGTTCGCACGGAACATATAGTACCTGTGCCGCGAGACCACGAGGCAGTCACATACAAACTTTTTCATTCATTGCACTTATCTGATGAAATTTCATTACAAATACATCTTTTGAATCGATTTTCATAATCTTCGTTGTTTTGTGCCATAAGTATGTACAGATTTCGGAGTCCCAGGTTGGATATACGGGTCAGGCAAAGTACTCCCAGCATTTTAAGTGGCGAGTCTGTTTCCTTTTTTTGGGGCAAACATGTTGTATCAACACCTTTTTCGACTCGGGAATCGAACCCACGGCTTATAAATCGTGCAAACATACAAAACATTACACCCACTGTGCCACCGTCCTAAAGTTCTCAAGCGCTACACCGACAGCAATGACATGTCTATATCGAATTGCGTGGATTTTATTGGGCCAACGTACATATGTACTCGCGGATATTTTATCTCATATGTTATTATTGTCTTTTGATATATAACTGTATTTGTTTCGCCTTTCGTCGACGCTCTAGTGATTTTGTGATTGATTGATGTAGATAAATAATATGTCTTGGTCTAGTAAATGTATATCATCATCAGCCCAAATACGTCCCACTGCTGGGCACGGGCCTCCTCTACAACTGAGAGGGTTTAAGCCTTAGTCCACCACGCTGGCCTAGTGCGGGTTGGCGGACTACACACCTAAGAAATTCCTAAGAACTTTTTAGGTGTGCAGGTTTTATCACGATGTTTTCCTTCACCGTTAAAGCAAGTGATAATTCATTGTGAATACACACATAACTTCGAAAAGTCAGAGGTGTGTGCCTGGGGTTTGAACCTGCGCCCGTCGGCCATCACTGCTTAAATTAGTAAATGTATATACAAAAAAATTATGTTAGAAATTTATCATCGCTTTACGAGAAAAAGGTGGGTTAACTGGCTTTATTATAGTAAATATGTACACCCAACAGTCTATTATTTACATTATTGTATTTTAGATTTAGAAATTGCTACATCATTACATAACAAAGAATCCAGTGCCTTGTGGGTGCTGCGGCGGGATTAAAAAGTCCAGGGTTCAAATCTCTGGTCACGCACAGTAGCAGAATGGAATAGGAAATAAATCCTCCCCCCTTTTACCTGACAGAAACACATATATACCAAAAAATGACTCGTGAATCAATGCTATAGATTCTTTTGACCTAAATTTAAGATCATATTTTCAACGACTCCAAGCAAGGTATATTTCTGAACAAGTATTACCGAGTCGAACATTACAAAGAGACGTCCGACCATGAGATTAGGGGTCGAGAATTTTAAGGATGGCAAAAACTCGAGCGCGATTGACGAAGGTCCACCCCTGCCTTGGACACGTAATTCAATATCATGTAAGGAATATTATCCATTGGATTTGTCGTCAAGATGTCTAATCGTGGTGTGTCATATTTCGTAGGTAATATTGGAGAGATTTTTTTGGCTTATTAAAAGAAAATGATTAACGTTCTATTTTAAAACATTCGTTTACAATAGGGGGAAAAATAAGGACTAAGGCCTAGACCCTCTCAGTTGTAGAGGAGACCCGTGCCCAGCAGTGGGACGTATATGGGCTGATGATGAGGGGAAAAAATATATAAATAAATAAATACGCCCAACAGTCACACACATAGTTCTGACCCCACATTGAGATACAAGTCTGTATGTTATTATATACAAGATTGTATGTTATTACTATTGTAACCATAGTAAGTGAATAAATAAATTTATTATTTATTTATTATTATTAGTCTTGTGTCGTGGGTATCAGAAACTACGAGAGACTTTTCGGTCTCACAAACACCCAGACCCGAAACAAAATACTTGTGGATCACATAAACATTTGTCTCGTTACGGAGATCGAACCCACGGCCTCTCCTTTCGCAAACTGGTATCTAGCCAACTGCGCCACGGGGCTGTCAAAATAGATCCTGTCTGTGTTCTTTAAGAGTAGACCGAGTTGTGTTACAGACTTACAGTATCTTTGCTTAGTAAAAGTACCTGAATATGAGTCTCACGTAAACACGCCAAAGTAATTTTTAGTAAGAATTTCTTTATGGAAAAAACTTACCCATAGTCCGATTCGAGAACCGATTCCGGGACCTCTTGAACCCAAACTCCTCAATTATGACGCATGACACAATAAAAGGCGTTGTAACAGAAAAACCGATACAGTAAAGAAATGAAATGAAAAATATTTATAGAATCCATAAAATTTTAAATTACATCACGTGGCCGAATACTGAAACGCTACTTAATCTGAGGGCGACTTATATTTATGTGGCTGTTATAATTAAAGCGGTATATACTTGAAAAATGTCATGTAAAAGAACTTTTTGTGGTAATGTTGCCATTTATGGAAATTTAAGTGGGCATTAGTTAATCACAGTCTTAAAACCGATAAATGATGTTTCAGTATACCGCTTAAATTATAACAGCCACTTAAATATAAGTCACCCTCAGTTTAAGTAGCGTTTCAGCATTCGGCCATTAGACTGTCATTTTAATTTTCTAACCAGTTCTTAAGGCAGTTTTCTTTAGAGAAGACCCATTTTTCTCTAGTAATAATAAACCCTAAATATAATATATTGAGTAACTTTTTTTGGTAAATACGCATTTCCCTAAATACAAGCCAATCTCCGAAACAGAGTATAATCCGACGAGATATTCACATAAAAACCGTTTAGCTTTTTTGTGTCTACAATATTCTCGGTTATTCGCTTACGACTCTGCGACATGTCTTGTATGTAAATGATACGATATTTTGCACTTAAGCCGTTTCCGTGAAAGCCGACTGTTACAATTTCGCAATCGGATCGAAATCTTATATTTTTCCACGCGATATTCCTTTACAGTTGTAGTAAGATCGTTTTCATCATCATCATCAGCCAAAATACGTCCCACTGCTGGGCACGGGCCTCCTCTACAACTGAGAGGGTTTAGACCTTAGTCCGCCACGCTGGCCTAGTGCGGGTTGGCGGACTACACACCTAAGAAATTTGTAAGAACTTTTTAGGTGTGCAGGTTTTATCACGATGTTTTCCTTCACCGTTAAAGCAAGTGATAATTCATTGTGAATACACACATAACTTCGAAAAGTAGATATGTGCCTGGGGTTTGAACCTGCGACCGCCAAAATTCTCCACCGCGCGCCTAAACCTCGAGGCCATCACTGCTTCGATCGTTTTGTTAATTTCGTATTATTTTCAGAGAATGCTCAACTTGAAAATGCACTCATAAAAATTAGTATTGACATGGCATTTACCTCAACCTCCTCCCCTTTAATTTTCCCATTCATTATTTAATCATAATACCATCAAAATCACTCCTCAAAAAGAAAAAAAATTGCAAATTTTTCATGAGAATAAATATCATACCGGTATGTATTCCCGACGCTCCCTCATTACGTCACCAGGTGGGGTTACAAAGGGATTGTCCATTATAAGTTTTAATGAGGCGCCCTTGTTCGTTACACTTTTCTGGAGAAGACGTATACTTTGTTATTTTTTTCTCACTTGAACACTTCCCGCCCGTTCACACTGCGTTAGTTCGCACGTCCGGGCTGAATATATTTTTCCATTCATCTGGCATATGGCAAGGGCATAGTAATAGAGAGGCCTATACCAAGCAATGGGGTGAAAAAGGCTGTGAATGATGATGAGACATCTCTAATTTATATACATTTAATGGGATCATCATCATCAGCCCATACGTCCCACTGCTGAAAACGGCCTCTACCATTGAGAGAGTTTAGGCCTTAGTCCACCACGCTGGCCTAGTGCGGGTTGGTAGACTACAAACCTAAGAAATTTCTAAGAACTTATTAGTGCGCAGGGTAAGTGATAAATCATTGTAAATACACACATAACTTCGTAAAGTCAAAGGTGTGTGCCTGGGGTTTGATCCCGCGACCGCCAAACCTTTCGACCGCACGCCTAAGCCTCAAGCCATCACTACTTTTAATTGCTATATATCTCCAATTCACTAATAAAGCAAGTAATACTAAACACTCCGACCACTATTCCACTGTTCCAATAACTCGTCTCGTGTGAACAGCGCGCTACAGATAGCCGAGCGACGCAGCGCCGCTTACGTCCCGACGATTTTTAATGAAATTCTTTTCGCGTGGACATTTTTATGTACTCGCTGATATTAGTAGGGACTTGTTATTCGCGATTTCTTTTTGTGCAGAGTACGACTGCCTCGTGGTCTCGCTGTACAAGTGTGTGCCGTGCGATTAAGAGGTCCCGAGTCGTTTTGGGTCGGGCAGAGAGTGCAGGCGTATTTAATCATCATCATCAGCCCATATACATCCTTCTGCTGGGCACGGGCCTTTCTACAATTTTTTTTTTTTTTTTTTAATGGAAAAAGGAGGCAAACGAGCAAGTGAGCCACCTGATGTTAAGTGGTCAACACCGCAAAAAAACACAAACTGAAAGGGTTTAGGCTATACCGTTAAAGTACGTGATGATTCAATGTGAATACTCACATAACTTTGAAACGTCATAGGTCTCTGACCTATTGACACGACAAACCGGCCAAAAATGCCGGCACGGTCATCCTTTCACCATGATTGAAGCCCCCCCGAAAACCGGATATACACTGGCCCCGGAACGCGGCACACTTGCATGTGCCACTATGGCGGGTTTTACGCCCTGTGTACGGTGGTCGCTATCCGGGCGGATACGAATATCCTACCACCAGCAAATGGATGATTAGGTACGATAATCTATTATTATTATGATAATCTATCGTAATTTCTAATCCCAAATCAATAAATAGATTGCAATAATGCGCCAATCAGACGGATATTGACGCAAATTTATGTAAATAACTACAGTGTTCTTTGTTTCCAAAAATCTCATGCATGATCATAATAGAAACCATCCAAAGAGTATAAGTAACTTTCGATCTAATCCGTAAGAAACAAAGTAATATTCCTTCTTTATAGTATTATCAGTATAGATAAGCAAAATAAAAAAATAAAAACACCAGAATCCAATAATAAAGTGTAAATCTGTAATGCTTGTAGAGGGAGAGGAAACACAAAGGAGAGAGGGTATTTCTTTACATCTAATTGAATAAAATATCGGGTAGTTGGGAGGGTTGGGAGGTACGGAGGCTCGTCCGACCTTCCGCCCTCTCTCTATGAATACTAAGAGGTGTGACGCACGGACGCCGCGATAGGACAGCGATAATCACAGTTGTATAGTTAATATATCACAGTTAGTTAGTTTAGCCTCTGTCTCGTGATACACACCTGGCAAAATGTGGATGCACCTTTGCCTACCTCTTCAGAGAATACAGGCGTGAGATAAAGATAAAAGATAAAAAACACTTTATTGTGCACCATTTAAACAGGAAACAACGATACAAAAAAACAACTAAAATACAGAGGACAATCGGCGGTCTTATCGCTTAGAGCGATCTCTTCCAGACAACCAGGCGTGATGGAATATTTAACGAGTGATTAGCGAAATGTGGGGGTGTTTAAATGGTTTAATGATTATAATTATATTTATATATTAACACATACACATAATACATAAATATAAAAATAATAATATATATATTATTATATATAAGGTGAGGTAATGTATGTATATAAATCAACAATAAAACAGTATACCTACATATATTGAAAAAAAACTTATATCTACAAAAATTGTCCGCCCGAACCGTCCGTGTGTCCGTTTCGTATTAGACACAATCCGACCGCGGCACAGACGGTAACATAACGTTATTGTTTATATTAACATTCCTAGCCCGGACCGAACCGCTTGTCGTCCATACTTAAGCAAATATTTATATCAATCGACTACGTTTCACTGTCTCGTGTAAGTTTGTTTAGTTTCTCCGTCTGCACCCTGCGTGGGTGTAGATTCATCATATCAAATTGTTTATTTGATAAATAGATCATGCGAATAGTTTGTTCTTGTTTGTCTATTATGACATTATAAATTGCCGAGACGAAAATTGCAAATTTGATAAGCAACACATTTCTGTTTAATTCTTCACTTAATTTCTAAGAATCAACAGATTATACGAAAAACATTGTGACGAAATCTGTATCACAATGACTTTTCCATTGAAAAACATTTATATTTAGAACAGGAACATTTGTCCCAGACAGGCATCAAACCCGCAATGTCTAATTTCAATAATTGGACACTAACCAATAGCCACAATACTTAAAATTTTATTGATGAATTGAATAAATGCTTTTCACGGGTGTAAAATTTGTGTTGTACGCGAATAATTGAGACCTCATTTGAATATCAAAAGGTGATAAAAAAGCGTTGACAGGCCGTGATAAACTTGCTACAGGCTTAGGGGTGTCACGGGTCCCGGTAGGCCGGGATTTTTTTGACAGATTGAATCAGTTGGCTAGATACATATGTACCAGCTTGCGCCGCGGATTTATTCTCCGCACCGAGACAAATGTTTGTGTGATCCACAAATATTTGTTTGGGGTCTGGGTGTTTGTGAGGCCGAAAAGTCTCTTGCAGTTTCTGATATCCACGACACAGGCCTTGTATCCTAGTGTGGGGTCAGAACTATGTATGTGACTGTTGGGTGTATTTATTTATTTATTTCGTTGCCTTGAGTTTTCCAAAATTCGACTCTTCCACAAAGAATTCAATGTTTTTTTTGTTCTGCATGGTTTAGAAAAATTTCGATACCTACGCCATTATCGGCGTTTCCTCCAGAAATGTTTAGAACCCTTAATTGCTTCTTGGGTTATCACGTATTTAACACAAAGACACGTTACGCGAAAATACAATAATCGAAGTATTATTTTATACATCATACAAGAAATATGTATAATAAAGAAATATAAATAAACTTGATTATTGGTGCAGAAATGCACTTCTGCCTACCCCTTCGGGGAATACAGGCGTGAGTTTATGTATGTATGTATTAATAAACTTACAACATAATAAATGACTGCTAACCCGCGCTAGGCCAACGTGGTGGACTAAGGCCTAACCCCTCTCAGATGTAAAGCAGCCTCGTGTTCAGCAGTGAGACATGAGCAAATATTACAGAAAGTAATTACATTGTATAATATATCTTCTTTAGTTCAAAATGCTCTATTTCCACAAACTCGTTTTAGAGAAAGTTTCCGGTCGTAATCACTATTGCGACAGCCCTAACGGACCGGAATGAAGGATGAAAAGATAACATTGCGTTGATAAAATGAATCCTGCAAAATCTATTTTTGTCTTTGATGAATTAGCATGAAAAGGGAATGTTATTATAAAAGTTTCGGGACGGTCGGCACATTTCAACGATGAGACAAGTAATGAAATTTAGAATGCATTAGGGTTGTCAACGTATTTCTGAATAGTACCTATAATTTAGTTTTGAATATCGTACTATATTTCGTTTGATATGTAGCAAGCAATATAGATAACTAAAGTACTAGCTTATAGTAAAGAATTTTGAGAATATTTATAATAATATTTGAAGTAACAGAAAAAAGGTCGTAAGCAATTTTTTTAATTAAGCCGCCAAGTTTCTTACTCTCTAGTTTACTTTATTTTTATTTATTTAGTAAACTTCATATAGATTGTGTACACAGGCGAACTCAATGGCATAAAAAGTCAACCTCGGTAATGCAGAGTTGAGAGAAAGTAGGTTTAACAATTGGACATTTAAAATCGTTTTAACACATTAAAGGCGGGAGTCGTAGTACTACGATTTATCTCGACCGTAGCTTAACCAATTACTGTGATTGACGAGTATACTCGTCATGGAGAATGGGCGGTCGTCGCGTTACCTAGCATACTTTAGTCAAGATAATGATAAACGCGGGGGCGTTTAATATGTTAAAATAAATACACATATAAAAATATCATAAATTCAAAATAGAGATTCAGAATCTATTTCAGGTTTTGGAATAGATTGTGTAATTCATCGATCAAAGAAATTATATTTCTTGATTAACTTCAATGTATTTTCTTTTTCATCTGTATCTTCAATACCGAGATTACGCAAACTATACAATTCACAGAAATGAAACTAATATTTTGCTACAAACAACAACCCTTTGCATAACCACGAAAATAAATATCGTACATCAAAATCTCAAACTCCAAAACTCTGATTGCTTCATCTAAATTCATATCTCCATGTCCAGTCGATTTATTCTTTCAAGTAACTTCATACATTCACAAATTGAATCGTTAAAACAAAAAGAGCAAAACTAACAGATCTAAAACAATTCTCGGATGACAGGTGAAACGACGCCATTTGGCAGTGCTACCAACATTGTACGCTCGCAAAGATCATTGGTGCCAACTTTGCGGAATTACTCCAGAGACAATGGAACGACGCGGGGCAGTACCCAATGGCGCTATTGTATTATTTATGGGAGTTTTGTTAGGTTCTCGTATTCATGTTGACTTCATAGATTACATCTAATACGTAAAAATGCTGTAAGATCATTTTGAGTGTAGATCTTAGAAAATATGATTAATAAAATGATACATACATAACCTCACGCCTGAATTCCCCGAAGGGGTAGGCAGAGGTGCATTTCTGCACCCACATTTCGCCAGGTATGTATCAGTCCCACGTAATAGGGGGCGAGCCTATGAAAATGATCACAATATGTATACGAGTATTCATAAATTACCATACGAATCATTAAACCGTTATTGATTGTTTTCCAACTCCTCCTTTATATTGTCTTTCTGATTAACTTCGTTGCGGGATTATGATTAATTAGGTCCTCTTAGGTTCGCTGAGCTTCATTGCTCGGCGTCAATACTGTGCGTGCTGTTGATCCTGGAGCACAGGAGTTACAGTGGCGGGTGTGTGTTGGGATAGGGCTAAAAAAACCGTTATTGATTTCATATAATAGAACCTTAACGCATAATATTTGCTTATTTGTAAAATTCGACAAATTGTCATAAATGTAATTCACAATTATTTAGAAATTACGGTCACTAACATTTTAACGAAAAAACAAAAGAATGCAAAAGTATGTACCGTGCGATCTAGAGGACCCGGGTCCGATTCCCGGATCGGAGCAAGTGTTATTGGGTTTTTCAATTAGGAAATTCTCAGTAGCAGCACGGAGTATCGAAAAACGGCAATAGGCTCGGCCCGTATTACGTGGGACTGATACATACCTGGCGAGAAGTGGGTGCAGAAATGCACCTCTGCCTACCCCTTCGAGGAAGCTATCGTTATGCACAGTCGTATACTTTGCACGTTGCATCTTGCATAAAAGCGTTTTCTGTATGCACAAAGAGTCTTGACGCTGCAATGTCGGGTTCATTAATATCTTATGAATGCGGCCATTTACCGCGCAACACTTGAGAAACGCTTTAACGCGAGTGTCAGGAGATATCTCTGAGGAATTTGAGACATAAACGCCGTCGGATATACACTGAAACTTTGGAGTGTATTTCTATTTGTAGTCATGATTGGTTATATTATACACTACTAGTAAGTAGTAGTATAAAAGCCATATACGTCCCACTGCTGGGCGCGGGGCTCTTCTACATCTAAGATAGGGTTTATAATAAATGTAAACGATTTTATCTCGAAAAGTATAGGTAGAAATGTTTTTCTATGAACATTACCTCGTGGTCTCGCGGTACAAGTATGTGCCGTGCGATCTAGAGGTCCTGGGTTCGATTCCCGGGTCGGGCAAAGTGTTATTGGGTTTTTCCATTAGGAAATTCTCAGTAACAGCACAGAGTCTGGAAATGTGCCCGAAAAACGGCAATAGGCTCGCCCCCTATTACGTGGGACTGATACATACCTGGCGAAATGTGGGTGCAGAAATGCACCGCTGCCTACCCCTTCGGGGAATACAGGCGTGAGTTCATGTATGTATGTAGATTTAATTGGTTCTATTTTATAGGTTACGTAATATTGAATATTTTGAGGTTTCGTTATGTTCCTGAGATTTTTCGGAATAAAAAACATATCAACCGATCCGGAACCTGCCGATTGCACTCGATACACAAGGCATAAGACGAAGGCTGGGACGATTTTCATAAATGAATTAATGACAGTTAAAAAAAACCCTCTCAGACTTTGCCTAACTAAATGGTCTAGATTTATGAACAGAAAAAAATTATACCCTCATAAAAGTTTGAATGCTCCTAAACTATTAATATTATCATATAATAATTAACGATATTCCATGCATCGATTATTTTCTGAAACACCATCGATATTATCCACCCTACCCTACTCACATCACGAGATTCACCTGAATACCGCACCTATCTTCAAAATTCCACCGCGAACGCACCCGAATACCCAAAGCAATATCAATTACGCGATACAGATATAAATCCAAGCAGGAATAAACTGTAAACTCGTACAGAGATTGGTAATATTGATGTTATTATAGTTGGCAACTGAGTTTGTTTGTCGGCTCCGATCGCCCGGCCATAATGTTTGCCCACCACTCTGCCAGCTCGGCGATTTGTTTGCGTACGGACTTTTAGTTTGTATTACCGTGACGATTGAGATCAGGAAAGAAGGATATAGATGCTTTGTGCAACGGCTATTAATTGAGGTGGTACCGCTTGAAAACTTGCAGAAATGAAACAAAGTACCTACTTATATCACGTTATGGGATCATGCTGCATATTTTTGACTCGATATTAGAATCGGTTAACAGTGTTGCCAACTGTTTGAAACTTATCCCCCTAAAGCAATTTTAAAACTCACTGAATTCAAACTAAAACTCCGCAACTGTGACACAAATATATCATTTTGAATATAATGAAATGGATTTGAATAGTTATTTAGTGCTATTAGTATTGAGTATGGAGAGTAGTGCAAAACACACACAATTAAAATTTAATTCCTTAAAATACCCCCAAAAAATATCTCCCTAAAAACTCCTTGTATTTCCCCCTAAAAAGGAGAAAAGCTTCAGGTTGGCAACACTCTACAGTGACTACTCTTATAATAATCAGATGTATAGGATGTTTAAAACCCTATGTTTATGATATTTGTGTAATCGTAAATGTCAGATACCCGCGACACAAGCCTTGAGAGATACAAATGTGACATCATAACTGTGTAATAATAAATAATAATAATAAATACACCCAACAGTCACATACAAGGTTCTGAACCCACACTAGGATACAAGTCCTGTGTCGTGAGTATCAGAAACTACGAGAGACTTTTCGGTCTCACAAACACCCAGACCCGTTCCGCAAGCTGGTGTCTAGCCAACTGCGCCACGGGGCTGTCAACTATGTATGTCACTGTTGGATGTGTGTATTGCACTTAGACAAAATAGATAAAAGGCAACACATCAGACATCATTAGACAAAAATACACATTCAATTAGGTAAATAAACCCATTATTCGCTTCTAAATTGTTCTCCAAACTAAATGTACACTCCCCAATTGCATCGTTTCAGTTACGAATACACGATAAGCGCCCTCTATTAAACCATTACACGTACTTACACATCCCAATCGAGCGTATAAAAACACAGCACCGCTAAATTCTTTAATCGATACGGATCGGTGTAAAACGGTTGTACAATCTTATTTCACATATTATCCAGTGTAACTTGAGCTGCAACGACTCCCAATGGCCTCAACAGCGCCCCCTATGCTGAATATAAAAACAAACAGTCCACACATGATGAGATGTGCAAAGAGGCGGCCATTAGACCACGCCGTGTGAATGTCCACGTGATTTTCATACAATAAAGAGGGCCGGAGCGAACGTCGCGGAGTGCAATTTCCTCCCTCACGGCTCGCCCCGACGGCCTTCCGTCCATTAAGATTCAAGGGTTGAGCACATTCGCGATTTTTTGTCGTGTTGGTGTCGTTTAATATATCTTTTATGGTCACGACAATAATATAACGTAAATATGTAATATCAATTTCATATTTTATTATGTACAGACGTATTAATTAAAACATATCATTAAAATGATCTGACGTATTTTTCTTAATAAGACAGAGTATTTTTTGCTATGAACTACATCTGAAAATAATTATTCTTTGAATACACGCATTTACGAATGTATGGCTATATAGGATCAAATCCCAAAGTAATTAAATATAGAAGAAAAGTACCAAATGTTACTTTCCGGACTACAAAAATGTCCACTTTAAAATTTCGTAGACTTTTTAGAAGACTGCAAACCTAAAAGCATTCTTTTAATAACCGACAAACAATCAATCGACTAAAAGTCGTTACTGTGCTGAAGCTATAAGATTGTGCGTATACGCGGCGATTTTTACGATAGGATTTTTAATGGAGCAGAATTAATGATTATGAAAGGGCCCTTTTCCCTTGCGATCCGTGCCGTGGCGGGGCTCGTGAATATGTTATAAACAAAGGAAATGACGGTTGTATGCGTTATTTTTTATTTAGAAACGTTTCCCTCGGCCGAATGCTGAACGTTCTTTGCCTGGTAATTGGGATTTCGGGCAATTTTGTTTAATTCAGGTTACAGTGATGACGGAAGAGAGAAATTCAATGGGCAAAGTTTATTGGTAAAGTAAATTGTTTAATCCCTGCGGAATACTACATCTAGAATACATGAAATACATAACATACAACATTGTTTGTCATTTCTGATATTTCATAATGAGATTACCAATAATTACTTCTAATTGTCATATTGTATTTCATTGTTATGACAATTAATCATTGTCGGCCCATCAGACATCATCATCATGATAATTGTCGTCATTACAGCCGCTTTTCAATTCAATAATCGTTGCTACTATTGAGAGGCCCAGGTTTCGATACTCGGGAGGTTTTTTTTTTGAATGCAAGTATTGATTTTTGTTATGAAGAAAACTCGAAACGAAACGTGTCTGCAGAAATATAGAAAAATCCGAACGTAACTACTCGTAAATGTCACAATAACATTAAAAAATAGAATAAAATATTTTCAATGTACCCTCGCAACACAACAAAGTTTAACATCCCACCATCGTATGCAGATGCGCCGCGTGCAGTGCAGTGACATTCGATAGTAATGGCCGCCGGAGGGCGAGGGAAACGCTCACTCCGGCACTCGCTTTGATACGTCGGGTTACTCCTTAACCGGGATATACGCTCTTGCCCGGAACGCACTCCACTCCACTCGGCCGCGAGCTTAATGTGATGTTATGTTGTGGGGGAAAGGGGGGGTTTAGTAGAGGGGCGTTGAAATCTATCGCACGAGGGGTTAGTACGTGGTCCATATTGTAATTCTGTAATGGAGTGGGTCAGCGAGTTATGAAATGCATTTTAATATAAATACTCTTATGCATTAACGTTATATTTTTACTTTTTAATATGAAGCACTGGGTTGCTTATTTGAGTATATGTACCTATGTATATTGTATACTTAAATCTAAGACATAAATTCTATTTATACCGCACTGTACGTGAAGTAAGTCCTATTTACTCGGGGTCTGAGTTTATTCCGTAAGCACCATAAGTTATGTGTTATTATGATGATTGATCGAATTTGTTTCCCAATTATCTATTCGGACCGTATTGCACTCACCATCACGTGCCAGTGCAGTCACTTTTAAAACAAATATAATTCTTGAGACATTAGTTTTTTTTTGTGACGTCTTAATTGTTTTTAGTGACATTGTGAAGGTTAATCAGGGTATATTCAATCATTCAAATGTATTATTTTACGTAAATACTGCCGATTTTCTGTAAAAAACTACAAGGCTAAGCTAAAATAAAGCTAAATAATAAAAAAAACAACGCATAAAATTCAGACACCTCGTTGGGCACCAATAACACTTTCATATCAGCTATTCAGCAAAAAACAAGATAACAACAGCATCCAAAAGATGAAATCACAAATAATCCGCATATCTTACATCCGACACGTCCGTTGCCAACGTCTCAGCCGGCCATGTTTAAAAACAACCGCCATATTGGAAAATGGCGGACAGGTAAGCAGAAGCACAGATCCGAGTTGCTTCCAAGCCAAGGAAGTTGAAGCTATATTTATTGGCAGCATTCAAGTTGTCTAATACAAGTTTGTTAGTAAGTTCGAGAGGGTAAACTTATTTTTACTCTCGACCTTTTTGCAGTTGATTTATATTAATTTTATAACGGGCAGTTTAACTCTTGCAGGTACAATAGCCAGTAACGATTTCTAGTTACGCACGATATCTCAGTAATATTGATCATCATCATCATCATCATCAGCCCATATACGTCCCACTGCTGGGCACGGGCCTCCTCTACAGCTGAGAGGGTTTAGGCCTTAGTCCACCACGCTGGCCTTGTACGGATTGGCGGACTACACACCTAAGAAATTCCTAAGAATTTTTAGGTGTGCAGGTTTTATCACGATAATTTCCTTCAACGTTAAAGTACGTGATAATTCTTTGTGAATACACACATAACTTCGAAAAGTCAGAGGTGTGTGCCTGGGATCTGAACCTGCGACCGCAGAAATTCTCGACCGAGCGCCTAAACCTCGAGGCCATCACTGCTGCAAGAACTTTTAGGTGTGCAGGTTTTATCACGATGTTTTCCTTCACCGTTCAAGTACGTGATAATTCTTTGTGAATAGACACATAACTTCGAAAAGTCAGAGGTGTGTGCCTGGGGTTTGAACCCGCGACCGTCGAGATTCTCGTCCGCGTGCTTAAGCCTCGAGGCCATCACGACTTCCAGTAATATTAAGTCCCACATACTCTACATGTCGCCGTCGTTCAGACATGTTAATAAATTTTACACTTTAAATTAACAAAAGAAGCCAACGATGACAGATTTCTCATTTCACAACCGAACCAGATACCTAAAGGTTAAATCGGTATTTTAAGACCTTTAAAAAGGTATAAATAATAATACATGTTTAACTAAAATAATATGGTTCCCTTGGGATATTTTTGGCAGACTTACAATGCGTACAGCAAATCGTGGACATCAAAGGCTAGTCAATAATCATTTAATACAATAAAGACAGCATAATATCTAAATCGATGTTTTGACGAGTTGCCAGACCTTGGACTAGGCGCAGTGATGTATTTTTACCTGGCTCCATACCATGTATACATCTTATGAAGAATGTCTCCTGTGAAATCCTTGTCTACTTTTAAGACTAGACTTAAAGCCCACTACTCATAATCTTTTTAATTTAAAAATATATTTGTGTATTTAGTTTTTTTTTATTTTTTATCAATGCTTTTTGTTTTTGTTTATTGTGTATTTTTATTATTATTATTTTAATTAATTTCCACGACCACCCCTTTTATATACTTTTTTTTTTTTTACCTGGGTAGTCTGGAAGAGATCGCAAATAGCGATAAGACCGCCCTCTGTGGCACAATAGTTTATAAGGTAGCTTTAATTTAATTTTTATTTATGTATGTGGTGCACAATAAAGCATATTAAATAAAATAAATAAAATAAAACGTTACGCGAAAAGGTAATAAGATTTCTTGGATAAGTTAGATAATTAAATAATAATATTTTATATTAATGTACGAAACAGATTAATTTTGCATTTTATTATAGTATAGGAATGACGTTCTCTACACGGGAGGAAGAGAGAAAGGAGGCCGGTGCCCAGCAGTGGGACGCATGTGAGCTGATGATGATGATGGTAGGTATAGTAAGTACAAAATTTCTCTGTTTTTCGCAACTAATTCGTACGTTTGTGTAACTTTAATGAATTATCACGCCAATGAACGATGAAGGAAAATATCGCATGGGAACCTAAGCTAAATGAAGTCTACCAGTCCAATCCGTACAAGGCCAACGTGGGTAAACTTAGGCCTGTTCTCAACCGCCTAGAAGGTCCGTACCTAGCAGTGAAGTGTGTATGGTCTGATGCCACTATATTATTATATTACATTAATAAATACTAATAAATCTTGACAGGTAAATAATAATTAGGTGTACGATTGCCACAAAACTGCATTGAGATCTCACGAAGGTGCAACATAGTTTCGTCGTGTCTTGGAATATTTCCAGTATGCCTAAATTGAAATAGATTTACATGATATGTGAGATTAAATCGATTATGCGCGATGTAAAATCGATTTGTAGGAACTGTAGGTGTTTTAAACATTTCTAGGGGGTTATCCCGCCCTCACTGCCAAGAATCTATCAAGAAATATGAGTGTGTGGTTTGATAAGTTACTAAAAGGATTAATTGCTAAATAAATAGCTTTAACTTCTTACATTTTAAAGTAAATATATCTTTCTCTCTTTTACTTATGTATTCCTATCCGAGCTGGAAACCGAACCCGTTCACTGCGAGATTGGCATCATAGCCAGAGACTCTTAAAAGAGAAAATATGATGTATATAAACTAATTAGGCGATTGATTATCAATTTTAGTGTCAGTATTTGAAAAAGACTTCAATCATTTTACTGTCTTTCCGTTCAAAATGAATCGAAAAATAACCATAATCAAATGGAGTTCACGACAAAGCGATTAACAATCGATCATCGTATTTACAATCGATTCACACTCCAATTCGTCTCGGCATTACAACGCGATGTTTTATTAACCCAATTCAACGGGAACGAATTATCATTACTCGCGTTGCAAACACCGATGCGCGCAGAACGCTGGATAAATACAGAAAACACATAGATTTGGGCGAATCTCTTCCTAATCTTGATGTATCGTACATTCAGTGTTTGCGTACGAAAATTATTTTCAAGGTGTATTGATAAATTCAATTTAGTGCTTGTAGTTGAGCGGTGTGGAATTCTGGCGTGGATTTAGGTGTGTAATGAAAATGTTTTGACTTTTGTTGTATTTTGTTGGATAAACATCAATTATAATTAGCGTAACCAGTATCATCTGTTGGGACAGAGTTTAAAAAACATCGAATAAAATGTAATGCTATATATAGTTTCATAATTTTCCGAAGGTTATCATTATATCGTCCGCCCGAATAGCAACAAGTGTACATACGGCCATATAACCTACCCTAGAGAAACAGCCAAATGTATTTTATTTCAGTATCAACTAGTATATGTACATCCGTTCACTATCATCATCAGCCCATATATGTCCCACTGCTGGGCACGGGCCTCCTCTACAGCTGAGGGGGGTTAGACCTTAGTCTACCACGCTGGCCTAGTGCGGGTTGGTTACTATAAGGCCGTCATAATTATATAGACAAAGTTCGCAAACGCAAACACATTTATGCACCTACCACCAGGCAATACAAAGAACACACAACAATAAAAGGATGATCTAAAATACGTGTACCAGTGGTGTTACAAAAAACAGAAAAACTAAAAATATTTTTATCCTGTTATACAGGCTGAAAGCTGGTTCCGCTGCCTGTTCAGTATGCAGATGCCGTTAATCGATTAAGCTGAAATACAATTATGTAATCTGTGTAAGCTGCGCCTCTACAGCTGTTTTGTGATGGGCGTCCACTTGACGGGAACAGGTTGGTTACGGAGAAACGCGAAAACACAACCTAACATGGAACCAAAGTTGGACCTTACACTAGAAGAATAGACGAGAGCACACACACTTATGCATGTGTATCTGAAGGTGTAGGCAAAAGTAAAATTTTGCTCCCACATTTCGCCAGCTGCGATTTAAATTTCAAACCCACGCAATACGGGTCGTGCTTATCGCGATATTTGGGGCACATTGCCACATTCCATGCGGCTGCCGACAATGTCCTAATCATCATCATCATCAGCCCATATACGTCCCACTGCTGGGCACGGGCCTCCTCTACAACTGTGAGCGTTTAGGGCTTAGTCCACCACGCTGGCCTAATGTGGGTTGGCAGACTACACACTGTGAATACACACATAGCTTCGAAAAGTCAGAAAAAAAATTACTATTATTCTTGTTTAATTTTATCAGAACGAATGATCAAGACCAAACCATACTTATAAAATATTTAGATATATAATTTTCATAGCGCACCGTACTAATATTGTAGAGCGTTCAATCAAAATCTCATTTGAATCATTACCGTCAGTCGCGGCATAATTCTGCCGATTACCGACCGACGCTCGACCGGCCGGAAATTGCGATCGTCCACCTGCATTGTGGCAGTCGGATTTCTACTGCGGAGGAGATTTAAAATTAATATAAGAATTTTAAATAGAAAATTATTTAATAACCCAGGTCCTGGGTTCGATTCCCGGGTCGGGCAAAGTGTTATTGGGTTTTTCCATTAGGAAATTCTCGGTAACAGCGCGGAGTCTGGAAATGTGCCCGAAAAACGGCAATAGGCTCGCCCCCTATTACGTGGGACTGATACATACCTGGCGAAATGTGGGTGCAGTAATGCACCTCTGCCTACCCCTTCGGGGAATGCAGGCGTGAGGTTATGTATGTATGTTATTTAATAACCGGGCGAATATCATGGCTCACGTCTATGTTCTCGAAGGGTAGGCAGACGAGAATTTTTACATGGTAATTATTATGACCAAAATCACGATACTCCGTGTTGCTCAGAAAAAAAAATCAAACCCGGGACTTTGAAAACTTGATCGCACACAGCACAACCACACCGTGGGACCGTTTCATCGTAGCTAACAATACCGTTCAGACATATTATGTACATATAGTTCCGAAATCAATATAACATACAAAACTTTTCGGTTTCCATAAAATTCACCTCCGTAACAAATATTTGTGCGCCACCTAGGTCAAAGTCAAAGTCAAATTATGTTTATTCAAATAGACATTTACAAGTTCTTTTAAATCGTCAATTTTACACTTTTTTAAACTATTGGCGCATGCTTTTGCATGCTTTTATCTAAAAGGGAGATTCGAACCCACGGCGCCTTGTTATTCAGGCTAGTATCTATCCAACTGCGCCACGGAGGCTGTGTAAATGTCTGTTTCTTAACCCATTTCTTCAGACTGCAAGTACATTTACAGTCTCAAACTACATTCGTTAAAATAACTCTTTTAAAAGTACATTTCTACAAGAAACAAATTTAATTCAACACAAATGCGAATCGCACAAAGGTTGACTTTTAAAAGAAAAGAGGAGAAAAAAACACATCATTCCCGAAAACTTTCAAAAGCGAAAATCATCATAGCACAATTCAAAAAGTGAAATGCGCGCGCGACAAAAGAATATGCAGAGCGCGGGCGAGCCTCGCGATGTCGCGTTTAACTTTTAAAAGACTTTCGTACATCAAAAGAAGCCTCTTTTTTCTCTTTCTTTGCTCGGCGGGCTTGCTGTGGTCCGTGGGCTTAACCGGATTTGTGGGGATCCGGCGTGCCTCCCGCACCGGCTTGCTTTGTGGCTCAACCGACTTACTTAATGTTATTAGGCATTACTGTGTTATTAGTGCTTTGGATTCGCCTCGCTCGCTGGGATTAGCGAATACGAATACTAAAATGGAATATTATATTGCCATTTTAACAATAAATACATGTACTGCGGACTACAATACATCGCGCGGTTTAAAAATGTGTTTTGCGATTGAGAGGTTCGAGGTTAGATTTCCGGGTCTGTTAGATTTATTGTTTTTTTATTTATTTGCATCTAAGTGTCACTTCGAAACGTCCTTCTAAATAAATAAATACACCCAACAGTCATAGGCATATTTCTGACCCCACACTAAGATACAAGTCTTGTGCCGTGGGTATCTGAAACTACGAGAGACTTCTCGGTCTCACAAACACCCTGACCCGAAACAAATATTTGTGGTTCATACAAACATGAACCCGCGGCCGCTCGTTTCGCCAGTTGGTAGCTAACCAACTCCACCACGGGGCTGTCTGCCTACCCTTCGGAGATGTAGATGCTTATTATTTTAAATCCATTTCATTACCTCCCTTTAGCTCGAGAACACAAACGCCGATCGAGTTACACGCTCGAAAGGGAATCGTCTAAAAATTGTTTACTCGAAAAACAAAAACAGTACAAAAACAACACTGGGAATTTTGTTTTATTCTGTGAACATAAAACAAGTTCGGTATAAACAAGATGCCACCTAATTACGTTGTCGGAACTCTTTTGCCGAAATCCACTGATTCGTACTGAGGTATCTCTCACTTTTTGTTTTGTTTGTATTTATAAACAAATTTCGGGAGCGGCTGAGTGTGTTAGCGTGTTCGAGTTACTAATACTAAGCACGTTTGCTTAATTCTTTTGTTTACCTTTTCTTATACCATCACGGCAAAGTGATTAGAATTTTAGAACCATAGGTATAAAATGTATGTGGTTGTTAGAAAAACTTTAAAATTTTTATTTTTTGTCTGGATTTTTTTAACGCCAGGGGGTTTGTAATGACCTGAACCTGCCTTAGTTTCCGATCACGGTCTGAATACATCTGTATAAATGTATTGTGATTATGAACGGTTCTGCCTATGCATAACAGACCATATACATTCTACAGCTGGACTCAGACCTACTATACCATTGAGAATGGTAAGCCTTAGTCCACCGCGGTTTTGTCAAGCTAGATTATTAAAAAAGACTTCATCTCTCGTAACTTAATACAAAGGGACGCGGCTACTTAGACTACTTTACCCGACTCAGGAATAAAACCCGGGATCTGTATATCGCTGCACTACACCAACAAGACAATCTACTTTTAGTTAATTATATAATTTATCTTTCATATAATTTTGAAACTGTATAGTATTCAGAAACTTTTCAGTATTATAGACACAATGAGTCTTAATTAAAGCCTAGAGTGAAGTGCTTAGGTAAGTTTCCCGCTAGTTCTCACGGGAAGTGCACTAACTTCCGTCGATTGGTCGTCAAATGACCGCGCGCAGAACTTAGCGTGAAGTTTCCCTATTCCACGAGGAACTATCTTGGTCCTCCGGGAGGTGGGTACACTTGTGCTTGCATACATTCACGCTTGTACCTCAATAGGCAGGGGAGCTTTAAGGGATTTCCTCTCGTTACAAAAAAAAAAAAAAACTGGTGGTACTTCCATAGAATCCCAGGAGCCCAGTTTGCCTTTCAAAATTTCGAAGCCTTAAATCTTTATTTAACCAAAGCAATTTGAGAAAAAAACAGAATATACTGACCTCACAATAAACAATTATAAACTAGACATTACACAATAACGTGTAACGGTTTTGGGCTTCTATAGAAGTACCGCCACTGGTAGGCAGAGGTGCGTATCTATTAAAACCAGATTGAAAGAGAGATTTATTACTGCTGATTAGACAGTTTTTTAAACCCTATACCTAATGAGTAAATGAATTTTCTAATCTATATTTTCTCCACTCATTTGTTTATATGCTATACATTATATATGTATGTATATATTTGTACATATATGTTTATTTAATATATATTGGTTTATATTGCATATGTTTATTTATGTATTTAAGTGTAAGTATATGTTTAAAAATATGATAATAATTTTTATTTACTCAAAGTTATTAGTATTATTTATTTAAGTTGTTTTTTTTTTCTTTTACTTCCTTCTTTGCACTTTATTCTACCCTCTTTATTTTTCCTCTTTTATTATCCATCCTAAGGTTGCCTGTAAGAAATTGCCTAGAGCGATAAGGCCGCCTCTTGTCTAATTTTTAATAGATAAGTTTCTTTATAATATTTTGTACATACAAGGAAGTGTAAATAAATAAATAAATAAATTTTCTAACAAAAATATTAATCAAACTATGTCAGCTCCGGGAAATTAACCCGAGGTCTTTTGACACCTACAAAGTACTTGTTTTCAGGTGCACTAATATCGCTTTGTTGTATTAGAAAGGGTTATAATAGCCATAGTATGGTCTTTAACGGTGAATAAAAAACATCGTGAGGAAACCTGCCCACCTATAAATTCTTAGGGATTTCTTAAGTGTGTAGTCCGCCAACCCACACTAGGCCAGCAGTGTGGTGGACTAAGGCTTTACCCTCTCAGTTGTATAGGAGGCCCGTGCCCAGCAGTGGGACGTATGTGGGCTGATGATGATGATGATGATAGTATGGTCAAATTTTATTTTAGTCAGACGATGTTATTACTATGTCGACTAATGAAAGATGACAGTAGTGATGGCCTCGAGATTTATGCGTGCGGTCATGATCCCCAGCGGTCACAGATTCGAGTTTTTGAAGTTACGAGTATGTGTGTATTAACAATGAATGAATTAGGAAAAAAGGCAAAGGAAAACATCCTGAGGAAACCTGCACACCTAAAAGTTCTTTGGAATTTCTTAGGTAGTTGACTAAGGCCTACAACCTCTAAGTTGTAGAGGAGGTCCGTGCCCAGCAGTGGGACGTACATGGGCCGATGATGTTAAAGAAGGATGATCGTAGTGTAGTCACTCAAGTGTAATGTATTAACAGTAAAAACATAAAAAAACAGTACAGTAGTAAGATACAAAGTAAACAAAACATCTCAAATTATTAAAATTTATGATACTACTCAATATTCCTGAGACGAAATTAACTAAGTTTTCGTGACGGAGCCGCGTCGACGTAGAAAATTAATCTTTGCTCGCGACGGGAGGGGTCAAAAATATAAATTCAGTTCACTGTTTATCTTCAGTATTGCCTCGAGGTTTAGGCGCGCGGTCGAGAATCTCAACGGTCGCGGGTTCAAACCCCAGGCACACACCTCAGACTTTTCGAAGTTATGTGTGTATTCACAAAGAATTATCACGTACTTTAACGGTGAAGGAAAACATCGTGATGAAACCTGCACACCTAAAAGTTCTTAGAAATTTCTTAGGTGTGTAGTCCGCCAACCCGCACTAGGCCAGCGTGGTGGACTAAGGCCTAAACCCTCTCAGTTATAGAGGAGGCCCGTGCCCACCAGTGGGACGTATTTGGGCTGATGATGATGATGTTGATAAGGATATAATATGTATTCTGAGAATTGTACACAAAGTGTAAAAGCTGCCATAATTAGCTAGGTACTAACTAGACTATCCCACCACACACCCACCACTGCAGCTCCTGTACTCAAGGATCATCAGCACTGAAATGACACCGAGCGGTGAAGCTCAGCGAGTCCTCTATGGGGACCGAGATTGTCCTAGCCCGCAATGAAATTAATCAGAATGAAAATAGTAGCTGAAAATAATGTACTTGTCCACTTCTTCACTTATGGATGTATGTATTTTATAATTCGCTAATAAAAAAAGAAAACATGAGATGAATGAATTTAATTAAATTTTTGCACGCTACGCTAAAAGTTAAATCTGTTTTGAGTAATTTTCGGGAGCAAATATGTATATGGAATCATTTAATGTTGTACATGCTCTTTAATTTTATGATTGTTTATTATACGGAATACTTTTTTTATATTGAAACACAATATAAGTTACATATAACCACAAAAATACTGACTAAATCATATATTTAAATAAACATCTAAGGTAGAAAAGAAAATTTATATCAAAATCGCTTACTAATCTCTCTTAAGCTGGATTGTAATTATTTTTAAAAGACATTTCAGTACAAAAATTATAATCTGTACATTACGTGTTTTACATTCGCATGCCTTATTTCGGACTTAACAAAAAACGCAATGGAAATTACACTAACCGTTCTGACCATAACTCTGCCTGACCGCTAGCCGTTTTTGTGATCAAATATTTTTTATTTAACTAATCTCAACATACACATACAGATATATAAAAAAAGTCACTTACTTGTGTAGTCCCAGCTGTCTTGGTCATTTTTGAATACGTTCAGTCTCTCGGGCTGCAACAAACAGTCGGACAAAATTAATATAGAATTAGGAGACGCTACTTCCTCTCAAGCGTAGAGGGGGTCTGGGCCACCACTGGGACGGATAATGGCGGTAGGTGATGACGTTTTTCTCTAGTGTCATTTTTGGCTTTACTTATACAAATACAATACAAATACAAATAATATATTGTATATACATAGACTATCACGGCTGTATTCCCCGAAGGGGTAGGCAGAGGTGCATTTCTGCACCCACATTTCGATAATTTTCTAGACCCACGTAATATGGGGCGAGCCTATTACGTGACAATTTCCTAACGGAAAAACCCAATAAGATTTTGCCCGTCCCGGGAATCAGTCCAAGGGCCTCTAGATCTAACGGCACATACTTGTGCCGTGAGACTACGAGACAATAGGGATGTTGACAAAAACTTGGAACTGTTTTGATTTTATAGATAAGAACGTAAATATTACGAAAAAATATACTTAAATTTTTTATTCATCAATTTTAAATAAAAAAAAGACTTTAATTAGTTTAGTGTTTAAATTTCGCGCCTAAACGCTCCAAGCTGTCACCTGGTCTTGATGACGTAACAGTGTATTAAATACAACAAACTGCTGTTAAACTAGGGATGAAACAATACCATTAAGGTATCGATACTTCTACTCAATACCGTATCGGTCGTCAAGTATCGATAGTTACTCGGTATCGGTCGGCAAGTATCGATACTTACTCGTATCAAATCGTTTTTGGAAAATTTAGAATAAAAATCTTAAAATATAACAGTATTTTTTATCAATAAGTACAAAATTATAGGATTTTCAGCCCCGTGGCGCAGTTGGCTAGACACCAGCTTGCGAAACGAGAGGCCGCGGGTTCTATCCCCACACCGAGACAAATGTTTGTGTGAGTCGCAAATATTTGATTCGGGTCGGGGTGTTTGGGAGACCGAAAAGTCTCTCGTAGTTTCTTATACCCACGACACAAATCGGTTAAAAATATCTGCTGCTTCAAAATTAAGTTGCAAGATTTCATCCAAACAAACATACATACATACATTGCAAGTTAAATAAAAGCTTGTAAAAAGTACTTGTAAAAAGTGTAAAGTTCCGATTTATCGAATCGAAAAAAACATCGATGTTTTTTCAAAGTGGACAGTGGACACCCCTAGGTTAGACAACTTGTCTGTGATTCTTCATACATTGTGACGTAACGCGCTCCGATTGGCGTTTGCAGTCACGTGATATTTGGAATTATTTTAAACATTTTTAATTATTTTTAATTAATTTATTACTCATATTTACATTTACAAAATATGATTTTCAGCTTTCTAATATTCCCTGCTATGGCAAAAAAATAACTTTTCATACATTCGCTATTTATGTCAACATCCCTATTGTATCACCTATATCAGGCCATATTCACACGAGCCTCACTTATAATTGTGGCCAGATAAAGGTGAATAGCTTTAGTCCATCACGCTGCCCTATGAGTTGTTAGGTCTATATGCGTGTTGGTGGAATCAGCCCATATACGTCTCATTGCTGGACACGAGCCTCCTCTACAACTGAAAGGGTTTAAGCCTTAGCCAACCACGCTGGCCTAGTGCGGGTTGGCGGACTACACACAAAAGAAAAACCTAAGAACTTTTAGGTCTGCAGGTTTCATTACGATGTTCTCCTTCACCGTTAAAGTCCGCGACAATTCTTTGTGAATACACACATAGCTTCGAAAAGTCAGAGGTGTGTGCCTGGGAGCCGCGGCCGTCGAGATTCTCGACCGCGTGCCAAAACTTCGATACAGATAATAATTTGATATCCGAATATCCTAACGATGTTTTCCTTCGTCATTTAAAGTAAATTATTCATTATGAATACGCAAAGAACTTTGAAAACTGTTACTCGAAACCGCGACTACATAATTGGAACGACAAAATTATATTAATACAGTTTCATTTCATAACCAACAAAGTAATTTAGAATGAATAATAAAGTCACCAGTGAAGCAGTGATGGCCTCGAGGCTTAGGCGCGCGGTCGAGAATTTCGGCGGTCGCAGGTTCAAACCCCAGGCACACACCTCTGACTTTTCGAAGTTATGTGTGTATTACAATGAAGTATCACTTGCTTTAACGGTGAAGGAAAACATCGTTATAAAACCTGCACATCTAAAAGTTCTTAGGAATTTCTTAGGTGTGTAGTCTGCCAACCCGCACTAGGCCAGCGTGGTGGACTAAGGCCTAAACCCTCTCAGCTGTAAAGGAGGCCCGTGCCCAGCAGTGGGACGTATATGGGCTGATGATGATGATGAATAAAGTCACCATTAACAAACAATTAAAAGAAACAATTGTGCGGTAAACACAGCACGACAAATTGTTCAAATATCCATTGTGCGGGCCGGCAAAATAAATATCGTGAAGCGAAGCCGCACTCGCATTATAAATAAGGGCAATACACATAAATGTGAGTAATTTTAATATGCGGCATAAACGCAACGCCGACTACTCGCTACACGGGAACACTGGTGTCACAGTTGAATCGCGTTCAGTGATATTACTTTGTAAAATTATTTTACGCGATAGTTAGAAACTTCTTCGCTGTCTGTCGAATCGCCACCACCACGGCTCTGAATTTAGGAGTTATTTGTGTATGAATAATTAATTTACACTTAATTACACTTTGAAAAAAAAAAGTTGAAAATCTTGATATTTAGAACAAATAGATCCAAAGCATACCAACTTGATTGACAACTTATCAATATGACGTCAATGCCTAGCAGAATAGTACATAAAGGTAATAAATGTCTTTTGTTAGTGATGGCGAATTCGACAGAGCTGATGCCAGCGTTTCATAGAAAATCAATGCGAAAATAAATCTTTTTATTTAGCAGATATCAGAGTAATGTAATTAACTATACACAAATATATTTGTACGCAATCCCATCTTGAAGAAATCTCTACCATTTCGACGGACGCGCTACAACAACGAAGCAGTTATGCTTATGACATAAGACAATATTACCGCATTGTATATACGTATCTACACAGACTTGCACCACTGCCGTCCTCCGCACAACATTTACGAGCGCGCACCGGGCAGATATACGGCGAGCAATTTTTTTTACTTACAACACGGCTAAAAAATTTATTACCGCTTGTTTTACGTACCGTGAATATATACGGCGGTGGCGTTGCGCCGCGCCGCCTGCGGGATGGGCAGCGTTGGTACCGTTTTATACGTGTAATAAAAAGGTGAAATCGAGCGTGAAATATTTTTGTGCCATAGTTGCGTTCGAATTATTTTCAGGACGTTTTATTAATTTACTAAAAGATAATTTGTCTTTATCAAGGGTTTTTTTAGTAACTAAAGCCTTCTTGTGTATTGCAAATGAATACATAGTATGTATACGTACACAGAACAGTTGAATAAGACTAGAAAGGAAATGTCACCATGCCGAGCGTGCCGAACCTACGATTAGACTATCATATGTTTGACACGGCAGCTTCTTAGTAATTCGGGTAGCGTGTAATAACAAGACATTTATAAATATGTGACAACCACTAGCAGCCCTTCAAATTGTTTGAATTTTTTATAAATGAACGTGTGATCGTAGTAGAATGAACAGGTGATAAGACTAGCGGCGACACTCGTCCCCATACAAAATACTGTGTATTTCCCTTCTAATCTTATTCAGCGTATACGTATATTCTGTGTATATTTATTTATTGTATTTTTAATCCCACGTTTCTTCAAGTGTGTTTTTGAGCTACACATAGTATGGAGCGAGTTTTAAAAAAAAATGTATTTATGGGTTTTCTACGGACGTCATCGCCGTTTATTGTCTGAGTAAAAATAGCCTAAATCATCAGGAACTGTATTGTCAATTCAATGTACCTACTTGAAAAAAATCGGTATAAGATAGAAAAAAGTATTATACCCAATTTATAATATATATTTTTTTAAATTAATACGAATAAAAATCGATGGGTCGATGAATTTAAAAGCACAGCCGGCGATGACTGGATGACGAAGGCGGCAAACCGGAAGCAATGGAAACAGTTGGAGGAGGCCTACGAGAGAGGCCTCGTATATCTGGAGAGGAGCTATGCCATAAACACAGCTTTTTTCTATATTTTGTAGTATTACGTCAGTATAATTTCAATTTATGTGCATGGAAATAAAAAAGGCTATATTATTATTATTTACGAGTAAAGTCACATCTTACAGCTAATTATCGCTAATTATAAGCTATTTGATATGCTTATTAGGATATTTGGCACACGTCGAGCTAAATATAAGCTCGATCTAAACTCGAGACAAACACAACTCACTGAGATAGATCAAAGCGATGCTCCCAAAGAGCTGAGCGGAGCCAGTTATCCGGTTCACAGACGGCGTCGCTTTCAAGAGGACTACGAGAGAGGAGGTAGAT
Organism: Hemaris fuciformis; assembly: GCA_907164795.1. Classification (NCBI taxonomy): domain Eukaryota; kingdom Metazoa; phylum Arthropoda; class Insecta; order Lepidoptera; family Sphingidae; genus Hemaris; species Hemaris fuciformis. Next base: position 7,885,797 of record OU015457.1, on the reverse strand, counting down.
GGAGGAGGGAGGAGTGAAGGGGAGAAGAGAGGAAAAGTGCCACTAAACCCGTTGTGTGTCTGTGCTGTTGTGGAAGTAATTTGAGTGCGTTTTAAACTGGCTTTGTTTGATAATGAGCAGGAAAGATTACTTTGTTTGGAGTAAACAATCTGTGGAAATTCCTAAGTATTGGAAACGTTTCCAACTTCGTTACAGTGGCGGTACTTCCATAGAAGCCCAAAAGCCCAGTTTGCTTTATAAAATTCTGAATAATATTTAACAAAAGCAATTTGACATATAAATAAAAATATTCTGACCCCACAATAAACAATTATAAACTAGACATTACACAATTAACGTGTAACGCCTATGGGCTTCTATGGAAGTACCACCACTGCTTCGTTAGAACAGTATGGTTGACTACGGCCTTATAGCTATCTACTACAAGTAACTAGAAAGGAGATGATTTTAGAAAGGCGCTTACAAACGATATTCAATTACAAAAATACCTAGATCGCAAATTTTTCGAATCGATCGAATCGACAGCATATACCTCACATAATCGCTCTACTTTATCTCTCACACAGAAAGGCATATTTATAGAATAATCTTAACATAATGTCAAGGAAAAATTACATTCTCCGTAGGAATCCATACAAGAATAATAAACATTCCCAGTTCCCACTTCAACTTTTCACTCTCGCATTACTTTTCCAAGAAATCTCACCGACTCACCGAGTCTTAAAATAGCACATTTTTATTCCATTCTATACATATCTCTCGAGTCAACTTTCAACCCGCACAAGCGCGCCCCCTGGCGTCCGGCGTGGGAGCGCTCAAAACTATTTAATTTACCACAAAGCCGAGCAAACGAAGCGTTTATGCCGACCGCGGGGTACTCGCGGTGGAGGAATACAACTTTCGAAAGTCACATTGATAGTGTTTCTGACTTTTGCAAGTTATGTGTGTATTCAATATGAATCGTCACGTATTTTGACGGTGAAATAAACATTGTAAGGACACTTGCACACTTAAAAGTTCTTAGGAATTTATTAGGTGTATAGTCCGCCAATTAAAAAAGCAGTGATGGCCTCGAGGTTTAGGTGCGCGGTCGAGAATTTCGGCGGTCGCAGGTTCAAACCCCAGGCAGCCACCTCTGACTTTTTCAAGTTATGTGTGTATTCACAATGAATTATCACTTGCTTTAACGGTGAAGGAAAACATCGTGATGAAACCTGCACACTTAAAAGTTCTAAGGAATTTATTAGGTGTGTAGTCCGCCAACCGGCAATAGGCCAGCGTGGTGTACTAAGGCTTAAATCCTCTCAGTTGTAGAGGAGGTCCGTCCCAAGCAGTGGGACTTGTATGGACTGATGATAATATTATAACAATGGCTAGCATTTTTGGGTGCTTTATTTGTTTATCACTTCCTATTAAGCACAAGAATAAAAACACAAAAATACGGAGTCCAATAATGTTCTTATAGATAGGACGATTTTTAAATAATGACGATTATTTTTTTATCCATAATATGTCGTTTTCATTTTAATTATGACATCTTTTTAACTTTAAAACCACTTTAAAAGTACATTTTTTTTTATTGCCTCAGTAGGCCGACGAGCAAGCGGCCCGCCTGATGGTAAGCGGTTACCGCCGCCCATGGACTAAAGTAATGCCAGGGGCACAACCCAGCCGCTGCCTTTAATTGTAAAAAGTATGTTAACAACAAGAGTGACTTTCAAACGCGGAATGCCACTTTTATGTACTGTTAGCGTCACAAAGGCATTGAGAACTCCGTCCGATCCTCCAAGGAGGGAGCTTTCCTCATAGCCTCACGCGCACATTGTACTTTACAGAATGCAATCCCGGCTCTGTTGTCAGTGCAGATGTAAATATCCTTGTGTCGCATAAATACTCTGGATCGTACAATAGGATTTTTATTTTGTACTGACATGACTGTAGAGTTTACATACATACCTACATACATAAACTCACGCCTGTGTTCCCTGATGGGGTAGGCAGAGGTGAATTTCTACACCCAAATTTCACAAGGTATGTATCAGTCCCACGTAATAGGGGACGAGCCTATTCCCGTTTTTCGGGCACATTTCCAGACTCCGTGCTGCTACTGAGAATTTCCCGATAACACTTTGCAAGACCCGGGAATCGAACCCAGGACCTCTAGATTGCACGGCACATACTTGTACCGCGAGACCACGAGGCAGTCACTGTCGAGGCACTGTAGAGTGTTTAATATCTTTTTGTAGCTTTTTATAGTGAAAGGTTGGCCTCGCGCCAGAAACTTGCTACTTTTGATCAAGGCGTCCTGGGTCTGATTTCTAGTTTTACAAAAATGTTGTTATTAGTGGTTATGGAATTTAATTGTGCCGAAAAACAGTTTATTCTTAAACACAGTTGACGAGAGGTAAGTGAAGAGACACTTCAGTCTACCCGGTCAGGGATACAGGCGGCAAATCATTTGAATTTTATTTCTCAATTCCTCTGATAGAAACTTAATTCGACGAGTCGTTCAATCAAACAGCCTATTAATATCATCATTTGAAGACACGTATACAAATATTTATCAACGGAATCAGACGGGATCCGACGGTCGATTCATTCGTCCCGTTGTTTGTACCGCGGTCGGAATGTTTGGCGTTTTTTTATAGATTCGCATTACGATTTGTAAATATTTGACAGCGATGGTAATGGCGCCCCTATTGGTTTTGGTAATAAGGAATTTTCGATTTCAGGATATTTATTTTTTCATCACGCTGTTTTCTACAAAAGCGTATTTTTATTACCAAATAGGCCATTAGAGAAACTGTGATGAAAAGAGTAAATAAATTCAATTTTCAAATACTTACATAACATTTCAATACATAAGTCACCGAGACATTTCTGTGACACGTAAAAAACTAAATATTAAAATATTGCCAACTATCGAAAAAAATAACTGTAAATTGAAGTCAATTTTTGATGGTATTATTCTATAGCATGCTTCTATTTGCAATACCTCATGTTATACAATACGTGGAAAACGCTGTGAGTTATATATATTTAATCATAAAACAATATTTTGTACTATTTGGTTTGAAGAATGAGTAGCAGTTTGTTATCCTAATATTAAAAAAAAAAATACCGTATGTCCGTGTGCCAAATTCGTAGCCTGTTATTTTATTAATTACTAAAAGCTCTACGTACGTTCTTGGACACTGCCCGGAAATACTAAGAAATCAGTCCACAGCCTTCCCTAGGCAAATCGGTAGGAGGGTTCCACAGTTTTAAACTATCATAAGTAAGTTTTAAGTAAGAGTATTTTTTTTAACATCACCAGTGTACCTATGAGGTAAGAATTAGGCAAAAAAATATCAGTCCGTTATAGTAATGAATACGACGCAATCCAGTCATTAAAAGGAGACTCTGAGTTCAGTTCTCAGCTTTGAGACTTCATAGTTCATTGATAAGACTGTAACAATAAAGTTACCATACCTAAGTATAACCAGTTGGTAATTTTATATTTAATTAATTACAAAATAATCAGCAACCTTTAAATTAATAATCGTAAAATGTTTAACTTAAACCAAAGCGACCCACAAAATAAACTCTATGATGAAAATAACATTGCTACGCATTTGTCTATGTAAAGCTCTACAAGCCCACGCGTGACATTCGAGCGCTACGAATATTTATTGCGTAGGTGTAGCAGAGTTACGCGATTCGCGCGGCATATTAATACGCTACGTAGCATTGGCTACGAAACTACGCGCTTGACTTGACTGTCTGGCTACGGTCGTGTTTGATGATCATTAAAAATTTAGTTTAAGAAAAAAACAATTAAAACATGTATATTTACATATGTGAATATAGATTACGTCCGCTTTTGACTTAACGTCAGGTTATTTAGATGTTTGTGAGACCGAAAAGTCTTTTACATGTCTTTTTTTAACATAATACTAAATAAATATTTTAACTCCAATTCTACCCTCATTTTTTTACATGCTCCCAGATTATTATTAAATCATAAGCAATTCATAGCTTGAGACTACTCCAGAAATGGAATAGCAAGCCAGCATGATTGGAATGCCTTAAAGCTGCATAAGCATAGTGCTACGCGCTCGACAATCGATATCTTGTCACTTCCGCGAATGTGAATCCCTCATGAATCAATCGCGTTCAGTGATTACGAAATAGAATACAATTTCATCTAGCTAATATTTATCGCATTGTATTAGAAATTGAAAGATAGTACTATACATACAAGTCGTGATGGCCTCGAGGTTTAGGCACGCGGTCGAGAATCTCGACGGTCGCGGGTTCAAACCCCAGGCACACACCTCTGACTTTTCGAAGTTATGTGTGTATTCACAATGAATTATCACGTACTTTAACGGTGAAGGAAAACATCGTGATGAAACCTGCACACCTAAAAGTTCTTAGGAATTTCTTAGGTGTGTAGTCCGCCAACTCGCACTAGGCCAGCGTGGTGGACTAAGGCCTAAACCCTCTCAGCTGTAGAGGAGGCCCGTGCCCAGCAGTGGGACGTATTTGGGCTGATGATGATGATGATGATACATACACACTCAAGCCATTATACTCGAAGGGCGATTGAACGAGACAATCTTTTTAAGTTTCCCGTAATAGGGGGCGAGCCTATTGCCGTATTTAGGGCACATTTACAGCGTCTGTGCTACTACTGAAAATTTACTCATTGGAAAATCCAATAACTGTTTCCCCAACTGTACAACAAGAACTATACAACAGTTCCTCAGACACGAGTCTTGCTAAAATTTAAACGTTGTGTGTAGAGGCAACCGAATAGAACTGCATAATTACAGCGAGTGTCGAGTCATCAATTTAATCAAACAATACAAGTACCATGAGCGCAACACTTCCAATACACTTTGGCACTATAAAAATGCCGTTTAAAAGCTTACTAAACAAAACTTAATATACTTTAATGAGGCATCATTATTTCTCATCTAAAGCATCTAAATTGCCTATTTCAGTATAAAATATAACGTAGCAGAAGCGTTTCGCACGTGTGCACGCTAAGTGAGCGCGCGTCAGCGATACAATCTCGTTAGCGTGGAGCACTCCATGAAAACTGCATCAAATTGAGTACCGTCAGCGTCCGATGTTATTATATGATGTTGTTGTTACATGTGGGTGTTTTAGAATTGATTTGTTTAATATTGGTTTTGCGACAACTGTCCGTCCCGATTGTGCGGCGTGCGATCGAGAGGTCCCCGGTTAGATCTCCAAGTTGAGGGGTCGCCATTAATAAGGTGGCACTTAAAACACACCTTGCCTATTCCTCCGTAGATTTCTCCGGGCGTTAGTATATGTGTATCTTTCTAATATTAGTTTTTACCAAATAAGGCAATGTATTCGTAATTAAAAATCAGCTGACATAAGTCGTCTACGACCGGCTGGCGTCCTATATTGCACGCTTTATATTGCGCGTTCATGATAAATTGTACTGATAAAATATTTATTACAAAACGGAATTGTACTGCGTTTATGTTAAAATACAATATTTACTCTTCCTGCTGCAAACAGAGATACCCCGCATAAAGTAAAATTTATTTTCGGAGACGTGTAGTTTTCACAAAGAAAATATTCTTGTTTCTAGTCTTTGCACTGTTCATATCGCATTGTTGCCTTTTTATTCCGACTCGGCGAAACTAAATTATTTACTTTATATTGTCTACTTTAAAGCGACTCCCATTCCAACTCGACCTTTGTAACAGAAATCTGCGGAAACAGTCAGTTTGTAAAATGCATTTTCTTTTCACAAGCTCTTTTGAGATTGCGCGGAGACAATCCGCTCGCAGACGATTGCTGGTTCAATTCCCGGCACGTGCAAAAAATTACGTCCCTCTAAAAGTCACAAACTTACACTAGTAGGTACAGTGAGCGGAGTAGCGCTCGGAGTTTAGCATTTCAGTTGCGCTTATTTTGTTTCCTTTGTGTGTGATATTATTTGTTTTAAACATAGCAAAGGTTTGTTATATTCGAAGTTTCTTTATAAATTCTAGAAATGAACAATTTAGTAAGTGTGTCATACCTATGTGAGTAATCGAGCTGCCGAGATGATGGATATAGATTAATATATTGTATGTTTCAAATGGTCACTGGATGGTTTAAATTCGTAATTATATTCGGTAGGTGACGTTGCGATCACTCCTAGAATAAATACCTCAATAATGTGTCACTCAATCTAAGGCCCATTCATCTTCGATAACTCAAAAGAGAGGCAACAAAACATCTGCTGAAAACGTGAGAATAATATAATTCAAAAATATTTTTAATTTCTACCATTCTAAATTTAAACCATTCCAGCCAGCACTTTCATTAAAGCAATACCGTGAAAAAGAAAAAGAGAAAAAAAAAACAAGACATAAAACTCCAAAATTAAACGAAAACATTAAATACACGCTAACCGATGCACTAATTACATTCGTGAAAAAAAAAAACAAAGACAAAAAGAGCAAAAGCTACCCGCTCGCGATTAATAGTCGTGCAAGATTAAAACACTTGCAGGCTTATACGGGTGCTCTGGGCGTGGACCGACTACGGTACACGTTTTTAGGTCTTTTATTCTCGGCATACGATTTAGCAAATTCGCCGGGAATATTCACAGAGGCTTCGGCCATTTCGTTTCATTTATATTAAAGGTAAGGGTCCCGTACACAAACGAATATCCTAGTGCAAGAAAAAGAAAATGTATCTTTTTTCGGCCTCAAAAACAATCGATTCTTACATATTCACGTCTGTATTCCAGAAAAGGGTAAGCAGAGGTATATTTCGCCAAATGTGTTTTAGTCTCACGTAACGGGACGACTCTACAGCTGTTTTTCGGTCATTAGACTCCATGCTGCTACTGAAAATTTCCCATTTGAAAAGTTCAATAACAATTTGCCCGACCTATGAAGCGAATCCAGAACTTCTAGATCAAACATTGCTATACAGACACTTGTGACACCAGAAAACGAGGCAGTTAAACTTGAAAAAACGGGTGGCACTCCAGGAAAGTCAGTAGAAGTGAAAATTTAAACATTAACGTTGTGCATTTTTGAATATTTTGGAATGGTTAGGGAATAATTTCGCACGAATTGCTTTGCGCTATCGTACACAAACATGACGACGCGACAACAACGCATGACAACAAACGTCTTATGTATTTTCAATCAGGGTCACGTTATCTGACGCGAGTTCAACATTTTTTACCCATCGTAAAATAAGTGCACAGCGTCGCTAAAGAAGTTTTCACTTCAAAAATATTTGTGGACAACACAAGTTAATTTATTTCGTTTAGATCGAACCCAAGACTTGTTATTTCATAGCTTAAGTTGCACACGACTACGTCACCGAGCCTGTCATAATATTAACACGTAAAGCCTATGAATTACCATGGCCGCTCAGACAATCGTATCATATGTCGTCAGGAACTCATGCGTTATTCAGTAATATTCCAGTCTAACAGATGAATTTGCATCCAACACGACTACCATATCATATTGGTACCTGTATCATAAAAGTAGTGATGACTTCAGGTTTAGTCGCGCGGTCGAGAATCTCGGCGGTCGCGGGTTCAAACCCCAGGCACACACACCAGTGACCGTACTTCCATAGAAGCCCAAAAGCCCAGTTTGCCTTTTAAAATTCCAAATAATAATTTATAAGCTTTAAATCTTTATTAAACTAAAGCAATTTGTTAAATAAAGACCCCGTAATAAGCAAATATAAACTAGACATTACACAATTAACGTTTAACGCTTTTGGGCTTCTATGGAAGTCCCGCCACTGACACACACCTCTGACTTTTCGAAGTTATGTGTGTATTCTCAATGAATTATCACTTGTTTTTTTTTTGACAAGTCGTTACCCGCAACTCTGTATGTGAAACATTTCACTTCAAAACGGATATTCTTTTCCCGTTTTTGCCACATTATCCAATGCTGCTTCGCTCCTATTGGTCGTAGCGTGATGATATATAGATATGATATGTATCACTGAAAGATTTTTTCAAATCGGACAGACAGCAGACAAACAAACTATTCAACTTGATAATATTAGTAAAGATATTTTGATATTAAAAATCTTGATACTTTTTACTATTATGTAACAAGTTTCCTACTCGGATCTTTAAGAGAATAAATAAACCTATTTTCTTTCTTTCTATAGAGACAAAAAAATACAATACAAAGTACCTACACTGCCACTACCAACAAAAAATCTTAGAGTTACGTCACACGTCCAGGCAGTCAAAACACCACTTCCAGACAATTCTAAAGCCATAAAAAACACTCCATTTCATTACCGCTACGTGGAACTCCAAAAGCAATTCCACACTGAGCCGACACGAGGCGCCGGCGGTTGGAGGCCGCGCATTTTTATTCCCTTTTAATCGGAAGCTAAGCGTTTTTGTAATTTCTGCTTTTGGATACTTTCTCTCTGTGTGTTTTATTTTTTTCTCTCGTTTCATTTCTTTTAAAACATTGTGTCCGTTATTCGCTGCCTTTTAAAGCGTGTGTTTTTTTAAAGGGCTTCCTACGGTCGTGAATAAAAAATTAGTTTTTAATATAGAAGGTCCTGTGTTTGTTGAACAGGTGTGGGTAATGTGCATTGGGGGAAGGTATAAGGGTACAATGACCCATTACTAGACAACGTTTTGATGAGGTATTAAAGCCTGTGGATTTTTAATGAATTGTCAGCATGTAGCGCAAGGTTAAACTACCAAGAAGCCGTGGGTTCGATCTTTATACCAGAACTTATGATCGACAAATATTTGTTTCCGATATGGGTGTTAAAGAGATAAAAAAGTAGTTTTTTTTTATATAGCGCGCTCAAAATAGTATGACGAATGTCTTAAAACGAACATCGCACCAATCAGTCCGTTCATATCCACAAGTGTAAATAAAATAATAAAAAAATCACCGATCACATGCCTATCATTCACGACCTGCATTCAAAGAATGAATCGTGTGGGGCGAATAGGGAAAAAATAGTCAGCACAAAATCGGAACTTACCGTTTTACCGTAAAAGGAACGTTTCGACATCCACGCGGAATAGCCGCGGGCGGGGCATCTACTGCGAGTGATATAAAAAATAAAACTCGCCCGTTTCAAATTTGGAACAGCAGTTTTCTATTTGCGATACAATCGTCGATGTGTACGGACGTGTGACGTACAGTTCTGACGTTTTTGTTTCAGTATACATCGCAAATTTTTATAAATTGTTTTTTAAAATATTTTATAATATTTTTTTGTGTTTTTTTTTTGTGTTTATTTTTTATTTGTGTTTTCGACTTTCGACACCCGGGCGAGGCTACTTTATCTGTTTTGATATTTTTTTTATAGGTGTATATTATTAAATGTCATGAATGAACTTAACATTGTAACATTGTCCTTCTCATGGTCAGTTAGCTGATCTATTCTTATGGCAATAAATAATCTGTTTCTTTACAGTGCAAAAATAAATATCAAAAATATTGACTGTCTTGTAAAATATTGGCTAAAAGCTTATAAACACAGTTAATACAATCAATCATCGCAAAAAATACTCATTCAAATCTTTTACACTGGCTGGATAAAGTTATACATCGTTTTATCATGATACAAAATGGACCCCATAAATCAAAAAACACTTACAAACAAAACATACAAATGCGATGTATGTAACAAACAACCCCCCCGCGCCCTTCCCCGAAAGCTCCAATGAAAGCTCGACAAAAGCTCGTATTATCTACCGCTGATCCCTGTTTTTTGTCAACCTGAGCTTTCAACAGTTGTTACACTGAATAACATAATAAAAGCTTATATAAAGCTTTTTTCTTTGAAAAAGCTCCCATTGTGCGAGTACATTAATCATTAAAGGTTGATGTTGTATCAAAGATACGGACAAAACATTCACAGCTACACCGCTGTAAACGCGGACTTGAACCCTTTTGTTTGAAAAAACATGATTTTAAATATTAAAAATTATTATTGTGTATCCTTCTGTCGAGACAATGATTAATGCTATGTTTCGAAAGGTATCTACACATACATATTTACCATCACATGAGGTGTAGTCAATTTATTGTGCCAGTAATTAAAAAAAATGTATGTACCTAGTAGTCAGTAAATATTAGGAATATAAAACGACGTAAACCACTAAATATAAAATAAAAAAAAATCTCTATTATATTTTTTTAAACTTTTTTCTACTAAAGAGGATTACGACACTTTAACAAAACTGTGGGACTGTAAGCACTTTGCAATGCCCACTATAGCGTGAAGTAAGTACAAACAAACTCCACCTACTTGGTATGCTTAAATTTGAACCATTTACTATCTAAACACACAAAAATGAATATATGACGGCGTGGGAGTGCGCCGTCAATACAAATGTTTTTATTACATTCAAGTGACTCAATGGTAACCGTCACTCTAGCGGTGCGTCGTGTCTATGGTAGCGCGGCGGCCATCTTGTGGCGGAACATTCTAAAGTGAGGGCGCGCGCGCACTGTTATTACCACGAATCGCTTTTAACCACATGTACATACAGCCCCGTGGCGCAGTTGGCTAGACACTAGCTTGCGAAACGAGAGGCCGCGGGTTCGATCCCCGCACCGAGACAAATGTTTGTGTGATCCACAAATATTTGTTTCGGGTCTGGGTGTATGTGAGACCGAAAAGTCTCTAGTAGTTTCTGATTCCCACGACACAAGACTTGTATCTTAGTGTGGGATCAGAACTATATATGTGACTGTTGGGTGTATTTATTTATTTATTTAAATGTAATTCGAATTAAGAAGACAATCAAGTTTATTAAAGTGAAGTTCGTTTTCTGTCAATTAAAACTGATTTTTAATGAAAATAACATCATGTATTTGGTTTTGATTATATATCAAAGATGCCTACGCAATCAAAGTACGCCTTCCTGTGCTTCCAAGTATATATTGTCAGTAACAATGAAATCAAAAAATATCTAAAAAGTATCCCAAGTTCAAACAGAAAGCGTTGTGTAGGCAACCTGTTACAGATTTTTCTCAGTGCTTCCCTTTGATCCACAGCGACACTCGCTCTTTCGTCGAGACTTAGTGTTATTATCCACTTTGTAGATCTTGAGAACATGATTCAATATAGAAGAAATTGGGTAATGTAATTTTGGAATTGAAATTTGTATTTGCCCGTTATTTAAAAAGCTATTACGCCCAGATTGGAGCACCCTTAAAAAAAGAAAAAAAAACAGCTAACATGAATATATAAAGAGATTGTTGAAAGTGTATGAAGTGAAATTAGCAAGTCAGGATCGATTAAAAAGGTTCTGTAGTATCTGCTTATCCCAATGTGATATCGGAGTGTCTATATATGTATCTACGGTCTTACTTATAAACGATGGTTGATTAAACCACTAAAGAAACACGCTTTGTCTCGTTCCCTCTAACGTTATACTTCAATCAATAGAGCAGGCCAAAGCATGATTATGTAATAGCACCGTTAGAGTTTAACTTCGATATAAAATTAGCAATTCCCGAAATGGGTGAATCATTAAATACTATAACAAAGTTTTCTAGACGTCATAATTTTCCCTAGACGAGAATCGAACCCAAGACCTACCGGCCCACAATCGTCCTTCTAACTCTGCCACTGGCTTCAACAACCAAAGGATCTTAAACATAACACTAAACTGAAAACGCATCAGACCATCTAAACATTTAACGCGCACTTAAATCGTCACAACGGCTATCAGTCAGTAATCGGACACTGGCTTTGGGGGAGGGGATGCGTCACGAGATGAGGGGGGGGGGGGGGGACGGAGGGAGGGGGCGCTAAGTGGCCACTCAACACGATGCGTGTTTGACGAGGCGTCGCCTTTCAAAATACTTTCCTTTTAATAACCGCCATAACACAAAGATGGGTGTTCGGCGATTTTTAGGGTTCCGTACCCAAAGGGTAAAACGGGACCCTATTACTAAGGCTTCGCTGTCCGTCTGTCACCAGACTGTATCTCATGAACCGTGATAGAAAGACATTTGAAATTTTAACAGGTGATGTATTTCTGCTGCTGTTATAACAACAAATACTAAAAAACAGAATAAATAAATATTTAAGGGGGATCCCATCCAAGAGACATGATTTTTTTGCCATTTTTATAAATAATGGTACGGGACCCTACGTGCGCGAACCCGAGTCGCACTTGGCCGGTTTTTACAAACATTTTGAGTTTTACTCAAAAAATAAGTTTTCACTTTTTTTAACACGCACTTTAATGAACTTCTGCCTGTCCCTTCGAGGAATATTGGCGTGGATCCGCATGGATTTATGTATGCGTGTGTAATTTATCACACAAGACACAGTGTAGAGAATAGGTCCTCAAGGAATTTCCTAGGTTCGGTAGACCGCTACCCCTTAATAGACCAGCATGGTGGACTAAGTTGTAACTCCTCTCATTTGTAGAGGAGGCCCAGCAATACATACTTAGGCTGACAAATTTATAATACTATAAAATAATAGAATAAGTAGTAATGGTAGTATGGTATTCATAATGAATTATCACGAACTTTAACTGTGAAGGAAAACATCGCGAGGAAACTTGCACACTTAAAAGTTCTTAGGAATTTCTTAGGTGTATAGTCCACGAACCCACACTAGGCCAGCATGGTGGACTATGGCCTAAACACTCTCAGTTGTTGAGGAGGCCCGTGCCCAGCAGTGGGACGTGTATGGGATGAAGATGATGACGATGATTAAATAATAGGATAAAGTGCACTCACCTTTGCGAACTCGATCTTTAGCGTGCAGCATCCTGAGTATATGTCGCAGCCGTGAAGCGCCTCCTTGGCTCTGGTCGCTGACTCAATGCTTTCAAACTTGTGGCCATGGGTTAAGGAACATAATTCGTATAAAAACCAACAATAATATAGACATTAAGTACTATTAACATAACTTGCTAAAATCATTATTATTGGAGGCTTCATTTTGAGAAGTGAAACAATTAACTTCAATCAAAATGCCTTTGAATTTCCAAATAAATCGGATGTTTGCTGTCCGCGCGTAGACGAACGAATGCTCGTTCCGCTGCAGCGGGCGTCTTGTTATTAGAGATTGCAACCCGGTATGTTTCCCAACCCGGCCGGGTCCGCCGGGCCCGGCCGGGTTGTGTTAGCGATGAAACCGTTAAAGTATTTTATGAAAACTTTCTATATATAAATGGAAAAAATCAATGATTCAAGGTTGATATTCATTTCAAACTGGCTTATGAACAATTATAACAATAATCAGTCTCACTCAAGTCTCAAAAAAATGATTACTTTGACTTATGGACGGTAAAGTAACTGAAAGAATAATCGATACGAATATTTTACAACAGTAACTGCTACGAGTAGGCGCTCCTGCGCCGCGATTTACTTAACAGGTCCGATGACCGGGCCCGGTGACCGGGCCCGGTAAGAATGGACGGGCCCGGTGGGTGCGTAAAAGGGCACCGGGCCCGGGCGGGCCCGGCCCGGCCGGGCCCGGTTTGCAATCTCTACTTGTTATAGACACTGTAGTGGAGCGATCGCTTGTGAGTCATCAGTCATTGTTTATGCACAAGAACACGTGGAGCGATGACATAGCTCTTAGTATATGGTTTTGCGCCGTTATATACACATTTAATAATAAATAAATGATGTTTGCAATTATTAAAATAAATGGAAAATTTCAATAATACATTATTAGTTGAAGGAATATAATATTTAAAGTTCGATGAAAAAAGTACGTATATTAATAAATCAATTACAATCAGTTGCATTCATTTGAAATTTTCATTTACTTCAGTGATTACTAAATGTCAAAAATGTCACATTCCTAGTAATACTATCAATGAAATAACAGCTCAAGCGCCATACATATAAAGTTAAATTTGCATCAACACATAAAATCTCGTACGCAGGAAATTAAAAAATGTAATTATAAAACACCATTTGTATGCAAATTCGATTACGTTGCACCATAATCCGTGGCTGTGACGCGTGTAGCTTTATTAATCGGATATCCGTCCGGATAATTACGAAGCGATGCGACTGTACCCGGTTGTAGTAAATGCATATACAATTTAATGACACATACATATTACATACAACACTTATGAGTTTCTTGCCCGTTCTTCTGTAGTGAAAACTGCTTTTCATAAATAGGTAATGGCTGAATCTAAATTATGTAAAACATTTCAAAATTAAATATCTTTTTCCTTTCATTTCATTACAGTATATATTTACATTGCGGCGTTAGGCTTAACAAGTAAGCCAACTTGCAAGTACTTATAGAGCAATGGATTGTGAAATTTGTGTGAATGTATGGAATGTATGAAAACTTTTGCGATTTTGTGTTACCAGTCGACACAAGTATGCCGGCCTGATGGGAAAAGAATTTACTTTAGTTAATCCCTGAATAAACAAAGCCTTTTTTATATGGATAGTTAAGTATCTTTATATAGATAGTGTAGTATTGGTGAAGTTATCATCATCATCGACACTTGTGGGATAACTAAAATGATACTTGGTAATATGTTCAGGGCAGTCTAATCAAAATGTCAATTCGTATAAGTGTTATTTACTCATTAATCGAAAAAAAATAAAAAAAGCTCTTTGCAAAGCCCTATCATAAAACGCGAATAAAGCTGCAACATATAAAACTACCTTTCACCAACAAAAAATATATATCTACCCTCCCCTATCTCGCCCCATCCATCAGATCCAAATCGAATTGCGACAATGCGAAAGTACACACAGAGCGACAAGACGGCAATCGTCATCACAATGACGTTAGAGGGGACAATCAAACAGTTATTACACGGATAACTTTGAGAGGCGCGCCAATCGAGAACCTCCCTCGGCGTCGAAATTACACTTTATTTTATGTATTACTGTCTAAGGGTGGGATCGTGGCATAAGCGGAGCGATAAAGGAATACGGCGTAAACTTAAATATATCAACTTTTATGGATGGATGGTGGAAAAGAAAAAATGTTTATACGAGTATGTCGCACAAAAATGGCAGAATTATAAAATAAAACTGACTACACTACCAATAAGTAAGGGCATTGTTATGAAAGTAATTTAGAGAAACTAGATCTTAGATCTTTAGAAAATCAGAAACCCACAAATATCGCAGAATCTGGTGGTTAAGGGATTTAGGGAACAGTGCACAAGAAGTTCATGGAAACTGAATTTCATATTCTTTTACGGGATAAATAATAACTACTCGTAGTATCAACTGGCTGGAATCATTTATTCGTCTGGTTAGAGGTCTTTAATATTTTAACTTTGTCATATTTTTGTTTGTTGCTCCGCTCCTTTTAGTCGTAGCGTATCGATATTTAGCCTACAGCCTTCCTCGACAAATTTACTATCTAAAAATGGAAGAATTTCAAATTGGAATAGTAGTTCCTGAGATAAACGCGTTCAAGCAAACAAACAAATTCGCCTCGCTCGGCTCTACACACACACCACCGCCTTAAATCACAGGCGCCGCCACTTATATTCCGATTTCAATGGGAACTTCAAGTGATTTGAATAAAAAAAGTCCCTCGACTCACAGAGGAAAACTTCCGCAGAGCGTAATTAGAGAAATGACCGAAATTTTATCTCGAGATTCGTAAAGAACTGCTGTTTGAGGAAATGCATTATGAATGAAGAAATCTTGGTACTTTACGAACAACGTTATTAGGAGGAAAATTATGAATTTAAGGTGTTTTTTTTGCGGCCGCCTATTAGTTGACACAGTGAATTATCACTTGCTTTAACGGTGAAGGAAAACATCGTGATAAAACCTGCACACCTAAAAGTTCTTAGGAATTTCTTAGGTGTGTAGTCCGCCAACCCGCACTAGGCCAGCGTGGTGGACTAAGGCCTAAACCCTCTAAGTTGTAGAGGAGGTCAGTGCCCAGCAGTGGGACGTATTTGGGCTGATGATGATGATGATGTTATATTGTATTACAAGTGTTGTATTATTGGGTTTTATGTCAGAAACTTCTTCAAATTGCATGGAGTCCAATAAATTTGCTCAGAAACATAGGGCATCAGTGGAGGTATAATAACTAGCGAAATGTGCCTGCAGAAATACTGTTCTAGCCATTTTTCCTATGCTGTCCCTAAATTTTCCTATACTGGAACTTGAGAGCAGTGGTGGACCATATAGGACTGCATTTGAGACTAGACTCACACCTTGTATACAGTTGAATGTAATCGAGCGCGGATAAACATAAACTAACTGAAGTAAAAGTATTTTTGGACTAGTAGAAAACTAGGTACACTGCACTTATTAACACTTTAAGCAATTAAAACTGATAATTTATTTCTATGAATGAGATTTGCCCGGAAAATGACCATAATTCATGTGACTTCAAATTTGGCTTACTTATACAATAGCTTCCATCCATACAACGAAGCCGGCAAAATTCTTTCGACCGGTGAGTGGCAATCGCAATCGTTCCGCGCCATAACTCATCTAATAAAAACCTACCAACGCATAATGGTAAATCACAAAGAAATTACTCCTGAGAAGCAATCGGCCTCATTATTTTTATGTGCAGATTACGCCGACCGACATAGCTATAGCCAGATGCGACCGACATAGCTAAGAACGCTCTCCACGTGCTGTCCATAATTCAACGCGTATTTTTATTCTTTTTTTTTATTTTATTCCGTAACAACACTATCCGAGCCGTAAATCAACGCGATTTTAATATCGGTACGGTATTTATTTGTATTATTAATAGTTCAAACACATTCGGCGGCGGGGTTAGAGCGTAATAGCGCTAAATCATACGATTTATCGTGTCGTTTGCTTTAATATGGTGATAACAGACATTTTGTAGTATTAATTTTTCGTAGTTGAATGAAACTAGCGACCTAGCATTGTTTATACTAAGCACATTATTGAATAATAAGCCTATATCTCTCCAAACTCCCATATCGCCGCTTAAGTTCTAGCACCGCGAAGTCAAAAATGACTTCTTCTTGAAATTCTTTTTAGGAGAGCGAAAACACTGTGCATATATTTTTATAAAGAAATATATGTACTATGATATCGATATATAAAAAAACATATATAAAAAGGAACAGTGTTTCCGCTCTCCTAAAAAGATGTCATTTTTGACTTCCGCGGTGTTAGAACTTAAGCGACGATATATTATAATTCAACCAAAAATAATCCAATTTCTTTTAGTTATTTTGGTGTCAAAGCGTAACAAACAGACAGTATTAATTTGGCATTTATAATATTAGTAAGGAATCAAGGATTAGTGAGGCTTGGGATGCATATCTCGTTGAAATTTTTGACCGATTTGACCTACATACTCGTAATATGACCTTTTGCGTGCTTGACGGTTTGAAGTTTTTATTAACACGTTTACGATATGAATTATCCAATCAAACAAATTATCGAGAACCAGTTCAGAAGCTTAATAACGATCCGAATCCATTCCAATAAATAGAATTAAACAGTCTGTGATTTCGAATTAAATGCCAAAGTTCAAGTGAAATTTCTACGACATCATCCAATCATGAATTTTATTTGTCTGAATAGACTTCGAAACGGTTCAGCGAATTTCTGTATTAAAATAGGATTAAACACGAACATTAAAATTAATTTGCCTCCATTTGTTTTTTATTAGGATTCTAAAAATATGATATTTCACTGACTGAATATTTTTATTTCTATTCAAAACCATTTATAATTCCATTGGCTATAATATCTCCAACATCGATTTATTGGGTCCAAGTGAAGTACAGTAACACATTGCCAAGCTACTTGTATAGATTTCTCAAGATGTAAGTGAGATCCCTGAGGTAAACACACACACACACACACACACTATATATTAAGATAAGCCGTTAGTATTTAATACATAATCAGTTAAATAGTACAGTAATTGAGACATCGTATATTATAATACCTTCCGCGACAGCTGAATCTACCGTCGCCGCATCATCTGGCAAACAAACCGTTCAATTATCGAGCACACGTTGGATCTGTTCAAACAACTATTAACATAGCGTTGTGTTAATAAACAAACATAATTACCCAATAATTTACATGAAATATCGCGTTTGATATACGATCGCGGGACGACGACGCAACCGACGACAGACGACACCACGCGAGACGTTTAATCAAACAGCGAGTGCATTCTAACTCCCACGCGTTCATTCTTATTATATCCATTCCATTGCACGGTGTCGGTGATTCATTATTAAGTCGGAGCATACGCGAACGATTCGAGTGTGTCTCGATTTTAAATCGAATTTAAGTTCTATTTTCGTTTTTCTTTTGATGTTTTTTTGGTTGCTCGTTTTCAACAACCCCTGATATTTTCATAGAGATTTATATGTTATAGTATCAATTTTTTTTTCAGTTTAACAATGAAAATGAAAAATATAATAAAATTATGGTGTTTATAAACCTGCCAAACAGATAATTGAATAAAGCGATTTATTATTGTTTTGTCGTTTTATTTACAAAATATGTGTCTGAAAGAAGAAAACATGTCAAAACAATTAAAAATCTCGCCATGATTCGACAAAAAGTCGTCCACGTGCGCTCGTCCCCGCCATTCCGTCCCAAAGCGCCCATATTATGATTCATTAGCGAGCGATCCGGGCCGTTTGGATCAAAACATTTTTTCTTCCCAAATACCCGCCTATTAATAAAAACAAATCGACGTTCGTAGAGCCATTAGCGTGCGGAATACTCGCGTATCCGTGAGTATTTATTATTGAAAATCTTCGTGATTAATTGTTGTGAGTGTGCGGCCGAATGTAAGGTTGGTTTTTCAATAAATCACATGTAATGTTATTGTATGCCGAGCGAGGAGTGCAACGACCAGCGCCGAGTTTATTTTGAACTATTTCACAATTGACCATTTCGTAAATTTTAAATAGCACTATCAGTGCTAATATAAAAGCGGAAGTAACCCTATTTAAAGCGCATTGAAGTCTTTATTTTACTTAATTTTAGTATAGATATATATGTGACTGGATATTTTACGAGCAAAACATAAATTGGTCAAATGGGAAAAGATGGCTTAAAAACGGCAGCACATTTATTAAAATATAAAAATACCACGATAAATATTAAACGACAAAAGCGTATGCAAAGATATGTAATAATTAGTAATCTTGATAATCGAACATTACCTAATTGCTTGGATATGAAACTTTATGCACTGTGGTCTCTATAAGGGTGCGATATTATACTTATTAATAGAAATAACTTCGTCACGAATAACTGACACAAAACTAATCTAATCTAATAACCAGAAGTAAATCAATAAAACTAATTGAAACAACTCGAATAAAATTAACGCGTATATATGAACACACACTTAATTTTAACGTTTCGTATGAATCGTAAAGATATAACGGATGATAGTAAAACTCGGAGTGTTAATGATACAAAACTATACGTTTATTTATGTTACTTTTTTACGGTTCACGAAATCAGGTCAACTCGAGCGATGGGAGGGCGCGGTGCCACCGTCAGCGGGTGGAGAATAATGTAACTTTTGCGAATTGTAAAGGTGTGGTGGTTTTACTTTTAAGCATGAACCATGATAAGAGTTAATAGAACGTTGAGATTAAAAGGGGAAGTATTAAAATGAGCGCTTGTGTGAAATGACTCGTATGAAATGTAATAAAAATGGTTTGAAACAGAAAAACATATTCGAACGTTAGTTTCGTGACTAGCATTATATGGGTGGAAATGCAAAGTTGAGGTTATAATTGAGAGGAATAAATTGAGTGGTTGTGTTTTATTTTTTTGAAATTGAAACAGATATTTTAATTTTAAATTAGAAATAAAAAGGAAAAAACTTGATTTGATTGACTGATTACTGTAAGACGAATTATTTTACGATCCTGTTTATCCACTTAAGTTGAAAAGCAACTTATATATAACATATCGTTAATGTTTTGGTATGGCGGTGTTCGCGGCAATAGTTTAAAAAAAAACTTAATAGTGACGATTCAAAAGCACTTGTAAAAGTCTATTTGAATAAAGGTGATTTTGACTTTGACTTTGACTTCGTTAACAGCTATCAAATACACTATCACTTCTATGACTTTTCTTCACTCCGCTTATAATCCCGCCCGCTGACACTACCACCCAACATCCCCGATAAGGTGTAGAAAAATATACAACACTTATTTTTATGGTCCGCTCCATTTTCCGTGTACTAGTGCACGACGCTAGTATATTCGACATCAGAGTGGCCAGTTATAGTGATACCCCCCTCTTAACCCCCCTCATTCCGTCCGAATCGCCCCATCCGTTTCGTAGGTACGCTAGCAATGAATATGATTTACTTTTACGACTGTAGTGTAGTGCTCAGTAGAAGTTTTTACAACCAACGTTTTTGCTATTGAGTCTGTTGAGATGTTTAGTACTGATACTTAATTATACGAGACGAAAATAGTACCCAGTTCGGGTGGGAGACAGATGATTGATTCGCGAGTTTCTTTTTTTTTTCTTTATAATCGTTATTTGCAGTTTAGACAAAATATAATATTGACTGGCAGTAATTAACTGAAATTATACTATGACTATGAGGGTTTCTTTTCTTTTGAGTTCAGGAGCCCTAATTTAAAGCAACTTCTCACAACCATTACTTTCCAAGCATCTAAAACATTGTTTTAATGGAATGTATAAATTAAGTTCTTAGTACATTAAGAAAAAATTATATGAGAAAAAAAAAACAAAACAATGACCGATATATGAAGTCGAATCATAACGGTCTTCCTGAGTCGACAAAAATTATCAATTTGAAAAAAATACGTTAAAATCACCATAACATATTTACAGCGAAAAAAAATTATTAGGAAAATAGTGTGAAATTACGAATTTCATCAGAAACAATAAAAATAAGAGCCCTAACAACTAAAAATGTTGAATATAGTGTCCTAAAAATAGGACAGTGGGGAGGAATGGGTAAACAGTACTACTGTTCAAGATTTAAAAAAATATACAGGGTGTATTCAGACCGTGATCGGAAACTAAGGCAGGTAATAGCTAAGGTTCTGACAATTCTGACAAAAAATAAAAATTTTGACGTTTTCCATACAACCATCGGTATTAAATGTACGCGGTTTGTATGGAAAACGTCAAATTTTTTATTTTTTTTCAGAATTTTCTTTAACGCCAGGGGGTTTGTAATCACCTTAGCTATTACCTGCCTTAGTTTCCGATCACGGTCTGAATACATCCTGTATATGAATACCGACATGTTTATCTGATTATTGCACTATTGAAAAGGATATTCAACCATCGCCTGCACTCCGTTCTTCTTGAACACGACGATCCTCTGCACTTGGCCGTGCGGTGTGCTTATCGTGTGTATCACGTCCTGAAACAAGCAAACATATATGTTAGCACGACACTTTGTATATACGAAAAAAAAAACACAAATGTTTTAGACGATCCACATTTTTTTCTGTCTTGCCAAAGATTTGTTTAGTCCCAGGGCACAATTTTATTTATTTATTTATTTAACACTTTATTGTACACTAAACATAAAACAAAAACATAAAATAACATACATTGAAAGGTACAACAATCTTTATTGAAAAGGGTTTGGTCACAAAATGACTATGTCACCCTTATGGTATACAATCACAATCTTATAGTATATATCTATATCTACATATATTAAGGTCTATAAACAAAAACATATTCATATAATTTATATAGCATTCTTGCTTCTTGCTTTCGATATTGTTTTAAGGTTAGGGAGAGAGGAGAGATCCAAATGTTCTGGGTCTAACTTGGGACTTAAAAATCCTGAGCCTATCCCCTCGGAGATACTGGAGGTATGGAAGATGCTTCCTCACGCCACACTAGAAATCGTAGCGTATGTAGATACTTACATAAAAGAGTTACCATACACGCGATATTCAAATCGCTAAGTGAACGCATTAGGCAAAATTTATTTTCCACCTCAGCCAAAAATCCTCGGCTCACCTGAGGTGTCGACCCGAAAAGCACTCAAGAACCTCAGCGTGTGTACATTGCATTAGAATTGCAAAAGGCATATCCCCTGGCTAGTGTCGGTACTTCCATAGAAGCCCAAAAGCGTTATACGTTAATTATTGAGTAATGTCTAGTTTATAATTGTTCACTGTGGGGTTAGGATATTCTCATTTATATGTCAAATTGCTTTTGTTAAATAAAGATATAAAGCTTAAAAATGTATTATTCGGTATTTTGTGAGGCAAGCTGGGCTTCTATAGAAGTACCGCCACTGCCCCTGACTTCCCTTTTTGATCCTATCACACATTCGCGTAAACTACATAGTATAGGTATATCATTTAGAAAAAGGAACTAACATAGATTCTTTTTTTTTTCTTTACTTATTGCTTTGTTGGTCTAGTAGCATATGCGTATGGTGAGCGATGGAGAAGTTACGGGTTAGTTTCCCATTCAGTCAGATTTTTTTTGCGTTTTCCATTACAAAATTGTCAACACGGAGTCCGAAAAATCCTTTTCCTTTTCCTTTTACGTAATTCTTTGAACACTGATAGATAAAGTTGGATAAGGAATTATTTTATTACTTTACTGTTCGCTCTCCTAAAAAGCAGACCTGAAACAAATATTTGTGGATCACACAAAAACTTGTCTCGTTGCGCAGATCAAACCCGCGGCCTCTCGTTTCGCGAGCTGCTTTCGCAACTGCGCCACAGGGCTGTCAATATCACATTCTTTCATATATTTAAACACTAACAGCCAGTTTTAACACTATTCTCTCATCTCTAAGCACATTCGCACTAAGTTTCCATGTAAATTTATTTATAGGATACGTCGCGCGTATTCAAAGCTACAAGAGTTGAGCGTGAAATCCAGTCGGAGTGTTTGTAGTGTCGGCCAATGTAAATGGTCATGCTATGTTACTCTATGGAACTTTAAGCAGTGTGCATTATGCTGCCATCTAGTAGTATATTAAGTAAACATTATTTTAAAATAAAACAATATTATAAATGCGAAATTTAATCTTGGAATGGTTAATTTTAAAAACTGAGACAGATGTTTTTATGTCCAACAGACACATGCATATGTGATTTATTGGAGGTCTGAGTTTTTTTCTCATTTCATCTGATGCCTCTGAAATAAGGCTTGCACCTTAGTGGGGGATCAGAACTATGTACGTATCTGGACGTATTTAATTAGATTACAGTGTTTATTACCATTTATTTTCAATAAAAATTAAAATCGAAAAAGGAAAATAAAACAATTCTCAAATTAATCCCAAGTGAAGAGATCATTCAAAGTGTTATAAATTGCGTAAAACTATTCGGAGCCTTCAGCCGAATTAAATCTGCCAAAATGACAAACAACGGCGGGAGCTAACGTAATAAATGGCAAAACTCTAGTCGCTCCTTATCCGCCAGATGGCGTGATATCATTTAGCAAGGAACAACAGACACTCAACTTCGAAGCTACATCATTTTGTAACTAACGCGAATTCTCTGAGGAGTAAGAAATTTGAATTGCATATTATGGTAGATACAATCAAAAACTGTAACATAAAATTTAAGTGAGATGTCACTTGTGCCAGTATTTAAAAATATTATAAATATGTGATTTTCCCATTTTCCTATGTATGACTTATTATTTTTATCAGATAAACTGTTGTAAGTGTATCAGTTCACGTGGAGTCACCGATGTACGTGAACCTGTGATACACGTGTATTGTTGCGTAATTAGGGTAAGCGCAGCGACGTAAATGAAACGACCGGTCTTGATGCGTGCTAATAGATGACTCAGTGCATATACAACCTTTATTGCTTTATATACCAGAATTTTGACATAGTTCGAGTTCATCGACTATGCTGACGATGCTCCCACATTAGTTCCCCCCTTTTAAAAAAAAGTAAATGTATAACAATAATGATAAAAAATAAGTAAATGTAAATGTATATGACATAAATAAATTAATTATAGGTTCTTGCTTTTCCGCTGATCAGGCTCTATAGCGAATCGTACAACAGGGCGTATGACGCGACCCGAACGTGTTGTCGTCAGCGTGGCCTTGTTCTTTTCCGCGAGCTCAGCACTGTTGCGGTCGTTGACGTTGTTGCTGCATGTGCTTTTTAAGTGTGCCAAAGGTTCGTTCGCCTTTTCTTCATTTACCATGTAAGCAGGTTTCAATCTGTCTACTGTTACTATGGATGTTTTTTCTGGCATTTGTATTTTAAAATATTTTTCATGTTTCTCTAACACTTTGTATGGTCCTTTGTATGATGGTGTTAGGGGCTTCTTTACAGCATCTGTTCTGACGAATACGTATTCACAATCTTTCATGTCCGGGTGTATATATGGTTTATGGTTTGTAGCGTGGTGACTGTTGTTAAACGGGCTTAGATTGGCCATTGTCCTTTGTAGTGTTCGTGTAAAAATTTCTGGTGATGTATTTTGCTTTTTCGGCTCGATAAACATACCAGGTAGACGTATATTTGCTCCGTATAACATTTGTGCTGGGCTGATGTTTTCTTTCAGTCGTAAGGCGCCTCGCAACCCTAATAGGACTAGGGGTAACTCATTTGACCAGTTAGTTGTGTTACCACGCGCAATTAGTGCGGTTTTCATTGATCTATGCCAGCGTTCAACTAATCCATTTGATTGTGGGTGATAGCTGGTAGTTCTGGTTTTCTTGATACCGAGTGCTTTGGTTAAGGCGGTAAATAAGTCTGACTCAAACTGTCGTCCTTGGTCTGATGTAATGGTAGTTGGGCATCCAAATCTTGCTATCCAGGTATTCAGGAGAACTTCTGCTACAACTTTTGCTGTTACTTCTGGCACTGGTACGGCTTCAGGCCATCTTGTTGCTCTGTCGATCATTGACACGATGTATCTGTTTCCATTGGATTCTGGCAATGGACCGACGATATCTATGTGCACGTGGTCTAAACGTGCTGTTGGCGTGAAACTTCCAATTGGGGCTGAGTTGTGCCTGTATGTTTTACTTGTCTGGCATGACTCGCATGTTTTCGCCCATGTGCCTACGTCTGTATTCATGCCTGGCCAGAAGTAGTGTTCAGAGATCATTTTCTTTGATGATCTTACACCAGGATGCGTAACGTTGTGCATAGAGTCAAATATTTGTTTTCGAAGCGACTTCGGTATGTACGGTCGTGAATTTGTTCTTGAATTTTCGCACCATAATTGTCTCGTTCCCGGTAACTGGATACTTTTCCAGCTGAGGTTGTTTTTATTTAACAGCTGAGAGAGTTCATTGTCACTGCGTTGCAAATCTGCTATGTCATTCCAATCCACAGGTGTGGGGCAATCTATTTGTTCAACTCGTGATAGTGCATCGGCCACTGGGTTCATATTACCGGCAAGGTGGCGTATGTCTGTCGTGAATTGTGCAATAAACTCTAGATGACGTAGTCTTCTTGGGGATATCCTTTTACTTGAACTGTCTTGTTTAGTAGTAAAGGCGTGACATAATGTCTTATGATCGGTGTATATTATCAATTCTCGTCCCTCGATATAAGGTTGAAAATGCGTTACAGCCATGTAAACTGCCAGCAATTCTCGATCATATGTACTGTATTTAGTTTGTGCTTCACTCAGTGCCTTTGAAAAAAATGCAAGTGGCTTCCACGTGTCGTTTTCGTACTGTTGTAAAACGGCGCCAATACAAGTTTGCGAAGCATCTGTCATGAGTGATAATGGAGAATGCGGATCTGGAGACGTCAATGTAACAGCGTCGCTTAGACTTTCTTTACATTGATCGAATGCTTCTAGTGCTTCGGAAGTCCATTGTATTTTAGTTTTGTCGTTTTTCTTTGAGCCTATGAGATATTTGTTCAAAAGAGCTTGATGTCGGGCTGCCTGTGGTATGTTATTGCGGTAAAAATTGATCATGCCCAAAAATCTGCGTAGCTCTTGCACCGTTGTTGGAGTCGGGTATTTTTTGATTGCTTCAACCTTTTCAGGTAATGGTTTGATACCCTCTGGAGTAATTAAATATCCGAGGAATTCTATTTGGGGTTGTCCAAATACACATTTGGCGCGATTTATTGTGATGCCGTGCTCGTTGAGTCGTTTAAACACTTCATGTAGATGCTGTCTATGTTCACTGGGTGACGATGACCTCACTAATATGTCATCGATATATACAAAAATGAAGTCTAATCCTGCTAGTACTGTGTTCAGGAATCGGACAAACGTTTGGCCCGCGTTTCGTAAACCGAACGGCATTCTAGTGAATTCGAATAGACCGAACGGGGTAATTACTGCGGTTTTTTCAACATCTTTGACGGGTATTTGGTTGTAAGCTCTTTTTAGATCAATTTTTGAGTATATAGTAGCTCCAGGCAACAGGTATGTGAAATCTAATACCCTCGGGATCGGATATCTATCCGGTACAGTGATGGCGTTTAATTTTCTGTAGTCGCCACATAGTCGTAATTCGCCGTTTTTCTTCTTTGTCACCAGTAGTGGACTAGCCCAGGGACTCTTGGAAGGCCTACATATGCCTGTCTGTAACATGTCCTCTATTTCTTTTTTCACCTTTAGGTATTTGTCGGCCGGCAAAGGTCTTGACTTGGAGTACACAGGATGTCCCTCAGTGATAATGTGGTGAACCACGTTATGTTTTGGTGGTGACAGAGTGTCGAGCGGTTTTAAAATATTTGGATATTCTGCTAAAATATCTGCGTAATCTTCGGTTAAATCAACGGTCCGAAGTGTTGGTGTGCTTGACTTCATCAACTTTGCGTTTCTTTGAAGTCCAGTCGTACCATCTATCAAACGCTTGTTTTTAATGTCGACCAAAATGTTGTGTTTTTCCAAAAAATCGGCTCCAAGTATTGGTTGTGTAATATCAGCGACGATAAAAGTCCAACGGTACGGTCGTCTCAAATTCAGATTTAACGTCAGCGTTTTGTCGCCGTATGTTTTTATTGGAGTGCCGTTTGCGGCATATATTTTGTAAGTGCCGTCGGTTTTTAATTTGTTACCTCTTTTCGGTATTGCTGAGATGTTAGCGCCAGTATCAACCAAAAAGCGATACCCACTTTTTCAGTCGGTAACGCATAGGCGGTTTGATGGTACAATAGCGCTGACGACCGCCTCTGTCAACGCTGATTCTAGTTTTCCGACGGCTTTCTCCAATTGCACGGTTGTTCACAATTCCAAGCTCGATCCTTATAGCGCAAGTGATATTTACATAACCATTGAGGACTTTCCGGCGTGATTCTCGTTCGCGATCGGGATCTTTGACGCGTTAGGCTTCGATTGCGTCTATGGTGAGCTTACTCATTTGGTTCATTAGCTGCATCAGGAGCTGTGGATGGCTACTGGATTTAGCGTACTCACAACCTGCGTTTGGGTTCATTTTCTGAATGACTATATGCCTCTTGAAAGCCAAATCAGGGAGATCCGCTGGTGGAAGGCTGATAAGGCTGTGCAGTACAGTTATCACAATTTAATGAAGTTTGCTTCGAACGTCGGTTTTGCGTCGGTATATAATAAATATATTGACAGTTGTTTATTTGATAAAAATAAGAAGGAATAATCAGTAGAATGTTTAAAAATCAAAACGACAACGTTAACATTATCAATTTGAAAGTGCCAACACTTGAGAAACTAGTTTATACAAAAAACAAATAGCATCCAACCACACGATTGAAACTACACTCCAAACAACAACAACCCCGTCTCAAAGTTATCATAACATTTTAAAAACACATACAAAACCCAATCCCATGGAAAAGTTAAATGCTTTAGTTGAAAGAGCAAACAAAAATGGGGGAAACGATTAAATTCGTCCGAAACATCGCTACCCCGCGGCCGTCACTGTACCGCGTCGGAGCAATACAGCGCATGCCACTTGTTGGAATTGAACCCGCGACCCGACCACGCAGGAATGCCAAACGCGAATAATTTATTATCATTGGTGCCAACATTGCGAGAGGAGTTATTTATTACATACATACATAAACTCACGCCTGTATTCCCTGAAGGGGTAGGCAGAGGTGCATTTCTACACCCACATTTCGACAGGTATGTATCAGTCCCACGTAATAGGGGGCGAGCCTATTGCCGTTTTTCGGGCACAATTCCAGACTCCGTGCTGCTATTGAGAATTTCCTAAAGGAAAAACCCAATAACACTTTGTCCGACCCGGGAATCGAACCCAGGACCTCTAGATCGCACGGCACATACATGTACCGCAAGACCACGAGGCAGTCTATTTATTGAGTATTTATGAGTTATTTATTGTTTATCTTAGTGTCAACCTTATTGGATTGATGTTATTCGACTTCAAAAGTTTTAAATAAGGTCTCGCAATGTATAAGGATGTCGAATAACAAACATTCATTTGTAGCTTAGGACGTCCACCCACAAGGTGGTCTGACGACCTGGTGAAGGTCGCGGGTCGTCGCTGGATTTAGGCTGCCTCTAACAGGTTACTATGGAAGTCATTGGGGGAGGCCTATGTTCAGCAGTGGACTTCCTTAGGCTGATGATGATGATGATGATTTGTAGCTTCTGCCAGCAATTTTTTTTGCGAAATCTTCAAAACGGTTATAACTTTGATATGGGAATGTGAGTCCCAACTGCTCAACCGATTTTGATGAGTTTTTGTAGATCCATATATTATAGGATTATAAAACAGACTACTGAATTTTGTTATAAAAGAATTACTATTTCCCAAGCTCAATAATACATTCTATTTCAGCGGACTGAAATTCCAAGTGATAATTATTAATTAGAGACGCAAGTTTTTGTAATATTAATACGATGACATGTTCTTTAATTACACTCTGGCATTTAAAATTTCTTTGAACAAACACTAGTTTTATTTTTTTTATATCAGAGATATTTATTAGGGTTGCAATAAAAAAAATTGAGTTTTTCATAGCGCAATATACCACTTGTATTTTGAAATATTCGATATTAAATTATTTTCTTCTTAAACTAAGAATCCCATGAGATTCTCCTTATCAATCAGCTATGAAACTCGCGAGTGGACTAACCGTTTTGTAAATTTTCCGAAACAAATCACTCAAAAATTTCCAATGCAGTTATTAAAAATAACTTGATTTTTTTTAACCAGGACCAACGAGGTTGTCAATGTCGTTTGCTATTCTAATTACTTTATCTTCATTACTTCTCTTCTTTTCCAAAATATATAGCTAGTGTTGTGTTTGTTTGTTTGTAAATTATCAATTATTTTATTTGCACACCTGCTGTGTATCATCTCTGCATCACCCAAGCTTCGAATGGCAGAGAATGCCTTAGACAAGTGCACTTTAACAATTATTGTATTAAGTGTAAATAAATAAATAATTTACTCTAGCTACGATGTGAAAACCCTACCGCATTCCTTTACTTGTAGTGAGCGGATGGCGAGCTCTAATAACATTTGCATCGGACACGAGATTTTAATAAAACATATTTTATTTTCTCAGTTGAGTGTAGACGTAAATGAGAAAAGTCACGAAATTATTCGCCATTACTGTAGGTAGAGTAGCTATGTCCCGATGTTTCAAACGCTTTAACCAAGACAGCCTTGTGGTGTTATTGGTTAGCGACCAGCTTCCGAAACTAGAGCCCACGGGTTCAATCACACCGGGTACAAAATTTTTGTTTCTGGTCTGGGTGTTTGTGAGGTAAAACGTCTCTCGCAGTTTCTGATTTTTTATCCTAGTATGGGGTCAGAGCTATGTATGTGACTTTGGGGTGTAATTATTTATTTAAATGTCATTGCTTCATACAATATTTTTTCTTACTTAGAACCTTCAAAAATCGCTTGTTAGTGCTTACATAAAAATTTCGAATAATCCGTGACCGCGATTTCTATTTCAGCTTCTCGATTAAACTTAAAATACCAGGTGATAAATAAAAAATAATAAGCGCAACAGAAAATAAACTTCGAGCGCTACTCTGCTTACAGTAGCGCTGTAAGTTTGTGACTTGAGGATATAATTTTATGCACGTGCCGGGAATTGAACCGGCAATCGTCTGCGAGCGGATTTTCTGCGCACAATCTACAAAGAGCTCGTGAAAAGAAAATGCATTTTACAAGCTGGCTGCTTCCGGAGATTTCTGTTGCAAAGGTCGACTTGGTATGAGCGTCGCTTTAAAGTAGACAATATAAAGTAAATAATGTAGTTAAAAAAAAGCATAAGCATTTTCTTTAATCTATTCAGAAACTTTAAAAGAGATAAAATTTTAATCTAGTGGAGATGAATACTTCTTATTAAGTATTTAAGATAGGATATCTTTGTGCAACAGTGACGGCGAACGTACGAAAGGGATAGCTAGATATTTAATTTATTAAAAAAAAAAATTGCTTCATTCTTCAACCAAGAGGCCCTATTTTATCACAAGAATATAGTAAAAGTATAATAATATTCATCATCATCATCATCATCAGCCCATATACGTCCCACTGCCGGGCACGGGCCTCCTTTACAACTGAGAGGGTTTAGGCCTTAGTCCTGGCCTAGTGCGGGTTGGTTGACTAAGAAATTCCTTAGTTCTTAGGATAATTAGGAAATCTAGATAGATATAGCATCAGGCCGAAACTAGTATAATTATTCACAAAAGAGTTTATATATCTGCCTTTCATATACGGTTAAAAGTATTAAACTTGTCAAACCGCATGAATCTAAATTTAACATTGTTTATGAATAAAACTAGCATCTCCCGAGGGATTACAACAATTAGCATGACGTCGGAGCTCTGGCGGTCCCAGCTCGGCGGCGCGAGTTCTTAATGAATTTATCCCTAACGGCACAGCAGTTTATTTTTAATGAACTCTTGTTGTGAACTAGTTCAAACCATTAACAGAGTATTAATAATATTTTATATTTATAGTTAAGTATAGTAAAGTTTCATTTGCTAAAATTTGATTAAATACGAAACAAATATTTATAAAATATTTTTGATTCAATTCCCACGTCGGGTAAAGTTTTATTTGGCGTTCTAGGGGAAAGTCCTTAGACGCGGCACGGAGACTGATCTATGTCCAGTTTGTTAGATGGCAAAAATGTGGGTGTGAAAATACATCATCATCATCAGCCCATATACGTCCCACTGCTGGGCACGGGCCTCCTCTACAACTGAGAGGGTTTAGGCCTTAGTCCACCAGGCTGGCCTAAAATACATAAGTCAAGTATTTACGTAAAGGAAATACCTGTGTCTTTATATTTTCACCACCCCTTAACTATTTTCCCATCTAGCAAATAAGACTAGATCGGAAGATATTTTTTCACCTGCCTTAGATAACGGACTTATACTCGTAACTCGACAAGGAAAATTGAATGTTGAATATGCGAAGCTAAGCACTGATCGCATCCCCGCCACTGAGCTGGTGAAGCGTAGTGAGCGAACAATGAGGAGTAACGCCACGTACTTTCGCGAGTGTGTGAGTGTCTGCGCTCTGCCTTCTTTACGATTATCGCGTATCTGGTGTACTGTGACTGTTTTTGAGACATTTTAAGGATAGTCTCATCCGTATTTCATCATCATCATCAGTCCATATACGTCCCTCTACAACTGAGAGGTTTTAGGCCTTAGCCCACCACGCTGGCCTAGTGCGGGTTGGCGGACTACTCACCTAAGAAATTCCTAAGAACTTTTAGGTGTGCAGGTTTTATCACGATGTTTTCTTTCACCGTTAAAGCAAGTGATGATTCATTGTGAAGACACACATAACTTCGAAAAGTCAGAGGTGTGCCTGGGGTTTGAACCTGCGACCGCCAAAATTCTCGACCGCGCGCCTAAACCTCGAGGCCATCACTGCTTATTGTGTCACGTGAACCGACGCCATCGGACAAAATATTGGAGATTTGAAATCATCCTTATTTATTTATTTTTATTTTTTGTCGGGATTTTCTTTAACGCCAGGGGGTTTGTAATCACCTTAGCTATTACCTGCCTTAGTTTCCGATCACGGTCTGAATACACCCTGTATAATGACAGCCCCGTGGCGCAGTTAGCTATAAATCAGCTTGCGAAACGAGAGGCCGCGGGTTCGATCCCCGCACCGAGACAATTTTTTGTGTGAGCCACAAATATTTGTTTCGGGTCTGGGTGTTTGTGAGAGCGAAAAGTCTCTCGTAGTTTCTGATACCCACGACACAAGACTGGTATCTCAATGTGGAGTCAGAACTATGTATGTAACTGTTAGGTGTATTTATTTATTTTATAAATCCTATTCCGACTGCCTCTTAGGTCTCGGGACACAAGTGTGTAATGCGTGTGACATTGACACGGCTGTTTCAATTCTAAGATGAAGGATCCTAATTCCTATCGAACCGATTCAACAAAACTTAACATTGGAATTTAAAAATATGTTCTCCCACACATTCCACCTGCAAATGTAAGTTGGTACGCAAAATATTGAGTGATTTTAATATCATGGACTTCTTACAGGTTTTCCTATAATTTATACTAATTTCAGGCAGTGATGGCCTCGAGGTTTAGGCGCGCGGTCGAGAATTTCGGCGGTCGCAGGTTCAAACCCCACCTTTAACTTTTCGAAGTTATGTGTGTATTCACAATGAATTATCACTTGCTTTAACGGTGAAGGAAAACATCGTGATAAAACCTGCACACCTAAAAGTTCTTAGGAATTTCTTAGGTGTGTAGTCCGCCAACCCGCACTAGGCCAGCGTGGTGGACTAAGGTCTAAACTCTCTCAGTTGTAGAGGAGACTCGTGCCCAGCAGTGGGACGTATATGGGCTGATGATGATGATGACATACTAAATTTCTGTATTTTTTTCAAATTTCCAGTGACTAACCGATGTTTTTCTGTGTGAGGGTACAGAATAGAGTCAAGTAGATGTCCCCCAGACGTAATGCTCAAGATATAAATAGACCCCGGCCAAAAAATACTCAAATTAATATCCTGGGTCTTTTTTCCTAGCATGTAGATGCATCTCAACATGCTTGAATATTTAGCATCCGTTTTTATAGCATCGTACATAAAAATGGCCACGAAAAAACAATCTCTCAAAAATCCAAACCTTAGTCACCATATGGGAAATAGTGCAACGTAATACCGCGATAAAGGCAGCGCGGGGGGGGGGGGGACAGTTGAGCGACACGGCGGGGAGGGGGGTGAGGTAAAATGACATTATTCGAAAACGGGGAGGTAATTTAGCAGACATGCGATTCTGTCTTTTCGTATTTACGGCTCTTTCTGTTAATATCTCCATCCTTCTCGCACATAGGGCAACACGAGCATGCAAGAGAGAAACGGAAAACAAGAGTTACAGTTGTAAAACGGATATTTTAGGTCAGTCAACGCTGGCGTGCTTGTGAATTGAATTTTAACGTTTCCCCTCCTGCAATAATTATGTGAAATTATTTGACGACATTCGTTTCGAGGCGAACGTGGTAGAGCGAAAATTCACGGGTCGCCGGTTCGATCGCCAAAAGATTATATTCAAAAGATTATAAAGAAAACACGACTTTTATTTTTCAGGGCTTTCGTCGAGGAGGCAATCTTACCGCCGGCCCCTTAATTTGCAAGTCGCGATTAAAATTTTCTCTCGCAGTATCCAATTCCACGCGCGCCGGTGTTCAGTTGTATTTATTATGTATGGCCTTAACGGAGGTGGGTACTGTTGGCGAAATTGCTTTTATTTCGTAAGCGTATGTAAATTAATAATAATAAAAAAAATGGTCAAGGCTGCCATTCTTTTGTTTTCTTTTTTTTTCATTTTCACAATGTTTTGTTTTTTTCATTTACTGGCCCTCCTAAATGATGATTTTGCTTTGTACGTGTTGTACGCTATTGTTTTAAAGCTTTCACTTCTAATCTCATTTACTTTTCAGGAATGGTCCAAGGCAAATCAATGTGTTAAACGAAACTAAACCTCAATCAAAAAATCGTAACAATCGCTGAAAACTATGTGACATGACTTCAGTACGAAAGTGATTGCATTAAAAAATTAACAAAACACGCCGAACCCATATCTCGGCCTAACAAACTCCACAAACACGACGACACAAATCGCCCACCGCGCCAGGAACGTTAGACATGTTTACACAATTACGGCCTAATCAAATTTCCTATATGTCAAACAAAGTAACGTACAAAGCGGGTGACACGAACACGTGTCACCATACCGTGTCACAATATGTCACAGTTTCGCTGTAACTAGCTCCGTAAACGCACATGCAGCCAATCACCCGCTAACACGTGTCGCTAACCATCGAATCAATTTGGAACGTTTAAAACTTGAGCGCGTTTTCAAATTTGGAACTTACCGCTTCCGCCAATAGGGATGCGTCGTTCGAGTTTCGAACGCAAATCCACAACGCGCGTTTACAGAGAACGCTGCTGATTTATAGAAAAGCGGGCAGTGTTTTGACGTTTGCAAAGCTTGCTAAATGTCGTCTGATTGTGATTTATACGTTAAGTGAATGTGCAACGTTATTTCATTTAACATTCAAACGAATTTCAACCTTATACTGCTTTGAATTCAATTTTAAATCACTTCTTATTGTGAGGAGTGAATTTTTAAATGGGTAGAGATTTTTTTTGACAACAAACAGACAAATGAGATAATCCGCGATAAGCGTACATAAATATTAATCGCTGATATTCGCCGAGGAGATATTTCGAGTCGCGAAAATGTTAGATTTTTTTTGGTGCAAATGAAATATGAACGACTTAACGCTGAGGTTTCATGATTCCATTTATTTTCATTAACGTTGACGTTGTAGGTTAAAAAATCGTGCAAAATTTCGCCACTGGGGACATATCAGTATTTCGACTCTACGTGTACTCAGCATGAGGCCAGCGTGGACTAAGACCAAATTTATTTGCTAAATATTTTGTCTTTAGGCAAGCCACGTTTATATTACAGCAATTATAAAGACAATCATTTAGTATCATAGATACAATATACTATTTATGTATTGAAATTATTATGATCCTCTCGATGTTTTCTTTCACCGTTAAAGTAAGTGATACATTTCATTGTAAATACACACATAACTTCGAAAGGTTAGAGGTGTATGCCCAACTCCAACTCGCCATGGCCAAGATTTTCGACTGTGCGCCTTTTTTTTTACTTTTCATTTTAATGTTTTGTACGTTTTTGGCATATCAATTGACAATAAACGATGTTTCTATATTTCTTTCAATCCCTCCCCAAGCCAAAACCAATGAATCGATAAAGTATCAAAACCTTTATTATCGTCGTTCAACATCTTCAAATATGGATTCTCCTGTCGCAGGTAACATTGGCCGCGGAGACGAACACGATAAAACTCACAAACTTCGGGATCCCGTTATCTTTGATTGTTCGATGGGTCGAATTTACATCGACGGGAGGAGGGGAAGCGAAAAGAGGGGAGGGTTTTATTATAATCGCGCCAGATGAATGCTTTTTGTCAAATAGGGATATTCTTATGTAAAGGGATCGGATTTTAAATTGATTATACTTGCAATGGATATATGCGATCGATCGTGTTAGACAGATGCGAGTTTTTATGTTAACAACCCCGATTATCTTAGATTTCGTCTTTAAATACGTCATTGCTTGCATGTCGATGAGTAAAGGAAAGCACATTTAATCCTTACTAATATTATAAATGCGAAAGTAACTCTGTCTGTCTGTCTGTCTGTCTCGCTTTCCTGCAAAAACTACTGAACCGATTTAAATGAAATTTGGTACAGAGATAGTTTAGACCCTGAGAAAGGACATAAGCTGCTTTTTATCCCGGAAAAGGGGTTTTAAGAGGTTGAAAGGGGGGATGAAAGGTTGTATGGAAGTATTGTCATTTTTAAAGCTAGAAGCTTGAAACTTATTTTTTAGGCTGTTGATTACATATAAATAAATATGACATTAAAAGTTTGTAAAAAAATGTACCTTTAAGGGGGTAAAATAAAAATAGGGGTGAAAGTTTGTATGGAATATTCGTCATTTTTGAAGCTAGAATGATGAAACGACTTGTAGACGACTGTAACTATGTATATGTAACTATATGTCTGTCATGCTTTCACGCCTTAATCATTTAACCGATGTCAACGATTTTTGATATGGA
Organism: Hemaris fuciformis; assembly: GCA_907164795.1. Classification (NCBI taxonomy): domain Eukaryota; kingdom Metazoa; phylum Arthropoda; class Insecta; order Lepidoptera; family Sphingidae; genus Hemaris; species Hemaris fuciformis. The sequence continues at coordinate 7,849,770 of OU015457.1, read as the reverse complement.
CATAAATGGGACTCTGTGGAGTAATAGAATAGACTACAACTTATTTTCTTTCTGAACCCAACCATGTAGTCTACGCGGACGGAGTCGCGGGCAAAAGCTAGTTTGATATAATAAAATAAAAATTTCTTTTTAGTTTCTTTGATCGCGCTAATATCAGGGAACTACTGGTTCGCATTGAAAAAATATTTTTGTGTCGAATAGTCCATTTATCGAGGAAAGATATAGGCTATATATCATCACGCTACGGCTTATAATAACGGAGCAGGAATGAAACATGTGGCAAGAACTTTGTAAAAATATTCCTTTTAAAGTCTTTAAGTTTCCCAAACGGAATTGTGGGAAAACAGTTATTTAGGTAGGTATATATACTAACTAGACTTGCCAATATGTAAAGGATCCGATGTTGAAGAACCAACACACTACATGCCGTGTCTTAAACACCGCTTTATGCATCTTATGACCCAACAATTCATGTTATTAAATACATACAGTGGAATCCGTTTATAATGACATCGAAGGGAATTGATAAACACGTCATAATAAGCGGACGTCATACAAAGCGTTTAGGGAAAAATAACCTTTTTGAGGTAAACATTTATTTAGATATTTATTTACATTTTGATAGATAAACATAGTATATAAATACAAAATAAAAATTGCACGTAATTAGTACGATACATGTATGTACATATTATGTATGTATGTTAGTACCATACATGCATACATACATACATACATACATATATGTATTTTTCATATTTCTTCGTCGGGAATCAATGAACATTGCAGAAGGTAGAATAAAGAATCATGTCGGTCATTATAATCGGACATTAATTATTAAAAAATGGGTCATAATAAGCGACATGTCACTGTAAGCGAAGTCATTATATCCGATTTTTACGAAGAATTTTATATGAAAACCAAAGTTCGTTGTGTAATACGTCATAATAAGCGGTTGTCAATATAAACGGAGTCATAATAAACGGATTCTACTGTACATACATAACCTAACGTCTCAATTCTACGAAGGGGTAGGCAGAGGTGCATTTCCGCACCCACATTTCGCCAGGTGTGTATCAGTCCCACGTAATAGGGGACAAGCAAGTTGCCATTTTTAGTGTTGCTACTGAGAATTTCCTAATAGAAAAACCCAATAACACTTTGCCCGACCCGTGAATTTAATCCGGGGCCTCTAGATCGGTACATAATTGTGCCGCGAGACCACGAGTTAGTACTTATTATTATTACGTTTCAATAACAAAAGTGCATAACGCACGGGGTCAAACTATGTGGAAGGGCGCGGACTCCGGACGCGGGGCGGTCCGCGGCGGCTTCACGCGACACTTTCCGACGGAACACGCTCCTATTGTTTGTAAATATCTAGTTGTGTGGATAACTCATACGATGCTATACTTATTGTACGTAAACTTCACACGTGTGTACGTAGGTAGTAATGTATTGTGAGGTAATGTAAGGTAGTAATGTATAATGGATTTCTCCCGTCATTAAAGTGGCAGATAGAACAAATGTTTTCTTATCAATAGCATTACGATAGAAGTCGTGACGGCCTCGAGGTTTGGGCACGCGATCGAGAATCTCGACGGTCGCGGGTTTAAACCCCGGGCATACACCTTTGACTTTTCGAAGTTATCTGCGTATTCACAAAGAATTATCACGTAGTTTAACGGGGAAGGAAAACATCGTGATGAAACATGCACACATAAAAGCGTTTAGAAACTTCTTAGGTGTGTAGTCCGCCAACCCGCACTAGGCCAGCGTGGTGGACTAAGGCCTAAACCCTCTCAGTTGTAGAGGAGGCCCGTGCCCAGCTGATGATGATCCAGCAGTGGGACTTATATGAACAAAACAAAATGCACCCTGACTTCACTTCTAATTCCAGATAAACTGCGATATCTCCCCGGATGTAAACGTGTTGATTTTCCCGGAACAAATTGCGGGACGTCTCCCGTCTTGATCCCGGCTCGGACGTTAAGGCATCGCCGTCGTACGAGTCTAGATTTTTATCCCCGTCCACTGTGGATTAACTCGCGAGATTGGATTAATTAGCTGCAGTTGGCTTGTTACACTTTGCTGTCGGTGTTTTTATTCAAAGATAGCAGATGATCTCCCAGCAACGCTTTATAAATCTCTAGGATTAAGTGTAGTTGATTTTCTAATTTAAATACAGCTTAGGTTTTAAGGCGTATTTTTATTCAGGCAATCCATCAGCCAATCGAAGTCCACTGCTGGACATAGGCCTCTCCCAATGACTTCCACAGGGACCTGTTGGAAGCAGCCTGCATCCAGCGACGTCCCGCGACCATCGCCAGGTCGTCCGACCATCTTGTCCCACGCTGCGCTTTCCGGTACGTGGCCTCCACTCGAGAACTTTTTGGCCCCATCGGCCATCAGTTCTCCGCGCTATGTGCCCGGCCCATTGCCACATGAAGATGTAAATCCAGAAACTGATGGTTTGCACGAAGCTGTTCAGAGCACAGAACAGTAGAATAAGACTAAAAATGAAATGTCAGTGCGACGAGCGTGCCGAACCTAGGATTAGACTATCGTATATTTGACACGGCCGCTTCTTTGTAATTTGGGTTGCGTCTAATATCAATACTTTTATAAATGTGGGAAAACCAACAGCAGGCCTTAATTTTTGTTTGAAATTTTTATCATTGGTCGTGTGATCGTAGTAGAATGAACAGGTGACAGACAAGCGGCGTCACTCGTCCCCATACAAAATACTGTCTATTTCCCTTCTAATCTTATTCAGCTGTTATGTGGTCCAGGGCATCAAGTTGCGAGAGGCTCTCATCACTCGTCACTTTGATTAAAATACCCTGAATAGAAGGCAGAAACGCCTACGCTGGCAGACAGTGATGGCAACTTGCGGGGTTTTTCCATAAATGTATGGGTAAAAAAATTATAATGCGAGTATTTAAGAGATTTTTTCGTGGTATTTTTAGGCATCAAATGTATAATAACTATTCTAATTTGTTTCATTATATTGAAAATGGCAGATGTACTTGCGTCACAGTTGGGGAATTTTAGTTTGAATTTGGTGAGTTTGAAATTGCTTTAGCGGAAAAGATTATAAAGATTACACTGCTGGCAAACTATACCAAAATTGCATGCTGAATCCCACGTCATTAGAGGCGAGCCTCTTGCTGTTCAAGTGGGTACATTTACAGGACTTCGTGCTAAAGGGAATAATAAAGGGAATAATAATAAAGGGCTCAAAAACCAACAATGATATTTTACATGCTAAGGCTGAAAAACCCAGGATCGTTCAATTAATCCCATTGAAAATCCACTATTCATAAGCTAAAATTTAAAAACGACAATTTTTATCCGGTATCCGAGTGGATACGTATATCCCACCACAGCTATAGAATCTATTTATCATTCAGCTTGCCGTATTTTCAAAACAATCTCGGTAAAATTTAACACTCCGTTGTAGTTCCACAAACAGCAGTTACTAGTTGCGATAGTTAAAAGTTTAGCTTATTGCCGGAACGCAGTTACGGTAAGTGCGCCCTCTGTCTTCCACGCAGGAGCTCATTTGGCAAATATCAAGGGGGTCATGAACTCCCATGCAATTTATATGCGATCAACAATATTATAACTAATCGAATAATTCTCGCATAGATAAACAATTAAAATATATATTTTTTTTATATTTCTTTGAATGCCTTTTTATGCTTCCACGGCAAAGCGACCGCAGCTGATGACAAGTAGTAAGTTTTGAAAGTCTCAGTTGCGCAGCTAATAAGGAGACAGATGATTAAATCGCGAGTTTCTTAAATTCTTTATAGTCGTTATTGCAATTTAGACAAAATATACCTAACATAAGCTGGGATTTAATAACTGAAATAATAAAGCTTTTTTTCTTTTGAGTTGAGTATCCGTAATAAAAAGACTGCCTCGTGGTCTCGCGGTACAAGTATGTGCCGTGCGATCTAGAGGTCCTGGGTTCGATTCCCGGGTCGGGCAAAGTGTTATTGGGTTTTTCCATTAGGAAATTCTCGGTAACAGCACGGAGTCTGGAAATGTGCCCGAAGAACGGCAATAGGCTCGCCCCCTATTACGTGGGACTGATACATACTTGGCGAAATGTGGGTGTAGAAATGCACCTCTGCCTACCCCTTCGGGGAATACAGGCGTGAGTTTATGTATATGTATGTATGTATGTAATAAAAAGCGGCTTCTGATGGACTGTTGGCGAATTATTATATACTCTCTTTACTGTGTTATAGCCCAGTGGATAGCGCTCACTGTCCGATATCACAACTCTAGCAAGTATATATTAGACAGTTTGACCCCCCGAAAGCCACGTTGCATCCGCTCCCGTGCGCGAGCCGGTTAAATATCGCATTTAAACTTTAGAAATTGCCAGATGGATAATAAAACTGAAGCGGTTCTCTTTTCTTTGTTTTGAGTTTCAGCTCGCACGGCTTCGCCAATGTAATTGGCATTCAGATGAAGTATTCCCCCCAGTCTCCACCTCTCTGATAGCATCGCCCGCCTTTTAACTATCATTCGTATTCGTGAGAAATTAGGTTTAAGTTTTACCGTCGTGTTTAGATAAATACATACACCCTATTAAATAAAAAGAAACTCAATACCACGTTTTGCCCTACCCGGGACAGTCGGGACCCGACTTGGCAATGCACATTCTTCTTTTGATAAATTTAAAAGGCATGGAAAATTTATTTTATTACTTTTTGTGTTCGCTTTTTTGTGTGTTTTGTTTCGATTTTTTAATCATATTTTATCATAACAGTAGGTACATTTAACTTACAAATATAGATTTTACAAATATGACAGATCGAGAGCGATCGCAAATCTATACCGCGGGTCCAACGAGACAATGAATAACATAATGAACCATTACTCCGCACAAAGCACCTCACGTTGCAGCCCAACTTGGAAACTGCACATCGCACAATAAAACCAGAAACGTTTCTCGCTTCTTTGTTCCACCGTGTTCGCTCACTCGCAAGTTTTTCACAGTAATTATCGTTCGCCAGAAGTTGGCGTGTCGGGGTGCCGAAATTTCTAGAAACTAGCACTACCTCCGCCTTCTCACCTTCCCCTCCCTTCACCCTTTTACAATTCGTGTTCGTTCTCGCTTGCGTTTATCGGAGTTGCAATTTAGCACCGCCGTTGTGCGCGTTTAGAGCGAAAGTTTTTTTAATAGAAGTTACCACACGTTTGCCATACAAAGAGCAGTAACAATGAGCGTTTACGCGTTTTAGTAACGTTTTGTCGTAAATAAATGCAGTCCAAAAACAGTGTCATCGTCCAGTCTACACTATATTACAATATTCTTGTAGGCTTCAACGCTCATTCTATGCTATTGTTTTCGATTTTTTTGTTTTCATTGCAAATAAAATAAATTATTAAAAAATATATTTGGGTATTTAGTTTTTTATTTATCAATGCTTTTTGTTTTTGTTTTGTCATATTTTTATTTAATTTCCATGACCACCCATTTTGTATTAACTTTTTTTCGTGGGTTGTCTGGAAGAGATCGTTAATGGCGATAAGACCGCCCTTTGTGGCACAACAGTTTATAAAGTAGCTTTAATTTTATTTTTACTTATGTAAGTGTGGCACAATAAAGTATATTAAATACATACATGTGCTGAAGTGAATGAGATGAAGTGGCAGTGGGCAGGTTACATCTGTCGCAGAACCGACAAGCGTTGGGGGAAACGAGTTCTGGAGTGGAGACCGCGACTCGGCAAACGTAGTATAGGGCGCCCTCTGGCTAGGTGGGGTGACGATATTCGCAGGGTGGCTGGCAGCGGTTGGATGAGGAGGGCCGAAGATCGAGCCCAGTGGTGTGCCATAGGAGAGGCCTATGTCCAGCAGTGGACGTAAGAAAAGCTGCTGATGATGATAATGATAATCTCACGCCTGTATTCCCCGAAGAGGTAGGCAGAGGTGCATTTCTGCACCCTCATTTCGCCAGGTTTGTACCAGTCCCACGTAATAGGGGGCGAGCCTATTGCCGTTTTTCGGGCACATTTCCAGATTCCGTGCTGCTACTGAGAATTTCCTAATAAACTATTTAAATTACACCAATCTGCTCATAGCCGGACACAAAGACCGATCAAGTAGAATTTTCTTCGTCAACCAACACAGGTCTAGTACAAGTTAATATTAACGTATAAATAATCTAGATTACTGTTTGCATGTCGCTAGTGAAAGCCTAAAAATATCCCCGCTTAGTGAAGGCACAGAGGACAAGTTTCCAGGTCAAAAATATGTTTGCCTCAGCGCTGTGTGTTTGTGATGAATTGCGAGCCGTATTTGTTCTGGCGACTCGCGTTACTGAGGAAAAATGTCGTATACTATATGTTGTGTTATCTTCATATTTCTCATGCGATAGAGCGTCAGTGTAGGTAAGCATGACCAGGTTGGATCGTGGTACTACTACGGATAGTTAGCAGACCCATGTACATAATTTCACAGCCGCATTTTTTCATTATTCACGATTTATATACAACTTTTAAGATCACAAACATGAATACCTCATTCTACCAATAACTAGTGGTGATTCGTTGGACTCGCAGTAAGTACGTAAGTAAGTGTAAGGGATTAAAATATGTTATTGGGTTTTTCTATTGGAAATTCTCGGTAGGAGCACGGAACCTAAAAAATTAATTGTACCGCGAGACCACGAGGAAGTACATAGATTCAAAACCGCAACAATCGAAAAGACAATTCAGATATTTACCCCTATTTATCCCTTTGACTATGCATGCGTTAGTCCCTGACATATCCCAACTATTACAGACACTTAGCCGACGCATCCTAATGACCTGTAATACGCACGTCAATGCAACATCAGACGGGCCGTCCAGTTCCGCACCACTTCTCGTGTCAATTGAGGCCAGTTAGATTGACAGACGTTGCGGAATGCACTGCGCTAATGTGCCGACAGGATTGTGGCGATTCGATTCCAACACATTTCGCGAGTAATTTTGATTTATTTTCTAATTAATGCAGAGAATTATTATTAACTAGCTGACCCGGCGAACTTCGTTCCACCTAACAGTTGTTTCTTTTTTGTAGCCTAAGTTACTCCTTATTACATCAGCTATCTGCCAGTGAAAGTCCCGTTAAAATTGGTCCACCCGTTTCAGAGATTAGCCGGAACAAACGGACAGACTAAAATTATTAAAATCGTTATTTTGGTATATGTACCGTGTATACATCCATATGCATTTAAATGCGGTTATTTCAATATTACAAACAGACACTCCAATTTTATTTATTTGTATAGATTATAGTGGAGAAAAGTATCTTTAATGTATTATTTATTTATTTTAAGCTTTATTGTACACAGTACACATACGATAAAAACTATGTAGTACAGTAGACTAAATTAGTACACAAAAGGCGGTCTTATCCCACAAGGCGATTGTTACTACTATCTCTACCTCATGTTTTGGTGGTAATAGAATAGCATTCTACTACATATTATGTGTAACCTGCTATACTCGTAGTCAATCGGGGAATTGAAACCGGGACCTCACTACACTCAAGCACTTATGCATCATCACCAATAAAGCAATCTAGAAACGACATCGTCGCCATCAACAACCCTATTTACATATCACTAGTGGGTAGTGGCCTCCTCTACAACTAAGTGAGTTCAGAAACAACATTCAGATAAAAATAAATGAAGAAATCATTTCCAAAGGAATCAGCAGCACATTTCAATAAAAGGCGTAGGTATACTATCGCCCGGTCGCTAACTGCTCTTGTTATGCATAACAAATCGGAGCGCGCTTTTTGTTCGTTGCCGAGAGGCGGCGTGAGAAATGGCGGGCACCACTCGGCTCGTTTCCTGAAGCTTATTCACGAGTTGAATGAGAATATTTTATATTATAAATAGTGACCCAATCCAACTTCGCATGGGCTCAGTGTTTTTCTCTATTTTATTTCACTCTTCTTTTTTTATAACCCACTACACCGCCATCTATCAAAATTTTATGGAACTTACAGATATTTATGAGACTCTTTGTCAGAAAATAAATAAAAATACACCCAACAGTCACATACATACATACTGACCCCACACTAGGATACAAGTCCTGTGTCGTGGGTATCAGGAACTACGAGAGACTTTCCCTCTCACAAACACTCAGACCCGAAACAAATATGATCCACAAGATCACACTAACCTTTGTCTCAGGGATCAAACCCGCGGCCTCTCGTTTCGCAAGTTGGTGTCTAGCCAACTGCGCCACGGGGCCGTTTAAATGTATAATGATTAGCAATTGCCTCTGGGTCTTCTAATCCCAGTTTACAACTACAAAACCATTCAGAAAGCGACAAACCACAGGTTTCGGCGGTTGCCAAATTACGGGCATCGCAGCTAAACAGTATCACTTAACTGACAATTGTGAGTTTCGTGCTGCATTTGATAACAATTGCACGTATTGCACTTCGCACCGAACCTGCATAGTCAATGGTGTGTCATTAGTCTGCGCCGTCGACTAGATTGTAGGTTGTGTTACTAATTATTGACGCCCCGCGCCGCAGTTGGCTAAACACCGACTTGTGAAACGAGAGGCCAAATATAGCAATTATAAATTGAGATATATAAACTCTCTGCCTCGTGGTCTCGCGGTACAAGTATGTGCGTTGCGATCTAGAGGTCCTGGGCTCTATTCCCGGGTCGGGCAAAGTGTTATTGGGTTTTCCATTAGGAAATTTTCGCTAACAGCACGGAGTCTGGAAATGTGCCCGAAAAACGGCAATAGGCTCGCCACCTATTACGTGGGACTGATACAAACCTGGCGAAATGTGGGTGCAGAAATGCACCTCTGCCTACCCCTTCGGGGAATACAGGCGTGAGTTTATATATGTATGTAAATATAAACTCGTGAGTGAGATATCACAAGTTGATTAAACTAAACCAATCCTATCACCACAGAACAGTTGAATAAGACTAAAAATGAAACGTCAGCATGCCGAGCGTGCCGAACCTACGATTAGACTATCATATGTTTGTATGGCCGCTTATTAGTAATTCGGGTAGCGTGTAATATCAAGTCTTTTATAAACGTGTGACAACCAATAGCAGCCCTTCATTTTTGTTTGAAATTTTTATCATTGGTCGTGTAATTGCAGTACATGAACAGGTGACAGACAAGGGGCGACACTCGTCCCGATACAAAACACTGGCTATTTCCCTTCGAATCTTATTCAGCTATTCTGTCTTCTAGCGCTTAGCGTTCTGTGACGTCAGAACCAGAGTCATAACATATCTTAGTTACGAAAGGTCTTAGCAAACTATTTGGACCTGTTAATGAGACAATATATCTCAATCCAGCCACAAACGATGCGAGAAACTGCGCAGTGGTTCTCGCACCGCCGGCCATTCATTATTAGTGCAACAATCTGGCGGCGCGGCGCGGCGGCGGCAACCGATCCCAATGAACCTTACTCGTGTATTATTCAAGGACTAATCCGCGGTGTGCGGATGAGCTGCGTTTGTATGTTGCTATACGAATTGTCGGATGGAAAATGTGTTAGATATATTGATAAAGAAAGTTCTAAGAAAATCAACAGATTTACGATTCATCATCATCATCATAGTGCAGGTTGGCGGACTACACACCTAAGAACTTTTAGGTGTGCAGGTTTCCTAACGATGTTTTCCTTCACCGTTAAAGTACGTGATAATTCTTTATGAATACACACATAACTTCGAAAAGTCAGAGGTGTGTGTCTGAGGTTTGAACCCGCGACCGTCGAAATTCTGGACCGCGTGCCTAAACCTCGAGGCCATTACGACTCTATTCTAATTACGATTGCAGAAGAGCAATTAAAATAAATTACGTCTAAGACTTGTAGTCTTTGAAAAAGTCTGTGAAAAAAGGATTTTTTATTTATGTAAGTCTATAAATTATTTGCACACCTGCTGGGAATGATCTCTGCTTCACCCTAGGTTGGACTGATAGAGAATACCTTAGGCATTAAGTCCACCTTTACAATCACTGTATTTAGTGTAAATAAATATTTTTTTCTGAGAAAGTAATTAGCTTAAATATACCAATTCAATATTTTTAAATTTTACTACACTTTTTAATCATTTGCCGGAATCGTGTAAAAGTTCACCTCAACATTAAATTGGAATTAACGATCCGACACGATACATCGAACGTTGTAAACACATCCCCGCACCGACATAATAACAAATTGCTTTTAAATACACAATACAAGCCAGTTCACCCTCGTTATCCACTAAATAAATTAAGTGAGAGTCCGCCCCGAGACCGCAACGCTGGACTGTGGGCGCGGCAGGGCAGCTCGTGAATTTTTAAGCCCCCAACCCCCGCGGAAGGGCGGAAAGGGGTTAACGGCGAGGAGCTGAATGTTTCACTATGTTTCTGAGGTATCGATTTTGTGCGGTGCATATTCGATTGTGGCGAATGTAACAACGTCCGACGTTGGAGTAAGATTGACAAGATTGAGTAAGATTCACAAGATTTGTGCAGTATTTCCATTCAAATGATACAAAGTCAGTTGTCGTTCGAAATAGACAGTTGAAAAAAATGTCAAGAAAATTTGGTTGAAATTAGACTAAAGGAGGTAAAGTCATTTAAAAATGGCTAATTGCATGAAATTAAAGATCCCTTGGCCATAACATAATAAAATTATATTCACACAACAATACGGAATAAATAAAAAAGTTATTAAAAACAAGGAATGGCAACAAAATTAAATTAATTCACAACTCGACGTCGTGGCTGTTCGGGCCGACTTCCTTTGCCAATTTAGAACGGCCTTAAAAAAAAGCTCAAAGACGTCGAACAGATCAAAATGGCCGCCGCGATGTCCGTCTTCCCGCGTTCTCGAACTCGATAAATCAATATCAAATACGTAATTAAACGGTTGATTTATTGGCCTGGCGAGGATGCGGTTGTTTTGTCTGTTTGTGCGTCTATCCGTTTGTCCGACATGAAAGGAACCATCGGCCATTGAAGCTATTGTGCCCGCACCCCGCTCTAGTTTCTTGTCAACAAAGATTTGAAATGGCCGAGTCTAATGGCTTTGTGTAACTGTTTCGAGATTTTCTCGAGAATTCGTCTGCGAAAATTTTAAAAGAAAAAAGCCACTGAGGGAAATGTACTCGTATAGTATTAATTAATTGTTAAAAAATGTATTTTTTTTTCAATTAAACAAGATTTACAATTTTTTATTATGCTTCCTATGAATATTATAAATACCAGAATTTCGATGTATGAATATTTGTTTTCCAATAACAGAAGAACAAGTTACAGTTGAAAGGAGCTAGATAAAATTTTGCACATACACAAAATTAAATACTATTTAACTTAGAACAAACAAATTTTATACGGGTCAAACTATGGCGACAACTATTTTCTAGTACGAATGCCACACAAAAACAATAAAAAAACGAACGCAAAAATCAAAAACATCACTAGACTAAAACGCATCGGCATACTTCTCAACGTCACGGATTCCGCGCGAGACTTACAGCGGTCCGTGCCAAGAATCGAACCCGCTTCTAACGATCACTTCCTGCTGTCCCGTCACGACGCACGCCCGTCTGCCACGCTGATTGATATATGCATCGGTTATTTTAATTGGACATTTCGCGTTGCGAGTTGTTATTGCACTTTGTTTGCCGGCCGGAGGATTGCGGTGGTAAAAGCAATTTTATTTATCGATTTAAGCAATTCTTACAATAAGAGACTAAATTAAACTTTAATTATAATTCAAATTAGGATTTTAACTACCCTCAGTTTACAAACATGCACAGACGCTTGTAACCCAGAGCGTGTAGGCAGAGGTGTAGGTACAGCAAAAATTGAAACTCCACTTAATAAAAACAATTCATTTCTCAACGAGCACATTTCCAATATCCTTGATTTACTGACAAATTATAACTCAAAAAATATTAACTATTTACCCGTCCCACGGATCTAATACAGGATCATTCAACGGCACGCGCCAACGTATTTTCCAATTCAAATATCCCCAATATTTTTCTAATACCCATTAATAAATCGAATATTTGTCCGAAGAGACATCGTCGGGGATATTAATAACGCGCGGAATGAGAAAAAATAATAATCTATCATGGAGGAGATATTTTCAATGGTATTAATAAGCGGGCCATTTGTCGACGAGACCATTCGTCGTTCGGTACGAAATTATTTAATACGGATAACTAAAGGTTCTTACACACTGGCGTTTTGTGACGTGCGACTACTGAAATATTTTACGATACATACATAACCTCAAGCCTGTATGCTTCGAAGGGGTAGAGGCATAGTTGGCGAGCCTATTGCCGTTTTTCGGGCACAAAAAAAACAAGAATGCTCTACCCGAACCGGGAATCGAACCCGGGACCTCTATATCGCTCGGCACATACTTTTACCGCGAGACCACGAGGCAGACTATTTTATCATGTTCTAAATTACCATCGGCTCATATACGTCCCACTGCTTGGCACAGGCCTCCTCTACAACGAAGACGGGTTAAGGCTAAGTCCATCGAGCTTGCACAGTGTGAGTTGGTGGACTACACGCTTAGAAACTCCTTGTGACAGGCTTATGGTTGTGCAAGTATCCTCTCGACCTTTCCACCGCCATTAAAATACATCATAACTTATTATGAAAACATCACATAACTACGAAAAGTCAGAGACTTGTTCAACGAAACAGTGACTCATAATAAACCGCACCAAAACTCCGCCAGTGTAAAATCTCCACAACAACATCAAATAAATCACTCCAAAAAGTTTTGTTTTCTAATAATTTTTCTCACCACTAAGATAACGTTGTGACGTCTTGATGTAGGTATATATTATTTTGACACGACTCGCGTATTTAAACCATTCGATGACAGGTCACAAATTTATTACCTAGAATGAGTGCATTCAATGTTTTTAATTCTCTACAGTGCTTGTCTGTGTTTATCGCGAGGTTTTCTGAATTAATTGGTGTCGCGTTCGTGCGGATCGGTTTGAGTAATTGTTCCCGATTCGTGTTTCGTATAATTGATTTATTGTGATATTTATTTTTTAAATTAAAATCGTTTTAAACTCAGGTAGGACGTTCATATGCGTGGAGATAGCGTGCTCTGACGGCTATAGTAAGTAAAAGAAGCCGGAAAAATTGCTTCAACTATAAAGTTGAGTCACTTAATTATAGACTGTTTTTTTGTTTCGTAAACCCCTTTTTTCAAATAGCTTATGCCAGGAATGCATGCCGTATGCATTAGTTTGGATTGGTTCAATTAAAAATGTATCTGAAAAAGGGCGTATCAAGGGTACCCTTAACCGACGGATGTAGACGAAAAGACATACGAGTAAGGGAAGAGACGGTTGAAAGCAAATGTGTTGCGTGCGATCTAGAGACTCCCGGGTTGGGAACAATATTAAGTTCATTAACAAATTTTCACTAGGAACACATTATTCAAAAATGTGCCTGAAAACCGACAACGTGGGTATAAAAATACACACTGGCTTAAAAAAATCGGTCACACACTCCCACCCATCTTCACGTCGAAATCGGGATGTTTCTACCCGATGTCCGATGGTACCCCGAAGCGTATTGTGCGCCGAGACACCTCCACAATGGACCGCCGCTCCGTCTCAGCAAAAATAATACATTACACAGGAAGACACGGTTTTCATTTTGTAAAATCTGAGTGATATCCGTCTGAAAAGCTGCCATGGCTATGCATTGTCTTCGCGCACTCGCTTTAATTGTTAACGTTTTCGCGAGATTTAAAAATGCATTGTGACGTTTTTCATACTTTACATACTCGTATACTAGCGGCAGGACCTTGGTTCATCCGAGCGCGATTTAGTCTATCATCATTATCATTTCCTTGCCCTGTTCCCAATTTGTTATATCCTTCCAAACATCCCTATCAGCCGCCATGTCTTCCCCCTATTTCTTGCATATCTTCAGTCGCGTGACTGACGCGTGACTCAATCTATCTTTTCTTTGGCCAGCGTGGTGGACTAAAGCCTAAACTCTCTTAGTTGTAGAGGAGGCCCGTGCCCAGTAGTGAGACGTACATATGGGATGATGATGATAGTTAAGATACAAAATATTTTATGGATTTGAGCATGACTGACCGTCGCGCGTGGGACGATCCGTGAATAGCCCCTAATATCAATTTTCTAATGCGAAAAACAACAACAATGTGGGCAGTAACGACAAAACATCTACAGTAATTTAGATGATATGGACTCTTGTAAACAAAATTTGATTACTGTCCTAACCTTACTGCTGTAGGTAAATAGATTTTTGACTTGATCTATTAAGACATGAATTTAGACGAGGTGAAACAAAAAGTTACTTTTATCAGCAGTTACTGTTGTTAGCCAAACGATACCTCACTTTGACGTCATAATATACTATAACGAGCTGTCGCCGGTATTAATAAATTATGCCAGCGTGGTGGTAACCAGTTATCCATATAAAAGAATTAGAAATGGTACATTAGTCAAAACAAATAAAACTTAGAACACTTGCTTCTAGATTTCAAGTGTAAATCCAATCGACCCAACAAGGACATCACTCAAACACTCCAGCAAAAACCACAGCACGTATCAAAGATAATGTCAACAAAAACTGGTCTGGTCGGAGTGTCTGCGAGGTCCATCGGCGGCCGATCGGCGAGAAGACGGAGTGGGACAAACACGTCATCAATCAAACACGAGCTAACGTTGCATTTGCGCGAGAAAGTGCCGAGTGGACGAGTATTTGATGTTTGTTTTCCATCATTGCGATTGTAGATAGCTTACTTTAATGGTGGAGCCCAGATTTGACGGACGAAATTTTATATACATAATCTCAAGTCTGTAATCCTCGGGGAAGGCAAAGGTGCATTTCTGCACCCACATTTCGCCATGTATGTATCAGTCCCACGTAATAGGGGGCGAGCCTATTGCCGTTTTTGGGGCACAATTTCAGACTCTGTGCTGTTACTGAGAACTTACTAATGAAAAAACACAGTAACACTTTGCCTGACCCGGAAATTAGAACCCAGGACTTCAAGATCGCACTGCACATACTTGTACTGCAAAACTACGAATCAGTCAAATAAAAGAATTATAAGTATAAAAAATGTGATCGTTAACACAATCACATTTTCCCATTTCAGAGATAGAACCCGCAACACTAATGGCCGAATACTGAATCGCTACTTAATCTGTGGGCGACTTATATTTAAGTGGCTGTTATAATTTAAGCGGTATACTGAAACATCAATAATTAATTATCGGTTTTAAGACTGTTATTAACTAATGCCCACTTAAATTTCCATAAATGGCAACATTACCACAAAAAGTTCTTTTACATGACATTTTTTAATTACTCGTATATACCGCGTTTAGTCTCTCATTTCTAACCAACTGCACAACAACGCGTTTGAACAATGCCCGAATTGTGAAAAAATATACTAATCATTCATTTGCATCTAAAATAAAAAGCGCAAATCCTTAATAATCCCATTTCAATAAAAAATAAAGTATAAAACAATTATATCTGAGAATATATTCAAATTAATTCCCTCGGGACAATAACTTAACATCGCGCTTATTCTCTTCGTTATCTCCACAAAGAGTGAATCTCCCAATCTCGAGTCGGATCGTGACGTTGAGATTTTATTGGAGATGAGAAATAAAAACTGATATTTGAATGACGGGGATAAATTAGGGCCAATCGGGAGGGTCCGATCGAATTCCGAGCAAGAAGCATCTTGTTATCAGAAATATACACTTTGGTTTGACTTTGACGAGGACCGTTGTTGGTTTGTTGCTAGGGTATGTTATGATGGTATGGTATGGTATGTATATTTACCTACTTATATTTTATATTTGTTGTTAAGTTCTTCATTGTCGAGGTATATTTAAAAAGAATACCTTTTCTAAAAAAATATCTTTGTCCATATCTTTCATTATATGGAATCTCGATACTTTCATTCATTCTGTACAAATTTATTTTACTTATAGATTACAATATTTACATCTTTACTAATTTTGTAAAGAGGTAAAGTTTGTGAGTTTGTAGGGGGTAATCTCTGGATCTACTGAACCGATTTTCAAAATTCTTTCATTGCCCAAAAGTCCAAAAGCATTACATGTTAATTTTGTAATGTCTAGTTTATAATTGTTTTAATAAGTGTTATTGGGTTTTTCCATTAGGAAATTCTCAGCAGCACAGAGTCTGGAAATGTGCCCGAAAAACGGCAATAGGCTCGCTACCTATTACATCATCATTGCCTTGCCCTGCTCCCAATTTCATTTGGGGTCGGCGCAGTATGTTTTATCCTTCCAAACATCCCTATCAGCCGTCATGTCTTCATTCACCCCTTTTACGTGCTCGCTACCTATTACGTGGGACTGATACATACCTGGCGAAATGTGGGTGCAGAATTGCACCTCTGCCTACCCCATCAGGGAATACAGGCGTGAGTTTATGTATGTATGTATGTAGTTTATAATTTTGTACGGCAAGCTGGGCTTTTGGGCTTTTATGGAAGTACCGCCAATGGTATGTATACAAATATAAGATATCGTAAAGAAACCAGCGCGCATCTCGAGTCCAGTAACAACAGTAAAATGTACGATTGATGGACGGATCGAATCGTCCGCACCGCCGGCGATCAAACGCGAGATGACTCGTGGAAATCAACAATAAATCACATCGGGAAAGCGTCTGTCTAGCGATCAATGCTCTGGAAAAGCGTGGAAAATCTGCGTGAAAATCATCACGCACAACCTGCGCACCCCACGCGGTAGTATTGTGTAAACTGGATTCGACCCTCGCCCTACATTAATCGTACAATGCGGGTAGGTAGAAAAGTTCGACCTACGCAGACCTTTTGATAGGTAAGCGAAATATCATACGGGTCAGATGAGATCCATTCTGTGATTGTGTTGGTGTTGATAGCCTTGATAGCGTGGTTAGGAATGTGAGGACGCTAGTTCGATTCCGGAATGAGACAAATGTATGTATGTATGTAAAACCTGCTATGACAAGTTGCGACTTAAGCCCTACTTCATCTCTTTATTGCATTTACTCGTGTAAGGTTTTACAAAAATATACATATTTCTTAGAATTCGAAATAAAAAGAAAACAATATTTTAGTTAGTTTTAAAATGTAATTATTATGGCAACACTGTCATTAGAATAGTGGGGTAGTTGAGAATTAATAAAAAGTCGAGAAAATAATAAGTAGGGCAATTGGCCATTGGGACGAGCAACAGTAAAGACGTTGGATAAGGACGAGACGGAGTAAGTCAGATGGACACAGTGTAATTGTACATAAAATGTGTATAATAAACTTAACAAAGTTCAGACGGAGTTTCATTGAATACGCCCAGTTGTAATGGAGTCTTACACTCGTAATTACATCGCAATGCCGGCATTATTCGAGTGACGATCACGTCTTCCACTATTTGATAACTCACACAGCTCACTTTCAGATTCGTTTACATTCGTGCTTATTAAAAACGCCAAGTCTCAAAGACAGTTTACTCCTTGGTTCCTACAATTGAGAGTGGGATGCTAAAATGGTTTGGCCACATTGAAAGGATGAATGATTGCAGAATTACGAAACAGACAGAAGTGGGCGGTGAAGTCAGTCGAGGATGTCCTAGACGCACCTATTAACATTATATAGGTATATATGATTAATTAAAAAATGATAATGAAATGAAATGAAATTGAAATTGCTTTATTTGGCCACGTAGGCAATCAAATAACACATATGACAAGTCAATACAGAAAAGAAAAATCTTTTATTACTACATTATAATTCAACTATGGTTCATTTTATATAATTTGTACAAAAATATTTACGGTTTTTTTAATAATTTATTTTTAGTTTTCATCAGGAAATACATAATATCTTATTATTATTATTTTAAAGTAAATAATGAGATGGACCTTGTGTATTTCCGAAACGTCACATATTATTTTAATGGTACCACCGGATCCAAACGCGACCCTGACTGAGAAGACCCGGCGAAACAAACTCAGCGGGCTCACTTTACTACTGGAATTTACGCGGCGCGACCCACACCTGAGTAGATCCAGCGAGTCCAACTCAGTGGGCATGTATGTATTTGGTCCAGTAAGGATAACATAATTATATTATATGACCTGCCAAATAAAAATTGCCTTCTTATTATTTATTTGCTCGAATTATTTACTCGATATAAATTAATTACCCATTAGACCACTATATTTTTTCCCTGCAGCTTACTAACTGCATCCATTATTCTGTAGGCTGTCGGGGTAACACAGTCAAGTAAATATCATTCATATAAAGTTACATATGTACCAATCCCTACCATCTAGATGAATGGCGTTCTTCAACAGTGCGGTTCAAACGGTGTTTCCTTCCTCGCACAACGTCTTTGTGGAATCAGCTTTCCTCGGCGGTATTTCCTTCAAGAAAAGAGCCTGCCTATATTTTCCTAAAAGGCCGGCAACGCGCCGATAATTCCTCTGGTATTGTGGGTGTTCATGGGCGGTGTTGACCACTTAACATCAGGTGGCTCACTAGCTCGTTGGTCTCCGTTTCCCATTTAAAAAAAATATGTTTAAGAATAATCAAAGTCCGGGATTATTTCCGTCCCTACCAACCGTGAAGCCAACAAGACTCGCAACATCACGATGACTGCGCGGCGCTGGTTCTCTGCCTACCGCCCGTGCGTCGCGCTAACGATACGCGAGAGGCTGCAACGATATATTTTCCGGGTGACTTGCGATCGCCGAACAGGCATTAACCTTACATTTCGCACGTGACTTGACGATTTTTGGGAGTTTTGTTAGCAAACTTGTAGGCAGTATTTGTTATCAATGTTGACAAGAGACGTTTGAGATCGTGGCAGTGATAGCGGGTAGAGGTAAAAGAAAATAAATCTAGTCGTAATAGACGTGTTATCGAGTCCACGGTTCAATTCGCGGATCGTGATCGGCATTGCGTTTTTCCATTAGGAAATTATCTGTAGCAGCTCGGAATCTCTAAATGAGACCAAAACTGTCTGAAACGTGGAAAGAGAAGGTGGATCTGAGAATGTTAGTGTTTGAAAGAATCTAGCCTCAATGCACCACGTTGTCCCAGTGCTCACATCATCATCATCATCAGCCAATAAACATTCAACTGCTAGTCGCGTGCCTCCTCAAAGAAAGCGCTCACACTTAACAATAATTCATAGTCATCTATACATCCAACAACAACAACTCACCTCGTGAAAAAAACAATAAACAACCAAACCATCAAAAACTAATCAATATTCCCCTAATGGAGCCGTCCGATTAAACCCAACAGATAAGCGTTGTATCCACCGCCGTTGGCCAATCCAAAGCCCGGATTATCCGTCGATTGACAGCCGGACGTGGCGCGAGATATGCCCGGCTGCCGGCTACCCTACCTGGGTGGTTTAATTAAAAAAAACGGGTATAACGCGCGCCGGTTGGGAGCCGCGCTATTGTAATTAAAGAGATGTTATGATAAATGAATTGTAGTTAAGAGGTTTTTTGAGAGGTTTTGTTAGTTTTTTCATACTCTGATGCATCCTATGAGTACGAAAGGTAGTGGATTCGTTCTCATTTCGAGACATATGGTCGTATGAAGAACATCATCATCTACAGCCCTTACACATCCCACTGCTGGGCACGGGCCTCCTCCACAACTGAGATGGTTTAGGCCTTAGTCTACCACTCTAGTCTAGTGCGCGTTGGCGGATTACACACCTAGGAAATTTCTAAGGTCTGAAGAATGAAGAACTAATTGTAATATGTATTTATTTCGAGGCTGTGTATTTTTTCAAACAAAAAATCAAACATATTTAAAAAAACACAAACATAACCTCACGCCTGTATTACCCGAAGGGGTAGGCAGAGGTGCATTTCTGCACCCACGTTTCGCCAGTATTGTATCAGTCCCACGTAATAAGAGGCGAGCCTATTGCCGTTTTTCGGGCACAATTCTAGACTCCGTGCTGCTACTGAGAATTTCCTAATTGAAAAACCCAATAACACTGCCCGATCCGGGAATCGAACCCAGGATCTCCAGATCGCACGGCACATACCTGTGCCGCGAGACCACGAGGCAGTCAAACATATTTAAATTACAAAAAGCGGTTATTTTAAATTACAAACAGACACTCCAATTTTTATAATTTGTGTTGTATCTACATACATACATATGTATGTATGTATAGGTAATTATAATACATCTATCTTAAACTTGTTATTTACAAACTAGAAACAACCAACAGACTTGATTCTCTATGGAGTGCAGCGGTGTCCGTGGAATTTACTTAGAAACTAAATTTAACCCCCCCTCCTCATCCCACACCGTTCCTTGGCAACCCCACTCTCCGCAACCCCCTCAACTATAGTTACAGTACTATTGTGTGACCGTTGTATGAGCACAGACAAGACAATACAGAACCTAGCGAATAAAGGTAAAATTTAATGTTAGAGGAAATAAAGGGGTAATGAGAAAGACGAAGACGTCTTTAATGTTTTGTTTATACTTAAAAGCTGAAAACAGCATACATACATTTATTTAATTATAGCCAGTTACATAAATAAACAAAATATGGTATATCAAAGACCAATGACATATCCACTCGACCTACCTAATTAAGATATACTTAAATACGCAATGAAATGCAAATTAAAATTTTACAAATTACTACGACATCGTATCGAAGATGAGAAAATGATTTATGAAACTAAATTTTATCCCTACAGCATTACGAACTCCTGAGGGAATAGACAGGTTACCAACCAAGGGGGAAAATTACACTAATTTTATAAACCTGAAGAGTTTCTTTGTTTGTTTACTTGAGCGCGCTTGTCTCAGGAACTAGTGGTCCGATTTGAAAATTTCTTTCAGTGTTAGATAGCCCATTTATTGAGGAAGGCTGCAGGCTATAAATCATCACGCTACGACCAATGTGGCAAAAACAGGGAAAAAATACATTTTTGCAATCTAATGTTTCGCACACAGAATTTCGGATAAC
Source organism: Hemaris fuciformis (assembly GCA_907164795.1). Lineage (NCBI taxonomy): Eukaryota > Metazoa > Arthropoda > Insecta > Lepidoptera > Sphingidae > Hemaris > Hemaris fuciformis. The sequence continues at coordinate 7,828,712 of OU015457.1, read as the reverse complement.
AAGAAGTGGTATTATAAAAGTCGTAGGAAGTGTTTCTATATAGAGTAAAACCTTTGGAAGAAAACCTTTCATCATCATCATCATCAGCCCAAATACGTCCCACTGCTGGGCACGGGCCTTCTCTACAACTAAGAGGGTTTAGGCCATAGTCCACCACGCTGGCCTAGTGCGGGTTGGCGGACTACACACCTAAGAAATTAGAGAATAATAATAATAATAAGAAATTAAGAAGAACTTTTTAGGTGTGCAGGTTTTATCACCGAAAACCTTTGCCACTACATTAAACATTGTTATTAATAAGAATTGACGGTATTTGCATTTGTCATGCATGACGATATTACGTAAAAATCTATTTTCATTTCCGAACAAACCTACCACAGCTTTCGAACGTACTCGTAACTTAAAATAGAACCTGAAAAAAATAATGCAATAGAATACAATTCAGACACTCCGGAACAAATTGTATTTGTGTGCACTATTTTAGGTAATCCTTACAATTTGCGGACGCCGACCGCGCACTAAACTCACTAACAGACTGCCGTCCGTTACGATTCGGTCGGGTTGGACGCGCAATGTACACATACAGTTTGCTTCTCATGAAACAAAACGTTATTTTATATAATACAAAGTCGCTTAGAAATTGGGGCGTTTGTTTTTTGGTTGATTTTTTTAATTTTAATCTGTTGGGAAAATGTTATCTTTATTGAACATAAAGATTAAAAATCCTAATCTGTAACAAGGATTACAAATAAATGAACTCGAAAAAAAACTATTTTATTCAATCATGACTTGCTTCTAATCCAAAAATTATTGAATTGACAAAATTGACTGCCTACTTGTTCCCAAGAATAGTGCAATCTAGAAACTATTGAAACTAATTTATAGGATATTACGTCCCATTCCCGGACCAGGCGACTCTACAACGAGAGGGGTTAGGCCTTAGTCACTTTCATAATCATCATCTCTTTTCCCTATTAATTCTATTTGGGGTCGGCGCAGTATGTTTTATTATTCCAAACGTCCCTAGCAGCCGTCATGTCTTCATTCACACCTTTTTCTTTCACATCTTCCCTCACGCACTCCATCCATCTCTTCTTTGGCCTTCCTCTGCTCATCCATCCTTCAACTTTCATACTCATTACTAAGTCACTTTCATCAGTGGCTACAATTAATAAATAAATACACCCAACAGTCACAAACATAGTTCTGACCCCACACTAGGATACAAGGCCTGTGTCGTGGGTATCAGAAACTACGAGAGACTTTTCGGTCTCACAAACACCCAGACCCGAAACAAATATTTATGGATCACACAAACATTTGTCTCGGTGCGGGGATCGAACCCGCAGCCTCTCGTTTCGCAAACTGGTGTCTAGCCAACTGCGCCACGGGGCTGTCAATTATCCAGGCTGATCTGTGACGTAACATTCACACGTGACTATATCCAATTACTTTATACAGAGCGCTCGTTATCCGGCCGAATACGTGCTTCCGCCATCATAATATCCTCTTAATTGTCAAAACGTATTCTATATAATGGAACGAAGAGAATCCTTAAAAACAATACAGGATCATTAACAAAGCAATCCACGCGTCGAAACTCGAAAGTTTAATTATCTCATATTAAGATGGGCGTTGTATCGCGTTCCCGCATGTGCTTGAGTTAACGTGCCAATATGGACCTTATTACTAAGTTGTTAAAATGCAAATTGGTGATAAACCGGTGGGCGCGGATGCAAATTTAATTAGAACCCCTGGGATGGAACAAGTAGACGTCTTATCGGAGTTTGTACCGAGCTAACTTTTAACACACAAGGCTTCGGTGAAGAGACGAGTGGAGTGGAGGTATCGAAGGTGCCGCAATACTAAGAGTTCCAGACACTCTTAGTTCATATTGGGATGGTGGTAGGATACTTCTATCCATCAGTTCAATATATTGTTTTTGTCAACACAGTGGCTTAATTATAACCACTCAGTTAAAATAATCAAACAGCGAAAAAATATTTGTACAGTAATTATTGTACAGTAGATTTTTTTGAAAATGAACAAGTTTTTTTTATGTAATTTTTCATGTAAGGATGAATTGTTTTCTTTATGTACTGCCAAAACCGATGGTGTAAAATTTAATATGTAAGCTGATATATTTTTTTTTTTAAATACCCAAATTTTTTTTCCTCAACTGAGAACCTTTCGAGCATTACAAAGTCTTCGGGCTAGCAATACATACAAGATTACCGGCATGAAAATTTTATACACGTTACGATCGATAAAAATTGCGCAGGTATACCGGAAGGAAGCTATAACAATACAATATAGAAGCAATAATGTGAGCGTTCGAGTGAGCTCGACCCTTCACAGTGGGAGCACCAAACTTTCCAAAAATACCGAGACATTTTTTTTAAACAAATTTACAGTTCTTAAACAAAGGTTCTATAAATATGGAGCAAAGTCGACGACTTACTTTAAAAGAAATAAATACAAAAGTCAAATTTGGTCTTTAGACATCAGATTCCTAAGATTACGTGATACAAATCGTTATCACGAAAACCCAGATTTACAACAATATCCTATATACATTGCACACTGGCAATGCAAACGATGACTCCCAAAAGTTAATAGCTGTTCTTTAAATAATAAATAAATACTAAAAAAACAAAAATTACAACAAACAGTCACATACATACATAGTTCTTTTTTTTTTTTTTTTTTTTTTTTTTTTTTTTTGCGGGGAAAATCCATTTACGGACCATCCCACCCCCGTAGGGGCGAGGGTGTGTCGGACTCACCGGCGCCTTCCGACCCAGCATAGATGTTACCGCCCGTGTTTGCGGGCGGCCGCTGGGCCGGGTCCCTACCAAAATAATTGCGCCGTAATACCGACTAAAAACCCCGCGACGGCCACCATCGGCGCATTCAGCGAGACGGCCCCGGAATACCCTGAAGCCAGAGCTATGGATTGATCCGGGGCCGCCTCTGCGCGGTGCCAAAAGGCACACCGACCTGACGCGTGTGGCGTCTTCATCTCGGGGGCCGCCAAGGTAGGGACAGCGGCCCCGTGTGGCCTCTGGGCGCCGGGCTACGCGTTGACCCGGCGCCTCCTACGTCGCCTGTTGCGACGAGCGGGATCGGTCTGCTCCCGATCTCGCTCCGCGCTCTCCTTCTGCGAAATGACACGTTCGCAGAAGGAGAGCATAGCTTTCCATGACCTCCGGCTGCCGACAATGGCGGCGACCACAGTCGGCAGCGAGAGGTCTCTCCCCACGACCGCTACGAGAGACATACATAGTTCTGACCCTACACTAAGATACAAGTCTTGTGTCGTGGGTGTCAGAAACCACGAGAGACTTTCCGGTCTCTCAAACACTCAGACCCAAAATAAACACAAAAAATTGACGTGGTGCGGGGATCGAACCCTCAGCCTCTCGTTTTGCAAGGTGGTGTCTACCCTACTGCGCCACGGGGCACGGCGGGCGGGACATCTGTCATTTGTCACTTAAAACCGTCCCATCGCTTCGCCGAATCGTGGACACACTGTAGAGGTGTAGCAGTGAAGGTAAATCGGCTGCATTGAATTTTCATAACACACTTTCATCGTAGCGTTCTTGAAAATTTAAATTGCTTGCACCGTTACGAGTGGGCATTGGTTTAGGGGAGGGGAGGGGAGGACAGCGGGGGGAGGGGACTAGGTTCGTGTCTTCACTAGTCTTGGGCATACTAGTTCACAACTGAGATCGCTCACTTTAGTTCGCCGCTCCTAAACGAACTAGTTCGTTCTTCTAGTTCGTTAGTTCCTAGCTCAAATTAGTCCTAAAGACCGATCACACGTCCGCTCGTTTTAATACGGTTCCTGCTGCAAGCGATAATATTTATGGATAATGGATATAGAATGCTGTGCTTTTAACCTCTAAAAACAGCATACACCTCTTAATTAATGAATATTCATAAAATGTATTTAATTATTGTTATTTACAATAATACCCACGGTTAATTGGTGCAATAAACCCTTTATATTTTCGCCTTTTTTATACTTTTATTAGTTTAGAAAATAATAAACGATAACGTACACATACATAGATAATTCTGTTCCTTGACAGAATAAAACATAACACAAACTAAACAAAAGTAATCAACTGATAATCAAGATTTTTATATTTTTTTAAAAGTAATCAACATCATCGCTGTGCGCATGAGCGGTGAGCGAACGGGAGTATGTATAGTGCTGTCCCGGGCGTAACGATCTTAGTTCAGTTGAGGCCAATCTCGTTCATTCGGCCGAACTACCGAACTGCGAAGATGGGAAAGAGGGAACTAGTTCGCGTAGTTCGTCTGTAGGAGCGCTCTTACGAACTAGTTCGTTCACGAACTACACAAGGCTAGTCTTCACTACGCCGGCATATGCGAGAGACCGGTGCACGTGTTTCGTTTTACGCGCATTTCACATTATACGAGGATTCACTTTGCGCGAACACTTTTGGAATTGAATTTTTAAAATAGCTCACACTTTTTGGAGCAGTGGTAGTCTTTTTGACTGAAATAGACAGTGGTATAAAAAATGCATGCTCAATATTAACCTAACAATGTTTGGAATTCTTTTGTGTTACAATTTTCAAAAAATCCAGAACTGCTAATATTTAGTTAATTAAATAGATACGTCCATGTTACGAAATATGAATACCTTTTGAAAGAAACTTGAGCTTAAATATTTGTTGATTTGTTGATCGAATTTACGTTTTTTAATTCTAAGTTTCATCATTAACCAACAAATTTACGATACCTGTCTAGGTATCACCAAACTTTTACCTAAAAGTTAAAACGAAATAACTTTCTTGGAATTTTAATTTCAGTTAAAAAAACAAGTAAGTTCTCATCAGTTAAATTGATAATAATTGTTAATTGATGTACCTTATATCTCAAACAAGATCATTTTTTTCACATCTGGTTAAAAACACGACTTACCTGAAACAAAAACAAAAAACAATGTTAAAAATTAAATCCTTACTAATATTATAAATGCGATTGTAACTCTGTCTGTCTGTCTGTCTGTCTGTCTGTCTGTCTGTCTCGCTTTCCTGCTAAAACTACTGAACCGATTTAAATGAAATTTGGTACACAGATAGGTTGGAGCCTGGGAAAAAACATAGGATACTTTTTATCCCGGAAAATGTAGTATTCCCGTGGGAATGGGAATAAGTAGCTCTGTCAATATTCTGCTTTTACGCCTAAACCATTTGACCGATATGAATGAATTCTTTTACAGACATAAATGTGATCCTATAAAGTAACATAAAATACATTTTATCCCGGGAATATGTAGGGTTCCCGAGGGATGAGCATATAATGTAATGCGAAAGTAACTGCCTGTGTTATGCTTTCTCGCCTAAATCATTTGACCGATTTCGATGATTTTTAGTATGGGAGTAGATGGAACTCACCAAAGCAACATAGGATACTTTTTATCCCGGAAAATGTAGAATTCCCGTGGGAATGGGTATAAGTAGCTCTGTCAATATTCTGCTTTTACGCCTAAACCGTTTGACCGACGTGAATGAATTTTGGTATGGATATAAATGGAACCCTATGAAGTAACATAGACTATATTTTATCCCGGGAGTATGAAGGGTTCCCGTGGGATGCGCATATATTGTAATGCGAATGTAACGCTGCCTGTGTTATACTTTCTGGCCTAAACCATTGGACTGATTTAGATGATTTTTAATATGGGGCTAGATAGGACCCACCGACGCGACATAGGATATTTTTTATCCCGGAAAATGTAGTATTCCCGTGGGAATGGGCTTTCACGCCTATACTATTCACCCGATTTATATGATTTTTGGTTTGAATACAAATGGGACACTATAAAGTAACATAAGCTACATTTTATCCCGGGAATATGTAGGGTTCCCGTGGGATGCGCATATATTGTAATGCGAATGTAACGCTGCCTGTGTTATACTTTCTGGCCTAAACCATTGGACTGATTTAGATGATTTTTAATATGGGGCTAGATAGGACCCACCGACGCGACATAGGATATTTTTTATCCCGGAAAATGTAGTATTCCCGTGGGAATGGGCTTTCACGCCTATACTATTCGCCCGATTTATATGATTTTTGGTTTGAATACAAATGGGACACTATGAAGTAACATAAGCTACATTTTATCCCGGGAATATGTAGGGTTCCCGTGGGATGAGCATATATTGTAATGCGAAAGTAACACTGCCTGTGTTATGCTTTCACGCCTAAACCATTTGTCCGATTTGAATAAATTTTGGTATGGACATAAATGAGACCTTTAAGGGACATAGGCTATTTTTTTTTAGGCCATTTCGGGCACTAAGAAGACGATAGGTGGCATTAGACCATTTAAGATTCTAAGGATTCATTAAGTTACGTTGAATATAGTTAAGTGCGGTTAAGTGTCATAAGGTGGTCTTAAGTTTACTTAGGTGACGTTAAACGCACTTAGGTTACTTACTTGCCATTATTAGATTGGTATTGCTACTGGGTGGTTTTAAGTTCTCTTATGTGATATGTGATTTCGAAGAGCTTACTCATAAGTAACTTTAAGGAAGATTATGTGCGGTTATATACAATCAATTGTGGCCGAAAAACGGCAATAGGCTCGCCCCCTATTACGTGAGACTGATACATACCTGGCGAAATGTGGGTGCAGAAATGCACCTCTGCCTACCCCTTCGGGGAATACAGGCGTGAGTTTATGTATGTATGTATGTATGTACAATTAAGTGACGATAAGTTTTATTGGTGTATGTTAAGTGACGTTAGGTGCTATTAGTGGATGGTGAATGACGTCAGGTGCCATTATCGGATGAATCAGATTCCATTAGTCGAATCCATAAGGCTACAAGTGCCGTTATTGGAAATCACGCGACGACAAGTGCCATAATTGGCACTTATGGCAATTTTAGTGGAACTTAAGGAATAGAAGAGCTATTTTTCCGTTTTATGAATTTAGGTGCCATTTTTGGAACTGAAATTGCGAAAGGCACCATTATTTGAAGTCAGTATCCTGGATGACTTGAATTCACGTTAAATGCAATTTAGCACTGTGGAGTAGTGGTGACTGGTACCGGTACAGTAAAATGTTATCATGTGCATTTTTATGGGGCTCGGTGTCATTATGCGATGTTAAGTGCCATTATACGCACCTAGATGACATTAGATACATTTTCGCGATAAATTTATGAGACGATCTGAGGTTATGAAAAATGTCATAATGTCACTTGAGACGATTCTCAAAGATAGAAATGACCTCCGGTGGTGAACTACTGCAACAATTAGCGTAATTTTTGATTTATAGATTCACTTAGTTTCTGCACCCAACCCTGAAGTCTACGCAGACGGAGTCGCGGGCAAAAGCTAGTTTAAAATATTGTATATAAATTACACATGTATTATATTAGTTATGTTTTTAATTACACCTAATAGTGCCTCCAATTGAGTTCCGGCGACTTGAGAAAGGTTGCGGGTAGCGGATGGATTAGGGCTGCTCAAGACCGGAATGGTTGGCGCATACTTGGGGAGGCCTATGTTCAGCAGTGGACGGCAATAGGCTGAGTATATAACAGGGCACATTTACCTCTCATATATTCTAACCTAGAGCTAGACTGACAATTTATAACGGAAAATAGCAAGTAATATTTGCGAAATCATGCGCCAACTTAATCCATAGGACAAGAAAGCTAATAAATATTTGTAACAAAATTGAACATCCTTCTACTACCTCTCGCACGTAAACAACAGCATTCCTAATAAAAATAAACACGAACAAAGCGGAACACTCTGTCGTTTGAATCGGAAACCTCAACTCGATGCACTGAGAAGAACCGAGATCCGATTAGCCGCAGCTCGAGTCCCGGATTAACTGCACCACGTCTGTGATTCCACATTCGCGTGAGTGGAGCGAGACCCTATATCGACTTTTGGGGGTCGATATTGTGATGGGGGAATGCGGAGAAAATTCTAGTAGGAATTAAACTTTTAGTTCTGCAATATCACTACAACCGAATAGTTTCAGGGTCTAAATTAATTAATTACTTAACGAGGACTTGACAAAGTAAATTACAAGCGATGTCGCAACGCAAACGTTAAAACATGAATGAAGTTGACATAGAAAATCGTGTATTTTTTTCTATGCGTTGTGTTTATTTAATATACATAATAGGTAGGGATTGAGCAAATAAAATTGTAGTTTGTCTACGGGCGTCCATCCCTATCATTCTAATAAAGAAAGCCCATAAGTAACACAGCCTGGTGTGAGAGTCATACATGTCTCCATCACACTAAAACCGCGAGATTACACCGCCTTTTTTTATTTCACGATGTAATATCCCCGATATTTGTACGAATAAAATAAATTAAAATATTAATCCGCGCACAAAGCGTAGTTTACAGCGCCCACAATCCGGTATAAAACATAAAATATGTACCAAATAATACGCACATTTAATCCGGTTGCCGATGGCCTATATTGGCATATAATAATACAAATTCATACAATTTACTAGCGCCAACCTCGGAGCACATTGCGTGATAATTTGTAGTCACAATTACAAATAATTGTCATTATATATTGAGAATTGAAAGGTTCATTTGGCTTTAATTGATAATCGTATCATACTAACGTACCCAGGGTTGGGCAGTAAATACGTATTTTGTATTTGTATTTTAAATACTTTCTTAAAATGCAATTTGTAATTTGTATTTCAATTAAAGCAAAGCATGTATTTTGCCCAGCCCTGAACGTACCTATATATAATGCTTTAATAAAATATTACAGCGTTTTTCTATTATGACAAGGGATGAAAAGTAAGTAAGTAGAAAAAAAGTAATAAGTATGAAATTCGAAGGATGGACAAGCAGAGGAAGGCTAAAGAAAATATGGATGGAGTGCGTGAAAGAAGATATGAAAGAAAAAAGGATGAATGAAGAATATGACGGCTGACAGGGATGTTTGGAATGACAAAACATACAGTGCCGACCCCAAATAAAAATTCGGAACAGGGTAAGAGAATGATGATGAGTGTTTTTCTACGGCATTATCTAGTATAAGTGTATCAGTTAACGTTGGAGTCACCGATGTACGTGAATCTGTGATACACGTGTATTCATGTATTGTTGTGTAAGTAGGGTAAGAGCAGCGACGTAAATGAAACGACCGGTCTTGATGCGTGCTAATAGATGACTCAGTGCATGTAAAACCTTTATTGCCTTATATACCAAAATTTTGACATAGTTCGAGTTCATCGACTATGCTGACTATGCTCCACAATCTAAAAACAAACTTCAGGTTACACATTCGCCATTTCAATTTACACGTTATAGTAATGAAGATTAATTGCATTCACCGGATACACTTCTAAATCTGTGTATGATTCAGGAATTGAATCCAGCACTACACCATCGCAAGACACTTAAATAGACCAACAATGCAATACTACTAATCCACGGGGGTTTATTCAGATAGCCGAAACGACACCGCAGCTCAATCGTCATGCGACATAGTACAAATCTCGCGTACATACATATATTCGACATGTCATGTCGTTTATCTCCTCACGTTCCGATGCGTGTATTCACATCGGCCGGCTTTTGTGCAAAAGTTAATTTGGGGACGTAATACGGCGGCGCGGAGATGAATCGCCGAGTTGTACTGACGCGACGACTCACTATACTGGTAATTTTTTGGAGCGTTTTATTTTAAATGACCAGGCAAACTTCGTTCCGCCTAACAGCCGATTCTTTAATTTATTTTCTTTTTTTAGCCTAAGTTACTCCTTTTTACATCAGCTATCTGCCAGTGAAAGTCCCGTTAAAATTGGTCCACCCGTTTCCGAGATTAGCCGGAACAAACAGACAGACAGACAGACAAAAATTGTAAAAAACGTTATTTTGGTATATGTACCGTGTATACATCCATATGCATTTATTTAAAAGCGGTTATTTCAATATTACAAACAGACACTCCAATTTTATTGATTTGTATAGATTGGCGAATTTCATTTGTTTCTTCCTGTTTTTTTTAAAGTAACGCATGTCTTACTAGATGGTAATAGAGTGCTTTGATGGCAAGAAACATCTTAAATCACCTGTTCAATAATCGACATTATTATACTAGCCCGGATGTCTTATACCTAAAACTTTGGACATAAAATAAATAAGCCACTGCAAGGACGAAAGTCTGAATCGTTTTCAGAGTTCATTTAACTGGCTTCTAACCGACTATACAATATTCACTTCGAGCGCCTACCACAAAATAAATAAATATATGCACACGTTAAAGTCACATTTATAAGCCCGTCAACCAACCCAAGCTTGTGCCACCCGCACTAGGCCAGCGTGGTGGACTAAGGCCTAAACCCACTCAGTATATGGGCTGATGATGATGACGATGATGATATAACCCCACACTAAGATACAAGTCTCGTCTTAGTTATCAGAAACTACGAAAGACTTCGCCCTCACAAACACCCAGTCCAAAAAAGTTTGTCGTAGCTCCCTTACACAGGCTGTTTTCTAACCAATTGGCGCGAAAATAAATGAGAGACCCCAAAACGATACAATTAAAACTAAACGGACGGGACACAAAACGTTCGCGCAACGAAATCGCCGACCGGCCAATAAGCCGGAATGATTTATGGTTTCAATTTAAAAACGTGCATTCAATATGCAAATTCGGCGATGCGTAAACGGAAATTTAATTAACTCTCGCAATATGCAGTTACGCGGACGCGACATTAGGTCCGGTGGTTATGTGTACGAATTGGGAACAGGGGGGTCTAAATTCATACGTAAGTTTTTATTCCATCTGCCTGCTTAGAAAGGTGAGTTCTGTGGTGATAATGTGGTGATTACATCATCATCGTCAACTACCCACATACGTCCCACTGCTGGGCACGCTGGTCTCTTGTGGGTCTGCGGACTACACACCCAAGAAATTCCTAAGGACTTGGTGTGCAGGTTTCCTGAAATTTTCCTTCACTTACAGTACGTAATAATTCATTGCGATTACCTACCGTACACCAAATAATTTGACATTATAACAAAATTCTTGTATCAGAAAAACTTCTAAAAATATCTCTGCCCTACTTGTGAAAACGTCAACCTACTCCCAATAATAATGAATATTAATCCGACGCACTCAATCATCTAAAGGTGCAAATTTCAATTAAGTCCCGCCCACGCCACGCCACGCCGCGCCACGTCACAGAAGCGCTGCGGCGCTGCACAAAACGCAATATTATTAAACGCCAATACCGCTTGCGCTTGATTTACGATCGCTTCGTGTCGGCAGTGTCGCCGTGGCGGATTTACTAAATCCAGTAATAACTGGACTACAATAGTAGTCTTTGATTAAATGTACGTACTCGGTGTTGATACATAAGTCTGCCTTGAGTTTAAATTTCAAAGTCAAGATTGACAGTTGGTTGGACATTGGATTGTTAAAAAAGAGACTGCGCCTTCGATCCCTGCTCCTAGACAAAAGTTTGTGGGACCCACAATAAATTATCACGTACTTTGACTGTGAAGGAAAACATCGTGAGGAAACCTGCACGCCTAAAAGTTGTTAGGATTTTTTTTTTGTGTGTAGCCCGCCAACCTGCACTAGGCCAGCGTTGTTGACTAAGGCCTAAACCCTCTCAGTTGTCCAGAAGGTCCGTGCCCAGCAGTAGGATGTATATGGACTGATGATGATGATGATTATGATCCACAAATATTTGGGTGTTTGTGCGAACGAAAAAGTCTGTCGTAGTTGTTTATGCACAAATATTTGTTTCTTAGAATGGGGTTAGTAGACAATTGGCAAAACCGTACCAGCTGATATACCTCTCTGCCTACTCTTTTAAGGACTGTTTCTTTCTCTTCAGTATTAACATCATTTAATAAATTATACTTTAATGAAAAACCGTGTGCCCTGCTCAAAATTGTGTATCTGGATTTTCAAATCCAGATTATTTCAATACATGTATAGACCTCTGCGATACACGCTTAATGCAGAGGTCAAAGTATACTTTCTTTTTGTTATACCTACATTCATATGCAAACTTAATGGTAATCTTTTTTTATATACACCCAACAGTCACATACATTTTTTTGACCCCACAATAAGATACTAGTGTTGTGGGTATCAAAAAACTATGAGAGACTTTTCAGTCTCACAAACACCCAGATCCGACTCAAATATTTGCCTCGGTGCGGGGATCGAACCCACTGCCTCGCGTTTCGCAAGCTGGTGTCTAGCCGACTGCGCCACGGGGCTGTCATTTAATTATTTATTTATTTTTTATTCCTTATAGGTTAAATGTAAACGTAATGTATTTAATTATTCAAACCCGTTTATATTTCGCGTAATTAATAATTAAACATAACATGGTGTGTACATAATCACTCTATTCGGTTATTAAATATGCACGTAAATTCAGAATCGTATAGCGTTTTCGCCACCACATTTGTAACGTGAATTAATCACGTAACATGGCTACACCGCCACAAGCATCGTTGTTTCGTGTATTTGTGGCCGGAGATGATGCCAGACCGACAGTTTCGGTCGCTCCAACTTGTTTGCTAATATATAATGTATAGGTAGTTTTCCAATTATAGCACTAGAGCGCATTATGCGGCATAATGCTTAACAATCACAATACAACACGTACAATCGAGCACTCTCAAAAGTAATGCTTTCGCTTGATGCGTGCAATGTACCAACTCAGTGACAGAAAATTAACAAGTGTTTTTTCTTTAAGTTGTCAACATTGATCAAAAATCGAAATCATGGATGAAGGTACAAGCTTTTGACTTTTTTATATATTCCACATTTAAAATGTGAATACAATTTCATGAATCTTTAAACAAATTTATTAAATTATATTATCTCAAAACAAAAAAAGTATATGAAATAATCAAAATCCACATTACTTAAAATAACCTTAACTTGTTTTCAACCAATTATTATGTATACCACTTTATTTACACATTAATGAGGTTATTGCTAAATTGCTAACGCTATGTTTTTTTTTTCAACATTGAACTTAGCGCACTCTACCGGTGCATTTGAAAACTAATTCACGTTCCAATTAAGCTTCAGCATAATTCGGCATTGTGCGCCACTGAGTCGCACTATGCTCTGTAATTGGAAAACTAGGATATTCTGCCTCGAAAAGTTGTGATGGCCTCGAGATTTCTCGTCGATTCTCGGCGGTCGCGGGCTCAAACCCCAGGCACACACTCTGACTTTTCGAAGTTAGGTATGTATTTTCAATGAATTAATTACTTTAACGGCGAAGGAAAATATTGTGAGGAAATCTGCACACCTAAAAATTTATTAGGAATTTCTTAGGTGTGAAGTCCACCAACCCGCACTAGACCAGCATGGTAGACTAAGACTTAAATCGTCTCAGTAGCAGAAGAGGACCGTGCCCTGCAGTGGGAAGTATATGGGCTGATGATGTTCCTCATATTTTTTTTCTAAATTAATTACCATCGTCCTTTCTAAAATTCATATGAAAGTACATTAATCGACAAAAACTCAGGCATAACAGACCGTGTAGGAATCACAATTCGCGTCACCGAATTCCGACACGTTTTCCCTAAATAAAACTATTTACATCATGAATATAATATTCAACCTTCTATCTCCGAGTAACTCACAAACCGCGACGCAACAAAATTGCGCGACAAAGAATATTCGTTCAGCGGAACACGCGAAATTTCAATACACATATAACAAAATTCTAGTTCAAAGCGAACTCCTACCCCTCCCCCTTCCCTCTCCCCTCTCCATGCTTCTCCCCTCACCCCCGCGCACACCGGATGTATGTAGGTCGAAGGCACATCGGCGATACATCAACAGTGGGGCGAGTCACGCGCCCGTTTGATCCACGGAGACTCGCGGCGTGGCGTGGCGTGCGTGATGTGTGTTCTAAAACGTTAGGGTCGCCGCCATGTTCCTTTTAGAACAACATTTACACACATTTTCGTATCCATATTAGCGCTAACGCCGAATAAAGCTTTTAAACATAAATGTTAGTAAAACATGGCTAACATGGATATAAGAATTGTCTGGAATGTTTAGAAAATCCGTAAGGTTTTCGTCGGAGCGACAGCCCTGCGTAGACACTTCTAATGTATTCGAGGGGCGTAATGTGGCATGTTTTAGTTCGCGAAGTGTGGGTGGAATTCTGTTGTGGGTGATGCAAGACTAAGATGTATTGGGAGGTGGGTCTGTGAGCTGTCCTCATGTGTTCCACGGGCAGACGTACTCGTATAAAGAATGTACTTCATTTGAAATCGCTCAAGTCACGTGGAATGAAGTGACGTTTGATAAATTCGGTAGTTTTTTTTTCGATGGTGGAAAGTTCTGGAGAACGTTATAAAGTATGAAGACTGGCTCGTTGGCACGAAACGGTGAGTGTCAAAGTCAAAGTTAAAATCACCTTCATTCAAATAGACTTACAAGTGCTTTTGAATCGTCAATTAAGTTATTTTTAAAACTATTGACAGAGAGCTGATGTTCAGGATGTTCCAGGGTTCGATTTCAGCGTGGAAACACATAACATATGTGTTTACACCTTACGTTAGCAAAATCACAGGGGCTTATTAGGAGTCTGTAAATAAGTCTCGTATCCATTAAAAAAGGAGTATTAAAAAACAAGAGTATAAACATATACTTCTAATTATCCAAACACACAAATAAACAAACAAACATTTCACCCGAAATTAACGAAAAATTACAACATTTCAGTTAACTCCAAACATGCCGTTAATTAATTCTAAGAACAATGACATCGTATGCCAGTGCTGTGACAAAACGCCGACAATACGCCGGCATCAAAATGGCGACCGCAAACCGTCAACGTGTACATCAAACATTGACATTTCAAAGAGATTGCGTCGAAATGTGTGCCTATTATGTGTTTCGTTCACACTACACTAGTAAATAACTAACGCACATAATTCGATGAAAAACATCGTGCCGAAACTTGCATACTCAAAAATTCATAAGAATTTCTTAGGTATGTAGTCCGCCAACTCGCACTAAGCCAACGCGATGTACTTATACCAAACCCCACTTAGCTATAGAGGAGGGACCTCATCATCCATGCCTACAAGTCCTCATCAACATCTTCATTTGCCCATTTACGTCCCACTGCTGGGCTCGGACCTCATCAACAACTGAGAGGGTTTAAAGCCTTAGTCCACCACGCTGGCCTAGTGCGGGTTGGCGGACTACACACCCAAGAAATTCCTAAGAACTTTTCTAACTTTTCCTAAGTACAAGTTTCCTCACGATGTTTTCCTTCGTCGTTACACAAAATCGCACCGTGGGACCTATATTACAGCTCCGTGGCGCAGTTGGCTAGACACCAGCTTGCGAAACGAAAGTCCGTGGGGTCCACAAATATTTGTTTCGGGTCTGGGTGTTTGTGAGAGCGAAGTCTCGTAGTTTCTGATACCCACGACACAGGACTCGGATCTTACTGTGGAGTGTATTATTTTCTGTTGTAACAAAAAATTCACGATAGTTTCCAATGCATCTTGTAGCATACTAATTATCCCTTTTACTTATTTATTTAATATTCTTTATTGTGCACCACATACATAAGTAAATTTTAAATTAAAGGGACCTTTAAGTAACTTACTCTCCACTCGTCTAATGAACTATTCTCGTGTGAACAGTCATTTAATACGTTGAGTACTGTTCGTCGCGCCTTTCATTTACCGCCTCGCAAATTAACGTATCGGGTGACATTCACAAATGTACTATTGTGTTGGAAATGTCGATGTGTCGGTCTGTTTGTATGAAATTTGTCATGCTGACTCACGAAATATTAGTTAATAATTATTGTAGTTATTTTTTTAAGCATTAGAAGGAGGATAATGTCTAGACAAAGTCTCGGCGGTCGGGGGTTCAAATTTCAATCAGACATTTCCGTTTTTCAAAGAAAACATCGTGTGAGAACTTGCTCATTCAAGAGTCCTCTACTATTTCTCAAAGATATTCTGTCCGTTAACCCGAACTAGGACAGCGTGGAGAACTTAAGCCTAAATTATCTCAAATGTAGAAAATATTGTCCCAACTGTGGGACGTATCAGGAATGACACTTATAGAACTAACAATGAAAGCACATATCAAACAGTCAAAATAAACCTCAACTTCAAACCAGTTTATACTATCCGTTCTTTGATATGAAATGAAATAAAATGAAATTGCTTTGAAATGAAATGAAATGAAATTGCTTTATTTGGTCACGTAGGCAATCAAATAGCACTTATGACAAGTCAATACAGAAAAGAAAAATCTTTTATTATTACATTATAATTTAACTATGGTTCATTTTATATAATTTGTACAAAAATATTTACGGTTTTTTTTATAATTTATTTTTAGTTTTCATCAGGAAATACCCTGTGTATTTCCGAAACGTCACGTATTATTTTAATGGTACCACAATATGGAAATAAACCATCTAAATGTATACTATTTTATGAAGCTGAAGAGTTTGTTTGATTGAACGCGCTAATCTCAGGATGTACTTACTGGTTTGAATTGAAGTAATAATTTCGTGTTGAATAGTCCGTTTATCGAGAAAGGCAGCTATGATAAATGTAGCAAAAATTCGTGAAAGGCTATACCTATATTACTCAGGCAGCATTTAAAAATGCCAACCCGCACTAGGCCACCGTGGTGGACTAAAGCCTAAACCTTCTCAATAGTAAAGAAGGCCTGTGCTCAGCAGTGGGACGCATATGGGCTGCTGATGATGATGATGATGATGAAAATTGTGACAAAAATTCAAAAAAGATAATTATCATTCTGAAGTCAAAATTTCACATACGGAGTTGACGTCAACAGTTCGTAGCATACAAATACAATTGTATGCAATTTAACGCACGCTCTCGGCCGTGCATCGACGTCTGTCAATACGCACGGCGCGAGCGCAAATAACACGTGACATTTAAACCGAACACGTCTTCAGATTAGCAATTAATCTGTCCGTCTGTACGTCCGTGCACAATGCGGACGTCACCGATACGTGTGCGAGCTATTGTTGACGCTCACTGCCACGGCTCGCGGCGGAATTGTGTTCCGTTCAATCGAAAGGTCGCGGATTCGATTCCCGGGTCGTGTAAATTTGTTATTGCGTTTTTAATATCAAAAATTCTCAACAGCAGTATCGAGCCTAGAAATGTGGCCATTAAACTCCAATAAATAAGTTTTCCCTATGTGGGAGTAAAAATCGTAAATATTTAAGTGTATCTGCCTAACTCTTCAGAAGTACAGTCGATTTTAAAAGAAACAAGCATTTACTACTAGTACATTTACAAATCACAATTAATATAAAAAGGTCAGTTCAGTCGGAGTTATTATATTATTCGAAAAGCAAACATAAAAAAGAAAAAGAAAACAGATTTTTAGTCGCCAATACATTATCTTAGATTAACTACCCTACCCTACTACAAACCATGAACAATTAGTAATACAACTTACAATCTTCACTGAATCTCACCCATCCTTTCTTTATTTCCATCCTATGGTTGTCTCTAAACAATCGCCTTGAGTGATAAGACCGTTTATTGTAATATTTTCGCCTCTGACTTCTCGTTTTGTTAATTTTCTCCGTGTGTACAATAAAGTGTTACATACATACATAAATAGCCTCACGCCTGTATACCCCGAAGGGGTAGCAGAGGTGCATTTCTGCACCCACATTTCGCTAGGTATGTATCAGTCCCACGTAATAGAGGGCGAGCCTATTGCCGTTTTTCGGGCACATTTTCAGACTCCGTTCTGCCTTTCCTAATGGAAAAACCCAATAACACTTTGCCCGACCCGGGAATCGAACCCAGGACCTCTAGATCGCACGGAACATACTTGTGTCGCGAGACCACGAGGCAGTCGTCAATAAAGTATTAATAAATAAATCTCGTCTACGGCACAGACTAATGACACACCAATGACTATGCAGGTTCGGTGCGGAGTGCAATACGTGCTATTGTTATCAAGTGCAGCACGAAACTCACAATTGTCAGTTAAGTGATACTGTTTGGCTGGCGACAACTGTAATTTGGCAACCGCCGAAACCTGTGGTTTGTCGCTTGCGGAATGGTTTTAGCTTTGAACTGGAATTAGAAAGCCTGGAGGCACTTGCCAAACGTCATACATTTACATACATTATGACTTTTGACTTTTCAAAGTTACGTGTGTATTGATGAATTATCACTTACTTTAACGGTGAAGGAAAACATCGTGATGAATCATGCACACCTAAAAGTTCTTAGGAATTTCTTTGGTGTGTGGTCCGCCAACCCGCACTAGGCCAGAGTGGTGGACTAAGGCCTAAAACCCTCTCAGTTGTAGAGGAGGTGTTGTAGAGGAGGCTCAGCAGTGGGAAGTATATAGGCTGATGATGAATTAGCGATGTGAGTGCGAGAGCAATCTTTTTTTTTTTTTTATACTGGCACGGCAAAGTGACCCCATTGCACCTGATGGTAAGCGTCATGGGGTCCATAAAAAGTGCCGACCAGCGAGAGATGATCTCCCGTTGGTCGAAACAATCATGCCGGCCGAATACTTCTTCACCTTGTGAAGAAGTTTGGGGGACTAATGCCATGGTGATCAAAGGACCGACCGCGACAAACCGGCCAAAAAATGCCGGCACGGTCATCCTTTCACCATGACTGAAGCCCCCCCGAAAACCTTTTCTTTATTACAGCCTGATCTTGGACCGCAGTTCCTTCCGATGGTTACTAAAAGTGGACGTAACACCTTTAAAAAATAGATCCAAATATCATCCCAATCGAGGTAGTGCATTTGTACCACAGTTTAAGACAATACTAACTTCACGAAAAGGCTTTCGAAATAAAACTGCAAAAGTAAGAACCTGATTTTAAACGTTGTTATAATTATTCTCAATTAATCCG
The DNA here is from genome assembly GCA_907164795.1 of Hemaris fuciformis. NCBI lineage: Eukaryota > Metazoa > Arthropoda > Insecta > Lepidoptera > Sphingidae > Hemaris > Hemaris fuciformis. Next base: position 7,809,764 of record OU015457.1, on the reverse strand, counting down.
AACACTATGGATTCTAGCTTTGTTAAGTGACCTGTGACGTCAGAGGAAACGAATAAATTTAAAATGAGAAAGTTTTCACCAACGCTTTATAAATAAAGCCTTAATGTGGAGCATAAGCTTATTTATCCAACTACCCACATTCGGAGCGAATTTAAGTTTAGAACGCTAACCAAATCCGCCACGTCTGCCAACCGAACGGGCACACGTGCAAAGAAGCCACCCGATTGGCCAACAGAATCCAATAGCTTGTCTCCATTTGAATTTCGATCGGTGGAGTGTTCTAAATTTAAATCCCGTATGGTAGAGTAGATCACGTGCCGAACCGAGCCGAGTGCAACGGCTTACGTTTGTCTAGAATAAACTAGATCCAGCTGAACGTATGGTAAACGCTAAGTACCGGAATTAAAGGTTTTTTTTTTATATATTTTTTAACGGCATAGCCAATTGTAGAGTAAGGATACGATTCTGCGACTATTCGGTCAGTTGGTGAGCGAAACACGTCGTTTTTTTAAATAAAGAAATATAGGTATGCTTTTATTTTTCGAAAGACAATTTTTAATTGATGTGAATTGCAGTCTCTAGAACTCTATATGTACAGACATCGCACATTATACGAAAAACCTGCATTAATTATCGCGATAAGTCAGAGCAGGCATTCTTCATAGATCAATCTTTATACCTATACTTTAAAAAAAAATGAACGACTATTACGTGAAACTAAGACGTGACGTGGACTAAGGCCTAAACCCTCTCAGTTGTAGAGGAGGCTCGTGCACAGCAGTGGGACGTATATGGGCTGATGATTATGATGATGATGATGAGGTGAAAATCAATAGGAGACATGGTAACTTTCGCAATTACAATATAAGCATAGAAAAAACATTATTTTACCAATATACAAAAAAATAACACTTTCCTCAACCTCAACAAGTTAAGTAAACTGATATTTCACATCAATTCATTAAACAAACGTTGGAAACGAAACCGCGGGAAACACTAGTCGGACTGTAAGCGGCTTACATCCGTCTCGTTTGTGGGTGAATTTCAAACAACAGGCTCTCCCGGAGTGATCTCGCGTGAGTGGAAATTTCTAGAAATTGTACATTACATATTCACATATAAAAGTAATTTTTAAAGTATGTTGAATCCATCAACCCCTCTTAAGTCGTAGATATGTTCTAAGGCTTAGAGGCAAGAGATCTGTTGCTTGGAATACGACAAATATTGTTCAGTGACCTACACCAAATGCTATATTTAAGACGCTATGAAAATAGCAAGAAGTTTAAAATAAACTTTAAATATAAAGGAAAGCATCGTGAGGAAACATGCACACCTGAAAGTTCTAACTAACCTAAACCCTCTCAGGTGTAGAGGAGACCCGTACCCAGCAGCGGGACGTATATGGGCTGATGACTATAATTATTATTTCTCTAGTCCAGCGCAGACTAAAAATATCTTTTCTAGACACTAGACCCTCAAGAGGTATGGAAAATATATCATGAATATAACCCAACACAAAAAACAATATCTTTACCAACAGGTGTCCAAAACAACCTTATCCACAAACCAAACTCCAAGTATTTACACGAACAAAAGTTGTTCACGTAATCTCGGTGTAAAAAGTCAATCCTATTCACTCAACAGGCCAATCCGTGACAGAGCTCGCGTAAACCATTACACAATTAAACTCCGATAGATTAAGTTGGGGAAAGTGAAGAAAAAAAAACAAATCCCATTGACAAAACTTTATTCCAACTGCCGCGCCGGGACAGTATTAGAGATTGCCATCTGAAATTGATTAATCGGAGTGTCGATTTTTAGATTGATTGAATCGATTAATTTAATATGGCTACAAACTATACATTTACGTTCTACTGCCGGACACGGCTCTACTCTTCAAGTAAGAAGCATTAAGTCTTAGTCCATTACTACGGCCTGATGCGGGTCGACGGACCACAGATCTAAGATACTACAATTGTTACGATGAATCGATTAAAAACACCTGAAACCCCAGAGATTTAACTAAGTGCCATAAAACCTAAGAATTATGGTTTCTAGTCATTTTTTATAAAGTTTAACAATAAGGATCTTACAAGAGAAGACAATAACATAAAAATATATCGCGATAAAGACCACGATCATTTGAGAATCGATTTATCTTACAATCGATTTCAATTCAAATAGATACCGGCTTGAATCACCATCTCTACGTTTTAGTTAACCGACTTATCCGCAACTTAGCGACTACTTAAACCTCCGTCGTGCCGGTGTACAACGTATTCCGGCCGGCTAATCCGGCATCAACGGATCTAAGTTGAAAGTGCGCCCGGAAGCAAGCGAACGGGTTTTTAGTTTTTGCCGCTGTGAAAGGACTTTGTCGGTTTTGCATGGATTTGTTTAAGTAGCTTCAAGGAGAGTTTAGAATAATAAGGAGAGGGAGAATGTTTTATAAACATTATACATATAAACAACATAGTTCGCTAAAGTACACACTACCCTCCGCTTAGTAATTATATGTCAAGCGTAAAGAAGCGATTCAGAAGGTAAATATAATTTGGTTTTGCGGATCATTATTATTCTCTTGTCCTGTTCCCAAACTTATTTGGGATCGGCGCAGTATGTTTTATCCTTGCAAACATCCCTATCAGCCTTCATGTCTTCAAACATGCCTTTTTCTTTCATACCTTCTCCCACGCACTCAATCCATCTTTTCTTTGGTCTTCTTCTGCTTAATAATTATAATCTTAACCTCTTTACTTTTCCAGATAGTTGCACAATGTGTACTCGACTATTATACGTTACACAATAATATGTAGAACATCACTGTGGTGCATATTTCTAGGTCTGTTCGACCCAAGCCTTGATACCGCAATCGGTTCCTATTAGCACTGAATGTGCTTATATAGGGACCGCACCACCATTTCTTATTATAATAGTGACAATTTCAAACCACCGGCATAGTATCTACCCTTTTAATTTTTTTTTTCTAATTCTACAAAGTAGTTGTTGCGACAACATAACCATTTTCTTTTCATCTTCGCATTATTATTATTTTAAAATAGCTGTGCCCCCGACTTCGTGCGCGCGGAAATTTAATTTTTAATAAGAAAATTTATAAACTAAAAGTAGCTTAAGCTACACCTTATTACATCAGCTACCTGCCAGTGAAAGTCCCGTCAAAATCCATTTCAAAGATTAGCCGAAACAAACAGACAGACAAAAATTGTAAAAAATGTTATTTTGTTGTCTGTACCATATATACATATATATTCATATATATACATTATAGTAAAAAACGATTATTTCAATATTACAAACAGACACTCCAACTTTATTAATATGTGCGTAGCCTTAGTTATTCCTTATTACATCAGCTATCTGCCAGTGAATGTCCCGTTGAAATCGGTCCACCCGTTTCAGAGATTAGCGGGAACAAACAGACAGACAGACAGACAAAAATTGTAAAAAACGTTATTTTGGTATACCTATGTACCGTGTATACATCCATATACATTTATTAAAAAGCGGTTATTTCAATATCACAAACAGACACTCCAATTTTATTTATTTGTATAGATAAGAAAATAGTGTAATTATAGTTTAACAAGAAAAATCACATTGATTTTTATGACCAAAATTCTACCAACCTAGTTGTTTAAATTGTCCCATTATTAATATCACTCCATATCAGTGATACAACCATAGAACAGCTGAATAAGATTAGAAGGGAAATAGATAGTATTTGGTCGGGGGACGAGTGTCGCCGCTTGTCTGTCACCTGTTCATTCTACTACGATTACACTTGACCAATGATAAAAATTTCAAACAAAAAGAGCTGCTATACTACATACATTTATAAAACTCTTGATGTTACACGCAACCCGAATTACTAAGAAGCGGCCGTGTCAAACATATGATAGTCTAATCGTAGGTTCGGCACGCTCGGCATGCTCACATTTCCCTTTTAGTCTTATTCAACTGTTCTGTGGATACAACATAATGGTGAAGTCACACTCACACAACACACACTCATCCAACCGTATAAATCTGACAATATTAGAATTAACAAATGATTCACCTAACACAACACGCCATGTTGCCATAACAAACGTTATTAAGTAATATAAACGTCCAGTAATTTATACAAAACGGATTTGTCCCGGTTTCCGTTCTACCGGTTCGCGCTCGCCGACCGGAAATTACCGGAATGTGTAGTGCGTGGACACGGCCATAAATCTTGCCGATCGCGGCCTGCGCGTCGCCGTTGTTAAGTAGAATGGAACCGGGAGGTCTTGGGTTCGGATCGTTCATCATTTTCCAATAAAATCGTGTAATCGTAGACAAATCTATTTTATTCGGTTAACTGAAGATATCTATCATACGACTGCCTCGTGGTCTCGCAGTACAAGTATGTGTTTGTGCGATTCTGAGACCCTGGGTTCGATTCCCGGGTCAGGCAAAGTTCTATTGTCTTTAACCATAACAAAATTCTTAGTAGCAACACGGAGACTGGAAATATACCCGAAAAACGACAATATTAAGTAAGATTGCCGAAGACCCAATTTGCTGTTGATAAAAAATCCTGTCGCAACACCAAAGTACCTTTACAACAAACTATCTTGGAGGTGCGACCATGTGACGCATGGCGCACGTACCATCACGAATCCTTTATCGGTTCCACGACACTGTACCGCCGCTTTCAGGGGATCATTTAGGTATGCCGCCACTCATTGTTGGAACAACATTCCACCGCCATGTCGTTGTAAAAAAAGTGTATTTAGCTTTAAGAAATCATTCAAAAATTATTTGTTAAATATTCAAAAACAATAAAATAGAATATTTTACTTTTATGCTATCACTAAATGACTGTCTAGGTAACTAAGGATGACTAAAACTTTCGCAACATAATGTCATGTAGAGTAAACGTATAAAGTGCAATTGTGTTTATGATGTGTATGTATGATTACTATTGTTATTTTGTTGTAGTTTTCTTTTAATTATTGCTTTTATTTTTTTTATATCATTAGTTTTTAAGTTTATTGTTTCAATTATTGTTACTCCGACTAAACGTCCGTACGTAGCTTGGGCCTCCCATTGAAAATCAGCGTTGCAGTATCGTTCACGCGTTACTGCAGCACGTAGCTGAATGGGAGGTACCATTGCTAGTGCAATTATTATTTAAATTTTTTTCTTTGTTTTGTGTTATATTTTACATGTAAATTGTGCTAGTAATAAATACTTCTTTCTTTCTTTCTTTCTTTCAATTAGATGACTTATTTTAATGACCCTTTTAATCGTGTAGAATTGTGGGATCAACCTGAATAGTTGATAAAGTCTGAACCAGCGTCATATATCATCATCATCATCATCAGCCGAAGGACGTCCACTGATGGATAAAGGCCTCCCCGAAAGACCTCCCAAGCGCTCTGTCAGAAGCGGCCTGCATCCATCCATGTATTATATCGACTGATTAAAAAACTTAATCATTTCGCAACGATGGTGATAAACACCAGACACACGTAGTAAATACGAAATCCATCAGAGGACATTAGCTTAATGTAACGCGAATGCTATCAACGCGCTAATAAATCTTGTAAGCGATGGGATATCCTTTACGGACGGAAGCGTGTAGGGGTGCGTTTACACTGAATGTCGTGTAATATTCCGGTAATTTAGTGGAACCGGAATGTTAAGCGGTCTGCGGGGGCGTTTAAAAGACGGTTGTCCATCATCATCAGCCCATATACGCCCTACTGCTGGGCACGGGCCTCCCCTACAACTGAGAGGGTTTAGGCCTTAGTCCACCACGCTGGCCTAGTGCAGGTTAGCGGACTACACACCTAATAAATTCCTAAGAACTTTTAGGTGTGCAGGTTTCATCACGATGTTTTCCTTCACCGTTAAGGTACGTGATAATTATTTGTGATAATACACACATAACTTCGAAAAGTCAGAGGCGTGTGCCTGAGGTTTGAACCCGCGACCGTCGAGATTTTCGACCTTGTGCCTAAACCTCGAAACCTCGAAGTATGCTATATAAATTTTCCGAAATGTTTTTTTAAACATTTTCTTGATTGAGGATGATTTTGACAATGACATAAGCCTGACTTAACTATGAACTGAAGTAAGAAATAGTTTAAATAAAAGTCATAGTTTATTAATCATTCTTTAGGGATCCTACTTAAAGTACAAGACCGACAGCCTCTAGAACACACTCCGGTAAATTAAGGCACATTTTTCCGGTACTACCATTGTGCTCAGCTCCTAATGCGGACAAGCGAACCGGTCGAAATTTATGCATCCGCCACGTCTTGATGCGTTTTCCGCCACCGGCACTCCTCTCCTCTCCCTTCACCTCTGCTTCCCCTACCTATTCGCCCAACCCCAAAACTCCAAAGCTTGGACAGATACGGCGGTTAATGGACGCGCTACGGTTAATTAAACCCGTCGTTTATCTTAACCGCATATGTATACGGGATTATATCCGCAAGGGGGGCGGACATAGATGCAATCTGTCTAGTCTTGAGACGATTCACTGTTTCTACGGGTGAATGAGGGATGGAATTAATTAGGGGCGTTTGGATGCTATATATAGAGGATAATACCGATCACTAAAGAGCCCAGAAATTACTGTGACATTTCGTTCGGTGACTGCATTTATAGCAGGGTCGTAGGTCCCATATTTTGTGATCAGATCTACAGATGGTTACTACACCTGGGACCAAATTGGAGCGACTTGAATAGGCGCATCTCAACTGTCCCCATTATACCGAAAGTTAGGTCTGGATCCTTGTATACGATGAATGAAATGTACGGCATTATTCTTAACGAGGGAAATCTTTTAAGCTTCCCTTCTAGTACTACAGAGATGGCTGAAATTGGCTTCCAGTCCAAAATGCACGTAGATGTTAAGCAAATGCTGGTGTTTTAAATTAGCGTTCTCCTTGATACCAAGCTTTTGACACCTTTTGACCGACTTCTCATTACCCGGCCCCATATTAACCTCCATGTGTAGGTGTTTTTAGCCAGGCTATTGATCTTCCAACAAACGAGCTCATACTAGAAACGACTGAAACTATTTCCTTTTAGAAAGAAGTGTCAATAAAGAATGATAAATGGACATCCACACATAATTCACAAATATTGGCGTTACAATTTTTTCTTATTTCTATCTTTGAGTCGCAAATAATTTTAACAGAACTGTACAAATAAAATGGCAGTAGGTACTAAATCTTAAATATGACGATGAATAAAATTTAATTGACAGTTTGTTCGTCACACTTTAATAATATGACTAATTTAATAATAATATGACAATGACTGCCTTGTGGTCTCGCGGTACAAGTATGTGCCGTGCGATCTAGAGGTCTGGGTTCGATTCCCGGGTCGGGAAAAGTGTTATTGGGTTTTTCCATTAGGAAATTCTCGGTAACAGCACGGAGTTTGGAAATGTGCCCGAAAAACGGCAATAGACTCGCCTCCTGTTACGTGGGATCGATGCATACTTGGCGAAATGTGGATGCAGAAATGCACCTCTGCCTACCCCTTCGGGGAATACAGGCGTGAGTTTATGTATGTATGTATGTACTTAAATAATATTAATTATTACGCTACAAGTGATGAAGTTTTTTTAATTATATATTTCACTGTGGATTAGCTAAGTTTTTGGCAACAAAATTTTATTGTAAACTAATTTAATGAACTAAGGTTTAACTTTATCGAATCGCAAATAATATTAGCGCCCAGGAGTGGTGTTAAAGAGGTAATAACTGTCAAGGTAATACGAATATAATACATGTCATTTAAAAAAAATCCTTTTTTTGTCAACTCTCACTTAGCGCCATGGAACGTTGTGTAGGTGGAACATATCTGCATTTTTATATAAAAATAGTGCACCCGGCGAACTTCGTTCCGCCTAACAACAGATTTTTTAATATTCATACCAGAATATATATTTAGCCTAAGTTACTCCTTATTACATCAGCTATCTGCCAGTGAAAGTCCCGTTAATTTTGGTCCACCCGTTTCAGAGATTAGCCGGAACAAACAGACAGACGAAAATTGTAAAAAAACGTTATTTTGGTATATGTACCGTGTATACATCCATATGCATTTATTAAAAACCGGTTATTTCAATATTACAAACAGACACTCCAATTTTATTTATTTGTATAGATAAGTTCAACGCAGTTAATGACAATAATCTTAACACGGTTTTAAAACTTATCTGTTAAGTGACTTCTCTAGTCAAATTTTTTAAACTAATTTCACACATACTTCTCCTACCAAACAACGTTAAACCTCTGTAAAAACATTTCTCCAAGAAAATTGCCCCAAAATTACACCCAAATTTTACGAACTTCTAACGACCCCATTCCGAGTACATTAAGTCAACCTCCGAAGAGAAAAGTTAACGTGTGAAAATGAAAAACGAATTTTCAACAAGTTCCCAAAAAAAAGGTTTTAATTTAGCTAAAAAAAAACTTTTGTAACTCGACCCGGAGTTAGTGTAGAACGGGCGGCGAGCGATGTTAAGGAGATGTTTTGGTGTTTAAAGACTAATCACAATTAGAGAATTAAGACCTTTTCATCTTATTATAATCTGTATCAGTTTTGATTGCCCCGTAACGGTGGCTTTTGCCTTGGTTCGGGCACTCAAGGCTCATGCTACTGAGACCTTAACAAGCCTTATCCTATTTCAAATGGGGTCGGCTTTCCTCGTCATTCTTCGCCAGATACTTCTGTTCTGGGTATGGAAAAACGGCAATAGGCTCGCCCCCTATTACGCGGGACTGATACTTACTTGGCGAAATGTGGGTGCAGAAATGCACCTCTGCCTACCCCTTCGGGGAATACAGGCGTGAGTTTATGTATGTATGTATGCTTATGAAACTTCAAATATACACATTTATTTACATACTACACATAACGCTTTTCGAATAAGAAAATAACAATCGCCATCCAACATTGCCTTAACCGAAAAACTTGCAATTGTGTAAACTGCGACCGGGCAGGTTCTAGCTCCTAATTCCTGTCGACGCGGACTCGGCTAAGTAATTCACGGTATTACTTTCTGTTGTCTTTGTAAGGACGTTTTAAATTGGAGGTGTTGGGGGAATGCGAGGTGCGAGTGGGAGGTGGACGGGGGGAAGGGTATTGTTCTAAGGAACGTGTTAATCTACACTTTTTAATGTTGTTTCGTGTCGTTAGTGAAAAGTCGTGTACAATAAGTTATGCTACTAATTGACTACTGAATTATCCTTGAAAGTAAATAGGTAACTCTGGTTGTTTATAGCCCTTTTCTTGATCTACGATTTTATGAGAACCATTCGGTAATTCGCTGACAAATATAGCAATTCGGGTTCACACGCAATGTGTTTAGTGACAATTATTTTGTGTACAAAATATTTGATTTTATTAAACTTAACACACGCAGATTATTCAAGTTATTCTAATTACTATGAAAGGGTTGCATAAGTAAATTGGTGTAGTATCTTAGTGGACATAATGCCAAAGGTATTATCAAGCTGACAGCCCCGTGGCGCAATTGGCTAGATACCAGCTTGCGAAACGAGAGGCCGCGGGTTCGATCCCCGCACCGAGACAAATGCTTGTGTGATCCACAAGTATTTGTTTCGGGTCTGGGTGTTTGTGAGACCGAAAAGTCTCATGTAGTTTCTGATACCCACGACACAAGACTTGTATCTTAATGTGGGTTCAGAACTATGTATGTGACTGTTGGGTGTATTTATTTATTTATAAGCTTCAATATTTTGTTAAAAGGGGTAGACATCTACATCCCACTGTTTAAAGTCCTAATTTTCTATACATGTATTCATCATCAGCCTCTATACGTCCCACTGCTGGGCACAGGCCTCCTCTACAACTGAGAGGGTTTAGGGCTTAGTCCACCACGCTGGCCTAGTGCGGGTTGGCGGACTACACATCTAAGAAATTCCTAAGAACTTTTAGGTGTGCAGGTTTCATCACGATGTTTTCCTTCACCGTTATTATGTAAAAGTTGGCAAATTTAAAAATATTCGCTTTTTGAAAATATTATTTGGTAAACAACTGCGAATATGTATATGTAAGGAATTTTTCATTCATTGTATTAGGAGTGTGTGTGTGTGTGTTTTATATTTGTTATTGCGTTGGTTTCTTTTTATATTAGAGCATAATCTAATTATTAATTTCTCGTGTGCGAAAACGATAGTTCCTAACAATGATATCGATGCAATGGGACCCTTCGAGTTTGTCTAGTGAAAGGTATTATCAAGCTTCAATATTTTGTTAAAAGGGGTAGACATCTACATCCCACTGTTTAAAGTCCCAATTTTCTATATATGTATTCATACGTCCCACTGCTGGGCACAGGCCTCCTCTAAAACTGAGAGGGTTCAGGGCTTAGTCTACCACGCTGGCCTAGTGCGGCTTGGCGGACTACACATCTAAGAAATTCCTGAGAACTTTTTTGACGAGCAAGTTTCACTCACGTGATACGTGATAATTCCGTGTGTATACCCACACATCTTCAAAAAGTCGGAGGTGTGTGTCGGGGGTTTGAACCCGCGACTGCCGAGATTCTTGATCGCGCGCCTAAACCTCAAGGTAACTTGTATTGGTACTAAGAATTTGTTTATTGGCAATGTAACATACCTAATAACACCAGATGCTACCTAGGAATGAATCTGGAGACCCTTTTTACTTGTAACGCTTATAACGCTTATATCGCAAGATCAACGGCATTCCACATCTTTATGCTTACACTAAAGTCTCAATCAGACTCATCCATTCAACTGTCTAGTACCATTCGTTCGGGCACGCCCAAACGTGGTCAAACAAAAGCCAATGACCCATCCATCACTGATACAAGGGAGCGAAAATGGCATTACCACGTGTGAACGCGAATGGCGCCCTCCTTACAACCGATGGGAGAAATTGCAAAATCGATGCGCCAAAAAAGTCACGCTCGCGAAACAGTTTGATGTATTGGACGCAGTGAGACAATGAACTGTTGTTATCAGTGGCGGTACTTCCAAAGAAGTCCAAAAGCGTTACACGTTGTGTAATGTCTAGTTAGGAATTATTTATTGTGGGATCAGGATATTCTCATTTATATGTCATATTGCTTTTGTTAAATAAAGATTTCAAGCTTAAATATTACAGTCTATTATTCGGAATATTGTAAGGGATCACCACCAACCACGAAAGAAAGCAGACCTCGAGTACCTAATGATCTATACAAATAAATAAAATTGGAGTGTCTGTTTGTAATATTGAAATAACCGCTTTTTAATAAATGCATATGGATGTATACACGATACATACACCAAAATAACGTTTTATACCATTTTTGTATGTCTATCTGTTTGTTACGGCTAATCTCTGCAACGGGTGGACCAATTTTATCTTCAATAAAAGTAACCATTTTTACAACATAATTCTTTCTACTCTATCAATTACCAGTGTCTCCCCGCAGCTGTTAAAAAAAGTAGGTGAAAACTTCTTTCTTTCGTCTCCTCTAATTCAGGGAGTTAATAAAGTGGATGAAAACTGTCCCGAAACACGACAGACAGCTCATTTGGCAGGCGACATCGTCGTGCCGGCAATGTTAGCAGCCACTGAACGCCAATACAGTTGGCAAACGCTTCGGGACCTGTTGAATCGTCTGCTACAAGAGGAAGTTAGCGTTTGATGAATTTAAACTAGACTTGATTTGATATACAGTAACATAAACGGTAATGTAGTGAAAGCGTCGAAGTTTAGGCGTGAGGTTGAGAAGGCGGGTTCAAATCCCAGGCATACACCTCTGAAAAACATCGTGATGAATCCTGCACACCTAAATGTTCATGTAGGCCAGCGCGGTGGAATAAGGCCTAAACCCTCTCAGTTGCAGAGGAGGCTCGTGCCCAGTAGTGGGACGTATTATGAGAGTTAAAAGCTTTTGAGACTTTTGAAGGTGAATGCATGATGACGGTTTAGTGATGAAATATCGATCATTCAATACCATATAAGTAGGTAAATAGCCTTTCCAAAAAAAAAGATATCAAGCCAATATTTAATGACCCAAGGGGTTTTAAACCATCACAGTAAATACAATACGATTAATCCCTACCCAACTACAACTACTTTCTATCCCATACAATAAAACAATCAAAACACTAATCCAATAACACCAACAATAAAACAAAACGGATAGAAAATGTCATTGCGCCCGCTTTGCAAAGCGTTGTAACCGCAGAACTCGGTAAACGACGCATAAATAAGTTTGTACGAGATTATTACGCAGATGGCGCCACTAGTGAGCGCAATAGAAGCGGGAGGGTGGTGCGGAGCGAGGGAGGGGGGGAACGTGCGGTCACACGGACACTACGACTTGTTATTAGATATCCTAGATTATTAGATCGGCGATCCAATAATGTACACAGTGGGCAGTTATTGAATTCATTTGTGCACTTGGGGGGTTCATTTCGAGGGTAGTTTGTGTTGTTAATTTTGCATATGAATATTTAGGCTGGTCCGTTAGAATTGTAGGTGGAAAATGGTGCGCACTAGTCCGAGGTTACAGTCCTGGGGCGCGCATATTGTTGTTTGTACAAATTCTTAAGATGCAGTATGAGGTCTGAATATGTACATATGTACTCGGATAAAGAAAATAGCACACTGTTAAGCGGGACTCAAAAATAAACCTAGTAAAAATACTGTATAAATAAGGATTTCCGAATTAAATACTTTTATAGAAGGGCATATGAGAGAAAAACTTTATCATGATCATTGCATTACCCGCAATAAACAACTGAACACAACGAATATACCTAATCTATACAATATCTACGAAAATGACCTATTGGTCACTATCAATAATTCAGTCAATTAGAAATGAGAACTTCACCAAAACTCGACCCTGAGAGCTGAACAAACTTGGACACCTAACTGAAAGGATTAGCGAGTTGCAGTAGCGATGGCCGAGCTAAATCTGCCTTGTGAATGCACACCGCATCTTAATGCAGCTTCAAATGTAAGATTTAATGAAGGAATTGGTAGAATTATATATTATTCGGAATCTATATTAACAATGCTATGGCCTAAAGAAACAAAATATAACATACATACATAAACTCACGCCTGTATTCTCCGAAGGGGTAGGCAGAGGTGCATTTCTGCACCCACATTTCGCCAGGTATGTATCAGTCCCACGTAATAGGGGGCGAGCCTATTGCCGTTTTTCGGGCACAATTCCAGACGCCGTGCTGCTACTGAGAATTTCCTAATGGAAAAACCCAATAACACTTTGACTTTGACTTTGACCCGGGAATCGAACCCAGGTCCTCTAGATCGCTCGGCACATACTTGTACCGCGAGACCACGAGGCAGTAAAATATAACATCATTGTAATAACTTCACTGAGGAATGAATAAATCATACATCCAACAATTGCACACAAAATCCTGAATCCACTAAGTCTTGTGTTATCAGAAACTACGACTAGACTTTTCGTACACACAAACCTTAAAGAACCAAAAAACATAGCTCCAGACTGGGATACAGCTGCTCTTATCACAAGCTACACCACGAAAGCCATGAAAGATGGAAGAATAATACGTTTGGTAAAAAATCAATACACGAATTACAAAATCTCAATCCAACTCACATTCTTACCCAAACCTGCAAAAATAATCACAAAATCTCGCCATACTTAAAAAAATAAAAACACCAAAACAGACGTCTAAAATAACTGCTCACAAATCCCCCTCCACTCACAGTTTTGAACACCCATTCACATAAATACTGAAAACGGGCCGAAATTAACTGAAACAATGGTCCGTATTAGCATAGAAAAAACCTTTCGGGAACGTTCATTTCGGACCTCGTCAGCTGCTAGTTAGTAGTTTGAGAGTTTAATTCGCGGACCTTGACGTTTTCTCAGGGAAATGAGGGGAAGGGAGGAGAAGTGGGAGGAGGGGAATCATAGAGGGGTGTTTCAGACGTGGCACGGTCGGGAAATTCGCCCAAAGTTGGTAGTTGCAACGCTTTGCGGGTTCGCGTCACGCGCATCGACCCCTCAGAAGTTTGACGATGCTCGCCTTACGGCGTCGTTTCAAAATCGCAATTTTGTCCGTTTGCATTTGATTAGAAGCTGATTGCGAATACATGAAATTCGATGGTTGTTTAAAAAATAAATTTACAAAACGGTTTGTTTTTTGTGAATGCATACAAACGTCTAGAAGAAATAATATCTCCCACTTTACCGATGATGACTATGTTTTCTTTTTGTCAGTCATTTCCCAGTATCGATTGCCGGGTCCAGCAAATTGGGATTTTGGGTTTCTCCGTTTCGTCCCGGGGAATCCTAGTGGCATTTGGGTTATTAAAGTACGCTAGGAAAACGGAAATATGCCTACTAATACTTGATTAATAGAAATTATTCACCGAAATTCCGACAAATAGCACTTGAAGGTTACGCTTATAAAATACTCACTTATTACTTTATAGAGTAATACGACTTAACGTTATTGTCGTAAATCACGATTCACTTACCTGAAACAAAAAACAAATCTAGTTAGAGAAAAAGTAGTTTTTGACAACCCCGTGGCGCAGTTGGCCAGACGCCGACTTGCGAAACGAGAGGCCGCAGGTTCGGTCCCCTCACCGAGACAAATGTTTGTGCGATCCACAAATATTTGTTTCGGGTCTGGGTGTTTGTGAGACCGAAGAGTCTCTCGTAGTTTCTGATACCCACGACACAGGATTTGTATTCTAGTGTGGGGTCAGAACTATGTATGCGACTGTTGGGTGTATTATATAAACATAACATTAATAACCAGCCTCGTTCGTCGGATCACACAAAAAATATGTTTTTTTTGTTTTCAATAAAAAATTCTCAGCACCTAGCACTGTTTTCGGGATAAAATTACCATAGAAAATATCATCAAAATCTATTTCTGTTTCCGTTAATCGGCGTGGGCGTCACAAATTAACAAATCCTTAAACAATATCTTACTGACATAATAACAAAGTCTTCCATTAAAGTAAACCCTTTAAGAGTAAGGCCGGCACATTTTATTTATAGTTTCAAATAAATTTCATCGAAATTCCCGCTCATTATGGAGTAACTGAAATTGCCAATTTGAGCGAACAAAGTTTCGCGTCATTATAATGTTTAATTTGATTATTGTTTACGTTATAATGACGCCATATTTATTCTGTCGACGGGGTGGCGTTGTGGGGGTGAGTAATTTGTTATTGTCACCCCCGCTCTTAATACTAAATTACGTGTAATTACATTTCAGGTCGTGATTTATATATACTGAATGACTTGTATTTCGCTGCACATGTATATGCTGTGCGATCTAGAGATGCAGTTTTAATGGGTTTCTTCATTAAGAAATTCTCAGTAGCAGCACGGAGTCTGGAAATGTGCTCAAGAAACAATTGGCTCATCTCCTATTACGTGGGACTGATACATACTTGGCAAAATGTGGAGGTAAAAGATGCACCTGTGCTTACCCCTTCAGGGAATTAAAGCGTTATATATGTATGTATGAATTTATACATACTCTGCCAAGTATTTGAAGGTTTTTCTATGTTTTGCAATACATTATGATAAAGAACTTAATATATATTTTTCATATTATACAGGACCCAAAATCACTAGTCAGAAACTAAATTATATGTATCTTATTATACCGTTGACATAAATTCAATTAATTTATTATTTACACGTAGCATTAAAAAGTGATAATTGGACTATTAAACACAACATAACCACTGATAAACTCTCTTACGGCCTCATTTCTTAAACGTATTACATTACGCGGTCTGTATAGCAAAATCCCCAGACGTAAACAACGCAGGCGTACCTAGCCATTAATGAACGTAGTATTTAAAAATGCCACCTGTCTCGGCGAGCCTACAGAGTGGGTGAAGGTAAGTGATTTCGTACAATAAAGCTCATTACTCAGCCGGGAACAACTGGGGGCGGTGTTTGAGCAAACAGCCGCGCGATTAGGGCCGCCACTGGTTTGTTTATGTGGGACTAATTTTGTTCTCATTTACAGCAGTCGTTGGAAATTATTATGCAGTGTATTTATGGAGGGGTTAAACTGTTATGTTAAAGGGGCTATTTATGAGGTGGCGTGAAAAATTGAAAAAAAAATATAATTTGCAAACAAACATTTTGAATCGTAATTAATTTTAAAAGTGAGTGGGCCGTCTCAAGGTGTTGATTAAGATTGTTTTTTTTTTGTCAAAAAGTTTTGTTTTTTATAAGCTACAAATTCTACCCCCTGGCAAAGAAAAAAAATCACTCCACCTTTCTATTTATGTCTCGTAGGAGCAACGGTACTCATTCGATGAGACTTCATCATGTAGTGAGAGACATCCTGAGATTATAAGTCGTATATCTGTGCCGATCTTGTGTTGCTTGACCGATGGAGGGCGGAGATCGGTCAAGAATCACGAGAACTTAGAAACTCATAAGAATACGCTTATGATTGAAATTGAAATTTGTTACATGATTACGGTACAATGCAATAATGTAACACTATGTTACGAAAATACTTAGTAAATTTTGTATTAACGTTGCTAAGATCTTTATCAACTACGAGTACAACACGTCTTGTCTCCTGAGCGTCTATATACATCTACAATATATATCTACAATAACAAGTATTTTGTTTGTCATTCATTCACTAGTAGCGCCATCTATTGAAGCATCTGTAATTGTAATGATTGTCTTTGTAATGTAATAAACTGACAGTTCTTGGTCAACCTCACCGCGTGTTTCATTATAAAAAGCATGTCAAAAAATGTTTAAATTGATATGGAATAAAATTAAAACTACGTTGAGGAGCGACATCCCTATCATCCGTCTTAGTAGCGCGCTATACGGGTTACAAGGATCAATGGAATTTAACTTGGAAATTATTGTCGCTTTCTCCCCTCACCCAATTCCCCCTCCGTGCTACAAACTACCTGTTCGTTATTAAGCAACTCTATTAGAGTACCTTTTGATTCAACACAACAAGATAATAATGGAGACAGTTTGTGTTTCGTATTAAGTAATATTTATTAGCACGAATTCAATACTTAGAGTGAAAAGATCGACCCGACTGCACCTACTGATGGTACAACGTGCGACCTAAAGGTCCCGGATTGGGTTATGTACTATATGTTTATGGAATGGTTCGTAGTTTAAATTATGTAAACGTATATTTTTATTGTTTTTAATCATTGCCTCTCTAATATTTATGCACATATTTTTTATCTCTGCATCACCCTAAAGTTTACTGTTAGATAATGCCCTAGGCATTAGGTTCGCCGCTTTTTATATAAAGCATAAATAAATAAATCAATATCCTATTAATTGAGTTTTGCATTACAATGTTATGCAGGCCAATATGTTTAAATCAATATGAGTATATTTTGTAAAGCCCCGTGGCGCAGTTGGCTAGATACCAGCATGCGAAACGAGAGGCCACGGGTTCGATCCAAGCACCGAGACAAATGTTTCTGTGATCCACAAATATTTGCTGCAGGTCTGGGTGTTTGTGAGACCGAAAGTTTCTCGTAGTTTCTGATACCCACGACACAGGACTTGTATCCTAGTGTGGGGTCAGAACTATGTATGTGACATTATAACACGCTATTTAATCCAGCAGTCTTTCATAATACCACCACTTAGGCCCCACGACGAAAAATCAAAACCACTTTAAACTCAAACCAGCGATCACCATCCTTTTATCCCGAACGTATTTTTAACCAAACTATTCCACAATACCACGCCTTATAATTTATTCCATACATTACCTCCGCGAGGCGGCGGACTCTCGAGAAAGGAATTAAAATTCTCAAAAAATATAAAAACAGCATAATTTAAGCGGACGCGCGCAAACCGGAACCGCGCTAAAAGCAGTCTTAAACGGCGGGAAATGACGCGAATAATGCGAAAAATACGCTTTTTGTGAACAAGTACGGGCGAAGAGTTGAAACCGTTGGGATGGAGAGGAGTTCTGTACAAAAAAAAGAGGACATGGCGGTCTAACTGCAAATGGAATTGACTTGAGATACTAGCCATGGAGACCAGACATCGCATATGTTATATTTTTGTATATTGACTTTTTCGCGAGACCGGTGTATGCCTTGCTTACTCTAGAGGTTTAATTTCTGGGTCAGGTAAAGTATAATTGGGTTTCACCATTTAAAAAAAAAACTTAGTAGCACGGAGCCTGAAAATACATCTAAAAATCGGGAATAGGCTCGCCCTCTGTTACGTGGATCTAAAAACAATTGGTAAACCGTAAAAGTATCTATCCCGTTGGAGATACAGACGAAGTTTCTGTTTTTAACACCGACGGACCTATACCTGGACGTGACGTGACGTGACGTGAATAGGCATGTCTGGAGGCGGACACGATTTTAGATGAACAGGCTGACATTCCTAGCAATTGTTTACCAAGTCCATTAGATAAACGCCAATCCAATCACCGCGAAAACAATCCGATCACAAATTTAATTCCCCGGCATAATTTCTCTCGTGATGAACATTCAATATCGCTTTCAGAACGGGTGCTAAGAAGGGGGGGGGGGGTTTCCCGCTTCATCATTCACTTAAACGTACCCCGAAAAAAGGGGCCAAGTTTAATGGCTCCATTATGAAGGTGTCGTTGTTTTGGAGGTCGCCTGATGAATTCCGATCGCGGCACGTAGAAGAAGGGGGGTAGGGGGAGGGAGGTACCCTCTTGCGGCCTCATTGGATATGATTTTAACTTTATTGTTGCCTTTCTGACTCGCTTGCTGATTGCTGAATGCGGATTGAATTGTAGTTGGTTATGGTTAAGTTTATGAATGGGTAATGAGATTAAGATTAGGTGAGTAGGTTGTAGTAAAAACCAGTTTGAGATTATAAAGAAGAGACAGTATCTGGCCGGTAGGTGGCGCTGGAGATTATTCATTATCCTCCAAGACGATTCCAATACAAACTGTATAAAACTATGGGCTTTGTGACCCACGTAACTCGTTAACTATTTCAGCGGCATATAGGCTAAGTGAACAAACATCACAGTTCACTTCGTAAAGTCAGTGATGTGTGCCTGATATTTTTATCCGCGATGACTTAGATTTTTCTGAATTGCGCGCCCAAATCCTTAAGATATCACAACTAAAGTACCTGCTATACTAATAACACTACAGTAATCTTTCACGTGACAGTGCGATTACATTGCCGTGTAAGTACGAAGGTATTTTTAACTGCTCCGACCGTTCGGAGCAATGGACGCTATGAATATTACTATTCAAAACCCCGCTCGGAACGGTAAGCGACGTGTACTGATTTATTGGCCAGAGATGGCCGCGTCGCTGCGGCCCGCCGATAAATTCGAAATGCTTCGCGGCTGTGTGTGCATTTTAACGTATTATCCCACGGGTGGGTGGGAAAAATTGAATGTTTGTTTCGTGCAGTGGCGGATTAAGACATTTGCCGCCTGTAGGCTATTCAAATTTTGCCGCCCCTTCCGACCTCTGCATTTCGATAGCCTACACAGACAAACGAAGGTGAAAAAAAGATTTAAGAATTAAAAGACTAAAAATATATTTTTTTAATGATAGAGGAGACAAACGGTCTAGTGCGCCACCTGGTGTCAAGTGGTCAACACCGCCCATGAACACCCACAATACCAGAGGAATTATCGGTGCGTTGCCGGCCTTTGAGGCAAATATAGGCTTTTTTCTTTAAGGTCCCTAAGTCGTATCCATTACGAAATACCGCCGAGGAAAGCTGATTCCACAAAGGTGTTGTACGAGGAAGGAAACACCGTTTGAACCGCACTGTTGAGGAACGCTATTCAGCCAGATGGTAGGGATGGAACTTCAATTTCTGGCGTGTGGTGCGGTAGTGAATTCAGCAGCAGCTGTCCGCTTAGTGAGTTGAATACCTAACCAAAATCCAACGCCAGCATACCGTCTAAAACATCTCGGTGACCATCACGCGCATTTGGGGCGGTTTTACGGCATCTCAGGGCGAGAAGCGCTTTAAATGGTCCCTTGCCGCCCAGCGCACCGTCCAATTATGGACACCTCAAAATTGGGAGGACTCGAGATGCCCTCCACTCACCCTATTTTGGACGCTCACTTATTGTGAACGTCCGCGACAGTCCACGACAGGCCACGCTCTCTACTGCACATCTCGGGGTTGCTTTTAGTCATGGCGCACTGCTCCCACAGTACCTATGCCCAGCCACCCTTGGGCCCCTGTTAGTCACCTATTACGACAGGCTGAGGATGCCCTGGCGGAATTCTTAGGCCCCCAATCCTCAGGGTGGAAATGCCGGATCAGCCGTATTCGGTTACCCGGCGCCTTCTTCTCTGCTGGCGGCGGCGGGCGGGATCGTTCTGCTCACGAATCCGCCCCGCGCTCTCCTTTTGCGTCATTACAATCTCGTAGAAGGAGAGCATCGCCTGCAATGACCTCCGATTCTCGACCATGGCAGGAATCACAGCCGAGAGCGCGAGGTCCGCTGCGACGGCTGCGCGGAGTGCGCTTCGGTCTTCATCCCAGGCCGGAAAATCCGACAAAGTGTGCTGGGCTGTGTCCTCCAGGCAGTTGTCACAGTGGTGAGACACGGCGGACTCTTCTCTTCTGGCCACCCGCCACAGGAACCAGCCGAAACAATTATGTCCCGACAGAACCTGTGACAGGCGGAACGTCATCACACCACTGACTAAGGACAGGACGCACTGCTGCGACGGACCAGCTCAGAGATTTTCCAGCCTGGAATGCCACTCCTCTACCTCTCTTGGGGCCGGTCGATCCCCTAGACGAGACGCCTCCTCTCGCCTGTGGTAGACTGACGAGAGGGCCCCGGCGTCAGGATCCCAAGGAAGGAAAGCGGCCAAAACGCAGGCCGCCTCATGGGAAATCGTGCAATAGCCCCTGATCATCCGCTGCGCAATTACCCGCTACGGTTGCCGCAGAAGGGCCACGCAACGTCTGCCCAGGGACTCGGCCCAAACGGGGCAACCGTATAGGGCCATTGATCGCACGACTCCCGCGAACAATCTTCGGCAGGGGATGCCGGGACCTTCGAGATTGGGCAGCAGAGCAGATAACGCACTAGCTGCCCTAATCAATTTCTGCTTTAATTTGCCGAAGTGGGCGCAAACATTCCATCCGCTATCCAACACGACACCAAGATATTACGTCGTGGAGCCGATGTAGATATCCACGCCTCTATCGTCAGATAGGCCTCTGCAGGTGGCTGGTTCCGAGGTCCGTGAAGCAGATGGCCTTGGATTTCTGAAAGGCCACCGCGTGGCCTAGTCGCCGAATTCTACTCACCACGTGGCTAGTGCCTAGCGCGGCGAGGTTGACGGCCTCTGGAAAGGTCCCAGCACACGCTGTCACCAACGTGTCAGCATTACAAAATATGCCGACGCCCCGGAGATTGGCACCACGGAGCACCCAATCATACTCGATGTTCCACAGAAGGGATCCTAGGACCGACCCCTGTGGGCGTTGACGATGTCGAGTGACACCATGCATTTGCCCTGGGCTCCTGTCTCCTTCGCGTGTTACTTCACCCGCAGAATTACCTTGGCCTTTTCGAAACTCAGGTTCTCGACGACTTGAATCCACACACGTCCTGGGATGCTGTCGAGCCCCGGGGCGGTGTTCTTTCTCCGCAGCCGCAGTACTGCTGCCTGAAGCTCCTCAGGCGTAACGCCTGGAATTGGAACCTCCGAGGTCTCCCCTTTTTTTTTTTTTTTTTTTTTTTTTTTTTTTTCCTGCGGGGAAAATCCATTTACGGACCATCCCACCCCCGTAGGGGCGAGGGTGTGTCGGACTCACCGGCGCCTTCCGACCCAGCATAGATGTTACCGCCCGTGTTTGCGGGCGGCCGCTGGGCCGGGTCCCTACCAAAATAATTGCGCCGTAATACCGACTAAAAACCCCGCGACGGCCACCATCGGCGCATTCAGCGAGACGGCCCCGGAATACCCTGAAGCCAGAGCTATGGATTGATCCGGGACCGCCTCTGCGCGGTGCCAAAAGGCACACCGACCTGACGCGTGTGGCGTCTTCATCTCGGGGGCCGCCAAGGTAGGGACGGCGGCCCCGTGTGGCCTCTGGGCGCCGGGCTACGTGTTGACCCGGCGCCTCCTACGTCGCCTGTTGCGACGAGCGGGATCGGTCTGCTCCCGATCCCGCTCCGCGCTCTCCTTCTGCGAAATGACACGTTCGCAGAAGGAGAGCATAGCTTTCCACGACCTCCGGCTGCCGACCATGGCGGCGACCACAGTCGGCAGCGAGAGGTCTCTCCCCACGACCGCTACGAGAGCGTCCGAGGTCTCCCCTGCCGATCACTTAAATGATCCCACCAACGATCCATCCCTCACCGACCACGGACGTGGTGGCATCGGTGGAGGACTAAAATCCGGGGTGGCCGGAAAGAGAGCAACAACGACTTCACTCAGGAGCTCCGGTCGGAGACTTTGGGTGAGAGCGGGGCGCCGGTGGACGCAATTTACTGAATGCCAACTGGTATGGCCGCCCCCAAGGATAACGATCCAAAGTCCCGGACTAAATTCTGCCCGTCCCAGTCTGCCGCTTCATCCAACAAATAGCCGATTTCCGAAACAAGCTTATTCCAGCCCTCATTGACTTATTCCTGAGAGGAATTTGCGCGACCAGTATATAAGACATCCTCGGTACTATGACCCGCATAACTATAGATGTTATTATTAAGTAACAGGTCATTGAGATGCAGAAGGAACAGAGCCGGGGATAGCACAAAACCTTAAGGTACACCAGCACAGGCATCAAGTCCGAGCTTGAACTCCGAGTTCTTCAGATTGTAGTGTATCACTGCATGTGGTTAAAGTTCTTGGTCGTACAATACTGCTTCTCCTTCCACTTTTAAGAAAACTGTCAATTTTCATCGTTTTACTGATTGGTCTTCTTTTTTCATGTTGGCGTTTTTCTATACACAGCTCCACTGAGTCGCTGAGCCAAGGAAACACTACAATATACCTAGCAATAATACGAGAATTCTTTAAGATTATTTTTACATGTTAACTTTTATACGATTGACAATATACTGTGAGAGAATACCAATACCTAATTAAACCAAGCACATCTCACCTATAACCTTGTGCATATGTAGTTACAAACCTACCTTTGTTGACACCGTCTATTGTAACTACATTTTAGTATCGTAATAATTCGTTTGACTTTTAAGTAGTCTAATATTTTTCATTTTATTTTACTTAGGAGAACTCTAAAAAATGTTTTGATCATTGTTTATTATTCAAAGGTATGTATTGAGTTAGATTTGAAGTGGATAGGTTAGGTAAACACATATGTATCCCCTGCCTGTCGTAAAAGACGACTCAAAGGGGCCCTTGGGGTCGCTGGGCGCGCTGCGGGGAGATGACCACCGGGGGGTTTTGGTTGGTATGCCGGTTTAGGGATATTGTTAGGGACCCAGCCCGGCACTAACACCTGCGCGGACATGACGTCGCCGCGCGCCGGGCTGGAAGAGTGGTGACCCCGACATACGCTTCCCGCCCCCCCTTCCCCGGGGCTGGCGGGAAGTAGAGCCATAAACAGCTTTCCCCTCGAGAACAAAAAAAAAAAAAGGGAAACACATTTGTAGATCGTAACTACATAATAATGAAGAGAAAAAGTAAGTTCATTATTAAGTTATAAAAGAATACAAAATATTTTTTTTTACTTTTTAGTGCATATTAATTTGTTTTGGAATAGTTTTTTTTTTAAGGCGGTTTTTATTTCTGTAGGACAAAAAAAAATTGGGGCAAATTTGCCGCCCCCTAAAATCTGCCGCCCTAGGCTCCAGCCTACTCAGCCTGCTGGTAAATCCGCCACTGGTTTCGTGGCAAAATTGTTTATGGCAGATCGTAGCACACCAACTTTTGTGTAGAATTCATAGGCCAATGCTTTGGGAATCTTTTCCATTCGATTTATTTATTTATTTACACTTTATTGTACACCACAAAAATTTACAAAACATGATTAAAAATAATAAATTTAAAAAAAAATAGTGCAACAAATGGCGGTCTTATCGCTGAATGCGATTTCTTCCAGACAACCGTAGGATGGACTGGAATGTAACAGAAAATAAAGCGGGTGGGTGCGTAATGAAAATATATAAAATAATATATGTGACGTACAATTTTAATTTGAATAAACTACACACGAACTACATACTAATAACATAAAAATACAAATACATAATTTAGGTTAACTTTAGATTTAACTAAAAATCATATGTCTGGGAGCATAGATAAAGGAACAATCTGCTTGTTATATTAAAATATATAATATAAATCATATGGAATTGACATAAAAAATCGCACAATCACGCGATAATTTTTATTAATTTAATAATAATTCTATCATAGATTCCGCTTAAAGAGTGTAACTTGTCTAGGGGCACATACAACTTCACCAAATTACAACAAGGTTTCCAAGATAAGCAAAACCCGAGCTACGAGAAAAGTCCCATCTGGTAACTCAATCCACAATGTACAATTAAATTGCTCCATCTAAATCACTAAAATGTTGTTTATAAAAGATTTTATTTGCACACCTACTATGCATCATCTCTGCACCACCCAAGGTTCGACTGGCAGAGAATGCCTTAGGCATTAAGTCCACCTTTACAATTATGTCTTTAATTGTATAAAGTGTAAATAAATAAATCACTAAAACGTTCTACAATTATACGGACAAGCTTTAATTCCCTAACATCCTATGGGAATTGTACAAGGGAAGCCTACAACATAGCAGACATATAGAATTTTTAAGTATCGTTCTTGTATTGCACTGTCCACCATACGTACTAATAATAAAAACAAGTAACTAACGTACTAATAATAAAGTCGTGATGGCCTCGAGGTTTAGGCACGCGGTCGAGAATCTCGACAGTCGCGGGTTCAAACCCCAGGCACACACCACTGACTTTTCGAAGTTATGTGTGTATTCACAATGAATTATCACTTACTTTAACGGTGAAGGACAACATCGTGATGAAACCTGCACATCTAAAAGTTCTTAGGAATTTCTTAGGTGTGTAGTCCGCCAACTCGCACTAGGCCAGCGAGGTGGACTAAGGCCTAAACCCTCTCAGTACGTGGAGGAGGCTCGTGCCCAGCAGTGGGACGTATATGGGCTGATGATGAATAAAAACAGACGATTATTCTGTCTGAGATGTCATAACATATTTTTGAATCTCGAAACATTACCGAATTAAGATTTGATCAATCTTCGTTTCGCAATATCAAAGAGCAAATGATCTGTAAACAAGGAACATCGAATAGAAGTTTTTTTTCATTCATTCATTTCCCAAATAAAGCCAAACAATGATTAAAAGATATCAAAGAACGAACGATAATGAAACCTAACAGTGAAGCTAAGCGAGTCTCTCTGTGATGCTATGCAGTTTTTTACATCATCATTATCAGCCCATATAAGTCCCACTGCTTGGCACGGGCCTCCTCTACAACAGAGAGGGTTTAGGCCTTTGTCCACCACGCTGGCCTAGTGCGGGTTGGCGGACTACACACCTAAGAAATTCCTAAGAAGTTTTAGGTATGCAGGTTTCATCACGATGTTTTCCTTTGCCGTTAAAGTACGTGATAATTCGTTGTGAATCCACACCTAACTCCGTTAAGTCAGAGGTGTCTGCCTGGGGTTTGAACCTGCGACCGTCGAGATTCTCGACCGCGGGCCTAAACCTCGAGGCCATCACGACTTCGTACATAACGGAAAATTTTAAATCCATAAACCGTAAACAACTAAGTTAATGTACTACAGTAGTTCCTAATCCATTCTAAGTTATTTATTAAATGTAAAGGCCTGCTCGGCCCAAAACACCTGGAGCCTAAACAAATATTTATAGATCACATAAACATTTGTCTGGGCGCCGAACCTAACTTATGGTTCGTAAGTAAACATAAAGGCGGTCTTAAGATTAACCAACCCAAATAATATTAACGTAACATAAAAATGTTTAAATATTTACTCAATCATGGAAAACTACTTGAACAAATTTTAATTAAATTCGTCAACTAATTATTGTTTAATCAGATAAATGATATTCCTCAATGATTGTCAAAACTTTCATATTTATAATCGTTCTTTTTCATGTCTTTGAATTCTGAAGAAATCGCGGGAACTAACTGGTTATTTACAACAAATAGGTGTTTGATAATGTACCGCAATTTATTCAGGAATCATCATGTCAACCGAAAAGCAAAAGTAAAACAATACTATTATGCAACAATAAATTTCAGCGATAACGTATCCGAACGCAAGCTGACAAATACAACAATATCAGATAGCGCGATATCAGTAACACTTCGACATCCACGCGGAGTGCACACGGTTCGAAACTCCAATAATACACGAGGAAAATAATAAAACATGTTGAAAGTACAATAACGTGCAGTGACAATGTGAAAAGTGATCAGAAACAATACTGCGGAAATGAATTAAACAGACTCAAAGTTTTGAAGAAATTAAAATTGTTTTCGATGTGACAACTCAGTTTTTGCAACGACCTTATTGACCAACCCAAGAAAACACACAAAATAAAGAAGTGATTATTTTAAAACTTGAAAACTCTGCAACAGCTATAAACTAACAAATTAATTGATCTGAACATAACCATCAACATGATGGATCAAATAGACTTCACGGATAAAGTAGCCATTGTAACAGGAGCAAGTTCCGGTATAGGAGCTGAAACGGCAGTCGCACTTGCATCGTATGGCGCGAAACTGACTTTAGTCGGCAGGAACGAGACGCGACTGCTACACACGGCGCAGACATGCGTAGCTAAAAACCGACTAGTACCTCTTTGGCTGGCACTTGACCTAACTCATCCGGGCAGCTGTGAGACAGTCATCAACAAGACAGTAGAAATGTACGGCCGGATAGACGTACTAATCAACTGTGCGGGCAAAATTCTCCTCTCATCGCTCTACGATAGCTCCATGGACGCATTCGATGAGATTATGAACATAAATTTCCGCGTCCCATACTTTCTATCGCAATTAGCGTTGCCGCATTTGATAAAAACGAAAGGGAACATAATAAACATAGGGTCATCGATGTCGAAACGCTTCAAGCCGGGGTTGCTTCCGTACATAATATCGAAATCGGCTCTAGAGACAATGGCAAAGCACGCAGCGCCAGAATTGGTGACGGAGGGAGTAAGGATAAACACAATAAGCCCTGGGACGACCAAGACGAACATCCTAGCGAATTTCAACTCGAAGAATACGTACCAGCAGCTCACAAACGAGGATTTATCTCAAGAGATGCCTAATGGACAGATCTTACAGCCTAAAGAGGTGGCGTTGTTAATTTGCATGACTGCTAGTGATATGTTTTCAAGTGTGAACGGATCGGAACTGTTATTAGATGGAGGAGCTAGTATGGCGTAGTTTTAATAGTTTTGATGAATGACTTTTTGATATTTTTTAAATAAATTGTGAGTTATGATTTCTGTAATTTAATTAAATAATTTATCCTTAAAGAAAGATAGGTAATTAAATCATTAGATGGTAAGTGCATAGTTATGCCAGTCTGCTGAGATGCAAAAATAGTATTTTGGAAGGGGAACGCGTGAAAGATGAATTATTATTTAATTCTTTATGGTACATCAAAGATACGAACTCAAAAACCTTCTGGCACGATCCGGATAGTGGAGACCACAAAGCTTCGATTGTAAGACGCCTTTTTTCTAAAGGTGGAGACTATAGTACTCGTATATAAGGTTGGACAACTCGTAGTTTAAAAAGATAAGTGACTTAAATTAAGATTTTAAAAAACTGACACCTTAATAATAATAATACACCATAGAGCCCGCCATCTGCGGGTCAAAGTTTCTATTTTTATATTTTTAAAAGTTTTTATATAAAACTTTATATTGAACAATGTTAAAAATAAGTTAAAGTAAATAACTGCCTCGTGGTCTCGCGGCACATGTATGTGCCGTGCGATCTAGAGGTCCTGGGTTCGATTCCCGGGTCGGGCAAAGTGTTATTGGGTTTTTCCATTAGGAAATTCTCAGTAGCAGCACGGAGTCTGGAATTGTGCCCGAAAGACGGCAATAGGCTCGCCCCCTATTACGTGGGACTGATACATACCTGGCGAAATGTGGGTGCCTACCCCTTCGAGGAATACAGACGTGAGGTTATGAATGTATGTATGTAAAATAAATAAAGAGAAATAATACACCCAACATATTTAGTTCTGAACCAACACTAAGATACAAGTCTTGTGCCGTGGGTTTTGTTGTTTGTGGGTTACACAAACATTTGTTTCGGTGCGGTGATCGATAGGCTGATTTTAATTTTGAAATAATACTTTTTTGTCCTAAGTTGAATTTACATGCTAACTTATCTTTTATAATTTGAAAGCCCCGTGGTGCAGTTGGTTAGACACCAGCTTGCGAAAAGAGAGGCCGCGGGTTCGATCCCCGCACCGAGACAAATGTTTGTGTGATCCACAAATATTTGTTTCGGGTCTGGGTGTTTGTGAGAGCGAAAAGTCTCTCGTAGTTTCTGATACCCACGACACAAGACTCGTATCTTAATGTGGGGTCAGAACTATGTATGTGTTGGGTGTATTTATTTATTTAATAGTGGCATATTCCTTTTTAACCTATGAACTCTTTAGGCCATTCGCTATGACGATATCTATCTTACATCACATACATACATCAGCAGCCCATATACGTACTACTGCTGGGCACGGGCCTCCTCTACAACTAAGAGGGTTTAGGCCTTAGTCCACCACGCTGGCCTAGTGCGGGTTGGCGGACTACACACCCAAGAAATTCCTAAGAACTTTTTTAGGTGTGCAGGTTTTATCACGATG
The DNA here is from genome assembly GCA_907164795.1 of Hemaris fuciformis. Classification (NCBI taxonomy): domain Eukaryota; kingdom Metazoa; phylum Arthropoda; class Insecta; order Lepidoptera; family Sphingidae; genus Hemaris; species Hemaris fuciformis. The sequence continues at coordinate 7,780,861 of OU015457.1, read as the reverse complement.
TTTTCCTTCACCGTTAAAGTACGTTATAATTCAATGTGAATACACACATAACTTCGAAAAGTCAGAGGTGTGTGCCTGGGGTTTGAACCCGCGACCGTCGAGAGTCTCGACCGCGTGCCTAAACCTCGAGGCCATCACGACTTATATATCATAGACTAACAAAAAAGGGGTGTTACTGTGGAATAAAGTTAATTATTGCACTGAATTTACTCTCTTATCATCTTGGTTACAATGCCCTGTAGATGCTCAAGTTATAACATAACTATATAATATTATTTACTCGTGTCACAGCCGTCCGCGGTGTGATAAGGAACGCTGATTGTTCACACTTATCTCTTATCAGTTTTGTTTGCTTAACGTCAGATAAAACAACTCGCTATTTGATATTACACACTATATTTTATCATTTACTTTTTAAGACTACCTCATTTGTCGCGATGGATATAATGACATGTGTTTTTTAGGAGGTGCCAGATTATATTATATTTTCATGCCAGGTTTTTGGTGGTTTGTATGCGGTTGTTAATATTCAACAGACGAGAAACGATATATTATGACGGCCTGTGAAGGAGCTACTGAAAGCGGTACGATTCATTTATCTTATAACCTTGTTAAGCTTAGCGTAAATATGCACAGTATACGGTCGAGATTTTATTTGTTGAGGCTAGATTGCCTTTTCTCGTTATTTAAAATGGCACTGAACAGGGCAGCACGCAGGCGATACTGTATGTGGTGAATTTAGGTCATATTATTTTGTTACTCAATATCCTAGGCTCTAGCTCTGAATAAGAGGCAGCCCCTTATCAATACTATATGAAAAAAACGTGTGCAATTCACACGTGGTAGAAGTGAAACCTTCAAAAATGTTGGCTTAAATAAATTTTATGGCTGCGTTCTTTACAATATTATATATTGTCGCAAGTATATTAACGGTAAAACCTTTACTAAAATGTGTCTGTCTCTTTTTCGTTTCATCGACTTTCAAATCATACCGATGCTAAAGAAGTTTTCACTTCAAAAAACAGTATACAAAAAACATTAAAGAATTTTCAAAGGGCATCCGTGACCACAACACCGTTTGCTCATTTTCCAACCATTTGAAAGCCAGTTCTACTATTAAATGAATACACGCAATGACTGCCTCGTGGTCTCGCGGTACAAGTATGTGCCGTGCGATCTAAAGGGTCCTGGGTTCGATTCCCGGGTTGGGCAAAGTGTTATTGGGTTTTCCATTGGGAAATTCTCGGTAACAGCACGGAGTCTGGAAATGTGCCCGAAAAACGGCAATAGGCTCGCCCCCTATTACGTGGAACTGATACATACTTGGCGAAATGTGGGTGCAGAAATGCACCTCTGCCTAGCCCTTCGGGGAATACAGGCGTGAGTTTATGTACGTATGTATGTATGTATGTGAATACACGCAATCCTAGCTCCCTATCACCATAATTCACAAACCTTCGCGACACGACGACACGTGACGTGCCAAAAACGACTCTCACTTACCTGAAACAACAAGATAAAAAGCTTCAGCGTACATATTAATGGAACAATCGCGACGTTGTAATATTTTATGACGAGATTTTCTGTCACGTCATTCCACAATCACTGGGTGTCGCGACAACAGGCGTGAAACGTACAAAATTAATGGATGAAAATACAAGGTGCTGTTAGTCAGGTACTTAAAGAGTTTCATCAAGAATTAGGCACGCGGTCGAGACATAATCTGGATGGTCGCGGAATCAACCCCCAGGCTCACATCTCTGAATTTTTGACGTCATTCGTTATGATAATTAATTATAACGCACTTCATCGTTGATGGAAAACATCGTGAGGAAACCTGTAAAAGTTCTTCTGCCGTAGTAAGTTTTCTTTTATTGACGATTTTAACAAAGACATTTTGACTTGGATGTCTTGACTCCTTTTCTCTAGGACCACAAATCACACAACATTAAACGAAAAAAAAGTTTTATAATTAAACTATTTATTATTCTTAATTATATTATGCGACGTCTTCTCGTTAAAAAAAAATACCTTAATGCCTTAACGCGAAAGTCTTCGATAGTTATGTGTTGCCAGTGATGACATAGGGCACCGAGACTTGACTGTCACTATGGGCTTCATCAGGAGGCTCAAAGCCACTTAACGAGCTATGGAGAGGGCTATGCTTGGGGTTGGCAAGTCATTGGGAGAGGTCTATGTTCAGCAGTACTAGTCAGTTCATATACGAAAACCTTGTATATGTTCAAAATAATCTTGATAGATTTAATAAACTTTATAATTTACACAATAAAAATACTAGGAACAAATTTAATCTCGTTCAACACGTAACTCGTCTCCGGAAAATTAATAACTCTTTTATGGGGCAATGTGTACGCTTCTATAACAAACTCCCAAAGGGTATTAGGGAGCTCCCTTGAAAAAGTTTAAAGAATCAATTAAAGATAAACTATATAAAAAAGCTTAGGTACTATAAAATTTCAGATTATATTGGAGACAATAAGCCCTGGGAGTAAGTAAATTGATCAGAAGTTTCGTTGCTACAATTTGTATCGTTATGACACACCTACATAAGATTAAATTTATATAATGACATTTAAAAAATGTAATTATAATAATTATATAATTTATTATTTTAAAAAAATTACATTTCGTGTTGCTGAGGGAGTTTCTTGCCGTTTCTTCTCCACAGCGATAACACGTTTCGAAGCGGCAATAGTTTTAAAAAATAGTTTAATATTGACGATTCAAAAAAACTTGTGAAAGTCTATTTGAATAAAGATGATTTTGACTTTGACTTTGACTTTGAGTAGACTTCCTATGGCTGATGGATGAATTATTCTTAAAAAAAAAACAATTATATTTATAAAAAATAATAGCTAAGCTAGTCACCAGTTGCGAACGCTGTTTATAAGCCTACTGCTATTTATAATGAATTAGAACGGGTGGAAATAATTAGATGCCGTTACGGTCGTCACACTCATCACTTGTGACGTGACGATGTAATTAAATCAACTGCACGTTTAAAATTTACGCTGTACAACTCACGAGCGGTAGCGGGAGCGATTTGAGATTTTTGGCGATTTCCCATGAATAACACTAAGCAGGGAGTGGTGGCAAGGTTTATGGACATATTTCTCGTGTGTGTTAACTGCTAACAATGAATAGCCTTTGTCAAAAGGACTGACACAGTTGATATTTCTCTTTAATTCTGCTATTTTTCCTCATTAAATTCATTGTGGGACGAGGGACAAGCTACCTATAGAGACTTGCTAAACTTCACCGATCAGTCCCATTAGGTACTGAGCATACAAACATCTAGTCTGGTGACAGTCCTGGTGAATACTCTTTTCAGGCAACACCAGCCGCCACCGCCCGTGACACACGGCCACCGCAGTTAAACAGCAAACATTCCGCTCCAGTTAAATTGGCACAGTCGAAATATCGGCTAGAGCTAAATAAATCGCGCATGCGCATTGTCTCCGCCGGAGTCGCCAGCCGCAGCCCGTATGCCGGCCGACGACTGAGCAACGATTTACTATTGATCGCGAGCGTTTGTCACCCGACGTGTTTAAATTAGCCACATTGTGCGGTCTAATTACAGTTGTTCACGTCGCGGACGAGTCAATTACCGGCTCGTTGGTAACGCGAGGTGTAATGGCGCGTGCGATCAAGTCCGGATTGCTGTCGGTTTTCGTTGAGAAAGGGTTAGTAGCAGCATGTAGTCAGATTCATCATCATCAGCCCAAATACGTCCCACTGCTGGGCACGGGCCTCCTCTACAACTGAGAGGGTTAAGACCTTAATCCACCACGCTGGCCTAGTGCGGGTTGGCGGACTACACACCTAACAAAATTCCTTAGAACTTTTTAGGTGTGCAGGTTTTATCACGATGTTTAGGAGCACGGAGTATTGAACGGGAGTAGGCTCGCTGTGGGTGACATGAGACATACATATTACATACATACATAAACTCACGCCTGTCTCCCGTTAGGGTAGGTAGAGAATATAGAGCACCAAATGCCGCGGGTCAAACACATTTCTTTCGCTCCCTCAACTGGCATTATTCTCTTCGTGCATGCACGTGGGAGATAAGACTTGAGAATTAAAGTGTAACCTTCGAAAATTCAATGAAAAAATATACCTACTATTGTCTTAAGCAGGTTACGATTGATAAAATAAATAAATAAATACACCCACCAGTCACACACATAGTTCTGATCCCACACTAAGATACAAGTCTTGTGTCGTGGGTATCAGAAACTACGAGAGACTTTTCGCTCTGACATACACCCAGACCCGAAACAAATATTTGTGGATCACACAAACATTTGTCTCGGTGCGGGGATCGAACCCGCGGCCTCTCGTTTCGCAAGCTGGTGTCTAGCCAACTGCGACACGGGGCTGTCAATATATGATAGGATATGTCAATTACAATGACATGCGAAGATGTTAATGTCCAAGGTTCACAAGCTCGAAAAACTATTAAATATTTAATTCGAAAGTCAGATGCCGACGGACTGTTTATTTACAAATCTTTTTGTCAGTATTTTCTAATTTATTAGCGATGGTTATTGGATTCCGCTCGGGTTTATAGTTGAATCTTTCAATTATTTGTTGTAGGAACCTACTTCTTGACATTAACACATTCACAATTTTATTTTTCAAAAGAACAGAAAAAAAAATACAATACCCACTTAATTAATCTTTCAATGTATTTAAGAAATGTCTGCACAATTCCAATATGACGCATGTAAACGATATAATATTAACAATGAAATTAAGCAGAACGTATGTTATCTTTATTTTGCTAAACATACAATACATCAAAGCCAAATAATTATCATGAACCAACAAATTGAACTAAAAATCTTTGCACCACGAAATAACTTGCTAATCTAAATCAACATTGCAGACGAGCCATGCGGCGATGACGTAACACATATAGGTGACGAAACACGAATCACTCATCCCAAAAATACAGTGCACAAAAGAAGACAATTCGAAATGTACACTGCGCAGTCGCAACGTTGTTAGATAAATGACTATCACAAATCACGAACGCGCGACAACGGTAGTGCAATAAAATTAACAACGTCAAAATGGCCACCGTACAAATTATTGTGACTGGCCGGCGCTAAATAACTTTGCAGGGAGTACCTACTCCGACTATATATCATGTCTCCTCGCCTCGATACATTGACGTCGCGAAGCTCGGTAAGCTCCAGGAAAGCTCGTTTGTACGCTCGGTTAAAAGTTTTCATGTACTTCGAAAGAGGTGACGGGAAGTTGGGGTTTTAATGTCATAAATTAATAGGCGATATCAAAAGCAATTCTGTTGAAAAGAATTCGACTGCGGCATCGAGACTTCTTCGGTTTGGTTACCGATTAGGGAAAAGTGGTAATTTAGTGACAGCACCTAGTCTGAAACTGACTCGGTAAACTGCCAAAGGTGGTATAGGCGTGAGTTATGTAATATTAGATATTTTATGTAAACAAAAATCTATAAAAAGACCTGCCTTTAATTCAGTTACTACCAGGATGTACTCCATCGCTATCACTGTCTATATTCGATACCAAAAATAAATCACACTAAATACAAATAACAATTATATTATTAATCTACCGATATCAATTTAATTCTCTAGTGGGTGTGGTAGATACGGAAAAAAAACAGATAGATATGTCATTTAGATTACGCCAATGTGAATGAGCCGACTCATTCGTACTGCAGGGAAAATAGGTTTCACTACCTTAAACGGTGAAGGAAAACATCGTGAGGAAACCTGCACACCTAAAACTTTTAAGGAATATCTCAGGTGTGTTGTCTACCGACACTAAGCCAGCGTGGTGAACTAAAGCCTAATACCTCTCTGTTTTAGAAGAGTGCCCGTGCCCAGCAATAGGACGTACCTATATGGGCTGATGTTGATGGTGACTTTAAAAATGGTTGGAAAAATAATATAATGTACTCGTAATCAAAAGTATAAGTAATGAATGATACTCGTAATTACATTTTAACGCAAATACACTAATGCTTGTATCCCAATAAGAACAGGTAGAGATTGATTAAAATATCCGAGTACAACAACAGTGTTTTAAGTTCTAAAGATTAAGGGGCAAACCTATTGCAGCTAAAAAGCAGTCGCTATAAATTTCTAGATCTTTATGATCGCCACAAAAAGATTCGACAAACCGTAAAGCACGCGGCTATCAATGTAAAAGCTCAGCGCTCTTAACTTGTTAATCGTCTTTATGACAGCACATAAAAAAAAACCATTAAAGGATCAAGACTATGAAATAAACATTGAACGATAAAAAATCCACTTTACTTTAGCTACACTTGCAATTTCAACACGATTAAAAAATCTATCAATGGCAATATTTGATATCGAATCGCATTCGTTATCGCAGATGGCGCGAAACGTGGATCAAAATGAATTCAATTTCCTGTACGGCGCGTCATTTCAGCGCGGCGGTCGATGCGCGAATGACGTTCTCGCGCGCCGGAAATGTGAAGTTTTATACAACTACCCACGCGCGCTCACAATTTTTATCGATAAATAGTTTATATGAAGAATGTGTGCATGTTATTCTAGTAGTAGTTTTTTTTTATCATACTTCACTGTGACAAGTGTAAAAATTTATAACGATCTCTAGTCAATTCTTAGTCAGCCTGATGATTTCCGAATATATCGCCTCAGTTAACGACATATTCCCCTTTATAATGTTGACGGTTCCCTATACTCGATAAGAGGAGATCGAAGCTTAGAAATGTTAGTGTCGATCGTCCCAGAATGAAGTAGATCTTTATATTTTGACTGGTAGAAAATCGGTAAGAGAAACTGGTGAGGTTTATGTATGACTGATGATGATGAATGAACATTTTGATCACTAATAGGACTAATCTCTCAGAAATATGACTATTACGACCTTCCGAAATGGCCGAATTCCAGCAAATGCGTTAGACACATAATCACATAAATTGCATATACAAATACTGAATCACAAGTTATTTAAATGGGACGCAAAATTACACTCCGTATACGATTTGTAATAGCTTTTATTACCTGTGTATAAGGTTCAAATTGGACCAGATTTTCATTCTTAATACGGACGAGAGTATTTGGCAACATGTTATTGAATTATAAATAGAAATCGAGTGGATAAATTACACGGCATTATGTCAAACCACAACACTCGCCAACGTGTTAACATCGCTTACGGACTTTTAGGAATCACGTGGTTTACTAAACGTGATTCAATATTTGAATCGACGTAACAGTAAACAATTCAATGTTTTTTGTTTCATAAATACATACATAAACTCACGCCTGTATTCCCCGAAGGGGTAGGCAGAGGTGCATTTCTGCTACCACATTTCGCCAGGTATGCATCAGTCCCACGTAATAGGGGGCGAGCCTATTGCCGTTTTACGGGCACATTTCCAGACTCCGTGCTGTTACTGAGAATTCCTAATGGAAAAACCCAATAATACTTTGCCCGACCCGGGAATCGAACCCAGGACCTCTAGATCGCACGGCACATACTTGTGTCGCGAGACCACGAGGCAGTTTTTTGTTTCAAGTTTTTAAATTGAACTTTCATCGTCAACATCGTAATCAGCAGCCTTTCTTACGTCCACTGCTGGATATAGGCCTCTCCTATGGCACGCCACTGGGCTCGATCTTCGGCCCTCCTCATCCAACCGCTGCCACCACCCTGCGAATATCGTCACTCCACCTAGCCTAGCCAATTAAACTTTAATTGCAAAATATATTAATGCAGAAGAGACACGAAAGCCAAGTTAGGATCGTAGTGTGTGGCACTTCACATTCTCTTTCTTTCCCGCTGAATTGTAGCTTGAGTGAGTTTTTTGAAGGCAATTTATTTATTTATAAAAGAAATGAAAAACCAAAATAACAATTTACACAATAACTCAATAAATGCAATGGCGGTACTTCCATAGAAGCCCAAAAGCGTTACACGTTAATTGTGTAATGTCTAATTTATATTTTTTTATCGTGGCGTCAGGATATTCTCATTTATATGTCACACTGCTTTTCTTAAATTAAGATTTAAAGCTGAAAGATATTATTTGGAATTTTGAAAGGCAAACTGGGCTTTTAGGCTTCTATGGAAGTACCGTGACTGAATCAATTATACATCAAAATCTTAAATATGAACCGCACCGTCTGTGAGTTATATCATTATCGCCTAATAATGCCTCAGACGATCGCATAAAATTATATCAACAAAGACTATTCAATAATTCTAGATGGACGCCATTTATCGTATTTTCCACAAACTGCTTGTTGAGAATACAGATACTCTACAATTATCACACAATTCAAACGAAACACAAAGCGAAAGAAACAACTGTAGCTACAGTTCTTAGAAATCGTTTGTGGGGTGCGTAAAGCACTTAAATTTAATTGGGATTCGCATGAAATAGAACAAAGATCTGAAATATTTTATTGTGTATTGTAAATCTTTTGAGTATTAATAGTAAATTTTGATTTATAAGAAAACCTACATACATATTATTTTTCTTAGTACTGTTTCTTTACCGAGCGATTCACAAGTCTCGGAATGGATTTGTAAACATAACTACACTTCAAAGTCAAATTATCTTTATTCAAATAGACATTTAAAAGTTCTTTTGAATCGTCAATTTTACACTTTTTAATATTTTTTTAATCTATCTTTTTTAAACTATCACTTCTCAAATACACTCGAATACCAGATTAAGTATGTAATTACAATAATTACAATGAGCATCCAAATTCGTCCCGGGTAATAAACGACGCGTGTCACCTCATTACAAGTTCGCGCCGCGCAATAAAACCAGGATTAAAGTGACACATAACATTGTGTAAAATAGTGGCGGCCGGTCGCAATTGTTAATGTTTGGCTGACTCGTGTGTTCGCCGGCGTGGGTTGCCGCAGCGCTCATTAATTATCTATCAATCCAATTGTCTAGCCATTGTCAGCTTTATGCGGTTTTCGAGACTTCGATTGAAATTCCCATTAACCTTTTTCTAATTTTTTTTTATATTTATTCTTATATTTATAATATTTAAAATAAACAGCAAGAAAATTCAGAAACAAGAAAAGTTATATAAGAATAAGCGTTGACGCCTGCAAGAGTATTGTAACTGTGTTGCAGACATCAAGCACACTTTTAGTTCACAAAAACGAATCCAAAACAAAATAATAAATGTTAAGGACATATTGTACGATTAATAACATAATAATTTTTAGAATAACATAATCGAAATACAATTAATAACATAATCGAAAGACAATTAATAACATAATAACATTTAGTAAAATTAGAAACAAATAACTCATTTCGTGATGGCCTCGAGGTTTAGGCACGCGGTCGAGAATCTCGGCGGTTGCGGGTTCAAACCTCTGACTTTTCAAAGTTAGGTATGTGTATTCGCAATGAATTATCACTTACTTTAACGATGAAGGAAAACATCGTGAGGAAACCTGCACACTTAATTTTTTTAGGAACTTCTTAGACGTGTAGTCCGCCAACCTAGGCCAGCGTGGTGGACTAAAGCCTAAACCCTCTCAGTTGTAGAGGAGGCCCGTGCCCAGCAGTGGGACGTATATGGGTTTATGATGATGATGATTTCATTTCGGATATCAAACGCGCGACTCTCAGCTCCTTCTATTCTTTTTGAATAGAAGGGTCGCATGTATACAAAACAGTGAAGACAAAAATAGAACATCTTTCGTACGAAATTAACGCATGTTTTGTTTGTGTAATCGCCACGCGTGGGTCGCCATCGCCAATTTGCATTGTTTTGTTTACCCGCACGGCAGGAATGTTCGGATGAAGGGCAGCGGACGGACTATAACAGTATGAAAGGTTAGCGCGAAAATTGTCGAAGCAAGAAAGCAGTTAATTCGTTACAAAGTTCCTAAAAAAATGAATTTGGTATAATATAAAAAATATAACGACTGCCTCGTGGTCTCGCGGTACAAGTATGTGCCGAGCGATCTAGAGGTCCTGGGTTCGATTCCCGGGTCGGGCAAAGTATTATTGGGTTTTTCCATTAGAAATTCTCAGTAACAGCACGGAGTCTGGAAATGTGCCCGAAAAACGGCAATTGGCTCGCCCCCTATTACGTGGGACTGATACATACATGGTGAAATGTGGGTGCAGAAATGTACCTCTGCCTACCCCTTCGGGGAATACAGGCGTGAGTTTATGTATGTATAAAAAATAAAAATAATATAATATTTGTAAATAAACAAAATAAAAAAAAACCATTAGTATACTTTATAACGTAGTTACAAACACCCCACATTGCGGTGGGATATGCTCGGTCTTGAAATAAAATCACAAAAAGAGGTCAATGAACCGATAATTCGATCGCATACCGCAAAGCTATGCATTCTTATCAAGCCGGCATAATTTTATACTTGTACCGTAATGCACTCATACATGTGGTGGCATGTCAGAGCTGACACTTTTCCGAGCTGTTATAGAAAAAAAAATCGTTCAAATGAAAACATCCAACACATTTTTGTGTATCGCACGAGCGAACACGTGGCCTGTCAAAACAATATGTAAAACACGGGTTCGAAATGTTTTCGTACAAAAAAAAGACACGGCCGCGCCGGGAATCGAACAGGAATGCGGCGACGTTACAAAGCGTTCCGCCACTTAATACACAAATTACTCACGCGATTAGAAACCAAAGTTTTGTAAATACATTCTTAGTGGTTTATATTAATTTGATTTCTTCACCAACTAACGCTGACACTCTTCCATCTAACGCTGTGGGAATTAATCATACATCGATGTGGGATGTACCGCATCGTTGAGGTCAAGTTACGCTGGACATTTTCTTTGGCGCTTCTCCAATATAGCGAACGATGTCGTCCATTGTGACCCCTTGTTATTGCACACAGGACCGTAAAACTATAGCAATAAAGTCGTAAATCGGTCGGAGTACGTTGAGTCACTAAATATATTGAGTTTTGATAGCTCCAGCGGCACGTGACGTATTAAGCCGGACGATATGACAGCGATATTGAAACTGTATCGATAGAAGAGACGACGTTGCATCAGTGTTTTCCAAGTTTTATTTTAACTCTACACACGTCCAAAATATTTAGACCTCGCAGTTTCACTCGTACTTCATACTTGATCCACGTAAAAAAGAAAAACAATATATGGATCTGCGTAGTTGGCAATTGATACACGACTTCAAAATATAATGGATGGTAATATATGGCGGTGCCATAGAATGTCGTCATCACGGAGCGTCATGCCGTTCGCCGTCATGGCTGTGGTTTTAACTGCAAAGAAATGCCCAGGCGTCATAAAAAAAAAGCCTTTATTTAATCCTGCTACAATAACTTAATAAATATCATTTTTTTATACTATTGCACTATATTTAATTATTAGCAAGATCCCCAGGTTGGGTAAAGGCCTCCTCCAATGATGACCACTTTTTTCTGTTTTGAGCTATTTGCCACCACTTTGGACCAGCGACCTTCTTTATTTCATCCGTCATATCATGCATTAAAACATTATTTACAAGCATATCATACCAATTGTATGTCTAAAAACGAATAAACATCAACTAATTCAGCTCAACACATTACTTATTTACTATATCCATTTGTCCGCTGTGTTATAAGTTGGTTCTTGTATTGTTATTTCTTTGTTTAAATGGTGCACAATAAAGTGTTTGTCTATCTACCTATAGCGGGTTTAACACCCCATGTAGATCAGTGGCGGTACTTCCTTAGAAGCCCAAAAGCGTTACACGTTAATTTTGTAATGTCTAGTTTATAATTGTTTATTGTGGGGTCAGGATATTCTCATTTATGTCGAATTGCTTGTGTTAAATAAAGAATTAAATATTATTATTCGAAATTTTGTAAGGCTAGCTGGACTTTTGGGCTTCTATGGAAGTACCGCCACTGATGTAGATAAACCTACAGCGATCGCAATCCGGTCGGACACGAATGTTCCAGCACCAACAGTCAACAACTCACAAACTTATATAATTTATAACTGCACTGTAAGAACAGGAACTTACAAGACATTCCGACTGCGCCGTTTGTGAAAAACTAAAAGAATAACCACAAGAATATTTTAATTGTAACTGTGTTTTTTTAACCTCTTTCGAGTTTCCTTTAACTATTAAAGGTGTAGTCGCGGCGGTGACGAGAAATGGCCAAACATTTTAAATGGCTGTTTAGGTTATATTAATTGTTGAAAACGTAGGATTGAAACGTTCTGTTATATCGATTTTCAGTCAGTTAATTGCGTCAATATTATTAAAAAGGCTTAAACCCTCTCAGTTGTAGATGAAGTTCGAGCGACGTATGTAATATGTATATGGACGGATGATGATGATGATGATGATAATCATGATGTTTTTTATAGTAAAGTAAAAATATGCATGTGAAAAATTACACTATGAAAAATGGAAACGAGATAAAAAAAACATTCAAGAAAAATCGTTAATAACATATGAAATTAATTCAAACAAGGAGCCCATACCATGGACAATCCCTCGTAGACCGGAATAAGAGCGCCACATTTAAATTGTCTATGCAAAACAAGAGCCTGGCTCGCTTGCAAACAATCAGTACCAACCGTATAATAACAATACCCGTTGAGATTTGATTTATCGGCGCTGGACGGTGATATCGCACGAATCAACAGGTCGCTATGACTTCAGCGTACAAAACATTATAAATATTTAGTAAGGAAAAAAACCAAGGTATTGATATACAATTGGGCAGCTTTATGTTGTCATTGAATTGAAAGGTTATTGAATCTATAAAGTGTCAAATACATCATCATCAGCCCAAATACGTCCCACTGCTGGTCACGGGCCTACTCTACAACTGAGAGGGTTTAGGCCTTAATCCACCACGCTGGCCTTGTACGGGTTGGCTGACTACACACCTAAGAAATTCCTAATAACTTTTAGGTATGCAGGTGTTATCACGATGTTTTCCTTCACTGTTAAAGCAAGTGATAATACATTGTGAATACACACATAACTTCGAAAAGTCAGAGGTGTGTGTGTGCCTGGGGTTTGAACCTGCGACCGCCGAATTTCTCGACCGCGCGCCTAAATCTCGAGGCCATCACTGCTTTTTACAATCAGTCTTTTCAAAATTTACTTTACCACCCTGTTCGGAAGGCATACATAGAGAAGAACGGGCAGAAAAACTCTAGCGTTGTTCTTTTCCAATCAAGAAATAGTTTACAATATTAACATAAAGATTACATTTTCCGAATCAGAGTCGATTTAATCCATTATGGTACAATTTCTTATGAAAAACATTAAAAATATTTTGATTAAAATTATTTTGGTGAAAAAAAATCGAATAAAGAATCGAATTTGCAACCTTTCTACGCCCTTTTATACTAATCGCACTAGAGACCAGTACAGATAGTCATATCAATCCCCCAAACGGCCCTAAAACTGTGAGCGTTTTAATAATTGGTTTTATTAAGGACCGGTCACGAAAGCCCTTAGACTTGGACGTCGTTGGAACGTTCATCTGAAACTCGACCGTTTGCAAGGGCGAATCTATTCAAGTATTTATCATTGCCAATTGTATTTTTTGTTCGAAATGAAATGAAATGAAATTTATTTCGTAATACATGTACATTTTTGAGTATCGACAGGTCCCAATATAGGCAAGGCCGTGTCTTGGGTACCTGTTTATTTACATTACCGAGAACATACATACTAATAAGTAGTGATGGCCTCGAGGTTTAGACGCGCGGTCGAGAATCTCGGCGGTCGCAGGTTCAAACCCCAGGCACACATCTTTGACTTTTCGAAGTTATGTGCATATTCACAATGAATCATCACTTACTTTACGGTGAAGGAAAACATCCTGCACACTTAAAAGTTCTTAGGAATTTCATAGATTTGTATTCCCCGCCAACTCGCAACAGGCCAGCGTGATGGAATAAATTGGCATTGTACATATTTTTTTATTCTTATTAAAATTTCTTTTTGGGCAATTACAACACTATTAATAAGTGTTTTTAATAAGTTCTTACCACATAGGTTGTCTGGAAGAGATCGCAATCAGCGATAAGACCGCCTATTGTTCCACACAAAGTTATATTAATCTAATATCCTATGCATTATATTTTGTCATTTATTTGTGCACAATAAAGTGTACATAAATAGAAATAAACAAACCGAATTAATAACCCGTGACCTAACCAAACAATAAATACAACTCGTCAAATCCATACTAATCTTTAGTCACCTTTTTGATTTGACAGCGCATGCGCTTCTCAAATCTCTCTCATAATATCTCACATCAGCACTCCCAAAAGCCTGTCAGAGTGAACATTTGACGTCGTTGAAATTCGATCCTAAACCAACATTACCGGCATTCGCTGTTTCAGCGTCAATTACCATTCACACCGCGTCGGATGCAACTAGGTAACAGGCTAACAGACAGACTAACGTGGACGTACCGACAGGCGATATTGACGACTTCGCATTATGCATTTGGAAATTCGGAATGTGCATTCGGTTTTAATGGATCATATTCGGGGCGAGCATTAACGAAGAGACGGGTTAATACGTATTAAAATCATTCTAGATTTGACAGCGATGAAGGTAGATGGAAAGCGATGTAATGGTATGAATTCTGCATAATTGTAATTTTGCTTGTCAGTTCTAAATAAATAACTACACCCAACAGTCACATACATAGTTCTGACCCCACATTAAGATACGAGTCTTGTGTCGTGGGTATCAGAAACTACGAGAGACTTTTCGGTCTCACAAACACCCAGACCCGTAATATTTACTTGTGGATCACACAAACATTTGTCTCGGTGCGGGGATCGAACCCGCGGGCTCTCGTTTCGCAAGCTGGCGTTTAGCCAACTGCGCCACGGGGCTGTCAAAGTTCTGCATCATTTGTCTTTTTATTTATGTTGATCAGCCCTTATCCGTCAAACGGATACAACGCTACTGTTGACAGAAGAGTTAAAGCCTCCATGCTTGCCTACTGCGGATTCATGGACTTTCACTTATCTATGAAATAAATAAAAAAATCAGAATATTATAAGTCCATTTGTACCTTGACAGCCCCATGGCGCAGTTGGCTAGACACCAGCTTGCGAAACAAGAGGCCGCGGGTTTGATCCCCGCACCGAGACAAATGTTTGTGTGATCCACAAACATTTGTTTGTGAGACCGAAAAGTCTCTCGTGGTTTCTGATACCCACGACACAAGATTTGTATCTTAGTGTGGGATCAGAATTATGTATGTGACTGTTGGGTGTATTTATTTTAACCCATATGTGCCTTTAATGTACCACAGTTCATTTATACGTCTTATAATCTCATAAATAAAAATAAAATACACAGCTTAAATCCAATCAAATATATTAACCAGTGTATTTTGAGCCAATTGTATTTCAATTAATTTTGCTTTTACCTTTTTTTATAAACATATATTGACGTGTCATAAGTGCTATATTATTGACTACATGATAAATAAACGATCATGATATTCCATTTAGAGGGTTGTGTTTGTGCCATAAGGGTAAGGCCCTGAAGGAGGAGGGACAGACATACCTGTACATATAAATCCTCAGACAATTATTTAAAGGCTATTTTTAATAGTTTATTACTTTTAGATCAAAGCAACGGATGCCAAAATCCAATATAACAAAAAAATTACCGCGATTAAAAAACTAGTTTAAAACAAATTTAGGTCACAACAAAACATTATCTGCGTATAATAATGTTCAGCGATTATTACACAACACAACATAGATACGGTGTACCCGATAACATCATTAACGTGACACGGCGGATATGCTTTATTTCAGCGTTACATTTGATATCGATATAATTATAAATGCTGTTTAAATTTGCTTATTAGAGTTCCGTACCCAAAGGGCAAAACGAGACCCATTACTAAGACTTCGCTGTCCGTCTGTCACCAGGCTGTATCTCATGAACCGTGATAGAAAGACAGCTGAAACTTTGACAGGTGACGTCTTTCTGTTGGTGTTACAACAACAAATACTAAAAATCAGAATTTACAAATATTTAATCCATACAACATGACTGACAAAATGACATAATTTTTGTGCCGTTTTTATAAAAAAAAATTGGTAGAGGATAAATTGGCGCGTGCGATTGAGAATTTCCGGATTCGATTCCCTCAGTCGAGTGGAGGATATCCAGTTTTTCGTTTAGACAATTCTAAGTAACAGATGGAATCTGGAAATGTGCTTAAGAAACGGCAATAGCCTTATCACCTAATAGGCGGGACTTAAAACATTTGACGAAACATACGCACCTCTGCTTGTCTATTGCAGGTGTGGATGTAAATTTGGGTGCATATGTATGATCGCTCTATAGTAGGTGGTACTAGAAACTTAGAGCAAAAAGCCTAATTTACATTACAACTCTGTTAATAAAAAACGATATGGTACATATGTCATCTATTTGTATATAAACACACAAACATATGTACATGTATGAACACTATTCTAAAAATGGTGATAATAATTAAGTTATTATGTATTTATTTATGTATACAGTTAAATAGCAACGACATGTCGTGCATACCTTTTTGCTAATACAGGTATATTTATAAAAAAAAAAAACTAAGCAAATTCTTAACATTTATAACACAAAACTCACATACATGAAAACAAAAATTTTCGGCTCCCTTTTATCCAAAATTGCAATGTAAAAATTGCACCTGATTATAATTAATAAATTCTGTCCAGAAAGAGTATTAATTTTTTGTTCATCTGCATGCAAAATTCCTTCAGTTCTCACCTTTTTTATTCAACGTGAATTTAAAATTCCTCATCATTTTATACTACTCAAAAGGTTCATCGCATAACAATAAGTAGCCATTTTAACCATAAAAAATATTAACTTCTCAAATCCTATCGTTCAATTAAACAAAAACATAAACTCTTCACCTTTACAACAGTACTACAATAAAAAAATACTCTTGACAACACAATCATCGTCAAAACTCATCACTACATAACAGAAGTCGCTCCGTCTATGCTCATCTCGGCACCGTTCAAATTGGGGCACAGGTCACTCGCCACAAACACCACCATTTTCGCCACTTCCTCTGGCTCTATCACCTTCATCTTATTGGACAGCCTCTCGTAGGCGCCCTGCCTCTCCTCCTCACTCATCGCCAGGTTAGATAAGATATTAGTCCTAGTCAATCCTGGCTGGACAGAGTTCACCCTAATACCTTCAGTGGCCAGTTCGATCGCTGCTTGTTTCGTGAACTTCTCCAGACCTGCTTTGGCTACGGAGTAGGCTATGAACCCGTGCCTAACCCTGGTGTACTTCGTCGCTGTTAGATTCACAACATTCCCTTTGGTCTTCGCCAGGTAAGGCACGGCTAGGTGCGTCAGTTTGTACGGTACTCGCAGGTTGATTTCTAGCATCTCATCAAACGCATCTATGTTATCATCGAATAGAGAGCCTATGGTGATTTTACCAGCGCAGTTTACTAGGACATCTATCTTCTGGAAGGCCACTACTGTCCTGGCTACAACAGTTGCGCACGTGCCGTGGAGTGTCAAATCCAGAACTAAACTTAAAGGTTGGTTTCCCTTAGCCGCCTGGCATTTCTTGGCGACTTCTTTGAGCCTCTGCTCGTTTCTCCCAACGAGGGTCAGTTTGGCCCCGCACTGCGCGAAGAGTAGGGCTGATGCTGCACCGATTCCCGAGCTGGCGCCCGTCACTATGACAACTTTTCCGGTGAAGTCCATTGCGTGCGCACGCTGGCTCGAAGTGGAGCGGACTGGCGTCGTATCTTTACGATAGCTTCGATAACGCTAAGCTGGTGTGTGTATCCTAGTCTGATAATTTTAGACCCGGTGTGTGTGAAATTTTATCGTAAAGTGTCTTATGCGCGCGACTGCGCCTGTGTTGATTAAGTAATAGTTCTAGAAACAAAAGAAAAACGTTTGATACCAGATATGCATAAAATGATTCCAGAAGGATACACACTTGCATGGATAGCCATTGAGGGGTTAACACATTATTTCATCATCATCCATCATTAGGCGCCCTTTCATTTCATCATCATTCATCATTAGGCCATATACGTCCCACTGCTAGGCACGGGCCTCCTCTACAACTGAGAGGGTTTAGGCATTACTCCACCACGCTCGCTTAGTGCAAGTTGGCGAACTACAAACCTATGAAATTCCTAAGACCTTTTAGATGTGCAGGTTTCACGATGTTTTCCTTCACCGTTAAAGTAAGTGATAATTCATATAGATTACACCTGTGCAGCAACTGTGTTAAAAGTGTGACTGGGGTTTGAACCTGCGACCGCGCGCCCAAACCTCGAGGCTATCACTGCTTCTTATTATTTACGGTGGTCGTTATTTAATATTGTTATATCATAGATAATTACATAGTAGGTAGGTACAATGCTTCCTGAATAATTATAAATTATGCCGTTTTTACGTAATCGATTAATAAAAATAAAAACAAACCAACTTTTACATTTACGATATTAATGTTATTTAGATAGAATGCTATTAGATATTTACGATATTCTTATCAAATTACGTTTCATATCAAAGTGTGTTTACTATAAACAGTAAATAGCACTTTATGGCTACTACTGTTGTGTAAATTGAAATCCTACAACAGTTTCCTAAACAAATAACATGCGCACCGAAAAATACGTTCAGAAGTCTCTTGAGAATCTGAAATTTAAATGAGTAAACTTAACAAAACGGAGAATTGAAACTGATTTTAATGGATTACCTTCATTTTAAAATTATACAATTTGAACATTTAAATTTAAAAAAGTAAATCGTTGACGGGTCCGATTGTAACTAAACTCTCATATTGTCTTGTGGTCAATAAATATTTAATTAAATCTGAAACTAAATAACCAACGGCAATTGTCTTGTCCGCTATTATGTAACACTAAAAACGCAATTTGCGAAAAATGACAGTTGATTCTTTTCTGCGTACCCCTCCAAGATCACCGACGCAAATATGTCCACACAAACATTACATAACATCGAAGAAAAAACTGTTTTACAAAAGCACCATCAAGGCGGATAGTAACAAGTTTATTATCGGCGCAAGTCAAAAGAGCTAGCGATATGAAACGGTGATGCGTAACCGGGTACACATCGGGGACATTTATCTGCTTCCCTCCATTAGTCGGATTGAGCGTGGGGTATTGTTCGCGACGCTTGTGTATGAACGCTCGGCGTCGATGCATTGTGAGGGCGTTCGTAGTACAAGTTGGAAGATACAGCGATTTCTATTTGATACATTAGCAAAATGCCTCTTTAAAAGTTCTTGGGTATGTTTACTAGATTGTGTGAAGTTTTAATTGTTTCTAAAATCATTCCTTAGATTTTACAGCGTGTAAATTAAGAAGTAAATAATTTTATCAATTGACAAAATTATGATGTCGCGATTGCGATCGCAACAAGATTAGAATATTGGAATGCAACAATAGTGCGTTTTAGACGCTATCAGGCGTATTGCTAATTGATAATTATCATTAAAAAAAATTAAAATAACTCAATAGGCACGTATACCTATATACGTAATGTAATATATACGTACTATGATATTCGTTGACAACGTATTAAAACCCAGCAAAAATTCCCGCTACCGCTTACAATTTGAGGTGTAATAATGAAAAACAAATGAATGGACGGACAATACATGCGATTAACTACATTGCTTCAGATTCCCATGGCGATTAGCTGATACTGTTCTTGTTCTGCAAAGCGAGCATTTGCTCCATATTTAAGAGACAGAGCGATATAATATTCGGTTTCAAATACATTACGAATGAGCTAATTGGGTTAAGTAGCATTATTGATTAATCAGATCATACCCAGTGGCGGGACTTCCATAGAAGCCCAAAAGCGTTAAATATTAATTGTGTAATGTCTAGTTTATATTTGCTTATTATGGGGTCTTTATTTAACAAATTACTTTAGTTAAATAACGATTTCAAGTCTAAAAATTATTGTTTCGAACTTTAAAAGGAAAACTGGGCTTTTGGGCTTCTATGGAAGTCCCGCCACTGATCATACCCTATGAAGCTAAGACCAAAGGCAGGCAGGGGTTAGGCTTTGCGGCAGAGGGCGGGGCCTCTTGATTGTCGCGGACGTTCACAAAAGGTGAGCGTCTAAAATAGCGTGAGTGGAGTGCATCTCAAGCCCTCCCAATTTTGAGGAGTCCATGATTGGACGGTGTGCTGGCCGGCAGCGGACCAATTTAGGGCGCTTCTCACCTTGGGATGCCGCAAAACCGCCCCAAATGCACGTGATGGTCACAGAGAGATTTTAGTCGGTATTCTGGCGTAGGATTTTGATTAGGGACTTAGCTAAGCGGACACTTGTTCCGTGCGCCGAGTTGAAAGGCCAGAGACCTCGACATATCTCTTTCGGCCTCTCCCGAGGTAAATTACTCTTCATTTTAGCCTATAGAAATACTTGAATCGAATCCAGAACCACTTCATTCACACCGTTGGATTATAATTATCAAGACATTAATTACAAAGCTAATTATTGTCACACATAAAAATATGAATATTAATGAACTCTTCTTTCGCAGTCATAATATGACATGTAGACAGGTTTAACCAATATCCTGTCGGTATAAATACCTTTTAACTCTCCCAACTCCCGCTGCGAAGCGCGATTGGCTGTCACCAACACGCTCTCGTGGTTGGCTTGTACTTTTATTACTTTAAACGTTATAAATTTTATATCAGTAAAAAAAATTGTATTTTGATTACGGTAATAATTTTTTCAAGAGTGTCGTATGAAATTGGCCATTGAAGGTGGCCTTTAAATAATACTGAAGGTATCGATTAATCGAAGAATCGATTTTTTGTTAAAAATATAATTTTTAAAATCTATATTAGGTACTTAATTAAGTGAATCAATCAACACTGAAAAAACGAAATTTTTATTTTCGACTCGTATTTTTATTTTTATTTAAGAAGAACGATAAAACATTGAAATTTTCTACACAAAAGGACGCAATGGCTTCCTATTCATTATATTGTATACATTTCGCATAAATTGGGCCCTCTAAAATATGAGGACATAAACGAGTATGTACCTAAACATTGATTTTTGAGATATTGTCTGATTCGACCTCCAAAAATGTATTTATTTTATTTAAGTAAGATTCCCTTACAATTCAGATTTCTCTCGATGTTTTTAACTAGAATTACCGTGCCTCCGCCAGCGTAATTTAAGCGTAACTACTCGTCGAACTGACAAACCGGAAGCGTGTAACACGATTTAAGTAGGGCGGAAGCGGACAGGAGTTACGCTACCTCTCAGAGCGATACTGAGGGTCGCAGCCTCCCGCTAATCAACATGCAAACGAAGCGAATTGTTAAATTTTATCCAACAATTAAAATGTCCGAAATGTTGTTACTCCGCGGCTTTATCTGCCGAATTAAGAGATTAGGCGTAAATCAGTGAGAGAGGCTTCTAATTAGGAGGACACACCTTTGTAAATAATTTACATAAACTGTGATGAACACCCCAAAGCATTTAAAATATATGTAAAGTCTTAAAGCCAGCGGGTTATGTGAAAATTTATAAAATGCACTAAAAAGTAAAAAAAATAATTGCGTATTCTTTTATAACTTAATAATCAACTTACTATTTCTCTTCATCAATATATACCTAGGTACGATCATAGATTAGACTAGACTAATTAAAAGTCAATCAAATTATTACGACAATATAATGTAGTTTTAATTATTGTTATTCTTGGAGGCGGTGTCAGCCAAGGTTCTCGTATTATTATTCATCATCATCTTCAGCCCATATACGTCCCACTGCTGGGCACGGGCCTCCTCTACAACTGTGATGCTTGGTAGTTGGTATATAGGTATGTATATTGTAGTATTTCCTTAGCTGACACCGCCTCCAAAAATAACAATAATTAAAACTACATTATATTGTCGTAATAATTTGATTATTAAGTTATAAAAGAGAAATAGTAAGTTGATTATTAAGTTATAAAAGAATACGCAATTATTAATTTGTTTTGGAAAAGTTTTTTTTGAAGGCGGTTTTTGTTTTGTTAAAATTTTTGCTTATTTTTAGTGAAGCCACACCCGAGATCGAACCTGCAACCTCATGCGTTGCAAATCGGTTACTTTGCCACTCCGCTACTATCAGTCTATTATATGGTTATAAAACTCATCAACAATACGCAAATGTTTCTACCACACACTCGGCTACCACCGCTTCACACATTTAATACACCTTAAGTAATGCAATTAGATTGCTTGCATCATGTTGCAATGCAGCAACCAACGTAAGCGCATTACAATTTGATTCAAGACAGTTAGAAATTCTGCCACAGATCGCATCTTTATTGTACGCCCTTAACAAGTTCCATTGACATTATATTTGACTTCGACAATTACTTGACCATAAAGACGTTACGGTAGGTGACTCAAATATCCGGATAGCCTATAAAGATTCGGCCGAGTATCGTTACTTTTCTCCTAAGAATTGAAGAGTTCCGTTACTTTGTCATAGATCCCATAATTAGAACCTAACCAAACTCTCATGCAATTACCCTAGAAGTACATCCTAACCAATAAAAAAAGGATTCATCAAAATCGGTTGGCATGATATTAAGTTATTCGTTGATTTGTCACGCGTATTGGTGAAAATTTAAGATTTTTGTCATTTTCTAATGGAAGCTATTATCACAACTGGACCAAATATATAAATGGGACCAATCTGGAAGCACCAGCTTTCAATTAAAAAAAGAAACATCAAAATCGGTCCACACAGTCAAAAGTTCTGAGGTAACAAACATAAAAAAAAAAATACAGACGACTTGATAACCTCCTCCTTTTTTTTAAGTCGGTTACAGATCAAAATAATATAAATGTCTTACAGTAGGTACATATTGCCTATAGTATGATAAGTCTAACTTGACAGCGACTACAACACACAGAAAAATAATTTTATTTAAACTTTATTCCAATTATATTTTTTAATCATGATGCTACCTATGTTTATACTATTACCTATGTTTTGGAAGAATTAAATGTTTTCAATTCAAATTACAGCCCTCCTATTGTTTTCGTTCAGCGGTACAGATGGAAGCAAAATTAATAACACTTACCTACCGTCTTGCCCTCTTAATTAAATGTATTTTAAGGTTCCCGTTGTCAAAGACGGACGCCGGACGTGGTAAAGCGTAACTAAAGTCATATTCTTCAATGACTTACCTGAAACAATTGAAAATACAAATCAGATATAATTCAGTCATTCTTTTATTGAATTTATGGATGGAGTGCGACATGAAGTTCGTATCATGCTCTACGGACTGAGCTAGTCAGGCAAACCGCACTAGGCCACCGTGGCGGACTAATGCCTAAGCCCTCTCAGCTATAGAGGAGGCCCGTGCTTACCAGTAAGACGTACGCTAAGATTTATTCAATACATATTATCGCGCACTTTGGCGAAGGAAAACATCGTGAGGGAACATGCATACCTGAAAGCTCTCGTGAGAAATCGTAATAGAAACGATATGAAATGCATAGAACTGACATAGCAAATCGTAAAATCACGCGACAATTTCATATACGTATGTATTTTTATCGACTCCAATGTGGATTTCGCTTCTTGAATGTTACTTTGTATACGCCCTTTGATAAAGTATCAGGCGACGATGTTAAATAAATAAATATAACCAACAATCATATACACAGTTTTGACCCCACACTAAGATAAGAGTCTTGTGTCGTGAGTATCAGAATCTATGAGAGACTTCGCTCTCACAAACAACCAAACCCAAAACAAATATTAGTACCTACATACATAAACTCACGCCTGTATTCCCCGAAGGGGTAGGCAGAGGCGCATTTCTGCACCCACATTTCGCCAAGTATGTATCAGTCCCACGTAATAGGGGGCGAGCCTATTGCCGTTTTTCGGGCACATTTCCAGACTCCGTGCTGTTACCGAGAATTTACTTATGGAAAAACCCAATAACACTTTGCCCGACCCGGGAATCGAACCCAGGACCTCTAGATCACTCGGCACATACTTGTACCGCGAGACCACGAGGCAGCCAGTATTTAGTAGATCACATAAAAATTTTACTCGGTGCGTGGCTCAAACCCGCGGCCTCTCGTTTCACTAGCTGGTGTCTAGCCAACTACTCCACGGGACTATCAATGCATACAACTCATTACTCATTTCTGGACATAATAATGGAGGCTTAATTTCCCACTTTTCTCTAGTACAAGAGCAATAAAGGCCAGCATAATTAACCGCTCAGTTTTTTGTCGCTAGTTGCAATTGAGCGAGTGGTTTCGGTTTAAATTGGTCTCACATTTGTCTCGATAGTACGGAACCACCGCTCTTTATTGTACCGTTCGTATACTGTAACGGGACATTGATTTAGTCTACTTTAAATTCGTAGTTACACGTTTTCTGGCGGTGTGGGTTCGAATACGTATATGGATACGTAGTTCTGCAACCTTTACAACCGGCGAACAAATTAGAGCCTAGAGGGCATGATGGCTGCAGCAAACTTGTCGCGGGTTCAAATCACATCCCTAATTTTACGAAGTTAAGCGTGGACAAACTCGATAGTCCAACGGTATAGTTGATTGATGTTTGATCAAGAATGTGATTAAGTTCTTGCATTGGAAAATAGCAGGACAAACTCTGGAATGAGCCCCATAAACGGAAATACCGTTATTCCTACTTGAATACATAAATACACATAGAATAAAATTTCATTTCAACTTATTCAAGACGTAGCGTGTGTGTATAAATGATCAAGTTCGATTTCAAGTTACCTGACGTATACTTTACGAGAATTTTACAATAATTTCTATACATCATATCGCGACGACCCCGTGACTGTCTCATCGTGGGGTCACCTTGTCCCCCCGACCCCGCGACCACAACAGACTTACGCATAATCTCCGAACCCAGCTCACAACGTCTCGGCGCGTCCCGAATTAATTAACGTGACAGACCTTGGGTCCCTTTCGTCTTTAAACTGTAATGTCAACCCTTAATTTCATCATGTACCTTAGCCCTTCAGACCCGTAACTAACCCGCGAGCGACATCTTTGTCTCATTAAAGCGATGTATGTACATAATATTTCGATTTTATCATTTGTTTTGTTGCATTCCCTCAAATAGATAGTCGTGATGGCCTCGAGGTTTCGGCACGCGGTCGAGAATTTCGACGGTCGCGGGTTCAAACCCCAGGCACATACCTCTGACTTTTCCAAGTTATGTGTGTATTCACAATGAATTATCACGTACTTTAACGGTGAAGGAAAACATCGTGATGAAACCTGCACACCTAAAACTTCTTAGGAATTTCTTAGGTGTGTAGTCCGCCAACCGGACTAAGTGGTGGTGGACCGTGGTGGACTAAGGCCTAAACCCTCTCAATGGTAGAGGAGGTCCGTGCCCAGCAGTGGGACGTATATGGGCTGATGATGATTCCCTCAAATATCGCACCGCCATGGATTGAAAAATGCCAAAATATAGAGCCAATAATGATATAGGCACCCGCACCAATAAATAACATACACACATACACTTTTGTATATTCAAGAGGTAGGCAGATGTGTTCTTCATCATTCATGCTTCTCCAGCTGCGTTCTTAGACACACGAAACAAAAGACGATCTTCTAGTCGTTTTTCGAGCATAGATATGTCTAGATTCCTGATAGATTTCAGATTTATTGGTTTCATCATCATCATCACGTATATACGTCCCCAATGCTAGGCACGAGCCTTAGTTCGCCACACACCTAAAAACTCTTAAGTGCTTTAGGTATGGAGGTTTCCTCAAGACGTTTTCCTTCACCGTTAAAGTGCGTTTTAATTGATTACGAATAAACACAAATGTAACTTCGACACGCTAGAGGTGTGTGCCTGAGGTTACCTCGAGGCCATCACTACCTCATTTCTTATCACCTCCCTCATCATACTTAACACCAGATGCGGTATTTATTCCTTTCGTCATCAGCCCAAATACGTCCCACTGCTGAGCACGGGCCTCCTCTACAACTGAGAGAGTTTAGGCCTTAGTCCACCACGCTGGCCTAGCGCGGGTTGGCGGACTACTCACCTAAGAAATTCCAAAGAACTTTTAGGTGTGCCGGTTTTATTACGATGTTTTCCTTCACCGTTAAAGCAAGTGATAATTCATTGTGAATACACACATAACTTCGCAGTCAGAGGTGTGTGCCTGTGGTTTGAACCTGCGACCGCCGAAATTCTCGACCGCGCGCCTAAACCTCGAGGCCATCACTGCTTCTATTTATTTATTCCTTTATACGACATATAAAAATAGATACTGGAATAATTCTACGCGACTTCGTAACGAGAGCGGAGATAAACGGCGGTAACTATCCGGATAGACGGTTAACCGGACGGTTAAACTTCAGCCGGTCATGAGATTGTTTAAACAATGCCAGCTGACTCGCCACCCTTACGCCCCACCCGACCGCCCGTTGCACTACACTTGGGGTGTAATTGTGTGGGGGGAATCTGGTGTATTTCATTCAAGACTATCTAGATATTTTCTTCTTTATGAGTATGTTATAATAGGGTTTTTGTACAAATGATTATGGAAATATCTGGATCAATTTATGAAAGATTAAATAGAGTATAGCTGATTATTAATACCCAGTAAAAAACAGCTCGATATTTTAAGGTCTCAGAAACACCGAGTCATTTTCTTAAATAAACTTTAATAAATAAATAAATTTGCATGTTTTTTTATAGTTAAAATGGAATAGGCGTTTATCTTCCATCTCACCTGATGGAAAGTGTAGATGAAGACTACGTGTACCACACACGCCCATCCAAAAGAAACTTGTCCACTCTACTCTTAAAGGCTCCATAGTTCAACTTGATTGATTGTTTATAGATTATTTTGTCACCTTTTTATTATTTTGTTCGACTGGCAGAGAATGCCTTAGAAAGGTGGACTTACCACCTTTATAATCACTGTATAAAGTGTAAATAAATAAAATACATATTTAAGCACAGGTAAATTTAGTTCAGCTTTAGAAATTTATACCATTATCTCCATTCGAATGAAACTGCGAAATAATTTGACAGCCTACATTTTTTTTCATATTATCTTCCATTTAAGTGTGAAGAAGGATCCAAAAATGTTAGCACGTCTACGCCAATTTTTTAGACAGCACAGTCCGTAGGAAAAAATACAGTAACGTTATTCTGTCATGCCAGTGTTAAAAAACAAAACAGCTAAGTACTATTAATATGAAAAATGCCAGTTAATGAATCCAATACGTAACGAGCGAATGGCAAAAAATATATATACACTCGCAAAGAAAAGCGAATACCCTATCAGTGTAATGAGAATTACACGAACCGAGCTCAGGTCTTCCTACTTCCGCCTTTACGGAAATAACTACCCTACCCTTATTGAAATAGATATTAAATTCGCGTGTGCAAGCACGTAGTAATAAATTCCAAATCTTATGCAAATATATTTAAGAGCTAATTTCACGTGAACGCGTCGGTGCGCGAAGAAAGAAGCGCGACGGGGAAAGTTTTCGCGACGTCGGAAAAACTACGCGTTTGACGTGCGCCGCGAGTGTAGAGAAATAGCGGTTTGAAGAAATTAATTAGCCATTATCTTATAAACACATATTATTTATATATACGTATAAGCACACATCTCTGAGCTTTAAGAGGGTGTATTAAAAATGAAATATCACGCACTTTAACGGTGAAGGAAAACATCACAAGAAAGCCTTCACAATAGGTATATGATGCTCCAAACTAAATTGTTTACTAAGCCAGCATGGTGGCCTTACCCCTCTGAGTACAATAATATACACTACCGACAAAAAGTTTGGAAGCACTTTTAATACTCTTAATTACTTTAGAAATAATATAAGATATAGTATTATTTAATTAAGAATGATTAGGTACTTAATTAAACCAGCAATTAAACTATGAAACAAAACCATATTCTTATTACTAAAATAATATTATATTTTATTACAACATCGATATAATTTGTTATTATCAATTTGCTATATTTTTTTTACAAAAATTGTAGGTGCTTCCAAACTTTTTGTCGGTAGTGTAGGTCCGTGCCTAGCCGTGAGCTATATATTGGCTAATATAGACAGCTAAGTAAAATACACGCCCACATTAATATCTCTACGGTGATTGAGATTAGCAGAAGACAGTTGGACAATGCAATAATGAGTTAGTAACTACTACAATAGGTTTTAATTCTCTTCGCAATTCTTTGCAGGCAAGCTAAAACCTCTTCCCAACCGAGACAGCTCCGTGGCACAGTTGACTAGATACCAGCTTGCGAAAAGAGGCTGCGGGGTCGATCTCCGCACCGAGACAAATGTTTTTGTGATCCACAAATATTTGTTTCGGGTCTGGGTGTTTGTGACTGTTGGGTGTATTTATTTAATATTAAACCCGCTACCTGTCATCACTCGTACAACAACCCTAATTTAATGCTATCGAACCGTGTGGCAGATATTTTTTTCAGCGTATTGTAAGTTGTTAGTTACGCGAGTGTGTTGTTGCAACAATACAACAACAACAGCTGTTGTCGTTCGTGTGAAAGTGATCGCACTTGTATGCAAACAGTACTCTATTTAATTACGTAATAATTATAATTTGTTTCCTTGTACATTGTTATTACACTTTTTATTGTACCGTTTTCTTTAGTAACTTATGATAGTAATTATATGAAACCTTGTCTGAAGAAATATCTTCTTGGGAGAATAATATTCTAGATATTTCAAACCTAAAATTTAAATCTTGTCGCTTATATCAGAAACTTGAATCTGTTTCGATTTTCAGCGAAATAAACAAATTAGTTATGTGTGTATTCACAATGAATGATCACTTGCTTTAACGGTGAAGGAAAACATCGTGATGAAACCTGCACACCTACAAGTTCTTAGGAATTTCTTAGGTGTGTAGTCCGCCAACCTGCACTAGGCCAGCGTGGTGGACTAAGGCCTAAACCCTCTCAG
The DNA here is from genome assembly GCA_907164795.1 of Hemaris fuciformis. Classification (NCBI taxonomy): domain Eukaryota; kingdom Metazoa; phylum Arthropoda; class Insecta; order Lepidoptera; family Sphingidae; genus Hemaris; species Hemaris fuciformis. Next base: position 7,751,779 of record OU015457.1, on the reverse strand, counting down.
TTGCAGAGGAGGCCGTGCCCAGCAGTGGGGCGTATTTGAGCTGATGATGATAATGATGATGAAACAAATTAGTTTTTTTTAAATCTACCTTACTAAATAAATCGCGATAATATTGGTTCACATTGAGTTTTGGCACCATAAAAGAAATTGTTGTAGCAACTTGGATTACGAGCCAGTTTAATGATAACAAATATTTTTCGTAACAGGAGTATCGAACCTACAGCCCCACATTTCAAAGCCGGTCACAAAGACACGTATCAGACGCATTTAATTGGCTGAGGTTTCCTTTTAAATTGTCAACAGACGAAGCACTGTCACTTTGCAGCTGAACTACACAACCAACAATACACCTTATTTCTATGCGGTAAGGGTTCCATTTCGAGTCTCACTTGCCTGGTATCAGTGCCTCAAAGAGTCAAACAACAAGGTCTCATTTCCTGAACGGAAAACCGAGGGGGGTGCAGACGGAAGGTAGGGTACGGGAGGGGAGGCTAACTAAATAAAAATACCTCGCCGACGACAATAATGACACGTAGTTATTAGATCTGCGGCAACAATGGCCGGATTGCTCTCTATACGGGCGGCGGTAGGGACAAACAGGGGGGCAAGGGGGGTGGAGGAGGATATGACAAATCTTTATGATCACTTAGACACTTGCAACGTAACAGAGGTCGCTGTTCATAATGGGATGAACGATTGAATTTCATCTTATGTCGATATAAAGACCAAAGAGTGTGAGAAAGGATCCTTATTCTTATACTTACATTATTTACTTTTTTTTTTATTCTGGCGCAGCAAAGTGACTCCACTGTACCTGATGGTAAGCACAGTGGAGTCCAAAAAATAATATCGACCAGCGAGAAACTTTTTAGTTCGAGTCGCGGTTATAACAATACCATACATACATACACTCACGCCTGTATTCCCCGAAGGGGTAGGCAGAGGCGCATTTCTGCACCCACATTTCGCCAAGTATGTATCAGTCCCACGTAATAGGGGGCGAGCCTATTGCCGTTTTTCGGGCACATTTCCAGACTCCGTGCTGTTACCGAGAATTTCCTAATGGAGAAACCCAATAACACTTTGCCCGACCCGGGAATCGAACCCAGGACCTCTAGATCGCTCGGCACATACTTGTACCGCGAGACCACGAGGCAGTCAATAACAATGTCACTATCTCACATTCCAGTGGGATCGGTGAAACGTTGTTTATGTTTGCCATCTGCCTCCTATGTGATGGGTTTCCTTTTCCTTTAATGTCAACTTTGTGATGCTATTGACAATTTTCTTTCATAAAAACTAAAAATAAGTTTTGCTCGGTCCGAAAATAGAACTTCGAACCTCAAAATAGCGATACTACGGGTACAAAAAGCTATTTAACTGCAGCACAGCAAACGGGAATCCCAGCTTATTTCAACATCAGGTACACACGACGCATCGCCGAGCGCACTACACGCTCGCTCGACCAATACTAGATCCCTGAGGAGTCTGTGATTGCATGTGTAGGAGAATCTCTTGTGCTCTAAATACAATTTACTTTACTTCTTGGTGGAAATGTAAGGTCCTTTCTAGCTTAGTCTAGACACCAGCTTGTGGAATGGGAGCACCGAGACAAGTGTTGCATAAAAATAATCTTTATTCAAAAGTACTTTTACAAGTGCTTTTGAATTGACATTTTTAAGCTATTGCCGTTTCGAAACGTGTTATCGCTGTGGAGAAAAAACGGCAAGAAACTCCCTCAGCAACACGAAATGTCATGTAATTTACAAATGTTTATTTCGATCTGGCTGTTTGTGAAACTAAGAAGTCATCATCATCATCATCAGCCCATATACGTCCCACTGCTGGACACGGGCCTCCTTTACAACTGAGAGTGTTTAGGCTTTGATCCATCACGCTGGCCTAGTACGGGTTTGCGAACGACACACCTAAGAAATTCCTAAGAACTTTTAGGTGTGCAGGTTTCATCACGATGTTTTCCTTCACCGTTAAAGTAAGTGATAATTCATTATGAATACAGACTTAATAAAAACGCGAACTGAAAAGTGCTTGCATGACAATAAAATCTATTTTATTGCATACAAGCGGGCTTTACAAAATCAGTTAGGATTACCTTGACTAAATTTATTAATAAACATCTGACCTAGACAGACCTTTGTGCTACCTCCAACATATGTTACAGAAACCTAGATCACATTCACACCCACGTAATCTACCAAATTCAACAATAAAACGCGTCGAATTCTTAATATCGAAGAGGCCCGTGGACTTCATGCCAAGATACCCCCCTTCCCCACAACTTCACCCCCTCCTTTCAGTCCATATCGGATTAACTCGAGAGCACACATTACATTCGACCTCCGACGGTTGTGTATTCTTGGCGAAAATTCGATAAATAAAGGTCCTGGAGTGAAATTTCCACGGCGCCAATCGAATTCCTCGGGGGCGTTACGAACGCTAAGTGGATAAGACTAATCTGGATGGGAGTTAACAAAACCGATTATGTGTTCAGACGTGTGAAAATGGACGAATAAAATTTCGTTTCGACGCCAATCTAAATGGGGCAGTTGCATTAGTGAAATTTCCTAAATATTTTTATATAGTAACAAATAATAGCCTCGTGGTCTCGCGGTACTAGTATGTGCCGTGCGATCTAGAGGTCCTGGGTTCGATTCCCGGGTCGGGCAAAGTGCTATTGGGTTTTTCCATTAGGAAATTCTCAGTAGCAGCACGGAGTCTGGAAATGTGCCCGAGAAACGGCAATAGGCTCGCCCCCTATTACGTGGGACTGATACATACGTGGCGAAATGTGGGTGCAGTAATGCACCTCTGCCTACCCTTTCGGGGAATACAGGCGTGAGATTATGTATGTATGTATGTATGTACAAATAATAGTACGTAATTATTGCGTTCTTTTAAAACTACATCGATATTGGATGAAAAAAACTAGCTGTAATTAGTGGTTTTATGTGTGTATTCACAAAGAATTATCACTTGCTTTAACGGTGAAGGAAAACATCGTGATGAAACCTGCACACCTAAAAGTTCTTAGTAATTTCTTAGGTGTGTAGTCCGCCAACCCGCACTAGGCCAGCGTGGTGGACTAAGGCCAACACCCTCTCAGTTGTAGAGGAGGCCCGTGCCCAGCAGTGGGACGTATTTGGGCTGATGATGATTTAGTGGTTTAAGATCGGAATGGAAATGAAAACGGTATGAAAACCGGTTTAAAAAAAGGCGGTAGATTATATTTCAAGATTGGCGTGGAAACGTATTGCGTGCATAGCAACATCTTGTTATCTCCTTTTCACTCATGCATTTTAATGGCGATGACGTCACCGTTGCACGTCACTGTCCTTCTCTATCTTTCCACCTCTATATTTAAAACATATTTATTTTTCCGTATCTGAATTTAATTGAAAATAATGTTTCTGTTTTAAAATAACGAAAATAAAAGTTTTTTTAGAAGTAATCATCATCATCTCTATTATGCTGCCGAAAATGATCGCAAAACCCGACACACTCGATTTGCAAAAAGTAAAATTTCTATTGGAATCAAAAATACAAGACATTATCCACATACATACATACATAAACTCACGCCTGTGTTCCCCGAAGGGGTAGGCAGAGGTGCATTTCTGCACCCACATTTCGCCAAGTATGTATCAGTCCCACGTAATAGGGGGCGAGCCTATTGCCGTTTTTCGGGCACATTTCCAGACTCCGTGCTGTTACCGAGAATTTCCTAATGGAAAAACCCAATAACACTTTGCCCGACCCGGGAATCGAACCCAGGACCTCTAGATCGCACGGCACATACTTGTACCGCGAGGCCACGAGGCACAAGACATTATCCTTATTATGCCAACCTGAACACGAACTGATGTAGATGAAACTCAAGTGAGTTTCAACTTTGAACTACCAAGTACCTAACGTGTTTAAGCAACTAACAACGATTTGGTATAACTTGTTAATATCGCTACTCTCGATATTACACGTCAGTATATGCAACATCCGCAAATCCTCTTAATTGAAACTCGTCTTCTATTCAACCGTGGCACAGTTAATACCATCTACAATAATGCAACTGCTAATTAGTATGTATTTCGAAGATTAAGTTACGTTACATTGGGAGGATTAATGAAAATTTCATCATCAGCCATATACGTCCCACTGCTGAGCACGGGCCTCCTCTACAACTGAGAGGGTTTAACCACGCTGGCCTAGTGCAGGTTGGCGGACTACACACCTAAGAAATTCCTACGAACTTCTAGGTGTGCAGGATTCATCACGATGTTTTCCTTCACCGTTAAAGCAAGTGATAATTCTTTGTGAATACACACATAACTTCGAAAAGTCAGAGGTGTGTGCCTGGGGTTTGAACCTGCGACCGTCGAAATTCTCGACCGCGCGCCTAAACCTCGAGGCCATCACTGTTTTTTTTTTTAAGCCATCTACAATAAAGCAATTGCTAATTAATTCGTACTTCGAAGATCAGGTTGAGAGGATTAATGAAAATTTGCGTGTAATTAATCATCACGCTAGTAAACGATGAAGTAAAACATCTTAAAGGTAATTAAAACCTTAGAGTTATCAACATTCCCCTATTGCGAGAACCTCTCTCAGTTGAAGAGGAGGCCCGTGCCCAGCAGTGCCACAGTGGGACGTATGGGCTGATGATAATGATGATGATGATTGCGAGAACCGAATACAGGAATATTCCAACGTGTTACTACGCCATAAAAGCTGTCATGATACCATACCTATGCGTGTGGAATACGACTTTTCATCTGGTACTTTGTCGTTTCCGTCTATGAGAAAAAATATTTCAAAGCCGAAGCAAAAAAACGCTATGCAGTAAAATTTGTATTATCAAATCAACTCCGCTTAACTTTCAAAATGTAATTAAAATCCATTATCAACGTACAACTTACAAGTCGTCTTACTGAAGCGCCATAAACAAAGAAAAATTCAATTTATTATCTTCAAACAAAGCGCTCTATTAAAACGGAGGGTGGACAGTTAGCATTCCGGCATTATCGCAAAGTTTCCGTCGCCGCCGGCCGGTCCGGAGCGCCGCCGGATATCTTCGGTTTCTGCCGGAACATGGCGATATGAATGGCGAGTATGAATATGGAATATGTCGCCCGCGGCGAGGAAGCACTCGGAGGCGCGCTTTGATTTTCGGAAAGCCTATTAGGTTATTGTTATGGGCTATAGAAATATGTTTCTGTGGACGAAGACATTTTTTAAGGTTATTAAGGCCTCGCTAACATAAATAAATAAATAACAATTACACCCAACAGTCACATACATATTTCTGACCCACATTAAGATACAAGTCTTGTGTCGTGGGTAACATAAACTACGAGAGACTTTTCGGTGTCACAAACACCCAGACCCGAAACAAATACTTGTGGATCACACAAACATTCGTCGCGGTGCGAGTATCCAACCCGCGGCCTCTCATTTCGCAAGCTGGTATCTATCCAACTGCGCCACGGGGCTATCATTATTGCGTTAATTGATCTGTTGCCATAAAGGAAGCTAGACAAACTTTTATTTGATATTTTTTTTATTCTGGCACGGCAAAGTGATTCCACTGTACCTGATGGTAAGCACAGTGGAGTCCAAAAAAATAATACCAACCAGCGAGAAACGATATGGTCAACAATGGTTGATTGACAAAAACATGATAAATCTGCTACTGTCAATTCCCTAACAGACAAATCCAAAAATCTTACACACGATTTCATAATCCAAAACCGTTTCCACTCAAAGTTAACACTTATACAAAGAAGTGAACGACAAAACAAAAAAGGTATGTTATGATAATTAAAACCACTAAAATAATAAAGGAATTTACACAACATCTATCTCACTAAACTAGAAAAAACTAAAATTTATACAACACATGTAAAAATCACCAACTACCCTACCTCACCACAATACCCCCCCACTCGAAACCAAAAGTCAATAAACTGTCATCAAGTGAACTGTAATGGTAGGTGGAAAAAATATAGTAATCTCGACGTCACGACACGCGAGACGACGAGCGATGGTATCGCGGTGGTCACGCGACGGTACCACCGCGCGACCTGCCACCTGTGTATCGACGAGCGCGATTGTTCTTTTTAATGGCGGAGGGGTAACGAACGGTGACAGTTAGGGAATTGATTCAGATTGTAGCACGGAAAGAATTTATGTTTTATATTGAGAAGTGATGGCCGCGAGCTTAAAGCGCGCGGTCGGTCGGGGACGTCCATATATGGGTTGATGATGATGATGATGATGATGATGATGATGGTGGTGGTGATTGATTGATTAAAGATTAGTCCCGGCAGAGGATATCAGAAACAACCTTCACTATTAAATTAGCTTTCATCATCATCAGCCCAAATACGTCCCACTGCTGGGCACGGGCCTTCTCAACAACTGAGAGGGTTTAGGCCTTAGTCCACCACGCTGGTCTAGTGCGGGTTGGCGGACTACACACCTAAGAAATTCCTTAGAACTTTTAGGTGTGCAGGTTTTATCACGATGTTTTCCTTCACCGTTAAAGCAAATGATAATTCATTGTGAATACACACATAACTTCGAAAAGTCAGAGGTGTGTGCCTGGGGTTTGAACCTGCGACCGCCGAAATTCTCGACCATGCGCCTAAACCTCGGGGCTATCACTGCATCAATTAGCTTTACTCCTTATAAAATTAGTATAGATATATAGAACTGACCACACTTACATATTCGGTATACCACTTATACCTGATAGTAAATATGCTGCAGTCCAAAAAGAGTTTCGAATCCCCATTCACCATTCACAAACGAGCTCCTAAGCGCTACGCTTAAAGAACCCCGATAGATTGACAAGAGCAACGTAAGCCGAATACTTCCATGGCATGACATACAAAATTCCATTTCAAATTTCCTTAATCGGCTTAAAATACTTTCCGGAAAGGAAAAATAACAAAAATATTATAATCATTCGAATAAACATCCCATTTATCCAAAATAAACGCGTAATATTTGTAAAGGGGTCCAAATCGCACCCCTTTGAGGGTCAATCAGCCGTGAACATTCATTCAGGGATTCTCCTTGCCCCTGTGCCCGCCCTAGCGTGACGTTATCGCGAGACGGCGATGATCCGGGACGCGTATTAATGTCGAAGCATACTTTTTGTTTTGTTTCCAATGTCATTCTTGCATATTTTCCTACTTTATATGTTTCCAATTCCTCCTGTTTATCTTCCCGATGGCCGATGGGGCCAAAAAGTTCTCGAGTGGAGGCCACGTACCGGAAAGCGCAGCGTGGGACGTCCTCCGACAAGATGGTCGGACGACCTGGTGAAGGTCGCGGGACGTCGCTGGATGCAGGCTGCTTCCAACAGGTCCCTGTGGAAATCATTGGGAGAGGCCTATGTCCAGCAGTGGACTTCGATTGGCTGATGGATTGGATTGATTGATGTTCTTTTGATTAATTTCACTGATCGGTGTCATTTCTGTGCTGTCGATCCTGGAGTATCCTGGAGGATTTGCAGTTGTGGGTGGGATAGTCTTATAACGTATATCCTTTCCCATATAAAGGAAGCCCGTGACTGGCAGTGAAACATAAAAAGAAGTTTAAGTTGTAAATAATGTTGATTCTTAATAAAATTCTCAGTAGCAGCGGGAAGTCTAGAAATGTACCCGAAAACGGCACTAGGACTTAAAACACGGTCAATTTAAGTATTTATATTACTATTTTCGTTCGTGGCGCAGTTGGCTAGACACCAGCTTGCGAAACGAGAGGCCGCGGGTTCGATCCCCGCACCGAGACAAATGTTTGTGTGATCCACAAATATTTGTTTCGGGTCTGGGTGTTTGTGAGACCGAAAAGTCTCTCGTAGTTTCTGATACCCACGACACAGGACTTGTATCCTAGTGTGGGGTCAGAACTATGTATGTGACTGTTGGGTGTATTTATTTATTTATACTAAAAATAACATTCAACGCGACTTATTTTAGTCCCAACAAATCGAAATCTCCAAAGCGAAGCGGTGACAAACGACGGCCCCAATAAAGCAAGCTCTGATTTGACAATTATGGCGTCCCATAAACAAGATTGAATGCGTTTTGAGATTTCGTAATGAAATCAAAGTGAAATTGTTATTTACGATCATTGTCTGTCGACCCATTAAAGACGATGCGACAGTAAATGTCCAAGGAGAAATAAAAATGCGAATTATCCGTCTTTGAAAAGATTTTTCCTACATCAGTTTGCTATAGTAGATTATTTCTTCATTCTACATTCATGGCTGCTTCGTGGTCTCGCGGCACAAGTTTGTGGCGTGCGATCAAGAGGTCCCGGGTTCGATTCCCGGGTCGAGTATTGGGTTTTTACACGGAGTCTGAAAATGTACCCAAAAACGGCAATATGCTGGCCCCCTATTACGTGGGACCGATACATACTTGGCAAGATGTAGGTGCAGTAATGCACCTCAGTCTACCCCTTTGGGGAACACAGGCGTGAGGTTATGTGTATATTTATGTATATGTTATAAAAATATTTTTGCTAGGTGACCGGTGAAGTGTTACCCGCATTTGTGTAAGTTATATTCCACTAAGATTGATGAAGCAATAGATTAATCCCACCAAAAAAGGTTTTCATTTAAAATATTACCAAGAACAGATTTTAATTGCTTGCACTTTCAAAAGTTATCAGATCTCATGTTTAGCCAAGGTGCTTATTTTACACGCCATAACTCTAAGTTAACATGAGGGCCAATAAAAGTAAGAGCTTATTTTTATTCACATGAATCATTGAATCAGTTTTGATCATATTTAAATACGATTATAATTTTTTCGTCCCTGGAAAAAAGATTATTCCCCTTTCAACTTTCACCATTAAATTTACACATTGAGGTACCGATTCCAGAACCGAACGCCACCACATGAAGTGCCAAGTCGCCCTTATAGCTCATTAAGCATTTAGGTTGCGGTGCGATCGGTAGCGAGGCTGCGCGTCGTGTGTGCAACCCTGTCTGTGGTGATTGCGTGTCATGTTTTAGCGTGTTCTCGATTGTTATGTCAATCAATGCGTCGAGACTTTAACCGCTGGGTAATAAAGACGACGCGAAATTTGAAATTTGACAGCCCCGTGGCGCAGTTGGCTAGATACTAGCTTGCAAAACGCGAGGTCGCGGGTTCGATCCCCGCACCGAGACAAATTTGTGTGAGAAATATTTTATTTGGGTGTTTGTGAGAGCGAAAAGTCTCTAGTAGTTTCTGATACCCACGACACAAGACTTGTATCTTAATGTGGGGTCAGAACTATATAGGTATGTGACTGTTGGGTGTATTTATTTATTTATTATTAACCACTGCGTAATAAGGAATACATAATAATAATAAATACGTGCTTCCTAAGGCCGATATTTTTGAAGAGATACGGAAATGTTTATTTTAATACTCACTGTTTAAATCTGTGATCCGTCGAGCCAAGTCTCTTTTTTCGAGCATAATTTCAGAATCCGTGCTTTTATTAAGAATTTCCTAATGGAACAACCTAACAGCACTTTACACACCCACACATCTCTAACTTTTCAAAGTCATGTGTGTATTTACAATTAATTATCACTTTAACCGTGAAGGAAATCATCGTGAGGAAACCTGCATACTTAAAATTCTAAAAAAATTCGTAGGTGTGCAGTCTAGACCAGCACTAGGCCAGCGTAGTGGACTAAGGCCTAAAACCTCTGAGTTGTAGAGGAGGCCCGTGCCCAGCAGTGGGACGTATATGGGCTGATTATGACGATGGTGAATAGCACTACGCATGCCTCGAAAATCGAACCCGGACACCTCTTGATGGCAGAGCACGACAATAATACTATCATGACTAATACATCAATTATTACACCCAAAGAGCCATACTACAATACTACGAGAACCCGCGATCTCTCATTCACAGTCTGGTCTTGAACTGACTAAACCACGATGTCAAATCCCAACCTAGTCTCGTCACAAACTCTTCACAATAAATCACCAGTTTCGTGCGAAACACAAAACAATTACAAAATCATAATCATCGCGAACTACATCACTGGCGAACAAACAATAGTTATTAAGGGAGGGGAAAGTGAGGGGGGGATAATTAAGGTAATGAATAACTGGAGATTAAAATGGATGTGACGAAACCGCCGCTTCCCCCCTGCCTCATTCCGCGACACTCTTACCCCTTGTTACTCAGCATAGTGTTGCTAACCTTATTTGAGGAGAACTATATTGAATTAACTAACTAACTAACTATATTGAAGTCGTGGTGCCCTTGAGGTTTGGGCACGCGGTCGAGAATTTCGACGGTCGCGGGTTCATTGTGTATTCACAATGAATTATCACGTACTTTAACGGTGAAGGAAAACATCGTGATGAAACCTGCACACCTAAAAAGTTCTTAGGAATTTCTTAGGTGTGTAGTCCGCCAACCCGCACTAGGCCAGCGTGGTGGACTAAGGCCTAAACCCTCTCAATGGTAGAGGAGGCCCGTGCCCAGCAGTGGGACGTATGTATATGGGCTGATGATGATGATGATGATGATATTGAATTTAACAAAAGTTGCTTATATGACTTTATTAGAACTAATTAAACACGCTAGGATTTCTAATATACCTATCCCATATTTTTCAAGCAAAAATATGCATACATAACGGAGTAAGTATGTACATCTAATCTAAATCCACGATTATTCGGCTGTGCTTAAGTCGCACATACTAGTCTCGACTATTGTCATTTATGGGTACATTTTAAGACTCCTAATAATAATTTTGGAGAAAACCCTAAATAAAAATAATTCCCGACTCGAGACTCAAATCAGACACCTATCGCTCACACTTTACCGCAGGACAGCGACTCACTCTTTGTACCCATACGCCAACAGATCATACGTTTTTTGTATGTAAATTTATACAAATATACATACATAACCTCACGCCTGTATTCCCCCAAGGGGTAGGCAGAGGTTCTTTTCTGCACCTATATTTCGCCAATTATGTTTTTGTCATACGTAATATGGGGCGAGCCTATTGACGATTTTCAGGCACATTTCCAAATTGCGAATTTTCTAATAGAAAAATCCAATAACACTTCCTTAACCCATAACGCCCCAAGCATCGAAAACGTTGGAATTTTTTGATGAAATTTATAAATTAAGTTCTTAGTAATTTTATGAGAACTTTTTTTTAAATACATTAATTAAAAAAAAACATTAAAATCACTTTAACATTTTTTTTACAGCGTAAAAAAATTTTATTCAAAAAATATTGTGAAATTACGAATTTCATCAGAAACAATAAAAATAAGAGCCCAACAACTTAAAAAAAGAGTTTAATATAGTGTCCTAAAAATAGGACAGTGGGAAGGAATGGGTTAAATTGAACAGTATTAAAGGACATAAAGATTGTTATAAATCTTTGAACAATATCGTTGGCAACTCCTACCCTACAGGCTACAGCATTGTTCTGTAATGGGGACGAACAATATTTGCACAATCCGCGAGTGCGGCGCCGGGACGGGCCCGCGCGATGAGGGCTCGTTTTTGGGTTAATTAAAGGCATATAATTTCTAATGATTAATGATAAATTTTTTAATCGTGATGAAACCTGCACACCTAAAAAAGTTCTTAGGAATTTCTTCGGTGTGTAGTCCGCCAACCCGCACTAGGCCAGCGTGGTGGAATAAGGCCTAAACCCTCTCAATGGTAGAGGAGGCCCGTGCCCAGCAGTAGGACGTATATGGGCAGATGATGATGATGATGATGATGAATTTGTTAGGCGACAAATGTTGACAAAATTTTAAGGCCTTTAGAATGAGACGTGCGGACGAGTTATTGGGCGGTCGTAGGTTCAAATTATAGATATTTCGAAATTAGAAGTTATGTGCATATCTACAATGAATTATTATGCGCTTTAACGGTAAAAGAAAACGAGATAAGAAAATCTGCAATGTTTATCAAAAAAATACAGGTTTGGTGCCCAAGTCGAACAAAGCGTTATCATATTTTTAATAGAAAATTCGCAAACAGCACTGATTTTAGAAACGCGCCTTAAATACGAAAAATGAACTCCAACCCTTGTTACACGATATTTTAAACATGAATGCTATGATACACCTCTATTTGCCCCTTTAAACGCGTGACTATACAAAATCTACCTTTTAAAACTATGTAAAACTCCAAAACAGGGAGCTCTACTAATAATTAATAACTATAATAATTAATATAACTATTCCTCCATAGATATTCCCGTGTGTGACAACTGACACGTCCCACGGGAATTCCTAACTTGCTAACGTCGCGTCGTGCACGTTGCGTGCCCGCAAGGCCTGCTGTACGCGAGTATGTCGGTTCAGATACCCGTTACGTACCCCGCGCCGAATTTCCCCCGGGGCGCGTCGTGCGGTTTAAATTTTAATACTTACATTTTTTCACATTTACCGTCCGTCTGTTTGTTCGGGCTTAGCGAGGTCAGTTGTGGCGATGTGGCTTTTTATACTTTTGTACCTACCTAATTTCCTCCGCTCGACCGCAGAGAGCGTTTATTTATTTTTTAATGTTCTATTTGAATACGTATTTAATTTTCATACATCTATACAGCCTAGTCGTTTGAATTCGAAAACATGTTTTGATGGTAATTAATACAGCTAAAGAAATTTACCACACAGAGTCAAGTGCATAGAATAACACGCGGGATTTTTCGCTTATGATGCGGGAGAAACTATAGTTTCCTATAGGCATATCTGGGCCTTTTTATATCAAAAATTTCAGTGGATAATTATGCAATTATAAATTTATTTTTCTTTTATTAAAGTCTCATTGCTGTTAACTAATTATATATCTGACGAATTGTCTTCATCAGATTCTGGTACACATTAAGCCATACCTAATATAACTACTAAGCCATACCGCACTCGAAACTTACCTGTAACAAGAAAAAACAGAACATTAATATTATTGCATTTTTTGACAAAAACTCCTTGAATTTAAATATAATAGCAACTATATCCACCCAAATGTAGAATGAATGAATAGAATGTTCTTTTTTTTTCTATTCTTAAATTTTATATCTGATTATATTTCCTGTAAATTGTGCAAGCTGTGTCGTTCTATTATAAGATGCACAAAGTTTTCTTTTTAATATGTTAGTTTAAGCATGTCATGTGTAATCTTAGTTTGGAGACCAATTTTAATAAAATAAAAAATAAAATAAAATGAACACAAATAAAAACAATATGACACATACATCCGTCTCAGTTTTCATTATTCGGGGCTCAAATGTCTAGTCCGCAACGCTTGGCAACTAGAACGCCTAAATCATCACTCCTTCCTCCGTCCCGGGAGGTAATTAGCAACACAGAGGGCACAAAATATCACCATAATACTCGCTAGAACCGCGTACCCAGTGTAAAAATAAATGCGGCATTGAGTTTCGGTAGATATTTGTGTATAAAAATTTATATTGTTGAAATGCGAAATACATAAATAATACTATATTAAAGCGTGCATTTGAGAAGTTCTATTTTAGTTTCAGATTACACAATGCGCGTATTGTTTGATAGATATGAATACTACAAAGATACTAAAAGAAAATATTCATCATCAGCCCATATACGTCCCACTGCTGGGCACGGGCCTCCTCTGCAACTGAGGGGGTTTAGGCCTTAGTCCACCACGCTGGCCTAGTGCGGGTTGGCGGACTATATACATACATACACCTAAGAAATTCCTAAGAACTTTAAGGTGTGCAAGTTTCCCCACGAGATTTTTCTTCACCGTTAAAGCAAATGATAATTCATTGTGAATACACACATAACTTCGAAAAGTCAGAGGTGGGGTTTGAACCCGGCACCGTCTAAATTCTCGACTGCAGACTTAAACCTCGAGGCCAAAAGAAAATATTATATCAATAAAAAAACTAGTATTCATAACTTCAGATGCCATATTCGAATTCTAATGCCTAAATTAGCCTCTACTACACAGGCATAAAGCCTCAATTTGACAACCACTTTCAACCCCCAACACCCACCCTGTTAACAATCGAATCTGTCAACTAATCATGCTCATTCGAAATGAAATCTCCACGGACAGTGACGGTGTGAATGACGTAACGCGATTAGGACCTAGGCTCGCAGGCAGACCTAATTATGATCTAACACGACGCCATTACACGCTCCATCACATTATCCATTGAGTTATAGGCGCCGCGTCAGCAAATGTTATATTAGGGGTGTCATTCGGGCGAAATATATTTTTAGTCAGTTTTGAAGTTATACTTCTTTAGGCGCGTTATGAAAAAATGATGAGTGAAATTTTAAGATGCGCGCGCATCACTGTAACACAAATGTCAGAGATTGAAGCTGTCTATGTGCTCCAATATAATTGACAGATTGAAGCTGCCTATGTTAAATGTAAGTGTCAAATGGATCAGAAAGGTATATAATAAATAATATATTAAATACGAATATTTAAAAAAAGTGTATATGTTTTAGATTTTTAAAATGTAGAATAGTGACACTAATAAAAAGGGATTGACATTTTAATTAGTTGTCAAATTCGCACTCATAAATATGAGTGCGTTCAGAAATGTAATATGTTGTGTAAACTAAGAACTATGTATGTGACTGTTGGGCGTATTTATAAGTTTTACTTCAGTTGTGTGGTATAACTTCTAACGCGTGTACATAAGTACACACACACGTTTTTTTTAAACAGCTGACAGCTTCGGCATGGGGGTGCAGAGTACGATTCACAGATAAAGATTAGAGCAAAACGTTGTGGGTTTTTTCAATTAGGGTATTCTCAGTATAGTAGCATGGAGTTGCAAATGTGATAGAAGGACGGCAATATGCAATATTACGTTAGTAATAACACATTAGTCCGACGGCTGATGGAGCAGACAAGTGTTGAAGTGGAGACCGCGCTTAGGCAAACGTAGTGTAGTACGACCTGCAGCACGATGGTCCGACGACTTGAGAAAGGTGGCGGGTAACGGATGGATGAGGGCTGCTCAAGACCGGGATGGTTGGCGCTTTCTTGGGGAGGCCTACGTTCAGCAGTGGACGGCGATAGGCTGAGTATATAATAACACATTTTGCGAAACATGGATGTAGAAATACAGCCCTGCCTACTTCTCCATCTTCGTTTTACTAACTACTGTTATCTGTGTCAATCTAAGAACGAACAAATCACCAAGATCGTTTAGACAGATTCGAACCCCAATCGTTTTTAACCACGCTATTCAGACCTTACCAAACTTAACCATACCTCAATAAAAACAATGTGTGACAATTCCGTCAAACTTTACACACTACCAAGCCCAACAGAAGATAATATACCACATTCAAACACCACAAGACGCTCCTGCGGGTTTATTTATTAACTACCCACACAAAGCCATCAAATAGCACGCACATTGCCAAAATCCAAAACTCCAGGCATCATTTAATAATTCACGACTACCGCGTAACTACCCTCAGAACTTAAAGACTCATCTCTATGATAATTAACTAGCATCTTTAACGCACACTTGCAGTTCGCAAGTTGGGCAGGTCGTTTTGTTATTAATTACCTGCCTTCACCCCCCCCCCCCCTAACGCCTTTTCGCCCCCTTAATTCGGAATTGAGGTTGACGATGGGGCGGCACTAAATCAGGGCTGGCACATAGTCTGTGTGTATTGACAGATTCAATTTTATTTTTTAAACTAAAATTTAAAGTAATGATAAGTAGTAAGTATTTTTTTAAGTAATGATTGCCTCGGTTTAGGCGCGCAGTCGAGAATATCGGGGGTCGCGGGTTCAAACTCCAAGCCTTGGTCTTTCTATCTCAAAATGTTCCTGCGGGTTCAACCCTGCCCCGTAGCGTCGGCAGGTGGCGCGACGAGCGCTAATGTGATGTACGAATGACGGTAGCTAAACTCGCCGTCCGTGGAGGCTCCAAACTATTGTTGGGCAAGTTTTGAACGCAAGTTACGTATGGTAAACACTTCGCGTGCGCCGACGGTTAACGAACCTAAATGATTAAGTTCTGGAAGTTGTGTAGGGGATAATAGGTGTAGGATTATCATGTTAATATGGTGAGGGATAACCTAATCATTTTCGAATTATCTAAGTTATGAATTGTGGCGCACAGATGCTCTTGTGAAACGCCAAGCCGTGGGTTCGATCCCCGCAACGAAGTAAATGTTTGCTTTGGGTATTTGTGGTCTGGTAAGTCTAATATAATTAGCACAAAGGTGAATGAAATCATTTATATTTTTGCCTTGAATAGATTTTGCAATATTTCAACAAGTTCAAGGAATTTCATTTTAGTATATTTATTTTATAGATACTGTTATTTTCTATGTCGGTCATTTCTGTATAAATATCATAACAAATAATTCACAGGACATTATATTATTTAAAAAAAAGTGTGTCAGAAAAAAAATCTTCATATGCGGTCAATAACTTAAACCGATACACAATTCAAATACAGAATGACAATAAACAGTGAAACGGACGAATAAATAACATCGTTGTCGACGTCCAATGAGATAATATCGATGCATCGATAATTGAATATCGATTATGCAAATGGCGTTCTGCAATCTCTATTGTTAGTTACATTAAAGATAATAGGGACTATTAGAGCTCATTTAACACGGCATCGCGACGCACACGGAACGGGCATGTTAAAATAAATTATTTATATAAATAAATGAATTGTACGACTATAAAATACTGCGTGTTAAAATAAAAAGTGACATAATGACAATTAAAAAAATTATGTAAATGTAGTGCTATATTTTTGATGAAAAAATGACAACACGTGTTGGAGTTTCTTGCCATTTCTATTCCAAAGCTATTATAACACGTCCCGAAGTGGCGATAGCTTAAAACTGTCAATTTAAAAGCACTTGTAAAAGTCTAATTGAATAAAGGTTAATTTGAGACTTGGAACAGACCGGTGCTTGTGACTTCCTTGCAAGAGCACTACATATAATAGACTTCTAAAATTCTTATTAGTAGCTTAGTAGTATTTAATTTTACAACAGAATTAAACAAAAACGTAACAAACCAATTCATTTTCGTCTCATTAAATTCAGTTCTAATAACAACACACCCCTCTGAAACCAAGTAACACGATGCCAACACACGAGTAAAAGTGCGAGCCATAAATAAATGATTGTTTACATAATTAATAAGCGAGCAACAAAACGATTTCCCCCTCGCGTCCGCGCCGGTGGCGTGTCGGCGTCGTGCGTGCGTCGTGTCGGATCCGTCACGCACGCGTCGACACTTGCACAACAACCGATAGTTATCTTAATGAGAGGCGCCCTTCCGAATCGGGTTTTTATTGAATGCGCATCGTTGAAACATGTAGATTGTGTTAGAGGATAATTTGTGTTTTTTCGACAAAGTTGTGTATTTCGAGTGATAGAAGATTACGGACATGGTGTGAAATTGCTAAAGGACAGGATATTCGTATACTGGGTGGATACTTACTACCATAAATAAAATGTAAAGCATGCCTTGGTGACTTGCAGAAGTAAAACACTTTATCAGTTAACTGAAGATTTAAATGGAAAAACCCTAAAACACTCGCTGCCTCACTCGAGAATCGAACCCGGGACCATTAGAACGCAGGGCAATCACTTGCGCCCCAGAACAAACAAAACATACAAGATTTGTAAAAAATGAGAAAAATGTCGTATTTACTTTGTGGGAACGTCATCAGGCAACCCCACAATCATCCGACATTCTACACATCATTGGCGATGTTAAACATTTAACGCGAGACAAATGACTCGGATGGTTTGGACGTCCAACGCGTCCAACGTTTGTCCAAACGTTCATTTGCATTCATAGCCCCGGGGCAGCGCTTTCTTTCTCCCTATGTCTTAGCTACGGCTTGGCCTCCTTTTGACTCTGCGGTAAATGCTAAAGTTGTAGTTGTAGTGAACGCGATAAGCGGTACTAGATACATGAAGACACCTCAAGAATGTCAATAATCCCATAGAGCATTAATTTTATCGCATATGTCTAAGCCGCAAACTATGATGAAATTATTTCTGCATCTTGTAATATTTGACTAAGAAAATATTTGATGATGAAAATAAATGATCATGTAAGTCTTGCTTCTTGAATTTACGTGAATGAGTCATTGAGTCCTCAGCAATATTAAAAAATTAAACTGCATGAAAAAATATTTTATGCTATAACTCTATATCCATACATACATACATAACGTAATGCCTGTATTCCTCTTCTTTAACTTTGTGCTGCTACTGAGAATTTTCTAGTCAGAAAACCCAATAATACTGATTCGGTTTTGTCAAATCAATCATTATTTAGAAGATCTAATTCAAGGTAGTTAAAAATTCAGCTGCACATTCTAAAAAATCAATCCACGAAATCTGCCAAAACACGCTCCCGCCACCTCCCATGCCCGCCCGCCGCTTACATAACACCTCAACCCGCCGACACTAGCACCGCACCCCACACAAGAAATATATACAGCCGCGGTCATGTGTTCAGACTTGAAGCTCCGCTTTTGATATTTTCTTTGTGCCAACATCGTCTTTGAGATGTTTCGTGTACATTTTGCTACACGGCCTAGAACTGTGGGGAAAGAATTCTCGAATGGACTATGAAGAAATGACACTTTCAGTATACCAGTCGAGTTGGACCATAGTACGTTAGTTTGGACAAACGTTGGACCCCTCGTGTTTATGATATGATGAATAAGGGTGTTGTAAAGGAATGACGTTTAGTTAAATATCTTAAATTATACATTTTTAAAAGGCAGTGGGTTGCCTAATATCAAGTGATCTTTTATATATTATTAAAAAATACTTTAATAGTGACGATTCAAAAGAACTTGTAAAAGTCTATTTGAATAAAGATAATTTTGATTGTGACTTTGACTTTGACCTGAGCACGTATGTTGCATTCCGCAAGTCAAACTGTTTACATCCAACAACAAGCCGGAAAATTTGTGTAACCTGGTTGGAGATAGTCGTTCAAGTTCTTCTTCAATCAAACAATATTAGAACGGTACTGCAGTCACCAAATGGTCCAAGTGCTGTATTTTTGCTACATTACGTTATTAAAACACCATCTTCCCCAACACATTCCGAAAGGTAATTATAATCATTGAAATATTCATGAAATACCTCAACACAAATAAAAACCTTCATTCGAATTTCATTTAAAATTATACCCATACAAAATTACATTTATAATCGATACATATGAAAAATTCCTATCGCGTTGAACACACGCCGCGTAATGTACGTAAAATTCATTTCTTCGTGTTCAAACACGCGTGTAAAATGGACGCAAACGTTTTGTATTGTCCTCGCTGAAATGGCTGCATTTTAATTTAAAACAACTTCATTTGAAATGAAACAATTCTGAATGTATATGAGTCTGTTTCCGAATGAGAATTTTCCAAATGCCATCACGGGAATTTACGATCGTCATTGATAGAAATTCATTTCAATAAGACGAATAGCAGTGATTTAAATAATAAAATAAAACACCCAACAGTCACATACATAGTGCTGATCCCACACTAAGATACAAGTCTTGTGTCGTGGGTATCAGAAACTACGAGAGACTTTTTGGTCTCACATACACCCAGACCCGAAACAAATATTTGTGGATCACACAAACATTTGTCTCGGTGCGGGGATCGAACCCGCGGCCTCTCGTTTCGCAAGCTGGTGTCTAGCCAACTGCGCCACGGGGCTGTCATTTGTAATAACAATTCGAATTAAGACCGCTACGTGGTCTCGCGGTACAAGTATGTGCTGTGCGATATAGAGGTCCTGAGCCCGATTTCCAAGTCGGGGAAAGTGTTATTGGATTTCCCATTAGGAAATTCTCAGTAGCCGCACGGAGTCTGGAATTGTTCCCGAAAAACGGCTATAGCCTTACCCTCTATAACGTGGGACGATACCTCGGCCTACCAGTGGCGGTACTTCCATAGAAACACAAAAGTCCAATTTGCCTCACAAAATTCCTAATAGTAACCTTTGAGCTTTAAATCTTTATTTAAAAAAGCAATTCAACATAAATAAGAACATTCTGAACCCACAATACACAATTATAAAGTACACATTACACAACAATGTACAAGAAATTTCTGAAGTATTTAAGTCGAATTATTCCTCGTCTGTGAATGATAAAAGTTTTATTTTTTATTTGTTCTATATCCTATTCTTTAACTTATGAAGTGTTATCAAAAGAATAAATCCTGTAAAAGAATAAGCTATTAACCCTGACAAAGTTGACAAAGGATCGCGATATGAACACAGGCGGTTTCGACCCCACGTACTCGCGAAAGAGGGTGCAATCACGTCGAGGACACAGCCGCCGCGCCGTATTCAACAAGTTGCGTTTCAACACTCCTTTTGTGGGATGTGTGTTTTGAATGCTGGGTTGAACAGTTACGCTGTATTATCCTTACTAAAAGACATACCTACATACATAACCTCACCCCTGTAATTCTCGAAGGGGTAGGCAGAGGTGCATTTCTGCACCGACATTTGGCCAGGTATATATCAGTCCCACGTATAGGGGAGCGAGCCTATTGCCGATTTTCGGGCATATTTCCAGACTCCGTGCTGCTTCTCAGATATTCCTAATGTAAAACCCAATGACACTTGTAGTTTAGAAAAAAAAACGTGACAGACTGATAGTGGTGTTTTTAGTATGGATCTCGTGAACTGTCGAAGATTTAACAAGCTTACAAAACTCATTTGGGCGATTCTTTGGGCGGTTTATCGAGATACAATCTTTTTTAATGAAATAAACTACACCTGACGATGAAACTCAGCGAACCTATGGGATACTAATATAAAATTTAATTGGCAACAATAAATATTACAACATATAAACAGGATATTTGTTTTTTTTTAACTTAAGGAATAAACTCAAAAACTAGTTAAGCTATTTCAATTATTTATGGTATAGCCTCAGACCGGACCTTAGGAAAGAACATAGAGGTAATTTTTTTTTCTTTAAATTAAATCCCGCTCGGACGATGTCGAAACCAACTGTCAGGACAGGATAAAATTAAGGTCACGACCACCCAAAATCACACGAGAACAACCAATAACCGTTTACACTAAAGGCGAAACGAACACACTCCGAGCGTATCCCGTTTTGTTTAAGCCCATTCCGTATTCCCGTAGGAGAATTGCAAAACCCGTTTTCGTGACCAATATCGTACGTGCGTAACGTTCACGACACGCGTCCGACACGTATGTACGAGCGTTAAACAAACGACTGCAGTTGCGAGGCGAAACATCTTGAATGACAAAATTGAGAATACAATATTTGAATATTTTCTATTGTTGTTGGTCAGGTGAAAAATTCTTAAATAAATTAAATTCCTCTGCCTATACACTATAACAGAAGTATGTAGATGTGGCTTGCTTTTTTAAAGAATACTCCCAGTCTTCAGTTACAACTATGTATTTATATTTTCGAATATAACAATTTCCTTGCACTCGCTCCAATTTATATTCAATAATAATCACACGAACAAAATGTCGTCGTTTAAGTGACATTCGATCAATACACTTTCTTTATATTCTATAGGAATAAAAATATATTAAGTCAATAGACATTCTGAATAAACCGTTATTATACAATTCAATGCTCTTCCTTTATATTTTTATATTTTACAAATATTAATACAAAATACTACAATAAATCATTTCAATATACCAGATTTATTACAATACGAGCCCTACCTTGAGCATATATGTATGTAGACGTGAGTGTGAATGTGTTTAAAGTATATTAAAATATGTAGTGTACATGTAATATTTATTATAAATTGTAAGATAGACTTGAAAATAAATTATAATATAAGCGCTGTTCCTCACTCAACCCGGATCACTACTACGCCTGGCATCGGGCCGAGTGGACGGGCCAGACGCTTTTGGAACTAAGCTTTATTAGTTTTATTTAGCGTTTAAAATTCACAATGCCCAATGTTAAGCAATTAAAAACCACTGTACAAATTAACGGTGAAGAACTGCATCCTGTTGCGTCTACTACATTTCTGGGCATTACGGTGGACGCAAGACTCCAGTGGGGACCCCACATCCAACAATTGGCAAGCAAATTAAGTTCAGCGGCATATGCAGTGAAAAAGATCAGACGTCTGACTGACGAGGAAGCGGCAAGAATGGTTTATTTTAGCTATTTCCATAGCCTTATGTCGTATGGTATTCTTTTGTGGGGAGCTGCTGCGGATATTAACACTATTTTTGTTTTGCAAAAAAGAGCCATTAGGGCTATTTATAATTTAGGTCCCAGGGCTTCACTTAGAGAAAAATTTAAGGAAATAAATATTCTTACCGTCACTTGTCAGTTTATATACGAAAACTTAATGTACGTCCAAAAGAATCTTGATAAATTTAATAAAATTTGTAATGTACACAATAAAAATACTAGGAACAAATGTAATCTCGTTAAACACGTAACTCGTCTCCGGAAAGTTAATAACTCTTTTATGGGGCAATGTATACGCTTCTATAACAAACTTCCGAGGGCTGTTAGGGAGCTTCCCTTGACAAAGTTTAAGAAATCAATTAAAGATAAGCTTTACAAAAAAGCATACTATAAAATTTCAGATTTTATTGAAGATAATAAGCCCTGGGAGTAATGTAAATTGATCGGAGTTTTGTTTTGTTGCTATAGTTTGTATCGTTATGACATTTACAATGTAAAATTTAAATAATGTAATTAAAAAAAAGACATTTATTGCTATTTAAAAAAAATGACATGTCGTGTTGCTGAGGGAGTTTCTTGCCGTTTCTTCTCCACAGCGATAACACGTTTCGAAGCGGCAATAGTTTAAAAAATATTAAAAAGTGTAAAATTGACGATTCAAAAGAACTTGTAGAAGTCTATTTGAATAAAGATAATTTGACTTTTGTCTTTTTTTTTATACGAACCAAACCTGCTACATCAGGACATTTCTAAATATATGGAGTACCTAATTCTTAAGTTTATTCATCAAAACATACATTAGCATAGAATAACGACGAACAGATACGCCACTTCGTCGTATCCTACGAATAAAGCCACTATGGCCGTTGTGTCTTTTTATTTTTATTGCATAATTAATATTGGCTACACCTATTACATCACCTTCATTAAAAAAAACTCAGAAAATTACATTTTATCCACCAGAAAATAAAGGTTTAAAAATAGCCACTATTGTTATCCTCTGGAATCATCCGACGGAAACAGCCACAACAGTCGCAATGTCTTTTTTCGTCCCGGGAGCACGGGGCAAGCGCGGGAGTGAGTCGGGCGCAGGCGCCACTCCGCCGTTATTCCGCGGACTCGCACCATTCGCGCCTACTGCACCGTGGCTGCACGATTGGGCCGTTGGTTTGCAATAATACCTAATCACTTTGAGATACTAAAAGGTTTGCTTAAACTATAATGAAACGAAGAGGACGGAAACTATATGAGCATATCCCTGGCAAAGGATAAAATGAGTCGTATTGAAATGCCAACACGAAGAAAGTACCTACAAACAATGTTTACACCTGTGCGTTAAAATTCATTTGTTTTATTTTTATTTTTTATAGTGGATTATGCGTAGTATATGCAATATTATGATTATCAAGTGTGAAAACCGAAATGTTAAGAATATTACCCAGTTGTAGCGAGAAACGTATATAAATCTTGGTTTTTGATGTAATTATAGGAACTCCGAAGAAAAAAGGCGCTGTGGTATTTGTGGCTTTGTTCCACGGAATTATCATATCGTATTAGTATGAAGAGTTCTTAGCCCTAATCGCTTTTGTGGCCTTATTCCCCGGACAAATTTTATTTTGTTGTTTTTTCACATTTCTTTGCAGTTTGCATGCATGAATTTAATATTATTTTCATTAACTTACCTTTCATTAACAATTTTAAATACCGTAAAATATTAATATTGTTAAATAACACAGTAGTAAAAATTATTTTATGGCTTTGTTAAAAGTCTTAGTGGTGGTTGGGGCTTTTTAACATTAGGAATTGTGTGTGCTAAAAATATTGAATGAGTTTTTTATACTTACAACTAACGTTTAGGCTCGCCCCCTATTACGTGGGACTGATACATACTTGGCGAAATATGGGTGCAGAAATGCACCTCTGCCTACCCCTTCGGGGAATACAGGCGTGAGTTTATGTATGTAACGTTTTATGATCTCTACTAACAAACTTGAATTAAATTGTTTCAATTTCATACAAAAATATTTTAAAGCCTACTGAAAACCAAAACGCTAAACATGACATACATTTACGACAAAAAACTTCGGCAAGAACCCATAAAGAAACTGATAAACCTAAAGCTGAGAAATACCAGATGGCGAGATAGTTACAGCTTGTTTTGATATGCAAAAAATTATAACATTCCATTTGGAAACGTGGGCATTTTTTATTATATTAGAAAGTTGAACCTTTACAATTTTACAATTTTATGGCACATAAAACCGGCTATTGTTACATGTGGTCGGAGGTAAATGGTAAAAAGGGAGCCAATGAAATATGTAGTGGCTTATATTATTTATGCAATCTAAGATAGAAGGGGCAATCAAACAATTCTGATTTTGGTCGGATAACTGCTCTGGCCAAAATCACAGTCGCATCCTCTTTACATTGTATCAATACATTGTCGGAAAATACAACGTCGAAAGTATCACCCACAGATTTCTAGAAGTTGGCCATACCCAAAATGAAGGAGACATCATCCACTCCGTTATTGAGGGCGCTTCAAAAATAGGAAACTCTTCAGAAATAATCCTTTTTTTTCACATAAATGTGTAAGATCTTTGTGTTGTTTCGATGTATTTGCCTGTGTGTATGTATGTATGTATTATTGTATATTACCTTACCTTACGTAAAAACTTATGTTCCTTGGAAATACTATTGTCTGATTATTTTAACCAATAGTTGTTTAGATTTCGTTGCTTGATTGTTGTTACTTGATTGTTTCTAGATTTTAATTTTTAATATGATTAGTTTAAGTAGCGCGTTATTCGATTATAAATATTAAATAATATGTTGATTTTTGCTTTTCGTAGAATTTGCATTATTGTGATTTTGATTTGTTCATTTTAGATTTCCTATATAAGTAACGCAATATTCTATTAGTTGTAGTAAATAAATAAATAAATACACCCAACAGTCACATACATAGTTCTGACCCTACACTAAGATACGAGTCTTGTGTCGTGGGTATCAGAAACTACGTGAGACTTTTCGGTCTCACAAACACCTAGACCCGAAACAAACATTTGTCTCGGTGCGGGGATCGAACCCGCGGCCTCTCGTTTCGCAAGCTGCGCCACGGGGCTGTCGGGGCGTATTTATATGACTATTCATCATCAGCCCATTTATACGTCCCACTGCTGGACACTGGCCTCCTCTACAACTGAGAGGGTTTAGACCTTAGTCCACTACGCTAACCTAGTGCGGGTTGGCGGACTACACACCTAAGAGATTCCTAAGAGCTTTTAGGTGTGCAGGTTCTTTAAATTAAAACAATAAATAGCCCTTAATGCGCTTACGACTTGGCATCTTCCGACGAAAAAAGGCATAATGTCTATTGCTTCCAGGTTTTTACTTTTTATTCCGAAGAATAAAGACATAAGGGACAAATTTGACAGAAATATTGACAAAAAATTCATATTAATGATTTTGTAACAAACCCCGAACAGTTTATCGACACTTCAAATATTAACAACTCAAAAATCTCCCTTATTGTTTAAATAAAACACAAAAAACCTCCTCCTGTAAAGTTGTTATTTTGCAGTTACGCCTTTATTCGTAGGATACGACGACTTAAGGCACTTTACCTTTTTTAATACATTTTCAAGGAAATTCCTCCAAGGAAACTGTCATTAAGAAGCGCCAGTTAATTGCTCTGAGGATATAATAAATTGGGCACACGCGAGCCACCTGGCGGAATAATGAGGTCAACGCTGAATTTATTCACTACGCGTATGGACTATTAGTTTCTTAAACTAGTCCAGCCTTCAAGATAAAAAACCTTCTACACTTCAAGAATTTAAATTTAACTTAATTTAGTTTTAAATCGAAAACTGGTGACGGGATATCTCAAGACTGCTTTGTAGTCTCGGCAACAAGTTTGTGCCGTGCGGTCTAGAGGTTTTGGGTTCGGTTGTCGGGCGGGAAAAATGTTATTATTTTTCCATTAGGAAAATATACCTGCCTCTTATTACGTGGGATGTAAATCACAATCGACGAAACTAGGAAGTAAAAATACACTAGTTACCTTAAGTGTGTATGTCTATATGAGAAATCTCTAGTCTAAAAATTTTGATGAATCCAAAAAATGTCTTTTCAATCAATCCGTCGTCCGACGTGTTGGCCAACAAGTCGTGAGACAAGTTCACCCTTAAATCGAGGCTAGTTTGTCACGTCGTCGCGAAAGCCGACAACTCCGTCCCAGTTTTGAAACTGAGCGCGCCACACGCCCACCCGCCGGCTCGCCGCTTAATTGCACTTTTTTTCGAGCAAAGTTTGCGATGTCGACATCAATTTCCCGATGATATTAAGAGATGATTCCGTGTACGCGGCTGGTGCGAGAACCGGATAGATTTATAAACAATATTCTTACTTTATATGCACGTTTATGCTTTCGTCGCAGATATACATATACATATATATTCAGCCCCGTGGCGCAGTTGGCTAGACACCAGCTTGCGAAACGAGAGGCCGCGGGTTCGATTCCCGCACCGAGACAAATGTTTGTGTGATCCACAAATATTTGTTTCGGGTCTGGGTGTATGTGAGACCGAAAAGTCTCTCGTAGTTTCTGATACCCACGACACAAGACTTGTATCTTAGTGTGGGATCAGAACTATGCATGTGACTGTTGGGTGTATTTATTATTATTATTTATTTATACCTTTATTGGTTCTCGGTTTTAAAACCGGATTGCGTAATGCAGACGGGCCTAAGCCAAGTCTGCAGCAAAACTGATGGCATGACTATTCACTATAGAATTACCTAAAAAGTAACTGTGTCTTGGTTTGTTTGGAGAAATTTTCTGACGATTCGACAAGTATTAAGGATTACTGCTTTTTGGAGGGCGGTATATGTGTATTTTGGAAGGCTTAGGATCTGCAAAGAATGTTGGAGCTGCTTAGGAATTACACCAGTTTTGGATAATACTATCGGTACAATTAAAACTTTTTGAAGACGCCATATTCGAGTGACTTCTTCTCTAAGTTCTACATACTTCGCTAATTTTTCTGCTATGGTAGATTGTAAATTATGTGTATTTGGGATTGCGATGTCAATATTATTGAGCAGTCTTGTCTATTTTATTTACAATTATGATGTCTGGTCTATTGTAGTGTATAGTACGGTCGGTAAGAACGGCGCGGTCGAAGTAAAGCTTATGTGTTGAGTTTTCTAATATGACTTCTGGTGTGTATTTGTAATAAGGTTTTGAAGATGGTATGAGATGATACTTGACAGCTAACATCTGATGTATTATTTGGGCAACCTGGTCATATATATTATTATATATGACATATGTATGTATATGTACAATATTCAAACTCATACCTGCATCGAAGAAGTACACTAAGTTAGAAGTTAGAATTCAAGTTACATAGAAACGCGTTTACTTTTCAAAACCCAACTTACCCGTGCACATTTCAAGACTTCGCGTTGTTACTGAGAATTTCTCAAATCAAACACTCAAATACACTTTGCACAACAAGCGTGAGTAATCCTGGAGTTTTCGGATTGATTCCCAAAACGTCAGCAAGTTTAACTAGAACCGAAACTTCGATAAGATACACAAATTATAGATAGTTTTACAAAGTTAAACTTCCCTCTCTGTATAACTATTACTACGCATTCATGCTAAAATCGCTTAAGTAATCAAAACCAATTTTGATACACACGTAGACGAGGCCTTGGGGATCTGGGCTACATAATTTAATAACATTATCCCAGGGCGAAGCTGATCCGAGCCGCTAGTAAAACTATGAAATACAACATAAAATCGAAATTAAAACCTATTTTCAGCGCGGCAAATGACGACCAACTTTGAGTAAACATTCCAGGAATCCATCCTGGCTACACGTGGTTAATATCACCGTATCGTTAACAACACGACTAACAACAACAATAACAACAACAACACAAACAACGTAGCGCACACGAGGTAGAACCGCGCGCGATTTTAACCAGCAGTCAGCAGATATTACTTATTACATTGTTAACTAGTTACTTAACTTGACAGCCCCGTGGCGCAGTTGGATAGATACCAGCTTGCGAAACGGGAGGCCGCGGGTTTGATCTCCGCACCGAGACAAGTGGTTGTGTGATATAAAAAAAATTGTTTCGGGTCTGGATGTTTGTGAGAGCGAAAAGTCTCTCGTAGTTTCTGATACCCACGACACAAGACTTGTATCTTAATGTGGGGTCAAAACTATGTATATGACTGTTGGATGTATTTATTTATTATTTATTTATTTAATTACCAATTCGAGAATATATTTGTGAATGAGTGTTAAAAAGTAATGTCTGTCGGTAATAAAACATTCTTTAAGATAGAATCACTATTTAAGCATTATGGAACTAAGTGTTACGAAACCGCAGCCACGTCTCCTTCATTCACAAACAATGCACCAACTTGTGGAGTGAGCACCGATTACCGTGCATTATGTCGCGAGGGCAATTTTATCGCGCGACGAGCTCAAGGGAGATTAATTATTAACTTGCTTTTGGTAAAGTTATTACGCATTTTGACAGCCCCGTGGCGCAGTTGGCGCAGTTGTGTGATCTACAAATATCTGTTTCGGGTCTGAGTGTTTGTGAGAGCGAAAGTCTCTCGTAGTTTCTGATACCCACGACACAAGGCTCGTATCTTAATGTGGGGTCAGAACTATGTATGTGACTGTTGGGTGTATTTATTTATTTTCCTCATCACTTTATATACAAAAATACCTTGGAAACCTACGATAATATAATATATTCCGGAATTTCCTGACTGACTGTTCCCCAAAAAGAAATCGCCGAAACAAACTCAGGGGCATGATTGTATTAGTTTTGAGATGCTTTTACATTTGTTATAATAGTATGAATTCAACACCTGTCTCACCTACATACATCGCGAGTTTATAGTCATACGGGCACATTTTACATACTACGTGCTACTACCGAAAATAAAAACTACTGAAACAACCGAGGAATCGAACCCACGACCTCAAGATCACCCTCCGCGCACACGAACCAACGCGACATTCAAACTTTCGGAAACATTCGATATAATTCACCGATGATACTGCGAGCACGAAGTTAACAGCAATTAAAGTTGCGCCGACAATCTACTGTTGAAATCTGCAACATTACGTCGTAAATCATGGCACCTGATTTTGGTAACGCTACGGTGCGAGCTCAACGGATTATAGTTGAAATTTGTTAGCGTGTTCTGCGGGTTTAGGGGCTTATTGAGTCAATGGATGGAAGCAGTGATGGCCTCGAGGTTTAGGCGCGCGGTCGAGAATTTAGGCGGTCGCAGGTTCAAACCCCAGGCACACACTTCTGACTTTTCGAAGTTCACAATGAATTATCACTTGCTTTAACGGTGAAGGAAAACATCGTGATAAAACCTGCACACCTAAAAGTTCTTAGGAATTTCTTAGGTGTGTAGTCCGCCAACCCGCACTAGGCCAGCGTGGTGAAATACGGCCTAAGCCCTCTCAGTTGTAGAGGAGGCCCGTGCCCAGCAGTGGGACGTATTTGGGCTGATTGATGAGTCAATGGATAGTGTTGGCGGTGTTGGTGGGATATTGTGAGTTAAAGACACATATCATACAGACGCGTTACTAAGCGTTGGGTTGGCAGAGGTGCATTTTTATATACATCATCATCAGCCCTTATATGTCACACTGCTGGACACGGGCCTCCTCTTCCATTGAGAGAGTTTAGGCCTTTAATTTACAGATACACGAACTCATGCCTGTCTCCCATCGGAGTAGGCAGAGACTATAGAGCGTCAAATGCCGCGGTCCCAACACACTTCTTTCGCGTACTCAACGACATTATCCTCTTCATGCAAGCACGTCGGTTTTGAGGACTCTTTATATCACCTCTTTTTAAAAATCACCTATTAGGTGCAGTGGCGGGACTTCCATAGAAACCCAAAAACGTTAAACGTTAATTGTGTAATGTCTAGTTTATATTTTCTCACAATGGGGTCTATATTCAACAAATTACTTTTGTTAAATTAAGATTTCAAGCTTAAAAATGATTATTCGGGATTTTAAAAGGCAAACTGGGCTTTTGGGCTTCTATGGAAGTACCGCCACTGATTAGGTGTGTATAGGTGTGTCCACCTATCAGACCTTTACCTACGTTTCCGGGAATACCAACATGACTAAATAAATTTGCAACACTCACAAGACATCCTAAATTTAAGAAATGCAAAGTCACCCTCAATTATTCAACAAAACTAGCCAACGAAGCAACTCGAAGACCCTTCGCAGAAATTTTTCGCTACAAACTTTTTAGTTAAGAAATCGCTCGTGTACTACATAGTATATACGAGTATGTACATACATCGCGGCAGTCCCGTGGGGCGTCATCTGCTTAAATATGAATGTGAAACGAATTCCACCCCTACAGCAACAAAGTTCACCCCTTTTATATGCGTGGACTGGTAGATTTGTATCTGTCGTGTTTTGTTCACCGAATGAGTTGAAAGATACGGTGGCTTTTGACATTAATATATTATTGGGGTTCTTTATTCTCAACCGCACTAGGCCAGCGTGGTGGACTAAGACCTAAAACCTCTCAGCTGTAGAGGAGGCCCGTGTCCAGCAGTGGAACGTATATGGGCTGATGATGGGGTACTCGTATGTTAGTGTGGGGTCAGAACTTTGTATGTGACTGTTGGGTGTATTTATTTATGAAAATAATTGAAACATTATCACTTTCCCAATCCGGCAACCAAACCTGGTACCTCTCGATCCCCATATTAAGTCAAATAATTCCTCCATAAACCAAACCCATGACCCTAAGCTCTACATAAAATTGTATTAACAACGCGCGCTACAATAACGGCTCCCATATGAACCGACACAGGCATAATTCTCAGCCCACCTCAGGATGTTATTAAGCCGGGCAGTAAAATGTCAGTGGCACTCGCTGTGCCGGCACGGGTCAGTCGTTAAGACGTCACCAACGAGGGTCGATGGCAGGTGGGTACGATCCTTCCTCACAATGACGCAAGGGTGATTATTTAGTGAGCGCAATGTAGAGGTACCAGGTTCCATTGTCGGATGTTGCAAAAGTATTACTTTTTTCGTGGTCCCGCGGCTCAAGTATGTGCTGTGCTATCTAGATGTCCTGGGTTCGACTAATGGGCAGGGCAGTGTTATTCTATTTGGGAAATCTCAGTAGCAAAAACGGAGTTTGAAAGTGTGCCCGAAAAACGACAATAGGCTCGCCCCCTGTTACGTGAGACTGATACACACCTGGCGAAATGTGGGTGCACAAATGCAACTCTGCCTACCCCCTCCGGGAATACAAACGGGAGTTAAAAATTACGGAGTATGCAAATATGTCTAATAAAAAACCATAGACTCGACACCAACTGCGCAAGTCTTTAAAGCTGAAGAAACGTGAGTAGACTCTGACCTCTGCTTTGCTTATTAAGAACACAGACCTGAATTAATGTATGCATTTTTATTACAAATCACCTAAACTTCCAAATTACTGCTTTACTGTTATTTCATTAAAATCTACGAAGCATCAGCAAAAAATCCTGTTATTTCATTAGACCCACAGATTGATAGTCTCTCACGACAAAGATTTCCCCGGAATCTATTTTCGTCTTTGACAACAACCCCCTCCGCTCTTCCCTTTGCCTCCCCCCTCCTTCGTCCGAACTAACTGGTTCCAGAGTTAATAAGCGAGAGCAAGCCGTCCCGCATCACGTACGCCAATAACGTGTAACGAGAGACGCGCTCTATCTACGGCCGAGACGAGGGGGTCTCTACGTCACAGCGAGCCTCTACGTCTCTACGGTACTACGGCTCTACGGTTCTACGGCTCTACGTCGTGCGAGAACAATGGTTTATGCCCTGCGTGTGTAGTCAATGAAATTCCCGCGTCGGGATGCTGTAATAGAATCTTTTTCTTTGTTATTTTTAATCTGTTCGCACGCAAGTGTGATGCGATGCGGGAACAATGGGGTTAAAAAATAATTGAATGCTTTGTTTTTCAATTGTCAGCGTCCATGGGGCAGTTGGCTAAAAAACAGCTTGCGAAAGGAGAGGCCACGGCTTCGATCCCAGCAATTATTTGTTTCGGTTCTTTGTGTTTGTGAGACCGAAAAGACTTTTGTAGTTTCTGATGCCCACGACACAAGACTAGTATCTGAGTGTGGGGTCAGAACTATGTATGTGACTGTTGGATATATAAAAAAAAAAAACACAACTTTGGATATAGAATCCGAGAAGGCACAAGGCAGTGAACAAAACAAGTGTACAAAACTAACAACTACCCTCCATTTCATCAACCTTCGATGTAACTGTGAATAGTATAATGTATGTGACTGTTAGGTGTATTTATCATCACGCTACGACCAAAAGGAGCGGAGTAGCAATGAAAAATGTGGCAAAAACGGGGAATAAATATTCCTTTTGCAGTCTAATGTTTCACATACGGAGTTGCGGATAACAACTTATATAGAAATGTAAAAAAGGCCAAATATACGTATGTAACATCGCCAATTTGAATCATCTACAAACATGAACATTGGCTGACTACCCTTCTGGTAGGGATGTCGGCTCAGTAAAGAGACGAAGGGTTATTAAACCGAGGGTAGAAGTCAATTGGGGAAGAGCAAACAAGACTCCGGGCCGCCATCTCGCGAAATCTTAATCGCTTCGGGGTTAAACTTTGATCTCGTGACTGAGTATAATATTTTCATGATATTTAATGTGAGGTTATATAAATACTGCCTCGTGGTCTCGCGGTACAAGTATGTGCCGTGCGATCTAGAGGTCCTGGGTTCGATGCCCGGGTCGGGCAAAGTGTTATTGGGTTTTTCCATTAGGAAATTCTCAGTAGCAGCACGGAGTCTGGAATTGTGCCCGAAAAACGGCAATAGGCTCGCCCCCTATTACGTGTGACTGATACATACCTTGCGAAATGTGGGTGCAGAAATGCACCTCTGCCTACCCCTTCGGGGAATACAGGCGTGAGTTTATGTATGTATGTATGTTATATAAATATTAACACAACCTCTACGATATAATATCGTGTTGGCAAATCGGGAGTGTCAAGTCGAGGTCCCAGGTTCAATATCAGGGTAGAGCATTATAGTTTTAAGAGATTTTGCACAGGGATGTGTGATGATATATGTATATATATTATTTTATGTATATATGTTATTTTAGAAAAACCCATCTTCGTATCCCTATATGCTTAATGCTACTAATATCCAAGACATGAAAACATTGATATAGGAACACTGAATATGAGAGACGGCTCAGTAGATTCTGACAAAAATTGTCACTTAGAAAGTGTGCAAGTTGGATCTACTCATATAATATTATTTAGGTCTTAATTGTTACCCTTTTGTATCAAAAGTTCATCAAATTTTACTTTACTTATCATCGAGTGACACTTCAGTCACTTTACCAGCACCTAAAAAGCAGTCGCGGTACTTCCATAGAAACGCAAAAGCCAAGTATGCCTTACAAAATTCCGTAAAATAATCTTTAAGCATACATACATAGATAAACTCACGCCTGTATTCCCCGAAGGGGTAGGCAGAGGTGCATTTCTGCACCCACATTTCGCCCGGTATGTATCAGTCCCACGTAATAGGGGGCGAGCCTATTGCCGCTTTTCGGGCACACTTCCAGACTCCGTGCTGTTACTGAGAATTTCCTAATGGAAAAACCCAATATCACTTTGCCCGACCCGGGAATCGAACCCAGGACCCCTAGATCGCACGGCACATACTTGTACCGCAAGACCACGAGGCAATCTTTAAGCTGACACCTTTATATAACTAAAGCAGTTTGACATATAAATGAGAACATACCGACCCCACAATAAAAAATTATAAACTAGACATTACACAATTAACGTGCAACGCTTTTGGGCTTCTATGGAAGTACCGCCACTGCTAAAAAGCACTTACTAAGTCAACCTTCAACGATCTTCCAAAAATCACCAGCAAAGTCATTTACAGGCGCGTTTCAATCCATTGATAGATAATAATCTGTGAGATTATCGATCAAAGCATTAACACCCACACACGGCACTAGCTATTCCAGTAAATGTACCACGTTATGTTTGTATATCGCTAATTGGAATAGTCCCTGTATAATACCGTACGCTGTTGCCTAATCTTCGCGATAATTACTTGAATATTGATAATTATATACACATCTAACAGTTAAACACATACGGCCTTAATTTAACTGCCGTTTTTTTTATTATTATTTTACATACATACATACATAACCTCACGCCTATAATCCCCAAAGGGGTAGGCAGAGGTGCATTTCTGCACCCACATTTCGCCAAGTATTTATCAGTCCCACGTAATAGGGGGCGAGCCTATTGCCGTTTTTCGGGCACAATTCCACACTCCGTGCTGTTACCGAGAATTTCCTAATGGAAAAACCCAATAACACTCTGCCCGACCCGGGAATCGAACCCAGGACCTCTAGATCGCACGGCACATACTTGTACCGCGAGACCACGAGGCAGTCGTTTTATTAACACTTATTATTTTATTAACACTAGATAGTCCTATCGACGTGCATGTATGAAGAGGATAATGTTAGTTGAGGAAGCGAAAGAAGTGTGTCTGGACCGCGTCATTTGGCGACTGTCATTTGGCGCTCTATAGTCTCTGCATACCCCAACGGGAGACAGGCGAGAGTTCATGTATGTATGTCCAATCCAATCCAATCCATCAGCCAATCGAAGTCCACTGCTGGACATAGGCCTCTCCCAATGATTTCCACAGGGACCTGTTGGAAGCAGCCTGCATCCAGCGACGTCCCACGACCTTCACCAGGTCGTCCGACCATCTTGTCGGAGGACGTCCCACGCTGCGCTTTCCGGAACGTGGCCTCCACTCGAGAACTTTTTGGCCCCATTGGCCATCAGTTCTCCGCGCTATGTGCCCGCCCCATTGCCACTTCAACTTGCTAAACCGCTGGGCTATGTCTGTTACTTTAGTTCTCTTACGGATCTCCTCATTTCTGATTCGATCTCGTAGGGAAACCCCGAGCATAGCCCTCTCCATAGCTCGTTGAGTGACTCTGAGCCGTCTAATGAGGCCCATAGTGAGAGGCCACGTCTCAGTGCCGTATGTCATCACTGGTAACACACAACTATCGAAGACTTTCGTCTTTCGTATGTATGTATGTTTATTTATACTACATGCATTGATTGTAAAGGCGGACTTAATGGCTAAGGCATTCTCTGCCAGTCGAACCTAGGGTGATGCAGAGATAATACACAACAGATGTAAACATTCAATCATTCATTATCTAATAATCATAATATTCATCAATCATTTTTAAACACTGTTAGAAGACACGAGACAAAGTATGTTTTATTAGGGCCTATAGTCTTGACCCTAAAATAAGATACAAAAAAGCTAGGACATGCAGATAAATTTTCTTACATATATGTACACGTAAACCGGACAAAGACAAAGCAGTGATGGCCTCGAGGCTTAGGCACGCGGTCGAGAATTTCGGCGGTCGCAGGTTCAAACCCCAGGCACACACCTTTGATTTTTCGATGTTATGTGTGTATTCACAATGAATTATCACTTGCTTTAACGGTGAATGAAAACATCGTGATAACACATGCACACCTAAAAAGTTCTTGGGAATTTCTTAGGTGTGTAGTTCACCAACCCGCACTAGGCCAGCGTGGAGGACTAAGGCCTAAACCCTCTCAGTTGTAAAGGAGGCCCGTGCCCAGCAGTGGGACGTATTTGGGCTGATAATGAAACCTGACAAAAAGTGCACTGTACAAATAATTGTGCCTGAGCTGGGATCGAATCCATAGTCGCCTGCTGACTGTGCACCACAGAGGTTGTGACTAATCATATTTGTAAAACATTAGGTATATATTTTCCTTCGTTTATTAGCAATCTAGGTATGTATGTCATATGTAATGTAAACTACTCAAAAGCTACTAAACCATATTTTCAAAACCACCTGTAACGAGTCCGCTTATAACGAAGCCGAGATACAAAACCCACATAACACACAACGATGAATCATAATATATGTGCGTTGGCAAAACCTCACCGAGGATTAGAACGCTGAACACACAAAGGCTAAGCCGCGCGCGCTAAGCCACTAAGACGTGACGAGATGAAGCCACCGCCCCCCCCTCCCCCCCTCTTCCCTCTACAGCGCACCCCTTCCCCGCGCAGTGTTTGCACGTCGCCGATTGAAATCTACCCCCCGTTTAATAAGCTTTCGCGCGGTACCCTTCGCGGCAAGGTGGATTTTACACTGACCGCAGATTTTTACGCCTTTTTTTCTATCCTCCTTGTTCTCGCGGAACAAGTATGTGCCGTGCGATCTAGAGGTCCCGGGTGCGATTCCCAGGTCCCAGTTACTATCATCTGTATTTTCATGAAAAAAAAAACACAGTAGCAGTGCGGAGTCTGAAGTCACGTTCGAAATTGCAATTATGCAATTTCATATTAATGCACAATTTAATTTGATCAAACTGATCATTTGTTTATCTTAGTATCAACATTAGCATGTGAGGGTCAGTGTGACTGGACATTCGCCGGCGAAAAATGGTTACGACTATCCATCTCAAATAATAACAGTCTACTTAGAAACCGAATGTATACAGACTGACTCGGGATCGGGATACTTGTGTGGGTCATCAGAGCGAACGCTTTACGTGTGGCCGTCATTATCTGAGCGGTTACAAATATCCTTCGTTTAGATAAAGAAAATGCGACGTAATTATGATATACAATACATAGATTGGTTCATCTAAATTTATTTTCATCTTAATTATTGACAGCCACATGGCGCAGTTGGCTAGATACCAGCTCGTGAAACGAGAGGCGGCGGGTTCGATCCCCGCACATGACTTGTATCCTAGAGTGGCGTAAGAACTTGTATGTAACTGATTGGGTCTGTTTATTTATTTATTAGTTATAACAATAGATTTACCCGTACTAAAACGTCATCAACAAGCGGACATACCTAAAGCCGATATTAATTCTAATAATAAACTACTACATTATCAACAACGGGACATGTCTACAGCCGGTGTGTAAGGCACGCGACGAGCTCGGCTCTCAGTCTGTCATCTCAACAAAATCCATCGACAACGAGGATCGATTACACCTTATTGCGAGAAATGAGATATTCCGCGCATACCGGGATGAAGCAGACACAGGTAGAAGCAGACACAGGTGGAACTGCTGGTGAGCGAATTCTAATATAAAAAATGCACTTGCAGTTTGATTTCGTATCGACACCAAACATTTATTTATTTATTTTATTTAAATCAACACAACCATCACAGGATCATCGTCCCAATACAGCTGTATGACACTTGTTACATTCTACATTTTTATATCTAATCTAAATTGTAATTTCTATACGAAATTGTCCATGTAGTCATCCTTGTGAATTCACTCAGAGTACAATGAAATATGTCCAGAGCTTCTGAGACCTGGTTGAGAGTGCGGAGTGCCCGCGTCAGAGGTGCCTCCTTCAACAACGTACTACGAGCCCGTGGGACGGCTAGCAATGCTGGCCTACGTCTTCGCCAAATATACTTGTTTGGAACCCACAGACCCACTTGTTCCAAAATGTCCCCATTGTACACCTTTCCCCTTATTAACCTAAAAATATATAATATCGAAATAATTACTTTATGTCAAATTTAGACGGAGCTGCCGTTAAGATCGTCAATCCAAATGTTCGAGATATTAAATAAAAATAAAAAGATTATCCTACAGACATGTGAGTTGTTTAGATGTCTTATTTTTTAAATAATTGAATTTAAAATTATCGTAATTAGGCACACTTTGGGCGTATTTATAAGTTCTACTTCAGTCGTGTGGTATAACTTTTAACGCGTGTACATAAGTACACACACACTTTTTTATCATTGGTCGTGTAATCATAGTAGAATGAATGGGTAACAGATAAGCGGCGACACTTGTCCCCATACAAAATACTGCCTATTTCCTTGCTAATCTTATTCAGCTATTCTATGGTAGATACCTACTACAAAAATTCTTTTTTATTATTTCAATTACACATATTAAGTATGTATGTTAAATATTTTCGTAATCTCCATTTTCTCGTTCGATATTCAACCGATAATAATGCCACAAATCGGAATCGCCACCGTATCGAATACCCATTCATATAATAACATTGAACAGTCCAATAATCTGGCATTATGCACGCAACACGGCTATATGTGCGTCTGGATGCGCCGACCGCACCGCCATTAACACCGCAGAGCGCAGTTGAACGCTTAAGTAGATTACTACAAATTAATATGTCCACATGTAACAGCAGTGATGGCCTCGAGGTTTAGGCGCGCGGTCCAGAATTTCGGCGGTCGCAGGTTCAAACCCCAGGCACACACCTCTGACTTTTCCAATTTATGTGTGTATTCACAATGAATTATCACTTGCTTTAACGGTGAAGGAAAACATCGTGATAAAACCTGCACACCTAAAAAAGTTCTTAGGAATTTCTTAGGTGTGTAGTCCGCCAACCCGCACTAGGCCAGCGTGGTGGACTAAGGCCTAAACCCTCTCAGTTGTAGAGGAGGCCCGTGCCCAGCAGTGGGACGTATTTGGGCTGATGATGATGATGAATATGTCCGCCAATTATTTTATCGATGGTTTTAATGGGGATAGAATCATACTGGGAGTATCTTTGCACTTAATGCTGTTTTTACACGGGACCCTACTTAAAAAAATGACCAAAAAATCGAACCTAAGAAATCGGGGTCACCATCAAGGGAGGTGCAATGAGAATTGATCCGTAGGATACCAATGTTAATCCTACCCCTTTGATGAAAAAATGGTACAGTGGAAGCCGCGTATCTGAAAACGGAGCTTCGGACGTCCACGAACAAGTTGGACGAATATCATTAAAGTTGGTGGACGTCGATAGAGTCAGGCTGTGTGTGTGCTAGCAACAAGTCGTTCTAGAAGACTATTGAAATTTGAATTGAATTGAATGAGACTGAGACATATTAAATAAATAAATAAACCCAACAGTCACATACATGGTTCTGACCCCACATTAAGATACAAGTATAGTGTCGTGTATCAGAAACTACGAGAGACTTTTCGGTCTCACAAACACCCAGACCCGAAACAAATACTTGTGGACCACACAAACATTTGTCTCGGTGCGGGGATCAAAGCCGCGGCCTCTAGTTTCGCAAGCTGGTATCTAGCCAACTGCGCCACGGGGCTGTCAAGACATAGCTGGCGAAATGCGGGTGCAGAAATACGCCTCTGCCCACTACTACGGATATACAGGCGTGAGGTTATGTACGTATGTGTGTAGAGAAATTATTATAGAATTAGCGGCATCTAGCCTATTTTTCCATACATCGCAGTATTCACGTAACCAACATACTAGTACCGAAGAAAGTTATTATTGCGCAGCGCTTCCTGGCCGCGTCGCATGTTTTTATTCACTGCGTTGTTTATTCGCGCTTCATTAACATAATGCGTGCATAACGTGCATTGTATACTGCACTCGTAATAGTTATTACTTGCAACTTTGTAATAATTTATTTACTTACTGATGCGCGGGACGGCGGTTGCGTTGCGTGGTAAAAGCATGTACGCGTCGGTATAACAGAAGTGGTAGGCAGAGATCGTACGACCTTTCGTACGATCATTTGGGCCTATGCTGCTGGAATAACCAAATAACAATTTACCATAACGGAGCATCGAATCTGGGAAGTGTCTAACCAAAATGAAAGTCGAAAGATAAATTATGACATTAAGGGTAAACTTAATCCGCGAAAGTACCTATACGTGGGGAAGGTATTTTACGTTCGTTTTGTCCACAATATTTACAACTAGCCACGTTATGGGGTGGGTAGGAATCAATGTCTCCCGGAATCGAACACGGGACCAATCAACCGCCTTTTTTAAACTAACTCCTCAAGACCACGAGGCAAACATAATACACAATTATTTTTTATGTGAGGGTGAAACCTCATAGCTCAATGTTTTGTCACCCGCTTTGCTGTGGAGGGAAGTGGACAACTCTTTGTTTTACAACTCCTCCTTTTTTTGTCTTTCTAATTAACTTCGTTGCGGGATCATGACAAGGTCCCTTTAGACCTTTACCGCTGTTGATCCTGGAGCACAGGAGTTACAGTAGCGGGTGTGGTGGGATAAGGCCATCATCCATCATCATCATCATCATCAGCCCATATACGTCCCACTGCTGGGCACGGGCCTCCTCTACAACTGAGAGGGTTTAGGCCTTAGTCCACCACGCTGGCCTAGTGCGGGTTGGCGGACTACACACCTAAGAAATTCCTAAGAATTTTTAGGTGTGCAGGTTTTATCACGATGTTTTCCTTCACCGTTAAAGCAAGTGATAATTCATTGTGAAATAATACACAATTAATTACAAACGGGATACGTGTTACATGGGTACCTGCAACACGACAAATCCCAGCGTATCCCACCACAGGAGCGATGAAGTCCGGTTCAATCCCCCCGCGGACCAACACACGCCCGTGACAGATGACCACGCGTTATGAAAATGTCCTGTCGCCTTTTATCTCTCCTGTAGGAACGATTCAGCGTCACTTCCGAGCCGTATTTCATTCTGCAACTACCGTGAATGTGAGAGTGAGTTCCCGTGGGATATATGTATATATAGATGAAACAATGTTCTTGAATAACAATACTCAATTTTGATATGAATATGCTTTGTTCCTGCTGTCTTAACGAGTATCTTATCAGGTGAATTGAAAAATTATATTTACCCTCACACTAAATTACTTATCTCGTGTCATGGGTATCATAAACTACAAAAATTTTCTTTCTCACAAACATACCCAGGTACAAAATAAATAATTATAAATCACTCTAGACATTTTTCTCACTGCAGAGATCGAATCCGTGGCCTCCCATTCACAAGGTAGTATCTAACCACGCACCACGAAGGTTAGCAATGTACCATTAATAGCATAGAGGGCTCTGATCTACATTGTTAAATATAAAAAGGGGTTCGAAATCACGCGTAAAAATCTAATTACGACGGTTATTGGATACCGTCCGGTGGTATCGGCCAAGTGAGCCCCCTCCCGCGCCCTCCCTTACCCGGCCCCCGCACTCACGATGTTCAATTTTGACAGTTTCGTGTCAAACCCAACACCCATGGCACGCCGTGTCGGCCAGCGTAACGATGATCGCCACAGGGTTGACGCGGTATGAATTATTAAATATTTTCAGGCAATTATTTAATTGACTTATTAACTTTATTTTCTATTTATTGTGCACTACATATACCTACAGAAATAAAATAAATAAATACAGCCAATAGTAACACACATAGTTCTGACCCCACACTAAGATACGAGTCTAGTGGCGTGGGTATCAAAAACAACGAGAGACTTTTCGGTCTCACAAACACCCAGAACCGAAACAAATATTTGTGGGTCAAACAAACAGTCCGCCAACCCGCGGTAGGCCAGCGTTGTGTACTAACAGGCCTAACCCTAACAGTTGTATAAGAGGCCGGTGCCCATCAGTGGGACGCATATGGGCTGATGATGGCACAAACATTTGTCTCGGTGCGGGGATCGAACCCGCGGCCTCTCGCCAACTCGTCTATCCAACAGCGCCGCGGAGCTTTTGCGTGTTTATTATTGCCATATAATTTTTCTATTCTTGCTCATTTTGAAGAGCAATGCTTATTTTTCTCGTTCGTGCCAACCCTACTCGCCTAGCATACATACATACATTTGAGCGACGTTTCCTTCCCGTATAATATATCAGCAAAAACAATAAGATATTTCAGTACCGCGCGGAGATCTTCAATTCTTTATTTTTATTAGTCACTCCGTGACGCATGCTCTGAAAGTGTTTTTTGATTGAAACGGACCGAATGCGTGTTACCGTTATATCTGTGAAGTAGGAAGGCCTAATTAAAACCGTGAATATGCTATAATGCATTAGGTATAGAAGAAATTAGAAATGTGTCGCTTCCCATCATCTGCCCATGTACGTCCCACTGCTCGGCACTGGCTTCTTCTATTAGTTTCTGATACCCACGACATCTTTAAGTGTAGATTCAGAACTATGTACCTATGTGACTGTCGGGTGTATTTATTTATTTTCTACACATCTGTTTACCCGTTGAGAGATATAGATCTTGAGTTTTATTTAGCGTATAAACCCCCCCCCCCCCGTCCCTAATACACCCCCCCTTTAGTCCATAGCCCCGCGGCACGCGCTGGTGATTTATCACGCTCGCTGTCTACGTAATTAAAATTATCGCTCGACTCAAGCGTACAAGAGTGCGCTAAGAATGCTAAATTAAACACCCTGTTAGGGCTGCTGAAGAACATACGAGTGATACACAGTGCTTGAAACGTTGTAAGACATGTTGGCGGACTTGTTGGACGTAATGAACCATATTAAAGTGATTACTTAAAATTGTATAATAAATAAAAGTGCCATGTAATTAAAACAAGGCAAGAAAAGAAAGAATGTGAGTCGGAGATAATTTCTATGAAGAATGAATGTTTTGTCAACATAACATTTAATCAACTATTAAATAACTTCAGTATAACAAAAATAAGTGAAAAAAATATATATTTGTATTGAATTTACATAATAACTCATCAAGTTTACAATTTTAGTTAACATAATCAAGAAAATTACAATTTAATTAAAAAGTGTCGCCTAAAAATGACTGTCTCGTTAATCTAGTGGTGTATGTGACCTTGGGTTCGATTCGATGCTGGCGGAGCATTTATAAAATTGAGACATCTTCAGAAGCAGCCAGAATATTGGAATTTTACTCGAAAAACAAAAGTCTTTAATCTCATCCTCTATTACGTGGAACTAAGACAAGTTGTTGAAACTGGGCAACAACGTTGGCCATCCAATTCGACCGTGTGTACGCCCAAGAAGCCGCACCGAAGTGCTCCACTGTTGCCGTGTAAGTAAACGGAAAGTTATTCGCTGTTTTATTGCTTCACCCGACCGCCATAGTTAAGCTGGGCGAATGTTGGCTCGTCTGCGCCGCACTGATACACGCTCAACGTCAGCAGTTTCATGCAATAATTTGTGGCATATACATATGCATATGCAAATTACCAAGACTGCCTCGTCGTTCTTGCGGCACTAGGGGTCCTAGGTTCAATTCCAGGGTCGGTTAGTGTTATTGGGTTTACCATTAGGTAATTCTGTGTGGAATTGTCCACGAAAAACGGCAATAGGATCACCTGCTATTACGTTGAACCAAAACACAATTGGCGAAATTTGGGTGCAGCAATGTACCTCTGCCTACCACCTCGGGGACTACAGACGTGAGGTTATGTATGTATGTGTCACTTACCATTACAAGGGTTGGTAAAAAGGAAGCTGGGCAACAGTTTGCCCTCCCACGTGTATCGAGGGACAAGATGGGAGTTTCTCGCCACTTGGCGCTCTGAACGGCATCGAGCTTACAATCAGAAGCGGCGTTTCCACAAATGTCAGTTTAAGCCCATCAAGTCTTGTGCACTTTATGTCTATATAATTCATAGTAACCAATTTATAAATTTATTTCACTTACACTACATCCAACTTTGGGTCCGATTACACTTCTACTTATGTTGTACTTACAAATGTTTTCTTAAATCCAAACTTTTAACTTACCTGAAACAAAACATAATGAAAATTAATGAACATATTTTATATTTCTACTACGACTATATTTCATGAGGCTTCAAGCATTAACTATATAGATTTTTCCCCACAAAATAGT
The DNA here is from genome assembly GCA_907164795.1 of Hemaris fuciformis. Lineage (NCBI taxonomy): Eukaryota > Metazoa > Arthropoda > Insecta > Lepidoptera > Sphingidae > Hemaris > Hemaris fuciformis. The sequence continues at coordinate 7,707,710 of OU015457.1, read as the reverse complement.
GACCAGGTTTTAACAGGACCCTGTAAAAATAAGGGGAGGCTTGCGTTCAGATGTAGACTGTCTTTTACGTAATGAAGCTGTTAATTTAATATTTGAATTAGTATTCTGGTTACTAAGAGTACGCAACTTGAAAATTCCGCCACAGTAACCCAGTACATGTCTGTCGCGTTACAAGGATTGTCCAATTTTGCACACATAATCTTTATTATCGTCTACTAGTAGGATTTATCATAATAAATTATCATCATGAATTTTGCTATAAATTAAGCTATATTAACTATCACATAGACCGCCCTTACATAATCTAAAATCTATTCTATAGCACCATCCGACCATATGTACTTAAAAACGTAACTCCGAAGTAACAAAAATTTAAAAAAAGCTCTTACTCTTCCTAAACCAAAACAAACAATAAACACGATATAATAAACAATCGCAATCGCCCGCGTCTCGAATAAACCGGTCGGAAGAGAGTGAAAAATTCAGGTGAAATTATCCGAGGATTTAATTCGTATAAATGTCGCTGGTTATTTGTGCACCGACCGACTCCGCAACTAATTGCTTTCTTCCAATTTGAGCCTGATAATGGTGAGGAGGGGAAACGAGTTATAGAATTACAGCGGAATTTGAATGTCTGTAAGGCAAAATCAGTCGCAAAAAAAGTCGTGATGGCCTTGAGGTAAGGGCATGCGGTCGAGAATCTCGACGGTCGCGGGTTCAAACCCCAGGCACACACCTCTGACTTTTCGAAGTTATGTGTGTATTCATAATGAATTATCACGTACTTTAACGGTGAAGGAAAACATCGTGATGAAACCTGCACACCTAAGAGTTCTTAGGAATTTAGTAGTCCGCCAACCCGCACTAGGCCAGCGTGGTGGACTAAGGCCTAAAACCCTCTCAGTTGTAGAGGAGGCCCGTGCTCAGCAGTGGGACGTATATGGGCTGATGATGATGATGATGAAGGCAAAATGATCGCATCTGATCACGAGCTTTTCAAATAAACAATTAATTAAACCTAATAGTCAGATAGATCTGACACCACATTATAATACCTACGTGTATTGTGACGTATGTATGTATGTATCAAACACCTTGATAGGTATCGTCTCACAAACACCCAGACCCGAAACAAATACTTGTGCATCACCAATTAAGCTTGTCTCGGTGCGAGGATTAAACCCAAGACTTCTCAAGTGACGAGAGACCTCCATCTCTCTCATGCCTGCCGAGATGCTTCTCTTCACGCAAAACTTAAAAGATAATAGGAAAAAGGAAACAGGTGGCCTGGGCACGGTATTCCACAACTTAATATCACGACAAACAAACTAACAATTCCCGGATAGTTGACCAAAAACAATATACACTTGAGCGACGTTTATGTCAATATGTTTATATGTCTAACGGTTGCCTGGAAGAAATCTCCGATAGCGATAAGGCCGCCATTTGTAACATAACTTTAATTTAATGCTACTGATAGCTATTTTGTTGGCTTTTTTGGTGTAAAATAAAGAGTAAATAAATAAATATGTCAATCCCTTCTTTATCCCTTCCGCTACAACCCCCATCTTGTTCCACATTCATTGTTTCGTTAGTCCCGTAGACGCGGCGGTTTTTCTTGTCGCTTTAAACCCCCCCCCCCCCCCTCCACTCCACTCCCCTCTATAGAATTTAATTAAACACATTTCTTGGAGAGGCTCCCCCCTTCAGGCCGGGTGTTACTTTTCTTCTCAACCCATTTCGCAATGTTTTTGTTTGACTTAATTATTTGAATTTTGTTCGTCAATTTCCGTGTCGTACGGCGCGACGTCACACAACTTAACAAGTCATCGTGTAAAGTACGTGCTCTTAACAACCCGTAAGTACGAAATTAATAACTCTTTTTATGGGGCAAGGTGTATGCTCTCATAACAAGCTTTCAGTGGCTATGCAAGAGCACTGAACCTCTAAAGAAATTTAAGCACATAATAAAACTTAAACTTACGAGGAATACACATAGCATGTTTTTCCATTACTGTTTATTCGAATATAATTTTTATTTAGGTCCATATTTTAGTGTTATTGCCTTTTTTTTCATGTCAAATGTATGTTTTTTTTTGTCACAGAGTGTATCTATTGTAATTATTGTTGTACATAAAATATTACTCTTACAACTTAGTACAACTTAGTTGTCTATTAATTAATTATGAACTAAACACTTTTTGATTCTTAAATATATAGGATTTAAGAGTCTTTGAAAAGCAATTTATCAGATACGGATTAGACTAGTAGGGTGGACTAAGACGTAACCCTTGTGAGCCATACAAGCCACTTGGGCCCTGCACTTAAACGTATCATCAACAGCGCATATTATATCCCACTGCTGGGCACCATTCCTTCTTTACCTTCTAGGTATACAGTTTTATTGCGAGTCGGAAAACTCCACACACCTGAGATATTAATATGTTTTGATCAGTGGCGGTACTTCCATAGAAGCCCAAAAGCCCAAATTGCCTACAAAATTATATGCTTTAAATCTTTATTGAACAAAAGCAATTTGACATATAATTGAGAGTATACTGACCCCACAGTAAACAATGATAAACTAGACATAACAAATTAACGTGTAACACTTTTAGGCTTTTATGGTAGTACCGCCACTGGTTTTGATATATGTATGTACATACAAAAACGAGTCTCCTCTTCAATTCAAAGAGGTAATACCATTGCCCACGACCTACTTTTATTTAGTGGACTCCACGTCCACATGCTCGGAAATTAATACTTCGATATACGTAGATATAAAAATTACTTAATTAACCGCTCATTAAGCAAAAATGAGTGTCATTAAAAATCAAGAGACAATTTAAATAGAGGCGTGTTAAATTAAAACACCGTAAAACCGAATTTAACGACGTGTTCCGCGGTCGTAAACGGTCCACGCTTGTCGTGCGACGGTGTCGCTTGCGACTGTCAACCCAATTTCAACGTGAAAAAACTTATTTTTATATTTTTTATTATACTTCTTTATTACCATCGTGAAAATGTATGCAAGTTTCGAATGGAAAAAGTATCATGTTTGAAAAAGAATATATTTTAATAAATACACCCAATAACTTTTTTTTTAGGTGTGCAGGTTTCATCACGATGTTTCAAAAAAGTTCTTAGAAATTCCTTAGGTGTTTTTTTTTTTATTAACTATATAAATGCTGTGCGTTATGTGTGTCGCTGGTGAGTGGTGTGGTTTAATGGGGGGCCCCGGCAAAAGGCAGGATCTCGCTATTTGATACAATTTTCCTGCCTTTGTCGGGGTTCAGTAAATTAGATCTGTGCTGCCACGGGGGAAAAGTCGCGCGCAGGCGTATTTCCGCCCCTGGCAGCTAGATAATTTAGACCATGTGCGCTGTGTGTGTTGATCAGGGCAATGTTATGGTTGTGGCTAAGGAGGGGTCTGGAGGATTCCTTAGGTGTGGAGTCCGCCAACCCGCACTAGGCCAGCGTGGTAGGCTAAGGCCTTAACTCTCTCAATGGTAGAGGAGGCCCGTGCCCAGCAGTGGGACGTATATGAGCTGATGATGATAATGAAGTACACCCAACATTCACATACATGGTTCTCACACCGCAGTAAAACATAAGTCTTGTGTCGTGGATATCAGAAACTACGAGAAACTTTTTGGTCTAACAAACACGCAGACCCGACACAAATATATAATTGTTTTATTGTCACAATATGCTAGTGTGCCGCGTTCCGGGATCAGCCAGTGTATATCCGGTTTTCGGGGGGGCTTCAATCATGGTGAAAGGATGACCGTGCCGGCATTTTTGGCTGGTTTCTCGCCGTCGGTCCTTTGTTCACCATGGTATTAGTCCCCCAAACTTCTTCACTAGATAGGTGAAGGGGTTTTCGGCCGGCATGATTGCGTCGACCAACGGGAGATCATCATCTCTCGCTGGTCGGCACTTTTTCTGGACTCCATTACACTTACCATCAGGTGCAATGGGGTCACTTTGCCGTGCCAGTATAAAAAAAAACACGCTTTACTATTATGTAATAAGCAGTTGCAATCAACTTCGCCGGAGCCCAATTTTATGAAATTAAGAAGTCTATATGTCCTTTTCCAAAGTCCTATCTATTTCCAAATAAAAAAAACACGAGTTGTTTTCGCATTTATTATGTTGGTATTGATATTAGGTGCGCTATTTAATGTCAATGAGTTAAAAAATATTTCTATTGTAATAAATATAAGAATTTGATCACCCACAGCTTCTTTTCTTTCTCTTTTATTGCCGTCATAAAAGCGTATACATGTTTTGTTTTGGAATTCAGTTTTATGTCAAACATAATGACATATAATTCTTTTATTGTCAGACGATTTACAATTTATTTCGTAACTACTCGTATTCTAATATTAATGATTATACATTTTTAATTTTTTTTATTTACAGAGATACTGCGATGACACGATTTCTGGTATTTGGCACAACACTGCACTTAATTAATTGTCTGATAAGATGGAATACAAATAAAAGAAACGTGATTTTAGATTTTTATGTAATAAACTGGGCCATTCCTTCGAACCAGCAATAAAATTACAACCGACGATCGATAACCATTCGAAATGGAATATAACATAAAATTGCCTTTAGTAATATTATGTACAATATATTTGTAATTATATTATAAATTTACATTACTATTGGGGTATATGACAAAATAGTGACAACGTTCCCTTAGATTCATCATCATCATCATCATCATCAGCCCAAATACGTCCCACTGCTGGGCACGGGCCTCCTCTACAACTGAGAGGGTTAAGGCCTTAGTCCACCACGCTGGCCTAGTGCGGGTTGGCGGACTGCACACCTAAGAAATTCCTAAGAACTTTTAGGTGTGCAGGTTTTATCACGATGTTTTCCTTCACCGTTAAAGCAAGTGATAATTCATTGTGAATACACACATAACTTAGAAAAGTCACAGGCGTGTGCCTGGGGTTTGAACCTGCGACCGCCGAAATTCTCGACCGCGCGCCTAAACCTCGAGGCCATCCCTTAGATTCGCTGAGCTTCATTGCTCGGCGTCAATACTGTGCGTGCCGCTGTTGATCCTGGAGCACAGGAGTTACAGCGGCGGGTGTGTGGTATAGGACCAATAACTGTTGGGTGGTTTCCTAAGATCAGTTTTGTAAATATTTTTACACACGATATGTAAAACCATTGACGACACGAAATGAAGAATTCCCATAGTTAATTAAAAAACAAATCGACAAATTATTATTATTGTGGTGACATTAATATTATTACTCCAATCATAATGAATACAATTTCCCATACATCGGTATTAGCGACCAGCTCAATGTCGTTTTGCTGCCGAGTTATTTCTGTGTTACCGTCGCGGCGACCGTTTCGGGCTTGAATGCAGTTTAATGAGTCATAAAATGGACGACCCCATCCCCTCGCCTTCCCCTTCATGTACCCCTTTCCCATAGCTCCATTCACTCAGTTTGCACGTAACGATCACTTCATTCAGATATTAATACGGTCATTGAGTTTGTATTGCGTTGTATATTTATTAAACGTCAGTTTTAGGAGTCATCTTGTTAGTCAAATTCCACGTTTGACAGCCCCGTGGAGAAGTTGGCTGGACACCAGCTTGCGAAACGAGTGGCTGTGGATTCGATTAACAAATATTTGTTTCGGGTCTGGTTATTTTTGAGTGCGAAAAGTGTCCCGTAGTTTCTTAGTTCCACGACACAAGACACGAATCTTAGTGCGGGGTCAGAACTATGTATGTAACTGTTGGGTGTATTTATTTATTCATGCTTGTACTCCAGATGTGTTAGAGAGATATGTATTTCTACAACTTAATTTCGCTAGCTGTGTTTAAATACGATTTACGAGCAAACGAGCAAAATGCCGTCTTTAAGGCGAATTTCCACACTCTTTGTTTGACTTTGCAACACTCGAGATTCGAACCTGATGATTTGACGTCTCATCATACCCTTGTAACTCACTACCAATGAGGCAGCCTTATCAAATGCAAAAAAAACACACTCAACCTCCTTATTTAAATTTGAATACTAACAAACACGAAGTCAGCCGAGGGCGTCCTAGGCGCACTTATAAGCATCTCAGAGGGTATCTAATTAAAAAGGGCAGCATAAAGAGTCCTCGAAACCGACGTGCATGCATGAAGAGGATAATGTCAGTTGAGGAAGCGAAAGAAGTATGCTTGGACCGTGGCATTTAGCGCTCTATATTCTCTGCCTACCCCAACGGGAGACAAGCGAGAGTTTATGTATGTACTACCAAACATGGTCCATCCTTAGGAAGACCCGTCGCAGCTAAAAGGCCAACGGTCTACGGTCATTATGTAGGCGCAAGGGCTCGGAGGCTAAGCGTGCTTAATTAACTGTAGCGGGCAAATGAGACAAAACTTGTGATGGATTAAGTATTCACGGCGTTGCTGGTGGATTCCGCTACCGTCGTTAAAACACATCGGGCGGAAAAACGTCCAGCCCGTGGCGGAGGGGGCAGAAAAGTGGCGGCGGGGGGCGGGAAAAACTTTCACATAGTCTCCATTAAGCGATCTTTGAAAAATTATAGGGATTTTCATTTGTGTAATGCGAATAAACGTTCTCGGGGGTCTTTAGTTTCAAGTCCGAGTATGCTTCGTAATGTACGAATTAGAATTCGTATTTCAGACCTCTAGATTGCATAGTGTTATTGTTATAGAAAAATTAGCGCAATAGAAGGTGTTTCCCTCGCCGACCACACACAAAAACACCTGTAATTCAAAAAAATAGGTGTAGTAGTGAATTTCCGCACCTAAGTTTCGTCAGGTGTATTTTAAGTCCCACGTATTACCCTATTATCGATGTTCGATCCTTGGGCCGAGACAAATGTTTGTGTGATGAGTGATCCACAAATATTTGATTCGAATCTGGGTGTTGGTGAGACCGAAAACTCTCGTTGTTGTCAGATACCCATGACCCAAGACTTGATCTTCATGTGGATTCAGAACTAGGTATGGTCGGCACAATTTGTTTCGTGGCACCAACCAGACAATACACAAAGATTATAATAATTCTGATAACCATTGTTTTTCGTTTTATAGTATAACTATTAAATGTTATCTTACTATATGGTCTTTATATTTATGTTTATTTATATGTCATTTATATATATAAATATATATTAGTTTTTTTTTTTCAATTTCTGAAGACAACTGCCTGAACTACAACCTTTCATTCCAGTCCCGTAGGTTGTCTGGAAGAGATCGCAGCTAGCGATAAGACCGCCTATTGTGCCTATACTTATTGTCTTCATTGTTTTCAATCATGTAGTATAAATTATTGTATAGTGTACTAAAAAGTATAAATAAATAAACTATGGTATTTTATCAACTTTTACCTAAACTCAACCTGTACAAATGGAAGGTTGCTGGTGCTTAAAATTTTTGCTCAAAAATAATTAAAAATATATAAATAGATACATTCCCATTATTATAATGTATCTCTATTTTATTCATTTTCTACCCTCCATAGCTATAAACACAAGAAAATCGAATACACACAAATTTTTTGCGAGGTAATCTATTGAACCCGGCCTTCAACTAGAGGTTGACGCGTGTCGGACCCTTTCAGTCGGCAGGTTTGTGAATAGGTGTCAGCAGGGGGCGACCGCGGCGTGAATACATGTAAATACAACGAAGGTCAAACATCGACAGCTTGTGAACGATCAACGGAGGTGAAGATCGTGTCATTTTTTCTCTTATTGTTGAGAATAGGATAATATTGGCGTTCGGGGTTTTTGAATAAATAAATAGACACACCCAAGAGTCACATATAATGCAGATTTCCATCATCATCATCATCATCATCAGCCCATATACGTCCCACTGCTGGGCACGGGCCTCCTCTACCATTGAGAGGGTTTAGGCCTTAGTCCACCACGCTGGCCTAGTGCGGGTTGGCGGACTACACACCTAAGAAATTCCTAAGAACTTTTTAGGTGTGCAGGTTTTATCACGATGTTTTCCTTCACCGTTAAAGCAAGTGATAATTCATTGTGAATACACACATAACTTCGAAAAGTCAGAGGTGTGTGCCTGGGGTTTGAACCTGCGACCGTCGAAATTCTCGACTGCGCGCCTAAACCTCGAGGCCATCACTGCGATGAAGAGTGACACATTTTAAATAAGTACTTCTACTTTTATTCTTACTAACTACCAAGCCTTCTGCGCAGTTTAATAGTTTAGTTCTCGGCTAACATTTTCCTTATGAGAGAGTTCATTAAAGTCGGCTAACAAATTTGTGGTAAATTACGATCCTCCTGTTCTTATTAAATAAATAAACAGATGTCGTGGGTATCAGAAACTACGACAGACTTCTCGGTCTTACTAACACCCAGACCTGAAACAAATATTTTTGGATCTCACAAACATTTGTTACCGTGCGAGGATCGAACTCGTACCCTCTTGTTTCGCAAGTTGGTGGCTAGCAAACTGCGCTACGGAGCTGTCAAAATACATCATCAGCCCATATCCGTCCCTCTGCAAAGCACGGGCATCCTCTACAGTTGAGTGGATTTAGGCCTTAGTCCACCACGCTGGCCTAGTGCGGGTTGGCGGACTACTCGGCTAAAAAATTCCTAAGTACTTTTTAGGTGTGCAGGTTTCCTCGCGATGCTTTCCTTCACGGTTAAAGTACCTAATAATTCATTATGAATACACACATAACGTCATATAATATTATGTGTGCTTAGGGTTTGAAGCCGCGGCCCCCGAATTTTTGACTCGACCGTGCGCCCAAACCTCGAGGCCATCACTACTTCCAAATATATCCAGTGGTTAATAGATTTGAATATCCGTTTTCTTTTTCAAAAACCTTTCATAGCATACACTAGGATAAAAACTAACAATATCTTTCACTCCACAACACATCATCTAACGTCGCACTAACAGCCGATCGTCTCGTGTCACGGACGGACGCGCCGATGCCCTCCGGACTGGCCGGGTATCTGCACCCGCTCTCCGGACCGGCCGGCTATCGGCCATCGGATTATCCGGCATTGTGACCCCGCACTGCCAATTTAATGGCACCTGCGCCAGTTAGATACACCGCAGTGGTAATGCTGTTAATAATAATCATCGGTACACGTTCCGGAATGGCCGGTGTCTCCGGTGTGGACGGTTGTAGGTCGATGTTCGTGTGCATTTGAATTTCCTATGCAGTTCGTGTTCATATTAATACGTAGTGTGTCAATATTCAGAACATTAACGAAGGGCTTCGCGATTCAACCAAGAGCGTACCTACAGGTGTCAGTTTCGGTTCCCAAACTAAGACAAAATACCCAACTATACAGTTCTAATAAAACCTGAAATGAGAAATACACTAAATATTTTTGATACTCATATATTAGTTCATGTAATATCCACTGCGGGCCTACACTATGACATGTTTTAAGTCTTATACTGCCAGAAACACGCCTTAGAAATTCCTTATGAAGACCTTTTACATACGCAAGTTTCCTCGCGATGTTTTCGATCACCGTTAACGACATCCGATGTACAAACCCGAATCCAATATCGAGGAGAATTCAATAACATTGGGAAGGTCGCCGCGTAATTACTGATACTACCATTGCGAATTTAATTTGTCACAGCCATCTGTCAATTTAGCTCACAATATCGAGCAATGCACATAGATTGCATAATCCGAACTGGTGTGGTATTAAACGCAAATCTATTTTTGTGTGTATTATAAAAAGTCGTGACGGCCTCGAGGTTTAGGCACGCGGTCGAGAATCTCGACGGTCGCGGGTTCAAACCCCAGGCACACACCTCTGACTTTTCGATTGGTGGTCTCGTGGTACAAGTATGTGCCGGGCGATCTAGAGGTCCTGGGTTCGATTCTCGGGTCGGGCAAAGTGTTATTGGGTTTTTCCATTAGGAAATTCTCAGTATCAGCCCCAGCATGTCAACATCGGAGTCTGGAATTGTGCCCGAAAAACGGCAATGGGCTCGCCCCCTATTACGTGGGACTGATACATACTGGCGAAATGTGGGTGCAGAAATGCATCTCTGCCTACCCCTTCGGAGAATACAGGCGTGAATTTATGTATGTATGTATGCACTTTAACGGAGAAGGATAACATCGTGACGAAACCTGCACACCTATAAAAGTTCTGAAGAATTTTTTATGTGTGAAGTCTGAAGGAGGCCCGTGCCCAGCAGTGGAACGTACCTATATGGGCTAATGACGAAAGAAAATCCAATACTCAAACACGACCCCTTAAAAAATCATAGCGATATTCTCACAAAACACATCATAACATATCCCCAGCAAAAGACGTTAAGGGCATTATCGTATTATGATACCCCTCACCCAATAAGTACGCTCGTGCAGATAACGGTTCCATCTTGGGAGGGGAACAAAACAGCCTAGAACTGCCAGGAGGAGTGAGGGGAACATGAGGGGGGGGGGGGGTAGATAAGTGTCCCGACACCGGACGTCCTCTCCCGAGGGATAAGCGACTCGGGAGCGTCGTCAATGGGTTGCTGATAAAGAGTGGAGATTTGCATCGGCATTAAACAAATATCTTAAATGACGTTTTGCGTACTTTTGATTGATGTTGTGTAAAATTAATTTAGGTTTTTTAAGCTTTGTGTGTACGTATTGCTGGCAGACGTCAACACTTATTCTAAGTATGTTTTCAATATTTTCATAATTTTTGTTAAACAATTCCTGTTGGAATCATTTACAAGCTACGTGTGGATTTGTTATTATACGTTTAAATGATGACGGAAATTTGGACTTTTATGTATTTATGTTTGTTTTAAAATGTCTCGTAACAGGGGGTGCCATTTGCCGTTTTTTAAATTTTCCTAGTGGATTAACACCTTTCCTGAAACGAACAACAAACTCAGGTATTTTCAATCGATGCATTCACGCGATGAACGTAAAAGCAGTATAAAATAGTAAAAAAATCCAACAAATTTCTTATCGAAAAACATCCCTGATATTGCGACCGAAAACCTTCACTTTGAATAACCTTTAAAAATATATTCGGCTGTTTTCTCTTGGCCATAGTGCGTTTAGATATCGTTGAGGTCTTATCTCTGAGGGCCAGTTGTCTATTCAGCAGACCTTAAGGGTCTAGTAATAGGCCTGGTACTTTAGTAGCACTATTAAGATTTCGGTAACCTCTTTACGAGGCATTTTGAATATAGAACTTTACGTATAAAGGTATATTCTAATGGTATACTTTACAGAAATAGTGAAAGCCTCGAGGTTTAGGCGCGCGGTCGAGAATCTCGGCGGTCGCGGGTTCAAACCCCAGGTAAACACCACTGACTTTTCAAAGTTATGTGTGTTTGTATTTACCCTGAATTATACATAATAAAAAGTTCTCATTTTACGCTTCAAAAAAGAACAAAAACAATCGATGTTATTCATCCCTTTTGTCTTTTAATATTATCAGTATACGCACAATAGCATACAACAGATAATTCAGTCTGTTACACAGTAAACACTTGCACGGGAATACCGATAAATTCCGTGAATATTCAATCGAATTTCCGGAATGACCGGACGGATTCCCGGAATATTCCGTCACGTCTATGCATGTACTGCGGAGCTGGTATTGTTCGTCATTTTATTTTCAATACTCTCGCATTAAGGCGCTAATGGAAGTTAAAAACATTAAATACATCGAGCGTTAAATATTATAATATTGTTAAAAGGAAAAATGTTTTAACAAATGTACCCGAGAATACACAACTCTGAATAATTAAGGCTATGCATTTAAACGGTAGTAATGATGGCCTCGAGATTTAGGCGCGCAGTCGAGAATCTCGGCGGTCGCGGGTTCAAACACCAGGCACTTTGACTTTTCGAAGTTATGTGTGTATTCACAATGAAGTATCACGTACTTTAACGGTGAAGAAAAACATCGTGATGAAATCTGCACACCCAAAAGTTCTCAGGAATTTATTAGGTGTGTAGTCCACTATTCCGCATTAGGCCAGCGTGGTGGTTTAAGGCCTAACCCCTCTCAGTTGTAGAGGAGGCCCGTGCCCAGCTGTGGGACGTATATGGGCTGATGATGAATAACATTAACACAGCTCGTAAGTTACCATCAAAACTTTTAACACTAAAATCCTATTTACCATTCTTCCGTTCCAAATTTTCACATTACCTTGACATACTTATGTATACTTCCAAAGACGATGCAATAATTTAAAAGGCAAACAAAATAAATCTCTCTATCTCTGCACATCCAGTGTATATTAACGTGTGTCCGTACGAGGCAGTTCACCATTTAGCAGACCCTAAAGGTTTTGAGGGCGAAATAATCGAACGCCACTAAGGCGGGCCGTTTAGATGTTAAGGAGCTGTTAAAGATTTTTATGGCGTCGCTACGGAGCTGATCTCGGCTTTAATATCCGCCATTAACGATGCATCCTTCACTTATCGGTTATTTTGCCTGTCTATAATACTCATTTAGTAAACATTGAGGTTTTTTGTTGTGTATGTTGTGAAGGGGAATCTAAAGTATTTTTAATACACCCAACAGTCGCATACATAGTTCTGAACCCACACTAAGATGCAAGTCTTGCGTAGTGGCTATCAGACACTACTAGAGACTTTTCAGTCTCACAAATATCCAACGTCAACCCGTACTAGGCCAGCGTGGTGGACTAAACTCTCTCAGTAGTAGAGAACGCTCGTGCACAGCAGTGGGAGGTACATGGGCTGATGATTGAAACACCTAGACCCGACACAAATATATGTGTCAACAAACAGTGTGCGCCACGGAGCCATAGAAGATTGAGTTCCGTCTCGCTCTGTCAACGATAGTGGAAGCGAGACAACAGATATTTCAGTTGACAAGAACTTAGCAACAAACATAAATATTGAAAAGATGCTAGGTTAACTGTTATGAGCACACATAAGGTTTCTTAGACAAAGCGAAAACACTGCGCCTGATTTTAAGTAGGCTACTGGTTCAAATATTAGGATCACTACGTAACATCATTTAACACTATCATATCCACTTCTGAGATGTTTCTTGACGCTAAGCTGTGAGTTGAACATTCATTTTGAATTATATGCTATTTATATCTACAAAAGCTAGATAACATCTAATTTATCATACTAGAATCCAACCAATTCAAAAGAAGTGATTGTTTAGTAGCGCGGTCGAGAATCTAGGCGGTCGCGGGTTCAAACTCCAGGCACTCACCTCTGATATACATAAATTATAATATATTGTGTACTAGTCTGTATATTTATTTATACAAGTTGTTTCTCAAATTCCATTAGTCTTGCTTACCTTGCACTTTCTTTTAGATATCATTGTCAAATTGTGTCTGTACAAAAGTTCAAAAATTCCTAAATAGAAACATCCAATAACAAAAAGGTCATAACACAACTGTTATTCCTCGACACATAAGCCGTTTGGCAAACGAGGGTGAAATAACTCACAATATTGACTCGTCCTATGTAAAGAAGAAAAGTCTGCTTATAAAATACAAAGCTGTTGTGAGATGAAAATCGTTTATCCTCGTCGGCGAGAGTGTTCATTTTCCGCGATGAAAACTATTTTCTAAATTACACTGCGGTAGGAAATATCCGATGAGTATCGTACAGACGATTTACATTGTAGAATTAAAATTACATACATACATAAACTCACGCCTGTATTCCCCGAAGGGGTAGACAGAGGTGCATTACTGCACCCACATTTCGCCAGGTATGTATCAGTCCCACGTAAGAGGGGGCGAGCCTATTGCCGTTTTTCGGGCACATTTCCAGACTCCGTGCTGTTACTGAGAATTTCCTAATGGAAAAACCCAATAACACTTTGCCCGACCCGGGAATCGAACCCAGGACCTCTAGATCGCACGGCACATACTTGTACCGCGAGACCACGAGGCAGTACAATTAAATTAAAATTAATATAAAAAGAAATGTATTTTTTGTATGTGTATTCATAATCAGTTATTTGACTCATACATTCAGACGTCACGTGATTTAAGTTTTAGGAAAGAAACATTTTTTTATGAATTCTATACGGTTGCGTATAAATGCGGACTTAATGCCTAAGGCATTACTTACTTACTCTTACAGTCAATGTTTAGGTGATGTAGAGATAAAAAGTAGAATTATCGTATTTAGAATTCAATAATATGTTTATCTAGTGGAAGTTTAATTTTCTCATGTAGCTAAAAAAGGATGCAACACATATAAAGTTACCACGATTACTATACATTTAAAAAAAATATATATATAAATATTTTTAAAAATGACACAATAATAATAATTTACGGGTTACAAAAAACACTTAAACTACACTGCGACAATTTTTTTAACCACTCAAATAGTTTTTTGTGTTTTGACGCATAACAAGACTTGAACACAAATTCAGAATAACTATCACTGGTGAGTCTATTTAATATCATCATTCCGACATCAAAAATCAAACGAAATAAACTCCAATAATATTACTACAAAAGGAAAACATTCTAGAATATTCTCTCGACATCCGATCCATCCCACGGCGGCATCCATTGTCTCGGATGCAATGATTCGAAAGCGTCTTATCCGCGCTGAACTACGGCAATAGCGTCACACAAAGGATCCCCGCGGCTCTGTGACGTCACCATAAACCGAACCTATTAAGACAACCGTTGGCGTTTTAAACGATTTTAAATCATTTGAGTACTTTTTCAACTCGATTAGAAGATTTGGCGAGGAAAGTTTAAGTTGGAATATAATAAATTTGCAGATATGCACCTCTGCCTACCCCTTCGGGGAATACAGGCGTGAGGTTATGTATGTATGTACATACAGTGTTTATATTTGTCACTTCGAAAACGTAAACTAAGATCAAACTCGAAAACCGATAGTACAGATCGCTGACGAAATTACGAAACTCGTAAAGAAAAGACGATTAAAAAAACAATCTCCCCAAGCCGACGGAGGGCCGAAGTTTCCCGAAAAATAATGAAAAACACGGCGGAAACACTTCCCGGGAGAATTTTCGGCTATTTGCTGGCGAGAGAGCATGAATTGCATGCATGAATATGATACATCGCTCAAATACGAGTATTGCGAAACCAAAATATGGCCATGATGCGTTTCGTTCTAAAGATATTTACCTTCTTAGAATTGTTGCCATTTACTGCACTTCTTCACTGAACGTACTTTGTGTGTTCATATGATCGTCGTGGCATAAAAATTCTTATTAATGAGTCGTTCATTTTCTCTTTGTCTTACTCAATCATTCTCTAACTAATGTAATTCACACTTTTTTTTTTATCGTATTCAATAATAACTTAACCCAACACATAAATGCATTCTGATCGCACATACAAATTTAAACATTGACTCAAATATATTTAAAATTATTACTTCAGCTACCTGCCAATAAAAGTCCCGTCAAAATCGGTCCACCCGTTTCAGAGATTAGCCGGAACAAACAGACAGACAGACAAAAATTGTAAAAAACGTTATTTTGGTATATGTACCGTGTATACATCCATATGCATTTATTAAAAAGCTGTTATTTCATTATTACAAACAGACACTCCAATTTTATTTATTTGTATAGACTACGAGACATTCTTCCTCAGAGAACGAAATTCCGCGGGCTCGATCTCCGCACCGAGACAAATATCCATAAATAGTTATTTCCTTTTTGAATATGACACATATTTCTTTTCCCAGTTACCTACTAATTTCTACAACCGCACGTCTGCGTCAGATCTTCGCTCTATGTACAAATGTAAGCGTTATATGTATTTATTTAAATATGCACTTAATTTCTCTCAATAATAAACAATCATCATCAGCCCATATACGTCCCACTGCTGGGCACGGGCCTCCTCTACAATACAACTGAGAGGGTTTAGGCTTTAGGCACCACGCTGGCCTAGTGCGGGTTGACGGACTACACACCTAAGAAATTCCTAAGAACTTTTAGGTGTGCAGGTTTTATCACGATGTTTTCCTTCACCGTTAAAGCAAGTGATAATTCATTGTGAATAGTCACATACCTTCGAAAAGTCTGAGGTGTGTGCCTGGGGTTTGAACCTGCGACCGCCGAAATTCTCGACCGCGCGCCTAAACCTCGAGGCCATCACTGCTTTTAATAAACATTCACTCGGCGCTAAATACACAATGTTGGTTGAACAACATAAAACATCAACATATTCTTATCGTACCACGTCTATTTGCATAAAATATTAGTACAACAAGACCAGCAGCATGTCCGATAGTTGTTGATAGTATGCGGCGGCCACAGCCCGCAGCATCGCGTATCCGCACATGGCTAGTGTACCGATGGCCGGCGAGCCGTGTCTTGTGGTAACACACACACACACACTCTATACACTTATGCATTTCATACAGGATATAACGTATAATGTTTCTCAACAGAAAAGGTTTAAAGAAACATGTTTTGTTCCCTCCTTTTTATTATACTGGCTACTATGTGCGGGTTGGTGGACTACACATCTAAGAAATTCCTAAGAACCGTTTTTCGGTCACATTTCCAGACTCCGTGCCGCTACTGAGAACTTAAACATTTTTTTTCTTAAAACTATAGACAAGATAATCATCCCCGAAAATGTCTTCTTTCCATCTATCGAGAGATGCATCTCAACTTTGTCCCGCACTATTTACAGATATGACAACGCGCCTACATTATAATGTAAACACACGCACGGCAACAGACGATCTGTGGGGCCACACAATGTACCGGTACATAAAATTCGACAGATTCGTGAAACAGTGTTTTATTGACACTTAACAATATTAACTGGCCACTTGTCCCCGTAACTGTTGCCTCGTTGGCAGGCTAAATCTATAACTGTCTGAATCATTTGTATTTTCATACATACACACTCACTCTTGTATCATAGTAGGAGTAGGCAGAGATGCATGTCTTAGGTACTCTTTGCTAATTGTGTTTTAAGTTCGTAATAAGAGGGAAGCATAATGCGTTTTTCAGACGCATTTACAGGACTTCGTGTTGTTATTGACAATATTCTATTAGAAAAAAAACAATAACACGTTGACTGCCTCGTGGTCTCGCGGCACATATATGCCGTGCGATCTAGAGATCCTGGTTTCGATTCCCGGGTCGGGCAGTGTTATAGGGTTTTTCCATTAGAAAATTTTCAGTATCAGCACGGAGTCTGAAATTGTGCCCGAAACACGGCAATAGGCTCGCCCCCTATTACGTGGGACTGATACATACGTGTAAAAATGCACCTCTGCCTACCCTTTCGGGGAATACAGGCGTGAGGTTATTTATGTATGTACGTTGAAGTATCCTGGAATCGAAACATTTGATGTACCAACAAAGAATTTTAAAAGTATATACTAGTTACAATCCAAATATGAAGACTCTTATTTCATCCGAACTAAAAAAATTAAAGAAAATTTAAAACAAATGATGCAATTGGCATATTGCCTTCTCTTCGAATAATTTATTAGGCTGGAGCGGATTACTCCCCATTCATATTAAAACTTAAACGCGTTTGTTAAAGTATGAAACACATAACAATAAAGTATAATATATGGGTCGCGTTTTACAATGGACATGGCAACATTCCCAACGCATTGAAACACTGGATGTTATAAATTTGTAAGATGGTGTGTTTTTATTTTAATCTGGGTCAGTGAGGTTATTGAAACAATTGTATGAAAGCCTTGGGTGGATTCTAAATAAATCTTCTCGTTTATGACTCACTACGTCGAAGGTCCCACAGCGTGAGGGTATCGATTCCCAAGCCTACCACTTTGCCCTTATCATCATCATCCTAATGTGTACGGTCCTCCTCTACAACTAGGAGCGTTTAGGCCTTAATCAACCACTCTGGCCTAATGCGGGTTGGGGTAGGATTGGGTAAAAATATCGATATTCGAATTTTTTAATATCAAATTCAATTTTTTATGTTTTTTTTTTAATTTTGTGATCAAGCTAAAATCTAGAAAAAATTCTAGAAAAAAAACAAGAGCTACTCTCGAGTCTCCAGTTTTCGACCATTTATGTAGCTAGGTTAAAAACAAGAACTTCTTGAGGTAAACGTGTTTTGAGGTAAAAATATCGATATATTTTTTAATTATCGATACGATATACATCGATATATTTTTTCCATTTGTCCATCCCTTGGTTGGGAGATTTAACACCTAAGCAATTCCTAAGAACTTTTTTAGGCGTGCGGTTTTCCTCACGATGTTTCGTTCACCGTTAAAGTACGTAATATCCATTGTGAATACACAAATAACTTCGAAAAATCAGACGTGTGTGTCTGAATTTGAACTCGCGACTGCCGAGAATCTCAAACGCGCGCTTAAACCTGGGACGTAAATAGGCTGATGATTTATACCTAATCACCATAACAATTATATGTCTTAGATCAAAGAGAATGGCCAAATCTATACAGCGCCTCATTATATTAAATGGCATGTTATAAAAATACCACGAAATAACGCAGAACCCAATACATGTCCGTAGATTTAATCTAGAAAGTTCTCCAGTGCAGGAGCTAATTGTTTACCCCATGCAGAGCTGCACGCGTCCCGTGACGTGGAGAACATTGGCACTATTCCGCCACAGTTGGCAACCACACAAGCGGGAACAAAGGGGAATCGGGATGTGCTGTTATCCATTGTTTTAAGACGGAGCTTCCCTTTGTTTAGTTTTTTTTGTTTATTGGGATGCATTGGGGATCAAGTAATGAGTTACATAGCCATACATTGTATTTTATGCATTTTTTAATACTTTAAGGCTTTACTGAGAGAAAGGAGGGATAAACGAGGATTTTCCAAACCTATTAGCGCGGGTATAGTGACTAGATTATAACCACGGCTTCGTCTGCAATCAATTTATATACTCGTAGATTTAAGTACCTACAAGAGACAAAAGACGAGATCTATGAGATACATACCCTGATATTCATAACCACAATATGTTAACTCCATAAAATCAGACCCAAACTTCCTAGCTTTATATAAATAAAGTAAAGTATTATCAAATACTAAACTCTTAATCATTTTCAAAAATTAATTTAGCCAATGAATTCTCTATAAGACAAGCTACCCTGTGAAAGTTACGGATAAATCTAAAGACGCTTCTGAGATTAGTCTGAACCAACGAAGAAAATATTTTACTTATTGTGTATTATTATAAAAATACAAACAATAATTTCAGTTTTATTCCCTCGTAATGTATCATAGAGGATAACAACCGGGATAAAAACATGCAATATCGCTAATAACCTCATCACATTAATGGATATTAATAATTATATCTAATCGGCAAATGTCTTAGCAACACATGTCGCGGGCACATGCTACCCGATGTGTACACAAGCGATATATTGTTGGCGACAACGGTCGCGGCGTCGCGCGACGATGTCGTCGGCGACGGGGCGACAACGGCGGCGGTCGCTTTTGTTCCGCGCTCTATCGGGGCTTATTGTCGTGTTAAATATTTCCTCCGTCGACGTATTCTTAATTTGGTATTGTTGTGTCATTAATGTAGATTGTGTTTTGTTGATTGCAAAGGCGTTGAAAAGAACGAAAATTCGTTTTATTTGTTACTTGGAATGCAAAAACAAAAAATAAATATTCAAATCTAAAAGATACACGCATATAAACAATATATAAAGTAATTTTTAATTCCGGCAATGAATAACAAAAATTTTGCCATATTAGTTGGCATTAAGAAATAAAGAGTCAATACTCTGATAGGTCATATTAGTACGAGTAGGTACTGTAAATATAGAAGTACACATCCGTCTACCTCTCTCAAGATAAAGATGCAAGTAGAATGTAAAAACAAAAATTTCAACTCTTTTAGCAATTACAACCGCTTCTCCCACGACTTACTAAGTTCCTCCGCCCGTCTTGAACCCGTAATTGATGGAGCGTTCTCAGCCGGTGTAACAAGCCCACCGATCCGTCATAGGCGGAGTTCTCCAGCTCCCTAGCTGGGTCGACGGCATCCCCGCCTACTAACACTTAATGGCGGAGTACTAATCGATCATAATGTGACTTTGCGATGCGTGGGGGATGCTAATTTCTTCACGAGCGAGCTACTTTGAGTTAAGTTGATGGTTTTTAATCAATCATTCAGGGGCGTAGCTACCGCCGTATCAACCGTATCAATGATACGGGGCCCCCGGGTTGCTGAGGCCCCGTAACGTATGCAAGCATTGCTTTTTTTTTGTGCCATCTTTACCCTTAATTTGGGCTCCCAGCTAATTCTGATACAGGGCCCGCCAAGGCACGCTACGCCACTGAAATCATTGCTATATTTTGGGTTTAAATTTGGCACGGCAAAGTAACAACACCGTAGCAGATAGTGTCGCCCGATGCTGTACAAACAGAACATAAAGTGACATGAGACTTACATTTCTCGACGTGCCACTCTACCGTGTTGCAGGGGTTTCCAGCTTTTATTACAAGATGAAAAACACTATATGAAAGCCATACAAATCATTGTAAATAAATAAATAAAAAAATAAGTAACACTAAAACCTCAGTCCGCCATGTAACCCTGAATGCTGTAAAGTCTTCGAAATGTCAAGAAGGTAAAACAGATTCAAGTCGCGAAAAATGAGTAATATTATTTTTAATATAAGAGATAACACAACGTAAACTCTTATGTTCACCCATATTAATATAAGAACAGTTGATGGATCCATTTGAAACAAGAGGCCACGGGCTTGATTAAGGCATCGAGAACAATGTTATTCTATCCACAAATATTTGTTTCTGGTCGGGGTGTTTGTGCGACCAAAAATAGCTCTCGCAGATTTCACTATCTATAAGACCGTCGTTAGTATTTACGTACATATGTATACATATAACCTAACACCTGTATTCCCCGAAGGAGTAGGCAAAGGTGCATTTCTGCACCCACCTTTCGACAGTTATGTCCCACGTAATAGGGGCCGAGCTTATTGCCGTTTTCCGTTTGTATTTATTTTATTGAAATAATCTGTCAATTCAACGTCATATTAAGTGAAACAAATGCTATATCAAGTGTAGAATAAGCTGAGAAATTCAATAAGTGAATCCGTTGTCAGTTCCATTCTGTTACTTACACGTCACTTTTCGCAGTGATTCGCGTCTCACAACTTGTTTAAATCAGGGGCGGATTTAAGACTTAGAATTTAATTTATTTAGGGGCGAAAACAGACTCCATCGTCTCGACCCGTAAAGAATTATTAGCACTTAGCCTTGGCTGGTTTTTTTATAGTTTAACAGAATCACGGTATCTCGTCGTTTCCGATCCCCGTGATTCGAAGACTTATATTAATTTGGAGTCGGGACGATGTGTGACTATTGGATGTATTAGTGGAGCCCGATGAAACCATATATGGTATATATTTTGAATAATAATAATAAGAAATTTATTTATTACCATAAAATTTTGCTTATGAATCTAAGTACAACACACAGTTTTATACAACATACTATATCTAAGCAAATATAAAAAAGTATACTATGATCTCTGCACTAAGTGTGACTTGTATCGCAATAAAATTATATACAGGGCACTCGGTTCTTAATTAAAGGCAATTGATTGATTATATATTGATGATAATAATGTAATAATACTATTAATGAAGTCATTGAGAAAATAACAGTCACAATTAATTTTTGATTGTCTGGGGGTCATGGTACCTCCAACCCCTGACTGGATACACCCCTGGCGTCTCGCTAGGTGAAACTTTTATGGAGCCGGCTCGCCGGCGTGGCAGATTCATTTGATTTGTTCGCGAGTGTTTGTAGCACAACAGATGTAAGTATGTTGTACATATTTTATTTACTGCTTAGGTTGTTGGGCTCAACGATATAAGTAAGCGGCGTGCCGTGGAGAGGTTTAGAGTTGTATTCTTGGGTCGGCCAGTTTTAATAGTTTCTTTGTATAAAAAAAAACTTTTTTAGAAGCACGTAGTCTGAAATTGTGCCCTGTTAATACCAATAACTTCTAGATAATAATTGTTTTTTTATTTTTATTTTGGTACATTACATATGTCCCACTGCTGGGCACGGGCCTCCTCTACAACTGAGGGTTTTAGGCATTAGTCCACCACGCTGGCATTATATTATACCATAGGTATTTATTTTGCGAATAGCTTCTTAGATCATTCCTCTCAATAGCAGACAGTATATGATGCGCATATACTAAGTATAAGTCTTCACGTATGTAAAACATATTATTAGGATTCAAGATTGTCCTACTACGAGTCCATAGTAAACAGTGACAAAACCCCCGCACCAACAACTCCGAGGCAAACACGTATTTGTAAACAAACAAGCGACGAGTACACTGCCGCGTGTGTGCGAGCTCGGTCGAATTTCACGCGCAATGAAACTTCAGTGGATGGGTAAAACTTTTCACGTTCCCCGCCACAATGTTAGATGGTCAAAGTTATATGAGGTTTGTGATGCTTTTGTTGAGTTGCGATGGAGTTTTGGATTGCGAGAGTGAATTTAATTGAAGGAACAACGTTCAATTGTATAATACAAAACGTTTAGAAGCGACAGTAGTTTATTTATCCCAACAAATATTACTTGACTATCTTACATCTTGCACCAATCTTCATATATCCCGTAAAAACCAGGTCAGCATAACTGCGTCAAGTGATTTCGAATCACCCTAGTCATTCTTGCAAATGACACTCGCCTCAAATTTTCCTTGAAATGACCTTTCAATCCAGTATACGGTTTATCTCACCTAAGCCTATTTGTAAACTTTACTAAGGCGACATTGACGAATCCTTACCCCCGCCCCTCTAATCCCCTCTCCTCATTCCCCCTCCTTTCTCCTCCTCACCCACCGAAATCTCGTCAGTCATCCGCGCTTTTGAAGTTCAATCGTTACCGTAATCGCGTTTTATGCGGATCGCGCGGTTATCTGCGGATATTATATCCGTGCCTCCGTCGCGTAACGTTTGATGTGGCGGATAAGTGGCCGCCAGTTCGGCAAACCTATCAAATTTTACGTGACGATTGTGCCGGCTCGACACTTTGCGATCGCATTAGGGAAGTTTGTTCGACATTGTTGAACAACGGATTGTGGAATTTCACGCAACTGAGAGTTCGCCGTGTGTTAAGTTCTACACTTTGACATGCGGTATGGATATAAAGACTATCGCTCCGAAATGACACCGAGCTATGAAGCTCAATCCGCAACCAACCCGCACTAGGCCAGCGTGGTGGACCCTTTCAATGGTAGAGGAGGCCCGTGCCCAGCAGTGGGACCCATATGGGCTGATAATGATGAATGATGATATGAAGCTCAATGAGTCTTCATGGGGACCTAACTTACTCGTTACCCCACAATTAAATAAATAAATAATAAATACACCCAACAGTCACATACATAGTTCTGATCCCACACTAGGATACAAGTCCTGTGTCGTGGGAATCAGAAACTACGAGAGACTTTTCGGTCTCACAAACACCCAGACCCGAAACAAATATTTGTGGATCACACAAACATTTGTCTCGGTGCGGGGATCGAACCCGCGGCCTCTCGTTTCGCAGTCTGGTGTCTAGCCAACTGCGCCACGGCGCTGTCAAAAATTATATTAAATTATATTAAATTTGTCACTTGGTCCCCTCATTGAAAATCAGCGCTGCAACTCCGTGCAAGCGGAATTGCAGCATGTAGCTGAATGAGGGGACCATTGTTGGCTGTGTGAATTGTACGAGTAGTTATTAGTTGTTTGTTTTATTTAAAAAAAAAAATGTATTTTCGTGCACTAGCCAATAATAAAATCTTTTTCTTTCTTTCTTTCTTTCTTTCTTAAACAAAATAAGATTATCAGGAAAATTTAGAAACATAGTTGGAAATGAAAATTGGAATATGAGGTGTCAACCTCACATGCAAGATGTTTACATCTGGAGAAGCCAGACTTAAAGCACCACGAATAAATATATGAATGGATCCTAACGTGCGAATCCTAGCATATTTAATTCCAATAACAGGCATAATAATAACGCCGAAAAGCACGGAAGTAGTGCCCTTCATATTCTACAAGGTCCATATTATACAGGGTGTATTCAGACCGTGATCGGAAACCAAGGCAGGTAATAGCTAAGGTGATTACAAACCCCCTGGCGTTAAAGAAAATTCTGACAAAAAATAAAAATTTTGACTTTTTCCATACAACCATCGGTATTAAATGTACGCGGTTTGTATGGAAAACGTCAAATTTTTTATTTTTTGTCTGAATTTTCTTTAACACCAGGGGGTTTGTAATCACCTTAGCTATTACTTGCCTTAGTTTCCGATCACGGTCTGAATACATCCTGTATACAACCCCAGATGTCACATGCATATTATTCAACAGTGTTGCGTTCATCCGACCGGAAACAAATCCAAAGAATGAAACTATGTATGCATGAATAAAAAACTATAAAGAGACATTGTAGGATAAAGTTTCACAAAGCGAGTTCGCCGTGTTAATTCTAGACCGATAATTTTCAAAGCAATAAATGTACGCTTTGAATTAATCCTATTAAAAGCTGTCTAAAGTATGTCTGGACTCGAAAACTCGGCTATGACGATTTCAAAGTGCGAAACTTTATACCTTTTAATAAATTGAAATTCATCGAGACATGAAAATTCCTTGAATAACTGCAATAAATTATGTTCAAGATTTCTAAACGGCAGCAATTACCCATACGATATGTATAATCGGAAGATTTATTTTGTTATATCATGTGAAAATATACGTAGTTTTAATATCACGTATTAAATAGACTAAGTCAGACTGGTAGAGAATGCCGCAGGCATTAAGTCCGCCTATATACAGTTGTGTATATGAAGCTTTATAAATAAATAAATAAATAAATATGAAATACTGGCGGTAATATTGCACAATACTTTCACATGTTCAATTTCTACAAAGACCAAATTCTCAAGATCACGCCACTCATATCGCGTTAGAAGGCACGCACTGAACTTCATCTGGGAACCCAAAACCTCTAGACATGTTCCCTAATCCACCACTTTCACTCAGGTCAAACACACAGCCTCTAACTACCGAGTACCGAGGAGTACATCAACTACGACGCAGTACCTACCTGTTGCCTCGGGCGCCCATCTCGGCTCATTACGCGAACAAATCGTTTCGGGGGGCACTCGGCATGAGACGCCGCAGCGCCAAACCGACGAATCGCCGACTATTCACAATTGAATCGAAACGTACTGAGTCTGTTTGTGACTCGCTGAGGACGATTTAACACGCTGATTGTCGAGTGTATGAATTTATTCTACGACAGGAGATAGGGCGGTGGTTTCTTGAATGATCAATCATAATAAAATACTTCAAGCTTGACTGGACGAGAAATCACAGGGTATCCCATTGTGTGGTCTAGTGCTATTTATAAGAAATGTACTGTTTGATCTTGAACCGAATAAAAATATTATTATCCGTAAATATTTGTAAAGGTTAGTCAATATACATACATACATACATAAACTCACGCCTGTGTTCCCCGAAGGGGTAGGCAGAGGTGCATTTCTGCACCCACATTTCGCCAAGTATGTATCAGTCCCACGTAATAGGGGGCGAGCCTATTGCCGTTTTTCGGGCACATTTCCAGACTCCGTGCTGTTACCGAGAATTTCCTAATGGAAAAACCCAATAACACTTTGCCCGACCCTGGAATCGAACCCAGGACCTCTAGATCGCACGGCACATACTTGTACCGCGAGACCACGAGGCAGTCAATATGGTCATAACAAATTCAATAAAAAATAGATTAAAACAGCATCGAAGATATTAAAAATTTAAAAGGTAGAAATGAGATCATAGTGAATATTTTCATACTCCTGCACTCTAAAGACAATGAAGTAAAATTTATAATGTGTGAACGTTTTACGCATTCTGGAACTACCCCACCCAATATCACTTTTTAAATGAAATGCTTCTGAATACTAAGCTTGGAGTAACATAGCGTCTCATATGAATAATCAAAAAATGTGTCAAGCATTCTACTGCATGCAAATTAACTGCATAATGAACAGACCAGTCTAATCTATTTTGACATAGTCTTCTACATTACATAAATTTCGTAGCGTAGCTTCAACCGAAAGATCTTTTGTTTTGTCACTATTTAATAATGTTTTCCAGTAATTTTTTGATAAGTCAATCGGTTAAGCAGATTATATTTTGAAGGCGGAGGTTAGTCGATAGTACATACATACATAAACTCACGCCTGTATTCCCTGAAGGGGTAGGAGGGGTAGAGGTGCATTTCTGCACCCACATTTCGCCAGGTATGTATCAGTCCCACGTAACAGGGGGCGAGCCTATTGCCGTTTTTCGGGCACAATTCCAGACTCCGTGCTGCTACTGAGAATTTCCTAATGGAAAAACCCAATAACACTTTGCCCGACCCGGGAATCGAACCCAGGACCTCTAGATCGCACGGCACATACTTATACCGCGAGACCATGAGGCAGTCTAGTCGATAGTAATATAGCATTTTTATTTGTATTTATGAAATTTTAATCGGGTTAAATGTCAGTTTCTCCATTCAAGATGACTATGTTATTCTCATATTCAATACAACAGTCTGAGATTGTATTAATGAGCTGCTCCAATTCGGAAAATTAAGTCTTTGTATCAATATTGTAAAGTATCTTGATTGGAAAAGAGCAACACTAGAGATTCTTGCCCGTTCTTCTCTAGTGATGACTGCGTTCACAACAGGTATCTTTCATTTCATTTCATTTGCGACAGCCCCGTGGCGCAGTTGGTTAGACACCAGCTTGCGAAACGAGAGGCCGCGGGTTGGATCCCCGCACAGGGACAAATGTTTGTGTGATCCACAAATATTTGTTTAGCATTTAGCTGTTTGTGAGACCGGAATGTCTCTCGTAGTTTCTGATACCCACGACACAAGACTCGTATCTTATAGACTACAAGCCCATGGTAAAAATTAACCTGTGAAATGAACCACCGTGAATTACGCTTAGAAGGCTGTTACTGTATCATAAAATAACTCTGAGCGCTATGCCGTCATTTCTGAGCGGTACAGGTGAGTACGAGAGTAAATGGAATTTCTCTGCTACAGGGGAGGAATTACGACTACATATTATTGTACGGCTTTTATTATAACTTATAGATAATTAAAAATAAATGTCGAAAAACCTAGTGCCGTACTAAAGTGGTGGTACCGGAAGTTAGTGCAAATTTTTAATTCGCCGGTAATTTTAGGAGCAATATAGGTCATTTACTACTGTACGGCATTTGTGTAATTCTTTTTGTATACATATACAGATACTTTACCCATGAACGCCGTACAAATTTTCCAGTACAGGGGTCCATTCCATTTACTCTCGTACTCACCTGTACCGCTCAGAAATGACGGCATAGCGCTCAGAGTTATTTTATGATATAGTAACAGCCTTCTAAGCGTAATTCACGGTGGTTCATTTCACAGGTTAATTTTTACCATGGGCTTGTAGTCTATTAATGTGGGTTTAGAACTATGTCTGTAACTGTTGGGTGTGTTTATTTTATTCTTTGCAAACTCAATTTTCTTTATTATTGTTTTTCATTTTTAGTATAACTATTTTATAATTTTTACCTATACTCAACCTGTACAAATGGAAGGTTGCTGGTACTTGAAGTTCAGGGTTACCTTTTTTAAGTACCGGCGCTCAATTTTTAGTCTTTAAGTTAGTTCATAAGATAGCTCATAGTTCATTGTTTTTGTCAGAAATTTTGCTTAAATAAATAAATAAAAAAAATAAAAAAAATCAAATTTCATTTCATGGTACTTACCACAGTGATCGGGTACGCTGGGTTGATGATGGTGTAGAGCAGGATGTGGTTGGGCCGCGCGGGCAGCTCGCGCTTGCGGCGCGGCTCGCCTGGCATGTTGTAGTTGTTGCCATTGCTCTGTGGGAAGAAAAAAAAACTAGTTATAATTAAGGTACATTTAGATGCAAAAACTATATACATATGAATATAATGCTATAAAGAGATTCTCATAAAATTTTGTTTTTAATTTAATTTCAGCTACGTAGCCGCTTCTCTATTTAATGTGGTTGACATGCCGGCATTATTGTGCAGACTGGTGACTGAAATACTTGCCATAAGGTGTCAGGTTTGTGATCAAAATATCGAAAATAAAAATACTAATGTCACGTTCGTTTGGTACAAAGTATTCATTTGGTAGTTACACAAACTATGGGATACGGGTTCGATCTCTATAACAAGACAAATATTGCTGTACCTCACAAATATTCGTCCCGAATCTGGTTGTATAGAAAAAAAAATACCCAACAGTCACATACATAGTTCTGCACCTATAACTATATATTACTACAAGTCTTGTGTCGTGGGTATTAGAAACTACAAGAGACTTTACGGTGTCACAAACAATTAGACCCGAAACAAATATTATCGGGTCACACAACTATTTGTCTCGGTGTTGTAATCGAACCCGCGGCGTCTCGTCTAACCAACTGGGCCACGGGGCTTTCAAAAAGTGTCCCATAGTTATAGATACCCACGATACTAAACTAGCATCTCATCAAGTACTGTCTATGCGCTGACAACTATCTCTACGACCGTTAGGAGTATTTATTTTGTAATTAAAAAAAGACATTTATTTATTTAAAAAAAAAAAAAATGACATTTCGTGTTGCTGAGGGAGTTTCTTGCCGTTTCTTCTCCACAGCTGTAACACGTTTCGAAGCGGCAATAGTTTAAAAAATATAAAAAAGTGTAAAATGGACGATTCAAAAGAACTTGTAAAAGTCTATTTGAATAAAGATAATTTGACTTTGACTTTGACTTTATGCAAGTGTCAAACAACATTGGCTAATAATAATCGTGTATCTTCAACAAAACATATACGGCAACTTGGTTGTTCGTGAATTTACGGCCAATTAACGCGAACGGGGCGGCGTCGCGCTAAAATTACGCCATCTCTCGGCAATTTGTCAAAATGTTTGCAGCGGTGAACTGTCACGGGGACGCAAATACATAAATTGGGGCGAAGCACCCGCCTAGAGGAGCACCCGAACTGACACTCTAGTGTCGTTTTCTCTTTGCACTGTCACGGATAGTGAATGTATTTATGCCAATGGGTGTTTGCATCCGCGCGGATAAATATAAACCACATGTTAAATTCACTAACATAACGACTGCCTCGTGGTCTCGCGGCACAAGGATGTGCCGTGCGATCTTGAGGTCCTGGGTTCGATTCCCGGGTCAGGCAAAGTGTTATTGGGTTTTTCCATTAGGAAATTCTTGGTAACAGCACGGAGTCTGGAAATGTGCCCGAACAACGGCAATAGGCTCGCCCCCTATTACGTGGGACTGATACATACTTGGCGAAATGTGGGTGCAGAAATGCACCTCTGCCTACCTCTTCGGGGAATACAGGCGTGAGTTTATGTATGTATGTACTAACATAAATATGCGCAGTGGCGGTACTACCATAGAAGCCCTTAAGCATTACCCGTTAATTGTGTAATGTCCAGTTTATAATTGTTTATTTTGGGGTCTGGAAATTCAGGATATTCTCATTTATCTGTCAAATTGCTTTTGTTAAATAAAGATTCAAAGCTTAAAGATTGTCATTCAAAATTTTGTAAGGCAATCTGGGCTTTTGGGCTTCTATTTAAGTACCGCCACTGCAAATGCTCATGCTCTAAACGCCGAAGGATAGGCAGACTTATATTTCTGCACCAACGTTTCTATAGCTGCGATTTCGGGTAACTTTGGGAAAAGTTTAAAGGTTTCTCCATTGAAGATTTCCCAGTACTGAGAATGTCCTCGTGAAAAGCGAAAAAAATAATTGACCCGACCCAGGAATTAAGCCCACGTCCACTTGACCACAAGCCTTACACTTTTACCACATTCTACCAGTAAAAATTAGCCGACCTACCCATCTACACACGGTCATCGCCATTAACCAAGTTCGATTCTAAACTTTTCAAAACAAGATTCTGACGCCAAATACCATTCTAATATCGGAATTTTCCAAAGCATCCGTAAGACTTCCGAGCTGGCTTAACGACGCGTCTTCAGTCCGACTACAGCCCAGTCTGAAGGCTTAATGAGCTCTCGGGAGCTTCGCGGAGCTTCCGTGTCGATTCACAATGAAAATATGACGTTTGGTAATAGCTGGGAGGTAGATAGGGAGTCTTTGTAAGGTGACACTATATACTTTTTGTATGGTTTTTGGTGTTTTGTGACTCTTTATGACTAGATTGCGGGTGGAAATCTGCACCGTCTGATCTAGATGCCCCAAGTTTGATTCCCGGGTAGAGTTCGATAATTCTTTTTTTTTTCATAAAAATTCTTGGTAGGTCTTAATCTCTACAAAAATAGGTAGACTTATAAATTTTCCATAGTAATACATTTGTGAGTTCGACTTCCATCAATAATTATTCAATAAAATATCACCAACTTATCTATATTATCGACTATAAAATCATCTCTAGATATTAAACATTGTTTTCAGTGAATCTGAAGCCAGGCCCGTATTAAGAGGTCTCCGATAACGGAATTAAAGGGTGGAGAGTGGGGGGCAAGGTGCGGGGTCTCCGCGAGACGCGACAGAATTAATCGGCACAAACAACGTCGCTATAAACGCTAAACAAACGCAATAAGACAACGGAGTATGAATATTCATCAACATGAGTCCGAAACAACTCCGCGTTTTGTGCTACAAGTCATAAGAGGCACGAGTTGAGCGGGAGCGTGAAGCGGTGTTATGTTGATATTTATAATGGTCTTCCATATAATATCAATTGGAAATTAATTATGATAGCTAATAAATCACTTTTTATGTATTTATGTATGTATGTATATATTATATATTGCATATATATTTTTATGTATTGTATGTGTATCTGTAATTAACTATAATTATTTACTTATCTGTGTACTTATGTTAATATATATAGTTGTTCCATTTATTATTATTGTTGTATATTATTTCACCCTTTTACTGTTTATGCACCTACCTTTTATCTCTGCATCACCCAAAGGTTGACTGTTAGAGAATGCCTCAGGCATTAAGTCCGCCTTTATACGCAATGTGTAAAAAGCATAAATAAATAAAATAAATAAATAAATCTATAAATCAATAATTATGTCACCTCTAAAGTCTACAGTAATCAATTTGAGTCTAGACTAATCAATTGGAGACGCGCAATCTGCATTCAAGTGTTATTTACAAGTGTCATAGTTAAGTCAAACATAAATTTAACGCTTACTAAACTAACTAAACGATAATTACTAATCAGCGGTTTGAATAAGCACCATACGATCTTAATAGCCAAACATTAGTAACAAAGATAAAACATTATGTAACTACCTACACCAAAGTTAATACAGCAATCCATACATCTTAATTCTCAAATAACTGTTTGAATGAAAGTGTGAATTAGAAAAAAAAACACACACATACACGCCGATAATAAATCAGCCGAGTTGATTTACGTCCGCGTTGAACTCGGCTATGTTTCGTGCGGACTAAATAATTTGTATAGCGCGGTAACGAGCAGCCCGACAAATGTCGCCCATTTGTGCCGCCGCTGGAAAAATTCTTGATAGTTTCTGCGGAGCTGCTCATTATTTATCTCTTCGGAAGATCCCCGCGTTATTTATCCCAGCGACGACGTGTTAACGAAGGTGTCCATTAATTTTAAGCTAGTTTAAAAAAAATGGCCACCCACATATTATGTCTAATGTCAATTTGTCTTGATTTATCAATAGGATTACTTTTTTGAATTTATTAATTGTACGATGCTTAGAAAAATATGTAATATGTCTAGAAAAAACGTTGTAAACTACGATATAATAGTTGCTAAAACTGAAAAATCATTGACAGCTCATAGAACCAAAATCATCATCGCGAGACCGAATTTCTGGCTTTTCATTTTCGATTTAACACCAATCATCATCAGCCCATATACGTCCCACTGCTGGCACGGACCTCTTCTGCAAATGAGTGGGGACAAAATCGTTGGGAAATGATTATCCGCTTTCGTTTATGACTCGCGCCTTTGATTCCCGCGTTCGCGATATAATCGCCAAGTAAATGGGGAAGGCTCGTCGGCTGCGATCAGATTTAGTTTAGACCTTAATTTCGTCTTGTACAGACCTGCTTTGAATGCGCGAAAGGGATTCTCGGGCTTATCGGGATTTCGGTCGTGTTGTATTTTTATTTTTTACATTGTAATTACAATAATATTATGGGAAACTTTAGCAAGGGATCAGAGCGAAATACACAATTTTACATGCTAATTTTATTACTTGATTTATTTGGTTTCATGGTATAATAGAAATGGTCATCGCCAAAAAAACCTTTTGTTTTATTGTCAGTAAACATCACAATACATAGGTACGCATATAGAACAAATCATAAACAACCAACTTTTTTGTCGAATTAATTTTATTAAAAAACAATAGCTGAAAAGGATACCTCATTCATTACAAAGGACAAAAAAAAACAAGCAAATTACAGAAACATCCAACTGACTACTAAAACGAATCCATTCGGAATCGAATATGTATCGATTCTAAATTTGAATTTAAATCCAATGCTCTAAACTGCAAAGAGAAGGTATAATTGCCTCAGGAACTATCCGATCCAAGTTTCGAGTAACTTCCCTTTAACAAGGCTACTTTAAACGTGTTCCTTATTTGAATTTCGCGCCCGACTGGCGCTTTGCACTGTAATCAACATTGAAGCGAACTTAACCATATACGGTTCGAATTAGAGCTCAAAATCCAATGAACCGTGAACAAAACTTGTTACATCTCCGTGGCACGTTTCACTTTAAAATCAATTACGATGTACATAGAGCTGTATTTACATTGAACTGGCACTCGGTATGAATTAGTACGAAGCTCGTTTGAAAAGGATTACGGAGAGAGTGCGGTTGCGGGTTTATTTGAATTTAGAAGACATTAAAACATTTTGTTGGTTATGAATTATGAGCTCGGACATGGTGACGTTGAGTGCGTGAAACGGAACGTGAACATTAAGTTGGGATTAAGGATTGCTATTAAAACTTGAATTAACCGCTAAAATTATTAGACGTGGGAAATTATAGTAAGATAAGTTTAACTATAAGTGTAATCCGCGTTGATAGTAATTAAATTTATGACAAAACATTCTGCTAGTTATGAGCTAACACAATGTGGCTAGAGCGTAAAACGTACCGTATACGTCACGTGTGGATTTAGGGATAAGTAGTAAAGTTTAAATTTACAACAGGTCATAACAGATGAGACTGTGAAGTTTATGATTCTCAAATGCATGACTTATGAGCTATTGTTGGCTATGTCATCACAATGTCTTATGCACGATTTTAATTACCCATTAGTAATGCTAGCATATTTGTAAATTTAACAGCAAGGTCAGTGCTAACACCATAGTGAAAATAATGTAATTTTATTCCGATACTTTTGAAAACGTGTTTTCGAAAGGATTTTGATGCGGTTGTTGCTGGCTATCTTAACAATGTAGAACACAGCCTCTGTTGCATTTTGATCAGTTGAAAAATAATAATAGCAATACATAAATATAATCATCAGCCCATTATATGTCCCTCTGCTAGGCACGGGCCTCCTCTACATTTGAGAGGGTTTAGGCCTCAGTCCACCAAGCTGGCCTACTGCGGGTTGCGGACTACACACCTATGAAATTCCTAAAAACTTGTAGGTGCGTAGGTTTCCTCACGATGTTTCCCTGTTAAAGTACCTACGTGATAATTCATTGCGTATACACATATAACTTCGAAAGGTCCGAGGTGTGTGCCTGGGGGATGAACCCGCGACCGCCGAGATTCTCGACCGCGCGCTAAAACCGCGAGGCCATCACTACTTATACATAAAACAATTCAAAATAAAATATATGTCCTGCCCTGTACAAAGAAACTCCTAACGAACTTCAATGTATACCAATTGTACGTGTAATTAGGGACGCGAGACGCTTCTAGAAGCACATCGAAAGCGGGAAGCTTGACGAAAGAAAGGTAAAAGGCGGGGGGTAGAATAATTGTATTCATTCAACTTCAAGAGAGTTGCCAGGTAAAGACTTGAACTTTCAGATATCGTCATTATCGAAACAGATCGTAAAGTGTCGAGTGAATTCTATTCTATCGTAATTAGAGAACTTAGTATACTATTGATAACTACTTCGTTTGTAAATTCACTTAGTATAAAAACAACAATAGAAAAAATCAACATGAAAAAATGTTGCGCGCAATCTGACCATATTTTTAAATCCGTCCGGGTGTTTACAATTTCTACTCTGGCAGCCCCGTTAGTCAGGTAAATAACACGCGTGCCCGCGCACACGCGCCTCCCTGACAAATTAACACCAGTGTTTCTCGGAGTGTGAAATGACAACGAGCCGTCAGTGTTACCAACGCGACACATGTCACAACATCTATTGGGGATATTGTGTTTCCATTGTCTTTTTCAGCTTTGCTGTTGTTGTTTTTTTTTTTCACCTCTGATATTTCATTGAGCAGCTCATATACTTCAAAATCAAAATAAAAGATTTTAAGCAGTGAGCAGTGATGGCCTCGAGGTTTAGGCGCGCGGTCGAGAATTTCGGCGGTCGCAGGTTCAAACCCCAGGCACACACCTCTCTGCCCTGTGGCAAGGGGGCGTTAGAATCCCACCACGGTATCCCCTGCCTGTCGTAAAAGGCGACTCATTGGGGCCCTTGGGGTCACTGGACGCGCTGCGGGGGCAGTGCGTCTACATATGTGACCCCGAGAAGGGCGGCGGCACGGTGGCCTGTGTCCGTCGCGGGCGCCCAAAATAGAGGCGCCCAAATCAAGTAAGTGGAGGTGCAAAGGCGCCTAAATTCCAAGAAGTCCGAGACGCTTTCGTCTCGGAAGCGCACCGGGCGGCTGCGGCACTATTGTGGGCGCTTCTCGCCCACGCACCGTGGTCGCCCCACTTGGCGCGAAGATGGCCACCGGGGGGTTTTGGTCGGTATGCCGGCGTAGGGATTTGGTTAGGGACCCAGCTCGGCACTAACATCTGCGCGGACGTGACGCCCCGCGCGCCGGGCTGGAAGGCCGGTGACCCCGACATACGCTTCCTGTCCCCTCCCCCAGGGCTGGCGGGAAGTAGAGCCATAAACAGCTTTCCCCTCGAGAAAAAAAAAAAAGGCACACACCTCTGACTTTTCTAAATAGTTATGTGTGTATTCACAATGAATTATCACTTGCTTTAACGGTGAAGGAAAACATCGTGATAAAACCTGCACACCTAATAGTTCTTAGGAATTTCTTAGGTGTGTAGTCCGCCAACCCGCACTAGGCCAGCGTGGTGGACTAAGGCCTAAAACCCTCTCAGTTGTAGAGGAGGCCCGTGCCCAGCAGTGGGACGTATTTGGGCTGATGATGATGATGAAGCATATACGTATAAGTCATTCGCCTTTTTGCAAAACCATAATTATAACCTTTCACAAATGAAAATTAAGTCGTTCCGTTGAAAACCAAACATGCTAGCATCACGTGGATTTATGAATATGTTTCAAAATCACATGAATGTGAAAATCACCATTGTTTTACTCAACTTCTGGAAATTCTGGAAACAAATCGTAATTTCTTGAACGATTCTATGAAATGAACGAATCATTTAATTAAAGCTCAAGTGAATGACCATGAAATGAGTTATCACTAAGCCATCATCATTTTCATTACAGCACATCCATTACAAAGTTGGTAACGCTAACGATAAGCACCATCAACAACCGCAAGAAACTCCTTGGAAACCCTTCGAGAACAACCGTAGGGCAATCGTATCGCCTAATCAACCCGCATAAACCGAAACGACATCCGCGCCCCCCATCCTTATAGTCTCCAGACGAAGGACTTACACACATAGGCACAGAATCGTTTATTGGCCAAAGTTACAGAGATACTGCGATATGGAGGGGCATTAGCAGATACGAACAGTGAGAGGTAATTAAATGTACATTTTGTGTTAATTAACTAGTGTGTATCAAGATGAGTGTGCGCGCTAGATTGCTTGGTGCGCGAGCTTAATGACACTTCCAGTTTCCTTTATTCGTTTTGTGTTTGCGTGATGATAAACTCGTAATGAATAGGCTTGGATGGCGAGACACGTGAAAGCTGTAAATTATGTTGCATACATCATCACTGCATACTGCTGGGCACGGGCACGGCAGTGATGGCCTCGAGGTTTAGGCGCGCGGTCGAGAATTTTGGCGGTCGCAAGTTCAAACCCCAGGCACACACCTCTGACTTTTCGAAGTTATGTGTGTATTCACAATGAATTATCACGTGCTTTAACGGCGAAGGAAAACATCGTGATAAAACCTGCACACCTGAAAGTTCTTAGGAATTTCTTAGGTGCGTAGTCCGCCAACCCGCAATAAGCCAGCGTGGTGGACTAAGGCCTAAACCCTCTCAGTTGTAGAGGAGGCCCGTGCCCAGTAGTGGGACGTATTTGGGCTGATGAAGACGGGCCTCCTCTACAACTGAGATGGAGAACGAGCCAACTACTATTCACTTCGTTTGTGTTCACGAACGCACACACGCGTTTCGTCAGACGGGTTTAAATTCCCACGTAATAGGAGTTGAGGCTGTTTTCTCGTATTGCTATTTAGCTTCCCAATGGAAAACCTCTATAACAATTGACCCGACCCACAAAGCGAACCGAATTTCAATCAATCATACCATAGAAACAACGAGGCAATCATCATCTCTAAATAAACGCACTCTTACTGCTAGACACGGACAATCTGCACTATTAAAAGTGTTAAGGCCTAAGTCCACCATGCTGCCTCAATGCGCTTTCGTAGACTAACCTCAAAATTTCTCATAAAGAACTCTACGAGAACACACTTCCTTCATCTTTAAATAGCGTGATAATACACGTGAAACTTCTGAAAGTCACAGGTCTTTGTGTTTCGCGACTAACTGGAATAAAATATAAATAATATTTCCCAGTAACACCGCCTCAACAATTCTTCAAAGGTCACGAGACGGGAATTCCGGGAATTGAAACAGGTCACCGTTTGAAGACTTACAAATAACGAACCTGAACTTGAACTTATAAAATATTATCTCACGCTTATACAACAAAAGTAGTAGGTAGCAGCGGCGGTACTTCTATAGAAGCCCAAAAGCCCCGCTTGCCTTACATAATTCCGAATCTTTAAGCTTAAAATCTTTATTAAATAAAAGCAATTTGACATATAAATGAGAATATATTGACCACACAATAAACAATAAACGCTTTTGGACATCTTTGGAAGTACCTCCACTGGTAGGTACATGTGTATTTCTAGAACAACCTTTTCTAAAAATGTGTTAAAGTACGTTTTGTAGGACGAAGCTATTGCCTTAAGACTATATCCGATTTGGGAATCAAACCGGATAACTCTCGATCGCAAACCGCAACATTACCGGACAAACGAGGCGGTTAATTTACAAAACTGTAATAACCGCTTTTAATTTACATTTATTATTTAACCATTGAAATTTTCCACAAGCAATCGCGTTTGTAATTTAACAACCGCAAACAATAGGGTTAAAGTTTAATAATAAATTATTTACATTCCGCCGTAACTTATTTATTGATGCATAAAAATTAATCGGCCATTGGAATTAAATTATAAATTTAGCTGTTTATTTGCACTAATAAATGACATCTCTCGTGGTGCAGTTAGTAGACCAATCGATGAATGGTTTCGATCCCCGCAACGAGATTGTGTAATCCTCAAATATTTGTTTCTGGTCTGGGTGTTTGTGAGAGCGAAAAGTCTCGTAGTTTCTGATACCAACGACACAAGTCTTGTATCTTAGTGTGCGGTCATAACTATGTATGCGGCTACTAAGTATACACATACATACATAACCTCATGCCTGTGTTCCCCGAAGGGGTAGGCAGAGGTGCATTTCTGCACCCACATTTCGCCAGGTATGTATCAGTCAGTCAGTCAGGTATGTATTGCCGATTTTCGGGCACAATTCCAGACTCCGTGCTGCTACTGAGAATTTCCTAATGCAAAACCCAATAACACGTTGCCCGACCCGGGAATCGAACCCAGGACCTCTAGATCGCACGGCACATACTTGTGCCACGAGACAACGAGGCAGTCTACAGTACTAAGTATACCTATTTAATTAATATTTTTACCAAATGTATAAACCTTGAGAAATTAGTTCTTAGTTAAACACGCTGGCCTAGTGCTGGTTGGTTGACTGCATACCTAAGAAATACTTTCACTTTTCGGGTGAGTAATTTCCTCGGGACATCTTGTTTGTTCTATAAAGTAATAAGTTTATTTCAAAACAATTGTAGTATAGTATAAATATCGCACGATACGCTACAGTCGCGTTGACAAACAAACGACTACACTGTAAAGCAGAAACACGCTCGTTGCGTACGTCGTCTCGTGTCGTGAATCGTGTCATTATCGTCTTGTCGCATGTTAGTTGCGCTGTAAATCGAATTGAATTGATCCCTTGCGGTAGCCGCGACTTGAATGACGTAATAAATAGTTCTTATTGAGATTATGTTTATTAGAATGTGTTTAAGTATGCTATACGGTGTGAGAACGAATATTAGAGAATACTGTTGAGAATAATGCTGGTGGTTGGATATTAGTATCCGCCCGGATAGCGACCACCGTACACAGGGCGTAAAACCCGCCATAGTGGCACATGCAAGTGTGCCGCGTTCCGGGATCAGCCAGTGTATATCCGGTTTTCGGGGGGGCTTCAATCATGGTGAAAGGATGACCGTGCCGGCATTTTCTGGCCGGTTTCTCGCGGTTGGTCCTTTGTTCGCCATGGTATTAGTCCCCCAAACTTCTTCACAAGATAGGTGAAGAGGTTTTCGGCCGGCATGATTGCATCGACCAACGGGAGATCATCATCTCTCGCTGGTCGGCACTTTTTCTGGACTCCATTACACTTACCATCAGGTGCAATGGGGTCACTTTGCCGTGCCAGTATAAAAAAAAAACATGAATGTCGAGACTCGGATTCGATACAGAGGCACGTGTTTCGAAAGCTTTGCAGCTAATTACTTATTTAAATATACACGAGACATTTATTTACCTCTAGAATAAGGCACGCGATCGAGGCACGTTCGCGATTTAAAATCTTAGACACACAGGTAAACGAGTACTTCTGTTTGCCAAATGTTGGTCAAAATTCAGCGTAAAAGAAATCCGCATAAAAATGTTCCATTACACTACACTGATATCTCTCGGTTTCTCAGTTGAGAAACTGTACGTTTCCAATCCAATTTAGCACCCATTCAACCGTGATTACAAATTTGAAAAATGTTAAAGAAATTTCTTTGAAATAAAATCAAAATAAATAAAGCGCAAGGAAAGTAATTTGAGAGGTTCAAAGCGAGAAAGGGTCGAGAGGGAGATTGAAGTATTAAATGGGATTGCTGTATCCCGAATGTACGCATGTTTATAATGAGGTATTTCATGATTAAAAGTGCGTGATGGGCTAGCTAGAAGATTAGACGAGCGATCTACAAAAAAAAACACAATCTCAACGTTCGATTGACCTAAAACCACATACTAATGACATTTCAACATTGAAGCAATAGGAATAGATTACTAAAACTTTAACAGAAAATCAATATATTTAAGTCGCAGAACTGAGTCCGGAAAATCTATACTAATAAATAAAATTGTAGTGTCTGTTTTGTCTGTCTGTCTGTCTGTTTGTTCCGGCTAATCTCTGAAACAGGTGGACCAATTTTAACGGGACTTTCACTGGCAGATAGCTGATGTAATAAAGATTAAAGAATAACTTAGGCAAAAAAAAAAAAAATAAGAATCAGCTGTTAGGCGGAATGAAGTTCGCCGGGTCAGCTATAAATGCATATGGATGTATACACAGTACATATACCAAAATAACGTTTTTTACAATTTTTGTCTGTCTGTCTGTCTGTTTGTTCCGGCAAATCTCTGAAACGGGTGGACCAATTTTAACGGTACTTTCACTGGCAGATAGCTGATTTAATAAGAAGTAACTTAGGCTACTTTTAGTTTATAAATTTTCTTGTTAAAAATAAATTTTCCGCGTGGACGAAGTCGCGGGCACAGCTAGTGTATCCTAAAATTGCAATAACGAGAATATTATTTAGAATTACAACGATCAAGTCAAGTGTAACGAATAACCACTTACCCTGACGGTATTCAACAAATTTCCTTTAACGATCCAAATTAAAATTGTAGATATTATTTATGGGAAGTAGGACCAAGCCAGTATCATCTAATAAATTTTCTCTAAAAAAGGCATCAAGGAACAAATGAATTAAGAAACAGATTGCTTCATTCCGACCTTTCCCCTGCCCGCTCCTCTCCACCCGGACACCAGTTAAACAAAAACTCCTCCGGCGCTAATGCAAACAAAAAAAGCCAATTTGTGCAATACAAATGCATCTGCCCCGGGTCCGCTCGCGAACAATTTAACACCAGCCGTTTGTGTGAAGTGAAAAATGCCAGCTTTTGTTCCCCAAGCGTATTCTTCACGACCTTATGTTTTTCAGACGTCGTTATACAATGCGAAGTGTCGTGGTGATTATTTTATTTCGTTCATTGGATCCGGAATGTATGTTAGAGACTGACTCTGCGAATAGGGGTTACGTTTTATTATACCTTTGTTTCAAATGCTTTGAATCACACTGTAATGAATTTAAATATGAGTGTGTATTTAGCAGTGACACAATTCTTCTATGTAATTATAATTACCTTTCTTACCATGCATAATAGTTTGATTTCATTTTAAGTTTTTGAAGTGAATCTTCTTTACGCAGACTTGCCTTAGGGAGTAAGTTGGTGAACGCGTGGCGAGAGCGTTACGAAAAGTGTGATCGGGCGAGGCGAACAGAAGTTGAAAGGGAGATATAAGTTATTGAAGACAGAAAAAATGAGTGATACGTTTCGTATATTACTGTAGGGGGAAGAGAGAGAAGTGCGAGCATACATTTTCTTTCTCTCTGTCTCTCATAGCCAGTTACGTTTCGTATAATAAAGGACAATAAATAAAATATATAAACATACATATCGATGGAGCTATAGAAGTTATATTTCAGACGATTTCATCCATCTCCCGGCCCGTGCCATCTCCTATCAAGACCCAGGTCATCTCACACCGAGACCCGGACCATCTTACAATATTTGTTTTGTATTTATTTAACTTTATTTCTTTTGTTTTTTTTTTGTAATTTAAGCTTTAGCACTTTGTAAATACATTTTAGCAACGTTAAAGGTTGAGGCAATATTTAACTAAATAAATACCAATGAATTCGATCGGTTATATTTTCTGAATCATGACTAATTACAAAACCTACTTGGGGATGAACAGTTTATCTATAAGTCCATAATAAAAATCGCATTAAAAATAGTTCAATTCTTCGAATGCTCGCCTCCCGTCTTTAAGCGCAACCGGCCCGTCGGGATGTCTAATAAAATTAATAAAACGTAAGCTTTAACCAGCCTCACAGTCACAGATAAGACGGCGTATTAAAATCTGGAATATTCTAGAACGGTTTTACATTTAGGTTAGTAATATAAGAGGTTTTTCAATTATACTAATTGATTTAACAGCTCTCTTTCCTCTGATTTAACAGCTTTACTACCAGCTGCCGACGACTCCATAATAAGAAACACACCTCTATATACACCTTCGCGGATACAGACATGCGCATATGTATTACTGCATATTTACACGATCGCAAGCCTATAAAAAAATCACCAATCTCAGTATTGAATCAAAGTATCACTTTATATGACGTACAAAATCCCTTCGATGGAATACATAGATCACGTCACGTACGCGGTAGGTACAGAGTTGCGACCTCACGCGTGACCGGACCCTCCGAGGATAGGATCCCTCACCCCCCTCCCTGTTCCCTCGGCGCCGATAGGGCAAATCTCGTATTTTTTTATCACAATACATTTATAACTGTATTTGTCATTGTGTGCTTCAATGGACTTAATAGCTTTCGCCTGCTATTTGTCTCGGGTTAATTTGGTTGTAGACTGCCCTGACATGGCGTGCGATAGATCGGGCTTTGGTTCGATTCCCAGGGCGAGCAAAGAGATGACGGTATTATTTCATTAAGAAATTCTAAGTAGCTGTTAGGTTTGGAATTTTGGCAAGACTTCAATTCTCTCGCCCTCTATTATATAGGACTAGCATCGAGCGTAATGTGCTTGTAAGAATGACACTTCTACCCTCCACTTCAGGGTTACCGGCGAGAGTTTATGTAGGTATGATTCTCATATAATTTAGTCAGGCACTCCTTTCCCTCTATAGCTTGCGGCAAACTCTTCCCCGCCTCACGACGAGTCTCAACATGAAGTTTTAAAAACAGAAATAAAAATGGCGAGCGTAAAACATTTAGCCATTTCATGCGTCCCGATCGGTACCGAAGCCCGCTCGTAATAAAAGATAAGTCGAACGTTTTACTACTGCTGTGTGGTGAAGTTAAGTTTTGTGGTGTTTGGTAGGGGTGGGTACGGTTGCCATGGCAACGTGTGTGTTGTATCAGTGTTCATCGGAATATGTTCAGATCTTGTTTGTGTAACGGTTGGCAAGTCTGTAACAGCACTGCCAACTTGACACAGCAACAGTTCGCCTAAGAGTTCGCCTGATTTGACATGAATGAAAACAAAGACGCTAAAGTTAAAAAAAATGTATGTATAACTATTAAATAAAATAATTGTTCACACCGGGCAAACCGGAAAACCCGCTCACAAGAACAGAAAACTGTTGCCAACTGAAAAAAAAATTAGACCCCCATTTGCGGATGCGTTAATGCGACCCCGGCGGCGGGGTGTCACGACCACGCGACCCCCGCTCCAGGCACGCAATGAGGCTTATAATAAAAGCTAACGACGTGATTCCCTTGGCCCGCCCGATCGCTGCGAATAACTGCTAAGATCATCCGAAAGTCGACGACTTACAATTTTTTTCCGTCCTTTTGTTTGTTACCGTTGATGGCATGTTTCCTTTCCGTTGAACTTTAGGCGGGTATTTTCTCATTATTTAACATTTTATTTAATGTATTTTTAACAATCTTCAAATGTATAGTCTATTTAGAACAATGCTTTAGTTAATGGTATGCTATTTCTTTTCCTACGAATACCGACAGCCTTCAGGAATAAAACTCGCTGTAATAACCTTCGTTAGTTAGTCACTTTTTAAGATGTCATGTGATCTAACTTCAGTCGAAAATTGTATCGACTGGGGGGACATTCATAATGGGTTATTTTTTTTACATGGAAACTGGATACATTCGTGCGGCTACTGATAATTTCCTTATGGGAGAAATAAATGAATACACCCAACAGTCACATACATAGTTCTAAGATACGAGTCTTGTGTCGTGGGTATCAGAAACTACGAGAGATATTTCTCACAAACACCCAGACTTCAAATATTTGTGAATCACACAAACATCCATCGAACCCGCGTCCTCTCGTTTCACAAGCTGGTGTCTGGCCAACGGCGCCGCTAGGCTATCAATACCCAATAATAATACTTCGCTCGACATCGAAATCAAAACATGAGTTAAACACAATCTTCTAGAGCAGCAGTCTTTAGCAGGAACGTTTGGCAAACCCATTCGTAAAGAAACTATTGTAACCGAAAGACTCAGATGTCTATTTAAATTATTTAACGATTAACTTGAGTCCGTAGATTCGCCCACCCCTAAGTATCTCTGCACCCCTTGAGGATTGAAGATTCCATCAAGGATTGGT
This sequence comes from Hemaris fuciformis, assembly GCA_907164795.1. Classification (NCBI taxonomy): domain Eukaryota; kingdom Metazoa; phylum Arthropoda; class Insecta; order Lepidoptera; family Sphingidae; genus Hemaris; species Hemaris fuciformis. Next base: position 7,663,923 of record OU015457.1, on the reverse strand, counting down.
GCACGTAAAAAAAGGACGTTAAATCTCCCCTTCCAGTGGACACAATCGAACAATCAGCGTGTATTCGACCGACCGAAAATAGAACCGTGATAAGGCGCTGTGCACAATGAAAATCTCCTGTATTTCCGGTTAATTTCAAATAATCGTGACGAAATACCCATCTTGGACATGGCTGAGGTGAAAAAAAATAAAAAAATGAATCCGTAGAAAGTGCAATTGAATAAGACCACGACGTTTTCCTACTGAAAGTAAACATTTCTAAATAACTGTCAAGGTCGATGGTTTTTTCAGGATAATTTCATAAACTAGTCGTACTCTTGCGGATATTTCCTGGTTATACATATTATGTACCTAAAAGGAAATTAATATTTTTATATCAACTAATTTCGATATACTAATATCGAATATCGACTGCCTCGTGGTCTCGCGGTACAAGTATGTGTCGTGTGATCTAGAGGTCCTGGGTTCGATTCCCGAGTCGGGCGAAGTGTTATTGGGTTTTTCCATTAGGAAATTCTCATAGTAACAGCACGGAGACTGGAAATGTGCCCGAAAAACAGCAATAGGCTCGCTCCCTATTACGTGGGACTGATACATACTTGGCGAAATGTGGGTGCAGAAATGCACCTCTGCCTACCCCTTCGGGGAATACAGGTGTGAGTTTATGTATGTATGTACTAATTTCTATAATTCCACATCCATGAATCACGCTTACCATACTTCAATTTCCGGTACATCAATTGAAACCGGTATGCGTCGTCGCGGTTCAATATGGACGTTGCCTAATACCGCCCCCGTTCCATCGTTAGGGCCCATTAAAACCGACCACGCGTGTGTCTACGTTATCTTGTTTCAATTAATTATACTTTCCGATCGGTGGCGTGAACGGGATATAGGGCATACATTTGCGCACAGCGGTGTCGGGAATTCATGGAAATTAATGGGGGGAATCGGGACTGTTTCTTTATGCTTGTCGTATTAGCATGTACTAGTAATTTCAGGGTAAATACTGCAAGCTATACCATTTACTGTCTCAAAGATTTTCCGTGGGTGATAGGATTTTTTTGGCCCTATTCCACCACACACCCGCCATTGTCACTCCAGTGCTCCAGGATCAACAGCAGGACGTAAAATATAATAATATAATCTAAGGGAACCTAATTTGTCATGATCCCGCAAAGAAGTTAATCAAGAAAATGGGGCGATGGCGTCCCACAATACGTCTGTCTTGGCATGCCCCTAGGTGTATTAAAAATATAGCCGAACATAGTAGGCGTTGATTAAAACTATTCTCAGTACCGGGATCCGTGTCGCACGGCAGCCGACATGAAAGAACTAATCGCGTCCATTCGTAAAACTTTATTGATCGATCGTAATTCGATAATAAATTCTATTTTGTGTTCAACGCTGGCCACATTGCGGTGTTAATTAATGTGCGTTAATGTCTGAATAGTATAACACATTGGTATTGTCATACTCACAACTTTGACTTTTCGAGAAGAGAAGAGGCACAGGTGATGTATTTCTAAACTAACTTTTCGTCAGCTATGGTTAAATTAAACCTAATAGGAGGCTAGCCCATTACCAGATACGTTTCTTGCTTTCGTGCCGATTAGAGCACCAGAGCATTACCCAAAAAAAAAAACGCCTGAAGCGGGAAATTTAACCCGAGGCCTTTAGGTAACACGAGCCACGGGACTAATTGGGTAGTCCCATTATAAAATATATAGCCGCAAATATTCTAATTTCATCCCTTCACCACGGCAGGTAATGAGATTAAAACCCGTTTACCAAATACGATCGCAATAAGTGATGATTACGCTATGATTGCGTTACATTGCGCGCTCGCGGCCGCCTCCGATGCGATATTATACGCGACGTGCGGTCACCGACGGCCGCCACCGCGCATTCTATCACCACACGCTCTCGCCAAACGTTATTGTGAGCGCAATTAATGTAATTAGCTCCGTTTTATAGTCAATTATGTACGCACACCGCATTATTGAGCTGCGGTACGGATCGGCTTATGCGCGTTTCATATGTGTCCCTTATTGGCGGCGTTAAAGGAATTAATATCCAATGTATTAATAATCATGTTTTAATTAGGTTGGAATTAAGTGGATACAACTATCGAGTCTTTTTGTAAAATTGCCCACCCGATGCCCTGCTATTTAATAGTTATAATAATCAATTAAAAACACATACAGTAATAATTGATTATGGTATAAATGTGGATGGTCCTTTATTTCTACTACATAACTTAGAAGTATAACTACACAGTATCGAAAAAATAAATGGCCGTACACAATAAATATGAATAAAAAGGTTTAACATCATCACACTATTGCGTACACAAAACTAAATACATAAAAAAATGGGTGCGTGTACTTCTGTACGCGCGTGAGAAGTTATACTTAATTTTTTCATCATTTTTTTAACGCGCCTAAAGAAGTATAACTTCAAAAATAAAAATTATTATTGTTTTTTTTTAATATTCGTTATTTTCTTAAAAATAAGGGCATATTCGTTGCGATCATCGAAATTCTTAATGTGAAAACCAACTCGTCTACCTGTATAAGTTTTTCCTTGAGTATTGTCGCGTGAATCCTATTACTCAACAGTTTTCATAACACCAAGTGCATTCCATTGCATAATTTAGGGCGTTTTAGATTTTAAAGCATGACGACTACCGAGCCCGTCCTCAGTTGTAAATTGTAAACCAGGCACAAACAAGGAGTTTAAAAATTCTGTTGGATAATTAGGTTTGATACATATATTTTTCTTACGACATAAATTTCTGAACGCACACATAAATATTTGACAACCAATAATTTAATATGTCAAGCCCTTTTTATTACTGACACTATTCTACATTTTTTAAATCTAAATACGCATCAAAGTCCACAGTCCCACGTAATAGGGGGCGAGCCTATTGCCGTTTATCGGACACATTTACAGACTCCGTACTACTACTGAGAGTTTCTTAATGGAATAACCCAATAACATTTTGTCCGACCCGGGAATCGAACCCAGGACCTCTAGATCGCACGGCACATACTTGTGCCGCGAGACAACGAGGCAGTAAAATTTAACTCTCATCATTTTTCATAACACGCCTAAAGAAGTATAACTTCAAAAAGGAATAAAATATGACATCTTTTACAAAACCCCTTTTATTCCCTCCGCTTGTTATACAAGTTGAGATTATATTCAAACCAAAAAACTTCTCTGTGAAAAGAACGGCAACACCCCTGGAATCTCGATTACCATATTCAGAGATCTCTTTTAAGAATTCCATTTGATGAAATGTGTATGATAACTCGGTTAATATCTTTTATCTGAAACGTATTCTTTTGTGAAGTTATTTAGAATTATATAAAAGAACATCTGATTATGCGAATCTTATTTATATTCCAGACTTGTACATTATATTTTTAGGTTTTTGTTTAATCCTTAGTTCTTTCAGCGTTACGTGGTAAAGGCTCTCATGAGACCGCTATTGTATCTATTTTAACATCAACTTTCATAAGAACAGATGACTCTTTTCTAAACATATTTCGTAAAATTATGATTTCACTTTATTAAAGTTTTTTTTACATACATACTTACATAGCCTCACGCCTGTATTCCCCGAAGGGGTAGGCAGAGGTGCATTTCTGCACCCAGATTTCGCTAGGTATGTATAAGTCCCACGTAATAGGGGGCGAGCCTATTACTGTTTTTCAGGCACATTTCCAGACTCCGTGCTGCTAATTACAATTACCTAATGGAAAAACCCAATAACACTTAGCCTGACCGGGGAATCGAACTCAGGACCCGGCACTAGATGCACGGCACATACTTATGCCGCGAGACCACGAGGCAGTCGGAACCTCTCTTTTCACGACGCCTTTTGCTTTTACACACTTTAACTTTAAAGAAAAACATCGTTAAAAACCTTCAATACTTAAATTATCGACATTTCATTTTCACATTAACTCGCACTAGAGTACATGATTCAGCCATAAACTGTTAAATCAATGGACACCCTCTCCTAGCAGTAGAACGTAACGCCATACTTTCCAAGAAGACTACCCACACAAAAAATATATAGAGGCACTCCGACTCTCCAACGATTCAAGGATCTTCGCCTACGCGCATTTCCATCAAGTGTTGCTGTGTGAAAATTCAATAATAAAATAGGTACAAAATTACAATTTAAAGAAATACCTAACGAATGATCTAGATATAGAAGGACATAAAAGCTTTGAAGTTACAACAAATAAAAGGTAACGCTGACAGATGTAAATCAAAGTGGGTCTTATTCAATTTTATATTATTTACATCATACAATTGACGATTCCAACGACTCAGTCCGAATTGCTCGGTGTCAATATTTTTATACAACTCAAATTGACTGTCTTATTATTAAATATTTTTACAAGGTCTGATAACATCAATTTGTTTTGATGAAGTGTATTATTATTATAATTGACAATTTTTATAATGCTTTTAAGTAATAAGATTAATGATTATACAAATTTACTATCACCATAATATTAGGTATTATTATTTATTTATGCGAGACACAGCAACATTATAATATGTTTCTTGAGGTTAGAATCTTGGTTATGTTTAATTTAAAATCCGTTTTGATACAAATGACCGCCTTGTTATGATTGAAAACTTTTAAGACATAAATTTTACTAAGACTATGCCGAATTATCGTCAATCTACAAAAGGAAATAGTCGCATATTTATAAGTGAAATATCTTTTTAAATATTCCCAAATTCCCAGATAAATCCTTAAACCTGGCAACACTACGCGTCGCACAGGACGTTGGTAACAGCGTTGAATGCACTATAATATCCTTTTAACCCACTTCTCGTAGCAGCAGTGCGCACTCCGCGAGAACATGCAAAGAAATACAAGTGCATTCCGCGTCAGATATCGGGTTACTTGGCGTCGACACTAATTCAGTGTTGCCACTTGACACCCGGCTGCCAATATCATTGACAAGAATGAAAGTTTGTTGACTCGTCTTCCTTTCACGCAGCGAAGGCGTGATCGAGTAGGCAATTTATTAGAATCAATACTTTGATAAAATATAGAGTAAAAAATTGTTTGTTTCTAAAATTATTTTAAAGAAATAAACTCAAACATCGGTTTCAATGATTTTTGATATGGACATACATTGATGCGATCTTGGGATAGAATTTAGACTACTTATATATTTGATAAAAATGCACCCGAGCAAAGAGGAGGTATTTAGTCAATAAAGTTTTCCATAATTTATTGTGTGTGTATTCCGCGAACCACCACACTAGCCCAGCGTGATAGTCCAAAGTCTAAACACCCCCCTCAATTGTAGGGGACGTATGTGATCTGATATCCGTATTTGAAGATAGTATAATGTTATTTGACAATGATTTTTTTGCGAACAAAGACGGCGGAAGCGCCGCGAATATGTCACCTAATGGGACAATTACAAGACCAAACCGCAGGGACATTTTAAATAGCCCGACTAGGGAAGCTAGAAAATACGTAGAAAGGAGAAGTTAGTGAAAACTTTTCAATTTTTTAGACTGGTTCAGACCGCAGTCGTAGAGCCATACATTACGTCGTATAACGTCGTAGGTTATTATAAGTTTGAAGTGGAGGTCGAGTCAAGTCTCGCGGCACAGGTGTGTACCGTGCGATCTAGAGGTCTCTGGTTCGATTCCCGGGCTGGGTAGTGTTATTGGGATTTTCCATTAGGATAAAGCAGGACGAAGTCTGGAAATCTGCACGATAAACAGCAATAGGCTCGCGAAATATGGGTACAGAAATACACCTCTGCCTACCCCTTCGGGGAATACAGGCATAAGGTTATATACGTTTGAAGTGGAGTTATTTAAATACATTTATTAGTGTATAAACTCGCCTGCATATAAACATATAAATAAACTCCATCTCCGGCGCGAAAGGGGAAGGTGTTAGTGGTGATATATTTCACCCACACGGGTGAGTGATGAGACTCGCGGGTGAGAGGCTAAATAATGTTCTTACCTCGCACTTACGTCTCTTGTTTAATATAAATCGCGCGTTAACGTTACTTGTATGGAAGGCCGAAGGAGTCCTTATTTTAGTGTACGATGTTTTTGAAATATACTTATTTTATAACTTCACGGATATACTGTTAAGTTATAGAAAGATAAAAACTCTGCCAGCCCCGTGGCGCAGTTGACTAAACCCTAGCTTGCGGAACGAGAGGCTGCGGGTTCGATCCCCGCACCGAGACAAGTGTTTGTGTGATCCACAAATATTTGTTTCGGGTCTGGGTGTTTGTGAGACCGAAAAGTCTCTCGTAGTTTCTGATACCCACGACACAAGACTCGTATCTTAATGTAAGATCAGAACTATGTATGTGATTGTTGGATGTATTTATTTATTATTATAAAATCGTTTGCATGCATATGACATGCCAAAAAAAACTTACAAAGCAATAAAAATGTAATATTGTACTAATAAACGTTGTTGGCTCGTCAGCCAGTGACGAAACAGGTCGACAAATCAGCATTTTCACTTCGCTGTGACGTGAAACACGACACACTATTTTATGCGCATGGTAAATGCATTATCTTTACGTGTCAAACCAACAGACTTAAAACTACTCTAAGTAGTACGCCAACCCGCAGTTGGCCAACGTGGTGAATTAAAACCTAACAAACTGCTCTGAGCTATGGAGGAGGCCCCCAGCATTAGGGTGTTTAAAAATGTGATATGTATCTAGTAAATGAGGGTCGATGAATTTGAAAACAGTGCCACAAAAAAGGAATCGTTGAGGTTTATAGTGCGTATACCTATGACATAAATGCGACGGCATTTATGGATACATTCTGGCCAATAAGACAAAGAAAATCTTCAAAATCATAGTAAATTACATATATATCTTAACATAATGGACACTAACAAAAACATTTTATAAATCAAACCGCAATTTACATGGCAGACAAGATTACGTGAGCTTAATACTACTAGCAAGATATGAACAAAACTTGCGAGGTGAAGTGGCAATCCCAAAGGGTTATAATGTACTATCTCGGCGAGGGATGATACGACCCTCCAAATAAACGGTTAAATAATGCGCAGCCCGCGTGCCCACATCTTCAACCGCTCCTATGTAATGCGCATGTAAAGGTTACGTCTGTGGAAATTTATTTATAATGTACAATCGGAATAGTGGATGATTTTAGACGGCATAATAAATAAATACACCAAATAGTCACATACATAGTTCTAACCCCGCACTAATATACAAGTCTTGTGACGTGGGTATCAGAAACTACGAGAGACTTTTCGCTCTCACAAACACCCAGACCCGAAACAATTATTTGTGGATTGATAATGTAGATAGCCAAGCAAAATGAATTGGCAATAGGCGGAGTGACTGTCATGTAAAAATGTCCGTTTGATTACAATACGGTCCTCATGAGAATGATTGGCAGGTATGTTGAATGTCCAATAAAAAAGGTGGACCAACTTGAACTTAATGTAACTTAATGTTTATTGGATTTTGAATGTGATTTTTCCAAAGGACGTTTCTTTACTTTATACAAGCGTCGACATAACATCCAAAAAAGCGTACCAAGTGTTGAACCGATATCGGATTGTCAATCGGACGGACATTCAATCCGATATCGTATCGGCGGCTATAATATGCGCTCCGTTATCCCGCATGTTTACCCGGCCGAACCGAAGGACGCCCGTCGTCCGTGCTAATAAAACGTTCGCGAGAGATTCCATCTCGATGGTTATTGTTGGATTTCGAGTTGAGGGAATGCCTCGGCGACGTGTATAACTTCACGCTTTGCGGACTGAATAGGAGATCGTATCTGTGGTACGCGTGGGCGATCATTTTTATTGGCAGACTTCGCGTGCAGTCTCGTGGAAGATTCGCTAACAAGGTACCGGTATACATATGTCGATAGGCTGTTTTGGTTTTGAATATCGTCGTGGATGTTGGTGAGCATTAAACATGACCAAATGTGGGTGAGAATGAATGTAAAGCTGGATAAGATTACGATTGCTCCTGGAAAATATTGATTCCCGGAATCTGAGTGTAAGGCATGGTACAGATGATGTGGTCGACAACATCCAATAAAACGATGAGACTGAAGATACTTTTACCCATCGGTAATTGTTTCATTGTTCAACCAAATAAACAAGAAGTAGAAATTTTGCACTGGTCTCTGTTTTCTTTGGTATTTCGTCTAGTATTTCAAAACTCATGACGATCAGATGATCATTATGGATGAAGATAATATCATAAGCAACAAGCAAAACCATCAACAGAATTCAAAACATTCACAAAATTTTAAACAAAACATTCAACCGCAACCCTAACCGATATGCCTAGAAATCGCAATCAAACCAAATAGACTAACCTAGACTTTCATAAAGTCGTCAAATAACACGCACCATCACCCACGTTTCCATCAAAACGCGAAGCCGAGGCGAACCTTTAACAGAAACAAGAGAAAAACCCATCACAGGGTGAAGCCGAAACGTTCGCTTGATCCTCCGAGCCGGATACTCGTTGACGGCACACGCGGCGTCGCAGGTGTTGCCGAAACGGATTTACCGACGAACGCTCCACGGCCGACACTCAATCCCTTGTTAATAAAAAGCTGAACTGTCAAAGGGAATACGAAAATTCTGTGTCGCGAGGCGATTTTGCCGTATTTGTATCTTTTTGAGCTGATTCAGTGGAGTGACTGTGTGGTGGATTGTGTGTGAATTGTACTGATTGAGTGTAGTGAGGTATGAGACGATAATCTTTCTATGTTTGATCTCGGAAAATCTTGTAAAATAGTGTATAGGAGGAATTGTAGCCGTTCGAAAGTATATAGGTATACATACATATACATAAATGTTATGCCACTGCTGGTATGGTTCTACTAATATAACTACGCTGGTCTAATTTAGCTTTGTAGACTTAACGTAACTAATTGTTTCTCTCTTCTGAGAATTCTCTGCGTTCCAGCGAATTCATTAGGAATACCCACATGATTTAAGAAAATTTAAAATTTGTATTATATTTATTTTATATCGTGACAATCGTTTAGGCAGACCAACTGACAGTACACATTGCTGTATTTCTATACTCAACTAATTTATACCTATACTAGAAAAACTAATGTAAAAGACTCGACAAACTGGTCTATAAAATCAAAGGAACAAGCCAAAAAAAAAATGCGAGGGACAAAATCGTCGATTCTATAGACAATCACATTGAGTGATTAAAACACGCCACAGGTGAACGAAGCAATTCATTGTGAGACCTCGAACGTCGGACATCGCCGAATAGCATGTTGAAAAAAAAAACCGCTGAATCGACGAAGAAAATACGAAAATTTGGCACTGTTCGGCCTTTTCGACGTTCCGACTACTCCGCAAAGACCGAATTCGTTGAAACATACAATGGATGAACGAGAAGCGAAAATCTAATGGTTTTAGTTGCCGGAAATTTGCGCACTGAAACAATTTCGTTCTGTAAGTTACCGCTTTCATATTTCATTAGGTTATGTTTGTAAGAAACAATGGCAAATATTACGTTCTCAAACAAAACACTTGGATGAGTTCCACTACTCTTTTGTTGGATTTAGTATCTTTTTGGTTTATTCAATTAACTTAAAGAACGCAATAGAGATAGCTTTTAAATTTTACTTTTATTTGTGACACCGCATACTATTCAATACAACACATCGTGATACTAGATACGGAGGAGTTTAGTCATATTTTGTCATTACACTTAAGTGGGATTCAGACAAGTGTAATAACTATATCGCAAAACATATTTACACTTACTTAAAATTTTAAAACAAAATGTAGTAGGTATGTATTTATATATATTTATATAACACGAGTCTAGAGATATTTTTATAATGGCAAATCTGAATCGTAAAGACCAGTTGTGATTGTTAATTAAAATCAGAATACCTATAGCGCGAGTCTATTCCCGTTTTCCAGGCACATATGTCGGTGTTGCTACTGAGAATTTCCTTACGGAAAATTCCAATAACACTTTACCCGACCCGCGACCTCTTGATCATACTGCAAATAATTGAGCCGCGAGAACACGAGACAGTCACTTATTACATGACACTGATACGTACCTGGCAGTGGCGGTACTTCCATAGAATCCCAAAAGCATTACACGTTAATTGTGTTATGTCTCGTTTATAATTTTAGTGTGGGGTCGGGTATTCTCATTTGTATGTCAAATTGCTTTTGGTAAATAAAAATTGAAAGCTGAAAAATTGAAGACTGCCTCGTGGTCTCGCGGTACAAGTCTGTGCCGTGCGATCTAGAGGTCCTGGGTTCGATTCCCGGGTCGGGCAAAGTGTTATTGGGTTTTTCCATTAGGAAATTCTCGGTAACAGCACGGAGTCTGGAAATGTGCCCGAAAAACGGCAATAGGCTCGCCCCCTATTACGTGGGACTGATACATACCTACTTGGCGAAATGTGGGTGCAGAAATGCACCTCTGCCTACCCCTTCGGGGAATATAGGCGTGAGTTTATGTATGTGTGTATGTAAATTGAAAGCTTAAAGATTATTACTGCGAATTTTGTAAGGTAAGCTTGACTTTTGGGCTTCTATGAAAGTACCGCCACTGGTACCTGGCGAAATGCGGGTGCAGAAATGCACCTCTAGCTACCACTTAGGTTATGTATATATGTACCTATAGAGCACTGATTAATAAACAATGTTTGGTATTTGAAATAACAACTAGCACGTTACGACTCAAACTCACATCCTCCTCTTTCCTAAATGAAATCCTCTTTGCTAAAAGTTAGGTTCCAAAAAAGCGAATCAAACGTGTGTTTATTCTTGACCTTATCCTAAACAAACTGCCCACTTTCGGCTACAAGAACTACTCCCAGGGGGTCAATTCGATATTGGCTCCAGTGACCCCTAGACGACTTTGTTATACCTTCAATATATTAAGATCTCAGATGTACTAAGTGTAAACCTTGTGAGTAAAACTTCAACAAACCTTGGAAAGTTTTTAAGAACTACAGCAATATTTTGATGACTATTGAGAAAACTATGAACCATGCAGATTTCCTCAGGTTTTTGCAGTCAGTTAACCCTTAAATGCATGATTTTTTTTATTAAAAAATATTATAGGTAGTATAAGTAGTAAATAATATATGTACATCATCATCATCATCATCATCAGCCCATACACGTCCCCCTGCTGGGCACGGGCCTCCTCTACCATTGAGAGGGTTTAGGCCTTAGTCTACCACGCTGGCCTAGTGCGGGTTGTCGGACTACACACCTAAGAAATTCCTAAGAACTTTTTTAGGTGTGCAGGTTTTATCACGATGTTTTAATAATATACCGAAAAGGTTATAATATAAAATAATTTTTCATGGATTATAGACATTTGGCAACAATATGCATTTAAGGGTTAATGTGCGAATTAAGAAAACAAAAATGACTGCCAAAACTCAAGAGAGGTATTTGGGATTCGAGGCTGCGTTTCAATTGGTGTCTAGTCAGATCGCGCGACTTAATATTTAGAATTTCAGATTAAACCGCACTAGGCCAGCTTGGTGGACTAAGGCCTAAACCCTCTCAATAGAAGAAGCCCGTGCCCAGCAGCGGGACGTATATGATGATGATGATTTCAGGTTTAAAATATTAAGACCCAAAATGCAGCAGTTTGAAGAACCATCAATGGGACGTACAGATATTATGCGCTGATACATGGAGAATATACACTGCCTACCTCGTCAGGAAAATGAGCGTGATGGCAACGCGTTACGCCAGCGTGTGATAATTTCAGATGCTCGCTTACCTGTTGAGAGAAAAACATAATTTTAGTATATTCGTCTGTAATGTCTGTACATTACATCGGACTATTGCACGCAAATAAGACATTAACGCTATAAAAGTAAGTCTATTTCACGGATAATGGTTTAAAAATTGAAACGTAAGAATTTTTTATTTATTTATTTAAAACTTTATTGTACACACAACATTAAAACTAAGGAGTACAGAGAACTAGAGAAGTACAATGGGCGGCCTTATCGCACGAGGCGATCTCTTACAGGCAGCCTTTTTATGTATATTATAGGGTTATATTTTTGCACCAAAGTCTCCCCCGCTGTATTTAAAGTCTAAGGCACGATAAAGGCGCGATAAGATAATGTATGTGTACATAACCATGCTCTGAATGGCAAATATTTTGCAGTTTATAGTTTATACGTATTAGTATTTGATTTAAATGGCGAAGAATTTTTTTTTGCTATTTCCTAATATCAGAAATAATACCACGTTTTGCTATACCTACATTTATGAAGAAGTCAATTTTAATATACATAATATTCAACTGATACCCTTTCATTCGTCCCGTTTCGAGATTTTTGTATGCATTTATTTATTAATGGTGTGTTAAAATAAGACAAATTTTAGCTCAACTACTTTAGGTCTGCTTCTTCCTACACTCCTAATAACACCACGGTTCCTATTAACATAATTTTATCCCTATTCACTCCTTTGTACCTTTTTACCCGATTTCACAGCACGTATGTATATAATTATTTCTTGTGTCACGTAGGATTCAATCGAGAGGTCAGCTCGAGAGTGCACTAATTAGCAGCCGGCCCTAGTGTTCCCGCCTAAAGAACGAACGGTTTACACCGAATGAATGGCGCGAATGATGAACTAACAAACTGCCGGGCGAATGTTTCTTTTTAACACGTTTCAATGAGGAATAATTATGGCGACGGAACGGACCCTTGGAAAATGGCATGCTATTTTCGCTTTCATTTTTGAAATGTTTTGGTTAAGTAACATTTTTTCTTGTAGTTTTCTTTATTTCATAATTCAAGCAAGAAGAAAGAGGTTTCACTAATGACAAGTACTCTTCGCAGCCATTTTAAAAACGCATAGAATTTGCTCATAGTAAGGGTGGTGCTGACAATAAAAAAAGAAAAAGACCTTGAAGGAAAGAATGGCTAAACGGAAATCATTTTAATCTTAATATTATAATATTTTTATCTTTTTAGTACTTTAATACTTAAAATTCAGAAGTAAGTTCATGAGTGACTTTTTGTCCAAAATATTAGTTTTCTGAGGGATTCATTTACATAATTTGTATGTCAAAAATTATATTTACATGAACGATGTCGCGTGAAAACCTACATATTTCTAAATAATCCCTAGAATTATAATTTAACCAAAGCACATTCAGGTGTATAACCGCGACATTTGCCGTTTGCAGCCGCGTCACCCAAATTGGATGAGCCGGTGTGACGTCGTTGTGGTGACGTCACCGCCTCGGGCCGAAATTACCGCCTACCAAATTACGGCCTCACATGCTCACGGCTGTGCTGTGACTTTACGGCGATATTCTGCGACTGAAATGGGTTGGGTAGGTAGAGGTTCACGGGTAGTTTATTACAAGGATATAATATAAATAAATTACTGTCAATTGGGGGAAATTTAGTACTGGCGCTTGGATATTAGCATCCGCAAGTACAGCAATCATTGCTTACATAGATACATATAACATACAGAGAGGCAGTGGCGGTACTTCCATAGAAGCCCAAAAGCGTTACACGTAAATTGTGTAATGTCTAATTTATAATTGTTTATTGTGGGGTCAGGAGTTGAGATTTCAACTGCTCCTGTTAAATAAAGATTTAAAGCTTAAACATATTATTCGGAATTTTGTAAGGCAAGAAGGGCTTCTGGGCTTCTATGGAATACCGCCACTGCATAGAGGCAAGCTTGTATGTTATGGAGGCATACAGACACTACGGATTTGGTCGGTCCTGACATACTCCTCTTCATCCACTTTCATCAATCTCATCACGTTTATTCAGTACCTATGCTCCTAGATCGTTGTTCAAGGTGTTACCCATGTGAATGCAATAGATTCTGTACCTACTGAGATGCCTCTACGCATACGCATGAATGATCTATAATTTAAGCAGGAAACACGTTGACTGGCAGTCCATTCCATTGACAACAAGGCAACACGGCCTTTTAATTGGTAAAATAGTCTACAATCAGCCATTGTAAGACCCTTGTACAGTAAGACCCTTATATATAAAAAGACACCTGCAAACCCGTCCGAATGGCGTATAAAACTCTCGCCTCGTAATAAAGTATGAAAATTTACACTGAACATAAGTTTAATATTTTTCTTCGAATGATAAATGTGTTCGGAGCGCAGCTGCTAGTGCCGCGCGCTCAGTTTTTGCCCCACTCTAATGTACCGATGAGATCTCGTTGCAATCTCCATATTTCATCGTCTTCTGAATATGCTACAAATTAGCCATAGACGCTGGGAGAGCAACAAGGCGCCGAGCAAACTGTCATAAGTACTTGTCAATCTCCTAGTGGAAAAATATATTTTTATTCTGCTTGGAATTGATAATGTTTCTTGTTTGTTTAAGTCGGTAGTTTATTTACTAGACTTTGCCCGCGACTTCTTCAGCTTATAATTCAGAGTTAAGTTTGAAGAAAATGTTATCATGCTTGAGTATTAAATAAATTAAAGGGTATGCATATACAAGACGAACTGAAAAAAATAATATTACTTATAACTTTCCGCGATAAATGGCGTGAATCTCCGTTAACAATAATGTAAATTACTTATTAGTTGTTAGTTTTTTTTTTATTGTTATACTTGTATATTATTGATTGTTTGTCTCTTCACTTAGCTATCTTTCTTATACTTTTTCTCTTATAAAAAGATGGATGGAGTGCGTGACTGAAGATATGAAAGAAAAAGGGGTGAATGAAGACATGACGGCTGATAGGGATGTTTGGAAGGATAAAACATACTGCGCCGACCCCAAATGAAATTGGGAGCAGGGCAAGGCAATGATGACTTTTTCTCTTATAACGTTATGCACACCTTAAGTGTCATGTATATCAGACATAGTACCTAAGCAAATGTCATTAATCATAATTGTATTAATATATGTGATGTGGTTGTGCTATATAAATAAATAAACAATATTTGTACATACATACATACATACATACACGCCTGTATTCCCCGAAGGGGTAGGCAGAGGAGCATTTCTGCACCCACATTTCGCCAGGTATGTATCAGTCCCACGTAATAGGGGGCGAGCCTATTGCCGTTTTTCGGGCACATTTCCAGACTCCGTGCTGTTACTGAGAATTTCCTAATGGAAAAACCCAATAACACTGTGCCCGACCCGGGAATCGAACCCAGGACCTCTAGATCGCACGGCACATACTTGTACCGCGAGACCACGAGGCAGGCAAAAGGCAGGCAGACAATATTTGTGTCAAATCTAAACGATTTTTTCCAATTTAATGTACCTAAAGCCAAATATTGCAATTTAATGCAACTCTGCATAATCCGTAACAAACAGCTTCGAGGTTAAAATCTGTGCAAAATCAAATACCACTGGGTGATTGGGGAGGACAAATTCAAATCCATCAATACAAAATCAAAGCAAACAAAACAGCAACAAATTAATTCACAATTGCGACGATAAAAAGGACGATGCGTTCACATTGCAGTGACCACTTGCGAGAGTTTGTCGCTCCCGAAATAATTCCCAGTCGATACGAGGAACGCATAATATAAATCCGTGAATTGGCCCCGAACGTTCGCGTAGTGAAGGAATAAATACATTTTTACATGTTTATGTTGCGATGTCGATGCCAAGCGTTGTACACTTCATGCGAGCAGTGTTTCTCAACTGTGCTAGGGTTGGCATTAGTTGCAGTACTTTTTTTTTTCAAGAATCATGTACATTGTTTCATCAAATTCAGTGGTGGAGGATTTCGTAAATTAATTTCTTGTGGAGGAAAGTTAATAAGTTGTTAAGTTTTAATCATCGAAAATGCCGCCACTTTGTTTTAATTCATTATAATTAAATTTCAATTGAAATTTCACAAAGCCATGGGTTTTATGAATCCTGTCCTCTCGTCAAAGAACTACACCCAAAAATTCAGGTGCTACGAATATTAAATGACAGCAAGAACCACATTTTCTTAAGGAAACTATTAATTTTACCTTTGGCCTACTTCGGAACGTGTGCATGAGTAAGTATACAAGCCGGCGCAAAACTTCTTAAAGGTAAATTCGACGAGGGTAGAAATGAAAATGTTTTGAGTCATGTTGTTTGTCGGCAGTTTGAAATGATTCCGTCCTAACTAGTGTTGAAACTATGGAGAACTGTCTACCGAAGTGTAAGCTATTTGGTATTATTCGTTGCTTTGTAATTATTCATGGTTTTGGGATAGTGTTGTTTTGTTTATTATACAAATTGGTCATTTTAGTTTTAATTTATGATTACAAATTTTCATACATACATACATACATACCTCACGCCTGTATTCCCCGAAAGGGTAGGCAGAGGTGCATTTCTGCACCTACATTTCGCCAGGTATGTATCAGTCCCACATAATAGGAGGGGAGCCTATTGCTGTTTTTCGGGCACATTTCCAGACTCCGTGCTGTTACTGAGAATTTCCTAATGGAAAAACCCAATAACACTTTGCTCGACCCGGGAATCGAACCCAGGACCTCTAGATCGCACGGCACATACTTGTGCCGCGAGACCATGAGGCAGTTTTCAATATAATTATTAATAAATTAATGAATGATTTGCGAGGTTTTTGTCGAAGTACCTCCCCTGCTCTTACATGCCAAGATTTAAAAAAAAATACTAATCATATCTTATGTCAAGTTTTACTAACAACTCGCTAATAATACCTATTGGTCCTTCGACCCTCAAGTACTACAAAAGCTAAACTCTTGTATGGCAGCCCTACACAGTTGAGTGGACACGTGGCGGCGCTGCGGCGGCGTTTTGTAAACGACTGCACATTACGGCTATATGAGTCAATTGGGCATGTTTTCCAAAAAGTCACGCCAACCGAGACCTAAATCTATCGCAGAGTGTAGTTCAAGAATATCTAGTGCGCACGTTATTGGCATTCTTGTCATAGTTCAGTCAAGGCTAATCGTCACATTATGAATAATCTTTCCCACATTAACGTGTTACTGCTAGGGTACACTAAGCTGGACTAAACCTTTTTGATACACAAAAGATACTCTCAAGTTTTTTAGGAAAATTAACATCATATCGTTTTCCTAACGGTGTTTTCTTACAAACAAACGATAATTTATAAATTAATACAGGCTTACGCAAATGATTTGAACTAACAACCACTTATTGGATAACCCAGTTCACACCTATGATAAAATAAATACCTACACCCAACAGTCACATACATAGTTCTGATCCCACATTAAGATACGTCTTGTGTCGTGGGCATCAGCGACTACGAGAGATTTTTCGGTCTAACAAACACCCAGACCCGATACAAATATTTGTGGAACAAATGTCTCGGTGCGGGAATCGAACCCGCGGCCTCTCATTTCACAATTCATTTGTTGTACCAGCACGACAGTGACTGCACTGAAACCTGAAGAAGTTTGGTCAAAATCATACCAACCTATTTTTTCACACCTGGCCGAAATCTCATACACAAATTTCACTAAATAATTGCCGTACATCTTACAATCCGGACATAATCCATGCAGACAATAATGCCCGAAACAATACGCTGCACCCGGGTAAGATCTGTAGCCAGATGGGTAACGCCAGAGGGGGGAGGTAGAGGAGAGGGAAGGGAGGGTTGGAAGCGTCTTGTGCACACTCATACCGGCACGATACGAGCAAGAATTTAATATAACCGTAACATATGCAAGTTGGCCTTTTATGATATGGGCGGACTGTTGACATCCGAGGCATTGTAATGTGGAGCTTATGCCGCGCTATTGACCTACATGTGGCGAGCACCGCGAAGCTCCTACGGAGGCACACTTCGCGAAATACGCCTTTTTTTGGATGGTAAAAATTGACGTGTTCGTGAGGGAATTCTGGTACTAAATATTTATTATTCTTGTTTTAAAAACTGTTTTGCATGTGGTTTTGCCATAACCCGCTCTATCAGTCCTACTATGTCTGCACGTAAAAGAGACAAACATAAAATTAGGACCACGTTATAGCATCAGCAACTACTACACCCGCTATGGTTTTACAGACACCCAGATAAAAATGTGTTGTTAATTTTTGTATGGCTATTTAAAAGCATGACTAATAAATAAAATATCATTAGCCGAAATGTTGGCGTCCGAAAATTAAATCAAGCTACTGTTATAAACACTTTTATTTAATAAATAACTTCAAAGATCAGGTCTATCTTGAAGTTACCAAACGAAACACCTCGAAATCCGTCAATAACACAATGATGGCAAACAGTTTGCCAAGCAGTACGAGGCGACGCGCCGCACGCCGCCACAAAAGCAACAAATATTATGAATCTTTTCAATCTGCCCTCAATGGACTTAATATTTATTTACGGAACTGCGAGTCACTTGAGAACGGGGGCGATTTGGGTTGCCAGCTTTTGAAGTGAGCGAAAGTTTCTCGATTTTAAGTGAAAAAGACAGCCACTATATATACGAACTTATAGAGAACGATAGCCTGAAAATACATCATAAAGAAATAAGTGTTTAGAGCTGTATGCATGCCAAATAGTTCCGTCGAGGATGATAGAAAAAACGGTCTTTCAAAGGCGTTCCCGTCATATTGGACGCAACGTGTGTCTTTAAGGTTAAATAATAAATAACTGTGAAAGATTTTGATGCAAAATAATTTTAAAAACCATTGATTTAGAATAAAGGCTACATACTTTTCCTCGCATCATATAAGGACTACAGTGCATTTTTACTAACAATTTTAGATGGTGCATAAAAAGATTCTGCTACTAAAATTTGTTCCACTAGTCGTTATTTCCAAATTTTCATGTGGCAACCCCTTCCATCCAGCGAGTTGGTAAATTAACGCTGGCTGTAGTACTCCACGGAGGCTGTTCAAGAGGACTCCAGCGCCCACTCCACAGGGTTTAGGTACCGTTCATTGTACGATGATGGCACAAAACGGGCACTTGTGTACGTTTGCATCTTGGATATTTCACTGTTTCGATGTTGTGAATGTACCGTGAGATTTTTCTGGAATTTTTTGTCACAAAATGATGACGCCTTGAGGCTTAGGGCTGTGACGCACGGTCTGCTTTCTATCAGTGGCATGATCTTACATTGCGGGCTCATAATATACCAGTCATTCAGACAGCCCCGTGGCTCAGTTGGCTAGACACCAGCTTGCGAAAGGAGAGGCCGCGGGTTCGATCCCCGCACCAGTACAAATGTTTGTGTGATCCACAAATATTTGTTTCGGGTCTGGGTGTATGTGAGACCAAAAAGTCTCTCGTAGTTTCTGATACCCACGACACAAGACTTGTATCTTAGTGTGGGATCAGAACTATGTATGTGACTGTTGGGTGTATTTATTATTATATTATTATATTATAGTCATTCCTATACCTCTGACAATCCGAAATTCTATCATTATTATGTAACAAGTAATCACGCTATTAAAACGTTGATGATATTTTTAAAATTGAAAAAAATTAAACCCTCTCAATTGTAGAGGAGGCCCGTGCCCAGCAGTGGGACGTATATGGGCTGATGATGATGATGATGATATTTTTGAAGAGAGCCTTATCCGTAGGAGTTCCTCAATTGGAATTTCTTTAAAGTCAAATGAATTGACTTGCACATGGCCAGCAAAGCGGACGAAGGCCCAATCAATCTCTAGATCTTTGCGTAATGAAATACTTAACCCTTAAATACTTTAGCTAGTTCGATTATCTTATAACTTATAGTTTAATTTTTGTACTTAAGCCTACTAAGGCACTTATGTAATACATATATTTTAAACCCAGAATGTGTCTCTATAATGTATTTTCCAAACAGAAGAAACCCCAATAAACTCATCTTTACGTCTTTTTCATCGATTATTTATTTATGTTTTTAACAGAATATTTTTATACAATTCACCTATCGCTTGCGACCTGTGCGCGTTATTTCCAATGAACGAACAATATAAATTCTAGTTAAAAATGTGTGTCGTAAAATATAACCTGTATTTTAGATAAAAAATATTAAAGACATAAAAATATTAAAGATAAAAAATATGTACTGCACATAACTTCCAATAAATGTTTATTGCAATTTATCGATAATAAAAAACAGTATCGATCACAATACCTTTCGATTACCGATACGTCATTGTTGTTTACGATTCGCGAAAACTTTGGGTCGCAGGTCTCGTACCGCACCGAACGATTAATCTTGTTATGACAAGAAATGTGATGACTTGAACTGTTTCGCACCCTGATCTCGATTTAGAGAAAGAGATATAAATAATATGGGGAGAACAGCTTTTTAGTTCATTTTCGTATTATAGTTGGCTGCTGCAGGTTCGATACCAAGTCTTAATGATTATGATGAAGGCAATCATTAAAAGACCAATAGACATACTCAAGTTTATTGAGGGTAAGATTGCGACCAATTTACAATCCCATAAAAAAACAAAACTTGTAAAAAAAAACCAAGTCTCGCAACTCAGTTCTTCTACCGTAAAAAGTTGTGAGATCCATGTGATACCTAGTCAATGATTTTATTCAGTCCCCGTTTAAGGGACCTTCAGTCTTAAGTTGTTATGCACTTATCTTACCAGACAATATTTTAACGTCACCATATCAATATTTAAATTTTTTTATGGTTTAAATATTTTAGATATTTTTTATTCTAGATCACTGCCTAGTAGTCTCGCAGCACCAGTATGTGCCGTGAGACCTAGAGGGTTCGATTTCCGGGTCGGGTAGTGTCACTGGGTTTTTCCATTAGGAAACCAAGGCGCAGAAATGCACCTCTTATGGAAATGAGGTTATGCACGTCTGTATGTAATTCTAGAGCACACAGTACATTTTATCACTACCGCATACCGAGACTGGTAACACAATTATACGCCGTAACAAAAATCACCAACTACCCACACGTACGCAAACTACGTTATATCATTCAACATCTCTCTGCGGCGTGCGGAAGCACTCTTTTAAGCAAACATCGCGGAGTGACAACGCGCTGGCCTCCCGAGGGTTTAGATAAAAGAGCAGATTATTCCGGTCCACAGACGAGAGTGGGATCAAACCTCCCTTTTCTGCTCACCTCCCGCTTCTCGCCAAGGGAGTCCTGAGTCAACAGACGTGCTATGTGTTGCCAGGTGAAAGATTTTTTGAGAATTCTCATTGTATATGACATTTTCTATAAATAATATAATTTGTTCAAGGAATGATGGCGAAGTTTTGTCGCCATTTATGCGTTACGTAGCAATTTTATACAGCTGGCAAGCAACTACTACTTTTCAAAGTTATTTGTGTATTAACAATGAATCAGTGAAATGGCGATGGAGAAAATAGTAAGGAAGCATTGCAAATCTAAGGGTTCCACTAAAAGAATATCTTAGATATGTACAATCAACGAGACCGCAATGATGTGGAATGGTGGATGTATAGAGTATCGGCAAACTAGCTGCTTAATTTTCAAATATTTTAATTTGAAAAATGTATTTCAAACTAAAATCGATAACAACGACAGTGTTTGTGACCTATTAAAAAATTATGCATTTTATATTGTTTGGATCATTTTCACCTGGCAACCCCGTTCGGAGGTCACTTTTAAAACCCCGCGGGCCATGTAGGCGCCGAGTTTTTTGTTTATCCGTCCCGAGACATTTCTGTACAAAAGCTTGTTGGAGGTCCGAAAACGTGTGCGAGAGTCAAGTGCGGTCCAGATGTGGTGGTCGAAATTGCATAATATGTTATATGTGCTAATTTAAGAGCAATAATTAGTTTACAATAATCTTATGTTATGAGGAGGTTGTATGGCCTTTTAAACCGTAGGGCAGGTTTGTGCGTAACGAAGTAGCGTAAATAGCCTAACGTTGTGTATCTTAGGAAATGAAAGCAAATGATCTTAGCAGACTCACTTTTTTGTCCCTTGTATAAATCATATAAATTCAAGAAACTCATGCACATCATATCTCTAGTTTTGAAGGACTCATTATCGGTTATTACCATAAGATCTCTATGTGTGACTTTCGTGAGTAAGACAATTTTATTTCAACTCCAATTTTGCTAGGTCATAATATCATCATCATCATCAGCCCATATACGTCACACTGCTGGGCACGGCCTCCTCTACAACTAACAGGATTTAGGCCTTATTCTATTACGCTGGCCTAGTGCGGGTTGGAGATCATTATATGATCGCTTAAAATTTATCCTATTTCATACAATCATTCAGTCCTTTCTTAAGCATTAAAATTACTTCATATTATTATTCATAATCTTCATTTCAAGAAATTTTTCATTTGCCATTTAACAAGCCATAACCTAATACATCAACAAAAGTCTAAATAAATGCTGAATTTCGCGCACAACAATAACTTAAGTGCGCTACCCGTCTCTTCGTTTAACCTCAGCTTGCCATTAAGTCTTGTGCATACATATTCAAGCCCGAAATAATAACAAAGCCATTTAAAAGAAAGCCAGGCAAACAGGCGTAATGACAAAAAATGCCAGTCCTCAATTTAGTAAGCGAGGCGTAAAAGAAAACCTACGGGAGGGGAGCATCTGCGACGCAAACCCGACCTCTGTAGTGACGCCATTTGTATATTAGAACTCGGGATAAAATGCTCACAATTTTGCAGTTTTCAGTATGTTCGTTGAAGCTTTACTATTAAGCAATGATTTTGGGGTTATTAGCTATACAGGGGTTTGTTTGGACTCCAAACTTTGGAGTTGTTGATTGTGACATTACAAAGACAAATACATTAAGGCTTATAAGATAGACAGCTTTATAATGGAACAGCAGGCTAACAAAGTGAGTTATCTAATGTAAATAGAGACATTTTACTTCAATGTAAGCTAGAGGAATCGTTGATACATCTACCTATATAAATACTGCTGAGCAAAGACAATACTGTTAATGAGAATTTCGTAATAAAATAATAAATAACCTCTCAGTTGTAGAGGAGGCCCGTGCCCAGCAGTGGGACGTATATGGGCTGACAATGATGATGATGAGTTTATTTAACACGGAATCGATCTCGGAACTCTCGACCGCACGCTACACGCTTACACAGCAAGACCGTCGAAGTAGTCAACATCTTCTACTTCGTTGCAGATACTACAAAATTAGGACCAATCCGGAAAAGAGACCAACGGACGTCAACCCTAAGAGGGTCGAATGAAAAATATTGCCCATCCTATGATAATACTCGTATATTTGGAGGTCTCCAGACTTGATTATAAACGAAGGATTTACGCACGGAATTAAATTAGATCTTAAATTCATGCACAATGTTATATTAAAATTAGGGAAACAAGGTTAAGGTAGAATAACGAAAGTCATAATTATACTTCAATCTACATACATACATAAACTCACGCCTGTATTCCCCTAAGGGGTAGGCAGAGGTGCATTTCTGCACCCACATTTCGCCAAGTATGTATCAGTCCCACGTAATAGGGGGCGAGCCTATTGCCGTTTTTCGGGCACATTTCCAGACTCCGTGCTGTTACCGAGAATTTCCTAATGGAAAAACCCAATAACACTTTGCCCGACCCGGGAATCGAACCCAGGACCTCTAGATCGCACGGCACATACTTGTACCGCGAGACCACGAGGCAGTCGTCTTCAATCTATCATGTTAAAACACACTAGAACACTAAAAATTTGAGACTGGGTGTTTGTGAGATCGATAAGCCACCATGTTCTCTTACACCTTAACAATGTTATCATTTACAAGGCTCAACAACTGAATGAACTTGCCAACCTATCGCAAGTAGTTTCCGTAGTGTAATGACCAACCTACCCGTAGGAGTCAATAAAATGCAACAGATCAAATGGATTGAGTTTACAGAGTTATCATATAGTCGTAGTGTGATACACGTGCCGCGTCCCCGCACTGTGGACCCGCGCAACTTCTCATCCCGCATTTTATGCGATTTTTACGATCCGTGTAGGGTTGCACACTCTGTGAAATATATAAGTACCTACATAGTTCCTGTAGCATACATTATTTAGAAGCGCAAGATACAAGGTAAGCAGACATTTCGCCAGGTGTGAATAGGGAGCGAATTTCCAGACTCCGTGCTGTTACTAAGAATTTCCCAATGAAAAAAACCCAAAAGCACTTTGGCCGACCTGGAAATCGAACCTGGGACTTCTAGACCGCAACGCGCATACTTGTGCCGCAACACCACGAGGAAGTCAAGCGTAAGATAATATGAAAATAATATTGTCAAAGATTTAATAGCGTCCACTAATCAAGTAACAATTACATGACCACAATCTCGGATGCGAATAAAATTATTTTTAATACGCCATCACAATAATGAATATGATTAATAAATCATTTGTACTGCAAAATAGAGCAAATGTTTTAATATTCCGATTTGGAATTTCTAAGGAGCACGAATTCTAAGATTCGAGCACAACATTGTGAGAGCAGCACGCAGTATTGAAATGAACACAAACAACAGCATTAGATATGCCCTCTGTTACGTGAAATTTAATTCACTACCGGCAAAAGGCGAGAGTAGTGATAGCCCTCTGTCTGTCATCATCATCCATCAGCAATAGGAAGTCCACTGGTGAACATAGGCCTCTCCCAATGACTTCCACAGGGACCTGTCGGAGGCAGTCTGCATCCAGCGACGTCCCGCGACCTTTACCAGGTCGTCTAACCTTGTGAGTGGACGTCCTAAGCTGCGCTTTATACTTCAGGAATTTAGGCAAATTTGGGTAATTTATTACTCCCTGAGGACAACCTTAGGAACTCCCATATGGGTTCCCGAATACCTTGCGCACATGCATGTCGCGAAGATTCAATAACACGGCCGTAAATACAGGGAACGAGACGGGAACCAACGGGAGCACACCTGCGTCGCGCCTGTTTTATCGACAATTTTATGTTGCACACCTTTGGGACTTGTGGGCTCAGGCACACGTGAGGAGCATAGTGAGAAACCATATCTCGAAGTCATAGAATTATATCTAATAAGGCCGAGAAGCCAACACGCCGATGATTCTTCTGGTATTGTGGGTGTTCATGGGCAGTGTTGACCACTTAACATCATGTGGCTCTCTTGCTCGTTTGCCTCCTTTTTCCATTAAAAAAAGTCAGCTTTTCTGTGCGTCTACTCGTAACACAAACAGTTGACTTGACCGAACGTTAGCAGGTTCAAAAAGATGAGAAACAGCAATGTACTTACTTTAGATGTAAAATTTATAGAAAAACTACTCTTAAGAATCGAAGCAAATATACCGGCATTACCACAGCCACGCACAAAAGTACAAATTTTGTACTTGAGGCGTGAGAAACTACCAGACTTTTCAGTTTGATAAACACTCAGACCCGAAACAACTATTAGTGACTCATACAAAAAATATCTCTATGCGGAAATCGATTCTATATCCAACTGTATCCCAGAGACTTTTTATACTCAAACATTAAAGTGCCAAACATGTCAAGAAACTCTCATATTTCCACTTGACGTTCTCCGATTAGCAAAATGAAAACTATATTTTTATACAAAAATACACCCAACATACATACATAGTTTTGACCACACACTACAATACAAAAATTGTGGATCAAACAAACAATTCTCTCGATGCGAAAGATCGAAGACACACTCTCTCGTTTCACAAGCTGTTATCTGGCCAATTGCGCCACGGGGCTTTCAATATTTTTGTACAAAGATCAAAGTCGACAGGAGTACGCGCCTGTGCGATTTTAATGGCACATTCTCAGAACAGCGTCGTCTTAATGAAACTCTTTACGATATGGAATTAGCGGCGTGCACTCCGCCTACTGCTGACATAAATAATCCGGTTATTGCGCGGACACATTGTTCCTTTATCTCTGCATTTAATTATCGAGATTGAAATTCAATTCCTGCATTAGCATTTCAGCTTTCCGAGTGAAGAATTAGCAAGAAAAAATACTTAGATATACTGAGTGATGTTGCAGGAGGTCCGATTAACTGGCGGTTGGATATTCATATCCGCTTGGATATTAACCACCGTACTTAAAGTGTAAAACCTGTAATAGGGGTACATGTACATACATACGTCGTGTTCCGAGATCAGCCTTATAACCGGTTAGCATCAGTCAAACGATTAGACTTAGTTATGTCAATAACCGCAAGAGCGCTAGTTCCCAGATTCGTTTCCCTAAAGGGAATTATTAAGCGAGTTTTAGTAACAATATACCGTTAAAACTGCAAGTTATATGCTTGTATATATACAATTATAGTTAGACTTAGAACGAACGCATAATAAAACCAACTCGAACGATTCAACTCGCATTGAACATCAAACGAAGACACAGACGAGCGCTAACAGAACATTGTGACTATTTACAACGGACAGACAAAAAGACAATTGCGTTATGAGTGGATTTAAGACTGCGAACACGTGTAATAAGCGGGGCGAATATTTGAAGCACTGATAAATGTACAACAAAACTTACCTATCATCATTACTGCTGGGCACGGGCCTCCTCTACAACTGAGAGGGTTTAGGCCTTAGTCCACCACGCTGGCCTAGTGCGGGATGGCGGACTACACGACTAAGAAATTCCTAAGAATTTTTCGAATCGAATCGCGATGTTTTGCTTCACCGTTAAAGTACGTGATAATTCATTGTGAATACACACATAACTTTGAAAAGTCAGAGGCGTGTGCCTGGAGTTTGAAAATGCGACCGCCGATATTCTCAACCGCACGCCTAAACCTCGAGGCCATCACTACTAAAGCAACCTATATTTTTCATTTCAATCGTTTCCATTGTACAATAGTGAACTTCAACAGCCAATTCAAATCACAATTCCAATGTTTACGTAATAAAAGCGGTTTTCCGTTGCAATTTATATTTATGATTAATTTGTATACAAGATATCATTCGCGTTGTGATGAGGCGGAATATATATGCAAATTGTGCATGCATAATTTACTATCGGTATCTTGGTGGGCGCGAACCGATTGTAGTAACTACGTATTTCGGTTCCGTTGATTGTTATTGGATTTTCTTATCCGCGGGGATAACGATTGACGTATACGTGGTATACCTATTCTCCTACTATAGTCCATATACGTCCTACTGATGGGCACGATATTCCTCTAAACCTGAGAGGAATACTTCGACAACTCTAGCCTAGTCCGGGTTGGCGGGCTACTTATCTATGAAATTCCTAACAACTTCTAGGTGTACAGGCTTCCTCACGATGGTTTCCTTCACCGTTAAAGTACGTGATAATTCACCATGAAACTCATAACTACGAAAAGTCAAAGGATTTGAGCCTGCGACCGCCGAGATACTCGACCGCGCGCCTAAACCACGAGGCCGTGACTACTGTAAAACATAAATAGTCATAAAACCCCTAACGTTAGACATGATTTAAAATCTTTTACTATCAAATGCATACCTATAAAAGAGCATTACAGATTTTTTTATTGCAATCGACAATATATAAGACGAAATCTTATTTATTGCCGCACGGTCATTACTTTCGAGATACGAGACACTAAAAATGACGTATCTTTATTGGTGAATTTATCTTTTCAATATACAGCCAAAATTATAATTTTAGGGTCTTTTTGAAAGTTAATAAAGTCTACGATAGCTTGTACAGATCCCTGAGCAATACATAAATTATTTTCTCATGTACCTATGTACATACCTATATATTTTGTATATGTAGATTGAGAACAAGTAGTGATGGCCTCGAGGTTTAGGCACGCGGTCGAGAATCTCGACGGTCGCGGGTTCGAACCCCAGACACACACCTCTGACTTTTCGAAGTTATGTGTGTATTCACAATGAATTATAACGTACTTTAACGGTAAAGGAAATCATTGTAAGGAAACCTGCGCATCTAAAAGTTCTTAGGGATTTCTTAGGTGTGTAGTCCGCCAGCCCGCATTAGGCCAGCGTGGTGGACTAAGGCCTAAACCCTCTCAGTTGTAGAGGCCCGTGCCTAGCAGTGGGACGTATGTATATGGGCTGATGATGATGTAGATTTGTATATACATATACATACCCAATGGTATAATTGTATGTATGCAAATGAGTAATTTTGGGTATGGTGTTCAAACGTTGAGTTATATTTAGACTCATTATCATGGGTATCATCATCATCAGCCCATATACGTCCCACTGCTGGGCACGGGCCTCCTCTACCATTGAGAGGGTTTAGGCCTTAGTCCACCACGCTGGCCTAGTGCGGGTTGGCAGACTACACACCTAATAAATTTCTAAGAACTTTTAGGTGTGCAGGTTTCATCACGATGTTTTCCTTCACCGTTAAAGTACGTGATAATTCATTGTGAATACACATATAACTTCGAAAAGTCAGAGGTGTGTGCCTGGGGTTTGAACCCGCGACCGTCGAGATTCTCGACCGCGTGCCCAAACCTCGAGGCCATCACGGGTATACATATATCTTAGACACTAAAATTGAAAAACGTTAGTTCCTTCAGTTGCAACTCAAACAAAGTCAAAAACGGGCGGACAAACAAAGCCTCCGTTTTTAATATGAAAAAATACACGCGACCGAAAGTAAAATGAGGAATAAACGATGCCTGAAATGCTTTAAAAACCTGCACAGAGTGCTCCTCAAACAGTCCTTTGTCCGTAGTGGTAATTAACGGTATATTTTTCAAGGGAAACGTGGCGGGAACGAGAGATCCTTCTGTGAGTCACAATTAATGGCGTATTACTCGGCCCTTAATGAAGGCAGACGGGGCACGTTCGAAACAAAACATCAAAACGCACGAAATTATTTAAATGTAATTGATAAAACTTCCTTTTGAAGCAAACAAAAAGATCAGACACAGGATTGGGATCATTTTGGATATAAAATTTGAAGTGATATTTTATCCTGTTTCAAACGTATTTAGAACGCCCATGTTTTTCTGTAAAAGTTATTGTAAGCAAATTTTCGTAATTAATTTCCATCAAAAAGAAGACATTGCTTTTCTTGTAAGAGGGTGCAAAATGATGTTTTTTTTTGTTTTTTTTTTTAAACATCGTTTGATTGGACATGATATAAACAAGAAAGAAATAAATGGCGATTGATGATATATTCATTCAAAGAAATAAATGGCGTCCGATCATGATTCAAATCAAGTATTCGAGTGGAGATCGCGCTTAAGCAGACGTAGTGTAGGACGTCCTGCAGCACGATGGTACAACGACTTGAAAAATGAGGGTTGCTCAAGACCGGGATTGTTAGTGCTTACTTGGAGTGGCCTACGTGCAGGAGCAGACGGCGATAGGCTGAGTAACTACTCTGATATAACCCTTATACCAGTGACGGTACTTCCATAGCAGCCCAAAAGCCCAGTTTGCCTTACAAAATTCCGAATAAAAATCTTTAAGCTTTAAATGTTTATTTAACAAAAGCAATTTGATTTAAAATCGAGAGTATCCTGACCCCACAATAAACAATAAACAAACAATAAACAATTTTAAACAAGATATTACAAAATTAACGCGTATCGCTTTTGGGCTTCTATGGAAGTACCGCCGCTGTCCGCTACCTCTAATATAGTGAAGTCTCACCTGTTTTCTAAATGCAGCGGGTGTTTAGTTATCCCGAGCGCATACGAGCGACACGCGACGTCACGCCCGCCGCGACTATTTATCTAGCGTTTGCCAAATCGAGCCGATTATGCCGGTCCTGCCCTTTCGATTGGCTGCTTTGTACATTTTTATTATATTAATATAAATACAAACATACAAACATAAATGCACCCACATTTCGCCAGGTATGTATCAGTCCCACGTAATAGGGTGCGAGCCTATTACCGTTTTTCGGGCATATTTCCAGACTCCATGCTGCTACTGAGAATTTCCTAATGGAAAATCCCAATGACACTTTGCCCGACCCGGGAATCGAACCCGAGACCTCTAGATCGTACAGCACATACTTGTGCCGCGAGACCACGAGGCAGTCATAAGTCGTAGTAATAAATTAAAAATCGTACTTTATTGTAAAACTGCATGGAAATCCGTTGAAAAATTTAGCAATAATTCATGATTTTAATGTAGGAATCAGAGCGTGTGTGGTTACATAGGAAATATCTTAGTACCTATAGCACGCACTAACTTTAGTAGCGATGACGTCACTATTGCACAATAATATACTTGCATAACTACGTCATAATTATCGCAAGATTTAAAAGTTATCTATCTTATTGGTTCCCTAATAAATTGAAAAAAAAATTGATGTACAGGTATTTCTTGAATCTGAATTCTTATCAGTCACCACTAAGCCGTATCTCAAGGTGACATAACACAATTATCCGCGACACATTCGAAGCGTGACGGTTCAATACACTCTGACGATAAGATAACGCGGTGCTGAGATCACTCACTCCGAATGCTGTGAGAAAAATACAAGTACTATATATATTTTTTTAAATATCATGTGGTTCCTATTTTTGTTTTCTTGTTAGTTTGGTTTTGCGACGCGGTCTTCTTTGGCCATCTGTTAGAATCCATAACGATTCTAATTTTAACGAGTTGTCGTCGTAGGTTCGAATCCAAAACTCAGTGCTGATTTATACGAACCGATCATTGTACTCACAATTACTATACGCCAATGCTAACATTTTAATGAATGGGGATAAGCTGAGCCTTGTGGATAATACTAAGTTTTTGGGAATTACATTAGACCCCAAACTTCAGTGGGGTCCTCACATAACAACATTAGCTCAAAAACTGAGTGCAGCAGTCTTTGCGGTGAGCAAAATACGTCAGCTGACCAACATTGATACAGCTAGGTTAGTGTATTTTGCTTACTTTCATAGTTTGATGAGTTATGGAATTCTACTGTGGGGTGGTGCTGCTGACATAAATACCATATTTTTACTACAAAAGCGAGCCATCAGATCTATATATTCGCTTGGCTCTAGATATTCTTTAAGAGAAAAGTTCAAGGAAATTGATATTATGACAGTGGCATCTCAATATATACACGCAAATCTTATGTATGTTCATAAGAATATTGATAAATTTAAAAAGGTTTCTGACATACATGATAGAAATACACGCAATAAAAATAAGTTAGTTATTTATAAGACCAGGCTCCACAAGATCAGCAAATCTTTTAAGGGTTACTGTATACACTTTTACAATAAAATCCCTATTCATATTAAGGCCTTAAACTACAATAAATTTAAAGAAATTACTAAGAGACAGTTATGTAACAAAGCCTATTATACAATTTCAGAATATATGGAGGATAACGAAGCTTGGGTTTAATTAATAATTATTGTAATCCCAAGTCTGACTGAGTCTTCTTCAATGGACATAGCTGTTTATACATATTTACTTATTAGTTTAGTACTTTGTAAGCAATTAGGTATGTCATGCTCGCTGAAATGTCTGTGCTTACGGCGGCGTCGTGTGTCGGGTCGGTCACTTCCCTATGAAATGGTTGAGGAGACCGATGGCTGGCACATGCGTCATACTCGTGAACGGGTGCTGTTTGTGTGGACTGGTCTGCCTATTTTTGCTTATTTGTATTT
Organism: Hemaris fuciformis; assembly: GCA_907164795.1. NCBI lineage: Eukaryota > Metazoa > Arthropoda > Insecta > Lepidoptera > Sphingidae > Hemaris > Hemaris fuciformis. The sequence goes on along the minus strand of OU015457.1, from coordinate 7,632,374 downwards.
ATGAACTTAACCTTATCCTAACTTAAACTTAAATTTATAATTTAACCTAGTTAAATGTCAGTTTCTCCATTCAAGATGACTATGTTATTCTCATATTCAATACAATAATCTGGGATAGTATTAATGAGCTGCTCTAATTTGAGAAATTCATTTTTTGTATCAATATTGTAAACTATCTCTTGATTGGAAAAGAGCAACACTAGAGTTTCTTGCCCGTTCTTCTCTAGTGATGACTGCCTTCCGAACAGGGTGGTAAACCAAATTTTGAAATGACTGAATCTAAGTGATGTATTTGACATTTTACAGATTCAATAAATAATTTCATTTCATTTCATTTCATTTCATTTCATTTCATTTCATTTCATTTCATTTCATTTCAATTAACTATCAATCTCGCATTTGGCTAGACACCACATTGCGAAACGAGAGGCCGCGGGTTCGATCCCCGCACCGAGACAAATGTTTGTGTGAGCCACAAATATTTGTATTGGGTCTGGATGTTTGTGAGAGCGAAAAATCTCTCGTAGTTTCTGATACCCACGACACAAGACTTGTATCTTAGTGTGGGGTCAGGACTATGTATGTGACTGCTGGGTGTATTTATTGTTATTTACTTAAATAGGAGCTTTAGGTCCAACATTTACAAGTACACAGGCCGGCACAATCCAAACATCTTCGCACTTCAGACGTCAGTGCGGTCAAATTTCCATTTGAAAAAAAAAAGTCGACAAGTCTCTGAAGGAATGCGATATAATCAGATACATGTCCGGCGGAGGTCCCGTGGGAAACATGCCAACCCTTACAACATTAACCGTTTACATTTGATTAAGTAACAAGTCTATAATCTCATTCAGCGGGGTTTAATAAATGTTGCTATTCATTATTCACAGAGACTATTAGCGGCGAAGTTGGTTAGGAGCTTTGTATGAATCGCGATGCCGCGGGTTCGATTTCCGTAGTGAATAAGTTTAGTTTATCTTAAAAAAAATTAATGTGTGATCAGGGCAAGGGGTCAACAGACGTATTTTTTTTCACTCATGTTTCATCATCAGCCCATATACGGGACTGCTACTCTACATCTGAGAGGGTTTAGGCCTTAGTCCACCACACTTGCCTAGGTTGGCAGACAACACACCTTAGAAATTCCTAAGAACTTTTAGGTGCGCAGGTTTCATCACGATGTTTTCCTTAACCGTTAAAGTGCGTGACAATTCTTTGAATACACACATAACTTCGAAAAGTCGGAGATGTGTGCTTGGGGTTTGAACCCGCGGCCGGCGAGATTCTCGACCGCGTGCCTAAACCTCGAGGCCATCACGATTTCTTACGTTTCAACGGCTGCGATTTCAAAGTTATTACCTATTGCAGTTGTCGGGCATGTTCTCGAACTACGTGTTGCTACGGACAAAGTCCTAGTAGGAAACCCCAATAACACCGCCCAACTTGGGAATCAAACTAGCTTCCTATCGTCCGCACGATACTATAAACTTACGAACAAAAAAAAACAAAACAAATCAACAAGTGGACGATAAATGAATTTGTCGCGGCTCGGCGGAACGGCTCTAATGGCGAGATTACAGTAATATCGTGTAATTAAATAAATTACATCCGGCGATTATGCCGAGGGTGGTGATAAGGGGGGGAGGGTGAAGGGTCACCCCGAAGGACTGATAACGTCGTGATAAGGCCGCGCTTGAGGAGGTTTCAACACCGATTTCTGGTCTTATGTGACTTTATGGTGTGATGGTTAACTTTCGACTGCCTTTGTTGGTCCCGTGGCACGAATATGCGGCGTGTAATCGAGAGGTCTTGGTTTCAATTCAAGGGCCATGATACGACTTTTAATAGAAGTTCGTATTGGTTTAATTCGTTAAGAAACATTTTTCGCGTTTAATTGACAATCTCCGTGACGCAGTTAGCAAACGTTTTGAGTGATCCGTAAAAATCCCTCGAAAAGTCCCTCGTAGTTTCTGATATCAACGACACAAAACTTGTACAGTAGAATCCGTTTATTATGACTCCGTTTATTATGACGTATTACACAACGAACTTTGGTTTTCATATAAAATTCTTCGTAAAAGTCGGATATAATGACTTCGCTTACAGTGACATGACGCTTATTATGACCCATTTTTTAATAATTAATGTCCGGTTATAATGACCGACATGATTCTTTATTCTACCTTCTGCAATGTTCATTGATTCCCGACGAAGGAATATGAAAAATACATATATTTATGTATGTATGTACGTACGAACATACATACATAATATGTACATACATGTATCGTACTTATTACGTGCAATTTTTATTTTGTATTTATATACTTTGTTTATCTATCAAAATGTAAATAAATATCTAAATAAATGTTTACCTCAAAAAGGTTTTTTTTTCATTAAACGCTTTGTATGACGTCCGCTTATTATGACGTGTTTGTCAATTCCCTTCAATGTCATTATAAACGGATTCCACTGTACTTACTTGGGTGTATTTATTGCTGGAAGAAATCTTTTAACATATTGCCACTACACCTACGAAAGTAGATAAGTAAGACGTGTGTTAATTAATTTCACAAAACCCGCGTATCAGGGCGGGCCATATTCGCTGCATCATTTGGAGCGGGTCCAATTTGCCGGGCCCGCCGACATGGGCCGTAAAAATGGCGCGGACGTCCCCCGGGTTCGCGTTAGACAAACGACCCCAGCACCGTTGGGCACAGACCCCACTGACCATGGGTTAATTAACTCCAGTGATTCTTGGCGATTTGGTTGAATCCAATCTTCTTTAGTGCGTTAAATTTGACGGGGATGATTCGCGTGTTTAAGATAATTGTGAATGGAAAAATTGGTCCAATTAAATGTACCATATGATGATCAGATCTCGATTTTTATTGGTACGGAGATAGACGAACTCTTTGAATAGTTTTAGTTTTAGGGTATTTTTTTGCATGCCAATTTCTATAATAAATGCTGATGAAGACAGGAGAAAATCAAAGTTTGATTACTTGTAACGCCATTACAACTTAACTGCCTATTTCGATCAATCAGAAAAAAAGGAAATAAACAAGACGTTATTCAGAACACTTTATCACCGGGAACGAAAATACAGAAAAAACTGTTATTGAATACATAATGTTTGGACGATTGTTCAATCAATAAAATTTCAAAGCTAATATAAATAATCACTGCAGACTTTTCTAGCATATCACGTAAAATGAAGCCAAAAAATGTTAAACATTATTAAATTAATTAACAAAAATACATACAACAAGAAGCCAACGAGAACCGTCGAGATCCCACATCGTCACGGCCGCATCCGACCCTCTCGTTTCGCTCGCGGGCCGCCAAACTAATTAGCAGCCATCGTAAATATAAAACAGTGTTTATTTTATTAAAACTCCGGCCGGAGTTATTATGTTATAGACGTCGCGCTGAAGGGGGATGAGCGTCGCGGATTCTCGAAATCTCATTAAATGTGGGGTTTTGGTGAATTCGTGCGGGCAATTTTCTGTGAATTAATATTTTATATTGCGTTGACAAACATTATATACGTCTAAATATGTTACGGAATTTTACCATCATCATCAGCCCAAATACGTCCCACTGCTGCGCACGAGCCTCCTCTACAACTTAGAGGGCTTAGGCGTTAGTCCACCACGCTGGCCTAGTGCGGGTTGGCAGACTACACACCTAAGAAATTCCTAAGAACTTTTAGGTGTGTTAGTTTCATCACGATGTTTTCCTTCGCCGTTGAAACAAGTGATAATTCATTGTGAATACACACACAATTGTTACGGAATTTACTGCCGACATTTTTTCGCGATGGTTAGTCGAGTGAGGTCAAAACAAAATGCCTGCGAACGAGACATCTCTAGTCGGTTCCTAATCTCGGAATGCGATGCTCTTAAGTTGATCGTAATGGCATGTTTTGCATCCTATGTACTGCTGTCTCTCTTCGGATATATAGCAAAAAGTTAGCATCAGTAGAAGCACTAGTACCTATTTTAAATTAAGTTGTTGGCCGAACAGAAATCGAATTTAATGTCAAAAATGTCATTTTTGAGAGCAACCAATAACAGTCTATTTTCAATATTGTTCACGCCTATTAAGCTTTGAGGCGGTAGCAACACCCTACATAACCAACCTATTTATACCGCACTCCGAGCTGATTACGTGTCTCTGGCACTCACAAACAAACTATATTGTAAATTTATAGAAAAATATAAAAAACCCATAATTCTCAAATACTTGGACGGTACGATCAGTCGTAAAGATACGCACGCACTTCCGCGTGAACTTAATCGGCTGTTAAACATGCTAATATGTAGTTCAATTTGTAGACATTTTTAAAGACGTTGTGTATTTTTTCGTTTTGCTATTCTATATGTCTCTTCTCATAACCTTGGGTCCTTTAAGCATAGTCTTATAATAGAGAAGAATGATTTAACCTACACCAAAAAGTTTGTTTGTCAAGACACAAATCTTAATTTCCTCGATTTTTCAGTATTGCAAATGAAATTCTCGTTTTCATTTCGTGTACCATAATCCATAATAATCGACTGTTTCAACATAGGAGCAATACAAAGAACACAACATAGAGCATGTACGAGTAGTGTACATGTAACATTAATAATAAATTGTAAGATAAGCGTGAAAATTCATTATAATATAAGCGCTGTTCCCCACTCAAACCGGTTCACTACTACGACGGACATCGGGCTGAGTAGACAGGCCAGATGCTATTGCGTGTAAGCTTTAGTAGTTTTATTTATACGAACCAACCCTGATAGATCAGGACACTACAGAGCATAAGCCCAAAAATAATCATACATACATAACCCCACGCCTGTATTCCCTGAATGCGTAAACAGGGATGCATTTGTGCACTCACATTTCGCCAGGTATGTATCAGTCCCACGTAATAGGGGACGAGCCTATTGCCGTTGATCCTATCGCCCGGCACATAATTGTGCCACAAGACCACGAGGCAGTCGTAAAAATAAAACATGAAGAAATATGTTTCTTGATACCTTCACTTAGCAAAGTAGCATACTTTGTCCGTGTAAAAAGAATCGCAAATCTCCACAGTTGCCAACGCACGCTATCTCTAATTAGACCAGTTTACTTTTCAGATTTATTAAATTAGTAGAAATAATATAAAGCGCTGCAGCACTGAAATGCAGACGGTACAAAAACCCAACACTAACCGCGATGCTTGCGAATGAGACCGCAAGTTTTGTATTTAACGACCTCATCGCTATGAGGTCAAATTTATCTTCATTTCGCAAGAAAGAAATAAAAATATATCTCTTCTGTAATTACCTTATATTTTTAGGTCGTAAAAAAATTATAGTCAATTCATAACTATTATAAAAGACGTCATATAAGGCAGAATCTTGACAGCACATTAAGATAACTATTCAGAACATACACATGTACATCGTACATACACTCAGCCTGTATTAACCGAAGGGGTAGACAGAGTTCCATTTCTGCACCCACATAACGTGAATTGTTTTCGTCCTACGTAGTAGGGCCTAGGGGGTGAGTCTATTGCCGTGTTTCTGGCACAATTCCAGACTTCGTGCCGTTAATGAGAATCTCCTAACGAAAATCAAAAACTTTTTCCGACCCGGGATTCGAACCCGGGAACTCCAGATAGCACGGCACATACAGGCACCGCGAGACAAAGCTCGTCAGTCTCACAAACATGTAGACCCTTAAATCAGCAGTTTACCTATACTGACAAAATCTATATACTATATTTTAACTACTTTTTATACATAAGTACCTAAGGAGATACAAGTCAAAACTTACCCAATGACGTAGCACAATAAGGATCACAATACCTACAAGCACACCGCACACAAGACGGCGATATATCAAACGGTTGGAATTTAATATCATCGCGTATTTTTCACTTTAACAACCCGCTACTGTTCGGGGATCGTCCGACAGAACAGAGCAACTTGGGTTGTCTGACGCAACCCTTTAAAAATTTTGGTGGACTCGGCTCGCGTCCAGCAGTGGGTCGTATGTGGGCTGATATGTACATGAATTTGGTATGCATTTTTATTAAATACCTTTAAAATAGACTCCTTCTATTATTTGTCTTATTCTGATTAATTTTTATAAGGATTAAAACCTATAAAGATCCTCACAGAGACTTGCTTAAGCTACGAAATTCTTCGTGGAAATTTCTTAGTAATAAAGGTTTCCTCGAAACGTCGGATTAGTGTCGAGGCCGTTAAGTAAGACTTCGAAACTAGGAAAGTTTAAAAGTTCGATCTTTGCACGGGCCATTACTTATTTGTCCCTATCACACACTCTGAAGCTTTTATCCTCGATGGGCAGAGGAGTTAGAGGTGCATTTCTGCACCCACGTTACCCCAATTGTTTTCTGTTCCACTTGCGTTATGTCCCAGATACATACATTCATAAACTCACGCCTGTATTCCTCGAAGGGGTAGGCAGAGGTGCATTTCTGCACCCACATTTCGCCAGGTGTGTATCAGTCCCACGTAATAGGGGGCGAGTCTATTGCCGTTTTTCGGGCACATTTCCAGACTCCGTGCTGTTACTAAGAATTTCCTAATGGAAAAACCCAATAACACTTTGCCGGACCCGGGAATCGAACCCAGGACATACCTGTACCGCGAGACCACGAGGCAGTCCCAAAACACACGCTAGTAATTCGGGATCGACAAGGCAGATTATTCGAGGAAATGACCTACAAATAGGTATTTATACTGATCTAAGTACTAGTGCACGAATTTGCAAATACATTTTTATATTTTATGTCGTATAAATAGTCTACAATCTATCAAGATTTCAAACGTCAACAAAGTCAATAGAGTCTCCAACTACCCTCATATCGCCGAGCACTAAATAGTAGGAGAAACACTCGAATAAGCCCGACATAGCTTTGAAACAACGCAATAAATAAAAGCGTAAAGTTTTTAAGAGAATCGCTTAGCTGCAAGTCGTAAAGCGCTTGTTACGAGCGAATGTATAATCGAGTGAGCGCTTTGAGCGCTTAAAAATTCCCAACGATTTTATGGTGTATATACCTATTGTTGGGAATGTTTGGAGCAGACGCCGTTTTATCGACGGCATTGTGCGAGCTGGTTACATTGTCATATTTATTGTGCTGAAAGGGTGGTTCGAAACTCGTAAATAAGTGGAGTGTGGCGTGGCATAAGACTGGCGAAAGCTTTTAGATCTGATTCTCGTATTAATAAAATACTAATCTCTAATGATGAGTAATAAAAAAACAACCGTTACCGTCTACCCGTTGCTTAGAAACAGACAGGCTTTTGTTTTCCAGTCAAATATAGATGAATGAATAAAGGACCAAATTTGCAACACAAATAGGTATTATTATAGCCTAAATTAACAGGGAAAGCCTTGTTTTCTGTTCCATATCTACCCAGCATACTAATTTTCACAAAGGCATTTCGAAGCAAACGTTAGCTATAAAATACAGCTAGGTTATAGCCATACTACTAATATGTGGTAATACTTTATCAAACCAAGGCGCGTGTATTAAAAGCTTTAACCTATTATAATTCCCAAGTACCGAAAAAAAGACAAAATGATATGACAAAAAAATAAGTAATTTTTTTCGCGATGTATTTAGTCGGATCATAATGCTCTCTTCCTTAGTCGACAAAAATTATCAATTTGAAAAAATCAATAAAAACCTTAACAACTAAACAAAAATGTTGAATATAGTGTACTAAAAATAGGACAATGGGGAGGAAAGGGTTAAATTCTTATAAAAACAAACGCAGCGGTTTTATCACCGCGCACAAAGCTGTAAACCGCGCGTCTTGTTAACACTAATTAACGCAACTCGATACGTAACTTGCTATTTGTATAGTATTTTTATACTTATACTGGCGCTGAAGATTGATCTCGAGGTTTAGGCGTGCAGTCGAGAATCTCGACAGTAGCAGGTTCAAATCCCAGGCACACTTTGACTTTTCGAGGTACAGTGTATTCACAATGAACTTACTTCAACGGTGAAGGACAACATCGTGAGGAAACCTACTCTAAAAGATTTTTGGAATTTCTTAGGTGTGTAGTCCGCCAACTCGCCCTATGCCAGCGTGGGGGACTAAGGCCTAAACCCTCTAAGTTGTAGAGGTGGTCCTTGCCCAGCCGTGGGCCGTATATGGACTGATGATGGTGATACTGGCACGACAAAATGTCACCCTACCTGATGGTAAGCACTGATGTTGTCGAAACAGAACATCAAGTCGCAAAAGACCCAAATCTCTCGTCATATTTTGTTACTTAGTTTCTTCTAGGTTAACTAATTCATAAGCAATGTAAAAACTAGGCGAGAAAAAGGCGCGCGGTCAGTCGAGAAAATCTCGGCGGTCGGTCGCGGGTTCATAGACACCTCTGATTTTTCTAGTTATGTATCACAATAAAAGGCATGAGTTAACCCAATCTATAGTAGCAATGACTAAGCCATGAACAAAGCTTACGTATTACATCGCACGTTTCAAACATCGCAATTGACACATACACATACATACATAAACTCACGCCTGTATTCCCCGAAAGGGTAAGCTGAGGTGCATTTCTGCACCCAAATTTCGCCAGGTTTTGTATCAGTCCCACGTAATAGGGGGCGAGCCTATTGTCGTTTATTGGGGCACATTTTCAGACTCCGTGCTGCGTTTCCTAATGGAAAAACCCAATAACACTTTGACCGACCCGGGAATCGAACCCAGGACCTCTAGATCGCACGGCACATACTTGTGCCGCGAGACCACGAGGCAGTCGACACTAATAGCAAATAATTTAGCATTCCATGTCACTCCACTCTAATGGCGAATCACTTACCATTACATATCACTCTGCCATGAATAAAAAATATGAAAAATATCAACATGCCGTCAATGCGACAGGAATTGAAAGAACGTCTAAACATCGCGGCAAGCATTCTGTAGCGATCCCGACGCGTCCCGCCGGAGTTACTGGAATCAATCTATCCGCGAGTCCTGCGGGACGCGACCCGGCTGTATCGCCGCGCATTCTAACGTACACATTGCATTCCTTTTACAAATGTATTTCTATTCAGTTACATCGAAGGTTGATGAAATTGAGGGTAGTTGATAGTTCTGTACCTACTACTTTCACTGCCTTAGTCACGTGTGTTACTTTATGTTTCTCGAATTCTATTCCCAAAGGCTTGTGGGGTAGTCGTAAGTCGTCGTAGTAAGTCGCGGGTTCACATCCATGCCACTAAGCCCGGACTACCTATATCCCCTTTATAAATTTTCTTCAGCGGTAAAGAAAAGAGAGAATTATAAACAGACAAATAAACTTTCGTAGATAAAATATTAGTATTAACGAAACTTACGGTAAATACATCGGTATTAGAGAGTGGCCGATAATTAAACACAAACCATGCCAGTATAACAATAGATTATGCGAGATTCAAACACTGGTTTGAAACTAAACAGACGCTTCCGGTCGCTATAGCTAATTATTTTGCCGGCCCGAGCTAAGCGTGATCCTATTAACTTTTTAAAAGGCAGTCTTAAATACATAAGGTGGCATTATTTTGACAGTCCCGTGGCGCAGTTGGCTGGACACCAGCTAACGAAACGTGAGGCCGCGGGTTCCATCCCCGTACCGGAGAAATGTTTGTGTGATCCACAAATATTTGTTTTGGATCAAGGTGTTTGTGAGACCGAAAAGTGTCTCGGAGTTTTTGATACCCACGACACGGGACTTGTATTTTAATGTGGGGACAGAGCTATGTACGTGACTGTTGGGTGTATTTATTTATTAATATGTATATGTAATTATTTACTTATTAGGTTTTAAAATAAAATTTGCTACACAACATTCACGCAAGCGGCTAAGAAATAGACGGTAGAACGAATATTAGTTTGAGTTTTTGTAAAACCACAAACCACTCCATAACACTTTGTTCTACGTGGTTATAGAACACTGGGCCGTACACATAAAGCAAAGGGTTAACATTACAGTAATCAGTCAAAATTACATAATTATAGTACCAAAAGCGCTCAGTATGCAACTATTTCCAATTCGAGTTTTAAGAGTAAGTAAGTGTACAGTACTGTCTCTCGGAAGTATCTCCGTGCTGAATAAAACGCGAAACAGCTTTTTATCTGAGACTATTTACGTTGTCCGCGACGAGCTCCGTCCTAATTACATTACATGTTGGTACAGCTCATTAAATATTTAAAATTGCGAAATTTAGACTGACGAGGCTAAATTGGATTCGAGTAAAACGTTAAAATATATATTTGAATTATTTTACGTGTATTTTGCACTTTAACTGTGAATAGAAACATCGTGAGATAACTTGCACAACTAAGGGAATACAAGGAAATTTTTAGGTGAAGTCTATCAATCCGAACTAGGCCAGCCTGGTGGGCTAAGGCCTAACGGTACGTACCATATTACAAACGGTGACGTTAAAATTTTGAAAGTGCATGTAAAAATTTGGAGTCCGTGATTTAACTGAAAAATATCTTATGGAAAAACCTGACAGCATCGCCAGACTGGAGAATCGAACCAGAGCACGTGGCAACTTTTTACGCGGGATCAAAAATATCTAGATCATGTATTAATAAATAAGTACACCCAAAAGCCACATACATAAATCTTATTCCCCACCTTTTTTATTCCAGAATAATTTTTAATGGATGGTATCATCATCGAGTGAGACCATTCTGGGATAATCAAATTTGTGTTGAAATCTTAAGAATGCTTTTAAGTAAAACTTTTCTTTTAAGTTTAACGTCTTTGATGACAGAGAGATCGTATTTTCTTAGAAATTTATTCATTACACCGAAATTTTATACGTAGAAAAATTCCCCTTAACTATCCTGTTAATAGTACGTTTTTTACTCGTTTTAAAATTTTATAGACATAATTGATAGCCCCCTGACGCAGTTGGCTAGACACCAGGTTGCATAACGAGAGTTCGCGGGTTCGATCCCCGTCCCAAATGTTCGTGCCCATCCATCCATCCATCAGCCAATGGAAGTCCACTGCTGGACATAGGCTCTCTCTCAATGTTCGTGTGATCCACAAATATTTGTTTCGGGCCTAGGTGTTTGTTAGACAGAAAAGTATCTTGAAGCTTTTGAGTCTCGTACAAGACTTGTATCTTAGTGTGGGATTCGAACTATGTATGGGACTGTTGTGTGTATTTATTATTACACATCGCCCCTTTAAACTAGAATCCATTTAATTAGTTGGAAAAATATTATACCTATCGCGATTAAGGAAATATTTCTATGATACATAAGCCTTTATTCCATTGGCACCTCTCTAGACTCCGTTCACAAAACTATCGCAGGCGGAACCATGGACGAAAACCAACACACATTTCAAAAAAACTTCCTTAAACTGAAACAGCATTCCTTATTTCCCTATAAATGTTTTATTCATATACTTTAACCCGGAATACGCTAAGGGTCGCATCACCCCGTCGCGAATTGCTATTTCATATCATACGTGTGGGGACAATATTTTTTCAATGTTGTGCTATTTTCTTAGACGTGAAAATGTAGAGCATATTTGACTCTCCTCGCGTCTATGGGATGTGACGGTGCCTTTTACTGCATGTCGCTTCTTGCTACCGGTTTTCAATTTTCAGATGAATTACGTACCTGAAACAAGGATGGAAATACATTTAGTACAATTTAGACGAAATTTAACTAATAAATATTTTTATTTATCAAAAGTGAGAGTAACAAAAGAAATCACAATTCATCTCGTGTATTTTTATTTACAAAGGATCATCATCATCAGCCCAAATACGTCCCACTGCTGGGCACGGGCCTCCTCTACAACTGAGAGGGTTTAGGCCTTAGTCCACAAAGTTACAAAGGATAGTTTAGTTTATATTTTGAGATAAAAATGTATACTGAAGAATTTAATTAAAAAATTCACAAAACTGGGTGGCGCGATGGAAAATAGTTATGGAATAAATAAAACTAGAACGGTTTTGAACATAGTCACATTTTTGTTAAAATTCCGTACCGGAAAAAAACTGTAATTTCGAATATTTCTGATATGTTTTTTGCAATGCCGTGGTTGGCATGACAACGTTTGTATCACGATATTGATGATAAAATATATTAATAACTAGCTGACCCGGCAAACGTTGTTTTGCCATATATATAAAATTCTCGTGTCGCGGTGTTTTTTTGGCAAACTCCTCCGAAACGGCTCGACTGATTTTTATGAAATATTGTGTGTATATTGTAGGTAGGTCTGAGAATCGGTCAACATTTAAGGGTTTAACATTGAGGGATATGCTTTTTTTTCTATTGACTTTATTTTCTTTATTTTTTATGATTCAGCATTGATAAATTATTATAATCATAAATTTTCACCCTTCTACGATCAACCTCTATCTTATACTGACCATTTTAATTTTTTTTTTTTTTTATTAAAATGTAAATAAATGATAATAGCACTGAAAAATTATAATGATACGTATAACAGTCATTGCTTTGATCGATATACAAATTAAACAAAAAAATATGGTCAAAATTGTATAGAGTGAGATATACATATACATCTATCTAATACATAAAATTCTTGTGTCACAGTTCGAAACAGCCTCCGAAACGGCTCGATCGATTTTGATGAAATTTTATATGTATATTCAGTAAGTCTGAGAATAGGTTATCTATTTTTTATACCCCTAGGGTGGTCCAACCCGAAAAGTTTTTTATTTATTTTGTAGACATTTTTTGTTTTTATTTTTTTATGATTCAGCATTGAAAAATACATATAACTCCAAATTTTCACCCTTCTACGAACAACACCTGTTTTGTAATCGCAATTTTTATATTTTTATAGCTTTTGCCCGCGAATCCGTCCGCGTAGACTTCAGGGTTGGGCGCAGAAAGATAATAAGTGAATCTATAAATCGTCCCTCAAGTGCCCAAAATGGCACTTACTGAATTTAAAAAAAGGTCAAATCAATTCAAATGGTTGAGGCGTAAAAGTAAAACTCTGACAGTTATTTTCGTATTTGTAATAATATGTTTATCCCAATGGGAACATTACATTTTCCCGGGATAAAACATAGCCTATGTTACTTCACAGGGTCTCATTTATGGTCATACCAAATTTTTTGTTTTTGCGTGAAAGCGTAACAAACATCCCTACATTCACATTTATATAATAGTAAGGATAACCATTCCCACCTATGTTACTTCGGTGGGTCCCACCTATCTGCATACTAAAAGTCATTCAAATCTTTTTTCAATAATTTTTCAATTATTTTATCCTCCGTATTTTTTTTTAATAAGAAGAATCCTATGTCCTTTTTTATATCTATGTGTACAAACTATGTGTACAAATTTACATGATAATCGGTTAAGTAGTTTTGGCGTGAAAGCGTAACAAACAAAACATTTACATTTATAATAGCTGACCCGGAAAACTTCGTATCCCCTAACAGTCATTGAATGTTACATATTTACATATTACCTGAATTTTATTTTTGATTGTATGGAAATAAATATTAAGTTCAGCACTTTATTGAGATAAAAATACAGAAATAAATAAGTATTAAAATTAAATGTATCCATCGTGTGTCCGCAAGTCATGATTAAATTAAACATGTACATATTGTGCAGCATGGGATACAGTCGGTTTCAATTCTCTTCATTGAAGCACCAGCGTGGTGGACTGAAGCCTAAACCCTCTCAGTTGCAGAGAAGGCCTATGCTAAGCAGTGGGACGTACATATATGGGCGTATATACCTTGTGATATACATTTTTAATATATTTTTTAATTGTCTAAAAGATCACAAACATCTTTTGTTAATCGTCATTGCGAAGGCATGACGAATCGGGAACTGAATTCGTTTGAACTCAATGGTCATACCCGTTAGGATCAATGAAATCTTAGATCAATCTAATTTATGAATTCTCAAGCACCAATTCATCTCTAAGTTGTCTTTTCAGTATCGTCACGTGAATAACATTACTCAACAGTTTTCTTAACACCAAGCGCATTCCATTGCATAGTTGTGGGTGTTTTAGATTTCAAAGCGTGATGACTACCGAACCTGCCTTCGTTTGTAAATCAGGTACAACCAAGGAGTTTAAAAATACATTTCTGAACGCACGCATAAATATTTGAAAACCAATAAATATGTCAATCCCTTTTTATTACTGACATTATTCTACATTTTTAAAATCTAAAATACGCAATTATTCGAATATTCTGGATATATGTTGTCGATTCAAAACCTTTATTTAAATACGTTCTTTAATTTGAGGGGACCCTTAACCATATTGACGGGATAAACATAAAATGTTTGACAGTATATTAGGTAGAACAGTTTATATGAGAAAATTAAATTGTTGTTTTTACCATATTCCTCGCAATTTTCTTAACTTTTTCTTTCATAAGATCCTTCTCCTAACGATAGCGAACACAACAAAAAAAGAATTAGCGAAATCGGTCCAGGCGTTGTTGAGTTATGCGCTTACCAACACATTTTGCGATTCATTTTTATATATAAGATATCATAAATGCATTTGCGAAGTCCTAAACAGAGATGTATTTCTAAACCACCACCACTTTTTTATATGGAAATCCCCATCGCCCTTTCTAGTAATCGACTCCGGGACCTCTAGATTACGAGCTGCATACTACTCAGTACCGTTCTTAGTGCTCCTATCCAATCATTATGTTACAGACGAATCACAGCAATCAATGAATAAAAAATAAAATTTATATTTTACCCACAAAAATATTTAAGAGTAACACAAACTCATCTTACTAAGAACCTATAACCAATGAAGAAAACCAACCACACACATAACCTCTTAAAGGACAACTTACACGACGTTCGATACATTTCAACTACGAGAAAAATATATCGTCGTATTAAATTCAACCACCCGTAATAAAAATAAACCGCTTAAAAAGGCTAAACGACACCATTTTCGCTCGCCAGAGGGCGTTATTTCAAAATTTACCGAACGGCCATCTTGTGTGGCGTCTCCAGCGTGTGCTCAAACGGGGCATAAAATGGATCCTCAAAGGGCTTTTTATTAGTTTCTCGACAATAATTGATGGTTATAGGTTTGTGTTAACGATATTTTAAAGCTATAAACAGGTAAATTACGTGGTAAATGACATTTTTTTATAAGATAGCAAAAAGTGTTTTAATCAGTGCATACGCGCCATATGAAGGGTTTTGCTGCGTAGGTCCTTGACCTTTTCTACGGTTGAATGGGACGAGTCCTAATCTAGCGTGCTACTTGACAGAAATTACTCCGCATAATATCCTAAACTTTGGCAAACCGTCCTATACATGTTGAAAAATACACATCAGTCAAACCAAAAGCAACATATTAAAGAGCTTGCAAGATAAACAACCCCCTCTCATTCCCCGCCCTTCTACACCCCGTATCCCCCTAAGCAATCCCGTTCACCCTTTCACGTGCACACCGCACGGTACGCGGAGCAAGTTGAACCCGCGAACCGCAACGGAAAACTTCAACAGACCGCGGGCAAACTTCAATATCAAAATCTCCATTAATAAACATGGTGGCGGAGAGGGCGAAGTTCAATCGCTCAATGGACGGAGGAAGAAATTAAATGTGGCGGGATACCAATAGGCGGAGAAGGCAACAAGGAGCAATAACATTTGAGAAGTTGCGACAAAGTTGTGATCGCGGACGCCGGGCGAAACACGGGATATTGCAACGTGTGAATGAATGAATGAATGATATTAATCATCTTGACTATATGTGTCATACAATTTTTGAATGTGTACAATAAAGAGTTAAATAAATAAATAAATATTGAAGTCTAATTATATTAGTCACTATTCTCGCTAATTGCATTGGTTATTCTTTCCGTATTAAAGGACACATATTGTCAAGATGATTAATATCATTCTCTAGGTTATATATATATATATATATATATAACCTAGAGTAAGGTACAAATGGCGGCCTTATCGCACATGGCGATCTTTTCAAGACAACCATAAGATGGATATTATAAAAAGAATTTATTGGGAGGGCAGTGTGTACAGAAAAAAAAATTATTTTAGAAACTAGCTGACCCGGCGAACTTCGTTCCGCCTAACAGTCGATTCTTTAATTTTTTTTTTTTTTAATTATAATACCTACTTAGTTTCATTTTTTTCTAAAATGAAAGAATTTTTCTAAAATAAATGTAGCCTAAGTTACTCCTTATTACATCAGCTATCTGCCAGTGAAAGTCCCGTTAAAATTGGTCCACCCGTTTCAGAGATTAGCCGGAACAAACAGACAGACAGACAGACAAAAATTATAAAAAAAAACGTTATTTTGGTATATACATCCATATGCATTTATTAAAAAGCGGTTATTTCAATATTATAAACAGACACTCCAATTTTATTTATTTGTATCGATGTATAGATTATCGTATTTATCAACCGCTAAGATTACGACTCATATCACTTCGACACAATTTTCCTATTAGGTACACATAATGATCCCGGAAAACTCTATAATTGTATTCAGTCGATGTAATGGCTTTTATACCGATTAAAACAAACAAATTAACAACATAACTGGTGCTGCGCTGTGACTATTAATAAAACAAAACCATTCATTATTAAAACTTAATTAAAGAATAAAATCAAACACTGAGCAGTGTGCGTATTCACAATAAGCAGTAAATACTATAGAGCCAGCATCTCGAAAGAACAATAAGATTCGAGAAGTTTTCAAACTTCCCGTAGAGCATTTGAGGCGCGCGGCACGAGCGAGCGGCGCGATTTCAAAAAGAACGAACGAATGAATGAATGGACGAATGGAAAGAAGCCTTAAAACTATTTACCTGAAAGACTCCACTCATTTATCGCCGTGAAGGTTTAATTGGAGTGAAATAGGTCGCATTCCGTAACCGTTTTCCCCGTTTTCAATGATATTTTTATTTATTGGCAGCGGATTTCTTAATGGTTGAGGTTTTGATGTGCAGTAACAGCGCAGGGAACTGCGAATCGTGAGCTCTATGATTCTATTGCTAAATTTAACACGCTTTTATCAGGTTTTCACTGTGCTTTTCTAGTTTCAAATAAAGTTATTTGCTGTAGACCCAACTAGATTTTTAATAAACTTCGTCAGGATCTCTGCCCCCAAAGTAGAATAACGTAAACCTGAGACAGGTTTATCTTTAACACTTTACAAATAATTTAATCAGATCGCACTAAAGCACAAATAATAATTTACACTACATCGTAAAAATAATTAAATTAACCATTTATTACTTCATTTACTAGCA
Source organism: Hemaris fuciformis (assembly GCA_907164795.1). Lineage (NCBI taxonomy): Eukaryota > Metazoa > Arthropoda > Insecta > Lepidoptera > Sphingidae > Hemaris > Hemaris fuciformis. Next base: position 7,615,063 of record OU015457.1, on the reverse strand, counting down.
ATTTATTTCAAACGACTTATTGAGTACCTGGTCAAGGGTTCTAATTACCCTAATTATGCTGGACCGTTCGTTTCTCTATATGATACTTCATTTACGTGAGTAATTTTATGCCTTCTGCACGGTGATCGCCAGATGTAGAAGAATACCCTATTAACAGTAATTTTACACAAGCATGGCAAAGTGACAAATACTGATAAATAATGGTAAGACAATCACGATAATTCCCAAAAACCGAACTTTAAATTCTGAATAAACATCATGGTGATTTTGTAACCAAAATTTCTATATTTTCGTTTCGATATTTCCATTTTCGTAGTAAGCATCCAGGAATCTAGATTTGCGTGGGCGATCTACGACCGCAACTGTGATGATTGGTTTCACGGCCGGATGTTGTGGTTGTTGTATGACGTCACAATCCAGTAAACAATCCTTGATAACTTATAACTGTTTCCAAAACGAAAAACGATTTCAATTGGTGATTGTAATATTGCGATGAGTTTCGAATCCTCTAAAATGTGAATTAATTCAGTGATGGCCTTTAGGATCGGGCGCACGGTGGAGACAAAATCTCAATGGGTTCAAATTACACACGGTTACAGGAGCTGTGAGGAAACCGGCAATATTTGAAACTTTTTAAGAGTTTAGTCCAAACTGCACTGGGACGTCGTGATCAACTACAGCCTAAACCCTTTTAGTCATAGGGGAGGCCCATCAGTGGGGCATATATGGGCTGATATTGATTTTGAATACCCACGATTTCTTCCGCTCATCACTTGCGCCGTAAGATACGGAGAAAACACGGCAAATGGACAAGTTTTAACGAAACAAAGAGAGGCCGGCGCTTATTGTGCACATTATGAAACTGCGTTTAATTAATTTCAACGCGGGCGGGACGGCGCCGTGACGGCTACGTAGGCGATACGACGCCCGCACGATGCCGGACCGATATTTTGCAAAAGTTACCTGTTTACGGATCTACGGTAAAACTAAGTCCAAATGCCAAATCCTATGAAGATAATAAGATAGACAACCACTTATAAAGGCAACTGTTTAAAATATTCAAACAGAAGTACGCCCTCTTCACACCTATTTGCAAGTCGTAAAAACGTTAAGGGTTCAACACACGCGAGGCGTTTAAAATCGTAAATCAACCGGACATGTCGCGTCCTCGCCGTGCAGTGATCGCAGTAACCACTCAATAAACGCCACGGCATCGCGACATTTACTATCGCCAATAAAATTTAATTTAATAATAAACATGTTATAAAACAAAATAGTTTGATGATGCTGTACTGTCCAGACGTATATAGAGCGACAGTGGTTATGCAAAGCCAACCTTAGATATATGGAAAAAGAGTTCCAATTTGAATGTGTTAACAATTTGGCCAGTTATTTCTGGTAATAAAATGTCAAAATTTGATCAAATTTAATACGCCATGTATCTAATAGTGAGTTTTACTGTATGTTGATTGCGTGCGAGGCGACGGTCGCGTTCGAAATCGTCTCTCGTGCGTACAGTAATTGGATTTCGTATCGGTCGTCTATTTCTGCTATGAAATTGCCTGTATTATTGAAATTTCAACGATTTTATGAACCATTTGCATGTATTTTGGCGGGGTTATTCGTGATTTTGTTTATAACTTGCCCCCGTCTCGTATTCGTGATTTTGTTTATAAGTTACATTCGCGTGGATTGTTTTTTTTATACTTTTTCGTTCTGACGCGAAACCCTCATTCTCTAATTAATAGCTTAATTTAGCCCTTCTCCAATACAGTTAACCTTTCTAGCCGAAACACGTCCCACTCAGTGGCGGTACTTCCATAGATGCCCAAAGGCGCACCTTGCTTTACAAAATTCTGAATAATAATTAATCTTTATTTAATTAAAGTAATTTGACATATAAATAAGAATACTGACCCCACGTTAACAATTATAAACTAGACATTACACAATTAACGTGTAACGCTTTTGGGCTTCTATGGAAGTACCGCCACTGGTCCCAATGTTTGGTACGGTCCTCTAAAACTGACAGGAGTTAAGCCTTAGACCACCACGCTGGCCTATTTGAAGGATAAATAAAAAAAATCCCCAGCATGTTTACCCAATCAACAGAAATACCTCCAACAGTTTAACCCACATCGCGAGTGTGAACGGCGAGTGACCGAGCGACGTCACCACCGAACGCATAAAGTTAATTAACCTCTCGCCAACGGTCCACCGGCGGCGGTTAAATTTAACCATTGCACTTACGCTGCAGTATATACGGGGTTAAATGAATGTTGAATTTATCTCTTGTCACATTGTGTCGTGTTTACGGTTTTAATGTACCTACATCAGTAAGCTTAATAGTATTGTCAGACATTATTTGGTATCTAAATGAAATCTACTATTTATATGATTCAAAATATAAACACCCAACAGTCACATACATATTTCTGACCCTAAATTAACATAAAAATCGGTCGCGGGTTCAAACCCCAGGCACACACCTCTGACTTTTCGAAGTTATGTGTGTATTTACAATGAATTATCACGTACTTTAACGGTGAAGGAAAACATCGTGATGAAACCTGCACACCTAAAAAGTTCTTAAGAATTTCTTAGGTGTGTAGTCCGCCAACCCGCACTAGGCCAGCGTGGTGGACTAAGGCCTAAACTCTCTCAATGGTAGAGGAGGCCCGTGCCCAGCAGTGGGACGTATATGGGCTGATGATGAAACACCCAGACCCGAAACAAATATCTGTGGATCGGACATACATCGAGGGGATCTAACCCGCGGCCTCTTGTTTCGCAAGCTGGTATCTAGCCAACTGCGCCACAGGGCTGTCACAATAGGTTTATTCATATAGGATATTTACACATACATATTTTTTGTATTCATTTTTAAAACATGTATATTAAATAATTAATAAGTAAATTATTCACAAAAACACATACGTTTACTAGTTTACGAATAAAATTCTTTAGTAATAACACTATACAATGCTCATGTTTGCTCATTCATTCATTCTCGGTTGTAAAACAAAATGAAACAAAAACTAATCTGACCTAATTATCGCGCGATGTGGTTAATGTTCAGCCATTCGGAATAAACTACCCTTCACACCAAACTGATTCGATTCATTCATCCATCCATTCCGTTCGTTCATTCGTTCTAAATTATTACTAAGACATATTTTGTCGCGAACACACCAAGCGGGAAATTCACAATTATTCAAATTTAAAAAATTGTTATTTCATTTGTGAAAAAAATATTCATAGCGTTTTCATTCTCATTACATTCAAAGAAGCATTCGTTCACTCACTCATTCAGTCGTCGCTGACGGATAAAATATGATCTATGATAATTTGTTCCGCCCGGACTGAGATGATGGAGATATTCGTATCGCTTTGAGTTTATTTCAGTTGAAGTATTTTTATAGTTAATTCTAAATATATCAACGCACGTGTATGCTTTGATATAGACCCTGACTATCCTCGTATTTTTCACGTCTATCTGAGGAATATTACAGAAATATCTTTATTCTTATGATTTAATATATAATCTTTATTCCCAGTACCGCTGTATTTAGTCTTGTATACATCATAGTGTTTATACAGGCTGACATTATATTTATATACAGGCCGTTACTAAATTTATATACAGGGTGATACAATCCCATACGATTGTAACTCACCGCTTCATTTAATCTTATAAAAACAAAATGCTATTTATACAGGCCGTATAATATTTATATAAAGTGGGGTTGGCCTCGGGGTTTGGGCACGCGGTCGAGAATCCCGAAGGTCGCGGGTTCAAACCCCAGGCACACACCTCTGACTTTTCGAAGATATGTGTGTATTCATAAAGAATTATCACGTACTTTAACGGTGAAGGAAAACATCGAGATGAAACCTGCACACCTAAAAGTTCTTAGGAATTTCTTAGGCGTATAGTCCGCCAACCCGCACTAAGCCAGCGTGGTGGACTAAGGCCTAAACCCTCTCAGTTGTAGACGAAGCCTGTGCTCAGCAGTGGGACGTAGGTATATGGGCTGATGATGATTATCATATTTATATACAGACTGATATAATCCGATACGATTATAACTCACAGGAGGCGTTATAAATAAACTACTACACACCAAAACATCATTACAACATCACATAAAGCAAGTAAAACATTTACAAATGTTTCCTCGCCGAAAGAAATAATATCGTAAACAGTTTGACTTTGAGAACGCTCCCGTTTCGCTTCGGACGGAGTTCGAACTCGGCGGACATAAACAAACAAGCGTTACGTTAATTGCATTCGATTTGCCAAAAGCGAAGATATCGCGTATATTTCTATCACTCGCATATATTTAGACTTTCGTTAATCGCGATCTATTACTTTGGCTTCGGGCCGTGAAATTGCGTTTAGCGCACTGTCTTGAGGAGATTTTTCTTTTTGACTATTATTTTTATTACTCTTCATTTATTATAAGCTGTGTTTTACAGTTTTAAATATAAAAAAATGTATTTAAAAATACAAAAAAAAATGCTTTGATCTGCAGATGGCGGGGTCTGCGACCCAATTATTATCTATTTAATTTTACAAGTTCGTCTGTGCGGACGTCAAATTGAAAAAACTAAAGTTACTTCATATCCCTTGAACCGCGATAGATTCCATGTTTCAAAAATATTCATAAGAAATTGTGGAAGGAAAAATACCTACATCATAGGTACTGTAAATAATTAGTATGATTACCAAGACTAATATTTTTCTCTACATTAATAGATTTAAATTATCTTACTAAAACTAAAATAATTTTCATCCAAATAGAGCACCACAACACAACAAAGAGACAGTACGGCACTTGGACAACGGGCGGATGACGTCAGCGCGGCTGTCATCGGACCTGCCCCACTATCCGATCGCCGCTGCCCATTGTGTGACTAATGTTTGAAAAGAAAAAAAATAACCATACACATAATACAGACAGATGGAATGTTGGCGTCCATCCAACACTAATTGCAGAAAATATTAATTTTGTCTGATGGTCCCGGTACACGTTTGTGACAAGCACTATAACGTATGACTAATCAATCATGGCGGGACGCGCGGAGTAATGCGAGCGGCTGTGTCCAAATTTTTTTTCTGTACTTTTTCGTGGAACTGCTGCTGGCGACGCGACTGTGTTTCGTGTGTATCAGTTGTTAATTATGATTATTTTTTACTTGTGCTGTAGTCATTTCTATTTCATTAAATTTATAAAAAATGTGGTAATCTGTCATTTATAGTTGTGAATTAATTCCACATATGTATGTCCACGGGTAATTACATTTTAATCGAGATACTCAATTTAATTTAAATTATTTGCATTGCTAAAATATATAGATAAACAAGACTACAACACTTCAAAATAGCAAAATGACAATAGCCCCACAATTATCGACCATCCTAATTACAAATTTATCTCAAGCTTAAACTTTACAACTAAAATTTAATGAATAAACCACGTCCTCGTAACTATAAGCAGGTGCGCACAATAATTTAGATATCCCAAAGCAGATACGGGCTACACAATGCTGAGCAAATCGGAAGCGAACTTACTATAACCGCTGTGGAAACAATCGTATATCATGTAAATATTTGCTGTAGCGTGCAAACGGAAGCCACAGGTCTCCCTGAGGTTGAACACAGCGTTAACTGAGATTTTATCTTTATTGAGATCGCTTGGTTATGCTTCGGTATAAATATATCTCACTTTAGATTCTAGATATTTACATTTCCTCCGATTTCACTTTGCTTACTATTCAAATATACAGTATTAATATTTAAATGCAATGTGCAGTACTTATGAAAAAAGCTTTGTATCTGTCTGTTTCTTCTAAGTTTTTTTTTCGTTCAAAAATACTTGATCTGATTATATGTTAAAGTAAAACTTAAACTACATTCTTATTAACTTTATCATCATCACATATCTTTACTAACGACGTACACAACCAATTTTCTTTTATATAACCTAGTCTAATAAATATGGCAATATTAAAGTAATAAACTAAGGTTTGATTAGTCGTATTAACTCATAAGTAAGTACCTTAGACAGTCATCGCAAATAACTACTGAACCAATCTAAAACAAGCGTCTGAAGCAATCAGCGGTCGGCAAACACGCTCGCAACAAGCCTTGTTAGCGACATTGCACATCCTTACGTAGCAACTTTCGCTCCATTATCCCGCATCCACTTTCTACAATAGTTCGCGATCGAGATTTCCTGACAAATTCGTTCCAGTGCGGCCGTGTGGCGGCGGAAGCGCTCGCATCCGACGTATTCAACTTTAACGCCGAGCGAAATATCCTCTTGAGAAGTTTTTGAAACTAGTTTTTCGTACGCTTTTTGCCCTTATGGGAGAGTATTTTTGATCAGCTCGGACGAGTCAAGTACGCCGCGAGGGCGTTGTTCCGGAAGATCTTGACGATATTTTCCACTTTGTACAACTTGTACAAACATAATTGAGTACCTTTTTACTGCGGATTCGCTAGGGTCAAGTTATATTTCAGAAATGTTTAAGAACATTTTGAAGAAGAAAAAGTATGTCTATGTCCTTCTGAATGGTCTCATTTATCTCCTTAGTATACAAACATCAAATCGAGTTTAACCGTTTAGGCTTTAAATAAAAGAAACGTACATTACTTGCCATATATGATCTGAGTAAGTATTCATTTAATTAAAACCTGCCAAGTTCAACACACAACTTTGAATAAAGCATGGCAGAACTTCAACATAAACAAAACACGACATAAATCCACAAAACAAGCGAAATTGATTAAAATCCGCATAGAAACTCCAGCCGTAAGGGAAACAATAAAATATTCGAAACATTCGCAAGCAATCAATCAATGGCGAGGCAGAAGTGACGAAAGACATGCGACGGATAGACGGGAATTTCAATTTAGGTCCACCTCAAAGTCCAAATATCAGAAACGGGCGAGAAAAAAAATCAAAGGCGCACCGAAAATAATGGCAAGACAGTGGTGTCAAACTTGCGTCAGTCAATCGCGTGACACGAGGTAAAAAGCCCGGCCGGAGAGAGAATCTCGGGCTTGGCGCTAAGCCAGTGCGGTGATGTTGCGCACACTTTGTTAGAGGGACGTCACCACGCGGGAAATGTACAATAAAGTAACCGGTTTCATTGAGAAAAAGTATCAAGTTGGATGAACGCACGTGTGCGACCGCGTTGCTTTCGCGACATGTTTAGTGATGACGTTCACGCCGCCATGTTTGTTTACTCTCGATGCGATTCGTTATTTCCATTTCTGTGATATGTTAAAAGTGTTTTTGAGGCATTATAAATGTCATCTTAAACCCTGTTTATGGACTTGCGAAATGAGCCTTCAAAAAGAACTCAAGATTTAACGATGTTTATATTTGGCGTTTATATTCATTCGGACATTAATCGCCGTGAAGACAACCTTTTAATGTTTTATAAAATTATTTATATTTTTTTCTCGCCAGATTTATCTCGTATATCTCAGTCATTTTTTCTTAGTAAATGAATGTGTATTGACTCATTCGAGCATTTTATTCGTTGTATAAGTAATAACGGACGATCAACGATGCAAATTAACCATTGAGTTGGACAAATCTGCGAAATCATTCATTAGAGTCATTTTAGGCAATAAACTTTTAAAATAAAGAATGAAAAATATGGTTGTTGTAACAATGCAATAGATACATGCAATTACAAACAATACCAAGTACAAAAAATAAAATAATAAATCTACAAAAAACGTAATTATTGCGCGTGCACATCGCAACAACAAAGTGATCAACTCTGCATTATGCTATGTCATGACATAAATCATGACACAGCGCTGATTATCAGTAACCATCTAAGTCATCATACAACAACAGACAAACAACAACATTTATATAAAATATTAGATTTTTTGCATTATTTTTACACCACAAAACTCTCGTCCAAACTTCTTTAAAGAAGTCTTTAATCAAGAAAATACACACTTGCAGTACTGTCGCATCACATCGTCGCAACACTCCCGTCTTCCTGTTGATTCACGCGGATTGCTCCGCTTAAGCGCCGTACGGTATGTGGGTGATAAAGCGTGGGTGGACATCTTCACCCACACCCACTGCCCAGCGGCATATGTACTCCAATTCACATTCCGGTACTATGATCATGTTATTGAATTGACTAGGTCTGGCAGTAATGGCGCAGTAGTTGGGTTCGGCTGTCTGAATTAGCACGAAGCTATGCAAATACAGATTGAAACGCATAAAATAAGAAAAGCATATTGGAAAAACGACAAAAAGTAACAAAGACTGTTTTTTTAGTGACCATCACGCCCTTTTGGTGTGGTTTTACGGCATCTCAGGGCCAGAAGCACCCATAATTGTTCCATGGTCTCCTTAAAATTGGGAGGGCTTGAAATGGCTCACGCTATTTTGGACGCTCACCTTTTGTGAACATCGGCGACAGTTAGGAGGCCACGCCCTCAGCCGCACACCTCGGGGTTGCTTTAATCTAACAAAGAATCTGTGTAAATTAAATAATCTAGGTAAATTAAGAACATATTTATGATCCACACACGCAGGTACATATTTGTGATTGAGAACAAACTGTCAGTCACTGCAACAAGTGAGAAATAGTCGCAACCGTTTTTCCCGTCTAGATTTTTTAAGCCGTTACCTTCAAACGCCTGTGCGATCAAAAAAGGCCATAATTCTATATCATTACGTCTAATTGAAAACTTCCTATTTTCAAATCCGTTTAAAACGATATTTCCGTAGAAATTACTACTTCTAATACACCGTCACATACCTAATTATCATGATATTTCGTCATCCCCATACAACGGCACTCAAAACAGTAACATCCTGCCAAACAATGCGCACTCACGCTATTCTTATTGAAATTTTCTTGAGTAAGGACGCAAGCACCGACATATGCTTGTTAACACAAAGTTTGGTAAATTCTCAACGAGTGCTACCAACATAACAATCCAGTCCTAGACCTAGTTGTTAGTCTGAGTCATTACGGCGGAGATTCTACGCTAGTAACATGCACTATAGATGTAATTGTATAATGGTTAAAACAAGTTTCCGTTCCAAAGACGTATGTAGAATTTAACCTTGGCCCTATATGTAAAGATTTACCTTAAGTAAATCTTTATACGTTTACTATGTCTAACGATGGTATCAAAAAGTATTACATATTACCTACATACATACATCATCATAATCATCAGCCCATATACGTCCCACTGCTGGGCACGGGCCTCCTCTACTATTGAGAGGGTTTAGGCCTTAGTCCACCACGCTGGCCTAGTGCGGGTTGGCGGACTACACACCTAAGAAATTCCTAAGAAGTTTTAGGTGTGCAGGTTTCATCACGATGTTTTCCTTCACCGTTAAAGTACGTGATTATTCATTGTGAATACACACACAACTTCGAAATGTCAGAGGTGTGTGCCTGGGGTTTGAACCTGCGACCGTCGAGAATCTCGGCCTAAACCTCGAGGCCATCACGACTTCCTACATACATACGCATATAAAGCCACGCCCTATGGGGTTGGTAGAAGTGTTTCTACATACACTTTTTTTGGTTATGTCGTCTCAAGATAAAATAAATGAATCTAATTCAGTTTTTAGAGGACAATTCCAGACCTGATCCAAACCTGACCAGATCCTGGAATCGAACAATGAACTCCATTCCTCACTTACATGACGAACGAGGCAGTTAACATAGCTTAAATCCTATTTCATTTATACCCATGCATTTTATCCATTACCATAGATCATAGCAAGTAATTACACAGATACAAGATGATATCGCCAACAACTTTCTCTCTATGGTGCGCCCTTTGACCACGGCGCGAGTCTCGCGACGCGCAATGCCTTATCTAGATTATAAAAGTTACAATTGGATTACGTTTGTTGGATTAATTCTCGTATTCCGTATTAATTAGAAGCGGAGAAATGAATTTAATATTCTACTTGGCACCAGAACTTTAAATTCACTGTAGATTTTTGTAATAACACATCGGTGGCTACACTAAATTAAATTCATAAATATATTATTCTTGCTTACCATTTTTTAAGTTAAAATATCTATCATGCTGAAAATAATTGAATAGTGCGATTTACTGTACTACTAATAGGATATGGCTATACGTTTTAAAAACTTCCTTGGACAGGAGAATATATTAATCACACTTGTAGACATAAAGATATATTGAGCACCTTATCAATAAGATTCTCAATTCGAAACATCATTACAGTCTTTACTATGAAATTTTCGCTAGTTTCCTCTGACGTCAAACGTCATAACTACGTAACATTTCCCCTTTTAAATTATAAAATACAAACATTCAACAGATCAACACAAAGCTCTCTTAATCTAACACAAACATAATCAACTTTTATATTAAAAACCTATGATATTAAGTATTTTTAACGCCACTATGCAACGTGCGGACTCGCCCTACCGTTCTCTCACTATGGGCGGCGCATACCTCTCCTGTTGATTCACACCGAGAATACTTTCACGACGACCTCTGTTACGGAGTGCCTTCCTCTGTCCCGCTGGGGAGGAATTGGAGGATCTTGGGGAATTTCGCGTTTTTAATGTACAGATATCGCGGAACTGACAAGCATATTTACTGCATTGCTATTTACACTTTATACAATAACATAATTGTAAAGGTGGACTTAATGCCTAAGGCATTCTCTGCCAGTCGAACCTTGCGTGATGTAGAGATGTGAACAGCAGGTGTGCAAATCTATACAAATAAATAAAATTGGAGTGTCTGTTTGTAATATTGAAATAACCGCTTTTAATAAATGCATATGGATGTATACACGGTACGTATACCAAAATAACGTTTTTTAAAATTATTGTCTGTCTGTCTGTTTGTTTGTTCCGACTAATCTCTGAAACGGGTGGACCAATTTTAACACGGGACTTTCAGTGGCGGATAGCTGATATAATAAGGAATAATTTAGGCAAAAAAAAACACTGTTAGGCGGAACGAAGTTCGCCGGGTCAGCTAGTAAGATAATATATTCATATATTCCATGTATTACTAAACTCACTCGACTGATATTTATATTAACATCCTAGGTTAGACTGGCAGAGGATGCCTTAGACATTAAGTCCACCTTTACATTGTTGTATTAAGTGTACTTTTTTTCTCCTACGGAATAAGGGGGCGTGTTTGTTGACGTTTTTGAAAATTGTCTCGTACTTTAAAAATCCGTGGTAAGACATACTTAAACAAAAAAAATTCAATAAGCTACACTAGGCGAAAAGGGGTAGCCTCAACAGTTTCTAAATCAATATGTATGTGAATAAAATCTCAAAGAAATTGCGTATTTCTCGTCCCTTTAACGAAAATCTGTGCGTCAATACAGTGCAAGCAAGCATGTAGCTGAATGAAGGAATCATTGTTGGTTGTGTAAGTTATTTCATCTTCTTATTATTTGTACAGTTTTGTGAATTAACTTAAAATGTGTTTTCTTTCATCTATTTGTTCTATAGGTACCTCACTGCACTCTCAACAAATCAAATCGGACATTATTCTACCACATTTTCATCTATCAGAAACCAAATTATTAAAATAATGAAAAGCGCCAATCGGCAATCGCTCGCGGTGCACATCGGAAGTCATACTACGCTGCGGCGGGTCCATTCATCTCTCACGTAACGTAAACGACACGTGAAATTGCTATCGGGCACAGGGCGCTATCAATCTGCTCACCATCCGACCGAGCTGAGATATTTAGCTCCGCGGGGATAGGGACTGTCTGGCATTTTTATAACCGTATTATCTCGTTAATACCTGACTTATCCAATCCATCAGCCAATCGAGGTCCACTGCTGGACATAGGCCTCTCCCAATGATTTCCACAGGGACCTGTTGGAAGCAGCCTGCATCCAGCGACGTCCCGCGACCTTCACCAGGTCGTCTGACCATCTTGTCGGAGGACGTCCCACGCTGCGCTTTCCGGTACGTGGCCTCCACTCGAGAACTTTTTGGCCCCATCGGCCATCAGTTCTCCGCGCTATGTGCCCGGCCCATTGCCACTTCAACTTGCTAATCCGTTGGGCTATGTCGGTTACTTTAGTTCTCCTACGGATCTCCTCATTTCTGATTCGATCACGTAAGGAAACCCCGAGCATAGCCCTCTCCATAGCTCGTTGAGTGACTCTGAGCCGTCTAATGAGGCCCATAGTGAGAGGCCACGTCTCAGTGCCGTATGTCATCACTGGTAACACACAACTATCGAAGACTTTCGTCTTCAGGCACTGAGGTATTTTGGACGAGAAGACGTCGCGTAGTTTCCCGAACGCTGCCCAACCGAGTTGGATTCGACGATTGACCTCTCTCTCGAAGTTGGACCTGCCTAACCGGACCACTTGTCCCAAATAGACATATTCGTCTACAACTTCGAGAGTCGAGCCCCCAACTGCGATCGGGGTGGGCACAACATGGACATTCGACATGATCTTCGTCTTGTCCATGTTCATTTTAAGACCCACCTGTTGGGAGACTCGATTGAGGTCTTCGAGCATAGTGCTAAGGTCTTCCAGCGATTCTGCCAAGACTACAATATCGTCGGCAAACCGAAGGTGTGTGATATACTCGCCGTTGATGTTGATGCCGAATCCTTTCCACTGCAAGAGCTTGAAGGCGTTTTCCAGCGCGGCAGTAAACAGTTTCGGAGATATGACATCTCCCTGTCTCACGCCTCTCTGTAGTGGAATAGCCTTCGTGCTCTGATCTTGTACTCGGACCGACATAGTGGCGTTGCTGTATATGCTTTTCAACACCTCGATGTACCGACAGTCAATGTGGCACCGCTGGAGAGACTCTAGCACAGCCCAGGTCTCGATTGAATCAAAGGCTTTCTCATAGTCCACAAACGCTAAACAAAGCGGCAAGTTATATTCCTCGGTTTTTTGTATAACTTGCCGAAGCGTATGGATGTGGTCTATGGTGCTAAAGCCTTTTCGGAAACCGGCTTGTTCGGGAGGCTGGAAGTCATCAAACCTGCGTTCAAGACGATTGGTGATGACCCTCGAAAACAACTTATAGACATGGCTCAGGAGCGAGATGGGCCTGTAATTCTTCAGCAAAGTGTTATCACCTTTTTTGAAGAACAGTACCACCACGCTCCTGCTCCATGCCTCTGGCGTTGAGCCCTCGAGGAGAACGGAATTGAAGAGCCTCTGAAGGACTTTAAGTACCGGCGTTCCGCCCGCTTTCAGAAGCTCTGAAGTGATTCCGTCCTCACCCGGCGCCTTGTTGTTCTTAAGTTGCTTCAGGGCCATCTCAATCTCACACAGGCTGATGTCCGGGATATCATCACTGAAGTGGCGGATTAACTCGGCTCTCGGGTCTTCGGCCGAGCTAACAGTCGGTTCGGCAACCGAGGTGTAAAGCTGCCCGTAGAACCTCTCGATCTCCCTTAAAACCTCTGCCCTCGTCAACACTATGCTGCCGCCCTCCGTCTTCAGCCTAGACAACTGTCTTTGCCCAATAGACAAGTCTCTTGCAAACACTTTGGAGCCTCCGTTCCGCTCAATTGTCTCTTTAATGCTCACAGTATTGTGAGCACGGACATCGTGTCGCAAGGACTTCCAGATCCGTCTATTGAGCTGACGATATGCTTCGGCGTCATCGGAAGACTGTAGCGCCATAGATCGACGTTCGGCCATGAGGTCAAGAGTGTGGATCGAGAGTTTTTGTGGTCTATCTCTACGGCGAGGTCTAAAATGCTTAGATCCCACCGTATGGACAGCTTCTACCAAACCGCTGTTTAACTCGTCCACTGCAAGGTTTTCTTCTAGACAATCAAAGCGATTTCGAAGCTCGAGTTGAAAGCTCTCGGGGTTTTGGATATGGGCGCGAGTAGGTCGGAGCGTAGACTTCATCATGCGACGCCTTTCTAGCTGGACGTTGATATTCAGTGAGCCTCTAACCATTCGGTGATCACTGCCGGTTTTCACCCTGTTGATCACAGAGACATCACTGAATATCCGTCTATTCGTCGTCAAGATGAAATCTATCTCATTTCTCGTAGAACCGTCAGGACTCAGCCAGGTCCATTTCCTGTGAGGCGGCTTCTGGAAAAAAGAGTTCATCGCGAAGAGTCCCTCTTTCTCCAGAAAGTCGGCCAGCCTCTGACCCCTGAGGTTCCGTTGCCCATGTCCAAATTGCCCCACTTTCAACTCTGCATCGCTTCTCTTGCCCAACTTTGCGTTGAAGTCCCCCATAACAACATTGAAGTAGGTTTTGGAGGTATGTATGGCCCGACTTATGTCCTCATACATCTCCTCTACTTCTTCATCTGGGTGTGTCGAGGTCGGCGCGTATACCTGTATGACCTTCAACGAATATCGTTTCGATATTCTGAGTATAAGGTACACTACCCTGCTCGACACACTTTCGATGGATACGATGTTGTTAATGAGAGACCTGTGGACGAGAAATCCGACACCTCCTCGGGACTGTTGGTCGTCCCCCCGGTAGAAGAGCAGGTTACCGGACTTCAGGGTTATCGTGTCCTCCCCGATTCTTCGGACTTCCGACAACCCCAGAATGTCCCAGTGTAACCCGCTCAATTCTTCTTCCAGTTCGACAATCTTCTCGTCTGTCCTCAACGTGCGTATGTTGTGTGTTACCAGGGCCAGTCGTCGTCGGGGGTGGTAGCCGGGGCCAACCCGGGGATTCTTAGCACCCCCTGCCCCGCCGTAACCATGGCCGCTACCGTAGCCAGGAATAGCGGGGCTGCCGGGGACTGGGGGCCTGGTCCTAGTTTCATCCATTGGAGGTAATTGCCAATACTCGCCACGCTTGGCAGGCGGGTTGGCGAGCGCAGGAGGGGACTCGCGTTGATGACGCTGCTGCCCGTCATCAACCGGGGCAAGGGAATAGGGTTTGTGGGTAGAGGATGGCATGGGAAAGGAAAGTATGGCCTGTAGGAGTGGATACTGCAGTCACGGAAGGGGAGGTTGGTAGTGACTGCAGTAGCTCGGGGAGGTCGAGGTCGCGTACTCGAAGCACCTATTCTAGGGTAGGCCATGACCACTAGATAGGAGCATCCCTGACCAATTAAAATGCTTACAATATAAAAATGTGGAACGCTTCACGATTTTGCGTGTCATCCTTGCGCAGGGGCCATGCTAATCTTCTCTGTATCGTTCCAATTTTAGTATATGTACTGCCGAAGCAAGTACCTAGTAAATACCTGACTTAACGTTGAGAAAATCTAGTGGCTTATCAACGTTTTTGGTGAGAGTCGCCAAGATTTGGAACGACCTGCCTGGGTTTATTTTTCTACATACATACATACATAAACTCACGCCTGTATTCCCCGAAGGGGTAGGCAGAGGCGCATTTCTGCACCCACATTTCGCCAAGTATGTATCAGTCCCACGTAATAGGGGGCGAGCCTATGGCCGTTTTTCGGGCACATTTCCAGACTCCGTGCTGTTACCGAGAATTTCCTAATGGAAAAACCCAATAACACTTTGCCCGACCCGGGAATCGAACCCAGGACCTCTAGATCGCTCGGCACATACTTGTACCGCGAGACCACGAGGCAGTCAAGTTTATTTTTCTTGATAAGTTGTACTCTGGAGCCTTTAAGAGTAGAGTGAACAGGTTTCTTTTGGATGGGCGTGTACCACCCTAGTCTTCATCTACACTTTCCATCAGGTGAGATGGAAGACAAACGCCTATTCCACTTAAACTATAAAAAAAAGTGCCGTGACACGAAACGGCATGACGCTTTTGAATGCCGTCATGCCGCTTGTATATCATCATCATCATCAGCCCATATACGTCCCACTGTTGGGTGTGGGCCTCCTTTACAACTGACATTCTTATAGTCACGCCCGTATACCCGAAGTGGTGGACAGAGACGTATAGCTAACTTTTCGAAGTTATGTTTGTATTCACAATCAATTATCACTTACTTTAATGGTGAAGGAAAACATCGTGATGAAACCTGCACACCTAAAAGTTCTTAGGAATTTCTAAGGTGTGTAGTCCGCCAACCCGCACTAGGCCAGCGTGGTGGACTAATGCCTAAACCCTCTCAGTTGTAGAGGAGGCCCGTGCCCAGCTGTGGGACGTATACAAGCTTATGATGACTAATATAAGTTTTATTTTCGTATACATATGTATGTATAATACGGAAACGGTTTAAAAATACCACACTACTGTTTCTCGTCAAGCAATACATTCCTTTAGATAAGGTGCCACTTACAAGCACACGAACGCATTATCCATAATCTATTGCATTAAGCCCAACGCATCCGACGCGTATTAATCCCACGCGTGGGATACGTAATCGTTACACAAACCAGTGGTTCTCACAATAAGCGATAAACCCCTCATATGTATGTATATTGATCGAATACCTTATGTCTATAATAAATTTGCATAGTCTTTAGGAATATAGATCAAAATTTTTGTAAAAGTATGCTTTAATGTTTTATTTCCTCTAACCTGCAAGTGTTTCAATGAATAAATAATGCCTCGTGGTCCTGGGTTCGATTCCCGGGTCCGGCAAGGTGTTATTGGGTTTTTCCATTAGGAAATTCTCAGTAGCACCACGGAGTCTGCAAAATGTGCCCGAAAAACGGCAATAGGCTCGCCTCCTATTACGTGGAACTGATACAATAATACTGTGGCGAAATGTGGATGCAGAAATATATCTACCCCTTCGGGAAATACAGGCGGGAGGTTATGTATAAATAAATAATACATCGTAAGATTCTTATAGAGCACCCGAAACAAATATATTCGTAGTTGCAGATTATGTAGACGCTAAGCTTTGTAGGTACATACATGTAGTACTAAAAATTATTACATAATTTAGTTCATCCATTCGCAATTGATATTAGCAATATATTCCTCATTCTTATTTAATCCAAGCAGGGCATTATATTATAATTATACATTATATTCGTTATGATTATAAAAACTGTTATATATGTTTATACATCACGACTCATGTACATATGTAACAGAGTATCTCAAATAACGTGTCTTCTCGACTAAAAAAAATGTTCATAAAAATGTTTAAAAGAATCTGGTCGAAGGACCATTTATGCGCAACATGTAATTTAGTATGAAACACGACACCCACAAGACAGCTGTTTCTCTTCACAAGCTAATACCGGATAAGGAACCGTTCCTGTTCAATAGTATCACAATAATCTGGATTAATTCCTGCGCAATATCACTAATACGGAAGCGGGAGGCAGCGTGGGAGGTACAAACAATCCCATTGCCGAGTGAATGAAGTGAATGAGTGAACCTCCTTACTTGTCCCGGTGTTTATTCGAGTTGTGCAATCGATTGCCGCGACTAGTGCTGGTTATTTTAGAACTCGTGTGCATACAATTTGATAACAGTGATGCAATTCCGTACAGAATACGGGTTTGCATGACAAAAATTGGTTTTGTTGTTCTCTTTTACTAATATATGTTGTCATAATCAGATATATGAGTTATATAAACAAGCAAGGTATGTTATGGTTAAGTAAGGTATGGTCAAGTAAGAAGTAGAGCAATGTATCTCGTGAAAAATAAATTACATACAAGTACCTATACATTTTATAAACTTGGGGTTTATTTTGTCGATAAACTTGCACGTTTTCTACCTTTTTATTTTTAAAATTCATTTTGTTATCATCAAAAAAGAGTTACTCAAATAATCTTACTAGTAAGCATAAGAACGGTCTAGAATAATCCAGGAATGCTTAATTTTGAGTTATCACAGAGGTGTTTACCAAGATCAAAATAGCAACATGATTTAATTGACAGCCCCGTGGCGCACTTGGCTAGACACCAGCTTGCGAAACGAGAGGCTGCGGGTTCGATCCCCGCACCGAGACAAATGCTTGTGTGATCCACAAATATTTGTTTATGAGACCGAAAACTCTCTCGTAGTTTCTGATACCCACGACACAGGACTTGTATCTTAGTGTAGGGTCAGAACTATGTATGTAACTGTTGGGTGTATTTATTTATTTATTTAATTAGAATTACAAAAAAAAACAGGTTAAACCTAAATATGAATCAAATGTCCAAGGCCGCTTAAGCATATATATCTTTATAGATGTCTGAACTGACAGTACTCACCATATCACACATCGGTTATTTATACACAGCTCCAAACTTAAACAACGTTTTACATTAACAACAATCATATCACCCAATCACTATGACTGCTGTTTCACTATCAACTGTGGCGACACGAGTAAACAATGCAAATCAATTCTTATTCCATTTATTTTAGAACACAATTTTGTAAAACGTCTACACGCCAAAAAGCACTACAAGAGAAATTCGAAAGTTAACATAGGCGTGTTGAGTAAATAGGATAGATATATTTAGGAATTAATGTGTTAAAGGAAAGTTGAATATTACTTCATTGAAAGATGAGCTGAATGGAAAAGGGCATATTATGAGAAGAAGGAAAACATATAGATATGAGTGATCAGTAAAAAAGTAAGTAGGCATGGGTGGGAAGTAATTAAATAAGGAATAATTGACGTCACTACAATTAGTAACAGTAGTACCTACAACAGTGCAGTAGAATTATATTTTTTGTATTGAATTATACGAATATCGTTAATGTCCTACTGCATTTAAGTTACACTTTTATGCTAACTTGAGACTGCTAAAATAGCACCAATATTTTAAGTAACATTTCGCAAGAAAATCCATGATAATTATGGTGGCAAAATTTTAAAAACACTTTGTATTGCGGAGAGAGTTTGATGTCTAGTCAATTTTTGGTTGCTGTAACAGTTATCAAAGTAAAATTCTCTTCACTTGGAACCATAAAAATAACTTGAATTTAAATCGTGTTAACACTAGTACCCGGTAACAATCGAAACGCTACTAGTTGGCCCGTTCGTAAATCTTTATATAATTGTTATCAAATAAAATTTATCTTTATCAGACATATGAAGTCATTGATCAAACTTGCAAAAATTATGAAATATAACAACAATTTTTGCGCAATATTTTAATTGAAGAACGATAGAAGATACTAGAAAACATTTTTCATTATCAGCCCATACATTTCCGACTGCTCAGCACGGGCCTCCTCTATAATTGAGAGGTTTTGGCCCTCAGTCCAACACTCTGGCCTAGTGCGGGTGAACTAGATGCCGCCGTATTCCGTGAGACAATCGTGGAATCCTTCCATTCCACTGCTATAACGAACGGGAATCGTATTCAGGACCTGCTATTTCATAACCATAGCATCCACCTTTTACTTCTGACGTCACAATATTGTTGCTTCGATGTGCGGTCGGCAGGGGGAAGAGGGGAGGGTAAGTCTATTTCGGAGCGAGAATTTCTTATTACTGGAATGGTCTCAAACCGCAAATTGCTCTCATGTCATCGTTGAGCGCTTGTTTTGTAACATCCAAGTGTTTTAAGTGTCTGAACGATTTTAATCTTTATTACTTCAGTAATAAGGTCCTAATTGAGCTGACAATTTTTACAAGTCGGTTGTAAAATTAGCAATTAAATAAAAATGTTAAAAAAAAAAGAGTTTCGATTAAATTTGGTTAACGAATTTTGTGTTGTACTAATATTTGCCCGCGAATTGATACGCAGGTTTGGAAACTAATAAGATTTATGCGTAAAAAAAAAACAGGAATCTAAAATGATTTCAAGATCTTTTCAGTCGCATCTCTGAGCCAAAGATCCAAATCCGTTCATCCATTTTGCATGATTGGTAATAAAATCAAATTTTATGTGATTGGTATTCATCATCTAAAAACACTAAGCATCAATTTAGACACAACATAAATACCCCACTTTTCCCATTCACCTACATTCCTCAGGAAACAACAATCACCTGTCTATCCAACCCCCCTTCGACCTGTCTCGCCCCTTCAAAAATAGTCCGCGACCCGTTTCAAAGTGTCTAGACAAATGGATTGCCCTCCATTCCTGTTTAGGTCTATAGCTAGGAATAACTTACACCAATCGGTTTCAGATCGAACTGTCCGCGAGACGATAGGGTTGCCTTTGACGATATCAAG
This sequence comes from Hemaris fuciformis, assembly GCA_907164795.1. Classification (NCBI taxonomy): domain Eukaryota; kingdom Metazoa; phylum Arthropoda; class Insecta; order Lepidoptera; family Sphingidae; genus Hemaris; species Hemaris fuciformis. The sequence continues at coordinate 7,595,000 of OU015457.1, read as the reverse complement.
AAATATTCTAGATGTTTTTGATACTCTATCATCAGCCCTTAAATGTACCAATGGCTTCCTCTTAAACTAAAACGATTTAGGCTTCAGTCCACCACGCTAGTCTAGTGCGTGCTGGCAGACTACAAACCTTAAAAAAAACTTACTTACTAATAGATCCCAATCTAAAACCTAATTCGACAGACCTTTTTTTTATTCTACTTGTACGATCATCACAAGTTTTGTTACTTGGTTTGTAAGAGGTCCTAGGAAAAATACTCGAAAAAATCTACCTATTTCAGTATCCTGAAGAATCTACGTCCACTGTAATGGGCATTATTAAGTTATTTTTTTGATAATTTAACGAGAAGTATAAACTAGAAGTAATACTACTGTCTCACAGAATACAGACTGTGAAGTTATTGCGTTTTGTTAAGTAATTGAAATTGTCGGAGACCCAATTTGCTTTTAGTAGGATATTCACATCCGCAGGCATAGCGACACTATACTAAGAAACGATTGCGATCACATTCCTTGTGTTTCTCTACAAAACTTAGATTTTGTATTCATTGAAACATTTAATTGCGTTTAATCGCTGGATTAATCAGTTACACCCATATCGCAAATTCTATCTTATAAAGTACCATTTCAGCATTTATATTAATTAAACAATTATATTCTTATGTATACCCCTTAACATACTTTGCCTTCTTACATTCCATCCAAAGGTTGTCTGGAAGAGATCGCTCTCAGCGATAAGACCGCCTATTGTTCCACTTTTATTTTTTATTTGTAAAATCTATGTAAATTACTGTATAAATGTGGGTGTCAATAAAGAGTTATCTATCTATCTAACTATCAGTTTAGGTAACAAATAAAAAATCTACACTTGATAAAATCTAAATACCCCACTACTCTAATGAATAGGCAATACACTTAAATATCCGATGCAGCTACGAAAACTAAAAAAATATATTCATTAACAATGCCTCTACCAGTTGAATCGAGACAGCATAGTATGGATACGACAGCCCTACCCTCAACACGATATACCGACATAGCACGGCAAAGATTGATGAGTATGCACAAAGTGGCAAAGTGTGTAAAAATAGAGAGTTATTGTTGTAGCGAGTTCCCCCAACTCCTCGTCGATAGCGCTTCCAAGGCTTTATTGCAGTTCAGAAATATGGCCGCGTTAAGCCGTGACGTCAGACGTGACGTAACATTTATTATGATATATTGTTTGTTCAAGATGCATGGGTGAATGAAGAATATTGAAAGTTTAACGTATTGGCAAGCTGAAGCCGCAGTGAGCAGGGCAGATAACATGTAGTGCACTTTACATTATTACTAGACCGACTTTCATGAACTTTACAACAAGATACTCAAGACTATTGTAGACTACTTTTATCCCAACAAAATTCAGTCCCTAAGGCAGTAACAAAACTAACGGATAAAAATGTTCATTATTTTTAATCACTTGTAAATTTTTAATATCCACCTGCACCTGGCTTTAGAACACCCACATATCGAAGCAAAGCGTATATTCTTATTCGTGAACAGATATGATTATAGATAATATAAAAGTATACCCACCAAGTTTACAAACAGGATCGTCTCACTCGCCAACACAATCAGCCCTAATATCCTAAACGATGTTCTCATGAATAAATTATCTTTTAAAAATATATTTTCGCATGTGCCATGTATGGACAGTGCTGTCTACATTGTTGTTGACACTGTGTTGATTTTGAAGAAAGAATCTGTGGGAGGTACATAATATTTGGATACTTGTTTCATCTTCTTATAAAAGGATAATAAAAATGAATTCAAGTTTTACATATATCTAGGCCAGCGTGGCGGACTAAGGCCTAAGCCCTCTCAACTGTAGAGGAGGCCCGTGCCCAGCAGTGGGACGTATATGGGCTGATGATGATGATGATGATGATGATGATGATATATTCACCAGTCCACCTTGACCGGATCCAGAGATAAACTATTACTGTATATGAATTCACGTTTTATGTTCCAAGTAATAGATCGTGAGTCTATTATAATCGTTTTTCGGGCCCATTTCCAGACACGGGGCTGCTACTGAGAATGTTGTATTGAAAAAACTTAGTTACACTTAGTCCAACCCGGGATTCAAACGCGGGACCACCAAACACAAGGCGGATTATAACTAACTTGTACTATAGTACTTGTAAGACAAACGTAAACGTATCGACTAATATGGATACCTAATACCGTACAATTTTATATTTTCTATCTACCCTACATTATCGGTCTCGTAACATGGTATTTTTTACACGGGAGGGTTGTTAGCCCGCCGCACAAGCCCCAATGTGCTGGGGGACCACATCCTACTTTGGTCAGCGAGTCCATCGGACTTAGCCGGTAGTTAGGCAACGGTGTGCATACACGCAGATAAAATCGAAATTACCTCGGCAAGTTTCCGCTGGCAATGTTTACTCACCGCTGGCAGTCGGCTAACTTGTTTTAAACTTGGCATGCGGAGGAGGAATCTAATAAAACGGCCCGCGGGGCGCACGCTCGTGTACGTGCGTTTCACATCGAAACGTTTTTTAGTGAAATCCTCCGCGTTATTGTATGATAATAAAATTGTGTTAACATTCTATCTAGCTTATATACAGTGGCGGGACTTCCATAGAAGCCCAAAAACCGTTAAACGTTAATTGTGTAATGTCTAGTTTATATTTGCATACTATAGGGACTTTATTTAACAAATTACTTTAGTTAAATAAAGATTTCAAGTTTAAAAAAGATTATTTGGCATTTAAAAGGCAAACTGGGCTTTTGGGCTTCTATGGAAGTACCGCCACTGCTTATATATACGTGGCCCAGTGTGGGTTGGCGGACCAGCGTGGTAGACTAAGGTCTAAAACCTCTCAGTTGTAGATGAGGTCCGTGCCCAGCAGTGGGACGTATATGGGCTGATGATATATACGAGGATGATTCGTTATGCACCCACATGTGAGACTTTTAAGAAGGAAATGAGACAAATTAGTGTAAAGGGGCTCTAAATACCATCTCAAGGGTGTAAGTAGTAGCAATAGAAGCAAAAATATAAAATACGCAAAGGTACCGTAGTTCCGTTCGCACGGAAACTGGCGTTCTCAAGTCGTGTTGCAATATGCAAGATATCACATTAACATATCTCAAACTGCTCTAGTATTCTAGACTAACATTAAGGCAGTCTAATGCACTAGATTGGTGCCGTGAAATAATTGTTTGATTATTTCCTTTGTAGCGAACTAATGAACGTTTCGGATGTGTTAATAACCGGCTGTGGGTGCAATATTATACACCTAAAGTTATCTAATACAATGAACCCACACTTAGATTCAAGGCTTGTGTCGTGGAAATCGAAAGCCATGAGAGACTCTTCCACTTCGCAAATACCAAGATCGGTAACGAATATTTGCGGATAAAACGGTAACTTACTGCGCCGCAGAGGATGCCATTATAACCTTTATCTTTATACCGTAAACGAAGAAAATAGGAAGTAAAAGTTTTATATGCGCACATAATTATGTACTTTATCACCTCACGCCTGCATGAGCAGAGGTGTATATCTGCATTCACATTTCGCCAAGTATGTATCAGTCTCGATTAATAGGGTGTCGAGTCTATTGCCGTTTTTCGAGCACATATCCAGACTCCGTACTACTATTGAAAATTTCTTAAAGGGAAGCCCCAATAAAACTAAGGCAGACCCGGGAATCCAACTCGGGACCTCCAGATCACACAGCGTGACTGTTGGATGTATTTATTTATTTCACACATTTTACATTTACGGCCACTGCACACCTATAGTCCATTTACCGATTGACCCAAACAAAGTGCTCCATTACGGCGGGTATTGCTATAACTACATATCATTACAGACTACAGCCAGGATAAAACCGCACCCCTCTAGCGTATAGACACACGTACCGCGTATTATTAATATCGGACGCGATGGCCTGGACAGGATAATCCGCCAAAACAACACGAAAAGGCCTGCATTATTATAATGTATGTATGAAGAAAAGACCAACCCGCATTAGGCCAGCGTGGTGGACTAAGGTCTAACCCCTCTCAGTTGTAGAGGAGGCCCGTGCCCAGCAGTGGGACGTATATGGGCTGATGATGATGATACTAGCATCAGCTAGTACAATAATTAACTTCACGCTTGAATCGCCTAAGTGAGGAGCAGAGATGTATTTTTAACTCCCAGCGGTATTAAAAATCTCGTTTTAGGAACTAATCTGATGCTATTTTACGAGCACAATTCCGAAATCGACGTGCATGCATGAAGAGGATAATGTCAGTGGAGGAAGCGAAAGAGGTGTGTTTGGACCGTGGCATTTGGCGCTCTATAGTCTCTGCCTACCCTAACGGGAGACAGGCGTGAGTTTATGTATGTATGTATGAATTCCGAAATCAGAAATACTGTCATCTCTTCCGCTATTCATTACTGTCTAATTTAAGTAGGTACAAATATATTTATATACAAAATGTATTCAAACGTGATCGGAAACTAAGGCAGATAATAGCTGCGGTGCTTACAAACATCGCGTCGTGACATTAAAAAAAACCCTACAAAAAAAAACGTTTTCCTTACAACCACATCCATTTAATATCTATGATTGTTAGGAAAATGTCTATTTTATTATTATTTGTCGGGATATTTTTAACGCCCATGGGTTTGTATTCACCGTAGCTATTACCTGCCTTAGTGTCCGATCACGGTCTGAATACACTCCGTACACATACAAATAACGCCAACAGTATAATATTAACACCGACTCACCTTCACGCTAGAAAGGTAACGTCCCATTCACCTCCAAATACTAACAAATAGCCAAAAATAAATATTTCACCACTTTTTATAACAGCGTGCGCTTAGTTTCGCGCGGTTTATTGTTACAACCCGACCGATTGCCGACGGCCATTAATACATAGACGCCGGGAACAGTTTAGTCTACGCGCTAATTCGGCCCGGCTATTGCCAGAATACACAAAACATTGCATAGGAGGAGAGTGCGAGAGTGTCTGTGTGTGTGTGTGTTTTTTTCAAACACAACCAGATTTATTACGATCGGGTCGTACACCTGAATCGTGCGAAGGTAGACGGTAGGGTTGGTGGTACTGGAGTATCAGTTTTCAATATTCATCAACATCAACCCATATACGTCCCACTGCTGGGCACGGGCCTCCTCTACCATTGAGAGAGTTTAGGCCTTAGTCCACCACGCCGGTATAGTACGTGTGCCTAAACCTCGAGGCCATCACTACTTTCGCCAATAATTCAATATTGACAATATTTAAAAGACAATTCGATTATTGTTGTTTATATCCTATTAGCATTGTTACATAAACGTGAACTTCACTGAAGACACTTTTTCAACACTTTCTTACATCATAGTATAAGAAGTAGCACTAAATATCATGGTGCCCACAGTGATGTCCAAATAATGAACTTTCCATCAGGTGAGATGGAAGACAAACGCCTATTCAATTTAAGCTATAAAAAAAAAGTATGAGCAAGAACAGACATGCATGCCACAAGCCATTTGAGTTCCATCTGGACATCAAATCTTCCATATGTTTTTCATGTGAGACCGTCATCTCTCAATTTAATCTTCATCATTCTTTATACCGAGGGGGCGAGGGAACAGTCTCTACACGACACTAAATGTATACAGTACTGGATGAAATTTTCTAAATAGATCTTAAAAACAATTTATCCAACGCGAGAATTCCACCATCGAATCTTTCTTTGTATAACAGATCCAAATGAACAGACCCTAATCAACACTCAATGTACACAGACCTAGAAGAAATTTTCGAAAAATATCTTAGAAAATCTCACAAACGCCAACCCTACATGTAAAATTCCTGGCCGGCTAGTACGCGCATGCGCAGAGATTTATACGATCCCATACCCCAGCTTCGTACGCATGGAAAATTCTCAATGGATGACGTCAATCATTATAGTCGGAGGGTCGGACCGATTGACCGCGAACTGGTGTCTACAGGTGAATTAATTATTCTACTAATACGGACTGGATATTTCATTAGTATCGATATATCTATGGAATGCGTGTTATCATCATAATCATCAGCCCATATACGGCCTCCTCTACAACTGATAGGGTTTAGGCCTTAATACACCACGCTGGCCTAATGCGGGTGGACCACACACCTAAGAAATTCCTAACTAAGGCAGCTGCAGATTACCTCGCGATGTTTTCCTTCACTGTTAAAATATGTGATAATTTTTTGTGAATACACACGTAACTTCGAAAAGCTTGGGGTTTGAGTCCACGACCATCGAGATTTTCGACCGCATGCCTTAACCTCGAGGCCATCACGATTTTTATGTGTGTTATAATTAATTAAAAATAGACACAAAACTTTTGAAGTTTATTTCTGCCAGCCGTGACCCTAGAGATTTTGTCCCGACGGCGCGAGACGATTCTATAACGCATTACTTACTACCTACCATATGCCATTTTCTGTACCATTCATCATCAGCCCATATACATACATATGTACGTAAATCCCATTGGAATGTCCTTCCTAAGGTTGCCTTGAAAAGATCGCCACGTGCTATAAGTCCGCCCTTTGTACTCTTTTCTAGTATTGTATATTTCTTTTTCTTTAATACTGTTTGTAAGTGTACAACAAAGTGTTATAAATAAATACGTCTCACTCCTGGGCACGGGCCTTCTCTACATCTGAGAGGGTTTAAGCTTTAGTCCACCACGCTGGCCTAGTGCCTAGCATACTCGCATAAAAATATGAATATTTCTAATAGTTCCACTGGTATACGGGTTGGGTCGTATGTCGATCAACGCTCGTGTTTATTTTAATTATTCTGAGAGCATTTTCTAAACGCGTCAGGAAGTAGGCGGTTTGCAGATTCAAAATTTATACGTTACAATCTGTTTATTGTTTTATACGCGTTTACGTTTTCGCCGATGGTTTAAAGATGAATTGGCGATCTGTGAACCTAGCTGTTATTATGACTTCCTTTAGAAGACTTGTTTAAGCGCACCATATATTTTCAGCGATTTATATATCTTCAATAAACTTTCTTCAGATCAAACGTTTATTCTTCAACGAAGACGAAACATTGACATTCTCACGTCTGTAGTCCGGAAGGTTTAGGCAAAGGAACATATCTGCACTCACATTTTGCTATAAGCTTGTTAAAAAGCCCTAGTAATTAATGGCGAACCTATTGCAATCTATCGAGCACACTTTCCGAATCTTGCTATTGAGAATTAACCCGGGTTCTCGTAATCGCATACGAAGCAGTTAATAATTGACAAAAATATACGAAAATCACAATCCGCCAACCCGCGCTAGGCCAGTGTGGTGGACTAAGGCCACAGTGGGACGTATATGGGCTAATAATGATGATGATACTAAAACAAACGTAAATCACACACGCTTTATATTATATCCACATTTTTATCATGTCATTTAAAATCTTGTAACTTTAAAGATAAATGTAAAACAAAAATAAATTTGCTACTTCCAATTCACTAGAATAAACGATCTTAGTTTAGAAAGGCGCAATAACTCTTTACACTCAATATACATGTATTAAAATCTACAGAACAATTGCAATCGTTGTTACAAAGTAACTAGCAATCAAGCTCAAACGAGCAATAACAGAGCCGTATACGTCACCAGTTGAATTTAATGTTACGACGCGTCCAGTCGTATTAGTACCCGCTAATTGTCAGCCAGAGTTATGCATTTAACTAAGATATTATAAGGGATATACAACGGTCATTAGCTTCTAGACTACAGTAAGACCTCTATAAGTCGAACATCAAGGGAGACTATAAAAAATAAAGTTATAGAGTATTCGACTTATGACAGATTTCGACTTAGGCGGATTTAGATTCGATATAAAGAGGTTGAGATTCATTCTTATACATTTTAAGTTAGAGGTTGAAGTTGCTATGTTCGAGATACAGAGGTCCAATTTAATTTTTAGAGTTATGGAGGTAAAATATGTACCAAAATGGCTTGAAAGGACTTACTAATTATTTCGACTAATAGAGGGTTGAGATTTCGATTAATGGAGGTTTTTTTATTTATTTTTTATTGCCTTAGTAGGCAGACGAGCAAGCGGTCCGCCTGATGGTAAGCGGTTACCGCCGCCCATAGACTAAAGTAATGCCAGGGGCACAACCCAGCCGCTGCCTACCGTGTGGTGAACACTCTTTTTAAGCCTCGTTTAAAGAAGGACAAGTCATAGCGCTTGGGGAACACCGATTCATTGAACACCGAAAATAATGTTTTCTGGCAAGACAAAGTAGGAAGTTTGGTAGTTGACACAAATATGCAGGATCGTAGATAGTAAGACTGCTAAGTAGTATGACTGGTATCGTTACAATATTAGACAATTATTTAATTAAAAAAATAATTCATTTCCGAGTGATAATTACTATTAGTAATACATTTCTCCAATTGTGTTTTAAGTTCGATGTAATGGACGCAAGGCTATTGCCTTTTGGTCTCTAAACGAAACAATTTGCCCGTAACGAGAATCGAACAGCACGGGGCAGTTATTGTATGATCTTGTCAAACACATTTCAATCATTTTCATTCCTTTTCCAGCGTGAAAATTTATCGCGTCCGGCATTAATGTGTGGGATTAATGAGCGCCGTTTCGTATCGGAGTTTTTATGTTAATTTATACACTTTTAATGGACATCTGGAGTTGTTTGTTTACGTTTTGAACGGGTTCTTTATTGTTATTGCTTCAACCAGTGATTCTCAAAGCAGACGATAACGCTCCTTGAATTATGGGATATAAGTTTCAGGACCTGTGGATTATGCGCAGATATTTTAAGAATAATTCCACGAAGATGAAGCATCAGGCCTCAGAGCAAAAGAAAGATATAATTTGTTTGTCATACGCTCGCAAGGAATTTGCTAATAAAAAGCATCATTAATAAAAATAACATTTCTTTCATATAGCGACGACTGTGGGTTCAATCTTTTTATATGGAAAAAGGAGGCAAACGAGCAAGTGAGCCACCTGATGTTAAGTGGTCAACACCGCCCATAAACACCCATAATCAATAGGAATCATCGGAATCATCGGTGTGTTGCCGGCCTTTACCGTGACTAATATTACTTTCGAGTGTGGCTGTACTCAAGATCAAAAATCATCTCTACCCACAGCACATGTTGCATCTCAGTGTGAGTGCAAGGATACTTAACATACACGCGGCAGTCTCGAATATTTTGACTACATAGACGATATAATAGCAATTTCTCCATGGAAAAACCGCGGACCGAAATCCCTAACAGCCGTCCCATCCGTAATTTAATACTCGGCTAAATGGAGACGTCACACACGCAGCACGCGTTAAGCGGCGCAATTAGGAAGTCGCCACAAAAGCTGTGGCATTTCGTTGTGAATGGACTTCCGAAATCGGCCGGTTCGCCGGCCCACACTCGGTTGTAATGTACTGTGGGACAGCTGAACGGACGCGGCGGTACGGCCACGAGAAGGGATAATATTAGCAGTTAAATAATAGAGGAGGTATAAAGGCGAGTCTATTGTCGACCTCCAGCCCCATCTAAATGCGGAACCTAATTTCCTAGCTCCATTGATTTCATTTAAAAACGTGTTTCCTTTTATTACATTCAAACACTAGTAAAATATGATGAACTTTATACATTAATTTTACTTAATTTACTACGCCTCATCATCAAAATCATCAACCTCCCTGAATAATCATCATCATCATCAGCCCATATCCGTCCCACTGCTGGGCACGGGCTTCCTCTACCATTGAGAGGGTTTAGCCCTTAGTCCACCACGCTGGTCTAGTGCGGGTTGGCGGACTTAACTGAATAATATGTAGTAAAATTAAGCTTAGAGTTGTTCCGATGGTTGGATAAGTTAAACTATTTCTTTATACGATATTCAAGATATTCATATAAGATTATGTAATATCGCATAACTAATATACATAAATTGTCTAAACTTGAATCGCCTCTTATATTATTTAAATGTCTTGGATTATCAATATATAGCTGAATGATTCACTACACACTCCAAGGTTTTCTATTTCTATAGTTGCACTTATACATAAATGCGAAAGTTTATTTGTTGCCTTTAAATGCGTGACTGAATTTATTTCGATGAATTTCTCAGATATAGATTTCTGAAATGGATCGTGTGTAGCTTTAGTGTCCAACTGCCATAATTATAATGACTGGTGAGAACGGGTTGTAGACTGTTGGAAAGTTTTTGAGTCGTGGAGGCATAACACTGAAAATCCATATACGAGATTTTTTTTCTTTTTTTGCAGTCTAAGCAAACCAGAACTTTGTCATTTTCATTCAATTCATTGATCTAATATACGAAGGAGCTATCACTACGTGGCCACGATTCTACGATGATAAATGAAAATTAGGAATATTCCAGTTCAAGCCAATCCGGCTAACTGTGAATCGTTCCCAAACTATTCTATGTAGTGTACGCGGGGTAATTATGCATCTCCAACGAGCATCAATAAAATTGATGTACGCCATCCGGTGAGTTAGTGAGACGTGCCAATAAATGCGTAACAAACACACATTTGTCTGCGATCGGAGCCAGAATATGTGCGGCGATTAGTCTGCGACGCCGCATCGATTTGACAATAAAATTTTTATGTTTTTCCCATCGGTAATATCAATAAGTCGTGATGTCCTCGAGGTTAAGACACGCGGTCGAAAATCACCACGGTCGCGGGTTCAAACACCAGGTATAGACTTTTCGAAGTTATGTGTCATAATGAATTATCACGTACTTTAACGGTGAAGGAAAACATCGTGATGAAAACTGCACACCTGAACGTTCTTAGGAATTTCTTAGGTGTGTAGTCCACTAACCCGCACTAGGCCATCGTGGTGGACTAAACCCTAAACCCTCTCAGTTGTAGAGGAGGCCCGTGCCCAGCAGTGGGACGTATATGGGCTGATGATGATGATGATGAAAATCAATAAATGCTCCACAAACATATGTAAATACGTACATACGAGCCGATAAACAATTATGAACCAAGTAAACTAAGGCGAGCCTATGATCATTTTACCGACACATACTCCGTGTCAACTTCCTAAAGGCAAAGCCCAACATCACTTTGTCCGACTCGTGAATTGAATTTGGGACAGCGAACAACTCTTAAGCTTACTTCATCAGGGATGCATGAATGCGTGGATATAGGATCTTAAACGAATAATTTTTTTAAATGTATAAAATTCATTATCGCCGTTTGGTTGGCCCGCCTCGCGCGAACGGGAGACGGACAAGCGTCAAGTGAGGACACATTAAAGAGACGTACGAGCGCAAATGTTCCGCTAAAACCGGCCCGACCTTATAACTGCCGCATAAATAACCATCGATTGCATTTTTCTCGAGTCTATCGTATTTCACTGAGTGCTACACGCGCTACATGGAGTCTCATGATAATCATCATCATCATCAGCCCATATACGTCCCACTGCTGGGCACGGGCCTCCTCTACCATGGAGAGGGTTTAGGCCTTAGTCCACCATGCTGGCCTAATGCGAGTTGGCGGACTACACACCTAAGAAATTCCTAAGAACTTTTAGGTGTGCAGGTTTCATCACAATGTTTTCCTTCACCGTTAAAGTAAGTGATAATTCATAATGAATACACATAACTTCGAAAAGTCAGAGGTGTGTGCCTGGGGTTTGAACCCGCGACCGCCGAGATTCTCGACAGCGCGCCTAAACCTCAAGGCCATCATTACTTCATGGAGTCTCACCAAGAGGTTTTCGTGTGATTACTATATTTGTGTAGTAATGTTAGCAATATAAATAGAGAATTTTTTATTCTATTGCCTTTTAGAAGCATGGGAAAGTGAAAACATAGATCCTATTGAAATAAATGGACATATAAATAAATGCACCTAATAAGAGCCCATAAATGACTTACGGTCCGCAAGATTTGTTCGATTATCCACTGCCGGTAAACCATGTGATGGCACACTTCGAAAAACTCCAAAAAATCAACTTACCTGTAACAAACAGAAAAAAAGACATTAGTTTTTGACAAATAAAAACGCAAGCAACTTATCAATATAACATTTTAAATCACCTCACATAATTATCTCGTTCGGGGAGATACAATAAATATACTAAAAATCTACAACAGTATTATTTTTATTAATAAGCAAACATTTTATTCCAAAAAATGTTCATTGGTTGTCTCTATTGATGGACCCAGATGAAATTAACTATTGTTGTAGAAAAAAGTGCCTTTTAAGATATACTAAATCAATACAGTAATTAAAATGGCTATACGAAACCCGACATTTATTTTAATCTTTTAAAACATTAAATGACATTGAAGTATTGTTTATTCTCTTTTTTAGGACACTTGTTAGCATAATCAGGTTTTAGCTTTTTTCATTTATTTTTAGTTAAACATTATATTTTTGTGCAATTTTTTTCTTTATTCATATATCCATTCCGCATTGAATAGGATATTACTTACGTATATCTACGTTTCGCTGTAATTAAGTCTGACTTAACAGAAGGCGAGACTATTCCCATTTCACTCTATGCTGCTTCCTTGAATTTCCTAATGAAAATACTCAATAACATTGCCAGACTCGGGTACTCTAACTCACACGCTACACACTTATAGGTACTGGAGTAATGTAGTCAAAAATAAAAAATAATAATAAATAAGAAACTATACAATAAGTAAACCGTCTCATGAAACACCGTTGTTAATCTTACACAAAGCGAAGATTCTTAGCCCCCAAGGACGCGGCGGAGACAATGGAGGCAAATTAAATTCTATTCGTAATTTGTGCCAAGTTATTTGTAATTACATTTGTAGCGAGGAAAATAAAATACAGCCCTTTGTTTGTGAATCGAGCGTTGAACAACTTGATTTAATGAATAACGGGGAATTGTTTAAATGTGAATTTATGAAGATGGTATCTTCTTTTAAGTGGTTGATGTCTGAGACTTGGAACGGAATACTACGGTTACTAACGCTCATTTCGTTCAATGAGAGAGATTGCCGGACACAATTTTCTGGTGGAACAATATTCTTTCCGCGACCACCGTAATTTAACAGTAAAACTTGCCATGATTTCTAAAAGTCTATCGCGTTCTTAGATCAGGCCATTTTTTTCCACATAAATATACTCAAGCATGTATTCCCCGAAGGGGTAGGCAGTGGTGCATTTCTACAATCACATTTCGTCCAGCAGTTATCAGAACTACGTAATAGGGGACGTATCTATTGCCTTTTTTCGAGCACATTTCTGGACTCCGTGCTGTTATTGAGAATTTACTAATGGAAAGACCCAAATAGCATTTTGGTCGACCTGGAACCTCTAGATCGCATAGAACATATCTGAGTTTTTAATTTAACATTTTCATATTGACACGAACATATAACCTATCGTTAGATCTGCCAGACCTAGTTTAGCACCAAATTTAAAGAACGACAGAGGTATAATACACTACCGACAAAAAGTTTGGAAGCACCTATAATTTTTGTAAAAACAAATAGCAAATTGATAATAACAAATTTTATCGATGTTGTAATAAAATATAATATTATTTTAGTAATAAGAATATGGTTTTGTTTCATAGTTTAATTGTTGTTTTAATTAAGTACCTAATCATTCTTAATTAAATAATACTATATCTTATATTATTTCTAAAGTAATTGAGAGTATTAAAAGTACTTCCAAACTTTTTGTCGGTAGTGTAACTGAAGGCCTAGTGGTTATTTCAATCAATATAAAAAAAAACCGAACCAACCTCATTACGTCCACCTTTTTCTCACTACCGAATGAACCATGCGTCACAATACATTAAAGCCCCAATTTTTGTATAAACAAGCATTTATATTCGTATGACAACACGTACCTACGTAATGGCACAAAGTGTACTCGACGGAGCAACACAAACAACACTACCAATGGACATTATATTAATGTTATTTCTTTTATAAATAGTACGATGTGAAAGCCCTGCTTCCATATAAATAGCTGTTTTTGCCCGTACACTAAATGAAAATGGTAATCTGAATTTTACATTAAATTACTGTTATTAAATTGCCTTGTTAATTGCGCGGCGTAAATTGTGTCATCAAAAGGTTCATTTTCCGGATAGGGTTGTATTTAGTAAGAAACTCTCAGGAGCAGTGAACGGCAAAACACTCGCCTCCTCTTATTTATTACCTAATACAATAAACACTTAAATGTACACCCGTCATTAAAGTATTTTAGAAATATAAAAAAATCTTTATTATTGGTTATTTTATAAAAATATACAGACAATATGTAGGTGATATAAATAATTACATAACCAACAATAATCCGTTCATCCATCAACACGGTTCAGTTCCGCTTGCACAGTTTTTTCAACTATAATTTTCAATGAAGGGACCAAGAGACAAACGGACGCGAGGTAGGCCTGTGACGGTGCTTCCATAGAAGCCCAAAAGCCCAGCTTGCCTTACAAAGTTCCGAACAATAATCTTTCGGCTTTAAATCTTTATTTAACAAAAGCAATTTGATATAAAAATGAGAATATCATAATATATTACATAAGGCATATAACAATTATGTTGTAATATTATTTGGGTCACTATGAAAGTACCGACACTGAGGTAGGCGTACCTACAGTAGGTAAGCGTATAATAAGTAAATAATTTAAATAAGTATATTATCTACAAATTACGTATGCACGTAATTACACCAAACTCAATCCTGTAGTTTTACGTAAAATAGATGCCTACAAAGACTTATAAATTTATGTAACTGTATGTATAGATACAAAAGTAACAAGAACAGACTTAACCTCAATAATTGCTGTATTGCGGAAAACTAGATCGATCACGCCACGGTTCTATCGCTCATGGTTTTACGAACAGAATGATTATTTTATAGAAGTATACAGTTTTATTGCATCGACTCCGATTGACTGCCTCAGTCTCACTGCATGTGTATGTGCCGTGCGATCTAGACGTTCCGGGTTTGATTGCCGAGACGGGCAATGTTATTGAGATTTTTCATTACGAAATTCTCAGTAGCAGCACGGAGTCTGGAAATGTGTCCGGAAAACGGCAATAGGCTCACACCTTATTACGTGGAACTGACACATACCTGGCGTAATGTGAGTGCAGTAATGCACTTCAGCCTACCCCTTCGGGAACATAGGCGTGAGGTTATGTATGTATGTATGTATCAGTAGCGATACTTCCAAAACTAGCCATAAAGCCCAGCTTGCCTTACAAAAATCTGAATAATAATGATTATTAATTATAATCTTTTTGTATTAAATATTTATTGAACAAAAGTAATTTGACATATAAATGAGAATATCCTGACCCCACAATAAACAATTATATACTAGACATTACACAATTAACGTGTAACGCTTTAGGGCTTCTATGGAAGTAGGTACCGCCATTGGTATGTACTTCAAGTCACTAAGTATTCAGGGCCTTGAATTATTACATACCTACGTTTTGACAGATGTATATGGTCCCACGTAATCGGGGCAAGCCTATTACTGTTTGTCAGGGACATTTCCACACTTAGGGCTACTATTAAGAATTAACTAACAACACTACCTGACCCAGGACGAGGACTTCTCGATCGCACGCCGCACACTTATAAAAAAAAACGCAATCCAAATTAATATGTGTTATGCAAAAGTTAGTTTTTGATTAGACACAATTTTTGCTTTCTCACACGAATATTTGCCTCAGTCCAGATATCGAACAGGCGATCTCTCCTTTTACCAACCAAATTCTTCACCGAGATTGTGTATTTAGATTAGTTCCCTACGTTTTTCCTTTTTTATACACCATACACATACTTTATTGTACACCACACAACTAGGTATATAAAGAATAAATGAGATTAACAACATTGAAATAAATAACTCTACGTGCATAGCTACAACAGGCGGTCTTATCGCTGACTGCGACATATCTATTTAAATTATAGCAAATCTGTATTACCTACTCAAGACGTGTGACTATAAGAAATACCCTAAAACACATCAAACAAACAGACATACGACCAATAAAGTAATCCCGCAAGGATCCTAAGGTCCCGTAAATATCCCAAAAATACATCCTCATCGCGGCTAAACAACTACCATGATTTACCGCGAAGGAAAATACGACATGATAATAATAAAAAAGAAACGTTTTTCGCGCATTTTTTACAATATCAGTGTAGCGTTGCAAAAACTGTCTCACTTATGTACGAACTAGAGATGATATCATCGAATGATACATAATCGATTTATTAATCGATGCTTAAGTATGCTCTTAACTGTAGAGCATACCGGTGCTCAGAAATCGATTTTAATCTTAAATACATTTTTGCTAAAAAAAATATTTTGAATTTAACAAAACATTTTAAATCTTTAAGACCTATAGATCCTGTTATCTCCGGTAATATCTAAAATCAAATCCATATTTTTTTTTATTATTTAATATAAAGGCTTTGTCGCTATGCGACTACATCGCCTAATACAGGAAAGCACATAACAAATTAATGACTATTACTTATAACTAACTTATAAATTTCCTTAGCACTATCTGATAATGGGTCGGCGAGCATACCATTGCATGTTCCAATGTCGTAGGATTTATTTCTAAATATATTTATTCTTATATGTTCGTTTCGGACGCATTCCATCAACAAATGATAAACATCGTCAACTACCCCACAGTCAAAACAGTTAGGAGATGGTGTTTTTTTCATTAGGAATGAAAATTTATTCGATGGAATGTGTCCGGAACGCAGTCTTAAAGCTATAGTAACATTTTTCTTGTTCAAATTACATTCAACCCACGGAATTCTGGGTATCTCTGGCTGGATAGTTCGATACCAAATACCTTTTTCTCTTGATCTTATATCAAAATATTCTTGCCAAAACTTGAAGCAACTTTTTTTGACCCAACCAAAGTAGTCGGAGTAACAGGGCATCACGTTAAATAAAACTCCTTCGACACATGCTTGCTTTGCCATAATGTCCACTTTGTCGTTTGCTTCAAATTGGATATGAGATGGAATCCATTGGATACATACTGTCTTGTACGATTGAAGCTTTAAAATTGATTCATATATTTCGTAGGCTATCGGAATACCTCGCATGTGCGAGGTGAGCCGAGCCAAGTGCTGCAACGAACTTTTAGAGTCGGTCAGAATGACAAACTTGTCGCCACGTAGTGATTGGATATATGATAAGGCTTCTGCTATCGCAATCATTTCAATGTGCATAATTGAAATATTAGAATCAATTTTAAGCTTCATATGGCATTGCTGTAAGGGGTCAAACCAAGCAGCACCCCCTGACTGCGTATCCTTAGAACCGTCTGTAAAAATTTTATGGTAATCTGAATATTGTTCTTGAATATACGTAGTACACAACAATTTTAGCTCTAATGTATTGTAACGACGTTTGGCTTGCGAAATAGCAGGTATTTTATCTAAAAATATGTGAGACAAGTCGATATTACTTAACCATGTTTTTAACGAAAACATCTCGAGTTGAACGCTGGAGTGAATGGGTACAGAATTAAGTTGGGAAAAAATTTCAACTAACAGGGGAAGTTTTTTATTTAGCCAGTAATTTGAGGTTATAAATTGCGACAGATCTTCTATTGTTTTGATGACTTTATTATTACGAAATGATTTTAACTTTAAAATAAATTTGCTTCCTAAATATCTCCTACGAACACTAAGTGGTGGAAGACAAAGTTCGCTTTCCATTACGTGTATTGGAGTACTTCTAATGAATCCACCAATAACACGTAATGCTTGGTTTTGTACCCTATCTAATTTTAGTAGTTTAGATTTACAACTATTATCAATTAAAAAGCTACCATAATCAAGTCTACTTCGGATAAGGGCAATATATAAACGTCTTAAATGTTTTTGATGCAGACCCCAACCCGGC
Organism: Hemaris fuciformis; assembly: GCA_907164795.1. Taxonomy (NCBI): domain Eukaryota; kingdom Metazoa; phylum Arthropoda; class Insecta; order Lepidoptera; family Sphingidae; genus Hemaris; species Hemaris fuciformis. Next base: position 7,577,021 of record OU015457.1, on the reverse strand, counting down.
CCTGACAAAACTTTAAGTAAATTAATTAACTTCATTACGTTTTGGGTAGTTTCAGTAATATGTTTGCCCCATCTTAATGAACTATCCAGCCACAGACCAAGATATTTCACGTGATTAACTACTTTTATTAAATGATTATCGAAATTAAAATTAATAATTCTTCTAAAACCTCCTCTCTTAAAAACACACATATTTGTTTTGGATGGGGAAATATTCAAACCAATGTTATTAAGCATAATGTTAATACATGATAAAGCTGACTGCAATTTAAGAAATATAATATCTAAATTTGAATGTGTACTATACAACACAAAATCGTCAGCATACTGAGAAATACTGATCTGGGTTACATTTTTACATATATTTAATGTGAGTATGTTAAATAAAAGTGGAGACAATGGGTCTCCTTGAGCTAATCCACGACCAGTAACTCTGACAATCTCACAGTTATACATAGACATACGCAAGTGTCGCTCCGTTAAAAATGACCACAAATAAATACATAATTTTGAACCAACTCCAAATTGATCTAGAATTTTCAAGAGGCTAGAAATGTCTACATAGTTGTATGCACTTTCAATGTCTAGAAAACATGCCACAGTCGTTAGATTTTTAGAAAACCCTATTTGAATGTCAGATACTAATCGCGTAAGGTTATCAAGGCATGAACGTGACTTACGAAAACCTACCACCTCATCGGGGAACAGACATTGTTTTTCAAAAAACCATTCTATACGTTTGGACAAGATAGTGTGGAAGATTTTGCACACACACGATATTAACGAAATGGGTCGTGGCTTTGATGCCAATTTAGGAATAGGAATTATTTTTATTTGACGCCACTGAGTGGGGACGAAACCAAGTAAAAGACATTTATTATATATTTGGACTAGAACCATTTTAGCGGAGCGTGGAAGGTGTTTAACCATTAAGTAGGATATTTGATCAAAACCAGGTGCAGAATCAGTACTTTTTATAGAGTTATTAAGTTCAGGTAGTGATATTTCGGACTCTAATTGTATATTATTAGATATAAAACTAGGCTGCTCAAGGCCGACAAAATCCGGGGTAAGATCTCTCAGCATCTCTTTAGCTTTTTCACTATCAATACACTGGCTAGTTATCGGTCTACCTTTCAACCACTTCATTTTCCGCCACATTTCAGGAGCTGTGGTTGCTTCATCTATCGTTGAACAAAACGATTGGAATGAACGACATTTAGCTTGACGAATGAGTTTCTGAGCAATCCTTATTTTTTCTTTCAGGTAATCTAGATTTCTAGAGTTAGGGCATCGCCTTAGATTTACAAGTGCTAATCGTCGCTCTGCTATCGCTTTCGAGATTTCTTTGGACCAGTATGGTTTCGGCTGGAACTTACTGGATGCATGCTGAGGGATTTTTGTATAGGGAATATATTTATCCGCGGCTTCTTGCATAAGGTTATATAAAAAATCGTACATAACTTGAGCGTCATATGGAATAGTGCATTTTTGTATATTATTATCTATGTAATTAGAATAAGAGAGCCAGTTTGCTTTTTTAAATATTCTCTTTTTATGAAATTCGCGACTAAGTTTTAACACACAAAAAATATTTATAATAAGGTGATCGCTGCCGAGCGATTCGTTAGAAGTATTCCAAGTAAATAATAAAGATAGGTCCGATGAAATAAACGAAATATCAGGGCTAGATTGTTGTAGAAATCCGTTAACCATCCTAATTCTAGTGCAACTGCCATCATTTAAATGAATAAAATTGTAATCCAACATAGAATCTAGCAACTCAGAACCTCGCCGATCTGTTTTATAAGACCAATTAGAGTGGTGTGCGTTAAAATCTCCCAAAATTAGAGTTTTCCTGTTAGCTATAGAAAAGATCTCATCCCAATCGTTTTGACAAGTGTGTATAGACGAGGGACAGTAAATCGAGATGATATTCTCAATTTGCCCACAATTCATAATTTTAACATGTAATAGTTCAATGCCCGGATTGCTGCTTTGCGTTGTACAAAGAAAAGATTTTACAGAATAATGCGTTAAAATAGCGACTCCACCGTACCCATCATCTCTGTCCATTCTGAAGGTGTTATAGCCACTTATTTTGAATTGTGTAGCACGGTTCAACCATGTTTCACTCAGTATCGCTATGTGAATTTTTTCTTTACACAAAATTAACTCAAATGCACTTATTTTAGGTTTTATACTTTGACAGTTCCATTGCATAATATTCAAATTCATATTATTATTATTAGCCATTTCTTAAAAAATTCTCAAATAGTGTATCAATAGATAAATTACTCATTATTTTTTGAATAAGCCATTCCGCAAATATGGTAACTGATTGTTGAATCTTAACCTCTATGGATTCTTTACTTTGAATAATATTTTTAATTTTTTTAAACAGTTGCCAAAAGCTTAAATTATCAGAATATCCGTGTGATTGTGATTTCTTGTTATTATCTATAATGTTAGCAGTATGGTGGTTCTCGGAATCTGATGTTTCATTATCTAGATGCCATATGGGAGCACTCACAGGGGTTAGCGGCCGACGGGATTTTTTCTGCATACAGCGTTTAGGCACAGGCTTCGGGTGTATGGGTGGAATGTATGTTGATTCTGGAACTTCTGATGTAGACTCCAAAACTTTATTGGTTTGAAATTCGTTTGCAGCCTGCACTGAGTCAACATTAGATGATCTAGTAATAGAGATTTGTTCCATTGCGGTTTTTGATACACGGTCCGGCTGTGATTTGCTCTCAGGAGACGGTGGAACGTAAATTGAGAGTGCTTTTCGGTAAGTACAATTAAAATGTGCCATTAATTCACGAATTTTCTTTTCTTTTATGAAAACTGGGCATATTTTTTCAAATGCCATATGACCTCCTTTACAATTTGCACAAGTAAATGACGTGATTGTACAATTTTCGTGATTATGCGTGCATTTAGGGCAGACGATTTTTTTAAAAGGGCAAAATTTTGTTGGGTGACCATACCTCCAACACTTTGCGCACTGGGTCACAGGGAAAATAAAAGGTTCAACAGGCACTCTCAATCCAAAAATGTATACATGGCTTGGGAGAGAAGATCCTTTAAAGCCTAGCCGTATCGTTTCACTTGGTGTCCATCCTTTCCCGTCTGTGTTCTCCGGGCATCGTTTGTTTAATCGTTTGAAATTTATAATGTCTACCCTGCTCGAAACGTTAGTCATAAACTCATCATCCGATATGTCCAGTTCCACAGATTTTATAAGCCCGTACGAAACTCCTACTTCCGATGTTTTCTGGCAATTCCAGTTCATATCCTTGAAAGCCTTACATTTTAAGAATTCTTCCGCTTCGGTCTCTTTATTAAATGTTATGAGTATTTTATGCTCATGCACATATTTCACTCTATGGATATTGTCACCAGCAATACTATGTGTTTTAAATAAGCGTGCCAATGCAAATTGTTTTGGTAGGGGGTCTTTACAAGTCACACATACCTGGATCTTCGCTTCATTATTCCGTCTTACTTCTGCATCTGTATCATGTTGGTCCTCTCGGCAACAAGCCACTTTGTTGCGTCTCCTACTCATTACACTCCACCCCTCTTCAGATGAGTTTTCATCTCTGATCCTCTTCCGTCCTCCCAACTCAGTACTTTCTTGTTGTGTGTTGTCCTCAAATTCCATATTCGTGTTTTCCTCTAACTCGTAACCGCTCAAATATGTATTGATGAATTCATTATTATGATTCTCATTATTCATGTACGCAGTCTAATTGCAGCAGGTACCGGCCCGCTCGACCGGTTTACCCGCGCGCAGATAAGATAAGATCGAACACAATGCGCTACGACACAAACAATAATTATACGTCCACTCACAACGATAGGCCGCGAGGGAATGTGCAAATCCATATTAATATTTATTTTGCTTGATTCTTAATCATACCTATGAGACATTTTATTTATGTCTAGTTGGACCAAAAATATATCGAATTTATAATCAGTGTTAAAGATCCATTCCCTAAATCATTCGATTTAATTCGATAAAAAATCGATTCTTCGTACAATCGACTTAAAATCAACGTCCCTAGTACAGCCTACCGCACAGTTTATCATCACAAAAGCCTAGTTGCAAGTACATAAAACTGTGGAGAGCTGTTATCGGCACGGTACAGCCGGGCGGCGTGTTGTTTTTTCCACCGAATCAGATTATAAGGGGGCGGTTTGGCGAGCCACGATAGCGTAGAGGAAAAGATCGCCTTCTTATGGGCGTGAGAAATAAAATTAAAATTTATGACTTCATACGCGGCCCTTTTTTATTAGCCGCTGACGAAAATATATGGCGAATGCGTCTTGTACATCGCTGACATTTTTTGTTGCTAAAGAAACTAGAGGACATTCGAGTTTGAGGAGTTTCAAAGCTTTATAAGCAAAATTCAGAAGAAGTACAATATCTGCGCTCGCTATTTTATTCAAACTCAAACAGGATAAATGCGAAAATTACTCAACTCATTCCGTATGTTTATAAGAGTTCATGATTGCTAATCCAGATATAGATTCGCAGAACGCAGAAGACTTTCTATCACGAAAATAACACTTGTAGGGCACAATACCTTTGTTGGGTAAAATATTTTTCGTCAAGTTACGCATATGCCATCGTGAATTTATGCTTACAACGGAAGCGAAATTAAATCAGATCAAAACGTTACCATAATTTGGACATAACTGCTTCCAAACAAAATGGAATACTGTTGGGCAGTAAAAAAAAGTCAGGTCAAAGCCAGGTGTAAGAAAATCCCTTTAAATACTCTCAATAAACATTCAATTCAATTACAAACCGTCCCACGCAGCGACTATTCCTGAGGTTGTAACTCCATCACTTTCCAATACGGTCTAAATATCCCCCCAAAGTATTTAAAACGTCCGATAGTGGAGCTCATAAGTCAGCCGGGGGGTTAATCTGCTCAATAACAAAATCCCCATATCACAGCGGGATTACAGGGGTACGTTGTCGCAGGGTTGAGCCCGCGAGTGAGACATCGCCCCGTTGGCTTTTACCAAATGAAAATTGCTTTCTCGCGAGCGTTGATTTAAATTTTAAGTAGATTGCTTAGTTTGTTTGTGAATTTTGTTCTGATGTAATTAGAGTGCGAACATGACGGTTAATGTACGATGTTATATAGTGTTGATGAACACTTTGTAACTCTAAATATAAATTATATATATTATTTTATATATTTATAGGTTCCAAGAGAAAAACGCAAAATGCTTGTTTGATATTGGTTTTCTATGAGACAGTGGTAATACATATTGCTACTCTGTCGTGCCGGCACATTCGTACTGCATTCGAAGCTGATTAGAATATGACTGTATTACTTTTAAAAACCTAGTTCGGAGTAGCTTGACAATATTTTATCTACATACACACATACATAACCTCACGCCTGTACTGCGCGAAGGGGTTGGCAGAGGTGCATTTCTGCACCCACATTTCGCTAGATCGCCATTTTTCGGGCACATTTCCAGGCTCCGTGCTGCTACTGAGTAGGTATTTAATAATGAAAAAACCAATAACACTATTCCCGACCCGAGAATCGAACCTAGGACCTCTAGTTGGCCGGGCACATCATGGAATTTTTTATCTACTATCGGCTAATTACTATCTCTTGTCCTTCGATACTTAAATTAATCACAAGGTGCGCCGCAGAAGTTATGCAATGTGATTTTAAAAAAGGCCACCGTATTTAAAATATGTATCTAATAAAATAAATACTTTTTTACTACTGGGGTTAATAAAACAATAATAAGCACTGCCAAAATAATACTTGACCTTTTTGGCAAGTCGTTTCGTCAAACCGGTTTTGATGCGTTATACCTTTCCACCATTATCACAACAAATGTGCAAAGGACTGATCATTTAGATTACAGCTACTAAGTTTTTGACATCATCATCATCATCATCAGCCCAAGTACGTCATACTGCTGGGCACGGGCCTCCTCTACAACTGAGAGGGTTTAGGCCTTAGTCCACCACGCTGGCCTAGTGCGGGTTGGCGGACTACACATCTAAGTAATTCCTAAGAGCTTTTAGGTGTGCAGGTTTCATCACGATGCTTTCCTTCACCGTTAAAGTACGTGATAATTCTTTGTGAATACACACATAACTTCGAAAAGTCAGAGGTGTGTGCCTGAGGTTTGAACCCGCGACCGTCGAAATTCACGATCGCGTGCCTAAACTTCGAGGTCCTCACGATTATCCATAATATAGTTCCAGAATTATTCTTATATGTATGTATAAAATGTAAAATCATCTCTTTCCGCCAGACAACAGTTACAAAACAAGCAATCGACGATAGAAAATATATTTGTCCCGCACAAAGTACACTTCCGTAATTCCATTTCCTTGCAGAAATATGCACTCACTCTATTCTCCATTAACAAAATGAGGTAAAAAAAACTTATCTGAATTATCTAGTCGCAGAATCGTCATTGTTTGCCTACGATCGATCGAGGAAACAATGAAGGAAATTAAATGTAATTATTTACAAAAGAGATCTATTTTCCAACCTTGCACGCACTAAGATCGCTCAAGAAACATATTTCTTTTTTTCCTCATCGAGGGTAGATCTACATTTAAATTCGTTTAAATAAACACAGGCTACCGCGACTCGGCAAACGTAGTGTAGGGCGCCCTCTGGCTAGGTATTCGCAGGCAGTGGTTGGATGAGGAGGGCCGAAGATCGAGCCCAGTAGCGTGCCATAGGAGAGGCCTATGTCCAGCAGTGGACGTAAGAAAGGCTGCTGATGAAACTCAGGCTAAAAATTATACTATACCCCGTATAGCGTAGCATAATTATAAAGGGACTTGCAAAGAGGCAAAACAAATTACAAATCTATAAAATGCAAATAAGTGGAAGAAAAATATATATGGATATAAAAGATTATTGGATAGTTAAATTTCGTTTTCACTGGATCAATAAATTTGACTCACTGCTAAACAGCTCAACTGTGACTGATAACAAACAAACAAAACATTTTCAATATATTTTAAGATCGATACACAATGAAATAGTGTTCGCGTCATAGTTGCATTGTAAATATTCCACAGCTTGTTGTCGCGTATTTGTCAAAAATCCGGCAGCCATCAGGCGTCGGTAATTATGAGGGACGACGCTTAGCGTGTCAGACGGTTGATTAATTACATTGCGCTTGACACAGTATAGCTGAACTTAGTGGGGTAAGTACGGATATTGTTTTTACATCAGTGTTAAAATGACTATTAATATTACTTTTGATTTATCTTATAACGTCTTACTAAAATAATATAATATAAACTCACGCCTGTATTCCCCGAAGGGGTAAGCAGAGGTGCATTTCTGCACCCACATTTCGCCAGGTATGTATCAGTCCCACGTAATAGGGGGCGAGCCTATTGCCGTTTTTCGGGCACATTTCCAGACTCCGTGCTGTTACTGAGAATTTCCTAATGGAAAAACCCAATAACACTTTGCCCGACCCGGGAATCGAACCCAGGACCTCTAGATCCCACGGCACATACTTGTACCGCGAGACCACGAGGCAGTCTTACTAAAATAACTTACCAAAAGTTAGGAACTCACATATATACACATCACATATATATTTCAATTATAATATAGTAAGCGCAGCTTGTAAAAATTCCAGTAGATAAAGACATTACCTTCGTAGGCATATACATATTGTATCATTTATACAAGAGACATCTGAGAGAGCCTGTTTGAGCTGGTCACCCACACAGTATGTAAACAACAAAAATAAACCATCAGATTAAAACGTAGTTCTTTCTGTTTGACAGCCACGTCACAGCGGGTGGAGTACATCAATCATTGTTAAGTTTTCACGATCGTAAATCATCGAAACGAAATTCCTTAGCACTTCGGAAACAGTAATTATTTTTATGATGCCCGCGAACGATGCGAAAATAACTTCTATCTCAGTTAGAATTAAACCGGTATTCTTACATTTTCCACTTTGAAAGTTGAGTTTTTGCTTTATCTCCGTAGTTACTGCTACCTAGGAAATGCATTAATGCTTTTGAGTTATAAGTTTTCTACGAGCGAATTACATAATCAGCTGCACAAAGTTACGACAGACGAAAGTGACACAGTAACTGCTAGAAATCTAAAAAGATGACAAATTTAATTTCATTAACAGACGCCAAGATAATTGAACTTAGACAAATAAAACAATATAGTAAGTAGTGATGGCCTCGAGGTTTAGGCGCGCGGTCAAGAATTTCGGCGGTCGCAGGTTCAAACCCTAGGCACACACCTCTGACTTTTCGAAGTTATGTGTGTATTCACAATGAATTATCACTTGCTTTAACGGTGAAGGAAAACATCGTGATAAAACCTGCACATCTAAAAAGTTCTTAGGAATTTCTTAGGTGTGTAGTCCGCCAACCCGCACTAGGCCAGTGTGGTGGACTCTGGCCTAAACCATCTCAGTTGTAGAGGAGGCCCGTGCCCAGCAGTGGGACGTATTTGGGCTGATGATGAAATAAAACAGTCAATGAGTAAGACATTTTAAAGACCTTCTATGCCTTTGAAACTAATTTGGCCATTAGTGATCAAGCCGAGCCCGGAGCCAAACAGTAATCTATTCTAAACATCACAAGTCCAATAGAAGCTCCGTTAAGATATAAGTTATACTAAATCTTTGAACTTGATTATACTATTCAAAATGTAAAGTGTGATTCTAAGATGGAGTTTTAGATAGTTTTACCAACGACATTAAATTCCATAGCTGCTTCTTTAGAGTCGTATATACCTGGGACTTATATAATCTTTGTTTTTATATCTGCTGTCTATCTACTTTTCGCATTGTCAATCAAACAAATACATTCTTATATGAGCAATATGTTAGCATCATTTCATAAATCCCAAAATTTTATTATATAGCCATATTCTTGGCTAAGCGTTTCTCTATTTTACAAGTGTTACAATTCAAGCATTTTTAAATGTCATCATTTTATTCACGTGTCCCTTAAAAGTGGTCGTATGAATCGGCCATTACTACGAACGTATACTGAGCGTGACTAAAGAAATGAACTAAAAACTCTTGCAGCAAATTTTTTATAAGTTTTGTAACGAAGCTCAGTTTTAATGATAATTTTAAAAATTATTTAATGTTACCCTTTTAACTTGATATCTTCCAAGGATTGCAAAATTTTTAGAAGACGTTTCTTGCTAAATGGAATATCGTCATTTGATAAGTTTTATTTCATCATTACGTTAATTAAACAATATTTTGCTAAGCAAAGTACAAAGACTGCAGAAGTTATTAACGCTCGCAATGATTAATTTTTTATTTCTTTACCTTGTAAAAGTCAAGCTTCAATGTCTTGAGACAGAAACTATTTGATCGGCTAATTGCCAGCAGCAGTAATCTACAACAACTATTACTTGAACAAAATATTTATGTACAGTCATTTTTTTCTTAACAAACTTATAAAATACCTAGAACCCTAGATTTGAATAAAAAATCATATTCTTTTTTGTTGAATTAACGATATTGATCAAATGATTACTGATGCAAATACCAGGGTAGCAGAAATATAAGGCGATCTGATTACAAATGAACAAACAGCTACTTTAAATATAAAGACAAGTTCAACGCACGAAACAAGAGGGAACGTGAGAAAATCCCATCTATGTAATCGATATCACTTTCTAAAGCTGGTACTTAGCAAGTCTGGCAAAAAACATCTAGATTTAAATGCAGACACTCGTTTGTAACACAAGCCAGCCGTTCCTAAGAGTCCGTGGAAAGTTTTAATTATATTAAGAATTTGCCGAGACCGCGGCAACACTTCGTGCCGCGTTGATAAACTGTAAATTTGTGCGGATTTAAATTTATTCTCTGTATTCGTTTTATTTCTTTGACTTTAATGTTATTAAATGAACAAAGTTTTCCTATTATGGTGTCGTATTGCATCAACAGAACTGATTACATTACTACTTCTCAGACCAACGAAGCAATCTTGAGAAATACAAAATGCTTTACGACTTGTGTAAATGTCGCAGTGTTACCCTGAAAACAACATTCTTACTGGCAACGATATCTCTCACACACAGTTTTCTCGAAAATCTACACATTTGATCTCGGAACACACTACATGTTTATTTAAGTTCTATAAAGTTAACAAAGATGGCGTATAAAAATCTAATTTATTTTTTTCTAATTTTTCTGTGCCTTCCAACAAAACCTAAAATAAATAAATAAAATACACCCAACAGTCACATACATAGTTCTGATCCCACACTAAGATACAAGTCTTGTGTCGTTGGTATCAGAAACTACGAGAGACTTTTCGGTCTCACAAACACCCAGACCCGAAACAAATATTTGTGGATCACACAAACATTTATCTCGGTGCGGGGATCGAACCCGCGGCCTCTCGTTTCGCAAGCTGGTGTCTAGCCAACTGCGCCACGGGGCTGTCAAACCTCTAATTAAAATACTTTTTTCTCTCATTTGCGGCACTGTCGCGTGCTACCCTGTGCCGGCGTCCACGGGGGCCGATCCACGTCGTGTTTTGATGACCCAGTTGTCGAATGATCTGTTCAGGATCTAATTAAGCCGAGTGGAGGCCGTTGAAAAGTGCCGCCTCATCCGCAGCGGCGGCCATTTGAAAAATAACACGTTTTGTGTCGGACGGAGGAGTATTTGCACTGGAAATTTGCTGGAGTTACTGCCAATGATTTATTGTATTTTTTTTACGTGCTAAAAACTTCTAGAAATTTCATAAGGTGCTCGGGAATTATATCGAAAGTTATGTAAAAAATGTTTTAGGTTGTGGCAACTGGCAAAACAACAGAATACCCACAATAGCTATCAGTGAATGTGATTCAAAGGCAATTGTACCATTAACTCAATATAATATCGACCGAATACGCAAATGTTTTATGTATGGAGGTTACTCGAGTGAGTGAGTGACAGAGTGAAGAATGAATACGTAAGAGGAAGGTCTGAAAGTAGCTCCTGTGATAGAAAAGCTAAAAGGAAACCGTCTGTCGTGGTATGGGCATGTTATGAGGAGGGATGAATCGTACGTAGGTAAAAAGGTGATGGATATGAAAGTTGATGGATGGGCGAGCAGAGGAAGGCCAAAGAAAAGATGGATGGAGTGCGTGACTGAAAATATGAAAGAAAAAGGAGTGATGAAGACATGACGGCTGATAGGGATGTGTGGAAGGATAAAACATACTGCGCCGACCCCAAATGAAATTGGGAACAGGGCAAGGAGATGATGAGGTTACTCGAGTGACATGAACTAATATTACTAAATACATATCCAATATAACGACTACCGTACATAAAAGACACAACATTAGCCATATGCATTATAGTCCAGAATAAATTTGTCCAAATCCAATACCAAACGAGACAGTACAATTAAGTCAATTGGCTACAGGTGTATGCACTGCACTTACCAACAGATGGCGGTAGGGTCACTGCCTGACTGTATAAAAAGTACCCACGATACACAAGGCAAATTACATTAACAACATAAGACGCGTTCTGTCGTCACTGCAACCTTTCACATTCGTCAGCGCGAGAAGTAATAACCGCATAATGAGTCATTATACAAAGAGTTGTATTATGTAGTACACCGAAATAAGGTTTTTATTTCATCGTCAACGACTTTTTATTTATTGTATTGTATAAATACATACATACATAACCTCACGCCTGTATTCCCCGATATAGGCAGAGGTGCATTTCCGCACCCACATTTCGCCAGGTGTTTATCAGTCCCACGTAATAGTGGGCGAGCCTATTGCCGTTTTTCGGGTACATTTCCAGACTCCGTGCTGCTACTGAGAATTTCCTAATGGAAAAACCCAATAACACTTTGCCCGACCCAGAAATCGAACCCAGGACCTCTAGATCACACGGCACATACTTGAGAGGTATAAATGTATTAGTATTATGAAAATAATGAACTTAAACAATATATTTTTACATCTATTTACGGGAAAATTATAGGAATTCGATTATATAGCACTACAAATATTATTATAGCATTTAACGAAAGCTAAAATGTTCAATATACTTAATATTACATCGATACTTCTGAGGATTACCTCTTTGATCCTACGGCGTTAGTAAGAGAGCCATACGCGTTTCGAGCTTTTTCTAATAAAAAATAATAATAACATGCCCGAACCAGGAACCCTTGACTTATCGATCGCACGCTTCCAACGCGGGACCAATGAGGCAGTAAACATAACAATTAATATTATCCATTTATAACCCTTTCTGTTGTAGAGGAGGCCCGTGCTCACCATTGGAACGTATATAGACTGATGATGATATCTTGATAAACTTTACGAATAATTATACTGAAAGAGCCACATAGCCGTATTTTCCGATAGTCGTAAATATAGCTTGGTTATTGGCCGGCATAATATTTTGCAAAAAACTGAGCGCATCAGTGAAGCATTGTCACTGTGGTGCGGTCGTCGCGCGGGTGATTTATTGCCGCTTACCCGCCAAGACGGTCACCACACTCGGTGTCACCTACGGCGGCAATGGTTTTGGAGACTTTTTGGAATTTCTATAGTTGAAGGAATGTACAGGGTAAATGGATCGTGATCGAAAACAAAGATTACAAAAACGTCAACATTTTTTGAAGTGAAAAATTCTTTAGTGGCGGGCTGCACTTTGGGATGGGTAAAAAAATTTGAATTTGCGTCAGACATCGTGATCCTGAACGATAATGCGTAAGACGCATTATGTAATATAAATTGTCATGTTTGTGTACGATAGCGCAATAAATATTGTATTTTACCACGTAAATGATAGTACTCTTATGCTGATAAATAAAGCAATTCGTGAGAAATTATTCCCTTACCATTTCAAGATATTAAAAAATGCACGTTATTTTAAATTTTGCTTTAAATTTTTTTAACGTCATTGTGATTATATTTACCGTAACTATTAGTTACCTGTCTTAGTTTTCGATCACGGTCTATTAACAACCTTTAGATACGTATTTTTTTTGTATACCTAAATATACTTATTGCGTTAAACGCAGAAGGGATTATCGGTCTATTACCACAAGCGCATTTCGTCAACTGGGCTCAGTCATTCGTAATAGGTGGCTCAGAGTTTTTCTCGGACTCATTCAGACTCCATCCTGTCTGATAGACAAACCCTCTTCTCACGGCCCGTGAAATGAACCCGGGACGTCTAGATCGCAATTCACACACCTTTTAGCCAAGGACCAAAAAGGCATTATAATTTTTGTTATTCGGAATAATAAACTAGATTTCGAGTTTCTTTAATATCCGTCTAAAACTAAATTTATAATAATAGCAAGAACAAAATTTTGATATTTTAATTGTAGGCACATTGGTTAAATCAAGAATTACTAAAATATTTCCACTAGTTCACTCGCAATATCGGAACGTAAATCATATCCTGCACATTAAACATAGTTGGCCTCACACAGACAAGTGAAACCGTATACTACTGCTGACATCAAATTACGTCTGAAAACACACATAGTTGCCGTATTGAAACGAAAGCATACAAACCGCCGCGCTAATACGTCTCGAAGCTTCTAATGAAGACATTAAAATCAACAAGACGCGTCAACCGAGACGATATCAAAGGTGGCCCGTAATGCATGTGACTTATACCAAATTAGACGAGTAACCGCGCGCCTCAGCCGTACGGATGCAACTCTATACGTTTGTACGTCTACAGTAATAGTATGGAATGGAACACGCGCTGGTGATTTATGATGCCCTGGTACCTGAAGTTACTACACATACCTGTTTGTTCCCAATTTTCCTTAAGGAATCTACTAAATTATGTGGATTTCTTAGTTCAAGTGCTCAACATTTTAAATACATCAATGCATTGAATGGGGTATGTGTTCGAATACAACACGTGTTTCTATAAAGGTCCTAAGTTTGCGATTATTTGATATTATTCTGTTTTAGAAGTGGGTGAATATTTTAAGCTTCGTCAGAAATTATAATTAAAATACGCCAGTGAAGGTTAGTAACGCAATTGATGAAATCAGAATTTTACTTTATTCACTATCGATAAATCAATAATCATCTCTTTCGCTTGAAAATCAAGTGTAGCAAAGTGACTTTGTCATGTTATTATTAAAAAAGCATAAAAAAACAAAGAGAACCAATTTAAAAAAATAATAACAGCTCTCATTTCGCACGCTATAATTTAAATTGTTTTACAACCGCGAGACGCCCACGGAGACTGCACAGAAAAAATTATCACGACATCGCGCGGCCATGACCAATGTCACTTTGTTTACCCGTATAGCAGTCATCAAAGAAACGAAAATAAAAACATGCACACGGAGAGACGCATCGCAATCATTTATACGTGCGCCACATCACTCTTGGCCGTGCACAGCGTGTTGTGTGTTCAATATGTTTACCTATTTACAAGGTAGATTAATCACGGTGACTGTTGCTGGAAAACAGTTTTCTGCGTCTGTGTACGAATAACAATCTTACTCATTTTGTGCAAGTAATGTTTATTTTTAAAGATTAAGAGACCTTAAAGCTGATTTGACTAATGACCATACCATTTATACATTTAAATCGATATGTTTTTAACAAAATATCACTAAAATAATTTTCTTGGAAAACAACGCTCAATCTTTTGTAATATAACTGCAGAATTCGTTTGTTATGTGACATTCACTGTAATGACACATATCTCAATGTGAAAATTGAGTCATTGCGAATGTCGGTATATCATTGGCTATTTTTTTAATAAAAAAAAATCCAATGCCATTTTATTTATAGACAGGAATATTACAGCCACATTTTTTTTTTTATGTGAGTGTGAGTCCCAAAACTCTGCAGTCTAATACGCAAGACACAAGACTTCGTGTCTTAATCATTAATTAAGATGGACTGACTGGCTACGATCATTCCTCATTCGATGACACGATACACGGTTATACTCCATACAAAACAGACAGTAACTTTTATATTTATTGGAAAATGAAATGCGCCAAAACACGATTAAATCATTACCCGTTCTATGTATGTTGCGCCATTTGCGTTACAAACAAGTGCGTCAACCCCCACGGCGCAGTGTAATGTAACGCAATGCTAATTAAGCTTTTTATACGAAACACTGTAATGCGTGCGAGTAATTTTCACTGAAAAGGTATTTTTTACACATGCTCTTATTGTGCCTTATGTGAGTTTTACAATTAGCGTTTATTTATATGAAACAATAAGTCTAAAGGATTATCATTAGACTTGTGACTATGTAAGCGTTCTTGTGGAAATAAAAAAATATATAAAAATCATACATACATAAACTCACGCCTGTATTCCCCGAAGGGGTAGGCAGAGGTGCATTTCTGCACACACATTTCGCCAAGTATGTATCAGTCCCACGTAATAGAGGGCGAGCCTATTGCCGCTTTTCGGGCACACTTCCAGACTCCGTGCTGTTACTGAGAATTCCCTAATGGAAAAACCCAATAACACTTTGCCCGACCCGGGAATCGAACCCAGGACCTCTAGATCGCACCGCACATACTTGTACCGCGAGACCACGAGGCAAAAATATGTGAGAAAAATTATCTTACATTCACATCTTGATGTAGGTACAGATAGAGATGATCTTTGGAGAAGAACGTTACTTACGTTATTCTTTTATAATAAAAACTTGAAATGATTGAAATAAGAAAAATAAAGTTTGTTTAGGATATCAAACATTTTTTTTATATACTGGCACGGCAAAGTACTTTTATGTGTGGGTCAAATCTGTAAAGTAGATAATAAAGTAATTGATGTAGCAAAGTTACTTTTAACCACAAGAGGAACATCATGAAGAAACCTGCAAACCGAGTTCTCCTATAGACAAATTCCAAAAAAAAAGACGATTCCACATAACTTACCCGTATTTAATATCGCTAAAAATCTAGTAATATTCACACTGTAAACAAAACATTCACCTGTCAAGTCATTTATTGCTATCTACCCGCAGACAGAGATTTCATCATCATCATCATAATCATCAGCCCATATACGTCCCACTGCTGAGCACGGGCCTCCTCTACAACTGAGAGGGTGAGACAGAGATTAATATCATTAATCTCAACAATTAATATATCCATAAACCACATTAAATTAACATAGGTACTTATTACTATTTCATCCCTATTGCGTGTGCTACACTTCTAGAAGCTTTGATTCCCCAACTCCCACCCAACTTCCCCCATTATCGAGAATACTCAACTAACCCAGTTGTCTGGCACAAGGAGGTCTCCACTTGAGGCCGGCAAAATGTGCAGAAACTCCCCACAATGAGACGCTTGAAGCAATTATCATTTCACTCGGCGAACAAATAAAACATTTAATTCAAACGTCACATAGACAAAGGCTGAGAAATTAAATTGACCTAGAGAGTTTTGAACAAGCCGCTCTTGTTATGAGCATACGGGATCGATAATCTCTGTAGTTTGTGAGCAGCTTGTGAAAAGGTTGGCGGATCGAATATTGTGTATACAAATCATCATCAGCCCATATACATGCCACTGCTGGGCACGGTCCTCCTCTACAAATGAGGGGGTTTAGGCCTTAGTGCGGGTTAAAAGCAAACCGCAAGAAGTATTACCGGTGTGTGTTCTTTTTGTGATCCCGGTGTCCTTTGCACGTGGTAGCCGAGAACCATGGGGGTTTTTAGTCGCTAAAAGTCCGACATAACCTGTTTGTTATAAGTAGGAATCCAAGAGGATTTTCCCCATGCCAAAAAAGGCCTTAGTGCAGGTTGGCGGACTACACACCTAAGTATAAGAACTATTTTAGGTGTAGGTCTCACGATGTTTTCCTTCACCGTTAAAGTACGTGATAATTCATTATGAATACACACGTAACATCGAAAAGTAAGATGTGTGGGTTAGAAGTATGTTACAGTTAAGTATTGATTATCCTATTATGTTATTACTAGCCGTCGTCTGCAACCTTATTACGTGGAATTTTCAAATGAGAATGACTTTTTATTTATTTATTAACACTTCATACATACTAAAGAGTAGACTTAATGCCTGAAGAATTCTCTGCCAGTCGAACCTTAGTTGGTGGAGAGATAAAAACCTATTAGTCCAGACATCCTACCATGCTGCAGTTTCATTATGAGAGCCCCGTGGCGCAGTTGGCATAACAGCAGCTTGCGAAAAGAGAAGCTGCGAGAAGACTTTTCTCCTTTCCTTACCAGAACCACGCGTGCCGCAGCCACAGCTTTGTGGTCACAACAACCGCGGCTCCAACTAAAAAGTTCGCCAACTCCTACTTTTGCCGCACCATCAAGCTGTGGAATGGTTTGCCGGCTCGCGTGCTCCCTCTTTCCTATGATCCTGGATCCTTTAAGCGAAGCGTGAAGAAGCATTTGTGCAGGCCGGCATGATTGTGTCGACCAGCGGGTGACCATATCGTTTCTCGCTGGTCGGTATTATTTTTTTGGACTCCACTGTGCTTACCATCAGGTACAGTGGAGTCACTTTGCCGTGCCAGTATTTAAAAAAAACCGAATGTTTGTGTGATCCACTAATATACATATGTTTAGGGTCTGGGTGTTTGTGAGACCGAAAAGTCTCTCGTAGTTTCTGATACCCACGATACCTGTACTACTTGTATCCTAGTGGGGTCAAAACTATGTATGTGACTGTTGGGTGTATTTACTTTTATGACGCAAACGACGGCTTAGTCAATTAAGTATTCTCTGTTTATTTAACGTTTTCCTGTACAATAATAAAAAATATATAATTAATCATTCAACCTCAACTTGTTTTCATTGGAAACGATTTTTTTAATAACGTAATTAGAACCTAACAATGTCTGCCTTGAGGAAAAATTAATTACATCAGCATGAATTATAAATCCATCAATAAAAACAATCGATTAATCGATCGCTAAATGCTCGATTAATTGAGTTGACATTTACTGAATTTATTGAATGCGAATTCTCAACTATTTCTATTGTTATCTTAAATGGGCGTCAAAGTGAGGGCGCACTGAAGTTCTTGTTAAAACAACAAAGTAAAGTGCCTTAAGAAAATAATAAGAGTTTATAACCTATAAATCAACAGCCGAAAACGTTGTATGAAGTTTTTGGAACAATATTACTTATCTTTATCAAAACCATTTGACATATATTTGTATTCTGGCTTATTTAAAATGAGTTCTTTCAATGTACAATTTTACCATAATTCTTTTTCTTAGATAAAAATCATCCAAAGTACTCTTTATATCATTCTATAATCCCGCCATAATCTGTCCAGCCATATCTCATACAAACCGGAACAGACGCGTAAAAACCTTCAAATTGTACTTTTGGAACACGTACTTTTAAAAGTTTTTATTTAAAAATTGCATACACACACTTAAGTTTTATTCGTTTCGATAAATATTCCACTAGAAAACTTATCCCTTAGCGTGTTTCAGTATCGTGTCAAAACATTGTAACGTCGGTCTTCCCGCGACAGAAGCGGCCATTTGCCTCCATTCACAATACGCCATTTTGTTTTGTCCAATAAGATAATTCATTATAGTTTTGGCCGGCACGCGAGCTCTTTATGTAATGACGTCACGCTGTCTTCGAGAAGGGCCAATAAAGAAAGGCATGAATGGATCGGAGTATATATTGTCCCTTTTTTATACGAAATTCGTTGTATGCATACTAAATACTAAGATACTTAAGCACAGTTGCTTTATTTTTATCAAAGGTCTGATTATTTTGCCGAGCTTAAGCTTAGAGGTTTCAGGTATGATTCCGCAGTACAAAAGATAGGCATACTTATCCACAATACAATAACTTTTTAATTTCTATTTGGGCCGAAATGTAAGTGAAGGCGAAGTTGTAGCATAAAATTCGATTGCACCGATGATTAACGCTATATTTGAGTGAACAAGAATACTATTCGATTCTTGCCTTCTGGTAGATTATATTCAGATATCTCCTATGACAATATGATATTTAAGTCAACATAAGATCATTCACGTTATCAATAAAGCACACCCACCCCTTGCCAAGTGCACGACATTCACGAAAACCGTTTCTATGACGTGAAAACACACGGATTTAGATTGTGGTGATTCAGCGGCGTTTATTAAAACGCATTCTTGGACGTAAACAACGCGCGCCCGCCGAACGTTTCTCATTCATAATGGTGTATGCAGCGCAAATGAGACCGCTCGTTATTTATATGCGGGATTAAGAGCTTTGAACACATAACGTAACTATTTGACATTCGATTTTTTTATACTCTACTGATGCTGATGCTGTATGACAATATTGATACTGCAATGATGACATAACAAACGTCTTCAAGGCTTATCATCTTTTCCGTATAAAGAAGATAGCCGTGAAGACTATAGTTATTAAGTCATCATCCGGTAACGGTGCATTGGTGGCAATAGGCCTATCTATTTGGTAAACTTAGAAGAGACACTTAAAGCACATTGAATATTGAGCTTCACCGAGAGATTACTAAAGTGAATCAATACACGGGAGTGAATGAAAGAAATAATGAATGAAACACATCTTAATAAACGGTACAGATCTACCGTTTGCGGTACTGATTAGTGTCGTTCATACAACAGTAGGTATGTTTTCTTCTTTTATTCTATGGACTATAGCATGTCATTCTTGAAATAGATTTCATACGGGCACGTTAAGCCCTTGGTGGTTTGAGCACACAAGCTTTTCGCAACTCCCAAACCTCTCTATTCGAACCTTTCGACACTAAGAGCAATCAAAGTAATGGTTTCATCATTCTCAGCCCACATGTACCCACTGCTGGGTAATAGGCCTCCCCCAATGCTCGCCATTTTTCTCGGTCCTGGGCTACTCTAAGCAGTGATGGCCTCGAGGTTTAGGCGTGCGGTCGAGAATTTCGGCGGTCGCAGGTTCAAACCCCAGGCACACACCTCTGACTTTTCGAAGTTATGTGTGTATTCACAATGAATTATCACTTGCTTTAACGGTGAAGGAAAACATCGTGATAAAACCTGCACACCTAAAAGTTGTTAGGAATTTCTTAAGTGTGTAGTCCGCCAACCCGCACTAGGCCAGCGTGGTGGACTAAGGCCTAAACCCTCTCAGTTGTAGAGGAGGCCCGTGCCCAGCAGTGGGACGTATTGGGCTGATGATGATGGGCTACTCTCATCCATATCCATTTCCGGCTACATGGGCTATGTCATCCGACCATCTAGCTGGTGGTCTGCGCCGTTTTCTTGCACCTTTCCGAGGCCACCGTTCTGTTACGACCTTTGTCCATCAACCATAACTAATGGGTTACTTTTGTATTAGTCATAAGCGTTTGAAGCTGCAATGACCATTAAATAATGCCATAAATAAAACGCAAGTCAAAGTAATACAAAACACTAACAAATGTTCAGTGAAATCCTAAACAAATTCTCAATGGGCGCGCGTTCTACAGCAATATTTACGTTGGACAAAGCTACTGGCCGCTTTTAGAATACATTAAACGCATCTACAAAGCTAAGTGCCCACTGCATGCCTGTGGTAAGGTGTTGGTGTAGGATAGGCTTGCCAGATGGCCGTGAAATCCGGGATTGTTCCGGAATTTTGCGTCTTATCTTGTGTCCAGTAAATAGACCTTAATGTCCCGGATTACTACCAAAGTTTTAAGTGTAAGATTCATCTTAAAATTATAACTAGCGTAAATTACCTACTAAGTATGCACATACCTATGTAATTACCTTTTCAAACACAAATATAAACCTTATGAAAATAAAAAAAGTTTGGCCGCGACCCGACACCGTTGTCCTAGAATTGTCTCGGATTTGATAAGTTTGTATCTGGCAACCCTAGTGTAGGATAAGGTACACTAGGTACGAAACCCGACGTAGTGAGTCACACTAGTGCAGTGTTTCTAGTACCTGGGTAAAATTGGGTCGAGTTATTGAATCTTCGACAGTTTACACTTCGTTAGTTTTTATTTTTGTGCACATTTAATATGATCCCATTACCTAGAAAGATGAACGTATCAACATTTAGTTATTGCACATTGTAAAGATTTTTTTTATGTAGGTAAAATGACTTCATAGCGAAAAGATCCGTAGAGTTCATATCGACTCATCAGTCAACAGACCCAAGTACGTGCTTTGCGATCTAGAAGACCCTGGTGTGATTCCTGTGTAGGGGCAAATGTTATTGGGTGTCTGTATTAGAAAAATCTTATCTATTAGCACGGGATCTGAAACTATGCCTGCAAATCTCGACCCATATTAAGTGAGACTGATACATACCTAGTTTAATTTCGGTGCAGAAATGCATTTCTTTCAGAGGTGCAACCTCTGCCTACCTCTTCAGGACAACAGGCGTGAGGTTACGTATATATGTATGAATTAGAATAATTAAAAGAATATTTTTGTTTAAAATTGTACGCTCCGGCATAGTAAAAATAACAGTAGAACAGTAAAAGTGGTAAGTACAAAAAAAACTGGTGGCATATTTGCGATAAAATCGACGTGAACATAACACTGAATATCTTCTTAGAAAGGTGAAAGGATCCCAGGACTTGATTGGACGCTCAACATTAGACGGGACGTGTCAGGGCGGTGATATTCTCCCGGCGAGCGACGGCGATAAATGTCCACGTATTATTCAACGAAATTATTATGTCATAGCCCGTAATGGAGTGTTAAGCGAAGCAGTTTGCAAATCTACGGCCGGGATGATGGCTGGACGTTTAGGAAAATCGTCACCAAGTGGTGTCTTTGATTCTATTCGCAAGTAACAGCTGCGGGTTTTGGAACTTATTTATATGTTACTAAAATTATAATTAAGCCTGTATACCCCGAAGAGGTGCATTTCTGCATCCATATTTCGCCAGTATATATCATTCCTACGTAATAGGGGGCGAGCTTATTGCTGTTTTTCGGGAACGTTTTCAGACTCCGTGCTGCTGCTGAGAGTTTCCTGATGGAAAAACCCAATAACACTTTGCCCGACTCGGAAATCAAACACGGGATCTCTAGATCACACGGCACATACCTGTGCCGCAAGACCACGAGGCAGTCAAAAATTATAAATGTATAATTTTGTATTTTGTTTGCTCAATTATACAAAAACCGCCCAAATTATTTGGTCGAGATTAAGCACAGATTTAGCTCTGACTTTTCGAAGTTATATGTGTATTCACAATGAATTATCATGTACTTTAACGGTGAAGGAAAACCCCGCGAGGAAACCTGCACACCTAAAAGTTCTTAGGAATTTCTTAGGAGTGTTGTCCGCCAACCCGCACTAGGCCGGTCTGGGGGACTAAGGCTTAAACCCTCTCAGTTGTCGAGGAGGCCAGTGGCCAGCAATAGGACGTATATGGTCTGATAATGATGATCTGCAAAACTTTCCTATGTTTTATTTCGTTTTCTCACACTTCATAAGTCACAAAAGATATCAAAACAATACAGTCTAGTTGTTATGACTGACTTATTCAACGTTTGTGATTAAGTTTGCAGTTCTGCCAAGAAGCACACTCAACTAAAAACATGAATTATGATACAACTTATCGCCAGTAACTTAGCTAGATGAGAAACTTAATTATCTTTCTGAGTTTACCGTGATGGATAAGTTAGCGAAGGAAGCGCTAAGAATTTTTAAGCTCGAGAGAGCCAAGTTTGTTTTCGAATCATTATTAAGCGGGTGGTAATTTAATTACTGAATTATTTTATTAGAGTCCGGAGAAATAGTTCATACATGGTCCTTGTTAGGTAGCATAATATGGGTACCTATATAAATAAATATTTTTACTAAGCAAACAGGATTCTGTTCAAAACAACCTGAATAATTGGGCGTGCACAATGCACCTCTGACTGTCCCTTCGGAATATACAGGCGTGTGGGTTTGTATAAATATATGATGAGTATGTACACAAATATGTATGTTTATAGTTTGTGAGAGCGAAAAGTCTCTTGTAGTTTCTGATACCCACGACATCTGATAAGACTTGTATCTTAATGTGGGGTCAGAACAATGTATGTGACTATTGAGTATATTTATCCTTACTAATATTATAAATGCGAAAGTAACTCTGTCTGTCTGTCTGTCTCGCTTTCCTGCTAAAACTACTGAACCGATTTAAATGAAATTTGGTACACAGATAGTTTAGACCCTAAGAAAGGACATAGGCTACTTTTTATCCCGGAAAAGGGGTTTTAAGGGGTTGAAAGGGGGGATGAAAGGTTGTATGGAAGTATTGTTATTTTTAAAGCTAGAAGCTTGAAACTTATTTTTTAGGCTGTTGATTACATATAAAAAAAAATGACATTAAAAGTTTGTAGAAAAATTGTACCTTTAAGGGGGTAAAATAAAAATAGGGGTGAAATTTTGTGTGGAAGTTCGTCATTTTTGAAGCTAGAATGATGAAACGACGTGTAGACGACTGTAACTATGTATATGTAACTATGTCTGTTATGCTTGCACGCCTAAATCATTTGACCGATGGAAACGTTTTTTGATATGGACATAAATGGGACTCTGTGGAGTAAAATAGACTACAACTTATTTTCATTCTGAACCCAACCCTGTAGTCTACGCGGACGGAGTCGCGGGCAAAAGCTAGTAAATAAATAAATGGTAACTCATAAAAGCGAGATTTGTCCTACATTAAAATACAATTCTTATATCGCGAATTTCCTATATCAAAAGACAAGTATTCACATACACGAGATTTGAATGCCACCAAAATGTCAATTTAAATGTGTAGTTTAGTAGCACAACCCTGAGTCTAGAAAATATATAATTATATCTGATAGAATATTTCCCCCCTCATACGAAAACTTTCATAGACGTTGAAATACATCTCTGCCTACCTAATCCGTGATACAGGCGTGAGGTATGTAATTAGCACAAAACTTTCCGAAGTAAATCACAATACGTAGATCTAGATTTGAGAAACGTCAAACACGTTAAAAACCTAACCGGAATAGAGCTTATTGAAAGCGCCGAGAATAACTCGCGAGCGCAGATGTGCCGCCACCGGCCGGCACAAACAAAGTGCATTCTGTTGAACGACTTTTAGTATCTGTATGATTTACGTTCTTTGACAGTATTGTTGATGATACGCTTTATGATTATTATTTTTTTGGTCTTTTAGAATTTCTTGGCAGAAAGGGTTACAATCATTCCTCGCCAATAAACATAATTATTCCAGATTTTAATCCAGACTAATATTATTACGACTGCCTCGTGGTCTCGCGGCAAAAGTATGTGCCGTGCGATCCAGAGGTCCTGGGTCGATTCCCGGGTCGGGCAGTGTTATTGCGTTTTTCCATTAGGAAACTCTCAGCAGCAGCACGGAGTCTGAAAATGTTCCCGAAAAACAGCAATAAGCTCGCCCCCTATTACGTGGGACTGATACATACTGGCGAAATATGGATGCAGAAATGCACCTCTGCGTACTCCTTCGGGAATTACAGGTGTGAGATTATGTATGTATGTATGTATTTTTTTATACTGAAGTAATACCAGTTTGCTCTCAGACACAATTACGTATTTTCATAACAGCTACATTTATGTAAATCATTGGTAGATGATGAAAACGGAACAAACACAAAATCAACAAATTACTAAATTTACATAAAATAATAATTATTCCATAATTATAACGCGATTATTAAACAGCGTGACGTTTATATTCTTGCATAAAATAATTATCGGATGTCGATAATTAGGTTACGATGGAGTAATTTTTTGCTACAATTTTATATCGAATATCTTATCGCGACGTATTTCTTAAAACGATGTAGAATTAAATTAATTAGTAATCTAATAAAATTTCAGTTAAATAAACCAGCGTGGAAAATATCAGATTACATTTTGGTATTGATTTGATTATAATTTTACTAAGTATTGGAAATAAACATCTGAAAATCTTCGATCAAAGTTAGGTAAATAAATTAAACATTACATTTCAACAACTATAGAGTTAACGAAACAGAATGCGAGCCTATTGCCGTCTTAGGACAAATTAAAAAAATACTTGCTTAGTGTCACAAAAATTCTAAAGAAAAATATCTAATAACAATATCTTAAATTATCTATTTACTATGTAGTCTTTCAATCCGTAATGAATAGTAATTCATGCATTCAATGCTTCGTTGCGCCATCTGTGAATCTAAACATTATAATTACGCGTAATTATTTTAATTGATACATGACGTTTTAATTAATGACAACATTTTTAAATCGTAAAAATAAAGAAGGCATAATGATGATTTATTACACCATAACATATTTTGAACATCTGGCATTAAAAAAGTAATTAATAAACACATAAAATAGAATTACATCTAACACGTCCAAACCATGTAACAGAGCTCCGTGAAAATTTCCGATACCGATACGCGCTCATGATATCCTACTACACAATAGCGACTGTGTGGTCTGTTTGATGACCACACACATCTCAGACTTTTCGAAGTTATGTGTGTATTCACATGATTTATAACGTTCTTTAACGGTGAAGGAAAACATCGTGATGAAACCTGCACACCTAAAAGTTCTTAGGAATTTATTAGGTGTGTAGTCCGCTAAACCGCATTAGGTCAGCGTGGTGGACTAAGGCCTAAACCCTCTCAGTTGTAGAGGAGGGCCGTGCCCAGCAGTGGGACGTATATGGGCTGATGATGATGGTCTGTTTGATGTGCTCAATGTAAGCAAAGGCAATACACACGTATTCAGCAACACAAATAAATACAAACGGCCCGCCACAATCCCATCTGCGAATAACACGAAGGGTAATGACTCATTAAGGCACGCGTGCGCTCTATATTTAGGAGATACGCACAGCACTCCCGGCCGACGCCAATAGCTCGCCGGAATCTGTGCATCGTTCATTTTTTTTATACTCCAGCAACATTACTCATGCTGAACTTTTGCACATCATCCATTCACTTCAACGTGTTGAGAAAATGAAAGCACCTCAATACAGTGGAATTTTTCTATTAAGAAGCAAGTGATGAATATTCTATTCTATTCTACTTCTTTTAGGGTCTTAGAGCATGCGATATTGAACCTTCGTAAGTCTATAAAAATTATAGACCCGTGGGAAGAAGAACACTCTCAAAAATAAGCATTCACACACACATTCAATTTCTTCAACAAATGACGCCTCTAGACAAATTTATAATTCGCATGTAATTGTGTTGTATGACTGAAGATATGAAAGAAAAAAATATGAATGAAGACATGACGGCTGATAGAGATATGTGGAAGGACAAAACATACTGTGCCGACCCTAAATGAAATTGGGAACAGGGAAAGGACAATGATTTAATTGTGTTGTATACTTATGATTTTCTAGTACATTACTCAAATTGTAACCGTGTATTTCAATATCACCTTATCACGTAGTGAAATTCCAATAAAATTTGGCACACAGAGACCTCATAGCTTGGTTAAACGAAAGACTCTGTTTTGTTTCCTGCTAAATTATATTGCGTTTCGGCTTTATTAACTAATAGCCTTAGGCCAAATTATTCTTTAATATTCAGGCCGGCATAATGTTGCCAACAAACTTATGATCATTTTAATCGTACCTTACCAGTTGGAACTCAATTTGGATCATCTTTCGCTTTTTATATCTAGAATAAATTCTGAAGTCCTCTCTCTAGAAGTTAAATACAAAAGCTAGTTAAAAATAATAATTTATTTTTGCAAATCTTTCTTACAATTCGTTTGAGAAACTAAGTCCATTTATACCTTGTCTAGACATCGCCCTAGTGCGACAAATCAAAGAGGATATCAGATTTACGCCCAACTATAGCCAACGTAAACCTTTCCATTTCTAAAGATAAAATAAATAAATTCTAAAAACACGATACAAAAAATTCCTTCCCACAGCAATTTGCTCTGCGTACCTCCTTATTGAAACTAAATCACACATTATGCAAAATACGACGCTCTTTGTGCCGCGCAGAACCGGTTCGATTCCCGCGCGTCTGGTCCTGTGCGAAACGGCGGGGTGAAAGACCTCGACGATCGCTAACGATGTGCATGCTCCAAAATCACTTAATAATATTTATGTTATCCTGGTACGACAAACTTGTTGGACGTGTTATGATATTGATTTATAATTTTGCGAATCCCGGCTGTATTAAATTTGAAATCATATTGTACTGTTCAAACTGGAGAAGTAAAAGCGTTCTTAGAAATGGTTTTCTAATGCTTTCCTTTTGTCATCTACAGTAATGGCATATTCATGTTTTGAATACTCTTTCTAAACTAAAAGTTTCATTTGCATTTCGGTATTGAAATGATTTATGTTTTGATTTAACGACTATGGAATTTACCAGGAGATCATGAAATATTGGCGTTATTATTGTAACCACACCGTTAGGTACCACACGCGGCGCTAGAGTAGATGAAGTAAATTACTCCAGGGACTCATCGTTTAGATAAAATAGTTTTATAAATACTTTGAAGCCAAAACAACTACATACTTTTAGTCAGTATAATACTAAATAACTAATGAATAAGGAAACTGTGTCGTGGAAGTTAGAATTAGTAAATCCCACAAACCATTTTACATTTGACTTCTTTTCACTTTTAAATTCTATTTATTAAAAATTAATAAAATGTAAATTACATCTCAAAGAAAAATGTGCTTGAAAATCTATATTCATCCCTTTCTTTCGTGCAACAAACACATCTTCCTGTCTCATTAATAAATCTCTGGGCGGCTTTCGAATTTCGAACGTGCACCAATTAACGCTCAATGCAAGTTCAGTATTACAACGAGCTCCCTCGATCTATAATGCCCTGGTACTTTCAGTATCCAATTAACGTTTCTCTTCGCGTTTTTTGTTTTCCTTTCCACGGTTTCGTTTATTTCTAGAGTATGCAAAAATATTTAAAAATATTTTCACGTTAATAAGATATGCGGAGCAAACTAGGCAATTAGTTCTAGCCGCCTTTTTGGATGTAAAATTGTACCGCTCTTTCGCAATAGGTAGGTGGTACCTAAAATTGAGAGTTTATTTGTCTACGTATTACCATAAAAGCACACAGTGCCAATGCTTATTACAAAATTCGTGCATAATATTATACAGACGAACAGTTATTTGCGCAGATGTTGCCTCTAGATACTGTTACGAACTATTTAAAACTTAAGCCTGTTTTATTCAAATTCTCCATCAGTTCAATTATACACGCAACATTTATTTATAATCATTTCTAATAAGGCATTATATCACAAAAGTAAGTCCTTATAAATAAATAAATAGAAAACGGCGCTAGCTTGTATCATAGATATTATTTTCTTTTTGGAGCGATATGAAATAGAGATGTCCACTGGCAACACTAATTGGCAATAATCGAGACGAACCTCTTCATTTGGGCAGTATGCAAGACAATTCGACGCAGATGCGACGTCCTTGGCGCGCTCAAAGTACCATCGCCCTAAACGATACAAATCAATATGACAACCTTGACAGTCTAGTTACGGGCACACGGTACATATTTATATTGGAAACGCCAAATCGGCATTGACGTATCTTCATAACATCGTGTACAAAAATCTACGTATAAATAAATACAGATAACTTGATATTGAAAAAACATTTTTTTTATCAGTAGGTCTACTAGTATTACGGCCAAAACGCCTTATGTATTTTAAGAAACATAAGTCGCAACATTACGTCAACT
This sequence comes from Hemaris fuciformis, assembly GCA_907164795.1. Taxonomy (NCBI): domain Eukaryota; kingdom Metazoa; phylum Arthropoda; class Insecta; order Lepidoptera; family Sphingidae; genus Hemaris; species Hemaris fuciformis. Next base: position 7,548,321 of record OU015457.1, on the reverse strand, counting down.
AAAACTTACCCCTTTCGAAAGAATCTATCTAATTAAATATGTAAAATCACAATATAAATAGAAAAAATTTGTTATTTTTGCGAGTGAACTAGAATACATTCAACATTCTTTGATATTACGAAAAAAAACCTAATTAAAAACACGTGATTCGAACCAGATTTATGTTTAAGAGTTTTGTTTCGATATTAGAGGAAAGGGGACCAAATTTAACTTAGTTATGGCGTACGTAGTCAAGTTTATAACTCTGGCCATTATAGCTAGTGATATAAAAAAATATCCACCTATCATAGACAAGAATGGGCCAAACCTTCCGACCTAATGTAATGAACCTTGCTGCGTAGATTTAGGCCGACGGCTATTTCGTGCCATCAGCAAATTATTTAAAGATGTAACAAATATAACGTCACGTTCAACATAAAAGCGAACGTAAATTGAAAAATCAGCGAAATTCGCCCGTATACATGGAATTTAAAAGACGTTGTTTAAATAACCACTTCGTAAGTACAAAAATCAGTAAACCATTTCTACATAAGTCGGATATTTACAAGCCATATCAAAACTAGGCCAAAAGACTTCAAGACAAAAAGCGAGAATTGGCATTCTTAATTTTATTTATTAAAATTTGTTTTCAAAATTGTAACTCGAAACAGCACTGAATTTTGAGTATTACGAACCAGTGATTAAATGACATCAGAACTCCATGGTCGTTCGCCTCGATCTCTATTTAAAAAAATTACATTATCTGTGGTTGTTTGCATGAGCTGTTTTATAAAAATTCTAAATAAGAACTTTATAAAACGTTTTCGTGTCACCATAAGATTCGAAGCTTCGTACATTATGTCGTGTTACATTGCAATAAAATATGAATTCGAAATCGTCCGAAACTACACGGTCATGGCGAATCGTTTACTGAAATTTCAATATGACGTTTAACTGGATCGTTGCACGCCAAAGTTTTCGCCACGAACGTAAGTTCATTAACACCATTATATTTAGCAAAAAAGTCATTTATCGGCCTAAATGTAGCATGCGATATCCTAAATTAGATTCACAAATATTTAATGCAAATGATATACCAAAAAATTCGAGATATATGTATCGTTTTTTTGATTAAATGTAAGATGAATTGATGAAGATTAAAATAATCTTATAGCCAATGATTCTACGACTCACATCCCTTACTAGCCAAAGTTACGTGTTTAACTTGTGTAAAATAACAGCAACGTTACAGAAAAACATAGTGAAATAAAAAAGTTTTCTACGCAATTATTTACCTAGATTTGTAAAAGTGCTAAACTGCTGTTTAGTAAGCCAAAAAAACTTACAAATTTCTTAATAAATCTTCAGAATCACATCAGAATACTATACTAACCACTTCAGTACAGAAAATATAATGGAATTGTAGTAACATAAAAACTACACACACTTTGAATGCAGTTAAAGCATTATATTATCTCAAAGGATAAAAAGTTATCATACATTCATATTCAAATCACAGTTTGCTATGAAAATAATTTATTATGAGATGTACTAACTCATTCACTACGCAGGCAAAAAATGGCGTTCGAAATCCTACTCATGAATTATATTCCATTAATATATTCAAAATGGAGCGAATACACAATACAACACATTTGTGAAATCTCCGGGACGTTCCGAGACAAACATGTGTCGTGTACGTCCGACGAAACTGTGACTAAGCCATTTGTCATGAGAGAGAATAAAATACATCGTTAAATAATAAAACGGCTCATATCCCACTGCGAACTGTTAAAAACCCATCTGATTTTGATTTCTAGCACGTGTTCTTCAACTAAAAAAAGCTATATCTATTCTTTTTTTAGATAATTAGAACGAAAGTCGGCGGAAAGTTATAAAAACAATTAACGGCCGTCACCTCGGAACAGTCTCATCATGATTGTTCAAAGCATACATCTCTCAGTAATTAGGATGCATTCCAAATATACGATCCAATGATTATTGGCATTCGCCGTCGCCATCGGCACGATTGTCACCCACTTCTCGTGGGAGAAACAGAAAATTGCTTTTGGCGCCAATTTGGCACTGCGATGACTCATTTCGAATTTAGAATTATTGTCTATTGCAACGGATTAAAAAATAAAATCTGTTATTCTCTTTCATTATATTTCTTCCATTTTGTTAATTAATTGGTGAAATGTTATACGTTATGCTGTTCAAAATTTAATGTTTATTTAACATTCCAGAAATAAAAATAAACGGATACATGTAGGACTCGTTAATATCCATAGACAAAAGAGAGCAATATGTTTAATAAAATAAATCGGCAGATTCAATTTCTTATATAAACAGGTTATTCTTATTCTAAAAAATATTGTGCGTAATCTCTTCGCCATTACACTTGATCTATTTTGAAACCAATCGTTACTTATAACAATGATATCAGCCTACATAATATGGGTTTCGAGCACGGAACTCCTCTATATAGAGCCATTTGGTCTTTGTCCGCCACGCTCGGCCAATCCGAGTCGGTGGAATTCACATAACCAAGAAATTACTTTATATTTAATTTTACCACCAAACATTTCTTAACTGCCAAAATAGAATTTCTTTTTTATTATACAATACTATTATATATTTAATTCAAAACTTTAAAAAATACTCCACATCAATTCAGCAGTAAAATGAAAAAAGCGCGGGAACGCTTGGACATAGCACGTGCACTATGATTTTGATATACGATGAAACGGAAAAGTCACATTTTACGTTTCAAGACACGCAGTAATTTTATCATGGATTTTATATTCGTACTTTGCGGATATTTGCTTTTTTTTTGGAATTCATAATATAATTTTTACCAATTTTGTAAAATTAATCATACCATGTTGGACATAAAGAGTTCACATGCATGTTTTCTACAGGGCATTGCGGAGTTTGGACATGTTTGTAGGAGGGGTTTCTCTAGAAGTGCGCGTCATTTGATTGATGACTATGACTACGAGCCATACCTCTGGCTAGATTTACTGTGAATATTCTTTGAATATTTTATATGTAATTATTAACAATCCACTGCTTTAAAGCAGGCTCGATGGTCCCACTTAAATTGGCGAGGACGATCGAGAAGTCCCGTATTAAATTCTCTAGTCAGGCAGTGTTATTTTTGATAGCAAAAAAAGTAGGTGGTAACGGAAGAACAAAGCCTGGATTTGTGTCAGAAAAACGGCAATAGGCTCGCCCTCTATAACGTGGAACCGATACATAGCTGGCGATATGTGGGTGCAAAAATGCACCTCTGCATACCCCTTCGGGGAATACAGGCGTGAAGTTGTATGTGTGTATGTATGATTTACTTAACAACAAAATGAATTGTTAAAGCAATCGGCAGGAAACGGCAGACTTGTCATACGTATTTTTAAAACAAATACAATATTGTAAGAAAAAAAATATCTGCGGCTCATTTCCCAGTCTCTGAAATGATTGTCGCAATAAAATGAAGTTTATTTACATATCTTCCTCTCTTCAATATGTCGCCGAGGATCCATTTATTACGGCGATTTAAATTTTTCTATGTATTTTATAAACAGCGAGCGAATTAAATAGTAATAGAATTGTGTGAAAGTCCTGTCTGTAAATAAAATATTGTATTTTATCTATTGGAAAGTTAACATTTGGCTAGACAAGAGTGCATGTATTCTAGCATGTATTATAAGAGTATTAATAAAAAATATTGATCAGCTCTTCCTTATGTTGTATAATTCAGTAATAAATTAATTATTATATCAATGAGACGAATTTACAATTCAAAATATGCGAGCTAGTTTAATTCGGACGAAACTATAATTATAAATTAAGCGATATAAAAAAAACTATACCAATATGTTTGACAGACTTCCAGAAATATACGTAGTTTATCGAAGCCATTCGATCAAAATAACCACTAATCTCCAATCGGTAAAAAAAGCAAAAGGCGGGAAACTACGCGATGGCATAACCCAACTTCCCGCCACTTGCATGACAACCAGACCGCGTGACAGAACAGCACGCGTCGAAAAAGGGCGTAACTAGAGCGAAATTTGTCTATGGCCAATAGTGAAGACGCGTCGGCTGGCCAGCAGACAGTCCGGCACGCCTCCCTTGGCATGCTGCGGCGTGAATCATTCGGAAATGTCACACGCGCACTCGCCGCATGCGGTGACTAAACTCCGTTCCGCTGTTCAGATGAAATGTTTATGATAGACTGGCTATTCACGCCAGACCTTCTGTTAGGCGAGATCGCTACTCATGTATCCAGTAATGGACAGTTATGAGTGGGCGATATAGTGGTTCGACCATAGAGTTCTTGTCAAACCATGTAGTCTTTTGCCCGGTAAATGTGTCAAAAATATAAATTTATTTAAGCTAAAAAATAACTCATTTTAATGCACAATTAACTGAATTCCGACGGCAATGAGAATGTTACAAATTATTGGGTCGTTTCTTTAATTGTAATTACGAACAATAAATATTTTCGTCGACACACGCGCCCTAAATAATTCCGAAATTCTCGAAACGTCATCACAATCACCGCATACATACAATTTAACATTAACATAATTCGAATGAACTCACACGATGTTATGATGTTATTACATATATTTTAAAAATTGACGATTTCTGTTACAGTCTCAACAAAATACACAAAGGTCCGAAGACTGACTGGCTCTCAATACGAAATGTAGTTATGGCGACATGGCCTTGATCTAATTGCTTCCTCTTTTGTGCGGAGCGGAGACGTTCAACTCGTCATCTCCCATCTGTTTGCACTACCAAGGCCGCACTCGATGGTCCATTGAAAAAAAACCCGTTCGCGAACTTCGACACATAAAAAGCGTCGTTAAAAGGGCATTGACTGATTGCGAGACGTAAAAACTAGAATCTAGCGCGTATTGTGATTTAAAATAGATGTTTACAAAACATTAAATAATATTAGAAGGTGCTGTTGCTGAGCTATAAGAGAACAATCGCCATGGCGTTTACTGGAAGGAAATATGTACGTACATATTTATATTGGTAGAAATGGTTGGGCTATGCTGTAATAGTACAAACAAAAGCCTCTACCACTAAGTCATTCTACCATCTGCGTAAAACTGGGTGTAGCGATTATTTCATAATAGACCTTTGAACTAAATTACTAATCATCTTTCCATTTATAATATTGTTTAAATGTAGCAAACAGATAAAATTGGAATAAAACAATTCATGGATTTACTTCTTCGCCGACTGACGCTGTTCAAAATGTACAACAATAATTATATTAGCGTAAAAAGAGCTGACGGGTAAAATTTGGAACTCTTCTTATTTAATATTTCCTACAATTTCTTCGTATAAAATTTTGCTTGTTTTAAAACAATTTTGACTTCAATACAAATTATATCATATTCATACAAATATAACTTCACTCCTCTATTCCCCGAAAGGATAAACAGCGGTGCATTTTTGCACCGGTATTTCAACACGTATGTATCGGTCCCACGTAATAGGTGGCGAGCCTATTCCCGTTCTTCGGGCACAATTCCAGACTCCATGCTGCTACTGAGAATTTCCTAATGGAAAAACCCAATAACGCTTTGCCCGACCCTATACTTTTCTTTTTATTACATGCTTGCAGAGATGCTATGGGCATAGAGTCAATGTCATGGACAATGATTTAATGTAACTTAAAATATAAAAAATAAGCTCTTCGTTGCACCGAAATCGTGTGCTAAACCACTCCACATAACTCCACACGAATACCTATAAAACGGCTCAAAACATTTTTACAGCGCATCTAAAATACGACATCAAAAGTTATTCTCTAAAAATGCGCGCGAAAGTAGAAAATAGTCGAATGTAAACTATTTATCGAAGTAAACCACGTGCGCGCGTTTACACAGTCAGTTTGAAATGAGAAGAATGATTAGAATGTAACCCAGTTATTTACTTAATGTAAGCGAAAATATTTATTACTCTAGTTATTTACCTCAAGGCCGAATTCGAATATTAAATAACTCGACAAAAATATGCCATATAAACTATTTTAATCATGGATCCAGTCTTGGACTTAAAACAAAATTCAACAAATTGTTGTATAAGGAACGCCTCGTTCGAATATTTCGTTTTTATGACGTTTAAATATAGATTTATGATATGAACTAAAATAAATCTATTTAATACTATACTCCATTTCAAATTTAAAACGCATGCAATGTTTTTTACAAAAATCTAGGCGCGCGGTCGAGAGTTTCGGCGGTCGCAGGTTCAAACCCCAGGACTTTTCGAAGTTATGTGTGTATTTACAATGAATTATCACTTGCTTTAACGGTGAGGGAAAACATCGTGATAAAACCTGCACACCTACAAAGTTCTTAGGAATTTCTTAGGTGTGTAGTCCGCCAACCCGCACTAGGCCAGCGTGGACTAAGGCCTAAACCCTCTCAGTTGTAGAGGAGGCCCATGCCCAGCAGTGGGACGTATTTGGGCTGATGTTGATGATGATGATGAAGAAATGTCTTCCTCTCACAACTCTTAATCCCCTTTTTTCATCTCAAGTGATTTCTTTCAACGAATACTATGTCATTTGTTAACGTTTCATTTATCTCTGCACCACAATTCATTCGATTTCACTAATCGGATTATCTATAAAATCGTAACAGAATTACTTTAGCATGTAAATTATTTACTTTAATATAATATCAGTTTGGATAATATTCTCGATACATTTTGAATAATAATATTTCAGTCCTACGGCGCGTTTTACATCTTCGTGCAAACAATGTAACGTTTGACGCTACGCAGCCACGAGCGGTCGATGCCAAGGCTCGTCGATGTTTATGCGCCGAAACATCTTCATCATAACAATTAACGGATACAAGGCTGGAACTCTCATCATTTTATATTCTCTATTCCCGCGTCTGGTTTTCACTACATATCAAATTTATTATCATTTATTGTGCACTTGTTTATTGTATTCAAACTCAAACACCTTGTCTGTTGCTACCAGACTTTTCTATACACAAATAAATGTAATATAGGTACCAACGTTCGTCTATTACTGGATATGTAGCTTACAATATGCTTTCTGTTTAAATACGAAACATTTAAGAATGAAAAAGACAAGGGTAAAAAGCGAGCTTAATTTTATATTTCTAATCCGTATACTATTATATGAAATTAATTAAAATAATTGAAATTTAATTGCTTAACTATTTATCAAAAATCATTTTTCTTCTCCCTTAATAAAGTGGGAATATGGGCTGATGATGACGAATTAAAAAAGAATCGAATGTAAATTAATGAGGGCTTTACTAAGACTTGACAAATTATTTATGTTTCATGCAAAAAAAAAATTTTTCGAGAAGTATAAAAGTATGAATATGAATTAGACTTTGTTTTAAATTAAGACACATAACTTAAGAAATGTGATACAACTATAAAATTGCAGACAACCCATTCATAAGTCTCTCGACAATGGAGTGCACTCAGACGAGCTCAACCTTAGTATGGCAACAGTGTACATCACAACACAATATATTTTATAGTCTGCCACACACCTCGCAACAATGTCGCTTAATTAAATTTTACGACAACCACTCGGGGATTCGAAACGAATCTATTTTTAAGCCGGAAAACAGAATGACAATAAAACTTGACCAAACCGCTTGAGCAGTTTGGGACCTGGCGAAATGTGGGTGCAGAAATGCATCTCTGCCTACCCCTTCGGGGAATACAGGCGTGAGGTTATGTGTGTATGTAGTTTCGAATTTAAAATGGCTACCAGATCGATCATCAGGTAACAAAGTGGTCACGTCTCGGACATATTCACAATGGTACATCTTGGTAGAGACTACATTCTACCAATCATGCGAAACTTCATTTCATGTACATATGTATAAGTGTGAAATCTTACTAATATCGTTAACCCATTTTTTCTTTCCATCGGCTTACAATTAAAAGCTCAGCCTTCCTTCTGTTCCTTGTACATAATTAAAAATAAATAAATGAAGATACTAAACATAATTATACAGTACAAGTGGCGGTGTTATTGCTCTAGGAAACATTACAGGCAACCTTTTAGCATAAAGTGATTATTCATGGGCAAAAGACATTTGCCTCAAAACATATCGATAAAACATTTTAAACTTACTAATTATTTTTTAATTTCATACTACAATTAACCATACGAGTGCCAATATGCGCACGCAGGGGACAAATAAAACCCACTCTAGTTTCACAACATTTTAGTAACTCAGGTGTATCGAAACTGGGCCACCGGCGCGCCTCTCTCCGAACGATATTTAAATTCCGTTTTATCGACGCAAAACCGTTTAATGAATAATACGTTGATTAATCCAATAATGGACGCTCACAATGACATTCACACCGCCATTTCGCTTTTATAACCGGCCGTTCAGCACAATGTATCGTTGTTTCACAGAATTGAATGGGCTGTGTTGTGTATGGGCTTATGAGCTTAGCTGATTACTCGCACGGCCGATCACTGTAAATAACAACCTAGATTACATAGAATTTGTTACATTCTTTATTCTTTGAGACTTTGTGTAATTAGAAATAAATTTCTAGAACTTGTCAAATAAGTTATTGTTGTACTTTATTTCAGCTAAGGCAACCCTGCTTAGAAATTAGACATTCTTGTCATGTTATCTTTGTAAAACGATGATCAATATCAACGTTGGAAAACATAATTGCATTTATCAACATCGTCTTTATATTCTACGATAAGATAGAAGTTATGTGTCGTGTATATCAGATTTTTTTAACCTTTTTGGTCTCAATATTCGTATACCGAAGTAGACCACACCTAGAGACAAATATTCGTGGAAAATACATAAATTCGTACGGAATTTTGATTAAAACCATTGACCGCTGCATTTCACAGTCTAATTGCATCCAACTGCGCTAAAAAGGCGATACTGTACAGGAGACCAGAGCTTGATTATCGCATACTATAGTAAGATTAAAAGACGTTGACATTAAAGGAAAACGTAATGAGAAAACAAGGATACTTAAGAGTTTTTTAAAAGCATTTAGAGATTATATCATCTCTTTGAACAACGCCAACGCGGTGGTTTAAGGCCTAATCCGTGCTGTTGTAATGGGAACCTTGTCGAGCAGTGCAATAATATGCGCATTGCACGCAGCTCTTTTTAACACAGACAGGTCATAGACAACACCGTTCCTGATAGTAAGTACCTAACAGTGATGTGTAATCTGAACATACAAATATTCTCTCTCAGCCTATCGCCGTCCACTGCTGAACGAAGGCCTCCCCAAGTAGGCGCCAACCATCCCGGTCTTGAGCAGCATACAAATATATTGCTAATATATTCTTGATAAAAAAAATGACATTTCGTGTTGCTTAGGGAGTATCTTGACGTTTCTTCTCCACAGCGATAACGCGTTTCGACGCGGCAATAACTGACGATTCAAAAGCATTTGTAAAAGTCCATTTGAATAAAGTTTACAGTTGACATCAAGCGGCTAGATATCCAACTCTCGTCGTTTACAACTCATTCCGCGCTGTAAATAATTTATTATGTTACAATTTCAACCATTGGCCAGAAATTTCTCAAAATTTTGTGATAAGACTTAAGTTACTGCACTATGTTATTGTCTCAAATTTCTTGAGACAGTTGAAGTAAACTTTTTAGACAGCCGACACTGTACTTGTAGGCCAATAAATCAAAAAGCGGTAAACTAGATAGACAGTCGACTTTTGACCGCAGTTCATTTATCTTTAATATATAAATAAAAAGCGCTTTAGAGGACAATCTAGTCAATTTTACAAATCTATCAATGTGGTTTCTGACACGACACTTATTATCACCGTTTTCGTATGTCACGCATAAAGATGTCGTTTAGATTCAAACTAGCGCCACGAAAAGGCGCCTAATATTAAAAGTGCTACCAGTCTTAACCCATATCATCCCAAACATGCTTAAACTACTTCGATTTGGATGAAACTTACAGCACAGCACCTTATTACCCTTTTTATTATTAATATGTAATAAAACAAATATTTCAATTAATAATATTTCAGTTTCAGTACCGTTCCAATAATGGAACAGTAGGAAGATATGCCACTGGTACCAATTAGCTTCTATGTATAAAAATTGTAGAAAATAAAGTTATTTAGTTGAGTATTATTTATTATTAAGTATGTCACCAGCTCACATAATAAGCTATTTGAAAAGTTAGAATATATTTTTTTGTTAAAATTTACTTATAATGAAAAATAGATGAACATTTGCAACGCAACGTTAAATTTTTCACACGTCATAGTAGTATTTTTATGGCACATCCCACGGTGGCGTTATTTATATTTTTTTACTAAATGATGGACATTGCCATCTAGTCTTATAATAGCAAGAACTCCTTTGATAACTGCAAGAGAAAATCTAGGAGTCAGATTATTGGCAGTCGAGATAAATGTGCTAGGTAGGTATACTGCTTTTGTCATTAGGTAAGTCTTTACAATGTATCTCGTATAAGATAAAAAAAAACGTGAGAATAAATTTGTGCCACTGGAGATAATTTGTACAATTGAACCGCATTATTGGCACAAACGTTAATTGGGAACATTAGTAACTGCCAGTTCATCTCTTGAGGCGTATAGAAATCCGATAACATCCCACATTTTGATCTAGTCTATCGACCCCTCCCATATATCTGTTATAATTCACGATGCATCGCGGTTTATCAACATCATTTTTTTTGCTCTGAAACTTAGCCCGGCTTTTCAGGGATGTCTTTGTGTCTCCATTGTCCAGGCACCTTTTTTTGGAGACAGAGAGCTGATTTGCAGAGAGACAACGTTATTTTATTGGTTCTGCGGATTCTGCCACGAATAATTCCCTGGAGACATATTGCAGTTATTCCTACCTAGGTATTAACCAATGCCCTTACGTCGGCTTCTGCTAACAGCCGATGTTTAGATAAATTATTTATATTGAAAGACTCCTGATCACGACTGTCTTCATCACTTTTATCATAATTTTCTGGAGGTGTTAGTATACATCCGCAGACAATACGTTGTCATCTTCTACTAGTAACGTAACAATATCATTAACAAACAATCTAAAACAAAAAAATGGAAATAATTGAGTAAATATAGTTCCACATATAATAACATTTCACATAGGCATATTATCCTACTGTTCCAATAATGGAACGGTACAATCAAGATAATTTATTTTGTATAAATACCTTCAACTTTCGTGTTTTTTTGTAACAATCTCATAAATGACCTTACAGTTGATAATATTTGAGAACAATTGTAGCAATCATCATTATAAAATATTAAAATAACTTACATTTTACGAGTGAAAATTTTTTCGCGGTAAATCTCAGTAAACAACCCAAAACAAAACACAAATTTCGCGGGAAGGTGCAAAAATAAAAAAATGAATTTAACAGCCAATCACTTGAGTGTTACCACAGTACAAAAATAATTAAGGCTGTGTTCACGTTTAAAAAAATAAAAATACTAAAAGTAACCGATCCAAAAATGGAACACTGGGAAGATATGGGTTAATAAAAAAATGTACGTTTTTAAATTATTAGATTTCTCTTATTGAATTGTGTGTATTATTGTGTGTATTAGCGTATGGTGTTTCAGCGCTTCTGTGGGCGTTGAATTAAGACATTCTAGCACGTGTAAAAATAGAAACAATGGAATCTGTAATGTGTATATGGTACATGGAATGTTCTGCTGTTGAATAAATCGAAACATTTAACTTTATAATAAAGAAGACAAAGGGAAAAAATTACTTATTCAAGAAGTTTTTTATGGGATCCGTTAAATCTATTCAGAACTTATTGTTTTAGTAATGAAAAAACGATAAAAAGTTTTTTTTTTTGTAATTGTTCAATTAGAAATTTTCTCTCTAGCCTGTTTTTCATTGGTAAAATTCCATAATCTGATATAGCCTTCTGTGCTAAACTTAGATTTAATTATAGTTGAAATTGCTTTAAAATCAGCTATCTAGAAGTAGCTCCGAAAATTGCCGTCGGCCAGTCTCATTTGTAAAGTTGCCGTGCCCTTGAAATATGCCCGGTAAAAGACAGAAGAAATTAGCTCGCAAAATGGAAATTTAACTCTTAACTTACTCTTGGCTTTTCTCTATCGCTTTAAGGAACAGACTAGAGTGCATGTATGTAGGTAGTTTAATGACAATTCAGAATGTAAAAAACTTATTAATTACAAATGATTCAAGTGATAACAACGTGGGACAGATAATACATACATAACCTCACGCCTGTATTCCCCAAAGGGGTAGGCAGAGGTGCATTTTTGCACCCACATTTCGCCAGGTATGTATCAGTCCCACGTAATAGGGGGCGAGCCTATTGCCGTTTTTCGGGCACATTTACAGACACCGTGCTGCTACTGAGAATTTCCTAATGGAAAAACCCACTAACACTTTGCCCGACCCGGGACCTCTAGATCGCACGGCACATACTTGTGCCGCGAGACCACGAGGCAGTCGGACAGGTAATGTAGTGTTTATATATAAACAATTAAACCTTTATACAGATAAGATAAACTGCGTTACTTTAAAGGTCACGTGTATCACAAGAATTATTATTAATCATTCGAGACATAATAAACAAAACAGTGACAATGTTTACATGAATACACCATTAAGACTTCTTGAAATGAGATGTTTTTGCATTGATTGCAATTTTCGGTATTTTTTATTTATTTAAAAAAACATGTTCTCTTTGCGTTCCATATTTATGACATTAAAGTTATATTTTTAAAAATAAAAACTCGTAACAGCCACACATTTTCCAGACAATGCATTTGAAGTAACCTATGTAATTGTAGGTGATATGCTTCGATGTATTAATAAGTAGAGTAGAATTAATTAAACAAATGTGTCGGTCTTTCATTTCATTTTAAATATAATAATTAATGATTAAACGAACTTACCTGTACGTGAAGTTCTATCATAATTATACTCGTGCATCGTCCTCGAGATTAGTAACCACGTTGAAATATAATATATGTAGTTACACGGTTAGTGACACCACTCTTGCACTGGCTGTTTGGAGTTTATATATTTTTTTAAATTATGTTCTTCCCTTGTCACTACGGCTTCTCGATTTTTCATTAAGGTCAGAGTCTGAAGCCACCACATTCCAATAGGACATTTCTGCAGCAGCTTGGGAAGTATTTCCGGGTGCGTGGGTGTTACTAATCTCTTCGGACGATGCACTTCGTATAATTATGATAGAACTTCACGTACAGGTAAGTTCGTTTAATCATTAATTATACTCGTGCATCGTCCTCGAGATTAGTAACCACGTTGAAATATAATATATGTAGACCTTGAGAGATGGCTGTGGAAATGTCAACTGCAAAAGATACTTTGTATATATATATATTTTTTTTTAATAATAAAGTTATTTGATAATGATATCAACGTTTATAATATTTTATACTAATTCGTATCACAATATTACAATCAGTCGTAAGTTTTTAGTACTTTTGTGCTGAGTATTATTTATAATCACCTACAACCAATGAGTATCACCCTGGTCATACATTTGATAGCACTGTCGTGGCGAGTGCTGTTTCGTTATGATTGATATTATAATCACCCCGTTATCAAACTTCCCGAACACGTTAGAGTTATTGCTCCAGCTCGCGGTATTGCGTATTGCATCGATGGATACGCCTGGATACCTTGGTGAGTGAGCTTTTGACATGACCGCTTATCTACTGCGGTTTATTTGTTTTTCTAAAGCTGATGAACAGATTTCCGTTCTTCCCACGTATTGTTTTTGTTTTATTCAGATAATTCACTTAGGTTTTGCAAGGGCATATTTCAGGTTTTGTCTCATAAAAGGGTAAAATCAACGTTGGTTGTTTTGAGCCCCGCCTAGAAGTCTTCATGTGCTCCGGTATCTTAATTATGATTTTTGTGGCAAGGATTTCTATGTTGATAATATTGATACTTTCTATAGTTTGCATACGGTGTGCAAAGTAAAGTACGGTGTGTAAGAGCAAGTAAGCTATCACATTTTTTAGTTAAAGTTTCTAATGTCAAATTTTCACTTGGAAAGTGTTGACTTATAGTATATAATATAGTACAAGAGACGTCTTCCACGTTTTATTGTACTTAGGCTGTGGCGGACAAAACCGATAAAATCCCTTGAAAAACCTCGTGATGCGATCATCCTTTGATATAGGCGGTCCTATTAATTAGTGCCAGGGCGGACCAACATGAATTCAAGGTACAGTATTGTTTGCCCTGATTGTATATTTCTGTAAGAAAACATAGAATGTTAGGGATTGACGCCTCATAGAAATCGATATCAATTTTACACAGAATTCGAACCACTCCTTGAAGGCCGAGTCGTATTGTCGGAGTGAGTTGTCAGATAGTGAAGCCATCATGATCTCTATTTTCGATGGTGGGATCCTGCGTCGCAGAAGTGCTACCCGGGTAATGTGCCTGGGTTCACTTGTATCTACCAGTTGCTCCAAAATTAAATAATAACATTATTGCTAGGTTTGGAATCTAAACACTAGAAGGCGTTGGAACGTAGGGAACCAGGGTTGTGTGGCCCATTTAGGGACAACCATGATTCCTGATGTTTTATCGGTTATTACTTTCCTTAAGGTTTCAAGTATGATCGCAAACGAAAGCGTCTGGGTAGCGATGCCATGACACATAGCGATCAAACTTAGTATTGATTCTATTTGAGAATAAATCTACTAGTGAGCAACCGAGTTCGTGGATTATTGCTTCAAAAAAACACTATCTGTCAGTTCCCATTCTATATGTGGGTGTACTCGACGAGACTCATCAGCAATATCGTCTACCGATTTTAAATAAGACGCGTATATGAAAATGTTGCGAGATTCGCACCATTGCCATATCTCCTTAATAATCTTTGTAAGATGAGGGTATTTGATGCCATCCATGCGGTTTATGCGGCAATGGCCGTGGAATTATCTATGCGGAGGAGAATTTTGCAGTTTTGGATATCTTTGGCAAATACTTTGAGGCCAAAGTAAGCTGCAAGCAACTCCAGCTGATTTATGTGCATTTTCTTCTCATCTCGCGACCATACTCCACTGGCTCTTTCCCTACCGTATGTAGCACCCAAAACCAGACTTGATGCGTCAGTATATATTTCCATGCAGTATTCGTCGATTCTTGTCTGCCGTACCGATGTGTCGATCGAGTTTATCCACCATTGAAAATAACTTTGTAAGGACTCGGGTATACTCAAATACTTATCATAATTCTCGTGATCTTTTAGATTCAAGAATATACAACTTTCAAATTCTTGAGCGTAAAGCATGCCATATTCCATCGTTGGGCATGCTGATACAAGCAGTACTAACAATTGTGCGAATTTCCTAATTTTGCATCTTTTCAGTTCATATCTGAATCAGTTGAGTCTTTATGTTAGACCTTTTCTAATTAGGAAAAGTTATTTGAATATATTTTTTTTAATCTATTATGTAACCTATGAACTTGCAAGACTTCGAAGGAGAGAGATTGCTCTTTTCCTCATTAATAACAAAGCCCAAAGATGTCAATAATTCCCTAGTTATTGAAATATTCTCTAAGCATTTTGAATGATTCCGGCCTAGCAAAAATATGTCATAGGTACATATAAATTGTAGAAAGAAATCCGCATGCTCTAAGTTTTTTTTTTAAGTAAGTAATTATATTACTGGTTTCATTAACTTAGTGAAGATATAATATGGTGCTTTGTTCAACCCGAATGGCAGAATTCTAAGGTACTTACGAGACGTAGGATGTTTTTTTTTTTCAAGTGATATGCATCTTTTAAGTCAGTATTAGCCATGAAGCAGTCTTTGGATAAATAGCTTCATTGCTGTTCGCAAGTCTTAATTTTTTTAACTGGTCTGTGACTATGAATTTATTTAGTGCTTTAAGGTTTAGTATGAACCTCATTTCCCCAGATGGTTTCGGTCGCAGGGAAAAATAATAGCGGCAAATTGACTATGACATGGTTAATATTCAGATATTGTTCCAATGTTAAGTAAACTGTTTATGGCCTCATTTAAATGTGCCTTTTTCAGTCCTTGTGAACTGTGACAACTGTTTTATTGAATTTCAATTTCTAGCCATTCACCCCTGACAGTATAGTTTGGTCCTGTGTGATCAGAGACTACTGAGAATAAAAAGATGACATTTGTCCAGCATACTTTACCAGACTTATCGCCGGCTCGTTGTCGTTGTCAACCGTCGTGACATCTTTAACGAGTTGCCTTGCGTCTCGTTACGATTGTGTCATGCCGGCCCACCGGCAGGGCAGCTGCCTCGCGACCTTGCTGTGTTCCTTACTGTTTGCGAGCTGCGGCCGGGCTTCTCCAGTTTAAATTTTTGACTGGAGGAATAAATTTGGTCTTTGGCTGGGTCTTGCTTTTAATATCAGATCCTGACTTTGTTAACGTATTCGCTGATTTAATTATGTCAACCATATTTCCACCGAATAAGTATTATAAATTTTCGCACCCATAAGGTATTCTTTTATGTTTCATTAAATAGAGAATTTGTGCGAAGTTTCGGTTTCCTTAAGGGTGGACTCCGCCAATCCGCACTTAAACTAGACCAGCGCAGTGAACTAAGGCCTAAACCCTCTCAATTGTAGAGGAAGCCCGTGCCCAGCAGTGGGATGTATATGGGCTGATGATGATATTGGCGAAAATTCCGCCTGGTAACCGACTCGTCGTGTTGTATGTTGCACAATATACGACATACATCCGTCAGTTGTTTGATGCGTTCCTTATTTTTATTTATTGTCCTCTAATTATTTCGTAAGGACTGTAGCTAGTCCAGATATTGCAGCTGCAAGTTGGCTTTGAAGCACACAATGCCCTCTCTTCTTTATAACATACTCTTTAATCCTGCCACCCCTTTCTATCTTAAAACCCGTTTTCAGTTTCTACACGATTCTCACTCTAGATTCTTGAGGTCGTCAGATAATTTAAAACTTAAAACGCCAGTGCACTCTACAATTTTTATGGACAGTTCCTTCACCGTCAAAGCTACTAGACTATGGAACTCACTTCCAGTGACAATAAGAAGAGCTAAGTCATTGTCATCTTTTAAAAAACTGCTTAAAGACTATTACTTGTCCTGCTAATTGAAGGCATGTCGTGTAAGTTGATGTTTGTGTGTATGTATAATATGTATGTATGTATGTATGCAAGTATGTATGTTTGTTTAAGTTTATATATGAATATTTATTTATATATTATACCAGTACACTTCGGCTACCTTTCATCTCTCTTCCTGCATCTCCATCCCAGGTTGCCTGTAAGAGATCGCCTCGTGCGATAAGGCCGCCCATTGTACTTCTCTAGTTCTCTGTACTCCTTAGTTTTAATGTTGTGTGTACAATAAAGGTTTAAATAAAATAAAATAAAATAAATGCCCTTGTTGCTGCGGCTGCTTTTATTTCTGTATTCAGTGTGGGTGAGTACCCGATTAGAGTGCTATTTGTTGAGATGAGATATCATTCAATCAACTCTGCATGTTTCTTTGGTAAGTCCTTGAATGGCTATGTGCTGAAGCCTTGTGGCTAGTTCCTTGTGAATCTCGGGCCCCTAGTTTCTTACTATGGAAGGGTCAGCTTCAAGAATGTCCCATGGCTCTGTGTCCTTCAAGGCCCTCAGTTAGGCATTCCACTGGATCTGTTGGCACTTCACAGACTTTTGTGGCCCGGTTCACTTTAAATATTTTCTATAGGTATAATGTTTATGGTGCCAGCAATGCAATCTCAAAGGCTGTTCTAATAACAGGTGTGGCTAAGTTTCTTAAAACTGCCGAACTGAAATAACCCAGCGATGAGGCCCCAAAAGCCACTCTCATAGGTGTTCAGTACTATGCAATCTTGCCGGTTTTTCTGACATATCATACAATTGTGCCATCGAAACAGTCCCAAAAACTGATCTGGTTGGCTGAGGGTTAATGTGCGTAAGTTACATAACCACTGTTTTGGATAAATTACCCTGAACTCACCTGGCGATACGGACCCAAAAGCCGCTCTGGTAGGTGTTCAGTACGAATACACCTGGCGATACGGCCCCAAAAGCCGCTCTGGTAGGTGACACGTGCTTCAGTATGTGACTTACTTTTTATAGCACTTGTGCAGCTCACCATTTACATCCCGCGATATGTTATTACGTTGATGGAATAGGGTGAAAATTAAGTCTTCTTTTGACCATGCTTTAGTTAAATTGACGATTCAAGCAAATACATTGAAAAATCTATTTGAATAAAAATAATTTTATCTTGACTTTGACTTTGACAGATTGCACGATTTATGTAGGAGTTTGCATATTTTTAGGCTAATTTCGTAAATACCACTTTTTACTTTAAATATTGTGATATGCTCACCTATTTCAATGTCCTCATCATGCCTGTCATGGTACTTTCGGCCATGTGATCTTTACTTTTTTCTTCAATTTTCGAATTTCCTTATTTAGATATTCAATTTCGTTCTTTCTTTTAGACATTTTAAGGGGTTTAAGCTGTATATAGTCGCAGATAAACTTATTTGAAAGAATAGGTGTCGAGTGGTGGCGCACTGAAACGTGAATGAAAAATCGAGAAGCCGTAGTGACAAGGGAAGAACAAAATTTAAAAAATATATAAACTCCAAACAGCCAGTGCAAGAGTGGTGTCACTAACCGTGTAACTACATATTATATTATATTTCAACGTGGTTACTAATCTCGAGAACGATGCACGAGTATAATTCATTGAAAATGAAACTAATCCCGTAATCGTTTATGTATGAAGTCAGGAACAAATGCTTGTGGTGCCACAAATATATGAAGCGATGCCGGAATGTATCTTTTCACGACAAAATGTGTTGATCGTAACAATGTAAAAGAAATGAAGGAGCACAATGGCGGAACGTTATCCGTTTGAATTCATACTCGGTTAGATACGAATATCCAAGTAGGATAATGCTATATAAGTAAACTTTGTAATAAAACCTCAATCAATATATTATTTAGAGCATAAAGAACTGACTAAATTGTTTTCGTAGTATTTTTTCCTATCCCACCACACACCCGCCACTGTAACTCCTGTGCTCCAGGATCAACAGCGACACGCACAGTAATGACACCGAGCAATGAAGCTCAGCGGATCTAAGGGGACCTAAATTTGTCATACTCCCGCAACGAAGTTAATCAGAAAGACAATATAAGGAGGAGTTGAAAAACAAAGAGTTGTTCACTTCCCTCCACAGCAAAGCGGGTGACAAAACATTGAGCTATGAGGTTTTACCCTCACATAAAAAAAAGACAATTACATTTAGTGATATTAGACGCAAGTAACGCACCACGGGTAAAAACTGTATGAGTTTTATTGACTAAATTGGACCTAAAGTGCGAGCTGTTATGTAGACTTCCAATAATAGGCATGGCAAAAACGCTGGATTTCGTAGTATGTGCAAATTACGACCATTACGAGTTACGACTGAACGCTCAAGTTTATCATCCGCCCATATACGTCCAACTGCTGGGCACGGTCATCCTCTACAATGAGAGGGTGTAGACCTTAGTCCACTACGCTAGTCTAATGCGGGTTGGCGGACGTTAATCAAGTTATTATAATTCAAATCGAACATATACGATGGCTAAATGAGCTATGAGCATAAATAAATGTTCAAAAGCAATTTTTCTTGCCATTTATAAACTAATTTATCAAATATACGTAAACATACCACAGCCTAGTTCTGAACGACGATAATCAATACTCGCTTCACGCTACTTTGTTTCCCGCCCTTTGGCATTTCAATTTATTGACGAGTTCGTGGCAACTAACCAATAATAATCTACATCGGTCAGAAAGATGATTAATAATTCAAATACAGGCCAAAGTGTAATACTTTTCCGCATTTAATAATCTTCCATTTACTACTTTTCGGCGCCAAAATAGCGACTAATTTAGAAGAAAAAAAAACACGTTTCTTGCGTTTTACCCAAACGCAAAATAAATTATAGATATTAATTAGGCATATTGAAAAAAAATCTAATGTTATGTAATAAAAATACAGCTAATAACAATAAAACTGCATTTATAAAAATATTAAAATGATGTAAAATATTTTGTGACTCACACACAAACATTCAAAAGCATCAAAATATTTATACCACTCAATGGTGACTTTGAAGTTGACACATAATGTGATGCAACACAAATCATTCACATGTGACATTTATTTCGCTGTAAAATATTTCTTTTACAGCTAACGCATCATAGGAAATTGTTATGTGTAACAAAATATAAAATAATGTTACGGTTGTTACGTTTTCACAAGGAAGTTGTTGCTCTGGAATGGTTAAATTTTTTATTTTATGAAAGATTTTTTTTATTTCCTATATATATGATCTTTAACTTTTTGCACACTCATATGACTAATAATATTTTATATCTCTTTTATTTAAGGATCCATTGTAAACATTTTAATGAGTGTATGATATTTTTTAATGATAAGTTTTTAAATATTTGTTGCACTGCAAACCAACACATCTTAATTTGTTCTAAAATTCCACATTTGGTACATGTTCAAATACCTATTAATTTTTATTTACAAAAAAATACACTTAATATTAATTAATTCAATCTATCCAAATAGGTGAATTATAATTCTGACCTTATTGATATTCATAATGCATTTGAAATTATGGATTTTTAAAAGAATTAATTAAATGCATTACATTATACATACCAACTGCTATATTAAGAAAATTTTATCAGCATATATTTTTTTATTATTAATTAAGTGTAAAATACTCTTATTTATGCTACCTTGACATATTTAAATGATATTAAACATCCAACATGAAAAAAGATCTTACTTATTCTGCCATTTGTCATTAGCCTACTTAAATAATATTATCTTGTAATAAAGCAGCAAGATATTCTTTGCATGATCTTTGCACTGTAATTATCAGGAATTCATCACTTTTTATTCAATACCTACATGGCAAGTGCATTGGATCTTTTGCAAATATCGTTTTTAGTTTCGTGAGTTAAAGTTCGAAATGCGATGTATTTTACGAGAAATTAAATACATAAATATCAAACGTATTTAAATTAAAAAGAAACTAATTATGAGTTACAATTTAAATTCATAGCTAAGTAACTGTTGACAACAAAAAAGAATATTTATCGTTGCGTGCGTAGGCTCCAAACACACGATGTTTTAATCAATGTGTATGATCACTAAATATATTATAATTTCTACACACCTTTCCAATTTTTATAAGTTTCGATAACAATTCAATTTTGACTATAAGATGTAATTTTTTTAAATTAATGAGTTTTTTAAATATAAAATAATGAACCTTAAGTTTAAAATTTTACGTAAAAACTATAAGGAGAACAAATATAATTTAAAACTCATGTAGCTGGCCGTACAACTACTAAAAAAAAGATAACATCCTATAATTATTGTTCCCAGATGAATCCGACCTAGATAGGTAAAACCTACCTACAATTTCACGCGAGCGCGAGACCATCCTAAACCTAATGACCGAGCGATGTCAATCACATTAATTGACAGCGTCTGCTCTTGGTTGCTATTTTAGAATTTCCAACGCCATTTCGCAACGTATAGAATAAATGTGAAACTTTTCGGAAGTTTTTTTTTTCAATAATGAAATAGCTAATCGTGTGTCAACAAAACGTAACCTCAAAATTCAGGAAATCAACAACGAAACGTGATTATGACAAGTGCGTTAACTAAACGCAACGGTAATCAACAAACATCAATTACCGGTAAAGAAACGATTGCAGGAAGGAATACATTGGACTTTCGTGACCAAATCGCGAACATCGAACAGGAAATGTACAAAACACGGCCATTTTCATCGGCTCAACGTAGATATAGGTTTGACAATTGTGAGCAAAATGACTTACTTACCCTTTCTACGTCCAGGTCGGTTCCTGTACACAGTCTCTTGCCACCACTACCGTTGTAAGCCATCGTGCACCACAAAACAAAACACAAATCACACCGTAACGCGTTCAGATGTAAACGAAAAAGAGAATACCTTCTCTCACGGCAGCCGCGAGCAGACTGATTGAATGAACGGAAGTGGAATCACTCGAGAGTGAACGAAGGACTGGGACGCGCGAAGATCAACGTTGCCACATTCCATAAACTAAATAAAATCTACTATGCCTTTTTACTGCATGTATTGTATGTAAATATTAAAAAAAAAACTATAAATTAACATGAATGAACATAGCTTAAAATTTAAGTGTCATATATAAATGAAAATTATTTCAGTAGAAATAAAATCTTTTTTCAAATGCTTATTGCTTGATAGTCCACCTGTCAAATTGTAAACGTCAATTCTTCACAGCAAGAGCAAAGCAGCATTTGTTCTTTGTTCTTCTTGTTATGTTAGTTGTACTTGTAGGCAAATAAATATTAAACAGTAAACAAAAACAATTTCGATGAAACGTAAAAGACGAAACGAAATTAAAATGATACAAATAAATCTAGCTCGTAGATATGATCAAGCTAGAAATATTGCGATTCATGAATTAGGACGGTAAGAATATTGTTCATGGTACTTCGAACAACGGCGTTGTACATTATGATTTATGTCTTGAAAAATGATTGAAACAGATTCGTTGAACGCAGTATTTCCCAATACTCCTATGCACTTGACATAATCTGGAAGAAAACAGTATGTTATAAACCACTAGAGTAAATTCATTTTCTAGTACAGTATTTTTATCAAAGAAATCAGTATATACATCATCAGCCCATACACATTCCACTGCTGGGTACAGGCCTCTACAACTGAGAGGGTTGAGACTAGTCCACTACTTGTTTACTATTAATAGAATATTGTATTGATACTTCTCTCTATTGAATTATCTATTCGAACATACAATGTGTTTACTAATTTTGGGCATTTTGCCAGTCAAATTCCAATAGTTTGTTTACTTAATACTATCCAAGATAAGAACTAACATGCATACTCAAAAACAAATCAAATTAAACCTATTATATATTTTCTTCTATTGACTTAAAACATCATAGCAGCTTAATAGAAAGTGATAAATCTGTAGGAAATGATATAGGGGTATTTAAGAGGATTTATTATTCGTAAGCATAGTATATGCTTTTCTTTTTATTTATAAGTTTTTGCAAGAATATCAATACTTGGACAAAATTTGTAACCATCTTCCTGCCAACTCATTGTATTATAGCCGTTTAGTCAGTATATACAAACAAAGTACATATCTGTGATTCATACATTTATTAGCTTGCACAATTTTGTACTTATATAAAGGGAACAAAAAATGTTACATTATATACATTTTTACAGCAATATGTACTTGCATTAACTAGTCCTAAAATAATTCGATTGGAGGAATGATTTATATGTTTTGCTAATTTCATAAATTTTAGTCTACATTTAATGTGATTTTTTGGTATGTTATAATTTTTATGTGCCTCATCTGGCAGAGATTCCTAACTTATAAATATTTAATACTACCATTACGCATAGTATAAATCATTCCACTCACAAGCTTTAAAATTCCTATTTTGAGTTAGATTATCCTGGGCAATGAACCAACTAAAACATTTTTTTTGCAGTGGCGGTACTTCCATAGAGGATCAAAAGTGTTAATTATGTAATATTAATAATGTTTATAACAGTTTATTGTGGAGTCAGCATATTCTCATTTATATGGCAAATTGCTTTTGTTAAATAAATATTTAAAGCTTAAAGATTATTATTCGGTATTTTGTAAGGCAATCCGTGCTTTTCAGCTTCTATGGAAGTACCACCATTGGTTTTTGGATACAGACAAAACATTTTAAATTTAACAAGTATGGTTGACAAAAAGCCAAGGCTTTCTAATACTTATACAATAATTTTGAAAACTTGTTTAATAATTAAGAGTTTGAACCAACATTTTACACTTTTGTAAAAATGATGTATCACAAATCTGACCAAACATATCTGTGGAAATACAAATCTGTCTACCTCTTCTGGGGTAAAGATGTCAGTGAGTGTGTGCCATGTATCCTAAAAGTATGTTATAGGTTCATCTCAATTTGTGGAAGTCATTATTTAAGAAATAACTGTGGTCTTTCTAATGTGATCAGCCAGATAAAACATATGAACATTTACAATTGCATATTCCATCTTATGTAGCGCATAAGGCTTTTAAAATCTAGTTTCTGCATCATCATTCAGTCTAGGTGATGTGTACATGTAGACTTAGAAATATTAATGAGGTGTTGGTTTGTGTCCATCCACATAGAAATTTCTAGTAGCTTGTGGTAACTGGATTTCAATGCCTTCTAATTCTTTTGTTAAAACTATTTGACAACCTGAAATAAATAAATACAAAATAACAATTATTATGATAAATATCCATCATATTTTAAGTGTCATTAACAAAACCAAGAATAGGCTGTGCTGTAAAATTGTTCATCATACCCACCTAATCTAGAATTTTCTTTGAGAAATGGTGCCATATCTAATAAATCATCTTCTTTTTCTTCTGATGGTGGTAATTTTTCAAAGTAATCATGTGGAACATATACATGACATGTTGTGCAAGCTAAAGATGCTTCACAGGCTCCTGGAAAGATTTTGAGAAATTTATAAATATTAGAATGAAAATATACAACACAAAATATTATATACTGGAAATTTTCTTTTAAAAATTATTGAAATAAATTACATGGCAATGGTTTATTTTGTCAGTTCCATTACCTTTCATTAATGTATTTATAAATACAGCAACTTATCATAATATTCAATAAATAATAGTTTATTAATTTTATATAATTTTGTTTACACATTTTTAAGATGATTGAAACTGTTTCACTTTTATTTGTATTGTCGTTCAGCTAATGTACTATTTAACTCGTTAATATAAATAAACAGGTACCCAAGCTACAGGCTTGCCTATATTAGGACCTGTTGATACTCAAAAAAATGTATATGTTTTTACGAAATAAATTTCATTTCATTTGAAATAAGATTAGAATAATTACCTTCCATGGGTATTTTGTATCTGTGAGCCAAGTATAAAATGTTATCACCAATTTTACCTCTTACAGGAGTTTTGTTGCCATCTTTGTCTATGTACACTACATTAACACTGAAAAAAACAAATAAAGGTGTAACACACAAAACCTGTGTTTTATAGAAATCTAGTGAACTGAAAAGGGTATGAGGGACATTTAATCTACAATATCTAATAGTATACTGTTAAATATGACATAAATTAGTGAAATGTAACAAATTTTTCTTTCATGACAATTTTGCATCTTAGACAAACTTGCAAAGTGCAATTTATTGCACTCATATACTGAATTTTGGATGGGTATTCAGCATTTCTCCACAAAATACTGACTAATTCTATGAGTCAAGCTGCAATACCTCATAAAACTCTAATTCGTTACTACAGCATTATTTAAAATTTAAGAAACTTATCCTAACAGCAAATTTTACTTTGAAGATTTTGTTCAATTCAAAAAATTAACTTACACTTCGTCTTGCGACTTTGGATCCTGCCATTCATACTCACCGTGTCTTAAACCTGAAAAATATTAGAATTAAATTTGAACTCAATCTTTTAAAAGAAAAACAAAAATGAAACATACTCTGTGTAGCATGTATTTTCCTAGCATGTGACACATTTATAGTCCTAAGAGCAGCTAATTTATTAGCGAACCGCGTGTGCTTATTAAATAGATGGAACATTATGTAATTACATATGCAAATGAACCAAAACTATTATCAAATGTTTGTTTGGTTATAATATTATCATTTCAATTAGTACCATTTTCAATGGCATTGACAAATTAGTGACAGCTGACATTTGACAAGTGACGAAATACTTTTTTTGTTACCCCATGTGTGGGAAATCAAAGGTTGTAAATTACACTGCTTCGTTGTTTTTAGGTTTGACTGTATTTTATTTATACGTCTCTAACTGCTTAAATTTGTGGAATATATACTATATACGACGAATAATTTTATATAGGTATAAATTATCCCAAACTTAATGGGTATTCAAAAGAGAAAAGAAATAGATTTTTGATATTAGAGGAAAACGACCAACAATTTTTCCGTTTTAGTGCATTTGTACATTCAGAATAAATTATCACGCACTTTACCGACACAGGAAAACATTTAAGGAAAAGCTGCACAGTGCACACCTAAAAGTTCTTTAAAAATAATTTCTATTTAACTTTAGAAGTGTAGTCCGCCAACCCGCATTCGGCCAGCGTGGACTATTGCTTAAGCCTTCTCATTTCAAAGAACGTACCTACCTATACCTACGAGCTTATATAAATAATCGTGTAGGTACAAATAACACAAAACATTCAATAAATAAATTCCCGAATATAATTGAATAGTGAAGCTAAATTTTATTTTTAAATTACTTTAAATTAAAAATATTTGGCTAAAAATAGGCACAGGTCCCTATGGAAGTCATTGGGGGAGGCCTATGTTCAGCAGTAGACTTCCTTAGGCTGATAATGATTATGATGATGATGATGAAAAATAGTTCAGATATGACTTTGGATAAGTTGCGCCACAAGCGGTTCGTATTGAATCATAATTTTGTTATTGCTTACGTTACTCCGTCCTTTAATACGCTGACCCATCACCGTGACTTTACTGTTACACGTTTATAGAATTTGTGCGTTGTAAGACATATAAAATACTGCTATAACATGCAATAAGACTTAAAAAATACTGCTATAACATCTCCATTACACTAGAACTTACTGTTGAAAAGCTTTTCATGAGGCAACCCAAAACATAACTGTCAAATTATTAAAAACGTCAATAATTACTAAAAAGGCCATTTTCGACCATTTTATATGAATAGTAATAATTTATTGATTTTTAGCACAAAGGTGTCGGTTGTACGTGTAAGATGTATAAGTATAGTTAGTTTTCTTAAATTTACACGATTAATGCTTAGAAAATACGGCCATATTATATTAAACTGTGAGTTTTTGTGATAGTGTAGTATGCTTTAGATAAATTGGGTAAGTTTTATAATAAAATGACGTGTATTTAGAAATACATGTAGCGCAGGAACAAGTAACCTTTGTGTGTCAGCTTTCGTGGTGGGTTTTATGACTCTCATAGTGGTGGAATTGGTTTATTATTGCAGAATAATGGGATACTTTTTGTAAACAATCATTTATATTTGCACTGGGATAAAGATAAAATGGGATCTTATTCTCGAACGGCCCGTAGTTATGGAAGCTTATCTTTACCTAAATTTGCAACACATAGTTTTAAAATGTTTTATTAAATCTAAATAACATAATCACATTTTAAATTAAAATGTGGAAAAGGAATAGTAGGTACCTAACTTTTACATATTATTTCTGATAATTTGCTTCAAATTGATAATCATCTATATCAGATGGAAATATTTAAATAAAACAAATTTAAGGATTATGTTTTATTATTTGAGATTTTGTCTCTTAATGATTATATTGATCCAACTTATTTGAATGAACCCATATTTGATAAATTATATAAATTTCAATATCACATTTTTTTTGTGAAAAGAACAGTTCTACATTCATTTCTCTTTATGGCCATGCACAGTGACCACAGAATCATTAAACGGCAGACAAAGTCTAATTAGAATATAAAATTAATAAAAAACAGTTATGATTATGTTCACAATGCAACACAATCATATGAAACAGTTTTAATTTATATTTTTTTATTTCAAAGAATTATTATGAACTTGACCTAATAATATCTGCTTGTAAAATGTTATGTTATACCTCAATGTTTATATTGTATAAAATCTTTCACCAAAGCAAGATGAGACTCTACTTAACTATCAACAATATCATTATCAGCCCATATATATCCCACCACTGGGCATGGGCCTCCTCTACAACTGAGAGGGTTAAGGCCACACTCCACCACACTGGCCTAATGTGGGTTGGCAGGCTACCTACCTAAGATTTTTTAGGAGTGCAGGTTTCTTCGCAATGATTTCCTTTACCCTTAAAG
This sequence comes from Hemaris fuciformis, assembly GCA_907164795.1. Taxonomy (NCBI): domain Eukaryota; kingdom Metazoa; phylum Arthropoda; class Insecta; order Lepidoptera; family Sphingidae; genus Hemaris; species Hemaris fuciformis. The sequence goes on along the minus strand of OU015457.1, from coordinate 7,520,252 downwards.
TATGTGATGATTCTGAATAAACAACAATATAATTAAGGTTTATTCACAAGCCACTTATTTTGCTTATATTAAAACATAGTTAAGAGAACCATCAACTACCTCTCAATTAATTATAATTTCTTGTGTCTGAATGTGTCAATCAGATTGCCTTTATGAATGAATGTCATCTGCACTTTTCCTATCATCATCATCATCATCAGCCTCCCTTACTTCCACTGCTGGACATAGGCCTCTCCTATGGCACACCACTGGGCTCGATCTTCGGCCTTCCTCATCCAACCGCTAAAGTTAACTAACTAACTTTAACTAGCTAACTTTTCCTATGCTATCTATAAATTTTATCTCTCTTCATTTTAACACAGCATTTTGTGTTTTTTTTTAGCTTGGCTGAATATAGCAATTAAATAAGTCCTAACATGTAACTCAAAAATGAATGAACTTTAAAAATTATATTGTTATTCTTATATAAGAACATACATGTTTTAACAAAGATTTGTATTTATCAAATGATGTATAAGGAAACTTAATAATCAACTGGTTGTAGCAATTTTAAATTGTAGCTAAGGCAAATAAATATGAAACATAAAAAAACATATTATATGCTCTGAAATATTCATAACACTGACATGGTCTTAAATAAATTCACTTATATATTCACCCCATCGCCGTCCACTGCTGAACGAAAGCCTCCCCAAATAGGCGCCAACCATCCCAGTAAATTAACTTATTCAAATTTAATTTTTAACCTTCACAGATTAACATTAAAAATGTCGATTAAAATTGAAGATATAAAAACAGAAGACATAAAGAAGGAAGTTGAAGAGATTGGTAGGAGGGATCCCACATCCTTCTTGCCCGAAGAGGAGATGTCATATGAGTTCAAAAAGAAAAAGAAAAAAAAGAAGAAAAAGCAGGAGGATCCATTCAAGGACTTGGAACTAGAAACAAACCACTTCCCAGCAGTGCCAACTTTAGCATTAGACCCAGAAGTTACTATTAAAGTTGAAGATATAGAAGTGGAGTTGAATTTTAATGATGTAAGTTTTTTGCCTTTTAAGTACTTTATCCCTGATCGCTAAGGTATAATAAATATGTAGAGGTGCATCTGAGAGATCTATTTACAAAAGTTTATATACAAATTCTAGGAATCTATGTTCAAAGGTAAAGTAAGAAGCAAGCAAGTGGCAACCCTCTCAGTTGTAGAGGAGGCCTGTGCCCATCAGTGGGACGTATTTGGGCTGATGATCAAGTCGCAATGTTACTGCCTTTTGCTTGACATATTTCTAAACTTCACTGATTCACTTAACCAAAGAAACAGAATTTAAATGCTCTGGTTTTGCATTTTACGTTTTTAAATCCCGCATAATAGGAAACAAGCCTTTTTTTGTTTACCTGACTCATTTCCTGACTTCTTACTTATACTGAGATATTTCAAATGGAATAGCCCAATAACACTTTATCTATTATTGAAGTTCGAATCGGATTCGAACACAGGATCTTTAATTTGCATGTCACACTCTTGTATTTGTACTTATGTTAAAGAATAATTTCAATTTATTCATTGACAAGATTTACTGCCTCGTGGTCTCGCGGTACAAGTATGTGTCGTGCGATCTTGAGGTCCTGGGTTCGATTCCCGGGTCGGGCAAAGTGTTTTTGGGTTTTTCCATTAGGAAATTCTTAGTAACAGCACGGAGTCTGGGAATGTGCCCGAAAAACGACAATAGGCTCGCCCCCTATTACGTGGGACTGATACATACCTGGCGAAATGTGGGTGCAGAAATGCACCTCTGCCTACCCCTTCGGGGAATACAGGCGTGAGTTTATGTATGTATGTATGTACAAGATTTACAAATTTAGTATTAACAAATATGACCATACTAAATTTGTTTTTCAGTTTTCCGACAACCAAAGCCTGTTGATGGAAGTTCCACAAAGCGAGGACAGTCAGCCCGAGCCAGCCATCAAAGTCGAAGACCAGAGCCATGAGGCAGTGATACTTACCTTCGAAAACGTCGTCAACGAAAAGAAATTGCTCAATTACACAAATCAAGAAGTTAAATCGGAACCCAATCAGTCGCACATTTGTAAAGTGTGTCATCTAGTGTTTAAATCTAATAAAACTCTTCACATGCATCAGAAAAGGAAGCACAAAGCATTTAGGAAGTCTTTCAAGCATATATGCGACTACTGTGCTATGTCATATGAGACAAAGAATAGTCTCGTTGCTCACATCAAAAGAAAACATGGGCCCGACGCCCCACCAGAAGACCTAGATGAGCATACATGCGATATCTGTGCTCTTGTGTTCAAAGGTTCTGCAAGACTTAGAATGCATATGCGCAGAAAGCATGGGGCGTTTGCTGATTCGTTCAAATATGTATGCAGCGACTGTGGATTGACATACGACAAGCACAGGAGTCTAGTTGTCCACATACAACGAAAGCACTCGGGAGTTCAACCCGTTTCCAATGAATGGTTCAGCTGCCCGTTCTGCCCTAAAGCATTTACAAAAAGGGAGACTTATGTTCGACATATACAAAGAAAACACAAGGTTAGTGAGGATCCTACTGTGAAGGCAGAGAACACCAATCCTGAGTTCCTAGAAGGATGTAGGAATGAACAAACTGGAGAGATTACTTGCAAGGAATGCCCTCTAATGTTTACGTCATTAAATTATTTAAAACTACACATGAGGAGGAAGCATAACGCACTAAAAGAGGCATTTCGGCTCAAATGCAGAATATGCAATCTATCTTACGATAAACTAGAAAGCTTAAAGCGTCATATAAGGAGAAAACACGATAGGAAAGTGCAATGCAACATATGCAACAAACAGTTTGAGACTAGAGAAATGTACATAAATCACACACATATACAATTAATCAAAGAGTGCTCAATTTGCGGTCTCATTTTTGCCTCAGAAGGAGGTCTTGCTAAGCATTTACGGTGTACTCACAAAATAGACCGGCCTAAGACTGTATTTTGTAACATATGCAACGAAGGTTTCCACGAGAAACGGCAATTAAAACCTCATTTACTAAAAGTTCACCTAAAGGTGTCATATACATGTAAATATTGTAATAAAATATTCAAAGCTAAAGAGAGTTATAGAAGGCATATTATTATAAAGCATCCATCACAGAGAATTATCAATACGCAACTGCAAAAGTGCGAGAAATGTCCAGAGATGTTTAAAGATGAATTTGAATTGTCCCGGCATGTTAATGTGATGCATACAGAACCCGATGCTGCGGACCCTGGATGGCTCGAAGTCAAAAAGGAGGAGGTAGACTCTAAAGACTCCTTCCAATGCACAAAGTGCTCTGAAGCGTACATCACATGGGCCCAGCTGAAACTTCATTATGAACAAAATCATCATGTAGCAGCAGAGACTCAGTGCCAAGTTTGTGGTGAGCTTATAACAGTGACTGAGCTATCAAAACACATCAAGATTAAGCACACGCAGACAGTCGAAATGGAGTGCAAATACTGCGAGTTCAAAACTACCTCCAAATTGAGTCTTACGCAGCACACACTGCGGCACAAAAATGCAACTACCCTACGCTGTGATTTCAACGGTTGTAGATACAAAACTTTCTATGAAGGGGCGATGGAGAAGCATAAAAGGAAACATGCTGATTTAGATGTAAAGTTTCAATGTACTCAGTGTCCGTTTCAGAGTATGAATAAGTATATATTGAAATATCATGAGGAAGCTCATGCTACCGGTCGTAAGAGGTACACTTGTGATCAGTGTGACTACGCGACTATCCTTCCAGCGAATTTGGTGCAGCATAAATATAAACACTCTTCCGAGAAAAGGTTTAAATGCGAAGTATGCCCGTTCGCAACTAAATATAATACATCATTACGTTTTCATGTTAGAAAAAAACACTGTGATCTCCCCACAAGTTGAATATTGTATGTTTTTTATTAATAAAAGTTATTTGGTGTTATGATTAAATTGTGTTATTTATCTGGGAATGTCGAATTGTGGTCGACGATCATGGCGGTCGCGGGTTCAAACCCCAGGCACACACCTCTAACTTTTCGAAGTTGTGTGTGTATTTACAATGAATTATCACGTATTTTAACGGTGAAGGAAAACATCGTGAGAAAACGTGCACACCTAAAAGTTCTTAGGAATTTATTAGTGTAGTCCGCCTACCCGCACTAGGCCAGCGTGGTGGACTAAGGCCTCTAAACCCTCTCAGCTGTAGAAGAGGCCTGTGTCTAGCAGTGGGACGTATATGGGCTGATGATCTGGGAATGTCGGTAATTACACAAACACGTAAATTAAACTAATATCTTATAATCAAATAAACTAAAGATTCTAGACTCCATAGTTATAATGAGTATTTCCTTTACTGCCTCGTGGTCTCGCGGTACAAGTTGAAGTTCCATCCCTACCATCTGGATGAATGGCGTTCCTCAACAGTGCGGTTTAAACGGTGTTTCCTTCCTCGCACAACATCTTTGTGGAATCAGCTTTCCTCGGCGGTATTTCCGAATGGATATGACTTAGGGACCTTCAAGAAAAGAGCCTATATTTTCCTCAAAGGCCGGCAACGTACCGATGATTCCTCTGGTATTGTTGGTGTCCATGGGCGGTGTTGACCACTTAACATCAGGTGGCTCACTAGCTCGTTTGCCTCCTTTACAATAATAAAAAAAAAGTATGTGCCGTGCGATCTAGAGGTCCTGGGTTCGATTCCCGGGTCGGGCAAAGTGTTATTGGGTTTTTCCATTAGGAAATTCTCAGTAACAGCACGGAGTCTGGAAATGTCCCCGAAAAAAGGCTCGCCCCCTATTACGTGGGACTGATACATACTTGGCAAAATGTGGGTGCAGAAATGCACCTCTGCCTACCCCTTCAGGGAATACAGGCGTGAGTTTATTTATGTATGTTCCTTGTAAAACTGCCCGACCCAGACACTCATGCTGCAAAATTGTTTCGTGAAAGCACCAAGACATACTTACCTTTTACGAGACGAAGGCACCTTTTCCGAAACCCGACTGATTAATATTTTGTAGTAGCAAAATCTCCTTTTTGAGGATAAATTCAGATAAGTGTGCATCTTTCCTTAGATTTTTTTATGGTAATTGTTTAAAAATACTACCAATATTATTCAAATTACGGCCTTTAATAATAAGAATAATCAAATGAAATGAGAATCCTAGCAAGTAGATACTAAATGCGAAAGTGACTTTTTTGTTACGCTTTCACGCCTAAATCATTAAAAGTATACTAATGAGTTTTGATATAATAACTCTTAGTCCTTAAAAAATGAGCTACTTTTTTATAATATTGTTCCCGAGTCATTCCTCATTACCAAGCTAGATCACTAGTAAATACCAGTGATCAATAACTAAGTATAATGTAGTATGTTTCTTTATTTATATCTCAGTATGTAAAAAGAACTCAGTTATTTATATTTTGAATATTAGTGAAAGCTAGGGATGCCCAAAAAGTGTATTGTATCGATATATCGCATCGTAACTGTATCGAACTTGGTTGTATCGATACGCGATATTATCGATTTCCTTTGTATCGATATATCGTATCGTAACCGTATCGCATGCCTTTCAATTAATATGCGATATAATGAGTATATATCGTGCAAAGGGTTATCTTTTTAGTAGTTTTACTATATTCTTTTATTTTTTAAAAAGAAACAAATAATTATATCTATGTATTTAAAACAGTTTACTACTACTAACTCGTCGATCTAAAAAAGCAAAAAAAAAGGTAAATCAACAGTTAACAATAATATTAAAAGTGTAAACCAATTTTTATCAAATGACATTGATTTAAATTTGTGAAAAAACGGCAAAGAACTACTCACCCGAATATCTTGTTGTGACGACGATACTGATCGAGAAGTATGACCGCTATCCAATGCACTTTGATGATGTCTCTTTAAATGAGTTTGTAAATTCGTAGTATTAGTTTTAGTCTTTACAAACATATGACATAATTTACACTCTCCGCCGTTATCTGATTTGATAAAAAAAATCCACACAGTTGACTTTACTGGCGGTGCCATTGCAATGATTTTGAAATAAAAGTTTTGTTGCTCGAGCTCGAACGGAATGAAAAAGGAGAACATAAACTAAACATTTATTAATCATATTTGACGGTACTACAAAGTCCAAAGATTTATTTAAATCTACCTCCAAGTCTAAACAAAAGCCGGCTGTTCTTGTTCCATAAACAATTTTGTCGACGTTATCATTCTCTTATTAATTATAACAATATATTCAATGGCACTGTCTATTATCGTTTAGTGATGATGTAATAGGAACTTTAAAATTATACAAATTATTCACCGACATAGTTTGATACGATACGGTAATGCGATATTTTTATAAGAATGCGATATATCGAAGCGTATCGTATGGTCAAAATATCGCATCAAATATCGCTATATCGTATAGTGCTGTATCGATATTCCGATATATCGTATCGTAACGGGCATCCCTAGTGAAAGCACGGTTATGAAAAATAGAGGCGACATCTATTGACAAAGTTATAATGTTAGCAAACAAGGAATTGCATTATTTTCTTATTTTTCACCTAGATGTCGTTATAACTAGGCCACCAAGTCACGTTTTACGAACCTCCTTATCTACATTTATTTATAGTATATCTGGAAAATTCACGCGATAAACGTATTCACGCGAGTAAAATAATCTTAATACAACATTTAGTAAAGTGTTGCGAAATGATAGAATTAATGAATATTGATAAACATAATTTGTGAACAAAATGTATGTTTGTTACCAACTCAGCCGCTCAAAAGGGGTTTATAAGAAATTTGACAGAACATACTTTGAATCCTTTGAGATGAAAGCTTAAACAAATACAATCTTTCGAGTATAAAAAAATACTCCACTGCCACTAATTGGTATCACTTGCGTTGATCTAGAGGTGCTGGGTTCAAGTTTCAGGTCAAGAGTGTTATGCATCTGATAGCATGAACGCTTCTAATGCATATTTCTGTCAATAAGCCGACGTAACTTTTACACGGTACTGAATTTTATCGTAAAATCGTAAAAAATGTTCATTTTAAGGTTTCCCTTTTTCTCCCTGTATCCTTTTCATTCTCTATTTGCATTACGAGTACATATGTACATTATACATATGTATATGACATTAGCTCCCACCTGTATTCATGTGTGTATCAGTCCCACGTTATTAAGGGCGAGCCTATTGCCGTTTTTCCGGCAGATTTCCGGACTCCGTGACCGTGCTGCTACTGAGAACTTCCTCATGAAAACACCAAATGACACTTCATCGAACCCGAGAATCGAAACCGGGATTCTAGGTCGCACGACACATACTTCTTTCTCTATTTATTTTCTAAAAGTATCAAAGTCCTTACATCTGTCCTGTTCCTTTTTTTCCTAGGCCTCCACATCTCTCAGACGTTTAATAAATAAAATAAAAAAAAAACTTTGCGAAAAAAAATATCCCAAAATACGCAAAAAATGTTTGCATATTTATTTAGTAGTTTAATAAAAAAACACGGAAGCGAGTTCGAATAAAATACATAGCTTTATTTGTACGTCATATTTTTTACGTTACATTACGTTCGCGTCGCACGAATGAATAACACGTGTATTCTTTACTATGTCATTAGTCACGTGTATACTATTCACGTGTATACTATTCTTATATACAAATACAAGTGAACTTGAAATGATAAATTAATCGCCTCGATGACCTTCTCATATAAGATTGTCGACTTGAATATTCTAGCATAACTTAATAAAATTTATTTATTTATACAATACAATATTATATATAGGTGGTACTAAATAGTAAGTTCTAAGTTTAAAAAGGGTATTGAAGTCTAGACTCTAGACCTCAAAGCATTTAAAATAACGAAGGTTAATGGAGATTCTTATTTGTTTGAACATGTTTCCTAGAATTTAGAGCAGGTGCCAAGACCAGTTACAGTAGGCATTCATGTAAGGGAAAATCGCGAAAACCGAATGGGAAATTGTAATATAGATAAATCTGAAGTGTATGTATTTGCTTCGTTTTGAACGCCATCTCTTATTTAAACTTTTAATTAACAGTTACGTATGAGGAGTAAAATTCCTAGAAATATAATTTGTGGTCAGTTTTTGTGGCTAAAATTTGTTATGAAATAAGATTTTAAATTATTGCGGCGTAACTGTATATCTTTACCAATATTTTTTTGAAAATTAAAAAATTCTTATTATTGATTGCAGTAACTCAAAAAAAATTGTAATCTAATAATAGATGTCGCTGATAACAAAAAGATTAGGTACTGGTAATATTAATTTCGTGTCTAGGAATTTTGTCGAACTGTGCATTTTATTTTCCTATTCACTCTAACATAATTAAAACACTAAAACGGCAAAAGAGATAGACGCGCCCAATGTGATGGCGTCTAAAGAAACATCGGGAAAGGCTAGCACTTTGTTTTCAAATGTGTAAACATTACAATAATATTAATTTACACTTGTGCATGTGTTAATATTGTGCTCAAAGTGGACCTGGCGGCCGTACATGAGGACAATGGATTTCCTTAGCCTGCCCGTGGTTATGGTAGAAAATATTTTCTCGTATCTATCTTACGATGAAATCGCTAAAAACAGGCTGGTACGTATATTTTATGAAGTGTATTAATAGATTTTTAAAGTTTTAACCGTAAGTGATTGTGTACTGATGTAATCGTTTCATCGCAGCTGAACTAAGCTGAACTATAATTACGGTACTAACTACTACTACAATACATGTACTTATGTTTTCTATTTATAGCCGGTAGATTGCAGTTAATTAATAATTCTAATTATCTTTTAAGCTGTTCTACATGTCATATACATATCTGCTTTTCTATCCGCTTTGTAAGCGTGGTGAGTGATGAGTCAGATCTCTCATTAACTGTATGGCTCCATTGTTACTGCTGATAAACATTGTGTGCGAAAGTATGAGAGAAGCTATATTTTTTAAATATGAAAAGTTTTGTCTTAACTTTATAATAGCGATAAGACCGCCCTTTGTGGCACAATAGCTTATAAGGTAGCTTTAATTTAATTTTTACTTATATATGTGATGCCCAATAAAGCATATTAAATAAATAAAATAAGAACTACAATTTTTTTTTCAAAAATATTTCTGTCCCAAAACATAATGTATAATATTGCCTATTTTCATGTGCTTTGAAGCAAAAAGTCATAGAAATCACTTCATAATAAAAACAGATTTATAAAACAAAAATATTAATGTGTGAATGGTACTAGTAATACAATACTGTAAGCTTAAATAAATTGTAGACAAAATATCTGTTAAACATGCAAGCTCTGCTACTATAAATGCAAATTTTTGTTTGCATCATGATTAATATTGTTGTTACTTGACAATTTACTTAAAAAAACTAATAAACTCATTCAGCAATGGGCTTAATAAACATTTCCTTTTTGAATATAACATAATTATTATTTCTTATATAAAATATAAATACACCCAACAGTCACATACATACACACTGTATGTGACTGTTGGGTGTATTTATATTGTATTTATATTTATATAAAATAAATATTCTAACAGACACATACATAGTTTTCATCCCACACCAAAATCTCTATTAATATCCGATACCATTGAGATTTTTTATTCACACAATTATTTAGACAGCAAATATTTGTGGACTACACTAACATTTGTGTCAAGCGAACGCACCACAAAGTGTGTGAAGAGAAATAATAATTTAATTTATATTTCAGTATTATTATCAAATTATCCTCACTTACAGGTGTCCAAAGCATTTAATGAGATATGTATGCGCATGTTGAACAGAGGTTTTCTCATGATAGAGAGGAGGCACACACTGGCACTCAAAAATGTCAAAGCTCAGCTGCCAAGAAGAGAGTCGGAACGCAGGTAACTTAAAAATCCTCTTTGGTACTATATTATTAACGATATTGTCAAATACTGCTCTAAATAAAACCTTCAAGAATGTATTATATATCCACATAAAAAGTAAACTATACTTGACTCAAGGGTATCAGCTATTTCTATACCAAAATACATCAAAATCATTCAAGCCGCATAAGCCTAAAAGTGTAACAAAAAAACAAAAAAGAATTGATTATTATTACTATAAGGATAATAATTTTTTGTACTTATATTAGTAAAAGAATTTTGCATTGACTAAAGTACATATTTACTTAAATTCATACCTGCCTCCTGTTGGAATAGGCAGAAACTATATAATGCCAAATGGTACTTTCCAAACATATAATACTTATTTCCTTTCAACTGACATTATTCTGTTCATGAATGCACATTGGTTTTGAGGACTCTTTATGTGATTTGAAAAAAATACCAATTAGGTTTTTATAGGTGATAGGCTAATAAGACATGGAAAACCTCACCACCTCACACCTGCCTCATCTCATCTCTGCATCACCCTAGGTTCGACTGGTAGAGAATACCTTAGGCATTAAGTTCACCTATACAAACTTTGTAAAAAGTGTAAATAAATAAATAAATAAAAATACTCTAAAAAATTGTTGTTAAGTTGCATATTGCAGCTTTAGTATGTATTTTAAATTATGTTCCAGATATCATCCGCTGTCTCGTCACAGCGATATCCTGACTTCAATAGAAACTCGCATCTCAATGCTCAACATGACTTACTCCAAGTTCATAGATAACGGACTGTGCTGCTTCATACCGGGAAAGGTAAAATAGCTTTTTTATGTTGTTAGTTCATGAAAGGGTGTAAAATCCATCTTAGAAAGATATGCATGCTGGCATTATTTTTTCGACTGATAGACATTTCTAACACAGTTTTTGACTGCATGTTGGTACTGGATTGTATAAACATTATTTCTCACAGATTATTTAGTTTGTTTGGGTAAAAAATGTATACCCCTGTCAATGCATTAATATCATTATACATATACGTCCATATACGTCCCACTGCTGGGCACGGACCTCCTGTACAACTGAGAGTACAATCTCCTCTACGCCTAGTGCGAATTGGCGGACTACTCACCTAAGAATTTCCTAAGAACTTTTTGGTGTGCAGTTTTCATCACGATGTTTTCCTTCACCATGATAATTCACGTGATAATTATTTGTGAATGCACACATAACTTCGAAAAGTCAGAGGTGTGTGCCTGGAGGTTGAACCTGCGACCGTCGAAATTCTCGACCGCGCGCGCCTAAACCTCGAGGCCATCACTGCTTCTATTCTCCCTAATATCGTGAAGATATTTCTAACGGATCGTCCCAAACGTTGGTATGTTTGCAGGTGATCGACGAGATCCGCCGCGTGCTGTCGCTGGTGGAGACGGCGGCGACTCCGCCGCGCGCGCACGAGGTGCTGCAGGAGCTGCGCGACATCTCCAGCATGGCCATCGAGCACTTCGACGACAAGGTGTCGCCCGACTTCAGGCGGAAGCTGCAGGAGGGCGTCGCGCAGACGGCCGCCAGGCCCAGCCACGGTAACTATGCGGACACCACCTCCTGTGCCGCCACTTCCACACAAGCCCAAAGCCCAGCTTGCCTTACAAATTATGTATGACAAGCCGGGCTTTTGGGCTTCTATCGAAGTACCGCCACTGAACTATACTTATATGACCTCAAGCCTGTGTCGTCCAGTGGGCAAGCAGACATTTCAGCACCAATATTGGCGCACTAGGCCAGCGTGGTGGACTAAGGCCTAAACCCTCTCAGTTGTAGAGGAGGCCCGTGCCCAGCAATGGGACGTATATGGGCTGATGTTGATGTTGATTGGGGTAATTTATTAGTCCATCGTATTAGGTGAGCCTGTTGCCATTGTTAAAGCAAACTCTTAGGTTTAAAAAAATAACACTGCAATGAGATCACCCTATTACGTAGGACTGATATGTGGCGAAAGGTGGGTGCAGAAATGCACCTCTGCCTACCACTTCGGGGAATACAGGCGTGAGGTTATATATATGTACGTTCTATCGCATCAAATACAGGAAGTGCCGCTAGACAGCGCCACGAAAACTAATTAATAAATTTTAGTTGGGGTTCTAGCTCCCCTGGCTATACGTCAAGAGATGCTGCACCTGCGCAGGAGATCCGCTCTCAACGTCAAGCTGTCGCTCTACTTGGCTTCCAGATACAAGAAGTTCTACGGACGGGTGAGACGGAACAAAATATTCATATACGTATATATTAACATGGACATTCCTCTTGTGTATACAGGGTGTATTCAGACTGTGATCGGAAACTAAGGCAGGTAATAGTTAAGGTCATTACAAATCCCCTGGCGTTAAAAAAAATCCCGCCAAAAATAAATACATTTTATATCTATCGTTGTTAGGAAAACTCAATTTTTTTATTTTTTGTCAGGATTTTCTTACCTCAGTACATAGATTCAGTTCAATTTTGTTGTTACCTTCTTATTTTTCATAAACAGCCCATATACGTCCCACTGCTGGGCACGGGCCTCCTCTACAACTGACAGATTTAATCAATTGTCAAGAAAAACTACTCAGTTTATCATTCTATATCATTTCTATCTACCCTCCAAAGTTTTCGAGGTAAAAATATGAAAATAATTGTGATACACAATACAGGACAAAGTTTGTCGTTTTTATGTCCATTTTAATTTTCAGATGATGAATTATAAGAAGTTGGCTTGGAGACAGCAACGCACCATACGAGAACTCACCAGGAAGCAGAGAGAACAGGACTCAGCTATAGGTGAGTCTAAATAATCCATAAACAGTGGTTGATTCACCGAAGGGCTCAGTAATGTAGGGATATGCAGAGGTGCATTTCAGCACCCACATTTCACCAGGTATGTATAATGTCATAGGGGGCGAGCCTATGGCCGCATTTCGGACACATTTCCAGACTCCATGTTGCTATTGAGAATGTCCAAATGGAAGAACCTAATAACACTGTCAGACCCGGACATCGAACTCAGAACCTCTAGATCCCATGGCTCATACTTGTGCCGCGAGACCACGAAGCAGAAATATTTTGGAAAGTTGCTTTTAAATCTTTCATTGCTTATTGTATCTATTTATCCATATTTTTAGACAGCCAGGTCTGGAGTGATTTTTGACATACTTTATCATCTGATATTCACGAATCCTTATTTGAGCTATATCTATACGTTCCATTATTATGCAAAAGCATGCTCTACAACTGGCCTTAGTCCACCACGCTGGCCCAGTGTGGGTTGGCGGATTACACACCTAAGAAATTCCTAAGAACATTTAGGTGTACATATTTACTCACGATGTTTTCCTTCACCGTTAAAGTACGTGTAAATTCATTATGAATACACACAAAGCTTATTATAATAATGAATGATACTATAATATGACATTGTCCACAGCTGAACTGAAGAAACGTATAGAGGAATGCGACATAAAGTACAGCGAGCTGACGCACACCAACCAAGCGGCCGGGGGGAAAGCCATAGCAGGTACGTTACACATTCAGCGCGGAGCGGGATCGCGAAAGAAGTGATCCCGCCCGCCAAAGACGTCAAAGAAGGAGGCGCCGGGTCAACAGAGACAATTAGACCCGGCGCCCTGCCCTGTGGCAAGGGGGCGTTAGAATCCCACCACGGTATCCCCTGCCTGTCCCCCATGTTCACAGTTTAAGTTAAAGACAATTTCTGGAATCCTTGCTGCTTTTAAGAAATTACCGTGAAAACAACAAGGCAGTCTTCCAATCTCAATAAAAATATTATCTTCATTCAAATTCCATCCGTCCTAATATGCAAAAGTCGAAAGATTTTCATCATAAATCTGACTAATCCACGAACCGATTGGCAGTCGACCGGCATGATTGTGTCGACCAACGGGAGACCATCATCTCTCACTGGTCGGCACTTTTTCTGGACTCCATTGCGCTTACCATCAGGTGCAATGGGGTCACTTTGCCGTGCCAGAATAAAAAAAAAAAAGTTTGATACCCATCTGACTAAGATATGATTTGTTGTAATATTTTCCGTGTTGTGTTACAGCGACATCTGCCGGGGAAGTAGCGCCTGCGCCTACGCAGCCCTTACGCCATTTCTCGAGTCAGATCAAGTTGGATCTATCTGTTCTTCCCATCGGTACTTCCAACAGGAGTCATAGTAAAAGTAAGTAATGACAAAAATAGATATGTTGAGCACTGAATAATGATGATAGAACGGTCGCGGGTTCGATTCCCGCTTAGATTGTATGGTTTCGAGGACTCTTTAAAAACCGTAGATAAAATATTAGGTGTATTTTTCCAATTTTGTAGAGAACAACGTGATTCACATCATCGACCTAAAAATTTATTAAATTTTAACCTGGGAGTGATTTTAGAATTTTATTCTCTATCGATTACATTAATGCACATTAAACAAATATCATTCATCTATATTTTTACACCCGGGATGGAGTGTCAATTCTGAATATTCTCACAAATGAAAAAGGTTAAGCAGTAACCTAAACTTTCTTAGGGTCTAATAACCTTGTTCTTCCACCAGTGATGCCAAACATGAAGCCACGCAAGCCCCTGATAAAACTGCCAAGTCTCTCCGAAGATGACGCCGAACCTCCCCCTAAACTGCAGAAAATCGACGAGACTCGCAGCGTGGTCCCCACATTCCCCCCACCGGCCTCTACCTCCAGTACCAAGTCTCCCTTTGACGCCGTCAACATTCGCGATCTGGCACTCGAACTGCGACACCTCAACCACATCACCAAGAGCTTCGAGAACAATCTCAAACGCTCGCTAGGCTTCAGGTCCGATTCACCCCCACCGGATTTAAAGAAGCAGAAAATCGATTAATACTTAATCGATTCATCGGTAAATCGATTATAAATTGAGTATGCTTGTTGTAGTGAGGATTGGTAAATGTATGGGGTTGTGTAGTGAACAATCGATTCTTGAATTGATTCTAATCAAAATAGAATCGATTATTGATAAAGTGCATCTATCGGTAAATTTTAAAAGTGAAATGCAAGTAAACATTCGCCCGGGATAAAATAAGATCGTTATTTTTGCTGTAAATAATCGATTACAATTGATAAAAACGGAATCGATTGTTAATAGAATGTAATTGATAAATAATTACCGAATATTAGCTACATACTTTAATTTAAACTTGTAATATAAAAGTTGATTACATTTTCGTTATCGGCTTATTAAGAATTGTTTTAAATCCAAGCTGATTCTTGAATAAAGTGTGGGTTATTGTTTATGTTCTCTTGGTTGTAAAATATTTTTATAGTTTGTCTATGGAACATTCGAGATTATTTTGTGAAAGAAAATTGATGCTTGGTGCTATTTATGTAATTGTGTCATTGAATAAACAAAATGTCTTGATAATTTATTGTTTTGATGTTGTAAAAATATTTTACATTATATCAGGCCAGTGGCGGTACTTCCATAGAAGCCCAAAAGTCAAAATTCTCAATAATAATCTTTAAATCTTTATTTAATAAAAGCAATTCGGCATATAAATGAGAATATCCTGAACCCAAGATAAACATTTATAAACTAGACATTACACAAGTAACGTGTAACGCTTTTGGGATTCTAAAGAACTACCGCCACTGCTGCTCGGTATGGGCCGCCTCTATAACTGAGAGGGGTTATAACGTGGTATAACGTCTTATACAGGATGTTAAAAGACTGTGATCGAATACTAAGACAGGTAATAGTTACGATGACCACAAACGCATTGACGTTAAAAAAACTCGAAAAAAATATTTTTTGACGTTTTACATACATTTAATACTTATGGTTGTTAGGAAAACGTCGAAATGTTTATTTTTCTCGGGGCTTTTTTTTAACTTCAATGTGTTTTTAATCACCAGTAATCGGTCTTTGTACATCCTGTATATCTTTGAAAGTACATTTGTCAAGACAGTCGAAATTATTATACAGGCTTTGCATTGAATACAATATTTCAGCAATGCGAACATAAGGGCGGTTTATTCTTGTATATTCGGAATTGGTGTTAAAGACACCTAAGTGCCAAAAAAATTATAAAAATAATTGCACGCAAACTTAACGTACAATAAGTAACATTTCTATAAATGAACTCAATAACTTGATAGAAAATATCTTCAGAACTTATGTCGAATCATTTTAATTCACATACTAAATTGCGATTCAATTTTAGTTAATGACTGCCTCGTGGTCTCGCGGTACAAGTATGTGCCGTGCGATCTAGAGGTCCTGGGTTCGATTCCCGGGTCGGGCAAAGTGTTATGGGGTTTTTCCATTAGGAAATTCTCAGTAACAACACGGAGTGTGGAATTGTGCCCGAAAAACGGCAATAGGCTCGCCCCCTATTACGTGGGACTGATACATACTTGTCGAAATGTGGGTGCAGAAATGCACCTCTGCCTACCCCTTCGGAGAATACAGGCGTGGGTTTATGTATGTATGTATGTATGTGTGTATTTTAGTTAATTTTCGTCGCTATTTAAAACGCGAGTGGTGGTATAGCTTGAAATACAATCATTGATCAAGTATGTAACGGTTTTCTTTTTGAGTAGGGTAGGACAAGGCATTTCAGATTGCTTACAACTTAATAACCACAATTCTCAAAAGCAATGATAATGAAAAGTATTTAAAATCCCAAAACATTGTTCCGCCAAATGTATCTAAAGTGTGGTTTGTCAAGTATACAAAACAATAGTAAGCCGACCAAACTGATTAAATGACAAAGATCTACACTAAAAGCGGAGCATTCATGTAGTAGTTTTACTTTGTGCAGATAGATGGCGCTAAATCAAAGTGTATTTATAGACTACTCTTTTACTCGATTCCAAGAAACATTACGATATGACTTTTTTTAATCACTAGTTAAATGTTTTCACACCGGTTAAAATTTTCCGGTGTTTTCATAACAAGTCAATGTCAACCACGCATTTCATTTAGATACTAGTAATTTGAGAACAACGCCGTCTATTGAAATTTTATTGAAAAATTTTCTTGAAGTTAGGGCTTCAACATTTTTACCGATTACAATTTTACTCTTAGATATTTTTTCCTGTAGAGTTTTATATTTATATGCCTAGATTATTAAACTAAGATCTTTCACAACCAGGAAAATAACACAGAAGAGTTGTTTATGAAAAGCATTGCGGGTAGTTGCATGATTTTGCATACTGTCAACCGCAAATGCTTAAACCGATGGTTGTTAGCATAATTCTATATCTTGTATCTTTATCACTCTTATAACATTAGCCATAAGATAGAAAGAGACAAAAGCTAACTAAATTATGATACTTTTAATCTGAATTAGGCGAAAACATTAAGGTCATATTTAAGGTGTATTCTTAAAACTTATAAAACTTTAGACAACTTATTAATCCGCCTAGTAATAAATTGTATAGGTTTTTTTATTGCGATGGCAAGCTGGATACATATAGCGGACATATATACGTTATGACAGCCCCGTGGCGCAGTTGGTTAGTCACCAGCCTGCAAAATGAAAGGTAGTGGGCTCGATCCCCGTAGGTTTAGCCAACGGACGTTGTTTGTATTTGATGTATCATATAAAAGTTTATGTGAATTTATAAACTAATAAAGTTGTTAACTGCCTGTGGTCAAGCATGTACCGTGCGATCTAGAGGTCCTGGGTTCAATTTTTTTCATTAGGAAATTCTCAGTAGCAGCACGGAATCTGGAAATGTGCCCGAAAAACGGCAATAGACTCGCCCCCTATTACATGGGACTGATACATACCTGGCGAAACGTGGGTGTAGAAATGCACCTCTGTCTACTCCTTCTAGGAATACAGGCGTGAAGTTATGTATGTATGTAAAATTTATAAATAACGTTCGTTGGTTTGTGTCAAATTTTTACTAGTAAAATGTCACCGTTATATGTCTCCAAATTTAGGCGATGTGAAAAATTGAACGCTTTCCTAATTAGATTTAGTATTACGTACTGAATCATTAAAAATATATATATACAGCGTGAGAATCTTGTATCTTTTTCAAATACATTTTGTATCGTAATTAGTGAAATGACAAATGTTTAATGGTCTAGAATTTACCTTACACTGCAGCATATTGTCATTGGCCAATAGACACTCAACATATATATACTAAAAATTGACCAATCAGGAGCGACCGTGTGTTAACGTTTCTGCCACTAATGTCACAGAGTGTAATTAAAAATCGGTTGTATTACGTCATTTCTGGCAAATTTTCTTTTCTAAAATTTCTTTGTTGAGATTTTGTAGAATTGAAATTAGGTTTTCACGTTGTATATTTTGCTCAACCTTAACTACATTTTTTATTGTATTTATTTAATAGCATAAAATAAAAATATTGTTTCATACAAAAAATACAAAATATTTGGTATATATTTTTTGGAAAGACAAAAAATCAAAATTACCTATATAATTTAGTCCTTCAAATATTTTAAGTATTTCATAAACTGTCATTAAATTTAAATGATTTATCGTTTGATTGTACCTAGAGGCAAAACTTCATAAATTATAGAAATTAAGTTCTATTCTTATTAACTATCCATTGATTTATGTGTAAAGAACTCCGGTAGAAAAACATTTATATCAATAGTATAATTTAGAATTTATTTAACCAGCTTTTATTAGTTCAAGGATGATATAACATAACTTACAAGCACATAGGAGGCTCATGTCTACAATAGCATTACTATATTCTACGGCTAATTATTTATCTATAGAACACTTATGCAGGTTGTATAAAAACCGTGATCGAAAACTAAGACAGGCAATAGCCACGGTGATTACAAACACCGTGTCATAAGGAAAAACCGACAATTTTTTTTACGGATTCAATACTCGTGGTTGTAAGGATAATGTAAAAAAAAATTTTTTTTTCTTAGTTTTCGATCACGGTCATTATACACCCTGTATAATCCACAACATAATAGCAATAAATTAATAGTCATTAAGATATATATTATTTATAGAATGCAGATTAACATAAAACCAAATTAATTGCTGTCAAATCTTCTAAGCGACTTGTCCTTTGATTTTTAAAATTTTAATATTACTGTTCCCATTTGCTAACTCTTTGTACCTATATCCTAGCTGAAATTATTCATTCAATAACCGTGTTACCACCTCTTTGAGATTCGACAGTATAATAGTCATTTTGATGTCTTTAGAAACTGAGGGTATATTAATATTTTGCATTTGTATGTTTTGGCCATTTATCCACTATCAGAGGTTGATTTTTGTTTTCAATTTTATATATTTTATCGTGCCCAAAGAAAATCTACAATGCAGTTTGACCAGAGACAGGACCCATTCAAATATATTTTATGTTTGACAAATGTTGGTTGAAATTACCTGCCGATCGATTCAAAATGAACCAATCACGTTCAGTCTTCCGCGTATGAAGAAGCCAAGCGTTGATATGATTGGCCCGATATTGCGATCTATTCGCCAATAGGGATAAGGTTAGATTCAAATTTCTTCCGTTAATCACATGGTACTATACCATTTACGATTATTATGAAATTATTTGTTTCTATTATAGTAAGTTTAAAAAAATTGAGTGTTTTTCCTTGTCAAATCTTGTTGGTCCGTATAAAAAGGATGTCTTTAAAGTTTAATGACGATAATTGTTTAGTTCTTGCATGAATGCTTTAATGCAGGGTTTCTCAAACTTTTGGTTTCACGAACCCCAGGTGACAGCGAATCCCTTAGGTCTTAAGTAATTACCCCCCCCCCCCCCCCAAACAAAATAATAAAATTGTTGAAGAAAATAAGATTTTTATTTGAAAAGAAATATCTTTTTAATATTAATGTCATGGGTTAGCTTGTTTCTTGTCGCAAATGGAGTCAATTTTAGAAGTAATTTTGGAAAATTTTAACCATAATTCTGACTCAGTATCAATTCGATTTCTGTGTTTAGTTTTTATCATGACCAGGTGTGAAAAACCGCTCTCACATAAGTATGTTGTAGCCACTATGTGTACGCATGTGCCTGCTAGGCATCAAGTCACCATTACGTAAATCTTGTCGCGAACCCCCTGCCGTCGAATGGCGAACCCCACTTTGAGAAACCCTGCTTTAATGTGTTGGTCAGACTGTATGCGCCCTGTAAATAATGTATCGCGAGTCTTTAAGTATTAATAACAAATACTCTTTTATTAATAAATATATAAACGAAAAACTTGGTTTTATTTCAACTAGGTATCCGACACAAAAGTATAACGAGTGTATTTAAAGTAAGCCTTTTATTTCCATGACAATACTGATATAAGTACACTTTCATTAAAATAAGATTTATCTTTCTTTTCGGTCTCTGGTTCCCAAACAGACAAATTTTGTTTTAGGTATACTAATAGGAAATTTTCATTTAATCTAGAAATGTACCTAAAAAGGCAAAAGGCTCGCTTCCTATTCCGTGGGATATAATACGAATGGCTAAACTGTTAAAGTACGCGATAATTCATTGTGAATACACACATAACTTCGAAAAGTCAGAGGTGTGTGCCTGGGGTTTGAACCTGCGACCGGCGAAATTCTCGACCGCGCGCCTAAACCTCGAGGCCATCACTGCTTGGTAAATATCCTTTTGTAAAAATTCATTCAAGACTAATAAAGGAGTTACTACTTTAGGCCATAAGCAGACACGTGTTAAAAGAAAACAAATGATAAAGAAAATATTTTCTCAGCTACATGTTACGTCAAAAGCTCTAGTATAGGCATATTTTTCGTAATGTTGGTAATAAATATTCGTGATATAGATTACATTAATCGTCTAATTGATTTTGATTTAAATTTTTATTGCATTAATAGCTTCTTCACGCGGATTTGCTTCCTTCAATATACATTTTTAAACTATATGAATAATATTATGCCCTTTGTGGCACTTTTAGAATTTATTTTAGTTTTATTATATGTTATTCTTGTTTTTGTGGTGTCCAATAAAGAATATTAAATAAAAATAAATAAATTAATAATATCATATAAGTGCCCCGTACCGCGGTATACCTAAGTGTAAGGCCCCGGGTTTGATTTTCGAGTCGGACATACACTTTACATATTATAGAGTTTTTTAATTTTTCCCGAACAACAGCAATAGGTTCGCCCATATTACGTGACATTTAAAATATAGCTGGCGAAACGTTTGTTTAGAAATATATCTCTGCCTATCCATGAAAAATACAGGGATTGGTGTATATATCTATGTTTAAAAAAATACTAACATTACGCTGGAAATAGCCTATAACCCTCTCCAAACTCAACTATCATTATAACGAAATTTATCGAAATCTTTTCAGAGATATAGCGTAATGTGAATGAAAACATCGTGATGCAACCGGCACACGTAAGAAAGTTCTTAGGAATTTCTTAGGTGTGTAGTCCGCCAACCCGCACTAGGCCAGCGTGGTGGACTAAGATTTAAACCCTTTCAGTTGTAGAAGAGGCCCGTGCCCAACAGTGGGACGTATATGGGCTGATGATGAAAGCGTAACAAACATACTTTATCATTCACAATACTAGTAGGGATGTTAAACAAATAGCCGCAGAGATTGGAAAGTCAGGTTTGCTAATATAATGTTTTCGACCTTGCATAATTAATTTGATACAGTTTTGTTGAAACAGTAGCCGGAAGTAACATCACATAATATCCTTGAATGAATAAAATGCTGACATTTCGTAAAAGTCTTAATTATAGGCTCGCCCCCTAGTGCGTAGCATGAAAACACGATTGGCGAAATGTGTAGATAAACCCCTCTGCCTACACCTTTGGGGAATACAGGCCTGAGCTCTTGTATGTATACAGGGTGTATAAAGACAGTGATCGTAAACTGAGACAGGCAATAGCCACGGTGACATTAAAAAAATCCCGTCAAAAAATAAAAATACATTTTCGTTACGACCACGAGTATTAAATGTATGTAGTTCATCATCATCGTCAACAGCCCATGTACGTCCCACTGCTGGGCACGGGCCTCCTCTATCAATGAGAGGGTTTAGGCCTTAGTCCACCAGGCTGGCCTTATGCGGGTTGGCGGACTACACACCTAAGAAATTCCTAAGAATTTTTGGGTGTGCAGGTTTCATCACGATGTTTTCCTTCACCGTTAAAGTACGTGATAATTCATTGTGAATACACACATAACTTCGAAAAGTCAGAGGTGTGTGCCTGGGGTTTAGAGATGGGATTTTACCCGGAAAAAACCCCAATGTGGGAAAAAATAGGGAAAAAACCCAGGGAAAATTTCCGAATGGGATAATATTCGGGAAGCAGGTAGTAGCAGTGGCGTACGCGTTGGTGATCTATTTATCTCACACGTTGTTTTGGCTTCGTATTGTGCGCACTTGTGTTAATTTGTTGGTTTAATTGACGACTTGGATTTTGTTTTGTGGACGTTCTTTCTGCAACTAAGTAACATTCCATCACAATTCGCAGAAAAAATCTTATGATTAAACAAGAAGACGTCTTTTTGTTCTTAAAATAAACTGCTGGTTTTATTTTAGTTCCTGAATCAGGCTACACATTTTGACGTTTCGAACAACAGGCTACAGCTAGGGCCCTATATACGCTGGCGCAAAGTATGTGCGCATCGCAAAGTACCTATTTTTTGTTGCATTTGTTCTAAAAATAAAAAATAAGTGTGATTTTTTTAAGATCGTGATAATTCCGTTAAATAATGAAAATACCCGTCTTTTGGGTTTTTTCCCACATAAATACCCGGTTTCAGGTTGGGTTTTTTTCACTGCCCATATCTACTGGGGTTTGAACCCACGACCGTCGAGAGATGTAGTCAGGAAAACTTATTTTTTATATTTTTTGACGGGATTTTTTTAAATCCCCGTGGCTATTGCCTGTCTTAGTCTTCAATCACGGCTTTATACACCCTGTATATGTATGTGTAAAAAACGCGATTTTTTTTGTCCAAACAACTAGAACCGAAAAAAATTATTCAAATATTTGTTTTATATTACAGACTGGTTTCTAATACCGCCTTTAAGCCGCTTAGTCAATCTCCGTGTGGTGTCGCCACGAGAATTCGTGTTCTTAATACATATTTAACAGATCCATTTAATTAAATCATAAAATCACTAAAATATGAAATGTAAGTACTTACATCTTTTAAGCTTCGTGACGAGACTAGTTCTGGCAGGCCCAGTCTTCAGTTCGATGACCATATTCACCACTTGAAATTAAGAAATGCATACATAAATAACCTCACGCCGGTATTCCCCGAAGGGGTACGCATTGGTGCATTTCTGCACCCACATTTCGTACACCTTTTTTTTTTTTTTTTTTTTTTTTTTTGTTCTCGAGGGGAAAGCTGTTTATGGCTCTACTTCCCGCCAGCCCCGGGGGAGGGGGAGGCGGGAAGCGTATGTCGGGGTCACCGGTCTTCCAGCCCGGCGCGCGGCGACGTCATGTCCGCGCAGATGTTAGTGCCGGGCTGGGTCCCTAACAAAATTCCCTAAACCGGCATACCGACCAAAACCCCCCGGTGGCCATCTCCGCGCCGAGTGGGGCGACCGCGGTACGTTGGCGAGAAGCGCCAACCGTAATGCCGCAGCCGCCCGGTGCGCCTCCGAGACGTGTTTGTCTCGGCCGTCTCGGAGTTGTAGGGGGCGCAGTTGCACCCCCACTAGCTTGGTTCGGGCGCCCCGGTTGAGAATGGGTGCCCGCGACGTACACAGGCCACAGTGCCGCCGCCCCTCTCGGGGTCACTTTCAGTGAGGACGCGCCGCCCCCGCAGCGCGCCCAGCGACCCCAAGGGCCCCTTTGAGTCGCCTTTTACGACAGGCAGGGGATACCGTGGTGGGATTCTAACGCCCCCTTGCCACAGGGCAGACATTTCGTACACCTAACAGTCACTTACATAGTTCTGACCCCACACTAGGATACAAGTCCTGTGTCGTGTATCAGAAACTACGAGAGACTTTTCGCTCTCACAAACACCCAAACCCGAAACAAATATTTTTAGATCACACAAACATTTGTCTCGGTGCGGGGATCGAACCCACAGCCTCTCGTTTCGCAAGCTGGCGTTTAGCCAACTGGCTGTCAAATGTGGATCAATAAATAGGATTATTTACCCCTTTAATTGTAATTTACCTGTGGGATTACCAAATAACAAATTATGGGAAGTACCCAATATTATTATCACATTTTTTTTTATTGCATTGTGAACTTCATGTAGACGAAGTTGTGTTAAACGTTTTTTTAATAAAATAATAATTTCAATCAGAGTTATATAACTTATTACATTTTGCCTCCTTTCCATCTCTATTATACATACTTATCTCGAAGTAGTTACACAAGTACTAGCATTTAAAGATTGAATAATACGTGAATTCAATTTGATAACATCATCACGGAAACTTTCCCAACAAATATTTTGCAGTCACTAACAGTCCGGATGTTTCCACCTGTTCCGTTATTGTAAAAGGGAAACTTCGTATCGCGATGAACAAATTCAATTAAAAATAATAACTGCATTATAAGGATGGTTACGAAATAGAAACAATTTTTCAGGTCCACAATTTTCTTTTCATAATAAAGGGTAGATTTTAAAATCTAAGTTTTTAAATTTGGCAAAATAGAATAAGAGTACCTAACAAAAATTCTTTATTTCAGTGAAAAATATTGAAAAGAGAGGATAGATAATTATAGAAACATAAAAAAATAATGTGTCTAGAATTGCATAGAAGTTAATAAAAGAATCTAATTAAAATGTTATTTAATGTTAATCTGTATAATCAGTCTTAAACAGACAAAGGAAGTAAAGTATGCACTCGTATATATATATATATATGCCTTTATTTTAGCTTATTTTTTACATTTTTAAATATAAAGTTTTATAAAAAATAATACATTTAAAAATATAAAAATAAAATACCCGCAGATGGCGGGGTCTACGACCCAAGCCACCGGTCAAGATTTTTTATATGCCTTTACTGTTATAATGACTAATGATATTTCAATATCTAAGAACGAAGTAAAATATAATAACTATCTACTCGTAAGTATATATTTTTACTTTATAATGACTAAGGATGTTTCAATATCTAAGAACAATATATATCACTTCCATTCTTCTAACATAATTAACGAGCAGTTTAACTTAAATTACCTGTAATTCGTTACCATTTCTACTTGCGCAATATAGGAAGCATATGGCGCCTTTCATACTTTATGACACGTCGTAAAATAAAGTTGCAATCCGTTTTCACTTTTTGTCATTTACTCTCGCGGCTCTCTGTCTATTAGTATAAATATTGTGAGAATATTCAACGACGCCATTTCTATTCCGCCCGGAGAAATGTGCGGTCAACCGTGAGGTGTGCAAAGTTTTGGCGCCAAAACGGCATAGGTTAAGTTCCGTACATTTAATTAAATTTTATTTTAAATTATCATCACATCGGTTGTATTATTATTAAGATTTCTGATCTTATTATAATTATTGTATAATGAAAGAAACTGATACTAATAAATTATTTATTCTATTGTTTTTTATTTCGCCTTACACTATACCATTAAAATTATTTACAAACTACATTATTAAATACGAAAATTGTTCTTAAATAATCAATATACATAGACTATTTACAATGAATTCTTTAAAAACACCTTTTCAAAATCTTTGAAATTACGTTCCGTTATTCCAAGATTTTTAAATAACCGCCAAATAAATTTATTAGCACTGGCTTGTAAGACTGTCTAATTTTTGTTGAAATCACGCCAAGTGATCGTAAGATATGTCTGCGTGGAAACCGCTGGGTCCTGCTGAGTATTTTACATTCTGCATCCTTCCATCTGGAAGAAGGACGTGGTAATGTCCTTTTGTCTTGCCATTTTTCTTCGCTTCATGATGGCCGAAATCGTTGCCCGTGTGATGATCTCGCACGCGGTACCCGAACTCGTAGTTCGCGGCGTATTGGAGCTGTTGAATAAGAGAATGAGGGCTGAATTATCAAAAGTTGTTCATACATAGGGGCCATCCGTAAATTACGTCACACGGTAAGAGTTGGGAGGGGGTCGAGGCAGTGTGACATTGTGTGAAAAGGGGGTGGGAGAGGACCGAAATATCGTGACGTCACTATCTAGTTGGGGTAACTATAATTCTAGAAAACAAAAAAATGAGAGATACACGTCGAGTCTTGACTTTTCGACGTTACACACAACAAAATACATTAGTTACTAATTTCATAATCGATTATCAACATTAGTATTAGTAGGTAATTCGATTATCATTCACTCTCAGCCTATCGCCGTCCACTGCTGAACGAAGGCCTCCCCAAGTAGGCGCCAACCATCCCGGTCTTGAGCAGCCCTTATCCATCCGCTACCCACCACCTTTCTCAAGTCGTCGGACCATCGTGCTGCAGGACGTCCTACACTACGTCTACCTATATATAAGGGCCATAATTTATGCATGGCCCTTAGGTAGTAGGGTAGACATTTCTGCTACCATGTTTCTACAACTGTGTTATAAGGAGTACGTAATAGGGGTCGAGCCTATTGCCGTTTTTGAGGCATATTTGCAGTCTGTGTTTTGATATTGAGAATTCTGTATTGGAAAAACCCAATATCACTTTGCCATACCCTAGGAATGGGCCTGGAGCCTCTAGATCGCCCGGTACACGTTTGTTCCGCCAGAGCACGCCAGGCAACTGACCCTACGTAAAAGAACTTTAAACAAACTAATATTGATAAGGGAAAGAGGTTCTCGAGTGATTGTGGAAGACTGTTTTTATCGATGTCTTTCTATTTATAATATACTTTACAGCCCCGTGGCGCAGTTGCCTAGACACCAGTTTGCGAAACGAGAGGTCGAGGGTTGGATCCCCGCACTGAGACAAATGTTTGCGTGATCCACAAATATTTGTTTCGGGTCTGGGTACTTGTGGGAGGGAAAAGTCTCTCATAGTTCAGATACCTACGACACAAGACTTGTATCTTAGTGTGGGGTCAGAACTGTCTATGTGTCTGTTGGGTGTATTTATTTATGTAATATGATGTTTATTTTACTCCATTATTTGGAAATTAAGGCGTTACTATAAGCTTAAGAGTATAATGATAGTCGACATGCCGAGTGTTTCGAGTATATAAAGTGTACAAGGGGAATTTTAACAGTAGATATGTTTCTTAGAAATTGTGACCTTATAAATATAATGTGTTATATGTTTGTATGTTAACAAATAGAGTTCAAATTATGTATATTATTTTTTTATTAACTGCATGACTAATACATCGCTGCAATCAAAGAATTTCCCCCAACAAGATTGGACTATAAAAAATTTCAATATAAATAAATAAACCCAACAGTCACATACATAGTTCTGACCCCACATTAAGATACGAGTCTTGTGTCGTGGGTATCACAAACTACGAGAGACTTTTCGGTCTCACAAACACCCAGACCCGAAACAAATATTTGCGGATAACAAACATTTGTCTCGGTGCGGGGATCGAACCCGCGGTCTCTAGTTTTGCAAGCTGGTATCTACCCATCTGCGCCACGGGGCTGTTACAAAAATTTACTCACATTACAAACTATACAATTAACGTGTAACGCTTTTGGGCTTCTATGGAAGTATCGCCACTGGTAGTAACACGTGTCGTTTTCTTATGTTGTGACAATATGGTAACATTTAATTGACCTTTGTTACTGTGACCTTCTTTATAAAGGTTAATTACGTGTCAAGTAGGGTTTTGTGTCGCCTCCTCTTTTATTATAGGTCATTGAGAGCAAGACTTATTCTTGGTTAAGACTTTTTGACATACATAACCTCACGCCTGTATTCCCCGAAAGGATAGGCAGAGGTGCATTTCTGCACCCACATTTCGCTAGGTATGTATCAGTCCCACGTAATAGGGGCGAACCTATTGCCGTTTTTCGAGCACAATTCCAGACTCCGTGCTGCTACTAAGAATTTCCTAATGGAAAAACCCAATAACACTTTGCCCGACCCGGGAATCGAACCCAGGTCCCCTAGACAGCACGGCAAATACTTGTGCCGTGAGACCACGAGGCAGTCTTTGAAAAGAAATTGCTTAAAAATATTTAACTGTTAAAGAAGACGACTATCGTTTAAGTAAACAAGCTAAGACGTGATACATTTGGCAGAACGACGTTACTAGTTAAATATTTGTTCAAATAAATCGCAGTTTACTCTGAGAGAGCGCAGTTTTGAGTAGCTCGTAAGTGACCGTATTTTCTGAATACGAAATGTATAAGTTACGTGATTACAAAATACATAAAGAAAGTTAAGCAGATAAAAAATCTTTTGAGTCGATTTTTTTAGTTTAAATTTTTATTATGAAACGGCGTTTCCTTTCAAAACATGATAAGGAGGCCAGCAGCTCGTAATTTTCTAGGAATAACTACATTTCATAGAATGATATATTAAATACAATATGATCATTATTTTATTCACGTAAATTAATATTAATTAAAATAAATTATTAAATAAAATTTAACATAAATTACTTACAAATTCAGTTTCTAAAGATACAATAAAAATATTTTTTATCGTCCGGATACTTACTATTCATAATGCTTAACAATAATTAATCAATAACGGAAATGTGTAAAGAAGAAAAAAAGAGTTGAAAATGGCACTGATTTCAACGAAAGACTTCCATTAAATAACTTTTTAAACTTTTGTGTGCATGTCCTAATTTGTGTACCACTTAGTTTCTGTGTAAATATTATTAAACGTAATATAATCTGCTTTACTATTTTGCTTTAATTGTATAGTGTTGTATGTCTTTTGAAGTGATAGAAAACGAAACAAAACCTCATTTAAATATTACAGATACAAAGTCTACGAATAATGCCCTAATGAGTCTATATCATTAATGTTAAATCTTCAAAACCCAGTCAACTTGTGTAATTTTAAAATATTTTTCTTTAAATTTTTGGGAACATGATGGGGACGCCTCCTACGCCTCCTAGGCCGGTGGGATCTCTTCTTCTGTTGGTTCAATTGAAACACGTCTAAATGCTGAATATTTAAATTGTGATGACCTATCAAACGCTTCAGTTGTGTCTCAGTGAAAACATAAACCGGCTCAGAATGGGCACCGTAATTGCTAAAAGAATGTTCCGCGTGATCGAAATTAGATAGACTGTTAAAAGGTACCCCATAAGATGTGGATAAGTCTTTTACCCCAGGTGAATACAGAGAATCGTCCCATAAATTATATCGTTTGTAATTTTTAGAATAGCTAGCTTGCAGATCATTTCCTTTCACTCTGCGCGGAATTGAAAACATATTAGACTGTTTATAATTAGGTGTGCTGTATGTAAAATCAGGGGTATCATCATCTGTGTCCATAGAATCGTATTCATCATCATCATAATCATTATAAGGGTTTTCGTCTTCGTATGTCTGTTGTACGTCAATTTCATAGTCATCTAAATCATCGAAATATGGTCGCCTTTTCTGGTATCTACGGCTTTTTAATTCTTCTGCGGTTGGTATCGTTTCATTATTACCTTTGTCTAAATCTGTATTAGTTATGAATGGTGATCTGTCTAATGTAGCTCTACGAGATCTTTTACTGTTTATACTTACATCATCATCGCTGTACGCTGAAACGCCAACGCCATCTTGATTTAAATGTTGGACGCCTGTAGGTTGAGCGTTTTGGTGTAAATAAACTTCATTACTCGTTTTAGCAGCTACTACGAAAAGTGGCTTCTCATGCGAATGCGTCAATGTTTCAAGCGTCGGTTTCACTTGCAGATTAAATTCTGGTTCTATTGATTGAGCTGCAGTAAAATAGCCCCCCGTGCTGCTAACAAAAGGTTGGGCGGTAGGTACACTAAAACCGAAATTAGTCTGTTTGTTAGGATCTTCTATGTCATCCACAGCTTCTGTAATTGGAGTGTGGTCTTTCACTACAGCTTCACTAGTGTATGTAGGATAAGTTGGAACTTCCGCATAATGTTCCAAATTCTGATTATCTTTATCTTTTGAGTAAAAGAATAAATCTATTGGTTTTTCTGAAGAATCTTTGATTTGCGCGTTCGTTTGTAGCATAGCGTTAAACTCCGTTAGTTGTTCTTGTGGTGTTTTAGTCAATAAAGCATTTAGCGCGGCAATGTCATTCGCAGATTGGTAATTATGCGCTTCAGAATACTGCTTCGGGTAAGTATATTGAGTTTTACTTGCAATAGCTTCTGTGTACAACCTAGTCGGTTCTGTGGGCTCTAAATATGTGACTCCATTGGGTTTTATAGTAACTCCCTGGTCGTAACTCGTTCCTGGTAATACAAAAACAGTCTTGTATTTCCTGGGCTCTAAATATTGTTGATATTCAACAGAACCATATGATCTGTGGTTTCTTACATTCTCTGTTTTACTTACAGCATCTTCTTTAGTGATCTTCATGGGATCTGGACCTTTGCTGTGTTTTAAATTCTCTTGACGTTTGCTACTTGATTTCTTTTCTTTTAGCTTCGCTTGTTCTTGTTCCAGGGCAAGTTGGTGGCTTTCTTGTGATTCGTGGTAGGCTTTCATGTAGCTATCGATTTGCTGCGGCACTTTCGTCCATCTCTGTAGTTGCGCTCTGTGTTGTCTTATTCTTTCAGCGTTGAACATCGCTTGCTGATTCTGTGCGTGGAGCTTTGCATTCTGCAAAGAGTTTCCAGCGAGTGGGTTGCCATATGGGAATATCCCTTGTGTGTTTGGTGGCTTTTTCTCGTCAGTTCTCGCTGGTTCTATGACCTCGTAGACGTGTTTGGATGAGCTTTTGGCTGGCTTTGATGCGGCCACTTGTAGAACTAGGAGTATGGCGATCGTCTTCTCTGTCAGTTTAGTCATTGTGTCTGAAATAGGAGAAAAGTTTGAGTTAGAAGAGCCGGATTAAATAAAATTAGAATATAGAGATAAAATAATTTTCAATACGAAATAAGTAAACTTAAATACTGATCGTGTAACAAATGGCAGCATTATCAATATTGGTGATTTACTTCATTAAATGAATTGAAATTTATTAGACTTTTAGGTATGCATGTTTAATAATGTACGCAGTTTCTATGCATTTGCTCTGTATACTTTTATTTTTATGCTGTTTAAATATCTCGGATGGTATATTTTAATCTTATTTCTAAGTAATATCAACATCGATATAATACGTATTTAAAACATGTTTTTTATTTATTTAAACCATGGATCAATTCACCGTAGTCAAAATTATAAGAAAAATGCCTACATTAAAATTGGAAGCACCAAAATTTTAGTAAAAATAGAGTTAAACAACAAAAAACCATAATCATTTAATTAGAATGAACATACATACATACATAAACTCACGCCTGTATTCTCCGAAGGGGTAGGCAGAGGTGCATTTCTGCACCCACATTTCGCTAGGTATGTATCAGTCCCACGTAATAGGGGGCGAGCCTATTGCCGTTTTTCGGGCACAATTCCAGACTCCGTGCTGTTACCGAGAATTTCCTAATGGAAAAACCCAATAACACTTTGCCCGACCCGGGAATCGAACCCAGGACCTCTAGATCGCACGCCACATACTTGTACCGCGAGACCACGAGGCAGTCAATTAGAATGAAAAATCAAAAGTTCCCTTTAACATTTACTTGTTGTTCCGATGAGATCTTTCTATCCACGATTGTATAATAGATGTAATCTTTCAGAATATTCACGTAATTGCGGGTCAGAAATCACGTATTCATACATTTTCTTCACATAATTATGACGTCAGCATTACTCAGCAACGTTACGGCATGTCCATAACTAACTTTCTCTATTTAAGATTTTAGTGATGATGCTATTTTAAGCATTGTGATGAGAAGCTAAATTGTATAGCGCTTGCCTATTGACTGTTATGTAATGGATTTTATCTTCAGACTAGGTTTAACATGCGACTTTAAATACATCCAACAGTCACATACATAGTTCTGACCCCACATTAAGATACAAGTCTTGTGTCGTGGGTATCAGAAACTACGAGAGACTTTTCGGTCTCACAAACACCCAGACCCGAAACAAATACTTGTGGATCACACAAACATTTGTCTCGTTGCGGGGATCGAACCCGCGGCCTCTCGTTTCGCAAGCTGGTATCTAGCCTACTGCGCCACGGGGCTATCACTTTGTCTATAATGACTAGAGTTTAGTTCAAGTATGGGTTGAAAATACAGGATAAGACATTTTTAAATATTACTTAAAAATTACGAAGTCGTTATTTTTAAGATAAAGATTTATTTGACGAATTCTTTTTATTAATTTTTGCTGTATTTAGTAAGAAATTATTCGTATATAAAATCCTATATGAAAGAAGTACATGAATAGTAAATATGAATGGTGCCCAGGGTTGGGCAGTATTTGAATTACTTGTAATTGAAATACGTAATTGAAATACAAATACGTATTTTGTATTTGTATTTTAATTACTTTCTTAAAATGTAATTTGTAATTTGTATTTCAAATACGTGAAGCCGAAGTATTTTGTAATTAGTATTTCAAATACTCGAGGCTTCAAAATACATTTATTAAAATACATTTAGCCTTCATTTAGTATTAAGTTAGTGCTCATCAGGAACTGCAATAACAAAACAAAAACTGCCTTCAAAAAAAAAAACTATTCCAAAACAAATAAATATGCATTATTTTGTATTTTGTAATTTGTATTTTGTATTTCAATTAAAAATAGCTAAAATACTGTATTTTGTATTTTAAATACCTTACTTAAATGTATTTTGTATTTCGTATTTTAATTACTTGCGATACAGTATTTTGTAATTTGTATTTCAATTAAAGCAAAGCATGTATTTTATTGCATTAGTCCCCCAAACTTCTTCACAAGAAAGGTGAAGAGGTATTCGGCCGGCATGATTGTGTCGACCAACGGGAGATCATCATCTCTCGCTGGTCGGCACTTTTTCTGGACTCCATTACGCTTACCATCAGGTGCAATAAGGGTCACTTTGCCGTGCCAGTATAAAAAAAGTAAGTACCTAAGTAACAAAGTTATTTTTTTTGTGCACGTCAGTCTTATTGCAGCAGTGATGCACACATTAGTTTTATAAGAAGTCTTTCATATTTAAAAAAAATGACCCTATCCCACCACACCCCCTGCCACTGTAACTCCTGTTCTCCAGGATTAACTGCGGCACGCACAGTATTGACGCCGAGCAATAAAGCTCAGCGAATCTAAGGATAATAAAAGATTTTATTTGCACACCTACTATGCATCATCTCTGCATCACCCAAGGTTCGGCTGGCAGAGAATGCCTTAGGCATTAAGTCCATCTTTACAATTATGTCTTTAATTGTATAAAGTGTAAATAAATAAATAAGGGGACCTAATTTGTCATTATCCCGCAACGAAGTTAATCAGAAAAAAACAAATACTTGTATGAAAGGGAACACGAAAAGAAAGCACAAATTTTTCAATCAGTTTTTTAGCATTTACATCGACTGAGTTTATCTTACTGCAATTATTTTGTAGACTTTCATTTTAAGTTTACAATGTATTTGGGTCTTAGGTCACTGACTCATCCAATGAGTATTTTATTCGTGTATATAAGATTAAAGAGCACATCCAGTACATTATTCAATTTGTATTCATTACGATTTCATTTTACGGTACAATCGCAAGCTAATGCTGTTCACTTTATATTAATCTTACACTGACTCGTGGATTAGCGGCGCAGGAATGTACCGTACGATCGAGAGGTCCCGGGTTCCCGAGTCGGACAAAGTCTTATTGGGGATGTGGGCTACTCACATACAGCCACACATTACATCAAACGAGTAAATAATCGAGTAAATAATTCGAGCAAATTAATAATAAGAAGGCAATTTTTATTTAGCAGGTCATATAATATAATTATGTTATCCTTACTGGACCAAATACATGCCCACTGAGTTGGACTCGCTGGATCTACTCAGGTGTGGGTCGCGCCGCGTAAATTCCAGTAGTAAAGTGAGCCCGCTGAGTTTGTTTCGCCGGGTCTTCTCAGTCAGGGTCGCGTTTGGATCCGGTGGTACCATTAAAATAATACGTGACGTTTCGGAAATACACAGGGTCCATCTCGTTATTTACTTTAAAATAATAATAATAAGATTTTATGTATTTCCTGATGAAAACTAAAAATAAATTATAAAAAAACCGTAAATATTTTTGTACAAATTATATAAAATGAACCATAGTTTAATTATAATGTAATAATAAAAGATTTTTCTTTTCTGTATTGACTTGTCATAAGTGCTATTTGATTGCCTACGTGACCAAATAAAGCAATTTCATTTCAATTAAAGCAATTTCATTTCATTTCAAAACAAAATCAAATAAATTAAATATCGGACACTCCGTCCGCCATTACATGCCGGGGCCGCGATCGTGCACCGGTGGGACAATAGGTGACGTATAGCGGGCGGTCCGCTACCTGCCTCTCGTCCCCGCAATCCCGCGCCGGCGCATAATATATACGCGACGACGCGCTCAGCGCCGGCCTGTTCCGTGCTAATCCGTATCCCATCGTAGCCCACAGGTTTTTCCATTAGGAAATTCCCACTAACAGCACGGAGTCTGGAAATGTGTCCGAAAAACGGCAATAGGCTCGCCCCCTATTACGTGGGACTGATAAATACCTTGTGAAATATGGGTACAGTACTGCACTCCTGCCTACCCCTTCGGGGAATACGTAGGTAGGTAGTAGTGTATTTCTTTACAATATTTCATCGTCGCTTATACAGCTTAAGTCTTCTAACGGGAAAATCTAATTTAAAACTTTGCATAACTCGATAATCTTTAAAGTGATTTCTTACTATACTTTAATATTACATGTGTAGTGCGCCAACCCGCACTAGGCCAGCATGGTGGACTAAATCCTTACTCTTAGTTTAATAGGAGGCTTCATTATCAGCCCACATACGTCCCACTGCTGGGCACGGGCCTCCTCTACAACTGAGAGGGTTTAGGTCTTAGTCCACCACGCTGGCCTAGTGCGGGTTGGCGGACTACACACCCAAGAAATTCCTAAGAACTTTTAGGTGTGCAGGTTTCATCACGATGTTTTCCTTCATCGTTAGAGTACGTGATATTTGGATAGAAATCAGGCTGTTGACAAACCGCTTTTCCTTTAAAGTAAGGGTTCGGCAACTATTTTTGAATCGACTGTCAGAAGCATCTTAGTATGTATATGTATGTATATATATTTATGTATAATATATATTTATATAAGTAGGTTTTACAAATATACTATTTATGTTTATTGTTTATATATTTATAAGAGTATATATTCTGTATCAACAATATTTATGCACCTACCATGTATCTCTGCACCACCTTAAGGTTGACTGGTAGATAATGCCTTAGGCATTAAGTCCGCCTTTATACGCTATTATGTATAAAAAGCATAAATAAATAAATAATTCTTTTACAAATAGGATGCTTGTACCCAGCAAATAAAAAATATAATACTTTGACATTATATACGTCGTCCGCCAACCCGCACTAGGCCAGCATGATGGCCTTAATCATAACTCTCAGTTTTAGAAGAGGCTTGGAGCAGTGGGACGTATATTCTTATAGTTTTTTACATTATTACCACTTTTGCCATCGAGTATGGGCGCATTGACCATTACTTTCACTGACACGCGGTTTGTGCGGGTTTCCATGTCTGTCAGCTGTGCGTCATGTTACATGAACGGACATAAACGATTCGCGGATCGAAAGTTTAATTCACGATTAGTTAGTTATTGGAAAGCTTAGTAATCATCATCAGCCCATATACGTCCCACTGCTGGGCACGGACCTCCTCTACAGCTGAGAGGGTTTATTAGTCCACCACGCTGGCCTAGTGCGGGTTGACGGACTAGAAAATCGCGACAAAACATAAATATTTTGAAGTTTTCCTAACAACCACGTACTTTTTATACCTATGGTTGTTAGCAAAACATATTTTTTTTATTTTTTGTCGGGATTTTCTTTATTGCCAGGGGGTTTATAATCACCTTAGCTATTACCTGCCTTAGTTTCCGATCACGGTCTGAATACACCTTGTGTAAACATACAAAAGTACAATTATTTTCTATTTGACAGTTGACAGCCCCGTGGCGCAGATGGCTAGACACCAGCTTGCGAAACGAGAGGCCGCGGGTTCGATCCCCGCACCGAGACACATGTTTGTGTGATCCACAAATATTTGTTTCGGGTCTGGGTGTTTGTGAGACCGAAAAGTCTCTCGTAGTTTCTGATACCCACGACACAGGACTTGTATCCTAGTGTGGGGTCAGAACTATGTATGTGACTGTTGGGTGTATTTATTTATTTATTTATTTATTGTTTCGGGTCTGGGTGTTTGTGAGACCGAAAAGTCTCTCGTAGTCTCTGATACCCACGACACAGGACTTGTATCCTAGTGTGGGGTCAGAACTATGTATGTGACTGTTGGGTGTATTTATTTATTTATTATTTATTTATTTATTTGTTAATAGAACATATATCCGATTGGGCCGGATAAGAAAACCAGGATTACGGAATAAGGATACAAGAAAAGGTTACTATACTATCGCAGAATATAATGTCTAAGGTTTAATGTCACGGATTCTAGTTAGAATTACAAATTCCGAACGCACCTTGATCGCCTACGTTGTTTATGGTAATCCGACGGAAGTTCGTGAGCTCTAGGCGGAGATAATAAACATTTTATCGCGATAAGGACTTGTTGGTTTCGAAGCATAAATTCAGAGGGCGATCGAGAAGTCCCGGGTTTGATACCACAAGTGTACCTATTAGGTAATTTCCTCAGTTTTAGTTTTGGATGCATATCTAGTCAAACGTAATTGTAAAAATTAACTTTTGCTATTCTATAGGGGAGGGGAAAAGTAGTGATGGCCTCGAGGTTTAGGCACGCGGTCAAGAATCTCAGCGGTCGCGGGTTCAAATTCCAGGCACAGGCACACACCTTTGACTATTATATGTGTATTCACAATGAATTATCACGCATTATCGCAATATCTTGGAGAAGCGCCGTGCATATGCAGTTTGTCCTACAATATCATTTAATACTTCACTAGCTAAACGTGGCTTCAATATCGGGGGTAATCATATATACAACCATATAAACAAACTGTGTAATATATATTCCCTAAATAGTTTCCATTGTAAGCGTAAAGTTAATCAACTGCTTCTAGGTAAAAACTACACTGAAACGGAGAACATTTTTACTTTTTAATTATGTACGTTTACTTTTGTATCAACATTGCCAAATATGTTATTATTAAATATGTCATGTTTCTTCACACACTTAATAATGTGATAATTTTAATCCTAAAAAATATTTTTATTATTATATATTTTTTGTGTTATTTTTAATTTAGTTTGTTTACTTATATAGTTACTTCTGCGTTCACAAGTAACACGGGCAATGCCTCATTGTAATTCCCTGGTGCCCAATACACAAGTTAAATCTTTATTTGGGCACCAGAATTCTCTAAAGCACTTAAGTTTCGGTTCAATAAATAATATAAGATTTTTAAGTATGTATTCTAGATTTAAGTGTTTTGTGTGACTTTGTTTCATTTTCAATAAACCATATTTATTATTATTTTAACGGCGAAGGAACAAGACGTGACGAATCCTGCACACCTAATGTTCTTAGAAATTTCTTAGGTGTGTAGTCCGCCCAACCACACTAGGCCAGCGTGGTGGACTGAGGCTTAACCCCTCTCAATTGTAGAGGAGGCCCGTGCCCATCAGTGGGACATATGTATATGGGCTGAGAATGTATTCAAAATAATATGATAAAGAGAGCCAATTTAAAATTAGACATAGGTTCTTAAGTAATTTTGCCTGTTGAACGTAAAATAAATAAAATAAAAAAGCCTTGATTTCTACTATTCAACGTTTAAAATACATATCATCATCATCATCAGCCCATTTACGTCCCACTGCTGGGCACGGGCCTCCTCTACCATTGAGAGGGTTTAGGCCTTAGTCCAAATACATATATCTCTCATTAAAGTAATCTATAACCTAAAGTAACACTCTTATTTATTATTATTTATTTTTCTTAGTCTAATGATCAGTAGTAGTCGCCTTTTAGGCGTAGGTCTCCCCTACCGAACGTCAAATATATACTTACTTAAGTAAAGTCTGATTGTGAGCTTGCATTGTTAACGGCAGGTATCAGTCAGTCAGTCATCAGCCCAAATATATCCCACTGCTGAGAACGGGCCTCCTCTACAACTGAGAGGGTTTAGACCTTAGTCCACCACGCTGGCCTAGTGCGGGTTGGCGGACTACACACCTAAGAAATTCCTAAGAACTTTTAGGTGTGCAGGTTTTATCACGATGTTTTCCTTCACCGTTAAAGCAAGTGATAATTCATTGTGAATACACACATAACTTCGAAAAGTCAGAGGTGTGTGCATGGGGTTTGAGCCTGCGACCGTCGAAATTCTCGACCGCGCTCCTAAACCTCGAGGCCATCACTGCTTCTGCATCACTGCACGGCAGGTATATGACAAAGATATTATCGGTGTCATTTCAATTGACTTCTTGCTAGCAGACGGCTTCATGTGTTGAAACTAAATTCTCTAGGGAACTATACGTGACTTACTCCGTGGCACAGTTGGATAGACACCAGCTTGAGAAACGAGAGGCCGAGGGTTCGAATCCCGCACCGAGACGTATGTTTGTGTGATTCATGAATATTTCTTTCCGGTCTGGGTGTTTCTGAAGGAAGTCTCTCGTAGTTAGTAGCGACAAAAGACTTGTAGTTTCGTGTTGGATCACAACTATGTAGGTATATGATTATTGGGTGTATTTTATTAATATTCTTTAATTTCACTAAATTGGACCACAGAAAATCCTGAGATGGCTTTCGAAGGTACAGATTTTTGGGAAATTCCATCACAGAATCAACCAAAAGGTTAGCATACTAAAAGGTTACTCGTAGCATGATTTAGAATAATGGTATCAGTTACGGTTGGCATTGGGAACACTGTACTATCTCTTTCGCTCTTAGGAAACTTAAGTGCGATGACGTCACTATGCACAATATCCATCTTTTTCTATCCATCTGGAAATTGTCTCATTAACTTTTTAAGCCCATACCACGGTAATACTATCATACAGTAGTTTAACTCGGCCGCATTTTTGAAATAAATACCTACAGCCGCGCGGTACGTAAACATGCGATAGGGCTGCGAACCTGCAGAATTTTAATTCAATCTGCCTACTTTGACTTTCTATTTTGTTATTGTAAATTATTTTTTTATTTATTTAAACAAATAAAATATTTTGTGAATGGAATAGGAAGTGTTCAATAAAAATGCATGTTATTTTTTGATTGGAAGATTTCATGCAACCAAAAACAGCACAATATATACTTGTCATATTAAATAGGCTCTTGCACTTATTTTGCATAAAAATCGCGCGGTTACTGCTTAAAATACAACACCGTCCGTTCGTGACTGCGGCACATTCGCGACTGCCTGCATGCCACCGCATGCCGCCATCGAGGCGCGTAGGTATAACTCGCGTTTCGCCCGTTTGTATGAAGTTAAACTACTGTATGATAGTATTACCGTGCCCATACATACGATTTTTCTATCCCAATAATATGGTAAAAAAAATATTGCTCCCTATAAAACATGTTGATGCGATCATATGACGTTTTAACGACAATATTACTCAAAAAACCTTCACGGTATCTTTGTAGTCATTTTCCCACATATCAAAAACTTTTCTCAAGGCTGGGCAAAACATACATACTTTGTAGCTTGTATAATAAGCTTCCCACGTTGCCACTTTCAATATACTTTTTGTTTGGTTTTGATTGCGAAGTGAGGTCAAATATTTGTGTATTTTTCTACGTTATTAGTAATAAGAATTCAATTATAGTGTTAAAGCTGGGTTGTCGCCAGAATTTTTGTATTCATACCTCACTCGCCTGTACCTTATGAGATACTATACTGCTTGAGGACCGTTCAAGTTTTACGTAAGCATTTTTTTCATAATTATAACCCCCCCCCCCCCGCCCCCTATGTCAGCAAAAGTAAGCAAGTATCGTATTCCCCCCTCATATGCTTACGTAAGCAATCGCAATACGTCCCACTGCTGGGCACGGGCCTCCTCTACAACTGAGAGGGTTTAGGCCTTAGTCCACCACGCTGGCCTAGTGCGGGTTGGCGGACTACACACCTAAGAGATTCCTGAGAACTTTTAGGTGTGCAGGTGTTATCACGATGCTTTCCTTCACCGTTAAAGCAAGTGATAATTCATTGTGAATACACACATAACTTCGAAAAGTCAGAGGTGTGTGCCTGGGGTTTGAACCTGCGACCGCTGAAATTCTCGACCGCGCGCCTGAACCTCGAGGCCATCACTGCTCATAACCCACCACCCCCCCACCCCTTTCGTGCTTACGTAATACTTGAATGGACCCTTATGAGCAGTGGCGGTACTTCCACAGAAGCCCAAACGCGTTACACATTAATTGTGGAATGTCTAGTTTACCGTGGCCTGTGTCCGTCGTGGGCGCCCACACACAACCGGGGCGCCCGAACTAAGCTAGTAGGGGTGCAACTGCGCCCCCCACAACTCCGAGACGCCGAGACACTTTATGTCTCGGAGGCGCATCGGGCGGCTGCGGTATCATTGTGAGTGCTTTTTCTCACACACCATGGTCGCCCCATTCGGCGCGAAGATAGCCATTGGGGGGCTTTGGTCGGTATGCCGGCATAGGGATTTTTGTTATCTGTAACAAAAATGTACACCTGCGCGGACGTGATGTCGCCTGTCGCGTCTAATCAGCCTGTGTATGGTAAGCTCAGTAAGGCATAATTTTGTCAACTGCACCATGTTGCTATATGCTCATAATTCTATCTTGCTAGTAAACACTTCTTTCGTCAAATCACGTGACTAATAAGTTCTTTCTAACTAACTAGATATTGTTTTAAAGTGTTATAGATTTCCATTTTACATACCGACGTGCGTAGATAACTTTATATATATTATTATTATTATTTATTCTTTATTGTACACCATATAATAAGAAAACAACATATGTATAAGCAACTCTAAATAAGGTAGTGTTACAAATGGCGGCCTTATCGCTGTCGGCGATTTCTTCCAGGCAACCGTTACATGGTCTGGAGAGATTGGAAGCATAGAGTGGGTGGTCACAACTTACGTAAATGCTTGAAATTAAAAAAATAAAAAAATAATAATAATACGATGTACGCAAAATGTTTAAAGATATACAAAATAAAAATAATAAATACAAATTAGTAAGTACTACATACTAATTCAGTAAATATAAACATACATACTATGAGATATACATATAATATGATATGTGTATATAATATATTAATCAATAAGTAGGAAATAAGTAAATAAACATATGAACGGAAGAAAGAAGAATAATATACTTTATATAGTGAGTGATAAAAAATGTTCCTATAAATATAAATTGATGTATAAATACAATTCGTACACACCGACATTTCAATGCTAATATCATTTGAATAGAAACTAGTTTCATTGTAATCGAACTGAGCAAATTACACACTGCTATTTATAGTGTCAACTTTGTCCCCAATGCTATTCATTATAACAATAATAAATATTTCAATACCAAATATTTAAAGTTAAATTTCATTACAAGCATTCACGGCTGTATCCCCGAAAGGTAGACAGAGGTGCTCTTACATTTCTCCAGGTGTATTTTAAGTCACACGTCTAAGTCTATGGCTGAGTTTTTGCATTTTTGTCTAGGAAATTTTCCTTTTCAATCCAACCAATCAATACTTATCTAGGTACGGCGATTTTGTGTTCTTTCACAACAATATCATCTTTAACTATTATGAAGGACTAGCTCTTGCTTGCGACTCCGTCCGCGTAGACTACAGGGTTGGGTACAGGGTTGGCCTACGTCATAGTATCTTTATGCGTGCAAAGTCTCAGCCCGATCGGTTTAAAATTGACAAAGTTTCATACAAACTTTCATCCCCTATTTTATCCCCTTAGGGGTAGAACTATTCAAAATCCTTTCTTAGCGGATGCCTACGTCATAACATCTACCTGCATGCCAAATTTTAGCCCGATCTGTTTAGTGGTTTGGGCTGTGCGTTGATATATCACTATGTCAGTCAGTCAGTCAGTCAGTCACCTTTGAGTTATATATATTTAGATTTATCATCATCATAATCATCACCAGGCCATATATGTACGTCCTACTGCTGGGCACGGGCCTCCTCTACAACTGAAAGGGTTTAGGCGTTAGTCCACCACGCCAGCTTAGTGCGGGTTGGCGGACTACACACCTAAGAAATTCCTAAACACTTTTAGGTGTGCAGGTTTCCTCAAGAAGTTTTCCTTCACCGTTAAAGTACGTGATAATTGATTGTGAATACACACATAGCTTCGAAAAGTCAGAGGTGTGTATCGGAGATTCCTTGCCTAAACCTCGAGGCCATCATTAATGATACCTAATTATCGAGGTTTATGCGTGCGGTCGAGAATTTCGGCGGTCGCAGGTTCAAACCCCAGGCACACACCTCTGACTTTTCGAAGTTATGTGTGTATTCACAAGAATTATCACTTGCTTTAACGGTGAAGGAAAACATCGTGATGAAACCTGCACACCTAAAAGTTCTTAGGAATTTCTTAGGTGTGTAATCCGCCAACCCGCACTAGGCCAGCGTGGTGGACTAAGGCCTAAACCCTCTCAGTTGTAGAGGAGGCCCGTGCCCAGCAGTGGGATGCATTTGGGCTGATGATGAATGAATGAATGAATGAAATATAAGGAACCTAATATATTCTTCTCTGAAGAAGAGCAAGGAACTATCGTTATTAATGGTATATTTTCAAGTCCCAACCAGCAAAATCTAAAACA
Organism: Hemaris fuciformis; assembly: GCA_907164795.1. Taxonomy (NCBI): domain Eukaryota; kingdom Metazoa; phylum Arthropoda; class Insecta; order Lepidoptera; family Sphingidae; genus Hemaris; species Hemaris fuciformis. The sequence continues at coordinate 7,477,411 of OU015457.1, read as the reverse complement.
ATTAATATGAGAGTACTGTTATTTCAAAGTATTTCTAAGACATTTGCGGCACATATACCTTTGTCCTTTAGAAGTGAGCGGGCACGACTTTTGTGTTCGTTTAGGTATTTATGAGGCCCATGCGAAGGTAAAGGTCTGTATCAATAGAACCCTTTAAATCGGATTCGGAATTTAAATCAACTGTTTTAGATCAATGAATTGTGGTTTCAAAAAGGCTTACGAATCAGTTACATTTGCTTTGATTAAGCATTTGCAAGATTGGCCGAAACTGAAACGCTATTTAATCTGAGGGCGACTTATATTGATGTGGCTGTTATAATTTAAACGGTATATACTTAAAAAATGTCATGTAAAAGAACTTTTTGTGGTAATGTTGTCATTTATGGAAATTTCTGTGGGCATTAGTTAATCACAGTCTTAAAACCGATAAATGATGTTTCAGTATACCGCTTAAATTATAACAGCCACTTAAATATAAGTCGCCCTCAGATTAAATAGCGTTTCAGTATTCGGCCAATAGTTTGTTAAAAACAGTAACAAACAATATATTGTTCAGCTATCTGACAGCTTCATGTTTTTTTATCTGACACTGAGGAGTTTAAGACATTATCATCATCATCATCAGCTCATATACGTCCCACTGCTGGGCACGGGCCTCCTCTACCATTGAGAGGGTTTAGGCCTTAGTCCACCACGCTGGCCTAGTGCGGGTTGGCGGACTACACACCTAAGAAATTCCTAAGAACTGTTTTTTAGGAGTGCAGGTTTCCTCACGATGTTTTCCTTCACCGTTAAAGTACGTGATAATTCATTGTGAATACACACATAGCTTCGAAAAGACACATAGCTTCGAAAGACATTATCGATATTTTTAAATATAACTTTGCTACAAGTATTAAGATCTTCTAAAATTTATCCCCAAATCTTTTAAAATTCACATGCCATACAAATACTCCCTTTTATAAGAGGAATGCTAAAAGCTGTACTAATCTCAGGGTCAGAAGCCTAACAGCGTATATAATTTGCGGTTGAGCTAGTTTCCGAGCCCAAAATTCTACGCATACTAAGACTTCGTCGACCTTCATCTACCCCGCGCTTGACCGTTAAGTGTGTCATGAGCGGCACTTGACCACCCAATTTGGGATCTCTTTTAACATGACTTTTAACATGATTCACCACGCCAATACCACACATGAATAAGCTTACTCTTAAAAGAAGTAGGGCATATTATGGTAAAGTGTACAATGAGATATATATTTATATAAAAATGAATGTTTGTGTGACATCGAACTCGTCTTAAACGGCTGGACCGATTGGGATGAATTTTTTTGTGTGTGTTCAAGGGGATTTGATAATGGTTTAGATTCACAATTGGACCTGATAGATGGCGGCGTTGTCGGTATGTCAAATGGCTGGAACGATTGGGATGATTTTTTTTTTATTCCAATGGGGCCCTGGATGATTTTAAAACACAATAGGACCCGGTAGGTGGCGTTGCTGTTGGCATATCGCTTAAAGCTTTTCCGGGCAGAATGACGTCTGCCAGGACCGCTAGTTTTTTTTTTATTTTTTTATTCTGGCACGGCAAAGTGACTCCACTGTACCTGATGGTAAGCAGTAGTTTTAAATAAATAAATAAAATACGTTGTGAAGCCCACAGAACAGTTGAATAAGACTAGAAAGGAAATATCAGCATGCCGAGCGTGCCGAACCTACGATTAGACTATCATATGTTTGACACGGCCGCTTCTCAGTAATTCGGGTTGCGTGTAATATCAAGACTTTTATAAATGAGTGACAATCAATAGCAGCCCGTCATTTTTGTTTGAAATTTTTATGATTGGTCGTGTGATCTTGACTTTGACTTTGACCGTTAAGCCATTCGCTATTGTATTAACTGGATATATATATATTATTGGGTTTTTCATCAGGAAAATCTCAGTAGCAGCACGGAGTCTGGAAATGTCCTCGAAAAACGGTAATAGGCTCGCCTCATATTACATGGGACTGATACATACCAGGCGAAATGTGTCTGCCTACGACTTCGGGGAATATAGGCGTCAGGTTATGCATGTACTTTATGAATTAAAAGTATAATATTAAATTATTCGACATTATGTACATTAATTATACTTAATCGGCATTTCTGTGCGCTAAACAATCTGTTATTATGTGCAAAGATATCGTAATGTATATATGAATTGTAAATGAATTGTCATCGTACCTGGTTCCGGCATCTATTGTAAAGTTTTTACTAGCCATACAGACATACATTGTTCGTATTGTGTATTGGTTTTTGCTGAATCAGATATGGTTACGTAATCATTAATCAGTAAAGATTTAATCATGTTTGATGATGATGACTGCCTCGTGGTCTTGTGGTAAAAATATGTGCCGTACAATCACGAGGTCCCGGGTTCGAATCCCAGGTCGGGCAAAGTGTTATTGTGCCCGAGAAACGGCAATAGGCTCGCCCCCTATTACGTGGGATTGATATATAAATGGCGAAATGTGGGTGCAGTAATGCACCTCTGCCTACCCATTCGGGGTATACAGGCGTGAGATTATGTATGTATGTATGTATTTAAACATGTTATTTTTTTATATAAATTCATATAATAATGGATCATCATCATCAGCCTATATACGTCTCACTGCAGGGCACGGGCTTCCGCTACAACTGAGAGGGTTTAGGCCTAAGTCTACCTCGCTGGCCTAGTGCGGGTTTGCGAACTACACACCTAAGAAATTCCTACGAACTTTTACGTGTGCAGGCTTCATCACGATGTTTTCCTTCACCGTTAAAATACGTGATAATTCATTGTGACTACAGAACTAAGAATTCTTAAGAGTTTTTAGGTGTGCAGGTTACATGAATTAATGTATTCTCAATGAATTATCACGTACTTTAACGGTGAAAGGAAACACGATAAGGAAACCTGCACACCCAAAACTTCGTAGCACTAGGCCAGCGTGGTGGACTAAGGCCTACCTCCCTCAATTCTAAATGGGCTGATAAAAATTAACCATTGCCAGTAAACACAAAATGGCGATTACATTTCGTGTCGCGTGCGAAGATTACGCAACGGACGTGACGTAACGCTGCGTCGTGTGCGATTCACTTCCGACAATAGTTTCACTCGTTTAATGCATGTGCGCACGTGCTTAATATATTACCTATAAAATCAATTGAGACATTGTAAGATACAGTAATCTGTATCAATAAAACCAATAATTTAACGGTGAGGAAAACATCGTGATGAATCCTGCACACTTAAAAGTTCTTAGGAATTTCTTAGGTGTGTAGTCCGCCAAATCGCATGAGGCCAGCGTATTGGACTAAGGCCTGAACCCTCTCAGTTTTAGAGGAGACCCGTGCCCAGCAGTTGGATGTATATACTTCATGGTACGGCGAAGATACGAACTTGACCACGTAATGTTGGCATTGAAAGCTAGCTCGCGAGGTTCTGTTACCTACATAACCTCATACCTGTTTTTCCCGAAGGGCAGTGGCGGTACTTCCATAAAAGCCCAAAAAGCTGTAAATCTTTATTTAACAAAAGCAATTTGGCATATTTTGACCCCACAATAAACAATTATAAACTAGACATTACAAATTAACGTGTAACGCTTTTGGGCTTCTATGGAAGTACCGCCACTGCCGAAGGGGTATGCAGAGGTGTATTTCGGAACCACATTTCGACAGGTATGTATCCCACGTAATAGGGGGCGAGCCTATTGCAGTCCAGTCTTCGTGCTACTGATATTTTCTGATGGAAAAACCCAACAATAATTTGCCCGACCCTGGACTTCTAGATCGCAGAACAAGAGCACATGGTTGTACCGCGTGCACAAGACAGTAGGTTCTGGTATAGGAAAGAAAAGAGGATAGAGTTTTACTACTGCTATTTTGTCCGTAAAGTTATTAAGTTAGATAGATAAATCATCATCAGCCCATATACGTCCAATTGGTGGGCACGGGCCTCCTCTACCATTGAGAGGGTTTAGGCTTTAGTCCACCACGCTGGCCTAGTGCCGGTTGGCGGACTACATACCTAATAAAATCCTAAGAACTTTTAGGTGTGCAGGTTTCATCACGTTCTTTTAGTTCACCGTTAAAGTAAGTGATACTTCATTGTGAATGCACACGTAACTTCGAAAAGTCAGGGGTGTGCCTGGGGTTTGAACCTGCGACCGCCGAGATTCTCGACGGCGTACCCAAACCCCGAGGCCATCACTACTTAGATAGATAAAACAGTTTATTGTTTATTTAAAATGAAAAATAACGCTACAAAAAACAACTTATATGGACAAATTGGTGGTCTTATAGCTTACATCTGGACAGCCCCGTGGCGCAGTTGGCTAGACACCAGCTTGCGAAACGAGAGGCCGCGGGTTCGATCCCCGCACCGAGACAAATGTTTGTGTGATCCACAAATATTTGTTTCGGGTCTGGGTGTTTGTGAGACCGAAAAGTCTCTCGTGGTTTCTGATACACACGACACAGGACTTGTATCCTAGTGTGGGGTCAGAACTATGTATGTGACTGTTGGATGTATTTATTTATTTATTATTTATTTATCTCTTTCAGATGACCAGGCATGATGGAATATTCCACGAATGATCAAAGAAATGTGGGGTGTTTAAATACAGTTAATTAATTATCTATAAAACCTTTCTTCGAAGTCGATTACAAAAATCCAATAGCTTTTTCGGAGTATTTCGACAAAAGGTCAATTTCCTTAAATGTGGTGTTTGTTTCTTATAAATTACTATTAAAATTCATTTTTCCTGTTACGAAGGCAGTTCTTCGGAACACAGAAGTTTTTTTTTTTTTTTAAATTGTAATGAGTCGTGATAACTTCGAGGTTTAGGCGCGCGGTCGAGAATCTTGACGGTCGCGGGTTCACTCCCAGGCACACATCACTGACTTTTCGAAAATTATGTGTGTATTCACAATGAGTTATCCCGTACTTTAACAGTGAAGGAAAACATCGTGTTGAAACCTGCACACCTAAAAATTCTTAGGAATTTCTTAGGTGTGTAGTCCGCCAACCCGCACTAGGCCAGCGTGGTGGACTAAGGCCTAAGCCCTCTCAATGGTAGAGGAAGCCCGTGCCCAGCAGTGGGACGTATATGGGCTGATGATGATGATGAAATTGTAAGCATGCTGATAAATGTTTTGTTATCTAGTGAGGCTACTAGTTACAAATTTCTCACAATTATGCTAGCAGCTAGCTAATTGTTGTGAAACCTTAATTAATTGCAGAATTTAATAGTTATTGCCCATGTACATTTTACTTTAAGAAAGTGCTTGAAAACTTATGGCTTTCAAACACTTGGTTGTTGGCCTTCTTTTCATTTAAAAATAATAATAAAAAAAACAATCCTTTCAACGATATTATTACGACTGCCTCGTGGTCTCGCGGTACAAGTATGTGCCGTGCGACCTAGAGGTCCTGGGTTCGATTCCTGGGTCGGGCAGAGTGTTATTGGGTTTTTCCATTAGGAAATTCTCGGTAACAGCACGGAGTCTGGAATTGTGCCCGAAAAACAGCAATAGGCTCGCCCCTTATTACGTGGGACTCATAAATACTTGGCGAAATGTGAGTGCAGAAATGCACCTCTGCCTACCCTGTCGAGGAATACAAGCGTGAGTTTATGTATGTATGTATGATATTATTAGTTTGACTTGAGAAAGGTGGCGGGTTTCCCGATGGATGAGGGCTTCTCAAGACCGGGATGGTTGGCGCTTCCTTGGGGAGGCCTATGCTCAGCAGTGGACGGCGATAGGCTGAATATATATACGTATGTATATTAGGTTGAAGTCTGTAAATAACCTTATAATTTTCATATTTTTTTGAATTTTTATATAGGTAATTGCACAATGACATCAAAAAGCGATGTTGTATTATTTTCTCATAATCTTTGAAATTACAAAATTAAAACGTATGCAAATACATATAAAAGATGAATTTTAGTTCAACATAACGCAATAAAAGGATAATGAAATCGGTTGAGTGCAGAGTTCAATAACACTTCAATGTCACGTGGTTTATACTGCATTGACCGCGGGTTGTTGCCAATTCATCCATCTACTATAATATTATAAAAGAAGAGCATACATACATAACCTCACGCCTGTATTCCCCGAATGGGTAGGTAGAGGTGCATTTTTCCACCCACATTTCGCCGGGTACCTATGTAACAGGGGGCGAGTCTATTGCCGTTTTTCGGGCACAATTCCAGACTCCGTGCTGCTACTGAGAATTTCCTAATGGAAAACCTAATAAAACTTTGCGTGACTCGGGATATCGAACCCAGGACCTCCAGATCGCACGGCACATACTTGTGCCGCGAGACCACAATGCAGTAAGTAAAAGAAAAACTATAACATTTTTTTTTTTTTTTTTTCTTTATTGAAAAGGGTTTGGTCACAAAATGACTATGTCACCCTAATGGTATACAATCACAATCACAATCACAATCTTACAATCTATATCTATAACAAATATTATGGTAAAAAAGATACTTCTAAGTATAAATCCTTGATCCAATTAAATTTTGCAATATCCATGTTAAAACGACGTAAAAGTAATATATTCTGACAGACATATGTTGAGATTGAATTAATCGCCATCAGAGCTATTAGATTAGCATAAGCGATAAGTGCTTAAGACTGATTGAGGTCGCGCGTTCGATCCCGCACTGAGAAAATTATGATACATAAATATTTGTTTCGGGTCTGGGTGTTGGTGTGAGAGCGAAAAGTCTCTCATAGTTTATGATACACGACACTAGACTTGTATTTTAGTGTGGGGTCAGAACTATGTATCAATGTATGTGACTGTTCTGTGTATTTATATTTATTTGTGGAACTGTCGATCCCAGTGTACAAGGATATTAACACTATTTTTGTTTTGCAAAAAAGAGCCATTATAGGGCTATTTATAATTTAGGTCCCAGGGCTTCACTTAGAGAAAAATTTAAGGAAATAAATATTCTTACCGTCACTTGTCAGTTTATATACGAAAACTTAATGTACGTCCAAAAGAATCTTGATAAATTTAATAAAATTTGTAATGTACACAATAAAAATACTAGGAACAAATGTAATCTCGTTCAACACGTAACTCGTCTCCGGAAAGTTAATAACTCTTTTATGGGGCAATGTATACGCTTCTATAACAAACTTCCGAAGGCTATTAGAGAGCTTCCCTTGACAATGTTTAAGAAATCAATTAAAGATAAGCTTTACAAAAAAGCATACTATAAAGTTTCAGATTTTATTGAATATAATAAGCCCTGGGAGTAATGTAAATTGATCGGAGTTTTGTTTTGTTGCTATAGTTTGTATCGTTATGACATTTACAATGTAAAATTTAAATAATGTAATTAAAAAAAGACATTTATTGCTATTAAAAAAAAAAATGACATGTCGTGTTGCTGAGGGAGTTTCTTGCCGTTTCTTCTCCACAGCTATAACACGTTTCGAAGCGGCAATAGTTTAAAAAATATTAAAAAGTGTAAAATTGACGATTCAAAAGAACTTTTAGAAGTCTATTTGAATAAAGATAATTTGACTTTGACTTTGACTTTGACAAGTACAGAAGTTGCAGCGAAGAGTATGTGGGTTAGCCTTAAATACATGATTTTTATCTAAGGTTTATTTAACTGCCTCGTGGTGTCGCGGGACAAGTATGTGCCGTGCGATCTAGAGGTCCGGGGGTCGATTCCCACGTCGGGCAAAGTGTTATTGGGTTTTTCCATTAGGAAATTCTCAGTAGCAGCACGGAGTCTGGAATTATGCCCAAAATACGTTAATAGGCTCGCCATCTTTTACTTGGGACTGATACATTTCTGGCGAAATGTGGGTGCAGAAATGCACCTCTGCCTAACCCTTCGGGGAATACAGGCATGAGGGCTAGCTCGGTGGACTAAGGCCTAACCTCTCAACCTATTCCCAGCGAGTTCAAAGGTTATATTTGTAGGTATATGTAATTTTAATTCCTATAATTTAATTTTATTAAGGTCACGACTCCAATACGACTATTGTTTTTATTTACACTTAAAATAAATTGATAATTGACTGACATATCGTTCGCCTTGGTTTGAGAATGCAAGGATGGCACGCTTCGTCCAGAGACACGTTATGTAAACGTGGCGCAATATACACATATTACTCACTTCTGTTGAACGTAAGATTTTCTTTACATAAGAATGGATCATCATCATCAGCCCATATACATCCCACGGGCATCCTCTAGAACTGGTTTAGGCCTTAGTCCACCACGCAGGCCTAGTGCGGTTTGGCGAACTACACTTAAGAAATTCCTAAGTACTTTTACGTGTGCAGGTTTCGTAACGATGTTTTCCTTCATATTAAAGTAAGTGATAACTCATTGTGAATACACACATAACTTCGAAAAGTCAGAGGTGTGTGCCTGGAGTTAGAACCTGCGACCGCCAAGATTCCAGACCGTGCGTCTAAACCTTGAGACCATTACTCCTATCGCCTATTACGTGAAACTTAAATCCTCATCCACTGCCATTCCACCGGGTATGGGTATGAACGTTGAAGGATGGACAAGCAGAGGAAGGCCAAAGAAAAGATGGATGGAGTGCGTAAGAAAAGATATGAAGGAAAAAGGGGTGAATGAAGACATGACGGCTGATAGGGATGTTTGGAAGGATAAAGCATACTGCGCCGACCACTAATAAAATTGGAAACAGGGCAAGAGGATGATAAATGTATGTATGTGTATTTATATGTGTCTATAATTATTTATTTATCTGTGTATATATGTTAGTAAATATAAGTTTTGATGTATATATATGTATGTATATTGTATATTCTTTTAACCATTTAACTATTTATGCACCTACCTTTTTTATCTCTGCATCACCCAGAGGTTGACTGTTAGAGAATGCCTTTGGCATTAAGTCCGCCTCTATACTTAATGTACTTATAAAAAGTGTAAATAAATAAATAAAATAATGATAGAGTATGTAAGTTATTTAGTTAGTTTTACGACGTAACATCTTTTTACACCACATTATTTGAAAGGCCTTGGACGCAACACAGCGAGAGATTAAATTGTATATGTAATGGATCATTTAATTACAACAAAAAAGGATCAGTTGAGTATCAAATAAATAGTTCTGAGAATTCATTTGTAACTTACGCATTTGCAGACATTTGTCTGTAATGACTTTATGGTGCAATTTTATGCAAACGTTATAAAGCTGAAGATTATTTTTTGTTTGTTTGGACGCGCTAATCTCAAGAACTATTGGGTCGAATAGAGAAAGGCCAAAAATAGGTTAGTTAATAATATTCGATTTAGGAATTCCTTCAAAATCATTCATTCATTCAGGTCGCGGGTAAGTTTAAACGTCCGATCCTTTTTGTACTAGCCCGGCAAAGTGACAATAACACTTATTGTCCTTTCAGTGCCAAATTCAAAGCGTCCTAAGTCTGTGAAAGGAAGTCTTTAAAAAACTGAGATCAGTCTTTTTAAAACAGTTGTAACAAATAAAATGATCTAGAGATTTTCGGGTTAGAGTTCTAGCAGTGTTATTCGGTTTTTCTATTAAAAAATTCGAAAGCTATACGCTGGCCTCTTACGTGGGACTTAACACAACGGGCGACATTTAGGAACATCATTTCACCTTCGCCTACCTACCCCTTCGGATTCAGGCATATGTGTATGTAAATAAATAAATACACCCAACAGTCACATACATAGTTCTGACCCCACATTAAGATACAAGTCTGGGTCGTGGGTGTCAGAAACTACGAAAGACTCTTCGGTCTCACAAACACCCAGACCCGAAACAAATACTTGTGGATCACACAAACTTTTGTTTCGGTGCGGGGATCGCTTCTCGTTTCGCAAGCTGGTATCTAGCCAACTGCGCCACGGGGCTGTCAAATGTGCTGTGTGGGCTATATTAATACAGCGTCTCATTGTTGTCCTCTACGCAAAATAAATTGCAGAGCTTAAAAGAATGCCTATAGAAAGTGGTGGGCCTTGTACGAGATGGCCCAGCATTATAGTTTTATACGAAATTATAATGCACACGTTAATGTTCCGAAATCGTTTTAAAAGTTGTCTCGGGTGTACTTCGCCCATATTGTTTTTGTGTGAAATATTTTTCCTTTCTTGTACATGTGAAATTCATAATAAAAGGTTATTATTGAATTAACCTTTTGCAATACAAATAAAACGATTTCAACTGCCTCTTGAAATCAAAAGCATGATGACCGCTTGTTCATAACTGAAAACAAAAGCTGATTCCCTGTGTATTCCATGTGATACAGTGTCTCTATCCGAGAGGATATGAATATCCTATAATCAGTAACTTGGACCTATGAAAACCAGCAGTTGCTTTGTAGTGTTTAAAAATAGAATACGAACGAAAGAAATGAAATACAGCAAAAACCTACAGTCAGCACTGCCTGCTGTCACTTTGACGTACCAGAAAAAAACAGACCGTACGAAACCATTAAAAGGAAGGAGGATTCAACAGCGTTGGACCATAGAACATGAATAATTTATGGCCAGTACTCCTTTCTTCCGCGAACTGTCAGGAAATACATTATATTTTTAAAGTTCATATATCCGATCCATCTGATTTGCGCTGTCGCCACGCACCACCGCGCGCCACACTTGACCGATTCGTACAGTATCTCTAGGACATTGGCCGGAGTTAATGGTACGGATTTATTGCAAGGGGCCCTTGAAGTTGTCGAAAATTCGAGACTGTACTATGACAGTTATGACGGAATATAGTAATATTTTCAATTAGACATTTTTTTAGGTTTTTTATATCGTTGCAACTAAGGTGATTTTTCGTTTTTGAGGTATATAATATAATAATAACTTGATATTATATCTTCATATTAACATTTTACAAAGTATTATAATGATTCTAAACAAATATCGTAAATAGTTAAAAAAATGGCTTCCGAAATAATCATTACGCATGTAAATTGTGACAACAAAACTCTTAATTTAAATATTGCTCCATGCAGATGCAAATTGCAAAGGTTGCATTAATGTCTGAGTTAAAACCTTCTTGGGAACTTCGCTAAAAGGTCAACCAAAGGTTGCTTACGAAACAGCAAGTTTGTTAATTCACTAATGAAGACATAAAACCTAGAAGGAAGTAGGGCTAGTTACTCCATAACTTATATGTCCCACGCTAATTAATCAGCTTTTACTTTTTAATCTGGCTTCCATTCCCATATTTTCTTCCAACTTCAAGAAAAACTGGAAAAGGCCAAAGAACTCCACAACATTTCCATTTGCAACGTTTTTTGATAAGTTTCAATATTATGGCAGCAACATCTATATATATTTAATTGTTAAAATTATGTTTTCCTCGTTTGATTCAGTATATTCGATTTCTCTTCATTGGTTTAAATAGATGTATCTAGTTTGAAATTATTTTAAGCTATGTTAAATAACAAGAAAAACCATAAAATTGCAAATGCGTATAATATTAATTCAATAAATAATTTAATTTATTTTAAATTAGTGTTGTCTTTACTTTTGGTCACTTCAACTAAAAAGTATATGCATATAGTGCAAAAAATATAGACCTATTTGTCCCACAGAGAACACTCACGTATCTATGATTGTTAACTTGTATATCTATAAAAACACGCGAGTCACTTAAAACTACCTACAACACTTTTTATTCTCGCAACGAAACGTGGTGGTTTTTTACTCGTAAAAATCATATTTCAAGCATTTTCGAATGATTTCCTAGACTTTACGTTTTCCGCTTGACCTTGACAATGAGTGAATGAAAAAGATCCACCGGTCTGAATAATTGACCGTGTATTACTTTGGTCAGATGACCTGAAATGTTTGACAGCCTGCGGTTTGAGGTTAGGTTGGTATTATGTCACATTAAAGGGTCAGTGCATCGTCTTAAAGGCCGAGCTGATGTTACACGATGATTATTATGTAAATTATATGATTAATTTGCGGTTTTAGTGCTCTTATATCTTTTTATACCCTAGAACTATATTTGACCAAAACTTTCGAGAATGGAGGTTGTGTTTGAACCTCATTTGATATCAATTTTTTTCTCATGAATCGGTCGATGTTTTAAAAATAAGGTTGTATATTTGTATCTAAAATTTTGTGTTTTAATGCTAAGAAATTAAATACTAACCATTGTATGACGATATCTTTTAATTAAATTTCAACTATATGTAATACGATAGAAGGTTAAAGTTGTCAAAAAAAAACACAAATAAAATTTTAAACAACTTGAAAAACTTTGGTACCTCTGCTGTTTTGCGCAAGACCTTTGTGGTCTTTTAGTGGCAAAATTAGTAATAGGTTTTTGGAGATAACTTTACATTTGATTGCCTAATTTGTGCTTGACCTTTTAAAACATTTGGTATAGTTTCCGTTCTCATACACATCTATTAAATATGCAGCTTAAATTAATGATGAATTGTAAATATTTCCCAAATCATAAACCTTTATTACTGCTGGTCGATATCTTCATCGATCATATTTCTTCGTTCATAATAAATAAATAGAAAAAAAAGCGGGAAAACAAAAACTCCTTACGTCTAGTAAAATAAAAAAACTCACATTATTAAAAAATCCACTTCGTTCGGAAATTGACATAAAATAAATTATCTTTTTAATACATCACACATTCACATATCGTTCTGAATTCAAATGTCGCTTTTTGTTTACACAAACTTTTTAAAATTACGTAATAAAAAAACTCGGCCTCCTTGTTTATTAAGACTGGCTGGTTGCACGATAGAGTTTTTAGTTTTAAACAGTTTATAGTGAGCGTGGTGGTGGACGCGAGTAGAGTGCGTGATGAACGAAATTTGAATGTCGGCGCTCTCGAAATAATCAGCGTCCATTGCAGTGTCGCCTTGAAAATTAATATTTGCGCGTTTGATAAAACTGCAATGGTTCTGATTTCAATCTTGCATGTGTGATATGCAAAAAATGTTCGTTCTGAATCTTGGCAATATAAAATTTAATTTAAAATTTATTCTTGGCTTAATGTTCTGTGGTAATTTAATATAATTGTTATGGTAATGTCGAAAAAGTGAATGTTGGACTAATATGGATGCGACGATTTCAGAAGATATGGCGAGTAAATTAGTCTCAATGATTTATGATGTAAAGAAGCCGATATATGTCTCAAATTAGTGTCCAGATACTGAAGTTAAGATATTAAATAGCTTAGAGCAATGACGAAATAACTTTGCTGTACGATTTATTATCTTTGCCCTTAAATTATGTTGCAATCGTTGTACATTATGGATTGTAGCAATCAATAGTTCCCGCTAAAAACGCGTGAGTTTCGTTGTAATCAGAAATTTAGTAATAAAAGTACTTTTATGCAGATAAAATTTACAATTAATTGGTATTGGTGTTGGAATATTACGACTCAAAACTCCAATCTAGATAATAATTTCTTTCAATACTTTTCCTTGAACCGGGAATTTATGAATGACAATTATTTTTTTGCCCGTAAACTGACTACACCGGATGCTGATGCATACAAACATAATCTATAAGAAGAGGTATATACAGATTAAAATACTTTTGGCCCCATCGGCCATCAGTTCTCCGAGCTATGTGCCCCGCCTATTGCCACTTTAACTTACTAATCCGCTAGGCTATGTCGGTTATTTTAGCTCTCTTACGAATCTCCTCATTTCTGATTCGATCTCGTAGGGAAACCCCGAGCATAGCCCTCTCCATAGCTCGTTGAGTGACTCTGAGCCGTCTAATGAAGCCCAAAGTGAGAGGCCACGTCTCTGTGCCGTATGTCATCACTGGTAACACACAACTATCGAAAACTTTCGACTTAAGGCACTGATGTATTTTGGACGAGAAGACGTCGCGTAGTTTCCTGAACGTTGCCCAACCGAGTTTTAATTTGCCCTATCTAATTTCAACTTACGTAATTAAATAGGTACTTGCATATTAAGAACTCCAAAGGGATTGCAAATTCCTTTTACGTTTTGTAAATGCCTAAACTGTTACTCGATGCAAATGCATTTTAACAAGTTTTACCGCAATCTGCATTGGTAGAACCGGATTGTTTAGATGCAAATTGTTAGTTTACAAACTTTGAATTCTGCTGTTTTGATATCAAAGAAAAATTTGATGCAATTTTGATCTGTTTGTGAAGTCATGTGTGTGTTCACAATGAATTATCGTAATTTAATGGTGAAAGAGGAGGAAACCTGCACACCTTAAAAAATCTTTGGTGTGGAATACGCCAACTCGCACTAGGCCAGACTAGACCATGTCAGTGAGTGCTATAGTGTTATTAAGTTTTAGATTATAGAGGGCGAGTCTATTGCCGTTTTCGGCACATGTTGACTCTGAGCTGCTACTAAGAATTTTCTAATAGAAAAAAACAGGAACGCGTTGTCGAACCAGGCATCGAAAACGGTACCTCTTATAGTCACTGACTTACACCGCAAGTTAAACGAAACAGTTCTAACATCCATAGCCATCGTACATCGTTCACTTTACGGTATGACTTATGCGCATATTTTATGCTTTAAAAATATTACAAGAGGAATTTTGTTGTATTTTTGTTCAAAAACATTTTCTCATGTTTAATACGGCTCGCGCTTGGCCACGTGAAGTAGAGACAATAGACGGAGCAGATCACAATCTGTTTGTGGGAAGTATTTTCACTTTTTAACACAATGGCGACACAAACCGCTACCACTGTCACTCTCGTTTAACTGCAGATGCAGCGTTTAATTCTACAGTTACAAAATCCTGTGGGTTCGAATCGACGTTTCGAAAATGTTTGTGACGGTAAAAGAAAACATTGTGACTTCTGTAAGTTATTTCTTAGGCAATCGGACCAAGTCTGGGTGGTGGACTAAGGCCATTCTAAATTGTAGAAACTCGTGAATAAACGAGAGAAATAAATAATACGTCTAGGGCCTGATGTAAGATAATTTTATCGACATTATATGAATGAATGACGTAACAGTTTGAAAATTTAATGAATACGTTAGAGGAAGTTTGAAAGTAGCTCTTATGATAGATAAGCTGGAAGGAAATAGTCTGTCGTGGTATGGTCATGTTATGAAGTATATATAGGTAAAAAAGTAATGAGTATGTAAGTTGAAGGATGGACAAGTAGTGGAAGGCCAAAGAAAAGATGGATGGAGTGCGTAAGAGAAGATATGAAAGAAAAAGGGGTAAATGACGGCTGATAGGGATGTGTGGAAGGATAAAACATACTGCGCCGACCCCAAATAAAATTGCGAACAGGGCAAGACAATGATTAATTACCTACGTAATAGATTAAAATATTTTTGGTAAGGATTATATAGATCTTGGGGAAGAACATCCTTGAATTTTTTTTTTTAAATTGCGCCCGATCGTAACGGAGCCTAACCGCCAGTAATTATTAAAGTTAAGTATTAATTAAGTAAGGTATGTAGTACCTACTAACGACATGATTATAACTTAGATCTTGGGAAATCATCACATAACATTATGTTACGTAATTAATTATTTAATATAAGCCATGAACGTGTGAATAACTTGTTAATTAAACGTTATCTTTTGTATCAGCTGTTGGCGTTCCGCCATTTTGTTTTATGATCCACTAACTCGTGCCGGCAACTCCGTTTGCGAACTCGATGGCCTTAAAATGGATGTTTTTTCCCGTATTTTGCCATATCTTACATTGCTCCTCTTTGGCGTAGAGCGATGATATACATATATTAAGCATTCGTCAATATATGGACTATTCGAAATAGAAGTTTTAAAATTGAACCAATAGATTCCTACTATGAGCGCGCTCAACCAAACAAACTTTTCAGTTTTATACGTTAGTATAGTATATGTTATTATAAAACCATAAATGAGTTTACAACTTCCTTATCTTTCTAAAGCCATTGTGTTTTGTTTCCTATTTATAAATAAATACACCCAACAGTCACATACATAGTTCCGACCCCACATTAAGATACAAGCCTTGAGTCGTGGGTATCAGAAACTACGAGAGACTTTTCGGTCTCACAAACACCCAGACTCGAAACAAATATTGGATCACACAAACATTTGTCTCGGTGTGGGGATCGAACCCGTGGCCTCTCGTTTTGCAAGCTGGTATCTACCCAACTGCGCCACAGGGCTGTCATTTATCCTTTAGTACCTTTAATATTTCTTAGATAACAACTATCCTACAACATGTAGAAGACCCACAAATACGAATTAATGAAAGGGAACTTCTAAGCATGTATAGCATATAGCATAACTATGTTCCCGAAGGAATAGGCACTGTTTCTATAGTATACTGTACCTGAGTTTCGATACCTATATATTAAGTCCCACATACAGAAGGCGCGTCTATTGCCGTTTTTATTTGTCGCTCCTGCTAAGAATTTTACTTTTATATTTACATAACTAAAAGTGTTATAATTTTTATATTATTTCCCAGTTTTTATTTGGATTACCAACAATTGTGTACATGTAACAATTACTTTCATACAACATAAAATTACATAAATCTAATGAGCTACGCACATTTTGTTAGAAACAGTTCCGTTCAATCTTCTAGTTCTACAGTTATATTATTATTATTCTCAGCCTATCGCCGTCCACTGCTGAACGAAGGCCTCCCCAAGTAGGCGCCAACCATCCCGGTCTTGAGCAGCCCTTATCCATCCGCTACCCACCACCTTTCTCAAGTCGTCGGACCATCGTGCTGCAGGACGTTCTACACTACGTCTCCACTCCAACACTAGTCTGCTCCAACGGCCGTCCGTCCGTCGGCAGACATGGCCGGCCCATTCCCACTTTAGCGTGCTAATCCTGCGGGCAATGTCAGTGACTCCGGTTCTCTGGCGGATGACGAAAGTCTTTAATCAGTGCGTCCTACCCGTAATGATATACGGAGCCGAAACGTGGACACTCACTAAAGGTCTGGTCCACAAATTTAAAGTCACTCAGCGTGCCATGGAGCGGGCAATGCTTGGAGTTTCTCTGGTGGATAGAATTCGTAATGAAGTTCTACAGTTAGGTATTAGTAATATTATCAAGATAAAAAACATGGTGTACTTTTCACTCACTCACTCAATCACTTTCAATAATCATAAATTTTAATATAGACCTTAAAGAATTAAACTGATATTAGAAACATATTTATAATTTCGACATATCTGTCACTTGGCTCGTTGGTCTAGGGGTATGATTTTCGCTTAGGGTGCGAGAGGTCCCGGGTTCAAATCCCGGACGAGCCCACGATCACCTTTTTTGAGATTTATTTCACTATAAATGTATTTTTAATTGCATTGGTTTTTAACATCTTAATACATAATTAATTTTTAATCGATTTATTTGGTATATCGATTAAAAAAGTTTTTTTTTCGGTGTACCAATTAAATTTTCTTTAAATTACATTTTTTAAATTGCATCCAAATTAAAATATTATTAAATTTGTTCGTTTTTATCTCTTCACTTACCTATCTAATCAGTAAGAAAATTAATAGAAATAATATTAAAAGATAATGATTCAGCGCCATCTGGAGCTAAATTATAAAACTGATATTTACTCAACAGATGTCGCCCTCGGATCTAAATAAATGTGCGTATCTATAATTTTATGTATGTATGCATAATTATGATCTCTTATGTTTACAAATATTAATAAATAGTTCAGTACAGACATATACAAATAATTATTATAATCATATTAAAATCATAAAATTCCCATAGTATTTAAATATGTCTATGATTGTTCCAGATTTTTAAGCAGTGATGGATGGTCGCGGGTTCACCTCTGATTTTTCGGAGTTGTGTGTTTTCACAATGAATTATCACTTGCTTTAACGGTGAAGGAAAACATCGTGATAAAACCTGCACACCTAAAAGTTTTTAGAATTTCTTGGGTGTGTAGTCCGCCAACCCGCACTAGGCCAGCGTGGTAAACTAAGGCCTAAAACCTCTCAGTTGTAAAGGAGCCCGTGCCCAGCAGTGGGGCATGGGCTGATGATGATGATGAAATAAACACATATAAATAAAACAAGTAAACTTCATTATAAAATTATCTTTATTGTCACAAATTCATTAAACAGATCCGAAGATTGATGTTTCAGTTTCGTAAGTTTTTAAGCGGCGAATTACCAACTAAATGCTAGACATGAAATAATCGTCGGAAGGGCATGGATCACTGCCATCTACCGGCTTATACCTATAAATCTTCCCTTTTGTACCAACAATAATATTATTCTTATTGTCATACACCATTCCAGTGATACGAAAGCCTAATTGACCGATTTTTACCGGCAAAATACTTTTATTTAGCAATTTGAACAGGGAACCTTTCACAGCAACTATTGCCTCATCATTATTATTTAATTGTAGTATATATTTCAACTCCCTAGAAAATCCTTTATACTGAACAGGCTCGTAAAAGTCAATAGAGAAGAAATACAACCTCCCATCAACGTACTCATAAAAAGCATTGCCTTTACTGTCCAAAATAAAACTATACGCTTTAGGAATTTTCTCGTATCTTTTAACAGCCGCTGATCCGTTCACAAATTTGAATATTTCGTGGCTAGATCCAGTTGTTATGTACATTTGATTGTCTATTTTGTCTATGAATATATTCCTAACGTCATCATCGCCCATAGGTCGTTCGGTTGTGATTTCTGAACGAGAATTGTCGTAGGTAACCAAACCCTGGTTGGTCCCGATGTAAATTAGGTTGTTAACTTTATCTACAGCAATGCATTGGCCGATAACATCGTCGGATAGCGGCAATTCTTTTACTCCCAAAGATCCGTGCTTTAAAATATGGATTCCTTTAGTGTAATTCCGTTTGTGAAGTATGAAGAAAAGATTTTCTGTCCTAGGGTCTACGGTCATTCCTGTGGGGTACCCATCTATGGTCGCGATCAGCTGTCGCTTGTAGAATTCGGTGCCTATTTTTATCTGCTCACATTTGTCTGATTTAGTGTAGGCTATTAGGAAGACGATTAGTATAGCGCGACGCATCGTGGAGTCATCACAAGTTTTCTGAAAAGAGAAATAACATTTCCATATTATACGATACCATTTCGAGGAGTATTTATTTATTTATTTAACTCTTTATTGTACACGTTCAAAATCATACAAAAAAATATATACATATATAACATGGTGAAAGGTACAAAAGGCGGCCTTATCGCACATGGCGATCTTTTCAAGACAACAAGAGTAGGTACTTGCGTGAGGTTATACAGGTATTCAGACCGGAACTATGGCAGGTAATAGCTACGGTGATTACAAACCCCCTGGCGTTAAAAAAAATCCCGACAAAAAATATAAAAAATATTACGTTTTCCTGTAGCTATTACCTGCCTTAGTTTCCGATCACAGTCTGAATACATCCTGTATAGACTGTATATCTATATCTATACTAATATATAAAGCTGAAGAGTTTGTTTGTTTGGTTGAACGCGCTAATCTCAGGAACTACTGGTCCGATTTGATTAATTCTTTCAGCGTTAGAAAGCCCATTTATCGAGGAAGGCTATAGGCTATATAACACCACGCTACGATCAATAGGAGCGGAGCACCAATAAATAATGTTTCAAAATCGGGGGTATTTTTTTCCTTTTGAGAGCTTTCGCTACGTGCGCTGCGGAAACGGTTAAAGTTTCGTTAAAATAATGTATGACAGAATTGTTCCCCTTTAAAAGTTCTAAAAAAAGTCCGCGACAGCATATGTCTATCTTTTAAGGTTGGCTCACTATAACCTTTTTTATGCTAACCAAATTTGTTCTGAAATAAATCATTTTTTGTGAAGGTGTTTTTATAAAGATTATATTAATCCTTATCCAAATAAATACGTTATTCATCACAAGTATTTAATTTAAAAGAAATTTGCCCTTTACATCATTTGATTTTAATGAGTATCTTAGAAGATATCGCAGTTTTAAAATAACACCGCAGCGAAAAAAATATTATCAATCGCGCAATTATGATGTACGAGTACAAGGCGCCGGCCGGCCGGTGCGCGGCGGCACACGTTTCACGTAACCGATTTGAATGATTTTTTGGTATGGCCATAAATGGGACTCTGTGGAGTAAAATAGACTACTATTTTCTTTCTGAAACCAACCCTGTAGTCTACGCGGACGGAGTCGCGAGTAAAAGCTAGTCCTCGATAAATTGATCGACCAAACATAGCTCTTCAATTTTATCGTATTAGTATGGATAATGTTTAACATACATTCACCTCGCGCCTGTATACCCCGAAAGGGTAGGCAGAGTGAATTTCTACACCCACATAACGCCAATTGTTTTTTCGTCCCACTTAATAAGAGGCCTATTGCCGTTTTTTATACTCGTAGTTTCTGATACCCACGACCCAAGACTCGTATCTTAATGTGGGGTCAGAACTATATATGTGACTGTTGGGTGTATTTATTTATTTATTATCAGACTCCGCGCGGCTACTGAGAATTTCCTAATGGAAAAACCTAATAAAATTTTGCCCGAAATTAAATGTAAGACCTCTAGATCTTCAATTTATATTTATATAAAAGATAACATTGTATAAAATATTTCTTACCTGCAACAGTTGATCACTCTGCGATGTTGTGTTACGTTATGACATACAAAGAAATATTCCTCTGAGCAATGCGAACACGCTATTCTTATATGAACATCCGTTTGTAAACTCCAGCCAATGTTTATACTACGCTCATACAGGCTGCTACTTTATACATCTTATTAATTTAATCAATATACCCAACAGTCACATACATAGTTCTGACGTCACAATAAGATTAAAGTCTTGTGTCGTGGGTATCAGAAACTATGAGAGACTTATCCAATCCAATCCATCAGCCAATCGAAGTCCACTGCTGGACATAGGCCTCTCCCAATGACTTTCACAGGAACCTGTTGGAAGCAGCCTGCATCCAGCGACGTCCCGCGACCTTCACCAGGTCGTCCGACCATCTTGTCGGAGGACGTCCCACGCTGCGCTTTCCGGTACGTGGCCTCCACTCGAGAACTTTTTGGCCCCATCGGCCAGAGGTTCTCCGCGCTATGTGCGACTTAACCGTCTCACAAACACTCAGATTTTTGGATCACCCAAACATGTGTCTTGGTGCACGGACCGCATCCGCGGCCTCTCGTTTCACAAGCTGGTGTCTAGTCAACTGCGCCACGGGGCTGCCACAATAGTTAATGCTTCCAATTTGATGACACCTCGTCCTAAATAAAATGATGGCCCTAGGCCCTAGAGGATTACGAAAGAGAGACAAAATCTATGTTCAAATCCCAGGAAACCTCTGACGTTGAATCTATGTGTGTATTCACAATGAATTATCCCATATTTTAACGGTGGGGAAAACATAGTGAGGAGACCTGCACACCCAAATTGAATCGAATTAAATAAATAAAAAACTTTATGTGTTAAATAGTCTATTTATGTAGGAAGTCTATAGGCACGGTAATACTATCATACAGTAGTTTAACTCGGCCGCATTTTTGAAATAAATACTGCTGCAAACCTGCAGAATTTTAATTAAATCTGCCTACTTTGATTTTCTATCTATTTTATTTTTTATTTTTTTTATTCTGGCACGGCAAAGTGACTCCATTGCACCTGATGGTAAGTGCAATGGAGTCCAGAAAAAGTGCCGACCAGCGAGAGATGATGGTCTCCCGTTGGTCGACACAATCATGCCGGCCGAATACCTCTTCACCTTATTGTGAAGAAGTTTGGGGGACTATCAATCATGGCGATCAAAGGACCGACCGCGACAATCCGGCCAAAAAAATTGCCGGCACGGTCACCCTTTCACCATGATTGAAGCCCCCCTGAAAACCGGATATACACTGGCTGATCCCGGAACGCGGCACACTTGCATGTGCCACTATGGCGGGTTTTACGCCCTGTGTACGGTGGTCGCCATCCGGGCGGATACGAATATCCTACCACCAGCGATTTGTGATTGTAAATATTTTTTATTTTAATTTAAACAAATACAATATTTTGTGAATGGAATAGGTAGTGTTCAATAAAAGTGCATGTTATTTTTTGATTGGAAGATTTCATGCAACCAAAAACAGCACAATATGTAAACACAATATATACTTGTCATATTAAATAGGCACTTGCACTTATTTTGTATAAAAATCGCGCAATTACTGCTTAAAAAACAACACCGCCCGTTTGTCACTGCGGCACAGACTGCCTGCATGCCTTGCGCATGCCGCGATCGTGGCGCGTAGGTATAACTCGCGTTTCGCCCGTTTGTATGAAGTTAAACTACTGTATGATAGTATTACCGTGCTATAGGATAGGCCATAACTGTATCGTCACGCTGTAACTAATCAAAGGGGAGCATCAATGATAAATTACATGAAACAGTAAGTATATTTATTTTGCGGGAAACACTTAGAATAAAATAAAACTGCCGTAGCCAACCAATTTGAGTACATTTTTCATACATAGTTCGTATACTATGTCGAGGGTATAAGAAATTACAAGAGACTTTTCGGTTTACAAACACCCAGACCCGAAACAAATATTTGTGGATCACACAAACATTTGTCTCGGTGCGGGGATCGAACCCACCGCGGCTTCTTGTTTCGCAAGCTGGTGTCTAGCCAACTGCGCCACGGGTCATCAGTCTGTAGTTATTCAAATAATATAAATTCGTCAATGATCATTCATAAATATTTTTAATATGGATCACTCTGTATAAACGAACCGAAATGCTGGCATAATAATGATGTAATTATTTTCAATTGTCGGGAAAGTTATCTTTAAGTCTTGTTTTATTATTATTCTAGGGCTTAGTACTTTGGTCTATTTTTGAAGGGAGTTTTGTTAGTCCTAGTCAATCCATTTTAGGGTAAGTACAAAATTTTATTTTTGGTAATTTGCTTTATAAAAGGTTTTAATTGGGAGTTTCATCATCATCATCAGCCCATATACATCCCACTGCTGGGCACGGGCCTCCTCTACAACTGTGAGGGTTTAGGTTTTTAGGCCTGGCCTAGTGCGGGTTGGCGGACTACGCACCTAAGAAATTCCTAAGAACTTTTTAGGTGTGTAGGTTTTCCTAACGATGTTTTCCTTTATCGTTAAAGTAAGTGATAATTCATTGATAATTTAATTTATAGGGGTTTGTGAGAGCGAAAAGTCTCTTGTAGTTTCTGATACCCACGGCATAAGACTTGTATCTTAATGTGGGGTCAGAACTATGTATGCGAGTGTTGGGTGTATTTATTTATTATTGAGAGTATTCTGTTCTTAAGTTATGTGTGTATACACATAACTTCGAAAAGTAAGAGGTGTGTGCTAAGGGTTTGAACCCGCGACCGCCAAGATTCTCGACCGCGTGCCTAAACCTCGAGGCCATCACGACTTATTATAATTATATTTATCTATAATTATATTATTTAGATGATAATTACGTCATCGGTAGTTAAATCTATTTTCTTATTTTTAAAATTATAATTATAATATTAAAAAAACTACATTAATTGAAAATGTTTACGTAAGCATGGGGGAGGGGGTAACGCCACATAACGCCCATTGTTTTTTCGTCCCACTTAATAGAGGCCTATTGCCCTTTTTCGGGCACAATATTAGAGAGTAAGAGGTGTGTGCCAGGGGTTTGAACCCGCGACCGCCAAGATTCTCGACCGCGTGCCTAAACCTCGAGGCCGTCTAAATTCTCCTAACTACAAGTACATCTTAATAGAAAGTAAAAGTAATCGTATGGAACTGACGTGCCAAATTGCAAAATCACGTGACCATTTTTATTAATTTCATGCATTTTATCTAATCGTTTTGAAGATCTCGCTTGTCGTACTTACAGTACTGAGCATTAATCTCATTCATATGGACATACTATTAAACTGAAAATTATCATACCAACGACACTACGTTAAGTATTTAGCATATGAGTTTTAAAAACCTTGAAAGAAAGTGTACTATAAACAGTTGCGGTACTTCCATAGAAGCCCAAATGCACAGCTCGCCTTACAAAATTCCGAACAATAATCCGAACAATTTAAATCTTAATTTAACAATAACAAAAGCAATATAATAGAAAAACGGCAATAGGCTCGCCCCCTATTACGTGGGACTGATACATACCTGGCGAAATGTGGGTGCAGTAATGCACCTCTGCCTACCCCTTCGGGGAATACAGGCGTTAGTTTATGTACTTATGTATGTACAAAAGCAATATGACATGTAAATTTCCTATGATACAGGTTTTAACCTAGTATAGGAGTCGGAGTTAAATTTTTGTGACAGTATGTTATGTATACTATAACCCATCAACTGGCTATGTATAATTGTTAATTATTAGTTTTAAGATTCGTGTTTATCATATTTTATTTAATATCTTGTAAATCAACTGTACTACATTTCTTTTTGGATAATAAAACATACATTTTTTTTATGAGAATATCCTGACCCCACAATTAACAATTATAAACTAGACATTACACAATTAACGTGTAACGATTTTGGGCTTCTTTAGAAGTACCGCCACTGACTGTAAATGTATTAATTTGATGTAAGGGCAAATAACTTGTTACTAGGTAGGTATCACGTTATATGCATTTTCATATGCAATTTCAAGTTTATATTGCATATAACCTATTCCATACTAATTACTCTTAAAGCACAATTGATAATACCATTGATACACACATGCTCTCATCTAAAAAAGTTTTTGATAATACATACATACATAAACTCACGCCTGTATTCCCCGAAGGGGTTGGCAGAGGTGCATTACTGCACCCACATTTCGCCAGGTATGTATCAGTCCCACGTAATAGGGGGCGAGCCTATTGCCGTTTTTCGGGCGCATTTCCAGACTCCGTGCTGTTACTGAGAATTTCCTAATGGAAAAACCCAATAACACTTTGCCCGACCCGGGGATCGAACCCAGGACCTCTAGATCGCACGGCACATGCTTGTACCGCGAGACCACGAGGCAGTCAGTTTTGATAATACAAGTAAGTTAAAAAAGAAAAGAAGGTCTAAAGGATATATGCAAAAATATCTGTAAGCCCCAAGGAGCATTATAAATAAAATGCATTGATTAAATACTTTATTTTTAATCATCACAAACAAAATCATATTTGTAAATAATACCATTTGTTGCTACGTAAAAACTGCTGTCAGCAAAAACTATACCAGATGGTACGTACTCTAAATTCATTAGCTTCTTTGGTATGATATTATTTGGTCTTAGGCCATACAACCCGTCATTAGCGGCAAGAACAACCATGCCAGTGTTATCAATAGCGATTGCCCTGCCAGCATTTTTACCCAAACCAACAAATTCGATCGGCTCTTGGAAATCTTTCAACAATACTTTAACGTATTTTGAGTCGCATTCGTAGTATATGTTATCATTTTCATCAACTGCTAAGAAATACGCGCAAGGTACGTTATCCACTCTTTTCTTCTCTTTAGTCTCTGTGTTGTACATATAAACATCGTTATCAGGAAACATTACTACATATATCTCTTTATTGTGCTGCGGCTTGTAAAGCTGGACTATATCTTCACCATTCAGACCCACGTATTCAGCTTTATATGTTCCATTTAGCACTGTAAGTCCTTCATCAGTAGCTATATAAACTTTATTATTAATACTATCTACAGCAGCTGACTGGCCTTTAACATTGTCTACTTTGATAAGATTATCACTCCTCAGTACATATTGGTCCATTTTGGTTTGAACATCGTCGTTCTGTAAAGTTTCTAGGTCTATAAGAGTGAAGAGAAGGTCTTTGTTCTCGTGATTGTATACCAAATTTGTAGGGAGACCTTTGATAGTAAACGCCACTGTTCGGCTGACACCCATCGTGTCGAATTTATATTGACATTTCTCTGTCGATACTGCAGTAATTAACAACAGTAATATGATTGGCAGCATTTTGATCTTCTGAAACAAAATAATTATAAAATATTAACGATGTTGTCATAAATAGTGGACTGTTTGGGATATTTTTTTGTTTCTTCGTGAAATCCCAATTTATATATTTAAACGTGGATAAATCAGAGTGTATCAAATAAATATGTATAATATATAAACCCTCTCAGTTGTAGAGGAGGCTCGTGCCCAGCAGTGGGACATGTTTGGGCTGATGATGATGATGATGATGAAATCAGTGTGTGAATGAATTTTAAAAATTGTGACGATTTTTTTTAATAACTTCAGGGTGTCGGTTTTTCGTGACGGTGTGCGCGCGCATCGTAAAAATCTGCTCTCATTTTATTTTCCCTAACGCGCCAAAAGAAGTATAACTTCAAAAAACGAAATGACTTTTATCTTATCATCATCATCATCATCAGCCCATATACGTCCCACTGCTGGGCATGGGCCTCCCCTACTACTGAGAGGGTTTAGGCCTTAGTCCACCACGCTGGCTTAGTGCGGGTTGGCGGACTACACACCTAAGAAATTCCTAAGAACTGTTAGGTGTGCAGGTTTCCTCACGATGTTTTCCTTCACCGTTAAAGCAAGTGATAATTCATTGTGAATACACACATAACTTCGAAAAGTCAGAGGTGTGTGCCTGGGGTTTGAACCCGCGGCCGCCGAGATTCTCGACCGCGCGCCTAAACCTCGAGGCCATATCTTATCGTGAAGCCAAAATTGTGGGTGTATTTATTTGGCTATCCAAAACTGTCCTGTTATCAAAGTCACATTTAAGAATCAAACTATAAATTAGAAAGTGTTTTTTTGAACTTATGTGTTTACGTCTGATTCACTGAATATATTATGAAAATTGATGATAAAATAATAATAATAATTGATATGACAAAAAAAAAAACACTTTTGATTGTATAGTCGTGAAAGACTCGGGATTAGGGTCGAATTAAAATCTCGGTGTTCACGAGTTCAATTCCCAGACACACCTTTACGGAGCTATGTAATTAATTCACGCACTTTAACCATTTATAAACATAAGAAATCTTGCACATATACCCTTCGCTAGGGATTTCTTAGTCCGTCAATCCGCACTTCTCCTCTCAATTGTGGAGGAGGCCAGAGGTCAGAGGAAGCCTGTGCCCATCTGTGCAACGTGTTTATTCCATTGATTGGGTTGTTGGCAGTTATACATATGTACATACTCACTCACGCCTGTGTAACCGAGGCAAGGGGCGAGCCTTACGCCTCCTGCCTCCCCTCCCCCAGGGTTGGCGGGAAGTAGAGCCATATATAGCTTTCCCCTCGAAAAAAAAAGGGGCGAGCCTATTACCGTGTTTCGGGCATATTTCCAGCCTCCGTTCTGATTTTGCGAGTATCATCATCAGCCCATATACGTCCCACTGCTGGGCACGGGCCTCCTCTATAACTGAGAGGGCTTAGGGCCTCAGTCCACCACGCTGGCCTAGTGCGGGTTGGCGGACTACACACCTAAGAAAATCCTAAGAACTTTTAGGTGTGCAGGTTCCATCACGATGTTTCACTTCACCATTAAATTAAGTGGTAATTCATCATGAATACAAACGAAAAGTCAGAGGTGTCTGGGGTTCGAACCCGCGAAAACAAGACCATCACGAATTATTTTGAGTATCATGGTGTAACCCAAATAAGCTGATACAAACTCGAGAATAGAATCATAGCCCTCACAAAACCACAAATGGAATATATATTTATTCGTAAATACTTACATTAACGAGTGACTGTCGTGTTGACTCCTTCAAATTGACTCACGCACTAATTTATAAATACACTATAATTATCACGTTTGATAAGCATGTACTACTTTTACATAAACAATTTAAGTTTACATATACATCGATATAAAATAATCGATATGTTCAATCGATTAAAGTTGCCAGCTCGGAAAATGCATGTCTGCCGCACGAATTGTGTTGAGGAAAGAATACCGCATTCACAGTCTGTTGCCTCGTATATATCACATCGAGGAAGGAAAGAACAAAACTGCGTTTGTTTCCATTACTCACGTTTTTTTCTCTCACTATATCATCATTCATCATCAGCCCATATACGTCTCACTGCTGGGCACGGGCATCCGAGAGAGTTTAGGCCTTAGTCCACCACGCTGGCCACACTAGGGTTGGCGGACTTATCAGGTGTGCGGTTTCATCACAATGTTTTCCTTCGCCGTTAAAGTACGTGATAATTCTTTGAGAATACACACGTAACTTGGAAAAGTCAGAGATGCGTGCCTGGAACTTGAACCCGCGACCGTCGAGATTCTCGACCGCGTGTCTAAACCATCACGATTTCTCTATATTTTGACTCCCGCTTTGCTGTGGAGGGAAGTGGACAACTCTTTGTTTCAAACTCTTTATATTTTTTTGTGATTGACTCCGTTGCGGGTACATGACATTAGGTTCCCATAGATTCACTGAGCTTTAGTGCTTCGTGTTAATACTAATTTACCAAATTTCGCCCGGGCAGCCCCACAGCTAGCATTAATATAGATATTTAATACACCCAACAGTCACATACATAGTTCTGACCCCACATTAAGATACGAGTGTTATGTCGTGGGTATCAGAAAGATCGAGAGACTTTTCAGTCTCACAAACACCCAGACCCGAAACAAATTGTTGTGGATCACACAAACATTTGTCCCGGTGCGGGACTCGAACCCGCGGCCTCTTGTTTCACAAGCTGGTGTCTGCGCCACGGGGCTGTCAAAATATTGTAACGAATAAACTCAAGAACAAATTAACCGATTTGAATTATTTTTGGTATGGACGTAGATAACAATGGTAGAGGAGGCCCGTTCCTAACATTGGGACATAATATGGACTAATGATGATGGCTTAATGAACTTGGGTAGAATATTGGAGAGAATTGGATCCGGACGGGGCACTGTTTCAACGCTGGCTATTTTCGATGAAGTTGTTAAAAGCGAAAGTAAAAGATATCGCGACAGTGAAAACGCGCGCGATCGGTTTAACGGTTTAATGATCATGTGCGTGACACCGTATGTCCATCCATCGCACTGTTACGCCAACCAAACGGGCGCAACATTTATATGTATCGCACTCTTCCGCTGGGGTAGCGGCAGAAATGGTAGATAGTGCTACGGGGGCATGCTTTGTGCCGTGCGATACAGGATTTAGGGAATTTTAGTAGCAATAGTCGGACGGGCTAGTCAAGGTTGCGGGATGTCGTTGGATCTAGACTGCTTCCAACAGGTCCCTGTATAAGTCATTGGGAGAGGCCTATGTCCAGCAGTGTACCTCTTTCGGCTGATGGATGATGATGCGTAGCAATAAAAAGCCTAGAAATGTACTCTTAATACGGCTAAAATGCATTTTTAGCTAACCTTTTTGGGTATACCGGAGAGAATGTGTGAGTGTGTGTTCTGTAAATTATTCCCGAACAATTTAGTTGTGGAATTATGTCGAGGCCCAATTATTACGGAGATAATTGTGACGTTACATACGATATACATGATCAAATGTCTTTTTTTTTCAGATGTGGGTAACAATCATCCTAGCCTGCACTGAATTGGCAATTTCTACGCGGGTCAGCCGTACCAGCCTGTTCAGAGATGAGCACATCATATTCTCTTCGGATTACAACATCACCAGCCTGCTAGTGCCAGCCGATATAAACAGACTTCTTCGCTTCGATTCAACAGACAAGACATCTATATTTTTCACAGTTTCCGATCCAAAACTTGAAGGAGGAACATGTATATACGTTTTGGAAGGTCTAGCTGCTTTCGAAGTTTTAGAAGGAGGGAGAGATTCCACATCAGATTACAGCTCTAATAAAGATGTATATTTTGGCGCTAAAGACGGATTGTACGTCTACCAACCAGAAACTTTTTCAGCTAAAAAATTAGGTCCAATTTACTATGATATAATCCAACTGCAGAAAGCTAACGGATCTGATGCTATCTACATACTCAATAATGAATACAACTTATTCTTAGTGGAGAAGAACGGCACTATCAAAAGCAAAATGAATATATGCGCCACTCAATTTGTGTTGGACACGTCAAATAATCTTTACTACGTGTCATGTAAGGACAATCTGATTCACATAGTTAAAGCTGGTGATTCTAAATCTATTACTGTTATGGAGGATTTTAGGAATGTCAGTCTTCTAAGACCTGCTTTTATGATGGAGAGGAGCATACCGTTCTTTGATAATGGCGATCTGTACGTCCTATATTCGAACGGTAGTTGGAAAAGGAAGAATTTTTTCATCAATGAAAAGCCTTCAGCTATCAGCGTTGATGCGGCTCTATACCTCGTTACGGCTATGAATGGTAAAATTTACGAGTTTAATGTTATGGATGTGCTTTTCAATTCAATGTTTGGTGTATCTAGTGACTGGAGTAAGGAAGTTACTGAAATTATAATGTCTGTCATAGATTATACAGGGGATAAACTACATGACTTGTTCAAACGGGGTCGCGGGAAATAGGAATTGAAATAAAAATAAATTTGTTCAGTGTTGTTCTTTTTTGTTTGTCGTTTAGCAAAGAATTTAAGTAAAATTTGTAATACATCATCATCATCAGCCCATATACGTCCCACTGCTGGGCACGGGCCTCCTCTACAACTGAGAGGGTTTAGATCTTAGTCCACCACGCTGGTCTAGTGCGGGCGGACTACACACCTAAGAAATTCCTAAGAACTTTTAGGTGTGCAGGTTTTATCACGATGTTTTCCTTCACCGTTAAAGCAAGTGATAATTCATTGTGAATACACACATAACTTCGAAAAGTCAGAGGTGTGTGCCTGGGGTTTGAACCTGCGTCCGCCGAAATTCTCGACCGCGCGCCTAAACCTCGAGGCCATCACTGCTTCCATTTATACGATTATGTGTTATTTATTGTGAAGTGTTAACAAAAATACAGACATTAACAAAAGCCATAGCCATAGGGTTCTGTAGTCACCCATAATGACACTTGAATTTAAAATCTCAAATTAGCTCCTAATAAATATCCTATAACAAAGTTATTTAAGCCGTTAAAGTTTGCCTTCAACGTTCATCATATTGACTACCTTCAGCCATCCGTTTAGCTTTTAGAAGGGCGCGGGTTGGGAAGCAGTCCCTATTAAAAAAAAAACGCTTTAAAGTTGAATATCTCGCTAACGCTAACTATCAAAAATCGCCTTAGCATCCTCTCAACGTTCTTAAAAGACCTGTATAATGATACATTTTTAAACTGACTGCATTTCGGAATGAAATTAGCGAAATGTCATACACAACACCCTACGCTTTTAGAACAGTAACAATAATTTTCTCTTCAGTAATTTTATTCTTAGGTGTGTAGTTTACCAACCCGCATTAGGCTAGCGTGGTGGACTAAGGCCTTAACCCCTTTGCAGTTGAACAGGAGACCCGTGCCCAGCAGTGGGACGTATATGGGCTGATGATGATAATGATGATTTGATTCTTATGTTATGTTTTTTTTTCGATTAACTGTAAAAAGCGTGTTTTTTTGTATTTCTAAACTTTATTTTGTATGAGTCGTGCTCTATTTTTTTACTAAATATTTGTCTCCTAGCGAGGATCAAACCCGAGGCCTCACGCTTCACAAGCTGGCGTCAACTCAACTGCGCCACGGGGCTGTTGATAACTGGATTTTGTTGTTTGAGGTCATATTTCGTTGTCATTTCTTGCGGTCAATACTCCATTTTTGTTATCTATACAAATAATGCGAAATGCGGCCATTGACTCCTAAACCCGATCACAAAATAAAGGGCAAGAACCCGTTTATTTACTGGTGTGGTACTTCGGCAGCTTGTGTGGTGCGTTTTAAAACAGACCGTGAAACGGTAGGCCGTGGGTTTGATGACCGCATGGGACAAATGTTTGTCGGTGCCACAAATATTCGTGCCGTGAAATATGATGTAAGGCTGGTATGTTACTGTCATCACCATCGGCCCAAACACGTCCCACTGCTGGGCACGGGCCTCCTCTACAACTGAGAGTGTTTAGGCCTTAGTCCACCACGCTGGCCTAGTGCGGGTTGGCGGACTGCACACCTAAGAACTTTTTAGGTGTGCAGGTTTTATCACGATGTTTTCCTTCACCGTTAAAGCAAGTGATAATTCATTGTGAATACACACATAACTTCGAAAAGTCAGAGGTGTGTGTCTGGGGTTTGAACCTGCGACCGCCGAAATTCTCGACCGCGTGCCTAAACCTCGAGGCCATTACTGCTTATGTTACTGTAGTACATATTTACTCACGCCTGTGTACTAAAAGGTAGACAGACTTGTATTTCTGTTTTTCTTCTAAGGGGCCGTTCAAGTATTTCGTAAGCAGATTTATTACAATTATTTACCCCCCCCCCCATCCCCCTTGTCAGCAAAAGTAAGCAAAGCTCTTACCCCCTCCCCACATGCTTACGTAAACATTTTTCAATTAATGTAGTTTTTTTAATATTATAATTATAATTTTAAAAATAAGAAAATAGATTTAACTACCGATGACGTAATCATCATCTAGATAATATAATTATAGTTAAATATAATTATATTCATTAAACCATTTAAACACTCCCATAATCACTCGTTAAATATTCCATCACGCCTGGTTGTCTGGAAGAGATCGCTCTAAGCGATAAGACCGCCGATTGTCCACTGTATTTTAGTTGTTCTTTTGTATCGTTGTTTCCTGTTTAAATGGTGCACAATAAAGTGATTTTTAATCTTTATATTTATCTAGACTCCCCTACCCCGCTCATGTCATCCAAAATAAGCAAAGCAAACCCCCAATAGTGCTTACGTACCTAATACTTAAACGACCCCTAAGCAGCTAGCGAAGCATGGGTATAGAATCAGACCTCTACCAGCCCTGTCTGCGACATAGATGTAAGTGTATGTTGTTCATTACCGAAGTGGGTGGGTAGACAAAGAGCTGTATACATTATCATCATTCTCTTGCCCTGTTCCCAATTTTTATTTGGAGTCGGCGCAGTATGTTTTATCCTTTCAAACATCCCTATCAGCTGTCATGTCTTTCATCATCATCATCATCAGCCCATATACGTCCCACTGCTGGGCTCGGGCCTCCTCTACAACTGAGAGGGTTTAGACCTTAGTCCACCACGCTGGCCTAGTGCGGGTTGGCGGACTACACACCTAAGAAATTCCTAAGAACTTTTACTTTTAGGTGTGCAGGTTTTATCACGATGTTTTCTTTCACCGTTAATGCTAGTGATAATTCATTGTGAATACACACATAACTTCGAAAAGTCAGAGGTGTGTGCCTGGGGTTTAAACCTGCGACCGCCGAAATTCTCGACCGCGCGCCTAAACCTCGAGGCCATCACTGCTTCTGCGTCATGTCTTTATTCACGCCATTTTCTTTCATATCTTCTCTCACGCACTCCATCCATCTTTTCTTTGGCCTTCCTCTGCTTGTTCATCCTTCGACTTACATATAAATTACTTTTTTACCAACATATATTTCATCCCTTCTCATAATATGACCATACCACGACAGATGGTTCCCTTTCTGCTTATCTATCTCAGGAGCCACTTTCTAACTTCCTCTAACATATATTCCTCACTCTGTCAATCCGTGTTACCCTACACATCCATCGCAACATTCGCATTTCTGCTGCATGCAGTCGTCTTTCGTCCGTGTTCTTCGTAACCCAACACTAGATCTGCATACAATGGAAAGACATAACATTGTACCTAGGCGGAGATGGGTTAGACATATAGTATAAAAGTAATTGTAATGTTTTATTATTTTATACATACATACATAAACTCACGCCTGTATTTCCCGAAGGGGTAGGCAGAGGTGCATTTCTGCACTCACATTTCGCCAGGTATGTATGTATCAGTCCCACGTAATAGGGGGCGAGCCTATTGCTGCTTTTCCGTGCTGTTACTGAGAATTTCCTAATGATTTTTGATTGATTGATTTTAAATTCACAATTTTAATTAATTTTCAGTATATTTATACTTTACGACTTTGTAAAAAAGTTGTGTATCACTCTTATGTGACTAAAACATAATTTATACACCACCTGCCGGCACATACACGGACAAAACATAACGTAAAACAACAAATCTTACCGTAACAGTTATGGCTCAACTGGCTGACATTCAGGAAGCACAGAGCAGGTTGGAGGACTGTTTTGCGACGAGGATGAGTGAACTTGAAGCTCAGCTTCAGACTGGAGTACCTAAACACCGTTGCACGCGTAGCCGAGGAGTTTAGAACATTCAGAGAACTAATGTTCAATATGCTGCGGTTACTTCGACAACAAATCGTTGAGTGTGCGCGTTTACTTGACGGAATGGAGACCAGACATCGGCGTAAAACACTTCTTCTTCTGGGCCACCCTGAATCTGATAAGGTTGACAATATTGCGGATATCTTGGAGATATTTCACAAAAAGTTGGCGCTGACGAACATCTCATCGTCTCATATTACTAAATGTCACCGAATCGGGGCCCGCAACAAAGAACATCATCGGCCTTTACTTGTGAAGTTTTCCGATTTCCAGCAAAGGTCAGATGTCTGGAAGGCTAACTCCAAGCTGAAGGGTACTTCCTTATCCCTGAAGGAGTTTTTAACTAAACCTCGGCAGCAGATTTTTGCTAAAGCTCGCCAACATTTTGGAATGCGTGCTTGCTGGACACAAGATGGTACCATTGTAGTGAAAATTGCAGATGACATCGTGAAAATCACCACACTGGAGGAACACAACGCACTGTCACAAAAGCACAAACAGGCAACAACACCACAATGCATGCGACCAAACGCGGCACTGATCGCTCAGGGACCTCGAATTTAAACGCGAAACCGCGAAAAACTTAGCTTCATGCGAGTATACGAAACGCGTATATCTCAGTGCCATTCAAGTTGTGTACTGCGCTAGTCTTGTGTTTTTGTTTGTTTTTACTAATTTTATTAATTTTTCTCCATCTACCCCATATGTCATCCAGATATTATAGTGTTAATGTTGCGTTCAGAAACGTTGTTATGTAATTACGTTTTGTTTTTAGTTCTTCGTTATTATTTTGTTGTTTTTTTTCTATATTATGTTCTTAAGTGTAATGGCTGGCGGGTGGTGCAGAGATTGAAGAAATCAATAGTTGGTTCGTTTTATTATATATATATTATTAATTTTAAATTTATGTATATAATTTATTTTATATATTTAATTTTATAGTGTTTTTAAAGCTTGTTTTATTATTATATTATATTGCAGTAGTTATATATGATAACTATGAGACATAATGATATCTGATGATGAATCCTTTTATTCCGCTAGTAATTATCATTCTTCATGCAATGATAGCAGTTTTTGTTCTGTGACTGATGCGCTGGGTGATTTGGTTCGCCAAACTTTTAACCAACACAACAGCAAGCACTTGAACGTCTGTCACATTAACACACACACTTTTGTAGATACTAATGTGCATGCCATCCTGATCTCTGAATCCTGGCTCAAACCTCAACTACCCTACCTCTACCTTTTACCCACTTCCAAACTTTTGCCTAATCCGGATCGATCGTGTTGGCAGAAGAGGAGGGGGTGTTGCTATCTATCTCCACTGTGAATTAAACTATAAGATTATAGCGACCTCTTCCCCTGTCGATTCCCTTGTCGTTGTGAGTTATACATATATATATATATATATATATATATGTATAATGATTCATTTAATAAGCACATAATATATTATATATATACCTTCACGCTGACACACTGAAGGGGTAGGCAGGTTTTTGATTAAAATTGAGATTCATATCCAGGGCCTTACAGAGAAATTAAAGACGGAATTTTAATACAATTTACTATATAAAAGCTTATATATAACATACAAAACCGATGCTTTAAATCGTCAATTCACTGCCATCTTAAGCAGCCATAGCACTTTGTATCATTTTGGAAATAATTTCTGCTTTTTTATTATCCAAATTTTTCATTATATTTTCACATTGGACAGCTATAGCCACTTCCAAAATATTGTATTTGTATATCTTCTTTTGGTATGCGTAAAAATGGATCATTGTTCCTTCTAGTGCGAAGGCAGATGGTTGAACTTCCAGCGTGTATTTTGCAAATTCAGAAGTATTGTTAGGATAAATTTCGTATATCTAGTCATCTGAACGGAATAGAGCCTCATCACCGTCTAACGTAAATGATGGTTTGATTAAAGAAACACTTGAGGGCTTCGTAGGAAGCCCTTCAATTCTCCTAACATCGTTTCCCACAACCACGTAGGGTTGTTTATCAGCGCCATAGAAGTAGAGATTGTCGGAATAATCTATAACTATTTGCTGAGCGCCTTTTATAAAGTCGAGTTTAATTTTATTCTTACCGTTTTCAGTTATTCTGTAAACAACATGCTCAGCTGTCAACACGTACAAATCATCGCTTGAATTAAGCTTGACCACGTTGATAAGATTATCAGTTGTATTGCCGTATCTCTCTACTTTATCCTCATTATAATTGTAAACGTAGAGTCCATCTGTCGCACTCATGAATACTTTATCCGAATGGCTGTTGTCTGTAGCAGAATCTGTGCCAGTTTCTAGAATTTTCTTCGCTTTATCTCCTTTAAGTCTGTATAGTCCTTTGTAGTCCTTCTCTCCATTGGTAACTACTGCTACAACGAAGAATAATACAACGTCTGATTTGTCATTGTCTAGATTTTTGTCTATATCGGAGCAGGTGAGTCTTTAAGATGTGTGACGTCACATTGCCGACGTCACAACTGTTAGTTTATGGTGATAACTCATACTTTGAGTTTTCTTTAGAAAAACTTCACAATTACTGACGAGGCAGATAGTCCAGGATTGTTTAAGAATAGCAGTGATATCGTTATTACTGGAGGATCCATTTTGAGAAGTAATTTTAACAACCAACTTCAATCAAAGTTCCTTTAATTCCCAATAAATCGGATGTTTGCTGTCCGAGCGGCCTTTTATAGACGAATAGTGGGGGTAATCGACACCGCAGAGAGGTGACCGCCCGTGAGTCATTCTTGTTTATGCAAGAGCGATGACGTAGCTCTCAGTAGGTATATGGCTTTACGCCGTTATCTATAATGTTGATGGAATTTATAGGAAGAGTCAGGCTGACGATTTCATGTTCAGCGGAGTAAACTAGAGATTTTTCTTGAAACATATCTGAGGTTAGAGTTATTTTTTCCACACTAAATGGAGTACTTGATCTGATCAACGTGCTTACGAAATTCAGCAGCCATGATATTTCCATGTTTGGTTCTGTAATTAGTAAATTGTATTAGGTACAAACTAACGCCCGGATCCTATATGGGTAGATAGAGATTATTGAGTGTTGCATGCTATACTACTAATATAAATCTAATTTAATTACTTTTGACTAACGAATTGATTTAAAAAAAGAGTGAAATTTCGAGACTGGAATAGTGAGTTTACGACAAATATTTGTATGGTCTACAAAAATTTGTTAATGTCTAGGTTCTAGGGATATGTGTTCGTCAAATATGAAATAAAGTCTACACTAATATCATAAAGAAGAAAATTTAGATTTTTTATTTATGACGATTTAACATAAAATTACATCATCGTCAAAAAAAAGAAAAAGGCACAAGAATAATCATCAGCGCCTGATGATAAGCGCGAAGCAAAGTGCACTTCGGTCAAAAATAGACATAAAGTGATTACAACTCAATTATACCAAGTTAAAAGCATTTTACCAGACTGATTTATTATCCCAGGTCTATGAAACGCACACTTGAAATCATTATGTTGGTAATTTATGTTTTTTTTCTGGTATTAATACACATTTTGTTTACGTTATTATACTCGTATAAACAGGAGACTATTACTTGGTTCACGGTCCTATTTATCAAAAAATCGCTTCAGAGATTTAACCATGAAAATGACAAACTTGCAGTCATTTAAACTTAACGTTATATGTCCCATTGCTGGGCACGGGCCTTTACAACTGAGAGGGTTTAGGCCTTAGTTCACCACGCTGGCCTAGTGCGGGTTGGCGGACTACACACCTAAGAACTTTTAGGTGTGCAGCTGCAGGTTTCATAAATTATGATAAATTATAAATGTAAAAGTGACTCTTACCACTGCAGATTTAAGTGATTTGAATGATGCTGGGAGCCCATTGCCCCATAATATTGGTAAGGTAAAATGTACATTGTATAATGAATTTATTTATTATAGCTTCGAGGTCGAAAAACCAGGCATATTGTTTTAGCGGTTTTTTGTTAATTTTTTGTCTAGCAATAAAAGCTTTTAACAGATTTTGAATGTATAGAAAATGAGCTTTTAATTTCAAAGTTACAGATTGATAAATGCATCCTATGAATTTCTAGCCATGGTCCGATTCCTGGGTCGGTTCCAGTGGCACTAAGTAAACAAAACGAGGATCTTATACACATAGAAATTATATTTTTACTTTATCTGTAGTCTCATTTTAAATTGTTTTTAATAAAATTTTAATAATTTAACAGATCTCACCTGTTACCTGTACTGTGGGACTCCAAATGATGATCTCGGCATATGTACGCTATAAATAGCCGTGATCGGAAGGTATTCCTACCATGGATTTTAATCTCTAAAATCATGGGAACAGGATATAAAATCATTTTTTCTAGAAATGCCAAAGGAACGGTACGGGTTGAGGATTTTTTTTTTGTCTAACGGGTTTTTTGACACCGGTACAAATGGCGGTATTTTGCGTATTAGCGAACCAGCACAGTGATAAAAGGTGATCTGTATTTTATATATTGTAATGAGCAGTGATGGCCTCGAGGTTTAGGCGCGCGGTCGAGAATTTCGGCGGTCGCAGGTTCAAACCCTAGGCACAAACCTATGACTTTTCGAAGTTATGTGTGTATTCACAATGAATTATCACTTCCTTTAACGGTAAAGGAAAACATCGTGATAAACCCTGCATACCTAAAAGATCTTAGGAATTTCTTAGGTGTGTAGTCCGCCAACCCGCACTAGGCCAGCGTGGTGGACTAAGGCGTAAACCCTCTCAGTTGTAGAGGAGGCCCGTGCCCAGCAGCGGGGCGTATATGGGCTGATGATGAAGATTTTTTTTAACTCCACCCAACTGCATAAAATTATATGACTGCGTTCATTCGTGTTCCTTTTCCCCATATCACCCTCATATTCATTTCATTTCATAATTTAACCCTTTTCAACTTACGAGACAAACAGTAAGTTAAGTTTGGTATACGGAACAATTTTGTATATTAAAACAAAATAAGATATGATAAATATTTTTGTATCAAACACAATATAACATAACAACAAAAAAATCAACGATTTACAACGTCATCAATGATGATGCCTTCAATACTCCCCTAGAACGGGTGGCGATGGATTGAATGTCTTCTGTTTTGTCTTCCAAGAACTTCTTGAGCTCATCCAAAGCTGATCCGATGATGATCGCCAGAATATTGTACTCGTAAATCTTGCCATTGTATGCGTAATATTGGATCAACGTCGCCTCCATGGCATAAGCGGAAGGCTTAGCTTGGAACACAAACTCCCCGAATTCAGAAGTGCCGTTAGCGTAAATGATGTACGCTTTGTCATCGGACATGAAGACCACTCCATCTTCAATCACGAACGCAGGCTTAATGAGGGCAACAGAGGTAGGGTTGGCAGGGAGGCCTTCGATTTTCTTAACACCGTCATCACCAAGCACGTAGGGCTGCTTGTCTGGTCCGTAAAAGTATACGTTGTCTGAGAAGTCCAACACAATTTGCTGGGCATCTTTGATCTCGTCAATCTTCACCTTCTTCTCTCCATTATCAGTGACTTTGTATACCTCGTGGTTAGCTGTCAGTACAAGTAATTCATCAGTGTAGTTAAGCTTTACTACGCTGATCAAATTGTCGCTAATTGAACCGTATTTTTCAGCTTTTTTTGTTTTGCCGCTGTAGACGTAAAGGCCGTCAGTGGCGCTCAAGAAAACTTTGTCAGAATCGGTGTTATCCGCAGCCGCGTCTGTGCCTGTTTCTAGTACTTTCTCCGCTTTGCCGCCCTTCAGGGAGTATAAGCCTTTGTACTCCTTCTCTCCCATGTCGTTAACATCAGCTTCAACGAAGAAAACAATGATATCCGAATCATTATCACTCGGGTTTTCATCTTCATCAAAGTTGACAGAGTTGAGAGGGACTGTCAGGGCGACGATTTGGTGTTGGCTGGTGTACACAGCGAGTTCGTCTGGGAAGAATTCTGACGTCACGGTGACGACGTCATCGTCAGAGGTCGGAGCGGCTGTTGTGAGCGCAGCCAGAAGCGCGAGACCCAAGAACGTAGCCAATTTCATGTTTGGTTCTGTAATGTGAATTTGTTTTGTTATTATATTTGTTTACTATCAGGGGCAATGGTTACTTCACTTAAATATGTCTAAAGCAATCGGTCGTTCACGTTTGGTAATATTGAAGAATCTTAAAGTCTTTAAGGAATAAAATGAATTCCTCTAATCTTTTATGTATACCAGATGCTGGTAGCATTGAAATGGATTTCAACGGTGTTTTTGTTTGTGAAGGGTTAGAACATAATAATAAATGACAAAAATTGGTATTAATTTCATTTCGTAAAAACGAATAGGCGAAATTTGGGTACAGAAATGTATCTCTAACTCTTTAGAAATACAGGCGTGAGTTTTTATGTATATTAGTTGTTAAAAATGTTATGAATTGTTGTGTAATATTAAAACGTAGGTGACATGGCAGTTATTATTCAAACTTGGAAAGATAAAGGCAATGTCAATAGTTTATCTTAAGACGACCTTACATCTGTTTTGACTTGAAGTTTGTAAACAAAACAAGATGGCTGCTATGAGAATTGAATCATTGACACGAAACGGTACAATAACCTGTGACTAGAACTCAAAAAGTGACACCATATTCAAAATTTATTAATTTTTATTACACGTCTGTACTTCAGCCATGGAAATTCGTATGAGTACCAAAATTTTTACCAGCCCGCACTTGCCAGCGTGGTGGACTAAGGCTTAAACCTCATATAACCTGTTAAATATAACCTTCAGGTAAGCGAGTCTAAGAAAAAGCTTAGCCAGTATTTACAAATGTTGATGCAGAGATAAATAGGATTTTGGGGTCTGTTATGGGCTACTTTTTATCCCAAAGAACTCAAAGATGTTTTACTAAAAGTTACGACACATTTTATCTTTTTGGACACAATTCTGAAGACTATAGACGAAGTCACCAGCAAAATATTGTAAGAATTGTATTCGGTAACTTATGAAGGGCTTTAAAGTTAAACACGATATAATTTTTTGATATAGAAATCATTTACTGTAATAGTTTTGGTTAAAACGTTTAAAAATAAAAATGTTTAAAAAAATCATTATTCGACTGCAATAGGAAACATATAAATATACACGAATGTATTTTAAAATGTTTTCCGAAAAAAATCAAAGCACTTTTTAATGTTATTTAGGATTTTATAAGAAATAAGATAATGTAAAAAATCACAAATTCGTTATTAACTAGACACTTTAACCAAATCTTATTTATAAGAGGTAAAAAAAATCCAAAAAAACAATGTATCGGTAATTTTGATAATCCTTATTCGATGGCACTTCTGTCATTTGAAAGCAATATAATAAGTAGTTATAAATTATAATAATTTAATTATTTCTTTAAATAAAACTCATTTTATTTACCAAACCCGACATTGT
The DNA here is from genome assembly GCA_907164795.1 of Hemaris fuciformis. Classification (NCBI taxonomy): domain Eukaryota; kingdom Metazoa; phylum Arthropoda; class Insecta; order Lepidoptera; family Sphingidae; genus Hemaris; species Hemaris fuciformis. Next base: position 7,435,730 of record OU015457.1, on the reverse strand, counting down.
TAGTAAAATAATTATTCAAAATAAAATATTATTAAAAATAATATAAATATTATTAAAAATTATATGACAAACTTACCGTTGAGCAGTAAGTCACCGAATGGACTCCGAGGCGTCCATATGCTTTAAATAGCATTAATTGGCAAGATAACAAAATACTGATAAAATAAGTCACTTTCACCCTTGACATTAATATCTCGCACTAGGGTTTTCTTCCACGAATCATCATCAGCCCATATATATCCCACTGCTGGGCAAGGGCCTCCTCTACAACTGAGGTTTACCACGCTGGCCTAGTACGGGTTGGCGGACTCTATACGTGTGCCCGAAAATAGGCAATAGGCTCGCCCCCTGTTACGTGGGATTTATAGATATCTGGCGAAAGTAGGGTGTAGAAGTGGGAAAGAGGGTGTAGAAGAAGGGTGAGGTTATGTATGTGTGTACGCAGTGTTATCAGGTTTGGCTAGCCGGACAGATCAGCCAGTTTGGCCGGACATTTGGATAGAAAGGCCGGGCACATTATTGAGGATTTTGTGACTGTCTGTGAACCTGAAAAAATGTACATATGTAAAATCAAGCTTTTTTGATTATTATCATAAAACTTGTTGTATATAAAAAGTAATGTAAAAAGCCGGACAAGCCGGACACCGTATATTTTGGCCGGACACGCAATCATGGGCCGCCTGGCAAAGCTATATGTAGGCCCGTGCCCTAGAACGTGTATGGGCAATGATTTTACGACAAACACACAACAATTTTACACATATTCGTGAGGTCATTAGCACATCATCATCATCAGTCCAAACACGTCCCACTGCTGGGCACGGGCCTCCTCTACAACTGAGAGGGTTTAGGCCTTAGTCCACCACGCTGGCCTAGTGCGGGTTGGCGGATTACACACATAATTGTTTAACCTTGTCCCATCCTCTCCTTTTCTCACCAGAACCACGCGTGCGGGCATGCGAAGCCACAGCTTTGTGGTCACAACAACCGCGGCTCGAACTAAAAAGTTCGCTATTTCTTACTTTTGCCGCTCTATCAAGCTGTGGAATGGTTTGCCGGCTCACGTGTTCCCTCCCTCCTTCCTATGATCCTGGATGCTTTAAGCGAAGCGTGAAGAAGCATTTGTGCGGGCCGGCATGATTGTGTCGACCAGCGGGTGACCATATCGTTTCTCGCTGGTCGGTATTATTTTTTTGGACTCCACTGTGCTTACCATACCATACCATCAGGTACAGTGGAGTCACTTTGCCGTGCCAGAACAAAGAAAAAAGAAGAAAAACATAAGAAATTCCTAAGAACTTTTAGGCGTGCAAGATTCCTTACGATGTTTTCCTTCACCGTTCAAGTACGTGAAAATTCATTACAAATATACACATAACTTCGAAAAGTCAAGGGTGTGCCTGGAGTTGGAACCCGCGACCGCTGAAATTTTGACTCGACGGCGTACCTAAAGCTCGAAGCCATCAATTCTTAGCTACAAGAATATACTAATGTGTTATCAAACTTGTTTGTAATAATAGCTAATAGTGTATCGGTATATACGATATATCAATTCTACGTAATAACATTTATCATGTGGTTATGTCGCGAGTTACAAAAACATACGTCTGTTGTTTTTTACCATCTATAGCCCACAATCCCTACGCGTGAAGCAAAAATGTACATATTTATTCAATGGAGATGTCGAAAAAATCACGTGGTATGGGGCCGTCCATTAATAACGTGTTAAAAATGCTACAAAACATCATGTGATTAATGGACGGCCCTGCAGTAAAAATGTGTTGAAATAAAAAAAAAAAAAAATTACATGTATATGCAGGATTCAATTAGTTGTTTTGCATATATACATTCATACTCGTATGTATGTAATTATACGTAATTACTGAATACATTAAAAGGTTGCAGAAGTTATCGTTAAACCAAGATAACAGTTACAGTGCAATGCCATCTAGCGTCTGTTTTCGGAACTAAGTTCGTTTATTGAGTTCAGGCATAAATGATTAAATACAGGAGTGCACAGGAGGAGGAGTTTACAGGAGTTACAGTGGTGGGTGTGTGGTGGGATAGGGCCAAAAAAATATGATTAAATAGTAGAAGAGCTGGCAGAATGTCTTTAGTTGGTACTTGAGGCATTCTGATTGGCACATACCTCTTCAATATTAATCGAATACAGAAATGCAGACCTGGCTGGAGGGTAATGGTCATTTAACAACTCCTAAATTATAAAACGTGCAATATTTTTGCACGTTTTAGTTTAGCAGAGTCATTTCCCGCGTCTGGAAGTGTGGCAAATTAGTGCTGCTCGAAAAATTATTTGCGACTTGAGTTTTGCAATGTTAGCGATAGAAAATCAAATTGCACATGAGTTAAATTATGACAAGCCCATAGATTTATTTGCTAAACAAAAAGCTCGAAGAGTAGGTAAAATTATAATTTCAATTCACAAATGCAATAATATATTTGATTTTTATTTTTATTATACATTTTTTTATTTGCAATCCTATCTTATGCTGTGTTTATTCCACCTATCCCACCACACACCCGCCACTGTAACTCCTGTGCTCCAGGATCAACAGCGGCACGCACAGTATTGACGCCGAGCAATGAAGCTAAGCGAATCTAAGGGGACCTATATTTGTCATAATCTCGCAACGAAGTTAATCAGAAAGACAATATAAAGGAGGAGTTGGAAAACAAAGAATTGTCCACTTCCCTCCACAGCAAAGCGGGTGACAAAACATTGAACTATGAGGTTTCACCCTTACAAAAAAAAGAAAGACAATTACAATTAGTCAAAGAGCTGTATATAAAATATATATCCTATGCGTTCATCATCATAATCATCATCAGCCCATATACGTCCCACTGCTGGGCACGGACCTCTTCTACCATTGAGAGGGTTTAGGCCTTAGTCCACCTCGCTGGCCTAGTGCGGGTTGGCGGACTACACACCTAAGAAATTCCTAAGTACTTTTAGGTGTGCAGGTTTTATCATGATGTTTTCCTTCACCGTTAAAGCAAGTGATAATTCATTGTGAATACACACATAACTTCGAAAAGTCAGAGGTGTGTGCCTGGGGTTTGAACCCGCGACCGCCGAAATTCTCGACCACGCGCCTAAACCTCGAGGCCATCACTGCTTATACTATACGCCTACCTATACGTATATACATTACGCCTAATACTTATTATACGGCAATATTTAGCTTGTAACTATGATTGCTATTTGTAATTAGATTTATTGCAAACTATGGGAAATATCAATCAAAGCGAAATAAGCAAACACAACCACAAACAACAAATAGTTTTTAATAAAACCAACAGTGGTTCTACTTACAATGTTTCCTTCGCAATACCAGCGGCGAGAGAGCGCTCCAGGCTCCACGCGCAACACTCGCCTTTATAAAGTTTCGGTCGCCCCTCCATTGGCGAACGTCATCAGCAAAATATTTTAACAACAAATTGATAATGTCACAAATCATGGTAATTAATTTTAATATTTTTAAACCTTATTTTTTTATATTTCAGTGTCCTAAAGTTATGAAATATTGATTAGAATTATTTCAGATTTATTTCAACAAACAAGTGTCAACATCAAGACTAATAAAATCAAAAGATTATTAAATTACGTTAATGAGACATCTCTAAATTACTATATTGAATAAACAGATTTTTGGTGATATTTAAATTAACCAATGAATGGTAATTAAATATTTCTAAAGTTAATTAAATATTAGTTTAATATAATCTTCGCGGCGACATATAAGTATATGAGGACGGCATTTTTTTGTTTTTGCCCCGCCTAAAAAATGAAACTCCGGGGCAGGTCATACCTCCAAGTTACTAGGAGACGATCTGTAAATGGGTTTCCACGTGAATAAAAAAAAAGAATCAATTCAGCTAAAGTCTTAAGTTCTGACCTATAACTTGACAGTACAAGATAAAATTGATAAAGGTAAAATTGACAGCCCCGTGGCGCAGTTGGCTATACACCAGCTTGCGAAACGAAAGGCCGCGGGTTCGATCGCACCGAGACAAATGTTTGTGTGATCCACAAATATTTGTTTCGGGTCTGGGTGTTTGTGAGAGCGAAAAGTCTCTCGTAGTTTCTGATACCCACGCCACAAGACTTGTATCTTAATGTGGGGTCAAAACTATGTATGTGACTGTTGGGTGTATTTATTTATTTATTTAAAAATATAAGTGTATGAGGGCGGCATTCTTCTGGTTTTGCCCCGCCTAAAAAAATGAAACTCCGGGACAGGTCATACCTCCAAGTTACTTGGAGACGATCTGTAAAAGTTTCCACGTGAATAAAAAAAAAGAATCACTTCAGCTAAAGTCTTAAGTTCCGACTGACTGTACTTGACAGTACAAGATAAATGCCATCATCCAAAAAATCTTTTCGTCGACGGAACACTTGAGAATAGTAAAACAAGGTAAGATGTAATAAATATTTTTTTATCAAACACAAAATTACATAACAACAAAAAAATCAACGATTTATTACGTCATCAATGATGATGCCTTCAGTACTCCCCTAGAACGGGTGGCGATGGATTGAATGTTTTCTGCTTTTTCTTTGAAGAACTTTTTGAGCTCATCCAAAGCTGATCCAATGATGATCGCCAGAATATTGTACTCGTAAATCTTGCCCTTGTATGCGTAATAATGGATCAACGTTGCCTCCATGGCATAAGCAGAAGGCTTAGCTTGGAACACAAACCCACTGAATTCAGAAGTGCCGTTAGCGTAAATGATATATGCTTTGTCATCGGACATGAAGAACACTCCATCTTTAACCACGAACGCAGGCTTAATGAGGGCAACAGAGCTAGGGTTGGCAGGGAGGCCTTCGATTTTCTTAACACCATCATCACCAAGAACGTAGGGCTGCTTGTCTGGTCCGTAAAAGTATACATTGTCTGAGAAGTCCAACACAATTTGCTGAGCATCTTTGATCTCGTCGATCTTCACCTTCTTCTCTCCATTTTCGGTGACTTTGTATACTTCGTAGTTGGTTGTCAGTACAAGCAATTCATCAGTGTAGTTGAGCTTCACTACGCTGATTAAATTATCGCTAATCGAACCGTATTTTTCAACTTTTTTTGTTTTGCCGCTGTCGACGTAAAGGCCGTCAGTGGCGCTCAAGAAAACTTTGTCAGAATCGGTGTTATCCGCAGCTGCATCTGTGCCTGTTTCTAGTACTTTCTCCGCTTTGCCGCCCTTCAGGGAGTATAAGCCTTTGTACTCCTTCTCTCCTTTGTCGTTAACATCAGCTTCAACGAAGAAAACAATGACATGCGGATCATTATCACTCGGGTTTTTGTCTACATCAAAGTTGACAGACTTGAGAGGGACTGTCAGGGCGACGATTTGGTGTTGGCTGGTGTACACAACGAGTTCGTCTGCGAAGAATTCTGACGTCACGGTGATGACGTCATCGTCAGAGGTCGGAGCGGCTGTTGTGAGCGCAGCCAGAAGCGCGAGGCCCAAGAACGTTGCCAATTTCATGTTTGGTTCTGTAATGTGATTTGATTGAATTCTTTTAATGATAGCAAAAAAGGTCCTTAAGACTGTTGTTAACTACCAGGTGCAAGGGTTACTTCACTACGCGACAGCCCCGTGGCGCAGATGGCTAGACACCAGCTTGCGAAACGAGAGGCCGCGGGCTCGATCCCCGCACCGAGACAAATGTTTGTGTGATCCACAAATATTTGTTTCGGGTCTGGGTGTTTGTGAGACCGAAAAGTCTCTCGTAGTCTCTGATACCCACGACACAGGACTTGTATCCTAGTGTGGGGTCAGAACTATGTATGTGACTGTTGGGTGTATTTATTATATTATTATTTACTTATATGTCTAAAGCAGTCTGTCGGTCACGTTTACTAATATTGAAAATACTTAAAGTATAGTATAGGAATAAAATGAATTCCTGTAATCTTTTATGTACCTATACCAGATGCTTGTAGCTTTGAAACGGATTGCAACGATGTTTTTGTACACCGATGGTTTAAAACATAATTTTAGATATAAATGGGTATTCATTTCATTTGTTAAAAATGAATAGAAGAAACTTGGCTACAGAAATGTATCTCTAACTAGCTCTTTGGAAATACAGGCGTGAGTTTTTATGTATTTATTGTTAAAAATGAAATATTAAAATGTAGGTGCCATGGCAGTTATTATCCAATCTTGGAAATATAAAGGTAACCACGACAATCTTCGCTCATCTAATAATCTTCTCCTTTAATGTCCTTCTCATAGCTCAGACTTTCTTCATTCAGTCTATCCTTCTTTGGAACGCACTCCCCCTCGAAATCAGGATACAAGCCGCTTTTCGTTTAAACTAAAGGTTCGCCAACTTTTCTTTAAACAATTGTCAGAAGCTTAGTACTAAAAGCATGTCTGTATATGTATGTACGTGTATGTATTATTATATATTAATATAAGTAACACTATAATATATATACATACACTATATATACACTATACTATAAAATAAAAATGTTAAACAAAATTCTTATTTGACATACATACATACATACATAAACTCACGCCTGTATTCCCCGAAGGGGTAGGCAGAGGTGCATTTCTGCACCCACATTTCGCCCGGTATGTATCAGTCCCACGTAATAGGGGGCGAGCCTATTGCCGCTTTTCGGGCACACTTCCAGACTCCGTGCTGTTACTGAGAATTTCCTAATGGAAAAACTCAATAACACTTTGCCCGACCCGGGAATCGAACCCAGGACCCCTAGATCGCACGGCACATACTTGTACCGCGAGACCACGAGGCAGTCTTCTTCTTCTTTTATTCTTATTTGACTGGAATAGAAAACATATAAAAATATAGGAATGTATTTTAAAATGTTTTCCGATAAAAATTAAAGCATTTTTATTGTTATTTAGGATTCTATAAGAAATAAGATAATGAAAAAATTCACAAATTCGTAATTAACTAGACACTTTAACCAGTGGCGTGCCTAGGGTCTCTAGCTAGGGCAAGCCCAAGTTTTTATTACAGTTTTTATAGTGTATTTTTTTGGTCCAGAAAGTCAGAGAACTAATAAATAATATACCTACCGCAAATTATTTACTTTCAAGATTTTTGACATATTGATGTAGGTACCTATATTATAGTACTGGCCTAACAAAGAAATAATAATTATTTGTCGCTAGTGATAGTTAGTACCAAAACCCATAAAATGTCGGCGAAAATTATTAGAACAATAACATGTCCAAATTGTGCACAAACGTCGTCTCTCTAAATCTGAATGCGAGATGTTATAACATAGACGCGGAATATATCATATTGAATTTTATTAGACAAATAACTCGACTCGAATTGGTTTCAAACCACATAATTAAAAAGTAAACAGTCAAATTCTAAAAATTACCTATACTCGTAAGATAATTTTCATGTCGTGACCTTGAATGCAAGTTTTTTTGTTGAACAAAATGATAAATAATATGTATTAATCTTAGAAATAATACGATGATGATCAACGCGAGAGTTTTGAAATTTCGTGACAAAATTAACGAGAAATGAATACTTCAATGCGTTGTTTACAATATTTATAAAAAGAAATCAAAGTATGTGGTGTTGTAAATTTTAATGCTTTCTTCAAGAACCAGATAAATTATTTAAATCATTACAACAAGAATTCCACACATTTTAAACATTATATAAAATATGCAACACAAACATAATAATATAACCTTTTCGTATGGGAACATTCAACTATTCAATTAGTTATGTACTTACTAATCGGATCTATTAAGCGTCCTCATAATTTTTAACAATTAGAGAAATACTCGAGTCTGGCATATATGTAGGTTTTGGACAAGTTACGAGCCGTTTTTTCACAGTATAATTTAATGAATTTACCTTTTCTTCGAAGAGCAAAACATGCACACACTTTAAGTCGCCACGAGGATTAACAATAAACATCACTCATTTTTTATAATCACTGTAGTAATATTCTAAATACCACAACAAATTCAATTTAATTTGGTTCTTTCACTCAGTAAACGTAAACAATTAACAACGTGTGACCTTGACAAATTATGCTTCACTCATCACTGCACTCGAGGGTTGCCATTAAATAAAAATATATTGCCGTGTTTTGTAGAAAATTTGAGAAATTGCCGTGTTTCATTTTCTTTTTTTCAATTACATTAAATTCTTATCATATAATTGCCGTGTTTTATGACACGGCAATGAAATTCTGCCGTGTACCGTGTTTTTTTTTTCTAACTGACCCCAATTACCTTATAACACGGCAATGGCCGTGTCAACGTCAATGGCAACCCTGGTGCACTCCCGATTGCACGCACTTCAGAGCGAAAGCGGGATTCTATGTCCATACTAATTGCTATATAAACGGTATTTTGGTTATATCTATGTTTAAAAATCCAATGGGAATTTCGACGTAGTGCGAAAGAGATAGAACTAGTAAAGTGAAGCCAGGTTTAAAGCCAACGAGATAGAGGGAGATAGATATTATTATTATGTTCAACATTGATGTTTACTCTAAACTATTAACGTTCGTGCGCCCGCGTTTGGTTTTTGAATTTTGGGCAGGGATTTAGCGCGCGGCGGCGCGGCTGTACGGCGGACGGCGGCGCGGCAAAAATACGTAAATTTCTGTTTTTGGATAAATATTTTGTTGTTAGTATTGAATTATGGAATATCTAGTTTATGTTTCTTATTCCGAATTACGTAAGGCAAGCTGGGCTTTTGGGCTTCTATGGAAGTACCGCCACTGACTTTAACCTAATCTTATTTATAAGAGGTAAAAAAAATCTTAAAAACAATGTATCGGTAATTTTGATAATCCTTATTTGATGGCACATTTCTGTCATTTAAAAGCATTTTATGTTATAAATTATTATAATTTAATTATTTCTTAAAATAAAACTCATTTTATTTACCAAACCCGACACCGGATAGTTTTAACAGGGCTTAGTAAAATACTAATAATGAGAATTATTCAAAATAAAATATTATTAAAAATAATATAAATATTATTAAAAATAATATAAATATTATTAAAAATTATATGACAAACTTACCGTTGAGCAGTAAGTCACCGAATGGAGTCCGGAAGTCAATATGCTTTAAACATATAGCATTAATTGGCAAGATAACAAAATACTGATAAAATAAGTCACTTTCACCCTTGACATTAATATCTCGCACTAGGGTTTTCTTCCACAGATACATACATACATACATAAACTCTCGCCTGTATTCCCCGAAGGGGTAGGCAGAGGTGCATTTCTGCACCCACATTTCGCCAAGTATGTATCAGTCCTACGTAATAGGGGGCGAGCCTATTGCCGTTTTTCGGGCACAATTCCAGACTCCGTGCTGCTACTGAGAATTTCCTAATGAAAAAACCCAATAACACTTTGCCCAACCCGGGAATCGAACCCTGGACCTCTAGATCGCTCGGCACATACTTGTACAGCGAGACCACGAGGCAGTCACACAGTTATTCTGGAAATCTACCCCTAATACTGGAGGGGTAGAAAGAGATAAAATAAAAATGGGTGCCTGTACTTACGTACGCGCGTGAAAAGTTATACTTTGGACTCATTAAAAAATAGTTTTTAATTGCATGCAAATTATTATACAGGTTGTATTTAGACCGTGATCTGAAACTAAGGCAGGTAATAGCTACGGTGATTACAAACACATTGGCGTTAAGGAAAATCCCGACAGAAAATGTAAAAAAATACGTTTTCCTAACAATCATAGATATTAAATGGATGTGATTGTACGGAAAACGTATTTTTTTTAACTTTTTGTCGGGATTTTGTTTAATGTCACGGTGTTTGTAATCACCGCAGCTATTATCTCCCTTAGTTTCCGATCACTGTCTGAATACACCCTGTTTAAATATTTTACATTAATAATATTTAGTATTAATTATATGAAATAATAATATTTTAATTTTTATCAATAAATAATATATACGGATAGTTAACCTCAATTATATTAGAGCACATAGGTAGCTTTTGTGTTACAGTGATGCACGCGCATATTAAAATTTCACTCTCTTCACGTTTTCATAACGCGCCTAAAGATTTTTGTTTGCAACGTACGGGACCTGAAGTTTTTTTTTGGAATATGTTCAACGGTGTCCCCTGAATGTAAATTCAAGTAGGCTTGGGGTCACTTCAGTCGCCATCTTGGAAAACACGTTTTATCGAATATCTCGCTAACCGCAAAAATTTTAGAAATCATTATTGTAGATAATAATATTTGCCAACTTTTTTTATTTGAAACTTTTGTTTGTATAACGCATAGGTTTTTAATTATAGCGCTCCAAACAGAACTGACGCGTCTACGAAAATTTCAATACACACACAGGCAAGAGAACGACCCTAGCGTCACGAGGGGACAAAAATGGTTAGGATTTATACCTGAATACTGTTGGAATGTTAAGAGGGGGAAATTCCGAACGACCCGAAATATATACTGCAACTTATAGGCGCATAATTGAATATACAGCATTATAATCTCATTTACAGCGTTATTTTAATTTTTATAACTATAAATGCTACGGGAAAAAGTTTCTGATAAAATTTATAGGTAATTTTATGCTCTACAATTCAGTTACCATTATTTTTAATTTTTAACAAAAAAAATTCAACCATTAACTAAATATTTAGTAAAAACCATATTGTAAAAAGTTTGATAATTAAAAACCTATGCGTTATACAAAAAAAGGTGGCAAATATTATTATCTACAATAATGATTTTTACAATTTTTGTCGTACGATGCGCGGTTCGCGAGATATTCGATAAAACGTGTTTTCCAAGATGGCGGCTGAAGTGAACCCCCCACCCCCCGCCGCACCTTGAACATATTCCAAAAAAAAAATCAGGTCCCGAACGTTGCATTACTTACCTAGTTTTTTTTTTGCTGCGGCGCTTGGACTAAAATAAATAATTAATAGGTAACCAGGTTATAATGATTTTTCGAATCAATGACTTTACTAAGTACAAGTGACAATTCTAGACTCCGGGCCGTTACTGAGAATTTCTTAATGAAAAAACCCTATAACACTTTGCCCGACATGGGGATCGAATCCGGGACCTGTTGAGCGCACGGCACATACTTGTACCGCGAGATCACGACGCAGTTTAAAAAATCTACGTTTTAATTTGACAAAAACTTGTACTTTCAAGATTTTATTTAGGAAATTCCTAACTTCTCATTTGTAGAGGGGGATATAGTTTTCAGTTCATCAACATCAATGTTCTGGTAATTTTTGTTCGCAGAAGAATATTATAAGGTATTTTAATATAGGGTTAAGCCACACAAAGACAGGCATTTTGCTAACTTAAAATAATAACCTTTATTTATATAAAAAATCATTATGTAACATATCAAAATTCGTACATTCATTTTAAGGCAACGACTTATGTTGTCAATAATTTCCTAATAAAACATTTCAAAAGTAAACATTTTCAATAAAATTCATTCAAAAATGTCAAACATCAGCCATATTATGTTTGAGATTTTTGTTCAAAACAAAATTGGTCCTTAAAAATTTAAAATGTTCGTATAAAAATAAATTTGTACCTTCAAAAATGTGATAATATGGGCAATATTTATCACCACATTTTTAGTCTGCGTAAAAAAAAAAATTGCATAAATTCAATCTCGAAAATATGGTAACATTGAAATAAATCCGCGGCTTTTGACAAATCTGACGTTCTTTTTTTAGTATAGTAACCCTATATATATATTTTTTTATATTATCTCAATTTGTGTAGTAATAAATATATAATTTGCTATTAAAATATTTATGAACAACAGATTTCTCTAAATTCGAGGTTACAGTTTAAAAAATTCAAGCTAAAATTGTCTTCAAGAAAATAAATTAAGCTAAATAATCTAAGGCAAGATTCAAAGTAAACGATAGCCGTAAAACAAAGCTGCAGTATTTAACAACTAAGGCAGTTTATTTGCTTTGGGTAGATTATAAAATTGTATACCAAGTTTATTTTCATTTACATCAAGAAATAACATCTTAAAATTTGTTTTTTTTTTCTCAATGGGATATTTTTTTGACTAAGACAATTCCACAATCTGCCCAAAGATGTTACACTTCTGATAGTGTTTTGATAAAGCTTGAATAAATAGAAGATAACTGATTTACAAATAGCAGTAACTAAATTGGTACAGATTACGCTATTATTGTCGAAATTATATTAAATGTTACATACGTAATTATTACGAAAGAACAATAATTAAAACTTAACATTAACATAACACAATTTGTACACGGACATTCCTGACAAGTTTATGACAATATTACAAATCAAAAAAATAATTTAATATAAATTAACTGTGTTGCCAGAAGAAATAAAGCATAACGGAATGGTAGTTTTTTTTTAATTATGATAATATTTTTCTGCATAAAACTACCAAATGAAAAAGTATTTCTTTTTCGAAATCAACGGAAGAGGTTTTGATGTGAAAACGTGCCAGAAATGTCCTTATTAAGATTCACGCGTCCTCACTTAGAATGAACGAGGTTCAAAAACTCCTCCCTCGTTTTGGGGTCATCGCGGAATACTCCCAGCATGGTCGAGGTCACGGTCTTGCTGTTGATTTTCTGGACCCCACGCATAACCATGCACATGTGCCTGTAGGAAACACAAGACATATTATTCTATCAACGCATATTAACATTTTTAAGTGGTATGGCAAGTAACAATACTGCAATTGATACGTACTAATTACAGTGAGGTCAAAAAAGAGTATCAACTGCCAAGAAACGACTCCAATCATCACTATACGTCGCCACAAATATGTCAGCTTGATCATTACCGGATACACACAGGCTGATCTTAGATAATATTGAAGTGGTGGTTGTTACTATCTGGGTGTTGACAAAGTATCCTGCCACGGTAAGCATTAATTCTTAAAAATGTGACGAAATATAGTTTCGTGGTCTATACTGACACAATTTTAAAAAACAGGTATAATTAGACATTTTTCCGTACCAAGAAGCTGTGGAAGCTTGCCAGCCTCCTTCCTATTACGCTGGGTCTTTCAAGCAAGCGTGAAGGTTACTAGGCATGAGTGTATCGAGTGAAAAAGAGATAGTAGTCTTTGGATGCTGTTTGAACAGCATCGGGGCTACCATCACAAGTTGCCACAAGTTAATTATAAAAGACCATCATTACTTTGTATATTGTCGACAGACGGACTCAGTTGGTTATACATCTGTTTGTGATTCGACAGCGCCCGCATCAAGATGTACATACATAAGTTCACGCCTGTATTTCCCGTAGGGGTAGGCAGAGGTGCATTTCTGCACCCACATTTCGCCAGGTAATCAGTCCCACGTAATAGGGGGCGGACCTATTGCCGTTTTTCGGGCACAATTCCAGACTCCGTGCTGCTACTGAGAATTTCCTAATGGAAAAACCCAATACCATTTTGCCCGACCCGGGAATCGAACCCAGGACCTCTAGATCGCACGGCACATACTTGTGCCGCAAGACCACCTGCATGTATTATTCACAAATATGTCTTTCGTATTTGGATGTTTGTGATTCCGAAAGTATTAGCTTTCTGATACCCACGACACCACTTTTATCTTAGTGTGGGGTTTGAAGAATGTGACTGTGGGATGATCTCTATCTAAAACAGAAGTATTTGTACTTACACTCCTTCGATAACTACTGCCACTCCAGCCGGTCTCACAGCCTGGGTCACTGCGATGGCAATCTGTTTGGTTAGACGTTCTTGTACCTGCAGGCGGCGGGAGAAGATTTCCACGATCCTGGGAAAGAGTAAAGATTTCGTCAGCAACAGGATCATTGCGTATGTTCGCTACATAAATAAATATGCTATGAAGTACTTGTTCTTACAAAAAACTGAGTTTCAGTAGATTTTCTTTAATTGCCTGTACGCCTACTTAGCGTCCGTTTATTACTTGGTCCCTTAATTCAAAATCAGCGCTGCAATACCATAGAAGCGGAATTGCAGCATGTTGCTGAATGAAGGGATTATTGTTGGGTAAGTTATAACACCTAGTTATTATATGTATATTTCTTTTAATAATTTCTGCCTCGTGGTCTCGCGGTACAAGTATGTGCCGTGCGATCTAGAGGTCCTGGGTTCGATTCCCGGGTCGGGCAAAGTGTTATTGGGTTTTTCCATTAGGAAATTCTCAGTAGCAGCACGGAGTCTGGAAATGTGCCCGAAAAACGGCAATAGGCTCGCCCCCTATTACGTGGGACTGATACACACCTGGCGAAATGTGGGTGCCGAAATGCATCTCTGCCTACCCATTCAGGGAATACAGGCGTGAGTTTATGTATGTATGATGTATTTCTTTTAAAGGTACCAACAATAAAATCTGTTATTCTATATTTATCTCTTTCTAGATCTCGCAGCCTTCTCTTTCATTTAGGTAAAAGCATTTTCCTAGTGAATACATTGCAGCCAGTCTACATCAGGCGCTATTTGGGCATAATAGATTATTGTTCGTTTGAACTGACTGGTATAACTGTTGCTTCTCTTCAGACTCATGCTTCTATTTTAGTAAGAATAAGTAGAACTATATTTCTGCAACCATTTTTTTACCTCCATTTAAAAGGATGCGAACGTATTGTCATTTTTCGGGCACATTTCCAGTCCCATATAACACACTAGATCACTCTGCACTTGTACGAGGCTACGAGCATATGTTAATACTCTATAGACTCCTTCTAACCCTCTTCGTTTACCATCAACGTCAAAATCAAGTTAAATTATCTTTATTCAAGTAAGACTTTTAAAAGTTCTTTTGAATCGTCAATTTTAAGCTATTTTAAACTAAACTATTGCTTCTACTATCAGCTTGGTCAAATATAAAAATATCATTTACCTCGCCAACTTGCTAAGTCCGAGGATCTTGCCCTGAGGCAGATATCCGATGGAAACCTTGCCGTAGAACGGCACCAAATGGTGCTCACACATGGAGAACATCTCGATGTCCTTGACCACCACCATTTCGTCAGTGTCTTCGTCGAAAATGGCGTTGTTTAGGACCTCTGGAAATTTAAATGTGTTTTTAGTAATATTTAAACACTAAGTTTATCAATTTTCATTACCGAAAGGACATGTAGTGCTGCAGGTGAATCCTTATTAATTAATAATAAAAATATTTTCAGACATTATTCTATCGAGTAAGAATAACAAGGATATTTTTTTCCACCATTCTGGCCTAATATATTTACATACCGCTTTCCACCAATGAATATAATCAAAAGCCTAGTTATATCCTGTTATTTGTATGGAAGTTTAAGCTTCAAGCTGTTGGATCTCCTATTAAACAAAGAATATGAAAGACGTAAGAAATGACTTGGGGAGAACTTCTGACTTTGTGATTTTTATCACAATAATTGATCATGGCAATTATAATTTATTCTATATAAACAATTCAAAAACATGGGACATGAACCCGTAAATCATTCTTAAGTCAGAAACCTGCGACTACCAAGAAGGGACTTCGATCTCTAGCATAGTAAATACGAAGTGTAAACAATATTTACCTTCCAAGCTCTGGTCGTAGCCTTTGGTAAAGAACAGCATGGCTTTGGCCGCCCGTTCTGGTGTCTTTAAGAGACCCTCTCTCTCTGGGTCCTCTCCCAAACCTGGAATGAGGAAATTAACAATCAATTTCATTTACATTTTTGAGAACGCAACCGTTGAAGAAATGTTTTATATTATTGAATCGTTCAGCCGCTCTTGTAGGCTTTCATTTTATATAAAGTTGCTTTATCAGTTGGCTGTTTTCTCGCTCATTCATTTTGTTGATCAACTATTGCTTTGTAATATTAGTTGTTGCTATATCATACTGTCAATTTGATGTTCGATAATGCTGTTGCTTCGTATTCTGTCACTCTATCGGTCATTCTATCTAAAATTCTCTTTATTTCTCGTCCGTCTGTCATTCTATCAATTTGCCACTCGAAGTGTTTTCACATCAACATCCTTCAGCTCAAAACAACACATTATTTCTTAAATTTTTAATTACCTGTAAGTAATAATCTGTAGGAGTTGGCCATGTCTGGCAGCAGCGCCTCCCTTGTAGGTGGTCTGTGGTCCAACTCCAGGTCATGGTGGAATGTACAGTTCTCGTGGCCTGGGAACAAAAGAAAATCAACTGTTAGGCTTTGTTTAATTATATAGGTTTGGCAGAATTTCGTCATGACATCCCATGTCTGGTCATCACTTGATGTCTCGAAAAGCTAACTGCCTAGATCAATTCCCAGATCGTTGGCAAAGTGAGTGGCTACACGGCTGTCGTGGACGCTCAGGTCGCCTGAGAGCTATAAAATAAAACCAAGCCCCTCTGATTTCGTAGAGTCTGTAATACCTTTTGTGCTGAGTGGAAATTAGTACCATCTCTAATGCGTGAGGAAACGATCAAATTGTTTTAGTTAGAATTCCAAAGTTTTGTGTTGGTTAACGACAAACTTTAATATCTGCGCGGAAGGACGGTAAGACTCATGCCTGAAAAAGTCCTTTTAGAGCCTTACCGAGGTTAAAAATATCCTTAGGATGATTCCCGTCACAGATAAGACATTTAATACAAAACACTAGGGGGTATAGATAGCTATGGTTCAGTGGAATAAATTTTATAGGCCGGTCATGTCGCACGTTAATATGATTTATAGGCAAGGGAAACTTGCTTTGAACACTATCATAGAAATAGTATAGCGTAATCCTCTTTAACAATTTCTTAGGTGTGTAGTCCGCCAACCCGCACTAGGCCAGCGTGGTGGACTAAGGCCTAAACCCTCTCAATTGTAGAGGAGGCTCGTGCCCAGCAGTGGGACGTATATGGGCTGATGATGATGATGAATCCTCTTTTACTTAAAACTATTAGCAATCTTATTGACAACTTAATGCTAACTTATTCTACATTTCTAATCAACTGATTGTTATTTTTTCATGTGTTTTATAAATTGCATCGAATTTACAATATAAAACAGTCTGTCTCGGCTCACCACATAGTAATTTGTAGTCTCTGTCCTTTTCTATACCCCTAGTAACATCAAAATGTACTTAAGTAAAAATATGTAAACAAAAGTTCAAATATTTTTTTATTTCTATCGTAATTTAATGTGTTCAGTGTGATGTCTTGGGACAGACCTTTTAACACAATTTATGCAGAAATCTGCAATAAAAATAAAACACGAATAAAGGACTGCAAGTTTTTTGTTGATCTTTCCCAGAACAGTAAGAAGCTCTTTCTAGAAGAGTTATGTTTAAAAGATAAGACCTCTTTACTTATGTTTCTTTTATGTTCCTTTTCTAAGAGTGCTGCTATAAAGTGAGGTCCGTCCATCTATCGTTACGTTGAGGTCTATTTCTAACTTCTATATGTTTATAAGTTCTTATGAAATTCTTAGGTGTGTAGTCCGTCAACGCGCACTAGGCCAGCGTGGTGGACTAAGGCCTAAACCCTCTCAGTTGTAGAGGAGGCCCGTGCCCAGCAGTGACACGTATATGGGCTGATGATGATGACCCTTCTTAAATAAAAAAAAACTCGTTCATTCTCTTGTGCAGTCAGGCCGAGTCATGGGTCAACCCAAGTTACACGACAATGGTATAAGAGAATAATTGCCTTGCGTTAAAAAAGGTTATTGAAGCAACAATAATTACTTCGAGTTAAATACGGTTATTATAGCAACAATGTTGTCGTTTATCAGGTTGTAAACAATGCGACGGGTCAAAGACCCTCCCCGTGTCAAGGAATATGGCGTCGAGGATATTAGCAACAGGTTTTCTAATGGACTGAGGACGAAGGTTCAAGGAGTTAAGTCTGTTTGGAGTGTTTTTAAACTGGCTTAGAGACAATATCATAAACAAATGTATAAGTTCAGGTCTGTATACCTCGAAGGGGTAGTCAGAGGTGCATTTGACAGCCCCGTGGCGCAGTTGCCTAGACACCAGCTTACCGGTTAACTGTAGCGATATAATACTTTTGCGATTTTATATTTAATCTTACTTTATTTGGTCGATAAAATACGATTATGCGCGATGACTGTCAGCAAGAAAATTAAGAAAAAACCTAATGACTTGTTAAGATTATTACATCATATAAAGAATGATTTAATCTTGTTCTATTTATTATGTCCTCTAGGCGCAGTGGGTGTGAAACTTGAAATGAAATGAAATGAAATGAAATGAAATGAAATGAAATTGCTTTTGAAATGAAATTGCTTTATTTAGTCACGTAGGCAATCAAATAGCACTTATGACAAGTCAATACAGAAAAGAAAAATCTTTTATTATTACATTATAATTTAACTATGGTTCATTTTATATAATTTGTACAAAAATATTTACGGTTTTTTTTTATAATTTATTTTTAGTTTTCATCAGGAAATACATAATATCTTATTATTATTATTTTAAAGTAAATAACGAGATGGACCTTGTGTATTTCCGAAACGTCACGTATTGTTTTAATGGTACCACCGGATCCAAACGCGACCCTGACTGAGAAGACCCGGCGAAACAAACTCAGCGGGCTCACTTTACTACTGGAATTTACGCGGCGCGACCCACACCTGAGTAGATCCAGCGAGTCCAACTCAGTGGGCATGTATTTGGTCCAGTAAGGATAACATAATTATATTATATGACCTGCCAAATAAAAATTGCCTTCTTATTATTTATTTGCTCGAATTATTTACTCGATCGGTCGTCATTTTATTTTTATTTTATTTATTTTGTGCACATTTTATATTAGATATCAATTTGTATATATTTGATGTTTTTATAATGGTTTAAGTTACACTTGGAGCTTTGGGTTAATTTATATTTATTTATGTATTTATTCAAATGATTTGGTTTAAGAAAGAAGAATGTGAAAGGTACTGGGTTCCAAGATGTGGTGATGGCGATGTGCGGGAGAGATCTAATGCCAAATTTCCTTATCCTCTAAATACTGATTTATATTGTAGTATCCCCTTGTCATCAGAACACGTTTAATGTGCACCTTAAATGAATTATCTGATAAGTCAGTTACAGATTTGGGGAGCTTATTGTAAAATTTAACGCAGTTGCCTATAAAGGACTTACTGGTTTTTTCTAATCTTAATGAGGGTATCACAAGTTTATGTCTACCCCT
Source organism: Hemaris fuciformis (assembly GCA_907164795.1). Taxonomy (NCBI): domain Eukaryota; kingdom Metazoa; phylum Arthropoda; class Insecta; order Lepidoptera; family Sphingidae; genus Hemaris; species Hemaris fuciformis. The sequence goes on along the minus strand of OU015457.1, from coordinate 7,416,566 downwards.
GGTATTTACATTATGTATATCACCAATTTTACTAAAGCTAAATACATTCTTACGTACATACATAATATTTTGATAAATGTATTCAGACGGCACGGTCAGTATATTACAGTCCTTGAAAATGGATCGTAAGGAATCACGGCTACGTAGATCATAGATAGCGCGGACTGCTCTTTTCTGTAGTATGAAAATGCTGTTAATATCAGCCGCCGATCCCCACAATAGAATGCCATAAGACATTATACTGTGAAAGTAAGCAAAGTACACTAACCTAGCCGTTGAAACATCCGTGAGTTTTCTTATTTTACGAACCGCAAAAGCCGCGGCACTCAGTTTACTAGATAATCGCTCTATTTGCGGACCCCACTGCAGTTTACTATCTAGAGTTATTCCTAGGAAAACAGTTGAAGTCACCAAGTCAAGTGTTTCTGCGTTTAATGTAACAGGTGACATTACATTCCTAACATTTGGTAATGTAAATCGAATGCATTTTGTCTTTCCTGCATTGAGTAGAAGATTATTACATGAGAACCAATTCAAAATTAAATTAAGTACATGATTTGGAACAGCTAGATCTTTATCCTTACGATTTATTTTAAATATTAGTGACGTGTCGTCAGCGAACAAAACTATGTCTGTAAATTTCTGTACCATGTAAGGGAGATCATTTATATAAACTAGAAACAAAAAGGGGCCCAGAATGGAGCCCTGTGGAACCCCTATTTTGACTGTTGATCCTACTGAGGTGACGCCGTCCACACATACTTTTTGTTCACGACCCGATAAATAGGACATTATAAGTTGAAGAGAGGAACCACTTATGCCGTAGTAACTCAGCTTCGTAATAAGGGTCTGGTGATCAACGCAGTCGAAAGCCTTCGAGAGGTCACAGAAAACCCCAAGAGCATCTTGTGACGTCTCCCAGGCTTCCAGTACAGATTTCATCAAAGATGTTCCTGCGTCTTGCGTAGACCGACCCTTTGAAAAACCAAATTGGCTACTATGTAATATCCCATTTCTATCAAAATGTTCCTGCATTTGAGTGAGCATGATCTTTTCGAAGACCTTACTAAGAGCTGGTAGTATTGAGATGGGTCTAAAGTTTGATGGATTATTTGGACATCCCGACTTAAATATGGGCACAATTTTACTGATTTTCATTAAGTCGGGAAAAATACCGTCACTTATACAAGAATTGAATATAACCGTCAATATTGGAGCAATATTAAATATAATAGCTTCAATAGCCTTAACCGACAGTCCCCATATATCTTCAGTAGCCTTAATTTTAAGATTTTTAAAAGCTTTTATTATTTCGGAACAAGACACTCTTTCAAAACTGAAAATGGGCATATTTCCAACAACATTTTCTTTTAAAAGTGATTCAGCCAAGACTGCTGATGATTGCAAGCATTTAGTTGTCTCTAAAGGTATATTTGTGAAAAACTTTTCTAGGTAATTAGCAATACTAACTTTGTCTGAAACCAGGTTGTTGTTTATAGCCAAGGTTATCTTGTTGTCAGTAACCTTATTTCTCCCAGTTTCTGTATTTATAATTTGCCAAGTTGTTTTTATTTTATTGCTAGATAATCTCAGCTTTTCACTAATATAACCTGCTTTAGCTTGCATGCATACTTTTTTAAATATTTTAGAATATTGCCTGACATAGTTTATAAAATTGACATCAGGTGTATAGGACCTTTTGTCATACAAGTTATATAAAATTTCTCTACTACGTCGGATGCCTTTGGTCGCCCAAGTACTAAATTTAATGTTAGAATTAATTTTAATTTTTACAGTTTTAATTTTGCACACTTTGTAGAATTCTTTGCAAATTGTATCAAGTAATGAAGAATATATATCGTTGGGACTGTCAGAATTAGGTTCTAAAATATTAATTTTTGATTTTAGGTTGATATTAAATTTACCTAGGTTATGTCTTGTCAATGGCCTGTACTTAATTATTTTTTTTATGTTTTCAATTCTATGTTTCAATTTGACTAACAAACATTTATGGTCCGATCTAACTCCTATTTGTGTATACTTTTCAACCACTTCGAAATTGGTTATGATATTATCAATGCAGGTTGCTGTTTCAGTAGTTATTCTAGTGGGTTCAGAAAACAAACAAGTATAATTAAATGAACTAAATAATGACACAAATTTACATTTATCAACTGAATTAACCATTAAGTTAATATTAAAATCCCCACATACTAAAACCATCTTATTATTTTTAATTTTTTTAAGAATATCCTCCATTGTGGATAGGAAAATATTAATATTCGACGAAGGAGGCCTATACACACACAATATTATATATAAATCAGTTTCCGCACATGCAACCTCACACACTCGTTCAACAGAGAGGCAGGAGATGTCCTTCCTTTCTTTGAAGGTAATGTGATTTCGGATAAGAATTATCGAACCACCACCTTCCGCCGAGGTTCTATTAAACGAACTAGCGACCCTAAAACCATTCACATTAAAACTCATAAGGTGTGCCTTCAACCAAGTCTCAGTAAAACACAGTATACTTATATTAAATGTATCACTAAAAAGTTCTATTTCTAATATTTTGCCAGAGAAACGGTTTATATTTTGATAAGATAAAACAAAATATTCAGAACCGTTTCCTTTTGTCACATCTAAAAGTTTAAATTATTCACCACATTAATTTTAGTAACATTACTAATTGTGGGGGTACAAAGGGACTTAGTCATACTACTTATGACTGTGTTAATATAGTTAGCTACAGGTGTAGCAATAAGTCTTAAAAATCTAATTGGTAGATACAATGTATCTCTTGTCAATTTACAATATTTTCCAATAAATATATTGGTGTCAAAAAATGAAAATTTGTCACTATAGTGACTCGTTAAAAATTGCATATGTCTATTTAACATATGAATATAATTATTTAATTTATCTGATACATTATTTAGGTATGGGAAGGCACACAATATGATCCTAGGTAAGTTGAGTTTTAACATTTTTTCAAAGGCTTTAGTGACATCATTTTTCTTTAAGTTGTGGCAACAACTTTCTTTTCTTGCTTCCCGGTTAGTAAAATATTTATATCTGATTATCCTTAAATAATGACAGCCATGTGGCTCAGTTGGCAAGACACCAGCTTGCGAAACGAGAGGCCGCGGGTTCAATCCCCGCACCGAGACAAATGTTTGTGTGATCCACAAATATTTGTTCCGGCTCTGGGTGTTTGTGAGACCGAAAAGTCTCTCGTAGTTTCTGATACCCACGCCACAAGACGTAAAATCTTAATGTGAGGTCAGAACTATGTATTTGACTATTGGGTGTATTTATTTATTTATTTCTGCACCCATATTTCGCCATGTCCTACCTAATAGGAGACGACCCTATTGCCTTTTTTGGGCACATTTCCACACTCCGTGCTGCTACTGAGAATTTTCAAGTGAAAAACCCAATAACACTGCCCGACCCAGGAATCGAGCCCAAGAACTCTAGATCGCAAGGCACATACTTGTGCCGCGAGACCACGAGGCAGTAGTGGTGTTTACCGTGTCTGACAATTAAATACTAATGCCACAGATGCTCCTATCATAAAATATCAAGCACTTTTCTTGACTCAGGAATCGATTGTGGGACCTTTCGAATGCCTTAGCCGTGGGACCAGTCGAGTGTTGCAACTACATATTTATTGACCTCGGTGTTTAGTACAATAAAGTTCCGAACTTTCCAAAGCAAGGATATGGAACGTTAAAGGAAGTATAGAATAACCTCGACAGACTTCAAAGTTCCCTTTCTTATATGGACTTTTATATACATACATACATAACCTCACGCCTGTATTCCCCTAAGGGGTAAGCAGAGGTGCGTTTTGCACCCACATTTCGCCAGGTATGTATCAGTCCCACGTATTAGGGGGCGAGCCTGTTGCCGTTTTTGGGGCACAATTCCAGACTCTGTACTGTTACTGAGAATTTCCTAATGGAAAACCCCAATAACACTTTGCTCGACCCGGGAATCGAACCCAGGACCTCTAGATCGCACGGCACACACTTGTGCCGCGAGACCACGAGGCAGTTTTTATATACTTTTAAATAAATAAATAAAAATACCCAAGACACATACATTGTTCTGACCCCACACTAGGATACAAGTCTTGTGTCGTGGGTATCTGAAACTACGAGACTTTTCGCTCTCACAAATACCCAGACCCGAAACAAATCTAACCCGCTATAATGTATAAAAACACTACCTTAATAAAAGCTCATTTTTTTTTGACACCGAATTGTCAGTCACTGATTCTATCGACCAAAAGACTTCTTAGAAAAAAGGGTTCTGACTCTTTGTGTAAACACTAAATTAAGTGCGTAATGCATCAAGCTGATTTCTACAGTAATCATTTCGGTAATTGCAGGTTCGAATCCCGGACACATATTAGTCCCTTTTCAAAGTTATGTTTACTTACTTAAACGGCAACGGATAACTGTTTAAAGAACCTTGCATATGTACATATCGGTGGCGGTACTTCCATAAAAGCCTAAAAGCTCAGAATGCCTTACAAAAATCCGAATAATAATCAAAATCTTCAAATGTTTACTTAACAAAAGCAATTTGACATATAAATGAGAATATCCAGACGATAAACAATTATAAACTAGACATTACACAATTATTAACGTGTAACGCTTTTGGGCTTCTATGGAAGTATCGCCACTGGTAAATATGTAGTTATCAACAAGAAATTAAAGAAGGGTAATCTGACTTAATATTAAGGCAGGTAAGTAGTGACGGCCTCGAGGTTTAGGCGCGCGGTCGAGAATCTCGACGGTCACGGGTTCAAACTCCAGGCACACACTTCTGACTTTTCGAAGTTATGTGTGTATTTACAAAGAATTATCACGTACTTTAACGGTGAAAGAAAACATCGTGATGAAACCTGCACACCTAAAGGTTCTTAGGAATTTCTTAAGTGTGTAGTCCGCCAACCCGCACTAGGCCAGCGTGGTGGACTAAGGCCTAAACCCTCTCAGTTGTAGAGGAGGCTCGTGCCCAACAGTGGGACGCATATGGGCTGTTGACGACGATGATGATACTAATATTAAAAGATGAAAGTTTTATTTTTTGTTACGATTTAACTTAAAAATGCATGGGATGCATGAAAAATATGTTCCCGGTGGATGAGCACCAATTTCAATTTCCCGGGGGAGATGGTTCCTACCGCTATTTAAACAACAACAACAACAGTTACAGTTACAACAACAGTTACAGTTTACAACCCTCTCAGTTGTATATGGGCTGATGATGATGATGATGATGCTATTTAAAAAAAAATAGTTGACAAACTGTGTTGTACTAAGGCCTAATCATTTTCACGCGTAGCGTAGCGTATACCTAAAACGCTATTTATTTACATAAAGATTGTAATCACACTTTACAAGTATTACATCATCTAATTGCATTTAATCACTTAGAAACACATTATGGATACTCAGACCTACCGTAACCTCGACAAGAGCAAAACAAATTAAAAAAACTAAGCAAAAAGTATAGTTTGTCTATGAATAACAAAAAAAACATTTAACCTTCGTGGGCCGGTTTGTTCGATATAATCGATGCATTAAACAAATATTGAGGGTGTAACATAATTTAAGTTTTCGACCATTAAATTAATTTATCGCACAGAAATAATGGCCGTCTTATGTTAGTTGTTATTTTATTTGGACGTCCAATCTGTCATGGTCGTCCAACACAGAGTGACGTACTTATCTGTCCATCTGACAGCCAATATTGGATGCTCGGGATGGGACCAAAAATGTCAAAATTGCCGCCTTTTCAAAGGTTTTATGATAGTTAATGTTATTTGTAGTATGATATGATATGAGAAGAAATAAATGTAATTATTGTCTTCAAAATTCATTTTTAAAACAAAGGACACAGATTTAAAACAAAAGTAATATAGTTTTTGAGAGTGCATAATATGAGACTTATAACGAGGGTATGAGACACGCAAATTCATGCGAAAATTAAAACAATAGAGTTAGTTTGTTTTTATTCTATTGTGAATACAAAGTGTTTTTTATTCACATTTGTTTTGTATTCTTTGCATTAATCCAAATTTAATTACTGATTAAGTATAAAATAAGAATAATTCTCAAATCAATGCTAAAATAATATTTCATTGAAGGAGAATGAATTAAGGCTATACGAATTAATCCCATTCGCCTCTTCCTGTTACTTTTGTCACATCGAAGGTCGTATGTAATTATTGACGCAATATGTGCTGGACGAAAAAAATATTTTCTTAAAAGTAAAGTATACTAACCAGGGGTTGTTGAAGTCCGGGGCGTCATCGGCGTGCCTGGCACCTCGAGTTCGCTTTCAGCATCCGTCAAGTGAAAACTTTTGAGCGCTTCAGGCGCTTTTTTGAATTTACTAACAAACGAGCCTTTCTGTACGTTATCACCGTTTTCCTTTTCCTCCGATATGGAATTGCGTATTGAGCGCGAACTGACCCTACGTATGAGGGAAGATGGCGGCACGGCTTCTGAATTCAAATCTTTTCCGTTTACCGCCGCCATGTTTGTTTCATTCAAATCTGGAATTCGAGTTTATTTGAATTACGAATGCGGTCGGAGCGTAATACACGTGCGCCGTGTGCGAATTGTGGTGGCAGACTGATTTGTCCGTTCGTAGAGCCAATTGACCTATTGATGGGGGTTATCACGAGAACAAAGTTGTTCGAGATTCATTACGTTCGACATACGATAACCTAGTGCTTTAGTAGTGGTATTCAATTATTCGGCTGTTTACTGCGATATATCTGCGTAATCTGTAGATTTTAATTTACTTTTTATTGTTTTGTTTGTTAATGGTTTTTGCATGTGATTATAAATTGTTACTTATTGCTATTATTAAACATAATTGATTAGTATATTTTATAAACTCTGTACATAAAATATTGAAAATATAGCCTTTATTTTTTACCATTAATGCTTTAAATTAATAATTTGAAAGTCTGGGCTTGTTTGTTGCTTAAAAATAGCATTGGAAGGATACTAAGCTATATTAATAAAATTAAAATTAATGTGTTATGTTCTCCTTGCTACAGTGTGTATCGTTATATGTACGATGTAAAATTTAATTAATGACAAATTAAAAAGTGTAATTATATTGCCAATTCATTATTTTAAAAATGACATTTCGTGTTGCTGAGGGAGTTTCATGCCGTTTCTTCTCCACAGCGACAACACGTTTCGAAGCGGCAATAGTTTAAAATTGACGGGTCAAAAGAACATGTAAAAGTCTATTTGGATAAAGATAATTTTGACTTTGATTTTCTCTTATGTTAGTTTTTAGTATAAAATAAAATTTTGTACATGAAATTATACGATATATAAACAAGTTTTTTTAGACGTATTTTAAGCGATATACATAAGCAATTTAATATAGCTATGTGCTTTATTAAATAGAGCCTAGCTTTAAGCCCTAAGTACGAAATAGCCCGAACAACCTTAGTAGTTTTAAGGTATTTCAAAAACCGACGACAGATACACGTAAGACAGTGGCACTACCCCTTTGAACAGTTCCATTCATACTACGAGCTAAGTCTTTTTAGGTCTTCAAAATAAAAACAATATATAACTATACACTTATTTATTCTGAAACCTATTATATTATAGATTTAAATTATTTTTCAAACTATAGCCGCTTCGAAACGTGTTATCGCTGTGGAGAAGAAACGGCAAGAAACTCCCTTAGCAACACGAAATGTCATGTTATTTTTCCTTTTATGAATAAGCAATATATACATATTTTTTATTAACATTATTTCAATTTTACATAATAAACGTCATAACGATACAAACTGTAGCAACAAAACAACTCTGATCAATTTACTTACTCCCAGGGCTTATTATCGGAAATTCTATAGGGTATGTTTTGACGTGTTAAATGTCTTAATTTAAACATACTTTTATGTGTATTTATTTGGTATTATACTCTTTGGCATGTGGCTACACTCTTGGCTTGGCCTCGAGGTTTAGGCGCGCGGTCGAGAATTTCGGCGGTCGCAGGTTCAAACCCCAGGCACACACCTCTGACTTTTCGAAATTATGTGTGTATTCACAATGAATTATCACTTGCTTTAACGGTGAAGGAAAACATCGTGATAAAACCTGCACACCTAAAAGTTCTAAGGAATTTCTTAGGTGTGTAGTCCGCCAACCCGCACTAGGCCAGCGTGGTGGATTAAGACCTAAACCCTCTCAGATGTAGAGGAGGCCCGTGCCTAGCAGTGGGACGTATATGGGCTGATGATGAATGTGGCTACATGTATAAGCAGTTCAATGGATAGTCAATCATGTTTGTGCCTTAGAAGGGGTTGATAGGGTTGTATTTCAAAACGCACCTGACCCAAGCTCAAGAAAGATCAAACGCAAACTTACATCTTGAAACCAGAAGTAGTTTATAATAAATATCGTACGCATATTTGATTTGAAACCGTGGCCATCAAGACGTAATATGAATATTTATGACTGCTGCTACGTCACTTAAATATAAATAAATAAATTATATAACTTGAGGTCCTCAGGACTTTAACGAAAAATTATTAGTTTAGCAGCAGCAGCATCGGCCAGCAGGTTCCATCACGATGTTTTCCTTCACCGTTAAAGCAAGTGATAATTCATTGTGAATACACACATAACTTCAAAAAGTCAGAGGTGTGTGCCTGGGGTTTGAACCTGCGACCGCCGAAATTCTCGACCGCACGCCTAAACCTCGAGGCCATCACTGCTCACTATCATCTTAGTTTAGGATTTACCCATAATGGTGCAATAAATATACTCCAATCATAAGTTTTGATAAGTCTTGTACGTGGATATCCGAAAAAGGATTTTGGATATCAAAGCACAAAAGAATTACGAACATTCGTTTTTGTGCGGAGTTTAAGTCTGTGTTTTGAAAGATTTTTTTTTTAATACAACCAACAGTCACGTAGTTCTGACCCTACACTAAGATACCAAGTCTTACGTCGTGGGTATCAGAAACTACGAGAGACTTTTTGGTCTCACAAACACCCAGACCCGAAACAAATATTTGTGAATCACACATACATTTGCTTCGGTGCGGGGTCGAACCCGCAGCCTCTCGTTTCACAACCTGGTGTCTTGCCAACTGAGCCACATGGCTGTCATTATTTAAGGATAATCAGATATAAATATTTTACTAACCGGGAAGCAAGTTTCACACCCGCTGAGCCTAGAGGACATAATAAATAGAACAAGATTAAATCATTCTTTATATGATGTAATAATCTTAAAAAATGTCATTAGGTTTTTTCTTAATTTTCTTGCTGACAGTCATCGCGCATAATCGTATTTTATCGACCAAATAAAGTAAGATTAAATATAAAATCGCAAAAGTATTATATCGCTACAGTTAACCGGTAAACAATCGTAAATATTATGTTTTAAGTCGGAAACTGTTACGAAAAAAACCGGTGTTACAATCTATAAGAACCGGTTTTGATAGGGTTCGGTGAGTCGGATCGCGAACTGTCACTTACCACTTGGCATTGAATTAGATGCCTTTCGCTAGGAATAACGGTATTATATAGGAATATTGTCCTATTCCTAGCACACTAAAAAAGGAACGTTATTGAAATCAAATCAAGACTTTTCAATTACTTAATGGGAATAAAATCATCACCTAATTCTTCTGTCTGTAACATAGTTGAGGATGTTCAACATGTTTTAGTGGAATGTGTTCGTAACGAGACTCAGAGACGGAAACTACATCCTAACCTTAGAAACAATATACATACATACATATCCTCACGCCTGTATTCCCCGAAGGGGTAGGCAGAAGTGCATCTCTGTACCCACATTTCGCCAAGTACATATGCATCAGTCCCACGTAATAGAGGGCGAGTCTATTGCCGTTTTTCGGGCACATTTCCGTGCTGCTATTGAGAATTTCCTGATGGAAAAACCCAATAACACTTTGCCCGACCCGGGAATCGAACCCGGGACCTCTAGATCGCACGGCACATACTTGTGCCGCGAGACCACGACGCAGTCGTTTTGGAACAGACCGGCATAAATCTACAGAGCTAGATATGTAGATATTGCATACATACATAACCTCACGCCTGTATTCCCTGAAGGGGGATGCGGAGACGCACTAGGCCAGTGTTGTGGACTAAGGCCTAAACCCTCTCAATTGTATAGGAGGCCCGTGCCCAGTAGTGGGACGCAATCGTATAACATGTAAGCGTTACCTTCACCGGTATCGAACTTATTGAACCCGTAACTATCAAAAACCTAATCCTTGTCTAGACTTGAAACTTACAAATGCTTTGTAAGTCCGGTCTTATCAGTCTATGACCACAATACAATAACCACGAAAGACCGCTGAAATCAAAATGACTATAAAATATATACGGAACCATTCATCGTAGTCTTGACATGATTTTTTACCTCGAAACCTTGGTAATGAGTGTTAACATGAAAGTTGAGGTTATACGAGCGAGGCCGCGTTTCCTGGTCGTATAAGCGCCATTTTTGCATTTACGGTAATGTTAATTAGAGTATTTGTACTAATATTAAATATAAAAACAACAACCAAATGGCCTAATTGCATGGTTTTTGGTTTGAATACATGAGAGCTTGGATGGATATTATAAAGAGAAAAAAAAGTGTAATAAACTCTTAAACTGACTGCCTCGTGGTCTCGCGGTACAAGTATGTGCCGTGCGATCTAGAGGTCCTGGGTTCGATTCCCGGGTCGGGCAAAGTGTTATTGGGTTTTTCCATTAGGAAATTCTCAGTAACAGCACGGAGTCTGGAAGTGTGTCCGAAAAGCGGCAATAGGCTCGCCCCCTATTACGTGGGACTGATACATACCTGGCGAAATGTGGGTGCAGAAATGCACCTCTGCCTAACCCTTCGGGGAATACAGGCGTGAGTTTATGTATGTATGTATGTAAACTCTTAAACTACTGGACCTTTTGTGATAGTTTTTGGTGAATAGATAGAATTCTTAAGGAAGGCTACTTTTTTTTGGGAAATCCGGGCTCGGAAAAGTTGGGCATAGCCGCTAATGCATACTAATATTGTAAAAATAAATGATTTATATTTACGCTGCTAATGACTAAACTCAAAAACTACTTTAGATGATTCTTGGGAGCTCCATTTGTCTAAGATATTACTTGATATCTTGTGCTTCATAAGAGACATCTCTTAAAAGAAGAACGTTTTAACCAGTTTTAAAAGGTCTCCTTGTCCCTTTTCGGGCACTGAACCCTAAATACGGCCACACATGCGTTATGCAAGCGATCGTGACATTGTGTTGGCAATTGAGTGTCAATTCCGTGTCTTGTTGTTGCGAAATCAATGTCGGTACGAACTGTTTTTTAATGGAAGTTTAGTTTTAAGTGGTCTAAAAATAGTGTTAAAACTTCATACTTTGTTGTCGATGTTTTTAATTACGAGTGGGATAGGTCCCGAATTAGATTTCTGAAAAAGTCTTATACAAAGTTAGAAACGTAGGCTTCTAAGCTTCATAAACTAATGCAAGTCACGAGGCGGTCGAATTTTTTTACGGAAAAAAAGGAAGCCTAACGATTGTCATCATCATCAGCCCAAATACGTCCCACTGCTGGGCACGGGCCTCCTCTACAACTGAGAGGGTTTAGGCCTTACTCCACCACGCTGGCCTAGTGAGGGTTGGCGGACTACACACCCAAGAAATTCCTAAGAACTTTTAGGTGTGCAGGTTTTATCACGATGTTTTCCTTCACCGTTAAAGCAAGTGATAATTCATTGTGAATACACACATAACTTCGAAAAGTCAGAGGTGTGTGCCTGGTGTTTGAACCTGCGACCGCCGAAATTCTAAACCTCGAGGCCATCACTGCTTAACGATTGTGTTTGCATAAAAACATCCATGAATTTTTAAACTGTGATATTTGATTGACGTACTTCAATAATTCCTTGCGATAAAAATGGAGGCCAAATCCTAATTATTTCATAATAATATCCACATTGGCATCTGGAATGTTAGCATTCCGCGTGCCTTTGGTTACGTAAAACAAACTCTCGCTTTGTATACGTGACTGATTTTAGATTAGCTACAATGTGCACAAGCGGAGCAATTTGTGAGCAAGAATTAGTTTAAGTGAATATTAAGTGCCGCAGTGTGGTCATTGTTGAAAAAGTATGCGCTTATGCTTGTATTCATCATCATTCATCATCAGCATCAGGCTGGGCACGTACCTCCTCTACAACTGAGAGGGTTTAGGTCTTAGTCCACCACGTCAGCTTAGTGCGGGTTGGCGGACAACAAACACCGAGACCCTAAACAAATATTTGTGGATCACACGAAAATTTGAGTGCGGGTATCGAACCCGCCGCCTCTCGTTTTGTAAGCTGATGCCAACTGCGCTACGGGGCTCTCTGCTATTTCAATACCAAACTTACGCAAATTAGGGTCGCTTGTTTTATGGTGAAAAGTGACGTTAAAGACGAAGATAAGATCGCATGCGACAAGAAAGCGGGTGATCTACTTCGGTATAAGATGTGATTTCTATTCTGGCTGGCCGCACGGTATAGCTTGACTTGTGTCAGCGACGTCAGCGTCACGCCTTCGATTCCCGGAAAGAGTGAATGAATGAATGGGGAATTATGAATGAAAAAAAGTAATTAAAGAAATATATTTTGTAAATTAAACACTGATTTGTCTGGTTCTGCGTGATCCATAAATTTGGAGGGAACGGCAAAACTTTGCTAAGATTATTATTAAGAACCCCAATTCCTATTTAAGCATTGTCTAATTTGCATTAAAAATGGCGCCAAATCTTGACTCTTACTGTCATAAACAATACAGATTATAAAAACTAATAAAACCGCTTGCAATATTAATTATGCATGATAAATTTATGATTTGATTCTTAAGAAACTATTATTTTTTGTAGATGTGTATTTATAATGGAATGTTTTGTGCTCTTTAACAGTCATTATGTTTTTATGTTATGTTATTCCAGTTGTTTCTTTTTTTGTGTGAAAAATAAATGCATTAATCTATTTCCTTAGCTCTGTCATTTTTTTAAACGTTTCAATTATAATTTAAGAGTTAAAAACTAAGATTTTAGATCATTAATAAAGTACGAGATATTAGGAAAAAGTTTTGAAGAAACGTTCCTTTTTTTTCAAATTGCCTAAGCTGTTTTTTTTTTCGTCAAAGTTATAAAAAAATTTGTCGGAATCTATCTGTTCTCACGAATATCGCCGTTGCAATAGGCGGTTTAGACTGTACGAGAGCACTAGGCTGTAAAAGGACAAGCGTTCACTTTTGAGGCAAGGACATTAGGTACACTGTAGTTAAGACCTAAGTGTATTTTATAATCCTTTTCTATTTTACGCGATATCAATTATCAGTATCGATTCAATTAAAATTTTGTAGTAAAATCAATTGTAAAAAACGATTAAAATAATGACACCGATAAATCTATTTGTTTAGTCAAAGTTTATTTAACTCGAGTATTTTTATTTACTTTAATGCTTCATATTTTCATGCTGTGATGAATCTACTATTATGTTAAAGCCATGATTAAGCTATTGATTATTTTTATATTACGGTTGCCCGGAAGAAATCGCCGAAAGCGATAAGGTTGCCATCCGTGGCACAACCTTATTTTGATATCACTAGTTCTTTTTTTGGTGTACAATAAAGAGTAAATAAATAATCATAATTGGGACATTGAAGAAGGTGATAAGTAAATTTACGTCGTGAAAAATTGTAAAGTAGACTATTTTTTTTTCCTACGACGGAGTTGGCAGGGGATTGCTAATATGGGATAAATATATGAAAAAATATGTATATATACTATATATACATACAATCATGACATTTGGGAATAGAAAGTCTCTAGTTATTTATGTTTTAGAAGGAAACTCGAATCTCGTTATTTACTTTAAAATAATAATAATAAGATATTATGTATTTCCCGATTAAAACTAAAAATAAATTATAAAAAAAACCGTAAATATTTTTGTACAAATTATATAAAATGAACCATAGTTAAATTATAATGTAATAATAAAAGATTTTTCTTTTCTGTATTGACTTGTCATAAGTGCTATTTGATTGCCTACGTGACCAAATAAAGCAATTTCATTTCATTTCATTTCAAACAATTACTTTAGACGGCCTATATCTACCTCCTATTCTATTTCATTTGTTGACCCATTTTGGCATTTTCACCCGAGTGTGATGCGGAATCAGTAACATTTCGAAAGGAGACAATGACTGGCTGCAGTATAGTGTTGACTCTCTCAAAAATTAGCTGAATAGAAGACTAGAATGGAAAGTTCTATCCATGAAGTTAATTTTAATCTATACAGGATGTATTCAGACCGTGATCGGAAACTAAGGCAGGTAATAGCTAAGGTGATTACAAACCCCCTGGCGTTAAAGAAAATTCTGACAAAAAATATAATACCTTAGCTATTGCCTTAGTTTCCGATCACGGTGTGAATGCACCTGTATAAAGAAGTAGTTATTGTTTTAGTTCAGGACTTTTCTACATATCAGAGCCTTTGGCTAGGTGGGGTGATAAACGCCTGGTGGCTGGCAGCGGTTGGATGAGGAAGGCCGAAGATCGAGTGGCGTGCCATTGGAGAGGCCTATGTCCAGCAGTGGACGTGAGAAAGACTATTGATGATGACGATAAAGATAATTGAGCAAATAGAGCAACAAGTAACAAGAAATCTTTTTTTAGAGCCAAAACAACAAACCAGCTGAATGATGCTAACATATATCTTATGTTTATATGTTCACTCATATTGTATAATGTTCCCACGCTTAGTTCGGAAGAGTTAGCGTCTATCGAGGTCGTCAGTTCATTGTCATAAGTAGAAACCTTGATTCGGAAGCTAGTACTTGCTGTTCCGATTCAATTTGATGCTATTTATAGACTGCAATTTATCTAGAAGTTCATTTGGGATAGATAGAATAGCTACGAAATTTGGAGCGTAGTGACTTCGTATTTATTTACCCTTTCTTGTGCATTACAAAATAAATGAATGGGAGACTAAACTAAATATAAAGTAAAAGTGGCGGTCTTGTCGCTTTAGGCAATTTCAAACAGAGGACCAGGATAAAGCGTATGTAGGTAAAAAAATAATGAGTATGAATGTTGAAGGATGGACAAGAAGAGGAAGGCCAAAATGGATGGAGTGCGTGAGAGAAGATATGAAAAAGGGGTGAATGAAGACATGACGATTGATAGGTATGTTTGGAAGGATAAAACATACTGCGCCAAACCCAAATAGAATCGGGAACAGGACAAGAGGATGATGAAGATGAACCATTGAATAGAAAATAAAGAGGGTAGCATAAAGTGAATAGAAAATAACTAATTAATTAAAATTACCCTCTCAGTTGTAGAGGAGGCCCGTGCCCAGCAGTGGGACGTATATGGGCTGATGATGAATTTAAATTATCGGAATATATATAAAACACACAAATGAATGCATATTATATATTAAAATAACAGAAGTAATTGTAAAATATGTGTTATAATACCTTATTAAATCTCACTGTATTGATATTAAATCGTAGCTTTCAGCTGTTCAATGTCCTAATAAATAAATTCATCTGCACGTGTGGTCTCACACTAAGGCAGACGTTAATCGTTTTGTTGTCATTTGTAACAATACTTGGTATGAAATGTATATACAGTTTTCTTTTTCTGGCACGGCAAAGTGACTCCACTGTACCTGATGGTAAGCACAGTGGAGTCCAAAAAAATAATACTGACCAGCGAGAAACGATAATGGTCACCCGCTGGTCGACACAATCATGCCGGCCCGCACAAATGCTTCTTCACGCTTCTCTTAAAGGATCCAGGATCATAGGAGATAAAAATATATAGCTAAATATGAAGGTAGGTAAGAGCAAAACTCGTAACGGGCTGGACCAATTTGATTGCCTTTTTAGCTATTCTGTATTCTTTAAAAGTTGATGAATGAATGATTTAAAGGTTGATTCTTGGAAGAGAAAAAAATGATTGAAAAACTTAAAACCCTAAGGGGGTTTGGATTTTCAAGGCCCGTGGCGCAGTGTGGCGATCCCCGCACCGAGACAAATGTTAAACGAGTATGTGTAAGTCTGTTTAGCTATTAAATACAGGTATGAATGAGCAGGATTATATTGGGTTCGATTCCCGTACTAGGAAAATATTTGTGAGGTTGAAAGGCAAAATTCTTTTATTTTTTGTACCCATAGCTAGACTTGCGTCATAATATTGGAATTAAAGACAACTTTTGAGTGTATTTACGAAACTTACCAAAAAGTTCCTGATAATTATGCTTATCTAACATCGAAACTCTATGAAAACCTTATCAAAATCGATATAACAACCGAAAAGCACAAATTGCATATTTATATTTACGTAGTTACGCAGTGGTTAAGTAGTTGGCCTTCTAGGCTTAAGACAGTGGGTACGATTCTCTAATAATATTAAATATGAGCTTAATTTGTTAGTTCCATAATTTCTGCCTAAACGTCGAATCTCAAACAAAATCTAGTTGAAATCAATAATAATGACAAGTTTTAAAAGCACTTAATTAAAGGCTCTACCTATAATTTTCATAATTGGTAAAAATATTTATTGTACGCAAAAATCTACTTATACGCACGGTCACTACACAATTCGCACACGATGATGAACGTCAACTTACGGGACGCGTTGTTTTTAAACATAAATAAAGTAAATGAATGCGGACGCGTTTACACCGCCCGGTGGTATGGCTGACTGACTGCCAAACGGTGCAACAGATGATATTTGTATGATTTGTTTAGTGTTGCCAGAGTATGGGAAGTACGTGATAATTATTAACGGAATTTTGCAGAATTTCACAAGCCTCGTAGTCTCGCGGTACAAGTCACTGGCGGTATTTGCATAGAAGCCCAAAAGCCCAGTTTGCCTTTTATAATGCCAAATAATCTTTAAGCTTTAAATCTTTATTTAACAAAAGCAATTCGACGTGTAAATGAGAATATCCTGACCCCACAATAAACAACTATAAACTAGACATTACAAATTAACGTGTAACGCTTTTGGGCTTCTATGGAACTATCGCCACTGGTAGGTACAAGTCTGTGCCGTGCGATCTAGAGATCGGGCAAAGTGTTATTAGGTTTACATTAGGAAAATCTCATTAGCACGGATCCTGGAAATGTGCCCGAAAACGGCAATAGGCTCGCCCCCTATTACGTGGGACTGATACCTGGCGAATTGCGGATGCAGTAATCCACCTCTGCCTGATTATTCAGGAATATAGGCGTGAGGTTATGTATGTATGTATATAATTTTACAATACGCAATTTTAATGCTGCATTTGTCAAAAAAACGTACAGCACGAGAACTGAAGCCTCTAATATTTGTATATTACAAATTTATTTGTGACTGTACTGTCGAAGAGCACTGTTAATAATAAATAGACAATAAAAAACCGATTTGGTATTCAGCGTAGTGGACTAAAGCCCAACCCCAGTATGCTATAGATAGGTCGGACATTTCTCCAGACTTCGTGCTGCTACTGGGAACTTTCTAGAAAACACTGCCCAAACCACAATCATATACTGTTACTACCAATTTTTTTCGCTTCATCATCAGCCCAAATACGTCCCACTGCTGGGCACGGGCCTCCTCTACAACAGAGGGTTTAGGCCTTAGTCCACCACGCTGGCCTAGTGCGGGTTGGCGGACTACACACCTAAGAAATTCCTAAGAACTTTTAGGTGTGCAGGTTTTATCACGATGTTTTCCTTCACCGTTAAAGCAAGTGATAATTCATTGTAAATACACACATAACTTCGAAAAGTCAGAGGTGTGTGCCTGGGGTTTGAACCTGCGACCGCCGAAATTCTCGACCGCGCGCCTAAACCTCGAGGTCAATTTGGAACTAAAAACAGAAAATTGCTGTGTTTTGAAATGATCGTTAAGTGAGTCAGATATTTTGTAGAACAGGAATATGATTATGCACAGTGTTATTATTTGAATCTTGACATATTACCGTATAACGCTTACACACTTGCCCCTATTTCGTGGGATTAAAACCCAGTTGACCTGGGTGGTTTTGCGTTTTTAAATTCAACCTGGTCTAGTAATTTCATGTTCCTTTTGTAGCAACACTGAGGCGGTTGGACTGCGCCTGTGCAAATCGATATGACGCGCGGATAACGACGTCTCACATAAAGGTATGAGAAAAATCTCGCGCTTTAATACGTCACAAACTGTTAAGAATGATAAAAATCCGGCTAAACGCGATGATAAATTACAAGCAGAACCTTCTGAGAATCCCCTTGATTTAGTGGGTGGATATTATTCACGTAATCTTTAGCGGAAAGTGGGGATTTTGGATGCTAAACGAATCCGCCCACACCACTTCAATTGATGTGGAAAACCTTGTATAACTTATGATTGTTCCGAGATCGACTGTTTGGTTTTGAACGGTCCGCCATAATTGTTTCGTTTTACGTAAATCATTCGTTGAATATTCCATCGTGCCTGGTTGTCTGAAAGAAATTGCTTAAAGCGAGAAAATTGCCAATTGCCCACTGTATTTTAAATTGTTTTTCTGTTTAAATGGTAAATAAATAAATAAATACACCCAACAGTCACATACATAGTTCTGATCCCACACTAAGATACAAGTCTTGTGTCGTGAGTATCAGAAACTACGAGAGACTTTTCGGCCTCACATACACCCAGACCCGAAACAAATATTTGTGGATCACACAAACATTTGTCTCGGTGCGGGGATCGAACCCGCGGCCTCTCGTTTCGCAAGCTGGTGTCTAGCCAACTGCGCCACGGGGCTGTCAGTGGTGCCAGATAAAGTGTTGTATCTATCTATCATTGGTCTCTATCATGGTTTCTCAAAGTGGTGTACGCGAACCTCTAGGGGTTCGCCATTCAATGGCAAGGGGCTCATGACCAGATTTGTCCAATATTTAATTTATTTTTGTCTAAAATTAACTCCAATTGCGACAAGAAACAAGCTCACCCATCACATTAATATTAAAAGATATTTGTTTGTCCTGAAGGCCTGGAGGTTTAGGCACACGGTCGACGGTCGCGGGTTATAACTCCAGGCACACACCTCTGACTTTTCGAAGTTATGTGTGTATTCACAAAAAATTATAACGTACTTTAACGGTGAAGGAAAACATCGTGATGAAACCTGCACATCTACAAGTTCTTAGGTATTTCTTAGGTGTGTAGTCCGCCAACCCGCACTAGGCCAGCGTGGTGGACTAAGGCCTAAACCCTCTCAGTTGTAGAGGAGACCTGTGCCCAGCAGTGGGACGTAAATGGGCTGATGATGAAAAATATTGAATTCAGTACTTTTTGTGTGGTTCTGCGGAACTCTATAATAAGTTACGGATTATGAACGATGCATGTTTCAAACGCAATGTAGCTCGCCCTTGTAACACCTTCGTAAGGTCGACATGTGTTATTAAACCCGGTGTTTCGTTCGCGTTAATACACAGGGTGTATAAAGACTGTGCTTAAAAAAATGAGACAGGCAAAAAACGCACAGTAATTTAAAAAAAAACAAACAAACGCCGAGTAATTAAAAAAACCCTCAAAAAAAAAAAAACGTTTTCCTTACAACCACGAGTATTAAATGAATGTTGTTGTTAGGAAAACGTATTTTAGTTTATTTATTGTCAGATTTTTTTAATGTGTCGGTGTTTTTAATCACCGTGGCTATGTGTCTTAGTTTTCTATGGCAGTCTTTATACATCCCTTTATTTAATTGACAGCCCGGGGCGCAGTTGGCTAGACACCAGCTTGCGAAACGAGAGGCCGCGGGTTCGATCCCCGCACCGAGATAAATGTTTGTGTGATCTACAAATATTTCAGGTCTAGGTGTTTATGAGAGCGAAAAGTCTCTCTTAGTTTCTGATACCCACGACACAGGACTTGTATCTTAGTGTGGGGCCAGAACTATGTACGTGACTGTTGGGTGTATTTATTTATAGTCCTACAAAAAAATATGTATAAGGATAAACTTTGTGGGTAGAGTTTTTGCCTCAACGGAATTATCCAGACATAGGCTTACCGCGGGGTTTTCCTGTACCCGCAAGTAAGAAAATTCTTTACACTAATATTAAATGTGTGGTTTTGTCCCTATGTTTTCCCTTTGATAGCTACCTTAAGCCTTTGACTTTCCTGTAAAAACAGTGTACGAGACATGACACATCATCATTAGCCCATATACGTCCCACTGCTGGGTACGAGCCTCCTCTACAACTGAGAGGGTTTAGACCTTAGTCCACCACGCTGGTCTAGTGCGGGTTGACGGACTACACACCTAAGAAATTCCTAAGAACTTTTAGGTGTGCAGGTTTCATCACGATGTTTTCCTTCACCGTTAAAGTACGTGATAATTCTTTGTGAATACACACATAACTTCGAAAAGTTAGAGGTGTGTGCCTGGGGTATGAACCCGCGATCGTCATGATTCTCGACCGCGCGTATAAACCTCGAGGCCATAAAGTACAGTGACTTATCCTTCGTCATACTTTAGAAGGTCAAGTGAAAAATAAACCTAAATATACTTTAATGTGATGATTAGAAAACCGGTATGGTGACTTGGATATTCCGGACTTTTTTCCTCATCTTGTTTTTTATTCCGGTCATTGGTTCTCGTAACCTGCACTTGTCAATGTACGTCATTTGTAGCTAAATACTGCTAATGCGAAACATTATGCAAACAGTCAGTGACGTATTCGGAAATGGGGACTTTGTTTTTTCTGTTAGTTGTGGGGAAATGAGTAACGTAATAAAAGTTGTAAGCAAACTAAAATGCGTCTTTTTGATTTCGTAGAAACCATAGACAAATATAGAGTAGAGTCTTGATGAAGCATAGACTAAAAAAGATGTTGTTTTTATTATTAAATCCATAATGATTACATACAAATATAATACAAAAAAAGCAGTGACGGCCTCGAGGTTTAGGCGCGCGGTCGAGAATTTCGACGGTCGCAGGTTCAAACCCCAGGCACACACCTCTGACTTTTTGAAGTTATGAATTATCACTTGCTTTAACGGTGAAGGAAAACATCGTGATAAAACCTGCACACCTAAAAAGTTCTTAGGAATTTCTTAGGTGTGTAGTCCGCCAACCCGCACTAGGCCAGCGTGGTGGACTAAGGCCTAAAACCCTCTCAGTTGTAGGGGAGGTCCATGCCCAGCATTGGGACATATATGGGCTGATGATGATGATAATAATGATGATGAAGCCTCTATATTAAAATAAAAATGCTACCATTAATAAATTAGATATTTTCAAGTAGCTAATGTTACACGGATAGTAAAATTTCACGTGAAGTATGTCAGCATTGCACTTCGGTTAACCGAGACCGCAATAGGGAATTGTACATTGTATTGTTATACATTACAGATAATGCAATATGCTTTAACTTTTACTTTTCTTGAAATGGTCTTAAGTTATCCCGTCATAGTAGGAAAAAAATGAGATGTTTTTATGGCGGAAATTTTAAGATTTCAAAAAATTATTAAGTTCATGCATAGGTCGGCGTCTATACAACGGTAGATAAGAAAAAAAAAGACAAAAAGGATCAAAGGAAGTATTAAAACCTTTATTCTAATTTTAAAAATACAAATCTCTGTGGTCTTCAATCTTTTTGGTGCTTTGGCGGGAATTCTGACAGCACGATTACTAGATTATTTTAATTATACGAAACAAGTTAATATTATTTATTTATAAATGTTGCGAAATTGTGCAATAATCCAACTGCCAAAATCTTTTTTAAGAGGTTTTTGAGCACTATAAAATTTTATTCATTGGTTATTAAAATGTACAAAAACGTTCGAAATTAGAAGGCTACAAGAATAAATTCAATCCATTTAAATTTTAATTATCGTTCGAATTCTGCAGGGGAAATGTAAAGGAATAAAATATTGTTCAGCCAAGAACTCTCGAAGCATTTTTCTTTGAAACGTCTTTTCACGGATTCCTGGCTTGGGTGGGTTTATTAATTTAGTCTATTTTTATATAATTTAATTAACAAGGCTCGAAGCGTTTTCCATTAACAGTTACAAAACTACGTAATTAATTTGGAGGCTGTTTGTACATTTTGTTAATATTAAATTATTATTGCATAATAATTTCAGTTTTGGTACAAAAAGTTCAAGTTTAAAACTAAACTAGTTTTAGAAAATGATTTGACTAAAAATATCGCACCACTAGTATTTTCGTTGCTATATACAACATTTCTTAATGTGTCTTATGTAATTTTCCTTTATTTTAAAAGAATCAAGTAATTATTTATATTTACGTGGAAGGCTTTACGTGTTTAACTGTTGTAACTCCAAGAACAAACAAAAAATAATGACGTTATGTCTATGAATGGAAAAAAATTCCAGTCTGCGTAACTAAACTCGATAAAAGCTTTGCTAAATTAGGTCAGAAGGGGATTTTACGTCAAGTTGCTATCGCAAAGAGCTCGTGTGGAATTACAATGAAATCCTTTAAGTAAAGTGCTTGTGGCGTTTTCTCCTTTTATCTAGGCTTTTTTGCCTTTTATTCCATTATTACTAAGAAGAATGTGGAGAGTTTTATTCCGAGGACAAACAATTATGTGAATCCCACATGAATGACTAGGGCGAAAGTCTGGGAGCGTGATTTTTAGGTTAATTATAATCTGTAATAATATCATAAAACTGAAGTTTGTTTAAACGCCTTTATCTTAGGAACTTCTGGTTCTAATTGAGCAAAACTTTTTTGTGTTGATCAGTCTATTATCGAGGAAGGCTATAGGCTATATATAAAAACGCAACGACTAATAGGATAGCAGCAATTTAAAAAGGTGGCAAAAACGGGGGAAAAATCCATATTAATTTCTGAATTCTAATGTTTCACATACGGATATTGCGGGGAATAGATAGTATATTATAACATTTTATTAAGTAACCATAAATCATATTTCCTCCCCACTGTCCTTGGCAAAAATGTGTAAAAAAGAACACATTTATTCTTGAATTCTAAAGATTCACATACGGATAGTGCAGGGACAAGCTAGTACCTATATTATAACATTTTATTAAGTACCTTAACCCACTCACGTAACCCACGACTGCCTCGTGGTCTCGCGGTACAAGTATGTGCCGTGCGATCTAGAGGTCCTGGGTTCGATTCCCGGGTCGGGCAGAGTGTTATTGGGTTTTTTTATTAGGAAATTCTCGGTAACAGCACGGAGTCTGGAATTGTGCCCGAAAAACGACAATACGCTCGACCCCTATTACGTAGGACTGATAAATACTTGGCGAAATGTGGGTGCAGAAATGCACCTCTGCCTACCCCTTCGGGGATTATAGGTGTGAGGTTATGAATGTATCTATGTATGTACCTTAACCCATTCCTCCCCACCGTCCAATTTTTAGTACACTATATTCAATTTTTTTTTAGTTTTTAGGGCTATATTTTTATTGTTTCTGATGAAAATTGTAATTTTACACTATTTTTCTAATAATATATTATTTTTTCGCTGTAAAAAATGTTAAGGTAATTTTAATGTAATTTTTTCAAATTGATATTTTTTGTCGACTCAGGAAGAGCATTATGATCTGACTACATATTTCGCGAAAAAATAGCTAATTGTTTTATTTTTCTCATATATTTTTTTCATAATGTACCTACTAAGTACTTAATTTATACATTTCATAAAAAAAATGTTTTCGATGCTCGGGAAGTAATGGGTAAATAGATTAAGTATTACCATGTAATTGCTGGTGGTAGGATATTCGTATCCGCCCGGATGGCGACCACCGTACACAGGGCGTAAAACCCGCCATAGTGGCACATGCAAGTGTGCCGCGTTCCGGGATCAGCCAGTGTATATCCGGTTTTCGGGGGGGCTTCAGTCATGGTGAAAGGATGACCGTGCCGGCATTTTTTGGCCGGTTTGTCGCGGTCGGTCCTTTGATCACCATGGCATTAGTCCCCCAAACTTCTTCACAAGGTGAAGAAGTATTCGGCCGGCATGATTGTGTCGACCAACGGGAGATCATCTCTCGCTGGTCGGCACTTTTTCTGGACCCCATTACGCTTACCATCAGGTGCAATGGGGTCACTTTGCCGTGCCAGTATAGAAAAAAAAAAAAAAAAAAAAAAAAATGTAGAGGTCCCATATCTAATATGTCCAAAAATATACCGATAATTAGGCAACAGTGTCTGTTATATATTCTCCTTCAAAGTACCTACTTGTAATAATTATTCAGTCTTTAGCGAAGGATGTTCACGATCATGACGATAGAGCATTAAGCACTAACAATAGACGAGTAATTAAGGGTAACCCTTTTGCCTTGGGTTCGAAGATAATTTCATTGGAAAAAGTTTTTTATACACTTTTAGGCAAAAAAAATGATGTATTTGTATTTTTTTACTGGAAAAAATAAGTTCCGAAAACGTACTTTTTTTAAAATAACAAAATTCAAATTATAATATGCCGTTATTTCTTTATAAATTATATCGATTTTCATTATATTTAATAAATTAATACACATACAGCAAAATTGAATTGTCAAAATTTTAAAAAAAATATCATAAGTATTTGGTATTATGTCCATGATCTGAGCGGTATATGTATGTACATAGGTCCTGTATATTTTACATACGACCTCTAATATGCGATGTATTACACACATTAATAAAAAATACTTTTCATTCATGTTTGTGACAAATTATTTCGAAATAAAATGTTTAACTTAGTATAAATGACCTCAAATGTACAATAAGTCAAGATTATTCAATATATGTTATTTTTACTATTCCATATTTTAACAAAAAATATTAAAATAACATGATTGCATTGTATTAAGATTTACGTACAATAGATGTCGCTAGTGTCTGATGAAAACTATTAGAATTTAAAGTCAATAAATAGTGCTTGGTACAAAATCAGAGATGGCGCTGTTATCAATTTATTTATGCAGGTATGTAAATTAACATGTTTTTACATGTAAATTCCTGATTAAATAAGAATGAAAGATCCAAGACTATCCAAGAAACTTGTTTAATTTGGTAAATGTACTAGGATTTACGCAGAATAATCATCGTTAATCAAACAAGACCTTGGTGCTAACTAGACCGAACAAATTAAAACGTTCAACTGGCCAGAAATGCATTAACACAAATGGGTTTTAGGCAAATTTAATTTATACACAAGCCGATTAGCAGATATTAAATAAATACACCTAACAGTTACATACACATTAATAAAGGTCTCGTGTCGTTGATATAAATAACTACGAGACTTAGATGTCTCAAAAACAATTTTGTCGAATAAAATTTGGATTCAATGACATTTGTGAGGGGAGAATTCGAACCTCCGACATTCCGTTACACAAACGGGTGTCTAGACAACTGCCCCACGGAGGCTGTCGATAAAGGTTGCGACTGAGAGCTCTTGAGCTCTCATTTTGTGGCGAGGACTTTTTTCTATTAATAAGTAAGAGTACGAAATTTATTACCGTCTACCTGACACGGCGCGCTTCGTTCCGCCTAACAGCCGATTCTTTAATTATTTTTTTTTTGCCTAAGTTACTCTTTATTACATCAGCTATCTGCCAGTGAAAGTCACATTAAAATTGGTCCACCCGTTTCAGAGATTAGCCGGAACAGGCAGACAGACAAAAATTGTAAAAAACGTTATTTTGGTATATGTACCGTGTATACATCCATATGCATTTATTTAAAAACGGTTATTTCAATATTACAAAAATACACTCCAACTTTATTTATTTGTATGTATAGTTAAACAACTGCCTCGTGGTCTCGCGGTACAAGTATGTGCCGTGCGATCTAGAGGTCCTGGGTTCGATTCCCGGGTCGTGCAAAGTGTTATTGGGTTTTACCATTAGGAAATTCTCGGTAACAGCACGGAGTCTGGAAATGTGCCCGAAAAACGGCAATAGGCTCGCCCCCTATTAAGTGGGACTGATACATACTTGGCGAAATGTGGGTGCAGAAATGCACTTCTGTCTACCTCTTCGGGGAATACAGGCGTGAGTATATGTATGTATGTATGTAGTTAAACAACAATATTATACAATGCACTTCTGCCTGTCCCTGAAGATACATAGGCGTGTCGTCGCTATACATCTAACAAAGCTATCGCAAACTGCAATTCATTAATTAAATCAACTATTTTCCTGCGATAAAATTATTACGCATTTAACGACATTCACCCTTAACTGCGCCCCAATGAACAACACATAGTAAGCAATAACAGCGATTTAAATTAATCAAATTAATATTGAATGAAGACCTCGTGTGATCTAGGTTATCAGCTTATCGCAGCTTCAGTCATGGATCGGGCACTGAACCCGCAACACGTGTATTAATCCGATGCGTGTAATCTTTTATCATCCACGCTTTGTTTACGAATGGTGAACATGATGATGATGATGTGATGATGATGCTGTGTTTTATGAATGGTGAGCAGTAAGT
Source organism: Hemaris fuciformis (assembly GCA_907164795.1). NCBI lineage: Eukaryota > Metazoa > Arthropoda > Insecta > Lepidoptera > Sphingidae > Hemaris > Hemaris fuciformis. The sequence continues at coordinate 7,390,032 of OU015457.1, read as the reverse complement.
AAGTCGTGATGGCCTCGAGGTTTAGGCGCGGTTGAGAATCTCGGCTGTAGCAGGTTCAAACCCCAGGCTAACACCTCTGACTTATCGAAGTTATGTGTGTATTCACAATGAATTATCACTTACTTTAACGGTGGAGGAAAACATCGTGAGGAAACCTGCACACCCAAAAGTTGTCGGGAATTTCTAAGGTGTGTATTCCGCCAACCCGCACGTGGCCTGCGTGGTGGACTAAGGCCTAAACCCTCTCGGTTGCAGAGGAGGCTCGTGCCCAGCAGTGGGACGTATATGGGCTGATGATGATGAAAATATGAAAGACCATCGGTTCAATCAACATGATACGTGTGGAGCTTGAAATGATATGGGACATTTACTTTTGTAGCTGTTGAAAATAATGTCAAAAAGATGGGACCCGTTCGTCCCAAAGATGTTACAATATAATTAATGATTAAGCCAATTATAATGGACTAAGGCCTAAATTTCTAAGAAATTCCTAAGAACTTTTTAGATGTGCAGGTTTCCTCACGATGTTTTCCTTTACCGTTAAAGTTTCAAATTCATTAGGAATACACACATAACTTTGAAAAGTCAGAGGTGTGTGCCTGGGGTTTGAACACGCGTCCGCCGATATTCTCGACCGCGCCTAAACTTCGAGGCCATCACTACTTTTAAAACTATTACTATAAATTTGGTTATATTTATACCTTAACTCGTGTCGATATGCACAAACAAGCATTAAATAATACAAATAATTACACATACATACATAACCTCACGCCTGTATTCCCCGAAGGGGTAGGCAGAGGTGCATTTCTGCACCCACATTTCGCCAGGTATGTATCAGTCCCACGTAATAGGGGGCGAGCCTATTGCCGTTTTTCGGGCACAATTCCAGACTCCGTGCTGCTACTGAGAATTTCCTAATGGAATAACACAATAAAACTTTGCCCGACCCGGGAATCGAACCCAGGACCTCTAGGGCTCTAGATCGCTCGGCAGATATTTGTACCGCGAGACCACGAGGCAGTCTAATTACATGGATATAATACATAATTAACAATTTACATTGCTTTAGTTATTTCTAATTATATACCATTACAATGGCCACAAATAATTTAATTGGATGTACTAATGATCATTACACAATATTATGAATGCGAGTTGTTTAGTCCCGTAATAATAGTGTGCGAAGTGGCAGTCCCCGGGTTCGACCCCCGGCAAAGATATCTGCCGTAGTAGTCTGTCATCCCGGACTGAAATTAAGGGGCCGTTCAAGTTACGTAAGCAGTATGGGGGGGAGGGGGTCTTTGCTTTGCTTATTTTGGATGACATGGGGGTAGGGGAGTCTACATGATGATTACGTCATCGGTAGTTAAATCTATTTTCTTATTTTTAAAATTATAATTATAACATTATAATCATAAGCAGTGATGGCCTCGAGGTTTAGGCGCGCGGTCGAGAATTTCGGCGGTCGCGGGTTCGAGCCCCCGGCGCACGCCTCTGACTTTTCCAAGGTATGTGTGTATTCACAATGAATTATCACCTGCTTTAACGGTGAAGGAGAACATCGTGATAAAACCTGCACACCTAAAAAGTTTTTAGGAAATTCTTAGGTGTGTAGTCCGCCAACCCGCACTAGGCCAGCGTGGTGGACTAAGGCCTAAACCCTCTCAGATGTAGAGGAGGCCCGTGCCTAGCAGTGGGACGTATTTGGGCTGATGACGAATGAATCATAATATAAAAAAAAAAACAATACATTAATTGAAAAATGTTTACGTAAGCATGGGGGAAGGGGGTAAGAGTTTTGTTTACTTTTGCTGACAAGAGGGATGGGGGGGGGGGGAATAATTGTAATAAATCTGCTTACGTAATACTTGAACGGCTCCTAACCTGATATAAACAGAGGACAAATCTTTGTATCCCAATCTTCCTTTATGTTTCTGAATAACTTCGTTGCGGGATAATGACAAATTAGGTCCCCTTAGATTCGCTGAGCGTCATTGCTCGGCGTCAATACTGTGCGTGCCGCTGTTAATCCTGGAGAACAGGAGTTACAGTGGCGGGTGTGTGGTGGGATAGAACCATAGCCTTAGGTAGAGGTAGCCTTGCCATTTAGATGTCCTATCTCGGGTCTGTTAGTTTGTGAGATTGAAAAGTCCCTCGTAGTTTCTGATACCCACGATACAAGACTAGCGTGGGGTCAGAACTATGTATGTGACCATTGAGTGTGTTAAAAAAAAATTGTAGATATTTTGACATTTTAATATTTTTTGACAGCCCCGTGGCGCAGTTGGCTAGGTACCATGTTTCTGTGATCCACAAATATTTGTTTCGGGTCTGGGTGTATGTGAGAGCGAAAAGTCTCTCGTAGTTTCTGATACCCACGACACAGGACTTGTATCCTAGTGTGGGGTCAGGACTATGTATGTGACTGTTGGGTGTATTTATTTATTTATTTACTACCAGCTGACCCGGTGAACTTCGTTGCGCCTAATAGTGTTTTTTTTTGCCTCATTTATTTCTTATTACATCAGCTATCTGACAGTGAAAGTCCCGTTAAAATTGGTCCACCCGTTTCAGAGATTAGCCGGAACAAACAGACCAGACAGACAAAAATTGTAAAAAACGTTATTTTGATATATGTACCGTGTGTACATCCATATGCATTTATTAAAAAGCGGTTATTTTAATATTACAAACAGACACTCCAATTTTATTTATTTGTATAGATGTATAGATTAAATGAGGTTAAGTATGTCAACAAAGCTGCTAGTAATCCTAGCAACATTGTTACATATAATGACCTAGATTAGACTGGAACTAAGACTTGTGACACGTCGTGAGAGGATGCTGGGTTAACAGATAACCTAGGAGCACCTTCAATTGCGTCGTGGGGGATTCATTAATTGGAACATGATCTAATTGATTACATTGTTAGTCCCCCTGTTAAAATGGCGTGGGGTCGAGATGTCAGGGGGTCGATTAAGGGTCGGTATCGTGTACTTTAACCAACGGATAATAAACGCGAAGACAAATGTGTCTAGGACGTTTTCAAGCCTAAGCCGACCGATTTGAATATTTTTTGATTTGGAGATATGTACATTAGTTAAGCGACTATCTTCTTAAAATAAGGGGAGAAGCGCTGAGTGCTAAAATACAGGTTTTACCTAGTTCGGCGAACAGATGTTTATAGGTATTTATTAAAAAAATTGTATAGCCTATTTATCCATAAAAATCATTTGTAAAATTTTGCCCAAAATACTTTATTACTATTTATTATTATATAGGACTTCGGGAAAGAATATATGGTACTTAATCCTCTAATAGTTTACATATTGCATATGATTATATTCTTAATGAACAATCACGAACATAAACGGTGAAGGAAAACATCGTGGGGAAACCTGCGCACCTAAAACTTCTTAGGATTTTTTTAGGAGTGTAGTCCGCCTATCCGCACTAGGCCAGCGTGGTGGGGTACGGCCTAAATCGTCTCAGTTGCGGAGTAGCCCCGTGCCCAGCATTGGGAAGTAAATAGGCTGATGATGATGATGACAGACTTGATAGCTCACGAAAAGTGCCTAATGCACTTGAGCATATAGGGTAATAATTATCACAAATGAGGGTATTTGAAACAAAAAACTTTGGCAGAGTAAATTGTCACTTTTAAGTCAATATTATATGACCTTTTTGTTATTTTAACTGCTAACAAAGATTGAAAAATGATTCGTATTGTCTACCGAATTTCATGGCCATGTCGTGGTTGCGGTCATAAAATTGAAATTGTTAATTTTGTCGATTTGTTTCCGCATAGTATTTAGCCGTGTGCCCGAAAAACGGCAATAGGCTCGCCCCCTGTTACGTGGGACTGATACATACCTTGCGAAATGTGGGTGCCGAAATGCATCTCTGCCTACCCCTTCAGGGAATACAGGCGTGAGTTTATGTATGTATATGTATGTATGTAGTATTTAGCAAGGAACAAAATAGTGCACGTGATTTGTTGGTAAATTATCTTTTGCCCACAATATTAAAATATTAGACTTCAAAAGATCTAGCTTATACCTTTTTCGATAAATGGTCTATCCAACACAAAAGGAATTTTTCAATTCGAACCATTAGTTCGTAAGATTAGCGCGTTTAAACAACTAAAACAAGTAGACAAACTCTTCAAATCTATATCTACACAAATAAATAAAATGGGAGTGTCTGACTGTCTGTGTTGAATATTACAAAATATTGAAATAACCGCTTTTTAGTAAATGCATATGGATGTATATCTACACGGTACATATACCAAAATAAGTTTTTTTTTTAATTGTTGTCTGTCTGTTTGTTCCGCCTAATCTCTGAAACGGGTGGACCAATTTTAACGGGACTTTCAGTGTCAGATAGCTGATGTAATAAGGAATAATTTAGGCACAAAAATAACACTGTTACGCGGAACGAAGTTCACCGGGTCAGCTAGTTTATAATATAAGTATAAACTATAGTTGCCCGCAAATCCGTATGCAAAAGTAACGATTTCAAAATAAATATTTTTTCCCAATTTTTGCCACATTTTTCTTTGTTACTCCGCTTCTAATGGTCTTAGCGTGTTGATATATAACTTTTAGCCTTTCTCCATAAGTCGGCTGTCTAATACTGAAAGATTTGTTCAATTCGGACCAGTAATTAATGGATTATCTAACACTCAAAGAATATTTCAATTCCAGTAGTTCCTGACATAAGCGCGTTCAAACAACTAAAACAAGCAAACTCTTTTTATAGATATTTTTAGTATAGACTAGCTGACCCGGCAAACTTCGTTCCGCCTAACAGTGTTTTTTTTTGCCTAAGTTAATCCTTATTACATCAGCTATCTGAAAGTCCCGTTAAAATTGGTCCACCCGTTTCAGAGATTAGCCGGAACAAACAGACAGACAAAAATTTAAAAAAACGTTATTTTGGTATATGTACCGTGTATACATCCATATGCATTTATTGAAAAGCGGTTACTTCAATATTACAAACAGACACTCCAATTTTATTTCTTTGTATAGATTTAACACAAAAATTCTACATCTAGACGCTGGTCATACACACGCCTTTATGTATGAAGAGCTAGGCAGAGGGGTATTTTTACACCATTTATTTAAGGCCCAAAGTATACACCGCTTTTCTAATATGGCGATAATAGTTCCACGTAATTTCAAGTGGAAAACCGATTTGGGTGTCGTTTTTTAGGGTTAAATAGGGCGCTCGTTGCAAAATTTACACAAAATTTCGTCGTCACCTTTTTACCATCGCACTACCAGACATCGCAGTGGAGTTCATCCATACTACCTGGAGACAATCCGTAGTAGTACGGTGCGTTTCCAGCGTTCCTTTCTACCACGCACGTGCAAGCTCTGGAATGAACTCCCTGCCTCGGTGTTCCCTGAGCGCTATGACTTGTCCTTCTTTAAACGAGGCTTAAAAAGAGTGTTAACCACACGGTAGGCAGCGGCTGGGTTGTGCCCCTGGCATTACTTTAGTCCATGGACGGCGGTAACCGCTTACCATCAGGCGGACCGCTTGCTCGTCTGCCTACTGAGGCAATAAAAAAAATAAAAAAAAAAATTGCTATAAAATAGGGACCAATGGAGATGAATATAGTAGTGGCGATACTTCTATAGAAAGCCCAGCTTTCCTTACAAAATTCCGAATAATATTCTTTAAGCTTTAAATTTTTATTTACCTAAAGCAATTTGACATATAAATGAGAATATCCTGAGCCCACAATAAACAATTATAAGCTAAACATTACACAATTAACGTGTAACGCTTTTAGGCTTCTATGGAAGAATCGCGACTGCATCAAGTGTAAAATCGATTTGGCTGTCGTTTTTAAGGTTAAATAAGGCGCGGATTGCAAAATTGATATAAAGCAGGGACCTTTAAAAGCAGATGAATATAGTAGCGTCGTTAAATATAGAGCAATTGAAAGCATCGTGGCGCAGTTGACTAGACACCAGCTTGTGAAAGAGGCCGCGAGTTCGTACACGAGATAAATAAAATAAATAATAAATAAATAAATACACCCAACAGTCACATACGTAGTTCTGGCCCCACACTAGGATACAAGTCCTGTGTCGTGGGTATCAGAAACTACGAGAGACTTTTCGGTCTCACAAACACCCAGACCCGAAACAAATATTTGTGGATCACACAAACATTTGTCTCGGTGCGGGGATCGAACCCGCAGCCTCTCGTTTCGCAAGCTGGTGTCTAGCCAACTGCGCCACGGGGCTGTCAAATATTTGTTCCAAGTCGGATGTTAGTGAGAGCGAAAAGTCTCTCGTAGCTTCTGATACCCACGACACAAGACTTGCATCTTAGTATGAGGTTAGAACTATGTACGTGACTGTTGGGTGTATTTATTTACCTACCCAAGTTTATATCTTTATTAACGTTGTAAACGCTCGCAGAACTTCATAAAATCCGTTTTTGCTTAATGAAGCGTAAAACCTACAATTCATTTGTTATTTTTTGCTCGTAAACTTGGTAATAAAAACTCTGATGCATACTTAACGTAATCGCGAAGTTATCAACAAAAGACCACGACTACACAGGGTGTATTCAGACCGTAATCGGAAACTAAGGCAGGTAATAGCGGCGGTGATTACAAACCCATTGTCAACATCACACAAGACCGGAAAGTCTCTCGTAGTTTCTGATACCCACGACACATGACTCGTATCTTAATGTGGGGGCAGAACTATGTATGTGACTGTTGGGTGTATAAAAAAAACACAAATATTTGTTCCGAGTCTATGTGTCAAAAGTCTCTCGTAATTTCTAATACCGTTTCTAATAGTGACTGTTCGGTGTTTATATACTCCAAGCAGGAAACGAACACAGGACTTCTAAATCGCAAGTCTTCCTAAACCCGATAAGATCATAACGCAGTTTCAAGTCTTTACTTTGAAGTCATATATACTTGCAATCAGTGGCGGTACTTCCATAGAAGCCGAAAAGCTTCAAGCTTTAAATCTTTATTCAACAAAAGCAATTTGACATATAAACAAGAATATCCTGACCCCACAATAAATAATTATAAACTAGACATTACGCAATTAACGTGTAACGCTTTTGAGCTCCTATGGAAGTACCGCCACTGCTTGTAATATATATGTCACCGTAAAATTGTAAACACCGTTAGATTATAATCTATCTACCCAGATTGTAAACTGTCGAAAGATTGTGAACTACTTACAATTTAACGTGTTATTATCCGACGACTGTCCCTGATTGGTCGGCCTTACAGTAGACCATTTTATATATAGAATTAGGTTACGTTAGGTTAGTATTCAACCAATTAGCGCGCGAGGTGCGTTCCGTTACACAATTTGACGGTTTCACTTATTACGGTTCACAATCTTTCGACAGTTTACAATCTCGCTAGATAGATTATTATCTAACGGTGTTTACAATTTTACAGTGACATATATATTATACTATACTTGGGATTCGAAATCACGACCATCTAAAATGATTCCGCGATTTACTCGAGGCCAAAGGCATTATGTCTGTGGACAAACGCTGCCTACCTGTCTGGATAATAACTATAATGAATGCAACAATGGTTAATTCATGATTTTTGCGTGACAAGGTAACTGACGGCTGACGTCATGTCGGATTCTATCGGATCATAACTCGCTTCTTAATTATATCTAGTAGTGTATTTATAGGTAGCAGATTCAGAAATGCATCTCTGCCTACCCCTACAGGGAATACAGGCGTGAGGTTATGTATGTCATCGTCATCATCAGCCCATATACGTCCCACTGCTGGGTACGGGCCTCCTCCACAACTGAGAGGGATTAGGCCTTAGTCCACCACGCTGGCCTAGTGCGGTTTGGCGGACTACACACCTAAGAAATTCCTCAGAACTTTAAGGTGTGTAGGTCTCATCACGATGTTTTCCTTCACCGTTAAAGTACGTGATAATTATTTGTGAATACACACATAACTTCGAAAAGTCAGAGGTATGTGCCTGAGGTTTGAACCTGCGACTGTCGAGTTTCTCGACCGCGTGCCTAAACCTCGAAGCCATCACGACTTGTAAGTAATATCGTCTCGCATTATTTATATTTGCATAGAAAAGGACCGCTAATAGGGTTAGTATAATATAGGTAGGTAATAACACCAAATAAATAAAGACATAAAAATTAAATTCAAAGGCGTGATGGCCTCGCGGACAAGGCCTTTAGTCTACGGAGACACCATATCGCCATCATCTCCAGATAATTGCAAGTTTTTATGGATCTCTAATGAGTTATCATTATCACAAAAAGGCAAAAAAAGTCATAGGCACCTAATTTTTTTAAATGATTTTCTTAGGTATATCAAGTGTTCAAACTCGGTCTAGGTCAGCATATCATAAGGCCTAACTTCTCTTAATATTGTATAACCGTGACACTTAAATTGGTCTTATAATTATTATTTTAATATTAAATGATGTGTAAATATTATAACAAGATAAAAAATCGCTAAATGATTGATACGAGAATTAATTTCAAGAATAAGTTCATAAGTCATTCTAACCACTTATCAGTTATATTTTTCGCGTTGTTCTTATTACACAAGCGTATAATTAAAAAAAATTGCATAATAAATCGAAACGTAAGTCCTTTTCCCCCGATCCCAATTTAAAAATTGTACAACGCTATAATGAATTAAAATTAACAAGATTAGATCGGCAGTCGCAACAAAGCATGCATGTTGCAACGATCAACATTCAATGTCTAATTAATTAACAAAGTATTTTAAGCCTATTCAATAATAACACACAACTTCCTGATGTATAATTAATAGCACAGATTAAAAAACTTACTGCTATCCGTCTTTTTCTTCACAATCATGTTCCCATTCTTCTCCATGCACTGGCTGGATGACACACCATTGAGCTCCTTCATTTTCACTAATTAATTTAAAAAAATATAAACTGCGATCTATGCCCGTTTCGCGCGCTTTTCGGCGTCACTTTGACAGGGAGCGAATTTTAACGATTGGCAATGGTTGAAATTATTGGAGCGGGAAACCGGTTTTTGTGTTTAAGTTACGGCCAAGGTAATCTTGATCGATCAAAAAATTGAGAACGTATTGATAAGAGTTTTATTGAAAGGACCTTAGGTCTTTTAGTTAAAGAGCTCCGTTCCCGCCAACGACTACAGCACAAATGGTCCGCAATATGGCGCCGCCACCTATATTTATATACAAAAAAAAAAACATTGTATTTTATTGTGTAACACTTACAGTAAATTGTTAGCTAAATGAATATAATCGTTAGTGTGTCGGAAAAGTTTTGAATTACGAAATTATTTTTTATTATTGCGACAGATTTATATGGGGCATTAGATGTTATTTTTTTATCGATTATAAAAAATGCCACTGGCCTTTTGATCCATCCATAGAGGGTTCTCGTGTCAGAAAACGTGCTTGGGTCATGTATCTAATGCGTAAGTGAATGATAAAAATGTCACAAATATGCTGGAGGGCGTTGGGTCTCGTGAAAAGTTATAATTAAACAAAGATAATATAAATAGCGAAAATGTTGTGAAATATTTATAGAACTATTAAAGAATTGACGGGGGTTCTTTCGACTATAAAACTTATTTTAGAATTATACAAAAAAATATGAAGAGTCGTGGTGGCCTCGATTTAGACATGTGGTTGAAATGGAATCTTGACTGTTGCGCGTTCGAATCCCAGGCACACACCTTTGACTTTTTTTTTTTTGAGAAAACAGGACAAGGCATGTCTAATTAAGTTAAGTAAACTAATGTTTATAAATAAGGCCTTTTATGTATTGTAGTAATTATTTATTTATTTTATTTATTTATACTTTTTAGTACACTATACAATAATTTATACTACATGATTGAAAACAATGAAGACAATAAGTATAGGCACAATAGGCGGTCTTATCGCTAGCTGCGATCTCTTCCAGACAACCTACGGGACTGGAATGAAAGGTTGTAGTTCAGGCAGTTGTCTTCAGAAATTGAAATAAAAAAATTAAAAAATAAATAAAGAAATAACCAAATATATATATAATTAATTGTTAATGTAATAAAAGGCTTACGAAGAACGCGTTGGTTTCGAGGCATAAGTGTGCGGCGATCGAGAATTCTCGGTTCGAGCCGTTTGAAGAGAAAATTCTGATTAGTGATACGAAGTCTAGATATGTAGCCAAGCAATGACTCGTTTACGTAATACTAGAAAACATAGCTGACGAAATTTGTGTACTGAAATATACCCTTTCGGGAAAATATACGTGAGAATATTTGTGAAGAATACTCTTGTTATTCTTTTTATAGGTCATCATCATCAGCCCATTTACATCCCACTGCTGGGCACGGGCCTCCTCTCCTAAAGTCAAAGTCTAAGTTAAATTATCTTTATTCAAATAGACTTTTACAAGTTCTTTTGAATCGTCAATTTTAAGCTATTTTAAACTAAAATATTGAGAGGGTTTAGGCCTGAGTCCTTTTATTAGGTATTTTTATATAATGTTAAGATAACAAAGAACGAGTTAGCTTAGTTCGTTGCGAAACGAATGGTTGAAATTGCTTTTTCAAGTTCAAGGTCTTCAACTTCTGAATTTTTCGCCTATCTGTATATTACACTCAGATTGTTTATATTTCTCCTTTGGTTCAGTAATTCAAATTCAAATATATTTTATTGTGGTGCATAGGAATGTTACAACTAAGACCCGCCGTGTTGGCATACAATAATGCAACTTAAAACTAATGTAAATCTAACTTAAGAACTATATTACACTATAAAAACAAATCAAAAGCATTACTACATCTCAACTAATACTAAGAATTGAATTTGAATTTGGTTCAGTAATAGTCATGGATATTGTACAAAAGCGAAAGTAAATTGACAAACTCTTTTTATATTTACCGCCTTTTCAACTACGTGAAATTCAAATTTCCGGGATAAATATTACCTATCTACGCTCCAGACTATTATCTAGATTCTAGACAGATTTAATTAAGAGTTAAAAAAAAAGTTTTCTAGTACGAACTAGCTAATTTTAATTTATTTGGGTTATCTAAATGTAAACTTCGCTCTAAAATAATTACAACGCCATTTTTTATGATAATCCTATTTATGTCAAGCCTGTTGTACTGGGTCAAAATACTTTTCATCTATTCCTAAACTAAGATAGCTAATAGTTACGCTGATTACAAAAATATTGACGACAAAAAATCCGAAAAAAACTTTTTTTTTATGTTTTTCATATCACTATACACATTTAATACCTATTAAAGTAAGGAAAACCACGAGGAGAGGAGACCACGAGACCACGAGACCACGAGACCACTAAAACACGAGACCACGAGACCTCGAGACCACCACAAATGACGCTGCTATTTACCGTAATTCATAAGTTTTGCCTCAATGGGATTTACTATACGTTTTCCTTCAAATGATTAATGGTTAGGGACATAACCGCTGTTAAAAGGAAAAGTTTGTTGCGGTAGGACATTTTGTACTATAATTTTCCGTTTGTTATAATATTTCACTCATAAGTAATTATTATAATAGATGCCTCATTATTATCGTCATCAGCCCAAACACGTCCCACTGCTGGGCACGGGCCTCCTCTACAACTGAGAGGGTTTAGGCCTTAGTCCACCACGCTGGGCTAGTGCGGGTTGGCGGACTACACACCTAAGAAATTCCTAAGAACTTTTAGGTGTGCAAGTTTTATCACGATGTTTTCCTTCACCGTTAAAGCATGTGATAATTCATTGTGAATACACACATAACTGCGAAAAGTCAGAGGTGTGTGCCTGGGTGTCGAACCCGCGACCGCCGAGATTCTCGACCGCGCGGCTAAACCTCGAGGCCATCACTACTTATTACACTTATGACAAATGCATCACAATAATTGTAAGATATAATTAATTTTAAAACTTCCGCATCAGAAACACTTCTGAGAATCGTACTTCAAACAAAACCTATGACACACCAAGGAACGAAATACCCAGACGCTGCCAACTGTACTGTCAGCTTAAAGGATATCATGTATATTATTAAGCATGTGTATTTATATGTCGTGATGGCCTCGAGGTTTAGGCACGCGGTCGAGAATCTCGACGGTCGCGGGTTCAAACCCCAGGCGTGTTGTCGGCCAACCCGCACTAGGCCAGCGTGGTGGACTAAGGCCTAAACCCTCTCAGTTGCAGAGATGGCCTGTGCCCAGCAGTGGGATGTATGTATATGGACTGATGATGAATAACAATTTGTCATATGCTCAATATATTGTTTGTGGATATTTTTACGCTAAAATAAGTTGGTAAAGCTTTTTATTATTAACTGTAAAACTAAGACGAGATAAATGTCGTTTACCACTTAAAATTCCAAGTTGAGTAATCTTTAAAATTGACTTGAAGAATATCAGTGTTTGATACGGAAAGCGTAACCGGGATCTCTAAATATCTCACGTCACATCACATCACAGAATCATCGAGGCGAACGGTGAAGGAAAACATCGTGAGGAAACCTACACACCTAAAAAATCTTATCCTAATATCTTTATGATGAATCAGCGAGGCAGTCATTTTCTTAATTGGAAAGAATATTATTACGCTCGAATAAAGTTGGTACAAGCTGTCAAAAAGGACAGATTTATTGTCATTTCTTAGAATTTCTCCGCTAACTATAAAGTTTTCGAGCTATCTAGTTCTCTTTGGTTTTGCAAATAATTTTGTTGTTTCTTTCGGCAAGGGAGATTCTCTAACTAACGATTATATATACTAACTATTTCGGACGATAATAGAATAGAATAGAAATTAACTTTATTGTACACACACAGGAAGACAAAACAAGAAAAACAATATACATATACAAAAACAGAACGCACGTACAAATCGCGGTCTTATCGCTTTAAGCGATCTCTTCCATAAGGTGAACATAGCAGAATATTTTTTGGTATATAACATCATCATCAGCCCAAATATGTCCCACTGCTGGGCACGGGCCTCCTCTACAACTGAGAGGGTTTAGGCCTTAGTCCACCACGCTGGCCTAGTGCGGGTTGGCGGACTACACACCTAAGAAATTCCTAAGAACTTTTAGGTGTGCAGGTTTCATCACGATGTTTTCCTTCACCGTTAAAGTACGTGATAATTCATTGTGAATACACACATAACTTCGAAAAGTCAGAGGTGTGTGCCTGGGGTTTGAACCCGCGACCGTCGAGATTCTCAACCGCGCGCCTAAACCTCGAGGCCATCACTGCTTTTTTGGTAAATATACATACATACAATACATAAATACACTACACTAAATATAAGTAACTTCTAATAACACTGGTCAACAAAAAAAAAAAAAAAAATTGCATACATACATACATACATAAACTCACGCCTGTCTCCCGTTAGGGTAGGCAGAGACTATAGAGCGCCAAATGCCACGGTCCAAACACACCTCTTTCGCTTCCTCCACTGACATTATCCTCTTCATGCATGCACGTCGGTTTCGAGGACTCTTTATATTGCCCTTTTTCAGTAACTTACCTATATGGTCTTTATAGGTGCACCTGGGCCGTCCTCGACCGACTTCACCGTTCACTTCCGCACAGTAAATCTCTTTCGTCATTCTGCAAACATTCATCCTTTCAATGTGGCCAAACCATTTTAGCATCCCCCTTTCAATTTTAGTCACTACATCGACTTTCAATCCACATTTTTCCCTTATCACACTATTCCTCACTCTATCTACCAATTTCACCCCACACATGCTTCTCAACGCTCTCATTTCAACTGCATTAATTTTGCTTTCATGCTTCTTCTGCCATACCCAAGACTCACTTCCATACGTTAGTGTAGGCACCAGGACTCCTTGGTGAATCGCTAGCTTAGCGCGGTCCGATATATTTTTACCGGCCGCGATGGAGTACAAGGCGCCATTAACACTATTACCCAACTTTACCCTTCTTTCAATATCTCCTTCACACTTACCATCCCTTGTGATCACAGAACCCAGATATACAAATTCATTCACTTGCTCCAGTTTTTCATCCCCTATCATTATGCTGCATTCAGTTCTGGGTTCACTCCCAAAAAAAATTGCCGCGGTGTGAAACTTGTATTTTTCCATGTCTTAACATGAGATTAGTATAAATACATTCATAAAAAAAATTTGAAACACCCACTTTCTAAGAAAAAAGAGATTATTTGAAATTTATTTGTAGGCAGAGGTGGTGGGCTGTCTTCAGTATAAGGAATCGGTTTAGTTACAGATTCCACAACAGGATATGTAATTTTACTTCTTGTTTTATAAGAATATCCCTTCAGTTTCCTTAAACAAAAATAATAATGATTCTCATGATCTTTTGTTCCCCCCAAATTACAGGTTTAGAAAAAGGCATTAATCGGTGGGTACCATTAAACCACCCTCTCAAATAACATACATTTCTTAAATAAAAAAAAACTTGGTGTCCAAAGTTGATTAATATTCTCAGAAATCTTGAAACCAAAATACAAATTGTAAATGTTTAATATAATAACGGCGTAGGACGTTCTCGATTGGAACTTGAATTAAACTTCCCACAAACGAAATAGAAGAGATCCGATGAATTGAAACACTTTCGATTCATAATGCAAACTATATACATATATGTATTTACTATTTAGTACACTTCTTCAAAACCGAAACGTATTCAAATTGACAAAAGCACTTCACAATTTAAACAACAACACTTTGGAATAAATACTAGAAACTGCACGTCGTCTTAGCAATACTCGTATTACGTAATGGTACGTGTTAAAGTAATATAAAAAAATTAAACATCAATGAACGAACAATAACGAGTTGAAAATATACAGGTTTAAGGATATATCGTGTACTACTAACAACAATATTGTCTTTGTAAGTAAGATCAGCTGTTGCAATACTCTTTTTCGATATACCCTCACAAAATTAAGCCAAATATATCGTACATATATGTAATTGTACATATTTATATATTTCGATGTAATAGATATTTTTTATTATTTTTCCGTTAATATTTATACATAAAAGATACCGAAACACTGCAAAAAGTCATGTTGACCAGTGATTGACGACGAGATGTTTGTATAACCATCATCACAGGCCTCCCCAAAGACTTCGAAAGTGCTCTCTCAGAAGCAGCCTGTTTGTATGTACGTGTGTTCTTATATGAGAGGTAAGGAGTGGGGTGTGGTAAAAATACCCCATCCGGTCAAGCTAGGCCGGGCTATATAGTTTTATAGCAAAAATATAATTAATTTAACCTTGACATACTAACTAGACTAGTGTTAGAAATATAGTTACATTGTTACATCATTTCTGTATAAAAAAAATGTATAATCGTATCCGGCCAAAAATAGGCCACCATGTTTAAAACCCGAAATAAAAACCGGAGAAATATGCCGCGTTTTGGGACCGACCTGTAGTTTCGACTAAGCTGGCATAGAATGGTCGACTGGTATGCGATAGTCGACTTTGTTTCACGATATTCGATGCGCTATTTGAATTAATTTTTGACAGCCCCGTGGCGCAGTTGGCTAGACACCAGCTTGCGAAACGAGAGGCCGCGGGTTCGATCCCCGCACCGAGACAAATGTTTGCGTGATTCACAAATGTTTATTTCAGGTGAGTGCTTGTGAGAGCGAAAAGTCTCTCGTAGTTTCTGATACCCATGGCACAAGACTTGTATCTTATTGTGGCGTCAGAACTATGTATATGACTGTTGGCAGTATTATTAGGTTAATGTTTGTATACCGATACAATAGTCTTATTTAAGTTATTCTCTGTGATGCGGGTTGTTATTTAATAGATATTTTTTCACTGCTGTAAGCAGTGATGGCCTCGAGGTTTAGGCGCACGGTCGAGGATTTCGATGGTCGCAGGTTCAAACCCCAGGCACACACCTCTGACTTTTCGAAGTTATGTGTGTATTCACAATGAATTATCACTTGCTATAACGGTGAAGGAAAACATCGTGATAAAACCTGCACACCTAAAAGTTCTTAGGAATTTCTAAGGTGTGTAGTCCGCCAACCCGCACTAGGCCAGCGTGGTGGACTAAGGTCTAAACACTCTCGGTTGTATTTGGGCTGATGATGATGATAATAATATTATCATAATATTTTATGGTTTATGACGAATCTTGATTTGATAAAAATTTGAATTGACGTCAATGTAACGATTTCGTTGGTTTCCAATATTTTTTAAAACTTTTATACGAAGTAATAAGGATAACCGCAAAATGTCTGGTAGAATGCAATTTGAAAAATAAGCCGGAAAGGCCCGTAAAGGCGACAGGGTTTTTTTTATAATGTTTAATAACAGTATCAATTGTATTAAATATACATTTATTTTGTAGATATCCAAAGACATATGCATAGATTGGAAACATCTGATATTTTTCGTAACTAGCACAAGAAACAGTCATTACAACATATTTTCTTTGTTATACGAGTAGGCTTTAGGCAAATTTCGCTCAAAATAATATATACATACCAGGGGCGGTACTTCCATAGAAGCCCGAAAGAGTTACATGTTAATTGTGAAATGTCTAGTTTATAATTGTTTATTGTGGGGTCTCATTTATACGACAAATTACTTTTGTTAAATAAACATTTAAAGCTTAAATATTATTATTCATAATTTTTCAGTCAAGCTGGGATTTTGGGCTTCTATGGAATTCACTGATACATACATAGCCTCACCCCTGTATTCCTCGAAGGCGTTGGCAGAGGTGCATTTCTGCACCCACATTTCGCCAGTATGTATCAGTCCCACGTAATAGGGGCCTATTGCCGTTTTTCGAGCGCATTTCCAGATTCCGGGCTGTTACTGAGAATTTCCTAATGGAAAAGTCCAATAACACGTGATATTTTTTTGCTAAACTCCCTCCCCCTCCTTTCAAACCTCACGTGATTAATGGACTGCCCCTTTTTCACACTTAAACGGCTATACCTAATTTAACAAAGTTTAGGACGGAGGTAACTACAACTCTGGAGAACACATAAGCTGTCCAGGAAAATGTAATCTGACGGATAAAACTGCAGGGCACACCTAGTCAAGAAAGTATATTGCGCAATCCATTTCCAGCAACAAAGGCCCATTAAATAAAACAACCTTATGAAAATTGTCTATTGAATCAATTTTCTTGGATCGTGACATTTTTCTACATTACGAAGAAACTGAAATGGCCTCCGTCAGCGGTCTAGCAGGTCAGTACTCAGACAGAGCTATTATATAACAGATGGCCGTGAAAATATAACAATGTAACGTAAAAAAGTGATTGTATTTATTCAATTAGATACGAATATCGGTCAAGCTCAATGCTAGTTAGGGTTAGAGCGAAACGAATATAAATACAAAACCGTTACGCTCAATTGATTGATTATACCTCATGAGCAGAGAGATTGTAGATTTGTTGAGATTAAATCGTCAACATTATCAGCCCATGGTTCCACTGCTGTGGCACGTGCACGTGTTAGCAGTGATGGCCTCGAGGTTTAGGCGCGCGGTCGAGAATTTCGACGGTCGTAGGTTCAAACCCCAGGCACACACCTCTGACTTTTCGCAGTTATGTGTATATACAATGAATTATCACTTGATTTAACGGTGAAAGAAGACATGAGGAAACCTGCACACCTAAAAAGTTCTTAGGAATTTATTAGGTGTGTATTCCGCCTGTTAGGCGGCTGTTAGGCGGAACGACGTTCGCCGGGTCAGCTAGTAGCAAATTTTTTTTAATTATGTTATGTAATAATTCTGCTTTTCTGTTTATGTATACAGGTAAACGTAATTTTTAAGAATCAATACAGAGACATAAGCGATAATATTAAGTAATTATATATTAAGTTGGCGAAATATGAGTAAATACTTTACTGTTTTAGATAAAAGTAGTAGGTACTGGTTTGAGCGTGTATGTAAAACTTCAAACCAATTTCAAAGAAACTTTTTTTTTGTAA
Source organism: Hemaris fuciformis (assembly GCA_907164795.1). NCBI lineage: Eukaryota > Metazoa > Arthropoda > Insecta > Lepidoptera > Sphingidae > Hemaris > Hemaris fuciformis. Next base: position 7,372,042 of record OU015457.1, on the reverse strand, counting down.
TTACTTGTATACTACTGTTTGTTTTCCTTAAAAAAAATATAATAAAAAAAAATTGACAATACTTAGAGAAAAGACACAGGATAGGACTTGTGAAAATAAAACTTCAAGGTATAAAGAGAGAACCAAAGATTTCTCAAGTTAAAGGTTTGACAAGTCATATTTAGACACGATTAATTTTTACATTACTAAAAACATTTCGTGTTGCTAATGGGGTTTTTTGGGACCGTTTCTTGTCCACGTTTATTCCGAAGCGGTGGTACTAATTAGGTAGTGTATTTTCGTACATAAACTTGTAAAAACACGAATAAAAAGCAAGCTTTGTGATAAAACACTGACATTTGAACAATAAACCGTTAAACCAATACTTAAAGTTAAAGAGTGGGCATGTTTAACGACTTATATTCGAAACAGAATAGATTTTTATAACAAAACTAGCTGTGCCCGCGACTTCGTCCGCGCGGAATATTTGTTTTTAATTATTTTTAATAAGACAATTTATAAACTAAAACCAGCCTAAGTTACTCCTTATTACATCAGCTACCTGCCAGTGAAAGTCCCGTTAATATCGGTCCACCCGTTTCAGAGATTAGCGGGAACAAACAGACAGACAGACAGACAAAAATTGTAAAAAACGTTATTTTGGTATATGTACCGTGTATACATCCATATACATTTATTAAAAAGCGGTTATTTAGTATAGATATTACCCAAAAATCTTAGATAAAACAATTTTCATCATTAATTTAGTCATCAGAAAGTTATAAAATATAAAATCTGGCAATATGAATATTCAGGTCAAAGCCATTATTTTTTATAATATGGATTCGTACGACAGAAACGCCACAGCACATTCAATTTTATCTCATCATCATCATCATCATCAGCCCAATTACGTCCCACTGCACGGGCCTCCTCTACAACTGAGAGGGTTTAGGCCTTTTATCCAAATTTATCTACAAATTTAAATTTTGGCTTCACTTTTTAACCAAAAACTAATCTTTAATAGTTATAATTTATACTTCTAGGCACGATTTTCTTTTGTTGAAAGTGGCTAGGCCGTAGTCCGCCATATTGGCCTAGATAATGGACTATATATTCCCAACTTTGTGAAAATTTACCTTACAATTTTCTTAACTACGTTTTAGATTTCAATTTATAGTCATAACTTTACAAAATTAGCGCCGTAGTTATGAAGCTGCGACTGCGCCGATCAGCCGACAGCAACAAAATATAATAAACAATATATGTATGAAGAAGCATCCATTACCTTCGGGTTATTGACCGCATCGTTACGGTATACCCTAATGATGTCATATGTAAATCGAATTAAACCTGTTACGAGTTCCCTAACATATGCAAGTGGACAAATTTGGAATGCTCGACAAGCGGCTCGTTGGTCTAGGGGTATGATTCTCGCTTTGGGTGCGAGAGGTCCCGGGTTCAAATCCCGGACGAGCCCGTCTTTTTGTATTTGTTTTGGATACATTAACCTACTTAAACTATTAGTAATAAATTGGAAAATCATATTTTTAATATTGTATTTTTTTATTATTTTTTATTTTTCGGATTAAATATTATGGGAGATGCATTGGAGAATGCGAGGTCTCGGGTTCAGCCTCAGTACTTGATTATTTGATGTATTTTTTACCAATTTATGATAACACTGTTTTGCAATATAATCTAAATACTATTTTTAAATCCCATGACGTAAAACAGAATGATTCCTCTTATTAATTTTAAAATTAAGCGCGCGACGATCTCGAGGTTTAAGCGTTTTCAAGCCTCTCGGAGGTCGCGGGTTCGAATCCCTGGCATACAAGAAAATAGTACATTGATGAAAAAAAATTAGCTGGTATAATAAGTCATAGTTTCATTTCCCACAATTTTAGAAACGTTTAAACTTACTATGCTACCGAAATGATGCAATTTGACAAATGGCAACCATGATGTGGTTGTAAAGTTTTACAACCAATTTTGTGATGTTTTACACCTAGAAATAGGGCTTGCAAGAGGACCTGGGTTTAATCCCAGAGATTGTCAAACCAAAATATCGTCAAATTTTACTGCATACATACATACATACATAAACTCACGCCTGTATTTCTCGAAGGGGTAGGCAGAGGTGCATTTCTGCACCCACATTTCGCCAGTATGTATCAGTCCCACGTAACAGGGGGCGAGCCTATTGCCGTTTTTCGGGCACATTTCCGGACTCCGTGCTGTTACTGAGAATTTCCTAATGCAAAAACCCAATAACACTTTGCCCGACCCGGGTATCGAACCCAGGACCTCTAGATCCCACGGCACATACTTGTACCGCGAGATCACGAGGCAGTCGAAATCAAATTTTACGGCAATAAGGGAATTATTACGAGTGATATGATAATTGGCGAAATATGGGTGTGGAAACATACTTCTACCTACAATTTAAATGGAGGTGTGAAAAAGTATAAGAGCAATATCGACCACTAATGTTGGTTGCAGAAATAACGCCCCCTATTTCGTGGGACAAAAAAGTGCGTGTGTGTACATAAACACGCGTTAGAAGTTATACCACACGACTGAAGTAAAACTTATAAATACGCCCAACAGTCACATACATAGTTCTTAGTTTACACAACATATTACATTTCTGAAGGCACTCATAAATATTTTATAACTAATAAATATGTCAATCCCTTTTTATTACTGTCACTTTTTTTGAAAAAAAATATTATTAAAACCTTTCTGATCCATTTAAAAATAAAAATAAATAAATACACCCAACAGTCACATACATAGTTCTGACCCCACACTAGGATACAAGTCCTGTGTCGTGGGTATCAGAAACTACGAGAGACTTTTCGGTCTCACAAACACCCAGACCCGAAACAAATATTTGTGGATCACACAAACATTTGTCTCGGTGCGGGGATCGAACCCGCAGCCTCTCGTTTCGCAAGCTGGTGTCTAGCCAACTGCGCCACGGGGCTGTCGAATTGACACTTACATTTAACATAGGCAGCTTCAACCTGTGAATTTTGTGTCACAGTGATGCGCGCGCATCTTAAAATTTCACTCTCATTTTTTCATAACGCGCCTAAAGAAGTATAACTTCAAAAATGGCGAAATGTGGCTGCAGAAATGCACCTCTGCCTGAGAGGGTTTAGCCCTTAGTCCACCACGCTGGCCTAGTGCGGGTTGGCGGACACACCTAAGAAATTCCTAAGAACTTTTAGGTGTGCAGGTTTACTCACGATGTTTCCCTTCACCGTTAAAGTAAGTGATAATATTATTCATTGTGAATACACACAGTTCGAAAAGTCAGAGGTGTGTGCCTGGGGTTTGAACCGCGACCGCCGAGATTCTCGACCGCGCGGCTAAACCTCGAGGCCATCACTGCTTAATAGAAATGTACTGAACCAAATTATTATTTTTGGTAATATTGTTCCGTAACATTTTATACGACGTTAGTGATACATGAACACGTCATTTGCAAATTATTCGAAACACATTTGACGGTCGTTGTCTGTCAAGGTTGTGTTTTGTATCGTAGACATTTTTTAATGACAGCCCCGTGGCGCAGTTGGCTAGACACCAGCATGCGAAACGAGAGGCCGCGGGTTCGATCCCCGCACCAAGACAAATGTTGCGGTAGGCACCAGTGGCGGTACTTCCATGGAAGCCCAAAAGCCCAGTTTGTCTTATAAAATTCCAAATCATCTTTAACCTTTAAATCGTTATTTAACAAAAGCAATTGGACATAAATATGAGAGTATCCTGATCCCACAATAAACAATTATAAACTAGACATTACACAATTAACGTGTAATGCTTTTGGGCTTCTATAAAAGTGCCGCCACTGGTAGGCAGTGGTGTATCATAGGTCGATTTCTTATCGTGATGTTCTTGCTTGCTTGCTTCGTGAGGCCACTGGTAATGGAAAAATATTGTTGAGCTTTTATCAAAAAATTCCAAAAGGAATTTCTTAGATATTTGATGTCTATTACTCTATACATACATACATAACCTCACGGCCTCACGCCTGTATTCCCCGAAGGGGTAGGCAGAGGTGCATTTCTGCACCCACATTTCGCCAGGCATGTATCAGTCCCACGTAATAGGGGGCGAGCCTATTGCCGTTTTTCGAGCACATTTCCAGATTCCGTGCTGCTACCGAGAATTTCCCAATGAAAAAACCCAATAAAACTGCCCGAGCCAGGAATAGAACCCAGGACCTCTAGATCGCACGGCAAATACTTGTGCCGCGAGACCTCGAGGCAGTTCAAGTATATGTAATATTATTTAATAATAATTTACTTAAGTTAAACCATATTTGCACTCAAATTCGCGATAAGAAGTCAATGAAACGGTTGAAGGTCTTTTGATAACAACCTCGGTTCGTTGCCAGGCAAAAACTAGGCTTAGTGCAAATGTACCGGAAGACGGAAGTGAAATATCGACCTTATTTAGACACCGGTAGAAGATAATCATCTCTCGTTTATCAGTATTTTTCATCATCATCAGCCAGAATAGATACATAAGACTCCGTCAAAGATCTCGTATTTTATGACCCTGTGGCGCAGTTGGTTAGACACCAGCTTGGGAAACGAAAGGCCGCGGGTTCAATCCCTGCACCGAGACAAATGTTTGTGTGATCCACAAATATTTGTTTCGGGTCTGGGTGTTTGTGAGGCTGAGGAGTCTCTCGTAGTTTCTGATTCTTAGTGTCTTAGTGTGAGTTCTTGTGATATGTGACTGTTGGGTGTATTTTTAAAATTATTTTGTCCTGCTCTTTCGAAAGACCAATCATGATAGAGAAAGTGAGAGGTCTTTCTATTGAAAGAATGAAAGGGTAGAAACCACGCCACAGTCTCGGCCATTTTTTAAACAGCACAAGTATGTGCCGTGCGATCTAGAGATCCCGGGTTCGATTCCCGGGTCGGGCAAAGTGTTATTAGGTTTTGTTGAAATTCTCAGTAACAGCCCGGAGTCTAGAAATGTGCCCGATACCCGGAAATAGGGTCGCCCCCTATTACGTGGGACTAACCCTGCGGGGAATACAGGCGCGTTTATATGTATGTCATTTCTTTTTACCAAAAATTAACCAGCAACCGTACTTACAATATGAAATATCATTAGCCCATATACGACCCACTGGGCACGGGCCTCCTCCACAACTGCGGGTTGGCGGACTATACACTTAAGAGCGTTTATGCAGTTTTAGCGTAATTTGAGCAAAAACAGTACTTTTCGAACCTCTTAAAATTGATGAAAGACTCATCGTACAAAGATTTTAATCACCAATTATTTTAGGGAATCATCATCATCATCATCAGCCCATATACGTCCCACTGCTGGCCACGGGCCTCCTCTACAACTGAGAGGGTTTAGGCCTTAGTCCACCACGCTGGCCTAGTGCGGGTTGGCAGACTACACACCTAAGAAATTCCTAAGAACTTTTAGGTATGCAGGTATTATCACGATGTTTTCCTTCACCGTTAAAGCAAGTGATAATTCATTGTGAATACACACATAACTTCGAAAAGTCAGAGGTGTATGCCTGGGGTTTGAACCTGCGACCGCCGAAATTCTCGACCGCGCACCTAAACCTCGAGGTCATCACTGCTTTTGCATTTTAGGGAATATTGTGATCTAAATAGTTAGTGAAGAACATTTTAAGATTTTTGTGTAAATTTGATAAATAACAAGATAACTGAACAAAGGTTTTCATAAATTCACTTTTAGAGTCATTTTCGAGGTACTTCTAGGTGTGCAGGTTTCTTTACTCACAATATGTTTATGGATAAGTATTTTAGGCATTACTCGCGTTTCACAATATTAAATGGTTAGACCATTTTTTTGTGTATGCTACATATCAATTATGTTGGCCTTTTGACCCGGCGATAATTTAATTTTTCGTACATAAAATAATTTATTTTATGGCAAAACACTTTATCAATAAACGTAAAAATCCTAATCGTATAAATACTACTGCTCCATCTGGCTTCGTCGATCAACAATTATATTACGGCACGGAAGTACGCCGTCACCACAAACCTTTTTGTTAAATTGAAGAGTGACTTTATGGTCATCGTCACTAGCCGCGCGTCGCGTCTATGGCGGCGGAGCGGCCATCTTGTGGCGATACATTCGAACGAGATTGATTACTACCTACCCTTATGGAGACACGTACAGGATGTATTCAGACCGTGATCGGAAACTAAGGCAGATAATATCTGCGGTGATTACAAACACCGAGACATAAAAAAATCGGGACAAAAAATTAAAAAATACGTTTTCCTTACAACCACATCCATTTAATATCTATGATTGTTAGCAAAACGTCAAAAATTTTATTTTTTTGTCAGGATTTGTTTAACGCCAATGGGTTTGTAATCACCGTAGCTATTACCTGCCTTAGTTTCCGATCACGGTCGGGATACATCCTGTATACCTTTATGTACTGACTAGTTTTCTCTTTACAAAAAAGTGTCATACGGAGATATCACGACTATTTACTGATTATTTTTTTAATAATAAAATAGTTTTTAAACCGGTTTCGTAGTTCCGGATATGACAAACAAAATACAGAGCAAACAATATTTACATCTTTCTATATTATTACAGAAGATAACAGTATTTATTCACAAAACGTTATCTACAAATGGCCGACACTTTGTTCTGCCTTCATAATAATAGATTAGTACTAAATAATATTGTGTAAGACTGAAAAACGTGAATTAATTTACGCAATAGCGCTTTTTATAGTGGCACGCGGTCGGAGGACGCGAGTTCGAACCACACACCTCTGACTTTTCGAAGTTACGTGTGTATTCACATTGAATTATCACGTACTTTAACGGTGAAGGAAAACATCGTGAGGAAACCTGCACACTTAACAAGTTCTTAGGAATTCCTTAGGTTTTTTTTCTCGCCCTGAGATGCGTAAAACCGTCTTAAAAGCGCATGATGGTCACCGAGAGGTTTTAGTTGGTATGCTGGCGTAGGATTTTGGTTAGGGGCCCACCTCAGCTATGCGGACAATTGTTCCGCGCGCTGAGTTTGAAGGCCAGAGACCGCGACATACCCCTTTCGGCCTCCCCCGAGGTAGCGAACAGGGGAGCTTAAGGCGCTTTCCGCTCGTAAAAAGAAAAAAAGGTTTGTAGTCCGCCAACCCGCACTAGGCCAGCGTGGTGGATTGAGGCCTAAGCCCTGTCAGTTGTAAAGGAGGCCCGTGCCTAGCAATGGAACCAAACTATTAGAACTGATCGTGGTGTTTTAATCTTGGATTTTGAAGCGTAACGTGTATCTTAGTACACAAATTACTCTCTCAATGGTAGAGGAGGCCCGTGCTCAGCGTATATGGGCTCATGATGTCAATCTTAGTAGGCCGGCTTTGCTGTATCTTTTGTTGTATGTTGGCGAGTGTGAATGAGTGTATGCATATTCGGTCTCACAAAGCATATAACGCCCATGATGACATCCTGGAAAAGGGTCAGGTTAGGAGATGAGAGAAGGAGGATAAATGAAGCGATTCATGAAAATTTATGTACTGAAATAGTACCTATGTTAGAACCGAGCAAAGTGGAGTCACAGTCACTGCCTACCCATGGGACACAGGCATTAATAAATGTATACACATACATACATACATACATAAACTCACGCCTGTATTCCCTGATGGGGTAGGCAGAGGTGCATTTCTACACCTTTCAACAGGTATGTATAAGTCCCACGTAATAGGGGGCGAGCCTATTGCTGTTTTTCGGGCACAATTCCAGACTCTGTGCGGCTGCTGATATAACACGGCCAATAACACTTTGCCCGACCTGGGAATCGAACCCAGGACCTCTAGATCGCACGGCATATACTTCTACCGTGAGACCACGAGGCAGTCAAAGCAATTAACGCAGAATAAATGTATGTATATATTTTTAAAAGCGATATTTCACCATTAGGCAGAATCTGTTTCATGAGATTTTCTTTAGATAACCGCTTGCTAAGTTCTCCAGATCAATTTACATAAAATTCTAAATTAAATGTATGTTTGTATGTACATATGCATATGATGGGCACCTTATGCTATTAGATCACTTCATCAGATACTGTGTTGTCAATTTTCTGTGAAAAATATTTCACAACATATTCAAACATTGTTACATTAGTTGTTTTTTTTCAATCACTTATCTGTCGTAATAACAAAGCGATTAAATTGAGTAAACAGTTATTAATTGGCGTTTTATTATATACTCGATTAAATATCGTTTAATTTTATTAGAACTGATTTTTATGAGCTATAATTGTGTAATATTGCACTAAAAGATCGCTTTGAAGGATAATATCGCAAATTCATCATCATCATCAGACTATATACGTCCCACTCCTGGCCACGGGCTTCCTCTAAAACTGTGAGGGTTTAGGCCTTAGTCCACCACGCTGACCTAGTGCGGGTTCGCGGACTACACACCTAAGAAATTCCTAAGAACTTTTAGTTGTGCAGGTTTCATCACGATGTTTTCCTTCACCGTTAAAGCAAGTGATAATTCATTGTGAATACACACATAACTTTAAGTCAGTGTGTGCCTGTTCTCGACCACGCGCCTAAAACTCGAGGCCATCACTACCTTAACATCGCAAATTGTAATTCTATAATTCTGATATGTGTTAGTATTCTACGTATAGAGGAGTAGTGATGGCCTCGAGGTTTAGGCACGCGATCGAGAATCCCGGCGATCGCGGGTTCAAACCCCTTTCACACACCTCTGACTTTTCGAAACTTCGTGAGGAAACCTGTACACCTAAAAGTTCCTAGGAATTTCTTAGGTGTGTAGTCCACCAACCCGCACTAGGCCAGCGTGGTGGACTAAGGCCTTATTCTTCTCAGTTGCAGAGGAGGCCTGGGTCGTATATGGCCTGATGATGATGATAGTGATTAAGTAAACAAGAGACCTATTGAGTTATGTGTCTGGTGAAATAGGAAGGAAAAATCAGGAGAATAGATGAGATTTGGATCTCATTTTGCTTTTGTTACCCACAATATATTAACGAATAGGAAACATTAGTTAAAATAGAGAAAATCTCGTTGAAATGAGAAATATATCCTAGAAAGTTTAATGCAGAAATGCGCCTCTGCCTACCCCTTCGGGGAATACAGGCGTGAGTTTATGTATGTATGTAAAGTTTAACGTTAAACTACTCATAGAAGCACAGAACAGTTGAATAAGACTAGAAAGGAAATGTCAGCATGCCGAGCGTGCCGAACCTACGATTAGACTATCATATGTCTGACACGGCCGCTTCTTAGTAATTCGGGTTGCGTGTTCAAGACTTTTATAAACGTGTGACAATCAATAGCAGCCCTTCATTTTTGTCTGAAATTTTTATCATGAGTAGAATGAATAGGTGACAGACAAGCGGCAACACCCGTCCCCATACAAAATATTGTCTATTTCCCTTCTAATCTTATTTAGCTGTTCTGTGCATATGAGTGCGCAGTTTAGGATAAAAACCGCTGTTGACAAATAGTTCCTTACAAAAGAGGTTATTTTATCTATATTCTTTATCACTAGCAAATTTGCTCAACTTTGCCCCATAAATGAATATTCTATTTCAATATATTATTGTGATCTTTTGTCTATAGGGGTTCTTTGTTGAACATATTTTAAACATGACTGCCTCGTGGTCTCGCGGTACAAGTATGTGCCGTGCGATCTAGAGGTCCTGGGTTCGATTCCCGGGTCGGGCAGTGTTATTGGGTTTTTCTATAAGAAAATTCTCGGTAACAGCACGGAGTCTAGAATTGTGCCCGAAAAACGGCAATAGGCTCGCCCCCTATTACGTGGGACTGATAAATACTTGGCGAAATGTGGGTGCAGAAATGCACCTCTGCCTACCCATTCAGGGATTATAGGCGGGGGTTATGTATGTGTATTTCAAACATACATATAAACATTTATATCTGTTCTCCTGTCGGTGTAAGTAGTTTTACTGCAATGTTCTTCACCTACGTAATAAAATCCATATTTTTGGACTTTGTGTTGCTTCTGAGAATTTTTCAATGGATATAAATAAAATAATAATAAAGAATTCAATAACAGTTTGCCCGAACCCCGAATGGAACCTAGAGCCTAGGAAAAATGAAAGCATTTATCACTATTATGTCAGCACAATATTTTTTCCGCCAACCCGCACTACGCCAGCGTGGTGGACTAAGGCCTAAACCCTCTCATATGTAGAGGAGGCCCGTGCTCAACAGTGGGACGTATATGGGCTGATGATAATATAATGATAAATATTTTTTTACTGACACGGAATAGACCACGTGAACCTGGTGACAAATAAATGACTTAATGAATTGCAGACGGAAAAGCCAATTTTATTTGTACATATATTTTACTACTTATAATTTACGTGTTGTAGACTTTACGTCAAATCTGACATCATTATGTTTTGATACAATTTTTTATGAAATGTTTTCCGGAGAAGGGTCTTGTTCTGATTGCAAAATAGAACTGATTGAGAAGAAATGGACGGATATTTTATTGAAATGGGTAACTATATCATAAGTAACTAAATTTCATAGAAGTATGACAAAAAATTTAGCGTCCTATAGGAGAGGCCTAAGTCCAGTAGTGACAAAGGCTATTGATGATGATGACTAAAAATTGCATGCAGGAAGCTTCCAAGAAGTCACTCTTTTTTTTCTTAGCCTTGGGGGGTCGAATTTGTAGCTTATAAAAAACAAAACTTTTAGACGAAAAAAATTCTTGAGATTCTTCAACCAAACATTTTGACTCGTAATAAATTTAAAAAGTGAGTGGGCTACCTCAAGATGTTGATTGTTTTTTTTTTTTTGTAAAAAATTCTTGTTTTTTATAAGCTACAAATTTGATCCCCAGGCTTAGTAAAAAAAAACACCACCCTAGTGTAAAATAAAGCATATTTCAAAAAAAACTTTCATCTGGTGGTTAGGTATTATGATTCTAATAATGATGTTATTAATCTTAATCAACAGATTAACAGATGCGTTGATCCGCCGGTGAAAGCCAAGGAGCTCAACTTCCTCAGCTTGGTGGAAATCATCAACAAATATAAAAACGACATATGCGCTGACGACATTGACAGGGCTATCCTATGCACCGACGATTTGGAGCCTTTTATCAAGTACAAATACCCTATACTAAGACTCAGGTAAACTGTTTTTATATGGTAGATCCACGGTTTTATTAACAGAATGACTGAACAAGTTCGGCCGCGGTGGTACCACTGTCTAAGATAAAATTGACTTGATGTAAAATGTCTTTTTTTTTTTTTTTTTTTTTTTTTCGAGAGGAAAGCTCTTTAAGCTCCCCTGTTCGGTACCTCGGGGGAGGCCTAAAGGGGTATGTCGGGGTCTCTGGCCTTCCTACTCGGCGCGCGGAACAATTGTCCGCTTTAGCTGAGTTGGGTCCCTAGCCAAAATCCTACGCCAGCATACCGACTAAAACCTCTCGGTGACCATCTCGCGCATTTAGGGCGGTTTTGCGGCATCTCAGGGCGAGAAGCGCCCTAAATGGTCCGCGTCCGCCCAGCGCACCGTCCATTTCTGGACTCCTCCAAATTGGGAGGGCTTCCGATGCCCTCCACTTACGCTTTTTTGGACGTTCACCTCTTGTGAACGTCCGCGACAGTCAAGAGGCCACGCCCTCTGCCGCAAATCTCGGGGTTGCTATCATAGTGTACCGCCCCCGCAGTACGCCCAGCCACCCCAGGGGCCCCTGTTAGGTAGGGGATACCATGGCGGAATTTTTTACGCCCCCAATCCACAGGGCGGGGACGCCGGATCAGCCGTATTCCGTCACCCGGCGTCTCCTTCTTTGTTGGCGGCGGCGGGCGGGATTGTTCTGCTCACGATCCCGCCCCGCGCTCTCCTTTTGAGACATTACAGTCTCACAAAAGGAGAGCATCGCCTCGACCTCTGACTCTCGACCATGGAAGGGATGTAAAATGTCTAGGATCAATGACGGTATTTAATGGAAAAAAGAATTATACTGAGCGAATATGAATAAAAAGCTAGAAAGACCAGAAGAAGAATCTTATGTGAAACTAGCTTATGCCCGCGACTCCGTCCGCGTAGACTACAGGCTTGGGTTCAGAAAGAAAATAAGTTGTAGTCTATTTTACTCCACAGAGTCCCATTTATGTGTATATCAAAAATCGTTTACGTCGGTCAAATGATTTAGGCGTGAAAGCATAACAGACATATACGAGGGCAGTCCGATAAGTACTTAGCCTCACCGCCCGATGGCACCACTATCGTAAGATAAATTTACCATCATGTAGCACATCTTCGTAGACGGCTATTGTCAAAATTTCAGCCGAATTGGATTTGTAGTTTTGTTTTGACCGCGTGTGTAAGCGGACGTGTCCGCGGATTTTCGAAAAATGGAAAAAGAGCAATATCGGCCGGTGATTTGATTCTTGTTTTTGGAAGGGAAATCGCGCAGCGATATCAAAAAGCGCTTGGATGCTGTTTACGGTGACTCTTCTCCTTCAATGGCGACCGTCAAAAATTGGTTTAACGAGTTTCAACGTGGTCGCACGTCAGTTTTTGATGAGCCACGCCCAGGTGCCCCAAAAACGGCTACCACGGAGGATAACGTGAGAAAAGTCCCGATCTTGTATTGGCAGACCGCCGATTGAAGGTGCGCGAGATAGCTGAGACAGTAGGCATCTTAAAAGACCGCGTGGGTCATATCCTGCATGAAATATTGGGCATGAGAAAGCTGTCGGCTCGATGGCTGCCGCGTTTGCTCACTTCGGACGACAAGCGCATCAGTGACACAACTTCAGAGCAGTGTTTGACACTGTTTAGGTGCAATCCGAAGGGGTTTCTGCGTCGTTTCGTGACCGTCGACGAAACATGGATTCACTGGTACACACCAGAGACCAATAAACAGTCGAAACAGTGGACTTTACCCGGCGAATGTGCTCCGAAGAAGGCGAACACTGTCCCATCGGCCGAAAAGGTGATGGCCACCGTTTTCTAGGTTTCACAAGGTGTGATTTACATCGACTACCTGGAGAAGGGCAAAACGGTCACAGGGCTCTACTATGCCGAACTATTGGGCCGATTCAACGCTGAATTGTAGAAAAAACGGCTCCATTTGGCGAAGAAAAAAGTGCTCTTCCACCATGACAACGCACCGGCTCACACCTCCGCCGTCGCAACGGCCAAATTGGTCACATTAGGCTACGAACAGCTGCTCCATCTACCGTATTCTCCAGATTAGGCCCCGTGTGACTTCTTTTTGTTTCCAAACTTGAAAAAGTCCGTCGCCGGACAGAAATTTGAGTCGAATGAGGAGGTTATCGCCGCCACGGAGGCCTACTTTGTAGACCTCCAGAAAACGTTCTTTTCAGACAGCTTAAAGAAGTTGGAGCATCGCTGGGTCAAGTGAATCGAGTTGAAAGAAGACTGTGATGAGAAATAAATCGCCACTTTTCCAAAATTTTCGTTTTTCTTTTGTAGGCTAAGTACTTATCGGACTGCCCTCGTAGTTACAGTCGTCTACACCAGTGGCGTGCCAAGCCCAAATTTTTATTACGGTTTTTATATTGTATTTTTTTTGGTCCAGAAAGTCAGAGAACTAATAAATAATATAGGTATATACCTACCGCAAATTATTTACTTTCAAGATTTTGACATATTGATGTAGGTATATTATAGTACCTACTGGCCTAACAAAGAAATAATTATTTGTCGCTAGTGATAGAACAATAATATGTCCAAATTGTGCACAAACGTCGTGTCTCTCTAAATCTGAATGCGAGATGTTATAACATAGACACGGAATATATCTAACTGAATTTTATTAGACAAATAACTCGACTCGAATTGGTTTCAAACCACATAATTAAAAAGTAAACAGTCAAATTCAAAAAATTACCTATACTCGTAAGTTAATTTTCATGTCGTGACCTAAATTCAAGTTTTTTTGTTGAACAAAATGATAAATAATATGTATTAATCTCAGAAATAATACGATGATGATCAACGCGAGTTTTGAAATTTCGTGACAAAATTAACGAGATATGAATACTTCAATGCGTTGTTTACATTATTTATAAAAAGAAATCAAAGTACCTATGTGGTGTTGTAAATTTTAATGCATTCTACAAGAACCAGATAAATTATTTAAATCATTACAATCACACATTTAAAAAATTATATAAAATATGCAACACAAACATAATAATATAACATTCAACTATTCAATTCGTTATGTACTTACTAATCGGGTCTATTAAGCGTCCTCATAATTTTTAACAATTAGAGAAATACTCGAGTCTGGCATATATGTAGGTTTTGGACAAGTTACGAGCCGTTTTTTCACAGTATAATTAATTAATGAATTTACCTTATCTTCGAGGAGCAAAACATGCACACACTTTAAGTCGCCACGAGGATTAACAATAAACATCACCCATTTTTTATAATCACTGTAGTAATATTCTAAATACCACAACAAATTCTATTTAATTTGGTTCTTGTGTAAACGTAAACAATTAACAACGTGTGTGTGCTTCACTGCACTCCAGGGTTGCCATTAAATAAAAATATATTGCCGTGTTTTGTAGAAAATTTGAGAAATTGCCGTGTTTCATTTTTTTTTCAATTACATTAAATTCTTATCATAATATAATTGCCGTTTTTATGACACGGCAATGAAATTCTGCCGTGTACCGTGTTTTTTTTCCAACTGACCCCAATTGCCGTATAACACGGAATAATTGAAATTTGGTACACAGATAATTTGGAGCCTGAGAAAGAACATAGGCCACTTTTTATTGCGGAAAAGGGGTTTTAAGGGGTTGAAAGGGGGGTGAAAGGTTGTATGGAAGTATTGTCATTTTTAAAGCTAGAAACTTGAAACTTATTTTTTAGGCTTTTGATTAGATATAAATAAATATGACATTCAAAGTATGTAAAAAAAATACCTTTAAGGGAGTAAAATAAAAATAGGGGATGAAAGTTTGTATGGAAATTCGTCATTTTTGAAGCTAGAATGATGAAACTTTTTTATATGGCTTTTATTACATCATTACTAATATTATAAATGCGATTGTAACTCTGTCTGTCTGTCTGTCTGTCTCGCTTTCCTGCTAAAACTACTGAACTGATTTAAATGAAATTTGGTACACAGATAGTTTGGAGCCTGAGAAAGAACATAGGCTACTTTTTATTGCGGAAAAGGGGTTTTAAGGGGTTGAAAGGGGGGATGAAAGGTTGTATGGAAGTATTGTCATTTTTAAAGCTAGAAACTTGAAACTTATTTTTTAGGCTTTTGATTAGATATAAATAAATATGACATTCAAAATATGTAAAAAAAATACCTTTAAGGGAGTAAAATAAAAATAGGGGATGAAAGTTTGTATGGAAATTCGTCATTTTTGAAGCTAGAATGATGAAACTTTTTTATATGGCTTTTATTACATCATTACATCATATATATGATATATATATATACACAATATAAGAATTATATTAAAAGTTTTAAAAAAATCCCTTTATAAGTTATAAATGAGAAAATAACTATATGACTGTTACCCCTTAGAGGTACATTTTTTACAAACTTTTAATGTCATATTTATTTATATCTAATCAAAAGCCTAAAAAATAATTTTCGAGCTTCTAGCTTTAAAAATGACAATACTTCGATACAACTTTTATCCCCCCTTTCAATATGTCCTTTCTCAGGGTCTAAACTATCTGTGTACCAAATTTCATTTAAATCGGTTCAGTAGTTTTAGCAGGAAAGCGAGACAGACAGACAGACAGACAGACAGACAGAGTTACAATCGCATTTATAATATTAGTATGGATAGTATGGATAAATATACTGTTAGAAATAAATTTGTGTCGCGGGTAGCAGTCGCCGTCATCACGTCTGCTGCCGGCGGGCAATAACGGGCGCTGCTCATCGGCCGTTGTACAGTACGATAGCTCTGTCCGAACGTCTACGCGTGTCTTGTGTTTTCAATTTATCCTCAGTAATGTTAATTATTTAGTAATTTCAATTTTGTCTATGTTTGTAACGGCCCCTGGCCGAATAAATGTTTATTTAAAATCAATTAATATTCTCATTTCTAAACAATACTATATCTTACAAAATAAACATGTCAGTACCCTTAGTAGACGGAGATGTATGGATTAATAAAATGCAAAAGATGTGAATCAGGATCAAACCTAGTGAAACCTCTGTACAAAGATATTTCAACTCCTTATAAATGAGAAAAAATCGTATGTACTAGAGATAAAACTGCTTTCGCGGACTAAGGATATCATCATCAGCCCATATACGCCCCACTGCGGGGCACGGGCTTTCTCTAAAGTTGAGAGGGCTTAGGCCCCAGTCCACCACGCTGGCCTAGTGCTGGTTGGCGGACTACACACCTTAGAAATTCCTAAGAACTTTTAGGTGTGCAGGTTTCATCACGATGTTTTCCTTCACCGTTAAAGTGCGTGATAATTATTTGTGAATACACACATAACTTCGAAAAGCCAGAGGTGTCTGGGGTTTCAACCCGCGACCGTCGAGATTCTCGACCGCGTGCCTAAACCTCAAGGCCATCACGACTTATAAGGATATACATACATACATAAACTCACGCCTGTATTCCCTGAAGGGGTAGGCAGAGGTGCATTTCTGCACCCACATTTCGCCAGGTATGTATCAGTCCCACGTAATAGGGGGCGAGCCTATTGCCGTTTTTCGGGCACATTTCCAGACTCCGTGCTGTTACTGAGAATTTCCTAATGGAAAAACCCAATACACTTCGCCCGACCCGGGAATCGAACCCAGGACCTCTAGATCGCACGGCACATACTTGTACCGCGAGACCACGAGGCAGTCATTATAAGGATATATCTTAGTAAATAAATTAAAAGTTTTGTTTTAAATCAGATATTTATCCGAAGATAAAGACATAGATAAGAAGCTGTTTATCATGACGACGGTATTGCTGTTCCATTGCTGCTGCAACTCCCACGACGGGTTGGTGGACGCAGACATATGCAGCAATCTAGATGAAATAGAACAAGAGCTCATTCTGAAGTTTTGCGAGAAACTTAGCGAGATGGAAGTTACTATAAATAATGTTGAAAGTGCTATTAAAGGTGTCAAGATGATCTTAATTACAATTTATTTAGTAAAAGCAATAATTTGATTGTAAGGGCACTGTAATTGTAAATCGATTTTTGATACAACAAGGTTTGACCTCAACAAGCAGTGATGGCCTCGAGGTTTAGGCGCGCGGTCGAGAATTTCGGCGGTCGCAGGTTCAAACCCCAGGCACACACCTCTGACTTTTCGAAGTTATGTGTGTATTCACAATGACTTATCACTTGCTTTGACGGTGAAGGAAAACATCGTGATAAAACCTGCACACCTAAAAGTTCTTAGAAATTTCTTAGGTGTGTAGTTCGCCAACCCGCACTAGGCCAGCGTGGTGGACTAAGGCTTAAACCCTCTCAGTTGTAGAGGAGGCCCGTGCCCAGCAGTGGGACGTATTTGGGCTGATGATGATGAAGGTTTGACCAGTCCTAGAAAAATCTTAATTCTAAGTAGCTTTTTATGACGTTACTCCATCAAAATTATATTGATAAAAATATTTTCACAATCTTTTCGTCGTAAATGAGACATTTTCTTAATCGAAGAGTAGATAATAACTATTAAAGGATGCAAAACATACGAGCTTGCCATTGCCACGAACACGCAGACACACGAATGCCATGCCACGAATCCTATTATATATATTTATCTTCTAAACCGTCATTTAAGTCATCATATAGAATATTCTTAGCGAAAATTATCATTATCATCATCATCTCGGCTGGGTACGGGTCTCCTCTACCATTGAAAGTGTTTAGACCTTAGTTCACCACGCTGGCCCAGGGCGGGTTGGCGGACTATACACCTAAGAAATTTCTAAAAACAGGTGCAAGGTGTGCAGGTTTCATCACGATTTTCTTTACCGTTAAAGTAAGTGATAATTCATTGTGAATACACACATAACTTCGAAGTCAGAGGTGTGTGCCTGGGGTTTGAACCCGCGACCGCCGAGATTATCGACCGCCCACCTAAACCTCTAGGCTATCACTACGTTAATATTAATATTAATTATTGCTTTATTTTTTCAAGAAATTTTCAATGATATTGTTTTTTTAAGAGTGGCTATGTAGGCTACTTTAATATTGTAGATGCTATTGTCTTTCAGATGCCTTCGAAACAGTGACAAATATAAAAGTATTGCAGCCATCGCAGCCAGAGAAGCTTCCAGAATGCGATAGCTTAGCTGACTCACTCGTCTCGGAATCTCCGGCGAACCTGCCATACTCTGAATCAACCCTAACAAATATTTCGTCAATACAAATGTCGAATACAAAGTTCAAATCGTCAGTAACAGTTCTGCCATCAGCAGTGGCTGACACGTCAACTTACTCTGACACGTCAGCTAAGAAGGAACCGTTTGACAATGAAGATCTTTGTGTGAATAAAGTTGGACAAATTGATGATATGGAAAAGGATTCTGATGACATTAGTAAGGTTTTATTTAAGATTTTTTTAATGAGTGTTACATTTTTTCAGCTTTTGAATGGTTGAAGCTCAGTAATTTATAACGAGTTGGTTTAAAGAAAACAAGGGAAGGAAAGTAGGATTAAAAAAAAGCTCATTAAAGATTAAAATTAAGACTGTGAATAACTGCTTAAAGTAGCCATCTAAATATATATACCTAACTCAAAGGTAATTGGCTAAGTTCAATGGTCAGTCCTGAAATTTATTTATAGTAACATAAAAAACAGCAAATCCTTTACTGTCAAGGCCGTTCGGTTGTGGAATGCACTTCCAGTCGAGATAAGACGTGTACAAACACTGTCACAATTCAAGAAACTTGTCAAAGAACATTACTACTCTCAGTCTTTCTAAAATTAAACCCATTTTTTCCGAATACATACTTTTTTGTAATATTATATATATTTATATATTATATATCTAAATTTTTTTTTTTTTAATTTTGTATGTAGTTTTGTATATATGTATGTATGTTGTATATACGTATGTATGTTGTATATATGTATGTATGTTGTACACACTGACTACCCTCTCATCTATCCTTTCTTTGTTTCCATCCTATGGTTGTCTCTAAAAGATCGCCTTGAGCGATAAGACCGCCAATTGTACTATTTTCTTTCTTGTGTCTTCTTGTTTTGTTAATTTTCTCCGTGTGTACAATAAAGTGTTAATAAATAAATAAATGATAGCAGTGATGGCCTCGAGGTTAAGGTGCGCGGTCGAGAATTTCGGCGGTCGCAGGTTCAGACTTATCGAAGTTATGTGTGTATTCACAATGAATTATCACTTGCTTTAACGGTGAAGGAAAACATCGTGATAAAACCTGCACACCTAAAAGTTCTTAGGAATTACTTAGATGTGTAGTCCGCCAACCCGCACTAGGCCAGCGTGGTGGACTAAGGCCTAAACCCTCTCAGTTGTAGAGGAGGCCCGTGCCCAGCAGTGGGACGTATATGGGCTGATAATGATGATGAATGATGATGAAATAAATAAATAAATAAAATATCATTCCTTCTTATAACTTAGGATAATATATAGTAGCCTAAGGTCTGACTTGTTTAGTTCTCATATACGAATTATTATATTCCATGGCTAGTTTCTATCAGCCAAATTTTCGGAATAATAAAATAAGAACTGACAAGTAACAGGGTTAGAACTTGCGAAGGCTATAATATAATTCGTATAGGAACTGGGTAAGAGTTTTGACCTATAGGTCATCAGTGTTAAAAATGACGATTTTTGGACGTTAATATCTAAATAACCGTTTGAGATGTGTTTATGAAATTTGGAGCACATATTTATCTCCCAAGTCACGTTTATGTGAAATAGTTTTAGAGTTATGAGGGGGTCAAAAGTGGCTCCAAATGGTACGTGTAATAACACACGGTGCTGCTTATCAGTTCAGGTACTTGAACTTGGCTTGACACGCTACCGTGTGTCTAGACCTTCTGCCTTCCTTCGGGAATGAAGATATATGCATTACAGAGCCGCGATGCCAGCCCGACTGTGCCTGTACTCGCTGCAGCACTTCCCGAACCTGCTGCGGCGATCCAGGACGCTCCATGGAGTACTGCGACCAACCCAAGCGAGCTGGAATTAAGTCGTATGTATTTTTTTGCTGAGAAGTCGTGACGGCCTCGAGGCTTAGGCGCGCGGTCGAGAATCTCGAAGGTCGCAGGTCAAACCCCAGGCACACACCTCTGACTTTTCGAAGTTATGTGTGTATTCACAAAGAATTATCACGCACTTTAACGGTGAAGGAAAACATCGTGATGAAAACTGCACACCTAAAAGTTCTTAGGAATTTCTTTGGTGTGTAGTCCGCCAAACCGCACTAGACCAGCGTGGTGGACTAAGGCCTAAACCCTCTCAATTGTAGAGGAGGCCCGTGCCCAGCAGTGGGACGTATATGGGCTGATGATGATGATGAATTATACTAATACTACGTGGGTGAAAGTTTCATATATTTAAGTATGTTTTTTTGCTAAGAATATTCTATATGATGACTTAAATGATGGTTATAAGATAAATACATATAATAAGATTTGCGGAATAAGTGTTGTGCGATCGCAGTCGCGGGTTTGATTCCCGGGTCGAGTAATGTGTTAATAACATTAAGAAATTCTCAGTAGCAGAACGGAGGCTGGAAATGAGCCTGAAAAACGGCAAAAGACTCACCTGTTATTACGTGGGACTTTTGAGAAATTGGGTGCAGAAATGAATTCCTGTGTATGCTACTTTAAGTCATGCCTTTTTAAACATTGAAACGCAAGGTAATGTGTTTCTTATCGATATTATCAACAACACGTGAATTCATCAAACTTTTTAACTCAATAATTTAAGTGTTTCTTTTTGTTAATCACGAGAACAATTAACAGTCCATTAAGAAAACAATTAGTTTTGTTACACTTTGATTTCCGATGTTGTGAAATTACACGATTTGTGTTGAGAGAAATTGCGTAGTTTTAATTGCTATTTTATTACCGTTTCGTTGAAATTTTAAAAGTCACTTATAGTACGAAAAATCATCATTATCATCAGCCCATATACGTCCCACTGCTGGGTACGGATCTCCTCTACCGTTAAGAGGGTTTAGGCCTTAGCCCACTACGCTGAAGAAGACTGGAAGTAATTAATTCCTAAGAACTTTTAGGTGTGCAGGTTTCATTACGATGTTTTTCTTCACCGTTAAAGTAAGTGATAATTAATTGTGAATATACACTTAACTGCGAAAAGTCAGGGGTGTGTGTCTGGGGTTTGAACCCGCGACCGCCTAGAATCTCAACCGCGCACCTAAACCACGTGGCCATTACTTTTTTTTTGTACGAAATATAAGTCAGGAGAATCATTGAAAAATCATGAAGGTAATGAGAGTAACTTTAAAAACTTTACATGTTGCCAACATGCCGTGCTGTGCAATCTAGATGACCTGTTCGATATGCTAGTATGGCAGACGTTATTTTTATTAGTCAGTTCTCAGTAGCAGCACGGAGTCTGGAAATATGTCCGAATAATGGCAATAGACTGGCCATCTATTGAGTGGGACATTAGTTGTATGTACATTAGGGTGGTGGAGTGCTTTTTTTTCTTAGCCTTGGGTCGAATTTGTAGCTTATAAAAAACAAAGCTTTTTGAAAAAAAAACTTATTCAACAAATTGAGGCGGCCCACTCACTTTAAAAATTAATTAAGGGTCAAAATGTTTGGTTCAAAATGTTAAGTAAGATTAATATAAGCTACAAATTCGACCCCAGGCTAAGAAAAACAGAAATCACTCCACTCTAATGTACATGTATTAACATAACTGACGAAATGTGGGCGAGGAAATGCACCTCTGCCCACCCCTTGAGGGGAAAACGGTGTGGGTATACATGTTACTAATATTTTTTTATTCAGGGTCAAGTGTGAGTACATGGATGTTTCTTCTATTTTGGCTAATTTTTGTTTCTAGAATGCAATATAATTTTAACTGGTGGATCTACGCTGTTACCGTCGGTTGTGTGATGTTGTTCATTCTGGTCGTAGTCTTAGCTTCTGCCTCATATAGTCGCGGCGAAGAACCCATAAAAATGGACGTTGATATAGAAAGCCTTGTTGCTGAAGTAAGGTGAGAAGTGGCTTTTCAATTTAAAAAAATGATTCATTAAGATGCAGACAGTTTGGAAACGTATTTTCAAGTTTCCTTGAGTTCTGATGGAATAATATAGTGATTCGATGAAAAATATATACAAAATTATAAATGTTGTAATTTTATTGGGTTTGGATTCATTGTCATTATCTTATGTCATCATCTCAATGTCTTATTTTTTTTTATAAATGATTAATTCCTAAACTTTTCCAGAATGTACAAGCCAAACTCCTGGCAATGCATTAACAGTCTCTGCCAGAAAGTCTACCAACCTATAAATGTAGAAGAAATATTCTTATCTCACAGTAGATGCGTTCTAATCTGCATGGGTCCACAGCTATGGCCTTTACCAATTGGCTACACTTCCTTCAGCAAGAAGATCACTGCTCTAGCGACCAGTAAGCTTGAGTACAAGTTCCAGACAGTCCCATCAGACACAGTACACCAATACTTAGCGGAAGCATTCAAGTTGTTCATAGCAGATCTAGTAAAATTAGAGAAGATAGGAAAAACCAAAAATGCAACTAAAGATTTGACTGTCAAGAAAATGAACATTCAAATCGATGTTGAAAACGATCCTGATCCTAGATTACGACTTGATACTGAAGAAGCATATTCTGTTAGGATTGAAACAGTTGAAAATCAAGTAATGATTAAAGTATCTTCAGCTTCTTTTTGCGGAGTTAGGCATGGTCTTGAAACTCTATCACAGCTTATATTACTAGATCAGACTACTGGATATCTGATAACACTAACTAATGCTGTTATTAAAGATGCACCAAGCTACAAATACAGGGGGCTTATGATAGACACTGGCAGGAATTTCATTCCTATAAATGATCTGATGAGAGCAATAGATGGCATGGCTTCTTGTAAGCTAAATACATTTCATTGGCGAATATCTGACGTCACTAGCTTCCCTTTGTATTTACCTAAAGTCCCTCAGCTCTTTGAGTTTGGTGGGTATGATAGATCTAAGGTTTACACTAAAGATGACGTAAAGGCGTTGGTCAAAAGGGCTAGAGTGAAGGGAATAAGGGTGCTAATTGAAGTTGCTGCTCCAGGGCCAGTTGGAAGACCATGGTCGTGGTCTTCTGAAGTCAGCTGCCCCATCAGAAACGACAATTATACTTGCGAGAATCATTTATGCCTCAGAATGGCTATAAAGGATTCTACACTTGATGTTTTACAAATTATTTACTCGGAAATAATTGATATGACGAATGTTGATGATATTTTCCATTTAAGTGATAGTCTTTTCACCATTAATAGCTGTTATAATTTGGTAGAAGATCGTATGGGCTTCCTTGACAAGGCTTTGGACAGACTTAAGCTGGCGAACAAAGGGTTTCTACCAAAACTGCCTGTGATTTGGTACACGGCGCATTTGACGAAACAATCCGAAGCGAGGACTTGGGAGAGGTATGGAGTGCAGTTGAATGAGTGGCAGCCGAATCCGTCAGACCAGTACTTGAGAAAATTCAAAGTGATACATTCGAGCAAATGGGACCTGTCGTGTGAAATGAAGAAGCAGAGATGCTGGCGATATAGGTAGGGGAATTTTGGAGTTTCTGTAAGTTGAAGAGTGTGAGATTAGCTACTTTAGTAACTGAAGCTTGATATTACTAAACCACCACTTTGGTAAATGAGATTTTGAGTTCTAGATACACCTACAAATTATTAAAAATATACTTAGACATAGCCCCGAAAAGTTTGATTTTTCCCATATTTTCGACAATTACACAACAAATTTTCATAACACCTCCATTTATTTGAAGAAATCATTATGTGTCAATGTTAATTATATACGCCAAGCGCATTGTGCGCAAATCTTTTAATATTCCAGCTGTTTATTAGCTAAAACTGCTAAAAATTAGTTCAGTTGCTTTTTTTACTTTATCGCGATCAGGCAGACAAGCTTCTTATTTTATAAGTAAGTATCTATCAAAGATACGAAACTAAGTATATTTAAAATGATTCAAATTCACTATATCGATTTTTCTAAATGGAGATAATGTCTACGTTTCATCACAGAACTACAAACTATAAAGCATATATTCCTTAGACACTAACGTTTAAAAATGCAATATGTAACCGGATTTTTCCTGTCAACTCGTAATAAAACGTGATTGATCACGGTATAATTAAAATTCATTAATAACGGATTGATAATTTTATGAATTCTGATTAGGATTCCGGAATTGTCCCTTCCGTAATAATACTACTTTATCTAGCTTGATTACGCCTTGACCTCGCATGCGATATCCGTTCATAAACAAAAACAGGATCGATTACATTAATCGCTGATTCAAACCTATTTTTCTCCGAAACTACTTAACCGATTTTGATGAAACTTTCACTAATGTATTCCTTAACTATCTGGCTATAACGTCATCAAATATCATCACGCTAAGACATATATTGAGGGAGATAGGGTACTGATTTTGAAATAAGGAATTGGCTCGCTACATTGTCCGACAGTAAACAAGTTCCATACAAGGTTCATGATTGCTTTGTTTTATCTGTTTGCTCGTGTCACATATAAGTTGAATGTGTGGGGTCGATGGCAGGTATATGTTAAAATAGTTTGCTTATTATAAAGGTATGATCCTGACATCATGTCATTGAATTCAATCACGTACATAACTCAGCAAAAGACAATAACAATCTCGTACATTACGTAGAAGCAAAAAACATACATAAACTCACGCCTATATTCCCCGAAGAGGTAGGCAGAGGTGCATTTCTGCACCCACATTTTGCCACGTATGTATCAGTCCCACGTAATAGGGGGCGAGCCTAAACAAACAAAAAAAGAAAAAAAGAAGCAAAAAAATTCAAGCAAAATTAAGATCAATAAACAAGAATTTATTTTAACGTTCCATCCTCATAATCATTAGCCCAAATATGTCCCACTGCTGGGCACGGGCCTCCTCTATAAGTGAGGGTTTAGGCCTGAGTCCACCACGCTGGCCTAGTGCGGGTTGGTGGCCTACACACCTAAGAAATTCCTAAGAACTTTTAGGTGTGCAAGTTTCATCACGTTGTTATTCTTCACCGTTAAAGTACGTTTAAAGTTCCATTATCTATTATATCACTATAAGGCAACGTCGCATAATCTATGTGGTAACATAGTGTATAATTGACCTACAAAGTGGGACTGAGCGCTCGGGACAATGATATCAGAACAAAATTCTTAAGATCTTCAATTGCGATTTTCGGCCAAACTACCAAGCGATTTTTACTTAAATTTAAATTTCAAAACAGAGGGAGTTTCTGAATTTAACCAGTAATTAAACATCGTGAGGAAACCTGCACACCTAATAGTTCTTAGGAATTTCTTAGGTCTGAAGTCCGCCAACAGGCACTAGGCCTACGTGGTGGACTAAGGCCTAAACCCTCTCTTGTAGAGGAGGTCCGTGCCCAGCAGTAGGTCATATATTGGCTGTAAATGGTCCAGTAATTACAAATCTATAAAAGTTTTCAATCAAGGTAGGATTATTCCTCAGTAACTAGAGAAGGATGCAAGATATAAATATTGACGTCATCGTCATTAAGTTGCATGTGCACGAAAGAGATAGACAAACGCTTCCACTATTTGCCTTTTAAATATTAATTATGGCTTCATTTACTCGTAGAACATGGCAAGAAATGTACGGATGGAAGTCATGGCGGAATATAGAAGTGTTTACTATAGAAGGCGGCGAAGCTTTACTTTGGACTGACTTAGTTGATTCCGGTACAGGTTAATTATTATTTTTATGATCTTATATGGGAGTAGACTGCCTCGTGGTCTCGCGGTACAAGTATGTGCCGTGCGATCTGGAGGTCCTGGGTTCGATTCCCGGGTCGGGCAAAGTGTTATTGGGTTTTTCCATTAGGAAATTCTCAGTAACAGCACGTAGTCTGGAAATGTGCCCGAAAAACGGCAATAGGCTCGCCCCCTATTACGTGGGACTGATACATACCTGGCGAAATGTGGGTGCAGAAATGCACCTCTGCCTACCCCTTCGGGGAATACAGGCGTGAGTTTATGTATGTATGTATATGGGAGTGTAACTATTCCTAAGGAGCGTAGAGTATAGTGGTATTCCATACATAATCCACGCTTGTATTCCTCAAGGGGTAAACAGAGGTGCATTTCTGCATGCTCGTTTCCCGGATTGTGTTTTCATCATCAGCCCATATACGTCCCACTGTTTGGCACGGGCCTCCTCTACAACTGAGAGGGCCTTAGTCCACCACGCTGGCCTAGTGCGGGTTACTAAACACCTAAGAAATTCCTAAGAACTTTTAGGTGTGTAGGTTTCATAACGATGTTATCCTTCAGTATTTTTCACTAGAAATAATACTGTACCTGTCGTCAGGTAACCTGGACTACCACTTGTGGCCGAGAGCTGCTGCCGTGGCTGAACGACTGTGGTCCGACATAGTGATTAATGCATCGGCCACAGGCGCTGTGTATGTCAGGCTTGATCACCAGAGGTAATCTATACTAACTGTCTAAACTGGAAGACTTCTTCACCAATTTCAATAATTTTTGGTATGGATTCAGATAGAACTTTGGGAAATAATATAGGCTACTTTTTTTTATAAATAAGCGATCATACCAAGACTTAAGAGCTAATATTTATACTAGAATTCGCATACATGGTTTTAAACCAAGATTATTCCAGTCTCGTGGTGTGGGTGTCACAAAAACTTAATAGCAAAGTTGCTTTTAAATGCGGCTATCCTAGAACCATAATAGACCTATATGAATCCGATTCAACATATTTAAAAAAAAACCTTTATCTTAGCTCCACCACTAATAGTAAGTTTGAAAGATATATATTTTTTTATTTTTTTCTGTAAATAACAATAAGATACGACTGAGTATGTCATGATTTTAATTTATTTTATTGGGTGGGTTTTTAATTCTTTTGATAGTGTAAATATTTGTGGTATATTTAACAAAGTAAGTTGTTAAGTTAGTCAAAAGATGAATTTAAGTAAATGATTTAAGTAAAAGATGAATTTAAAATACATAAAATATTATAAAAAAAACCAGCAAAAAGCCAACATCACGCGGTGTTCCCAGGCGGTCACCCATCCAAGTACTGACCGCGCCCGACGTTGCTTGACTTCGGTGATCGGACGAGAACCGGTGTATTCAACGTGGTATGGACGTTGGCAAACAATGTTATGAATTTTATCATCAATATTAAACATGATGTGACGTCATACTTCCATATGCCACTTTACATTATATGTTCATAGATGGCGTTTTTTGTACATTTTCTGTACAACGCAGAATTAAAATTAAAATGCTTTGAAACTTTTATTATTTACTGCAGTTTAATATTAGCTTAATTAAAACATACCGTATGTTTACATATTCACAGATGGCGTATGCTGTTGCACGGCGTGAAAGTGCAACCGATTTGGCCAGTTTGGTGCAGTTTCAATCCTGGAACTTGCTTATTAAAAGTTCAATAAAATGACACGTATTTGGCTTCGGGAAAAAAAATCACTCCCTTTATCACTTTAAAATAAAAGAGTAAAACATATTTCGTAATATTATTTTACGACTAACAGTTGAAAACATTTCGTAAGTGCTGCCATCTATGTTTGTTAATCATAATAATTAGTACTAAACATGAGTTCTAGATGGCGCAGTTAAAAATATATGATTCGAGTTAGTTATTCAAATATCATAGCACATGCGAGTATAAAAGAGTCATGCCCCGCGATTGTGCAGTAAACAAAGATGGCGGTAAAATATACAAGTCGAGGTCAAGTTCCCTGCATTAATTTTACTAATCATGTAAAATTTCTAGGTATTAGACAAAGAAATGGGTTAATTTTTGAAGTATTTAAACTGTATTTAATATTTATTTATTTATTCCAATGCATATAATGCAATTTACTGCGCCAATTATTCCTTTATTTTCCATCAGAATGAACATAATAAGCCTCCGACCATCAATATTTAATTTCATTAGTAAAAAATTATACTTCTCCTTGCCCTAGTTTATAAGTCATGTAAAAAATTGAGATATTGTTCTTACGAACGATGTTACTATCAAACATTTAAAATTAAATGTATGGAAACAATTTCAAAAAAGC
Source organism: Hemaris fuciformis (assembly GCA_907164795.1). NCBI lineage: Eukaryota > Metazoa > Arthropoda > Insecta > Lepidoptera > Sphingidae > Hemaris > Hemaris fuciformis. Next base: position 7,343,711 of record OU015457.1, on the reverse strand, counting down.
CAACATCACGCGGTGTTCCCAGGCGGTCACCCATCCAAGTACTGACCGCGCCCGACGTTGCTTGACTTCGGTGATCGGACGAGAACCGGTGTATTCAACGTGGTATGGACGTTGGCAAACATCTATTCGTATTTTGTCATCAGTATTAAACACGATACGTCATGCTTTCATATGGCACCTTACATAATGTGTTTATAGATGGCTTTTTTGTATATTTCCTATACAACACAGAATTATACCTAAAAAACTTAAAATTTGAGTATAAAGTAAGTATTCGCCTTGTGAAGTCATCTTAAGTCAAAATAAGATGCTAAAATTAGATCAGGTATCAAACCAACACGATTTATCATACATACCCTCTCGCCTGCGTTCCCCACAGAGGTAGGCGGAGGTAAATTTGTGCACATTTCGGCAGAATATCAAAATGTCTTTGGATATAAAATGTTCTCGCAAAACCGGCTTATGCGTAATGTGTTTTAGTAACTATATAATATCGAAATAGTTCACTTTTCTAGATTATTATTGTAATAAAAACAAAAACCGCCTTCAAAAAAACCTATTCCAAAACAAATTAAAATGCACTAAAAAGTAAAAAAATAATTGCGTATCTTCTGTTACTTAATTATAATCAACTTACTATTTCTCTACATCAATATATAGGTACGATCTATGTGTTTACGACGCAAGAAGCTAGATAGGTTCTTCTATATCTATCCACTATCTATCCACTTCAAATCTAACTCAACACATACCTATGAATAACAAATAATGATTAAAATATTTTTTAATGTTCTCCTATGTAAAATTAAATGAAAAATATTAGACTACTTAAAAGTCAATCAAATTATTACGATAATATAATGTAGTTTTAATTATTGTTATTCTTGGAGGCGGTGTCAGCCAAGGTAGGATTCTCGTATTATTATTCATCATCATCAGCCCATATACGTCCCACTGCTGAGCACGGGCCTCCACTACAACTGTGATGCTAGGTATGCACATTGTAGTATTTCCTTGGCTGACACCGCCTCCAGAACTTAATCAAACTCTCATGCAATTACCCTAGAAGTACATCCTAACCAATAATAAAAAGGATTCATCAAAATCGGTTGGCATGATATTAAGTTATTCGTCGATTTGTCACGCACATTGGTGAACATTTAAGATTTTTGTGGTTTTCTAATGGAAGCTATTGTCACAACTAGACCAAATTCAAATGGGACCAAACTAAAAGCACCAGCATTCACTTAAAAAAAGAATCATCAAAATCGGTTGGCATGATATTGAGTTATTCGTCGATTTGTCACGCACATTGGTGAAAATTTAAGATTTTTGTGGTTTTCTAATGGAAGCTATTATCACAACTAGACCAAATTCAAATGGGACCAAACTGAAAGCACCAGCATTCACTTAAAAAAAGAATCATCAAAATCGGTTGGCATGATATTGAGTTATTCGTCGATTTGTCACGCACATTGGTGAAAATTTAAGATTTTGTGGTTTTCTAATGGAAGCTATTATCACAACTGGATCAAATTTAAATAGGACCAATCTGGAAGCATCAGCTTTCAATCAAAAAAAGAATCATCAAAATCGGTCCACACAGTCAAAAATTCTGAGATAACAAATATAAAAAAAAAAAAAAAAAAATACAGACGAATTGATAACCTCCTCCTTTTTTTGAAGTCGGTTAAAAATAACTCGAAGCGTGTATTAAACCCATGTCACTTTAGTAACATTGACGTCGCTTCATATGATACATACATACATAACCTCACGCCTGCATTCCCCGAAGGAGTAGGCAGAGGTGCATTACTGCACCCACATTTCGCCAGGTATATATCAGTCCCACGTAATAGGGGGCGAGCCTATTGCCGTTTTTCGGGCACAATTCCAGACTCCGTGCTGCTACTGAGAATTTCCTAATGGAAAAACCCAATAACACTTTGCCCGACCCGGGAATCGAACCCAGGACCTCTAAATCGCACAGCACATACCTGTGCCGCGAGACCACGAGGCAGTCTTCATATGATTAATTAAAGATTCTGGTTAGAAGCAATGAGAAGAGCGGGGTGCGGCTATAACACTACACAGTTTGGGATACGCCCCTCGGTGGCAAATCTCTATAGCGAAGGCATGGAATTGCGTGGGTTTAAGCTAGGGCTTGCGAGGCGAGGATCCCGCATGTGTGTAAACCAGGTGTTATAATTTTGTCTTTTAAATCAATAATATATATACTCAGCCTATCGCCGTTCACTGCTGAACGTAGGCCTCCCCACGAAAGCGCCAACCATCCCGGTCTTGAGCAGCCCTCATCCATCCGCTACCCGCCATCTTTCTCAAGTCGTCGGATCATCGTGCTGCAGGTCGTCCTACACTACGTTTGCCTAAGCACTGTCTCCACTCCAACACTTGTCTGCTCCATCGGCCGTCGGACCGTCAGCAGACATGGCCGGCCCACTTCCACTTTAGCGTGCTAATCTTGCGGGCAATGTCAATGACTCTGGTTCTCTGGCGGATGACTTCATTACGAATTCTATCCACCAGAGAAACTCTAAGCATTGCCCGCTCCATAGCACGCTGAGCGACTTTGAATTTGTGGACCAGGCCTTTGGTGAGTGTCCACGTTTCGGCGCCGTATGTCATTACGGGTAGGACGCACTGATTGAAGACTTTCGTCTTAAGGCACTGAGGTATCGACGACTTGAAAATATGACGTAGCTTCCCGAATGCCGCCCAGCCCAACCGTATTCTTCGGTAATAATATACATATTATATATTATTTTGCCGCCTTTAATCGAATCCGGAAAATCTAGATCGCACGACACATACTTATTGCCGCGAGGCCACGAGGCAGTCAATACTATAATAATCCGCAGTATTTTATTTTTCCTGCTGCGCCATCTTTTGATAGGGTATAGTAAATTGTCATTTATTGATATTGTAACGAAACTATAGATGTCGCTATTAAAGTATATTCACTAAGTACTGAATTTAAAAACTTTCATACTATTGTGTATTCGTTACAAGAGTTCGAAGCGTTTAAACCACTTCTTCCTTTAATCATAAATTATTATATTTTATTCAATAGAATTGTGAGTATCAAGCAAATATCGCCATCTATGAATGGACAATGTAAAGTTATACCATTAATATATGACGTCACGTGTCCGATTGTAATGATAAAATTCTACATAGCAAACGCCAACGTCCATACCACGTTGAATACACCGGTTCTCGTCCGATCACCGAAGTCAAGCAACGTCGGGCGCGGTCAGTACTTGGATGGGTGACCGCCTGGGAACACCGCGTGATGTTGGCTTTTTGTTGTTTTTTGGTTTTATATTAGGCTTCATGTATTTAAAATATCATATGGATCAAATGTGTCTCTTCCGGGCTCTCTAAGGGGAATATTGATTCATCATCATCATCATCAACAGCCTTTTTCACGTCCACTGTTGGACATAGGCCTCTCCTATGGCACGCCACTGGGCTCGATCTTCGGCTCTCCTCATCCAACCGCTGCCAGCCACCTTGCGGATATCGTCACCCCACCTAGCCAGAGGGCGTCCTACACTACTAATATTGATTGCCGTTTATTTATGGATAAGTTTTGTTAGTCTGGTATGAATTGGCACGTTTCATCAATAAGTCTGATGTTTTTATTATAAAATTAAACGGGGACGGAATCTACAACTGTGGCCGATAAACGGCTTCCTATAACATGAAAGATAAACTTAACTCCCGGAACATTGTTGCAAATATACAAGTCATCATCATCATCAGCCCATATACGTCCCACTGCTGGGCACGGGCCTCCTCTACTACCGAGAGGGTTTAGGCCTTAGCCCACCACGCTGGCCTAGTGCGGGTTGGCGGACTACACACCTAAGAAATTCCTAAGAACTATTAGGTGTGCAGGTTTCCTCACGATGTTTTTCCTTCACCGTAAAGTACGTGATGATTCATTGTGAATACAATTAATATACAAGTGCAGGTGTGTATTTATTTTTAAGTCGCACCAATTCACTCATATTAAAAGACCGTAATTCAATAAATCAATGATAAGCAAAAAATATTAATGTTCCATTATCAGATAATTTTAATACCCACAAAAATTTACACATCCCTATAAAACACATTCAATATCAGCTCCCTACCGTTGATGTAGGATCCACAAATACACAAAACCAGGCCGAGTATGAGCATCGTGGCAAACTTCCAGATTCTCCAGCAAAAGAACCCTAGTCCCGGGTCTTCCCAGTCCAGGGAGAGCTCTATGAGCGCTGGATATATGAAGCCCAGGTTTGACAAGCAGAAGGAACCCATCTAAAAAGAAAATACAGTTAATGTCTGAGTTTTTGGTATTGACGGTTATTGGCAAATGTGAAAGATTTCGGTTATAAGTTACAAAATTTTTAGTAGGAAAAAAATTCCTGGTAATTTTCTTGGTGAACGGGAAAAGGCTCAACTAAATTACATACAAGTAGAACTAGATAAAGATAAGTTTTGATATTGTTAACAGAGGTAGACCCACAATACAGAACAGGTGAGAGTCTTATGTCTTGTGCAGCGGCCGTCTTATCGCTGATGATTATGACAATGATGATGATCGATGGAGCGCAGCATGCTTGGAATTAAGCTTAAAGATCATGTAAGAAACATCGACCTGCGCTCCGCATCTCGAGTGACTGATGTAGGCAAAAGATCCGCTGAGCTGAAGTGGGACTGGGCCGGCCACCTTTGCAGGATGGATCCCGACCGATGGGCGAAAGCCGCCACTAATTGGATACTATGTGAGGGCCGCCGAAAGCGTGGCAGACCGAGAATGCGCTGGAGAGACAGCCTGGACGCCTTTGAGAAGGAGTGGCGTAACATAGCACAAAATAGAGAGGAGTGGAAGAAGAAGAAGGAGCCCTTTGCCCAGCAGTGGGATCTAGTATAGGCTATTAAAAAAAACGAATACTTCGTACTTTATAACCTTTAATTTTCTTACAGAAGTACTAAGCTCTAAGTATGGGAGTTACAATACATACGCTATAAGTACTGCCTTGAAAGTATGGGAGTTACAACGCAATTTTGAATGACTTGCCTTACTACGTAGGGGATAAAAACGATATAGTGCTGTTTGCGGATGATACATCTCTTATATTTAATGTAAAAAGACGTCTTGATAATTTTGACGAAGTAAACAATGCACTTCGTAAAGTTGTTCAGTGGTTTGATAATAATAATTTACTTTTAAATGCAAAAAAAACTAAATGTGTAAAATTCACAATGCCCAATGTTAAGCAATTAAAAACCACTGTACAAATTAACGGTGAAGAACTGGATCCTGTTGCGTCTACTACATTTCTGGGCATTACGGTAGACGCAAAACTCCAATGGGGACCGCACATTCTACGATTGGCAAGCAAATTAAGTTCAGCGGCATATGCAGTTAAAAAGATCAGACGTCTGACTGACGAGGAAACGGCAAGAATGGTTTATTTTAGCTATTTCCATAGCCTTATGTCGTATGGTATTCTTTTGTGGGGAGCTGCTGCGGATATTAACACTATTTTTGTTTTGCAAAAAAGAGCCATTAGGGCTATTTATAATTTAGGTCCCAGGGCTTCACTTAGAGAAAAATTTAAGGAAATAAATATTCTTACCGTCACTTGTCAGTTTATATACGAAAACTTAATGTACGTCCAAAAGAATCTTGATAAATTTAATAAAATTTGTAATGTACACAATAAAAATACTAGGAACAAATGTAATCTTGTACAACACGTAACTCGTCTCCGGAAAGTTAATAACTCTTTTATGGGGCAATGTATACGCTTCTATAACAAACTTCCGAAGGCTATTAGGGAGCTTCCCCTGAATAAGTTTAAGGAATCAATTAAAGATAAACTTTGCAAAAATGCATACTATAAAATTTCAGATTTTATTGAAGATAAGCCTTGGGAGTAAGTAAATTGATCGGAGTTGTATCGTGTTGCTACAGTTTGTATCGCTATGACATGTATCGCTATGACATGTATCGCTATGACATGTATCGCTATGACATGTATAGTTATGACATTTATTATGTAAAAATGAAACAATGTGAATTAAAAAATAATAATAATATTGCTGTTTTTAAGAAAAAAAAAAAATGACAAGTCGTGTTGCTGAGGGAGTTTCTTGCCGTTTCTTCTCCACAGCTATAACACGTTTCGAAGCGGCAATAGTTTAAAAAAAATAAGAAGTGTAAAATTGACGATTCAAAAGAGCTTGTAAAAGTCTATTTGAATAAAGATAATTTGATTTGATTTGATTTGATTTTTAAATCACAACCTTCTTAATTTCTAGTGTGATAGAGTCCATAGGATATCTAACCAAAAGCTGTCTCGGAGGAGGCATAGTGGCGATACACGAGTCCTACAAAGACTGTGGATTGTGGACAGCTTTGATTTTGAACATATTAGTCGGAATTATTGTCACTTACGGCATGTTTGTAAGTTTTATTTTAATAATAACATGTAAGGTAGAGACTAAATTTGACTTTTGATAGACTATTTAATAAACTAGCCCACGGAAACACTTAATACAAAAATACAAACTTTTTCCCCTTTAAAAATACCCTTGTACAAATTTTAAACGCCTGCCATAACTTTCTGAGCAACATGTTTCTTAAATGTGTATTATATTGTATTGGACCCTGCTTCATTCCAGCGCAATTTTATAAAAAAAAGTACCCTATGCCCTTTCCTAAGGTTCAGTTTATCTTCATACTAAAAACATTCAAATTGGTATTATAGCGATTTAGGCGTAAAAGCGTAACAGAGGTACCTATCTACTTTAGCATTCATAAGATTAGAATAGATTACAAAAAAAGAGGCCTGTATTCTTTCTCAAGATCACATTAATGCCCAAACCAAGAAACGCAGTTCTTGGATTTATTCGTTACAAACATCCAATAAAACTTAATATTTTTTTCCTTATTATTGTGGCATAACAAAGCTTAATAGTTCTAGAGTTACAGATTATACATAATATCTTACCAATCCGATAAACTTTGTGACGTTTGGCAACAGAACAGCCACCATAGTAATCATAACAACATGAATAGCCCTGTACACTCGTTCCCATAGCCAGTACTTCTTCTGCTCGTGTCGCCTCTTCAAGTAGAACCATAGAATGTCACTCGCCAGCCAAAAGTTTAGGCTGTATGTTACGTAAATCATCAGAGCTAGAAACACTTTCAGGGTTATGGGGAATCTGGAAGATAATGTCCCCTAAGTGATCTGATATGGGGGTTTGTGGCCAATTGAGATCATAAATACTAAGCAGTAGAAATGAAATGAAATGAAATTATATTTATTGAATCTATAAAATGTCAAATACATCACTTAGAATCAGTCATTTCAAAAATTGGTGTACCACCCTGTTCGGAAGGCAGTCATCACTAGAGAAGAACGGGCAAGAAACTCTAGTGTTGCTCTTTTCCAATCAAGAGATAGTTTACAATATCAAGAATGAATTTCCCAAATTAGAGCAGCTCATTAATACAATCTCAGACTGTTGTATTGAATATGAGAATAACATAGTCATCTTGAATGGAGAAACTGACATTTAACTAGCATTTATTATATATATATTTATTTAGAGATATGAGTGTGAAAATGGTAGAATTACGCCATCAGTTTGGACTGCGGCTCCAATGCAGTAGTACCTCTGCTTTTAAAAATATTTCCATGCGTTTCGTTCTTAATACATAACAAGTAAATTTGGAAAGACTTGAGATGATAAGAAGGAAGGAACATAGGAACTACATAGTACGGTAAAGATAAAAATTTGAGAAGCTTTTGGTGCGATCCGGAATGGCAGTAACCGCGAAGTTGCATTTGTGTATACGCTAGGTATTCTACAAACATCAAAATCACGATCTAATAAATCGTCGAGGAATCAGCAACACCACCAAGCTCGTTTTTCACAACTTTTCAGGAGAGAGAAAAAAAACGATTTTTTTCCTCCATCAAGGCCTAATTGACTGAAGTTTTTCCCGATATCTATGATGAATGACATAATCTGTTTTCTCAAAGAAAAATTGTATGTAAAATTTGAATTTATAATATTGAAAATACGAATCCAATGATGGTATCGTTACTCGATAAAAATCGAGCTCGGTGGTGTTGCTGATTCCTCGACGAAATAATATTATAACCCTTACTAGCTACGTCATATCATAGTTCATAAGAGTCATTTTTTATTTCCCACAAGCCATGAATTAGACTACTTACGGATCCCAAGGGAAGTTCATGGTTACAGGAGTGGTAGTCAGTTCGCCGAATCCCCAGTATCCGAAAAATCCCACTGTACACACTAGGGTTAATACCGCAGTCATTCCTGAAGCAAATATTTTGTTCATATATTTTTTTACGTACTGTGGGACGTCCTGGAGTATGTTAGTCCCACGACTTGAAAAGGGGGCGGGTATCGGACGCATGAGACCTACTTTCAGCAGTGGATGGATTTTTATACTGGCATGACATAGTAACAACACAATACCTGACGGCAAACATGATTTTATCCAAATAGAGCATGTAGTAGAAAAGGCTCGCTTCTTTTGTCTTTTTTTAAAGGATCCAGGACTATAGGAAGTAGGGGACTTCTGGGCTGGCAACTGTTATTAATGTAGTTGAAGTGGAGTAGAGTCCAAAAGTAAAAGGACCCAATAACGGCTCGTGATATGCCCTGCTGGCCAACTGACAAGGCTAGCGACCGATTGATAGTCAAAAGGCAAAATTTGAAAATTACGATAGATGGCAGTATCGTCAGCGCAATAGCCAAGTATTGCGAGTATATGATACAACCTTTCCTTTATTAGTTTTCTGGGCGTATATAAAGCAGGAGACGTCGTGATAAAGATGATGATATTTATTTATTTATAAACTCTTTATTGTACACTAACAAACAATGAAAAAGCAATATACAAATAGAATGAAGTACAATTGGCGGTCTTATCGCTCAAGGCGATCTTTTAGAAACGACTACAAGATGGACATAAAGAAGTAATAGATGGGAGGGTAGTTAACGTGTACAATATAATAATAAATTAGACAAATAAATAATTGTTTAGATATAATTTGACAGCCCCGTGGCGCAGTTGGCTAGACACCAGCTTGCGAAACGAGAGGCCGCGGGTTCGATCCCCGCACCGAGACAAATGTTTGTGTGATCCACAAATATTTGTTCCGGGTCTGGGTGTTTGTGAGACCGAAAAGTCTCTCGTAGTTTCTGATACCCACGACACAAGACTCGTATCTTAATGTGGGGTCAGAACTATGTATTTATTATTATTATTATATTTATAATTTACTTACAAACCTATGCGTCAATAATATAAATTAAATGTATTTATGATAGAATAAATAATGAAAGTTATAGGATATGGTTTCTCCTAGCCATAACGAGATCTCTTGATGAAAACTGACCTCCGAGTAGGACGGTGGGGAACTTCTTGGGCTCAGTCATGCTGTTCTCGATAGTCAGAGTGACTCCAATCCCGTCCATGCTGAACCCGCAGACGCCGATGAACTCAAAAATGCCTGAGACGCTTTTGAATACGGCCATCTCGAGAGGGCTGTTTGTGGCTGATTCCATTGAATAGTAGATCGTGGCTAATGCCATGCCCACTGGAAGATGTGGAATAAAATTTTATTAATATACAAAGCATTTCATCCAAAAAATTCAGTTACAAAAAAAAATAGTTAATGAATACGAGGCCGTCGAGACCTAAGTATTCGCAGGTTAAAATACCCGGCAATGAACCATCACGCACTTTAAAACATAAGGAAAACGTTATTTAAACTGTATTCCTACGTACTACATTTCTAAACTCCGTATTAATAATGAGAATTTCCAACTCAAAAACCATATAGGTAGTACTTTACCCCCGGAGAATAAAACCTTGTACCTTTAGATCTCACCATCATCATCATCAGTGCATATACATCCCACTGCTGGGCACGGGCCTTCAATAAAACTGAGAGGGTTTAGGCCTTAGTCCACCATGCTGGTCTAGTGCGGGTTGGCGAACTATAGACCTAAGAAATTCCTAAGAACATTTTAGGTATGCAGGTTTCCTCACGTTAAAGTACGTGATAATTCGGGTTTGAACCCGCGACCGCCGAGATTCTCGACCACACACCTAATCTTGCCATCACGACTTATCTAGATCCCACGACCATATAAACAAAACCAAGTATAAAAAAATTACCAACAAAAAAATCGGCGACGATCGAGAACGGCGTCAAATACTTCAAGTTGATGATCATGCTGAGCAATATGCACGGGATCATTAGGGATATGATGTAGATCCTGATGGAAGGGCTGGCTCCCACCCTGTCGTTTGTGATGGTGTTCGTCCCTTCCACCAGCTGCTTGAGGGCACGAGCAATCACCATCTGATAGACGCAGCACGAACCAGCTATATCCACCACTAGGATTATTTCAACTATGTACCTAGAACACATTTTATAGTGCTGATGTTTGCTTAATTTTTTGACAGCCTACGAGGTACTATGCAGGGTGTATTCAGACCGTGATCGGAAACTAAGGCAGGTAATAGCGCTGGTGATTAAAAACCCATTGGCGTTAAAGAAACTCCCGACAAAAATATAAAAAATTGACGTTTTCCTAACAATCATAGATATTAAATGGGTGTGGTTGTATGGAAAACGTATTTTTTTTTTAATTTCTTGTCGGGATTTTTTTAATGTCACAGTGTTTGTCACCGCAGCTATAATCTGCCTTAATTTCCGATCACGGTCTGAATACACCTGTATATCAGTGGCGGTACTTCCATAGAAGCCCAAAAGCCCAGTTTGCCTTTTAAAATTCCAAATAATAATTTTTAATCTTGAAATATTTATTTAACTAACGCAATTTGTTAAATAAAGACCCCATAATAAGCAAATATGAACTAGACATTACACAATTATCGTTTAACGCTTTTGGGCTTCTATGGAAGTCCCGCCACTGCTGTATATATATCTTTAGTATAGCTGTTTAAATTCTCGTCTAAATATATGACAGGCAGTGCGAGTAAGACACAGCTTGTGAAACGATTCAAACCGAGACAGATGTGTGTGTCCAAGTATTTGCATATTTACTTAAGTGTCTAAAACATACAACTGTTACTGCAGTTAGTAGCTGAATGTACCTTTCATCATCATCATCATCAGCCCTTATATGTCCTACTGCTGGGCGCGGGCTTCCTCTACAACTAAGAGGGTTTAGGCCTTAGTCCACCACGCTGGCCTAGTGCGGGTTGGCGGACTACACACCTAAGAAATTCCTAAGAACTTTTAGGTGTGCAGGTTTTATCACGATGTTTTCCTTCACCGTTAAAACAAGTGATAATTCATTGTGAATACACACATAACTTCGAAAAGTCAGAGGTGTGTGCCTGGGGTTTGAACCTGCGACCGCCGAAATTCTCGACCGCGTGCCTAAACCTCGAGGCCATCACTGCTTCATTTCATGTTTTTCTTTCATTTTTAAAATTATTTGTTATTCTTAATTGTGCTAGCAACAAATATTTATTTCTTTCTAAAATTATGACACAAGATTTCTTATCTTGGTTAGTAGTTAGAACTATGTACATATGTATATGTTGGGTGTGGTATATTAATGTATTTATAATACCTAAAACATTTACTGTATGGTTTCAAAGTATCCCAGGGTCCAATCTCTATGCTGGCTTGAGCCAAATCAGGGTACGACAGTGCTGGTATTTGAACCCTTCCGTATATCTTTTGAGCTGATCTGGCGAGAGTCTGAAATATGTAGGATACAGTGACACTTGCATACTCGAAGAAGTAGATAAGTAAAGATAGAGCTTAGAAATCATTTTTCTACCTATATGGTTGCCCTATTAAAATACCGAAGCGTCTTCCATAATTATTTAAACAACGTTACCATAAAATGAAAAAAATATGCGTCATGGGCACTACTTTATATCTATATGCATATTGTAATGTTGTAAAGAGAAAATATTTATTTAGTATTTCTTTTATTTATAACGAATAAATCCAATAACTGCTTAACCGATTTCAACGTTTCTTGCTTTGGGCATTAATGTGATCTTGAGAAAGAATACAGGCTACTTTTTGGTAATCTATTCTAATCTTATGAATGCTAAAGTAGATAGGTACCTCTGTTACGCTTTTACGCCATAAATCGCTATACCAATTTGAATGTTTTTAGTATGAAGATAAACAGAACCTTAGGAAAGGGCATAGGGAATTTTTTATTATAAAATTGCGCTGGGATGAAACAGAGTCCAATACAATATAATACACATTTAAGAAACATGTTGCTCAGAAAGTTATGGCAGGCGTTTAAAATTTGTACAAGGAAATATTTTAAAGCGGAAAAGGATTGTATTTTTGTTTTAAGTGTTTCCGTGGGCTAGTTTTGTAAGTAGTATAATAGTATTATATCAAAAGTCAAATTAAGTCTCTACCTTTCATATTATTATTTAAAAAAAACTTACAAACATGCCGTAAGTGACAATAATTCCGACCAATATGTTCAAAATAAAAGCTGTCCACAAACCACAGTCTTTGTAGGACTCGTGTATCGCCACTACGCCTCCTCCGAGACAGCTTTTGGTTAGATATCCTATGGACTCTATCACACTAGAAATTAAGAAGGTTGTGATTTAAAAGTTGCGTTGTAACTCCCATACTTTCAAGGCAGTAATACTTAGAGCTTAGTACTTCTGAAAATTAAAGGTTATAAAGTACGAAGTATTCGAATATACGAAGTATTTAATATATTTTTCGTCATCATCATCATTATCATCAGTAAATAAAATTCCCAAGGATGGGCACGAGCCACCTCTACGACTAAGAGCGCTTAGTCGTTAGTCAACCACGCTAGACTATTGCGGGTTGGCGGACTACACGCCTAAATTCCTAAGAACTCTTAGGTGTGCAGGGTTCCTCACGGATATATTTAAAAGTCGTGATGGCCCTGAGGTATGGGCATGCGGTCAAGAATCTCGACGGTCGCGGGTTCAAACCCCAGGCACACACCTCTGACTTTTCGAAGTTATGTGTGTCATCATCATCATCAGCCCAAATACGTCCCACTGCTGGGCACGGGCCTCCTCTACAACTGAGAGGGTTTAGGCCTTAGTTATGTGTGTATTCACAATGAATTATCACGTACTTTAACGGTGAAGGAAAACATCGTGATGAAACCTGCACACCTAAGAGTTCTTAGGAATTTCATAGGTGTGTAGTCCGCCAACCCGCACTAGGCCAGCGTGGTGGACTAAGGCCTGAACCCTCTCAGTTGTAGAGGAGGCCCGTGCCCAGCAGTGGGACGTATATGGGCTGATGATGATATTTTGAACGGATATTTTTTTTAATTGACTTATTTATAAAAAAAATACGAAAGAACACCATCCATGGTGTTACCGCATAATATTTCAGCAATTGAAGTGGTAAAAATAAATAAGTATGTATGTCCACTAAACATTGTCTTTAAAAAAATACCATTGACATCAATTCGGAGCTTATCAACTCTATCATCGTTTTAAATCCACATTATTTCATAAATCGCCGCTAAATTGTTGAAGTAAAACATCATAATAGTAAAATAAAATAAAAAATATATTTACTTCAGTGTCTAAAGTACGTGAAATCTACCAATCTGTACAAGTCCTACGTCATTGTTTAAATCTATCTTTTATACTATGTCTACATATATCTATGTATATAAAGAAATATACCTAGCAGTTCTTATAGGCGGTCTGGCTGCAACAAAATCGTAGTTCTTGGCTGCGTCTCCGGTGGCTTTTAGTTTATATTTGGTAAGTACAGCCGGAACAGGTATTGAGTCCGGTTGAAACGTTATCTTAAAGTGGGTAAGTCAGTGATTAAATTAAGTACCATTTTTTTTTTTAAAGGAATGAAGGCCTATTTGTGGTAATAGTAATTATAAACGTGAAGAGGTATCATCATCAGCCCATATACGTCCCACTGCTGGGCACGGGCCTCCTCTACCATTGAGAGGGTTTAGGCCTTAGTCCACCACGCTGGCCAAGTGCGGGTTGCGGACTACACACCTAAGAAATTCCTAAGAAGGTTTTTAGGTGTGCAGGTTTCATCACGATGTTTTCCTTCACCGTTAAAGTACGTGATTATTCATTGTGAATACACACATAACTTCGAAAAGTCAGAGGTGTGTGCCTGGGGTTTGAACCCGCGACCGTCTAGATTCTCGACCGATTCTCGAAGAGGTATATGGTACACCATTTCTGTATACAGAGTGTATTCAGACCGTGATCGGAAACTAAAGCAGATAATAGTTACAGAGATCACAGAGACACTGACGCTTAAAAAAACCCAAAAAATGAAATAAACATTATGACGTAAAGAAAGAACTTACTGCGGCTCGCCGAAACGATTCCAGACTGTTGTCATCACTCTGAAAGATGAACATTGTTTTATAGCATAAGCCATATCCCTATCCCACCACACACCCGCCACTGTAACTCCTGTGCTCCAGGATCAACGGCACGCACAGTATTGACGCCGAGCACTGAAGATCAGCGAATCTAAGGGGACCTTTTGTCATAATCCCGCAACGAAGTTAATCAGAAAGACAAATAAAGGAGGAGTTGGAAAACAAAGAGTTGTCCACTTCCCTCCACAGCAAAGCGGGTGACAAAAGGCCAATTAGCTTATAGCATAAGGCCAATTAGCAATTGGACACTTGTATCTAGTATAGAAAGGAGTTAGGCCATACACCAATACGCAGGCCAAGTGCAATTTTGTGGTCTACAGATATTTAAAAAATCCGCTTAAGGACTCTTAGTTATGTAGGTTTCTTCAAGTTTTCGTTCATAATAATAATAATAACTCTTTATTTAGACACCACATGTACATAGTAAGCCATAAGAAATAAATATAGCAGGTGACATAAATTGGCGGTCTTATCGCTAATAGCGATCTCTTCCAGACAACCTTGCAAGGAGAGAAAAAGTTCACTAGTATGAACGGTGCTGCGTCTTAATAAACTTACATAAAAATATGTACCTACTTATATACATATGTGAAAACAAAATAGCATAGACTTACACACTATAAATATACAAATAAATACAATATAAATATATAGGTATATTTATATATATTCATAGGATCCGTATTAGTGTGCAAGAAAGTAAGTTTTCAATCTAAACTTGAAAATTTCCGGCGAGAAGAGTTCATAGTTAAAATACGTGAAAATTATTTAAGAATACAGACATGAATAAGAAAAGGTAATATAGGTGTGCTCATATGGTTGAACCCATGACTGTTATACATGTGCCTTAGACTACTAGTTAATTTAAGGGTGAAAAAACTCTAGGGTGGTTCCCTAAAAACGAATGTACTCAATAATGCAACAAAATATGACATGTATTACAATTTAATTATGAATCAAAAACAACGTAATTTACGTCTCGCGGCACAAGTACGAGTACATAATTGTGCCGTGCCATCTAGAATTCCTGGGTTCGATTCCCGTGTTGGTCAAAGTGTTATTGGGTTTTTCCATTAGGAAATTCTAGGTAGCTGCACGGAGTGGAAATGTGCCCGAAAAACGGTAATAGGCTCGCCCCCTATTACGTGGGACTGATACATACCTGGCGAAATGTGGGTGCAGAAATGTACCTCTGCCTACCCCTTCGGGGAATACAGGGGTGATGTTATGTGTGTATGTATGTACATATAAATAATGGATGTGTGATAAAAATATGTATATAATGTATTTGTATTAGAGCACCCCAAAAAATATATTTTTTCGAAGCCATATTATCAAATGAGTTGATAAAATTATATGACGTCATGTGTCCGATTGTAATGATAAAATTCTACATAGCAAGCGCCAACGTCCATACCACGTTGAATACACCGGTTCTCGTCTGATCACCGAAGTCAAGCAACGTCGGGCGCGGTCAGTACTTGGATGGGTGACCGCCTGGGAACACCGCGTGATGTTGGCTTTTTGCTGTTTTTTTTAATAATATTTTATGTATTTTAAATATCAGAGTGGATCAAATGTGTCTCTTTCGGGCTCTATAAGGCGAAAACGTGAATACATGTACAGTCTCTGTTGTATTTAAATTAGAAGACTTTATTTTATGGAGGTATAATAAGTATTAATCTTCACTTACCAAAGTGTATTTTCTTTGTAATCATAACCTCGCTTAACTATACACGATTATTTAAGAGTCCCTATTATTCACAACACTACTCATATAAACCACAATAACCACGGAAAAACGTAAAAACTTAATTCAGTAAGTGTATCTATATCATTTTTTATTGGGACCCAAAGAGGGTTTATTGGCAGACTTGTTGTCGCCTTAACTATTTAAGGGTAGATAAATAGTAATTGATAAAGTGTTCGTCGGTAGTTTGAGATGTTATTGTCACGTTACAGTGGGCGGTCTCTATATAAGCACGTTCAGTGCTAGCAGTAGTCGATTGCTGTATCGATTGTCGATACATGTTTTTTTTTTGGTAGCCTAAGTTACTCCTTATTACATCAGCTACCTGCCAGTGAAAGTCCCGTTAAAATTGATCCACCCGTTTCAGAGATTGGCCGGAACAAATAGACTGACAGACAGACAGACAAAAATTGTAAAAAACGTTATTTTGATATATGAACAGTGTATACTATCCATATGCATTTATTAAAAAGCGGTTTTTCAATATTACAAACAGACACTCCAATTTTATTTATTTGTATAGATAAGTTTTATCATCATCATCATCAGCCCATATACGTCCCACTGCTGGGCACGGGCCTCCTCTACCATTGAGAGGGTTTAGGCCTTAGTCCACCACGCTGGCCTAGTGCGGGTTGGCGGACTACACACCTAAGAAATTCCTAAGAACTTTTAGGTGTGCAGGTTTTATCACGATGTTTTCCTTCACCGTTAAAGCAAGTGATAATTCATTGGGAATACTTATACTTACATGCATTGTGTATATCTTGTATGATTTAAATCAAATAACCACACCCATACTTCATAGCTTTTCGAAAAACATATTATAACATATATATTTTTTATAAATATTTTAAAACTATTTATATCTAAACGTTGATGACATACACTGTCATTTAGAAGAGAGAATTTATGGTATTTTGTAGATTAAATATGATCTTAGAAGAAATAAGTTCTTGTTATATTCTATTCTCTTACAGAGTATTAAGGCAGATGGCTTAACTTGAGGAAGTATGGTACCTCTTGCCTAGAATTTCATAATAGAAAAACTCAATAACACTACGATCCGAAAATCGAGACCTCTGGTACGTCGGACCTATGAGGCCAAAGTCTAACGTTGTTAGCAATTAAATTGTTGTTGTTGTCAAACTTGAACTAAGTCATCACATTATAATAAATAAATAATTACACCCAACAGTCACATACATAGTTCTGACCCCACACTAGGATACATGTCCTGTGTCGTGGGTATCAGAAACTACGAGAGACTTTTCGGTCTCACAAACACACAGACCCGAAACAAATATTTGTGCATCACACAAACATTTGTCTCGGTGCGGGGATCGAACCCGCGGCCTCTCGTTTCGCAAGCTGGTGTCTAAAATCGATGTATTTTATATTTGAAAGTAAGAAAATCCACTATTTAAAGGTAAGTTCCAAGAAATAAAAGCCACGAATTTATATATTTACAAACATTAATCATTTATTTAAAGACAAAAATATCACCTTCTCTCACATTGTTTAATTAGAAGGCACGGACTAACGAGAAGAATTTTACACTGGACACTAATATATCCATTATTAATAATGTATTATTCGTGATTATTAATAAATTATTTCAACGAAACCAAATATTGATAATGGAATTTTGTACGAATCGTGCGGTATTACAATTTTTATGAAACTGCGATTTTTGTCCAAATGACGAAGTCTTTTGAATCATTGGCCTGTCTTTTCCCTTCCCTTAGATTTTAGTCTGGCTTAATGTTATGATTTGTGCTTTTACGATACTATTTGGAGGCTCAATAGAAACTTTAACCTATTAAAATCATACTGGGATATTTTTTGTATAATTTTTAAGGACTTTATAAAATTTCACTATATCTTTCATAACAAAGTTTTATATCTTCTGACATTCAATACATTTGACATGATTTGTGCAATATTTATAAGCTGTAAATAGGTCTTACATTCAACGTAATGATCTGTAGTTTTATTTACGTGGTCTCCTTAATTCATTTGTTTTTTAAAAGGACTATAGTGTTTCTAAAAAAATAGGCTCCATCATAAAGCTGGGCCCTATTTTTGACACTGTTAACATTAATCTTACACCAAAGCGAGGGAAGTGACGTGATCTAGTATAAATAAGACTAGGTAATATATTTCCTAACATTTAAAATGGAAGATAAAGACACTAAGCACCTTTTGTACGGAAAAATTGTATACAGGCACATTCACATTGTACGTATAAGTTATGGTAAAAAACATCTTAAATCCTTTATTATGGCAGCTATGTTGTTGAAACGGAAATATTATAGCATTCCAAGATCTCGTTGAACTTGAAATTTAAAAAAACATCAGGCTTGAGAGGACCTCAAAACATTGCCAATCCAAAAATATATTTTAAAAATGGTTATTATTAAATAAAACTTTGTATTTCATTTTTAGTCCAAGAAAATAATGAAAAATTTACTCCATTAATAACTTTGCATTCAAAAAACTGTAAAAATAGCTATAATATTTACGTTTCATTACCTTAATGTGTTGATTCACTTACATAAATGTTCTATTTCTACTGTACTATGTTTCCATTTTACAAAAATATTCACGACGAATGTTCAGTAAAAAGCGATTGGTAATACTTTAGACTACATTTTAAATATTTTTTAAAATTAATAAGCATCATTTTTTATTATTTTGTGTTAAATTGAATTAGTAATAATAAAACGCAACAGTGATGAGTCTTTTTAAACTTAAACAGATGCGAGTATATTAGGAAATAAGTAAGTTTAAAATTGTATTGCATATACATAAACCGGAAATTAGAAACTCTTGACTTTTCTTACAAAAACTGATAATCAATTTAACACAAAATAATTTATTATTAAGTAAATTACTGTTTTTAAACTAAAATAATGTGATTCTTAATTACACTTTGGTAATAATTACCTATTATTAAAACTAAATGAGAAAATATCTACTTTAATAGATCGAGTTGAAGTTACAAGCAGACAATTATAGAATAAAAAAATATATACTTTTAATTTCGTAGTTTAAGGCCAAAAATTTGCCGTGAGAGTGACATGTACTACTGTCAACACAAGCTACTGTCATATTTAACTGTCACTTTGACACATGTCAAAAAGCTTGCGAAAAGAAGTTTCTAACTATAAAATTACAGGTAAAGGAAGCTAAAAGCTAATTATAACATCGAATATAATTAACATGAAATCTAATATATCTAATTTCACTTCTGCATTTAGCACATTTGAAACCGACATGTTTTTTGGTGTTGTTTTGAAAAGAACATAAGTGGTGGTTACCCCTGAATAATAATTAAAATATTTTGTTTAAATAATTATAATATTATAAAAACCTTTATACTGTATTATGTAAATTGTTTATTATAAGTCAAATGATTTGAAAGTCGGTCACAAATTTGTCAAAGATAGTTTTAAATCATAATATATTTACATAAGCTGCTTTCGTGTATACTAAGCTGTCAAAATAGTATTGCTATATGAAAATAAAAGCTCCTTTCCCAAATGCATTGATTTAAAAGAAAACCAAATTTTGTTCTTGTATTAATTTTACGATTAATTTTTAAGTATCTTTGCGTACCAATCGTTTTTCTTACTTAACTAAATAAAAATATACCCCTTATTTAAAATTCTGTACAATATTTAATGACATAAAATGGAACGGGTACAAAATATGGATATTGTGTTATTTGTACTTTGATTTAGTTTAGAAAAAATATTGTATCCAAAAAAAAAATTGTACACAAAATAAATTAGGCCGTATGAAAATCTTTCTTTGCGTTATGAAACAAAAAAATAAGTTAAAAGTTACGTTCCGTTGCTAACCTTTTACATTGAAAGCATGATTTTGTAATTCATAGAATTCAGCACAGAAAAAAATGTTACATAATCTTTTCTTATAAACACGAATACTTTATAGATTCTAACAATAAATAAGTTAGGCTAATGTGTCTTTAAAGCATTCGGATAAGCAGGTATGTGGCGATCGATGCTAGCATTGTCGACGATGATCGGATGGAATGCGCGTCGCCTCCTAAAACTGTGGACAAAAATTACGTTACTAAAAAAACTATACCTAACAGTATTGTTTTTTTTATCATTCAAATTTCCATTATTAAGAAACATAGACAATTATTGTTTTTTTTATATTCATAATGTAAATTTAAAACTTATTTTAAATCTGGAATCAGCAAATGAAATGAAATAAAAAAAAGAAAAAATAAAAAAAAATGTACCTGATGCAGTGTGGATGTACTCCGACTTGGCTTCTAAAACTTAAAAAGAAGAAGCAAAATTCAAATTCATGCATATTATGTATGTACACAGGCAAAATAAAAAGTAAATAAAAAAATCTTTTACATCACTCAATTGATAGCTTTTAAATAATGCTTTGAAACTGAGCTTCATAAAAATAAAAATAAAATGCCGCTTTTATGAAATTAGATTGATTTGATGTAAAAGATAGTTTTATTGCAAAATTAAAAGAAATTGATGAGAAAATATTGATGAAATTTAAACATGTGTTGATGGTAGCTTAAGAAATGTCCCATGAATCATTTCTCTGTATAAATTAAGAAATGCTTTTATAAAATGGAATTTATGTTGCAAATTCATCGGATGGATTGGAATACTCATTTTTGTATGAATTCCTCAAATGTGAAATTATTTACACAATGTCAGTACAATTCATTGTCAGCTTAATAATAAAATATTCCTGATAGACCATATGATTCGTAATGGAATATCTATGGCATATTTGGCACGGCATTTATCAAAATTGATGATGTGATATAAGTCGTTCATCCTCAATTTAGTAAAATGGATGATGAAAGATAAAGAATATTAAAATAAAAACAAATTATTCATTTAAACTAAAATGAATAGTGCTAAAATGTGTCATGACATAGTGATCGTGCTTATTCGACCCATTTTGTTCAAGCTGTAAGTATTGGGAGTCCCTTACCGATTTCAAGTTGGACTGGCTCTGCTGACTTCCAGCTGTTGCTGTTCTTCACTTTGACAACGGCTTCGTATTTGCCTGGCTTGATGTCGGTCAGCTCATGGATGATTTCGTACTTGTGGCTTTTGTTTTTGGGCAGTGGCACTGACACGCGCGTCCATTCTCCGTTCTGGAAGTGGTATTTGAAGATTTGATATAGTGTGATGCAGTGATGCCCTCGAGGTTTAGGCGCGCGGTCGTTTCGGCGGTTCGTTCGAACCCCAGGCAGACACCTCTGAAGTTATGTGTGTATTCATAATGAATTTTTACGTACTTTAACGGTGAAGGAAAACATCGTGATGAAACCTGCACACCTGAAAGTTCTTAGGAATTTCTTAGGTGTGTAGTCCGCCAACCCGCAATAGGCCAGCGTGGTGGACTAAGGCTTAAACCCTCTCAGTTGTAGAGAAGGCCCTTGCCCTGCAGTGGGACGTATATGGGCTGATGATGATGATGATGATGGTGTAAGTAAGGTGTAGCGGAAAGCGCAGTGTAGGACGTCCACCCACAAGGTGGTCAGACGACCTGGTAAAGGTCGCGGGACGTCGCTGGATGCAGGCTGCCTCCAAGAGGTCGCTGAGAAAGTCATTGCGGGAGGCCTATGTTCAGCAGTGGACTTCCTTTGCCTAATGGATGGATGATGGTGGTGTAACAATCCATAATTTTTATTTGGTACAAGCCTTTTCTAATTTAAGGTTAGGCTTAGCCAAGGGTATGCAGGTTTTCTCATGATATTTGCATTCGCCTCAAAGGTATATGATTTATTATCACCTCATGTACTTGAAAAGATCTCGTAAAGGACTCTAATGAAGGTAGATTTTGTCAGGGTTTTTCAATAACAACGTAGTTACAAGTTAGTTTTTCATTACGTAAAGCCATGGTTTGATTTAGTTATTCTTAACGAGTCCGTCCGGGAGAGATCATGTTTTAAAGAATTATTTTCTAACTCAGTCTACATAAATCAGTAACAAAATAGGAAGACTAAAATTACTATTATAGGACTTACATTCTCCAACTCCCTAAGCTGGATCTCGATTTCCTCTAAAGGTTGGTGGGAGTGCACGATCCAGGAGACCTTGGGTCCGTCTACTGCCAAGTCCTCCAGAACGGGGCTCTGCACCAGCTCGATTGACCTGTTGTGTTTGCCGTGGGGGTTCTCCGCCTGGAAGGAGGAATTTTAGTTTGTTTTAATTTGTTATTCATTTTTTTCTTCACCGGCGTTGGAATGACTATATATAGATATTTTTCTAATTAAGTATGTTTAATTAATTATTATTAATACATCCAACAGTCAGATAGATTGGCGTAACAAGATAAAAATCTTACTAAAATTTTTATCTTTCGCATAATCCTACGTTTGTAGAAAAAACGACATTAATACCTAATAGTTTTTTTTTTAATACATTGTAATTTTTTTTATAACGCATTATCTACTTAAATGAAGTTTATTTAAATATCATAAAAAAAATATTTCTACATAATTAAAAAATATCGTGAATATAGTTGCCAGTTCTCACGCAAACATACATAATAACATACATAGATGTTGACTAGTTAACTTCAGGGTGTCGGTTTTTTGTGTCGGTGTGCGCGCGAATCATAAAAAATTACTCTCATCATTTTTCCCTAACGCGCCAAAAGAAGCATAACTTTGTGATAGTTACCTACTCCAATTGTGATAGTTACCTCGCAGGTGAAGGTTCCGAAGTCTTGGTCAGTGCTGGGCCGGACCGTGAGGTTGGACTGCGTGCCATGTGTCGACACCGTGTACTGAGTGGACGAATCCTCGATCAATCTGCCGTCCTTGTACCAGCGCATATGGAGACTGGAAAGAGTAATTAAATGATTCATCATCGTCATTGTCGTCATGATCACCATCATCATCATCATCAGCCTATATACTTCCATTGCTGAGCACGGACCTCCTCTACATCTGAGAGGGGTTAGACTATCCATCTATCATCCATATATCAGCATAGTCCACTATGCTGGCCTAGTGCGGGTTGGCGTAAATAATACTCCTAAGAAATTCCCTAGTAATTTTAGTTGTGCAGATATCCTCACGTTGCTTGCCTTCACCGCAATGTATGTGATAATCCATTTTGAATAATAAATAAATTCAAAAGTCACATACATATTTCTGACTCCACACTAAGATACAAGTCTTGTGTCGTGGGTATCAGACACTACGAGAGACTTTGCGCTCTCCCAAACAATCAAACCCGAAACAGATATTTGCGTCATGGATCACACTAAAATTGTTTTAGAGCGGCGATCGAGCCTACGGCCCCCTTTCAACAAGCTGGTTAAATGGGAGACTTTAGTAACTTATATTTTTTTTTTTTTTTTTTTTTTTTTTGGAAAAAGGAGGCAAACGAGCAAGTGAGCCACCTGATGTTAAGTGGTCAACACCGCCCATGAACACCAATAATACCAGAGGAATCATCGGTGTGTTGCCGGCCTTTGAGGAAAATATAGGCTCTCTTCTTGAAGGCCCCTAAGTCGTATCTGTTTGGAAATACCGCCGAGGCAAGCTGATTCCATAAAGATGTAGTGCGAGGAAGGAAACACCGTTTGAACCGCACTGTTGAGGAACGCCATTCATCCAGATGGTAGGGATGAAACTTCAATTTCAGGCGTGTGGTGCGGTAATGAAAGTCAGCAGCAGGTATTAAACCAAAAAGTTCATCAGAGCACTCCCCATGGTACATGCGATATAGTACGCAAAGCGACGCAACGTCTCTTCGCAATGCCAGGGTGTCAATTTTGTCGGAAAGAGCCCTGTCATCGATGATTCGAGCGGCACGTCGTTGGATGCGGTCAAATGGAAGAAGCTGGTATTGAGGGGCTCCAGCCCAGAGATGAGAACAATATTCCATATGTGGCCGGACTTGCGCCTTATATAACTGAAGGCGCTGAGCCGGCGTGAAATATTGTCTCGCTCTGCTGAGCACACCAAGCTTTTTCGAAGCCAGCCTGGCTTTAGCTTCCAGATGACCGCAGAATTGGACTGTACTCGAAACATCGATGCCAAGGATTTCAAGACTTGACGAGGTATTTAGGGGAGTGCCAATGAACCGAGGTGATACCGAAAAAGGAGATTTTTTTGCGGTGAATGCGCAAACTTGTGTCTTTGATTGATTAAATTGGACCAAATTCTGACTACCCCAAACTTCAGCATGATCCAACAAGTCATCAATTTCAGAAACAAGCTTCCTCCGGCAATCAATGACTTGTTCCTGAGAAAAATTTGCACGGCCAGTGTACAAGGCATCCCCAGTACTGTCATCTGCATAACAATGAATGTTATTATTAAGTAACAGATCATTGATATGCAGAAGGAACAGAGTTGGGGATAGCACACAGCCTTGTGGTACACCAGCATTCACAGGCATAGAGTCAGAGCTTGAACCGTCGACTACGACTTTAATGCTTCGCTCTGTGAGAAAACTGGTGACCCAGTCGCAAAGTCTCTCAGGAAGTCCGAAAGAAGAGAGCTTGGAAAGTAGAGCCCTATGCCAGACCCGATCAAAGGCCTTCGCTATATCCAACCCTACTGCCAAGGCCTCCCCCTTGCTTTCGATCGCTTCTGCCCACCTGTGGGTTAGATACACCAGAAGATCACCAGCTGATCGCCCCCGACGAAAACCGTATTGATGGTCATTGATCAACTGGTGAGTCTCCAAGTAACACAGAAGCTGGGTATTAATTATAGATTCCATAATTTTGGAAAGCAAGGAGGTGATAGTAATGGGCCTATAGTTGGAAGGATCAGATCGGTCGCCTTTTTTGGGGATCGGGTGCACCAAACCAGTTTTCCAAGATTTCGGGACAGTACCGGAGGAATAACAATACCGAAAAAGGCGCGTGAGCACTGGTGCCAACTCAGGGGCACAAGTTTTTAGCACAATCGGAGGAATTCCGTCTGGCCCACTCGACTTATGGATGTCTAAGGAAAGTAGTGCCTTACGCACTGAGCTTTGGTGAAACCGGATTTCCGGCATGAAGCTCTCACAGTGTGGGATCATAGGTGGTAGTCTCCCTTTGTCATCCAGCGTCGAATTAGATGCAAACAGAACACCCAAAAGATCAGCTTTTTCCTTTGCGCTGTGGGCGAGCGAGTTATCTTCCCTGCGTAAGGAGGGAAGTGATGGCACACAGAAGTTACCGAGGACGGCTTTAGCAAGAGACCAGTATGCTCGAGTTCCTGAAGGAAGACTAACTAGTTTCTTGCCTATGCTCTCGATGTAATTTGACTTTGCTATAGCGATCGCCCTCTTGAAACACCTGGCGGCAAAGTTATACTTCTTTTTAAGAACTCTGGTCTTTGCGTCTTGCGACAAAATAGAATTGGCCCAGGCTTGGTAAGATTCCTGCTTAAGACGAGAAGCCTTTTTACAGGCATGGCCAAACCAAGGCTGAGACTTGCCACCGACCGGTAATACGGAGCTAGGGATGAATAATTCCATACCCTGAAGTACAACATCGGTAACCGAGTCGGCAATGGTGTCGACATCGCCCAGAGAGAAGCAAACCCGCCCCCATGGGTAGGAAGCGAAAAAAGTTCGCATGGCGTCCCAGTCTGCTGACCTGAAGTGCCAAACACGTCGCCAGGAAGTACGCGGACGTGCAGGACGCTCGTGAGGTACCACACTCCGAATAAGAGAATGGTCTGATGACCCCAGCGGCGGATCGATGGTGACCTGATAGCCATCGGGATGGGACGTCAGCAGTAAGTCCAACAAGGAAGGCGTATGGTTGTCCACATCAGGTATCCTAGTAGGCGAGGAAACTAATTGTGTAAAACCATAAGCTAAAGCAAAGTCATAAACAGATCTCCCAGTGTGGTCAGTCGTACGTGAGCCTAGCCATTCCGCGTGATGAGCATTGAAGTCACCGAGGATGACAATTTCAGCGGAAGGGATCTGTTGAAGTACAGAATCTGTTGCCATCTGAACACACTCAATGAGTCGGTCACTTTCTGCGTTACCGCTATGGGACCTATAGAGGCAAGCATAGACCCGAGGATGGTCATTGCAATCTACACGCAGCCATAGGATGGAAAGGTCCTTACCTTCAAGACTGCTGAGGCGACGGTAGCACAAATCCTCTCTGACATATGCACATACACCGGCTCGACACAAGAAAGTGTGTTCGATGTTATACCCCGGGTAGCGCAGGTATGAGATGTCAGAAGGTGAGGATATCTGTGTTTCCGTGAGAAATAGTAAGGCAGGCTTGTTCGTTTCCAGGTGATAGTGAACGGCATCAAGGTTGGAATGAATTCCCCTAATATTACAGAAGTCCATACGGAGAATTGAAGGGGTTGCAGTAGTTGCCTTACGAGTAATGCCTCTGGCAGAAAAGTTACGGAGCGGGATATTGCCCTCCCCAGAATACGTAGGGCAGCCTGAGCGAGAGTGCTCAGGGGGGGATTCTCCTGCACATAAAGTGCCGGTACCCCCCTGGGGTAGATTTCTCTTGTATTCCGCAGCCATAACTAAGAGAGGGGGAGGGGGAGTTGGGCCTCCGGCAATCTCACTCACCAAGCGAAACGCAACAGTTTACTGTTACTTTACGTTGATATTACGTGAGACAGTGGTACCACCCCGGGCGAGCCGGCCCATTCATGCTTTTTTTTTTTTTTTTTTTTTAAAGCGTGGCTCTACCACTTTGTAACTTATAATGATTGGATATATTTAAAAAACCCTTTTTTATAAAGAATTTAGACAAGATGAGGTTTTTGTTAAACTAAGAAAAACCCTTTCTGATATCCTATTGTGTTTTACGCAGTTGGTGCTGTACCTATTTTAGTGTTTTGTCGTCTAGACCTGGGTTACTCAAACTTTTGGTTTCACGAACCCCTGTTAAAGTTTCCAGGTGACCGCGACCCCTTAAGTCAGTAAACACCCACCCCCCATCCAAGCTAAATAATAAAATTGTTGAAGAAAATAACATTTTTACTTGAAAAGAAATATCTTTTTAATAGATATTATTGTCATGGCTTAGCTTGTTACTTGTCGCAAATGGAGTCAATTTTAAAAGCAATTTTGGAAAATTTGAACCTTAATTCTGACTCGGTATCAAGTCAATTTCAGTATTTAATTTTTATCATGACCAGGTGTGAAAACCCACTCTTACATAAGTATGTTGTAGCCACTATGTTTGCCGCACGTGCCTTCTAGGCATCAAGTCACCATTACGTAAATCATCTCGCGATCCCCCTGCCGTCGAATGGCGAACCCCACTTTGAGAAACCCAGGTCTAGATTGTGCAAAGCTACTTACTCGGCTTCCTCATGCGCAGAGCATTCCAGGACAGCTTCAACATTCACAGCAGTGTTCACGATAGTCTTGTGAGCGTGGACGCGGGGTTTTCCTGTAAGAAGTATTTAAAACTTATTCTTATGTTACAGAAAAAGAGTTGCATAAGAAGAAAGAATCTGGCTGTAGCAGAATTTTGTAGACGAGTGTCTTTTTTGGGAGAGTCTCTATGAGGCATCATTATCAGCCCATATATATCCTGCTGGGCACGGGCCTCCTCTACCATTGAGAGGGTTTAGGCCTTAGTCCACCACGCTGGCCTAGTGTGGGTTGGCGGACTACACACAAGAACTTTTAGGTGTGCAGCTTTTATCACGATGTTTTCCTTCACTGTTAAAGTACGTGATTCATTGTGGATACACTCATAACTTTGAAAAGTCAGAGGTGTGTGCCTGGTGTTTGAACCCGCGACCGTCGAGGCCTAAACCCTCTCAGTTGTAGAGGTGGACGTATATGGGCTGATGTTGAAGTAACAGTAAAACAGTGTATGAACTTACCGGCAACAGCCACGAGGATCTCGGCTTGGTTACTACCAATAGGGTTGAAAGCGTAGCAATAGTACTTTCCGCTGTGCTCCTTCTTCACATTCTTCATGAAGACACTGTTTGCCGAGAAATCTCCGTCAGTTTCCTTAAGGCGTTGGTTCTGGAACGAGAAGTTCTCACATACAAAGAATATTCTCCGCTGTTAGTTGGAAGACAAATATAATAAATACCACAATAAGATATATCCCCGTCCCGAGACAAATGTTTGCGTGATCCACAAATGTTTCGGGTCTGGGTGTTTGTGAGACCGAAAAGTCTCTCGCAGTTTCTGATACCCACGACACAACACTTGATCTTAGTGTGGGGTCTGAACTATTTATGTAACTGTTGGTTGTATTTATTTAGTATGAAATCATCTTGGGCAAAATGGACGCCCGGCGTTCCCGTGGAAGGGCGTCTACAAGATGGTCTGACGCAGTGAGGAAAGCGGTGGCTAGCATGCACCGTGCGGTCCTCTGCGCCTATGAACTATTTCCAAACGGTTACGACTTAGGGACTTTCAAGAAAATGATTGATGATGAATTCTCTCTCACCAATAATTCCTCTGGTATTGTGGGTGTACATGGGCAGTGTTGACCAATTAACATCAGGTGGCTCAGTTACTCGTCTGCCTCCTTTCCAATAAAAAAGACAGTGGAAACTGTTTGTACGCGGTCGCGATCTTGGGCAGCGAGGGAATTTAAAGAAGAATACCATAAGAGACTTACCCCATGGTCAATTTCCCTAGACCACACGATCTGTGGTGGGGGAAGACCGGATACGTCGCAAGTGAGAAGCAGATCAGAGCCCTCCACAACAGCCCCGTTGTTGGTCGCCGTCAACCCTGGAACATTAAATATTTACGTTTTATTTTGAAAAAGGTTAGATACTTTTTATTTTTGATGGCCCTATCCCACCACACACCCGTCACAGTAACTCCTGTGCTCTAGAATCAACAGCCAAGTACAGTATTGATGCCGAGCACTTAAGCTCAGTGAATCTAAGAGAACCAAATTTGTCATGATCCCACAACGAAATCAATCAAAAAAATAAAAATAAAGGAGGAGTTGAAAACAAAGAGTTGTCCACTTCACATGTTGGTAGAGATTATTAAATGCCACAAGCTTGACACCTCTTGCTTCTTCAACATCCATATACCCTATATAGTCGTGATGGCCTTGAGATTTAAGCACGCGGTCGAGAATCTCGACGGTCGCAGGTTCAACCCCAGGCACACACCTCTGACTATTCGACGTTAAGTGTGTATTCACAGTGAATTATCACGTATTTTAACGGTGAAGGAAAACATCGTGATGAAACCTGCACACCTAAAAGTTCAAAGGAATTTCTTAGGTGTGTAGTCCGCCAACCCGCACTAAGCCAGCGTGGTGGACTAAGGCTGAAACCCTCTCAGTATTCATGCTCAGGAGGTTCATGCCCAGCTGTGGGACGTATATGGGCTTATTATGAATATCACATGTATATACGTCAGATATGGGTAATAACTTGGCCTTTGCGGAGAACATCAAGATATAATATTCGCAGGCGCTCTATTTCCGACCCTTCTATTATAATCTCTCGATATATTCCTTATGTGGTCTGATGTACAGAAGGTCTTATATGAATTTTCTATTTTTTTTGGTACAGTCACCTTCACAACAAGTCGACAAAAATGTGTCGATACTTTTCTTGGGTATCCATGCGCATTAGGTAAATTGTAATTTTGCTATGATAGTATATACTTTCATTATTAATTTTAGACAATACAAAAATGTATTTTTTGCCGTTGTATATTTCATGTATTAAAAATCTAAGCCTTTTGTTCTAAATTTTCACGATACTTACTGACAATCTTTGGCGACTCTAGCACAATGACGGTGTGACTAACTGACACCGGGTTGCCAGTCATGATCTCACATCGGTACACTCCGCTGTCTTCTGGCTTGATATCCTTTATAATCATGTCCTTTGAAGTACTGGAAAAAATAAAATTGAAAATTTAATCTTTCACAAATTTATTTTTTTATAAAATATATCTTATTACTTTTATTAAAAAATACTCAAAACAGTATTTTCAACTTAACGAAATAATTTTATTAAGTTTATATAAATAGTTTAGTTTTTTATTTGAAAGCTTTCCTTATAATTTTTAATTATATATTACTTAGTTAAATTATGCTTAAGCTTCTCATAACTCCATAGATCATTGCCAGATCAAAACAAGACACAGTTTTAGCAAATTAAAAGTGAAGCCCTAATTAAGTTTTTTCTGTTTATATTGCTATTTCTTGGGAAGGGAAAAAAATTATACTTACATGGAAAACCTAGCTTCAGGAGTGATCTTCAAAGTTCCGAGGAAATATGTAACGTTGTCTTTATACCACTGCACGACGGTGCCATCTGGAAATAAAAGTAGCATTTAATTAATAAATTTAGACGATTGAAAGTGTTTATTTTGATAATAATTTTAATATAATACTCCATCCAACCGTTCTCATATACACATACATATTTATGTACATACATACATAAATACACTAAGGCCTGTATTTCCTAAAGGCGAAGACAGAGGTTCATTTTGACACTAGCATTTCGCCAACTGTCCCACGTAATAGGAGGTGAAGTCTATGTCGTTTTTGGGGAAAAATTCAAGACTCCGTGCTGCTACTGAGAATTTTCTAATGGGAAAACCCAACAACACTTTGCTTGACACAGTTAGCATCAGTAGCGGTACTTCCATACAAGCCCAAAATCCCAGCTCGCCTTACTTTCCGAATAATAATCATTAAGCTTTAAATCTTTATTTAACAAAAGCAATTTGACATATAAATGAGAATATCCTGAGCCCATAACAAACAATTATAAACTAGACATTGCATAATTATCGTGTAACGCTTTGGGCGTCTATGGAAGTACCGCCAGTGGTTAGCGCGGCAGATACTTGAGTGATAATGTTTGTAAGTAAGGCTGTTAATGCCAGCTTGTCGCAACTAATTAATTTTATTAATCAAGTTTTTCACTAACCTACTAAATATCTGTATTAAAATTACGCGATAGATTACTGATAGGATGTCGAGTTCCTTCCTAATTGCCACAAAAGGCGCGTGACCATACAGTGCAACGGAAACGCATTTTAGGCGCCATGCATTGGCGGGAAGCGACCGCGCAACACGAATATTTTTATAACACCAAGAATCACTGTTATTCAAAGTAATAAATGTTATGTAATAGGGTTAGGGGTAATAGTTTTATGGTCCACTAGATTTGTGCCGGTTTAAATTGAGGCAAATTTGATTTTGTCTATACTAAGCCTATCGCCGTCTACTGAATTTAGGCCTCCCCAAGTAAGTGCTTCCTGGTCTTGAGCAGCCCTCATCCATCCGCTACCCGCCACCTTTCTCAAGTCGGAATATTGTGCTGCAGGACGTCCTACACTACGTCTGCCTAAACGCGGTCTCCACTCCAACACTTGCGTTAGGTTAATATACGCGCAGTAGACGCGCGTTTCATGGTCACTCCGTGTGCCTAGGGTTACAAGGTTGCGTTCGAATCTCGTTTGAAGCGCGTATACGCGCGTCATCTACGCGTCGACTGCGCGTTTAATATATGTGCCAGAGCCCTTATGGGATGGCCGCCTTTACTATTTATATCTAAATCTGCTATCAGGTAGGTGGTACCATGAAGTGACAATGGGCATAGCTCGTGGAACTGACGGCAGATGGAGCAAAAAGCCCAAGGTCACTCAACGAGCTATGAGGGCTATGCTTTGTATTTCCCTCAGAGATCGAATCAGGAATGAAGAGATCCGTAGAAGAGCAAATGTTGCTGACGTAGCCCTACGGATTAGCAATTTGAAGGGGCAATGGGGAGAGGACATATCGCAGAGAACTCTCGGCCGCTGGGGCAAAAAGGTCATCGAGTGGAGGCCTCGTACCGGCAAGCGCAGTGTTGGATGTCCACCTACAAGATGGACTGGCGATTTCATAAAGTTCGCCGAATGCCGTTAGATGTAGTCAATTTCTGAAAGCGTGCTCTGGAAGTCTTTAGGGGAGGTCTATGTTTAGCAGTGGACGTCTTTCGGCTGATGATGAGGATAATGAGGTTGTCTGGAAGAGATCGCTCTCAGCGATAAGACCGCCTATTGTTCCACTTTATTATTGATAAGTTCTATGTAAATTACTGTATAAATGTGGGTATCAATAAAGAGTTATCTATAGGTATATCTATGTATCTAATGATGCTATAGGTCCAGAAGTATTTTAGGTTTCGGGCTACTTATTTAAATTTTGTTCCTAATAAGTCAACATAATAATGGCAACTGATAAGAGAAAATTGTAACATATTCAAATGACAATACGCCTTGCCATTTAATCACATCCATATAAACAAAATTATTATAACCTTTTTAATAAATTTTATTATTTATTTCGCTAATATTTTTTTTATTAACTCGATTATTTAAGTAGAGTCTCACAGTACGGCCCTGTATATACATAAAAGTCGAACTAGGAAGTGTGTGTGTATAAACATTGCATCATCCAGTGACGGAATAGCTTAATATGCCAATCTTTATGTGCCATGTGCTAGTCACTAGGCATATGGCAAGTTTATTTTTATAAAAATAAAACTAACAAGATACTGGCCTAATAGTATACTGACTCAGTCACGTGTAATATTAAATGTGTAAAAAAAAGTATTTAAGTTATCGTAAATGTTCTTTTTTCAAAAAAAAAAATGTAATGTTTTTACATAACATATATCACTATTGTAATCAAAATAAAGCGTTATGGTTAAAAAAACCTAAAGTCGAACGTTTACTTTATGTCGGACTAAAAAAAACATGGATTTTTTTCGCAACTGTTATATCTAACCGGACAAACTTCTTTTTTTTAAAGAAAAGTCAAAGGTTTACTCACTGTCGGGCTCGACCATGCACTCCAGCCTCAAGTTCCTCCCCACGGTGATGTTGTAAGTGGTGGGCTGTGTTACTATCACTGCGTTTATCTTCGCTGCGTTGGGCTCGTCGTTTTCTGGAAAAAAGACCAAATTTTCTTGAATCTACGATAATTAGTATAAAATCCTCCCTTCTATTTATTTATTCATGCATGATATATGAGTAATAAACATACATACATAAACTCACGCCTGTATTCCCCGAGGGGTAGGCAGAGGTGCATTTCTGCACCCATAATTCGCCAGTATGTATCAGTCCCACGAAATAGGAGGCGACCCTATTGCCACTTTCCGGGCACATTTCCAGACTCCGGGCTGTTACTGGGAATTTCCTAATGGAAAAAACCTAGTAACACTTTGCCCGACCCGGGAATCGAACCCGGGACCTCTAGATCGCACGGCACATACTTGTACCGCGAGACCACGAGGCAGTAATAATAATTATAAAGTAAATTCAAATAAATAGATTCTGGTAATCCTAGGGGCCGGGCACCTCAAACCAATAAGAAAAAAATAGCTATTTTTGATCAATAAACAAAAACAATATTGAAAAATCTATTTTTAACATTCATTAAGCTGCATCGATGTTTTGATAATTATCAATTGATTTAAATCGATCTTTTAGTAGTTATAATAAAGGTCTTACCCGTATTTTGGAAGTCGTAGTCATTAGCTTCGTCCGCCATTTGAGGGTCATCGTAGTTGATGTCGTCATCAGCTTCCCGACGATGCATCGAGTGTCCTGGAACAAGAAAACGATAATCAATTAACTGATGTAAGGGTATTCGTATCCGTAACACAAAATCATCATGTAAAGATGTATTTAATTATTTATCTAGCTTTTAATTGCTTGTACGCATATCTACATACGACTCTGGGTGTTTGTGAGACCGAAAAGTCTCTCGTAGTTTCTGATACCCACGATACAAGACTCGTATCTTAATTTGGGGTTAGAACTATGTATGTGACTGTTGGGTGTATTTATTTATTTATTTATTTACCTAGCGTCCGTTTGTCATTTGGTCCCTTCATTGAAAATAACCGCTGCAATGCTGTACAAGCGGAATTGTACCATGTAGCTGAATGAAGGGATCGTTGTTGGTTATACCTATAATTTATATAACCTATTTGTCTGTGTATTTTTGTACAACAACCAATAATATATTGTGTGCTTTCTTTCTAAAACATTTTTATGTATAATACTCAGCCTATTGCCGTCCACTGCTGAACGTAGGCCTCCCCAAGAAAGCGCCAACCATCCCGGTCTTGAGCAGCCCTTATCCATCCGCTACCCGCCACCTTTCTCAAGTCGTCGGACCACCGTGCTGCAGGACGTCCTACACTACGTTTGCCTAAGCGCCTAATTTTTATGTATTCAATGTTTATATTTTTTCTTGTTTTAATATTTGTGCGGTCAAATGCCGCCACACTTTTCACACGTCAAAAGAGATCGGGGTGTTATTGTTGGTGCAATTTTCATAGTGGATTTTTTTTATGTAAAAATTTATAAAATGGCGTTCAGTTTATAAAATATGTATTCGTTTACCTCATTCTTACATTCCAAAGGGGTGGCAGAGGTGGATTTCTGCACCCCTATTTCGTTAGAGCCTATTGTCGTTTAACAAGTACATTTCCCGGCTGTTTTTATTGATAATTTCTAAATAGAAAACCCAACGACACTTTCATCCTTCGCTACACTTATGCTACTCGGCTAAGAAGGTGTTTTTCTTTTTTCTTCTTAACTTTTGTATCGTACCAGTGACCACGATATTCCCGAATCACGCCGCTCACGATGTTTTATCACATAAAGTGTAGGCGCGGTCTGGTTGTGATGGACACGCTAAACGCTGAGCAAACATCGTGTATCAAAGTTCAATTGGGTAACGATTTTAGAACTATTACCGTCTAAATACGACCCACGGTTCGTCTTTGATTCAGTACAAGGGACGAGTGAAAGCGACGTGTTTTTGTTAATTAATATTATGCGAGGAGAGGTCGAGGATTATGTGCGAGATCTGTCTTGGTGGTTTTGGGTTCGTACCCCAAGCGGACACGTTGAATTTTTGTGACTGCCTCGCTGGTTGCTAGGCACTAATGTATTCTATAAAAGTTAAACACATCTAAAAGTTCTTAGGATCTTAGGTGTGTAGTCCGCACACCCGCACTAGGCCAGCATGGTGGACTAAGGCCTAAACCCTCTCAGTTGTAGACTGTCAGTTGCCCAGCAGTGGGACGTATATGGCCTGATGATGATGATATTATATTCTGTTTCTGTATTCATTTATGTATTAAAAACTTTACACACACATACACATACATAAACTCACGTCTGTATTCCCCGAAGGGGTAGGCAGAGGTGCATTTCTGCACCCACATTTCGCCAAGTATGTATCGGTCCCACGTAATAGGGAGCGAGCCTATTGCCGTTTTTCGGGCACATTTCCAGACTCCGTGCTGTTACCCAGAATTTCCTAATGGAAAAACCCAATAACACTTTGCCCGACCCGGGAATCGAACCCAGGACCTCTAGATCGCACGGCACATGCTTGTACCGCGAGACCACGAGGCAGACTTTATTGTACACATATTATATAAATGGAGTACAGTAGACTAAATTAGTACAAAAGGCGGTGTTGTCGTACAAGGCGATCTCTTACAGACAACCAAGGATGGAGATGTAGGAAGAGAAATTAATAAATAGAGTATAAAAGCAAAAATACATACATATGTATGTACTTGCACACATACATATATCTACACATAAATAAAATCGTAATGAATTTAATTTCCTACGTTTAAACCACTTGATTATTTCAAAGATGTTTTATAAGGACCCAGGCTACTTATTTCTATAAAATTGCGTTGTTGAACTGGGTTCTGCTGCTACCAAGAAATATTGTATCATCCTCCCTAGTATCCAGCAGCCTTTAAGCGTAGCGTGAAGCATCTCAGGCAGTGGCGGTACTTCCATAGAAGCCCAAAAACGTTATAATGTTACTTGTGTAATGTCTAGTTTATAATTGCTTATTGTGGGGTCAGGATATTCTCATTTATATGTCAAATTGCTTTTGTTAAATAAAGATTTAAAGCTTAAAGATTACTATTGCAAATTTTTTAAGGTAAGCTGGGCTTTTGGGCTTCTATGGAAGTACCACCATTGATCTCAGGAGGCATGAGCGTTTCGAGTGTCGAAGGATTGTCACTTGACCCTCTATTTGGACAGCATCGTCCTTCATCAGGTACGAAGTCTTCACTTTGTAGTGTTAATATAAGAAATAATTGTAAACCCGCTCTAATCCTTTTGCTTGCACCTCGCCCCATCAATTCATGCTATTTGCCTCCGCGCACGTCTCGAATGACTGATGCGCGTGCGTGTGTTCTCGCCTTAAAACCAAATAAATTTACCCAAGCTATGTAAATTGCGTTATTGAGTCATCCGCCTACGGGACTCACACCTTTCATCGTAGCAGGTAGGCAGAATGATTAATCTACCGTTCTGACTTGTATAGGTGTTTTAACTAGTTTGGAGAAGAATTTTGCTGCAATGGCGGTACTTCCATAAAAGCCTAAAAGCGTTACACGTTTATTGTGTAATGTCTAGTTTATAATTATTTATTGTGGGGTCAGGATATAATAATTATAGGAATTTTGTAAGGCAAGCTGGGTGTTTGGGCTTCTATGGAAGTACCGCCACAGCAAAATTTGCTTTACATAATTTGCTTGTTGGTTAAAGTTGTAAAACTAATATTATCAGCGCGTTGTTAAGGGGGGCTAGGCCTAAAGCGGTCTAATCCATGGTCCATGGCGGTCTAAAGCGGACTTACGGACTAAATTGCTCCGAAATTAGTAGAATAATAGATATTTTTAAATTAATTTTTTTTCCAAATATTATATAAATATAAGTTGTTTAATAAGAAAGGCCTCGTTATGAATTTGAACAAAGT
The DNA here is from genome assembly GCA_907164795.1 of Hemaris fuciformis. NCBI lineage: Eukaryota > Metazoa > Arthropoda > Insecta > Lepidoptera > Sphingidae > Hemaris > Hemaris fuciformis. The sequence goes on along the minus strand of OU015457.1, from coordinate 7,306,666 downwards.
TTTATTCATTAGAAAATATCTAGTAGTCAGCACGGAGTAAGAAAAATTCATGAAAAAGTGAAATAAGTTTCTATTACGCGGGAGTAAAAACATAGCTTGCGAAACATGGATATCGAAATGCAACTCTGCCTACACCGTCAAGGGTACAAGCGTGAATGTGTATTTTTTAATATATCGTAATGAGGACGAAATTAAAAATAATTTATAATATTATTTAAGTCGTGATGGCCTCGAAGTTTGGGCACGCGGTCGAGAATCTCGACACACCTCCGACTTTTCGAAGTTATGTGTGTATACGCAATGAATTATCACGTACTTTAACGGTGAAGGAAAACATCGTGATGAAGCCTGCACACCTAAAAGTTCTTAGGAATTTCTTAGGTGTGTAGTCCGCCAACCCGCATTAGGCCAGCGTGGTGGACTAAGGCCTAAACCCTCTCAGTTGTAGAGGAGGCTCGTGCCCAGCAATGGGGCGCATATGGGCTGGTGATGATGATATACTATTTAAAGGTATTCCTTACAATTCCCCTCCATACGCTTTGCCCAGGCGATACAAAATGGTTGTTTATTCAAACATTCAATGTTTATTGAATTTATCTGGCTATAAATTATAGGCTTGATACACAAGATTTATCGTAAATCCCGCGTGAATCATATGATCCATCATAACATACTGCTAAAGTTAGTTCTTAGACTGCCTCGTGGTCTCGCGGTACCAGTATTGACAGCCCCGTGGCCTAGTTGACGAGATACCAGCTTGCGAAACGAGAGCCGTGGGTTCGATCCTCTCACCGAGACAAAAGTTGACGAGAAGAAAGTGAGAGCGAAAAGTCTGTTGTAGTTTCTGATACCCACGACACAAGACTTGTATCTTAATGTGGGGTCAGAACTATGTATGTGACTGTTGGGTGTATTTATTTATTTAAGTATATGCCGTGCGACCTAGAGGTCCTTGGTTCGATTCACGGGTCGGGTCAGGTGCTATTTTGTTATTGGATTTTTCGAGTTTTCAGTAGCAGCATGGAGGCTGGAATTCTACCCATAAAACGGCAATAGGCTCGCTCCCTATTACGCCAAAATATGAGTGTGGAAATGCACCTCTGCCTACCCCTACGGGGAATACAGGCGTGAGGTTATGTATGTATGTATAGGCTCCAAAAGTGACTCAGAACATTGACGGTATTTTTAGAGATGTCAGCATTTAGCAAGTGAATTTTAATAGAGCGCCGAGTTATGGCGGAAGCGTGTGATGTCACTATGCAGAGTTAATATTCCGGTGACACACTGCTGGCGGAATCATATATATTTATAGGCAGCTTTTACTCAGGGTCGTAGTTTATAATTTTCTCTAGGAACTGATAAATTAATGATAATCATTGAGAAAAAGGTAGCGGATGGATAAGGGCTGCTCAAGACCGGGATGGTTGGCGCCTACTTGGGGAGGCCTTCGTTCAGCAGTGGACGGCGATAGGCTGAGAATATATATATATATATATAAATCATTAAACCATTTACAGCGTAGATTTGAACATCAAAAACCTGAGAAATTCTATGTCAGTACATAAATGTCGATATGTCGGTTTTCTTTTTGTGTTTTTTTTTAAACAAACACACTCTAGTTTGTCTCCACGAAGGCAGAGGTTTCTGCACCCATATTTCGCCAGAGCCTATTGTCGTTTAGCAAGTACATTTCGCTGAATGTTTAGTCACATGTAACAGGGTGCGACCTTTTTTCCGTTTTTCGGGCACATATTCAGACTCCATGCTGCTATTGAGAATTTCCTGAGAGAAAAACCGGAATAACACTTTTTAGACACAGAAATCAGGAACTCCAAGTCGCATGGCGTACACTTTTGACCTCTCATCATCATCATCGTCATCAGCCCATATAGGTCCCACTGCTGGGCACGAGCCTCCTCTACAACTGAGAGGGTTTAGGCATTACTCCACCACGCTGGCCTAGTGCTGGTTGGCGGACTACACACCTAAGAACTTTTAGGTGTGCAGGTTTCATTACGATGTTTTACGGTGAACGTTAAAGTGCGTGATAATTCTTTCTGAATACACAATTTGACCTCTAGGCACTCTTATACATATGTTTATATTTATCCGTCTAGATATTATTATCTATATCAGCCATTAGCCCTTCATTCTAATAAAATATAATTTCTCATAGTTTCTGATACCCACGACACAAGACTTGTATCTTAGTGTGGGGTCTGAACTATGTATGTGACTGTTGGGTGTATTTATTATAAATAAATAAATAAATACACTCAACAGTCACATACATAGTTCTGACACCACACTAGAGACTACGAGAGACTTTTTCGGTCTCACAAACATCCAGACCCGAAATAAATACTTGTGGATCACACAAACATTTGTCTCGGTGCGGGGATCGAACCCGCTGCCTCTCGTTTCGCAAGCTGGTGTCTAGCCAACTGCGCCACGGGGCTGTCGATTCTGTATCAATTTAAGTCGCTTTTCCTAAATACTTTGTACATACATATTGTATGAGAGGTTCGCGATCACGAAGCGTTCCCCGGGAACCTCTCACTAGAATACCAATAGCTCGGTACGTAGAGAAAAACAGCGTGTCGGTCGGAACGACGGCGACGGAATACTGATGGGTAGCGCGCATGTATTGTAATTATTATGCAAATAAGGTGGAAATGTTAGTTTTGTCGGGTTGCTGTACATTGATTTAATATCAACCAGGAAAATAGTAAAGTAATAGTTTCATTCAAAAAAGAGATGAAAGTAATGGATTATCACGTATTTTAGGGAAAACGTCGTGGTCTTCTAAACTAGAGCGCGGGACAATTATTTACTTTTCTAAACGAAATCCAACGCCATCAAATTGACTAAAACCTCTCGATAGCCTTCTTTAGAAATTTAAGCGCTACGAGATATCTGCGCTATTTTTATTATAAATAATTACACCCAATACTCACATACCTAGTTCTGACCCAACACCAAGTCTTGTGGGTATAAGAAACTTCAAGAGACTTTTCGGTCTCACAAACACGCTGCCGCGAAACAAATATTTGTGGATCACACAAACACTTGTCTCGGTGCGGGGATCGAACCCGCGGCGTCTGGTTTCGCAAGTTGATGTCTAAATGCGTTACAGGGCTGTCAAAAACTGTTTTACGACTACATGACAGATTGCATAACAATTGGATTATGACAAATTAGGTCCCCTTAGATTCGCTGAGCTTTATTGCTCGGCGTCGATACTGTGCGTGCTGTTGATCCTGAAGCACAGGAGTTACTGTGGCGGGTGTGTGGTGGGATAAGTCAAAGTCAAAATCACCTTTCTTTAAATAGACTTTAACAAGTGCTTTTGAATCGTCGCTATTAAAAGTGTCTTTTTTAAACTATTGCCGCTTCAAAACGTGTTATCGTTGTGGAGAAGAAAGGGCAGGAAACTCATTGTGTCGAAATGTCATTTTTGTTATATAATTTTTTTAATTATTATTACATTTTTAATTATTATATTTAATTTAACCTTATACATGATACGCTGCAAATTGCAGCAACACCGCCTCTGATCAATTTACTTACTCCCAGGGCTTATTATCCTCAGGATAGGGCAACAAGATTACATAACAAGTCACAAAAACGCGTAATCCAAACAAAAGTGAGTCAACTGGTCCATTATACTGACTGCTAAACGGCGTCCGTCACATTAATTGTAGTTAATTGGTATGGCCCGGTTTCAGCGTAATTACAATTCGCTTCCTAGCATGTGCTTTACGAGTTTGCGCTTTTACGACCCGGTACGATCTCATGGTGAAAATATAGTTTCACAGCGGCTTCAATTCGATAGCCCAGTGGCGTAGTTGGCTAGACACCAGCTTACGAAACGAAAGGCCGCGGGTTCGATCCCCGCACCGAGACAAATTTTTGTGTGATCCACAAATATTTGTTTCGGGTCTGGGTGTTTGTGAGACCGAAAAGTCTCTTGTAGTTTCTGATACCCACGACACAAGACTCGTATCTTAATGTGGGGTCAGAACTATGTATGTGACTGTTGGGTGTATTTATTTATTAATTAATTAATTAATCCGTCTTTAGTTAAGAGATTTTATTGTGACTAGACGGTATATTATAAACGTGAAAGTAACTATGCTTTCCCGGCTAAACCATTGAGCCGATTTGTATGGTTTAGGTAGGACTTTGAGAAAGGATATAAGATACTTAATCATCATCATCATCATCAGCCCATATACATACGTTCCTATAAACGCAAATGTTACTTGGCTACGTTTTCACTCCCAAACACTAGGCCGATTTGTATAGTTTTTGGTAAACCAAAACTAAAGTTAGGGATTGAGCTTGAAATTTCGCTTGTCGGTTGAAAGTTGTGGCGGGTAGCAGTTGTACGAATTTCCTAATTGAAGCGCCCAAGAACACTTTTCCCGACCCGGCAATTGAACCCGGGATCTAGATCACACGGCATTTACTTGAGCCGCGAGACTGCGAGGCAGTCCATGAATAAAAATTAAGAATAACCTTGGACTAATTCAAGCCGTATTTCCTAAAGTAAACAAAGGCATATGTAGCGAACGATGCGAAATAATTTCGCGAACAATTAAAACGGATTAGCTAGGCCGCGACGAATTCTGCCCTCGACCCAAATACTAGAATTAGGACGAACTAGTTCTGCTACTTATGATTGGGACGTTTCTAGGAAATACAGATAAATTCGATTGACGCGGGTTCGTATACTTTGAATGTAACTCTTTTTCCAAAGATTATCGTAATAAAGCGAAGAAAAACATGGTAGGAGATCTGAGCACTTAAAATTCCGCATGAAAGTTCTTAGGTATACAGTGAACAAGCATTGGCCAGCGTGGTGCTGGTGGACTAAGGCCTAATAGGTATCTCTCAGCTGTAGAGGAGATCCGTGACGTCCCGAGCAGCGTGACCCGTAAAAGTTGCTATAGATAGATATACAGGGTGTATAAAAAGATCGTGATCCAAAACTAATACAAGTAGTAGTAACGGTGATTACAAACATATGGACAATTAAAAAAATCCCGACAAAAAAATGACGTTTTTCTAATCACCAAATACCAACATTTATATTATAGCTGTGATGGCCTCGAGGTTTAGGCGCGCGGTCGAGAATTTCGGCGGTCGCAGGTTCAAACCCGAGACACACCTATGACTTATTGAGTTATGTGTATATTCAGAAATAATTATAACGTATTTTAACGGTGAAGGAAAACATCGTGAGGAAACCTGCACACCTAAAAGTTCTTAGGAATTTCTTAGGTGTGTAGTCCGCCAACCCGCACTAGGCCAGCGTGGTGGACTAAGGCCTACACCCTCTCAGATGTAGAGGAGGCCCGTGCCCAGTAGTGGGACGTATATGGACTGATGACATACATTTAATACTTATAGTTGTTAGGAAAATATCATTTAAAAAAAAAAAACGGGATTGTTTTGGCCCCAACGTGTTTGGAACCACCGTAACTGTTGCCTGTCTTAACTTTCGATCACTGTCTTTTTACAAACATATCTACATAACCTGACGCCTGAATTCCCTGAAGTGGTAGGCAGAGGTGCATTTCTGCACCCAAACTCTAGGTGTGTATCAGTCCCATGTAATAGGTGCCTGGCCTGTTGCCGTTTTTGGGGCACATTTCCAGACTCCGTGATGCTACTGAAAATTTCCTAATGGAAAAATCTCAATAACACATTGCCGCAACCGGGAATCGAGACTGGACCTGTAGATCGCACCGCAAATACTTGCGCCGTAAAATCACGAGACAGAGCATCATTAGACATAGAATGATTACTAAAGGAGTCCACAACACACCTAAAAGTAGAATCTTTCGCAAAAAAATACCTATCCCGTGCTTAATTCCAATAAGTAACAACATAATTAATCGCGGCAAAAATTCCGAGGAATCTATTGATCATGGATAGTCTAATATTAATAACGTCTAGTCACGGTATCGACATAGTGGTGGCCAGCCTCTGGTTGTTGAAAACAGGGATAGCCGCGACCTAAATAACTGAATTAACGACAATTTATAGCTAAAGGCTAGGTTTTTGACGATTTTTTTTATTTTGGGGCAATTTGTCTTGTTTGTTCCATGATATAAACGTTTGCCATGAAGTAGTGATGGCCTCGAGGTTAAAGGCACGCGGTCGAGAATCTCGGCGGTCGCGGGATCAAACCCCAGGCACACACCTCTGACTTTTCGAAGTTATGTGTGTATTCACAATGAATTATCACTTACTTTAACGGTGAAGAAAAATATCAAGGTGAAACCTGCACACCTAAAAGTTCTTGGCAATTTCTTAAGAGTGGAGTCCGACAACCCGCACTAGGCCAGCGTAGTGGACTAAGGTGTAAGCCCTCTCTGTTGTAGAGGAGGCCCGTGCCCAGCAATGGGACGTATATGGGCTGATAGCTTTTGCTCGCGACTTCGTCCGTGTAGACTACAGGGTTGGGTACAGGGTTGGCCTACGTCATAGTCGCTTTATGCATACAAACTTTCATCCAGTATTTTATCCCCTTGGGGGTAGAATTAATCACAATCCTCTCTTAGCGGATGCCTACGTCATAACATCTACCTGCATGCCAAATTTCAGCCCGATCCGTCCAGTGGTTTGGGCTGTGCGTTGATAGATCACTATGTCAGTCAGTCAGTCAGTCACCTTTGAGTTATATATATACAGATGATGTTGATGTCAAAGGTATAATTGACAGCTCTGTGGCGCAGTTAGTTAGACACCAGCTAAGTGTATCTTTCATTTCTCCTTTACACCTAAGGTTTTAAATCTTTATTAAATTCTCTTCGTTTCCTAGAAAAATAATAGTTCCACGAAAAATATTCAACGAAAAATTCGTGCTAAAACACCATCCAATATCCATTTTATGTCCGATCACACATTACCCATAAAGAAACCATAAAACTATTTTATGACGCCTTGGGGTCAGTCTGACCCCGCGTGATGGAATGTCCGACACGCGACACGGCAAAGTTGTGTGCGTGTGTTAAAGTTACTTAAGGAGGACGTGTTACTGGGTTTTTCTGTTAGGAAATTCTCAGAAGTACTGAGTCTGAAAATGTGCCTGAAAAACGATTATAGACTCGCTTACTATTACGCGGAATTATTAAAAACAGGTGTGAACCCTCTTAGTTGTAGAGGAGGCCCGTGCCCAGCAGTGGGACGTATTTGGGCTGATGATGATGATGTGATATACTTCTCGGGAGATAAATAAAAACGGGTGGCACTCCGGGAGTGTCGGCAGAAGAGAAAACTTCAACAGTAACGTTGTGCATTTTTGAATATTTTGGAATGGTTAGGGAATAATTTCGCACGAATTGCTTTATTTATCAGTATAAAAGTACTATCATTTACGTGGTAAAATACAATATTTATTGGGCTATCGTACACAAACATGACAACGCGACAACAAACGTCTTACGCATTTTCGGTCAGGGTCACGTGATCTGACGCATGCATTTTGCAAACAAATGCAAGCAATGATATGGAGGGTTATCCTAATACAAAAAATTCGGAAGTGAGTTTTTTTTGTAACGGTTTTACGCCTAAACTGCTGGACCGATTTTGATGGAATTTGTTTCACATATAGACGAGACACTGGACATTATTATAGGTCACTAGTATCTAAAACATTAATTTACAAAACCTTTCATCATCAGTCCATATACGTCCCACTGCTGGGCACGGGCCTCCTCTACAACTGAGAGGGTTTAGGCCTTAGTCCACCACGCTACAAAACCTTTAACGCAAGTAAATCCGCGTAAGTAACACGTATTTAATAAAAGTTATGATAATAAATGCGTAAATCAACATATTTATTTCACTGACAAAGGCATTTCTCCATATAAGGTCAGCCTTTCCCGTATAAGGTTAATGGGTAGGAAAAATAAATTATTTTGTTAAGGTATTTTAATGTAAATATAATTGCATGTTTTAAGTATTCGGAATGTGGATTTAATTGTGTTCCTATATTAACTTCAATGTTTTATTATTACAATTTTCTTTTTTATTTAAGCGCCCTTTAACAAGGAAAAGAAAGAACAACATAATTATGTGAAAGAAAAAAAATAAGGAAAGAATTATATGGACTTAACTAATATTTATGTAACTGTATTATTTTGTATGAATTAAATTCATTTTAACTACTACTATTAGTAGTAGTTACCTATAATTCGAATTTTTCGTATAATTCATTAATATTCGATTCGATTCGAACGATATTCGCACACCCCTAGAAAATACTCAATAACGCTTTACCCGGCGCAGGAATCGAACCCAGGAATACCAGATGGCACGGCACATATTTGTACCGTGGGACAATGACACAGTCGTGTAATATTATTTATTAAGACTATGAGGAATCTCAGCCGACAAATGTTAGAAATAAGACCTTCAACAAATCATAAGCAGGATTACCGTACACAGGATGTCATTCAGCTTAACTGTAACCTTTAACTTAAACGCGCAAGTTGACGTTACGCCAATTTGTTAATGTCGTAACATGAATGAAGCTTGAATATATCTTTCTCAAGCGAAATGGTATGACTAATCTCCAGTATAAGTTGACCTCTGTTGTATTTCAACATATCAGAGTCGTCATAAATAATATTAATGTGAATGTGAGTGGGCTTTCGTGCTTACTGCACCGATTTTAAAGTAATTTGATGCAGATATAGATGAGACTACCATTGAGAGGGTATAGACCTTAGCCCACCACGCTGGCCTAGTGCGGATTGGCGGATTACATACCTAAGAAATTCCTAAGATCTTTTAGGTGTGCAGGTTTCCTCGCGATGTTTTCCTTCACCGTTAAAGTAAGTGATAATTCATTGTAAATACACACATAACTTCACACAAAAGTTACTTTTTCCAGGAAATATAGTAATTTCCTTATTCACATTTTTCATTCCCATTTGGCCCCTTTTGTGATATCCACGCAGTCAAAATCACATAGAAAAGTAAGTGCTTATATAAAGCGGATAAAAGGTATTTCCTAATCCTTATTTAGATCATCATCAGCCCATATAAATTCTCATTCTTTTAGGTGTACAGGTTTCCTCACGATGTTTTCCTTCACCGTTAAAGTACATGATAATTCTATCACATGATAGACCAGAAACTTTTTACCGTCACATTTTTATTTCTTTTGCAAATACTTTGAACTTATAAAAATAACTATTTTAATGTTTTCTTGTCCTCTTATCTAAACTCCATTCCGTAAAATATCCTTCCAACATATTTAAGCCATACGTGAACCGACTGTTAAGATGAAAAAGATAAAAAGGAGTATTTTTATGTTGCTCGGTATTAGGAATGGAACAATGGAGGGGTCAAGTTACGCTGGTCGTTGCATGACGCGCTCTCTCGCGGTTCATTTGAGATGCTAATAAACAGGGCTTAAATGTGCTGCGTTCCATTGGTTGTCGACTTTCGACTTCCTTGTTGTATTAATTATTGTGTTATTTTATATCAACCAAAACGGAGTTAAAATTTCTTAATAATATTTATTTACACAAGTAGTGATGGCCTCGAGGTTAAGCACGCGGTCGAGAATCGACGGTCGTGGGTTCAAACCCCGGGCACACACCTTTGACTTTTCGAAGTTATGTGTATATTCATAATGAATTATCACTTAAATATTATTTACATTAAAAAAAAAGCATGTGTGCAATTCACACGTGGTAGAAGTGAAACCTTCAATTTCTTTTGGTTTCAAGATAAAAATAAATTTTATGGCTGTTCTTTACAATATTATATAGTGGCACAGCATAACGGTAAAACCTTTAATAAAATGTGTCTGTCTCTTTTTACTGACGCTTTTTCGTTTAATCGAATTTCAAATCACAACGCTGCTAAAGAAGTTTTCACTTCAAAACTACTGCCATACATTTCCATCGACAATTTTTACGTGAAATGGAACGCACCACACTCGATGTAAAGCCAAGTTCAACAAACCGCACCATCTTATTATTCTCGTTCGTATAACAATAACATTTGTGTATGTTTGTGTTCAGAGCATTACGATTAGAAAGTTTTGTGTTGAAGTGACATACTGGAACACACAAATCATTAAAAAAAGATATATAAATAATACCTTGTTTGTCTAAATACCCGATAGATGGCGGTAAAAGCAGTTTAAAATTACATACATACATACATAAACTCACGCCTGTATTCCCCGAAGGGGTAGGCAGAGGTGCATTCTGCACCCACATTTCGCCAGGTATGTATCAGTCCCACGTAATAGGGGGCGAGCCTATTGCCGTTTTTCGGGCACATTTCCAGACTCCGGGCTGTTACTGAAAATTTCCTAATGGAAAAACCCAGTAACACTTTGCCCGACCCGGGAATCGAACCCAGGACCTCTAGATCGCACGGCACACACTTGTACCGCGAGACCACGAGGCAGTCCAGTTTAAAATTATTGTACTTGATTTCATAATTGGATATTGTAACAACAAATATCTTGATAAATGAATTGTACCGGGCTTAGTATCAATATGGAATATACATGAAAAACATATATGTATACATATGTACCTATTCCTGTATTCCCTACGGGGTAGGCAAAGATGTACGTCTGTCCATAAGTTTCGCCAAGCGTTTTAAACATGAGAAAAATCAATAAATAAAAAAAAAACTGTGTGTGTACTTATACACGCGTTAGAAGTATACCACACGACTGAAGTAAAACTTATAAATACGCCCAACAGTCACATACATAGTTCTTAGTATACACAACGTATTACATTTCTGAACGCACTCATAAATATTGGACAGCAAATAAGTATGACAATCCCTTTTTATTACTGTCACTATTCTGTCACTACATTTTTAAAATCTAAAACATATAAACTTTTTTTGAAAAATCCATTTTTTTTAAAGATCCATTTGACACATTTAACATAGGAAGCTTCAATTTGTCAATTATATTGGAGTAGGCAGCTTCAACGTCTTACTTTTGTGTTACAGTGATTCGCGCGCATATTAAAATTTCACTCTCACCATTTTTTCATAACGCGCCTAAAGAAGTATAACTTAAAAAAAAAACTACTATTAACAATATCATCTTAACTGAATGAACTATTCAACCCTCTCAAGTTGCGCTCAAAGCGTTTCCTGTCAGTTATCGTACCTCACTTATTTATAACTTCAAGTGCTACAAGTGTCTACTTAGTGGTATTTACGGAAATAATTGTATCTGATATGTGGACCACACACTGTCGCTGATGTTTTGTTCATTTCTAATGCGCGTGCGCAAATGATAAATGTGTTTGCGAGTTGTGAAATACACTTAGCTATATTTCTTATACTATTTCGGAGAATGCTATGCACACCTTAAGTGTCATGTATATCAGACGTAGTACCTAAGCAAATATCACTAAGCTATAAATGTATTAATATATGTGATGTGGTTGTGCTAAATAAATAAATAAATACACGCCAAATTGGCCTGCAAGTCTTGTCATGGGCATCAAAAATACAAGACGTTTTTCGGTCTTACAAACAAAGAGGGTAAATATTTTTTTTTTTGGATGTCAATAACATTTTTTGAATAAGGTGATCGGACCCGCAGTCTCTAGTGTCACATATTAGGTACTTTCAAAGGTTATTTCCATCGCTTGATAATGAATCTGTGCTAGAATAATTTTGATTAAAATGAACTTTGGGTTTCGCAATCGATTTAATTAAGTCTTTAATGTTTTTATACTGAAAATTTGACTTTAATTTGACAGTCCCGTGGCGCAGTTGGCTAGATACCACCTTGCGGAACGGGGTTTGATCCCTGCACCGAGACAAATATTCGTTTGATCCCCACATATTTGTTTCGGGTCTGGGTGCTTGTGGGACCGAAAAGTCTCTCGTAGTTTCTGATGCCCACGACACAAGATTTGTATCTTAATGTGGGGTCAGAACTATGTATGTGACTGTTGGGTGCATAAATAATTAATTTATTAATTGGCATAATTTATTGCTTGATAAAAAAAGAAAACAATTTGAATATTCAAAGATTTTTGAAAATCGAACGAACTTCAGCAATTGCGAATACGAAATCGATAGTGTAAACGTGTCATAGATTACGAAAGTTGGTAGTGTAAACGGTCGGTTTTATTGAAGTAGGCAAAGGTAAACATTGTCTTTGGCAATCCTAACCTCACACAACCCGGCCCGCTGAACTAAAAATCGGTAAGCGTCGACTCTTTCACCGAAACACGGCTGCTATCTGATTGTTTGTGTCTAAATATTTACTTATATAATTCTTGGGGAACAAGGTGTAGGGTATGGCGGCAGGGTTTTTTTTCTTCTATTTTTTATGGCTCAACAGTTTATAAATTCATAAATTTATTTTTTTGAGAATTAAAAATCTAGTGAAGTATTCGCAAAGTTTTGCACCATCAAGATTTTCATAGTTCATAAGATCGGGTATACGATTTTTCATATAAAATTAAGTTTTAGTATCTAGGTATTACTAATGCGCCTGGTAAAATAGTAAAACGTTTGGTAAAATGCTTTAATAAATTTTTATTACTTATAAATGTACTCGGTTCGACGCATTATAAGTCCCTCTACAAGCCTCCTCTGTATATCGATAAAAACGCTACATCTTATGCCTTAAGCTGAATGACCACAGGTGGTTGGCGTCCAAACATCGTGTACCTCAACTATTTGCTTTTGTAACCCAGTTGTGGGCATTGACGGCTTCAACGTTTTTACTTCAATTGTTAACATTGCCAGTTCGTTCTTGACACGGATAGTTTATTTACACTGGCTGTTCATACCCGTGGATTCAGTTGCGTGATGAAACGCCTAAGGAACTTTTTTAAACTCATAACTCAAGCTGGCCGTAAATAAAGGAAAAAGACACTACGTTTTAAAATTCAGAACACTTACTCTTTAACACATTCGAAATTTGAATAATAGAATACAATTATTTGAATATTTTCAGAATTTCAAGGCAATACGTGCTTGGTATGTCCTAGAATATTTTTTAAAGTAATGAATTAATATACATACCTATTATGTACATATGTACCTATTATCCTTTTTACTTTTTCACATTTTTACCAATGTTCTTTTTTTAATCATTTGCGACTACTAATTTTGAATATATTGTTTGCCCATGTTGTCATAGAAAATACTGGTAAAACAAAATACGGATAACATATAACATAAAAAGATAATTATTAGGTCAATAATACATCAGACAAAGAACGCTCGGTATATTAAAGAAACGCCACACTATATCAAACTGGAAACATTTCATAATTCCCCGAAACTAATTCCGCAACACGAAACCGTTTCAGAATGAAAAGGTCATAAATATAATGTAATAGAAGGAAACGGCTGGCGTTACGTTTCTGTGAAACTATTCGGCTCGACCTATTTCTAATGGAGTTGGGGAATGCGTAAATTTAGGTGAATTTTAAAAACCCATGGTTGAATTTTTGGTTTTGAGTAATTTAATATAAATACCTATTATATACTCATGCAGATGTCGCCGAAGCGTAGGTAGCGGTCAATCTTTGGTGTATTTTTAAGTCCAACGTAACACGGAGCGAGCATTTCGTAGCTCATCGAAATTATAAACGAAAAATAAAAATAATACTTTGCACGACTCAGGAGTTGAACCCAAGACCTCAGTACTCGACATTTTGTTCTTCTATTGTAAAAAACATATTTACAGTTTGGCAAGTTTTTTAATCATAATCTATCTCTTTTGTACCTCGAAAACTCTGTTATAAATGCTAGATGCATGCACGTCATAAAAGCGCAGTTATATGACGTCATAGATGACGTTACCAATGACATCAGCTTGAGCGGATGCCCGTGTATGTTTGTGTAATGAGTGGTATTTCCGGATGTTTCGGGAACATGCGAAAGATTTTATTAATACTAAGAATAACCAGTCAACAGGAAGAATTAAAAATATAGACTAAGCATTGCCAACCCGCACTAGGCCAGCGCGGTAGACTAAGGCCTAAACCCTCTCAGTTGTAGAGGAGGCCCGTGCCTAACAGTGGGACGTATATGGGCTGATGATGAGACTTAGCATTTTGATAGATTGATTCAAATTTAAAAAGGCTAGGTGTTTTGTCTAGGATTTCAAAGCTTATGTTGTTACATACATAACCTCACGCCTGTATTCCCCGAAAGGAATTTCTGCACCCACATTTCATAGAGATCATTAAAGCTGAACGAAAAATGTTTATATTTGGTTTTATACTTTTAATTGAAATTGTACACCTAACCGATTTTTGGTTACATAGATAGAAAAATTATATTTGATATAAGTAACACCATTATGTTTAACATTTTTAAAGTGTTATTGGGTTTTTCCATTAGAAAATTCTCAGTAACGGAGTCTGGAAATGTGCCCGAAAAACGGCAATAGACTGGCCCCCTATTACGTGGGACTGATACATATCTGGCGAAATGTGGTTTTAGATTGCACCTCTGCCTTCCCCTTCAGGGATTAGAGGCGTTAGGCTATGCATGTATGTATGTATGTATATCCGAACACGAATAATAAGCCTTTAACGAATTGCATATTTATTAGATATTAAATTCAAAGTAAGACTGCTTGATTAGGCTTGGGAGTACGTAATGTATTTCCGAGACAAATGTTTGTGTGATCCACAAATATTTGTTTCGGGTCTGGGTGTTTGTGAGACGGAAAAGTGTCTCGTAGTTTCTGATACCCACGACACAAGACTTGTATCTTAATGTGGGGTCAGAACTATGTATGTGACTGTTGGGTGTATTATTTATTTTATTATTTTCTTCTTCGGGGTGTTTAATTAGTTACTTAAAGGCTTAAAGGGTTAAAAGGGTACGTAAAAGGTCACCTGGAAACTTTAACAGGGGTTCGTGAAACTGAAAGTTAGAAAAACCCTGTGCTATAGCAAAAAAACTTTACTGATCTTAAAGTTTCTATGGACGGCGCTTTGGCCAACCTTTGGTCCAAATCTCTGACATTGGACCAAACGATTAAACCTTTAATGTCCGATCCTTCAATCCACGGTCATACCTTTCAAGTGTTACACACGCCCAGCCTGACGGTCCAACAATAGATTTTATTGCCTATACGTAGTCGAAAGCTGTTTTTGTGTGGACTTTTATTGCTATACGATATTTATAATGGTTGTAGCAATGGTAGCTATAGGGTTTTTAGGTAATGGCTACCTTTAATTAAAAGTAATGTACTGATAACAATCAAAGATAGTTTGTCAAGATTGTGGTTGTGGTTGTACAGTATATATTTTATCTAACTTTGTGGGATGATGGCGTAATTGTTTATATCATCATCATCAGCCCTTATCCGTCCCACTGCTGGGCACGGGCCTCCTCTACAACTGAGAGGGTTTAGGCCTTAGTCCACCACGCTGGCCGAGTGCGGGTTGGCGGACTACACACCTAAGAAATTCCTAAGAACTTTTAGGTGTGCAGGTTTTATCACGATGTTTTCCTTCACCGTTAAAGCAAGTGATAATTCATTGTGAATACACACATAACTTCGAAAAGTCAGAGGTGTGTGCCTGGGGTTTGAACCTGCGACCGCCGAAATTCTCGACCGCGCGCGTAAACCTCGAGGCCATCACTGCTTTATATTAATGCTTTATAATTGTTTATAAATGTATGTTAATACATTGTTTACTAGTTTGTTCTTGTTTTTGTAATAAATGAAGACAGTTTTATATCGTAATACACTTCACTTCCCTCCATTTAAACAATTGGATTGGATTGTCAGAGAATGCCTCAGGCATTAAGTCCATATTTACATGTATTGTATGAAAGGTAAATAAATAAATAAATTAGTCTCCACTCGTAGGTTCATGCCGTATTTTACTTCTTTAAAGTATTATTTTCATTAAAAAAAAAGACTCTAATTTGAAAGAGAATTCCCTAATAAAAACATCTAATAATATTTCCGCGACCCGAGGCATATAGATCGCACTTCAAATTCTGCCGCGAGACCACGAGGAAGTCATTATTTAAGCACTCAGAGCTGCACATTTCCTTAAATGACATGATATCATCGCGATATAAATACAGACATTTTTCACATTGTCAATAAATTTCAAACTCACCGTAACATATTATTTGAAGCAAAAACCTTTGGTCTATCGTAAATGCAACTTTATAGCTTTCACGGTACAGTAAAATATTGAATGCGTTGTAAATTGTGAGTCAGATAATCTAGACCAGGTCAGAACTGTAGAATGTTTAAGATCTATGTGTCTGTACTACAAAGTATCAAAAATCTTGAGAAGGAGGTATGATAAAGGTAAAACTATATCATCAACAGCCCATATACGTCCCAGTGAGGACGGGCCTCCTCTATTTTGAGAGGGTTTAGGCCTTAGTCCACCACGCTGGCCTAGTGCGGGTTGGCGGGATACACACCTAAGAAATTCCTAAGAACTTTTAGGTATGCAGGTTTCATCACGATGTTTTCCTTCACCGTTAAAGCAAGTGGTAATTTATTTAATACACACATAACTTCGAAAAGTTGGCGGTGTGTGCCTGGCGTTTGAACCCGCGACCGACGAGATTCCCGACCGCGCGCCTAAACCTCGAGGCCATCTTCTTAATAAAGTAATTTAAGTAAATCATCTTAGGAATCCTGTAGCTTTCCTATATAGGTTGAAATTAATTTAACATCACAATAATAAAGGCTGAAAATTTCCACAACCCATATACCAAGTCCCGTAACGACTGACGTAAAGCCTGACGTCACAGCACTTATTTACATAGACTAACCATTAGATGAAATAGTGACCTATTTCTCAACGCCCTAGGGTTCGGATGGGGGAATATTTTTATCCTTTTGTTTTAGATCTATTTTTACAAACACATACTACCTACACAGTACTGACCCCACACTAAGAAACAAGTCTTGTGTCGCGAATATGAAGTTTTGGTCATACAAACACAAATATGATAAATGCTGGTGGTAGGATATTCGTATCCGCCCGGATAGCGACCACCGTACACAGGGCGTAAAACCCGCCATAGTGGCACATGCAAGTGTGCCGCGTTCCGGGATCAGCCAGTGTATATCCGGTTTTCGGGGGGGCTTCAATCATGGTGAAAGGATGACCGTGCCGGCATTTTTTGGCCGGTTTCTCGCGGTCGGTAGTAATGATGGCCTCGAGGCTTAGGCGCGCGGTCGAGAATCTCGGCAGTACCGGGTTTAAACCCCAGGCACGCATCTGACTTTTTTAAGGTATTTGTGAATTTGCAATAAGTTATCACGTTTTTAATAGTGAAGAATAACAACGCGAGGAAACCTGCAGACCTAAAAAAAGCACACCGAAAATGGGGCGGGTTGCGGATGGATGAGGACTGCTCAACACCGGGATGGTTGGCGCCTACTAGGGGAGGTCTTCGTTCAGTAAACGGCGATATGCTAATAATATACGAGTAATATAAAAACACGCAATGCTGCCAACATCATCATCAGCCCATATACGTCCCACTGCTGGGCACGGGCCTCCTCTACCATTGAGAGGGTTTAGGCCTTAGTCCACCACGCTGGCCTAGTGCGGGTTGGCGAACTACACACCTAAGAAATTTCTAAGAACTTTTAGGTGTGCAGGTTTCATTACGATGTTTTCCTTCACCGTTAAAGCAAGTGATAATTAATTGTGAATACACACATAACTTCGAAAAGTCAGAGGTATGTGCCTGGGGTTTGAACCTGCGACCGCCAAAATTCTCGACCGCGTGCCTAAACCTCGAGGCCATTACTGCATTATTATGCTGCCAACATAACGATCAAATTCTATTTACTACACCCTAGGTTGTCATTTATTCAATTTATCTGTGTCATTTTACCACCCTGGGAATAACAATAAAAATAAACAAGCAACCCTATTAGCCCCGCTGTTGCCCCACATACACCCTAGGTCACAGGGGCTCTTGAGACCTAACTAGATACGTATCTATGACGTCAGAGCTTTTCACAGTCGGGCGCCAATTCACATAATGACATTTACTGTTTCCGAGCAATAAAACGAATGAAACGTGTTAGGGACGAAGTGGGATAGTTGACAATCAAGTATGGAGGGTTCCGTATAGTTTTATCGAACCATAGAGACAGGAAAACTCTCTTCTCAGGATAGAGAGCTTGAGAAACGTGAGTTCGAAGGTTCAAACCGACAAGTTTTTATAGCTATTGCCTCGATATAGGACTTGTATTTTTATTTGTTGTTAGAGTGGAGTTAGGTACCTATGTATGTGCTGTTGGATGTATATCATATTATTACTTGTACAATGACCGTGGGTGACGTGCGATTATGGGGTTCCAGTTTCGATACCCGGAACGGGTAGTGTTATTGGGTTTATCAGCCGAATTTCAGTACCACGGAGTTTGTAAATGTGCCCGTAAAACTTTAATAGACCCACCCGCGTCTTACGTTGATTTAAAAAACCATGCCTGGTAAAACGTGGCTGCAGTTATGCACCTTTGCATACAGCTTGAGTTCTACAGCCGTGAGTGTCATTTTACATACATACATAAACTCACGCCTGTCTCCCGTTAGGGTAGGCAGAGACTATAGAGCGCCAACTGCCACGGTCCAAACACACCTCTTTCGCTTCCTCCACTGACATTATCCTCTTCATGCATGCACGTCGGTTTCGAGGACTCTTTATATTACCCTTTTTTTGTGTCTTTTTACATAATATATTTTCAAATCCAACTCGTCCTAAGAACTAGTATGATTCGCTAACATATTCATAACAAAGTTCCTCGCTATGTTTTCCTTCCATTGAAGTATATTAGTCAGCTATTAAAATATTTGTTATCTGCTAAAACATCTTCATTCCTAAACAAACAGCGTCATATTCGGCGTAAATCTTAAAAACGTATTAATAATGACTCAAAGGAATTTTCTATAGAGATAACCCAAATATTTTTACGACCGACACTATGATTCAATGTCTCTAAATGTGATTTGCAATGTAAGCACGTAGAATCTTAATTATCTCATCATCAGCCAATATACGTCCCACTGCTGGGCACGGGCCTCCTCTACAACTGAGAGGGTTTGGTTTAGGCCTTAGTCCACCACGCTGGCCAAGTCGTGATGATAATGATAATAATGACAGCCCCGTGGCGCAGTTAGCTAGACACCAGCATGCGAAACGAGAGGCCGCGGGTTCGATCCCCGCACGGTAACAAATGTGATCCACAACTATTTGTTTCGGGTCTGGGTGTTTGTGAGACCGAAAAGTCTCTCGTAGTATCTGATATCAACGACACAAGACTTGTATCTTAATGTGGGGTCAGAACTATGTATGTGACTGTTAGGTGTATAAATAATTAATTTATTAATTGGCATAATTTAGGTAGGTACTGCTTGATAAAAAAAAAGAAAACAATTTTTCAAATTAAATTATCAAAGATTTTTGAAAATCGAACGAACTTCAGCAATCGCGAAAACCGATAGTGTAAACGTATCATAGATTACGAAAGTTGGTAGTGTAAACGGTCGGTTTTATTGAAGTAGGCAAAGGTAAACATTGTCTTTTTTTTATACATAAAATACGATACTAATTGAATCTGCGATTATCTCCAAGTCGCTACAGTAATATCGACTCGGATCCCATTTCATTAAACTCCATTCAACAGGTTTTATTAAAGTAATTGGGAACACACGGTCGCGTACTCCCAAGTCATTATGTTCACGCCCGCACCACAGGGGGGCCGGCTGGAGGATGACTTTGACATTCGCCTCGTATGATAATAAATCTTCATAGCTTGTTGGAATTGGTCATTGTTCTTGAGTTCAGTTATCCCACAACACTGTGGGGCAACAATTTATAGTGAATGGTTTTAGTTATCATTTTTAAATACTCGGATTTAAAATAATATGAAATAATTTAACTGTATTCTAGAATGGCGTGATGGCCTCGAGGCTTAGGCGCGCTGCCGATTCAAAAATCTCGGTGGGTTCAAACCCCAGGCAAACACCTCTGACTTTTCGAAGTTATGTGTGTATTCACATTCAAAACATAGTGAGAAAACCTGCACACCTGAAAAAAAAAGTTCTTAGGAATTCTTAGGTGTTTAGTCCGCCAACCTGCATTAGGCCAGCGTGGTGGACTAAAGCCTAACCCCTCTCAGCAGTAAAGGAGGCCAGTGTCCAGCAGTGGGACGTATATGGTCTAGTGATTATCCGCGAATGGGTAGACAGAGGTATACGAGTCTTTCTGCACTCTCATTTTGCTAAAGTTGCGTATTAAGAGCATAATGAGAGCCACCATACTGACATCCATTTAGTACCTACACTTTCCTGTTACACTAAAACACTTTGCCCGACCCTAAAATCGAATCTGGGACCACCTGAGTTTATACCTAGGCAGCAACTAAATCCCTCCTACCGGCATTAGGCTTAAACTATGGACTACGACCTTAAGATACTAATCTGCTTCAATTTTAAAGGAGACCATTGCTTAGAAGTATTTGTCAAATACCTTTAAAATTTTCAGTGGTAGTTAAGGACATCACAATCTGCGTTTTATTACCTGTAACAAAGTAATAGAAATTTAGTAAAATGTTCATTTTATTGAAAAAAAAAAAACATCGTGATGACCTGGAGGTTTAGGCACGGGATCGAGAATCTCGACGGTCGCGGGCTCTCAGCTCTGACTTTTCCAAGTTATGTGTGTATTCACAAAGAATTATCACGTACTTTAACGGTGAAGGAAAACATCGTGATAATACCTGCACACCTAAAAGTTCTTAGGAACTTCTTAGGTGTGTAGTCCGCCAACCTGCACTAGGCCAGCGTGGTGGACTAAGGCCTAAACCCTCTCAGTTGTAGAGGAGGCCATGCCCAGCATTGGGACGTATATAGGCTGATGATGATGATGATGATTTTTTAAACCTCGATTACACATAATTAAGTAATTAAACCAAATAAATTATATTATTGTGTGTATTTTAGACAGCCATGTGGCGCCGATGGTTAGACACCAACTTGCGAAACGAGAGGCCGCGGGTTCGATCCCCAATCGGGACAAATGTATGTGTGATACACAAATATTTGTTTCGGGTCTGGGTGTCAGTGAGACCGAAGTATCCTAGTTTCTGATACCCACGACACAAGACTCGTGTCTTAGTGTGGGGTCAGTACTAAGTATGTAACTGTTGGGTGTATTTATTTATTAATATCTTACACTATGTTATTATCAAGAATTCTGAGAATCAAATAAATATTCTCACGATTAGCCAACCACAATACCATATATCCATATAATTTAAATGTGACATTCCCACGATGCCATCTCAACGAGTTATAAGGACTCGAGCCCGCATCATTTGCATTTCAATCTTAGGAATAAATGCAACAATAATGTGACAACTCACTTTATGCTAAAGGCTCCTTAAATGGCGACCGAACTGAGTCATGGAACGACGGCCAAGCATGAAAGTGAAGAAGTTAAGGAGAATTTATTTTCAAACTAGCGTTGAAACCTTCGCTTGGGCGCAGTGAAAAAAATACATACGTAACTTCACGCTTGTATTCCTACATTTCGATAAGTACGTATCAGTCCCAATAACAGAGGTTTTAGTTGCGACAAATTAAATTAAATTTAATAGAATTTCTCTTTAATCAAATTAAATTTTCCGTGATAATTTAATTTTTGATCCATATTCAAGCTCTTTCACCGATCAGTTTGTGTTAAATTTTATCAAGCGTGTCACCAATTCGATCACCGAGCCGGGTAAAATTAATGTTATGTTATTCCATGAGCAAAGAGTTCTTATTGCCTGGGACTTATAAAAAAAGTGTGTGTGTACTGATGTACACGCGTTAGAAGTTATACCACACGACTGAAGTAAAACTTATAAATACGCCCAACAGTTACATACATAGTTCTTAGTTTAGGGGAGAGTCGTACAGTACCGGCCGGCATCCAGTACCGGCCAGTGGCAATTTCTACTGTCCTACAATAGATGGTGCCGAGATGGTCATAGCAAAAGCATGATGCGCTCTTTTAAGAACTATGACCCGCGCGGCGTTTATTTGTCGCGACGTGTTTACCGTCACTGCAAAGAATCGTCTTGCGCGTAATAGACGTACGCTACGAAGTTAAAGTTCTGTGGGTGAAATTAGAAGTTTAGAAAAGTATTTTAAAACAAGTCAATACAGGTATGTATATGCTACTTATATGACTATTTAAAAATGTGCTTGCAATCAACTTTTGTTCGTTAAAATTTTTGTCGCAATCAAAAATAATATTTATTCCGTGTCCTACAGTACCGGCCACAACGTTGTCCTCCAGTACCGGCCATTCTTTAAGTTACTTTTTTAAAGGGTTTATTTTGCTTACAGGTACATAATAATGCCAAAAGAGAAAAATGATGACGGGACAAAGAAAACAGGGCACCTGGGATCCTGAACTGTTGATACTGAACCTCTAACTGCCTCTCTTCAGCAATCTCACTCTCACACTGAAACAGGACACAAACAGAACAAATCGACCGAGGACTTTAAGGTTGCACTTACAAAACTCTAATCGGCTCCTGATGCTACGAAAAGAAGAGCTACAGAACGACGCCGTAAAGCTGAAAGAAGTAAAATTATAACGAATTCTCTATACAAAAAACTCCTAGAAGAAAAAAGAAACGATAAAAAAGTGCTGAATCAGCTAAGCGGGAAAAAGATTTTGTTTTGGAAAAAGCTGTTACGTAAAAAGGTAAACGTTTACTGTCAAAAATCAGCAAAGAATAAAGAGAAAACATGGTCCGTTCTAACAGACCGGTTAAAGAAGAGACAATTCGTCCTTTGTGCCTTGAATCTCATGAAGAGGATTGGATTCAGTGTGGATATTGCAAAGCTTGGATCCATGAGGCTCGGCAAATGTATCGGAGTTATTAACTCAATATATTTGCAATTATTGTATAGTATAAATATTAATACAATTAGTGGCCGGTACTGGAGGACAATTTTTGAAAGTTTGATTTTTCCTTGTGTTCAAATTGCAATAAAAATTTGATTATTTCTAAACATATTGATGGTTTATTGTTTTTATTGACTGTATAAATTGTTCCTTTACATATATCAGACAGCATTGAGCATGTAAACTAAGGTGTTTTAATTTTTTTAATGGATAAACCTTAAGGTGACGGTACTGGAGGACTCTCCCCTACACAACATATTACATTTCTGAACGCACTCATAAATATTTGGCAACTAATAAATGTGTCAATCCCTTTTTATTACTGTCACTATTCTACATTTTAAAAATCTAAAACATATAAACTTTTTTTTAAATATATTCGATCCGAAACATATTAAAACCTTTCTGACCCTCTGTCAATTATATTGGAGCACATTGGCAGCTTCGATGTCTTACTTTTGTGTCACAGTGATGCGCGCACATCTTAAAATTTTACTCTCATCATTTTTTCATAACGCGCCTAAAGAAGTATAACTTAAAAAAGTGTACTTTAGCGCACCCCTCCGTATATGTATCCTTTTTATATGTTTTTTACATCCTAATCGACGGTTAAACCTTTCAAATATTTGTTTTCTTCGTCTGTTCCTACCCTTATGACCTAGTCCGTGATACAGAGAAGTTATAAGCTTGTCCCGCCATACTTTATAAGGTCTGACACAGCATTAGACACGATGCAATCCATTTATGGATTTCCACCGAGACCTTATCTCAGCTTACATGTTTTATGCAAGGATTAAGTTTCACTTTATATTTCCTCGTAATATTTTAGGATTAGATAGTCTTTGAGTAGAATTTAGTCATTAAAATTAACCCTAATTTTTATTTTATTTTAGGAAATTCTGAGTGGCAGCACGGAGTCTGGAAATGTGCCCGGAAAAACGCAATAGGCGCGCCCCGTATTACATTTGATGAAAACACAATGGACGAAATGTGGGTGCAGAAATGCACCTCGTCTTATCCCTCTGGGGAAATAATGTATGTATGTATCTCATTTCTAATTTTTTATTGTTCCATGGCGCAGTTGCTTAAACCAGCCCGTGAAAAGAGGGCCTATGGAATCGATCTCCGAAACAAGACGACCCTTTCTAAGACCAAATAATCTAGTTATTTCTGATATTATAGTCGTGGGTGACTGTTAGGTTTATTTATTAACTTTTTATTTAATTATGTCATAAACTTACTATTAATAGTAAGATTAATCCTCCGTAACCTTGCGGTGTACTCGAGATGTCACAAGCACGGTTCCCAGGTAGGGCTAAACTTTGTTGAATATATCCTTTATTATCAGTCCCAGCACATCATCATCAAGCTATATACGTCCCACTACTGGGCACGGGCCTCCTCTACCATTGAGAGGGTTTAGGCCTTAGTCCACCACGCTGGCCTAGTGTGGGTTGGCGCACTACACACCTACAAAATTCCTAAGAACTTTCAGGTATGCAGGTTTCATCACGATGTTTTCCTTCACCGTTAAAGTAAGTGATGATTCATTGTTAATACACACATAACTTCGAAACAGCATAGGGCCTGCACAGAGTCTTAAAATATACTCGTAAAACAATGATTCCCCAGGTTTTTTGGCGAAACGTAATTATATATTCTTCCGCCTTCCTCAGTAAGCGTAAGTATCAGGACGATACTTCCGTAGAAGCCCAAAAACGTTACACGTTAATTGTGTAATGTCTAGTTTATAACTGTTTATTGTGGGGTCAGGATATTCTCATTTATATGTCAAATTGCTTTTGTTAATAAAAATGTATATCTTAAAGAATCGGAATTTTTTAAGGCGAGCTGGGCTTTTGGGCTCCTATGGACGTACCGTCACTGGTAAGTATATATGATAATTTATCAGTATTTTTCCTCAACAATACGCCGTGCAAACATGTAACTCATGTTTATGTATTGTACTTGCTAATCAACGCATTACTTGGGCACACATACCGCGCGCGAAGTATGTAAGAATTTATTAGAGGTTAAGGTATTTTCCGTCGTGTGCTACTGATGGAAAGATTGATTGATATATTTCGGAACGAATACTGTAGCAAACTTATTTAAATAAATTAAATACACCCAACAGTCACATACATAGTTCTGACCCCACATTAAGATACGAGTCTTGTGTCGTGGGTATCAGAAACTACGAGAGACTTTTCGGTTTCACAAACACCTAGACCCGTAACAAATATTTGTGGATCACACAAACATTTGTCTCGGTGCGGGGTTCGTACCCGCGGCCTCTCGTTTCGCAAGCTGGTTTATTATAATTATTTATATTTATAATTGTTGCTTTCATTGTATTATAATATATTGTGTCAACGCTAAGTCACGATGTCAATATGGTGGAAAATATCCCATGATAATGTTAAAATAGATGTATATGGACCCTTGGCTTTAAATTCGACGTCTTGATAACACAAACCGCAATTCCAAGGTCTTCAGTCAATGTCACAGTGACTCAACCAAATGATATCATGAACCAGGAAGACTTTTAATTATCCATATTATATGACTATGACATGAATCATAGCACGTAGGGTATCAACAAGTCCTGATGCACTTTTATTCAAACAATTTAAGATTCACGATCAATGCGTGACTGGAGGACAGCGTGGTGAGAGATAAGAGACGAGAGCGATTTAAAAAAAAGTGTGTGTGTACTTATGTACACGCGTTAGAAGATATACCACACAAGTCACAACATCAAAATGTATTAAATCTCCTTTGTTAGTGATTACGACTGTCGAATTTGACTTCCTGTGATGTGATCCTATAGAAAGAACTACCCAATGTATTATAAAGACGCACATTTTATTTAAGTCATAAAATAAATACACCCAATAGTCACATAGATAGTCCTGATCCCACACTAGGATATACGTCCTGTGCCGTGGGTATGAGAAACTACGACAGACTTTTCGGTCTCACAAACACCCAGACCCGAAACAAATATTTGTGGATCACACAAAATGTGCTTGTGTTGCATTTTTTTAAAATGATTTTGAGCTAAATAATAAATTCTTTGTAATGACGCTCTCTCATAACTTAACCCACAAAGTCAGTGCCGAGTCACGCAGTCAACGGAGAGTCGGTGCGCTTTTCAATTGATCCTCATCACGGGTTGTGAGTCAACTGTAATGCGTCATTACATAAGGCGTTACTGGCCACTGGTTTGTCACTAAACTATGGGGCACGAGGAAAAAGAGAAAAAATAAGAAGGTTTTAACACTGCTTAAACTGGAAAAAGGTTTGATGCGAAAAAATAAAAAAAAAACATGAGAAAGATTTTTAACACTTGAATTTTGAAAAAATAGATGCCTACATATTTTTTTAAAGGGTACATTCTATACGTAAACGAACATTACAAGAAAAAACCTTCATGTTTGAGCCATAGAGAACTCTTTAATTATTTTTCTCGTCTAAATAACGGTGTCACATTTACCACGATGAACCAGATTTTCGGGAAAAAAGATGCTAATGTGTAAATCGTAATGAATCATCACGTACTTTAACGGTAAAGAAAACATCGCGAGGAAACCTGCACACCTAAAAATTCTTAAGCATTTCATAAGTGTGTAGTCCGCCAACCCGCACCAGATCAGCGTGGTAGACTAAGGTCTATACCCTCTCAGTTGTAGAGAATTTCCGTGACCAGCAATAGGAAGTATATGGGCTAATGATAATGATGGTGATGTATTAATCCAGGATAACTGATAAGCTACACTAAATTTTATCGTAATTGGTCCAGCAGTTTCAGCGTCAAAAAGTTCCAGACATACAAACACACTCAAATTATAATAATATTAATATAATGAACTAGTCTGTAAAAACTCGTTCAAAATAAACCAATAAGTCTTAAACAACATAACATTCCGTCACCACATTGTCATGGTAGTCCCTTGGGCATTGTCGTGCCGGGCGGGGCTGAAATAAAATATTATTGCCCAGAAACATAATATGGACCTACCTCCCTTGGATATTTAATGGGTTATTTTTTTATGTACATTAATTGAATATATTTAGTTTGTTATTTCTAGCTGTTTCAAAATAATAATATTCCTTAATCTTTTCGTCCATATTAAAAAATATAATGAAAAAAATTTGTAACAAAAAACATCTGGCAACTGTCAATTTTTACGACTAGTAAGATCAAAACTGAGTCATCTTCTTAATTTCTGAATGAATTCTTATTCACTACAATTTAGTAATGCTTAAGAAAAAGTAGACGTAAAAGGAAAAACACATGATTAAAAATCAATGGCACTAATCATAACTAGATCTTATGTTAAAACAATAATGAAGCCGCCAACCCGCACTAGGCCAGCGTGGTGGAATAAGGCTTAAACCCTCTCAGTTGTAGAGAAGATGATGATGATGATGAATGAAGACGAACAGTGGAGTGAAAAGGCGTACTTTAGTGGAGTGGAGTGAAAGCTACACTCAAACCACTAGATCATGAGCTTCAAAAAATATCCTTGTTACAAATCATGACTCACTTCACATGTTCTTGCTAATTCACCGTCACTCAAAAAACTCGTTTTTGGTTTGCGATCTTTCGTCCTTATCACACCGCATACATTAATACTCCATCTCTTTCAAGCACATACAGTTTGCTGACACAAATACTTTGCTGTCCTGAAACCATCGATTTCACTTTATAATGTGTCGTTAATATTTATTGATTATTAAATTCAAGAGTTTGCGGTTGTGATGAAGCTTTAAACAGTATTTATACTTTAAGATATTTTTTTTGACAGCCCCGAGGCGCAGTTGGCTAGATACCAGCTTGCGAAACAAGAGGCCGCGGGCTCGATCCCCGCACCGAGACAAATGTTTGTGTGATCCACAAGTATTTGTTTCGGGTCTGGGTGTTTGTGAGAGTGAAAAGTCTCTCGTAGTTTCTGATACCCACAACACAGGACTTGTATCTTAATGTGGGATCAGAACTATGTATGTGACTGTTGGGTGTATTAAGAGTCCAGAGTTCTAAGTTGCAGCCCATCATCTCACGCCTGTATCCTCGAAAAGGGAGGCTGAGGTGCATATCGACACCTTCGTTAGCTATCTGTTTTAAGTTATAGACATATGTGTCAAACTTAATAGATATGCCTGCCTCGTGGTCTCGCGGTACAAGTATGTGCCGTGCGATCTAGAGGTCCTGGGTTCGATTCCCGGGTCGGGCAAAGTGTTATTGGGTTTTTCCATTAGGAAATTCTCAGTAACAGCACGGAATCTGGAAATGTGCCCGAAAAACGGCAATAGGCTCGCCCCCTATTACGTGGGACTGATACATACCTGGCGAAATGTGGGCGCAGAAATGCACCTCTGCCTACCCCTTCGGGGAATACAGGCGTGAGGTTATGTATGTGTGTATGTACTTAATAGATATTAGCGTTTTTCTAGCATGTTTCCGGAATTCAGCTTCAGGATAATATGCCAATAGGAAATCCCATACCACTTTTTCCGGCACGATAACACTTTTTTGGTTAGTCACAGTGGAATTTCTAGTAGATATATTGTCACAAACTATAACTGTGAATGTAATTTTTCAAGAGGCCGCTTATTCGTAATTTGCTTGGCCAGCGTGGTGGACTAAAGCAAAGTTAGCAGGTTAGAGAAATAATTTTTAGAGGTGACCCAGCAATAGGAATATGATATATAAATAAATACACCCAACAGTCACATACATAGTTCTGACCCCACACTAGATTACAAATCCTGTGTCGTGGGTATCAGAAACTACGAGAGACTCTTCGATCTCACAAACACCCAGACCCGAAACAGATGTCTGTAGACTACATTTGTCTCGGTGCGGGGATCGAACTCCCAGCCTCTCGTCTGGCAAACTGGTGTCTAGCCAACTGCGCAAAGGGGCTGACAAAAAATGTTGGCTGTGATATAGATCAATAAGCAGACAGCCTCTTTAATTGATATCCTAACATCGGAAGAAAATACCTCGAAACAATTCTTCGTCAACGAGTTGTAAATAAGAGATTCCTCCAATGAAATCGAATGAAAGTAGTTACCTCATAAAACATCAACACATACACAATCCCACAATAAAACATGAATGAAAACATTCCGATTCAAGTTATTGCAAATTGAAACAAAAATATCAAGAAAAACATGGAATCTGTTACTCGAAATGTCGTTGACTCCACGCCGAATGTGATCGTCGAGTCCATCCATTGAGCATTCCGCACAGCGTTTAAAATTCCAAGTGCCTTTTGAAACGGCAGTGTACAAAGAACTGAATGGAACAGTTGAAAAAACAATTCAGGTGGAACTTGGTGGAGGCACGTGTGCTTGCTAAGGGTTTTATTATGTTTTGCTTTAGTGACGCGAACAAGTTAGCTTTCGATAAAGTAGATTGTTTTTCTTTGTAGGTTATATAACTTGGTTGCATATTTGTTTATTTTTTTAATGTTCAAGGCTAATGTATAGCAAGTGCAATGTAGCCTGAATAGACCTTTTTTTTCATTTAGTTTTGTGATAGTATCTGCCATATGATCACTGTCAAAAAAATTAAAAACATCTTCGATTTCTTTACAATTATATATTATTATATATTATTTATATTTAGTCTATACATCTATACAAATAAATAAAATTTGGAGTGTCTGTTTGTAATATTGAAATAACCGCTTTTTAATAAATGTATATGGATGTATACATGGTACCTACTTATACCAAAATAACGTTTTTTATAATTTTTGTCTGTCTGTCTGTTTGTTCCAGCTAATCTCTGAAACGGGTGGACCGATTTTAACAGGGCTTTCACTGGCAGATAGCTGATGTAATAAGAAATAAGTTAGGCTACTTTTAGTTAAAAAAAATCTTATTAAAAATAATCAAAAATAATTTTTCTGCGCGCACGAAGTCGCGGGCAAAGCTAGTCTATCATAAATGAACTGGACAAGGTGGACGGACGATTTGGTGAAAATCGCGGGAAGCCGCTAGATGCAGCCGCTTCCAACAGAACACTTTGGAAGTCCTTGGGGGAGGCCTATGTCCAACCGTGGACGTCTTTAGGCTGATGATGATGATGAAATGAACTAAGACGTTACTATCAAATGGAATGTCTACCTTTTGATCCCGCGGCGTAAGTGAGGCGCTTGCGATCTAGAAGATGGGTTCTAGTTACGTTTTTCAGGCACAGTTCTAAACTAAGAATTTTTTAACAGAAATCCCCAATATTTCTGGCTTAAACACACGACCATCGAGACAGCCACAAGGCTTATAACACAGTGACGGTTCCATAGAAGCTCAAAAGCGTTACACGTTAATTGTTCAATGTCTAGTTTATAATTGTTTATTGTGGGGTCAGGATATTCTCTTTTATATGTCAAATAGTTTTTGGTAAATAAATATTTAAAGCTAAAAAATTAATTATTTGGAATTCTGGCCTTTTAGGCTTCACATCGACTTTATTCAACAGCATCCCATCTCTACGCACAATAAACCCGACGCGAGAGGATTTTACGGTCATTTCATCAAGATAACGCGAGCACTGATACCAGACAACCTCGGCTTGTAACACTTGTACCGAGTTTCTCTTAACATTAAAACTTAATTTAAGATACTTTTTGAAGTAAAAAGTTATATTTTTAATATTTTTTGCAGGTATAAAGAGAAAGTAATTTAAGTATATTTTGAAACAAAATAATATAACATGTATACTAAACTAAGAGTACCTACTTTAAAAAAACTGGAATGTAAAGTCTTTAAATTGCATTAGGCTAGAGAGATGGACTTATGCCTAATCGCCTTCAATAATCGAGAAGTCTTGTAGCCAGCTGAACTTCTAATATCATCATCATCATCGTCAGCCCATATATGTCCCACTGCTGGGCACAGGCCTCCTCTACCATTGAGAGGGTTTAGGCCTTAGTCCACCACGCTGGCCTAGTGCGGGTTGGCGGACTACACACCTAAGAAATTTCTAAGAACTTTTAGGTGTGCAGGTTTCATCACGATGTTTTCCCTCACCGTTAAAGTACGTGATTATTCATTTTGAATACACACATAACTTGGAAAAGTCAGAGGTGTGTGCCTGGGGTTTGAACCCGCGACCATCGAGATTCTCGACCGCGTGCCTAAGCCTCGAGGCCATCACGACTGATATTATTAGAACTTCTAATATTGGATGATGATAATATAATTATTCTGAGTTGTATTCCATTAAAACCGTTATTATGGGAGTTATTAAATCCTACAATCGCATTTTCATACGTATATACATAATCTCACGCATATATTTCCCAAAGGAGTAGGCAGAGGTGCACTTCTGCACCCACATTTCACCAGGTCTGAATTATTCCCGCGTAATAGGGAGTGAGGCAATTGCCGTTTTTCGGGCACATTGCTAACTCTGTGCTGCTACTGAGAACTTTCTAATAGCATAAACCCAATAACAATTTTCCTGACCCGGGATTCTTTTTGAAGGATTAAAAATATTCTCATCGCTTTTATCATTCACTTACTAATAATGAACATAGTATGTTCTTCTAATCAATCACTATACAAGATGTGTTATCGATAACTAGTTTAGAACTGGTATTTTGGTAACAAGCGCCTAAATATTCATGAAAACTGGATGTTACGTAATATTTACTTAAAATTTTACTAGCTTTGCATAGATAACCTTTCGCTTCAATTAGGTTATTTGATGATTGAATTATAGTGTAAAATTAATTTGTAATATTTTTTCATACATTTCAAGTACTTGCCTACCTCTGGTTGTTCTTTAAAATGTATGGATTGATAATTGTCAGGATATAAATAATAAAATAAACTATCTTTTAATGCAGTTTTACCTATTTTTAGCCCAAATATATTCCATTCTACCCAATTTCACGCATATCAAGTACGGAAAACAAATTTTCATAAAATATTAATTGAAGATAAACAGAATTTTCCTCAGAGTTTGTTACCAGTGATACAAATATGTTCTAGGTGATGTTTTACAGCAAAAATGCGTTTGCATACATAATATTCAACAATAAAAGACTTTATTTATTTACACGTTCTTGATTGAACAAAAATATATAAAAATAACAAAAACAAGAGGCGGTCTTATCGCTCTAGGCAATATCTTCCAGACAACCTTTGGATAGATAATTATCATCAGCCCCAAATACGTCCCACTGCTGGGCACGCGCCTCCTCTACAACTGAGAGGGTTTAGGCCTTAGTCCACCACGATGGCCTAGTGCGGGTTGGCGGACTACACACCCAAGAAATTCCTTAGAACTTTTAGGTGTGCAGGTTTCATCACGATGTTTTCCTTTACCGTCAAAGTACGTGATAATTTATTGTGAAAAAACACATAACTTCAAAAAGTCAGAGGTTTGAGCCTGGGGCTTGCATCCGCGACCGCCGAGATATTCGACCGCGTGCCCAAACCTCGAGGCCATCACGACTTAATCATATCATTAATCATATTTGCATCAAATCGCATTTCCGCTGTCACAGAATGAAGATCGAAAGCGGCCGGTATTGTTTTTATGCAATCTCACGTTATCTCCATTGAAATCTCAATCTATGCCCCATGAATGAAACCTGTTAGGGGCAAAACATCACCGTGTATAAACAAAAACTGTCTTTGTGCCAATTGAGCCGACCGGTTCGCTATCCTGTGTGTGCTAGTGATGATGGCTTGGCAAATATCGATAAAGAGGTTTTCGGTTATTAAAAGTTGGTAAATTTTATTACACCATCAGCCCATATACGTCCTACTGCTGGACACGGGACATCTCTACAGCTAAGAGAATCATAAGCATTGGTCCACCACGCGGCATTAGTACGGGTTTGCGGACTACACGCCTAAGAAATGGCTTAGAACTATTTGTGGTGTGCAGGATTCCTCACGATATTTTCCTTCACCGTTAAATGAAGAGGTGTGTGCCTGGGGTTTGAACCCACGACTGCTGAGAGTCTCGATCGCGCGCCTAAACGACGAGGCCATCTCTGCCTGAGTCGCAAATATATGCGTATACTTTACATCTAGAAGAGGTAGTCTTTTTGGAATTTTCTATTAAAAACACTTAGTAACAACATAAAACACAGTTGGCTAATTACTGCATTTCTAATTAAAATATGTTACGATCCACATATTAGAGGGCGACTTTATTGTCATTTAATGGACATGTTTCTAGACGCCGTGCTAAGAATTCCCTAATGGAAAACACCATTAATTTGCACGGCCGGGGGTTCGATTCAAATCCTTTTGATCGCACAACACATCGCAAGTTTAACGAGGCTCCATTACAAATATATTACAACAAAAATAATATTTTCTTATAACAAAATCATTCGCAGGACAAAATAATTCTACCACTTCCCTACACTATCTTAAAAAAAAAAACACAAATCATTCCACACATTCTAATCTACACCTAGTAGATTAACTTCAACAAAATCGGCTTTAAGTAACAAGCCGGCGTCATTAGCGGCTAATTCGAGCCGTCTTTAACTTAATTACTTGTCGACAAAAAGCCTTCGACAAGTTAATTATCGACATATCGGGCGCAGCACTACAGTAGAATGCAGCGGAGTTGGTTGCGTGAATGAACCTCCTTTGTTGTGAATATCTTTTGTCTTTGTCTGGCTAAGTGGAACGGCATAGGAGGGACAAGGAAAGGTCATAAGGATTAAGCTATATCAAAAATGCCGGATTGTGAAACAATGAAACAGTGTTTAAAGATTAACTTCGATTAATGTTTTCGCAGCATTGTGTAGTATTGTTCTTGTGTTTGTTGATAGCCTTTCGTTTTTGAAATGTACCTATAGTATAAATAAACGATATTATTTCGTAATTTATTAGGTGGATAATCCACCAACCCGCACTAGGCCAGCGTGGTGGACTAGGGCCTAAACCCTCTCAGTTGTAGAGGAGGCCCGAGCCCAGCAGTGGGCCGTATATAAGCCACACAAAAGCACTAGTCGGTAACTCGATTGTACGAGAAAACTATTTGCGAACCCATGAGTGGCGCAGTTGATTGGACACTAGCTTGCGAGGCGAGAGACCGTTGGTTCGACACCCGCATTGAGATATGTGATACACAAATATTTCAGGTCTCTGTGTTTATAAGAACGAAACCTCTCGTAGTTCTTGATACCTATGACACAATACTTGCATCTTAGTGTCGGGTCTGAACCTTGTATGTGACTGTCTTTGGTTTTTATTATAAGTCGTACCGAGATCCTATTCAGGTAAATATCTATAAAGTTTACAAAACAATAGCTACTTAAATCAAAATACAGCAATTCGCAACATTAGATAAGCATCTTGTAATGTTGCCATTTTACTTTCATAACTAACATTATGAAATAAACTAAGCATTAATTTATTACGTACGGCAACACTTACCGATTAATGCAATCGATATTATCTTTGGAAGCTTAATGATTATTTAATCGATTATAAATATTGTATGACTGATGTATGGTAAACGCTTTTCCGGATCGGTTTACTCAATGTTGGACTACATATTTGCGAATGTTTTGGATTAAAATACTACAAATTTTCGCGGGCATACTATTTCGGGAACCAAACCAAGATTCAAAGAGTTTTGTTATTTATGTTCTAAATGATATTGTATCTTCAAAATGCGATAAGATCTATACCCATTCTTTGGGGACATATCTAGATTTCTTGCGTCTACTAAGAATATTCTAATGTCAAAACCAAATAACCAATAAGATAAAAAAATTACGATCCTGAAATCGAACCTAAATCCTCTTGGTCACACGCCACACACGAGAATCCCACGAAGTAATCCAATTAACAACATCATTAACAAAAATAAAGCATATGACATGCATATGTGTACTCTTCAATACTTTTCAATAAATTTAATTGCCGAAATGACGTGTTCTAACCTTGAGTCGATGAATGAACTCCTTATCAAAGTAATTAAACTCTACTTTAACCAACAGACGTTGTAATTAGACAAAAACCCCACCAAGTTATTTACAACACGTGTTTCACATTTGGCAGTATGTTATGCCATTGCCTCGCATAAAATGACTTGTTACAATAAAAAAGATTCATGCTTTATGGTTTTGATTTTTTCTTAACCACATATTTGATGTTAATTTGCGATTGTGAGATAATTTAGCCTATTTTAAATCTAAATTATTAAGATTATTAAAATAATGTACGCTATATTTGCGAAACTTCATTTAAAAATTTAACATATTGTATCCTATCAAGAATTCTCTTATGAAAGTTTTCACTCAGTGATTAGGCGTATTTCAAAAATATGTGCTCTGTAATAGTAAAAAACTTAATTGTCTTTCTTTTAACAGTAAATTTTTATATTGGTTTCATTTTCGATCTTATTAACCTAAATATATAGAAAAGCAAATCGACTAGTTTGTACATATTAAGTTCATGGAAGCTTATATAATTTTAGTGACAGTTACATAATTAACAGAACAAAGTGGTCAATGATTGTTGGTATAAACGTTTACAAAGCATGTCCTATATAAAATTATGTGCATACGAAATGCAAAATGCTAAAACACAAGAACTCGCTTCGGTATCAGCGGGCTTCGTAAACGGAACGGGCGCGCGCCAACCGCGGGTCGTTGCCCCCAATATGGCGCTAAAATAGAACTCGAGAATGCCCGCCATTTCAATTTTAACCTCGAAAATTATTACAAAACCAAATCGTAAACAATATTTTTTTCACACTTGTACGTATGGATTTTTATTGTGATTTGATAGGCCACACGCTCGACCGTTTTCTATTATAAAGTAGGAAGTGTGCAGATTGTTAGGAAAGAGCAACGATCATAAAACCATTCAGCCTAATAGGAATGTTTAAAATTTGTTGGGAACTTTCATCTTATTGTCCGTTTACGGATAGAAACTACACTATCTAATTTCAGCTGTGCGCTGCGTCTATGGTGCGATGACAACAACCATTATTACATAGCAGTATATTTTAAAACCACTATAATACCACCACAAAGCTGCTAACCGCAAACAGCCACAATTCAAAAAAAGAAAACAATTTATTTTTTTATTCACAACGGCCTGCACATCTATAACCGATATAACCTATAAATCGTGCCCCAATGACAGCTACTTATTAATCGATTGACAGAAATTTTCATCCCTTGCTTTGTTGGAAGGTCAAAAACCCCGTTCAATTGGCGTGAAGCGATGAGAGAATTACCACTGAACGTTCGTATGCGGGTTGGGGATTTCTCGCGGTCCAAAATTAATGAATGACTTTGGTGTTGCGCTCTTGAAATTGTTTAATCGTCAAATGTGGACGATTACGCATGCGTTACGTATGCAACGAGGATGAAGTGGGTCCACGGAGTAAAATTCTCAGACATTTTTAATAAATGTGAACTACTTCTTATAACCCTTGAGTAAATGCGTGCGACTTACAATTTGTGCTTTAACTTGTGTAGATTGAGTTTAAAAAGTTGTTTGTGTCAATACTGAACAACGCTCTACATCGATTATGAAAAGTCTCGTTGGCCTAAATTATGACAGTTAAAAAAAGAAAAACCAATTTTAATATTAACTTTATATTTTCCTTTCTTTACTTTTTTTAAGAAGCTTTATTCCAACTGTTTTCCAACTCCTCCTTTTTTAGTCTTTCTGATTAACTTCGTTGCGGGATTATGACAAATTTAGGTCCCCTTAGATTCGCTGAGCTTCATTGCTCGGCGTCAATACTGTGCGTGCTGTCGATCCTGGAGCACAGGAGTTACAGTGGCGGGTGTGTGGTGGGATAGGGCCATTACTGGCGTTTTTCTGCCGTTAAAATTTTTGGAATCTTTAAGGACTACATATACTACGAGTATGAACTTGAGTCCGTTATCTTGACAGATATGCATTATAAGTCAATCATCATGTATGTATGATGTTACTTTTTAGTAAGGTACAATCTTTTGCTGCCCTCTAAGTTTCTAGAACCTTTAAAGACTATACTATTAACTTCAGTCTGTTATCTTCATAAATATGCAGTATAAGTCCACATTCTTAGTCTTTACCTGATGACAAGGCTACTACGGAGGCCAAGAAGTACATAACACAAAACCGCCATCTTCAACAGTGACGTAACAACGACACAAGGGCAGCCAAATTGTTTCCGAAACGTGTTAAATGCGTTAAAAAATTCAAATATTGTGTAAGCTTTGTGTAACCGCGCGTGAACTGACGACCTATTTCTCAGCCATTGTTTCAGTAGCTTCGTCGCTATCGGGCATTAAGCTTTTCAACTTAATATTTATTAGGTGTTAAAGTACCAATAAAAGACAAGTATAAGTAATTAAAAGGACAATACTGTACCTAATAGTAATTACAGTTCGATGAAATTGTGTCTCATCTCGAAAAAATAATGTCAGATTTTATCCGAATATTCACATAAGATGTTCAGCATCTTATATATAATATGGCAGAATTACGTGTCATATAGTGGATTTGTAATTTTGCATAAAAAAATACAGTTTATCTTTATTTAACCCACCAAGGGGTTTTTTCCCGTATGATTTTGCTTAGGTTTGACCATATTATTTGTGTTTCACTCAGACAGATGTTCCTTGAGACTCGTCCGGAAGCGGATCTTCTCTTAAAAGGAGGGAAAAACTAAACATACCTTGTCCATCTCTTTTCCTCTATGTACAAGACACACTCTAAAATTTTATAAGTTTCCGACCAATTGCAATAAAAGTTCTACTTTTCACTTTGATAACCTCAAAATCCGAACATAACCTCAAACCGTTCATTGACGTTTCCAAATGTAAATGTCTCACTTGTAACAGAAAAAGTACAAAAAGCGAGCCCAAATATTCAGATTGTTGGAGTAAAGGTTCCATTGTGCCACCCACACGGGACTAAGATGTTTTATTTAGATAATTTAGAAAGCATGCGACGTGTTTGACTTAAACTAGGAAAATGGACGACGTCGCCTGCTTTTAATTAAATAGTAACTTACATTTTGTTTTATGTATATCAGTATTTTTTTTTCTGTGCACCAACTTATTGTTATATTATTTTACTTCAAGGTAATTATTCTATTAACATATTTATTGAGAGTATTTTAATACGGACGTTATAATAGAGTGTCTTTTAAAAAAGTAGACAAGTTAATAGAAATATAAGTATTAGTTATTTTTGTAATTGTTATCCTTTTATTAGTAAACATGCCGGCCTGTACGCAACCAATTGCACTTCCTTAAGTAAAATACGCAGATATGATAAACCTGTACTCAAAGTATGTATTTTACTATATCATATGATCAGCCCAAATACGTCCCATTGCTGGGCACGAGCCTCCTCTACAACTGAGAGGGCTTAGGCCTTAGTCCACCACGCTGGCCTAGTGCGGGTTGGCGGACTACACACCTAAGAAATTCCTAAGAACTTTTAGGTGTGCAGGTTTTATCACGATGTTTTCCTTCACCGTTAAAGCAAGTGATAATTCATTGTGAATACACACATAACTTCGAAAAGTCAGAGGTGTGTGCCTGGGGTTTGTACCTGCGACCGCCGAAATTCTCGACCGCGCGCCTAAACCTCGAGGCCATCACTGCTTGCAGCAGCTCAAGCAGTGTATTTTACTGTTAAAACGTAATTAATATTTACGAAATATGGTGATTCAATCTTAATTACAACAAACAATTCAATCCGCTCCCCAAATGGATTTTGTAATCCGTACTCAACACACAAACACACACTCGGATTTTGTGTACTTAAAACCTCTCGTTCCAAACTCGTAAATTTAAATCGAGTTAATTAATCGATATTACCTACAATCGGTATAAAGCATCGGATGTTTGGACTCCGCCACGGTCACGAACGAAAAAAAAGCTCAACTTCGATTTCATTAATGGAGTCATGTTATTTGAAATTAGTTAAGGTTGGGGCACAACGAGAGCTAACCTAGTTTTTAAAGGCTTCAAATAGACTTTTTTACCACGATATTATATAATGTAAGGTAATTGGCTTTTTTTAGTGTTCCGTCCTTCAAAAGGAATAAACAAAAAACACTGCCTGTTCGTCTTCGCAAATTTCTCAACCGCCAACCCGCACTAGGCCAGCGTGGTGGACTAAGGCCTAAACCCTCTCAGTTGTAGAGGAGGCCCGCGCCCAGCAGTGGGACGTATATGGGCTGATGATGATGATACGAGTAATCCTTTAAAGGAAATTATGTTATATAAATTAAAACAAAACCCAGCAATAACTGAGCAATAATTGCATTACAAAACCTCTTTACCTACTAAAAAAACTATCTTATTACGTACACTCGCTTTCCTGTTTGTATGTGGAGGGGAGTGGATAACAGGTGTATTTCTTGATTGAAACGTCATCTTTTATGTTCTACGTTCTACATTATGAGTCCATCGCAGTTAAATAGTCACATTTCCGAACACTCAGTAAAAGTGGCCAATTCGGGAATCGAACCAAGACACCATACATCAGAAATTTGCGAAACAAAGTTGTTAAGAAATGTCGGTAGATATTCCTTCTAAAAAAAATTGTAAAATAATATGCACTTATTGTGTCACTTATCCAAGTGCGTTCGGTAGCATGGCAACAATTTACCGAATTCCCGCGCCCATATTGTTTTAGTTAGAGGGTTATTAACCTGACGCCTAGTAGGGCTGCGACTGTCGTTCTTAATTTGTTTCAATCGATCGATTGTGGAATTGTTTATTCTATCGAGTTCTTATAAATGCGGCGCGATTAAAATGCGACCAAGCTGTGAAAACGCATACATTCCGCCAATGTTTTTGTTAAACTAAAATGTCTGTGGATTAAAATAGTTTCTTTCTTCGTTTATTAAACTGTTGAAATGCCTGAATATTTTACTGCGACATAATTAGTCATTAATGTCAACTGTGTATATAATTTTGTATTTCGAATAATAGTTTGTATTTTAATCTCACTGTGCTAAACTTAGAACTGTTTCTATTGACACTATAATAAAATTAAGCTATAAATATTAAAATATATAAAAATCGACTGCCTAGTGGTCTCGCGGCACAGTTATGTGCCGTGCGATCTAGAGGTTTTGGGTTCGATTCTCGGGTCGGGCAAAGTGTTATTGGGTTGTTTCTATTAGGAAATTCTCAGTAGTAGCACGGAGTATCGAAATGAGCCCGAAGAATGACTATACGCTCGCCCCCTATTACATAGGACTGATACATACCAGGCGAAATGTGGGTGCAGAAATGCAGCACTGCTTCCCCTTCGGGGAACAAACGCGTGAGGATATGTATGTACAATGTATGTAGCTAAAAAGGATAAAAAATATCTGCAAGATCCTTAATTAATGGATGATGACACTGTAACTCATGACTCCAATGTTTTTAAACGAGATTGCAACTTATAGTTTCATGTAACTGATCGATTTCCGATTAGCCTGAAACAGTCCTGCTTTCTGTTTGGCCATTTCACTCACGCATCCAATATTCTGTATGCTGCAAGAGAAATGATTATTTAATCTCTGTTCGACCGGACACGCGGCGTCTATAAAAAGATCCAACTTATAAGAAACATACCAACCTCGAAACACCGATATCTTCCGATACATCCATTCAACTTTATTTTTAACCGCACAACTAACAAAGGGCGTCGCGCACGACTCCTCTAGCAAAATCACCTTTATTTTCATTCGAATAATCGTTTTTACCAATACATTACTTATTACGATGACATAAAACTGACAATCGATTGTACAGAAAAATCGTTAACAGGGAATAAAGCTTGTTACACCAAATAAAGGCGGGAAACACCAAAATCACGTTGTCAATCGTCGCCGCGAGGAAGCCAAGTATTTTCGTTTCGTATCAATTATTTTAATTGATTTCACAGATGCTCGATTCTGGGAACGTGTTTATTTTGGATTCGTCACGTCACTATGGGAATGTAATTTTGAATTTCGAACGTGACGCGTTTTAAAATATGTCGCCTATTTTTCCGTTACGGCCGGTAATTTTTACGATTTCAATTGTTTTATTTTAGTTGTTATTTATGAACAGTCGAAATCTTATTTTTAAAATAGTTACATTATAGTAAAAAGTCCTTTTAAAATGCATTAACTTATCGTAACTATAATAATAATCGCCAAAGTAAATTACGTCATCACTCCTCAAACGTAGGACCAAATTAAATTTTTATTTGTACTCTGATGAAAGGGATTGTAAGGAAACCCGCACACCTAAAAGTTCTTACGAATCTCTTAGGTGTGTAGTCTACCAACACGCACTAGGCCAGCGGGGTGGACTAAGGCCTAAACCCTCCTAATTGTAAAGGAGGTCCGTGCCCAGCAGCGGGACGTATATGGGCTGGTGATGATGATTAATGGGACCCTGGAGCCGAGGTAGACTCCTTTTTATAATATTGTCAAATTTATATTCATCCGATGCAACCATAAATTATTGAATTATTAAATACTTACGCCATTATTTCCTTGTATACTTTAAAAAAAAAGCTCTTAATGAATCAGCTTCATGAATGGATGCTCAATCAATGACACAAGAAAGAATATTAATGGCGGCCCTAATTATCTTTGTCTTTATGACAGGAAAAATCTATTTAACCACAATGCGTAACAAATATTGAATATCAATTAGCGAAGTACAGGGACCTTGGGGCCTATCATTATGAGTAGCCATGTTGTCGCACCTAAGATTCCTATCTATGTAAATACTGCCAATCAGCAAGACCCTTTCAACATCACATTTTCTTCTACAACTGAGGTCTCGTTAAGTTGGACGTATTGACCAATATTAATAAGCCTTCCTATCAGTAAAATGATTACGTGACTACGTGTCAACTTGATTTGGTATACCATATTCTATCAATGGGCAAATGGCCAATATTAAATGAGCTGTCAAGTCAAGTATGATTTGAAGTATCGAAGTTCTATTTATTTTGGTCATATCGGACACGTACAGAAAGACCAGATAATGAAGACACCTTGATTTCATACATCATTATTTTTGTATTGATAATCTTTATAAAAGATTCAGGATTTTGGTGCTAATAATTAACAACTGCCTACCCGCAGTAGGCCAGCGTGGTGGACTAAGGCCTGAACCCTCTCGATTGTAGAGGAGGCTTGTGCTCAGCAGTGGGACTTATATGGGCTGATAATGATGAATTAACAAAACAAACTTCTAAAAGTACCTATGTTTATTAAAAATAGTAAAAAGACCTCACAAGAACATACAATGTTCGTTGTTTGATAATCTCACAGAAATCCAACAATTATGATAGATGATATTTTAAAAGACGAGATAAATAAAAAAATAACAATAGTTTTTGATAGTTTTCCATAAAGAATTTCTTGTGTATATTTACCAACCCACACTAGGCAACCATGGTAGACTAAAGCCAATTTCTCTCTTTGGCCTTACCCCAACTGTTGGACTTGTATAGGCCTTCATACGCCCATATACGTCCCACTGCTGGACACAGGCCTCCTCTACAACTGAGAGGGTTTAGGCCTTAGTCCACCACGCTGGCCTAGTGCGGGTTGGCTGAAGGTATAGGCCTTAATATCGGAATAATTCTAGTGTCAGCGTTAAATCATATTAAAAGCAACTAACGGGTCAACGTAAACTGGTTATGTAAATTAATGACATCTTTAGAATAATGAAAAAGGGCGAAGTGAATGAACATTTTAATTAATATTCGGTTAGTAGTCCCACCGTTGGGACATGTTTACTGTGAAATCAAAGCGAGGCATGCATAGCAATCCGTCTGCGTTCCTTCGCGTTGTCTATGGTGTTATCGAATCTATGGTGCAGGAAGTGTGAAATGTTTTCATAATATTTTTCAGGTTGTGTTACTAAGGGGGCATTTTGATATTTCGAATGTCTTACAGTCAGATAAAAGTTGTATCACTAACGGCTAATCAACATTATGATCATCATCAGCCCATATACGTCCCACAACTGGGCACGGGCCTCCTCTACAACTAAGAGAGTTTAGGCCTTAGTCCGCCACGTTGGCCTAGTGCGGGTTGGCGGACTACACATCTAAGAAATTCCTAAGAACTTTAAGGTGTGCAGGTTTCATCACGATGTTTTTCTTCACCGTTGAGGTACGTGATAATTAATTGTGAATACACACATAACTTCGAAAAGTCAGAGGTGTTTGCCTGGTGTTCGAACCGGCAACCGTCGAGTATCTCGACCGCGTGCCTAAACCTCAAGGCCATCACGACTCTATGATGAAATAATATGGAATTTTGGTGGTGATTAAGGTGTATAACACACACACAAACCGTTCCAGGATCACCCTATCTATATCACGTTAGCATCAGGCCGGCAAAATAATGTTGACTTGTGACTTACGATTGTAAAAAAAGTAGTTTATACTAATCATGCTTTGAGACAACTCGAGAATATTCCTAACGTGAAACATACCTGAAACAAGAAAAAAATCATTAGTATTTAAATTTCTGTTTATTTTCACTAAGTTGGTGGATTTCACACATTTAAGAAAGGGGAATGCCCAAGTGATCTTAGTGTCATCATCATCAGCCCATATACGTCCCACTGCTGGGCACGGGCCTCCTCTACAACTGAGAGGGTTTAGGCCTTAGTCCACCACGCTGGCCTAGTGCGGGTTGGCGGACTACACACCTAAGTAATTCCTAAGAAATTTTAGGTGTGCAGGTTTTATCATGATGTTTTCCTTCACCGTTGAAGCAAGTGATGATTCATTGTGAATACACACATAACTTCGAAAAGTCAGAGGTTTGTGCCTGGGGTTTGAACCTGCGACCGCCGAAATTCTCGACCGCGCGAAAATCTTAGTATAGCAAACATATTTTTATACCAAGTTGAAAACTGCTGTAGTGTTGGAATTAACATACACTATCAATAAAACTAAACAGTACTAGCTTAATAAGTGGGGTTCCATGGTAACTAAATGGTCAAAGAATTAAATAAACACTTTAATAGACAGTCAAAGTAAACATTATTAAACCATGTTCTTATAAGAATATTCTACAAAAATGTCGTCTAAGAAGTTCGCTGGTGCAGTAATATTATTATGCCGTCCCCACCTCAAATACCAGGTAACAGACATTACGTGGGCACAACACCCCACTGTGCATTTGCACGCTAAGCAGCAGCAATAATTTATAGTGTTCAGATTCAAACCCGCGACCGCCGAGATATCCTACACTTCACCACGTACACCAAACAACAATAGCATCAAACCAACAAATTGTCGTTTGCAGTGAAAGCA
Source organism: Hemaris fuciformis (assembly GCA_907164795.1). NCBI lineage: Eukaryota > Metazoa > Arthropoda > Insecta > Lepidoptera > Sphingidae > Hemaris > Hemaris fuciformis. The sequence goes on along the minus strand of OU015457.1, from coordinate 7,262,425 downwards.
AGCTTATAAATTCCTATTGAAAACTGTAACACCCGGAAACGAACCCGGAGCGTTGCCAATTCGTGCTAATTCGCTAATACCCGTGCTACAATGGTTGCCGACCGTTTCAAAAGCAACAATTACGTAAATTGAGCAATTTGGACACAACTGTTGCTCTTAACAAAAGTTTTAAAGCTCTGCTCAGATGTTGAAAACATTTGGCACGCATTTAAGTAAAATAAATATGGAAAATTATAAAAATCTCAGAGATTTTTATTCATACACTAACGGTGCGGCCTGGCTCGGTCCGGAAACACATTTTCCAGGCTATAAAAGTATCCTATGTTACTTCACAGGGTCTCATCTATATGTATTTATAGTAAAAGTAATCCAAATCAATCGAGTAGTTCTTAGGTAAAACCGTAAAAACACAAAAATTCAAATCTTTTCTATTTGAAATTAAATACACGTTCTATGTATACACTATACATCTGTATATATATATATACCACAGAATCTGAATATGTTCACAGTGACACACTCTACAACTGAGATGGTTTAGGAATTAGTCCACCACGCGCGCTGGCCTAGTGCGGGTTGGCGGACTACACACCTAAGAAATTCCTAAGAACTTTTAGGTGTGCAGGTTTCATCACGATGTTTTCCTTCACCGTTAAAGTACATGATAATTATTTGTGAATACACACATAACTTCGAAAAGTCAGAGGGTGGGTGCATTTATTGTTATGAAATTACATTTTTCTAATTTAATTATGCTAAAATCACAATATGGAAAATGTCCGCCACCTCTGCAATAGCCGATAAATGTATTTGCGTTTCTCACACACGCCCGTGTTTACACTAGACAAGGGACTGCAAAAATTAATGAGATGTTGACGTCACATCCGCACCACTTACGGGAATTGAAACAGATCATAACCTAGTGACCTTTTTAATTAATTTACCATAATAACTCCATAAAATAGGAGTATTGTACATTAATAAACTATTCAGGTAATGGAATTCTTGGACATATTACATATATAATAATTTTATTTTGCGATTTGAAAGGTAGGTACTGTTTTAGGGTAGAGGGTAGAAGGGATAGGAAGGACTATAAGACTGGGGTAATGACATTATTTAACTGAAAACTGATAAATAAATACACCCAACAGTCACATACATGCGTAGTTCTGACCCCACATTAAAATTGAAGTGTCGTGGGTATCAGAAACTACAAGGGACTTTTCAGTCTCACAAACACCCCGACCCGAAATAAATATTTGTGGATCACACAAACATTTGCCTCGGTGCGGGGACGGAACCCGCGCCCTCTCGTTTCGCAAGCTGGTGTCTAGCCAACTGCGCCACGGGGCTGTCAAACTGTTTTGAAAGTCATATTTAATGTCATTTAATTTTTGGAAGAACAGTTAAATTGGTTTGAACGAACATTCTTTATAAATCCATAAAGTATAATTATACCGATTGTTTCGTTAACACCACAGTACATGTGACTTGTGATCGAAGGGACCTGAGTTCTATTCCCGGGTCTACAAAGAAACTCCAATAGCAGCACAGAGTCTGGAAATGTGATTTTAAATAGGTGATACACTCCCTCTCTTTGTGGCCCTAAAACAATGCGATGCCTATCAGAAAAACATCACTGCCTACCCATCACAGACAAAAGCATGTGTGTTTGCGTGATATTTCATGCCACGAAAAATGATGTTTTATTTCCATCTTGGCCTATTTCAGAATCACAAATCCAGACGAAACCGCGAGCGGACGCTAGTACAAAATAATTTCATCACACATAATAAAAGCCGTAAAACAGTTTCCGCTAAATTCCATTCATTAACCTGCATATAAAGCTCGCACGAGTACAAAGCTCGCGGTGTGAAGCACAAAGCTCATTCACAAAGCTTATTTGGGTCACTTGAATGTAACGCATTTCGTGAAGCAACGAAATGTGCGTAAATTTAGACTATATTATATGCTTTAATATTATAATACATATAATATCTTTAAATATATAAACTGCCTCGTGATCTCGCGGTACAAGTATGTGCCGTGCCATCTAGAGGTTGTATATTGGGTTCAATTCCCGGATCGGGCAAAGTGTTATTGGGCTTTCCATTAGGAAATTGTCAGTAACAGCACGGAGTCCAGACTCCATACATCTGGCACACGTCCAGACGTGTGCCCGAAAAACGGCAATAGGCTCGCCCACTATTACGTGGGCCTGATACATACTTGGCAAAATGTGGGTGCAGAAATGCACCTCTGCCTACCCCTTCGGGCAATACAGGCGTGAGTTTATGTATGTATGTATTTATAAAAATCTGAAGAGAAAAACTCTTCAAAAGCTAGCTAGTGTTTCAAAAACACTATACAAATATTATTATCATCATCATCATCAACTCATCACACTGCTGGGCACGGGACTCCACTACAACTGAGGGGTTAGGTCTTAGTCCACCACACCGGCCTAGTGCGGGTTGGCGGACTACATCTAAAAAATTCCTAAGAACTTTTAGGTGTGCAGGTTTCCTCACGATGTTTTCCTTTACCGTTAGAATACGTATAATTGTACGCACATAACTTTGCAAAGTTATTTGCCTGCGGTTTGAAATTCCAAAAAAAAACTAGAAGTCATACAGTCATAGATTAAAACCGAGTACTAAATCTAATTGATGTATGTTTAAAAGAACCGTGGATTTATTACCCAATACTGGTTTTATTGGCCTAGTTTTAAAATAAACGGCGTATGAACCTAAAAACCCAATTTGCGAATCTGGTCTATTTAAAATGCCTCGCGTAAACATGTTCGCAACAGTTAGGTGTAAACAGTGACTGTCTGGTAGAGTAAATGGTGAGATTTAGTCACGGGTTTGATACCCAGTTTGATATTTGTTATTGGGTTTATCAATAGGGGATTCTTATTAGCCGCATCCACTGAAGATGTTCCGAAAAACTGCAATAGACTCTGTGTCAGATGGCCAAATGTGAGTTTAAAAATACACCTTACTATAAACTATTTGACAGCTACTATGGCGCAGTGGTTAAGAGTGAAACGAGGTCGCGGATTTGATGCCCGCTCGGAGACAAAAAGGTGTTTATCACACATTTATTTCAGGTCAAAATTAGTAACATTACGGAGTATCGAAATTTGTAGGATAAACGACGAAATAACTTCCGTATTGCAAACAATTACACGTCTACCTAACCCTTTGGAAGTTAGTCGTAAAAATGTACCTTCATCTCTTTTCTTACATCTCCATTCTTGGCTGTCTGTAAGAGATCGCCTTGTACGATAAGACCGCCTTTTGTACTAGTCTAATGTAAAGTACCTACTCTCTTGTATTTTTATATTGTGTAGGTACAATAAAGTTTTAAATAAGTAAATAAATATATTATTTTTTTAAAGAATATTTAGAGAAAACTACTCCTGTCAGCCATTCTTAAAAACCAAATTGCCCCGACTGTTTTTTTTAGTTCATCCTATGGTTGTCTCTAAAAGATCGCCTTGAGCGATAAGACTGCCAATTGTACTGTAATACCCACTGTGTTCTTGTTTTGTTTACTGTTTGCGTGTATGTCATCATCATCATCATCGCCATCATCAGCTCAAATACGTCCCACTGCTGGGCACGGGCCTATTCTACAACTGAGAGGGTTTAGGTCTTAGTCCACCACGCTGGCCTAGTGCGGGTTGGCGGACTACACACCTAAGAAATTCCTAAGAACTTTTAGGTGTGCAGGTTTTATCACGATGTTTTCCTTCACCGTTAAAGCAAGTGATAATTCATTGTGAATACACACATAACTTCGAAAAGTCAGAGGTGTGTGCCTGGGGTTTGAACCTGCGACCGCCGAAATCGTCGACCGCGCGCCTAAACCTCGAGGCCATCACTGCTTGTGTGTAATAAAGTGTTAAATAAATAAAATAAATCAGATGATATACTTCAGAAAAATCTTAGTATCCCCAGTGTCCAATTGCAAACCAATTTGTTTACGTTCATACCATTGGCGGTATCATTACAGAGACATCTGTTTTTATTTCGCTTGTTACATTGATCTGTTTCCACTATTTTTAATGTTTCTGTATAAACGATTGTACAATGTGGGCGTAAGTGCCTAACGCCCTTCATTTGCTACTAATCATATACAGGGTGTATTCAGACCGTGATCGGAAACGAAGGCAGGTAATAGCTAAGGTGATTACAAACCCCCTGGCGTTAAAGAAAATTCTGACAAAAAATAAAAATTTTGACGTTTTCCATACAACCATCGGTATTAAATGTACGCGGTTTGTATGGAAAACGTCAAAATTTTTATTTTTTGTCAGAATTTTCTTTAACGCCAGGGGATTTGTAATCACCTTAGCTATTACCTGCCTTCGTTTCCGATCACGGTCTGAATACACCCTGTATACATACAAACGTAGTGATGGTTCAAACCCCAGGCACACACCTCTGACTTTTCGAAGTTATGTGCGTATTCACAATGAATTATCACGTACTTTAACGTTGAAGGAAAATATCGTGAGGAAACCTGCACACCTTAAAATTCTTTGGAACTTCTCAAGCGTGTAGTCCGCCAACCCGCACTAGGCCGGCGAGGTGGACTAAGGCCTTTACCCAGTCAGTTGTAGAGGAGGCCCGTGCCCAGCAGTGGGACGTATATGGGCTGATAATGATGATGAAGACCTTAGTTTGTCCCCTGTTAAGTGGGGTTAACTTCGAAAAATCAGAGGTGTGTGCTTGGGGTTTGAACCCGCACCCGCCGAGATTCTCGACCGCGCGACTAGACCTCGAGCCATCACTGCTATAGAGCTAAACCGAGCCTTATTCGAAGTTAAACCAAGAAAACTACATAACACGTTTGACTCGAGTATTGAACTCTGGCCTCCAGCACACTTGTAATGAAATGAAATGAAATTATATTTATTGAATCCATTAAATGTCAAATACATCAATTAGATGCAGTCATTTCAAAATTTGGTGTACCACCCTGTTCGGAAAGCAGTCGTCACTAGAGAAGAACGGGCAAGAAACTCTAGTGTTGTTCTTTTCCAATCAAGAGATAAATAAATAAATAAATACACCCAGCAGTCACATACATAGTTCTGACCCCACAAAAGGATACAAGTCCTGTGTCTTGGGTATCAGAAAATACGAGAGACTTTTCGGTCTCACAAACACCCAGACCCGAAACAAATATTTGTGGATCACACAAACATTTGTCTCGGTGCGGGGATCGAACCCGCGGCCTCTCGTTTCGCTAGCTGGTGTCTAGCCAACTGCGCCACGGGGCTGTCAAATGATAATTTACAATATTGATACAAAGAATAAATTTCCCAAATTAGAGCAGCTCATTAATTAATACAATCCCAGACTGTTGTATTGAATATGAGAATAACATAGTCATCTTGGACCAAGTGGCATATTAATTTACATGTTGCCACTTTAGGTATAATGTATTTACCTGGCACTTGAGAAACACAATGTATGCACACTAACGACAAACAAACACACCTACATATATTCACATACATTGCGTTACATTCCACATTGTTGGTGTTACGATGATGTCACCTTTATATGGTCATAATGACAGACACCTAGACATATATACGATTAAATATTAATCACGTTTGCGGTACTTTCGCGGTAAAGGAAAACATTGTGAGGAAATCTGCACGCTTAAAAGTTCTTAGATTTTTTTTAGATGTGTAGTCAACACGCACTAGGCCAGCATGGTGGACTAAGGCCTGACTCGTCTCAGATGCAAAGGAGTGCCGAGCCGAGCAATGGGACATGTAAGGCTGATGATGAATTTACAACACTATTAAATGAGGATTACGCCTGATTTAACTAAGGACTAAGGCCTAAACCCAGTTTAGTAGACGAGGCCCAGGTTATAAATTAATACCTGTAAAATAAAAGACAACGCAATCCAAATATTTGTAGTAATTATCATGTCTCTACCAATTACAAAACTGAAAAATGAGTATCAACTAGAACATTTATACATCGACGTTTTATCACCTATAGATCGTCAGTAACACCCAAGATTTTACGCAATGTATGACCTCATTGTATTACGCAACGGTCCATTAGAATATGTCAAAACAACATGGTATCAATGGCAAACGCCATGGTAACCTTGTGCCGAATATTAGAATTCGTTTTGTAAACACTTCACTGTCAGATAATTTCGAGATGAATGGACGGGTATTCACTAAGTTATTCGGATATTCATCTATAAAACTCGAAATTATGTATATTTACTACTTGTTCATGTGTTTATTACTGCAGATAAGGGCTAGGGTGGTGTGGTTCCTTGTAAGGAATATGTCAAATACTAAATTCTTAATAGCAGTACATACGGAGACCATAATATGTCCGAAAAATGACAAAAGTGTCGCCTTCTAATACGAATTTCCTTTAAAACAACTCTGCCTGCTCCTTCTAGAATGCATGCTTGTGAATACACATATGTATATGTTTTAAAGTAGCTACACTTATCTATTTGTAAGCTACGTGTCTTTTTGACAAATAAAAACGGGTGGCACTCCGGGCGTGTCGGCAGGAGTGAAAACTTCAACATTAACGTGCATTTTTTTATATTTTGGAATGGTTACGGAATAATTTCGCACGAATCGCTTTATTTATCAGTATAAAAGTACTATCATTTACGTGGTAAAATACAATATTTGTTGCAATATCGTACACAAACATGACAACGCGACAACGCATGACGACAAACTTCTTACGCATTTTCGATCAGTGTTACGTGATCTGACGCGAGGTCAACATTTTTTACCCAAAAAAGTGCACAGCGCCGTTAAAGGAATTTTCACTTCAAAATTAGCAAAAAAACATTTCAAATATCCGTTGCAAAAACCGCAAGAATCTATGAGAACCATCTACGCCTTATTTACCCCGTGACGTTGCGAATTTCGCACCCCATTTGAGCATTGCTTAACCAGGTGTGAAAGCTCATTGGGGTCGCTCAATCATAATTTATATTGATTTCTTTTATCCCTACCACAAGACAATTATTCTTTTCATCCATTGCGCTTACCTTACTATTTATACTATACAAATAAATTTAAATTAAAGTCTGTTTGTATTTCAAAATCACGGCTTTTTCATAAATTCTCATCAATGTTTAAACGGTTTTTATTTAAAAAAAAGTATGATTGTGACGGCTTTTCTTATACGGGTAAGATAGATTTGAAGAGTCTTTTATTGACAGATATCTGATATATACTAACAGGCCACTAACAGTCGCAAAAATAAAAATAAAATGATAGTGCCAATTACTGCCAAGCTATACCTACTCAGACTGTGTTACTGCTATTCGGTTCTACCGGGGTGGTACCACGGTCTAATAGAAAAATATTTAAAGCATTACTTTAGCGTCCTCTTTGTTGGATAAAATTGCCGGAAGCCCAATTTGTAAGTAACAGCCCCGTGGCGTAGTTGGCTAGATAACAGCTTGCGAAACGAAAGGTCGCGGGTTCGATCCCCGCATAGAGACAAATGTTTGTGTGATCCACTGATATTTGTTTCAGGTCTGGGTGTTTATGAGACCGAGGAGCCTCTCGTAGTTTTCGATACCCACGACACAAGACTTGATTTTGAGGATGGGGTCACAACTATGTACGTACATATGTCACTATTCGTATATGCTTTTATTTATTACTAGCTGTGCCCGCGACTTCGTCCACGAGGAAAATTTATTTTTAATAAGAAAATTTATAAACTAAAAGTAGCCTAAGTTACTCCTTATTAAATCAGCCATCTGCCAGTGAAAGTCCCGTTAAAATTGGTCCACCCGTTTCAGAGATTAGCCGGAACAAACAGACAGACAGACAGACAAAAATTGTAAAAAAACGTTATTTTGGTATATGTACTGTGTATACATTCATATGCATTTATAGCTGACCCGGCGAACTTTATTCCACCTAACAGCTGATTCTTTAATTAATATTTTCTTATTTTTTAGCCTAAGTTATTCCTTATTACATCAGCTATCCTTCCAGTGAAAGTCCCGTTAAAATTGGTCCACCTGTTTTAGACATTAGCCGGAACACACAGACAGACAGACAAAACAGACACTCCAATTTTATTTATTAGTATAGATTTATAGATTAAACCAATTAGTGGTAGCTGTTGAGAAACAATCCAGGAATTTATTTAAAAGCATATGCCTAAGTTACTTTTGAAATTGCTCGCCCAAGCACGGAAATGGACAAGGAATGCAGGATGTTACAAAAGTCAGTGTCGGACAAGACTTGCGTCGGCGTGTGGACGCTATGAATGGTCCACTCAAGAGACGCCCATAATGGGCTCTTGGACGATCTGATAGAGATGGGGTTTGTCGATAGAATACGTATCGATAAAAACATTCTTTCGTAATGGCCTCGAGGTGTTTATTTTATGCCCCTGACTTATTGAAGTTATGCGTGTATTCACAAAAAAATATCACGTACTTTAAAGGTAAGGAAAACATCGTGATGAAATCTGCACACCTAAAAGTTCTTAGGAATTTCTTAGGTGTGTAGTCCGCCAACCCGCACAAGGCCAGCGTGGTGGACTAAGGACTTGTAGTGTACACGTAATATTAATAATAAATTGTAAGGTAAACGTGAAAATAAATCATAATATAAGCGCTGTTCCCCACTCAAACCGGTTCACTACTACCTGTGATATCGGACCGAGTGGACGTGTCAGACGCTATTGAAACCAAGCTTAAGTAGTTTTATTTATACAAACCAAACCTGAAACATCTGGACATAACAGGACTAAACCCTCTCAGTTGTAGAGGAAGCTCGTGCCCAACAGTGGGACGTTTATTGGCTGATGATGATGATGATGATGAAAAATGTTCTTAAAAAAGGAAAATAAGTAAACCTCATGAGTGTATCAATATGTTTTTTTGGGGACTGAACATGAGATATCTCAAAGAAGTTTTCACTTCAAAAAACACAATAAAGCTATGTTAGTGTATATAGAAAATCATTAATCGATTGACAAATCCAAACAAAAATTTATCGACACTGTGAGCGTTATCGATGCAAATCCCATCACTAAACCCAGGATAGTGTTACAAGCGCACGTGCCATATCAAAACAGATGGCCCAAAGCTCATGCATTCAGATTGTATGTGTTTGAACATCGTGGCAGGTGATTGGGGGTCGAACAGGCCCCTCGCTTTGTATTACAGACTTAACCCGTCAATTACTGACCAGGTGAGAGGGTTAAAACAACCCCTGATTGTTTGGCGTAATTAATGAGTATTTGAATTAGTAATAACATTATAGTCGTATATAGTAACCCAATGCTAATAAAACAGTCACATACATAGTTCTGACGCCACACTAGGATACAAGTCTTGTATCGTGGGTATCAGAAACTAAATATGAGATACTTTTCGCTCTCACAAACACCCAGACCCGAAACAAATATTTGTGGGTCACTCAAACATTTGCCTCGGTGCGAGGATCGAACCCGCGGCCTCTAGTTCCGCAACTGGTATCTAGCCAACTGCGCCATGGGGCTGTCTATATACACACCAAAAAGCATCAGAAGAATTTTAAATTATTAGCTACAAACGTACAAATAATATTAGTATAGTGTCTAAGTATATGTACCTAGGTAAAATATGAACGAGATAGAAAGACGACAATTGCTAAGTCTATTTCTAAGAAACGCGTCGGTTGGAACATCGCCAGCCGATGTACCAAGGAAGCGCGCATGTGTTCGCAGTTAGCGTTGCCTGCAATTAAACCGCTTGGTTAATCTGTGATTTAATTAATTAAACCGGTCTGTCTTCACTCTAGTATATATTATGAAAGAGCGGAAATTCTATTTAATATGATATTTTGAGAAGTCGTGATGCTTCGAGGTTTAGGCACGCGGTCGAGAATCTCGACGGTCGCGGGTTCAAACCCAGGCAAACAAATCTGACTTTTCGAAAGTATGTGTGTATTCAAAAAGAATTATCACGTACTTTAACGGTGAAAGAAAACATAGTGATGAAACCTACACACCTAAAAATTCTTAGGAATTTCTTAGGTGTGTAGTCCGACAACCCGCACTAGGCCAGCGTGGTGGACTAAGGTCTAACCCCTCTCAGTTGTATAGGAGGCAGAGGTGCATTTTGCGTCCACATTTCGCCTATTGCCGTTTTTCGGGCACATATGCTAAGTGAAACTGAGAATTTCCTCATGGAAAAACTCAATAACACTTTGCCCGACCCGGGACCTCGGTCATGCGACACTTAAACCGCGAGACCACGATGCAGTCAACAACTGAATGCACCAAAACAAAAACAACTTAACGAATAAATCCAAGTCCAACTAAGAATACAAAAAGCTACAAATGGTCATTAGATTGCGCGACGTGCAATACAATAGTAAATATGCTATAAAAATAATATAAAAACGTGTTAAACGTACAACGGAGCATGCCTTGCCTGGCTAATGACTTTGAATGGGCAAAGGATTTGTTTTTTATTTCTAATGCTGTAAATTATTGTGACACTAATGAATGTTGTTGGTCCCGAGACGTAAAATGGTAGGGGTTTGGATTCTAGGTTCAGTGTTGTTGGATATTTCAGTTAGAGATTTATAATTTTTTTTATTTTATTTATTTTTTAAGCACATTTGCTGACAAAAACAATGAACTATCTTAAAGACTAAAAATTGAGCGCTGCTACTTAAAAAAGGTAACCCTGAACTTTAGGCACCAGCAACCTTCCATTTCTACAGGTTGAGTATAGATAAAAGTTTATAAAATAGTTATACTAAAAATTAAAAACAATAAGTAGCAGCTCAAAGTCTAGAAATGTGCTTGAAAAAGGCTAGACATTTTTTTAGAACTTGATTATTCTTGACGTAAAATAATATATACGACAGCCTATCTCTTCTGTTGTATAAGCGTCAAAAATATGTCAGTATTTTCATAGTGAGGAAACCTGCACACCTAAAAGTTCTTAGGAATTTCTTAGGTGTGTAGTCCGCCAACCCGCACTAGGCCAGAGTGGTGGACTAAGGCCTAAACCCTCTCAGTTGTAGATAAAGCCTGTACTCAGCAGTGGGACGTATATGGGATGCTGATGATGATGATGATTTTCTGACAATATAAAACTGTAAACTATTTCTTCATTAGAAAAAAGACAACTAGTTTTTTGCCCGTTCTTCTCTAGTGATGACTGTCTTTCGAACAGGGTGGTAAACTAAATTTTCAAATAACTGAATCTAAGTGATGTATTTGCCATTTTATAGATTCAATAAACAATATTTCATTTCATTTGGTATGTTTGTGACTGGAAGGCATATAAAAAAGTGTGTTTGTGTGTATGTACACGCGTTAGAAGTTATACTTCATACATAAATATATATTCTCTCAAATAATATTATAATATTTTAAAAAATACGAGTGTGCTTAGACCTCACGACTGAAGTAAAACTTATAAATACGCCCAACAGTCACATACATAGTTCTTAGTTTACACAACATATTACATTTCTGAACGCACTCATAAATATTTGACAACTAATAAATATGTCAATCCCTTTTTATTACTGTCACTATTCTACATTTTCAAAATCAAAATAATATAAACTTTTTTAGAATAACTTTTTCGTGACAGTGCGCGCGTATCGTAAAAATTTACTCTCATCATTTTTCCCTAACGCGCCAAACGAAGTTTAACTTCAAAAGTCTGATATATCTGCCTAACTTTACTAATACAAGGATGATTTAACCCTATAAATTATGTATCAAGATAAGCGGTACACGGTCATCTAGGCCCCTATTAAGCTATCTAAAGCTCGACCCAGTAGATTAACTTAACATCGAGTTAACCCAGTAACGTCGACTTCCTATTATGGCCCTAAAGTGGTACCAATACGGGAGCTGGCTTTTGGTTTTTGCAATTCGCATATGGGAATGATAGTGATGTCATTTTATCGATATTGTATTCGATTAATCGTTATCGTTTCTTTTTGTTAATCGATACTTTATTTCGACCGTACTTGGTGATAAATGGTGTGACTTTGCTGTACTTAAAGGGATGAGAAGATAAAAGGAATTTAGAGCTACTTATGACTACTTATAAAAATATCAACATTATTAATGTTAACTACTTCTATCCCTGTGGAATTATACAGAGATGTTTTTTTTTTTTTTTATTCTGGCACGGCAATGTGACTCCACTGTACCTGATGGTAAGCACAGTGGAGTCCAAAAAATTAATACCAAATTTTTGCCAACTTTGTGTTTTAGTCTCATTTTATAATAAGGAGCGGGCGTAGTTTCATTTTTGTCATCATCATCATCAGCCTATATACCTTTAGGCCTTAGTCCATCATGCTGACCTAGTGCTTACGTACTACACGCCTAAGAAATTTTTAAGAAATTTTAGGTGTACAGGTTTCCTCACGATGTTTTCCTTCACCGTTAAAGTACGTGATAATTCATTGAGAATGCATTAGGAGTTAAAAGGAGTATTATTTTTGCATCCTTTTTTTGACAACTTTTACTTTTAGCCCCATATATAATATGGTGAACGAGCCTAGTTTAATTTTTGTATATTATTGTTATGTATATTATAAATTATCAGGTAGCACAACATAATTTCAACAGTCACATACATAGTTCTGAACCCACACTAAGATTTGTAAGGATTGTCTTTAGACAACCTCGTGGCGCAGTTGGCTAGACACCAGATTGCGAAACGAGAGGCCGCGGGTTCGATCCCTGCACCGAGACAAATGTTCGTGTAATCCACAAATATTTGTTTCGGGTCTTGGTGTTTGCGAGACCGAAAAGTCTCTCGTAGTTTCTGATACCCACGACACAGGACTTGTATCTTAATTTGAGGTCAGAACAATGTATGTGACTGTTGGGTGTATTTATTTGTTTATTTATTTGAGTTGTGGGTATCAGAAACTACGAGAGAATTCACGGTCTCACAAACACCCAACCAGAAACAACAATTTACGGATCACACACATTTATCTCGGCGCGTAGATCGATCTATGACATAGTGTTTATTTTGAAATTACTTTGTAAGATGGTTGCAGTACATTTAAATAGCATTGCATATTCTTGTACAACAAACATCAAACGATGCGTTTCTTTGATAAAACTTAATGTCTGTTTTCAAACGATGCTCCAAATTCTTTGATACGCTCGTTGAGTTTTGCAATAGCCTATATTTTTGTATTTTTTTATATTATACATAAAATCATTTATGTGTTTTTATATATTTTGCTCTACATTGCTATTACTATTTTAAATAAATAAATACACCCAACAGTCACATACATAGTTCTGACCCCACACTAGGATACAAGTCCTGTGTCGTGGGTATCAGAGACTACGAGAGACTTTTCGGTCTCACAAACACCCAGACCCGAAACAAATATTTGTGGATCACACAATCATTTGTCTCGGTGCGGGGATCGAACCCGCGGCCTCTCGTTTCGCAAGCTGGTGTCTAGCCATCTGCGCCACGGGGCTGTTACTAACGTTAATTTGGTGCAAACAACCAACAAGACCCGTTAAAAATTAGAAGACCATACAAATGACTTATATGGAATATACTTAATTTGGAAGTCATAGGTTCCAGTTCTAGCATCTTATTGTTGCCTATTTAAACTTATTTGGGTATAAACAGCTATCAACGTTTTGGAAGTAAAAAAAATAGCAATGATATACATAGTCCTCTTTATACTAGAAATATGTATGCTTCAAACTGCGATGAAAACTTCTCTCCAATCTTTAGTATTTGATACTGTACTATTATTGTATAATAAGCTCGTATTACATTCTTGTTGATATCATCATCATCAGCCCATATACGTCCCACTGTTGGGCACGGGCCTCCTCTACAACTGAGAGGGTATAGGCCGTAGTCCACCACGCTGGCCTAGTGCGGGTTGGCGGACTACACACCTAAGAAATTCCGAAGAACTTTTAGGTGTGCAGGTTTCATTACGATGTTTTCCTTCACCGTTAAAGCAAGTGATAATTCATTGTGAATACACATATAAGTTCGAAAAGTCAGAGGTGTGTGCCTGTGGTTTGAACCCGCGACCGCCGATATTCTCGACCGCGCGCCTAAACCTCGAGGTCATCACTGCTTACTTGTTGATATATATAAAGCATTTTTTTCTACCTCGGAAAGCCAAGACAGAAAGTATAAATCTTTCATCTCTGCACTAACTGATGTTCTACTGTCAGAGAATGTCTCAGGGATTAAGTCCACATTAACATATTAAGTGTGAAAGGTAAAAAAAATCTTTATCGATAAATTTAATCGATACACATCCATCACTACACATCAACGTAAGTGACAATCGATTTTCATCATATATGGTTGCGGGATATTTTTATTTATTAACTCATTGAAAGCTGGTATGTCCATAACAATCGGCCATATGGTCGGCCAATCACACATCACAGCTTTCCCCTACACTATATTAGATATTTACGACCAGCGTTTAAAAATGCGACCACTTTCAAATAACAGACCGTAATTGCGACCAAGAATTCACTTACATTTGTTGACACAATTTTATTGTGTTACGATCAGCATTATCAATATTCTTAGATTCACCAGACTTATTAGTGTATCATCATCAGCCTATATACGTCCCACTGCTGGGCACGGGTCTCTTTTACAACTGAGAGGGTTTGGGTCTTAGTTCACCACGCTGGCCTAGTGCGGGTTGGCGGACTACGCACCTAAGAAATTCCTAAAAACTTTTAGGTGTGCAGGTTTCCTGGCGATGTTTTCTTTTCTGTTTAAAGTACGTGGTGATTCATAGTACATACATACATACATAACCTCACGCCTGTAGAGGTGCAATTCTGCACCCACATTTTGCCAGTATGTATCAGTCCCACGTAATAGGGGCGAGCCTATTGCCGTTTTTCACACTCACACAACACAATTCCAAACTCCGTGCTGCTACTGAGAATTTCCTGATGGAAAAACCCAATAACACTTTTCCCGACCCAGGAATCGAATCCAGGACCTCTAGATCGCATACTTGTGCCGCGAGCCCACGAGGCAGTCATTGTGAATAATTATAGCCTCGAAAGGTCAAAAGAACCTGAGACCACTGTCTTAACTAAAAAGTGTGCGTATACCAAGCTATTGCTCTATGGGTCTGGTTAATTTAGTTCGAGCGTTGACTCCAATCTGTCTGCCAATGCGAACCAGTTTTCTTTGGCCGCCCGAACACACGTTTCCTGGTACTGAAAGTTCAGATGCTAGGTGCCAAAACATCTTGGACATTAGCGTCTGAGTAGTTTGTATATATAACGCATCGAAGTCGTATGCATTTTTCACAATTATGATGTTATTTATGTACTTAGTCACATTCACTTTTGTAAAAAAAAATAACAGAAAAATCATAAAAAATTTAATTTTGTTTTTAACCGACTACGCAATTATTAAGAAAATTTAAGTTTAATTAATACGAATCCTTACTAATATTATAAATGCGAAAGTAACTCTGTATGTCTGTCTGTCTCGCTTTCCTGCTAAAACTACTGGAGCGATTTAAATGAAATTTGGTACACAGAAAAGGGTTTTAAGGGGTTGAAAGGGGGGATGAAAGGTTGTATGGAAGTATTGTCATTTTTAAAGCTAGAAGTTTGAAACTTATTTTTTAGGCTGTTGATTAGATATGAATAAATATGACATTAAAAGTTTGTAAAAAAATGTACCTATAAGGGGGTAAAATAAAAATAGGGGTGAACGTTTGTGTGGAATTTCGTCATTTTTGAAGCTAGAATGATGAAACGACGTGTAGACGACTGTAACTATGTATATGAAACTATATGTCTGTTATGCTTTCACGCCTAAATCATTTGACCGATGTAAACAATTTTTGATATGGACATAAATGGGACTCTGTGGAGTAAAATAGACTACAACTTATTTTCTTTCTGAACCCAACCCTGTAGTCTACGCGGACGGAGTCGCGGGCAAAAGCTATAAAGATATAAAGTATATTAAGATGTTTCGTTATGTCATCTTGCTGTCTCCTTCTTGCGCCCTAATTGTAGCAGTGACTACGTCATAACTTATTTTATGCATCCCTTTTTAACTATGAATTACTAATCGCCAGATTTTAAAGCAATCCAACTAATTAATTTCAAAATACATTGATAAAAATTCCATTTTAAAATATAGGTAACATAGTGTTTTGATAAAAATCTATACATACAAATAAATAAATTTGGTGTGTCTGTTTGTAATATTGAAATAACCGTTTTTTACTACATGTATATGAATATACATATATACGGTACATACACCAAAACATTTTTTTTTTAATTTTTGTCTGTCTGCCTGTCTGTTTGCTCCGGATAATCTCTGAAACGGCTGGACCGATTTTGACAGGACTTTTATTAGCAGGTAGCTGATGTAATAAGGAGTAACTTAGGCTACTTTTAGTTTATAAATTTTCTTATTAAAAATTATTAAAAATATTTTTTTCGAGCGGATGAAGTCGCGGGTACAGCTAGTATCAAATAAATGTCAATTACCCTGTGTCTGTTTTTAGTCTACTTTGGCTATTATTTTGTTTACGTTTATATTTTTCGCTCCATTAAACGACGTCCGACTTGGCGCGAAATTTATTTTCGCGATAAAACAAACAAAATTTTGTCTATATCTAAAAAAAATCTCACGAGTGTTTGGTATTTTCAAACGAAACCAAGAAGGCAAGAAATTCTAAATTGTTCAAGTTCTTGATAATACGAGTATACTGGAACGGAAAATGACAACTTTATCGTATATATAAAAGGTGATCGTTTCTACTATCTGACCGATCTATCGACACACAGCATTACTGAACGGATTGCGCTGAAATTTGAAATGCAGATAATTTATGACGTTATCCATTAAGATCTAAGTACTACCACTAAATTCAAGTCATAAGAGTTTGAAAAGGTCGTAAACTTTGTATGACGTAAGGTAACAAGCAAAAGCAAGTTTAAAATCATTGATCTTGCAAACAACCAAACTACTAGCAGATGAGTTGATTTTGGCTTTTTGTAAACTGATGTCAAAGGATCGAATGCAGCCAACCTTCGAATTCCGTCAGTGATCAAACCGAACAGGCGATGATCTAGGCTGCTGGAACAGTGCCAGCCGAGAAATTCTTACATCACTGCACCAAAGCCAGTGATAATAAACACGGCGTTATTGCCAGCGTAATAACGAGGTGTATTGATGTTATTGACGGTGATATCATCTGCCATTTCGTGTTTGAACTGGTTGAAATTGTGAGCATTATAAAAGTCGTGATGGCCTCGAGGTTTAGGCACGCGATCGAGAATCTCGACGATCGCGGGTGCAAACCCCAGGCACACACCTCTGACTTTTCCATGTTATGTGTGTATTCACAAATAATTATCACGTACTTTAACGGTGAAGGAAAACATCGTGATGAAACCTGCACACCTAAAAGTTCTTCGGAATTTCTTAGGTGTGTAGTCCGCCAACCAGCACTAGGCCAGCGTGGTGGACTAAGGTCTAAACCCTCTCAGTTGTAGAGGAGGCCCGTGCCCAGCAGTGGGTCGTATATGGGCTGATGATAGATTATAACCGAAGATAAGAAAGTCCGACACACTTATGCCGTGAGACCACGAGGCAGTCGAAGAGAAGTCGAGTGAAGATGAAGCATAGACAAGATTTACATGACTAAGTACGAGTGGCGGTACTTCCATAGAAGCCCAATAGCGTTACACGTTAATTGTGTAATGTCTAGTTTATAATTGTTTACTGTAGTATCAGGATATTCACATTTACACGTTAAATGGATTTTGTTAAAGATTTAAAGCTTAAAGATTATGTCATTCGGAATTTTATAAGACAATCTGGGCTTTTGGGCTTCTATGGAAGTACCGCCACGGCTGAGTACGTACATATATCTAAACTTCTAATAAATTCCACGCTGTCCTCTGCCATGAATTTACCGGAAGCCATCTGCCCGCATTTCTGTTCCAAGAATCATTAATACAGTTTGTCATGTGTAATGTTAGGTTCAGAAATAATTTTATTTCAGCGTCGCCTGCACATGGTGCTGTAATGTAATATTGTTGCGTAAACGAATGGTGTGCGCGTTCACGATGTTTTATACGATACGTTTTTTACTTATTTCGTTAGTGTGACAAGTCGTGATGGCCTCGAGGTTTAGGCGCGCGGTCGAGAGGTCGTCGGAGGCGGGTTCAAACCCCAGGCACACACCTTTTTTCCCAAGTTATGTGTGTATTCGTAATGAATTATCACGTACTTTAACGGCGAAGGAAAACATCGCGAGGAAAGCTGCACACCTAAAAATATCTTATGTGTGTAGTCCGCCAACGCACGATAGGCCAGCGTGGTGATCTCAGTTGCAGAGGAGGCCTGTGCCCGGCAGTTGGACGTATATGGGCTGATGAATGATGCTGATTAGTGTTATAAATGTATAATAATAGGAAAAAAATGTTTATCTATACTGTTTTATAACGAAAATACCATAAAAATAATATTATTTTTAACGGAAAAGATTTTGCTTGTAAAACAATTTCTTACAAATAAACGTTAAAACTTATTAACTAATTTAAATTATTTTTTGCATGAACATAATTTTCTTATTTTTTATTATTTAATGTTGTTATGTATGTCTCGTGATATTGTAGCGTAAATGAGGGGTATAGATCAAGAGGCCTCAAATTAATTTATTTATTTATTATACTTTTTTGTACACTATAATATACTTAACTTAATATATCATAAATAACTAACTTAACTTAATGTAACATAAATAACAAGCAACTATGAGAAGAACTAATAATATATATAGCTACAACAGGCGGTCTTATCGCTAGCTGCGATTTCTTCCAGACAACCCATTAAATCTCTTAATTTCCAAGTTGAACAAAGTAACTATTTGATTTTGCCTCTAGCAAATTCTCAGTAACAGCACGGAGTCTAAATGACCCTAACAAACGGCAATATGCTTACCCTACAAACATGAAACTTAAAAACATCTGGTGAAAAGTAGTTATAGAAATACACTACCGCTTAAGGAAGAAATGTACTAAGCCCTCTCACTTGTAGAAGAAACCCGTGCCCAGCAATGGGACCAATATGGGTTGATGATGATGATGATTATGATGATGAATTAAGGGAGAAATCCAAGTGTATGCACCTATGGGTTATATATTTTAAAACTTGAACATATACTTTAATAGAGCGTTTCAAATGACGAAGTGTAAGCATGTATGTATGAATTAAAAAAAAAACAAATGACGTGAGACATCGCGCACGCGCACCAGAAGATAAACTTTGTACAGAAAGTGGGTCGAGTTTCTGCCGCGGCGGACACGGTTCATTTCCATGCTTTGGACCGCCGTTACTATATTTTAAGCTCTCTTTAAACACGTACTCTTAGTTAAATGTTAGCCATTTTAATATACTATCTTTATAGTCATGCTTTTAGCTTTGGTCGCTGTTTTAAGCAATTTTTTTTATATATTCTTGAACTGACTATCTGGCTGGTTAGTCATCTGATAAGTCTGTTGGCACATGTATGCTTAGTGCAATTTTTTAGGGACTGGGTTCGATCCCTGAATGAGGCAAAGTGTGATTGAATGTTACTTGGGAAATCGCATTAGCAGCACTGGGTCTGGAAATGTTTCCGAAAAACGATTAGCTCACCCCCTGTTGCCTACGTGGGCTTAAAAACTCAGAAAAATGTAAAAGTAAATAAAATAAAATTAAATACAACAGTCACATACATAGTTCTGACCCCACACTAGGGTACAAGTCCTGTGTCGTGGGTACCAGAAACTACGAGAGACTTTACGATCTCACAAACACCCAGACCCAAAACAAATATTTGTAGATCACACAAACATTTGTGTCGATGTAGGGATCGAACCCGCGGCCTCTCATTTCGCAAATCTAGGCAACTGCGCCACGAGGCTATGGTTGCAGAGTTACACGTGTGAGTGTTTGTGTATTCCTATTACGGCTTAGGAAAACATGGTGAATATATACAGGGATTTTCAAAGGTGCCTACATCAATTCTATCAAATCACACTAACGGAGTGTGGTGATTTTATCGGTTAATAACATCTACATACATACATGCAGTAGTTAAATATTATTATTTTTTAAAACCGAAACACACGAGGCAAGTTGTTCAGAGAACTTTTGAAGATATGAAAGTCGTTTCAAAGTTGCTATGGCTGGAACCATAATTCTACAGTTTCAAGTCATAGGCCACTGTGACACTAGAATGTATCTACTTTCACTATTATGTTATAGAGAAATTGATCATGAAACTTTATGGAATCTATTCATTTTCATACTATTATATGGGTAAAATAATTAGTTTTATGATAGAGTATGCATTAAACATTAAATGAAAACATGTTACTGGACGGAGTAAAGGTAGAAAGGAAATTATTTAAAGTGTTTTTGTTATCATAACAGGCAGTAGGGCCCAGCCACGTCCGGGCGCAATTGGGCAAAAAATAATAACGTATTTTCGTTGTCGTGATGGCCTCGAGGTTTAGGCACGCGGTGGAGAATCTCAACGGTCGCGGGTTTAAACCTCAGGCACACACCTCTGACTTTTCGAAGTTTTTGTGTGTATTCACAATAAATTATCACGTACTTTAACGGTGAAGGAAAACATCGTGATGAAACCTGCACACCTAAAAGTTCTAAGGTGTGTAGTCCGCCAACCTGCACTAGGCCAGCGTGGTGGACTAAGACCTAAACCCTCTCAGTTGTAGAGGAGGCCCGTGCCCAGCAGTGGGACGTATCCATATACATCCATGCTGATGATGATGAATAGCGTATGTTCTGTCCCAAGATACCATATACATCCATACCGAAAATCCTCCTAAGAGACTGACAGAGTTACTTTCTCAGTTATAAAAGTAGGGTTTAATCAAATATGATAAAAGTAAATGACAAGTCCGTATTATTAAAAGTCTTATTGCATGTTATAAAGATTACCGTAGAACGGTAGAACATAATAAAATAATTTGAACAAACTTTAAAAGTAAAAGAAGGTTTAATTTCAACGGAAAAAGTGTAATTATAAACCAGCGTACCGAATAAAAACAATTCAAAAGAATGGATGAATGATTGAAGAATGAAAAGACTGGGTCTGAAATTGAAAATGGAAGTCTAGATAAGATGGAGATGTTATTTCTTTCTGTTCCAAGGCCTTTTAATTTTATTCCTTCAATAGTTATTACATCATTAAATAACACGAAATTTATGACTATATTAACTCTTAATAGCAATATTGGACGGTAGCCAACAAAAAACCCTAGATTCCTAGAATCTGCCACGATAAAAATGAAACCGTAGATTGAACATTGAATCGGAGTAATTGACGTTGCCCGCAAGATTAGCACCCTAAAGTGGAAGTGGGCCGGCCATGTTTGCTGATGGTCCGACGGCCGGTGGAGCAGACAAGTGTTGGAGTGGAGACCACGCTTAGGCAGACGTAGTGCGACGTCCTGCAGCACGATGCACCGACCACTTGAGAAAGGTGGCGGGTAGCGAATGGATGAGGGCTGCTTAAGACCAGTATGGTTGGCGCCTACATAGGGAAGCCTACGTTCAGCAGTGGACGGCGACAGGCTGAGTATATAGATTGAACATTAAAATGAAGTAATCCAAACAATGTAATCAGAAAATGTGATCGTCCGACCTTCAATACAAATTGTTGCTGCGCAGATGTGGAATCGTAAAACATCGAAATTATGCGCCATATGGCTGCAGGGGCGCATGGGAACGTGGATTCAGGTCACGGCTGGCGCCAAATTCCTCAGATTGAGTTCTGGAGTATGATTTAGTACTGGAATTTTAGCTTCAATCAATGAAATCTAGAATGCTAGAGTTGGATTGAACAGAGGGGAAAGTTCGGGTAGTTACATAACTTGGTGATGAATCTTAACATTTTTGTAGCTTTTAAGTAACAGGTGTAAAAAAAGTAGTGATGGATTAGAATCTCGGCGGTCACGACTTCAAGTCCTAGGCATACACTTCTGACGTTTTGAAGTTGGGTAGGTATTCACAATGAATTATTACGTACTGTGAAAGAAAACATCGTGAGGATACCTGCACACTTAAAAGTTCTTAGGAATTTCTTAGGTGTATATTCCGCCAAACCGCACTAGGCCAGCGCGACGGACTAAAGCCTAAACCCTCTCTGTGTCCCCCTTCTTTTATGACGTGGGTTAGGATACGTCAAACGACACTATAACTTCAATTTCCCTAAGGCAACTATAAGCGAATTGTGGTCCTTCATTACGATCTATTTGGATAACTCAGATTGATTAATAAATGACGTTGCCCTTTAACTCATGCAAAGCCGTGGACAAAACTTATTATTATTTTATGAACAGTTTACCTTTAACGGAATCGAACCCCAAAATTGTGAGCATAAACATCGATTAGGACGGGTAATGGGGCCGCGCCTAGCCACGGAGCGTGACGAATGGTGTTAAATGAAGACGTGGTTTTTACGCAGTGGTGCGTTTAGTTACCTGGAACAATACAAAACAATTGTTATTAAAAATACACGAAATTTCAACAATTTTTAGTTCATCGTTGATTTTATGTAGGTGTATGCCAAGTGCCAAGTGATTTAGAGGTCCCGGGTTTCAGTGCTGGGTCGGGCAAGGTTGTATAAGATTTTTCTGTTAGCAAAGTCTCAACACCGAGTCTACAAATGTGCCTAAAAGAGGCTGTAGTACCTACTGTGTGTGAGTTTTAGCACTTAATTTTGCTTAACGTAAATCAATATGTATTATATTGTTGTATTACATTATAAGTTAATACATAACCTCACGCCTATATGTCCCGAAGGCAGAGGCAGAGGTGCATTTCTACACCCCGTTTTCGCCAGGTACGAATCAGTCCCACGTAATAGGGTGCAAGGCTATTGCCGTTTTTCGGGCACATTTCCAGATTCCATGCTAGTACTGAGGATTTTTAGTGGAAAAACCCAATAACATTTTGCCCATCGAATCCAGAACCTCTAGATCGCAAGGTACATAGGTACTTGAGCCGCGATTCCACATATTATAATAATTTCAAGAAACAATCCTTATTTGTTTCCAGTTTGATCTTAATAATGAACCAGTTAGGTTTAAGTTTTCAAATAACCCTTTCAAAAATTTTTCATTGTTTAGTTTTTGAAATCGGATTGTTACAGACAAACTAAACTGCATCGAAAGTGGAGCGATGAGACCAATATAATTCCATCTAGTCAATGACGCGTCACGTTTATTTTAGACTAAAACCGAACGAATGAAAGTTCGACAACGCGTGGTAAAATTAGCGGATTACTCATTTGAGAATATGTAACCTTTTTATATTATACAGAGTGCATTCAGACCGTGATCGGAAACTAAGGCAGATAATAGCTGCGGTGATTAAAAACACGGTGACATTTAAAAAAATCCGACAAAAAATAAAATAATACGTTTTCCTTACAACCACATATAATATCTATGATTGTTAGGAAATCGTCAAATTTTTTACGCCAATGGGTTTGTAATCACCGTAGCTATTACCTGCTTTAGTTTCCGATCACATACATACACCCGCCTACATCTCTGATGGTGTAAGCAGAGGCGCATCTCAGCCAAGCGAACAATAGTTCCACGCGTTGAGTTGGAAGGCCGGTGACCCCGATATACCCTATTCAGCCTCCCCCGAGGTACCGAACAGGGAGCTTAAGGCGCTTTCCTCTCGTTGAAAAAAAAAGACGTGCATTTTTAGGCTAATTCGAATTTTGTTGCGCGGGAAGAAAACTCCGTTGGACCGTACAGTTGAGGAACGCTATTCATCCAGATGGTAGGGATGGAACTTCAATTTCTACAAGTATTTGGTAAATATATGTCAGTTTTGTATGCCGTCAATTTTACTTCTATTCCATACTATGGAGAGAGGAAAGGAAGGTGTTTTCTCTAGCACAGGGTTTCTCAAAGTGGGGTTCGCCATTCGACGGCAGGGGGTTCGTGACAAGATTTACGTAATGGTAACTTGATGCCATTTCATTAATTACTTAACGCTTAAGGGGTTCGTTGTCACCTAGAAAACAGGGGTTCGTGAAATCAAAATTTTGAGAAACCCTGATCTAGCAAATATAAAAGGTTCCCTTGGTTCAAAGACATAAGCATGTGACGAGCTTTCTTGAAGTTCCAAGTTCGATTGCAGCGTAATTGAGCGTTTTTTCTGCAAAAATTCTCAGTTGAAAAAAGGAGTCTGAAAAGTTTGAAAGCCTGTTGGAAAAACAACAATAGACTCCCCATTTGACCTGATTCATTTAAAACAGTATTTTGATTTACACGTGTGCCTATCCATTTAAAGCTACAAGCGTGAGTATTTAATACATGCCCTATTTAATCTATATAAATAAATAAAATTGGTGTGTCTGTTTGTAATATTGAAATGACCGTTTTTTACTACATGTATAATGTATATGAATATATATACGGTTGATACACGAAAATAACATTTTTTACAATTTTTGTCTGTCTGTTTGTTCCGGCTAATCTCTGAAATGGCTGGACCGATTTTGACGGGACCTTTATTGGCAGGTAGCTGATGTATAAGGAGTAACTTAGACTACAAAAATAAAGAATCGTCTGTTAGGCGGAACGAAGTTCGCCGGGTCAGCTATTTCTTAATATAAATCTATATCTATTACAAATAAATAAAATTAGTGTGTCTGTTTGTGATATTGAAATAACCGCTTTTTAATAAATGCATATGGATGTATACAGGGTACATATACCAAAATAACGGTTTTTACAATTTTTGTCTGTTTGTTCCGGCTAATCTCTGAAACGGGTGGACCAATTTTGACGGGACCTTTATTGGCAGGTAGCTGATGTAATAAGGAGTAACATAGGCAAAAAAGTATATTTAAAGAATCGTCTGTTAGGCGGAACGAAGTTCGCCGGGTCAGCTAGTTCTTAATAAACTTACATCATATTTGTATGCTAAGAATTTTTTAAGGCCTAGTAAGCCAACATTAAAATTCAACAACGGTACCCAAAATTGTCTGACGGAATGGTGTTTCGGCCCAGCGGGTCTGCGTGACCTCTTTATGAGGTCAAGTTTGGCCGCCAAATTGGGCTCGGAGAGAATCGTTCGCTGCTACCAATTAACTGATTGTCTATACATCTGTCGAGTCATTTATTTTACGACTTTAGTTAAAATTTATTGTAACTTAATTCATTGAAATAGGTTATTTAAAGCTGTAAAGGGATTACCTTTTAAAGTTAGGAAAGATTTAAAAGTGGACCACGTCATTAGTCCTGTTGATTAGGTTCAATTCACGGATCGAACAAAAATTACTAGTTTTAATTTCGTTTATTTTTATCTTACACTAAATAATATTCTAGATTGATCCAAAGCATAAAAGCATTTTGATCATTTGGTCCATAAATTCTTGCACACAATTTCCCAGTTCACTGTTTTCAAAACCGAAAAGCCCGAAGTCGGAATCTAACCCGAGACCACAATTATTCATTTCACTAAGCCAACACATCCGCTATACATATGTATGTATGTGCAAAATATCTCATCCATATTTCAATCATCGCGCTATTAGCGTAGCTGTTCTGTTTTTTCTAAAACGCAAAACCCGTTTTCGTATATGGGTCGCAGGTTCAATGCTCGACGTGTATAAAAAATTCGCGCACTTGTAAATATTTGCGTTAGGTAATTTGTTTATACTTACAGACGGCTCGCTTTATCTGATATATTCGTGTGGAACAAGATGTAAGCGTTGGCGGTTTAACTTATAATACGAAAAAGACTATCATCATCATCATCAGCCCATACACGTCCCACTGCTGGGCACCAGGGAGTCGAAATTGTAACTTATTAAAGTCAACATTACCAAATAAGTAGACGATGGTATATTTTTCCAGCTACCTTTCAAATCTAACGTGATAGGGCGCAAATTATGCTGTTACTGACAATTTTCTCAGGGTGAAACCTAATAACACTCTTGCCGATCCGGGAATCGAACTGACCTCTAGATATTACAATCCGCGTTTTGGTCGCGGAATTGTGCAATTTACTTCATCTTATTCTTTTTCAGTTGTAGGGTAGGCCCGTGCCCAGCGGTGGGACGTATATGGGCTGACGATGTGTTTTGAATCTCAATCACAAAACAAAGATCTAATCATGAATACAATTGAGCAAAGTATAGACGAAATCTTATCCTACAACGATCACGTGATAAATCAAATCGAGAAGAAAGGAACATGATAAGCGACAATCTAACAAAGTATAAACATAAAACGCTTGTACCTAACCCAAAAAACTAAAATCACAGAGTTATCAGTATCGATACGAGATAACGGTTATCGTGTCTTATCTTGTCGATCTGTGGAATTTATTCTGATATAGTGCATTTTTTGGATACTGCATTCTTACGTAGAGTGATGTTTTTTATTCTATTTTATAATAATCATCAGCCCATGTACGTCCCATTGCCGGGCCTCCTACAACTGAGGGAGGTTTGATCTTAGTCCACCTGAGATTCCTTAGTATTTATAGTTGTACAGGTTTCCTCACGATTTAACACGCTTTAACATAAAAGTACGTGATAATTCATTGTTAATACGTCACTTCGAAAAGTAATTTTATACTTATTGATCAGCAATAATACCACAAGTCATTAAGCTTAAAGGTGGATATTTTTTCTTCCTTTTTTCTTTTTGTATTTTGTAATTGCATGTACTGCATTGTAACAATAAATATATTTTTCCTTCTTTCTATTAAATACATATTTATATTTACGCATGAGTCCCAAAAGGGTAGGCAGATAATGAATTTCCAAATGACATGGTCTTTTCTAATTTTCCTTTTATCTACTTTTATCAATCGCTTCATGTATTCAAGTTTGTCGTGCACCATATATGTACTACCCGCTACATGTTATGACTCGGACCCAGTCTGGATTAATGCTCAACTCGTATTTCTCACCTAGACAGGTAAATAGGTCTTGTATATTTATCGCCTAGGCGGACCTGATTTGGCTAAGTGGGGCGTCGGAACCAATAACCTAAGTGGCGACCTATTTAATTGGCAATTATTAGACACGAAACAGACTAATTTATTTTATGGTGTTGTTTCGTGAATAATATCCATTATTGGAGATTAATTAATCAAACATCCCTTAGGAGCTTTATAGGAACTAATAATATTAATATTGGATGAAAATTGTTACCGTATTTTTTTGTTAAAATATCGTTTTTAAATATAGTATTTAATAAGATCATTTGAAGTACTTATAAAAATATATTATGATTCGAAAGGTGTTATTGCTGTGGAGAAAGAGCAGTTCAAGAAACTTCCTTAGTAATAAAATGTCATTTTTATATGGATGCTTGAAAGCCTTGTAAATACATAATACTAAGTATACTTCACAGCGTTGGACGCCTACCCACAAGGTGCCGCTGGATGCCGGCCGCTTCCGACAGAACACTCTGGAAGTCTTTGCGGGAGGCCCATGTCCAGCAGTAGACTTCTTCAGACTGATGATGATACCATACTTTATTGTTTGATTAAAATAATTTCCACTAGAATGGTATTTTTAGGTGTACTGTGGTGTGGCTCTTCCACTTAATAATTACTTAATTTTTAACCTAAAAAAATTGATGTTAATAATACATTATGGAATATCATAGTAGCTTACTCATACCCATTTACAACTATGCACAGCCAAATAACCCTTTTCCTGCACTCCCATTGGTTCCAGCCGAAATCCATCAGATAAATTCACTTCCCAAAAGTGTTTGTAATACATTTAAAACTGTTACCATAACAATAGGACTTATCAACAATCGCCAATCGTTGTCCGGGGTTAATAGACCGGCAACCTGGTCACATTAGTGCGTAGGGTGCCCACACTCCGTAGTTTTATTGGGACCTATTCGGCTTTGTGTTGAATCGGTCGTTTATGGAGGCATGAAGCGCAACATCCTTGTTGAGTTTTTGGGTCCGCCCGGATTGAAAAAACCGTATGTAGGGAGAAAAAGAACTGTTAAAGTAGATAGCCCTTATACTCATATAATTCAGTCCTCGCTTCAAGATTACTATCGAGTAAGACTGAGTATAGTATAGTCGTGATGGCCTCGAAGTTTAGCCACGCGGTCGAGAATCTCGATGATTGCTGGTTCAAACTTCAGGCACACACCTCTGACTTTTCGAAGTGATGTGTGTATTCACAAAGAATTATCACGGATTTCAATGGTGAAGGGAAACATCGTGATTAAACCTGCACACCTAAAAAGTTCTTAGAAATTTCTGAGGTGTGTATTCCACCAACCCGCACCAGGCCAACGTGGTGGTCTAAGGCCTAAACCCTCTCAGTTGTAGAGGAGACCCGTGCCCAGCAACGGGACGTCCATGTATGGGCTGATGATGAAGATTGAGTGAGTATTATTTTCGGATTTGTGTCTTGGAAATCAAAAGATCTCTACAAATATATCTATGGCACAAGACTCGTATCTTAGCGCGTAAACAATATATCTTGTAATGTATAATAATTAATAATATAAAAATGCATAAACAATTTTGTTTGCATATTTGCTTAAACGGCTAAACCGATTGTGATGAATTTTCGTAAAAACATAAAAGAAATTCTAGAGACGTTTTAAACTTCTTTAGATGCTGCAAACGATGCACGAATGCTGCATGAGTATAAACTCGTACTTTAACAGCCTTCATTGCTAAAATCTATATTAACAAGTAGTACTTATTCAAAGTATTCGAACCCAAGCCAAAGCAGTTGAATTAAATTCTCAAACGGTTTGAGTTACTCTCACAGTCTATTTAAAGAGCTTGTGTTCCCTCAATAAACACTGAATTATATTTGAGGCGAGGCATGACTCATTGAGTTCTCACATTGGGAATGTGACGCCATTCGCCTATCTATACTAATATTATAAAACTGAAGACTTTGTTTGTTTGAGCGGTATTATCTCAGGAACTACTGGTCCGATTTGGAAAATTCTTTTAGTGTTAGATTGCCCATTTATTGAGGAAGGCTATAGGCTATGCATCATCACGCTACGACCAATAAGAGCGGAGCAGCAATGGAAAATGTGTCAAAACGGAAAAAAAATATCCTTTTGAAGTCTAATATTTCGGATACGGAGCTGCGGGCAAGTACTTATAAAGTGTAAATTTATGTTTGTAGCTTTAAACTCTAAAAGTACTGGATCAATTTTAATAAGACTGTAAGAAATTTTGTGTGAAAAAGCATCTTAGCATGAGTGTTTCACTTACAACTTGATGTTCTGTTTGGACTCAAATTTCAAACTATACTGACATAGGAAGCGAACCTATTACCATCGGCACATTTTGGGACTCCAATATACTACAACTTTTACCAATTATCCTGAACTGAAAATCGAACCCGAACCCTTTTACTCTTTAAATATTCTTTACTGTTGGTGTATTTATAAATTCCCATTTCATACGATAATATAGATAAAAATAATATTAAACAGTCCAAGACAATTGCGTCATACATATGACGTCACACCGTGTTGTACAGGAAACGGTCGGCCTTTGCAACTTGACCCCTTAACGCCCCAAATAGCCGTGCTAATTACACATTTTAACTAACTAATTACATTCGTTAACGCGAAACAATGAGCTTACACGTGGGGCTAAATCAACCGTTTTGGGGTCCTTTTGTTAAAGGTCTATTATTTGTGGAACACGCCAATAATATAATATTTATAAATGAAATTAAATAATATTTATTGAATCTATAAAATGTCAAATACATCACTCAGATTCAGTCATTTCAAAATTAAGTGTACCACCCTGTTCGGAAGGCAGTCATCACTAGAGAAGAACGGGGAAGAAACTCTAATGTTGCTCTTTTCTAATCAAGAGATAGTTTACAATATTGATTCAAAAACTAAATTTCCGCAATTAGAGCAGCTCATTAATACAATCTCAGACTGTTGTATTGAATATGAGAATAACATACATACATAAACTCACGCCTGTATTCCCCGAAGGGGTAGGCAGAGGTGCAT
The DNA here is from genome assembly GCA_907164795.1 of Hemaris fuciformis. Classification (NCBI taxonomy): domain Eukaryota; kingdom Metazoa; phylum Arthropoda; class Insecta; order Lepidoptera; family Sphingidae; genus Hemaris; species Hemaris fuciformis. The sequence continues at coordinate 7,232,312 of OU015457.1, read as the reverse complement.
TTCTGCACCCACATTTCGCCAGGTATGTATCAGTCCCACGTAATAGGGGACGAGCCTATTGCCGTTTTTCGGGCACATTTCCAGACTCAGTGCTGTTACTGAGAATTTCCTAATGGAAAAACCCAATAACACTTTGCCCGACCCGGGAATCGAACATACTTGTACCGCGAGACCACGAGGCAGCAGAATAACATAGTCATCTTGAATGAAGAAACTGACATTTAACTAGGTTAAAACTTCATAAATACAAATAAGCAAATCAGATAGCACCCGTTCACGAGTATAGTATGGGAGTTAACATATCTAAGAAATCCCCTGCGAGAACACGGCTGTAGAACTGGCGATGTTTTTATTTATTTAATATGCTTTTATTGTGCACCACATACATAAGTAAAAATTAAATTCAAGCTACCTTATAAATTATTGTGCCACAAAGGGCGGTCTTATCGCTATTTGCGATCTCTTCCAGACTACCCAGAGAAAAAAAAGTATATAAAAGGGGTGGTCGTGGAAATTGAATAAAAAATAATAATAATAAAAATACGCAATAAACAAAAACAAAAAACATTGATAAAAAAAATTAAAACTAAATACACAAATATATTTTTAAATTAAAAAGATTAGATAAGATATTGCTTAAGTGTAAAAATTCATTAAGTATACATACAAATTTTTTAACTACCTAATCTTTAGAGCAATTACGCCTAGTTTACAGAAAGGCTTCAAAAAAAGTAACAGAAAGTCGTTAATTGCAGACTACAACTATACAACATCATTACCATCATCAGCCCATATACGTCCTACTACCGGGCACCTACTCTTCAACTAAAAGGGGTTTGTCCTTGGTCCACCACGCTGGCCTAAAGCGGGTTGGCGGACTACACACCTAAGAAATTCCTCGGAACATTTAGGTGTATAGGTTTCCTCACGTTTCCTTTACCGTTAAAGTACGTGATAACATAACTTCGAAAAGTCAGAGGTGTGTGCCTGGGGTTTCCACCCGCGACCGCCAAGGTTGCCTCGACCGCTCGCCTAAATTTTGAGGCCATCAAGACTTCAAGTAATATTCAGGCTTAAAATTCACTGTACAGAATCTGTGTTTTCATACTGACACGGCAATGTGCCAAATTCACGAGGTGATTATCCCTCCTGACACGATTATGTGTTCTTGCAATTCAAATAATAATATATTACGTACTTAGCGTTTCATAATTACGTGTATTTGGTATGAGTCATCGGGTTTTGTATAGAAATGATCTTGAATTTAGTGTAATCTGTTTAAATCACTAAGATCTTTCGCTTTACCGATTTCTATACTATCAAGTCCAAAGAACAGTTGAATGAGATTTAAATGGAATTGTCAGCATACCGACTGTGCCGAACCTACGATTAGACTATCATATGTATATTTGACACGGCCGCTTCTTAGTAATTCTTGCGTGTAATATCAAGTCTTTTATAAATGTGTGACAACCAATAGCAGCCAATTTGTTTGAAATTTTTATAATTGATCGTGTGATCGTAGTAGAATGAATGACAGACAAGCGGCGACACTCGTCTCCATACAAAATACTGTCTATTTCCCTTCTAATGTTATTCACCTGTTCTGTGATCAAGTCTAATAGTTTGAATGCAAAAGAATTCTTGTCTGTCTTTCTGTTATGCTGTCACGTCTAAAATACTAGATTGATACAGATGATATTTTAGTATAAGAGGTAGATGAGACCTTGGAAATGTCGAATGAAGTCCGAGCAAAGTAGTTGGTACTTGCGTAATTTTATACATATTAAAAACAAACGAATAAATTTCTGAGTGTTTTGTTCGACTTATTTTTTAATTTTCATATTCACACGCACTTAATGACGAAAAACGTCGGGAGGTAGCCACTTAAGAAACTACTCACAAGAAATTTTTAAGTCAGAATCTTACTACTCCAACGTGGTGGGCTAAGGTCACTTCACTGCCTCATGGTCTCGCGGCACAAGCATGTGCCGTGCGGTCTAGAGGTCCTGGGTTCAATTCCCGTGTCGGGCAAAGTTCCATTGGGTTTTTCCATTGGGAAATTCTCCGAAAAAACCGTAAACCGGTAATAGGCTCGCTCCCTATTACGCGGGACTGATACCTGGCGAATTGTGGGTGCAGAAATGCACCTCTGCTTACCCCTTCGGGGACTACAGGCGTGAGTCTATGTATGTATATACATATTTAATGTTGATACTAACTGTCATCAATCTACCACTTATTAAACGCATAAGTGTGAAAATTTTCAAAACAAAATTGAAGCATTACTTTCATTATTACACAACTAAATGCACGTTTAAAATGTATTTTTGATTGTGCATTATTTCTGGCACATTTCCAGAGGTTACGCAACAGGTTTCAGCTTGGATCCAAGCTATTTACAGACGTCTTGTTATTGGTAGTAATGGGCAGACACCGGGAAGCGATCGGAGATATGACTATTAATTTTATGTGTCTGTTGTGATCAATCATACTTACATCTTTATGAAAGGTTAGTTAAAAGTGTTTTAGGAAATACATAGCTTTATTTGGAACTATATGCATACATAACATCACGCCTGTATTCTCCGAAGGGGTTGGCAAAAGTGCATTTCTGCACCCACATTTTCCCAGGAATTAGTCTCACGTAATTGGGAACGAGTCTATTGCTATTTTTTGGGCACATTTCCAGACTCCGTGCCGCTACTGAGAATTTCCTAGCGGAAAAAGCCTTTAACACTTTGGATGACCCTGGAATCGAACAGCGGCACATACTTGTGTGGCAGTTATATGTAAATTAGTATTTAAGTGAATGTTTCTGATACATAACTAACTCCTCAAGCGTTACATTTTTAATTCTTTCATACATTAATTAAACCTGTACCCCCCCTTTTTTTACACCCACTTGACCTTAATTATATTATAAGTAACATAACACGTAATAGTAACATATTATCATTTTCCAAACACATTTTTTCTTTACCGAAAAATCCAGTAACACTCCTCTAGTCGGGAATCTAACCAAGAACTTTTCAATCTCACGCTACATACTGTCTAAATCCCCACACAATATCACGATCCGTCATTAAGGAAATGTATGAATGGTACAGCTGTCTCAAAAAAAGCACGGCATTACACCGAGTGCGAGCGAGACAGAAGAACATCAAAGGGTTACGGCCGTTGATGGAGCGATGCTATCTTTATTCATGGAAAATGAACGCACCTCAAAATGCATTTATGCGTTTTGTTCTGTTTTGCGATAGAGAATAATTTGTACGTATTTGCATACCCTAATAGGATCTAAATCGTACATCTGTCATGAAAAAGATAAAAAATAGTGGTTTTTAATAAATGAACTAAGGTGAATCAAATTAAATTTTGTTTTTATCTTTTAAAGTGATTCGGAATAGGGCGAAACTAGAGTTTCTCGCCCGTAATTATGTAGTTCAATTTGCTTTTCGAACTGGGATGGTAAGTAAGAAAAAGTTTAATTTGCTGATTTAATATTTATTTTCGAATATTTAAAATAACCTATGTATTGCTGGGTGTATTCAGACCGTGATCGGAAGCTGACGCAGGTAATAGCTACGGTGATTACAAACCCATTGGCGTTGTAAAAAATCCTGACATATTTTTTTACGTTTTCCTAACATTCATAGATATTAAATGGATGTGGTTGTAAGGAAAACGTATTTTTGTCAGGATTTTTTTAACGTTGCGGTGTTCGTAATCACCGCAGCTATTATCTGCCTTAGTTTCAGACCATGGTCTGAATACCACCGGTATATACCTGTACAAATTGGTATATAGCTAGGCATCAAAGCTTTACTGACAGATAGACCGACTTAGCTTCACTTTAATAATATTAGTATGGATCTGCACGTGAATTTTTTACTCCCAAATTGGCTGAGCTAAACTTCATGAATTTTGGAACAAAAATAGATTACACCTTGGAGTTGTATGTTACTTTGTTGCTTATATTACATACACTATAAAAAACTACAATTTCTATCACTATCAATTCTATACTATGATAACAGACATACACTGTCGTAAAAAACAGAGTAATACTGAGCGAAAGAGAAAGCATGTATTTCCATATGTTAGAAAGAGACAGAGTATTGCCCGATCTGGTTGGTTTTATCATTTTTAATTAGCATTATCTGTTTTGAAGCTTTGGGTATTTAGAATGTACAAGTAATAAAAGACAAAAATACTTTTAAAGTATGTTCAAAATTTAAAGAAGTTATTTTCGTACGTTTTTTCTTCATAGGTCCCTTGGCATATTTATGGGGTCTTCGTTCGTAAGGTCCCAGGTTCGGCCAAAATCAGGTATTATTGTATGTTTTACGCACGCCTTTCATACGCACAGAAAATAGACAAAACTGCTTACACCTTCGGAGATTTAGCGGTGAATATAGACATCTAGACTATTATTATAAAGCTTAAAAGTTTGTTTGGTTGATCGCGCTAATCTCAGGAAGTACTGATCCAATTTGGAAAATTATTTCAGTGTTAGATAGCACATTTATCGAGGAAGGCTATAGATTATATATCATCACGCTACGACCAATAGGAGCGGAGCAGAAATGGAAAATGTGGCAAAAACAGAAAGAATATTTCTTTTAAAATCGTCCGCATGTGTCGCATATGGATTTGCAGGAAACAACTAGTATATAATAATTGTAATCGTGTCTCAAAAATCTAAACATTTCTAACATATACATGACATTTACTATCGACATGTCTTTTTTCGTCGAGAATCTCGACGTTCGCGGGTTGTAACCCCAGGCACACACCTCTGACTTTTCGAAGTTACGAGTATGTATTCACAAAGAATTATCACGTACTTTAATGGTGAAGGAAAACATCGTAATGAAACCTAAAAGTTCTTAGGAATTTCTTAGGTGTGTAGTCTGCCAACTCGCACTAGGCCAGCGTGGTGGACTAAGGCCTAAACATTCTCAGTTGTAGAGGAGGCCCGTGCCTAGCAGTGATACGTATGTAAATGGGTTGATGTCAGTTTTCTCTTAACAATAAAAACACCTCATAATTACCAACTCAAATTACACAGTAATCTTCTTAACATGTCCTCGCGTCATAGTTAGATCAATTATCGCTTCAACTATGATTAATTATGGTTTCGTCTAACCCCCCGTTCACACTAGTCGTAAGTCGCATATGACTAAAAGTCGAAAGTCTGATGTACCTGTTCACACTGCGTCGCAAGTCGTATAGGTCGTAGTTTCGCGCCATTCGGTACGTAGCGAACTCGCGAGATGGACGCCGACGAAGAACTTGTTGTGCTCTACTATTTACGAAAAAAATTAAAAAAGTTGAAAAAAAAGTCAATTCCAAGAAAATACTGCATGCACCCAATCCTAACAGAAAGATCGACTTTGGGAAGTTATAAAAATTTAATACATGAATTAAAAAATGACGAACGAAAATTCTTTAATTATTTTAGAATGTCACAAGCAACTTTCAACGACCTACTGTCAAGAGTTTCTGCGAGCATCACGTATCGAAATACGACATTTAGAGACTGCATTTGTCCTGAAGAAAGACTGTCGCGATTTTTAGTCTTACAACGGGCGCTGGCCCGTCGGATGGTTTTTTGAGTCGTATTAGACTAAAAATCGCATCTCATCCAATGTGAACAGCTCCATATAAAGTGTATGGTGACCAGAGCATTCGACTTTTAGTCATATGCGACTTACGACTAGTGTGAACGGGGGGTAACGAAGCGTCTATCCAACATCACAATGCATCGAGATTTATTTATGTGTCAGTTTTTATCAATAGAAAATGCTTCTTTGCTTTGTAAAATAGAACAATGAAAATCCTACTGATTTTCTTAGTAAGTATAACTTTAACTAACTAACTTTAAGTAGTGATGGCCTCGAGGTTTAAGCGCGTGGTCGAGAATCTCGGCGGTCGCGGGTTTAAACCCGAGGCACACACCTCTGACTTTTCGAAGTTATGTGTGTATTCATAATGAATTATCACTTACTTTAACGGTGAAGGAAACATCGTGATGAAACCTGCACACCTAAAAGTTCTTAGAAATTTCTTAGGTGTGTAGTCCGCCAACCCGCACTAGGCCAGCGTGGTGGACTAAGGCCTAAACCCACTCAGTTGTTAGGTGCCCTGTAGTGGGACGTATATGGGCTGATGATAATAATAAAAATTGCTTTAACAGTCACATACATAGTTTTGACTCTACACTAAGAAACAAGTCTTGTGTCGTGGGTATCAGAAAGTACGAGAGAATTTACCGTGTCACAAACACCCAGACGAGAAAGATTTTTTTGTAGATCACACAAACATTTCTCTTTGCTATTTAATTTTGTAATTTAGTGCGGAGTCGAGCCCGCGGCCTCCCGTTTCGCAAGCTGGTGTTTAGCTGTCTTGTTAGAGCCTGGTCCATTATTGTCCTAGTTAAATAGAATTTCACATATCTAAGAAATTTGCAGAAAGCTTTTAGATACCCAGATTTTCTCGAGATGTTTTCATTTAAAAAAAAAACAAAAAATATCGTTATTGCTTATCGATACTGTTATGAGATAATATTATATAATTTTATTTTCTCGTCTAATTGATCCCGCGGTACCTATAGGCTTGCTGCGGAAGATCGAAAGTCCCTAACATCGATTCTCGTTTCACACCATTAAGAAACTTTCATATGCCTGTAAAACGGATATAAATTAGGTCATTATTACATGGAACACCATGTAGATTTAGTACTCAATCTCCATACAAGATGTATTCAGACCTTGATCGGAAACTAAGGCAGACAATATCTGCGGTGATAACAAATACCATGACATAAAAAAAAACCCCACAAAAAAAAAAAAAAAAAAAAAACGTTTTCCTTACAACCTCCTTACAACAAAACGTCAAAATTTTCATTTTTTGTCTGGATTTTTTTCAACGCCGATAAGTTTGTAATCACCGTCGCTATTACCTGCCTTAGTTTCCGATCGCGGTCTGAATACACCCTGTATAACACATCGATTTACCAACAAAAAAATCTTTGGCCAACAATTCAAATATGTACAAAAACATTGGGGATACAGACTTGTGTACATCGATTTACCAAAAAAAAAATCTTTGGCCAACAATTCAAATACAACTAACTCAACCAAAGTTCGATGTTACACTTTACACCATCTTCAAGACCCAGCCATTGATCTTACGAGTGGGCTGAGACGGTGTGCGTGGGCGGAACCAGTTGTATGAATGAACGGACACTAGACGGTCAGTAAATACTGTCCCTATAGAACTTCTGAGTCATTCCCGTGGGATGCTTAGCCCCGACTAGTTCCTGCATTCTATCATTCGGATATGAATAGCGTATAGGCGATAGCTTAGTGATAAATGCCTTTGAAAATTGGCGTCAAGAATTCTACATTTATTTATTTATTTATTTATGCTTTTTATACATTAAGTATAGAGGCTGACTTAATGCCAGACGCATTCTCTAACAGTCAACCTCTGGGTGATGCAGAGATAAAAAAGGTACCTACCTATTTACAGATTCTTGATTCGAGGTTCAATTACCCGTGCGGTTGAGAGGTTTCTGGCTACTATTTCCAGGTTAGGCGAAGCGTTATTGGGGTTTTCAACCAGTAAGTTCTGAGTAATAGCACGGATTCTGAATATCTGTCCAGAAATGACAAAACTGTGCCGAAATCTAAACTGCAGCGCGTTATTACATCTAGGTTCTGGATTGATTCTGGGGTTAGAAACAACGAGAGACCGATCTCACATACAGACAGACCCGAAACAAATGTATGTCGATCACACAAACACTTGTCTCGGTGCGAAGATGGAACCCGCGGTCTCTCGTTTTGCAAGTTAGTATCTAACCAACTACGCCGCAATTCTCAGTGGCAGCACAAAAATCTAAATATTCCCGAAGAACGACAAACTCGCTCTCTATCACGTGAAACTTGAAACCAGGGCTGCCAGATTGTATAATTGGATACAAAATATGTATAATCGGATGGTGTATTGTATCCATGACCGTTTCGTATAATACGATACAAAAACATACGGGATGAAATCAAACTGTCTAAAAGCTAGGGTAACTAATAAAAAAATAAAAACAAGAGCTACTGTCCAGTCTCGAGTTTTCGAGCATTTATCTAGGTAGGGTAACTGAAATTCTAAAAAAAAGTCTCGAATATCGACTTTTCGACCATTTATCTAAGTAAAAAAAATAATAATAATAAGAGCTACTCTCGATACTCGAATTTTCGACCATTTATGTAGGTAAGCAGTGATGGCCTCGAGGTTAAGGTGCGCGGTCGAGAATTTCGGCGGTCGCAGGTTCAAACCCCAGGCACACACCTCTGACTTTTCGAAGTTATGTGTGTATTCACAATGAATTATCACTTGCTTTAACGGTGAAGGAAAACATTGTGATAAAAACCTGCACACCTAAAAGTTCTTAGAAATTTCTTAGGTGTGTAGTCCGCCAACCCGCACTAGGCCAGCGTGGTGGACTAAGGCCTAAACCCTCTCAGTTGTAGAGGAGGCCCGTGCCCAGCAGTGGGACGTATATGGGCTGATGATGATATGTAGGTAACTAAAATTCTAAAAAAAACAAGAGCTAAATTACATAATGGTTATGTAAAATGCGATCAAATTTCGTATAATTGCAGATACTAAACCGTATAGCTGCGATTTATTTGCTGGCAGCCCTGCTTGAAACACAAATAGGGAAACTTGGCTGCAAAAATAACTACCTGCCCCATCATAGAAACAGACAAGATTATGTATGCTTTGAGTAATCACGGAGTTTTCAAACTTTCGCCCACATACAAACAAGAGCCGGCCTCAGTTGTCAAACAAGAAGCGCAAACAAAACCCAAATCTCTAATACTCTCGATTTTACAACACTCTCACAGGCTTATTCGTTTGCTCTAAGTGAGAGGTGTGAATTAATGGCCCTAATCTTCAATTTTGAGCATTCCATGTCGGATGAGGTATCAAACTAAAAGAATCGGTTAAGTACATAAGTCTTTTGTATTAATATTATATCGTGGAGAAGAATGGAGGAGGCCTTTACTCGTGGAGAGGTCCTTAATAATAATCTTATTGATAAAAATGGAAAAAATAATACAAAACTATATTTAAAAAATGAATTCATAGCTTAAAGTAAAAATATATAACACGATTAAATACTACTTAAATATTGTATAAGATTATTTTTTTGTTGCTTAAATAAATTATAGAATGTAACAATTATTAAGGAATAAATAAAAGTTTAAATATAATATAACAGGGAATTAAATTAAAAGTGTTATTGGGTTTTTCAATGAGGAAATTCTCAGTAGCAGCACGAAGTCTGGAATTGTGCCCACTATTACGTGAGGTGAAAACATAATTGGCGAAATGTGGGTGGACAAATGCACATCTGGGTGATAAAAGTGTATTAGTTAAGTCCACGAAAAAGAGCATAGGCTCCTTTTTATAACATTAAGACTAGGACTCCTTCCCGCAGCGAGAATGTAAATAAATAAATAAAATACAAATCTATTTAGTGTTGTCAGACTAGTGTAAACTACTAGACTAGTAGAAAAATCCTTACCATAAATATAAGTTTACATATTTTAAATTTAACCGACGTGAATGCATGAAGAGAATAATGTCAGTTGAGGAAGCAAAAGAAGTGAGTTTTGACCGTAAATATACTGACGCTCTATAGTATCTGCCTACCCCAACGGGAGACAGGCGTGAGTTTATGTATGTATATCCTCTGAACTTAATTCAAAGTGCGCAATCAAAACCTAATTCTTTCTAAGGTAATTTTTCTCAGGTTTTAGCCAGTTTTAATTAAGCTTCGTTACCTTAACAGAACTGCTGTCGAATATTTTTGGCATTTACCTGAAACAAATAAGTGTTATTAGTATAAGAAATAAAGTATAAATTTAAATCAAACGTGAATAGGCTGCTACTAGGCAGGCATGCTCCATCGTCGACCGCATCGTCGCTTAACATCAGGTGAGATCGTGGTCAAATGCCTGCACTAGATTTTTAATAAAAAAAAAAAAAAAAAATCATTCTAGAAGAGGACTTTTAAGTTTCATATCGTCCTCTTTAAAGATGAGAGACTAGAAATGGGATGTACATAAGCTTCGAATAAGATTCAATTGCATTATAACCCTTAGTTATATCATCATCATCAGCCTAAATACGTCCCACTGCTGGGCACGGGCCTCCTCTACAACTGAAAGGGCCTTAGTCCACCACGCTGGCCTAGTGCGGGTTGGCGGACTACACACCTAAGAAATTCCTAAGAATTTTTAGGTGTACAGGTTTTATCACGATGTTTTCCTTCACCGTTAAAGCAAGTGATAATTCATTGTGAATACACACATAACTTCGAAAAGTCAGAGGTGTGTGCCTGGGGTTTGAACCTGCGACCGCCGAAATTCTCGACCGCGCGCCTAAACCTCGAGGCCATCACTGCTTTTGTTATAACGTATAAGTAATGACATCAAAAAAGCTGATCACGTAACTAGTGTTAATAAAGAAAATATTAAACTAGCATATTCTAAAAGCAATTATGAGGGAATGATAGAGTAAAACCCCCAAATTGCTTCGATTAATCTAATTTATAGCTTTATATAACGCCAGTTTCACGCCTAATAAGAGCTATTTTATCAGTTTATTACGGCCCTTGTTAAAACTCGTATATTTGGTTTTGTTTTTTGGTGTGTCTAAGAGTTAATTTAAAAGGGATTTTAGTGTGTATGTAATTATTTTAGAATGACTATTAGGTTTTCCATATAAAAAAATTCTCGATAAAGAAATAGGTAAGTCTGTCTGAAAAAATGGTCATAGAATCATCGCCCTCACCTGGATAAATGTGGATAAAGAGATATACCTCAACCTTTCTCTTTGGGAACCGGCAAAAACTGCCCGCGTTTAAGTTTTACTCATGAAAAAGAGACTGACCATTACTCTTTATTTGTCAGTCTTCCTCACTCCGTGTTGTTAAGAATATCTAAAATGAAAAAAACTCAAAAACGCTTTACTCGACTAAGGAATCGAATTTTAAATTATATACGAAGCATTTCTAGCTACATTACCACCATTATTTGCATCAAAAAGCATCTACATAAATACATAACACAATAGCACTCCTAAATTCTTACAATTGCGAAAACTAACAGAAGTTATTAGAATCCAAACAAATACTTTAAAATGTATAGAAAAACGAAAAAAATCGGCGCGACTGACCGCCGCTGCGTACCTGGACATTCTTAGAATCGCCCACCTTTACAAAGATCGGATGTTATCAAACACAGAGGTCCTACAATATGAAAAAATAAACGGTTAGTTTAGTTAAAATTTAAAGTATAGGTCAGTTTGATGAAGCAGAGTTGAATCGGGAGCATTAACTTTTGAATTTCCTTTTTTGCAGGCGTCACGAAGTCAACCAATTCGTTTGATTGAACTCTACTCTAAATTTAATAACATAAACTCACGCCTGTATTCCCCGAAGGGGTATGCAGAGGTGCATTTCTGCACCCACATTTCGCCAGGTATGTATCAGTCCCACGTAATAGGGGGCGAGCCTATTGCTGTTTTTCGGGCAAATTTCCAGACTCCGTGCTGTTACTGAGAATTTCCTAATGGAAAAACCCAATAACCCTTTGCCCGACCCGGGAATCGAACCCAGGACCTCTAGATCGCACGGCACATACTAGTACCGCGAGGCAATTTAGGTAATAAATAAAAAGGTAACAGATTTTCTTACTGAATATGAAAGATAAGATAAAAATAACTTGCCAATATTTTCAGGCGTGGAATACCATAGGTGATGTGTGTAGAACCCTTCTATTTCTGAGGATTTATCAATCGTAACATTCTCGTTAGTTTTATCTCAACTTAACGATACAGTAAATGCACTTCTACCTACCCCTTCAGGGAATACAGGCGTGAGGTCATGTATTTGTGATAACATAATGGCAAGGTAGCAAACTTCTAAATGGAGGACGTTGTTCGGTCGAACCACAAAGTCGATTAACAATTATTATGAGTTAACACAATTATGCCAGGCTGGTAGACGTGTACACAGAGGCTTATTCCGGAAGGAGGCGGTTGGATCGCTTATTTTTAAAGTGAAACTTTTATTACATCGCTCCAAAAATGTTCGTCCATCTATTGCACGTCGCGTGACGGTCGGCCGTCAAGGCCAATATGGCGGAGTATTCAATCTTCAAATGAAAAATTATGAAAATGTACAAACTACGAGATATGGTACTATAATCTAAATATTAATTAACTTATATTTTTCTATTTTTTTAGTTAAACCGAAAAAAAAATCACGTGGTTTCATAAAACCACACAATAATTTATTTGTTAGTGGAACATTCGTTTTTGTGACCTTTACAGTAAGTGTAAATAAACAATTTACTGCCCGATTCGCAAAGAAATGGGCAGAGCCCGAGAAATACCACAATTCAAGGTACGCTTGCATCACCAAAAGGTACAAGTAATATTTCTGCACTTAAGCATATCTACTAATTAATTCCTGCTTGATATTGGGCTAGCCTATTATCGGACAAATATACCTTTTAATTTCTAACTTCAGCTACTACAGAGAATTGCCCAATCCTTTTTAAAACGTCAATGTAGTACTAAAACAGCGCTACAATTTGAGGTCGAAAATTTAGGTGCCACTAACATAACCAGATGTATTGTTCATACATTTTCACTTTAATAGGTGAGTCAGGAGTTCCACGTGGAATGTGAGATAACTCCATCCCGCCATAAGTCACGTTTGACACGAGACCATTAAAATATTAAAAACAATGCGTAAGTCGTGAAATGCGCCTGGGGATATCGTATGGGAACTGGCGGGGACACAAGTGTTAAGGGAATCTAATTAAGAAATAACAAAATTATTGATTACGCGGAATTTATAAGTAAAATAGATCAGGATAACAAACATAAATAAAAATTATATCAGATATCAAGTACATGATCTCACATTAGATCTACGTTAAAGCTAAATTGATTATCATAAACTGCCTTTTTTCTTTACTAAACTAACGCAAAAACTTCTAGACAATCAAACTAATATAAGTAAGTAAATGTAGACAAAACTGCACATTTATTATTAAATAAATTTTGGACACCAGATAACATCTACGTAAAGGACAAAATAAATACAGATAACTTATACTTTAACTTTATTACATATTTACGCAAACCTTCTTAAATAAACCTAATATTATCTCATACAAATAGGGTATTACTAGCCTCGGTTTACCGCGTGTTTTCAGTTTAATCTCGTAATGTAATAATCCATTCAAACGGTAAATTAATGAAATGAAATGAAATGAAATTGCTTTATGAAATGAAATTGCTTTATTTAGTCACGTGGGCAATCAAATAGCACTTATGACAAGTCAATACAGAAAAGAAAAATCTTTTATTATTACATTATAATTTAACTATGGTTCATTTTATATAATTTGTACAAAAATATTTACGGTTTTTTTTATAATTTATTTTTAGTTTTCATCAGGAAATACATAATATCTTATTATTATTATTTTAAAGTAAATAACGAGATGGACCTTGTGTATTTCCGAAACGTCACGTATTATTTTAATGGTACCACCGGATCCAAACGCGACCCTGACTGAGAAGACCCGGCGAAACAAACTCAGCGGGCTCACTTTACTACTGGAATTTACGCGGCGCGACCCACACCTGAGTAGATCCAGCGAGTCCAACTCAGTGGGCATGTATTTGGTCCAGTAAGGATAACATAATTATATTATATGACCTGCCAAATAAAAATTGCCTTCTTATTATTTATTTGCTCGAATTATTTACTCGATCGGTCGTCATTTTATTTTTATTTTATTTATTTTGTGCACATTTTATATTAGATATCAATTTGTATATATTTGATGTTTTTATAATGGTTTAAGTTACACTTGGAGCTTTGGGTTAATTTATATTTATTTATTCAAATGATTTGGTTTAAGAAAGAAGAATGTGAAAGGTACTGGGTTCCAAGATGTGGTGATGGCGATGTGCGGCAGAGATCTAATGCCAAATTTCCTTATCCTCTAAATACTGATTTATATTGTAGTATCCCCTTGTCATCAGAACACGTTTAATGTGCACCTTAAATGAATTATCTGATAGGTCAGTTACAGATTTGGGGAGCTTATTGTAAAATTTAACGCAGTTGCCTATAAAGGACTTACTGGTTTTTTCTAATCTTAATGAGGGTATCACAAGTTTATGTCTACCCCTGGTATTTACATTATGTATATCACCAATTTTACTAAAGCTAAATACATTCTTACGTACATACATAATATTTTGATAAATGTATTCAGACGGCACGGTCAGTATATTACAGTCCTTGAAAATGGATCGTAAGGAATCACGGCTACGTAGATCATAGATAGCGCGGACTGCTCTTTTCTGTAGTATGAAAATGCTGTTAATATCAGCCGCCGATCCCCACAATAGAATGCCATAAGACATTATACTGTGAAAGTAAGCAAAGTACACTAGCCGTTGAAACATCCGTGAGTTTTCTTATTTTACGAATCGCAAAAGCCGCGGCACTCAGTTTACTAGATAATCGCTCTATTTGCGGACCCCACTGCAGTTTACTATCTAGAGTTATTCCTAGGAAAACAGTTGAAGTCACCAAGTCAAGTGTTTCTGCGTTTAATGTAACAGGTGACATTACATTCCTAACATTTGGTAATGTAAATCGAATGCATTTTGTCTTTCCTGCATTGAGTAGAAGATTATTACATGAGAACCAATTCAAAATTAAATTAAGTACATGATTTGGAACAGCTAGATCTTTATCCTTACGATTTATTTTAAATATTAGTGACGTGTCGTCAGCGAACAAAACTATGTCTGTAAATTTCTGTACCATGTAAGGGAGATCATTTATATAAACTAGAAACAAAAAGGGGCCCAGAATGGAGCCCTGTGGAACCCCTATTTTGACTGTTGATCCTACTGAGGTGACGCCGTCCACACATACTTTTTGTTCACGACCCGATAAATAGGACATTATAAGTTGAAGAGAGGAACCACTTATGCCGTAGTAACTCAGCTTCGTAATAAGGGTCTGGTGATCAACGCAGTCGAAAGCCTTCGAGAGGTCACAGAAAACCCCAAGAGCATCTTGTGACGTCTCCCAGGCTTCCAGTACAGATTTCATCAAAGATGTTCCTGCGTCTTGCGTAGACCGACCCTTTGAAAAACCAAATTGGCTACTATGTAATATCCCATTTCTATCAAAATGTTCCTGCATTTGAGTGAGCATGATCTTTTCGAAGACCTTACTAAGAGCTGGTAGTATTGAGATGGGTCTAAAGTTTGATGGATTATTTGGACATCCCGACTTAAATATGGGCATAATTTTACTGATTTTCATTAAGTCGGGAAAAATACCGTCACTTATACAAGAATTGAATATAACCGTCAATATTGGAGCAATATTAAATATAATAGCTTCAATAGCCTTAACCGACAGTCCCCATATATCTTCAGTAGCCTTAATTTTAAGATTTTTAAAAGCTTTTATTATTTCGGAACAAGACACTCTTTCAAAACTGAAAATGGGCATATTTCCAACAACATTTTCTTTTAAAAGTGATTCAGCCAAGACTGCTGATGATTGCAAGCATTTAGTTGTCTCTAAAGGTATATTTGTGAAAAACTTTTCTAGGTAATTAGCAATACTAACTTTGTCTGAAACCAGGTTGTTGTTTATAGCCAAGGTTATCTTGTTGTCAGTAACCTTATTTCTCCCAGTTTCTGTATTTATAATTTGCCAAGTTGTTTTTATTTTATTGCTAGATAATCTCAGCTTTTCACTAATATAAGCTGCTTTAGCTTGCATGCATACTTTTTTAAATATTTTAGAATATTGCCTGACATAGTTTATAAAATTGACATCAGGTGTATAGGACCTTTTGTCATACAAGTTATATAAAATTTCTCTACTACGTCGGATGCCTTTGGTCGCCCAAGTACTAAATTTAATGTTAGAATTAATTTTAATTTTTACAGTTTTAATTTTGCACACTTTGTAGAATTCTTTGCAAATTGTATCAAGTAATGAAGAATATATATCGTTGGGACTGTCAGAATTAGGTTCTAAAATATTAATTTTTGATTTTAGGTTGATATTAAATTTACCTAGGTTATGTCTTGTCAATGGCCTGTACTTAATTATTTTTTTTATGTTTTCAATTCTATGTTTCAATTTGACTAACAAACATTTATGGTCCGATCTAACTCCTATTTGTGTATACTTTTCAACCACTTCGAAATTGGTTATGATATTATCAATGCAGGTTGCTGTTTCAGTAGTTATTCTAGTGGGTTCAGAAAACAAACAAGTATAATTAAATGAACTAAATAATGACACAAATTTACATTTATCAACTGAATTAACCATTAAGTTAATATTAAAATCCCCACATACTAAAACCATCTTATTATTTTTAATTTTTTTAAGAATATCCTCCATTGTGGATAGGAAAATATTAATATTCGACGAAGGAGGCCTATACAC
Source organism: Hemaris fuciformis (assembly GCA_907164795.1). NCBI lineage: Eukaryota > Metazoa > Arthropoda > Insecta > Lepidoptera > Sphingidae > Hemaris > Hemaris fuciformis. The sequence continues at coordinate 7,215,721 of OU015457.1, read as the reverse complement.
ACACAATATTATATATAAATCAGTTTCCGCACATGCAACCTCACACACTCGTTCAACAGAGAGGCAGGAGATGTCCTTCCTTTCTTTGAAGGTAATGTGATTTCGGATAAGAATTATCGAACCACCACCTTCCGCCGAGGTTCTATTAAACGAACTAGCGACCCTAAAACCATTCACATTAAAACTCATAAGGTGTGCCTTCAACCAAGTCTCAGTAAAACACAGTATACTTATATTAAATGTATCACTAAAAAGTTCTATTTCTAATATTTTGCCAGAGAAACGGTTTATATTTTGATAAGATAAAACTAAATATTCAGAACCGTTTCCTTTTGTCACATCTAAAAGTTTAAATTATTCACCACATTAATTTTAGTAACATTACTAATTGTGGGGGTACAAAGGGACTTAGTCATACTACTTATGACTGTGTTAATATAGTTAGCTACAGGTGTAGCAATAAGTCTTAAAAATCTAATTGGTAGATACAATGTATCTCTTGTCAATTTACAATATTTTCCAATAAATATATTGGTGTCAAAAAATGAAAATTTGTCACTATAGTGACTCGTTAAAAATTGCATATGTCTATTTAACATATGAATATAATTATTTAATTTATCTGATACATTATTTAGGTATGGGAAGGCACACAATATGATCCTAGGTAAGTTGAGTTTTAACATTTTTTCAAAGGCTTTAGTGACATCATTTTTCAAAGGCTTTAGTGACATCATTAATGCTAAGTACAAGACCCCCATGTGGAGTAATCCACTTAGGAAGTTTAAATCTTGTAGTAAAATATTTTAATATCAAAAGTGTTTAATCTATAAAGCTGGTAGCTGGTAACTACAAAGAGGTACATCAAATACATGCAACGACAGTTTGGTTGCTAATCCATACTCCGTGAATGAGCTTAATATTCTGACAATCAACAACATTTATCCTATATTTCATCCCAAACATTTAAAAAACAGGTAATGCTTGATGGTAATTTTTGGTTATTTATATTTTTTTTTGTTGCTGGAAACGAAACTTATTTAATATTAAAAGGAAACTTAAGTTTTCAAGAATGCCAGTTTCCTCACAATTTCTTTGCCACGATTAAGCGAGATTAATTTAAATAATATACACCATTGTGAAGTCAAGGGTGTACTTGATAAAACGACCATAACCATTATCACACATTTATTTTTAATAATAATCACTAAAGGCGATAGCATTAAAAAATTCCAAGTCGTATTTAGATAGTAGCATTTGTAGCTACTCATAAAATATAAAAGTCTGATATCTTAAGTTATTTAGGTCGCAATTCTAACCTTGAACTTTCACCGTCCATCTTCTTCTCCCATACTAACCAAAATTTTAATTTTTAACACTTTTGCCGCCGCCCGTACCGTCCATAGGTGGTCTTCAACCCTTGGTGTATAATTTCGTGCGATTACGAGCCACGAACCATATCATATGAGCGTTTTTAACATATTGATTGTACCCTTCGTGCTTATCGTTGCTTGTAATATTAATAATAAAAAAAATTGCCCTAGGTCATTCGACCCAGACGCTATTTTTAAAGATGCACTCTAATTGACCTCATTCCACTCAACACTTAAACAGATTTTTGAAGAGAAAACTTCTTTAGCGGCGCTGTGCACTTTTTTTGAGATGGATAAAAAATGTTGAACTCGCGTCAGATCACGTGGCCCTGATCGAAAATGCGTAAGACGCATTATGTAATATAAATTGTCATGTTTATGTACGATAGCGCAATAAATATTGTATTTTACCACGTAAATGATAGTACTTTTATACTGGTAAATAAATCAATTCGTGCGAAATGATTTTCTAACCGTTCCAAAATATTAAAAAATGCACAACGTTAATGTTGAAGTTTTTACTTCGGCCGACACTCCCGGAGTGGCATCCGTTTTTTTTTTATTAAGCATACTCTCAGGGTTGTATCTTCGAAAAGGTAGGAAGACATGTCTCTCACATTTTACCAGTGACAAAGTCCTATAGGTATATATAATATATCCCAGAAGTCGTGATGGCCTCGAGGTTTAGGCACGCGGTCGAGAATCCCTACGATTCAAACCCCATTCACACACCTCAAGTTATGTGTGTGTTTTACAATGAATTATCACTTACGTTAACGGTGAAGGAAAACATCGTGAGGAAACCTGCACACCTTAAAGTTCTTAGGAATTTCGTATGTGTGTAGTCCGCCAACCCGCACTAGGCCAGCGTGGTTGACCAAGGCCTAAACCCTCTTAGTTGTAGAGGAGGGGCTACCATATGGGCTGATGATGATGACGATGAAGTCCTACATTGCACTTCATAAGATAGACAAAATAGACATAACAAAGTTACTTTCGCATATAAATAAAATAAATAAATATTGGTTTTGTGTATGGGGTTATCCTTGTCATGAGGGCGTTTCACCCCAATTTTGATAAATGCGGGTAGATATAATTTATTTTAAAAATTGCAAATGTCCAATCGAATAAATTTCAATTGTTTTAATTTACTGACATTTCTATTCCATCCCGGAAACATATGTTACCTTTTGACGGGGATAAAATGCTTAGTAAAAGGCGACTAAATTAATTAAAAACGAAACTTTTAGTTATGTCAGCCACCCCGCATTACGCCAGCGTGGTGGACTAAGGTCTCACCCCTCTCAGTCTTAGAGGAGGCTCGTACCCTACAGTGGGACGTATATGGGCTGATGATGATTAAAACTGTTCAAGTAAATTTCACAAAATATTTCTGCCTTCCAAAGCTTTCTAAATATAATAATAGTAATAATCCACCCCAGGACACAATAGCCGCGCGCGTGTCGCACCTGGCCGGCCGGTGTGGGCCAGGCTGGGACGTCCGTCCTATTTCGGACGCATGTCGATAAATTGTGACCATGATTATGGAAAATTTTCGGATTAAAGATTTTTTTAATTTGCATTTTAAAATTCAATTATTCCACCGTATATGTTTGCATCTGGCTTTTCCAGTGGTACTTATTGTAAAGTGTTTAATATTATAACTCCCCACCCTTCTACAAAAAAGAGAACTCTTATAAGTTAATTGTTTTATTTTTAGTTAGAAATTGCGCCACGTTTCGCCCAGGCGCAAATTTATTGATAATATTTTTCATGATATTACAATAATCATCCAAATCGATCCAGTTGTTATTGTGTCTAATCATAAAAATGTAAAGATGAGATTTAACAGCTGTGCTATAGTTAAAATTACTGTGTGTGTGTGTGTGTGTGTAAAAGGACTAAGGTACATTCTATCTGCCTTGACTGCCTCGTGGTCTCGCGGAACAAGTATGTGCCGTGGGATCTAGAGGTCCTGGGTTCGATTCCCGGGGCGGGCAAAGTGTTATTGGGTTTTTCCATTAGAAAATTCTCAGTAACAGCACGGAGTCTGGAAATGTGCCCGAAAAACGGCAATAGGCTCGCCCCCTATTACGTGGGACTGATACATACCTGGCGAAATGTAGGTGCAGAAATGCACCTCTGCCTACCCCTTCGGGGAATACAGGCGTGAGGTTATGTATGTATGTACATTCTATCTTGCGCTTCTTAAAATCACCAACAGCCCGCATTTAAGCCCTATTAATATGGTATAACTATGTTTCTATTTATAAAAATATTATTATAATAAAAAGTAGAAAGTCCTAGAACCTTCTAAAGTGTAAACACTATACGATAAGACCATTTTTTCATTGTCAAAAGCACATTGAACGCCGGCTTGCACATCGTACCTCTGCACATTCCGGGAAATTGTATTGTGATCCAGCACACAATATAATTGTTCGATACACAACGCCTCACCGGTTCGATGGCACGGACAAATAGGTGAAGACCTAGATTCGGTAACCCGGTGGGTAACGGTAGATTTTACGCAAATTTAAGTTTATTTAGAAAGCTTCAATCAAATTGCAGATATGTGGCATTTATTTGCAGAGCCTTGTTGATCTCGTGGCATGCGATCGATAGTTATTGGGTTCGATTCGAGTTATTGAGTTTTTCATATCATCAGACCTTATAATGTCCCACTGCTTTGCACGAGCCTCCTTTACAACTGAGAGGGTTTAGGCCTAAGTCCACCACACTGGCCTTATGAGTTTTTCATATACAATCAATAGCAATGCAATGAGCTAGAAAAACGTCAATAGTCGCGTGTTTTTTTTAAGTTTTAATTAAAAATCAGCTATTAAAACGTAGAGAAATGCAATGCTGCCTATCTTCTCTCTGATAGAAGCGTTAATATATGTACGAATACCAAAACAAACTACAGCATAAATATGACAGTAAACCACGCTCCGCTAACTAGGCAGAAATTTACGGTTCTAAAACGTATTTTGACTCGATATTTTAGTACGACGCCATTTCAGTGGTAATAAAATCCACTGCATTAGATCTATATATACTTCAAGTACTGGGATGTAGTCCTTATGCATACCGGAGTAAATACTCCGTGACAAAATGTCACCTCCACTTAAACGCGCTAAGACCGAATTAGCATAGTCAAAACTTTGCTTTTTTTCTCCTGGCAACACAAAGGATATAAATTTGAAACGAAAAAATATTTTTTGTTTTAAGTGAAATTAATTAATGGCAATTAGGCAATTAATGGCACCATAAAAGCGTACAAAACATATAAAAGAAAAAGAAATAAATATTTTTTTAATTAATAAAACGTTATAAATACTAATTTAGTTAGTTAGTAGCTCAATATATTCAAAAGATTCCGATATGTAAATCTAGTGTTTTCTTGATTAAAAAAAAGCAATGCTTTATTTACAACAAAACGCAGCGAACACAATTTTAAATTTACATTGACCCTAAAGCTTTCAATTCAAATCGCTTAAAACCCCAAAAATGCCATCGGCGCCAAAGTCAATTTGAATCATCTCAGACAATGCTGTAGTCGATTTGATGAATCAGACAATTCTCGACTTTACCCACCCGTGGCTAAGGAAGTGGAAACGTACAACCAAAAATTTATTACACCACCGGCCAGGTATGAAACTGAGGAATTTGTAAAAAAAAGTTTAAAAACAGCGGTGCCTTTTGTGAACGAAATGTTAAAAGATTACACACTCTGGGCGAACTTAGAGGTTTCTGATTTTATCGAAACAGAACGAGATAATAGGTTGTTAGCGAAATAAATTAATGTTTTTTCTATACTGTCACACGATATTGAACTTAATTGGCAGATTATTGAAAGAATTACAATCGTGTGTCGTTTATTTTTTCTTGTACATCAATCAAGTCTTTGGGGACAATGTCTTTTCAAATTCAGACTTTTAGCAACGTTACGTAATTAAAAATCTGGAAAATAAATAGACAGAATAAATATAAATATTTCAAAAACGTAAGTATAAAAAGGGGAAGATGTCGTATTTCAATCGTATATAATATAAAAAAGTACGTCCTGGCGTGTTATGGCGATTTCCTAATGTTTTGTGTTCCATTTATCTATTATTTAAGTTAAAATTTACGTTACTACATGTTACTTCATTAACCCATTACAACTATCAGATCATCAGCCCAAATACGTCCCACTGCTGGGCACGGACCTCCTCTACAACTGAGAGGGTTTAAGCCTTAGTCCACCACGCTGGCCTAGTGCGGGTTGGCGGACTACACATCTAAGAAATTCCTAAGAATTATTTAGGTGTGCAGGTTTTATCACGATGTTTTCCTTCACCGTTAAAGCAAGTGATAATTCATTGTGAATACACACATAACTTCGAAAAGTCAGAGGTGTGTGCCTGGGGTTTGAACCTGCGACCGTCGAAATTCTCGACCGCGCGCCTAAACCTCGAGGCCATCACTGCTTACAACTATACCTAATCTTATTAAAGTGAACTAAATAAATATATATACAGAGTATAATGTTGACTGTATACTCCAAATTCAACGTCACATTCAGTGAAAACTAACACCGATAAAATCAATATACTGAAACAAGACAAATATTACCAATTCACCGAAAAAAACATGTCAAAAATGATAAATTATGAAACAAAAAAACTATTTCGATTTCCGATAACGAATTCGAAATTTTACGCTTTTAAAATTGACACCACAGGTGGGGTCGTAAAAGGACTTGCTTAAAAGAAAATTGGTGCAAATGTGCGCGTCAAACTTCAAGCGAGCCTCTTCTTAGGTGGGAATTGAATACAGCTGATGAAACGTGGGCGTTGAACTAGATCTCCGACGACCCTTTCCAGGATACAGAAATGACTTTATGAATGCAATCAAGCTAGGTAATAAACGAATAGTTATTTTTATTTTATTACTTAGCTCGACCACGTTTTTCCGCTAGCGTTACAGACGATATCGGAACAGAGGGTTATGTAGAAAACATAGGTTCTTCTTTATATCGAATATTTTTTCTATTATAATTAATTGAGTCTAATAACAGTACATACATACATAAACTCACGCCTGTATTCCCCGAAGGGGTAGGCAGAGGTGTATTACTGCACCCACATTTCGCCAGGTATGTGTCAGTCCCACGTAATAAGAGGCGAGCCTATTGCCGTTTTTCGGGCACATTTCCAGACTCCGTGCTGTTACTGATAATTTCCTAATGGAAAAACCCAATAACACTTTGCCCGACCCGGGAATCGAACCCAGGACCTCTAGATCGCACGGCAAATACTTGTACCGCGAGACCACGAGGCAGTCTAATAACAGTGTTTTCTCAATATTTGTTCTAAATAAAGAAAGTATTTTAGTCAAATCTCTAATCATGATAATATTACATGACTAATCTTTTTTATAGTTTCACGAAGATAATTCTTCAACCCTACCTTGTATCTTATGCAATAGCTTAAGAACTACCGAATTGTAAACCAGATAAATGTTTTTAGAATCTTCGTTTTTATACACCATTTCAAGGAAACGCTCTAAAAGATCCAAAAATCTCGTGATTATCATCTCCCTGCTACTGCAAGACAATAAAACCTTAAGAAAACGAGCATGCTAAAATCCATTCGATATTTTTTGTCCAATAAAAACGGTTTCGTAATGGAATGTACCGAAAATATTAACGATCCGATCGCAGACATAAATGATTCGGCTACTTCAATTTTATTGCCGCAATAAAATACTAATGATAGGCCCACGAAAACATTTCTTTTTGGCTTTTTAATGACGTGGGCACGTCCAGTTACAATCACATTAAAATGATTTAGGTTATAACGAATCCTTGTCGTGATGGCCTCGAGGTTTGGGCACGCGGTCGAGAATCTCGACGGTCGCGGATTCAAACCCCAGGCACACACCTCTGACTTTTCGAAGTTATGTGTGTATTCACAATGAATTATCACGTACTTTAACGGTGAAGGAAAACATCGTGATGAAACCTGCACACCTAAAAGTTCTTAGAAATTTATTAGGTGTGTAGTCTGCCAACCCGCACTAGGCCAGCGTGGTGGACTAAGGCCTAAACCCTCTCAATGGTAGAGAGGCCCGTGCCCAGCAGTGGGACGTATATGGGCTGATGATGATGATGATGATGATGATAACGAATCCTTGCAAAAGGGGCATTAAAGCTACAGATATATTGACAGTAATAATCATCATTATTAGAAATTTCTAAGAACACTAGATGTACAGGTTTCCTCACGATTTTTATCTTCACCGTTTAAGTACGTGATAATTCAATGTGAATGAATACACACATAACTTGAAAAAGTCAGAGGTGTGTGCCTGGGGTTTGAATTTGAACCCGTTGCCGTCAAGATTCTCGACCGCGTGTCTAAATCTCGAGGCCATCACGACTTAATAATAAAGTAATAGTAAAGTACATTAATTATTTTTTGAATTTTTTTCAGAGATTACCCTGCTTTTTACAGACAGACCGTGTATCAGAAACGTTTTGGAGAATGAAACACTGCATAAAAATGTAATAATTCTTCATTAATTTACTTTCAGTATGTGGAGTACTACCGAACCGTACCGAAGGCAAGAGGTCACGTGGTCGTGCACCAACGAGATGGTCCGATCAAGTGAAAGAGTCGTCGTCCTCCACATTCTATACTGCCGTAAGGGACGCGCTGGACAGAATCCGGTGGAAGCAGATCATCCGCTCCAGATGTCACCCTAATGTTGACCACGATCCTCAGATATGAGGGACCGACCAGAGAGAGAGATGTGGAGTACTATTGGCATGAAAAATGCACGCCAGCTATATAGCTCCACGTTTTGATCTCTGATTAAATGACAAAATTATTCTCTACTCATCGACCAGACATTGGAAATGTTTCTCTTAATGGAGTCCAAATTGCATGTAACAATAGCAGATTATCTTATCACCTTTCATTTCTCTTCCTACACCTCCATCCTTGGATGTCTGTAAGAGATCGCCTTGCGCGATAACACCGCTTTTTGTACTAATTCTGTTTACTGTACTCCATATTTTTTAATATGTACAATAAATATTTAAATAAAGTGGTCTCGCGGTACAAGTATGTGCCGTGGGATCAATAGGTCCTGGGTTCGATTCCCGGGTCGGGCAAAGTGTTATTGGGTTTTTCCATTAGGAAATTCTCAGTAACAGCACGGAGTCTGGAAATGTGCCCGAAAAACGGCAATAGGCTCGCACCCTATTACGTGGGACTGATACATACCTGGCGAAATGTGGGTGCAGAAATGCACCTCTGCCTACCCCTTCGGGGAATACAGGCGTGAGTTTATGTATGTATGTATGTAAAATATATCTCGTCTATATATTGCCATAAAAAACTTTAAACAAACCCTCAAGACCCAAGAAAGTGTTTCTACATTAGCTATCAAACCAATACAGACATTTTCCAATTAGTCCAGTTTGCATTGACCGCAACACAGTACCGTTACTGGTACATTGGGTCACACGGATCGACATCTGTTGGCGAATAAATAGATTGGAATCGATACTAACTGCGCGATATTGTGTTACGCACATACGGATATGGCAGCCATTGACGGTTTAATAATGGTATTTTAAAGCAATATGTGACGAGCGATTTCTGCCATTGATTTATTTACTTAAGTGGTACATGATATTTTATAGGAAAAATAGAAGGGTATCGGTAGAAGTATTGTTCAATGTAAAATTTAAATAATGTAATTAAAAAAGACATTTATTGCTATTTAAAAAAAATGACATGTCGTGTTGCTGAGGGAGTTTCTTGCCGTTTCTTCTCCACAGCGATAACACGTTTCGAAGCGGCAATAGTTTAAAAAATATTAAAAAGTGTAAAATTGACGATTCAAAAGAACTTGTACAAGTCTATTTGAATAAAGATAATTTGACTTTGACTTTGAAGGCTCTGCGTGCCGTGTAGGAAGGCCAGAAACCCAGAGATAACCCCTTTTGATCTTCCCCGAGATACGAAAAGAGGAGCTTAAGGCATTTTCCTCTAACACCTTATTTATCTAGGCTAGATAGAAGTGAAAGTAATTCATGTTTTTTTTCTTTTTCTCCTATTTTTTATAGCTGATTTTATAGGTATTAGTCAAAGGTAACAGTGATTTCTAAGATTCAGGATCCCTGTATAGGATCTTACAGAACTGTCAAAACTATAGTAATAATAAGTCCCGCCCCGTAACCATTGGTTTTAATTTCCATTTTCTAGAAGCGTGTATCTATATAAGCGTGTATCTTAAACGAAGACACAGATAAATTACTATCATCTAGATATTTTTTAGGCAATAGTTATAACTAAAAGAATTACCTACTTACTAAATATTTACTACATTGTATGTAAATACAACAGAAGTGATTTTAGTAAGTTTACTAAATATATTCCAAAAGTATAACTCCACAGGAAATACTTATCAAGGACATAAAACCCATAAAAATTAATTAAACGTACAAATATGCTATCCCCCCTTCTAGATTAGTGAATGAATTCTAAAATAGGAGATTTTATCGCGGCGTGTCCAGCAGATGTCCGCCATATTGCGGTGACGTAATGGCGCTTACTTTTTTTAAACACATGTAAATACGAGGAACTCGATCCGTACGGCTTAGAATATCCTGTGTGATATTTAATTAATTTTATACTAAGTTTATGCTCGAGATATTTTATATTTATACAGTCACGCTACCTTTGAAGGGATTGACAGATATGTTAATCTACGCCAAACTTTTACCGGCTGTGTTTTAAAAGAGAGAGGGAAGACTATTGTTGTTTCTAGTGCACATTTACACGAAAAATAGGGGGAAATAAGGAAAACTAAATTAATACACCCAACAGTAACAAATATAGCTCTGACTCCAAACTAAGATAAAAGTCTCGTGGTGTCAGAAACTAAGAGATACTTTAAGGTCTCACAAACACCCAGATCCGAAATATTTGTGGATCACACAATTATTTGTCTAGATGCAGGGTCAAACCCGCGCTCTCTCGTTTCACAAGGTGTCTAGCCAACTGCGCCACGGGGCTGTCATGTACTCGTACATACTCTTGTATCTACAAGTAAACATGTCTTGTGCCAAAATTCAGCACCGTTATACACATCCGTTCTAATAAAAATGTACCTATCGGCCATTGTACATTGTTAATAAGTGGGTTTATGTGCGGTGCCTAACTTACAATGTTAATGCAGTTAGGGACTGTTTGGGTGGTCGGATTCAGAAACATAGTGACAAGCGAATGTCTAAACAATATACAGGTTGTATTCAGACCGTGATCGGAAACTAAGGCAGGTAATAGCTGCGGAATAGTTTAGTATGAAATAGCTTAAAATTGACGATTCAAAAGAATTTGTAAAAGTCTATTTGAATAAAGATAATTTGACTTTGACTTTGACTTTGGAAGTCGTCATGGCCTCGGGTTTAGGCACTCGGACGAGAATCTCGACGGTCGCGGGTTCAAGCCCCAGGCACACACCCCTGACATTTCCAAAGATGTGTGTATTCACAAAGCATTATGACGATCTCCGCGGACGGATCGGACGACTAGTCCGCCAACCCGCACTAGGCCAGCTAAAACCCTTTCATTTGTAGAGGAGGCTCGTGCCCAGCAGTGGGACGTATATGGACTGATGATGATGAGCTTATTGTTATCGAGAATATTTCCTTACTGAGAGCTGTCTTAAGAATTTCCTAAAGGAAAACCCTAAAACATTTCGCCTGATCCAGGAAACAAACCTGGAACCACTGTCTCAAAGTCTAGTTTAACTAGTCCTATCTAGTAGTTTATCAAATCCTAAAAAGACTTGAAGTAATAAAAGACTAGATTTATTACTTTTGATAGACGAGCTATTGTATTTTAAAAGGATTTGCAACGTCGTTATATCCGATACACCGTAATCGGACATAAGTCGGTTATGATTCATACAAATCAAGTAACTGTTTCTTCGTTATAGCCGGTTTGTCTATGACACTATCGCTTGGGGTAGGCAGGAAAGTCCTGACTAAAAACCCCGCGACGGCCACCATTAGCGCATTCAGTCAGGAAAGTCCCGGGTTAACCTAACCAAAACCTCGAGGCCACAAATCAAATCTTCAACTTGAATTAAATATATTTTTTTTATCTTTATTTTACAGACTAAATACGCAGAAAAAAAAATGAAAATTACGAAATACTATGAAATATTCGATGCGTTTATGTTACCAATACATTGGCCTTAAATTGTGTAAATTGTGCGCTCGTGATACCACAGTTCACATCTATTGTGCTACATTCACGTGATTTCACACTCAAAGTGTTAGAGATACCTACCATCAAAAACATAAACGTAAAATGGAAGCCAAGTTCAGTATTACGAGTAAAATGTGCATCGTGATGATAGCCCCGTGGCGCAGTTGGCTAGACACCAGCTTGTAAAACGCGAGGCCGCGGGTTCGATCCCCGCACCGAGACAAATGTTTTTGTGATCCACAAGTATTTGTTTCGGGTCTGGGTGTTTGTGAGACCGAAATGTCTCTCGTATTTTCTGATACCCACGACTCAGGACTTGTATCTTAATGTGGGGTCAGTACTATGTATGTGACGGTTAGGTGTATTTATTATTTACATAAAAACTTAGCTAGCAAAAATTAATTATTACTCGGCTATCTACTGCTTCAAGGATTGTAGATATGTATTTATATAATTGACTTCATAGGATGATTATAAGGATAATGTCGCTTCATAAAAAGACTTCATATTCGTTTTAACCACAAATCCCCGTGGCGTTCAGGCTTCAGCTACTTATATTGCCTAAAACATGTCTATCTTTGTCTTTACAAGCCTACCCATTGAGAACATACGAAGTACATCTATCGTCCATTACCGCTAGATTTACCCGAAGGCCGTATCATATCATAGACAAACGCAATCCCATAATCTCGCTAATCCCAATCTCAGAGGCCTCACACAATGCATGACGTCATCATTATGAAACGCCATGAGTCAAAGGAACCTACGCTTTACAGCCCATTGTAAATGTCTTTCAGATTTGTAGGCTGTATGATTGATTCGCCTTCAGTTGCGGAGATAAAATTGTTTAAGGTGTTTTTTCCTATGACAATTATTGTACACGTGACAAAAATGTGAAGTTAGATTTTATGGTGTTGTGGGTAGAAATCGATTTTTTTTATTATTTTAAATTTGGAACACTGTTGTGAACGTTGATTACGTCATGGCAATGGGTAGTCTTTTGTCTCACTATCTCCCTCTAATGTTAGTCATTCAAAAATATTTAATATAATTAATTAGATATCCTTTAATCAACGTTATGACGGATATGATAGAGCCTCTGTAGAGCCTTAACTAACCGTCCGGAAAGGAAATGGTCTAACAACATGTAGCTTGGTGAAGAGGTTCGCGGCTAAAATATGTTTATTGAGAAAAAAAATATTTTTCAAAGAAAAAAATGTGTTTTTCTCTATTTAACCGAAAAATTATGTTATTTATTTCTCTCCGGTTAAATCCACAATAATGACTTTACTAGTTTCCGGGACAAAGTCATAAAGCACTCTTAGATCGTATCTCCTAATTTATTACTCTTAGAATTCGCAACACAATGTATTCGCTACCTTTCTATTATATTCGCAAAGAACCAAAATTCTACCTAATTACATTCTTTCACTTCAAATGTAGACATAAAAAAAACATAACAGTATTTTACACCGCTATCTTGAAATCTTAGTGAAAACTATTTGGTAATTTATTTATTTTTAATGGCTACGGGCAGTAAAAAATATGTCCTTAGCAAAATCATAAAAAAACAACTACTGTCATTTTTAAATCGTTCTATTCACTTTGTATTCCATATTTAAAAATCACTGACAGCTACTGGCAGTTTAAAAAGCTACTTTTGACAATACTTCTATTAAAAATGCACTATAAGAATTCTCCCCTTCTTATCTAAAGATAAGGGATGAATGGAGATGACGAAACAAAATATATAGGCCACAATAACTTCCAAAAGAATACTTTTAGTGGTTGGAGGGATAGTCGGCGCCTGAGAGACGCCGGCGGTTGCTATAGCAACGACGAATTTATGATGTAATCCGAACCTCACTGATCACCCTTCTCGTATTGTTTGTTCGTGGCATTTTTGCTGAAAGCTATCAAGTTTATTAGGAGAGAATATTTTTCAATAATAAAAAAGTGAATGCGATAATGACTTTGTAAAACGCTTTTGTGTTGATTTTACTTTGTAAACGGTTTTATAATATTTTAATAATATGTATTTATTATTATAATTAAATTAATAGGAACCTATAAAGATAAATGCATATAGATACATTTTTCAAGAAGTTTTAGCCTTTCTGTTAGATTACGTATCAATTATTATATTTAAAAATTGGCTCTCAAATTGACACAGCCCTCCAGGGCTGCCTTAGATTAATATTATTGCTTGAATTAATATTTATTAAGTTAACCAAATTCTAACCTATAGGTATAAAACGTAACAATATCTGCTCTACAATTCATAAAATAGTCGGCACTTAAAACCCAATTTAAAAATCAAAGTTTGCGCATAGAGAAAGTAGAACGGTGATGTTTGTACGCCTACTACACAGTTCTATAAGGATGTTGTTGTTAGCACATCTTCTCGATTGCAGAACATTTTTCATAGTTTCACCTGTGGGCTGATTGTGTTGGAGGCCCGATAAATTCCGCCTACGTCACTATTAAAAAAAATGTCACTGCTGACTAATCCGATGCTTAATTGGATTTGTCCAATTTTTGCAAAAAGAATTGACATTTTAGGTTATATAAGGCGGCCATTTTTAAACGTTACTAAAATGGCGGGTCATTAATGTCTTGAGAAAAGGATTTATTCTTGCATTGTATTTTTAGCGAGCAATTTTTAAAGGATTCTTTTAAGAACAAAAAAAAAACAAAATTTGTTGTAAATTAGAATGAAGTAGGTGATTAATTGATACAAGAAATACAATCGACCATTTAATTATAATTAGGAAGTGAGGGCCTCGAGTCTCGGTGATCGCGGGTTCAAACCCCAGGCACACACCTCTGACTTTTCGAAGTTATGAGTGTTTTCACAAAGAATTATCACGAACTTTAACGGTAAAGGAAAAAATCGTGAAGAACCCTGCACGCCTAAAAAGTTCTAAGGAATTTCTTAGGTGTGTAGTCCGCCAACCTGCACTAGGTCAACGTGGTGGACTAAGGCCTAAACCCTCGCATTGGTAGAGGATGCCCGTGCCTAGAAGTGGGACGTATATGGGCTGATGACAACTTAATTATAGAAATACTTGACGTTTCTAGCCTAGATTTTAAAACAGTTTTCAAAATTATTTAAAATCATTTACACTCTTGGTTTTCTTTTTTATTTATGTGACGAAACATGTACTCAATAAATAAATACCCTACGTTATATTACAAATGTTAAAGTAAGAAGTGTCCTCGTGCGTTTATTTATTTATTTATATAGCACAACCACATCACATATATTAATACAATTATAATTAATGACATTTCCTTAGGTACTATGTCTGATATACATGACACTTAAGGTGTGCATAGCGTTTAGCTTAATATGCGTAAAATATTGTAATGGTATAAGTATTTTTCTAAACTAAACAATGGACATTTTATTATTCAATCTATTGCTCACATTACATTTGTCACGTAACTTTTGTGTTGCGATTCAAGTAACGACATACGTTTAGTTTTAAGCACGTATTCCACTTCGGACGATGCTATAAAAAAACTTATATTAACCCATAGTTTAGACATAGAAATAATTTACGTTGTAGCGTATAATTTTAATTTTTAATTTATTATGCTTTATTGGACACAACAACAGAAATAAAATAAAACTAAAATAAATACTAAGTGTGCCACAAACGGGGGTCTTAACGCTATTAGCGATCTCTTCCATACAACCCAGAAAATAGTAGTTTACAAATAAATGGGTGTTACAAGAATAAAAAAAGAAAAAAAAAACAAATAAAAAAAACTATAGTAATTAAATATACAAACATATTTGAGAATATGATGAATTAAATAGTCGTATAAGTATGTTATTAAGATTAAGTTAACATGTATAAACTTATGTTCACTAAATTATTACCATTACATATACGTCCCACTGCTGGACAGCCTCCTCTACAATTGAGAGGGTTTAGGCCTTAGTCCACCACGCTGGCCTAGTGCGGGTTGGCGGACTACACATCTAAAAAATTCCTAAGAACTCTTTGGTGTGCAGGTTTCATCACGATGTTTTCCTTTCTATAACTTATACTTTCTATAACTTTATATAACTTCGAAAAGTCAGAGGTTTGTGCTGTTATATACTGTTTATGTATAATTCGTCACCATGGAATTATAAATTTATATAACGTTTTCAATCCGTAATTAAATTATAAATAACATAATCATTGGATATTGGACTGCCTCGTGGTCTCGCGGTACAAGTCTGTGCCGTGCGATCTAGAGGTCCTGGGTTCGATTCCTGGGTCGGGTAAAGTGTTATTGGGTTTATCTATTAGGAAATTCTCGGTAACAGCACGGAGTCTGGAAATGTGCCCGAAAAACGGCAATAGGCTCGCCCCATATTACGTGGGACTGATACATACTTGGCGAAATGTGGGTGCAGAAATGCACCTCTGCCTACCCCTTCGGGGAATACAGGCGTGAGTTTATGTATGTATGTAAGAAATTCCTAAGAACTTTTAGGTGTGCAGGTTTTATCACGATGTTTTCCTTCACCGTTAAAGCAAGTGATAATTCATTGTGAATACACATAACTCCGAAAAGTCAGAGGTGTGTGCCTGGGGTTTGAACCTGCGACCGCCGAAATTCTCGACTGCGCGCCTATACCTCGAGGCCATCACTGCTGTTCACTTTGAGCATAAAAAACACAAGTTGTAAGGCCAGAGACTAGGCCTAGTTCCTTTTTACCCTAGAGGGGTAGACATATAAACTGATATAGGATATATTAACTTATATTAGAAGATACACGTAGACGTACATTGATGCTTTTATTCAAACCAATCATCGCTTAATGACAGCACACGGGTGCCGGCGTGGGAAGCCGCTATTAAAATGTAATTTCTGCCTCGTGACATATATGTTGATTGCAAAAGTGTGTGTGGGCGTTGTGTTTACAAACTACCTGCAAAAAATATCGAAGTCGTAATTGAAATAGGCAATAGTTCAACCCGTACTAGGCCAGCTAAGGCCTAAGCCCTCTTAGTTGCAGATTTGCCCGTGCCCAGCTGTGAGACGTATAGGCTAGAGCGCGGTTGAAAAGTCTCTAGACTCTTATAAGCTCCTAGACTCAAATAAAGTGCCTAATTTATGTTGGGCAAAGAAGCCATAAGGGCAAAAATACTTGTTATTATTTTCATTCACAAATATTTTCACTTCTGTTTTTATTCGTTTTCCCTGCTATTAATTTTCTCTTCAACTGAAAGTCTAATGCCATTTTTCGGAAACATTTCTAGACTCAATACTACTTTGAGAATTAAAAAAAAAAGACATTTTCCGACTGGATATACCTTGGTTGCTTGGACAGCAACCACGGGAACAAAATCAAAGGTATCTTCTTAGATAGCTGATATTAAGATTGTACCTTACATCGTGAGTCACTAAGGCTACCCAATTGTGAACTGCAAGTATTTCGTCACCAAACAGCAAGAAATCGGCGGAAATATATTTTTGCAAGTGTTGCGTCGCCTATTTGTGTTTCGCATTTGGCTGCTAGCCATTAAGAAAACGAAATCAAGGTTTATAGTCTTTGAGTTATATCATTATTTACAAAACCATCGTAACTTTTCCACGCAATGAGGCAATAATTAAGTAAATATGCCTCAATTCTAAATCATCTCCATTAGCGCAAAATAGAAAAATATGTGAATTTATATATTTATATCCCGGTAGAAAAAAATATCACTAGATTATTGCATAAAAAATATTATCGTTTTGACAATTCATAAGTTTTTGTAGATAAATTCATCAATAAATATCTTTTACTTTTATGTCCGATCAAAACCACAGTTTTTATCGACCACTCGTGAAATCATCGTTAAAAATTAGTAAAACTATCACAAAAACCACGCCAACTCACAAACATAACTAATGCCTTATGAATATGCAAATTGTCCAAACTGCGTGAGTCAAATCGATCATCGGAACCGACCGACAGAGCGCGACCGAATCGATTGTAAAAAACGATCGATTCATTGTCATACTGTAAATAATAAAGCGACTTGTGTTTACATATTTAAGATAATCATAGGGCAAAACCGATGATATTTACAGTATATAAAGTAGTTGTAGTTGGGAAAAATATCACGAAAAAAAATTCCGCATTCGTCTCATTAACGAAGTAGAAAAAACCGTTCTCATTTATGATAACGATCATACGATAAGCATATAACCAAAAAGTCGCGAAAATAATCAATTAATTACCCAAAACCCATTTAATTAAACTCGCCGGATACACAGCCAAAGGTCAATAACAAAGGAGTATATTAAAACAACATGTTCAAATGAAAAAAGGTTTAGAACTCTATTTAAAAAGTCGGAAGTTGACCATAAATCGTTTGACGTTTGGACAAAAAAACGCGCGCTCAGAAATAAATTAAAATGGCCGACATGACGCGCCACCGCCGTGTGCATTCACAGCTCTTCATTCATTCCTTATTGTTTGTTTCTATTTACCTGTTTTTATTACAAGTGGACAGCATTTTGCATTATAAATAAGTACGGTTGTGATTTATATCGCTTCCTTTTACATTTTATTCATTGCTTTCTGCAAACGCAGCGCACATAATAGAAACACAAGTCTCTTTAAATTTAATACTAATCTTAATTTGTAAAGGAAAATAAATTTCTTAGTTTAAAATTGTATAATATTTATCTGGGAATTGCAAGTACTCAAAGTAAAGGTTAATGGCATAAATACGACGCTTATTTTTCTAAATATTTTTTGTTTATAGACTTTAAAATGGATGTTATTTTCTTGATTAAAAACAAACACTTGGGTCTGTAAAAATAATTATACGAAAAGGTCGTGGAAGGAAAAGTATGAGAAGGAATTAGAACTTTTAAAAATCTCTTAGTAACAACACTTTGCCAACTCAACCAATCCGCACTAGGCTGTTATAGAGGAGGCCCGTGCCCGGCAGTGGGCTGATAATGATGATGATGAACAGAACTCAGTCTGGAATTGTGCACCAAAAACCGAAATACATTCACCCCCTATTACGTGAAACGAAAATAATTGACGATATTTAGGTGCAGAAACGCAACTCTGCCTATTCTCAAGTAACTAGGTACTACTACAGGCGTGAGTGCAAACTTAGTTAATTATCTTGTTTAATTCATCGCAGAATTCCAGTCTCGACGACCTGACAGGAATCAGAATCAGCTGTGAATGAATCAGACGCTTTCGAGCATTGTTACGAAACAGTTTGTAATTGCGCTAATTCTACGCTACTACAATAACGGCTCGGCTTGTTATGCGCTATTCGCGTGCGATTGTAATTAGCAAATGTAGGAAAGTCGAGAATTCTGTGTAATTTCGGATGTGTTTGATAACGTGATGGTAATTTTTTGTTGCTTAATTTTGACGGTGAAGGAAAACATCGTGAGGAAACCTGTACACTTAATTTTTTTTAGGAATTTCTAATGTGTATAGTCCGCCAACCCGCACTTGGCCAGCGTGGTGGACTAAGGGCTAAATCCTCTCAGTTGTAGAGAGGGCCTGTACCCAGTAGTTGGACGTATATGGACTGCTGATGATAATTTTTGACAGGTTCCGCGATACCTCATCCATGCTAACGTTAAAAATGCGAAAGTTACTCCGTCTGTCTGTGTATGTACACTTTCACGCTTCCACTGCTGAACCGATTTGAGTGATTTTTAGTATGGAGATTGATAGGACCTTGTCAAAGGTCATAAGAGTAGGTACTTAAATTTATAAAATTACCAGAAAGATATAAAACAAGGCACTTTAGTAAAACGCACATAAATATTCACACTTGTATCCCAGGAAGAATACGCAGAGAAGTATCATTGCACTCCCTTAATAGATCCGCAATAGCTTACTGCAGTTTTTCGAGTTCATTTCGAAACTCTGTTTTACTGAGAATTGACTAATAAAAAATCCGATCTCTCTTAACCCGGGTATCAAACACAGCGTCTCTAGATCCCACGGCGCTCGTTAGTGCCAATTAAACACCCTAGCAGTCAGATTAATTTTTAAAGTGAAACTTTTATTACATCGTCTCAAACTTTTTCGTCTGTGTAGCGCATGTCGCGTGACGGTCGGCCGTCAAGGCCAATATGGCGGAGTATTCAATCTTAAAATGAAAAATTTATGGTAATGTACCAACTACGAGATATGGTACTATAATCTAAATATTAATAATATTTTTCTATTTTTTTTTAGTTAAACCAAAAAAAGTTTCACTTGCATCGTGGTTTCATAAAACCACACAATAATTTATAATTACTTAATACAAAATTTGAACATCAACGGCATGACATCTTAATTAATAAATACACTCAAGAGTCACATATTATTATTTATTTTTATTATAAGAATCAACTTAATTACGACGTATTAAATATATAAAAGACTTGGTGGAAACGAAAATGACTGAAAGCGAACCGGTGTGTGAAGCAACATAATATTTTTTGTATCCCCATACGCATACGATTCTCCCTCTTCTAATCTTCAAATTTTCGTCTCTTGTCCTTCAGTTTTGATGGTACTTGTGTCGTTTTAGAAATATACCAAATAGTAAATTCCTTATCTTGTAATTACATTCAATTGCCAATGCGCCTCGTGAACTATTAACATGGTAAACGACTTTGCGTGCGAATTTCATTTGGAAGTGTTCCACGCAAACAGATCTGTTGTTTTTTGCCGTCACGACAGGCTGGATTTAAGTTAATTGGCTATAAAATATAATTTTTTTTAACACCTATCGACCTAGAATACACAAAACGAACACATTTTTAAAATAACAATTGCCATAGGAAAAAATATTGAATAATCAAGACTTTAAAAGAATAAAGACATGTAACGCTGAAAGTATGAGTAACAGGATGTTTTATTTTAACTTTGCATGGAGTCCTTAAATTATAATAATTAAACATTTTTCTAAGATATAAAATGTATACACTCAGTGACTCACTACAATATTACTTATTCTGTTTCTTAAGGGGTGCATCTACACCTCATATACGCTTAAGTACACTTAATTAGAGCTTGTTTTTGCCGTTGTTTGGGCATTTTTTCAAACACCACATTCATATTACCAACCTAATCGAAACTGTGGTATCTCAAACACACGCAATAATTTATACTATAAGACCCATGAACCAAAATATTCAAATTACTCTTTGTAATTTGTACTTAACTTGAGGTTTAAATTGCAATTAAGCTTGCACTTAAATACCTCACTGTTACGCTGTATGAATTTAAAGTTATAACGAAAACAACAGTTATAATAACTGTTATTTTTGAGCATTACCCGGTGCGCCCGAGTTCCCACACTGTCCGCGGCATGCATCCATTATAAATAGCAAATCATGTCCAATGAAGACTATTGAACAGTTAGTTCCGCGTTCCTACGTCCACCGATACAGACAAACAAACACGCTTTTATTATATACCCAGTGTGTGTCATCGCCTTTACTGAATCTAGAATATGGCTGCACCTTTAAACTTTTAAAACTATTATCATCGTCATCAGCCCATAAACGTCCCATTGCTGGGCACGGGCCTCCTCTACAACTGAGAGGGTTTAGGCCTTAGTCCACTACGCTGGCCTAGTGCGGGTTGGCGGACTACACACCTAAGAAATTCCTAAGAACTTTTAGGTGTGCAGGTTTCATCACGATGTTTTCCTTCACCGTTAACGTAAGTGATAATTTATTGTACAAACACACATAACTTGGAAAAGTCTAAATTGCTCATCCGATTTTGATGAATTTTGCAGAGTTATGTAAGACTTAGGAGCGTTTTATACCCATATTTTTCCAGGATAAATGTTGAGTTCCTGAAGCATTATATTTTATTTCCTATTCTAGCCGAAAGCATGATATTCACTGTTTTTTTCTCCTGTATTAAATACCACTCGTATGTGTGTGTATGTATGATGATCTTACATACAAACGACATAGTCATCTATCGATTTATATGAAAACATAAATTGAGACATTCATTACGCCCCTGCCTACCCTCAATTTATATATAGGTATACAGCTCAATCATTATTGGCACGTGTCCCATATTGCTAATTTCCTCTTCAAATTAACATCAATATTGCAAATATTCTTCAAACAATTTTCGACTTTATTCTATGTACTTAAAAATCAATATGTATTGACGAGCGAAAATCATAGGGGTAGCAATTAAAATTGTTATTTGATTTTGATTCTTATTACGATATGTTAAAGTCGATATTCCATTGTTTATTCTTAAGTACTTTGGCATAAAGAACACTCAATACTTCAATTTGTTTACTTACAATACAATGTCGTAATGACGGCACTTGAGGCCGCCATAACAATTGCAATTTATGTGTGTTGTTAACGTCGCATGCTTCCTAGAATAATATTTAGCTGATTTACCTGCAACAAAGAAAACGATAATTAAAGTCTTGGAATGAAACGCATTTATTATTACGCGCAAGTGGAAAGAAGATGAAGGTTAGTAGCACTTCTAGGTTCGATTCTGGGATAGGGTAAAATTTTATTAAGTGTTTTTATTAACATATTTTCAGTAACGCAGTATGGAAAATTCCCTGAAAATCTGCAATAAGCTCACTTCTTTTATTTAGCTAAATATCTAGCGAAACGTAAATATAGACAGCTCCTATCTTTCAAGGAATACAGGCGTGAGTTTTTTTTATATAGTATAATATAGTTTTTGTCGTTGTGTGGCGGCAATAGTTTAAAATTGACGATTCAAAAGAACTTTTAAGTCTATTTGAATAGAGATAATTTGACTTCGACTTCGACTTTGACTGGACTAAATTCGGCTAGCGGAAAATGGGTTTAGAAACTCATCTGTGCTTCCCCGTTTTTGACATACAATCGTGAATTTAGAATAGTTTTCACACACGCTTTCCTTTTAATGAGATCGGCTCATATAACTCAATTAACGCTAACCCATTGACCAATAAAGATGGGAACAGACGGACGCGTTACGTAGAAGTCGCCATAACTCATTGCCCACAATTACTTTTGATTAGGGAAATTTGTCCGGCGTGGTGGTACCACTGGAACTCGGTTGAAAAGTTGGCATTAATATTTTTACTGATTGTCGTGGCCTCGAGGATAAAGAAGAAATTTTGGCGGTCAAATCGCTGACGTCTGAATTTTTAAAATTATGTACCTATTCACAATGAATTATCATGTACTTTAACATGTAATAAACTACAGGAAATATCGAGAAAAAACCTAACTTTAAAGTTAATTTAAATTGCGCCCCCGTGGCGCAGTTGGCTAGACACCAGCTGGTGAAACGAGAGGCCGCGGGTTCGATCCCCGCACCGAGACAAATGTTTGTGTGATCCACAAATATTTGTTTCGGGTCTGGGTGTTTGTGAGGGCGAAAAGTCTCTCGTAGTTTCTGATACCCACGACACAGGACTTGTATCCTAGTGTGGGGTCAGAACTATGTATGTGATATTATTACCTGTTAGTAGCCCTCGTGTATATTATCCTAAATCAAATTAATTTAAATGAATTTTCTTAAGTGTGCCTTCCATCAAAAATACAAGTAGTAATGGCCTCGAGGTTTAGGCGCGCGGTCGAATATCTCGGCTGTTGCGAGTTCAAGCCCACAAAACCACACACGTAGAATATTTCGAAATTATATGTGTATTCAATTTGAAATACTACGTACTTCAACGGTGAAGGAAAACATCGTGAAGAAACCTGCACACCTAAAAATAGGAATTTCCTACATTTGTAGTCCGCCAACCCGCACTAGACCAGCGTGGTGGACTAAGGCCTTAACCCTCTCAGTTGGAGAGCAGGCCCGTGCGCAACAGTGGTGCCTATTTAGACTGATGATGATGATGGAATTGTCAAAAGTAATACTAAAATCACCTGTTTAATAATTTTACAAAGAAAAATTAAGACATTTTAAGTCCATACTTCCACCAGACTAGTTCTGGTAAAGTTATGCTATCAGAATCGAATCGAGTGAGATATTCAAGCGAGAACAACGGGTAGTGCGGTGTTAATTCGCCCGAATGTGAACCGGAAGGTTGCTCGCTAGTTAAATGGTGCCGCGAAACGATCTAGATACAAACATTTTATGACCCAGGAACAAATATGAATAACTGAGCGTCACAATGCAAATATGAACATACATACATAACCTCACGCCTGTATTCCCCGAAGGGGTAGGCAGAGGTGAATTTCTGCACCCACATTTCGCCAGGTATCAGTCCCACATAATAGGCGGCGAGCCTATTGCCGTTTTTCGGGCACATTTCCAGACTCCGTGCTGCTACTGAGAATTTCCTTATAGAAAAACCCAATAACACTGCCCGACCCGGGAATCGAACCCAGGACCTCTAGATCGCACGGCACATACTTGTACCGCGAGACCACGAGGCAGTCAGCAAATATGTAGATAGTGTTAAATATGTTGAGGTGAAAATGTCTCGCTAAGCCCCAGCTGGAAACTAGATTTCATCATCATCATCACCATCCTTTCTCACGTCCACTGTAAGACATAGGCCTCTCCTATGGCACGCCACTGGGCTCGATCTTCTTCCTTCCTCATCCAACCGCTGCCAGCCATCTTGCGTATATTGTCACCCCACCTAGCCAGAAACTGGATTTAAAGCTTTTAAATACCATGACTGGAGCTTGGGGACCTCTTGTGTCGAAATTTATTATTTATCCCACAATGGTCGACTTCTCGTCCAGACGGTATCAGCATAATAAAAACTTTATTAAGCACTTATAAAATTATAAACACAAGGTCAAAAAGACCCCGCACATACGCAACCCTACAGTACGCAAGTGACTAATACGTGACGCAATGTTTACTCAATCCTTACATAAACAAACGGGTTATAACAAAACAATAACGACTTAAAATTCTTTCCCACGGATTATGCATCCCCTTCGCACATATTAAATTAGAAAAGGACAGTTGCACTATTAAGATATATTAGTGAAAACCATTCATACTAATTTAGTATGCTTAACCCGTACTTATCGTAAGATCATGCGGGTGTTACGCCGAGTAACTTAGTTAAGGATTAGTACGGGTCATTTCGACCATCTATGCTTAGTAATTAAGCCCGTATCATGAATAATCTGACTACAAACCAACCCTTAGCGCATTAAAATATTATGTAAGTACTTTGAATTACTTGAATGTATATATCCTCCTGGATAATAGCCGATAGTACTTTATAAAGAATTTAGCCTAGAGTCCTGAATCTTCTGTCGCTTGTATTAAGGTCTAAAATGAATGTTATTTCAGGACCTCAATTAATGTCAGGACTTGACACGGGCGTCCATTTAAATCTTTCTACAGGACGCAGGGATCCAGGAGGATACGTATACTTTCATGAAAACACAATGTATTTACCTCACTTTATATGCGATTACCAAGTCAAACTATTTTATTTAAAACAAAAAATATTTTTATTATTGATATGGTCACTATAAGATGTTGTCTGGTAAGCTAAGTGCATAATTACTTAAGGCAGAAGGTCCCTTAAATGGGGACTGAATAAATTCACCGGCTTGGTATCACAAATTGGATATAATAACTTTTTATGGTAGAAGATTTTACAAGATTTGTTTTTTATGGCATATACTATATGTAGACATAACAATGAAAAAAAAAAACATTTACTCGTATTTAAATTGAAATAAATTGTCGTAAAATTTTATGTATCATTTAGTAATATCTATCGCTAATTGCCTAATTATTAAACTAATACTAATCACACGCCGGACACATTTAAGAAATGATTTTTAATGTCTGTTTTGTGGCATAAACTCCACAATTCCTACATCCAACTTATTATCGCGACACCAATACAAAGATTTGTCACAACCATAGCAAAACTTCCACAAAGCAATAACGGTAGGATAGAGTCCCCTAATATTATTGCCTCTGGTAGCACCAATCGATAGCAATACAGACATCAGGGGTGAAGCCAATTACAAATGACGATAATATTTTGATACGGGGAAGTTGTGGGTGCGGTTTTAGTGTATTGGTGGGAAGTTTTTATAGCCATAAAATAAATACACCCAACATAGTTCTGACCCCACATTAAGATACGAGTCTTGTGTCGTGGGTACCAGAAAGTACTAGAGACTTTTCGCTCTCACAAACACTCAACCCGAAACAAATATTTGCGGATTACACAAACATTCGTCTCGTTTAACTTATTACCTATTTTCTGACACATTTTCGGACTCCACGCTGTTATTGAGAATTTATTTATAGAAAAAACACTTTGCACTAACCTAGAATTGATACCGAAACCTTTCGATTGCTAGACACTTACACCACATGTCCAACAAGGCGATTTATTTCTAATTCGTCATCTTCATCAGCTCATATAATTTGTCCCACTGTTGGGCACGGGCCTCCTCTACAACTGAGAGGGTTTAGGCCTTAGTCCACCACGCTGGCCTAGTGCGGGTTGGCGGACTACACACCCAAGAAATTCCTAAGAACTTTTAGGTGTGCAGGTTTCCTCATGATTTTTTTCTTCACCGTTACAGTAAGTGATAATTAATTGTAAATACACACATAACTTCGAAAAGTCAGAGGTGTTTGCCTGGGGTTTGAACCCGCGACCGGACCGCGTGCCTAAACCTCGAGGCCATCACGACTTTTTATTTCTAAATACCTATTAAATATAATAATACCCCGAATGTCCTATTATACCCCTAATCAATCATTATCTCATATTATAAGGGTTGTAAACATCCTAAAACCCAATAAATACGATAAAATGCCAAACAATCCGTGAAATGAGCACGTCATTCGACGCGTAATACTTATTACGAGGGTTAACGAAGCGAGCTGTCGGCGGGAGGGTTAATAGCACCCTTTAGTACTCTGTAGGGTACAAAGGACCGGGCGACGGCGTTTTTAAAGAACGCTGACATCATTTAGTAATATTTCATCATCATCAGTCCATTATTTTTTTTTAATGGAAAAAGGAGGAAAACGAGCAAGTGAGCCACCTGATGTTAAGTGGTCAACACCGCCCATGAACACCCATAATACCAGAGGAATCATCGGTGTGTTGCCGGCCTTTGAGGAAAATATAGGCTCTCTTTTTGAA
This sequence comes from Hemaris fuciformis, assembly GCA_907164795.1. Taxonomy (NCBI): domain Eukaryota; kingdom Metazoa; phylum Arthropoda; class Insecta; order Lepidoptera; family Sphingidae; genus Hemaris; species Hemaris fuciformis. The sequence goes on along the minus strand of OU015457.1, from coordinate 7,188,955 downwards.
GGCCCCTAAGTCGTATCTGTTTGGAAATACCGCCGAGGCAAGCTGATTCCATAAATATGTAGTGCGAGGAAGGAAACACCGTTTGAACCGCACTGTTGAGGAACGCCATTCATCCAGATGGTAGGGATGAAACTTCAATTTCAGGCGTGTGGTACGGTAATGAAAGTCAGCAGCAGGTATTAAACCAAAAAGTTCATCAGAGCACTCCCCATGGTACATACGATATAGTACGCAAAGCGACGCAACGTCTCTTCGCAATTCCAGGGTGTCAATTTTCTCGGCACGGAATCGGAATATGTTTTTAGGTCTTTTATAAAGTGCCAAATAAAATCATGAAAATCAATCATCAGCCCATATATGTGCGTCCCACCGCTGCGCACAGGCCTCCTCTATAACTAAGAGGGTCTAGGCCTTAGTCCACCACGATGGCCTGCGGGTCGACGGACTACGCACCTAAGAAATTTCTAAAAACTTTTAGGTGTGCAGGTTTCCTCACTATGTTCTCTTTCACCGTTAAAGGCCATGATAATTCAAATTAAATTTTCAAATGGGCTGTAAATAGACCTACAGATATAATAGTAAAAAGATTTCATTAAGCTTTCATAGATATAACCTAGTACACGTTGTTGGAACGTGGTACTGCCAAGATTATATGAATGAGTAAATAAGTTGCTATTTTAGCTAAATATACTAAACTAATATTATAAAGAGTGAGAATTTTATGTTTTGTGTGTTAACTTAAAAACTACCCGACCGATTTGAATGATTTTTGGTATGGAAATAGATGAAGTCGTGATGGCCTTGAGGTTTGGGCATGCGGTCGAGAATCTCGACGGTCGCGGGTTCAAACCCCAGGCACACACCTCTGACTTTTCGAAGTTATGTGTGTATTCACAATGAATTATCACGTACTTTAACGGTGAAGGAAAACATCGTGATGAAACCTGCACACCTAAGAGTTCTTAGGAATTTCTTAGGTGTGTAGTCCGCCAACCCGCACTAGGCCAGCGTGGTGGACTAAGGCCTAAACCCTCTCAGTTGTAGAGGAGGCCCGTGCTCAGCAGTGGGACGTATATGGGCTGATGATGATGGAAATAGATGTGACCTTGAGAAGTAACATTTACTAGTTTTTTATCCCGGGAATGTAGTATTCCCGTGGGATATATACTGAATTCAAAATTGTGCCCAGGTGGAGCTGGGTCCACCGCTAGTAAGGTAAGCAGAGGTATAAAATTTAGACCCACATTTGGTCAACCATGTCTTAATCATCACATAATACAGGGAGAGCAGATTACATTTCAGTTTTACGGTCATTTTTATAGACCCCGTGCTTTTGGGAATTTTCACAATATTGAATTGTTAACTTTACATATTTTTAACATAGATTACCCTATGTATACCCGTCCTTTAGGCCTTTTCATTCTGTCCTTTAACAGCACAGATTTTCAATCCCATTTTAGGATATTTCTATACTCGCCTCCGAACGTGTTTTGGGCCACGCGCACATGTTTTTAACAGTTTTAAAAGTTTATAATTACACTGATTTCCTGTTTAACACGCCACAAAAACTATTCAGTAATTTTTACTACAGTTAAATTAAAGCTTGAAGTTAAGCGTTGGGAAATATGCGCTTATCTTTATGAGTAATTTGTTACCGAGTTTTGTAATTTGAAAGTTTTAAAGTTATATTACCTCAATGGTACCTTATAGTATTTAAAGTGTCGCACTCAGAAAACTGTGAGAAATGATCGTACTCACCAGTTGCGTCATAATTATTGCGGTTCGATTCTGGGGTCAACATAATGACATTGTTTTTCCGTAATTCTTTTTTATAGCAAGGATTAGCTTAGTAAAAAAAATGTCATTAATGCGCTGAGAGCATTAATAACTCTGCGTACCCTTTAAAAACACAAGCCACGGTGAAACTTACAAAACGAGAGAACGCGGGTTCGATCCTCGCACCGAGACAGAATATGTTTGATCCACGAAATTGTTTCGGGTCTGGGTGTTTGTGAGAGCGAAAAGTCTCTCGTAGTTTCTTATACAAGACACAAGACTTGTATCTTAGTGTGGGGTCTATGTATGCGACTGTTGGGTGTATTTATTTTATTTAAAATAAATCGGTCGCGGGTTCAAACCCCAGGCACACACCTCTGACTATTCGGAGTTATGTGTGTATTCACAATGAATTATCACTTGCTTTAACGGTGAAGGACAACATCGTGATAAAACCTGCACACCTAAAAGTTCTTAGGAATTTCTTACGTGTGTAGTCCGCCAACCCGCAATAGGCCAACGTGGTGGACTAAGGCCTAAACCCTCTCAGTTGTAGAGGAGGCCCGTGCCTCCTCGAACGAGGGACGTATATGGGCTGATGATGATGATGATGATGATTTTATTTACTCCAAAAGTCATAGTAATATGTACCCGGTACCGTAGTTTAAGCAAAAATATTTCCAACAAACAAATTAATATAATATGAAACACTCTTTACGATTCCCCGATCCCTGAATCATGTTAAAGGAATGCGTATCGAATCAACACGTGACTTTTTCTCCACAAGTCTTACAATTACTTTGTTATGCAAAACAATTTGATACTTTATAGCGTTGGGTCGGAGGTAGGGGAATAACAACATATTAAAGGCAGTGTTGTTATATTGCACCGTGGTCTCGAGGCATATGTGCCGTGCGATGTAGAGGTACCGGGTTCGATTCCCGGTAAATAAAGGCAAAGTAGTGATGGCCTCAAGGTTTAGGCACGCGGTCGAGAATCTCGGCGATCGCGGGTCCACACCCCAGATATACACCTCTGACTTTTCGAAGTTATGTGTGTATTCACAATGAATTATCAATTATTTTAACGGTGAAGGAAAAATCGTGATGAAACTTGCACACTTTAAAGTTTTTAGGAATTTCTTAGATGTGTAGTCCGCCAACCCGCACTAGTCCAGCGTGGAGGACTACGGCCTAAACACTCTCAATTGTAGCGGATGCCCGTGCCCAGCAGTGGGACGTATATGGACTGATGATGAACGGCAAACGAGCAAGTTAGCCACCTGATGTTAACCTTCCATGAACACCCACAATACCGGAGGAATTATCAGTGCGTTGCCGGCCTTTAAGGAAAATATGCTTTTTTTCTTGAAGATCCCTAAGTTGTATCCATTTGGAAATACCTTAAACCCAGTGGCGGTACTTCCATAGAAGCCCAAAAGCGTTACACGTTAATTTTAATGTCTAGTTTATAATTGTTTATTGTGGGCTCAGGATATTCTCATTTATGTGTCAAATTGATTTTGTTAAATAAAGATTTAAAGCTTAAAGATTTTTATTCGTAATTTTGTAAGGCAACCTGGGCTTTTGGGCTTCTATGGAAGTACCGCCACTGCTTAAACCTAATGATAACCCGAGAATCGATAATTATGCCTCCAGAAACGCCTACACATTTAGTCTATTAAATATTAAGTCTAGATTACTTATCTAAGCCGTAAAATAAGACGTCATAAAAATAGTTTGAACCTTGCAACATATTATCTCGTGTATAATGAGAGTTTAAACAAACATATTTATCTGTTGCCAGTCAAGGTTTCTGAGAAAGTCACCGGCGCCGCGGAGCCGCGACAAACATCTTACTGGATGCTGTGTTGTCAGTAATTTGAGAGTTAGACGTTAATTTTGGCAATGCGATTATCTCAAGCTCCTTTTCCGTGGGAATTGATAACTGTCAAAGTGCCAATTGGCTTGCGGTAGATGAGTCAGGCAATCCCGAGTTTAATTCTAGGGTCGGTCAAAGTGTTCTTGGGCTTTTTACTAGGTAATTCTCAGAAACAGCATGGAGTCAGGAAATGTACCTAGAAAAAGGCAATAGACTCGCCCTCTTTTACGGGGTTGAAAACAACTGGCAAATGGGTACACGTATATTTGTTATTTTGAAGATACAAACGCGAGTAGACGTATGTTAATGGAGGATAGAAATCATGTTGCATTTTGACATAAGCTGCTGTGTTTAGAGGAAAATACAAAAATAAATAGAGTAAAGACCAAATACTTCTCAATTTTAAATATACATACATAAATTTACGGCTGTCTCCCTTCGGAGTAGGCAAAAACAATAGAGTGCAAAATACTAGTCCAAACGCACTTCTTTCGCTTCCTCAACTGACATTGTCCTCTTCTTGCATGTCGGTTAAAAAATATGCAAACTTATATTTATGGTAAGGATTTTTCTACTACTGCCTCGTGGTCTCGCGGTACAAGTATGTGCTGTGGGATCTAGAGGTCCTGGGTTCGATTCCCGGGTCGGGCAAAGTGTTATTCGGGCAAAGTGTTATTGGGTTTTTCCATTAGGAAATTCTCAGTAACAGCATGGAGTCTGGAAATGTGCCCGAAAAACGGCAATAGGCTCGCGCCCCCTATTACGTGGGGCTGATACATACCTGGCGAAATGTGGGAGCAGAAATGCACCTCTGCCTCCCCCTTCGGGGAATACAGGCGTGAGTTTATGTATGTATGTATGATTTTTCTACTATTCTAGTAGCTTACACTAGTCTGGCAACACCAAATAGATTTCCTTAATAGCCACTAACCTTGACAATAATTGCAATATGACGGTGGCATTGTACAAACGCATTAATTTATTGGAACAATTATCAGGCCTTGAACTAGAGTTATCGTGGCTTGTTCATACTTTGAAGCTTCATTGCTAATGGTTTCATAAATAAATGGTTCATGATAAATGACGTCAGCGTCAGGTACAATGTCCAAATACGATATTGTAGTGTAAGTGATGTCTCACTATTGTTTCAATACTAATAATTCTTACTATGCAGGTACCAACTACTATTAACACACCTTATTATAAAGATAGCCGTAAATATATGGAAATATATTGGGTATAATTCCAGCAAGCCTATATGAAAAAATTAAAGTAAACAGCTTAGTGAGTGAGATTGCGGGAGACTCTTTAAACTATCGCCTAAACAACATCATTGTTTTCATGTACCGTGCGATACCAATAGAGTAGTCGAAAGATCAGCTCATATACGTCCCACTGCTGGGAACGGGCCTCCTCTACAATTGAGAGGGTTTAGGCCTTACTCTAACCCGCTGGCCTAGTGCGGGTTGGCGGACTACACACCGAAGACATTCCTAAGAACTTTTAGATGTGCAGGTTTCATCACGATGTTTTCCTTCATCGTTAAAGTAAATAAATAATAAATACACCCAACAGTCACATACATAGTTCTGACCCCACACTAGGATACAAGTCCTGTGTCCTGGGTATCAGAAACTACGAGACTTTTCGGTCTCACAAACACCCAGACCCGAAACAAATATTTGTGGATCACACAAACATTTGTCTCGATGCGGGGTTCGAACCCGCGGCCTCTCGTTTCGTAAGCTGGTGTCTAGCCAACTGCGTCACGGGGCTGTCGACTAATAACACACTATGTTATAAAGACCGCCATTAACTTTTTTTGGAAATATATATATTAGGTATAGAAATATTACAGCATCGACATATTAAAAGCCTATATGAAAATATTAAAGTTAAAAACTTTGTGAGTGAGATTGCGAGAGACTCTTTGAACTATCACCTAAAAACATCATTGTTTTCAAGTACTGTAACCGACCAATAGAGTGTTCGAAAGATGATTTTCATTAATCAATGATTACAACTAAATAAAACACATTGAAGACGCGGAATTTTATTTCTGGCCAGTGAGACTAAAAAAACTTCTTATTGTTTCCTGTAAACCATGTTTGTGATATATAAAAAAAACCTCATTTCGCGGCACAACAAAGTGGAATCCACTCCCAGTGTTCGAATCGTTAATCATAAGCGTGAAAGTAAAAAATCAATGTGACACGGTGTTGGAGCGGTCCGTCACCCCCACGGAGACACGTGTGACACGACCAGTATACCTTGATCCCTCATTTTTATTACTAACCAGCTTTTTCCCGCGACTCCGTCCGCATAGACTACAGGGTTGGGTTCAGAAAGAAAATAAGTTCTAGTCTATTTTACACCACAGAGTCCCATTTATGTCCATACCAAAAATCATCCAAATCGGTCAAATGTTTAAGGCGTGAAAGCATAAGACAACAAGTGTTACTTTCGCATTTACAATATATGCTCATCCCATGGGAATCTTACATATTTCCGGGATAAAAAGTATCCTATGTTACTTCTAATACCTCCAAATTATGTGTACAAAGTTTCATGATGATCGGTTGAGTAGTTTTTGCGTGAAAGCGTAACAAACATCCCTACATTCACATTTATAATATTAATAAAGATTAAATTTAGTACACGCTTTCACATAAGTACATTATATCTTTTTCTGAAATATACTTTATAATTACTGTAGAATAATAGTATTTTTACTTGCTATCGTGCTAGGTTCGTGATTAATAAATAAATTCTGAAGTAGGATTTAATGTGGATCGTGATGTAAATAATTTGTAATCTTTTTATTGTATAGTACTTCGAGCTGCATCAACATTATTTTATATCATAATATAATAAGACTGCTCTGTTATTGTCAAATTACATTTACATTTTTTTTAATAGTTGTGATTGTTTTTCTAGCATAGCGACCACTATACACGAGATAACAAAACTTATAATATTGACCTACGCTAAAGTTTCTCTTGCTGGGATCATTCTGTGTAGATCTGGTTAAGGATAGCCATAACCTTCATTCTATTTCTGTCGTACTCTCCTTTTTTTATCTTTAGTGACTAGAAAAAGTTTAAAATGTGTTCCAACTACTCCTAAAATTGAAATAATTGGGCTTTGTTGACAGGTATGTCTCGTTAGTTCAATGGTGTAAATTGGCGTATGTAATCGAATGGTACAGCCTTTGATAGCTAAGTCGGACAAAATTTACTTTGTTTTAATAAAGATGAAAAAGGGAGAAACAATATTGGGCATCGATATTGCAGATAGATAAATGCTCTGTATAAGACATCAAATATACCAGCAGCGTTAGGATTAAAATTCATGTCATCATCATCATCAGCCTATATACGTCCCACTGCTGGGCACGGGCCTCCTCTACAACTGAGAGGGTTAAGGCCTTACTCCTTTCCTTAGTCCTTGACAGCCCTGTGGCACAGCTGGCTAGACACCCGCTTGCGAAACGTGAGGCCGCGGGTTCGATCCCCGCACCGAATTTTTTTTTTGTGTGATCCACAATTATTTGTTTCGGGTCTGGTGGTCTGGGTGTTTGTGAGACCGAAAAGTCTCTCGTAGTTTCTGATACCCACGACACAAGACTCGCATCTTAATGTCAGAACTATGTATGCGACTATTGGGTGTATTTACTTATTACATATCTACTTACTTACTTAGTCGAATTCATGTTACCTAACTAGGTAGGCCCCGTGGCGCAGTTGGCTAGACACCAGCTTGCGAAACGAGAGGCCGCGGGTTCGATCCCCGCACTGAGACAAATGTTTGTGTGATCCACAAATATTTGTTTCGGGTCTGGGTGTTTGTGAGACCGAAAAGTCTCTCGTAGTTTCTGATACTCACGACACAGGACTTGTATCCTAGTGTGGGGTCAGAACTATGTATGTGACTGTTGGGTGTATTTATTTTATTTATTTATTTAGGTCATGAAAACACGTGCGTAGAGGTCAAGACAAACTGGTCAAGTTAACCGCGCCCTTTGTTTACTCAACACATAATTTATTCCCGAAACGAGCGCTCATTTTGACTGTAATATTGTTTAGTCTGCGACTTGAACGTGTGGGGTGGCTTTTTGTTTAAATATTTTATACTAGTTGCCGTCATGATGCTATTTATGTTATCACACCTTTTTTCCTTTCATAACTACATACATACATAAACTCACGCCTGTATTGCCCGAAGGGGTAGGCAAAGGTGCATTTCTGCACCCACATTGCGCCAAGTATGTATCAGTCCCACGTAATAGGGGGCGAGTCTATTGCCGTTTTTCCGGCACATTTCCAAACTCCGTGCTGTTACTGGGAATTTCCTAATGGAAAAACCCAATAACACTTTGCCCGACCCGGGATCGAACCCAGGACCTCTAGATCGCACAGCACATACTTGTACCGCGAGACCACGAGGTAGTCATAACTCACCTTTCATAACTCATGCTTTACAAATTAAAATAAATCTTTCCTAACACAAGAATAGCATTAATTATTTATTTATTTATTTATAATTTATATATAGTACATGCAATGAATGTATAAAGGCGGACTTAATGCCTAAGGCATTAATTATCCACGTATTGTTTCACGCAAAGTTTATTTAATCTTATTATCTACGTATTGTTTTATGTTATTTATTTGTGGAGATTAAAGTGTGAAATATAAATAACTGTCTCGTGGTTTCGTAGAGGTCCCCTATACGATTTTCGGTACGAGCAGAGGGTTAGTGAGTTTTACCACTCGGGAGTTCGGAAGTTTATACGGAAAACCAATCATTTTACTATTTAGGGAAATACCTATTCTTTTTATAATGTTGTTTCAGACTGTTTTGTCTCTAGTCTGTCTTGTATGCGCGACCGTCGGTCTGCCCGATTTAATAAGTCAATCTTACATATGACTAATATCGAAACGCGTAGAAACTTTCATGAACCGCAAAACCCAAACATTCTCATACTCAGACGTTGCAAAAAACACATCGAAACACCCACCTCGTTTTAAAGTGCACAGCAAATAAATCTTTATTGCTGAACGTGTTAACGTCAAAATCAATTGGCGACGCGGGAGTGATTTGCAGAAACAATCTGCACCCTTTTGTTTTGAACTCAGTGATTAATATTAAGTGGTGGAATTACACAGTCTTGTAACGCGTACGAAAAGGCCAAATGTCAACTATCAGGCGCCTTTCGTGGGATGATGTATATTAAGCTGGTCCTTTTTTAGTCTTCAGTTGAATAATGTTCTGGTGATAGCTTTGTATAAAGATTCAAGATGCTTGAAGACATTCTAAGTTTATGTTTGAGTGGATAAAATTTTGTGTGTGGATTTAGGCTATGATGTAAAACAAGTTATAGAGACTTATGCAAGTAGATTGCAATAGTTGGGTTAATTGCTAAAGGATAATCCTATGCCTAGTGTATTAAACATTAAAGTCAGAATAATCTTTATTCAATAAGGCTTTTACACGTGCTTTTAAATCGTTAGTTTTAAGCTATCGTATAATTAAGGTAGTGCGTGTCTTTTCTCAAAATGTCATAAACAAATCATACATATTTATCAGCCCATATACGTCCCACTGCTGGGCATGGGCCTACTCTACAGAGGAGAGGATTAGGCCTTAGTCCACCACGCTGGCCTAGCGTGGGTTGGGGGAATACACACCAAATGAATTGTTAAGAATTTTTTGGTGTGCAGGTTTTCTCACGATGTTTTCCTTCACCGTTAAAGTACATGATAATCCATTGTGAATAACACATGACTATCAAAATCCAGAGGTGTGTTCCTGGGTTTGAACTTGTGATTAGATATACTCAACCACGCACCGAAAACTCGAGGCCATCACGACTTCATATAGAAAATAATACCAAAACGGATCAACGGTTTGGGCGTGAAAGCGGAACTTAAAGACTTTCTTTAAGTTTCCAATAATGTTATTACGAAGAGATCTCCAGTCAGCCTGTTAAATTATACAAATCGGTGTAACAGAAGCCATAACACATGAATGGCCCACAAAGAAACGACAAAAGGGATATATGTATTTTTAGTCGTGCGTCATACCAAAGGGCTTACAGCCGCCTTGTTCAACATCTCGGGTTTCAATCGTTTGGTCAGTGATTGCTAGCGTCTATGACTTTTTGTGTGAGACTTTTACTACAAAGAAACGTTGCTTTTAGATTTGTACAGGATAAATTCCGCACTTTTAATTGTCTTTCTTAGCTGATATTTTGTCTCCCGCTTTCGAGGAACGTGGACAACACTTTGTTTCCAACTCGTCCTCTACATTTTTCTGATTAACTTCGTAACTATTTTTTATGTATATCATAAGGTTTTGAAAGATTCTAGCTTATATTTGACATCTAAATAATATCGTTGAATACCAATAGTTTAAAATTGAAGAAGGCACATAGGAAAAACATGACGAAAGACCATAACAATAATTTTCAATAGATACATAATTTCTATTCCAATTTAAATACAAAAAGCCATTGCTATGCCGTGCCCGTAAAATATAATTTTGCATTGAAAGATTTGTTGCAGTAATTCGTAGCCATTAGTCCTAAGGGCGTGGCGAGTGTCCGACACCATGTTGCTTTTCACATTAACGCTGATTAATTCGACGCCATATTGGATGTTAGTTATGACCTCTTTGCTTAATTACAGAGCACGCCGACTACCCTTGAAAGAGCAGGCAGATAAGTTATGCTAAGTTTCGTCAATTTTATTTTAAGTACTATAAATAGGGCCTATTAGGTACTGCTTTTTGGGTATATTTTTAGAGTTCGTGCTGGAGCGAATTTTTCGGAAAAAGAAACAATTCGACTGTCTTGGGAATAGAACCCGTGACCGTCGCACTGCACACGCTTAAACCTTTGGCCAATTTAGGTAGATGTGGAATTAAATTTTCATAATAGTTTTCAACATAATATTACATGTGACATATATGTCGCAACCCGCACTAGGCCAGCGTGATGGACTAAAGCTTAACCTCTCAGTTGTAGAGAAGGCGTATGCCCAGCAGTGGGACGTATATGCGCTGATGATGAAGTTTATTAACCGAATATACAAAACAGAGTAATCTCAGTGTTTTCAAAACACTGGCGCGACAAAGTGACCGCAATGACACTTGATAGTATATGCATTGCGATACAAATATTGTATTGACTGCAGAGAAAAGACTAAGCAAACTTTAAACATACATACATAACCCCACAGTATACCCCGAAGTGGTAGAGGTGCACTTCTGCACCCACATTTCGCCAGGTCATCAGTCCTACGTAATAGGGTGAGCTTTTTGCCGTTTTTTCGCGCAAAATTATAGACTGCAACTGAGAATTTCCCAATGGAAAAATCTAATAACAATTTACCTGACCCGGAAATCGAACCCGGCACCTCTACGCCGACGACAAAATTCATTTAAATCCAAACAATATTGACTAAAATAATGCAGTTAGAATACCTACATCCTTCTTTTGACATTTAAAGTGTTCACGATATTTGTCATTAGTTCTCTAAACAACACAAGTTCACCCACTTAATATGATAAATGTAGGTGGAACATGATATTAATGTACCAAACGCGACATTTAGCGCAAACGCTTAAACTAAACAGCCACAAGTGTAATTAATTGGCTAATGTACTGAACGGCTCGCGACCTTGGTCACTATTCAGAATAACACATTAATTACACAAGTCGTACAGAGGTGAAATTACATGGTACACTTCAGCCTTTATTTTTGATCGACTGCCTCGTGGACTCGCGGTACAAGTATGTGCCGTGCGATCTAGAGGTCCTGGGCTCGATTCCCGGGTCGGGCAGTGTCATTAAGTTTTTCCATTACGAAATTCTCGGTAACAGCACGGAGTCTGTAAATGTGCCCGAAAAACGGCAATAGGCTCGCCCCCTATTACGTGGGACTGATACATACTTGGCGAAATGTGGGTGCAGAAATGCACCTCTGCCTACCCCTTAGGGGAATACAGGCGTGAGTTTATGTATGTATGTATGTTTATTTTTGATAGCGGTGGGCGATTACGAGATAATTCGATTCTGAAGATGTCTAGAGATTATCTCAATTATAAAACGTCTGTTATTACTACAGTCATTGACTATAACGACATTGAAGGGACCATATATTTCGGACGTTGTATCCGATAGCTGTTATAACCAATAGCTATTTGTTTATATAGATTCCGCAGGGACCTTGCCATTCGGTTGTTATAACCGATATGTCGTTATAAACGATGTAGTTATATTCGGTTTTGACTGTAATTTAGTTAGTAGCCGCATTCGCGTATAGCAGTCGGTCGACTGGCTTGGTCGTGCGAGCAGTGCCGCAAATAAGGTGGTGTCACCGGTGCCCAAGCACAGGGCGTATACTCTGGGGGGCGTTAATAACTAAAATTCTAAAAAAAAACAAGAGCTACTGTCCAGTCTCGAGTTTTATACAACACAATTAGTAGTTCAAATTAGTAACATCATTTCACGAGCTGTAAAAATCTCGTTAACCCCAACTGAAAGATGCATGACGTCAGTAATATTGATTTAGCAGTAATTGGAGCCCATTCAAATCACTGAAGCGGGTGCTCGCAATTGATTGGTTAATTACAAATCAATATGCACTCTCTAATCGTAACCTAATGATTTGTTTCCAGTGAATAAAAAAACATAATTACAAAATCGCCTTTAAGTTATCTTGATTGTGTGGCAAACAATTTACTTACATAATCATTATGAAAATACATTAGTTATATACTAATTTCATAATCGATTATCAAAATCATTCATAATCGCCCACCACTAATTTTTGAGGAGTACGCAGAGATTAATCATCATCATCAGCCCATATACGTCCCACTGCTGGGCACGGGCCTCCTCTACAACTGAGGGTTTACGCCTTACTCCACCACGCTGGCCTAGTGCGGGTTGGCGGACTACACACCTAAGAACTTTTAGGTGTGCCGGTTTCCTCACGATGTTTCCCATCGCCGTTAAAGTACGTGATAATTTTTTGTGAATACACACATAACTACTTTCATATATAAAAACACGTGAATAAAGATTAGATAACCTTATAAATCACAGCCATCATAGCATGTAAAAGCTCGCTGCCGACCCACAACCTGTTGCAATATTTGTGCTCTCATACGAAACTTCGTGACACAGAAACAGAAGCACTACCACGAGATTTGAATCGAGATTGTAACGAGATAGATTCGAGTGAGACTAGATTACTTAGTACCTTTTGTATGTTTTTTCTTTATTTCTTTATTCTTGTGTAGGTACTATTGAGAGTTACTAATATAATTAAAGTAGTTGTATAAGTAATTTAGATTTAGGGTTAAAAAGAAAAATACTCTTATAGGATCATTCATATGTCTGGCTGTTTGTCTGTCAGACAATTTGATACGATAAAATGATTTCCTCGTTGAAACTGAGGCTTGAGTGCGATCAAAATGTCTCAGGCATAGTTATGCGTTACTGAATTTCTTATTAAGAAACTCTCAGTAGCAGCAAGCAGTCTAGAAATTTCTATTAATTCTATTTACGTCTACACTGCATGTGATTTTAATTCTACCTTGGTTAAATAACTAAACTAAAACTATTAAAATAAATTTACACAGCCCCATGGCGCAGATGGCTAGTCACCAGCTTGCGAAACGAGAGGCCACGGGTTCGATCCCCGTACCGAGACAAATGTTTGTGTGATCCACAAATATTTGTTTCGAGTCTGGGTGTTTGTGAGACCGAAAAGTCTCTCGTAGTTTCTGATGTCCACGACACAGGACTTGTATCCTAGTATGGGGTCAGAACTATGTATGTGACAGTTGGATGTATTTATTTATTTAAAATTGTTGGCTAAATATAAATCCCTTTTAAATTATAGGAGTTACGATCTCAAATTTGGGTTGTATCACATTAATTACTCAGGAATAATATACTTTAAGAACGAAATTAGTAAGTCCAGTAATTCTCGCAATAATCTGATCCTAAACTCACTTGATTTCTTCTCAAAAGTAATCCGAGTATGCGTAGTACGGGCCATAGATAAGGAGTTACGAAATGAAAGATAAAAGCCGCCTAATCTCTCGCCTTCCGCCCTTAAAGATGTGCTATAAAATATACAGATAAATACTATGTAATCAGAGGCCCTCGGATTTTAAACCAACTACGGAAAATTAAAGGAATGTTATGATTAAGTTATGATTATGTATATGTATATTAGCAGAGAAACGACTTTCTTTATATTGTAATATGTATTTATTATATTATTATACAGAATATTCTGATTCTTCAAGAAACGCACAAAACAGTTACTAAAATGTGTTCCATCATATAATTTTACGTTAGTTTGATTAATCTGAATAAGTATTAATAAGTATGATTTGTAATAATGGCTACTACATTCCATAAGAAGGTAATGAGTTAAATCTGCAACTTCTACAATTTATGTTAAAGTTGTTTAATTATCATTAAAATATATTAAGCCATTGTGTCAAAAAGATTTAAAATGATTACTTAATGTTTTGTCTCTGATTTAAGGATTAATCAATCCCAAAATACATGCAAACCAAAAATAACCCGAAACCGAAAACCTCAGACAGAACAATAGCACAAAAGTACATGCTTGGTGCTTGACACACATTTAGTCTCTATATTAAATCAGTAATAATTTGTCTGTCTGTTCATAGAGAATGATAATTAAGCTTATAAAGACGACCTTGATTTAACCATTCCGCGCTTTTCGTTTAGGAACATAAACTCACGCCTGTGTTCCCCGAAGGGGTAGGCAGAGGTGCATTTCTGCACCCACATTTCGACAGTATGTATCAGTTCCACGTAATAGGGGGCGAGCCTATTGCCGCTTTTCCGGCACATTTTCGGGCTGTTACTGAGAATTTCCTAATGGAAAAACCTAATAACACTTTGCCCGACCCGGGAATCGAACCCGGGACCTCTAGATCGCACGGCACATACTTGTGCCGCGAGTCCACGACGCAGTCGTTTTGGATCAGACCTGCATAAATCTACAGAGGATAGATATGTAGATATTACATACATACATAACCTCACGCCTGTATTCCTTTAAGGGGTAGGTAGAGATGCATTTTTATTTATTTATCTTTCATTCGTTATTATCATTCCATATCCATTATTTGATTTCTTTTTATTTTTCTTTCTCGTCCTATTGCCGTTTTTCGGGCACATTTCCAGACTCCGTGCTGATACTTAGAATTTTCTAATGGATGATGGTTTGAACCCGGGACCTTTAAGCACGGCACATACTTCCTTTACGATATTAGCCTATAACGCTTATGTCTTATGTCTAAACCAAAATTTCAAATTTATAATCAGTTAAAATCGTATTAATAGTGAATGTTTTTCGGAAGTTCTCACTTTAGGCTCTTTATAATGTCCCCTTCATCATCAGCCCAAATACGTCCCAACGCTGGGCACGGGCCTCCTCTACAACTGAGAGAGTTGTGTCCCCTTACAACATAAAATTAGGTACTAAAAAAGCGATGCAAGTCACAAGCTAAGCTAGTGCTATCATTAAAATCATGAATTTGCATATAAAAGAACGGTACCACACAATGCTCAGAACATTAATCAATGGATGAATTATGTTAAAACAGAACCAGTTTAGGAATGCAGTTTGGTCAACGACGTTGCAAAATAGAATGTTTAATATGTTAATTTATAGTTACACATGTTGTATTAGCATATTAATACTTGTAATACCGATACGCGGGAGGTGCGGGTTTGATCTTTATGCGAAGATTTTTTTTACTTTTAAAAGCAGAGCGATGCTTAAAGCAAAATAAACAAAAAACTACATACATACATACCAGTGGCGTTACTTCCACAGAAGCCCAAAAGTGTTTTACGTTAATTGTGTAATGTATATTCTATAATTATTTATTGTGGGGTTAGGATATTCTCATTTATATGTCAAATTGCTTTTGTTAGATAAAGATTTAAAGATTGTAAGGCAATCTGGACTTTTGGGCTTCTACCGAAGTACCGCCACTAATACATACATACATAACTTCACGCCTGTATTCATCGAAGGGGCAGCATGAGGTGCAATTCCGCACCCACATTTCGCCAGGTATATCAGTCCCACGTAATAGGGAACGAGCCTATTGCCGTTTTTCGGGGACATTTCCCGACTCCGTGCCGCTACTGAGAATTTCTTAATGCAAAAACCCAATGTCACTGCCCGACCCGGGAACCGAACCCAGGACCTCTAGATCGCACGGCACATACTTGAGCCGCGAGACCACGAGACAGTCGAGATTTAATAAAGATTATTATATTTACTATGAATTACAACAATAGCCTATTCCTATTCTATAAACTAAAAAGTTTATAAAAGGGAAATTAGCATGGAAACGTACCAAGATAACATAAAATCACGTACGTGAAAGAATTCGCCTTGCGCAACGACACCGTGTGATAGGACTGATAACGATGTAATCTGGTTATTACATTATATTGTACTTTCTCTCCTTTAAAACAACAATATTTTTTTCATGAATAACCATTTTAGTCACATCTTTCTTATTTCTTATGTCCTAGTATTTTAATAATTGTGAAATTCTAAATGTCTTGACGATTAATGATTTAAATGACATCTTCACAATTTCTTTCATCCTAGTACCCATCTAATGAAATGTAGTATATAGTTTCAAGACTTGAATGTTTTTATTTGATCATGTATAAAACGGCTTTATTAATTTAGATAAAATTAGACAAAAAGCTGGATAATAACCTACATAATATTTTATCCTGAGATTTTGTGGTATAGTAGAAAAGACTGACTTCAGTTAACTTAAAATTTAGTTATATCTAACTATTATTCTTGTTTATTACTAAGGTATTTTACATTTTCCTCTCAATATAATTCAAGTCACTGGCAAAAATACCTTTAACAGTAACATACTCCTTACTAAAATACGAACATTATGTAATGAATATCAAAAACCATATTACCTTTTAGGTCTCACAAAACATCAGTGTTAGGTCTCTCAAAATAATATTTTAAACTTGACGACTCAACTTAAGAACTTGTAAAAGTCTATTTAATAAAGAGTACTTTGACTTTGATCCCAGACCGAACTATACAAAAAACCTAATTCACTAGATTCCGCGTAAATAAAAAATAACTAATTTGCATAAAACTCCAGACTAATACATTAAACTTCGGACAACTTTATGTCAAGTAATCACAAGCTGTTATCTGAATGAAGAAATGTTGCCACTTAGCCAGACTTTGCGTGTTTTACATACATTTACCAAATCCCCACCTGTTACTGGAATATAACATGAACGTACAAATTATGGGTGTGCTTTATGGAGAAGGTATTTCGCAAGCAAATTAAGTAAATGAATACACTACAGCCAACATGACTTCATACATAAAAATCTGTGATGTACATATGTTATAAACCACAGACATTACATACATACATACATAAACTCACGCCTGTATTCCCCGAAGGAGTAGGCAGAGGTGCATTTCTGCACCCACATTTCGCCAGGTATGTATCAGTCCCACGTAATAGGGGGCGAGCCTATTGCCGTTTTTCGGGCAAATTTCCAGACTCCGTGCTGTTACTGAGGATTTCCTAATGGAAAAACCCAATAACACTTTGCCTTACCCGGGAATCGAACCCAGGACCTCTAGATCGCACGGCACATACTTGTAACGCGAGACCACGAGGCAGTCAGACATTAGATTTACATTATCAGATACACAGAAATGTATTTGATACAGCTGTATTCTAAGTTCTACGTAATGACGGGTGATCGTATTGCCGATTTCGGAACATTTAAAGAACCCATGCTCCTACTACTACTAAGAATTCTCTAAATTAAACATCCCATAACACTTTGCCTGCCAGGGAATCGAACACAAGCCCTGTGAACCACGCACGAACCTCACATAAAATGTTTAATCACCTAAAATCGTACTATATACTCAGCCTCTCGCCGTCCACTGCTGAACGAACCATCCGTTACCCGCCACCTTTCTCAAGTCTCGGACCATCGTGCTGCAGGACGAACCACACTACGTCTGCCTAAGCGCGGTCTCCATTCCAACACTTGTCTGCTCCACCGGCCGTAATATCGTACAGTTATTTGTAAATGTCTGTCGCTCTTAGGGAAACATAATTATACCAACTGGCATGAAATTATCGTAATATTTTCTTTTCGGTCAATGTCTCATTTTGTCCGCAGTGCACTTATCATTAAGTGCAAGCGTAGTCAATTTGCAATTCGATAAAAAATAAATAAATAAAGTACTTTATTTACTCATTGCAAAACATGAAGCATTCATTCTTAAACTCATATTTGTCTTGTGAATGTAAGCACTTGACAAACATTGCACCAACTGAAGCTGATATCGGTGTGTGTAATTACACAACTTTTCTGTATATAGGAACAAACTTCTAAAAAAATACAGATAAAAGGCTTTAAACGCGTATACTTCATGTAGTTCTGGAAAATATATCATTTCTGACGTCAACTATAATAAAGTTAAAAGTATAATTTATATTTGTTGTGACTGGCACCTGAGTAAATAGCTCAAGTTGTATAAAATAAGCAAAGATCGTTCTGTAGACTTATTTCATATTTATTTTACGGTAGTACTTCATCAAATAACACTTATGATACTTTCATAAAATAACATTGATGATAATAAATTAGTATAAATTTAACTTATATCCAGGGCCAATTCTACGGTTCAACTTGTGACCGAATATATAAAACCAAATTCGGCTTAGCAAGTCACATTAGGGCCCACTATCGTATGTAGATTGTAGGGTCGCCGTCGCCGAAATCAGTGAGAAGGTCTATATTATCATCATCATCAGCCCATATACGTCCCACTTCTGGGCACGGGCCTTCTCTATAACTAAGAGGGTTTAGGCTTTAGTCCACCACGCTGGCCTAGTGCGGGTTGGTCTACATATACATACGAGCCAGTGGCGGGACTTCCATAGAAGCCCAAAAGCGTTAAACGTTAATTGTGTAATGTCTAGTTTATATTTGCTTATTATGGGGTCTTTATTTAACAAATTGCTTTAGTTAAATAAAGATTTCAAGCCTAAAAAATATTATTTCGTACTTTAAAAGGCAAACTGGGCTTATGGGCTTCTATGGAAGTACCTCCACTGATACGAGCATATGTATTTTTAAACTTAAACAGACGTTTTTTTTTTTTTATAATATTACATTTATCATTTAATTAGTTGTTACTTTAATGTTATGATTTTATTATTATAATTATTGTAAACAAAAGTTACAAAATTGTTGCAGTAAAAATGTCATATCTAAGAGCACACTCGCTTTAATTGCCTACTTCATGTGCGACATTAACATAGTTGATATGATCATCACAACTCTAATTAATTGGATGGGTTCATTGAACCCGCCCAAATTACACCCGAGGGTGTGACTGATGGAATGTTGAAAAAAATAAGAGAATGAAGAAAGCAAAGCGGCAAAAAATGCAACATCAACAATTTTTATCTTATAAATTTCTTAGTACAGTATACCCATTATTTATCTTCGTCCTCATTATTTATATGACTGTTCGAAGTTATGTGTGTATTCACAATGAATTATCACTTACTTTAACGGTGAAGGAAAACATTGTGATGAAACCTGCACACCTAAAAATTCTAAGGATTTTCGTAGGTGTGTAGTCCACACCCGCACTAGGCCAACGTGGCGGAATAAGGCCTAAACCCACTCGATGGTAGAGGAGGCCCGTGCCCAGCAGTGGGACGTATATGGGCTGATAATGGTGATGATGGGATGCCTTTACATACTCTCTCTAGGCATGAAACAATTCAAGACAAAATCCTACGTGTACTAATTAAACTGACCGCTTCCTAACTGTGGTTACACATAGGGATGGGCGTTGATTCAACGAACTAGTTGAATCAACCGTTGACGATGAAGAAACGAACGATCAAAAAACTAGTTGAATTCGTAGGGCTTGTTCGACCATTTATCTAGCTAGGGTAACTAAATTTCTAAAAAAAACAATGGCTGCTCATTTGCTAACATTAATATTATCAACTAGTTGACGAATTCAACTAGTTAACCAACGCAAAAAAGCGGTTACGTTTCGTTGACGCCAAAAACGTCAACGACCCATCCCTATTACACATTCAACCGTAACTTTTCTATCAACAAAAATGCCATCACACACTTCGAAGGCACAGCACACACATAACGGTATCTCTAAAATTGATTCCGCCGCACGCACGCGCGCACTTTGACAGCTGTCACATCTGTCAGGTTGACAGGTGTGACGTGCGCTTTGATGGATATTGTCAGCGAGACGCGCAATTAGATGGGACGGTACTGTTGTGATGAGTAGGTTGTGATGGAATTAATTTAATTGCATCTTTTGTTGGTGTTTGGGTTCTAAGATGATAAGTTAATTTTATAATTATTTCAACGAATAAAACATGCGAAAGTAAGCTTTTGTTGTGTGAGCTTTTACGCCTAAACTTCTAAGCCGATTTTGATAAAATCATAAAAAATGTACTTTCAAAAGGCAACATAATTTATTAGCGTGAAATTTTTCCATAATACTAGCCCTAACTTCTCAAGACATTATGAAATTTTGTATACTCATAGTCAGGGATACAATAAACAGCATAAGATTGCTGTTATCAAGAAAAGACGATCCGCCGAAGGTCCGCCAACCCGCAATAGGCCAGCGTGGTGGACTAAGGCCTAAACCCTCTCAGTTGTAGAAGAGGCCCGTGCACAGCAGTGGGACGTATTTGGGCTGATGATGATGAGAAAAGAAGAAAACTTTAACGAGATACCAGGAGTAAAAAGAATATCAAAGAATTCGAGCACTTTTAATGTTTATATTCAATCACATTACAAACATAAAAATGCACTTAAAAATAATTAAATCACTTCCGATAATAAATTCTTAAAAGCGAAAGTAAATTTTAAGAACTCCATACTTTCTTCGGCAACAGGCGCAAATATTCAGTACAAGATAATGCCAAAATGTAGATCATAGCTATTCGAAACGTCTAGAATTCCCACCAATGATTGATTGGGCTATAATCTTATCTCTGAGCCAGATTTGCTGTCAGCGTAATGGATAGACTTTGTCATGAGTGTCATAGACAAGTTAATAAGTACACATACATACATAAACTCACGCCTGTATTCCCCGAAGGGGTAGGCAGAGGTGCATTTCTGCACCCACATTTCGCCTGGTATGTATCAGTCCCACGTAATAGGGGGCGAGCCTATTGCCGCTTTTCGGGCACACTTCCAGACTCCGTGCTGTTACTGAGAATTTCCTACTGGAAAAACCCAATAACACTTTGCCCGACCCGGGAATCGAACCCAGGACCTCTAGATCGCACGGCACATACTTGTACCGCGAGACCACGAGGCAGTTAATAAGTCTATTTCTCTAATCATTTTCACCTTTATTGTGGACCTTTTTTATTACTTAAACTATTGCCTAGGTATAATTACTACCTGATACGTACTATTAAAAAATTTACTTGTAAATCTCTAACTGGAAAATACATTTTTCCTTCTTCATGTAATCGTGAAAAAATGTCCTTCCTAAAGACCCATTAAACCATGCAACAATGTTCATACTTTAACATCTGAAAGTCCGAGTCTGCGATGACCGAATGAAAGACCGGATAGAAAAGAAAAACATTTGTTCCTAAAAAGAATACAAAGTGGTTAGTCTTTCATCCTCATGCGCTCTAAGAAGCTTTCTTAAGCCTAAAAGACCCCAGATTGTAATCATTGGTGCTTACAATGAATTATCCCTTACTTTAACGGTGAAGGAAAACATCGTGAGAAAACCTGCACACCTAAAATTCTTAGGTGTGTAGTCTGCCAACCCGCACTAGGCCAGCGTGGTGGACTTAGGTGTAAACCCTCACAGTCGTAGTCGAGGCCTGTGCCCAGCAATGGGACTTATATGGGCTGATGATGATGATTGGTGCTCCAAAGACACGAAATGGCGAAGCCTATAATAGTTGGAGATTTATCGCACTGTAAGGTGTCTTGATATTTGCGTATAGCGAGTGGCCTCGTTTCTATCGCTAACGTACTATGAAATATTCCAAACAATAACAATATAATATTAATAACAGTCAAACAATTAATTACAATTGATTTAGATAAACTCTACATAAATAGGCCAAAGTTCTTTCACATAAATTGGTGATCTAAACTAATTGGTTATGTAATATTTAGACGATGTTTCAACCTTGTTGCTCTTGGGATGAGCAGAGGATTGAAAATGAATAACTTCGTTGATTTTTAAAACATACATTAACGCTTTTATGGTAATGATGGCCTCTAGGTATAGACGCGCGGTCGAGGATCTCGGCGGTCGCGGGTTCAAACCCCAGGCACACCTCTGACTTTTTGCAGTTATGTGTGAAAAATGAATCATAACTTACTTAAACGGTGAAGGAAAACATCGAGAGGAAATCTGCACACCTAAAAGTTCTTAGGAATTTCTTGTGGACTAATGCCTAAACCCTGTCAGTTGTAGAGGAGGCTCGTGCCTAGCAGTGGGACGTATAAGAGCCGATGATAATGATGATATACGCTTCTATCCCCCAAGGGCTAAACATATATACGTTTCTGCTCTTTCTTTAGATCACACGGTACATTTGTGTAGTGTGTGTGTGTGTCTAGTGCGGGTTGGCAGACACTCTTCCAATTCACTGTGAATGGTATTCAAAATATTCTACTTAGCAATATTATAATCAGTATTATAAATAGTCATTACACAACAACAAGCATTAATAATGAACCTCAAAAGTATTTTTCGCTGGCAAACGCACCGCGCCCACTCGTTTCGCGGATAAATCTGTAGCACAGTAGTCGGCTGGCGCGACTGACCTAGAATTCTAAAATTATTACCTAGACTAGACGTTAGTCATTGATTTCTTCTAGATTTCCTGGCATTGTGTTCAACGAGATCTTTTTGAGATAACAAGCGGCATTGAAAGTATTGTATTTTTATTTTCATATGTTTCCTTTTTATACAATGAATAGATTCATAACTTAGAAAAATTTTGCATACATTTATCATACACCTACGGCTCCATCTCTGAAGACCTAGCGAAGGCACGAATAGATCCCTTAATACTATGACGTAACCCTTCCATCAATCTAGAATGATCGTCCAAAGTTACTCTTGACGATACGAGACATCCACTCAAGAACTGGCAGGCAAGTACACTCCGCTCAATACTGGCCCTTTCTTAAGGGACTTTTTGAGAGTCTAGAAGAGCCCTCAGCATTTGACGTCTTATAGCCAATAATGACACTTAAATGTAACGGTGAAGGAAAACATCGTGATGAAACATGCACATCTAAAAAGTTCTTAGGAATTTCTTAAGAGTGTAGTCCGCCAACCCGCACTAGGCCAGCGTGGTGGACTAAGGCCCAAACCCTCTCAGTTGTAGAGGAGGCCCATGCTCAGCAGTGGGACGTATATGGGCTGATGATGATGAATGAATGAATGATGATGAAAAAACTTAATCTTACCTGTGCATTGCGACGCTAATCCCACGACGAAGAACGCCAAAAATACTATACTTTTCATCTCCATGATGTATCACAATAAAATCACTTTTCAGTACACTGAATTAATATCAAATATGACACTGTTATCACTAACACTGAAGGCACATTCCTTGATTTCGTTACTGGTTAGGCACTTTCGATAATCTGTGGACAAAATAGCATTATTAAAATGACAATTTAGAGTTGTAACTATCGAGACTAAAATACGTAACTACATTATTAACAGCATTAAATAATGTAAGTGAATTAATAGGAGTTTGTCATCTGTGCTTTTCAATAAACTGTGCGAGGGTATTCTGCTATAGCTGTGTTCCGTAATGCACTAAGAGCACTACAATTGCCATACTGGGAAGAATATAATGATATACTGTCACAGTGTACCGGGGAAATATATGACGTCATTGATAGTCGCTTTTATTTTACTGTGAGAATTTTAAGTTTATTTAGAACTACATTTAAAAATAACAATAATTTATTTAGCTCTTCTGTTATATTAGTCTATGTTATTATTAGTTTTGTGCAGTAATAAAATTTTAATAAAACATTATTGTTAATATTATTGTTTATTACGATATTTCCGACTGTAAAACAGATTCTTTTGCTCATTTAAATACTCTATAAAAAATGAAAAGATATACCGCGATTTGCATGACTAGGGCCGAATACTGAAATGCTACTTAACCTGAGGGCGACTATCATGTGGCTGTTATAATTGAAGCGGTATATACTTAAAAAATGTCATATAAAAGAACTTTTTGTGGTAAAGTTGCCATTTATGGAAATTTAAGTGGGCATTAGTTATTCACAGTCTTAAAACCGATAAATGATGTTTTAGTATACCGCTTAAATTATAACAGCCACTTAAATATAAGTCACCCTCAGATTAAGTAGCGTTTCATTATTCGGGCATATGATACTTCATTCACAACTATACATTAATATTAAGTTTTTTTTTTCGAAATAATTTATCATGAATAGCGTGCTACTGTCCTATTAAGTTTTTATAGGCATGTAAAATTTATTTCTCTTTATAACCTTACTTTAATAGTCGTGTTGCGTTTAATAAAACAGGTAAATTATGTTTTTCAGTTTACAACATAATAAAGCGTCAATGTGGGTCAGTTATACGGCCTACAGTCATATTTTCCAGTCTGGAGTTACGAAATGTTCACATGAAATCTTTGTTTATAAACATCTGTTATTACAGAAGCAAAAACTGTTTGAAGTATTACAGACATGTCTATTTTTATTGCTGGCGAATTATAAAAAACAATCCCTTTGACATCAATTATAATTAAGTTTATTTGTTAGGCTAAAACACTGAATTAATTTTCATTAATTTTGAAACAGAGTCTAATTTTGAGACACTAACATACGAGTCTTGTGTCGTGGGTATCAGAAACTACGAGAGACTTTTCGCTCTCACACACACACACACCCAGACCTGAAACAAATATTTGTGGATCACACAAACATTTGTCTCGGTGCGGGGATCGAACCCGCGGCCTCTCGTTTCGCAAGCTGGTGTCTAGCCAACTGCGCCACGGGGCTGTAAAACTGGCTGTCAACTCATAAAATTTTTATATGCGTCGATAATTCTGTGAAACCAATTTCTAATCATTTCTCGAAGTGAGGTGACCACAAGAGTGATGCCGATGGCCCACTGCACTCGCTATCTTCACGACCTTAGGAGCCCGAGGTGTGTCGTAACATACATCATAGATATCGACATTCTACAAGACTGAGGGTATTGTGCTTTTATGTTTGGTATGATAATTAATTTTGTGTGCTCAATGAGTCAACGCGCAGTTTAGAAAACTTCTAAATGTTGGAAAAAACGAATTAGTTGTAAAAATTACAGGAAATAAGCTTCATCATCATCATCATCATCAGCCCATATACGGCCCACTGATGGGCACGGGCCTCCTCTACAATTGAGATGGTTTAGGCCTTAGTTCACCACGCTGGCCTAGTGCGGGTTGTCGGACTACACACCTAAGAAATTCCTAAGAACTAAGAAGATGAAAAGAAATAAGCTTAGATGTCCGAGAAACGGCAATAGGCTCGCCCCCTGTTACGTGGGAACGATACCTGGCGAAATGTGAGTGTAGAAAAATACACCTTTGCCTACCCCTTCGGGGAATTCAACCAGGAGGCTAGGTATGTATGTAAGTGAGGAAACCTGCACGACTAAAAGATTTCTTTAAAGAATAGCGTGAGGAATTATTTATAGTAGACATATTCACGTTTAGTTTTCTGCCTTCTGTATCGTAGTGAATGCCCTAAAGCAGTGGTCGGCAAATAAATAAATAAATAAATACACCCAACAGTCACATACATAGTTCTGATCCCACACTAAGATACAAGTCTTGTGTCGTGGGTATCAGAATCTATGAGAGACTTTTCGGTCTCACATACACCCAGACCCGAAACAAATATTTGTGGATCACACAAACATTTGTCTCGGTGCGGGGATCGAACCCGCGGCCTCTCATTTCGCAAGCTGGTGTCTAGCCAACTGCGCTACGGGGCTGTCAAGCAAGGGCCGCAATGTGGCAAAATAAACTAAAGGCTTGTGATATTTACCCTAGACTCTACCTAATATCTATGTATAATTGGTCATATCCCATAGAAAAATGAAATGCTAACATTCACGGGCCGCAAGCAAGACGTCCGCTAACCCTAAAGAGTGGTTTGGCCTTATCCCACCCATTCCTGTGTGGTCATTTTACAAGCATAAAAATTTTGCAAATAACTTTCAGTTTTTTTTTTAAATGGCACGGCAAAGTGACCCCATTGCACCTGATGGTAAGCGTAATGGAGTCCATAAAAAGTGCCGACCAGCGAGAGATGATGATGAGATGATGATGAAGAATGGGGGACTAATACCATGGTGAGTTCAACGTTTTTTGTATCACAAAACCAGACTAATTTATATAATAGGAAACAAGTATTTTAGTCATCAATTTTTCATCCTCAGACCTACAATAATAAATATCCTAGTCTGTATAAATCATTACGTACTTATGTAAGTATTAAACGGTCGCAGGAAGCGCGTACTCACGAGAACTTCAGTTAAAAATACATCTGATTTATTGGCTTAGGCGCTTCCTTCCTTTTTCTTTGATGTAACAACCCTACGGCTGATCTATTGATGGGATTAAGACAACGAATTCATTTGTAAAGATTAGTAAAGTTGTCTTTGCTTTCGTAAGCAAATAAGTGATATAGACAGCGAAAGAAAACTTTATGTGGTCCTTTTTCATTCGAAGTACCCTTAGCTCTTGAAACCTAACTGGCTAAACGAGGGTGCACAATACACTTCTACTTACTGGTTTTAGGATCGAGGCGTGAGTGTATAATCATCATCATCAGCCCAGATACATACCACTGCTGGGCACAGCCCTCCTCTACAACTGTGAGTGTATGTTGTCCTACATAAGAATTTCTCTTGAATCGTAAGCGCGTTTGCACATGTGCGTATCAAACCCGTGATCTGTCAAGCCTTGACAGTTTGACTTAGGTCACATATTTTCATTATTTTATACAGACCCTTCATATGTATATTGTATATGGTACAGTGATCTTAATACAAGTATAAGGAATTCCGTTTTTCGATGAAATTCCAATACGTTTTCTTTGACCATTTATATTATACCTACTCGTATAACAGTAAAAACAGACATAGCTTCAAACGTATTTTTTAAAAAGGTTCTCCGTCAAATAACTAAACTTAACCAGTCCATAATATTATTTTTTACAAACGTCAAATTCTCGACTGCCTCGTGGTCTCGCGATACAAGTATGTGCCGTGCGATCTAGAGGTCCTGGGTTCGATTCCCGGGTCGGGCAAAGTGTTATTGGGTTTTTCCATTAGGAAATTTTAGTAACAGCACGGAGTCTGGAAATGTGCCCGTAAAACGGCAATAGGCTCGCCCCCTATTACGTGGTACTACACACTTAGCGAAATGTGTGTGCAGAAATGCACCTCTGCCTACCCCTTCGGGGAATACAGGCGTGAGTTTATGTATATATATGTGTCAAATTCTCATCAACGACAATGTTTCCAAAATCCTCCCAAAACGTGGGAAAACTGAAACGTTGATCAATATAAAAATAACGGAAGCGTCGTTACACAAGTTCTCACATCAATACCTCGGCAATTTGTCGTATTTTTACGAGATTAAAAACTGTGAGCCGACAAACCCGTTCTTGACGAGCAATTTATAAGTCACACAGTTCTAATCGCTAATACTTGATAGGAACGGGACTGAACCAGTATTTCCTTCGCTTTTGATTGAGAAGTCGACTTATACTTGGCTTAGTCATAACACAAGACATGAGCAATTTAAATATTATCTATACATATAGCTAGCCCAGCTAGGTGGACTAAAGCCTAACCGAGTTGAAGAGGAGGCCCGTGGCCAGCAGTGGGATGTATATAGGCTGATGATGATGATGATATTATTACATACGGCCCACTGCTGGATTCTTAGCTGAGGCTGAAATTCCACCAAGCTGAAGCTTCTCATGGAAGCAGGTTTCTTCTCTACCCTATATTACACTGTTATTAAAGTTTATATAATATTGGCAAATCGGATGTGCGTGGTATTAAAGCAATGTTTTAATATATCTATCCTTCGAAGCTACCACGCAGTTTCTTATCTAATATTTTGTCTCAGTTTCAAATTTTCTATCTGTACTACCTTTGAATCAGTTTCAAACGCCATCTCTCTACAAAATGCGACAATATATTATAGCCGCAGTGATGGCCTCGAGGTTAAGGCGCGCGGTCGAGAATTTCGGCGGTCGCTGGTTCAAACCCCAGGCACACACCTCTGACTTTTCGAAGTTATGTGTATATTCACGATGAATTATCACTTGCTTTAACGGTGAAGGAAAACATCGTGATAATACCTGCACACCTAAAAGTTCTTAGGAATTTCTTAGATGTGTAGTCCGCCAACCCGCACTAGGCCAGCGTGGTGGACTAAGGCCCAAACCCTCTCAGTTGTAGAGGAGGCCTGTGCCCAGCAGTGGGACGTATTTGGGCTGATTATGATGATGATTATTTAGTTAAAATAGACACACTGTTCACAAAACCACTTTTACCTAACGTGATGGACTAAGGCCAAACTTATCTCAAAATATAACATGCATATGCATAGACAGACCCAGACAATAACATATAAAGACCCTTACTAAATAACACAAGCAAAAAGCGAAATACCTACGAATTTTGACAAAAAAATAAGTCTAACTTGTGACTCAATGCCAAAATGACATTGATTGAGTCAATGAACCATATAATTGGTCGACCTTGCTATTGTCAAATGATTATGTCATTACGAACAACAATAAGATCCGACAAGCATTAGCTTACAAATTGATCTGTTTTGAATGGAGATCGAACGCATAATAGGATTTTAGGAGCGGACATAGACAATACGAGATGAACTTCATGATATGCATTGGTTTTTTGTCTATGTCATGTGATATTCTTAATTTAAATATTTGACATTATTTAGGCAGGAGACAATTAACTTTTTTTAAAGTGAAAACTTCTTTAGCTACGCTGTGCAATTTTTTGATGGGTAAAAATGTTGAACTCGCGTCAGATCACGTGACCCTGATCTGAAAATGCGTAAGACGTTTGTTGTCATGCGTTGTTGTCATGTTTGTGTACGATAGCGCAATAAATATTGTATTTTACCACGTAAATGATAGTACTTTTATACTGATAAATAAAGCAACTCGTGCGAAATTATTCCCTAACCATTCCCAAATTTTCAAAAATGCACAACGTTAATGTTGAAGTTTTCACTTCTGCCGACACTCCCGGAGTGCCACCCGTTATTTTTTTGTTACATTCATTATGAGTCAAAGAAAAGTCCCTTGAACATGCTTCAAATCCTTAAACAGATATGATCTTCACTCAACTTTACCTAACTATGTTTTATATCCCAAGTAATTTACAACATATCGCCCCTAACAATTTCCTAATTAAAAATCCCAAACATACTTTTCTCGACCGGGGTATCGAATAAATCATACCACGCTTCCGTACAAGTCGGTCACTTTCAACCATACCTAGAAAAGAAATCTTATCTGCTCCCGACTTTTTACTGTTCAAAGAATCACGTTTTGTAGTCACGACTAGTTGAAAGGGAATGCTTGTCTGTTTGTCCGTCGATGTTTGGACAACGCGACATGCCTACTGACCTATTTAATATGTATGTGACGTCATTGGCCATAGACTAAAACAGAGTTTGGTTATAGATCTACCAATGCGGTTGAAGAATATGATAACAAGTTTTTACGTGTACTATTGATTGGTGCAATGGACAGGTGCTAGATTCGATCTCCGGTAGGGCGAAGTTTTGTTTTTTTTTTTATTTTGAAAATTTTCAATAACAGCAAGCAGACTTTGTGACACTAGAAATTTTTCTCTGCCTACCACTAGGAAAATATAGATGTAAGTGTACGCACTAATTCCTACCTATATAACACTATACCTAATTACCCAATTTTTTTTTCTCTATACAAAGTTAAGGTACTAAAAATAAACAAAAAATGTTCTTTTTTCAAGTTTTTGTAGGTATTTCGTCGCGCACGACCGGCTGTATCGAATTTAACGTGTTTCTTATGTGGCGTGACCGGATTTAGGTGAAACCGTGACTCATGACGTCATATTTTTTTAGGATATATAATATTTCTTGTGCAGAATGCATTTTGAATATTTTAATTTTATGTTAATTTTTACTAACGATCGGAAGGACTTGGGCAATTAAAACCTTACCATATTTTATGACTAGTTTGTATAAACTAGTTTAGTATTAAAGGTTACGTAGGATGGAATCAAGGTTGGCTTGTTATCGAGAGATCCCTGTTTCGATTCTACAGCTGAGCAAAGTGATATTAGGTTTTTCCTTTAGGAAATTCTTAGTAACATCAAATGTGGCCGAAGATTGTTTATTAAACGTAAGTACAGACTGCCTCGTGGTCTCGCGGTACAAGTATGTGCCGTGCGATCTAGAGGTCCTGGGTTCGATTCCCGGGTCGGGCAGTGTTATTGGGTTTTTCCATTAGGAAATTCTCGGTAACAGCACGGAGTCTGGAAATGTACCGGAAAAACGGCAATAGGCTCGCCCCCTATTACGTGGGGCTGATACATACTTGGCGTAATGTGGGTGCAGAAATGCACCTCTGCCTACCCCTTCGGGGAATACAAGCGGGTGTTTATGTATGTATGTATGAGTACAGATATGCACCTCTGCCATCCTTTTGAAATTGAACAACGGATTGAAAACCATTCAATTTCTAAGCCTCCATTGACTGAGTGGTTCTCACATGTTGGCGTAAACCACAAAAATATATCGAAGTATCTCTCTATATTTCTATCATCTACATTAATTAGGACATCGGATCAAATGACTTTCCAATAAATGTTATGAATGAAAAAATACGAGTGCGTTCTATCAATATTGTGAAATATCGCCCGGTCGGTGAGGTTAGTGGACCGACTTTCTGATAACACTCACTGTTTAAAGATTTATTGGCATTCCCCTTATCTTAAGTGTGGCAACATTATCTTCTACGTAAATATTAAGGTTTGAGGTGTTGCTTTGTAATAAGTCGTGGGTCTCGCCAATGGTCTAGTCCCATCATCAGCCCATATACGTCCCACTGCTGGGCACGGGCCTCCCCTACAACTGAGAGGGTTTAGGCCTTAGTCCACCACGCTGGCCTAGTACGGGTTGGCGGACTACACACCTAAGAAATTCCTAAGAACTTTTTTTAGGTGTGCAGGTTTCATCACGATGTTTTCCTTCACCGTTAAAGCAAGTGATAATTCATTGTGAATACACACATAACTCCGAAAAGTCAGAGGTGTGTGCCTGGGGTTTGAACCCGCGACCGCCGAGATTCTCGACTGCGCGCCTAAACCTCGAGGCCATCACTGCTTTGATGGTCTAGTACGAGCTGGAAATGTTTTTGTAGGTATAAAAATTATTTGTTTATTCAAACTTTATACAGTGATTGTAAAGGTGGACTTAATGCTTAAGACATTCTCTGCCAGTCGAACCTAGGGTGATGCAGAGATGATACACAGCAGGTGTGCAAATAAAATTATTTATAAACATACACAAAGCCTTATTTATATTTTTTGGAAAAGAAGAGAAGCAATGAATAAAATGTGATAATAAAAAAATGTATAATGCCTTAAAGATACTAGGTTGTCATCAGTGGCGTGCCTAGGGTAGCTAGGGCAAGCCCAAATTTTTATTACGGTTTTTATATTGTATTTTTTTGGTCCAGAAAGTCAAAGAACTAATAAATAATATACCTACCGCAAATTATTTACTTTCAAGATTTTGACATATTGATGTAGGTACATTATAGTACTGGCCCAACAAAGAAATAATTATTTGTCGCTAGTGATAGTTAGTACCAAAACCATAAAATGTCGGCGAAAATTATTAGAACAATAATATGTCCAAATTGTGCACAAACGTCGTGTCTCTCTAAATTTGAATGCGAGATGTTATAACATAGACGCGGAATATATCATATTGAATTTTATTAGACAAATAACCCGACTCGAATTAGTTTCAAACCACATAATTAAAAAGTAAACAGCCAAATTCTAAAAATTACCTATACTCGTAAGTTAATTTTCATGTCGTGACCTTGAATGCAAGTTTTTTTGTTGAACAAAATGATAAATAATATGTATTAATCTTAGAAATAATACGATGATGATCAACGCGAGAGTTTTGAAATTTCGTGACAAAATTAACGAGAAATGAATACTTCAATGCGTTGTTTACAATATTTATAAAAAGAAATCAAAGTATGTGGTGTTGTAAATTTTAATGCATTCTACAAGAACCAGATAAATTATTTAAATCATTACAACAAGAATGCCACACATTTTAAACATTATATAAAATATGCAACACAAACATAATATTATAATTAATAATATAACCTTTTCGTATGGGAACATTCAACTATTCAATTAGTTATGTACTTACTAATCGGATCTATTAAGCGTCCTCATAATTTTTAACAATTAGAGAAATACTCGAGTCTGGCATATAATGTAGGTTTTGGACAGGTTACGAGCCGTTTTTTCACAGTATAATTTAATGAATTTACCTTATCTTCGAAGAGAAAAACATGCACACACTTTAAGTCGCCACGAGGATTAACAATAAACATCACCCATTTTTTATAATCACTGTAGTAATATTCTAAATACCACAATAAATTCTATTTAATTTGGTTATTTCACTCAGTAAACGTAAACAATTAACAACGTGTGACGTTGACGAAGTGTGCTAATGCTTCACTGCACTCCAGGGTTGCCATTAAATAAAAATATATTGCCGTGTTTTGGATGTCGAATTGCCGTGTTTTGTAGAAAAATTGAGAAATTGCCGTGTTTTTTTTTTCAAATTACATTAAATTCTTATCATATAATTGCCGTGTTTTATGACACGGCAATGAAATTCTGCCGTGTATCGTGTTTTTTTTTCAACTGACCCCAATTACCTTATAACACGGCTATGGCCGTGTCAACGTCAATGGCAACCCTGCTGCACTCCCGATTGCACGCACTTCAAAGTTCAAAGCGAAAGCGGGATTCTTTTTCTTATGTCCATACTAATTGCTATATAAACTGTATTTTGGTTATATCTATGTTTTAAAATCCAATGGGAATTTCGAGATAGAACTAGTAAAGTGAAGCCAGGCTTAAAGCCCACGAGATAGAGGAAGATAGATATTATTATTATGTTCAACATTGATGTTTACTCTAAACTATAGACATTCGTGCGCCCGCGTTCCGTTTTTTTGATATCATAATTGGGCAGGGATTTGGCGCGCGGCGGCGCGGCTGTATGGCGGACGGCGGCGCGGCAAAAATACGTAAATTTCTGTTTTTGGATAAATATTTTGTTGTTTGTATTGAATTATGGAATATCTAGTTTATGTTTCTTATTTGGAATAACGTAAGGCAAGCTGGGCTTTTGGGCCTCTATGGAAGTACCGCCACTGGTTGTCATAGTTCGGAGCTGCTTAAAAATAGTGAGGATAAACCGATCTCATAATTTTTAAACATTTATTTGTTTTACTTCTTTTTTATTCAAGCGTTTCTTCATATCTTTATATGAAATACATACTCGTATTTATAAAAATATATTAGATAATGCATAGAAATTAGCCAGAAGATCGCAAAAATATAAAAAAAAACACCCAAGAGATTTTGAATGGTATTATGAGTACCGTCATTATGGTCAGTCAAAACTCGACAACTGCGAATATAGGCCTTCTTCCAAAGATTTCCAGAGAAATAGAAGAAGCCTACACCCAGAATTTAATGACTTAAGAATATAAATCCCAAACGCCTTATGATTATTTTCAAACAAAAATTATCTATCTTTCAACACAAGCATCTGATTGCCTCGTGGTCTCGCGGTACAAGTATGTGCCGTGCGATCTAGAGGTCCTGGGTTCGATTCCCGGGTCGGGCAAAGTGTTATTGGGTTTTTCCATTAGGAAATTCTCGGTAACAGCACGGAGTCCGGAAATGTGCCCGAAAAACGGCAATAGGCTCGCCCCCTATTACGTGGGACTGATAAATACTTGGCGAAATGTGGATGTAGATAGTGTAGTGTGCACCTCTGCCTACCCCTTCGGGGAATACAGGCGTGAGTTTGTGTGTGTGTATGTGTGTGCATCTGAATGAAAGGATCATATGCATCTAACGCTAGTTACGAAGGCCACTCGTAATTGCACAGGAAGGCGATAATCATGGCGCAAATCACCTTGGCAATATCGCCTTATGCACAAATAACAACCTTATTTGTTTTTGTAGTAATAGTCCAAATGACAATTACACATACACTTATCTTTGAAGAGGTAAGAAAAGATATATTTTTACCTCCATATTTCACTATTTCCATATACACATTTGTGTTTTGTAATGTAAAATGATTTTAACGCCCACGTTCCAGACCCAAAAAAGGATAGATAGAAATTGAGCAAATAAAGTTTCACCTAATTGAAGACTTTTGCAACAAGTCTCTTGATCGCATCAAGGAAACTTATACCGCGGGACTAACGAAACATATGATATCTGATCATGAGTTATGATATCTCCTCCTGACTATTATTCTTCTAATTAATCTCGTTGCTAGTAAGTCCTATAGAGACTTGCTCAACTTCACCTCTCGGCGTCGTTTGCTACTGTCGATGCTGATGTACAGGATTTGCACGGAGTATGTGGTAGGACAGTTATGATGAAATTATATACAAAACCGGTACTGCAAATCTATTTTCATAACAGTTGTAAGTATGGCGACAATGTACACTTGACGTAACAGATAAGGTATCGATTAGCGAGATAACACAGCACATTGTATGACCTTTGGATAATATAAGCATTCACGGTGAAGGAAAATAGAACGTAGGTTATTTTCCACGAAACTGGCCAAAAATGTTAAGGGTAAGATCCCGGATAAAGTGGCATTTGTATTTTTTTATCTAAATGTTTTTTAGAAGCCTTGGAAATTCTCTAAAGAATAGGGAAGACAGTGGTATGGAATAAATTTCGATCCAACTCAAATTCAAATCAAATAAATCTAGGTTGACAAAATTCTGTTCTCCTTAAAACTTCTCGACCTACAATTTAATTTAAATAAAGAACGCTCGCATAGACAAAAAATGCTCAACGAAAACCATAAAGTTTAAACTGACAGCTTTTTTCGAAAGTGTTACAGCCGGGCTATTTACAATGCAGTCTTTATAAGGCAACGTTTACAATTTTAGCAGCATGAAGTTTTTTTGTTGCATTTTATAGTTGAGGTCGTCGATTACATTTCTCCTTTTGCGTTAAATTTCTTACAGCGATAATTGCAGTTAAATGTTTTCATATTAAAAAATTCGGTGACTGTCATTGTATATTTTTTAATTGTTGCCAGTTTCCTGACGCATCGGGAAATTGTATACGTTTTTTTTAAATGTTGCCAGTGTCATTATTTTAATTCGCCTACTTCGGAATGAACATTGTTGTTTTATTAATAAATTATCTCCACTTAACATGTATGCATAATTATATTTTATTTTTAATTTATTTAACATTTATTCTGTTATACAAACTAGGTATAAGGACATGTGCCTAGGATTTGATACAGCGCCTGCCAAAATTTTACCTCGACCGCCAGCCTAATCTTTGAGGCCATCACAACTGTCACTATCAAAATATTTTTTATTATATTATAACCAATAGAAATCTATTCTTCTATACAAATTTGTAATATTAAAGTAACCGCTTTTTAATAAATGCATATGGATGTATACACGGTATATATACCAAAATACCGTTTTTTACAATTTTTGTCTGTCTGTTTGTTCCGGGTGATCTCTGAAACGGGTGGACCAATTTTTACGGGACTTTCATTGGCAGATAGCTGATGTAATAAGGAGTAACTTAAGCTACTTTTATTTTATACATTTTCTTATTAAAAGCAGACGAAGTCGCGGGCACAGCTTTAGTTTTAATCAATAATGATATACTAAGGTCACACACATCTGTTGTGATCTCAAAATACAAAACGTTACTATTCTTAATATATGGTAGCATTTTTTTAACATATGTCCAATCGGGAATTCCCGAATTCGATTCCCAAAACAGCCAACGTTATTGGGATTTTCCGTAAGCTCATTCTCAGTAGCAGTACGGGGTCTTAACCCGGAAAACGTAAATACCCATAGTTTATTATAAACAAACAAACTTAACAATATTCTACCATTTTATTATTTTCCAGCCGGTTTGAAAAGCAGATTCCACTAGAGAAGAACGGGCAAGAAGCTCCTGTGTTGCTCTTCTCGAAGCAGTTTACAACACTATAAAGTAGTGATGGCCTCAAGATTTAGGCGCCCGGTCGAGATTCTCGGCGATCCCGGGTTCAAGCCTCACGCACACACCTCTCGAAGTCATGTGTCTTCAAAATGAATTACCACGAAATTTAACGGCGAAGGAAACCATCGTGGAAACCTGCACACTTAAAAGTTCTTGGGAATTTCTTAGGTGTGTAGTCCGACTAGACCAGCGTGGTGGACTTAGGCCTAAACCCTCTCAGTTGTAGAGGAGGCCCGTGCCGAGCAGTGGGACGTATATGGGCTGATGATGAAGCTGTAGAAATGTGGTTGTAAAAATACACTTGCCTACCCATTTTAAAATACAAGCGTGATGTGTGAAAAAGTCGTTGCTCGACTTTCATAAAACGTGAGTCACTCACTTATTCATCTTGTAAACACAGACTTCATGCTTTAGCGACCTCAAAACGAATGCAAGTCATTCGCCCGCGGCTCCACTTATTATCTATACTAACGGTGGTGCCCAGCTTCGCCTGAGTGCTGTTTAAAAAAGTAGCCTAGGCTATTTCCTAATGACCTATCTATCAGTGGCGGTACTTCCATAGAAGCCCAAAAGCCCAGTTTGCCTTACAAAATTCCGAATAATAATCTTTAAGCTTTAAATATTTATTTAACAAAAGTAATTTGACGTATAAAAGAGAATATCCTGACCCCACAATAAACAATTATAAACTAGACATTACAAATTAACGTGTAACGCTTTTGGGCTTCTATGGAAGTACCGCCACTGCTATCTATGTCTTTAGCAAAAATCATTCAAATCGGTAGAGTAGTTTTTGAGATCATTCGATACAAAACTGCTGAGCACGGGTTTCTACAAATGAGAGCCCCGTGGCGGCGTTAGCTAGACACCGACTTGCGAAACGAGAGCCCGCGTTCGATCCCCGCACCGAGACAAATGTTTGTGTGATCTACAAATATTTATTCCAGGTCTGGGTGTTTGTGAGAGCGAAAAGTCTCTCGTAGTTTCTGATACCCACGACACAAGACTTGTGTCTTAGTGTGGGGTCAGAACTATGTATGTGACTGTTGGGTGTATTTATTTATTGTGACTTTGAAGTGTCTATTTATTCCTTCACTATTTTCCATCGATCAAAACTTTAAGACCTAGATAGCCAAAAAAATCGACGATACAGACAAATTCTGCACAAATTTTATACATATGTGGTGGTTATCTCATTGATAACACTTATAACGATAACAACCCGACCTACACTCGAAGTATTAAATTCATAGAAATCATCGATAGCTAGTAACTGTGCTGCTAGATTTGCCAATAGAAATAAGTATGCCTTGTTTGGTATAAGGGGTTCGATTCCCAGATCGGGTGACGTATTTTACCAGTGGCGATACAGTAGCAGCAAGGAGTCTGGAAATGTACCCGAAAAACCGCATTTGCCTCATGTTACGTGGGACAAAAACATTATTGGCAAAATTTGGGCGCAGAAATGCACCTCTGCCTACCCCTTCGGAGAATACAGGTGTGAGATTATGTATAAATAATTGTGCCTAGAGATAGGTGTCTTACCGAAGGACCCCTTCGGTGTCCCCTTAGACACCGGAAGGGGAATTATAGGCGCCTTTCTCTTGTGAAAAAAGGATGTCTTTGCTACTCGACACTTTATTATCAGTTAACGGCAATAGGCTCGCCCCATATTACGTGGGACTGATACATACCTGGCGAAGTGTGGGTTCAGAAATGCACCTCTGCCTACCCCTTCGGGGAATACAGGCGTGAGGTTATGTATGTATGTATATTATTATCAGTTATGGTGTACGTACATCATCATCATCATCATCGTCATCAGCCCATAAATACGTCCCGCTGCTGGGCACGGTCCTCTTCTACAACTGAGAGGGTTTAGGGCTTTATTTGTAAATAAAAATTAATTATTTTGATAAAATTATCGATGTAATTAAAATCCAGTAAAATTCTCTATTCGTCACGTAAAAATACCCAAATTCTACGAGATAAGCAACTGAATTAGATTTATGAATTTAAAATCGAACTATAGACGAAATATTGTCTATGGTTCTAATTTTAAATTCAAGGGCGTTTTTTAGCAACAGCTGAGAACCGTGGGATCAGCTAACCTTGAAATATCGAAGGGCCTCTTAGCAAATATTAGGGGAACAAAAACGCAAAGGGTTAAGGTGTGAAAATCATCAGGGGTCTTTAGGACCGTTTTAGATTTAAATATGAAAGAACGGCTTACGTAATGGTATTAATGTTATGATAATACACAGATAATTATAATAAATTTGATATTACTCATCATATGTTTTTTGCTGATGGTGCATAATGCGAAGACGAAACATTCTGAATTAGTAATATGTGGCCGGGATATCATATTTCAAATATGCGTCACGTAAAGGAATTATGTCTAGCATCGCAATCAACCAGTGTCCATTACTGAGTCATTCCTTTTTAAATAATTAGAAAAAAAAAACAAGAAAGTCATTGTTCTTTTTTTGAAATTGAAATAGAAAAAACATGCCAGCGTTCTCAATTCAAATAGCAATAGTAATTTTGAATCTTTAAAGATTTGTGCCAGTACTTTCAATTCGATTAGCAATAACATTTTACAATGATTCATCGATATACAATTCGATTTTACAACATCTCTATAGCGACTTATATAATACAAAGTCAAGGTTGCCGATTGTCGATGTAAACACTTCACAAATAGGTATCCATTATCGCTGTGCATAATTTAACAGAAATAAATGTATTTTGCATTTTAAACATACCAGTAGGTGTACTTTTGTTTATTTCGTCTTTAGTAGTTATTTGTCTCATTATTAAGTAAATGGAGTAGTCATTATTATGCCGTTCTGATGCCAACCGAATAATATAAGTCGATCCTGAAGGATGTCACAATAATAAATAGTCGCCTATTAACCTAGGAATATGACTTTTATCATTGCAGGAAACTATAGAAGTGTATTTTTTTCAAAATACGCAAAAAAATTAAATGACTAATTTATCCTGATTTCGGAAATTTTACCTTCAAAGAGTAAATCTTGCTTGCCACGTGAGCTATCATAGATCGAAAACATATTTTAATTTAGATAATTTTTTAAAGCAGATTTTTACCATTTAATTCTTCATCATAATAATATCTTTTATAATTCGTGTAAAGATTCGCACGACTATCAATTACTATACTAAATCAATCGTGAGAAAAAAATGACGGAAGTTCAATGACCAAAAATTTTTCATGCGAAAGGAAACAACCGTACAGCCGTCGCTATGTTTTTGCAATATCGTTTTACGGAAATAAATAAATTAAGATCACGTTATTTTTTCTATCACTTATATCCAATTCACGCGTACGACAGGCAGACGGCCGAAACAGGTCAGTCACCCTGTGGTATTTTTACCATAGACAAGCACGGCGTGGATTCCATTGCCAAATATTTGGAGAAATATTAGGAAGTTAATAAATCATGATAACGGATAGGATCTCTGTCCTTAACTGTCTTGGCCAATAATTTCTGCACCCACATTTTGTCGGGTATGTATAAGTCCCCGCTTTGCTATGGAGGGAAGTGGACAACTCTTTGTTTTCCAACTCCTCCTTTATTTGTCTTTCTGATTAACTTCGTTGCGGGATTATGACAAATTTAGATCCCCTTGGATTCGCTGAGCTTCATTGCTCGGCGTCAATACTGTGCGTGCTGTTGATCCTGGAGCACAAGAGTTACAGTGGCGGGTGTGTGGTGGGATAGGGCCACAAAAGTCCCACGTAATAGGAAGCGAGCTTATTGCCATATTTCGTTCACACTTCCAGTCTCCCTGCTGCTACTGAAAACCGCCTAACGGAACAACCCAATAATACTTTGCCCTACCCGGGACACAAAACTGGAGCCTCTAGTTCGCACGGCACATACTTGAGCCACAAGTATGTGCAGTCAAAACATATATCTAGCAGGAATCGAACTCCCAACCTAATGGTAGGCTGTGTGACATGCGTCATGGAGGGGTTTCATTCAATCTACAAAGTTATTTAAATGATGTTAATTTTATACCGGATTTTAATATCTTATTGAGACCGTCAATGTCACGAGAGGCCTACGGAATGTTAAGTATATAAACCACATGGCTTACGGAATTACTACCTATATACATCATGTAAGATGGATGGAGTGCGTGACTGAAGATATGAAAGAAAAAGGGGTGAATGAAGACATGACGGCTGATAGGGATGTGTGGAAGGATAAAACATACTCCGCCGACCCCAAATGAAACTGGGAGCAGGGCAAGGCAATGATGATGTACATCATGTAAGTCCCATTGTTGAGCGCAGGCCTTCTCTAAGGCCTCCATCCACAATATTAATAATTATAAGTATTGACAGCCATGTGGCGCAGACACCAGCTTGTGAAACGAGAGGCCGCGGGTCCGACCCCGCACCGAGACAAATGTTTGTGAGAGCGAAAAGTCTGTCGTAGTTTCTGACACCCACGACACAAGGCTTGTATCTTAGTGTGGGGTCAGAACTATGTATGCGACTGTTGGGTGTATTTTTTATTTATTTATGCGAGTAAAATATTTCACTTCCTGAACCTCGTGTAAGAATACAAAACAAGATAATTCACGAAAATTCAACATTAATACCTAGACTGTGGGTAAGGCCTTAGTCCAATATGCTGTGTTTCAAATTTGTGGTATTGATATACCAAATTATGTGCAGGTTTTATTAGTGTATTTTTTGTATTCACTCTTTTAGTATTAGAGACAAAGTCAAAGGTTTGTGCCTTGAATTCAAAGCCGCGATCGCCTAAATGATATCTTACTAGACCACACGCTTGCTTGTCTAAACCATCACTTTAAACTACGTAAAATAAAATACATATAACTATATGAAGTCTTCCTTAAAATATATATGTATGTAGCTACTCACATATCGCTAAAAAACATATCTTAAACTCAGTAATAATCGAACTAATGTTTAAGAAACAGCCAGTCGGAATAATAAACACCGCTGGGAAAAAAGCTCCGAATGATAGACAAGTGTTTGAATTCATTTTAACAATGAATTTAGAAAAATAATCAAAAACTAAACCACGACTCATAAACATCGCTGTAGGCTGGGAGTGAGCGCCCAGCTGAGAGAAAACTGGTTTATCAAGCAGTCTTAATTTATTACGAGCTTTGAATATTACTACATACTATAGGCTTAAAACGTGCCGCAAAATATTTTAAAGTTTTAGGCTTAAGAGATAAATAATCTTCACCTAGAAACTATTGTAAAAAATAATCATAATATTATCAATGACATTACGTATACGATAATATAGATAATAATTCGATAAAAGAAATAATACAAGATCTTGACATAATTAATTACATTTGCATTTTTGATAAAAAAAAATATTAGTCGTTAAATTCTACATCCTTAGTCTAATAAAGAAAAAAATATCAAATGTCAAGTCCTATCACCGCAGCGCAATAAAATTAAAAATTAAAAAATATT
This sequence comes from Hemaris fuciformis, assembly GCA_907164795.1. NCBI lineage: Eukaryota > Metazoa > Arthropoda > Insecta > Lepidoptera > Sphingidae > Hemaris > Hemaris fuciformis. The sequence continues at coordinate 7,147,225 of OU015457.1, read as the reverse complement.
TGTATGTTGGTCAAACGCGCCGAAGGAAAACAAATAAAAAGTTTTGTGCGAGTAATTTAACACGCACACAAAATCGAAATCCAGGTCCGTAGACATCCATTCCTAAAATAATACCTTACCGCTCGCACAGTTATTTTCGCATACAACAAAAACTAACACGAATTGCGTGAGATATAAAATGACACAGAAATGCACAGTATAAATAACCCACTGTTTTAATTCACTTACACTAACACTGACACAAAAAAAGCAATTTAAAAAAATGGTAAAATTATTCCAGAAAATGGTTGTATACAACGGAAAGCGAAACACTACCACGCTTTTTTTTAAAGTAACTTTTTAAAGGAATACGGGACGTACCGATGTGATCGTTCGACGCGACTATTCCGCCGCGCTCGTAGTCTCTACTGAGCCGACTTTCAAACTTTTATTTTTCCTCGCTTTCCGACAGACGCTCTCTGCGCTACGTGAGCGCGTCTATGTGTGAGTGTAGGCGCGACGGTGTATCGATACACTTTCTTATCGATATTTTTGATGCTACATTTAGACATGCGATTGTAAAATCGTCCTAAAGATTAACGGAGAATTTTATCAACAGTAATATAAGATTTGTTCAACGATAATTCATTAGATTTTAAATTTCTTTAAATAGTAGTTGATTTAATGATGTCACTATATATAATATATATATATAATATAATAACTTTATTACCAAAAAACATTTTTGCTTATGAATCTAAAGTACAACATATGAATTTATACAGCATAATTATACATAACTAAGCAATTACAAAAAAGTATACATTGACTTCTGCACTAAGCGTTGCTTGTATCGCAGAGGTCTATATAGTTACCAATCCTGATACACTGTTTTGAACAGGGCACACGGTTATTAATTGAATGTAATTTATTAGATGATAAAAGTATATATATATATATACTCAGTATATATATATACTCAGCCTATCGCCGTCCACTGCTGAAACTGCCTCCCCAAGAAAGCGCCGAACATCCCGGTCTTGAGCAGCCCTCATCCATCCGCTACCCGCCACCTTTCTCAAGTCGTCGGACCATTGTGCTGATGTCACTATATTATTATTTATTTTATATTAGCCTTTGAATACAAAATTATCACTCAAAGACACTTAGGTAAGTATATTTAAGAGCAACATTAAAAACTATTTACTAATGAAAGTTATACTATATCGTCAATTACCTATTAACTCATATAATCTATTAAACTTATATCACACTATAATTTTCTCGTCTATAAAATTTCTTGTTTATCCATTTTAGACCGATTGCGTAAATATTTCAATACAAATTATCTCTGTGATATCAGTCCTTCAAAATGATAATATTATTGAATAACAAATCGGTTTTAATATATCATCTTATAAAGTCTTACTATCTCGCGTCATACTGCCTCATGGGCTCGTATGTGCTGAACGATCCAGAGGCCTCAGATTTGATTATTGGAACGGGTAAATGGTACTGAGCTTTTACTGAGGCTTAGACGCGCGGTCAAGAATCTCGGAGACTTTTCAAAATTACGTGTGTATTTACTGTGTACTTTACCGGTAAAAGAAAACATTGTGAGGAAACCTCCACACCTAAAAGTTCTTAGGAATTTCTTAGATGTGTAGTCCACTAACCCGCATTAGATCAGCATGATGGACTAAGGCTAAACTCTCAACTTCAACAGGCAGGCTAACAGTTGTACTGGAGGCCCGCGCAGCAGTGGAACGTATATGGGCTGACGATGATAATATAATTATTAAGAAATCATAGATTGCTTTAAAAATTAACTTGCTCAACTTAAAGACTTGAATAATACAGTCGGAATGATAATTAGATCGTATCGCAACAGTCTGTAAGCAGTGACCGTGAAGGATAATATTAAATAGCGAGAAAACGACTAAGCAGCCAAACTGTAATTGTTTGCATCCATTTTGAAGTCTTATTTGCTTTACCATATTTGTACAGATGTAATAAATCTTAAATAGTTTAATACATTTTATGAGACGCGAAATGGTGACTTTTGTGACTATTTTTCCGACATTAAATACTGTATGGGTTCATCAATTAACTTTATTTGCACGCTTACTTGTTCCGATTTGTCTCTATAATAATAATAATTAAAAAACAATACACCCAACAGTCACATACATAGTTCTGACCGCGCAGAATACAAGTACTGCGTCGTAGGTATAAGAAACTACGAGAGACTTGTCGGTCTCACAATCACCCAGACCCGAGACAAATATTTGTGGATTACACAATTAATCGCATAGGTAAAAGTTTTTCTGCTCAAAAGTTTCGCAAACTGTAGATCGCACGTAATATGGAGGGAGCCTTTGACCAGTTTTCAGTCTCCTTAAAAATTACAATTTCATAATTTAATGTAACAGTAGGAAGTAATACCATTAAAGCGATAATATTAAATAAATGAATAATTTATGTAGTAAAAACCAATATATAAGTAAATTTATCGATTTATCGACTCATAAGTTAATTTATCGTTAAAACTATCGATAAATCGTCCGTCCAGCCATACGCAGTAACAGTATCCCACATTCAAATGCGCACTCACACACACAAATGCACACTCTGTCACTCAAGCGAGCTTAGAGCTTTAATAGCTTTCAAAGAACTCTCTAACTTATTTGTAAGGTGTTAAAGTTCAAAATCAAATGCATGTATTGACATCATCTTGATTCTTTGATCAGTGATAATCATTTTTGATCGTATTACATGTAGGTAAGGCTCGCTAGTTTAAATTTAAAGTATCAAAATTTACCTTCCTAAACTGCAACAAGAGATAAATTGCAAAAAAAAACATAAACTCACGCCTGTATTCCCGGAAGGGGTAGGCAGAGGTTCATTTCGGCACCCACATTTCGCCAGGTATGTATCAGTCCCACGTAATAGGGGGCGAGCCTATTGCCGTTTTTCGGGCACAATTCCAGACTCCGTGCTGCTACTGAGAATTTTTTTAATGGAAAAACCCAATAACACTTTGCCTGACCCGGGAATCGAACCCAGGACCTCTAGATCACTCGGCACATACTTGTACCGCGAGACTACGAGACAGTAAAGAAAAACATTTTTCGATTTTAGTAATACTTCCTACTACTTTATGTTTCACTTTTTTTACACCTTAGATTTTCGATTAAAATAAATAATATAATGCGTAGTTATATGAAAACAGCTGTAGTTGGTACGCAGTGGCAGTACTTCCACAGAAGCCCAAAAGCCCAATCTGTCTTACAAAATTGCCTATAATCTTTAAGCCTTAAATATTTATTTAATAAAATATTAATAATAAATATAAATGAGAATATTCTGACCCCACAAATACGAGTACAATAAACATTCGAAAAATAGATATTACAAAATTAACGTGTAACACTTTTGGGCTTCTATGGAAGTACTGCCACTGTACCTACAATTCGTTTTCTTGTTATTTTTCAATAACCTTATATTTTTTTAAGATAAAAATATCTTAAGTATTAAAGGCTAAAAGGCTTTTTATGTGCAATAAAAGGCATTCTATGTGCCAAATTTCAACCAACATACATTCTACCATTTTCGCGTGAGTAACAATCATCCATACATAACGTCTTGAAGTACCTTTGCTTGTTACGTGCGCTTCTGTGGGAAATAGCTGAACCGATTTTCGTGACTTTTAACAAAGAGATAGTCGAGATCCTGAATACGAGAATCTTTTTAGTTAAACATTTCACTTAATTAGGTATACGTATCTATATCAATATAAGTCGTGATGGCCTCGAGGTTTAGGCACGCGGTCGAGAATTTCGACGGTCGCGGGTTCAAACCCCAGGCACACACCTCTGACTTTTCGAAGTTATGTGTGTATTCACAATGAATTATCGCGTACTTTAACGGTGAAGAAAAACATCGTGATGAAACCTGCACACCTAAAAGTTCTTAAGAATTTCTTACGTGTGTAGTCAGCCAACCCGCACTAGGCCAGCGTGGTGGACTAAGGCCTAAACCCTCTCAGTTGTAGAGGAGGCCCGTGCCCAGCAGTATATGGACGTATATGGGTTGATGATGATGATGATGATGTATATCATATAGTTATTTACCCGTGGTGCGTTAATTTCGCCTAGTTTTACTAACCGTATTTATCTTTCATGTAAGGGTGAAACTTCACAGTTCAATATTTTGTCTCCCGCTTTGCTGTGGAAGGAAGTGGACAACTCTTTGTTTCCAACTCCTCCTTTATATCCTTTTTCTGATTAAATTGGTTGCGGGATCATGACAAATTTGGATCCTTTAGATTCGCTGAGCTTCATTGCTCGGCGTCAATACTGTGCGTGCTGTTGATCCTGGAGCACAGGAGTTACTGTGGCGGGTGTGTGGTGGGATAGGCCTAAAAAAATATTTCACTTCATAAGTACTTCACAGCAAAGACTCAATTTTTGAAATTCCCTAGACCGATACAATAGTCTAATACCAAGTTAATAAACTTATAGAAATTTCTATAATGTTTAAAAGCGGGTGAGAGTTTTAATTACATAAGTTAATACGATGTTTATAAAAATACTGGATTTTAAACTTATGATGACTATCTTAGTAATCATCATCATCATCATCATCATCAGCCCATATACGTCCCACTGCTGGGCACGGGCCTCCTCTACAATTGAGAGGGTTTAGGCCTTAGTCCACCACGCTGGCCTAGTGCGGTCTTAGTAATATTCTATTTCAATCTATACAACCCACAGCTGGGCACAGGCCTTCAACTGTGAGGTATTTGGCGGCGAATTCTATATACCTAACAATTACCATTTGGAGCACACTTAGATATGCAGGTTTACGCACGATCTTTTTCTTCACCGTTAGAGTACAGGATAGCTCATAGTATGAACTAGTGCCGGTACTTCCATAGCAGCCCAAACGTTACACGTTAATTGAGTAATGTCTTGTTTATAATTGTTTATTGTGGAGTCAGGATATTCTCATTTATATGTCAAATTGCATTTATTAAACAAAGATTTAAAGTTTACATACATACCAGTGGCGGTACTTCCATAGAAGCCCAAAAGCCCAGCACGCCTTATAAAATTCTGAATAATAATATTTAAGCTTTAAATCTTTATTTAACAAAAGCAATTTGACATATAAATGAGAATATCCTAACCCCACAATAAACAATTATAAACTAGACATTACACAATTAAAGTGTAACGCTTTTGGGCTTCTATGGAAGTACCGCCACTGATACATACATACATAAACTCACGCCTGTATTCCCCGAAGGCGTAGGCAGAGGTGCATTTCTGCACTCACATTTCGCCAAGTATGTATCAGTCCCACATTATGTGGAAAACACATTTCCAGACTCCGTGCTGTTACCGAGAATTTCCTAATGGAAAAACCCAATAACACTTTGCCCGACCCGGGAATAGAACCCAGGACCTCTAGAACGCATGGCACATATGCTACTTGTACCGCGAGGCAGTCAATTTTAAAGTTTAAAATTTTAAAGATTTACAGTTTGAGGATTATTTTTCGAAATTTTGTAAAGCAAGTTGGGCTTTCGGTCTTCTATGGAGGTACCACCATTGGTTCATACATAACTTGGAAAAGTCAGAACTTTGCACCGCGGATTTAACTCCCAGCCACCTCAAATGTCTTTGCAACATGTAAACCATCTAAAGTAACATGACTTTTTAACTTTTTTTTGTATACACATACGTACTAATTTGTCAAAGTGCAACGCTTTAAGCTTTCACGGTCCGCTTGCGCCAGAGCTTTCAACACGCCACCAGAGCTCGGGAAAACTGGGTCAAGGATGCTTTCCACACGTGGAAAAAACTGCACATCTTGCGTGCGGAGAATTCTACTCCGCTCCCCTTTTATGCAAATTATTCTAGCTTATATTAATATGTCGTGTTTATGTGACTGCTTCGACAGTTCCACAGAGTATACATGTAATATGTTTTTTTATGTATTTACTTTAAAGCAGTGATGGCCTCGAGGTTTAGACACGCGGATGAGAATCTCGGCGGTAGCGAGTTCAAACCCCTGGGACACACCTCTGACTTCTCGTGTGTATTCACAATGAATTATCACGCACTTTAACGGTGAAGGGAAACCTACATACCTAAAAAGTTTTTAGGAATTTCTTACGAGTGTATTCCACCAACCCGCACTAAGCCAGCGTGGTGGACTAAGGCCTAAATCCGCTTAGTTGTAGAGGAGGCCCGTGCCCAGCAGTGGGACGTATATGGGCTGATAATGACGATGATGATGACACAATCCTAATGCTAAAAGGTAGGCAGACATGTCCATATTTCACTAGCTATATATTATGCTAGCTATATTTCATTACTGTTTATGTTTCTAGACTCCTTGTCACTACACAAAAGCACTTCGAACCTTTCACTCAAGTTTATGGTAAATTAATATTATTGTTTAAGTAAATATAATACGTTTTTTCCACCACAAATTATATTACCGCATTTAATGGAAAAACGCCTAAACCCTCTCAGTTGTAGAGGAGGCCCGTGCCCAACAGCGGGACGTATGTGGGCTGATGGTGATGATAATAATAATTACTTTATTTAGTAGTTTATTAGCAATGAAAACAAATATTTAAAAAAATATTGAAAAAAGATTATTAACAAAGAAAAAACCTATACTACGTACCTACTAATTTAAAATAAATGCTTTTTCAAACTTACGCCTTATCAAATGAAATAGCAAATGTGCATAATAATAATACATCCAGGAGTATTTTGAAATTGATGTTTTATTTACATATTATTTAAAAACCGTCTCAATATATGTGTACTTATGGTCTATTAAGATTCCCCGCAATTTTTGCCTTAGGATCAAGGAGGTAGTCATAGTTAACAGAAGTAAACGAACAAAAAATAATGCGTAATCAGTTTGATTAAATGATATTGCCTTTGGGGCGTCTCCCTAACTTAGCAAGGGATGTATGATGCATTGCCTTTGCCAATGGCGTCGTATAAAACTAATAGGATATGAAGTGATAGATATATTCAGACATCTCTCTTCAATCGATATTGAATAAACAACTAGCTTTTATTGACTGCGTCGTGGACCGTGGTCTTGCGGCACAAGTATGTGCCGTGCGATCTAGAGGTCCTGGGTTCGATTCCCAGGTCGGGCAAAGTGCTATTGGGTTTTTCTATTAGGAAATTCTCAGTAGCAGCCCATGGAAATGTGGCCGGAAAACGGCAATAGGCTCGCCTCCTATTACGTGGGACTGATACATACTTGGCGAAATGATGGTGTAGAAATGCACCTCTGCCTACCTCATCAGGGAATACAGGCGTGAGTTTATGTATGTATGTGTATGTGTGAAATCAAACCGATTTAGGCCAATGTGGTGGACTAAGGCCAACCCTATCCTACTGTGGGCCTTAGGGGCAAATATTCTCTGACATAAAAAGGTAATTAGAAAATATAAACATAGATGAGTCATTATGCAGAGTGACCACAAGACTTGACATCACTTAGAACCGTGTTAGTCATTCATGCATAAAATCTAAAGTTCTGACTAAGCATGGCTGAGAAACCTCAGGTTTTTTTTAATAACCGCAATAAGTTAATAAGTAAGTTTTTCCTGTCAACCTTAGTGGCGCAGTTGCTTAGACACTAGCTCGTGAAACGAGAGGGCGCGGTTCAGATCCCCGCACCGATTCACAAATATTTGTTTCGGGTCTAGGAGTTTTTGAACCCGAAGTCTTTCGAAGTTTCTGATACCCACGACACAAAAAAAGTGTGGACTAGTAATTATTTTTATTATTAGCAATATTCCCCTTCGATTCGCTGAGCTTCATTGCTCGGGGTTGATACTGTGCGTGCTGTTGATCCTGGAGCACAGGAGTTACAGTGGCGGGTGTGTGGTGGGATAGGGCCAAAAAATATGTCCTTCTGCTGGGCATGGGCGTCTTCTACATCTGAGTGGGTTTAAGCCGTAGTACACCACGCTGGCCTAGTGCGGGTTGGCGGAATACACACCTAAGCAATTGCTAAGAACTTTTTAGGTGTGCAGGTTTCCTCAGGATATTTTCCTTCACCTACGTGATAATTCATTGTGAATACGCACATAACTTAGAAAAGTCGGAGAAGTGTGCCGGGGGTTTCAACCCGCGTCCGCCGAGATTCTCGACCGCGTCGAAACTTCAAGGCCAGCACTACTCACGATGATTTAGCAATAATTAAATCAGCTCGGAGTCTGGAAATGGGAACCAAAATAGCAATAAGCTAAAAATTTGACTGACGTAAAAACTGGTGAATCATGAGTATAAAAACAACTTTACCTGTCCGTTAGGCGTTACAGCCATGAGTGTTAATATACACTTATGTGTATTAAAAGAGGTTACTTTAATACATTTTTATCATCTGTGGTGACATAGCCTTATTCCAACATTAAAAATAAACTTGAATTCATTGCAACAAGCGTTTTGTGGTCGCATTTAAAACAATGACATTGAAATATTTACTAAGCTAACAATAGGAATTATTAAATAAAACTAGGTCATTCATATAAATAAATAGACCACAAACTTCTTAGGTTTATTCCGTACAATTTAAGTTTTACTCCATGACTAATATAAGCTGCCTTGTGTCTTTATTGCACAAGATTGCATGCCTGGGGACAAAATTTAATATGGCGGAATACGCATTCTAGTTAAATAAAATAGGCATTATTTTATTAATTGACTAGCTGACCCGGCTTAAAATTGGTCCACCCGTTTCATAGATTAGCTGGAACAAACAAACAGACAAAAATTGTAAAAAACGTTATTTTGGTATATGTACCGTGTATACATCCATATGCATTTTGCGTTTATTAAAGAGCGGTTGTTTCAATAATACAAACAAACACTCCAATTTTATTTATCTGTATAGATAGAAGATGTATAGATTAATAAGATATACGACTGCCTCCTTGTTTCGCGGAACATGTATGTGCCATGCTATATGTATAGAGGTCCCGGGTTTGATTCCCCGGTCGAGCACTTTGCACGTTATTGGGATTTTCTAATAATTCTCAGTACGGAGTCTGAAAATGTGCCCGAAATACGGCAATAGGCTCGCCTCCTATTACGTGGGACTGATACATGCCTACCTGGCTTAACGTGCGTGCCGAAATGCACCTCTGCCTACCCCTTTGGAGAATACATGCGTAAGATTGTGTATGTTAAAAATAGTTATACTTTAAGCTAATTAACGCGATGTAAACAAGTACACAACATTCTAAGAAATTATTTTCTTGTTTGTTATCAATGCATTATGCAAGTTACAAATAACTTATAATAGAAGCATGCGGTCATTGATTACATCATACACATTGCTTGGACCGCAAACACACGACTAGCGATAGATAAATCATATTTCTTCTTACCATATTTACTGGTATGTACGTGCAAACAAATGAATAAACACCTAACAGTCACATACATGGTTCTGACCCCACACTAAAATACAAATAATCATCATCATCATCAGCCCATATACGTCCAACTGCTGGTCACCTTGGCCTTAGTCCACCACGCCGGCCTAATGCGGGTGCGGACTAAACATCTAAGAAATTCCTAAGAACTTTTACGTGTGCAGGTTTCATCACGATGTTTTCCTTCACCGTTAAAGTACGTGATCATTCTTTGTGAATACACACATTACTTCGAAAAGTCACAGGTGTGCGCCTGGGGTTTGAACCCGCGGCCGTCGAGATTCTCGACCGCGGGCCTAAACCTCGAGCCCATCACGACTTTTTACTGGAACGTGCAAATAATTAAATATACACCCAACAGTCACATACATATTTCTGACCCCACACTAACAAAAATAATACGTCTCATAAATAAATCTTATATCTTTAAATCTTTAAATGAGCAATTCTTGTATATATATATAATATATATATAATTGGAATCTCGGAATCGGCTCCAACGATTTTCATAAAATTTAGTATATAGGGGGTCTCGGGGGCGATTAATCGATCTAGCTAGGAATCATTTTTAGAAAATGTCATTTGGAAAAAATAACAAAAATCAACTGAAAAATATGACTCTTCCTGACATCTATTGGCGAATATTGGCGAATAATAAAACTATTTTTTGTGAGCAACTAATTGCTTTAACGACACAACAGCAGATGGCGTTGTTAAGTAACATTATTCATATTTCATCATTTTATTAGTAATTCGTACTTAAATATAATTTCCAAAAAACACAATTCAAAAAAAAATCCAAGCAAAGTTCGGTCATTTAGGTATATTAATAAATACGTCTTGTTTATTCTTGTATCAGAAAATACGAGTGACTTCGGTCCCACGTGGCGTGAATATTTTGCGTGTAAAATGTCGTGGATAAAAAATACTACAAGTAACGACTTTGCAAATGCGAATTTCTTAAAGATCAAGGATTGGATTCAAAGCGAGTCATGTAAGTGGAAACTGTTTGGTTCACAGTGTTTTATTCGTACTGTATAATCATTGGCTAGACACCAGCATGCGAAACGAGAGGCCGCGGGTTCGATCCCCGCACCGAGACAAATGTTTGTGTGATCCACAAATATTTGTTTCGGGTCTGGGTGTATATGAGACCGAACAGTCTCTCGTAGTTTCTGATACCCACGACACAGGACTTGTATCCTAGTGTGGGGTCAGAACTATGTATGTGACTGTTGGGTGTATTTATTTATTATATAAATGAATGAAATACGATCGTTCGGAACAAGACCTAATTTCCCTTTTGGTTGTGTTATCTGCAATGACCTTAGTAATTAGCCGAACTTCCAGCTACGAACTTGGAGTAGCGGCAAGTAATTCATAAAATAACATAAATACAGTCAATTCTCGTTAATTCGAATCTCGAGGGACTCCTAAAATATTACGAATTATCGAGTGCTCGAAATATCGAATGGTTCGCAATTCTGCCAGACGAGGAAATTCACCTTTTAGTAGTTTTTTCCGTACTCCAACAGTTTGAACAGCATAATTTTCTCCTTGTGCTTTATTATGGTTGAGAGAGTACTATAGGTCCCACTGTTGGGGACGGGCCTCCTCTACAAATAAGAGGGTTTAGGCCTTAGTCCACCACGCTGGCCTAGTGCTGATTGGCGGACTACACACCTACGAAATTCTTAGGAACTTTTAGGTGTGCAGGTCACGATCTTTTCCTTCACCATTAAAGTAATTGATGATTCATTCATTCCTGGGGTTTGAACCTGAGACCGCCGAGATTCTTGACCGCGCGCCTTAACCTCGAGGCCATCACTACTTACCATTAAACGCGATGATATTATACGTGGTGGACAAAATACACCCCATTTTTATCACTCATTATTGTTCCACTTATCGTGATGCAACGCTGTATTACACAAGTATGATCTAATTAACATTGACATTTGTGTGACCTTTCATATATCTATCGCGTACTGCGCCTTACTGTGCACTAGTTTATTAGTATTTTATATTGCCCCATATTTTTATATTCATTTTATGAGCTGAACCATACAATCTTGTTCGCTTACACTCAAGACTGTACCGATTAGAGATAGGCAGTACATCTGCACTCACGTCTTATTGTCTTAAGACCTACATTGTAATTTTTAGCACATTTCTAGACTCTGTATAGTTATTTTTTCCAATTTATTAAGTCAAGATGGTCAAGGAAAAACAGCGCTTCGTTGTGGTCCCCGCCACAGTGAAGTATGATACCTATACTAGTTTCTCATACCCACGACACAAGACTTGTATTTTAGTGTGGGGTCAAATGTATCTAACTGTTGGTTTATTTATTTATTTATCTCCATACATTTCAATGTCCATGTCAAAGTCAAATTATCTTTATTATTATTTATAATAGACTTTTACAAGTTCTTTTGAATCGTCAATTTTACACTTTTTGAACTATTTTAAACTATTGCCGCTTTGAAACATGTTATCGCTGTGTATTTAAGTCCAGCAAGTTACCATAGAAAAGTAGAATTAAAATAGTCAATCGACCGCTTGCAGATCCCCAAAAACATTGTCACCTATTTTAGCAACTTTCTATAAATGATTTGGCGCCGGCACCGCCCGCGTTGAATTTTAAACAGCCTGCTATTTTTTAACGCGCATAAATCGCAGCCATAGTAGGAGCACGCGATTATTTCTGAATGAAAATGTTTTTGGATGATCGCACTATGGTTTTAACACCAATAAAATTGTAGGAACTGCAGACTTAAGAGTTTTTCAAAAGTTTGTAGATAGTGCTGGCCTAGTGCGGGTTGGCGGGCTACACACCTAAGAAATTCCTAAGAACTTTTAGGTGTGCAGGTTTTATCACGATGTTTTCCTTCACCGTCAAAGCAAGTGATAATTCATTGTGAATACACACATAACTTCGAAAAGTCAGAGGTGTGTGCCTGGGGTTTGAACCTGCGACCGCCGAAATTCTCGACCGCGCGCCTAAACCTCGAGGCCATCACTGCTTAAACCTTATTGTGAGATCAGAATTATGTTGTGGGTGTATTTAAGAGACATGCTAGAATTAACAACAATATTCAAAACTAATGAAATGACTGCCTCGTGGTCTCGCGATATAAGTGTGTGCGATCCCGGGTTCGATTCCAGGGTCAGGCAAAGTGTTATTGGGTTTTTCCTTTAAGAAATTCTCAGTAACAGCCCGGAGACTGGAACTGTGCCCGAAAAACGAAAATAGGTTCGCTCCCTGGGACAAAAATATAATTGGCGAAATGTGGGTACAGAAATGCATCTCTGCCTACGCCTTCGGGGAATACAGGCGTGAGGTTATGTATGTATCACTACTGTTATTTAAACTAAACTGTACTCGATTGAGTCACGGTATGATCACACTATTTGCTTAGCGGAATACATTTGCATATTTTTCGCCGCAAGAAACCGCAATTTAATGACCGCCATTTCTTTGGCTAAGTTAACTCGATTCCCAACTAAACACTCATACGTACCTACATACATACGAGTAGGGTTTGCAATCCCGTAGTATTATTTTCCCGCAGTAAAATTTAAAAATGCAATAATATGCATATAATAATGCTTTATTACCTGTAGTTTAGTTACACTATATTAAAAAATAATAATATTAGAAACATTCATACAATATCTAATAGAAAAAGGACTATTTCATAGTTCTTATGAGGTTAGGTAGGGGGTTTGCATTAATAGGGTTTCCTGCGTGTTAATATGGACTTATCTTACCTAAACAAATAAATAAACCAATTTTAATCCTTTACTTCACTCGATCGGTTGATCGATCTGACTGACGCGCCCGTGCTGTTGTGATGGAGCTAATAGGCCTTCAGTAAAAGCTGAATTACCTTGCCAAGTAAAAAAAATGCGGGAATGCGGGAACGCGGAATTGCAAACTCTACATACGAGTATATACTCCTGTATCAAAGTCAAAGTCATCATCATCAGCCCATATACGTACGTCCCACTGCTGGGCACGGGCCTCCTCTAAGTACAACAAAGTCAAAGTCAAAATCACCTTTATTGTAATAGACTTTTACAAGTGCTTTTGACAGCCCCGTGGCGCAGTTGGCTAGTAACCAGCTTTCGAAACGAGAGGCCGCGGGTTCGATCCCCGCACCGAGACAAATCTTTGTGTGATCCACAAATATTTGTTTCGGGTCTGGGTGTTTGTGAGACCGAAAAGTCTCAAGTAGTTTTTGATACCCACGACACAAGACTCGTATCTTAGTGTGGGGTCAGAACTATGTATGTGGCTGTTGGGTGTATTTATTTAAAAAAAAAAACATCACTACTAAAAGTTTTTTTTTAAACTATTGCCTCTTCGAAACTTGTTATCGCTGTATCCTAGAAGGGATATGCAAGGGTTTATCTCTACCCCACGTAAGAGGGGGCCAGTCTGTTGCCGATTTTAAAAAACATATCCAAACTCCGCGCTACTGCTGTGTATGTTGCCTGTAGAAGCCTCTAGACTGTTTCCAGGATCGAGTAAAGTGCTATTGATTCGGTATTCAATCCCTAGACGTCTACAAGTAAGGCACACAGTCATGTAAAACCAACAACACAGTATAACAAAGCATATTTCAACCCCAAGCAATTTGAAACGAACAGCTAATCTTAATATCTGAAACTTTGTATGGATGTTTGGTTCTCGAAGCCATTTCGTGTTGCTGAGTTCTTCGTTTTGTCTCCACAGATAAACGTCCCGGCGGTCTCGGAGTAACTTGAAACCTGCGTCTCCGCAAGAATTAGACGAATCGTGACAAAGCCTTTATTCTTCGCAATAAAACCGCCATTTCGAGAGGTCCTTACTTTGTGTGTTAATCGGTTTATCGCGGATCTAGGTCAAGTGGTTAAGTCTAGCCTATTTAGTATGTCATACAGCGCGGACGTTATAAATGCCACGCCATTTTGGGGTCGCCTAAATTGGAACCTAGCTTTGATGTCTAGACCGCTGCAGCGTATTGCCGATGTCATGTTTCCGTCACTAGAATTGATAAATTGTGTATGGTAGCAATGATTTTTTGTCTTTATTAATCATCCACCCACACCTGCATCAAAGCCAAGAAAATGTGTATTTTCCTCTCTTTTTTCTAGCTGTTTTTGAGTCTTAAATTTAGGCAGCGTGTTTACTAAAAATTCCACTTACATACGCAGTCTTGCCTGTAATCCCCGAAGGGTTAGCAGAGGTGCATCACTGCACACAGGTTTGCGAATTCTGTTTTCGTCTCACGTAATAGGGGGCGAGCCTATTGTCATATGAATTCAACAAAATTGTCATAATTAGTATCAAATGTATATTTCTTTCAGATACCATCTCAATTTTTACGTCTAATTCTAAGCCATATTTTAAAAATTAGTTCCTTTCTAGGCCAGTGAATCATCACCATCAGCCCATATAGGTCCCATTGCTGGGCACTGGTCTCCTCTACATCTGAGAGGGTTTAGGCCTTAGTCCACCACGCTGGCTTAGTGCGGGTTGGCGGACTACTAAATTCCTAAGAACTTTTAGGTGTGCCGGTTTCCTCATAATGTTTTCTTTCACCGTTAAAGTACGTGATAATTCTTTGTGAATACACACATAACTTTGAAAAGTTAGAGGTGTGTGCCTGGGGTTTAAACCCACACTTCTATAATCTATTTTAGCCGCATTGCACCCACCATCAGATGTCAGTCTCAGTACATACATACCTACATAATCTCACGCTAGTATTCACCGAAGGGGTAGGCAGAGGTAGTCGAACCCAGGACCTCTAGATCGCACGGCACTTACTTGTTCCGCGAGACTACGAGGCAGTCCAAGATGCCAGTACTGCCAGTAAAAAGCAATATTTCACAACTTTCTTTCCCCAACTTGAATGATGGACACTCCGACTTAGCCTGACTCATCGTCGCTACGTGACTCGTAATTTTTTCGGCACAGCACGTGGTGTAACTGTTAAATCGAGTGTGGGACACATATATCACCCAAAGACATCAATACAGGAATTCATATGGGTCTTTAAAGGTATTTCTGGCGATAACAACATTTTTATACGTACATTACTATGTAGTTTGCATAAGTATACAAGTACTTTGGTTTCCGGTAGTGTTGCTTGTCCCTAAATAGTAATACAAAGTCACTTTCTATGTTCATCTGTTTGTTCGCTAACTTCTGAACCTTTTAAGGAAATTTGATGCGGTTTTCACCATTACACGATTTACGATTAGCATTTATCATCAGCCCATACACGACCTACTGCTAGTTACGGGTCTCCTCTAAAACTGAGAGGGTTTAGGTCTTAGTCCACCACGCTGGCCTAGTGCGCATTGGCGGACTACACACCTTAGAAATTCCTAAGAACATTTTGATGTGCAGGTTTACTCGCGATGTTTTCCTTTACCGTTAAAGTACGTGATAATTTATTGTGAATACACACATAACTTGGAAGTCAGCGGTGTGGAGCCTGGGGTTTGAGCCCACAACCGTCGAGATTCTCAACCGCGTGCCTAAACCTGGGGGCCATCACGAATTTTTATAATATACTCGTATCATTACAACTTATTATGAAATTTTGTCTACTCGCCACACCACTCATATAAGGGGATGTAGTGCCTTAAAAGAACTACTTAGTAGGAATTTAGGGATGACGTGAAATATATTTATTTATTTTTATTTTTATTTATTATGCTTTATTGTACACCATAAAAATAGAAGCAACATTGTTTACTGGTCACAACTTAATATCATAGTTTCACAAATCGCGGCCTTATCGCTATCGGCGATTTCTTCCAGGCAACCGTTAGATGGACTGGAGAGATCAGAAACATAGAGTGGGTGGTCATATCTTTAGTAAATTTTAAATTGTAAAATAATGATGTACGCAAAAACTTAAAAATAATAACAATAAATGCATCTAATAAGAACTAATACTAAATATAAAAAAATAAAATAAAATAATACATATACATAAGTATATAATGTACTAATGAATAACTAGGAAATCAATAAATAATGATATCAAAGAAAGATGAGAGAAAGACGAAAAAAAAACAACAACATAATACTACGTGAGTGACAAAAAATGTTCCTTGACAAGATTTTTAAAGATAAAAAGTGATTTGGCTTCTCTTGTTGTCACTGGCAGTTCGTTCCATAAGCGAGCAGCGTGAATAGTAAATGACCTGCTAAGGAATGAAGTGCCGTGCTTGGGCACGTATATTGGGAGAATGATGAACAATATTCTACCCAGACAAATCTGGGTATGGTTGCTAGGTATAAAAATCAAACCACGTCTTTGTCATGTAAATTTATTATGATTATTATATTTAAGACGATTAAGGTACGTGATCTCTGCGAGCTTTAGTCACGCTTTGGCATTCGTTGGTAAAAGGTCATGTGTACCTGTAACTTATCAAAGTTGTTAAGGTATTCATAAATAATAACAAAGTTTAGTAGAGAAGAAAAATACCTGCATCCTTGCAAAGATCTTTACTGGGAATTACAACAATCAGGGAATTACAACAATCAGGGAATAACAACAATCAGGGAATAACAACAATCAGGGAATAACAACAATCAGGGAATAACAACAATCAGGGAATTACAACAACCAGGGAATTATCAGGTATTTGGATTTACCAACTAACCAATGAATTGGACTACTTCGTGGTCTCGCGGTACAAGTATGTACCATTCCAGCTCTCGGATTCGATTCCCGGGTCGGGCAAAGTGTCATTGGGTTTTTCCATTAGGAAATTCCTTGTAGCACGGAGTCTAGAATTATGCCCGAAAAACGGCAATAGGTTTGCCTCCTATTACGTGGGACTGATACATACTTAAGTACCTGGTGAGAAATTCACATGTGCCTACCCCTTCGGGAAATACAGGCGAGAGGTTATGTATGTATGAGTCTACCAACCCTCACTAGGCCTACCACCGTTCAGTAGTAAACCCGTGGCATGGAATAAGACCTGATTATAATTATAATACAAGTTCTGTGATTACAACATACTGAAGGCGTCATTCAAGGTGTGTAATGAAGACTACCGTTACAAAGTACCACCCATCTGTGTGGCAAATTTCATTAAAACATATTTTTTCTATTTGTAATTTTACAAACGCCAAGACGAAATCTCCTCCGAACACAATGTTAGAAAAAATATCAATAATTTTTAGTACTTCGTTAAAACTATGGACAAAAAATTTTTCAAGAAAGTTTACAAGACATATAAAAATGTTTTCGAGTATTTAATAATAGTGTGGATATCAGATATATTTTATAACAATTTCAAAAAAAATACCAGTAGAAAATTTATTTAAAGCTGTATAAACTGCGTTCCTTTGCGCTTTTAAACGAGTTAAAGTCACATTGACAACAAAGTTAATCAAAATTCACTTTTGTTTTTAGACTTTGCCCTTTTAGTTTTCATTTATTTCTATTCGTATATTCTATATTCAACTGTGTTAATTAAAACAAATAATGTCTTCCATATTTAAAACTATTATTTTAACTCAAACAAGAAAGTCTGTGGGCAGTAAGTATTATTTTCATTGCTGTTTATATTTATTCCAACATTTCATGAGTATTAAACAATGTACCTGTAATTGAAATTAAATATTCAAATTGAATATCCAACAAATACATATATTAGCCAGGAATATAGCAAATATAGTAGAAGCTAAAAACAACCATTTCATATAGTTTTAACCATTTTAAATTAATTACCTTTATTTACAACAACATTAATATCAGAACGTAAACTATGTTATTGTAAGCTTTTAAATCTTATATTTTTTATTAATACACATCATCATCAGCCTATAAACTGCTGGGCACGGGCCTCCTCTACAACTGAGAGGGTTAGTCAACTTTAGTCCACTTTAAAACACTCGAAAAAATTACCTATTTCAGTATTCTGAAAAATCTACATCCATTACAATGTACATTGTCAAGTTATTTTGACGAGAAGTATACTACATGGTGTCTAATTAGGAGTTAAAAAAATTGTTCATCAGACATTAACAGTATTGTAACAATTTCTGATTTGATTGGTAAATGCAAATAGTATTATTAAATGTTACCCATAACTTCATATGAGGAATGTTCATCTTCATCTTCTATACAAATAATTAAAATTGGAGTGTCTGTTTGTAATATTGAAATATCCGCTTTTTAATAAATGCATATGGATGTATACACAATACATTACCAAAATAATGTTTTTTACAATTATTGTCCGTCTGTGTATTTGTTCTGGCTAATCTCTGAAAGGGGTAGACCAATTTTAACGGGACTTTCACTGGCAGATAGCTGATGTAATAAGGAGTAACTTAGCCTTCAAAAAATAAAGAATCAACTGATAGGTGGAACAGAGTTCACCAGGTCAGCTTGCATTTCATTGCAGCTCAGATCCTATTGGTTGTAGTGTGATAATATATAGCTTATAACCTTCATTAATAAATGGGCTATCTAATGCTGAATGAATTTTGAAAATTGGTCGAATAAATCCAGAGATTACCCCCTTATACCACACAAACTTTACCTCTTTACAATATTAATATAGAAAAGCATTGTATAATAAATCTAGTACAAAGGTCTAATTGTTTTATTAATGTAATATAATGTTTGTTATTTACAGATCTATTACGAAGGACATACTCATCAGAAGTGCCTCAATATGAAACATTAGCTGTGTCTGTACCTAAGAAGCATGTGTTCCACGTAGAACTAAACAGACCAAAGAAACTAAACACATTAAACAGGGCTATGTGGAGGTAGTTATGAAGTATTTTTTCTTTTTCACTAAACCATAGATATAGATAAACTATGTTCCCATTTTTACAATAAACGTCTGACAACTTTCTCTTGGTCTTAAGTCAAAGTCAAAATAATCTTTATTCAATTAGATTTTTACAAGTACTTTTAAATCGTCAGTTTCGGAACATGTTATGTTATCGTGTTGTTGTGAAGAAGAAACAACATGAAAGAAGTGTTTTCATAAATTGTTTTTAATTTATTCATTAAACATTTTTATTGCAGCAAAAGCGTGTGCCATACGGTCAGGAGGTCCTGGAGTCTATTCCCGGTTCAAGCATAGTGTTATTAGAATGTGCTTGCCAATTATTACGAAATATAATTGATATAACGTAATTGCAAAAATACATTTTTGCCTGCCTGTCCCAGGTCTCAGGTTCGATTCTCACACACTAATACCTTGGTACTAATGAGGAAATATAATTAAAGTGTTACTTTTAACACCCCATTGAAAAGCGATGGGGTGTTATAAGTTTGACGTATCTGTGTGTGGGTGTGTCAGTCTCACATCGATGAACCATTTTTTATTTATTTATTTAAAGGTGTTTTATAATTGTTAATTGTTTATTTTCAGGGAGTTGAACGAGTGCTTCACAGCTTTAAGCAATAACTCAGACTGTAGGGTGATTGTGCTGTCTGGTCAAGGCAAACATTTTACTGGAGGTAACTAATTTCTTATAAATAGTGACCACAGACCTCGATTCTCCGCGATTGCGGGTTCAAACCCCAGGCACACACCTCTGACATTTCGAAGTTCGATTCATGTGTGTATTCACAATGAATTATTACTTACTTTAACGGTGAAGGAAAATATAGTAAAAAAACCTGCATACATAAAAGTTCTTGGAAATTTCTTAGGTGTGTGTAGTCCGCCAACCCGTGCTAGGCCAGCGTGGTGGACTAAGGCCTAAACTCTCTCATTGTACAGGAGGACCGTGCCCAGCAGTGGGACGTACGTGGACTGATGATGATGATGATGATTGGTATTAATGGCAATATTATTTGCAGGCATAGAACTGAACAGCCTAGTTGAATTGGCTTCTGAGGCGGAAGATCTTCCAGACGTGGCGAGGAAAGCGAGGTTCCATTACGGATTCATTAAATTCGCACAAGTGAGTAAATTTATGGTCATTTTAACTTGTTTTACTTCTATCCGCCATTTTTGAACACTCAAAACTCAGCCAAAATTAATGTTTTTAAAGTGTTATGAATTTAAAATATGCTCTTAGTTTAGTTATTTCGTCTGCATTATTGGTCTCGCGATGTAAGTTTTTGTGGTGCGATATAAAAGTACCGTATTCGATTCTCAAATCGGGAAAAGTGTTTTCGAATTCTTTCGTCACGAAATTCTCAATAGCAAGTAGCAAGTAGTGCTCCAACAAGGTCAAAAGAATCGACTCTTGTTACATTGTTGCAGTAATACACCTCTGCCTACCCATTGCAGAGGAAATTGTGAATCTTTGTGTATTTTAAAATCATATTCATATTTTGTCATGTGTCATCAAAAATGTGGCGCGCGATCCTGAGATCATGTTTTCGATTCCCGGTTCGGGTAGTCTTATTGGGTTTTTCAATAGGAAATTCTCAGCAGCAGCACGAAGTCTGGAAATGTGCTCGAAAAATGTGGGCTAATAATGATCCCACGTTGACGTGGGATTAGTAAAAATGATGGATAATTAAAGTGTGTATGTACTTTGTGTACCAGGACGGCATAAGTTCGTTGGAGAAGTGTTTGAAGCCGGTACTGAGCGTCACTCACAACGCATGCATTGGCGCCGGCGTCGATCTGATCACAGCTGCAGATATCAGGTATTTATTCCTTCGAATATTGACAGCCTTGCGATACGAGAGACCGCGGGTTCGATCCCCACACCGAGACAAATGTTTGTGCGATCCACAAATTATTTGATTCTGATTATTGACCTGCTCGTGTTGGTCATAGCGAGATGATAAACAGGGTGTGACAAGACTGTGAACGAAAAATAAGACAGGTAATAGGTATAATGATTACAAACAAATTAAAAAAAAAACACTGCCTGACTGGTCTCGCGGCACAAGTATGTGCCGTGCGGTCCTGGGTTCGATTCCCGGGTCGGGCAAAGTGTTATTGGGTTTTTCCATTAGGAAATTCTCAGTAACAGCACGGAGTCTGGAAATGTGCCCGAAAAACGGCAATAGGCTCGCCCCCTATTACGTGGGACTGATACATACCTGGCGAAATGTGTGTGCAGAAATGCACCTCTGCCTACCCCTTCGGGGAATACAGGCGTGAGTTTACGTATGTATGTAAAAAAAAAACAAAAAACCTTTTTCTTAGCCACCATGAGTATTTCCTGTCTCAGTTTTCGATCACAGTCTGTTTCATCTGTATAAGTAACTAAGGAATAAATTTATTTTATTGTTTTGTTATATTATCCTCCTGGATCCCTATAAGATAAAAATTACGCTGCTATAATAGCCGATAGTGCTTTATAAAGAATTTAGCCTAGAGTCCTGAATCTTCTGTCGCTTGTATTAAGGTCTAAAATGAATACCTCAATTAATGTCAGGACTTGACACGGGCGTCCATTTAGTTCTTTCTACAGGACGCAGGGATCCAGGAGATTAAACAGACTATAAGTAGACCGTGATCGAAAACGGAGACTACTATACTTAGGGGGTTAGGAAAAAGTTTTTTTTTTCGGGATTATTTTACCGACCGATTTTGATGGGACTCTCACTGGCAGACAGCTGATAAAATAAGGAGTAACTTTAGGCTACTTTTATCGTAAACTCCACAGAGTTCTCAAATTGAACAATAAGTTTTTTTGTTAAATTTCACTCGTTTCTGATGAAATGCGTAATTTTACACTATTTTTCTAATAAAATAATTCTTATTCGCTATAAAAATTGTTAAGGTGATTTTAATGTTATTTTTTTCAAATTGATAATTTTTCTCGACTAAGGAAGAGTATTATGATCCGATTTCATATATCGCGAAAAAAAACTATTAATTTTTTCTCATATTTTTTTATGTACTAAGAATTTAATTTATACATTTCATAATAAAAAATCCAATGTTTTCGATGCTTGGAAAGTAATGGAATAAAACAATTTGCTTACTTACTTTATTTTCAACTTTCCAGATATTGTACGGAAGACGCTTGGTTCCAAGTCAAAGAAGTGGAAGTTGGTCTCGCGGCTGATGTAGGCACCTTGCAAAGGTTCCCGAAGGTAAGATGTCGCACCTACATTATACAGGGTGTATTCAGACCGTGATCGGAAACTAAGGCAGGTAATAGCTACGGTGATTACAAACACAGTGACATTAAAAAAAATGCCGACAAAAAATAAAAATAAAATACGTTTTCCTTACAACCAAATCCATTCAATATCTATGATTGTTAGGAAAACGTCATTTATTTTTATTTTTTGTCGGGATTTTTTTTAACGCAAATGGGTTTGTAATCACCGTGGCTGTTACCTGCCTTAGTTTTCGATCATGATCTGAATACACCCTTATAATAATATATAATTAAATACACCCAACAGTCACATACATATTTCTGACCCCACGATAACATAATATGTACATATATTTGTTTCGGGTCTGGGTTTTTGTGAAAAGTCTCGTAGTTTCTGATACACGACACAAGCCCTGTATCTTAGTGTGGGGTCAGAACTATGTATGTGACTGTTGGATGTATTTATTTATTTATGACCTTCCCTCCAAAAACTCCTGGTGCAATTACTATAAATTAAAAGCACAACTTTATTTTATAGGCACTAAAAAGAAAACCTTTCGTGTCTTTCTTTTTCATGATAAATGTATCTTTATGGTTGTTTTTTTTTTTTTATAAATAGCCACACCTCTATTCTGTAAAGGGTAGGTAGATGTTCTAACCTGTCGTTACGCTAGATTTGAAAGACTGTGCCCTCATTCAATTCAGTATTATGTATGTATGATAATTCCCTTACATTTTTTCGATTTCTCTTTCTGTTTAAAACACATTGTAGATCTTCCTGTGTTTTTTCTTTTTATAGTGAATACTAAATCACCCATCATTTTGAGGTGTGCTATTATTATTCATGCAATATGGTAGATCCTCGCTATAGTCAGCTCTTACTCCATCTCTGCCAACCCCGACAATGTATAAGCGTCAATATATATGAAGCGAATGTGTTTTCCAGGTCGTTGGCAATGCGTCGATAGCTCGGGAGTTATGTTTCACAGGGAGAAAATTCGACGCTAAAGAAGCTAAAGAAATTGGCCTTGTTAGCAAAGTCTTCCCTGACCAACAAACGTAAGTATCACATATCATCATCATTATCAGTCATTATACATCCCACTACTGGGCACGGGCCTTAGTCCACCACGCTGGCCTAGTGCGGGTTGGCGGACTACACACCTAAGAAATTCCTACGAAATTTTAGGTGTGCAGGTTTCATCACGATCATTCCAGCGTTAAAATAAGTGATAATTCATTGTGAATACACACATAACTTCGAAAAGTCAGCGGCGTGTGCCTGGAGTTTAAACCCGCGACCGCCAAGATTATCGACCGCGCGCCTAAACCTCGAGGCCATCACCACTTTGTGCCTTTATTTCTTTTTATTTAGAATTTAAAAAATACAATTTTAAATACAGGGTGTATTCAGACTGTAATCGAAAACTAAGGCAGATAATAGCTGCGGTAATTACACATTGTGACATTAAATAAAATCCCGACAAAAAATAAAAAAAAACACGTTTTCCTTACAACCACATCCATTTAATATCTATTAATGTTAGGAAATGTCAATTTTTTTATTTTTTGTCGGGATTTTTTTAACGCCAATGGGTTTGTAATCACCGTCGCTATTACCTGCCTTAGTTTCCGATCGCGGTCTGAATACACCTGTATAACATTATGATTGCAGCGCTTTAAAGCACGCGATGGAAGTGGCGGAAGGCATCGCGGCCAAAAGTCCAGTTGCAGTTCAGACCACGAAACAGAGCCTCGTGTACTCCCAGAGCAGGCCCAATGACGACGGACTAGAGCATATAGTAAGTGATAATAACCTATAATGCGATTTAATCAACTGAATAAAGAAAGACTGCCTCGTGGTCCCGCGGTACAAGTATGTGCCGTGCGATCTAGAGGTCCTGGGTTCGATTCCCGGGTCGGGCAAAGTGTTATTGGGTTTTTCCATTAGGAAATTCTCAGTAACAGCACGCAGTCTGGAAATGTGCCCGAAAAGCGGCAATAGGCTCGCCCCCTATTACGTGGGACTGATAGGTACATACATACCTGGCGAAATGTGGGTGCAGAAATGCACCTCTGCCTACCCCTTCGGGGAAAACAGGCGTGAGTTTATGTATGTATGTATGTAATAAAGAAAGAAAAGATTCATCATCAGGCATGGGCCTCCTCTACAACTGAGAGGGTTTATGCCTTAGTCCACCACGCTGGCCTAGCGTCGGTTGGCGGAGTACGCACCTAAGAAATTCCTAAGAATTTTTAGGTGTGAAGGTTTCCTCACTGTGTTTTTCCGATAATTCATTGTGAATACACACATCATTTCGAAAATCCAGAAATGTGTGCCTGTTTGAACCCGCGACCGCCGAGATTCTCAACCGCGCGCCCAAACCTTGAAGCCATCTTTATTTACTACTTAAATTAAATTAAATAGGTATAATAGTAATAAATAACTTAATTGAAATGTCATGTCACAAAAGCTGTTTATAGGCAATTTCATTTAATATCTTTACTGATAATAATAGATATAAATAATCAAATAGAATAATAAAAAAAATTCATAAAAAAAATACAATTTTTAGGTTCTAAATGTCTAATGAAACATTTTGATGTACTCAACGTGGATTTATATGACCTAAGCACGAATATGAAACCTTATTTTGAGAGGAAAATACAAAATAAAAAAAAATAGTATTTTGCCATAAATAACTAATGTGAAAAATATATTTGTAAATGTCGTAAGATCATTTTGGGATTTCATTTTTTTAAAGTCAATTAAAAATACACATTTTTGTCAGATTTAAGAAAACTTGATAGGTTGAAAACTCTTATTGTATGTATTCTTCTGTCTCTATTTAGCCTGTATTACACTACTTTCCATATTTAAAATATTAAATAAAACCTTTTATTTCCAGCGGTTATTAAACTCTGCGATGAATCAAGGCGAAGATCTACCAAAGGCCGCCATAGCACAAGCTACCAAGAGCCCACCGCCGGAATTTGACAACTTATAAACATTATATAGAAACTACAAACCTAACTTGAACATTGATTGTCTATGTTAGCTAAATGAGACCTTAGGTCACTAATAAATTAACATAAAATACAAAACATATTTCAGTTGAACAAGATCCTAATGTTATTAACAAGACAAATAATATTATATAATTGTTATATATGAAATAGCATTATCATCATCAGCCCATATACGTCCCACTGCTGGGCACGGGCCTCCTCTACCATTGAGAGGGTTTAGGCCTTAGTCCACCACGCTGGCCTAGTGCGGGTTGGCGGACTACACACCTAAGAAATAACTAGGAACTTTTTAGGTGTGCAGGTTTCATCACGAGGTTTTCCTTCACCGTTAAAGTACATGATAATTCATTGTGAATACACACATAACTTCGAAAAGTCAGAGGTGTGTGCCTGGGGTTTGAACCCGCGACTGTCGAGATTCTCGACCGCGTGCCCAAACCTCGAGGTCATCACGACTCTGAAATAACATTAAAGAAAGTTAAATCAAATACAATTAAATAAAATGTCTCGCGGCATAAGTATGTGTCGTGCTATCTAGAGGTCCTGGGTTCGATTCCCGGGTCGGGCAAAGTGTAATTGGGTTTTTCCATTAGGAAATTCTCAGTAACAGCACGCAGTCTGGAAATGTGCCCGAAAAGCGGCAATAGGCTCGCCACCTATTACGTGGGACTGATAGGTACATACATACCTGGCGAAATGTGGGTGCAGAAATGCACCTCTGCGTACCCCTTCGGGGAATACAGACGTGAGGTTATGTATCTATGTATGTAAATCAAATATATTTTAGATAAGATAGACGTAATCAGCGTTTAAAACTTAGTTCCTTTATATGTATTAAGCTATAAGGACAGTGAAATTGATGCTAAAATTAAAATAACAAAATAGAGTGGTTTTTTTATTGTCATTTTTGTAACTTTGCCGTAATCATTTACGTAAATTAGTCTGTCATTTAAAACGTAAAAATGTGATTTCACTCTAATGAAGAAAAATATGAAATATTGGCTTAAAATATATAATTGTTTAATGCAATGGATGTAAAATGATGTTTTAGAGTTTTATACTATTACTTCATTTATTTGTATGTATCATAGGTATTTGGTTGTATTATTATAGGATAAGCAAAAGAAATAAAATATTTGATACACTGTTTTTAATTTAATTTACAAAAAATATGGTATTTGTAAATGAATATAAAAAATATTTTTTCCATGATGTTATTTTTTACCTTTATGGTAACTTACATTCAGCCTCTATTTTTATAGGTCTTCCCAAACTAAAAGAAAACGCGAATAGTCTATGCCTTACATTTTAAAGTGTAATCTGCTGAATAAATTTTATCAATTTGTAAAACAAAAATAAATAACTTTTCCTCACAAAAATCAAACTTAAATTGGTCAAATTTAATTAAGATTGTATTACTACTAATACCTACTGATAGGAGAGAGAGAGGTTTAGGCGCGCGGTTGAGAATCTCGGCGGTCGCAGGTTCAAACCGCAGGCACACACCTCTGACTTTTCGAAGTTATGTGTGTATTCACAATGAATCATCACGTACTTTACGGTGAAGGAAAACATCGTGAGGAAACCTGCACACCTAATAGTTCTTAGGAATTTCTTAGGTGTGTAGTCCGCCAACCCGCACTAGGCCAGCGTGGTGGACTAAGGCCTAAACCCTCTCGGTAGTAGAGGAGGCCCGTGCCTAGCAGTGGGACGTATATGGGCTGATGATGATGATGATGATGATGATGACCTACTGATAAAGGTAAAGCGACCATACCAACTACACTACACTTGATGGTTAATACAGATAGAGTAAGCTGATTTTATTATGTTTTAGTAAGGTTGAATATTGGAGAGTATCTTCCCACACACTGTCCACTGGAACTCCTGTACACCAGGATCGACAGACACAGAAATGATACTGTTCAAGGTAGTAAAGGATGGCTATCCTTAAAACGGACAAAAATAGATTATGATAATTAAACTTTAGAAAATAATTGACTCAGGAACCAATTAAGTAGACTAAAGGAGAGGTTTTTGAAGTGAAAACTTTAGCCGCGCTGTGCACTTATTTTGGGATGGCTAAAAAAGGTTGAACTCGCGTCAGATCACGTGACCCTGATCGAAAATGCGTAAGACGCAATGTGTAATATAATTTGTTATAATTATATTACATTGCTACTCGGTACGGGAATCGAATCGGAAGCCTTTCCATCCGTGAGCCGTTACCTTACAAAATAAACTTTAGCAGCCGTCAAATATCAAAAACTAGCTTTCAAATTGATAAACTTTTGCTAAGTTTGAAAGATTACATGTTAATATTTATTTTACATCAATATTTTTTGTTTTTTTTTTAGTTGTATGAGGGATTAATATAAATTATAATTCATATATATTTTTAATTTAATTAATTCAATACACTCAATAACTCGAAACGGGGTGAGTACGCGAACAGGGCTGCGATGTTAAAATGTCGACTCAGGTCAATGACCTACATTCACCCGCGCACGTAGATGGCGCGCGCATCGTCTATTCATGCACAACTTCCGTGAACGTTTAATTCCGATACATTCATAGTTTGCCCGTCCGAATGGAGCAAAACTACCCTTTGACGTACAGCATGATATAATTTTGTTCTGCAGAGTATTATTAAATAACTATAATTAGATTTATAGAATATGATTTAAAAACAAATTCATTTTGTTAATGCTTTGTCGAGTGAGGTAGGTCACAAATATTTGGCCAGGTATAAGCCATAGGCGCATATATTTTTTGCTCGTTCTATTTCCGAGATTTTTCCCTTAATTTACATTTTTTTAAACGAATTAATTGTTAAAAATTTAACGTATTGTTTATACTTCACTATTCCTCTGTCTTCTTTTTTTAATTGTTATTTGAAACTTTTTACGTTAATCATATGGTGAAAAGCCAGTCTTCGTAATAAAAGGCTGTAGGTCCGATCCTCGCACTTATTAATTCTTATTATTATTCTATTATTATTCTGTGATCAAATATACGATTCAAAAGTTTCGGTTAAGGGGTTTTTGAGAGACTGAAAAGTTTTACGTAGTTTGTAATGCCCACGACGCAAGTATTGTATATTAATGTGGGTCAAGACTGAGTTTAAAGGTGATTGCAATCATTAATTTGTGCCTTACAATCTAAAGGTCGTGGTTTCGATTTCCGGGTCGGGTAAAGTTGTATTCGGTTTTCCATTAGAAAATTCTCAATAGCAGCACGGAGTCTGGAATTATGCCCGAAAAACAGCAATAGGCACGTCACCTACGTGGGACTCACAATTGGCGAAATGTGGGTGCAGAAATGCACCTCTGCTTACCCGTTCGGGGAATATCGGCGTCAGTGTCTTTATGTAAAAATAAGATATAGTATAATTTGAATATCTGCGAACACCAGTTTTTGAAAGCACACTTGCTACCTTTAACTGGGTTATGTCTTCTGTATGTGACCTATTTCATAGTGTCAAAAATTTCGATTTTTCTAACATTTTTTCGAACTTTTCTAACAAATATATTGAATATTTACTCAGTCTATATTATAAAAAAACACATACATACATACATAAACTCACGCGGCCACGCCTGTATTCCCCGAAGGGGTAGGCAGAGATGCATTTCTGCACCCACATTTCGCCAGGTATTTATCAGTCCCACGTAATAGGGGGCGAGCCTATTGCCGTTTTTCGGGCACATTTAATATTAATTATTTTGATGAATTTTGGGAATACGCCAATAGGATCATTATCTATCTTGTAGACTTATTTTCCTTATGAAGAAATGATTCAAAGGGAAAAATTTTAGCGGACCTAATTTTATGCGTACCTTGTTTTCCTGCGGCAAGAAGTTCACGATTCGATTTCCAGATCGGGGTTATTATTATTATTGCATCCGGCAAATGGCAATTGACTTACATCTGGTATGTCACAGCTATAGAGATACATTTCTTTCATACACTCACACACACAAACACACATACATCATCATCATCATCAGCCCAAATACGTCCCACTACTGGGCACGGGCCTCGTCTACAACTGAGGGGGTTTAGGCCTTAGTCCACCACGCTGGCCTAGTGCGGGTTGGCGGACTACACACCTAAGAAATTCCTGAGAACTTTTAGGTGTGCAGGTTTTATCACGATGTTTTCCTTCACCGTTAAAGCAAGTGATAATTCATTGTGAATACACACATAACTTCGAAAAGTCAGAGGTGTGTGCCTGGGGTTTGAACCTGCGACCGCCGAAATTCTCAACTGCGCGCCTAAACCTCGAGGCCACACACACACATACACACAGATACATTTTCTATTTTATTTTTTTATTGTTAGTTAATTACATTTAGTTTTAATTCACATTTATTTTAGTACGTTGTGGAGGCCCTAATAACTGCAACACAGTTTTTGAACTATCGCAGTTATTATGGTGCATTTCTATGTAAAAATATGAATGTGAAATAAAGTTTATTATTTATTTATAACCCTTTGGAAAATACAGAATTTACTATGTATGTTTTTAATAAAAAGCTAGATAAAGCTACTAAAGTTGTAAGTTTTATAAGAAATTGTGAAGTACTAAGTTACGTCTAGGTTTCCTCAAGCTCAGTGGTCGGCAAACTTTTGGCAGGCAAGGGCTGCAATGTGACAAAATAAACTAAAGGCGGGCCCGCAATTGTGATATTTCCCCTAGATTCTACGTAATACCTATGTATAATTGGTTATATCCCATAGAAAAAATGAAAATGCTAACATTCACGGGTCAAGTTCGGCCCGCGGGCCGCGCGTTGCCGACCACTGCTCAAGCTACATTATGAATGGAGCGAGCTTGGCTGGGTTTTTAACGTCAGTTATGCTTTAGTTTAATCTTTATCTTGAAAAAATGATTTAGCTGTTTCGTCATATTGCAGTAATCAATCGAAATATATCCGTCTGTTATTTAATAAGTCTTTCAACTCGTACTAGGTCAGCGTGGTTAATTCTAGAGGAGGCCCGTGCTCAGCAGTGGGACGTATGGTGGGCGGACTACAATATTTTATTTTTTTATATATTAATTGAAATGAAATGAATAAATATTATTAAGGATAAAGGAATAATAAAGGAAGGTACCTTTAAACTTTTAATTTGAAAAAAGGGGGCAACTCCGACCTACCGCTAAAATACGTCAGAGTTAAACCATTGACTGCCTCGTGGTCTCGCGGTACAAGTATGTGCCGTGCGATCTAGAGGTCCTGGCCCTGGGTTCGATTCCCGGGTCGGGCAAAGTGTTATTGGATTTTTCCATTAGGAAATTCTCAGTAACAGCACGGAGTCTGGAAATGTGCCCGAAAAATGGCAATAGGCTCGCCCCCTATTACGTGGGACTGATACAATACATACCTGGCGAAATGTGGGTGCAGAAATGTACCTCTGCCTACCCCTTCGGGGAATACAGGCGTGAGTTTAGGTATGTATGTATGTATGTTAAACCATTAAAAGAGTATTTGATTTCAACGCCTAGATCACTTACAAATATTATTCTAGGTCAGGAACGAACTCACAACTTCTGCATCATAAAAGCGATTGAATCTTAATTCAAACGAATATTAATTTGGGATTAAGAATTGTTTATATATTAACTTAGTGCATTTTGTTAAAGGGGGAGCCAGAGGTGCATTTCTGCACCCACAATTCACCAGCTGAATGCAACATGTCCGCAACAATAGGCGTGTACGACCTTATTATCGAATTACGAACACTTTTTCATTCTACGCTGTCAAAACTTAAAATGTCCTTATGGAAAATCAAATATCAGCTGGGCATCGAACCCGGGCCCTCTAGATAGCATGACACACATTTGTTCCGCGAAACCAACGAGGCAGTCATGGTAAAAATTTGTTCTTTATTTTATTTGCTAAATCTTTGAAAAAGCTTCCATTTTTAAAGTGGCCTTTAATTTTTTAAATAACAAATAAACTTGAATAAGCCACTTAAATATAACTTAAATATGTCTACAACAACTCCCAGTAACAGATACAGAACAGTCAGAACCAATCGGGAAAAAAATTTAATTCCATTTTAAAAATTTAATATCCCTCCCGCCATTGCGAAAAATCACGTATGACGTCACACAGCCGAACTACGTCACCGAAGCGCCTATTAACAAAGAAAATCAGGTAACCTACTTTACGGAGGCTTGCATTTACGTCTGCTGCGAATGACCGACCAAATATAGAGCAGCTATAAATAGACGGGGGGCCCGTGCAGGCTCCGCCTTGTGAATGGCTGAGCTGGCTGCATGTAGGGCACGTTGCAATGATTTGACCTATTTATTTTTCAATGGGTTGGTGCATGAACGGGGATGGGCCCATTGCGAGCCCCGTTCCATTCAGTAACAGTCGAACCCTCGAGGCCGGCGTGACCTATTTCCGCTGTCGCTCTGCAACGCTACGTTTGCTGCATTCGCGATAAAATTTTCGACGGAAATTTATCTGTGCTGTAAGATATTTTATTAGGGTGAAATCTAGCCTTGAATTAATTTAAAAAATTGTGCGAGCTTTGCGAAAATTCAACCGGCATTGTGCAGTGTTTTAAATTACGCGCGATATTTTTTTTATTCCTCATAAAGTCACCCCATTGGTAATCGTCTAGTGCGAAGCTCTCTGATTGGTCGCTTTCCTGCAGTCGGGTGAATCGGCCAATCGCGAGCTCAGTTGGGAAGTTGTGCGCGACCACTGCGCCACCTGTCGCACTAGCACGCCGTTTTCATTGAAACCCGCCCGGACTGTTTTATTGACGCACGCGCATTGAGGCCCAACAAAGGGCCGAAATAAGAACGGTTCGTAAGTGAATCTGATGTATTTATGTCATAAAAATGGTGAAATCTGTGAAGTGGCGAGTAGAAATTAAAATATTCGACGTGTCGAATCATGACCGAGGCATCTGAAAAGTAAGTGGAGTCCTTGTTACTCAGTTTAATGTGATTTACGGGTCGCCCTGTACAGGCTAGGTAGGGCCTTACCCCGGCCATTTTCAACAGCTCGCGGAATTTATAATGGCATTTACGATGTTTTGTAGAACCCTACGAGCCCTCCAAGTTCATATTTTGTAGGATAGTAAGCATATATGGCTGTAAAAAGCTCAGATATAGTGTAGAAGTTGGGTACGACCGCCGCCCTCAGGTCAACCCTGTGTCCTGTGTATAGCTATAATCAATGAGTTGCCGTTCATTCACAATAAAGTAGGCGACTCCTTTCGGGGTCATTTGGAGCAGTTTCAATGAATTGTTTCAATGCGGTTTTAGCTTCGCAGTTATGTTTTCGCGCAACGCTGTTCAACGTTTTCCATTGACGTTGTGTAGTAAAAAAAAGTTACTAGGTCTTTTATGGTCACCACTTTGGAACAATGAAGCATCAGCATAATTATTAATTAGCCCATTGTTAAGTTGCTTGATTAATGATTGTAGTAGCGGCAGCTGCATTGAAACATCAGTTTAGTGAATAGGAATTTGAAATTATAATCATTGACATCACAATGTATCTCCATAATTAATTTTAATTGTTGCTGGCCGATTAACGTATTATGAGACCATAGTTTTAAACATTAAGACATAATGAATAAACACTTTTGTATTCTAAATTTAAAAGTGAAATAAAAAATTACGAAAAGTATTCTACAATATTTCTTCACTAAATTAATCATATTTCGTTATTATAAATAAATTAAAATTCATAGTAACAACAAAATGATTTTTTTTTTCACACTGAAACCATTAACTACCATCTGAAATTACAAAATACATACATCTCTATGCTTTAATTAAATTTGTATACCATAATCTATTGATTAATTCATGTCCAACTCCAATCTATTTTAATTAACCACAATTTGAGGAAAATCATATTTTCAAGGTTGTTTAACTCAGTGCTATATTCATGAAGGTCAAATAACAATTTGTTAATATTATAATTCAAATATCCGTTTATATTCATTTAATTACACATTAACTACATGTATCAAAGTAAACCTGAATGAAAAGCTATTCGTAAGTTATTAATTAATAGCCATAAAACATAAGCTCCTATAATTTAGACAGAAAATAGATCAAAGTAGAAGAGCCACTTTGTCAAGTGGTGAATAAATATGCAAGGGATGATAATGCAAATATTGACAAAAAAATCATTAGTTTGTAAAGATAAATCAATGTTAAAAATCCTGAAAAACATGTTATACATAGTAAAATATAAATATTTTAGTAAACTTAAGACAGTTCACACAATACATATGAATTCTTTACATATTAAATTACCTTTCTCTGAAAACCATTTTTGTTGTTATTTTGGTGGATATTTCTGACTGTATATCACATGAAAACTGAAAAATTTGCAATTTTAAGACATTTTTTGTCCTAACGAATTTTATATAAAATTATACAATTTTTTGTATCATTTTTATAAAACACCTAATTAAATTTCATTAATCAATTAATGCTATATTTAAAACTGTTAATTAAATCTACAATTTTTTTTAGTTTGATCCTTGCAAAGATTTCATGTTACTTTATCTATAGAGTAACTGGTTAAGATATGGTGACAAAATCTATGCAGAGGCGAAGATATAGTTGTCCTATACACCAGTAGTGGTACTTCTGTAGAAGCCCAAAAGCCCAGTTTGATTTACAAAATCCCAAATAATCTTTAAGCCGTAAATCTTTATTTAACAAAAACAATTTGACATATAAATGAGATACTGACTCCACAATAAACAATTATATACTAGACATTACACAATTAAAGTGTAACACTTTTGGGCTCCTATGGACCGCCACTGCTATTTACTTGTCTGTGCAATATTGATCTCCTTTCTTATTTAGAGGTAAAATATTTGTTTAGATATGTTTGTGCATTTAAATACTCATGCTACAGGGAAAAAAAATTGTGGTCCTGTTTATAAAAACACATAAACAGGACATATAAATTTACCTGAAAAATTGGATTTATTCATAACACAATTAAAATAAATCAAATATAAAAACGTATAACTATGACATGACATGACAGCCCCATGGCGCAGTTGGCTAGATACCAGCTTGCGAATCTAAAGGCCGCGGGTTTGATCCCCACACTGAGACTAATGTTTGTGTGATCCACAAATATTTGTTCTGGCTCTGGGTGTTTGTGAGACCGAAAAGTCTCTCGTAGTTTCTGATATCCACGACACAGGACTTGTATCTTAGTGTGGTGTCAGAACTATGTATGTGACTGTTGGGTGTATTTATTTATTTATAACTGTATACTAAAGTGATGGCTCTTAAGCTCTTTATTATTGAAGCTATAAGTTCCCACCCACTAGAAAAATAAAAAAACGTGTTTCTTGAAATATGACAAACGTTAATTTCGTAGCTTAAATATGTGGTGTGCGATAAAGAGACTATGGATTCGATTTTCAAATTAGGTATTGTTTTTGGGCGTTTCCAAAGTTCAGTAGCAGCATGGAGTCCAGAAAGTTAATAAAAACTGCTGTAGGCTCGCTACCTATTCGTTTAGACCAGGGTTTCTCAAACATTCATATCATATTCATAACCCCTGTTAAAGTTTCCAATTAAGTAAATAATTTTAGGAGTAATTTTGGACAATTTTAATCTTAATTCTGACTGTGACGAATTCAGTCGCGCGCGTGCCTCTGTGGACCGCACGTGCCTGCTAGGCATCAAGTCGCCATTACAATCTTGTCGTGAACCCCCTGCCGTCGAACGGCGAACTCCCTAGGAGTGTACCCCACTTTGAGAAACCCTTGTTTAGACCAAGCTGGCGAAATGTGAATGTATTAATTCGCCACCCTGAATCCCCAGGCGTGAGTGCATGGATGTATGATATCAAAACGCATCGCACTTATGTATGCTCATTTGATACCTTCGTAGTCCAATAATTTGTGTCCCGCTTTGCTGTGGAGGGAAGTGGACAACTCTTTGTTTCCAAATCCTGTATTATTGAAATAAACCCAACAGTCACATACATATTTCTGACCCCACACTAAGATACGAGTCTTGTGTCGTGGGTATCGGAAACGACGAGAGACTTTTCGGTCTCACAAACACCCTGACCCGAAACAAATATTTGTAGACCACACAAACATTTGTCTCGGTGCGGGGATCGAACCCGCGGCCTCTTGTTTCGCAAGCTGGTGTCTAGCCAACCGCGCTACGGGGCTGCCATTTTGCCGGGCTTTTCATGCCACATAAGTAGACTAAGAACAAATCATTCTCAATTTCATAATAACGATGAAGAGCTGTGTTGTAAATTGCTATGTGAAATAAAGTGCATATGCCGTACTACTTGTTCAATCATATTACATTGGTATAGTCGTATATCTTGCAAATTTATCTATTAACTGTCATCACGACATGGATGCATAACCTAGCGCTGTTTACTTCTGCTTTACTTACTAACACTATGTTACGACCGCCTGACGGCGGGAACAAAAAAAAAAAAACAATTACAAATAATCAATTTATTAAAAAAAAAAAAAAAATAAAAAAAAAATTCTATATTTATGACTACACCCAGGGGGGTGGATTCTTGGCACAGGAAAGCTTTCTGGTCCCAATAAAACCCTATGTGCACTGGGGACTTAACTTCGGTCTTTCGATCCCGTGACGCGTGGAGGGGTCTTCGGTGATATATCGGAAGGCCCTCAGCCGCAGGGGTCTGCTGGAGTCGGTGGGCAGAAGCGTTGCCCGTTGGTACAGTCCGTACTAGTACGTGCAGCTGTCGTTCACAAACGTACTGTGGACTTGCAGCTCGTAGTTCTCAATCCGAGTCGTGAACGTGCAGCTCGTATTTCTCAACCCGAACGGAGAACCCCCAGTTTCCAAGGGGGTTGAAAATGATGCGATCCGCTTTTAATTTCTTTTTCGTTTTAGTATAGCACTGATTTTACTACTGTTTAAAAAATGCGAACTAATCACAACTCTCTGGCGTCGGAATTTCTCATTCTCTCTCCGCGAATTCGTCCTTATATAGGTACATATCGGTTCGGTGGTGGGCCTATTTCCTTCCTGAGGCGACAATGCGTACTGTCAGATTCTAGATTGTTCCGTATGACATGAGACAGAGATATGGAAAGAACGGTACAACCGAAGCAAGACACGCCACGACTACCCTCTATATTTTTGTAAATCCCTGTGGGACTGAGATAGTAATTATAGAATCGAGCGAGATGGAATAGTTCGTAGGAAGTTGAACCGTCGATCGCTATTGTATTTTTTCTTGAAATTTCTGGCTGTGGCGTTTACTATCCGATGTTCTAGAAATAATTTGATTTCCGGCACCGACGAATACCTTATATGGTCGTTGTGATGATATCGCTAGTTAAAGCGCGCGGTTTGCATTCAATTGTAACAACGGGTTATTTGTTTGTTTGTATGTAGTTATTATTTGTATTTATTTTATGTTTATAAACTTGTTACAACGTAACAATACCCCCTCTCCCAGAGAAAGGATTTTACGTAGTAAAATCCGCTGCGGCAAGCGCCTAAGAAGGATAGAACCGCCCAGTAACTGTCTCACTTTCATACATCCACTAACAAATACCTACCATGCGACCTTGCATACGACCTGTCACATTTGTCTGAAGAATTCTATAATTATCAACAGACTACCATACAACTAGAGTACAAATCTATTATAAGATTGGACTCAAGAACAGCACTGCATGACAAAGAGCATCTAAGAGGGAAAATACTGTAACATGAAACATTCGGACGAAATCGGCACTGTGGAATACATTTGGTCTTTGATGAATTTGTTACAGTCACGACCCGCTGTAACGAGAAAATTAGTGTAGGCTTATTTAAAGAGTCACAACCCGCTCTAACGAGAAAATTAGTGTAGGCTTATTTAAAGAGTCACAACCCGCTCTATACGCGCAGAACGCAAAACAACAAAACGAATCAGACCTATACAAGAGGTCGCAACCCGCCATAAATGCGCAAAACGCAAAAAAAATAAAAAAATATCTCCCAACTAAACATCAAACTCCGTGTAGGCTTATTTTAATTCATCAAAGACAAACGTAGACAGAGACCGAAACGCAATAACTTTTTAATAAAAAAAATATTGTAAAAAAAAAGGAAAAAAATTAACCAATGTTCCGAAACACTAGGTACGTATCAAGGTAAACAAGTATTGAACTGTTAACGGTGACGACTATGATAATATATGAACAATTAATAAAAACAAAATTAAATAAACTAAGCGGCATTGTGAGTATGTCTAGTCTTTAGCGAATTTGTTACAGTCACGACCCGCTGTAACGAAAAAAAAACAGCAGACGAGTAGACCTATACCAAGAAACTGTCATACTCCGCTAAAAAAATTGCAAAACGCAATTAAAATGTTTGTAGACCTATAAAGAAGTCATACAACACTAAAACAAAACTCCCAATCAAAACATCAAAATTCGTGTAGGCTTATTTTAATCCGCTAAAGACAAACATAATCGATTAACGAACAGACTAATATTGAATTAATTATTTGCCGATACATTATAAAATAAACGAATGCTAATATAATCATCATACTATTGATTAACAACTATAAATAAAATAAAAAAAATATATGAGTCGAACCCGCGAAACATAACACAAATGATAAAATAAATCCAACGTGTATAATCCGCGTGAATATAACATAACAAGTAACTTTATAGACACTATAAAAGTGTGATATCATACAAAAAAAAATTACGAAGGAGAGGAGTGTAGCTTAAAATCCTTGATGTGCCAGTTTCCTAAATTATTCCCAGACATATCTTCGACGGTGTAGACTAATGGGGAGCGCTTGGCTACTATTTTGCATTTCAAGAATTTCGGAGCTAGTTTTTTCGCGAAGTGAGCATCCTTATCGCTTTGGAAATAACACCGTTTCCATACTATGTCTCCTACGTTAAAGTCTACGGGTTTTCTGCGTAAGTTATAATGTCGCGAGCTTTTGACATGGCTGTTATACAGAGACAGTTGGACTTTGTCGAATATTTTTGCCAAACACCCGAGGTTTCCCGCGTATTCGTCGCGTGGCGAGAGCACCAGATCACTTGGGTCTACATCTGTAGAATAATGCGACCCGCATGGTACAAGTTCTCTGCCGTACACTAGAAACGCCGGTGTGAATTTGGTTACCTCGTTAACGGCACTATTCATAGCAAACTGTATCTTTGGTAAGGTTACATCCCAAGTTCTGTGGTCATCTTTTACAAAAGTTGATATGGAGGTGATTAATGTTCTATTATAACGTTCCACAGTGTTTACTTGGGGCGTGTATTTAGGCGTGAATTGCACTTTTGGAATTTTATAATATTCGTATAGTTTAGCTAATTCACGACTAATGAATTGCACTCCATTGTCCTGCAAAACCAACTGTGGAATGCCATGCACTAGGAAAACGCCTTCTTCTAAACATTTGACGACATTTGCTGCCGTAGCTCTCCTTAGGGGGAATAGTAAACAATATTTAGAAAAACAACAACAAACTACTAATATATAAGCGTTCTGCTTACGGGAAACTGGTAGAGGGCCTACTAGATCTACAGAGATCATTTGAAATGGCCTGCTACACTCCTTAGGCTTACCTAGTGGACCAAGGGTAGTATGGGTAGGAGATTTATATGCAGTACATGTATCGCAAGCTGTCACAAATTTAGCAGTATCGCCGTACATACCAGGCCAATAATAGCGTAACTTAAGTCTTTGGTAAGTTTTAAAAATTCCCATATGTCCCGCAGTGGGGTCAGAATGGTTGTTTTTAAGTATCGTTTCACGATGTTCTTTAGGAACAACTTCCTTCCATTCGAATTCGGATGTAAGTGGGCTGTTACCCTTCGAGAAACGATACAATTTCCCATTCGTCACCACGTAGTTCGGGAAACTAGTAGGCGAACTTACGCAACCGTTTAAGATGTTAAGATACCAATCGTCCTTGGTAATGTAACTGCGATGACTCGTGGCACTAATTTCTGCTACTGGTACTGCTCTAGATAATGCATCTGGAATTACATTATCTTTACCTTTACGGTGTTTGATAAATAAATTAAAGGCAGAAAGCCTCAGACCCCAGCGGGCGAGACGACCCGTAGGGTTGGACAAGGTTAAAAACCATTTTAATGCTGAATGGTCAGTGTAAACCGTAAAACACTTACCATTCTCTAAATAACAGCGCCAGTGCTCGAGAGCGTCCAGCACAGCCAGAGTTTCCCTCTCTGTAACGCTATAGTTACGTTCAGGACCCGTTAAAGAGCGGCTCCTGAATGCTATAGGGCGGTCAACGCCATCTATATTTTGGGTGAGCATAGCGCCTAACCCAAAATTACTGGCGTCTGTGTGAACTTCGAAAGGAAGGTCGTAATTAGGGCAGCATAAAACCGGTGCTGTGACCAAACATGATTTGAGTGTTGTGAATGCCGCTTCCGCTTCCGCTGACCATCTGAAGGGTGGAGCACACTTCTTAGTTGATGTTAGAGAGTTCAGAGGGCCCGCAATGGTGCTGAAATTTGGTATAAAACGTCTGTACCAAGACGCGGTTCCTAAGAATCTCTTCACATCTTTTTTCGTGGTTGGTGTTGGGAAGTTGAGAATGGCTTCCACCTTCAGTGGGTCTGTACGGAGACCTTCAGCGTCAACCACATAGCCCAAATACTTTAAGCTATCCCTAAAAAGTTGACATTTTTCGAAGTTAACTGATAAATTAGCTTTTTTAAGTTTTTCCAATACGCGCAGCAGTAGGGACACGTGATCCTGGAACGATTCGCTAATTACTATAACGTCATCTAAGTAACAGAAGACTTTGTGCTCGAACTCCGGTCCAAATAAGGTATCCACTAATCTTTGTTGTGTAGCTGGCGC
Organism: Hemaris fuciformis; assembly: GCA_907164795.1. Lineage (NCBI taxonomy): Eukaryota > Metazoa > Arthropoda > Insecta > Lepidoptera > Sphingidae > Hemaris > Hemaris fuciformis. The sequence goes on along the minus strand of OU015457.1, from coordinate 7,106,782 downwards.
ATTGGTCAACCCAAAAGGCATTACATTAAACATGAAAGTACCACGACCCGGAACGTAAAAACTAGTCTTCTCTCTGTCCTTTTTATCCAATGGAATCTGCCAAAAAGATTTTGACAGGTCAATCGAAGACAGGAAACGAGCGTCTCTAAGATTGTCTAAGATCTCGGATATATACGGTAGGCTATAGGCGTCTTTTTTGGTGACTGAGTTAAGTTTCCTACTGTCTAGGCATACCCGAGGTTTACCCTCTTTTTTCTCTACTACTATGACAGGGGAAGACCACGGACTCTCGCCTGGCGAAATTACGCCGAGTTTCAACATTTCGTCTACCTGCTCTGATACGATTTTTTGTTTTTCCGGCGACAACCTATACGAGCGCTGCCTAATAGGAAGTGCGTCTCCTGTATCGATCCTATGGGTAATTAGGGACGTTCTGCCTAAACCTATACGTTCAAAAGAGATATTTTTAAATTGTTCAATTACGCTGTTCGCGATTATTTTTTCTGATGGCTCTAACGTGTCGTAGGAATGAAGACCTAGTAAGGAAGTAGAAGACGTTGTAATATTATAAACTTTAGGGTCTGTGTGACTGATAAAATCTAAGTTAGGTAAATATTTTGGACAAATATTAAATTTTTTCCAAAAATCAATGCCAAGAATTAAATACGAATCTATTTCTGGTATGACGTGAACGTTTAAAATTTTAACTATATTTTCGAAAACTATAGGTAACAAAATATTTCCAATTGAACGATAAGACTGACCGCCTGCAGTCGTAACTGTTAATATATCAGCAGAGTTCAACATGAACCCTGCTTTTAAAAGTTGTAAATGGGAATTATTCCCTAAAATGGTAATAGCTGAACCCGAATCTAAGAGACCTAAATATTTGAAGTTAGGATAATTAGCAATTGAAACCGTAACATAAGGACGAGGATCTTTGAAAGGTAATTTATTAAAAATAGTAGCGACCTTGAATGTGCGAAAGAAATTTTTTATAGTTGTCAGCCAGTTGGCCCAGTCTTTCTGGTCGAAGTTAAACTGACTGCAACTTTCCATAGCTAGTTTTTTGGGTTATTTATATTTTTATTATTACTATTAGTTTTTGTCTGAAGGACTTTAGAAGGTGGGCTATATTTATCCTTACATTTGGGGCAATCTGTAACTTTATAACCGCGTTCGCCGCATCTGTAACACTGGAAAGGACTCACGAACGGTTTTTTCTTGGAATTGCACCTAGGGCAAGTAAAAGTAGTGTGGTCCCGAAGGCCACATTTAAAACAATATTTTTTATTTGAATTTAACGAAGCTAACCTATTTGGATTATATTTATTTTTGTTTGTTCGAATTGAAAGATAATTAAATTCTGGTGCTAATGAACAACCAGGGTTACAAGAAGGTTCTTTGAAGTTGGAATACCGAGCGTTAATTCTTTCATAGTTTCTGCAGACTTCTCGTAATTCGGAAATGCTAGAAATGTTCGGATTCGTAGCCAAAACTCCCGCGTAACACGGCCTAATATTGTGAAGAATTATTTCTAGTTTATCCGCCTCTGGCACCGGTCCGGAAAGTCGTGAAAACATACCGTGAATAATTGCTAAGTAAATAGTTATGTTTTCCTCTTCGCCTTGGCTTCGCGAACGGATCTCGTCCATCATTTTATAATCGAAGTCAAAAGTGTCGAAGTCCGTTCTCAGCAATGATAGCAGTTCATGCCACGAACCTATGCCATCCCTAACGCTTCTAAGCCAATGCAAGGCTTCCCCGGTGAAAATTTCTGGCGCTAAACGCATCATTCGCTCGTCCGAAATATTTCGTGCTAACTTGAGCTCTTCTAAGCGAGCAATAAAAGCGCGTACGCAGGATTTGCCGTCATATTTTGTCTTCAGAATTTCTGAAAGCGAAGTCCTATCGCAACCTACTTCCGTGTTTGTAAGAGTTGTTTCCCTGCTCTCGTACGGACTATTTGGTACATTTAAACTATCCTGAACAGAAGTTTTTACTACTAACGGTTTGTTTTTTAATTTATTAAATCTAATTTGGAGGTCATTAAACTGTTTAACGGTATCTTCAAAAAGTGTTAATAAATTTTCTTTTGTTGGTTTTTCTATTCTTTTTAAACGGAAGTAAATGTGATTAATTAACGAGCGAGTACGATCTAAAACTGGTTTATTATCCGGGTTATTATCTAAAGTATCTAAGTTTGTTAATATTTTGCTAATAGTTGCGTTAACTTCTTTAATGTCTGTTTCTATGTCATAGCATGAGTCAAAAACCGCGTCCGCAGGATATTCCGAAACAATTTTATTAATTTGCACTCTAAGATCCTCAACCTTTTCTTTAGGTTCTAAACCGCGTATGGCTACTTCATACGTGAGCTCCGATTTAGTTAAATGTAAATATTTAATGTTACGGTCCATTTTAAAGGAAAATTATTTTTAGAGAATTGACTAAGTTCAAAAATGAAGTTAAAATATCTTAATATATTGTGGGACAGCTATATGTATGAAAGTTAATTAATTAATATTTTGTGAGACGATGTATTTAAATTAAAATAGTGAACTGAAACAATACGCGACGGAATGTGACACGATTGTGGGCAATGTTATGTTAAAAAAATATATATTAAGAACGATGTAAAATAATGTACGTAACCGCTATTATCTATTCAGAGCAAAAAAGAAATAAAATTACAAAACAATAAAGATATGCAACAATAAAAAATGAATGCAATAAATGCACAAATAAAAAAAAATCTCTGAAAAGAAATGTGAATTACGCACAAACACAAATGCAAAATACAAATGCTAACATAAAATGTAAATGCACAGAATGTATCAGAATGGAATGTTATAAAAAAAAATGACACAATGTTGTAGAAAAAAAAAAAAAAAATACTTGATGTTGCCTGACTGTGCAAAACAAAAATGTCGGAGTCAATAATTTGTATAATGCCCACTGTGAAACACACGCGTATGTGTGGGTAATCTGAGATGGTATTTGATTACCCGGCGGAGCCAGAAGACAAGAATCGGCTACCCGTTCCTCTTTAAGGAGAAACGGGTCGGTGGTACCTCCCCGTTCAGCCTCGTCCGCAAAGGCTTACCACCTGGAATTGAAAAATACCGACACCAAAAGAGTACAAAAAAACTTCCCTGTGCCTTGCCTTTTATATAGTGGGCGCCACTTGTTACGACCGCCTGACGGCGGGAACAAAAAAAAAAAAACAATTACAAATAATCAATTTATTAAAAAAAAAAATAAAAAAAAATAAAAATTCTATATTTATGACTACACCCAGGGGGGTGGATTCTTGGCACAGGAAAGCTTTCTGGTCCCAATAAAACCCTATGTGCACTGGGGACTTAACTTCGGTCTTTCGATCCCGTGACGCGTGGAGGGGTCTTCGGTGATATATCGGAAGGCCCTCAGCCGCAGGGGTCTGCTGGAGTCGGTGGGCAGAAGCGTTGCCCGTTGGTACAGTCCGTACTAGTACGTGCAGCTGTCGTTCACAAACGTACTGTGGACTTGCAGCTCGTAGTTCTCAATCCGAGTCGTGAACGTGCAGCTCGTATTTCTCAACCCGAACGGAGAACCCCCAGTTTCCAAGGGGGTTGAAAATGATGCGATCCGCTTTTAATTTCTTTTTCGTTTTAGTATAGCACTGATTTTACTACTGTTTAAAAAATGCGAACTAATCACAACTCTCTGGCGTCGGAATTTCTCATTCTCTCTCCGCGAATTCGTCCTTATATAGGTACATATCGGTTCGGTGGTGGGCCTATTTCCTTCCTGAGGCGACAATGCGTACTGTCAGATTCTAGATTGTTCCGTATGACATGAGACAGAGATATGGAAAGAACGGTACAACCGAAGCAAGACACGCCACGACTACCCTCTATATTTTTGTAAATCCCTGTGGGACTGAGATAGTAATTATAGAATCGAGCGAGATGGAATAGTTCGTAGGAAGTTGAACCGTCGATCGCTATTGTATTTTTTCTTGAAATTTCTGGCTGTGGCGTTTACTATCCGATGTTCTAGAAATAATTTGATTTCCGGCACCGACGAATACCTTATATGGTCGTTGTGATGATATCGCTAGTTAAAGCGCGCGGTTTGCATTCAATTGTAACAACGGGTTATTTGTTTGTTTGTATGTAGTTATTATTTGTATTTATTTTATGTTTATAAACTTGTTACAACGTAACAACTACTTTATAGGGGTCATTGATAATATATATGTAAAAAGTAGTCAATTTCTTAATGGCAAAACGCAAAAACTTTTTGCCTGACGCGGGAATCGAAGGGACCTCCAGATAGCATGGCACTTACTTAAACATACAACTTTTAGAAGCAAATTAAAAAAAAAATTAAAACCTCCGTTCACATATTTTTAGTACCTTGAAAATATTCTTCATTAACGTCTTACTCAAATCGATCGCACTAATCGCGAATTTTTATGCATCTAATGTGTTACTTGCCTTCTATTGTATAATTTTTTAAAGAAGCCGTTTTTGCAGTGTAATAATAATGTTTAACCGTATTTCATCGAAGATGCTATATGAACCAAACAGCGAACGGTCGAAATTAGTGATCAATCCTAATCCCAATCTGTCGATAGACTGTAATATTTAACCAATCAGGTGAATGTTAGTGGACACCCTCATAGATGATTCGATGTTTTCGTGGTGGATGGTTGGTGTTGATGGTTTATTACTCAGATCAATCATGAAGATTCCTTCCCCATCTTACAGCCAAAGAATAGGAGGAATTGTCAGAAGTTCCCAGAGCGGACCTCTTATGGACTACAGTGAAAAGACTTGAAGAGCCATCATAGACCGTAACTTTCACATTTAATCAGTCCATTATGGTTTATAACTTGTTGAATTATAAAAAAAAAACACAAATTTAAATGCGAAAAGAACTCTGTCTGTTACGCTCTCGTCTAAACCGCTGGACCAATTTAAATGATTTTTTGGTATGGAGATAGATAGGGCTTTAGAAAAAGGACATTTGTTAATATTATAAAATTGCGTCCGGTCCTAACCGGGCCTATATCTAATTGGCTACTTACGGCTTACGTAAAATGAACATATATTATACCGCACTTTAACAAATCACGTACTTTTGAAGAAAAACATCGTGAGGAAACCTTACCTAAATGTTCTTAGGAATTAAGTGTGTAACCCGGCAACCTGCACTAGCGTGGTTGACTAAGGCCTAACCCCTCACAGTTGTAGAGAATGCCCGTGGCCAGCAGTGGTACGTTTGTATACGGGCTGATGATGATGATGATGTTTGTTGTTGCAGTGCCTACCTGGTGCGTGTGCGCGCGCAGGTGATGTGTCGCGACGAGGGCACGGGCGGCTGGGTGGCGCTGGGCGGCGGCGGACTCGCCGACGTCATGGTCGGCAAGCGGCCCGCGCACACGCACAGGATATCCACTGGTACGTACATCTAGAACATTCTAGAAATTTCCAGAAACTTCTCGTATGTACGCCAAAACGGACCAATTAACACTGGACATTGGACATGGTTTGGCCAGCTTTTGAGGAATTGAAATTTAGATAAAAGAGCAACGAAAGATAGGGGAGAAATTGAAATGCATAACTGTACTTTATTTAGATTCATGAGAATTGTGTTATCGCAAACTATTATTTATAATGTACGGCCGGACCATTGCAGAACTGTGTCGTTTTTCAATTAGTAATAGTTTTTTGGTTAATGATCAATCGTAATCACTACCTGGCAGCTGACAACGGTTGGATGAGGTGGGCCGAAGATCGAGCATAGTGGCGTGCAATAGAAGAGGTCTATGTCCTGCAGTGGACATCACAAAGGCTGTTGATGATGATGATGAGGCACTACCTGTGATAGAACGCAATTTTTATTATGTTTTTGATATTACAAGAATAGAAAAGTTTAAATTTTAGTCGAATCGATTTTAATAATTCACATTTAGCTTTGTTATCCATCAGCACCAGTTTTTTTCCTCGAGGGGAAAGCTGTTTATGGCTCTACTTCCCGCCAGCCCTGGGGGAGGGAGGCGGTAAGCGTGTGTTGGGGTCACCGGTCTTCCAGTCCAGTCAGTCTTACTGCAAACAAGTATGGAAGATACTGATTTTTGAAAGTAATTTATGAATCGTATAATTTCTAGGAGGCGGGGAGGGTAATGGCGACACCACGTCCACCTCGGCGATAGCACCCACTCACGAGTACTACATACACGGCAAACGGATCAGTGATAACATGGTGAGTACCACAAAGTAGCCTAAATCCCGCCCTTTAGATTGGGGGCATAAGAATTCCGCCACGGTATCCCCTGCCTGTCGTAAGAGGCGACTAACAGGGGCCACTGGGGTGGCTGGGCGTACTGCGGGGGCGGTACACTACGATTAAAGCAACCCCGAGATTTGCGGCAGAGGGCGTGGCCTCTGGAAAACTGTATTTAGTATTTACTAGTGGTCCCGGCAGACGTCCTGCCCGGAAAAGCTTTAAGCGATATGCCGACAGCAGCGCCACCTACCGGGTCCAATTGTGTTTTGAGATCATCCAGGGACCCATTGGAATATACGTAGAAAATTTCATCCCAATCGGTCGCGCCGTTTGACACACCGACAACGGCGCCATCAGGTCTAATTGTGAATCTAAACCATTCTCGAATCCCCTCGAACACACAAAAAATTTCACCCCATTCGGTCCAGCCGTTTAAGAGGAGTTCGATAACATACAGACATTCATTTTTATATAAATAGATTTATGAAGATAAATTGGACAATATACTATAAGATAGTCAATCGCTGATGATAAACAATACATAGTTCTGACCTCACATTAATATACAAGTCTTGTGTCGTGGGTATCAGAAACTACGAGAGACTTTTTGGTCTCACAAACACCCAGACCCGAAACAAATACTTGTGGATCACACAAACATATCTTTCGGTGCGGGGATCGAAACCGCAGCCTCTCGTTTCGCAAGCTGGTATCTAGCCAACTGCGCCACGGGGCTGTCTAATGATAATTATGATGTTGCTACTAGTGATGATGATGATTATGCTTCTTCAGGTGGTGTTAGAATGCACGGTGAAGAAGGACTTCCAGTACAACAAGGTGATGCCCACGTTCCATCACTGGGTGACGGACGAGAAGCGCTTCGGCCTCACGTTCCAGACGGCGGCCGATGCGCGCGCCTTCGACAAGGGCGTGCGCACCGCCATCGAGGAGCTGCTGGACGGTAAGCGAGGGGACGGGGGTCGAGCCCCGGGGGGGACCGGCTTAACCTGATATTATTTGGTCAACACCGCCCATGGACACCCACGATTCATCGGTGCGTTGCCGGCCTTTGATAATATAGGTCTAATTGACTCTGGTTGTTTCACGTTTGGCCTTTGAGTTATGTGTAAAATAAATGTCAGGCTGTTTTTGTGTGTATAATAAAGAAAACTAGAACAAATTCTAGCACAAAAGTATGATTGAGTTATGAAAATTAAAGAAAAAAAAGTGTTGTACATTTGATAGAGAAAAAAGTAATATCTATTATTTCATCATCATCAGCCCATAAACGTCCCACTGCTGGGCACGGGCCTCCTCTACCATTGAGAGGGTTTAGGCCTTAGTCCACCACGATGGCCTAGTGCGGGTCGGCAGACTACACACCTAAGAAATTTCTAAGAACTTTTAGGTGTGCAGGTTTCATCACGATGTTTTCCTTCACCATTAAAGTACGTGATAATTCATTGTGAATACACACATAACTTCGAAAAGAATATCTATTATTTGACATAAATTAAATCTAAGCTTAAAAAAATGTGTTATAAACTTTCTTTTTGCGTTTTGATGGATCCGATGTTACCTGTTCTATAGTATTTCTTGTGAAAACTTAATTTATTATGGTACTTCCTTTTTGTATACAAAAAAGGGCAAATACTGTATTTTATTTTTTGTCAAAGTAACATAGGCATCGCAGATATCATTTAAAACACGAAGTTTATTACCAGAAGTAGAAATCAAATAATATTCGTCTCTGTATATAATTGAGAAATATTTCGCGTGAACTAATTTATCTAATGTGTTTTCTTTTGCCTCCTCCCTATCGTATACTGGATTTCTACATGGTGAGTAAAAACATATATGAATATATACTTATAACATATTTATACATACATACATAAACTCACGCCTGTATTCCCCGAAGAGGTAGGCAAAGGTGCATTTCTGTACCCACATTTCGCCAATAGTCCCACGTAATAGGGGGCGAGCCTATTGCCGTTTTTCGGGCACATTTCCAGACTCCGTGCTGTTACCGAGAATTTCCTAATGGAAAAACCCAATAACACTTTGCCCGACCCGGGAATCGAACCCAGGACCTCTAGATCGCACGGCACATACTTTTACCGCGAGACCACGAGGCAGTAACATATTTATATACATTGTTTATTCATCCCACGCAACAGGGGACGAGCCTATTACCGTTCATCTCTCACATTCAATTGTAATATTAGAAGAAAATGTAAAAACTTTGATAAGGCTGTCTTACATGTAACAAAAAAAACGCCAGTGCTCTAACTTTTATTGAAAAAAAAACTGTTTTCAAATGAAATGTAGATTCGGCCATTTTAAATAAATAATTTAGAATTGGTACGACATCGCAAAAAAAATATTATTTCTAAATTATAAACTCGGAGTTTGGCAACAGCATTGCAGCTATCAGCTATTTATTATTTATTTACGATACGGTTTTTTCTAATCATCATAGCCCATATACGTCCCATTGCTGGGCACAGGCCTCCTCTACACCTGAGATGGTTTCGGCCTTAGTCCACCACGCTGGCCTAGTGCGGGTTGGCGGACAACACACGTAAGAAATTCCTAAGAACTTTTAGGTGTGTAGGTTTCATCACGATGTTTTCTTTCAACGTTGAAGTAAGTGATAATTCATTGTGAATACACACTTAAGTTGGAAAAGTCCGAGGTGTTTGCCTTTGGTTTGAACCCGTGACCGCCGAGATTCTCGACCGCGCGCCTAAACCTCGAGGCCATCACTACTATCGCCTTCTATTAAATAACAATTGGCGAAATGTGGGTGCAGAAAAGGCAGAGGTCTTCCCCTTCAGGGAATACACAATGTATGTATGTATGAGGGATGTTTGATATGACAGCCCCGTGGCGCAGTTGCCTAGATACCAGCTTGCGAAACAGGTGGCCGCGGGCTCGATCCCCGCACAGAGACAAATGTTTGTGTGATCCACAAATATTTGTTTCGGGTCTGGGTGTTTGTGAAACCGAACAGTCTCTCGTAGTTTCTGATACCTACGACACAGGACTTGTATCCTAGTGTGGGGTCAGAACTATGTATGTGACTGTTGGGTGTATTTATTTATTTGTTTATGTTTGTTTGCAGGTCTGGGTGGGGCATGGCCATCACTTCACGCGTACAAAAAACACAACCCAGCGCCTAAAGATGACGACGAGGAGCAAAACATCTTCGAGGTAAAGTTTTTTTTTTTGAGAATTTGTAGTATTTAGCTAGTTTTTAACTGAGGTAGATGGCTATTGTTGATTTGTTTATCAATATAGTCGCTTATACGTAAGTAGAAAAGCTATAAAAAAAGAAAAAAATTGAATACGGCTTACGTTCTTTTATTGATTGAAAATCTCATTTTATTTCTTGACTTTTGATATAAGAACAGAAAAAGTGAAAATTATAAATATATGTATATCAAAATATGTAGAAGTAAGTATGTATTACAGATCATTCGATTTTATTTAACAAAACATCGTACTAAAGATAAATGAGTCAAAGTTTAAAGCTTAGTATTAAAAAATAGTGATTCTAACCATCACAAAAAAGTGAAAAGCGATATCCAATTATTGTCTTATATTTCTCTAAACTGTTTTATATTGAGGTATACATTTCTTTCATAACAATTACGTAAAATAAACAAAAAAAAATCGTAAACAAAGCTAAGTTATCCCTATACAGGTTTTCAAAGGACCGTGATCGAAACTTAGGTAATAATTAGGGTGATTACAAACTCATTGACGCTAAAAGAAATCCCCTAAAAGAATTGTCGTTTTCCTTATTGACATTTAATACTTATAGAAGTTAGGAAAACATTTTTGTTATTTTTCGGGATTTGTTTACTGCCAATGTGTTTGTAATGAACGTAACTATTACCTGTCCTAGTTTTCGATCATGTTTTGTATAGTCTATATATAGGTTAGTTCCCCAGGCTAAGTTGGTGACCAAAAGTACCCCATGTTGTGTAGTGTGTTCGCTAGAGCCGTGTGTGCCCGCAGTGCCTGAACCTGCCGGCGGCGGGCGGGGGTCGGTGCGAGGAGGCGGAGGGGGGTCGCGCGCTGCAGACCCCCATACTCGCGCCCATCAACCTCACCACCCACACGCTCAACGGACACGGTAATTGTATACCAGACCCCAAATATTATTATGTAGACCCCACATTTTTTATAATTTTGTTTACACACTTCTCTGGATGCATTAAATTTGTATTGTTATAATGTCTAGCTAAAATATTTAAACACTCTTCTTTAATGTAATAAATTGGTCTCTAATTATCTGATTCATAAACCAGCGTAAAACTTGTGGGTTAAGAGTCAAATCCTTGCTAAGTTAAAATATATCAACTAAGATTCATTTAAGTACCTATGTAAAACAAACTAATCAATCATATGATTTATTTATCTAATTAAAAAACCTATTTGTACTTACTGCCTGTTTGACTCGGGCTCAGTTAACATGAAAGCTCATGTCTGCCTCGTGGTCTCGCGGCGCAAGCATGTGCCGTGCGAACTATAGGTCCCGGGTTCGATCCCCAGGTCGGGCAAAGTGTTATTGGGTTTTTTGATTAGAAAATTCTCAGTAGCAGAACGGAGTCCGGAAATGTGCCCAAAAAACGGCAAAAGGCTGGCCCCTTATCAAAAAGATCTGGTATATACTTGGCAAAATGTGGGCGCAGAAATACACCTCTGCCTACCCCTTTGGGGAGTATAGATATGTCATATCAGTAGGTATCAGTCCCACGTAATAGGGGGCGAGCCTATTGTCGTTTTTCGGGCATATTTCCAGACTCCGTGCTGCTACTGAGAATTTCCTCATGGAATACCCCAATAACACTATCGCACGGCACATACGAGACCACGAGGCGGTCATACATAACTTAGGTTTAGTTATTTACCCTTTACATTCCAAATTCATCTTATCAACTAACAAAATATAATCGTAATCATTACTCCCCATTCAAAATTATATTCCAATCACCAAAAAATATCATCATCATCAGCCCATATATTTCCTACTGCTGGGCACGGGGCTCCTCTACAACTGAGGGGGTTTAGGCCTTATTCCAAAAAGTATGTTTCTATTAAATTCAAAATGTCGTTTCAGAATCGATGAAGCAGTATGAAATGCAGTATGACGAGAAGTTAGCAACAGATGACGACCCGGAGAGATGTCACTACGTACAGTTATCAGCCGTGAGTAATAACTCTAAATATATAGGTCAAAGTGTATATAAATACACATTTGACAGTTCCGTGGCGTAGTTGGCTAGACACCAGTTGGAAAACGAGAGGCCGCGGGTTTGATCCCCGCACCGATACTAATGTTTGTGCGATCCACAATGTTTGTTTCGGGTTTGGGTGTTTGTGAGAGCGAAAAGTTTTTTTTTTATTGGAAAGGAGGCAAACGAGCATTTGAGCCACCTGATGTTAAGTGGTCAACACCGCCCATGAACAACCACAATTCCAGACGAAACATCGGTGCGTTGCCGGCCTTGGAGGAAAAGTCTCTGGTAGTTTCTGATACCCACGACACAGTCGTGTGGCTGATGATGATGATGGTGATTGATTTGTTCCGCGCCTACATTCCAGGTGCACGAGTACACGTACCCGCAGGTGGGCCAGGGAGGCGTCATCAGCTCGGAGAAGTCCACGCCCAGTACTAAACCGCCGCTGCTCAAGAGAGATTCAGGTAATACACTTTATATACTTTTGTACAGCACCTGATAAGTATGGAGATGTACAGAACATCAAGTGGCGAGATATTTGATGCACATTATACTTACATACATACATAAACTCACCCATGTATGCATGTAGGCCGAGGTGCATTTCTGTATCCACATTTCGCAAGGTTTTTTTTTTGTTTTTTTTTATACTGGCACGGCAAAGTGACCCCATTGCACCTGATGGTAAGCGTAATTATGTCCATAAAAAGTGCCGACCAGCGGGAGATGATGATCTCCCGTTGGTTGACACTATCATGCCGGCCGAATGCCTCTTCACCATTCTTGTGAAGAAGTATGGGGGACTAATGCCATTGTGATCAAAGGACCGACCGCGAGAAACCGGCCAGAAAATGCCGGCACGGTCATCCTTTCACCATGATTGAAGCCCCCCCGAAAACCGGATATACACTGGCTGATCCCGGAACGCGGCACACTTGCATGTGCCACTATGGCGGGTGTTACGCCCTGTGTACGGTGGTCGCTATCCGGGCGGATACGAATATCCTACCACCAGCAATGTGTATGTTGATACACCTGTGTCTGTACCTGTCTGTCTGTACCTGTGCCACGCAACAGTGGCTGAGCCTGTTGCCGTTCGCGGGCACAATATGAAACTCCCTGCTGTTAATGAGAATTTCCTATTATAAAAACTCAATAACACTTTACCAGGTCCGGGAATCGAACCCGGGACCTCTAGATCGCCTTATCAATAATCATATCCTAACTTATTGTGTACACCAACATTTTTCATAAAGGCAGGAGCATTCCTCAATAAATAAAATTGTGATCAACATATGGGCTGATGCAAAAGTCTAACAACTAAAGTACCAAATACCCCAAATTGTTGATAAATAATCGAAATATTTATATATTTCAGGGTCGCTGAAGAAATGCTCGTACAGTGCCCCGCCATTGCCCGGGAAGAAACCCACCTCAGAGACTTTCCATGGCAGACTCAAATGCAGGTAATATTATACACAACTCCTAGCATTGTCTTTGAAAAATAAATACACCCAACATACATAGTTCTGACCCCACACTAAGATACAAGTCTTGTGTCGTGTATCAGAAACTACGAGAGACTGTTCGGTCTCACCGACCCGAAACAAATATTTGTGGATGACCTTACATTTGTATCGGTGCGGGGATCAAACCCACGTCCCTTGTTTCTCAAGCTGGTGTCTAACCAACTGCGCCACGAGGCTGTCAAATGCGATTACAAGGCGTTATTTTATGGTGCAGTTGTGATTTCTAATTGACTGAGCACAAAAACATTTTGTCTTATGTTTTAACAGCTGTTTTTGTTAGAAATCCTCAAACTGACTATGGACCAATATTTGAGACGTCTAAAACGTCATCATATCCTAGAGCTAGAAGACCGGCAGTAGCTCTGTGTAGCAGACGAGTGGATGCTTCCCATGGGAACGGAACATATTTGCTCATAGCCCTAGGGCTGATTGCAAATACTAATAAAAATAAAAGTTAAAAATCCTTAGTAAATAAAACAGTTGAAAATGTAATATATAACGGCACAAAACCATATACTAAGAGCTATGTTATCGCTTCACGTGTTCTTATGCATAAACAAGGATGAATCACAAGCTAACGCCCCACTACGGTGTCTATAAAGCCGCCCGCTGCAACGAGCGAGCATTCGTCCGTCTACGCGGACAGCAAACATCCGATTTATTGGGAAATTATAAGGCATTTTGATTGAAGTTGATTGTATAAATCACTTCTCAAAATGAATCCTCCTATAATAACGATGTCACTGCTTTTCTCAACAATACTAAAAATCCAAAATATAAGTAATCATCATGAAACCAACAATTGTGACGTCCACGATGATGACGTCACACATTTTAAAAACATTTCAAAGCCGGAGGGGCTTTTCATCATCATCATCAGCCCAAATACGTCCCACTGCTGGGCACGGGCCTCCTCTACAACTGAGAGGGTTTAGGCCTTAGTCCACCACGCTGGCCTAGTGCGGGTTGGCGGACTACACACCTAAGAAATTCCTAAGAACTTTTAGGTGTGCCGGTTTTATCACGATGTTTTCCTTCACCGTTAAAGCAAGTGATAATTCATTGTGAATACACACATAACTTCGAAAAGTCAGAGGTGTGTGCCTGGGGTTTGAACCTGCGACCGCCGAGATTCTCGACCGCGCGCCTAAACCTTGAGGCCATCACTGCTTGCTCCCCCGATATATAAGTTTATATGTTTGCAGACACTGTCACGAGTGGTACCTGGAGAGTGCGAACCGCGCGGGCGCGTGCCAGTACGCGCCCGACAGACTGCGCGCCTGCCTCGACTGCGTGTCCTGCATCAAATGTGCACAGGTAGTCACCATTCTAATAATCATCATCATCATCAGAACACACACGTCCAGTGGGAGTGAGTGTTCAAATACGGGTTTAGACCTAGGCAGTAGGGTTGCCAACTATACTGTTTTAAACAGTATTATACTGTTTTTCACTACATTATACTTTTTACTGTTGAACAAAAATAAAGTATACAAAATACTGTTTTCAGCATCAGAATGCTTAGCACTAAAGTGTTAGACTTAGACGCTCACATAATTATTTTTATTTAGTCCGATACAGTTTAAAAAAGACAGTTAATTAATAAGTTGTGCGAGAATCTCTAAAAAATATGTATATAAAACAATAAATAAATAAAATACTGTTCATTTTTCTAAAATACTGTTCAATCTTCTCCTTACCTAAATATACTTTATTCCTTGTAAAAAAAGTTGGCAACCCTACTAGGCAGTAGTCGTTTGAGACTGGCTTATACTGAAAAAGTAAAAATTATCATCATCATCATCAGCCCATACACGTCTCACTGCTGGGCACGGGCCTCCTCTACTACCGAGAGGGGTTAGGCCTTAGTCCACCACGCTGGCCTAGTGTGGGTTGACACACCTAAGATATTCCTAAGAATTTTTAGGTGTGCAGGTTTCCTCACGATGTTTTCCTTCATCGTTAAAGTAAGTGATAATTCATTGTGAATACACATATAGCTTCGAAAAGTCAAGGGTGTCAACTTCCAGGCCATGACTACTTTAAAATGCCTTAGGCATTAAGTCCACCTATACAAAATGTATAAAGTGTAAATAAATAAATAAATAAATAAAATAGTATTAAAGCTGAAAAATATTCATATTATAAATAATGATAAAAACACATCCTTTCTTATAATAAATATATATGGGATATATCCCTATATGTAAGAAACAGTATTGTATAATAAAAGTATTGTTTGGTGCATTTCAGTGCGTGGTGTACCACTGCGGCTGGGACTCGGAGGGCGACGCCGTGCACCGACCCTGCGCCTGCGCGCCGCCGCACGCCACCTGCGCCGTGCGGTAACTCCACACATCACTATATACATTGACAGCCCCGCGGCGCAGTTGGCTAGATACCAGCTGGAAACCAGACGCCGCGGGCTCGATCCCCGCACAGAGACAAATGTTTTTGTGATCCACGAGTATTTGTTTCGGGTCTGGATGTTTGTGAGACAGAAAAGTCTCTCAGTTTATGATACCCACGACACGAGACTTGTATATTAATGTGGGCTCAGAACTATGTGACTGTTGGGTGTATTTATTAATTTGTTAACATTCACGTCAGTACTACCAAAGGGGTAGACAAATGCATTTCTTCACCCACATTTCGCCAATTGTGTCTTTTCTCACACATTTCATAATGTTAAATGTGATAGAACAGCAATAACCTCCCATCAAGTCTAATATTATATAGTAGCTTAGTTAGAAACTGAGTTTATATCCAAGTAACATAATAAGAAATAAAATCAACACGAGTAATGGCGTAACTTAACATAGATTTAGGTAAAACATATGGTGTCGCGGTACAAGTATGTGCCGAACGATCTAGAGGTCCTGGGTTCGATTCCCGGGTCGGGCAAAGTGTTATTGGTTTTTTCCATTAGGAAATTCTCAGTAGCAGCAAGGAGTCTGGAATTGTGCCCGAAAAACGGCAATAGGCTCGCCCCCTATTACGTAGAACTGATACATACCTGGCGAAATGTGGGTGCCGAAATGCACCTCTGCCTACCCCTTCGGGGAATACAGGCGTGAGTTTATGTATGTATGTATATGTAATTAGCTAAATACCTAAAGAAACCGAACGGGAGAAGCTTAAAAAGGACGCATTCATAGAACATTATGCCTTTGTAGTTGTTTGTTTTTTATTTCTATTTTATCAAGATCATAGTTAGTATTTGTAACATAAACTAAAATATCTAAAAGTTGTAGTTGAAGTTAGAACAGTTTATTTACTAATTGAACAATTAATATGAATTAATATTATTAATTGTTACTCCACTGTGTCATTTACACTGATAATAGTCCAATAGTTTTTATGTGAAAGTAAACAAATATCATACAGTCACGTAGCGTTGTTGGCTAGATACCAGCTAGTGAAACCAGATACCGCGATTTAAACCTTGGGTATATGTGAGACCGAAAAGTCTAAATTTCTGATACTCACAACACAAGACTTCTATCTTAATATAGTGTCAGAACTATTTACTGTTGTGTTTATTTATTTATACAAATTTTCGCCTTTATCAGTGACACTCACTTGTAGAGGAGGCCCATGCCCAGCAATTGATCAGCCCACATTGCCTCACAACATTACAAATAATCTTTAAGCTGTAAATCTTTATTTAACAAAAGCAATTTAACATATAAATGGGAACATCCTGACTGCACAATAAACAATTATAAACTAGACATTACATGATTAACATGTAACACACTTGGGCTTCTATGGACGTACCGCCACTGATGATGTTAATATATCAGTGTCATTAATATATGCTTTTTTTTTAAACACCTGTTGTTATCACAGGGCGTTTCAGTTACCCCCTGACGTGAGGTCAGAGCCCTTTTTTATCTTTATTTAATAGTTACATTTAACAATTCTATTCTATATTACAATCTTTGTCTTTATACCTATTAGCTTACGTACTATTACTATTGTAGTCAGCTGTTTTCTAGATTGACGTATGTTACCAGATGGGTGGCGATCGTGGCCCTGAGCCTGGTGGTGCCGTGCCTGTGTTGCTACGTGCCGCTGCGCTGCGTGCACCGCGCGGCGCGGGCGGCGCGCCTGGCCGGCGGGCTGCACGCGCCCGTCACGCACGAGTAGCCGGGCGCTGCGCCCCACCGCAAGGGGACCACACAGCTAGGAACCTAGGAGATACCACGGGCTCCGGGCCTAAACCATAATGACACAGCATGAGCTCTGAACAGTGGAAACGGTCATTGACAACCGTTCGACCTGGTCAACTTAATGAAGATGATTTTTAAAAGGGGTTTAAGGAACCCCAGTGAACGCTCATCGGCTCCAAGGTGAACCGTGACACAACATGAGCAATGGACAGTTGAAACGGTTATATACTAACAACCGTTTGAGATGGTCAACATAAGAAAATGAGGATGATTTTAATGTTGTGTAAACCGCTATGGAACTCATGGGATTGTGTGACGGTCTTGTTTAGAGCTGCCTAAAGAGTTACCTAAATGTTTTAAAGAACACCAATGTCACTAGGAAAAAATTACTCCGTAGGAACTCTGATAGTACATGTAGTATAGATGGCTCTAAACAAGAAGCAAAGTACCGTCTGGGTATTTAACATGGTAACCTCACACGTCTCCCCGCAAAAGGACTTTCAGTCTTCCATGTAACATTTAGTGATTTCCTTTGACATGTCAATATCTAAGCGGTGTAATGGATGGAACGGACATTATGTAATTGTAATATACAAAGTTAACATATCTATTGTTATAATTATATTTGACATTTTAAAAGCTTATTTATGTGTTGGCGTGGTTTGAGCGTCAACAAATACAACATGAATAAAATTTGTGTTGTTTTGTGTTGTAGTTTAATATGTGTAACATATGTGTATTTGATGTCAGTTGTTTCATTATTTGGTGTGTAGAAACTACACACTATGGAAAGAATTACTAAACAATTCTCGTAAGGGAACTAAAATATTAGATCTGATTGGAATATCGAAGTTTACATAGTTTTATTGATAGATGGCGTTGTAATGTTTGTGGAATTTGTCCAACTACCTTTCGTGAGTTTGTGCAAAGTTTATATCGTCTGACGCTCAAACCGCGCCGAGATTGATGTATTTGTACATTATTGTACACAAAATGTACTATATCTATAAGATTTGAAATTAAGCATATACGGGTACAACAGTTACCCATTTAAAATCTTATAATTCCATTGTGTGTAAATTTTAAAATCGTAATGTCACTTGAAACAAGCGGATGGCAATTATGATCTCTGGAGTAAAGTCTTAGGGATGATGGCTGCCCTCAGCTGGCCTTAGGCTATGTTAATGTCCGTTATAAATTTACTAAATATATGTTGTTTCTCATAACTAGTTGGTAAGAATTTAAAAATTTTCACATTTAATTTCATAATCGTACATAAACTTTCTAGTCGGCTACATCAGTATTTCTATTTCACAGTGTAATTTAATTGTATTTAATTAAAACAAACTGACCAAAAATGATTTTTGTATATTTATATAGTAAGTTATGTGCGTTGCGCGGTTACTCCGGGTCTGCTGGCAACATTGCTGTCGTTCACACAACACATGCAAAATAAATAACAAACATTGGACATAAAATATAAAATCCTCTTGGTTTTTATAGGAATAAGGGCTCACTTATGAAAATTATAGACGATTTTATATTTCATTTTGCGTTCGCGACTCGCCAGCGATGCGATCACAAACGCGAAACGACAGGACCAAAACCAATACTAGACATAGACAATCAGAGCGGAAATATCTAAAGAAGATGGCAATATTTGTCTGTGGATCCGAGTCACCGACGCGACGGTACTCCGCATTTTTTTTTCAGAGTGATATTTGTGTATGAACTAGTGGCGCGTTTTTTTCTAAATTTGTCGCGTCGCGTTGTGCTAGAGTATGAAGAGACTTTGAATAGTTCATTTAAATTAATAAATGTTAGTTAAGTGGTGTGAGGTGGACACAAGTGACGGAAGGACGCTACAAAAGTGATAACCTCTAATTTCAAATTCATGTAATTGAAATATTAAATAAATAATCGTACATACGTATTTTGTTGTTTTTTTACTTGTTAGTCCTTGTCTATGAAGTGGTCTGTAGATAAGCTTTAAAAAAACTATTTGCTGTTGCCTGCAACTCCACATGTGAAAGTTAAACTACAAAATGAATATTATTCACTGCTTTTAAAACATTTTTCATATATATAACGACGACCAATAGGAGCGGGCGAAATGTTTATAAATTTTAGCCTTTGTGTTATTCTGATGTATCTTTATCATCATCATCAACCCATATACTTCCCACTGCTCGGCACGGGCCTCTTCAACTGAGAGGGTTTAGGCCTTAGTCCACCACGCTGGCCTAATGCGGGTTGCCGGACTACACACCGAAGAAATTCGTAAGAACATTTTGGTGTGCAAGTTTCATCACGATGTTTTCCATCACCGTTAAAGTACGTAATAATTCATTGTAAATACACAAATAACGTGGAAAAGTCAGAGGTGTGTGCCTGGGGTTTGAACCCATGACCGTCGAGATTCCCGAGCGTGTGCCTAAACCTCGACGCCATTACGACTTATTGTAATGTAATAGCATAGCTGTATTATTTTAGTTTTATCCAATCAGTAGTGTTTGCATGAGAGTTGCAAACAGCCATAAAAACTCGCGTTTATTATTAGACTTCAGTCCATGATGGCCTATATAAAAAATATACTGGTATGTAATCTAAGAAGCTACTTGTCAGAACTCTTTTGTGATCCCTTTGTATATAATTTATTATGAATACACAACGTGGAACTTATCGTTTTAGATCGGTTGCGATTTTAATCGGTTAATTAAATTCTGCCATCAAAGGAGTTACATTGTTTTCAAATATTGATGTGTCAGTGTGACAAACATTTCACATTCCAAACAGAAAATAGTTCAATAAAAAATATTATAGATATAGGTATCTAGGTAGTAGGCTACGGTGAAAAAATAAAACATTGACGAATGTATAAAAATAATTTATTAATCGTAGCATACATTTAATTATTTACAACTTCTAATTTAATTAACCGTAAATATATCAGTTTAAAAGAAAAATTAAATTCAAAAGTACCTTTAAATTATCGGCAAATTAGAAACAGTAAATTAAATTAGCCTTATAACTTACTAATCACTTAATTCCTTTTAAAATCTCAAAAATAAATGGCGTTACTTATAAACGATATTTAATTTAACTGCTTCAACATGTTTTGTCTTGCTTTCCCTCACGTCACAGATAAATCAATAGAACAAGATAAAGCGTGCTTAATTAAAATTAAAATAACGTTCATAAGGATAATAAAGTTTATAGTTTGATAACGATATTTAATTAAATCACCTTATGAAAATAAACACAAGTGTCAAAACAAAAATGGCGGCAAAAGTGACGCGTTCCCGCGCGCCCGTGTTTGTGAGCTCGTCGTATCGTTCGAAAACTTGTGCTTGCGACATGTTGTGTGGCTCGAACTCTAGTTGTTCCAAAGTCGGAGTGATGTCCATGTAGTCGATTGTTGACGGTTTGGTTCGACCCGCTGTGACAAAAAAAATAATTTTCTATAACTATTGGCTTCTTGGTACCGCGGCTTAAGTGACTTTGTGTTCTCAAGATCTCGTCTCGCGAAAAGTGTTAATTGAGATTTTCCAGTAACAGTTGGGAGTCTGCAAATGTACCTAAAAACTATTTATTTATTTAATTTTTATTCTACACGAAGACAATAAACAAAACAAAAACACAGAGGGAAAACAGAAGAATTGGCGGTGTTATCGTTCAAGGCGATCTTTTATACACAAACATAAGATGGCCATAACTATATTAGGCCCATAAAAATTAGCCAGCGTATCTTGGGTGTATAGCTATACCTCTTTAACCAATACTATGCATATAATATGTCGGCACAAAACTTCTTGAACGTGCGACGAGGGTAGAAATGAAAATGCAGAGTCATGTTGTTTATGCAGAATTGTAAAAGGGTCGTCAGCAGTTTCATCTCGGTCAAAGCGTTATTTATTTGCGATTTTGTTATTTATTGTGTCGATCAAATTCAATTGTCAGAGCTGCTTAATTTGGCTTTTTTTTTTCTTTATTTAATGGAATTTATTAATAAATCATTTAAATTTAAAGGTCGCGGGACGTCACTGGATGCAGGCTGCTTCCAACAGGTCATTGAGAGAGGCCTATGTCCAGCAGTGGACCTCTTTCGGCTGATGGAATGAATTGATGATTAAATCAAATGAGTCAAGGGCATAGTTTTCGTTAAACCTAGGGTAGGTTACATTACCTTAACATATACTACATATGTAAATAACACTAAATTTCTATTCTAATATACATAAAAATTATTTAAACTCATCGATAACAAAATTAAAATCTCACAATAAATTTGCGAGATTTTGTTTCTATTTAGTTTAGAAACGGCTTCAGATATTTAATTTAACAAAGTATTAAAATAAACTCACCTCCCGGTTCAGTAGCAAAATGTAAAACGGCCGATGGTTTGCTCCAACCGAACCTACAAAGATTAAGTTAAGGTAAATTAATCACAACTTCGTAGTAAATTGACTAACCACAGTATAAGTGTCTCGTGAAGTCAAGATTTCTAGGTGGGTCAAAGTGTTAGTGTTTTTTCATTAATCAGTACATCAATATGTGATGATTACACTAAGATTTCTCTCAGTGCGGTGTTGAGGCCGCGGTCATTTTAGTGACCCATTCCTCCCCACTGTCCTATTTTCGGGACACTATATTCAATTTTGTTTTGTTGTTAGGGCACTTATTTTTATTGTTGCTGATGAAATTCGTCATTTTACACTATTTTTCAAATAAAATATTTTTGTTTCGCTGTAAAAAATGTTAAGGTGATTTTAATGTTTTTTTTTTCAAATTGATAATTTTGGTCAACTAAGGAAGAGTATTATGATCCGACTTCATATATCGCGGAAAAAAAATACTTAAAAAATATAATTATACATTTCATCAAAAAGTTCCAATGTTTTCGATGGGAAGTAATGGTATAGGTATATATTAATAAGCTGTCTGTCCGTTGCTGTCTTAAAAAATACGCATTACGTAGTAATATAGTGTATCATCCGCCCATATATGCCCCACTGCTGGGCAAGGTTCCTCTACCATTGAGAGGATTTAGGCCTTAGTCCACCACGCTGGCCTAGTGCGGGTTGGGGGACTACACACCTAAGAAATTCCTAAGAACTTTTAGGTGTGCAGGTTTCCAAACGATGTTTTCTTTCACCATTAAAGTAAGTTCATTGTGAATACACACATAAAATCAGAGGTGTGCGCCTCTCGACCTCGCGCCTATACCTCAAGACCATTGCTACTTGTAAAAAGTACCTAATATAGTGCATGTCTTGGCGAAATGTGGGTGCAGAAATGCACCTCTGGGTATCCCTTCAGGGCATACAGGCATGAGGCTATGTATGTAGTGTCGTGTCTGTTCTATGTAATTTGCATATTTTTTGAAAATGATTATTTTTGTTACCTGTTTCTAGAAGTTACGATGGCTTCATAAACGGTTGATGGCGTCAGACCTCTCACTGTATACAGGGCGCTATGTATTGGACCTGGAAATAAAAGGAAGTCAAAGTCAAATTATCTTTATTCAAATAGACTTTTACAAGTTCTTTTGAATCTTCAATTTTAAACTATTGCCGCTTCGAAACGTGTTATCGCTGTGGAGAAGAAGAAGACAGAAGGAAAATAAACTATCACTATATAACATTACAAAACTAAGTCCCTTGTCGCGTCTGTCTCTTTTTATCAGCCCAAAGATGTTTACATACATACATACATAAACTCACGCCTGTATTCCCCGAAGGGGTAGGCAGAGGTGCATTTCTGCACCCACATTTCGCCAGGTATGTATCAGTCCCACGTAATAGGGGGCGAGCCTATTGCCGTTTTTCGGGCACATTTCCAGACTCCGTGCTGTTACTGAGAATTTCCTAATGGAAAAACCCAATAACACTTTGCCCGACCCGGGAATCGAACCCAGGACCTCTTCGCACGGCACATACGTGTACCGCGAGACCACGAGGCAGTCACGTTTACCTAACGTTGAACATAGATCTTCTACAAAGATTTCAAAAGAGCTCTGTCAAAAGCAGCCTGTATCCGACATTTTCCCACGGTTTATGAGATCGTCAGCCGATCTTGCATGTTTGTTTGTTCGTGTTAAATTAAAAAGGTACTGGACAGATTTTTATTTGTTTTCCACTAATAGACTGTTATTCGTAAAGATATTTTAGATGTAGTTATGACTAGTCAACACTTAATTTAAAGTAGTAATTGCTTCGAGGTTTAGGCACGCGATCGAGAATCTTGGAGGTTGCAGGTTCAAACCCCAGGCACCCACCTCTGACTTTTTCAAGTTATGTGTGTATTCACAATGAATTATCACGTACTTTAACGGTGAATAAAAACATCGTGAGGAAACCTGCACACCTAAAAGTTCTTAGGTGTGTAGTCCGCCAACCCGCACTAGGCCATCGTGGTGGACTAAGGCCTAAACCCTTTCAGTTGTGGAGGAGGCCTGTGCCCAGCAGTGGGACGTATATGGGCTGATGATGATGATTTACTAGGATATATTGTTTTTACTTAAACATTCCTTACCATCACTAGAATCTCCGGGCACTATGATCTTGCTCCACAGGTTGGCGGGCTGTTCCGTAGTGAATGCGTCGGGTTCTGCAGTCACCAGGCGACCGTAGTACGGACGCAGCCATAGATTGTATTCTGGAAATACGAAATATATAACTCATACTGCCTCGTGGTCTCGCGGTACAAGTATGTGCCGTGCGATCTAGAGGTCCTGGGTTCGATTCCCGGGTCGGGCAAAGTGTTATTGGATTTTTCCATAAGGAAATTCTCTGTAACAGCACGGAGTCTGGAAATGTGCCCGAAAAACGGCAATAGTCTCGCCCCCTATTACGTGGGACTGATACATACCTGGCGAAATGTGTGTGCAGAAATGCGCCTCTGCCTACCCCTTCGGGGAATACAGGCGTGAGTTTATGTATGTATGTATAACTCATACGCTCGTGCATTTCTACACCCCAGTAAAGAACTACTAGTACCATGTTATGGAGGACGAACTTATTGACATCAGCAGATTTCCAAAAGCCGAGCTGTTACTAAGACCATACATATAAACTCACGCCTATCTCCCGTTGGGGTAGGCAGAGACTATAGAGCGCCAAATGCCGTAGCCCGAACTCATTCTTTGACTACCTCCACTGACATTATCCTCTTCAAGCATGCATGTCGGTTTCGAGAACTTCCTTATATTACCTTTTTTTTTTAAATCACGTATGAGATACAGCAAGCAGTGATGGCCTCGAGGTATAGGCGCGCGGTCGAGAATTTCGGCGGTCGCAGGTTCAAACCCCAGGCACACACCTCTGACTTTTCGAAGTTATGTGTGTATTCACAATGAATTATCACTTGCTTTAACGGTGAAGGAAAACATCGTGATAAAACCTGCACACCTAAAAAGTTCTTAGGAATTTCTTAGGTGTGTAGTCCGCCAACCCGCACTAGGCCAGCGTGGTGGACTATGGTCTAAACCCTCTCAGTTGCAGAGGAGGCCCGTGCTCAGCAGTGGGACGTATTTGGGCTGATGATGATGATGAGATACATAGGTGCGCCTAGGATTTCCTCCACCGACATTACCACTCACTTCTGCACAGTAAATCTCTTTCGTAATTCTGTGGCGAAACCACTTCAGAATCCTCCCTTCAATTTTGTCACTACATCAACTTTTAATATTTAATCCACATTTTTCCCTTACCACACTGTTCCTTATTCTATCAAACATTTTCACTGCGCACAATAGAATTAATTAACGGTAAAGCCAAATAAGATTTAACCCGACCCAGGAATTGAACTGGGGACTTCTCGATCGATCGCTGCAAAATCCGCAAAACCAATGAGTCACATCTTCTCTTTAATAATAGTCTAATCTTCAGTTTTTGAAAGACTGTTCAACGAAGATCTTATTAAGTAAAATTCGCAGAGTCTTCTTAGTGTATCTTATTGTCAACTTTTTAACCATCTCAGTGTATAACACAACCAGTGGCGTAACTACGGGGTGGCAGGGCTGGCAAAATGCCGCGGGCCCCCGACCCGAGGGGGCCCCGGCACAAGAGAACACAAGCTCAGAAATAACCTAACATATTTAAAAAAAATTGAACCGAAGTAATTTAAAATTATATTTTTTTTAAGTACTTAAAATCAGTTAAAGTGAGATACAAGTAAAGACCATATAAAAATTTAAACTAATCATTAATATTCAAAACAAAAAAAAAGATCAATCAATTTTTGAACGCATCCCTTAGTTGTTTAATTTTGGTGAGCTAGTAAATAATATTTTTCAATAATGTTGGGTAACTTCTCAAGTGGTTTATTAAAATTAATTTACAAAGTGACGATTTTTACCGGGAGGGCCTCATCCAAAGAATTTGCCACGGGCCTCAGATGGTATAGTTACGCCACTGAACACAACAAAAACATAGAGGAGATATCATACCAATGATGGTGGAGTAAGAATCCACCTCCCATATAAGTGTGAAACTCGTAGATGTAGCCTTGTTAAGAGTTGCGTCCACTTTGAACGAAGCTACGTTGGGAACGCCTGCAAAAGAATAACGGTAAAACACCATAAAAAAATTATTTTAATTCCATATTTTTGGGAAGGCAGTGGATTGCTTTCCGTACCTATGAAAAGTAAACCAGACCTGTACAACAGGGATGTTATGGAGCTCCGTAACCGTAACCGAAACTATCGGATATCCGAAATAAAAATATATCCGTAACCGTATCCGTTTCAGAAGTTTCGGATAGTTTAAGAAAGTCTTGTGTTAATTACAAAATAGATTTTTATATGAGTAGACAAAAAGCGACCAATATCGACTTTAATTTGGATTTTTTTTATCAAGGTAATGTAGATTGTGCAAAATGTAAACATTGTGATAAAAACTTTTCTTACAAGAGTGTCGAAAACAGTTATATTTTACTTCAATCTGATATCTGTAACCGAAACTATCCGAAACTAGCGGATAATCCGAAATAATTACATATCCGTAACCGTATCGGAAACCGATATAATTTAATTCCTATATCCATATGCGTATCCAGATCCGAAATATCATATCCATAACATCCCTACTGTACAAATATTTCAATTTACTTGTATAGGTGAAGCGTTAAGAAGAGGAAAGAATTAGGAAGCGTTTATGGATTTTATTAAAACAGGGACTATATCTAGGGAGCACGGCATATATTGTAACTCAGATAATGATAACCGTAAGACCGGTGCTGTCGAAACGGAATCTATACAAATAAATAAAATTGTAGTGTCTGTTTGTGATATTGAAATAACCGCTTTTTAATGAATGTATATGGATGTATACACGGTACATATACCAAAATAACGTTTATTACAATTTTTGTCTGTCTGTCTGTCTGTTTGTTCCGGCTAATCTCTGAAACGGGTGGACCGATTTCAACGGGACTTTTACTGGCAGATAGCTGATGTAATAAGGAATAACTTAGGCTACGTACATATAAATAAAATTGGAGTGTCTGTTTGTAAAATTGAAATAACCGTTTTTTACTACATGTATATATATGAATATATATGTATATATGGTACAGACAACAAAATAACATTTTTTTACAACTTTTGTCTGTCTGTTTGTTTCGGCTAATCTCTGAAATGGATTTTGACGGGACTTTCACTGGCAGGTAGCTAATAAGGTGTAGCTTAGGCTACTTTTAGTTTATAAATTTTCTTATTAAAAATTAATTTTCCGCGCGGACGAAGTCGCGGGCACACCTAGTAATTAATAAAATACACATCCATTTATTGAATAATCAATATCGTTGCTTGCCTTTATGCAATCAATTTGGACCGCACTACGCTTGCCATCAGCAGTGTTAGTCAGTATTTCATTAGCCGCCTTGACAATATGCAAAAGTATTTCATAGAGCCATTCTCGTTTAATAATATTGTGGTAATCAACTTACCAGTGAGTTTGAACGACACATCAGCCATGCCGAGCTGGTTCTCGGCTCTAAAGGTGTAGTTACCGAGGTCAGACTTCCTCACGTTGCGGAATATGAGTTGGTAGACATTGTCTTGGGCTATTATCAACACCCTGCAACAATAATAAGCTATTAGGGATCATCATCATCATCATCAGCCCATATACGTCCCATTGCTGGGCACGGGCCTCCTCTACAACTGTGAGGGTTTAGGCCTTAGTCCACCACGCTGGCCTAGTGCGGGTTGGCGGACTACACACCTAAGAAATTCCTAAGAACTTTTAGGTGTGCAAGCAAATTTAAGACTTATATGATTTTCTCATGGAAGCCACTGTCACAACTGGACCAAATTAAAATGGGACCACACTTGAAGCATCAGCTTTCATATAAAAAAGAATCATCAAAATCGGTCCACCCAGTCGAAAGTTCTGAGGTAAATATAAAAATACTAAAAAAATACAGACGAATTGATAACCTCCTCATTTTTTTGGAGTCGGTTAAAAATATTTTTTTCTTTAGCAGGTTTTATTCAATCTCCAACAAGAGGCTGTTTTTCTGACAGTACATTTAAAAATCTAGTGTTAATGTAAGGAAACTGGTTCTACTGATTAATTAATTTTGTTTTTCACTAATTTTCAGCCCGTGCTAGTCTAGATTACTTATTTTGTAATTTGTATTTTGTATTTCAATTAAAAATAGCTAAAATACTGTATGTTGTATTTTATATTTCAAATACCTTACTTAAATGTATTTTGTATTTCGTATTTTAATTACTTGCGATACAGTATTTTGTAATTTGTATTTCAATTAAAGCAAAAGCATGTATTTTGCCCAGCCCTGTCTGTTGGTCTGTTACAGTTTTCCTTCGAGTCTTTTCGACCAATTGTTTCCTTATAAAATCATTATGTCTGGTTGTTTTGGGCACACCTCTGACTTTTCGAAGTTATGTATGTATTCACATAGAATTATCACGTACTTTAACGGTGAAGGAAAACATCGTGATAAAACCTGCACACCTAAAAGTTCTTAGGAATGTCTTAGGTATGTAGTCCGCCAACCCGCACTAGGCCAGCGTGGTGGACTAAGGTCTAAACCCTCTCAGTTGTAGAGGAGGCCCGTGCCCAGCAGTGGGACGTAAATGGGCTGATGATGATGATGATGAAATCAAATCCATGATATGGTGATTAAACACAAACCTGTCATCAGTCTTCACAGGGCGCCCATCTCTGTACCAGGCGGTGCGCGCTGATGGCACAGCGAATTCCACCTTGGCTGCCAATGCTGCCCGCAGTCCTATTGCGGTGTGAACGAAAGTTCTCTCCGCTGTTACTACTGGAGCATCTATATTGTCCCAGGTATCAAAATTTGCATTATGAATCTAAGCGTAATTTTACACATTAAAAGTAATTCCAAGTCGCTACCACCTCGACTCAAAGCAAAATGTTGGGAAATTCTTATCCTTGCCGTATAAGGAATGTCGTAGAATGAAAATCTCTATGCTTACCATTAAAGAGGTTTCGTCGATTTGCCTTCTTATCGTTGAGAATACGTTATCATCAAAGATAAAAATGTTGGGGTTTTAAGAATTTCTGTCTGTTGGTAAAATTCTGCATGGCTTACCTTGGCTCTTTATACCTTTCAAATTTCAAGGAGATTATCTACTTGGGCGTATAATTTCTCTCACCAAATGAAAAAAAAATCTTAGTACCAGCACGGAGTCAGGAAATATGCTCGAAAAACGGCAATAGGTTGGCCCCCTATTACGTGGGACCGATACATACTTGAGGAAAGTGAATACAGAAATGCCCCTATGTTTATCCCTCCGGGGAATACAGGCTTGAAGTTATGTATGTTTTAAACAAAAAACTATTGCTCAGCATAGTAGAACAACCCCATTAAGCCCATACGTACCATCAATCTGATAACTTGTGGCTCTACCACTAAAGTTGAATCTACAGACTTACCGTGTATAACAACTCTGATAGAAGCACTGACGGGATCCCCTACTCCATTATTCGCGACACATTCATATACTCCTGCCAAAAGGCGATGCTCAGCACGGAACCGGATTCTCGAACGATGCTCCAATAGCGGCATTGGCTCACCCTTAAATAAAAGGTCTTGTTTTACTAGGGCGGTGAAGTGAGTGTAACTCCAGTGCAGCCAAATTGTCGACTGGTAAGAATTTACTAGGATGATACCAGTTGAAAAGGATATATTGATGATTTGGAAATTGTCAGGCAGATCTCTAACAAAACACCCGTTTGTATTGTATACCCCGGTAATATCCTATAAATATTGATTTCTTTGAGAATATCGAAACATGCGTTTTTTGCGGCATAATCGGTCATATCTTTTTTCTCGGTTACGAGGTACGGAACCATAAAAACACACCATACATAATAACATGCTTGATGCGGTTGAAACGAGATTGTAAAACGAATTCCGTGAACTCGAATCCCAGACAAATATTTGTGAAGATGTTTTAAGTATCTAAACTGTGATTATGAAATAATAATAAATAAATACACCCAACAGTCACATATGTACATAATTCGGACCACACACTAAGATACTAGTCATATGTCGTGGGTATCAGAAACTACGAGAGACTTTTCGGTCTTACAAACACCCAGACCCGGAACAAATATTTGTGGATCACACAAAAATTTGTCTCGGTGCGGGGATCGAATCTGCGGTCTCTCGTTTCGCAAGCTGGTGTCTAGCCAACTGCGCCATGTGGCTGTCTAAATAGGAAGTCTCCCATTTTCTATGACGTCTACACGTAGGATCAAAACTGTGTGGGCTACAGTGTCAATTTATAACTTTCTAGCGGTGGGGTCTTCACTAGTGGACAGTATTATGTCGGCTGGTACTTACGTTTTTCCTCCAGTCTACTATGGGTGACGGAGTTCCTGTAGTTTCACACCCGATGTCCACATATTCTCCCTTACGAACCTCCAGGAACCCATCTTCTGGCACCGTCTTCACTGTGGGAGCGTCTGGAACAATATATTTTACTATTAACGCAACTACGCTCTTCATATCTCCAACACCACCTTTACATTTTTATGTATGAAGTGTAAATGAATATTTTAACTAATAAGGCATAAGTGTGCGATATAGATACTGAGAAATGAGAATTATGGATGCAAAAACCCGGAAGTAGGTTGACTAGAGCCAAAAACTTAGATAATCTTATCCACCCATGAACTGGAATATAGAAAGGCTTCTCAGAATCTCATTTACATAGATATATAGGTGTATACCCGATATATAAATTCTATTTATCTTTTATGTACGGATGAAACTCCATGGTTCAATATTTTGCTTTGTTGTGGAGGACAACTCTTTGTTAACTTCGTTGCGGGATCATGACAAATTAGGTTCCCTTAGATTCGCTGAGCTTCATTGCTCCGCGTCAATACTGTGCGTGCTGTTGACCCTGGAGCACAGGAGTTACTGTGGCGGGTGTGTGGTGGGATAGGGCCATCACCCATGATTCTGCGACTAGCTTTCACATATTTTGTGGCTCATTTTCAGATCTCGCTGCGACTGATAATCTCCCAATGGAAAACATGGTAACATTTTCTCCGGAAATCCAACCCAGGACTTCTCACTCGCATGCGATTCACTTACACAGCCAGACCAGGCTATATTTATTACCTACTTAGGCACATTAGTTGATCTGCCTCCTCAAGGCCACACTCAAGTAGGTGAAATAAATGTAATGAGGTAATGCACACCCACCGCCAATGGATTCTGTAACGCCCATTATACTATTACCACAAATAACAACTCATTTAGACAATATACATAGGTATAGGTGCTAGATATACCAAAGACCTTAAGTAACCACTGTCATACTATGTCTAGTTTATAATTGTTAATTGTGGTGTCATGATATTTATTTATTTATTTACACTTTATACATACATGATGTAAAGGTGGACTTAATGCCTGAGGCATTCTCTTCCAGTCGAACCTTAGATGGAGCAGAGATGAAAAGCGTAGGTGTAAATTAAATTATGATATACTACACACGATATTAAAGCTAATACATAAATACAATATATAAAACATAAATATCATAAATACATAATAAAATTATAATGTATATACATAAATAAATACATAAAGGTTTAAAATACAATAAATACATACAAACTATTATTATAACTATTATATTCTCTTTTATATGTCAAATTGTTTTAGTAAAATAAAGATTTAAAGCTTAATGATTATGATTCGGAATTTTGTAAGGCAAGCTGGGCTATTAGGCTTCTATGGAAGTATTTATTTTATTTATTTATTTATTTATAAACTCTTTATTTATTAACACCACAATAAAAACATAGACAATAGAAAAGAATTCACAAAAATTGGCACAATAAATTGGCGGTCTTATCGCTAAAAGCGATCTCTACCAGACAACCAGTACCACCACTGATATGTATTATCTTCTGATAGCATGTGTTACGAGCTTGCGGCCAATGGGTCGGCGTGTTTTAGATATTGTTTATGGTAATAGCATCCAGGCAGATTTCTTTCAACTAAGCATTATATTATGTTTAAACTAATACTAATAACTATAAAAACACCCAACCAACAGTCTCATACATAGTTCTGACCCTACACTAAGATACAAGTCTTGTGTCGTGGGTATCAGAAACTACGAGAGACTTTTTGGTCTCACAAACACCCAGACTCAAAACGAATATTTGTGGATCACACAAACATTTGTCTCGGTGCGGGGATCGAAACCGCAGCCTCTCGTTTCGCAAGCTGGTGTCTAACCAACAACGCCACGGGTATGTCTTACTTCTTGCTTGTGACATGACATGAGATGGAATTTTGATCGTTAAAAAATGACCGACACTCTAATGCTCGATATGTGGAATCGAAGACTTTATTGGTTGGTAATATTACTTACATTGCACTTCTATTGTATGCGTCTGTCGTATTGGGGGTAATGGATCTGATCTCAGCACCTGAAACAAAAAAATTACTGAACAAACTAATTGTAAGTAATATTTTTATTAGTTGCAGGATATTTGTAGCGGGTATCAACTATCTACTACTTTGCACAATGTTAAATACATACATACATAAACTCACGCCTTTATTCCCCGAAGGGGTAGGCAGAGGTGCATTTCTGCACCCACATTTCGCCAAGTATGTATCAGTCCCACGTAATAGGGGGCGAGCCTATTGCCGTTTTTCGGGCACATTTCCAGACTCCGGGCTGTTACTGAGAATTTCCTAATGGAAAAACCCAATAACACTTTGCCCGACCCGGGAATCGAACCCAGGACCTTTAGATCCCACGGCACATACTTGTACCGCGAGACCACGAGGCAGGCACAATGTTAAATAAAGATGATTGATGATGATCATGATGATGAGATGATGATGGGCACATAGCGCGGAGAACTGATGGCCGATGGGGCCAAAAAGTTCTCGAGTGGAGGCCAAGTACCGGAAAGCGCAGCGTAGGCCGTCCACCCACAAGATGGTCCGATGACCTGGTGAAGGTCGCGGGTCGTCGCTGGATGCAGGCTGCCTCCAACAGGTCACTATGGAAGTCATTGGGGGAGGCCTATGTTCAGCAGTGGACTTCCTTAGGCTGATAATGATGATGATGATGATGATTAGGTTTTTCCATTAAGAAATTTTAAAACGGCAATAGGCTCCCCCTATTACTTGTGACTGATACATACCTGGCGAAATGTGGGTGCAGAAACCTCTGCCTACCCCATACAGGTGGTTATGTATGTATCATTCTAGAACCTTCCGCGTGATTAATATATAGTTTAGTCTGCCCACAATAATGATCATAATCAATCGTCCCACTACAGTGTCATAAAAGGCTGTCCGCTGCAGCGGAGCAGGGCATTCGTCCGCCTACGCGCGGATAGCAAACGTCTGATTTGTTGGGAAATTAAAAGGGAGTTTTGATTGAAGTTGATTGTTTAAATTGCTTCTCAAAATGAATCCTCCAATAATAATGATGTCGCTGCTGTTCTCAACAATACTGGGCTATCTGCCTCGTCAGTTGTGAAGTTTCCTAAGGAAAACCCAAAATATGAATAATAATAATGACTTCAACAATTGTGACGTCAGCAATGATGACGTCACACATTTTAAAAACATTTCAAAGCCCCTCCTCCCCCGACATATATTATATGACTTGCGTAGGTCGGGGTAAACTAGACTTTATGTAACAATGGTGCAGAAATGTTTACTCCAGTTGCATCCTACTTGGAGAAGCAATTGCATATTCACCTTTTTAGTAGTAGAAATAAATCTATGGGTTGACATAGTTATAGACACAAAACAGTTGAATAAGACTTGACTAGAAAGTTGAATAAGACTAAAATGTCAGCATGATGAACGTGCTGAACCTACGATTAGACTATCATATGTTTGACACGGCCGCTTCTTAGTAATTCGGGTAGCGGACTTTTGTAAATGTTTGACAACTTGAATTTAACAACTCGAAATTTGAAATTTTTATCATTGGTCGAATGTAATCGTAGTAGAATCAACAGGTGACAGGCAAGCGGCGACACTCGTCTTCATACAAAATACTGTCTATTTCCCTTCTAATCTTATTTAGCTGTTTTGTCGTTCTGTAGTAGACATATTACTTGTAAACAGGACGTATATTGTGGTATTCGAATTCGTGACTGCCTAGATGATTTATTTATTTATTTATTTATTTTACTTCAACATATACGGTTAATACCATTTACACATATCGAAGAACTCTAAAACATCTATATACATAATACAATACTCAAATTACAATATACAAATTAAAAATAAAATAAAATATATCGCATAAAAACAAACAAAACATAACTATAACAAGACAAAAAACAAACATAAAATCGTAAATAAAACTAAGTAACACTTTCACAATATTTGAGACAATTATACTTTACTTGCGGCCATGCATCCGCAAAAAGATCACAGTAAAGTAAAAGTAAGATCGCAGTAACCACGCGTGCTGGCATGCGAAGCCACAGCTTTATGGTCACAACAACCGCGGCTCGAACTAAAAAGTTCGCTAACTCTTACTTTTGCCGCACCATCAAGCTGTGGAATGGTTTGCCGGCTCACGTGTTCCCTCCTTCCTATGATCCTGGATCCTTTAAGCGAAGCGTGAAGAAGCATTTGTGCGGGCCGGCATGATTGTGTCGACCAGCGGGTGACCATATCGTTTCTCGCTGGTCGATATTATTTTTTGGACTCCACTGTGCTTACCATCAGGTACAGTGGAGTCACTTTGCCGCGCAAGAATAAAAAAAAAAAAAAAAAAAGGCCGGGTTAGTTTCCATCAGAGCATTGAGAGAGCTTATGATGATGATATCTCAACGAACGTGCGTTTAATTAACTAAACAAACTTTTGAAATTAATCCAGTTTAACAGTAAGAACAAAATCTAAAACCACACATGGCGTCGCGACAACCAGCCCTTAATAAACAACTAAAAAGAAGACGATAACTGTCCAGTTACCAATTAGTGAACAGTTACTGGTCTTCGGTTAATTAGTTTTAACTGCCCGCCATTTTAACTGACAACATCCGTTAATTGTAATGCATATCGATTATCAGAAATTTAACTTAGAGACAATCGTGAAATGTTAAATATATTCACAAATACAGGATGTAAAAAGCCCGTTAACGAATACTAAGACAGGTAATAGTTAAAAATATCCAGAGAAAAATAAAAATTTTGATGTTTTGCTAACAACCATAGGTAAGTGTTAAATTAAAATACACCCAACAGTCACATACATAGTTCTGACCCCACATTAAGATACGAGTCTTGTGTCGTGGGTATCAGAAACTACGGTACTTTTCGGTCTCACAAACACCCAAAGCCGAAACAAATATTTGTGGATCACACAAACATTTGTCTCGGTGCGGGGATCGAACCCGCGGCCTCTCGTTTCGCAAGCTGGTGTCTAGCCAACTGCACCACGGGGCTGTCGAAAATGTATATGTTAAATGTATGTGGTGATTAGGAAAACGTCATAATTTTTTTTTTGTCGGGTTTTTTTAATGTCAATGAGTTTTTAATCACCGTAACTACCTGTCTTAGTATTCGATCACGGTCTTTTTACACCGTGTATATCTTCCAAGGGGTTTGCAGGGGACATTTCCAAGCTACGTTTTGCTACTAAGAATTGCCTGTCCGCAACACTCCATTAAGTCGTGGTGGCCTTGAGGTTTAGGCACGCGGTCAAGAATTTCGACGGTCGCGGGTTCAAACCCCAGGCACACATCTCTGACTTTTCGAAGTTATGTGTGTATTCACAATGAATTATCACGTACTTTAACGGTGAAGGAAAACATCGTGATAAAACCGGCACACCTAACAGTTCTTAGGAATTTCTTAGGTGTGTAGTCCGCCAACCTGCACTAGGCCAGCGTGGTGGACTAAGGTCTAAACCCTCTCAGTTGTAGAGGAGGCCCGTGCCCAGCAGTGGGACGTATATGGGCTGACGATGATGATGATGTTTTGCTACTAAGAATTTCCTGTCCGCAACACTCCATTAAACTTTACCCGGGAAGCGAAAGTGGATGAGTTTTTCCCATAATATTTTCAGTGATAGCTTGGTGTTTCGAACTGCGCCCGAAAAACGGCAATAGGCTCGCCCCATATTTCGCGATACTGAAAACAGCTGGCAAAATTTGGGTGCAGAAATGCCTCAACCTTCGGGCATCCAGACTAAATATGTATGCTGTTACTATTTTTAGCCACTGGACCAACAATCCAGTCAAGTTTAAGACATCTTACTACTACAAGCTCCTTCATATTATTTTCTATTGGCTCTACCACAATTCCTTTTACACTGTTTTCTTTTTAATTTTTATTTTTAATTCACATACATACATACATAAACTCACGCCTGTATTCCCCGAAGGGGTAGGCAGAGGTGCATTTCTGCACCCACATTTCGCCAGGTATGTATCAGTCCCACGTAATAGGGGGCGAGCCTATTGCCGTTTTTCGGGCACATTTCCAGACTCCGTGCTGTTACTGAGAATTTCCTAATGGAAAAACCCAATAACACTTTGCCCGACCCGGGAATCGAACCCAGGACCTCTAGATCCCACGGCACATACTTGTACCGCGAGACCACGAGGCATTTTTAATTCAAGTTTGAAAACAGGATTTCCACATAAAGCCAGCGAACTGTAAACGCCTCGAAAACTACTTCAACTCTTATTACAGTTTAGCCGCACCGTGGAGCGAGATCCGTCACACAAAAGACTTGCTCAAATTGATTAATTGCATAATTGGTTGTTCTGGAGGATTCAACTAGCCGTATCGCTGTAGGATAGGGACGTAGGTTTGTCGATATCGATAGAATAAATAAATACACCCAACAGTCACATACATAGTTCTGACCCACACTAACATAGAGGTCTTGTGTAAAATCAGTATAAAATCTAGAGTTGTATCCGAAAATCTACAACAGTTTCGTCGACTATTACGTGAGAACATATGTGGCTAAATGAATAAATAAATACACCCAACAGTCACATAGTCATATAAGTCTTGTGTCGTGGGTATCAGAAACTACGAGAGACTCTTCGGTCTCACAAACACCCAGACCCGAAACAAATATTTGTGGATCACACAAACATTTGTCTCGGTGCGGGAATCGAGGTCACGGCCTCTCGTTTCGCAATCTGGTATCTAGCCAACTGCGCCACGGGGCTGTCAAATGTTGGTGCATATCACATCTGTAGCTAACCCTTTAGACGAACATTCGAGTATTCTAGTTTGTTCACATTGTTTTCAAGAACAATTTTACGTTTTAATAACTAAATATGTACCTTTGCGAAATAAGAGAAATTTCGCGGCAAATTCTCGATGTCACTGTGTTTAATCGATAAACACAGGTCGATAAGATCCCTTCACTACTAACAAACTTTAACCGATGAAATGTCGGTCCGTTTGTGGAATTAATTGGTATCCACAGTTAAAAAGAGTTCAATCATTGTTTACTATAAAATTGGGAGGTTTTTAATTGAACCATATAGTTGATGTCATTGGTATAAATAAACCGAATGGGCTGTTTTCTATTACCCTTTTAGGTCTTTAACGATGACGTAAAACATCGCTATACCCTACATACATAATAAAGTGTTTGACATAAATAGCATACATACATAACTTCACGCCTGTATACCCCGAAAGGGTAGGCAGAGGTGCATTTCTGCATTCACATTTCGCAAGGTATGTATCAGTCCCACGTAATAGGGGGCGAGCCTATTGCCGTTTTTCGGGCACAATTCGACTCCGTACTGCTACTGAGAATTTCCTAATGGAAAACCCAATAACACTTTACCTGACCCGGGAATCGAACCCAGAACCTCTAGAACGCTCGGCACATTCTTGTACCTTAAGCTCCCTGTTCGGTACCTTGGGGGAGGCCGAAAAGGGTATGTCGGTGTCACTTTTTTTTTTTTTTCGGTGTCACCTGCCTTCCAACTCAACGCGTGGAACTATTGTTCGCTTGGTTGAGCTGGGTCCCTATCAAAATCCTACGCTGGCATACCGACTAAAACCTCTCGATGGCCGTCTTGCGCATTTTGGGCGGTACGGTAAACCCAGGGCGAGCGCCTCTCCCCATTAAAAAAAGTGTGTGTGTACTTATGTACACGCGTTAGAAGTTATACCACACGACTGAAGTAAAACTTATAAATACGCCCAACAGTCACATACATAGTTCTTAGTTTACACAACATATTACATTTCTGAACGCACTCATAAATATTTGACAACTAATAAATATGTCAATCCCTTTTTACTACTGTCACTATTCTACATTTAAAAGATCTAAAACATATAAACATTTTTTGAAAATTATTCGATCCGAAACATATTAAAACCTTTCTGATCCATTTGACATATACATTTAACATAGGCAGCCTCAATCTGTCAATTATATTGGAGCATATAGGCCGCTTCGACGTCTTACTTTTGTGTTACAGTGATGCGCGCGCATCGTAAAAATTTACTCTCATCATTTTTCCCTAACGCGCTAAAAGAAGTATAACTTCAAAAACTCACCACACAGGTATAGTCCGCAGTATCCTGGGCTGTGATGGAGTCCACCTGCAGGCTGTAGTTGGCGTGCATGGTGACCCTGGGCGGCAGAACCTGTGGGTCCCCAGTATCGCCTAGTAGAGTGGTATTTCTGTACCACCGCACTTCGATGTGGGATTCTGGAATCAAGTAGGTACACTAATTAATATTTTGCGAATGTATGATAAATTAATCATATTCATTCTTCCATCATTAAGCCCATAATCACAAGGGTAGTGAATGATTTTGCTTTATAATTACATTCGGTCAATCATTCACAATAGTCGATGTTATAGCTAAAAACGAGTGTTACATGTCAGTTGTTCGCGAGCAGTAGAAGTGTTTGTTTCTAAAAATACCAGTGGCACTCCGGGAGTGTCGGTAGAAGTGAAAACTTCAACATTAATGTTGCGCATTTTTGAATATTTTGGAATGATTAGGGAATAATTTCGCACGAATTGCATGAATTTATTGAAGTTATACTTCTTTTGGCGCGTTAGGGAAAAATGATGAGAGTGATTTTTTACGATGCGCGCGCACACCGACACCAAAAAGTTATTCAGAAAAAGTTTGTTTTAAATTTTAAGAATGTAGAATAGTGACAGTAATAATTGAAGTTATTACGATGCGCGCGCACACTGTCATGAAAAACCGACACCATGAAGTTATTAAAATATTATTTTATAATATACTATTATATTATTTAAGAAAATATATATTTATGTATGAAGTATAACTTCTAACGCGTGTACATATTTATTAGTACCCTCTCAGTTGTAGATGAGGCCCGTGCCCAGCAGTGGGACGTATTTGGGCTGATGATGATGATGATGATTTATTAGTATCTATAAAAGTACGTACTATTTACGTGGTAAAATACAATATTTAAGTTTACCAATACTAGACTTTAATAGTCGTACATAAACATGACAACGCATGACAACAAACATCTTACGCATTTTCAATCAGGGTCACATGATCTGACGCGAGTTCAACATTTTTACCCATCCCAAAAAGTGCACAGCGTCGCTAAATAAGTTTTCACATCAATAAATGGATTAAACTCTTCAATTTACTTTCTTAATCAATATTCCTTTCGTTCGTATGTAAATGCGAGACCGCCGGGTAGGGGCGGCGGACAAAGCGAACGCGCAATTGGAACACAAAGATATGATCTACGCTTCCCTTCCTGTAGCGAGAGTTCGTCCACCAGGACACAAGGAGCGATAAACACACACAGGATGTGGTACACTGGGATATTGGATTTGCAATCATCATCATCAGCCCATATACGTCCCACTGCTGGGCACGGGCCTCCTCTACCATCGAGAGGGTTTAGGCCTTAGTCCACCACGTTGGCCTAGTGCGGGTTGGCGGACTACACACCTAAGAAATTCCTAAGAACTTTTTAGGTGTGCAGGTTTCATCACGATGTTTTCCTTCACCGTTAAAGTACGTGATAATTCATTGTGAATACACACATAACTTCGAAAAGTCAGAGGTGTGTGCCTGGGGTTTGAACCCGCGACCGTCGAAATTCTCGACCGCGTACCTAAACCTCAAGGCCATCACGACTTACAATTTGCAATATTGTAAGTTGGATTTGCAATATTCTAGTGGAATTCATATATATTTGACAGTGGCGCAGTTGGCTAGATATCAGCTAGCGAAACGAGAGGCCTCGGTCACCCCACCGAGACAAATGTGATCCAAAATGTTTGTTTCGGGTCAAGGTGTTTGTGAGAGCGAAAAGTCTCTCGTAGTTTCTGATATCCACGACACAGGACTTGTATCTTAGTGTGGGGTCAGAACTATGTATGTGACTGTTGGGTGTATTTACTTATTTATTTACTCTATTATTTTGTTTTTTATAATAATAACAAATATTGCCAGTGATTATACTAAATTAATCGCCAACAAAGATTATATCGTATGGTTTATGTATAACGGCCTCAAATTAGATTATATATTTAAATTTAAGTAAATTAAGAATACATATATGCTGTTGTATGAATATTTAAATAACCCTTTTATATGACGAGGGTCAAAAGACCCTATTAACCATAATGCATTACAAACAGACTTTTTAGATTGTTAACCGTACATGTAAATAAAAATATGTATCTGTTTCTGTACTTATAAAGCTGAAGAGTTGGTTTGATTGGACGCGTTAATTTTAAGAACTACTAGTGCGATTTGAATAGTCCTTTTATCAAGGAAGACTATAGGCTACATATCATCATCCTATAACTAATAGGAGATGAGCAGCAATGATAACAATTACGTGGAAAATAAATACTTTTGGGGTCTTTCGCATACGGAATTGCGGGCATCAACTAGTAAAAGAATATTAATTATATTTATTTATTTACACTTTCTTGTTTAAACAATTATATGGCGAAAAAAGAAACATAAACAAGAGGCGGTCTTATCGCTCTAAGCAATATCTTCCAGACAACCTTTGGATGGATAATAATAGAAAGGAAAAATAAAGAGTAAATAAAATATTGTACAAGTTTGAAAAAAATATTTTTTTGTTTCTATGACAAAATAAAAGCGCTATATTATCTTTTACTTACTTATACAAGTTGTTTAATTTAATCGCTAGATGTAGAGACTGCCTCGTGTTCACGTGGCACAATGTGCCGTGCAATCTAGAGGTCTCTGGTTCGAATCCGGGTCGGGCAAAGTGTCATTGGATTGTTCCATTAGGAAATTCTCAGTAGCAGCATGGAGCTTGGAAATGTGGCAAAAAAACTGCAATAACCCGGCAGGGCACTTTATTACAGGGGACTGATACATACCTGGCGAAATGTATGCCTACCAATTCAGGGAATAGTGTATTTAACAAAACACCTATCAATTTGACATTGAGTGGGTGTTTTCTAGTTAACGTATAGAACGCCGCATCCTTCCATTTTTCACTTCAAGGTGGCCGATAGAATCTTCCGGGGCCAAGTGTTATGTCTTTATCGCGTACGTGTCTAATACAATAAACATTACGCTATTGTACATGTGGTGCTGACAGAAGTGACAAATTCATGACTTTTTCTTTTCTATACTAATATGATGGGTATGGTCGTTTGTTTGTTTATCTTCATCTTGACCAGACTATTATAACATGAGATTTTAATAAAATCGCTTTGTTGTAGAGGGAAATGGACAACTCTTTGTTTTCAACTCCTGCCTTATATTTTTTTTTATGATTAACTTTGTTGCGGGATAATGACAAATAAAGTTCCCTTACATTCGCTGAGCTCCAGTACTCGGCGTCAATACTGTGCGTGCTGTTGATCCTGGAGCACAGGAGTTACAGTGGCGGGTGTGTGGCGGGATAGGGCCATAAAAA
This sequence comes from Hemaris fuciformis, assembly GCA_907164795.1. Lineage (NCBI taxonomy): Eukaryota > Metazoa > Arthropoda > Insecta > Lepidoptera > Sphingidae > Hemaris > Hemaris fuciformis. The sequence goes on along the minus strand of OU015457.1, from coordinate 7,065,123 downwards.
TCAATTCCGTAAAATGAAGTTAAGAAGCGTACCCGAAAAACGGCAATAGGCCCGCTCCCTATTACGTGGGTCTTAAAAAAACATTCACGAAACGTGCGTGCACCGCTGCACACCCTCTTAGTGTATCGGGCTTGATAATATAATAATAAATACACCCAACAGTCACATATATAGTTCTGACCCCACACTAAGATACAAGTCTTGTGTGTCGCAAACATTTGTCTCAGTGCAGGGATCGAAGCCCCTCGTTTCGTAAGCTGATGACTAAGCCACTGCGCCACGGCCGGTCAAGAAATTTGAGGATACAGAATAATAATTTGACCTATGCATTACTATATGTACTACGACTTTGAACACGCGACTATTAAGACGATGCCCGCTTTACCCAGCAGGTAATAACAAACGTCTTTATAAAATTACCCGTGTCTAAACAAATAAAGCTGATTGTTACAAATAGCAGTCATAAAAGTAATGAGAAGCGATCAGTACTTAACTAGAGTAAGTCAAAATTATGAGAAGTTATTTATCATGGGAGTTTTCTAATACCAGTTTATCGTAATCACTGTTATTGTGAGTGTATACTTGGCCGAACGGCTGTGAACCATAGACTATATTTTATGTTTTTTTTTCTTTTTTGTTACAGCTAAGTTTCCAAAAAGTTTGGTTATTTATTTGTTTTGTAGTTTTTTTATTTGGTTCAGCCAGAATTTTTATTGTTTTAAAATTCGTTACGGGTCTGGGTGTTTGTGAGAGCGAAAAGTCTCTCGTAGTTTCTGACACCCACGACACAAGACTTGTATGTTAGTTTGGGATCAGAACTATGTATGTATGTATGTTGGGCGTATTTATTTACTTAAGGGGGCGAGCCTTTTGCCGTTTTTCATATTTCCAGACTCCGTGCTGTTACCGAGAATTTCCTAATGGAAAAACCCAATAACACTTTGCCCGACCCGGGAATCGAACCCAGGACGTCTAGATCGCACGGCACATACTTGTACCACGAGACCACGAGGCAGACTATAATATACCTAAATAAAAAATATAATAATGGTCATAAACTCTCTTTTACCCTGTAATAATTACTGACGACACTCGTCTATACACTTCTACCCACCCTTTCGGGGATGCAGACGTGAATAATAATTACTTAACGAACATTATTAATTTAGTAACAGCTGTAGCATTTGTCGTTGGTACCGACAAGTCAATGGACACAAAACAAACAGAACACACGCGACAGACTGTGGGAACTTATATTGATATTAAAAGTAATAAAAGTTAATGGCATCCTCGTTTAGTTTAACAGCTCGTGTGGCTCAGTGGATGTGACTGTCAAATGTTTGGGTGCGAGTTCGATTACTATCGACACGACTTCAATTAGTGTAGATGTAGTTTAAAAAAAATTGTTTCGGATCTAAATAAAAAATATATAGACACTTGGTTTTGTTATAATAAAATATGTATAGCCTTGTCCTTTTCGCGGTATATAAATGCGATCTAGAGGCCCTAAGTTCGATCCCGAGTAGGGCAAAGTGTAAAAAGTAGGTACTGTACACATAAACGTTTCGAAGCGGCAATAGTTTAAAAAATATTAAAAAGTGTAAAATTGACGATTCAAAAGAACTTGTAGAAGTCTATTTGAATAAAGATAATTTGACTTTGACTTTAAAAATCGGCACACGTAAAATAGTGTTTTTACACCTCCTACTCCTGTAAAAAAACTCTCCACGAGACAGGCAGTGCCTAGTGTGGAGAGTTTTTGCAAACTGTTATGTGTAAATTTTTTCAAGGTTAATAAATAAATTTATTATTTATTATTTATTTACACTAGTCATTGCTATGACGCACAATCCGCCAACTTGCACTAACCAGAGTCATCATCATCAGCCCATATACGTCCCACTGCTGGGCACAGGGCACGGGCCTTCTCTACAACTGAGAGGGTTTAGGCCTAGTGCGGGTTGGCGGACTAGTAAGAAATTCCTAAGAACTTTCAGGTGTGCAGGTTTCATCACAATGTTTTTCATTACCGTTAAAGTACTTGATAATTTTTTGTGAATACAACGAGCTTGATAAGTAAAAATCGATTTACATCCGATCCACAAGCGCAGACACGACGCACGACGAAGCCCTACAAAATAAAGTGTCGATTACATTTAACTATTATTGTTTTTTGTATATCAGTTGATACGACCTGACGACGTGATGGCCTCGAGGTTTAGGCACGCGGTCGAGAATCTCGACGATCTCGGGTTCAAACCCCAGGCACACACCTCTGACTTTCGAAGTTATGTGTGTATTCACAAAGAATTATCACGTACTTTAACGGTAAAGGAAAACATCGTGAGGAAATCTGCACACCTAAAAGTTCTTAGGAATTCCTAAGGTATGTAGTCCGCCAACCCGCACTAGGCCAGCGTGGTGGACTAAGGCCTAAAACCATCTCAGTGGCAGAGGAGGCACAGTGTAGCAGTGGGACGTATAGGGCTGATGATGATTATTACATTTGTACATATATCAGTTGATACGACATAGAACATACTTAAATATACTTGTTTTCTGACAGCCCCGTGACGCAGTTGTCTAGACACCAGCTTGCGAAACGAGAGGACGCGGGTTCGATCCCCGCACCGAGACAAATGTTTGTGTGGCCCACAAATATTTGTTTCGGGTCTGGGTGTATGTGAGACCGGAAAGTCTCTCGTAGTTTCTGATACCCACGACACAAGACTTGCATCTTAGTGTGGGATCCGAACTATGTACCTATGTGACTGTTGGGTGTATTTATTTATTTACGTAAAGGGGTAAGTAGGTATCCATTTCTATACCCACACATATGGCAATTGTGTTGTCGTTTACTTCGCTAATTTCGGATTTCGTACCGATTTTTTTCTAAAGGAAAAGTTTCTAGCATTCTAATCGAGCCTAGAATCGAACTTGGAGCCTCGTAATAGCTCGCTGGAAACATGTTTTTTTAAATCAAATTGTATTAAAATACGAAGGAAGAAAAATCCTTACATTTTTTTTTTTAATTTTTTACTCATTTCCACACCACAATACTCCGCATTCCTTGGCTCCATACATCATCTCTATCATACTTTCTCTTCTTTATTCTACTCTTTCTTTTTTAATTTCAAACTCGACCAACTTTCCTTTTTAGGTACGTGATAATTCATTGTGAATACAGACATAACAAGTCAGAGGTGTGTGCCTGGGGTTTGAACCCGTGATCTTCCGGCTTCTTTACAATATTTTGTCGTTTACAGAGTGTATTCAGACCGTGATCGGAAACTAAGGCAGGTAATAGCGACGGTGATTACAAACCCATTGGCGATAAAATATCCCTACAAAAAATAAAAATTATGACGTTTTCCTAACAATCATAGATATTATTGTAAGGAAAAGGATTTTTTTCGGGCTTTTTTTTTAATGTCACGGTGTTTGTAATAACCTAGCTACTACCTGTCTTAGTTTCCGATCACGGTCTGAATACATCCTGTATAGTATTTTATTATATTTTGTATAATTAACATACCTATACCATTCACGTAACACGGCAACAATACTGTGTCATTTTCATATGCCTTCACAGTGACCGGAACACTTTTGAACTCGTTTTCACTACTCACTAATTTGTTCAACAATAATATTAGCACTGTTTTGAATATTTTATTCATTGTTATTTTATTGTTCGTCACACTTTTCTATTTTGTTATTTAACGGTGTATTATTTTTTGGACGGAACCTGGGATTAAACAATACTAAAAAATAACAAAAATCTAAATAGTCTATGGTTTTATATTTAATTTGAAACCTCAATTTATATTTAAATAATTTTAAGTTATCAATTTTAACTTATGCGACTTTTATTACATTTTGAATTTAAGAAAAAGGCTATTGTTACATTTAATACAAAATAATTCAGATGTTATTATCGTAAATTATTTGCGGTAGGTCACCACGCAATTCAGCTTAATTATAAATTGCGGCGGAAACCATATTTTTTTATTTCATTATCTTTGTTTCACGGTTCTGCACGTTTAAAATGCGCGGATACACGGTCTAACGCATTTTGAAAACGTATTTCTATTTAAAACTCCTTTGACAATATTGTTATACTTTTTAATTTCACCACAGACAAAAAAGGAATAAAACTTGTCGATTTAAATATCAATTAATGTTGTAAAGGAACGGCCGCTTGGTGGCGGGAATCGGAGTGAACTGTCATCGGAGCGCATGCGCGCGCTGTGACGTCACGGGACCAATGGTCAGCCTAATGCCGGGGTCACAACGAGATATTATATTTCATCATTGCCTTGCCCTGCTCCCAATTTTATTTGGGGTCGGCGCAGTATGTTCCTTCCAAACATCCCTATCAGCCGTTATATCTTCATTCACCCCTGTTTCTTTCATATCTTCAGTCACGCACTCCATCCATCTTTTCTTTGGCCTTCCTCTGCTGGTCCATCCTGCAACTTTCATATTTATCACCTTTTTACCTACATATGATTCATCCCTTCTCATAACATGCCCGTACCACGACAGACGGTTTCCTTTCAGCTTATTTATAACAGGAGCTACTTTCAAACTTCCTCTTACGTATTCATTCCTCACTCTGTCAATCCGTTTTATATCACACATCCGTCGCAACATTCGCATTTCTACAACGAGATATTATATTTATTAAACATAATCACACCAACAGTTGGTAAATTTGCACACAAAATTGGTACTGCCTCGTGGTCTCGCGGCACAAGTATGTGCCGTGCGATCTAGAGGTCCTGGGTTCGATTCCCGGGTCGGGCAAAGTGTTATTGGGTTTTTCCATTAGGAAATTCTCAGTAACAGCACGGAGTCTGGAAATGTGCCCGAAAAACGGAAATAGGCTCGCCCTCTGTTACGTGGGACTGATACATACCTGGCGAAATGTGGGTGCAGAAATGCACCTCTGCCTACCCCTTCGGGGAATACAGGCGTGAGTTTATGTATGTATGTAAATTGGTACTTTATAAGTAAATTTAAAGGAATTATGACTTATCAAACACTTTTAAAAATAATTTATAAATACAATATGAAAATTGGAATAAGTATGTGGCCATCCGGAATCACTGCAACAAGGTGTGTAGGAATGCTCAGCGCCGACATATCCATACTTCTGTCGAAAACGGTGATCCAGCAAAAGTCTGGAAATTTCTCAAATCTTTGGGAGTAGGTAAATCTCGAACTAATTCTCTTCCTAAAGCATTGGACTTAAATTCCTTAAATGCGCATTTTTCTTCATCATCATCTTTTGATAAAACAACAAAAGAAAATACTTTGAAACTTCTTTCTACCTTGAAGGCTCCCAATTGCTCCCCACTAGTTTTTAAACAATTTGCCGCTTGTGATGTCAAGAGAACTATTAAGCTCATCGCATCAAATGCCATGGGTAGTGATTGCGTCAGCCGTGGTATGATTCTCCCTATTCTTGACGAAATCCTTCCCTACATCTGCCACATCCTTAACTACTCCATCACCTCGGGATCTTTTCCAACTAGTTGGAAAGAAGCCCAAATCACACCTATTCCTAAGAAATGCAATGCCGCTACCCTTTCCGAATTTCGTCCTATTTCCATTCTACCGTTTCTCTCCAAGGTCCTTGAGCGTCTTATCCACATCCAGCTAAGTGACTTCCTCTCCAAAAATAATCTCCTTAATCCTTTCCAGTCTGGTTTTCGTCCTGGACATAGCACCTCTACCACGCTTATTCACATCACGGATGACATAAGAGCTGGCATGGAGGAAGGCAAATTGACAGTGCTGGCCTTACTAGATTTTAGTAATGCTTTTAACACTGTCGATTTTGATGTCCTCCTTGGTATTCTCCGTTCTCTTAACATATCTCCAACGGCGATTGATTGGTTTCAGAGTTACCTGTTTGGACGCCGGCAACGTATTTGTACTGAGGATAGCAAATCCTCCTGGTGCAATCTGACCGCTGGCGTGCCGCAGGGCGGCGTGCTATCTCCATTACTTTTTGCAATATTTATTAATTCTATCACTAATCATCTTCGCTCTTCCTACCACCTATATGCAGATGATCTCCAAATCTACACGCAAGCAAGTTTAGGGAATATAAATAATGCTATCTCTACGATAAATTGCGATATTGACCACATATGTAACTGGAGCAAAACCAACGGACTTAAAATTAATCCCACTAAGACCCAAATTATTGTTGTCGGCAGCCCTAGGATGATCTCTAGGGTAAATTGGTCCGAATTGCCATGTGTGTCATGCGACGGAGTCAATATACCTTACAGTGACACTGTTAAAAATCTAGGACTGTTTATTGACAGATAATTTACATGGGTTCCACAGCTTCGTGAGCTGAGTCGCAAGCTGTATGCCTCGGCAAGGTCCTTGCTTAGACTGCGTAATTTACTTCCCATCTCCACGAAAATTTCATTAGTGCAAACGCTGCTCCTTCCCATCCTTGATTATGCAGATGTCAGCTATCTAGATCTCACCGAAGACCAACTTAATAAACTTGAGCGCCTTCAAAATTTTTGTATCAGGTTCATATTTGGAATTCGCAAATATGACCATATTTCTGAATACCGCGCTATGCTCAAGTGGTTACCAATGCGACTTCGCCGGAATTCTCATGTCCTCTTTCTTCTATTTAATATCTTATTTAACCCTCTTACTCCTACTTATCTCAAAACCCGCTTTCAATTTCTTCATGAATCACATTCAAGAACCTTGAGGTCGTCAGAGAATCTAAAGCTGAAAATGCCCGTGCATACTACTACGTTCCTGGATAGCTCTTTCACTATCAAGGCTGTCCGTTTGTGGAATGCTCTTCCTGTTACGGTACGCCGGGCTAAAACACTCTCGCAATTTAAAAAACTTGTCAAAGATCACTATCTCCGTATTAAATAGTAACAATATCTTATTTATATATTTATTTATGTACGTATATGTATTTATGTGTGTATATTATGTTTTTCGTGTATGTATGATTTTAATCGTAACTTATATTCTATATAGAGAGATATATATATATATATATATATATATATATATATATATATTATTCTTTTTTTTTTTTTTTTTTCTTTTTCTTTTTGTACACACTGCCCTCCAAATTAAATCCCTTCAGGTTGTCCATCCTATGGTTGCCTTGAAAAGATCGCCATGTGCGATAAGGCCGCCATTTGTACCTTTCAATGTATGTTTTTTTTTTATGTATTTCTTTGTGTTTAGTGTACAATAAAGAGTTAAATAAATAAATAAATAAATAAATATGTAGTAGTAGTGATGGCCTCGAGGCGCCTAAAGGCGTGTGGTCGAGAATCTCAGCGGTCGCGCGTTCAAACCTCAGGCACACACCTCTGACTTGGAAATTATTTGTGAATCCACAATGAATTATGCCTTACTTAAACGGTGAAGGAAAACATCGTGAGGAAACCAGCGCAACTAAATGTCCTTAGGAATTTCTTATAGGTGTGTCCGTGTGTAGTCCGCCAACCCGCACTAGGCCAGCGTGGTGGACTAAGGCCTATGCCCTCTCAGTAGTAGAGGAGGCCCGTGTCCAGCAGTGGGACGTATATTCAGTTTTCACGTTTGACATATTTTAAGTTACATTATTGTTGTGTTATATTGTGCCCTAAACATCTCAGTGTGGCTCACACCTAACGCATATCCAGTCAATTAATGGTATCACCTTAATTTAACGGAACAAGAAGAACACAAGACGCGATTACTCACTGCGGCGTGTATCGAGTTACTCCAATATTTGGCGCCACTTGCTTTAACATCCTGCCTAGATATCGGCTTGAAGCAGCTAGCTAAAAGTATTCAGAAAATTTATACTTACCCTTCAAAAATAAAAACGTAAGTGTGTACCAATTTTTTATTATTAATTTTGTTAGGGAAATATACAGATATAAATATCTAACTATTCATCATCATCAGCATGTATATGTATGTATATATGTGTACTCGTATACGTCCCACTGCGGGCACGGGCCTCCTCTATATCTGAGAGGGTTTAGGCCTTAGTCCACCACGCTGGCATATTGCGGGTTGGCAATGTTTAACTTATTTTATTAATTATATATTAGAATAATATCTAACTAGGCATTCTAATACATAAATTACTTGAAATTAACAAAATGATTCCGCATATAAAAATTAAATGATATATTTTGAATATTTTTATTATTCCGTGCCGTGTCTCGCGGTAAAAGTGTGTTGTGCAATGTAAAAATGTCAATAGGCGGTTTCCTATCTAGGTTGGCGAAATACGGGTGCTGAAATGCACCTCCGCCCACATATACATACCATCATCATCATCAGCCGAAATACGTCCCACTGCTGGGCACGGGCCTCCTCTACAACTGAGAGGGTTTAGGCCTTAGTCCACCACGCTGGCCTAGTGCGAGTTGGCGGACTACACACCTAAGAAATTCCTAAAAACTTTTTTAGGTGTGCAGGTTTTATCACGATGTTTTCCTTCACCGTTAAAGCAAATGATAATTCATTGTGAATACACACATAACTTCGAAAAGTCAGAGGTGTGTGCCTGGGGTTTGAACCTGCTACCGCCGAAATTCTCGACCGCGCGCCTAAATCTCGAGGCCATCACTGCTTACAGAAGTTGATACATACCATACATAGGTACATAATTATATCATACATTATCCGTACTTAAAGAAGTGTGTTATTGTAAAAAAATGTTTCTTACATTACATCTTTCACATAACCAAATCTATACTCATTAATAAAATGAGATTTCATACGGGTATCGTTTTAAACTTTTAGATAACTAACATTATGACACAAAAAAATATTTTCTCACACTAAAAAAACAGAATCTAAACACTGCGACTCATTTAATAATGCATATTGCATATCATCCAAATAAAATGTAGATTAAAAAACGAGGGACCCAATCACATCTCAAGTGTTTTTTTTTTAATCTACGTCCCGTTTCACGTGTTAATTAAAATATATTCAAACGATATGCTAACGAATTCGATTAACAATACAATTTATCGACACTGTTCCATATTTAAATGTCCGGAGATGGTTTATGGTTGTACGTTACATATTATCATGATCATGTGCCGGTTAACAATTTTAATTTTAAGAACGTATTCTGTTGCCATCTTGGAAATCATCACGCCTGTCCTATCCGTAAAGATGTAGGTTGTCATGTTTTTATACGTTTCGCCAAAATGATGTTTTATACTATAATTTGAGGCGACTTTTTGTCCTTTACCAGGAACATTTTTAAGATTTGTTCTGCTGCTGAGAATCTATATTCTACTATTAGTAGAAAAACAGAATGATACTTTACCCGACACGGGAACCGAAGCCGGGACATCTCAAATCCATGCGGTTTGATCAAAAACGCCGTATATTCAATAACAATAATCGCAGATCCATTTCAAAACAAAAAAATTTGAAATATTTTTTTTATTTAAACTCGAATTACTTATCATCATCATCATCATCATGGCAGCCCCGTGGCGCAATTGGGTAGACACCAGCTTGCGAAACGAGAGGTCGCGGGTTCGATCCTCACACCCAGACAAATATTTGTGTGATCCACAAGTATTTGTTTCGGGTCTGGGTGTTTGTGCGACAGAAAAGTGTATCGTAGTTTCTGATACCCACGACACAAGACTTGTATCTTAATGTGGGGTCAGAACTATACGTAACTCTACAATGTTTGTCGGATTACTGAGGGTTCACTGAATTTCATTAAACAGTTGACGCAGGGTAGGCCGTTAACATTCTTTCGACATTCAGAGTATGTTAACAAAATTAATCACAAACCATAGAAGTTCAGACATACAAACACATACAAATGAGCCTGCTAGTTTATGTTAAGTAAATGAATTAAATTATATTTAAATAGTTCCACACTCACTTTGTTGTTTATGGTGCTTAATAAAAAGCAATCATCATATTTTTGAACAAAATTGAATTTTTACTACGCGGTAAGTGTTTTAGTGAAATAATTTTCTCACTTTTGTTGTGTGGGCGTTTAATATCCGTATTTCAATTTTATTATAATGTGTTCAAATATAATAGTACATTACGCACCTAGGGCAAAAGTAGGACATTCTCTTCTATTCAGCTTTTCTCCCGTGGCGCATATACGATTTTTTCCCATCTTGATGAAAAACTCGCTTTTAATCCCTGGTACAAAGGAGAAAATTGGGCACTTTTGTCCCTGGTACTAGGGACTAAAAACGAGGTATTCGTCAAGGTATGAATAAAAGTATTTAACCAGTGATTATTTAGCCAGTTTTTCTATTTTGACACTTTTCTCGGCTCAGATATCAAATCTGGTCATGGCATACACTTATAACGCAGCACCAACAAGGCATAATAGGTATAAAATTCTAAAGTCCTACGAAAACCATATCTTAACAAATTGGGTCTCCGGCATTATTAGTCTTACTAAAGTCTTATTGCTTTACATCGCTCCAAGTAAAAGGTAATTTGCTTATTTATAAATGTTTTTACTTAAATTATAATTTTTCAAAAATAAAGAAAACATAAAAACTTGCGATTCCCACTCACCGCCTCGATATCCGATTCTATTAGTCTAAATAAAAAAACAGCTACTACCATCGGCAGACACCACACTTTCCCCCATAAACATCGCTACTCGTAAAATGTGGCTTAATTTTTACAGCTATCACATCATTATACCGGTTTTAGATTAACGAGGCGCCTATATTATGAATATATGTATATTGCCTCGCGGCTTTATCCCCGTAAAAATGTTCATTATTCACATTTTTAAACGTTAAAACTTTAGTCAGAGCAACATTTACCTATGTGTATTTTTTTTGTAATCTGTAAAATATTGTCTTAGATTTGACATTTATTTTGGCTGTTTAACATTATTCCTTTCTTAAATTGAACCAGCTTTACATAAATAAATAAAAATTGCCGCCAACCTGTTTCGATAATTTTAAAAACTGTTATACCCATTCTCATACTATAAGGACTTATAAATAAAAAAATTGAGTTAAGTACAGCCTACAACTTTATCTGAAGCTTATTGTTGCCCACAACTTTGTATGCGAAACTTCAAAAACAATATTTCTTCACTTCCCCGTTTTGCCACATTTTTCATTTTTGCTCCGCTTATTTTGGTAGGAGCGTGATGATATGTAGGTAGCCTTCCTCGATGAATGGACTATTAAAAACTAAAATAATTTCGAAAATCGGTTCAGTAGATCCAGAGATTAACGCCTACAACCTCACAAACTCAAAAAATTTAACTGTTTATAACATTAATAGGTATAGGTCGGGGCGCCCGAACCAAGCTAGTGGGGGTGCAACTGCGCCCCCTACAACTCCGAGACGGCCGAGACAATAACGTCTCGGAGGCGCACCGGGCGGCTGCGGAGATGGCCACCGGGGGGTTTTGGTCGGTATGCCGGTTTAGGGAATTTTGTTAGGGACCCAGCCCGGCACTAACATCTGCGCGGACACGACGTCGCCGCGCGCCGGTCTGGAAGACCGGTGACCCCGACATACGCTTCCCGCCCCCCCTCCCCCGGGGCTGGCGGGAAGTAGAGCCATAAACAGCTTTCCCCTCGAGAACAAAAAAAAGGTACAATTCTATAAAAAAAAACTAGCTTCCCTAAAATCCTATCTATGTTCATTAATCAAAAAAATGAAAAATTATCCAAATCAGTCCAGTAGTTTAGAGTTTATTAATCACAAACAGAAATACCAGTTCTCTTTATAACATTAGTATAAAAATTTACGACACAACAAGACTTGAAGCTATATCAGAAATAATTCGAAAACTTGTGAGCATCGCGGCCTTAATTAAAAACATTGTACAAGCTATAAATCAGAGAGCCGGTATTTGTTTGTCCCGCGCCTACATCAACTGCTGAGCTGATTTTTATTAAGTTTTAGTTACGATTAGACTTTTGTCGTGTTATTTGCTGTGATTGTTATTTTATTGAGTTATACTTATTTTATTCATAGTAGATTGATTGAACGAAAGTTATCATAGTAGTGGAATGCAATAAAAATTTAAATGAAATGAGGTCACATTAAAAGCAAATTATTTTTTCCTAATTTAAAACAATTATTAAAATACTTTTATACGTAAATAATTTAATGATTATAACTAATTAGTACAAACTATTCATTCATGGGTGTTCATGGACGGTGTTGACCACTTAACATCAGGTGGCTCACTTGCTCGTTTGCCTCATTTTTCCATTAAAAAAAAACTACTTACGCCTGTATGCCCAAAGGGATAAGTAGTTTATATTTCTATACCCACGCGTACCTACTATCCATACTTAATATTATAAATGCGAAAGTAACTCTGTCTGTCTTTCTGTCTCGCTTTCCTGCTAAAACTACTGAACCGATTTAAATGAAATTTGGTACACAGATAGTTTGGAGCCTGAGAAAGAACATAGGCTTATTGCGGAAAAGGGGTTTTAAGGGGTTGAAAGGGGGGATGAAAGGTTGTATGGAAGTATTGTCATTTTTAAAGCTAGAATGATGAAACTTTTTTATATGGCTTTTATTACATCATTACATCATATATATATGATATAGGTATATATACCTACACAATATAAGAATTATATTAAAAGTTAAAAAAAAATCCCTTAATATGTTATAAATGAGAAAATAACTATATGACTGTTATGCTTTCACACCTTAAATCATTTGACCGATGTGAACGATTTTTGGTATGGACATAAATGGGACTCTGTGGAATAAAATAGACTAAAACTTATTTGCTTTCTGAACCCAACCCTGTAGTCTACGCGGACGGAGTCGCGGGCAAGAGCTAGTTTCTTATAAAGTACTTACTATTTCTTATATTAAAATTTCAAATTTTACTCCCAAAATTATGAGCGATGAACGATGATTAAAAAAAAATTTGAGTGTGTTTTTATGCGTATACTTCTTTAGCATATTCGACATGAGACATCGAATAAAAGACTCAAGTGAGTCGCCCAAAGGAGACATCAATGGGAGCAATTTGTGTGGCCATTGTGTGCCAGTCGGGACAGCATGTGACAATACATCACGACTCAACGTTATATTGAAGTTAAATAACTGTGTTAACTTCTATTAATGTGCACTTGGTAGTTCAAAGGTCATTTTAACCGTGTTTTTTTTTTAATTTACCTGCATCGCTTAAGTGGTAAATAGAGATCTACAGCCACGTTTCGCCGGCTATTTTTAAACTTGACCATACATGGACCAAGTGTGAACCATTCTCCGAACTGCTGCTCAAAATTTATTTATGAAAAAATCCAATATCATTTTCGTATCCTGAAGAAATCAAACTGGATATCCCTTGATATTTGAATATCTCTGCTATACTCGTGAATCAAACCCAGGACTTCCTAAGGACTCGCATCTATTTATTATAGTCAAAAATTATAACAGTATGGAATTAAAATTATTGTTCAATGTCATTGTAAAACGTAATAAATTTGTATAAATAGATATTGTAGGATTATATTTAGCTGACGATTAAAGTTACCAATCCTGTTTACTTTTTAAAATCAAGACTCATTCTGCTCTGGAAATCCAAGCTACGACCTCTCGATCGCACGCCTCATACGTGTGTTAGGACTTAGGACTCTTAATATAATAAAAATCATTATGGCAGGGTCATATAATAAGACAGTATATAATATAGATAAGTGCCTAGTTTTTTCTTATCTAATTAACTGTGTCAATAAAAAAAGTTAAAAGGATGATACAAGTAAAACATTAACCTATTATTCAATGAGGCGATATCATATTTGTACTATTTGAATATTCTATTATCTCATTGAATTATAACAATGTGTCTTTGTCACATCACAGGAAACGGAAAATAATACCCTAAGGGTCAGTATTTCCTTTCATTCAATTGCAATAAATCCATCTTACGTTTCAAATCTTGTCACTAATAAACACGTGCTTTTCTTAGTTTTAAAATTTATTATAATATTATACTTTTTGATTTTGTTAACTCAGTCAAATATTTAAATTAGTAAACAAAATTATTATTTTACAATTGATGAAATATTAGTTAATATTATGTGTAACAAGAACTATGACTTCATATTATTTATTACATTTGGCAACACTGGCACAAAATGTCCTCCAATTGCCAAAAAGATGAATTTAGTCCGCCTAGTTGCAAAAAAGTTAAAATTGACAATGAAAACGTGAATGATGTGAGCAATGCCGATTTACAACTAAAAGACTTTGTTCTAAAGAAAATTTTGAACATCAATACAAATAGGAAAACTGCTTGTGTGTTGGGTGAATTTAAAGACAAAAGTGGCGTGGGTTTAATCATATTAGAGAAAAATGCTTTCAAAGAAGAGGAATTGAGCGGCAAAGGTTATTTCTGTTCGGAGACGGAGCTGCGAACGTACTTCCAGAACGATATTTACGGGAATTACGAGTGTTTCCCGCGCCCCGAGCTGAATGGTACTTTTACTTTTCTCTGTCAAGGTTTCCAAAATGACAATTAGTCATCGCCAAGACATATTTCAAGTCGTGAGTGAGGAATTTACTTTCGCATTATTTATTTTGCGTATTCATCCACGCCTTTTCATTGTCAACAATAGTCCTTTTACATAATTTCGTTAGTTTGCTTGTGTGTTTTTAGTTCTACCATATGGTTATAGAAATTTAGTTCAGTGGCTTTGTTCTGAACAGTGGATATTCATTATCTACACAAAGAAGTACTGATAACGAGTGACTAATTAATAACTTCGTCTTATTACGGAAATGATAGTTTTACATAAAAAAAGTAATTCATATTTAAAACAGGGAAACCAAGTGTTGTAATTGTGTAAGCTGTTAATCAGAATTTCGCAACTTGTGCATTGTAGCAATGAGTGTAGAGTTTCTTCGACATGGATTTTCCTATTAGAATACTTGATGTGAGACAATTTCATAAGTCACTAGAGTAAGTTCTAGTAATTTTACTGCAAAATACTACCTAAATCCTACCTAGAGTTATAACAAAAACCTTACATATTATTATGTTAATAACCTCTATGAAACATTGATAATGAAATAGTATTGAATGTTCACTTAAAAAGGTTTTAATAATATTAATTACAAAATTAAATTGTATATATTCCTCTAATAAGGAGATAAGATAATACCTGAGATGTGTAGTCTGCCAACCCGCATTAGGCCAGTGTGACTATGGCCTAAACTGTCTCAGTTGTAGAGGAGGCCCATGCCCAGCAGTGAGACGTCTAGGGGCTGATGATGATGATGATATTCCTCTAATTATTAAAGAAATTCACTAAAAGATTTTAACAAAAAAGTCTTATTATGTATGACAGCTTTTACTCCTCAAAGGACTTTTTTTTGTGAATTTGTTGCTTTTCTAATAATCTTTTTAAATTATATCTCAATAACATTTTAGCTAATAATTCTAAAGGTACTTGGGTAGTCTAGAATGGACATATAGAAAAGTTTTTATTTCACCAACATACAAAAACCTTGAATCAAAAGAATACATACAAAACACGAGGTTAAATAGGTAGTATATAAAAGTGAACATTAAAAAGATTAAAACTATATTTATAATACAGAAAATGTTTTTATTATTAATTGTACCTATTAAATTACAATGTTGAGTCAATACCTATTGTCTAACAGCTGTTTACTCATACTGTCTACTTTGTGTACGTTCATTGTGAATGAATGGGAAGTCTATTTATGTTTCTTGTATTATTATTGCCTGGTTTACCATCTTCAATATCTTAGTCTCTACTCAGATAAACACAAGTACATTTGGTCTGACTTTTCTATGTTATGTGTGTATTATAATGAATTATCACAGTACACATACTTTAATGGTTAAGGAAACATTGTAAGGAAACCTGCACACCTAAAAGTCTTGGGAATTTCTTAGCTGTGTAACCTACATTAGGCTAGCATGGTGGACTAAGGCCTAAAACCCTTTCAGATGTAGAAGAGGCCCGTGCCAAGCAATGGGACGTATATGGGCTGATGATGATGATAATTTTTGCACCAAAACAAATAGACAAAGTTATTGATACTCTGTGGGTCGTACAGAGTAGCTATTAATAAATTAATCTGTTACCAATTGCAGCTGTTAAGACAACAATAATCTATCCAGCGACTGAGGCACACATCGCTAAGTTTGTCCATCAACAACTCCACATTGTACTGGAAACTCCGGAGCTGTATGACACATTAACACTACCTTTTATACAAAAGGAGCAGTTCAATTTGCAGGTTTGTACCATTCTGAAATGCTTAGGGATAAGGAAATCAGTAGAGATAGATGTATTCAATTTTAAATAAGCAAGGCCATTATCCTATTGGTTTTTATATGAACAATCTAAGGCTTAAATAATATTTCATCAAAATTATATGAAAAACAAAGTCATCACTATTTTTTATTACAGTAATTATAATCAATTACTACGAAATTAAACAAAAATATCATTATTATATGATGATTAATTGTGTCATAATCTAATCTAAGTTCAAAGTCAAAGTCAAATTCTTCTTCTTCTTCTTTTTAATGTAATGGCTCCACCGTTTTCCAGTGATTATGCCAATGTCAAGTGTTTATTAATTTTTGACGATACAGATGCCAAAAGACAAATTCCGTTTACCTGGACAATGACAGATGAGAGAGGTTAAGCAAGAAAGAAAGAGAAAACAAAAAAGAGATGGAAGAATGATAGAAATAGTGAAAGCTGTAGTTGAATATCAAAAAAAGAAACAAAGGAAAATAATTACAAAGGAAGATAGCTCTGACCACATAATTAATTACTATTTAGATAAAATTAGCCAGCACCAATAACTACTTATTGTATTCACATATAAATATAAAGTTATTATACTGATAGAACAAGGGTGTCAGTATAAATACATGTAGCAAGTAGTGTGTAAAGTTATAGATAAATATTATTTACTTTAATAAATTTACATAAAATGTATATATGGGGTGTGAAAACACGAGTTAGTAAAAACATTAAATTGACCGGCCGTGGAAAGTTCTGGGGTAACATATCATACATGGGGATAAGTATTCTAGGGCAGTTTAAAAAGATGTGGTCTAAAGTGCCTTCATCCAGTCCACATTCGCAAAGGGAATGATCTCGTACACGTATTTTAGCCAAGAATACCGGGGAACACACATGGCCCAATCGCAAACGAATTATTGCAGAAGTTTCCTTCTTGCCTATATTCCGGAAAGTGAAAAACCAAGGTTTATGAGGAATAGTGGGTTGAAGAGAACCATAGCGGAAGCCTTTGACGGTTCGACTGCGCTGCCAGCAATTACTCCATGATGACATAAGGTCAGCTGTAGACAAACACAACATGTCATGTGGAAAACAATTGTTGTGAGATACCATTCCAGAGGTTATAGCGTTACGGGCACATTGGTCAGCTGTTTCGTTACCTAATATACCGCAATGGCTAGGAATCCAAGCGAGCACCACTTGAAGACCAGCAATATAACATTGACGAAGTGAGTCCCTAATTTTGAGGGTTATATAAGTAACTTGTTTATGGAAAGGATGTTTGAGGATATCCTGAAGAAGACTAAGAGAGTCTGAAAAAATTATACACCTGTGTAGTTCATGAGAAAGAACATAATCAATAGCTTCTAGGACTGCTATAGCTTCTCCTGTGAATATAGATGTTAGAGGTGGGCATTTAAAACTGAGAATTATTTTGTACTTTGGAATCCACACGGCCGCACCCACAGCGTGATCTGCAGACATTTTCGAAGCATCTGTATACATAGTGATCCAACCGTTCCAACTTTCTGACAGTATGCTACTAAACTGTGCATTAGCATCTACGTCATTTTTATGGATACCAAAATTTAGAATTACATTAGGTTTGAAGATCAAAGACGCGTAATCAAATAAATAGAGGATATGGGGGCTAGTACGAAATACTGGGGGGAGAAACTGTAATTTTCGGAAACTGTTAATCAAGGGGGGGGGTAGTTTTGTTAGACCAGTACCTGGAGTTAAGAATTAATTGGGATAAATTGTTAAGTTTATCATATAAAGGATGACAATCATTTTGGAGAATTTTATATAAAAAACGATCGCTTAAGTATTGTCTTCGAAGGAAAAGAGGAGGGTCTGAGCACTCAACCTGAAGGGCATTGACAGGAGAAGATTTCATTGCACCAGTTATTATGCGAAGGGATTTGGCTTGTATTTTGTCTAATATAGTAAGTGCAAGTTTATTACATGGTTCGAGTACAAAGCAACCGTAATCAAAATGACTACGTATAATGGCATTATACAGTAGTTTCTGACTGTAAGGGTGGGACCCCCAACGGACACCCGAGACAGCCCTTAGGACATTAATGCTCTTTTCACACTTGTCACTAATATATTTTAAATGGGGTACACCTGTCATTTTGCTATCTAGAATCACACCTAGAAATTTAGCCTGATTTTCGATACTAATAGGTTCGCTATCGACAGATATCGAAATAGAGGGATTACTTCTCTTGCGGGAAAATATTACAGCCTTACACTTAGGAATAGAGAGACTAAGGCAATGTTCATTCAGCCATTGATTTAAATAGTATAAAGCAGCATTTAATTTATTTGCAGCATCGATAAGACATTTAGAAGATGAATATAGGGCAATATCATCTGCAAATTGCAAAACATTTCCAAAACAATTGACAGAATGTTCTAAATCAGCTGTATACACATTATAAAGAATTGGACTAAGTACAGAACCTTGCGGGAGGCCCTTCCATACAGTTCTAGAGGCGCATACGGAGCCATGAGCATTAAAAACAACCGAGCGACCCATATAAATGTTAAATATGAAATTAATCATCCTCGGCGGAATACTCAGCTGTAGCAATTTCTGCCTGAGTAGGGGAAGATGAACATTATCATAAGCGGAGCTAACGTCTAGGAAAGCTCCAATGACGTGCTCTTCACGAGTGAACGCTATGCGAATATCAGTAGTGATAATGCTCAGATTGTCCATAACGCTTCTGCCACGCCTAAAGCCGAACTGAGATTTAGCCAGATGTCCTCTGTTCTCTAAAATCCATTCTAATCTGTTCTTTATAAGGTGTTCCATAATTTTGCATAGGGTTGATGAGAGGGCTATTGGTCTATATGAAGAAGGAAGATTGGGGTCCTTTCCTGGTTTGCAAATAGGAATGATTATTTGATTCTTCCAAGAATCAGGTACTATACCATTGAGGAAGAATTGATTTAAAATGCTTAGAAAGTATATTTTGGAATTTGGAGAAGAATTAATAATAAAAGAATAGGGAATGCCATCAATACCAGGAGTAGAATCGTGAAGCTTATCTAGGATACAGCAAAGCTCTTCAAAAGTAAATGGATCATTAAATTTATCAGAAGCCAATGAGGGAAGAAGAGGAGGAAAACAATCCTCAGAAGGGACAAAAGGCGGAGCAATATTATTAATAAATTGGGGGAGCCAAATGTCTATGTTATTGGAGGATAAATTAAAAGAATTGTTTAAGGAGCCCCGGAAGGACTTTATCCTTCTCCAAACCAAAGCAGATGGGGAACGCGGAGAAAGCGATTCGCAAAACTTTGACCAGCCCTGAGCTTTCTTTTTAGCTAATATGCGTTTCGATTTAGCAGAAACTTTTTTAAAAGTCAAAAAATTTTGTTGTGACATATCTGTTACAAATGTAATTTCAGCCTCGTTACGCAATTTCACAGCTTCTGAGCATTCAGCATCCCACCACGGAGGGGACGGCATTTTACCACATGCTGAATTTTTAGTAGGGATAGATACATCTGCTGCTGTGATAAGGGCAACGCAAAAATTATTATAAGTTGTTATAAAATTCGAACTTGGTGTATGTGTATTAAAAGAAATAAGTTCATCTAGTTTGAGAGCAAAAGTATCCCAATCAGCTTTAGATAGTCTATATTTTAATAAAGGGGTAGAAGTAGGGCTTGGGGAGAAAGAATTACGCCAAATTGACAACAAGGGCAGATGGTCACTTCCGAAAGAGAGAGGAAGAGTAGACCAAGATATAGAAGGACATAAAGCAGGAGAAGCGAGAGTTAGATCCACTGCACTAGGATTTTGAGCGGGGGAAACTCTTCTTGTTGGCGACCCATCATTCAGCAGACAAATATTCAAGTCGTCGAATAGGTCAAGCAGGGAAGTCGAAAGGGCGTCATTACAAGCTGACCCCCAAAGTGTATGATGAATATTAAAATCTCCCATGATGATAAGGGGATGAGGTACTGCCATCAAAAGCCTTCGAATATCATTAATTATATTTATGTTGGGATGGGGAATATATAAAGAAATGAATGATACATTTAGGGCTCTAACACCAACTATATGAAAAGAGGAATTATGGAGTGGGAAAGCAATTTGTGAGAAGACTACAGATCTTTTAACGAGAATGGCACAACCAGCCCATCCATCATCCCTGTCATCCCTAAGACAGGAATAGCCCGGCAGTCTGAAGGGAGAGCCAGGTCTAAGCCAAGTCTCCGAGATGGCAAAAACGAGGGGGCTGTGTTGATTGATGAGGTGGATAATTTCGTTTTTTTTTGTGGCGGATGTTCCTACAGTTCCATTGTAGGAGACTGTTGGCCATTTTGGAGCTTAAAATTATGGAATAATTGTTCTAATAAATAAGAGACCTTGGGAGGAAGGGCATCGCTGAATTTGAAAGCTATATTTAGAAGGGCAGACAGGAGTAGCTCAATAAGATTTTCATTGGGGGAGGGAGAGGGACAGGACGGCATGCGTTGGGATGAATCCGAAACTTCTTGAGAGGAGATGGCACAGCCATTAGGCATAAACGTTTTAGGGGTTTGGGTTATATAATTGTGGCTTTTAATGTCATAACTTTGAGGAGCAGGACGATTAGGTCTAATATTTGGTTGACGTTCAATATGGATGGATGGACGACGTTCAATATGTACCTGTTTTTGTGTTTGGAACTGGAAAGAGGAAGTAGTAGAGGAGGTGGCATGTTTAGTAGGGCTTGGGTTGGAAGGTTTTGTAACGTCAGCAAATGTCTTACGGACTGGACGGAATCTTGGGGATGCCTCTGAAAAGGAGATGTTCTCCTCCGACATTACCAACTTAATGGCCTTTTGCCGCAAATGTTCAGGGCAATTAGGGAATGTAGCCATGTGTGTACCCGAACAGAGTAAACAAGAAGCTTCGTTTGTGGGAATCATACAAGTAGAACCTCTATGATCCTGTGCACAACGATAACATCTTGGAGGTGACCTACACTGAGACGCAACGTGACCAAAACGACAGCACTGGCGGCACTGGATAGAAGGCAGGTGGTATAGTGAGACTGGCATTGAAGTGTTAAAACAAAACACTTTATCAGGGAGAATGTTTCCTCTGAAAGTTAAAACTACAGTTGTAGATGGAGACCATTGAATTATATCATCCCTTATTGTTTTTCTATTAAGTCGACGAGCTTTAATAACTTCACCGCAACCGTCTTGGTATCTTAGGCCCAAGATAAAATCATCTAGTGACCAATCTGTAGGCACATCCCGCACCACACCCAAACGGCATAGTTGGAAGTGAGGATAATTGGCCACCAGATTGTTCTCTGTTAAAAATTTTGATGAAGCAAAATTATTGGCTGACTCGGCAGAACTGAAAGATAACAGAAATTTTGCTACGGCCAACCGTTTTAATGCTGCCTGGAACAATGTCAGGTACATTATTCTGGAAGAGGATTTTTGCTATTTTCAGTACCTGGATGGGGGTGTTTAATTTTGTGCAAATGTGAATAGTAAAGGGACCCTTATCTGAGGAATTATATTCAAATTACTTTTCATAGTCACTGCACGTATAAACCTCTTGGATAGATTCGGCCGGTGATTTCGTTTTTTTTGGAATTTCTTTATGTGGACTTATATGCCGTTTAGTGGCCTTTTTTGATGGACCAAAGGAGTCATCGGTACCGCCACCACCCCCGTCCGGAGGTTTATCATCTTCTAACTCCATGTTAAAAGATGATAAAGAAATTTAATACTAACCAATACGCTCACAACACAATACACACACACACACACACACAAATATAAGCAACAAAACAAAAAAAAAACTAATTAAGTGGTTTAGAGAAACTTAGAAAAAAATAATTAATGTAAAGATTCCGCAAACACGTAGTTAACCTCTCGCTGTCAACCTAGCTCCCCATCCAAAGTCAAATTATCTTTATTCAAATAGACTTCTACAAGTTCTTTTGAATCGTCAATTTTACACTTTTTACACTTATTACAGTTATTTCTAAACTGTAATCTACCCACATAATCTGTGAAGTTATTAAAGAAGCAATAGATTATTAAGTTGCGCCGGCTTAGTGTGGGCTGGTAGACTGGATAAAAGAAATTCCTTATGGAAATTTATTGGATGTACTGGTCTTCTAACAATGTCTATATTCGATAAATGGTGCACCTAAACCTAATGCCTATCATATTCTATGTTCTTAACCCCGTCCAAGTTCATATGTTGAAGCATATCTATTTTAATAATGATAGCACAGGAATTCGGGTTTATATACCATACTGAGAATTGTATTATTTCATGTATTGTTTTTTCCAGTGGGTATACAACATACTTGAAGGAAAGAAAGAACAAGAAAGAATTGTCTATGATAATAAGTGTGAGAAGGAAGGTTTTGTGTTGGTGCCCGATTTGAAGTGGGACGGTCTGACCAAGGAGACATTGTACCTCCTGGCTATTGTGCGTCAGAGAGGCATCAAGTCGCTGAGAGATTTGGATGAGAGTCACTTGCCGCTGTTGAAGAGAGTTCGTGACGAGGGAAAGGTGAGTTTTCACACCCAATGATAGATACTGTATGGTCCTTAAAGCGTGTATTCTGTTAAACACAGTAGTCGCAACCACTATGTGACCACAATTCACTGCGTAACCGTTCCATTAGAACTGAGAACTGAAAGCACCTTACCTCAAAACGCCAGTACTCATAATACAACAATGGCAACGATTAATGACTTCATATATTTCATTTTCGTTATAGGTCGCAGTTTATTACGGAAATACAGCCATAGTAGACAATTTTTTTTAAAATAGTGAATTCGAGTTTTGGATCAAAAACTTTAAATATCGTCTAGGCACTAGACAGTTAATATTAACTATTATACATATTATGTTTAATTTTTTCAGAAAAAAATTAGCGAGAAGTACAATATACCAGGCTCTCAGTTGCGCATTTATCTACACTACCAGCCGTCTTTCTACCATTTGCACATACATTTCACGTACTTAAGGCACGAAGCGCCCGGCATCTATGCAGAAAAGTCGCATCTACTTGATACAGTCATTAATAATATCGAAATCATGAGTGATTATTACAAAAAAGCCACTTTGCCTTTCGCCATCAACGAGGCGGGGTCCCTATTCAAAATTTATGAATCAAATGGACATTTGAAGAGAGTTGAACCAAATAGTGAACTCATTGATAAATAAATTGTACAGAAAAATATAATATTGTAAGTGAAAATGTTGATAAAAAGTATATTGATGGAACTGCGCGCTAGATTGCGCAGTTGCAACGTCTACATAACCACTGGTGTAGATCTAACAAAGGATTGTAATCTAAAAGTCAGTATAAAAGCTAATTGTATCATACTCAATTACTACAATGATGTCTACAAGTCTAGTAGAAGGGACAGTCTGTCCTCAATTGAGAGCTTGTCTGATTGCTTCTCAGATGAGGAGTTGGAAACCACCACAATAATACCAATAGTGGAGTTTTGTCAAGTTATACCAAATTCAATGTCATGCCTCAAAATCGACAGGAACACCATATCATTTAGGATTTTAACGGAACCAAAAAACGGTGGTAATTTTTATACAGAATTTATTACTGAAAATTTACAAGATTCGGTTAAATGTAACGGCATGAAAGTTAATGTCAAGGTTGGTGATGGAGTCAAAATTGTATGCTCAAATTGTTCAAATATTGTCTCTGATGGTTGTGTGAAGTTCGAGAGGATTTTAGAGTTACCATCCAATAATATGGATATGTCGGAGTGGTTCTGCCATGGACACAGCCACGGGTCACAAACTGAAGTAGTTTTGAAATCTAATAAACTTGATTTTCTATACAGGCTCACATATTTCGCGGTTAATCCTTCAGTACTTTCAGAAAAGTCCAATAAATTCAACGCCAAAAGGACAGTGTACCATTGCAATAGATGTCTGGCCTGGTTGGGCTTGAAAAACAAAGATACAATCAAACTTTTCAATTCAGAAGTGAAAATTCAACAAAATGATATAGAACAGCTAGCATTGTCTTTCAAAAATCCATTTAACAGTGTGCACATCAGTGATTTTGTCCACACAATAGAGTATATGATGAAAGAGTTCAACCTCGGACTACAGTTCACAATAATGTGCAAAATAGTTTTGGAATGTACCATTTCAGCTGCAAAAAAACAGTATCTATTGATTTGGGTGATGGATAAAGAGTTACAAGTACTAAGGAACAATGATCACATAGTAACTGATAAAATTGAGCTGAAGTCAAATTTTGCGACCAAAATTCTTTTTAAAGTTGAGCTTGACCTCAATGATGAGGTGGAGTCTTGGCTTGCAGACCCCAGCGTCGTATCCACAGACATATCTAAAAATATGTTCCATCAAGGAGTTGAGCATTTGCAAGAGATGTCTTTGAATGTTCCTGAAACCTTCCGCAATACAAACGGATATTGCGTGAGTTACTTGAAGATTTAAATAAATCTGGGAATAATTTTTATTTTTTTATTTATTACACCTCGAAAAATAATATTAACGGATGCCTAACATTATTAATTATCTCCTCTTAAACAACCAAAAGGTACAAAGTATAATTTGCCAAAAATAAATGCTCACTGAGTGTATAATTTTTATACATTAATACAAAGAATAAGTTATCTGTAGCCGTTTGGATGTGAGCTTGTTGCATGTTCAGCAACTAATTATGTTTTGGTACCAGACTTTGTTAAGGTCATTTACGGTTTGTCGAACATCATCTTTTTTTATTTACTATGAGCAAGCAGTTTAATAAATTTTACGTCCCTGTCCTTTATTCCATTCAATTTAGCTTTTTTGCTTACCAATCTTTACAAACTAGATGACAAAGATAGAAAAATGTATAAGAAAAGATAGAAAATTATGTGTCTTGTGTAAGTGCCATACTACCTACAGACACACTCAGAATACCTAATAAGAAAATTTTAGAGAACACGAAACCTGATTTTGTAGACTATCTTAATTTAGCGCAATATTATGTGTCGATGCCTATAAGATAGGTGGACGGTCCGCCAGAACACCATATCGGCAGTCGCGAGTTCAAATTCTGGGCACTTCAATTATAACACTTTTACGGTGAAGAAAAAGAAGACAACTTCATTACCAACACTAAGCCAATATGTTTACTTAGTGCCAGTTGAAGTATATTTTCAAATGAATAAAAAGTCTTGTACATAAATAAATATTTTATTAATAATCTTTTATTTATCTATATACAACTTCTTTGCTGAACAAAGCACAAACGAGGAATTTTAGTACAGGCGCCATATTACGGTAAGGCATATTCATAATTGTACTAAAAGGCATTTAATGATTCAAATGCTCTAATTTAGTGCAATTTGGATAGACAATTTTTACTTGACTTTGATACTTTGTATGTGCTAACATAGAACATGCATAATAATGTTATAAATGCATAAGTAACTTATGCTTTCATGCTACAACACCTGGATAATTTTGAATTATTTTTGGTATGGAGCTACATATGACCTTGAAACTTTAAAAAAATAATGTAATACTACTTTACTAGGAATGTGCTAATAAAAATTATTATAATTACATATTCTAACCCGAAAACATCTGTTTTTATTATATATGTATATGTTTGTGAAAAGCTGTGAGAAAAATTATAGATCGTAAGACTTTTAAGCCAAATCTTGTACAAAATGGACAAAATAAATACATACCTATTGTGGTTTTCATCATAAATTTGTTAGTCTTTTCATATACTTATAAATGTTTTGTTTATTAATCTATTAAATGACAGAACTAAAATATAAATTTAGACATAATGTTGCAATATTAAAATGAAATTCACAAATTTTATTAACTTATCATACCAAATTGTAACTTATTTATAAATATTTAACACATTTTGTGTTCGGAAAAAAAAATCACATTGCTTCAATGCTTTGAGAGCTGGGTGTCTGCATCCTTATTTGGTTCAGGCCGTTCATGATGAAATGGTAATTGAAGTACCAGAAGATGATGAATGCCATAAATATAACAATATCTGAATGTGGGTTTAAGGAAATTCTTATGAAATTAGTATACATAACTATCATCATCATCATCATCAGCCCGAAGACGTCCTGGAGGCAGCCTGCATCCAGCGACGACCCGCGACCTTTACCAGGTCATCAGACCATCTTGTTGGTGGACGTCCTATGCTGCGCTTCCCGCTATGTGGCCTTCAATCAAGAACTTTTTGACTCCATCGGCCATTATCATCACATAACTATGCTACTTATTTATTTATTTATAAAGCTTCATATACACAACTGTATATTTTCATTCATTCTCAGCCTATCGCCGTCCACTGCTGAACGAAGGCCTCCCCAAGTAGGCGCCAACCATCCCGGTCTTGAGCAGCCCTTATCCATCCGCTACCCGCCACCTTTCTCAAGTCGTCGGACCATCGTGCTGCAGGGCGTCCTACACTACGTCTACCTAAGCGCGGTCTCCACTCCAACACTTGTCTGCTCCAACGGCCGTCCGTCCGTCGGCAGACATGGCCGGCCCACTTCCACTTTAGCGTGCTAATCCTGCCAACCGTATATAGGCGGACTTAATGCCTGTGGCATTCTCTACCAGTCTACCTTAGGGTGGTGGAGAGATGAACTATGGTTGGTGTAAAAAGAAACTTGTAGTGTTGACCAAACATCTAAATACTCGCATACATACATATAAACTCATATAAAATATAAATACATAGCTATGTATATATAAAAATAGTATATAATATTTAATGTTACACATTTGGAATATAAAATAACCATTGTCTATTTGATTGCATGGCAGCAACTACTTAAAAAATGCAATAATCAAGAGGCACTTTCCCAAATGATGGATGAGAAACTAAAAACCTGTTAATCAGTTTCCTAGCCTTCAGTTTTATTGGTATGTTTTAGCCACACATTTGCCAAATATATTGTTTAAAAATAAGGAAGGTGAAGAATCACTGTAGCTATGTTATAATGAGGCAATTTTCAATTGTAATGCAGCTATAAATTGTTCCTCATCATCATCAATCCTCATAAAAATAAATAGTAATCAATACTGTAGATAGTAAAAAACTGCCAATAACCTTAGTAACAAAGTTATTTTAATAAAGTATTTTGGTGACTTTGAGAACAGGTAAATACTGCAAAAAATTCAAACTGTCAAGGTTAAAGTTTTTACACAACTTTTACACCACAGTAAGTTACATCTTGTGCAGATTAAAATAAACAAATAGTTAAAGGATTTTTCAGTCTCATTATTCACTGATTTAATTTGTTTTTAAAATACTTGTTTATCAGGTATAAACCCAAATCTAATCTTAGTATTATGGCCCAAATCACTCCAAAATATTCATTTGGTTTAATTGCAATGTTTTAGTTATATTTTATAATTAAATTCATAATGACTATCATTGTTAATTATCATTGTTACACACGGGTTCATGAAAAGAAGGAAAAATTAACAGATAAATTAATACTTGCTAAAAGAAATGACCATTGAAATACAAACCTGCATAATTAACTTCATTAAATCGACCTTATTAAAAACAAACAGCTCTTACTTGGTCCAGATTTTTAAAAAGGATACGGACAACAATTTGTTCCCAGACGTCTACCATATACAGCTCGTTGACTAAAGTGTATCTAATGTACAAGTTTTTCACATACTTTTTGATTTTATTTACTGCATCCATTTTTACAATTTTTAAATATTGGTACAACTTTTACAGTTAGTTGTATCTGCGTTTCGGTATATGAACTTCGTATGTAGGTTTTAATGGATATTAGACAGACAAATCCTTTGGTTTCTCGCCACAAACTACTCTACTTAACAATTATCGCAAATTTTGCTGTTTTAAAAATCAAAATACGTCACTGCGGATTCACTGATTGTCTGTCAATTATTGTGACATGTACATGTAAAATCAAAATGTGATAAAGAATAGAGATGCCTCTGTTTCTCGTGAAATAATCGATTAGTCGATTATGATCGCGTAGTATCTCTCAAGAAAATATAGTCGACTGTTTATTATTTTCTAAACACTCGTGTCACACTGTGCAAGAACCCGTTATCGATACTTGGCTACGTTTTTTTGAAGTTATACTTCTTTAGGCGCGTTATGAAAAAATGATGAGAGTGAAATTTTAAGATGCGCGCGCATCTGTGACACAAAATTAACAGTATGAAGTTGTCTGCTTAAATTAACAGTATGAAGTTGTCTGCTTAACCGCTCATTAAGTCTCGAAAAAAATGTAAGTGTCAAATGGATCAGGAAGGTTTGTTTGTTGTTTTGTTTTGTTTTGAATGTTTCAGATCAAGTATTTTTCCAAAAAAGTTTATGTTTTAGATTTTTAAATGTAGAATAGTGACAGTAATAAATAAAAACTAAAATTGAAAATAAGAAAATGTCAATTATGTTCTACGCAACTACCAGGACATCATAAATCAGTACTAGCAGTAAAAACTGTATACTCGTATAATCCATTCGAAATTTAAACCACGATGAATTAAAAACAAAACTTATTAATGATAGCATTTCACCTCTCTAGCTTTCTGAATGCCTAGTACCATTAATGAGTCAGCTGGCTTAATAACTCGTCCTTTTGACCGGAAACGACACAAATGCAGATTAAAAAAGTGTGTGTGTACTTGTACACGCGTTAGAAGTTATACCACACGACTGAAGTAAAACTTATAAATGCGCCCAATTAAATGTATGTAAATTACGCGTGCGTTCAGAAATGTAATATGTTGTGTAAACTAAGAACTATGTATGTGACTGTTGGGCGTATTTATAAGTTTTACTTCAGTCGTGTGGTATAACTTCTAACGCGTGTACATAAGTACACACACACTTTTTTTGTTTTGCACCTGTGCACGCGGTGTCGATGCGACCCTCATTAGCACTCTGAATCCTGATTGGTCGTTACGAGTCAGGGTTGTTGTTTTTCTATAAATACAATATTTTTGAAGTTATACTTCTTTAGGCGCGTTATGAAAAAATGATGAGAGTGAAATTTTAAGATCTGTGACGCAAAATTAACAGTATGAAGTTGTCTGCTTAAATTAACAGTGAAGTTGTCTGCTTAACCGCTCATTAAGTATTTTTAAAATGTAGAATAGTGACAGTAATAAATTAAAACTAAAATTGAAAATAAGAAAATGACAATTATGTTCTACGCAACTACCAGGACATCATAAATCAGCAAGGACAAAGTACTAGCATTAAAAACTGTATACTCGTATAATCCTTTCGAAATTTAAACCACGATGAATTAAAAACAAAACTTATTAATGATAGCATTTCACCTCTCTCTCTAGCTTTCTGAATGCCTAGTACCATTAATTTTATTTATTTTAATTTAATCTGATTTTACTTTTAAAATTCTGCTCACGTCACGTGCCGTCAAGACCGAGTCGTGACGTCAGAATTAATTATAATTTTAATTTCCTTAATTTAAATTTATTACTTATATGATATGTGCGTCACGCATGGTCAGGCTTAAATCGTTTTTAGTAATATAACTCGCCCCTGTCTCTGGCAACTCCTCTTAACCCCCCCCGCGCCTGGCCCTTCACCCATAGAAAACCGCAAATTACCACAGAAACCATTCTGTTCACCTTACCCCCCCCCTCCACCCTAGTCCGAGACCCCCCTCCCTCCCCCCCCAAGACACCATACTCCAATAGCAATCACTCTGCTCTGTCATTCACTCCCTATAGCAAGAATCCTACCCCCCCCCCACCATTGAAAATTTTTATTGCAGAAATCAACTCCCCACGAGACCTCCCCCCCTCCCCCTCAGAAATTCTACCTCACCCCCCCCCGGCTAACTCCCTCAATTTTAATCGTAGGATACCCGAGTTTGGTATCATTGGAACCGGCGTGACGTAAGCTATCGATTGGTCCATTTAGAATCGGGAATTTCGTTCATCCTAATTTTAAGATAAAGTAAAAAACTTATTATATTATTTAAGAAAATATATCTTTATGTATGAAGTATAACTTCTAACGCGTGTACATAAGTACACACACACACTTTTTTTTTGTTATGATACTCATTACATTACTTACGCTTCGTAATAAATTATTCCTATTCATACTTACCATAATTTAGCATATCGATCATACCTATCCCGTTATCGATATGCATCTCTACAATTCTTACGCACATCACTACAGCTCTCCATAAGACCCGTAAGTGCGAGCGAGACAGACAGATAAATATGATTCATGACCTTATAATCCGAAGCCTCAGTTTAAAATGCGACTACTATCTATAGTGGTACCGCGAGTTTCACAACTATGTCGCGGTACGGACAGAAAATTAAAAAAATATTAGAATTTTGGCATTATTCCCTGCTGGTTCAAGCGACTGAGGTCTCAATAAAGTTGTATGACGGGGTGAGATGGAGAAATTTCTTCATAGTTTCCCATGACACAGGACTGGCATCTTAAGATAGTGATTGTTTTGTATATTCGTTATTAATACCAGCGGCCCCTCCCAGTTCCACCAGGATACTATTTATTTGTCCTCTATATAAAGTTTTTCAAGTTTCATCCTCTCCATTCACTAAACAATAAATATTATGATTCTAAATACAAAAGAAACAAAAGCATACATTCATATATGATTTATTATTCGCTTGGTTAATATTAATGTGACCTTAAACAAAAATAAAATTGGTATCAGCCGCCTACGATAACCACTTACAAGCAATCTTAGCCAAATGATTTTTACACTGGTATTACATCAATTTGTACTTAAAAATATGTTACATTCACATGCTCGGTAAAAACTTAAATATTTCGAAGACTTTCACCATATCACTAGCCTGCGACTGAACAGAATGTAGACTTTCTAAATATATTTACAATGGTGATTATATTTGTACTTAAAAATATTAAGCATTTAATTGATTAAAATGAGGAATAAAAAACTCCAAAATGTATCCAGCTTTAATAAGTTAGAGATCTGATTATAACAGAATTGTTAAAACTATTTCATTTAGTCATAATTGACATTATCTTAATATAATATAGTTGGTATTTTGTTTTACCATATTAAACCTTGCAAAATAGAATTTGTAACTATATCAATACAATCAATTCCAAAAAAAATCTATAAAGATTTTTCAAATATGAATATGTACTTGATTTCACTCATGCAATGTAAAGTTGCCATGCTAAATCCGAATATATTATAATGGTAACATTAAATAAGTGTGCATAAATAATTTAGCAACCTATCTCATTAACATAACACCCTATATTTAACTAAGCTTTGCCAAAGCAAAAAGATTGATTTCAGCTTAATTTTAATCATGGTATCTGCACAATTATATCAAAATATCTTTAATTACAATTGAACATTTATTATTTCATTTCTTGTAGTCACAATTCACATAATGCATGTTAAATGGCAACACTAGTTTTTTTAAATTTGAATTGTGATCTTGGATTTCACTAAAAATATGTTTTAAAAGACTTTTACACTGAGTAGATGCGAAAGCATATATGATAGTCTGTTTAGTAATTATAAATGCAGTTAACTTACCCATTTATCAATTTAATATATTAGGTGAAAATCTATAACTCTTATTCTTAGTATACTCATATACGAGTATAGCTGTTAAAATTTATTTAAAATCTTTAAAAAATTTTACCCCAAAAGGTCATAAGACAATTGTTATAATATATGTATTTATATGCATTTTCATGTAAATTTTTCTGTTACAAATGTATTTATGAATTTTATTGTCCCATTATTAAGTTCCAGTTTAAAATGTCATATATTCAGTCTTAAACAAGGCACCGGTGATCCAATATAACAATAAAAATGTAGATAGAAAAATAGCTGCCGCCCCTCTCATACATTAAAATTGGCACAATTTATTGTCTATAATATTGTTCTTTAAAATGACCGTAGCATATAATATTTTATAAATAAATTACGTTTTGGCTAAGAATTTTCAGTATATATTATAAAATACTTTATATAGTATAATAATTGGCGAACAAATCACTCAATTTTTTTCTCACGATAAATTTTCTTTCAAAAATTTATAACATTTAGTATGTTTTAAGCAAACAACATACCCTAGAACATTTTTAGGAAACAGCACAATCTTGTTACATACAAGATTCTTTATATCTAGTCATTCAGAAAATCTAAGACTTGAGGTACACTCAAAACAGCCTAACTAAATTCAATACTGAAAAGAAAACATTTCAGTAAATAAAAAATTTGAAACATCACTTTTTGATGAAATTCGAATAAATTGACACGTGTCAAATTTGACAGTTCTTATACAGCCCACATTATTATTTAATTGGACCGTTAGCTATCATACTGCATGCATAGGTATCTAAACTGACTGCTTTGATAAATAGTTCATCAAAATTGACACACTATCAGCTAATCATGACATCTCCATTGACAATACACCTGTCAAACACGACACTGTCACTGGTGTGTCAAAATCGAAATTCAAATTAACCGTCCTTAGCACACTGACAGGTGTCAGACGTGACAGCTGTCATTCGAGATACTCTGTGTATCCCTGCGCGCCGGTGAAGATGACGTCGATCCATATCCTCGCCGCCTCGCCAGATGGCGCCATGAGATAGTACCGCCTCTGTCTAGTCTTCACTATGAACGTTGTCTGTGGGTTTGGTGATTTCGACGTATTCCCATGGTCTAGGTACACTTCTTCTATGACCTGGAATTAAAATACTTACAATGTATAGATTTATTCTTTGTTTTTGATACTTAGAGTGGTGTCTACCTTTCAAAGTTAAGCCTTTATCCCTCGAAAGGTAGGCAGAGGTATATTTCTAGGTCTACGTTTCACTAACCGTGTTTTAAATCCACGGAATAGGAATCGTGCCTATTGCCGCTTTGTGGGTGCATTTTCTTACTCGATGCACGCACTTAGTTTTACTTCAGACGTGTGGTCAAAAGAACATTCATTTAAAAAAAAATTAAAACGTGTATTACCTGGAAGTACGCACCGCCGCGCGGTTTCTTCTCACTCTTGTCCCAGTAGTACACGAACGTTTTCGTCTCTCTGTCGAAAACGAACCACCTGCCAAGGGAAAAATTAAATATTTACACAGTTACGTTATACGTTACGGTATAAAACTGTGTGTATCGGTTTTTTTTCTCAGCCTATCGCCGTCCACTGCTGAACGAAGGCCTCCCCAAGTAGGCGCCAACCATTGAGCAGCCCTCACCTCATCCATCCGTTACCCGCCACCTTTCTCAAGTTGTCGGACCATCGTGCTGCAGGACGTCCTACACTACGTCTACCTAACCGCGGTCTCCACTCACACAACACTAACATGATGATTAGCATGGCGTAATTTTGTTTCATCATCATACATCATCAGCCCATATACGTCCCACTGCTGGGCACGGGCCTCCTCTACGACTGAGAGGGTTTAGGCCTTAGTCCGCCACGCTGGCCTAGTGCGGGTTGGCGGACTACGCACCTAAGAAATTCCTAAGAATAAGGATTTCTGGACGAAAAAATAGCCATCATAATGACAGTGATGCTTTAGGCACGCAATAGAGAATCTCGGCGGTCGCGGGCTCAAACCCCAGGCACACACTTCTGACTTTTCGAAGTTATGTGTGTATTCATAATGAATTATCACGTATTTTAACAGTGAAGGAAAACATCGTGATGAAACCTGCTCACCTAAAAGTTCTTTGGAATTTATTAGGTGTGTAGTCCGCCAACCGGCATTAGGTCAGCGTGGTGTACTTAGGCTTAAACCCTCTCAATTGTAGAGGAGGCCCGTGGCCAGTAGTGGGACGTATATGGACTAATGATGATGATCACGTACCGTTTGGACCATGTGTGGAACTTGGCGCCCAGCTTGTGAAGGTAGCCGCGGCAGGAAGTCGACGTCACCGTCAGGTAGGGGCACACCTCGATCTGGTGACCTGAAATACAATTAATATTTATTAGAACGACTTCCATAGCGAATAAGACAACTATTCGTGTGATCCACATATTTGTGAGACCGGGAAGCCTCCCGTAGTTTTCGATTCCCACCACACAACTGGACTGTTGCATGTGTTTCATCTATTTATCTATGTCTTGACGACCTTAGGCTCCTCGCCTATTAGTACATGTTTTACTATTCTAGATGCCCACAAATCAGTATGCGAAAATTTAGACTTCAAAAAATGCATTTTTCTTCGCTGCTCCGTTCCTATTGGTCTTAGCGTGAAATGAAATAAAATTATATTTATTGAATCTATAAAATGTCAAATACATCACTTAGATTCAGTCATCGTGATAATAATATAGTATCCTTAATCGATAAATGGGCTACCAATGAAAAAAAAATTCAAATCAGTTGCTGTTATTAACGCAATTTAAAGCGAACAAACTCTTTAGCGTTATAAAATTATAGATTTCAGATAGCAACATATGGACCTTCCCAAATCCCATATACTTATTTCCATCAGGTTCAGTTTTGTCACTTTGTATTTTTAGTATTTTAAAAAGGGTCGTGGCTCACTCACCAGCCGACTCGACGTGTCTGCGCAGGTCGAAGTCGTCCCTGTCGACCGGCAGGTACCGGGTGAGCGGGCGCTGCGCCTCACTGCACGGGGCGATGCCGCGACGACTGCGGCGAGGCGCATTGCTGAGGGACACTAGAGACAAAATATTGCATCAGACGACGTATAACATGAAAATAATGGGAAGGGTGAACTCGAGTTTGAGGATTGCGTTATCGTGCAGTAGATATAGGATGGTGGAATGGAGGCCTTAGTTGAACAGTGGGACAATACATTTCAACACGAGTTCCTAAATTGTTTTTTGTTTTACTGATAATCAGTGTTAATTTTATAGAAACCTTCATGCAATCGTTAGCCTATAAATAGCAGTTTTGATTTCTATTACTGCGTGTTTCAACTGTAGTAAATAAATAAAAACGAATGAATCTAACATTCAATTGGAAACGCCAAAAATGCTTTGACGTCATCAAATACCTGCCGCAGGTCATTTCACCATCAAACAGACATTCACTCTATTTATATTAAATAAACCTGTTGCCAACGGTCCCAACACAAACGCGTTTATTTTATTACAACTAAATTAATTTCATCGCCGGATATTATTACGCCTTCTCGTTTTCAGCCTGTACCAAACCACTACTGGGCATCGGCCTCTCTTTGTTTTTGTAATTTTTTTCTATTTATATCGGCTCAAATATGTCCCACGGCTGAGCATGGCCTTCCCTACAACTGAAAGGCAGCCTGACCCTGCGCAGTTTTGCTAATGATATTTTCCTTCACCAGCAAAGTGTGTGACAATTATTTGTTAACACATACATAACATCGAAAGGTCCCTATCCCACCACACACCCGCCACTGTAACTCCTGTGCTCCAGGAACAATAGCATGCACAGTATTGATGCAGAGCACTGAAGCTCATCGAATCTAAGGGAACCTTATTTGTCATGATCCCGCAACAAAATTAATCAGAAATAATATACAGCGGAGACATAACTTCGAAATGTCAGAGAACTAAGGCCAAACTTCCTCTCAACCATGATGGTGCAAAATAATGTCAACTGGCTAGAAACTGATAACAATCACCAATCGACAGAGTTAAGCCGGCTTAGACTCAATCGTAAACAGTCTGATTCCGAAACGCGACTCATTTGGTTGTGTTAAGGGGTTCAGCATCTCATGTGTGGACCACATAATTATCCACATTATACACATTATCCAGTTTTATTAGTTTTCATTATAACAATGAAAACATAATTAGAAAAGTTTATTCCCACTTACATATGTTATCCCTGCTAAAGTCGGAGGCATGACTGAGCGGCCTGCTGTCGTCACTGCGCTTATCTTCCTCTGTGGATTCGGTACGGGAGTTCCTCACTTGCAACTGCAAAAATAAAAAATACACCATTTAATATACTTACAGAAAGACACAAATCATAATCCACTAACATAATTCGAAGATCATTGAGCAATGATCAAAGAGGATCTGTCGACAAAATAATACTGTTCGAAAAAGAAACAATTTGGCGATGTAGTATTGGCGATGTCGATGCTGTATTGGGTCAACACTACATTAATCATCAATTTAGTTGATCAGACCCGTTCAACAATAATCGTAGCTTGATCTAACATTTTATTCAAAATATTTCAGCTTTGGCAGCTCGCTGTATTAGATCTGGTGGATTATCGAAATCTATCTCCTTCAGAAATTACTAAAGATCTTTCTTTCATTTCTAGCATTTGAATTTTTACATTTCTACTGATGATTTCATTTCTAGCATTTGAATTTTTACATTTCTACTGATGATTTCACACAAATATCCCCAGACGTAACGTCGTCTTGCATAATTTACGTTCAAATAACTCGTGTTATTATTTATGACGGAAACGTCTTTTCACAAACAGTTGCGCACTATTTAGGTTTTGTAAAGCTGTTGAAAATTTTATTGATGTGTATTTTTAACATAATTCTATTTCGTTTCCTTGGCTGCTGACTAAAACGCCCACGGATTCAACTCCGCTGGACTTGAAGAGCAGGGATCTTTAGAAACGTTTTATACAAGGTTATCTCGAAATCACGACATTAATCTAAACCACGTACTTAATGAGCGTAACGTTTTAGGAAAAAATGAAATCAATAGAACGAGAATTTGTTTTAACGTGCCATATATTTCGCCGCGGCAACGTCACATAGTCCAGGTGTCCACATAGACATAAGGATGAGTGTTCCGCAATTTTACAACAAAGCTTTAACATCTTTAATCGCGATTTTTGTCAATACTACAGTTTTGAATTAATTTTGTACATCGTATGGGAATACAGTTATCATGGTTAGAATTAAAGTCATGATATCGGGTTCACCTGTATATTATTTTTTTTTGCTGTCTGCTTCGTAAAAGACTAAAGATCTATCCTTTAGATTTAAAAGCATAGCTGTTGAAACGATGGTGAAGAAACACCTTCTTATATTCTGTTCTATTGACGACTGAATTGGCATTAGATTTATGAAGTTACTTCTAAAGTCTTGAAAGATTGCAAGTTCGATCCTCGTTAGGAAAAATTCGTATGGCCCTCCATTATTTGACTGTGTTAGTTTTTCGAAAATATTATTTACTACGATTACGACGGGTAGAATTTAGAGTGGGATAAATAAAAAAGACAAAACAGCTCACCACGATGCGTCATAAATGTTGTTGCCATGTCACCAAGCGTCGAGACACGACAATGACTAGACTTTACAGTTATGTGTTAAATATTGATTTTAAAAATATTCGCATACATTCGCCAAACAATTTCTGTAAAGTTATCTATATCTATATTGTAATAATATTTTCAAAATAACAGTTATTTGATAGATGTATATCAGAGTTTACACAAACCTAATAAAAAATATATCGGTAAGTACAGTTGGTACAATTGACTATGACAAACATACAGACAGTGTTCCTATAAGGACTACTTTCACAGAACAGCTGAATAAGATTAGAAGGTTGTTAAGGGTTATCTGTCACCTAGTCAGTCTACTACGATCACACGACAAATGACAAAAATCATCATCATCAGCCCATATACGTCCCACTGCTGGGCACGGGCCTCCTCTACAACTGAGAGGGTTTAGGCCTTAGTCCACCACGCTGGCCTAGTGCGGGTTGGCGGACTACACACCTAAGAGATTCCTAAGAGCTTTTAGGTGTGCAGGTTTCATCACGATGTTTTCCTTCACCGTTAAAGTACGTAATAATTCTTTGTGAATACACACATAACTTAGCAAAGTCAGTGGTGTGTGCCTGGGGTTTGAACCCGCGACCGTCGAGATTCTCGACCGCGTGCCTAAACCTCGAGGCCATCACGACTTATTACGTATGCTATATAAAATAGATAAATATACTCACAAATACAGGTTTGGGCGTGCATCCGATGCCCCAATGCGAACTCTTTATGAGAGTTAGCCACACAGACATAGTCGATGTTTATTCACACAACATCAATAATTTTCACTGCGTTATATTACCACTGTTCGCACATTTTACATCTGGTTTTGTTGGAAAATAGAAAAAAATCACCTTGCTTGTTTTTGAGTTTTGTTACATTGTTTATTAGTAAGGCAGGGTACAGTTAAATTGAAAACTATATGAAGGATTTTCGATACCCTTAGTCCAAATTGACAAAAGTCAATCTAACAACAAGTCAATTCATCATCATCATTATCAGCCTAAGGAAGTCCACTGCTGAACATAGGCCTCCCCCAATGACTTCCATAGTGACCAAGTCTACACATGTGTATGTCTATGATTTTGTAATAGATCTTGACATAAATAAATACACCCAACAGTCACATACAAGTTCTGACCCCACACTAAAATACAAGTCCTTTGTCGTGGGTATCGGAACCTACGAGAGACTTTTACTGTCTCACAAACACCCAGACCCGAAACAAATATTTGACAGATCTCGTTTCACAAGCTGGTATCTATCAACTGCGCCACGGGGCTATCAGAACACGTTTAAAATAACTATATTTTTTTATTTCTAATATTGAAATTGTGTTTTGGGTGTTTGTGAGACCGAAATTCTCTCGTAGTTTCTGATACCCACGACACCAGAATTGTATCTCAGTGTTGAGTCAGAACTATGTATGACTGGTGTATTTATTCCTCATGTGCATAATATTTTTTCAGCTATCCAAATTATACAATACTAGCTGTGCCCGCGACTTAGTCCGCGCGGAAAATTAATTTGTAATAAGAAAATTTATAAACTAAAAGTAGCCTAACTTACGTCTTATTACATCAGCTATCTGCCAGTGAAAGTCCCGTTAAAATCGGTCCACCCGTTTCAGAGATTGGCGGGAACAAACAGACAGACAGATAAAAAATTAAAAAAATCGTTATTTTGGTATATGTACCGTGTATACATCCATATACATTTTTATTAAAAAGCGGTTATTTCAATATCACAAACAGACACTCCAATTTTATTTATTTGTATAGATTATAATTAGTAGAAAAAACGCTGCACGCATTAATCTTATCAATTTAATAAGAAGTTTTTAATTAGACCGTTGACTGATATAGCCAGCAGTTAGCGCATATTAATGATCAGTTCTGCCCAGCTATTTCGCATGTTTATACGGAGTTGCGCAAAATGTGTTAAAATTGCACAAATTACTGTTAATTTCTTGAACATCGCGATTCTAAATCTTGCGTTGATTATTTTCGCAGTAAAGACTCAACACGGGAAATGCGTTCGCAAAATATTTGAGTATTGAATATGGGTTCGCGTAATTTGAATTTATATTTTGTTCGTCTTCATCATCATCAGCTCATATACGTCCCACAGCTGGGCACGGGCCTCCTCTACAGTTGAGAGGGTTTAGGCCTTAGTCCACCACGCTGGCCTAGTGCGGGTTGGCGGACTACACACCTAAGAAATTCCTAAGAACTTTTATGTGTGCAGGTTTTATCACGATGTTTTCCTTCCCCGTTAAAGTACGTGATAATTCATTGTGAATACACACATAACTTGGAAAAGTCAGAGGTGTGTGCCTGGGGTTTGAACCCGCGACCGTCGAGATTCTCGACCGCGTGCCCAAACCTCGAGGCCATCACGACCTCAAGCGTTCGTCTTAGCGTGATTACATAATCATCCGAGTATTCCGTTGGTGTAGGCAGGGGTTATAGAGCGGAGAGGGAAAGTGAGCGCAATATCAACTCTCCACCGGGTCTAGGCGAACCCGTCGTCAGCGTGACGACTCACGACCTCCCTAAGTCTGAGTTGGGGTAGCTTCGCGTCGGTTCGCTTTCGAAGATTTTTTTTGTATTTTAAATTAATACACCCAACAGTCACATACATACTTCTAATCCCACACAAAGATACAAGTCTTCTATCGTGGCTATCAGGAACTACGAGAGACTTTTCGGTCTCACAAACACCAAGACCCGAAACAAATATTTGTCGATCCTACAAACATTTGTCTCGGTGCGGTGATCGAACCCGCGGCCTCTTGTTTCACAAGCTGGTGTCTAGCCAACTTCGCCACGGCACAGTCCCATTGTTTGCATTTTATTTTTCATATTTTATAGTTTTTCGCAATCAAGTAAGAATAAAACTATATTTCTTTCTTCTTTATATTCTTTCTAGCCGTATGTATATCCTCTAAATTTTTTTTACTTAGGGTGTCACTGAAAATAGGCTCTGTGCCATGATTCGCGTTATGTCGCATTTGTTAATGCTGAGTTGACTAGGTTGTGGGCGGGCGATTTTATTCTTTTCATACCTTTTTTCTACTTGGTATTGTTTGTAATTGCATGTACTGCATTGTAACACTACATATCTTTTTCATTCTTTACTGTCTTTCTATCCCAATAAAGGTTACCAGTGCAGTTAAATCATCCTGAACGCGCACTCAGCGTGCACTCGTAGACTGGTTGTCTAGTGTCGGTCGCGGTGTGGAGCTAAAAATATCCGATTGTTGTGGCCCACGCGTATACAGATATTCCAACATTCCGCTGTCAAAATCTGCAGTTGTACACGTGATTCAGTTTTTGCTGAGCTGTACGTTTGACTGACTGGAAGATTGCGCTCGGGGTTTAGACGGACAGTGGGTTCGAATCTCAGTTGCCTTATAGTAATATCAAACATGAAAATCAATAATATGACTGCTTCGTGGTCTTGCGGCTCGAGTATGTGCCGTGCGTTCTAGACTTTTCCGTTAGGAAATTCTTAGTAACGGCACGGAGTCTGGAAATGTTCCCGAAAAACGGCAATAGATCCGCCCCCTATTACGTGGGATACATATCTGGCGAAATGTGGGTGCAGAAATGCACCTACGTCTTCGGGGAATATAGGCGTGAGGTTATGTATGTAGGTAATCTGATTTCCGAATCTGTTGGTATATAACTAAAAAAAATTTACTGAACATAAATAATTTAATACATATCAAAGATTTAATAAACTATTTTTATCCCCATTTCATTTCATATAATCGTAGTAATTTTTCAGTCAACAAACCGTGGACCGCACTGCACTTATTGTCAGGTACTTGTTGTGCCCCTGGCATTACTTTAGTCCATGGGCGGCGGTAACCGCTAACCATCAGACGGACCGCTTGCTCGTCTGCCTACTGAGGCAATAAAAAATAAAATAAAAACTTGTACCTAACTCGGGAATCGAACCACCAGATTATACTACGCGTCGATCTAGCATGTTACGAGATAAACTCGCCCCGACTTGACATTGGCAATGACATAGCGTCCATTAAAACTGCCACACCACGCGCTTTGTATAATTCTAAAATTCTTTTATTGCGTTAGAGTGTAAACTATGTCTTATTGAAACTGGGAGCCGCTAATTTTAAACGTGTTTTATTATTTAACGAGGAAGATCAGGTAATTCTTACAATTCAAGAAGGTCCGTACTAAAGTTAAAGCGAAAGTGTTTCATCATCATCAGCCCATATAGGTCCCACTGCTGGGCACGGGCCTCCTCTACAACTGAGAGGGTTCAGGCTTTAGTCCACCACGCTGGCCTAGTGCGGGTAGGCGGACTACACACCTAAGAAATTCCTAAGAGCTTTTCGGTGTGCAGGTTTCATCACGATGTTTTCCTTCACCGTTAAAGTACGTAATAATTCTTTGTCAATACACACATAACTTCGAAAAGTCAGGGTGTGTGCCTGGGGTTTGATCCCGCGACCATCGAGATTCTCGACCGCGTGCGTAAACCTCGAGGCCGACACGACGAAAGTGTTTCCCTATATTAAATTCATACATACATAACCTCACGCCTGTATTCCCCGCAGGGGTAGGCAGAGATGCATTTCTGCACCCACATTTCGCCAGGTATATGTCAGTACTACGTATAGGGGGCGAGCCTATTGCGGTTTTTCGGGCACACGTCCAGACTCCGTGCTGCGACTGAGAATTTCTTAACTAGAAAATCTAAAAACACTTTGCCCTTTTCATACAGGGGTAAATAGACCGTGATTTAAAACTAAGACAGGCAATAGCTACGGTGATTACAAACAGATTGACGTTAAAATAAAATCCCGACAAAAAAAAAAAACATTGTCCTAACCACCATAAGTATTAATTTATTATTATTATTATGTATGTAATGAATAGGAAAACGTATTTTTTTGTCGGGATTTTTTTTAACGTCAATATATTTGTAACCACCGTAGCTATTGCCTGTCTTAGTTTTCGATGACAGTCTTTTTACACTCTGTAGCAGTGTTGGGCAAAAGTTAATTGACGATTAATTAATTGTTCATTGTTAGTTCAATTAACTTTTGCCCAACACTGCTCTGTAGGTATATTTCGTTTTTCTGTATAAAATTATTTTTATGTTCAGAAATAAGTTATAGGTATTAACGGCTTTTCCATTCAATGTCGAGTGTTGAGAACGTATTTTTGTTTACATCTCGTTGATATTGTTTGTAAAGCTTGCATTCGGATTTGATCTGGCGGAGGCGGCATACGCACGAAGGTGGGTGTGTTCAACTGTTCACACGTCAAACTCCTTGAATTCCGGCGCTTAGTGCAATCAAAGGGAGCTGGACAAAGTAATATTCTAAAGGTGATATCGTTAATAGAAAGAAAATGTACAAACCATCAGCCCATATTGATCCCACAGCTGGGCACGGGCCTCGTCTACAACTGAGAGGGTTTAGGCCTTAGTACACCACGCTGGCCTAGTGCGGGTTGGCATGTATAAAATTACAGGTTTTTTAAATGTTTCTATTAGCATTATCGCATGTATAATTTTTTTTGTAAGAATAAAAGTGCTTGTTAATGAAGGTTCGAATCTAGAGTTGGACTATTTTTGGTCACTATAACAGTATTTGGTTTTATATCAAGTTCCTAATAGAATCCACGTACTAATTAAGTATTTAACTAAAATTGATAGAGTCATATTGGCATTATATAATTATTTGAATATACTTAATAATTCATTCAGTTGACATTCCTTAGTCCTAAAACGCAATCTATTCAAACTTGTATTAATTACCTAATGTGACAGTACATATTAGTTTTCACACCAATTTGCCTCGTGGTCTCGCGGTACAAGTATGTGCCGTGCGATCTAGAGGTCCTGGGTTCGATTCCCGGATCGGGCAAAGTGTTATTGGGTTTTTCCAATAGGAAATTCTCGGTAACAGCACGGAGTCTGGAAATGTGCCCGAAAAACGGCAATAGGCTCGCCCCCTATTACGTGGGACTGATACATACTTGGCGAAATGTGGGTGCAGAAATGCACCTCTGCCTACCCCTTCTGGGAATACAG
Source organism: Hemaris fuciformis (assembly GCA_907164795.1). NCBI lineage: Eukaryota > Metazoa > Arthropoda > Insecta > Lepidoptera > Sphingidae > Hemaris > Hemaris fuciformis. The sequence goes on along the minus strand of OU015457.1, from coordinate 7,021,459 downwards.
GCGTGAGTCTATGTATGTATGTTGTCTCTCAAAAATTGAGTGTTACATTGTCAAAACTACTTACGATAACATAGGATTAATCATCGGTTAGACTGCGCATACGCAGGTGGTTATGCTACGTTCGGAAACGGTTGTCAAAACGCGACGTGTATGACGCAGAGTGGTGTTTACACAGAAACCTACAGATTCTTGTTTTAGTAACAAATTATGTTTCAAATTTGTGTTTACTTTTTGCATTTTACTAAGTGCGTGATGTCTTAAATAATTCTTGAAAATAGAATTTTATGGCATTTTATATGGTGTTTGTAAACATTTCAGGCAAATACGAGAAGTTATATTAAACACTTTTAGAAAGACTTCGCAGCGCAGATTACTCGTCAGAGCGGTTCGAACCCAACATAAAAAAACGGGTGGCACTCCGGGAGTGTCGGCAGAAGAGAAAACTTCAACATTAACGTTGTGCATTTTTGAATATTTTGGAATGGTTAGGGAATAATTTCGCACGAATTGCTTTATTTATCAGTATAAAAGTACTATCATTTACGTGGTAAAATACAATATTTGCACTATCGTACACAAACATGACAATTTATATCACATAATGCGTCTTACGCATTTTCTATCAGGGCCACGTGATCTGACGCGAGTTCCAACATTTTTTCCCCATTCCCAAAAAAAATACAAAGCCGCTATAGAAGTTTTTACTTCAGAAACATTAAATAAATCAGATAACCCGCCACAGCCTGTTTATAAATTACAAGCAGGTCTTATTGTGTTGACTAGCAAAGGATAAGAGCAATAAATTCATAGTCGATATTATTATGCTAGTAGAAATTGCACTGAGTCTCTAATTTAATAAATAACCTCACGCCTGTATTCCCTGAAGGTGTAGGCAGAGGTGCATTTCTGCACCCACATTTCGCCAATTGTGTTGTCGTCCAACGTAATAGGGGGCGAGCCTGTTGCCGTTTTTCGTACACAATGCTGGATTGCTATTGAGAATTTCCTAATGGAAAAACCCAATAGCACTTTGCCCGACCCGGGAGTCAGTCTCCAGTTTATTTTTCGTGAGTATTTATTTAACTGACTACAATAAACTTAAATTCGTCCGCTAACAAAAACTCCCGGTAAACAATCACAAACACGTTAAATTATTTTGTTGGAAAAAGTCTCACACTTCAGACTTGTCGTGTAAACATTTTTCTGCGTCATGTGAATGTTTAGGAGTCGTTGTGGCAATCATGTGTCTTCATTATTGTTGGCAAAAAGAACTTTTTCGATTTATGAACTGTTTGTATAATACAATTTTTTTAAATACCTTCCGTGGTAGTATTAATATAATGGCCTCGAGTTTTAGGGGCGCGGGCGCGGTCGAGAATTTCAACGGTCGCGGGTTTAAGCTCCAGGCACACACCTCTGACTTTTCAGGTTATGTGTGGATTCGCAATGTACTAACACTTACTTTAACGGTGAAGGAAAACACTGTGAGAAAGCCTGCACATCTAAAAGTACTTAGGAATTTCTTAGGTGTGTAGACCGCCAACCCGCACTAGGCCAATGTGGTGGACTAAGAACTTAACCCTCTCAGTTGTAGAGGAGGCAAGTGCTCAGCAGTGGGACGTATATGGGCTGATGATGATGATGATGATGAGCTTACAAGCCTATAGTACCTAGCAACAGTTGTCAATGAAAAAAGCACAGTGTATACCCAAATAAATTAATTAAAACTGGCAAGGTTGCGAATAATTGTTACGCCAAGAAAGTATTTTGAATTGTTTACGTTGAGCATAGACAATAAAATGTGTTTTTATCGGCGATAGCTCTCGCAGAACAATTTGAGACATCAAACATGTCTCGTTGATATGCTAATTATTTTACCGCTCGAATTAAAAAATGGAACGAATGCTATAAAACAAATTTTCTTTGGCTTGCACTTACGAGGTGATTTTTTAAATTGAATTTATTAATTATAATGTATCCGAATAATTAAATTGTAATATTTCTTCACTGGAATTCACTATTACACACTGTTTCATTTATCTTCGTACACACACATTTTTTAAAATTAGAACTTTTCGATTTTAAACATGTTTTACTGAAACTCTTTATGAAGTGAGTTTGTATACAATATATCGTAAGTCTTTATTTTTTATGATACAATAAATCACACGATCTCCAGCCAGTATTTTAAACAGTAAATTATTTATATAGTCTGTATTGTTTTTTAATCTCGGTTCGCGCGTTATCCGGCTCGAGTCCCGCGATTCACTGACAGATTCGGGACAAAATTAAAATTGTTTATTTTAGAGAACTAAAATGGCGTGGGCGGCGCAACGTTATACATAAGGACGGTCAATAAATTACCCTTTTTTATATCTATAAGGAAATGTTAATAGAGCGTTAAGACGTGAAATTTTAAAAGCGGGGATAATTTGGAGACCGAATTTAAAGTTACACGTCAAGGGACGAAAGTAGATACAATTTATTTTTGAGTTTATTTATTAATGTATAACTCAAAACTTTTTAGCAGGTTTCGGGATCGTTTCCAGGCTTGTTTTTATGAATTTTCAAATACAATGTACAGCAAGATACATGCAGCATGTATGTATTTCTGCCATTCAGTACCAGGATAACATGATGTACTAGGATATAACCTCTCTAAATCTTAGATACAAGTTTACCTCCTGAATTGGGATGAATTGACTATACTGGAATAATAAAGAGGTGCTAAAAAAGAAGTCCAAATGGTTCATTGATTTCCGCGTTCGTACAACTGATTTCATCAAAAATATTATCTCCCAACCTACATAATGTTTGTGTATGCGACTATTATCTGCTTTGAGAGAAAACAAACCATTCATTTTTATCGCGAGTGTAAAGAACGCGTAGATTGTCATTAATGGAGTAATAAAACGATAATATAGAAAACAAGAATATTCTGCGTTTGAATTCGTATTATTCGAAAGGCAAGGTCGGTACAAAGGTTCTTAAGTTGGCAATAGAATGGAATTGTGACGTAACGGATGAAAAAAAAAGTCAATGAAATATAAAAAAATCTCACTTAAAGTACAAAATTTGTTGTAGTTACTCGCGCAAATGTACAGCGTCTCTGGATAGTGAAAAGTCAAGATTTAGGACTTATTTCAAAGTTTATACACAATAAATAGTAAGTTATAGATATATTTAAAATCACAGAGTTAGGCTGTTCGGTTGGTTGGTCAATTATTTGCTTGGTTTAGTGCGATGTCCAAGTCAATTTATTTATTTAAAACATAAACGATTATTAAAAAATAGCCCGCTGTTTCAAATGTGAGTAATGTACGGGTAATTTTATTTTTCAATGATTTTATTTATTTTCCTTCACCGTTAAACTAAGGCCTAAACCCTCTCAGTTGTAGAGGAGGTCCGTGCCCAGCAGTGGGACGTATATGGGCTGATAATGATTGTTATAATAAATGTACATTTTGATGGTTTCGATATTTACAGCTTTTTACGGTAGAACTGAGTTGCGAGACTTGTTTTTTTACAAGTTATGTTTTCACATTGGCATATATTAGTTGTCAAATTGAGAGTACCAGGCAATCATAGATTGAAAGGTGTCTGATTTTTCCCCTCCATAGCGGATATCGCAAAGATACTTCTCTATGAATTCTTCAGGACAGATTTACTATAGTGTTTGTGGGGTTTTCAACAATTTATTTCGATGTTAAATAGTCGTTTATTAACAAACCTAAACAAACACCGCGCCAGAGATATAACCATGTAAATATTCCGCCATTTTATATTTTCGTTTACAAATAAATTTATCACTTAGGTGAGGTTACGGTTAAAAAAAATATCACTGTTTATTTATTTGATAATTATTTTGCTATAACGAGACTTTAGCATCAAAATTTTTTCGCTGTAAAAAAATGTTAAGATGATTTTAATGTAATTTTTTCAAATTGATAATTTTTGTCGACTAAGGAAGAGCATTATGATTCGACTTCATATATCGCGAAAAAAAACTAATTTTTTTTCTCTCATATTATTTTTTCTTAATGCAATAAGTACTTAATTTATCAAAAAAATCCAATGTTTTCGATGCTTAGGAAGTAATGGGTGGAAAAAGCAGCTATTTAATAACAGTCACTTACATTCTTTCTATACATGACTTCTTCCAAGTTTCTGTTGAATTTTGCACAAAACCACGACGCGACTAGGCGCGGCTGACTGTTGTGTACAGACCAAAATATTTGCACGTACACTGAAGTTATCTAATTGTTCGGTTGCAAATTCGATAATTGTCAGATAAGATTGCGTCGTATCGAAGCTATTTGGGTGGCGTATTTGGCCTGGTGATCTGAACAGTCGAGTCCACAAATTCGAAAAAAAAAAGTTTTCTTTGTTAGTATGGTAACCAGTGTGGTTTCATCATCACCATCGTCATCACCAGCCTCTCTCACGTCCACTGCTGGACATAGGCCTGTCCTATAGTCTAGGCTCGATCGTCGGCCTTCCTCATCCAACCGCCGCCAGCCACCTTGCGAATATTGTCACCCCACCTAGCCAGATGGCGTTCTACACTACGTTAGCCGAGCCTTGGTCTCCACTCCAGAACACTGTGGTTTAATTCCAAATACAGTAAAAAAGTGTCAACTGGCAACAAACGACTGGGACTTTCATCAGTCGGAACAAGAACGCCGACCTTTTAATCAAAGGCTATATGATAGAAAGTCGTAATGGCCTCGAGGTTTGGGCATGCGGTCGACAATCTCGACGGTCGCAGGTTCAAACCTCAGGCACACACCTCTGACTTTTCGAAGTTATGTGTGTATTCACAAAGAATTATCACGTACTTTAACGGTGAAGGAAAACATCGTGATGAAACCTGCACACCTAAAAGTTCTTAGGAATTTCTTAGGTGTGTAGTCTGCCAACCCGCACTAGGCCAGCGTGGTGGACTAAGGCCTAAACCCTCTCAGTTGTAGAGGAGGCCCGTGCCCAGCAGTGGGACGTATATGGGCTGATGATGATGATATGATAGACATCCCAGAATGCGATGCGCTTGTGTTTCCAACTGTTCTATACATTTACATACATATACTTGCTGTTGTATCGCCAAAGGAGTCGGTAGAGATCACAGAACAGCTGAATAAGATTAGAAAGGAAATAGACAGTATTTTGTATGCGGACGAGTGTCGCCGCTTGTCTGTCACTATATTCATTCTACTACGATCACACAACCAATGATAAAAATTTCAAACATAAATGAAGGGCTGCTATAAGTTGTCACACATTTATAAGTGTTGATATTACACGATACCCGAGTTACTAAAAAGCGGCCGCGTCAAACATATGATAGTCTAATCGTAGGTTCGGCACGCTCAGCATGCTGACATTTCCTATTTAGTCTTATTCAACTGTTCTATAGTAAAGATGTATTTCCACACCTATACTACGCCTGTTCAAATTTTGAAGTTCTTATTTGCTACTGAGATTTTTTGAATAGAAAAACACTCAATTTTAGTATGGCCTAGGCATCGATCACAAAACTTGTGAACCAAATGCCCCACAAATAGGTCTCGGGACCAAGGCGGTATTAAATATATTCATTTAAACGAAACGTACACCTGAGACATTCGATTCCTCCGCTATCTATTCTCGAACCGAATATGCCGTGTAAAGGAAGCCATTAATTCTGAACTTGTCTTGCACGTGTTAAAATATATTTGTTTAAAAACGTCTCTACTTTTGGTAGCGACGCAGCGGGACAGCGGTTCCTAAACATTATTATATATTTTTTATAGCAATGATGAAAATGTTCTAACAATTTGTGGTGCGCTGTAAGGATGTAATTTTTGGAGGTGCAAATGGTTATTTTTTGTTGAACTCGCGTCAGATCACGTGACTCTGATCTAAAATGCGTAAGACGCATTATGTAATAACAATTGTCATGTTTGTGTAATATAGCGCAATAAATATTGTATATTACCACGTAAATGATAGTACTTTTATACTGATAAATAAAACAATTCGTGCGAAATGATTCCTTAACCATTCCAAAATATTCAAAAATGCACAACGTTAATGTTGAAGTTTTCACTTCTGTCGACACTCGGCTGGTAAGAAACATTTTTGATCTTCGCTTGCCAGCGGACACAGTTTTCCTAAAAAAAAAAGGATAGGCGCTTAGCTAGACCGATGGTCTTGGCTTTAATCCACAAAAAATAATGATGCATCCAAACGTTTTAAATCGAATTTTATCTTGTAATTTTTCAGGCATAAGTCATTTCTACTATTAGTACTTAGTTTTTGCTTATACCATACTATATAATAATAAATAATTGAGACTTAAATTCAACATTATGGAATTGTTATTCACAAGTCGAGAGGCCACTAAAACAACAATTTCATTTTCCCATATAAACTGTTGTACCTAATTTCCTGTCAAACATTCAATGTTTATCCCATCGATTCGGTTAAATATCCGCTCAAATTAATCAACGTATTTAAATAAAGGTTTCGAATCGACAACTTATGTCCACAATATTCGAATAATTGCGTATTTTAGATTTTAAAAATCTAGCTTAAAAAAGTTTACGAACAATTTGTTTTCTCTACAAAATGATCGGACGAAACGCTCTAGGAGATTCGAAAACTTTAGCCCTGCCAGTGACCGTTTTAATTCGGTGCATCCTTTTGTGGCTGGTCGAGGAAACGGCTCGTTTGTCTACGTCTCACATTCTTTCATCTATACAATCCTTGTAATCCTTATACCTATCAACGCGAAATATTATTTCTCCTTTATGCTGTAGGTCTATGGATTCTGGCTGTTAAAAAATAGATTACAGATGCGGGTAGCTTCTAACAAAGTGTTTTGGAAGTCTTTGGGGGAGGTCTCTGTTCAGCAGTGGATTTCTTTCTGCTGATGATAATACACTAGTCACAAAAATTAAGGGATATAAAAAACAAATCCAAATTTTTGGGTGATTTTCAACGAGCTGTAACTTCGAGGAAAATGATTGTACAGAAAAAATAAAAGAAGCAGATTGTAGCTCCAAGTGTCTAGTTTTTAGATATGACCATGAATTTTTTTTGTCATGTCCAGGTCTGGAGAAATCCTAAGAAAACTACCGACAAAAAAAATATCCAAATTTTTTCTCGTCTAAAAAAAGGGCCACGGTCTTCAAAAATTTTTTTTTTATTGTTTCGTGTAAAAGCTCTTTTAGAAAATTTAATACCCTTTAATTTGACGTAATCAAAAAGCCTGTACGACGATTTACCGCGAAGTTATCGTCAATCAAAGCAAAAAAGTTCTTTTGGACTTTGATAATCAATAACTCCGGAAATAATGGTCATATAGGAAATCAAAGGAGGGTTTTGAAAACTTTACGATATTCTCCATGAGAAAATGTAAACAACTTTTGGAAAGAAATTTTTTTTTGAATTGAAAACTGGGACTGAACAAAAGACAAAAATTCGCATAATTAAGGATATTTGGATAAGTTGGTATATCTTTGAATAAAATGGATGAACGAAGGATATCGTCGGTATTTTTTTAACCTCAAAGTGTCCCCTAAAATCCCTGAAAAATTCAAAGCGCTGCGATTTTTTTTTCATTGTGCCCCGAAGCTTTGTTTTTGCCAAAATCACCATTATGAGCAATTTTGTGATTTTCATTCATTTTTTCAATAAAAAAAAATTCTCTCAAAAAAACTTTATTTTTTGATCAAAGAGATTAAAACTGTTTAAGAAATTTGAAAAACAAAATCATTTTTTTTTTAAACGTCTTCAGAATGTTCTACTATTGTCAAAAGAAAATTAATTCATTTTTTTCTGACCGCTACAACTGCCTTAGTTTCAAATCTCATTTTAAAAATTCAATAAAAACAAATTGATATTCCCCCCGCGGATTTCAGCTTTTCTTCACACAAAACTTGATTTTTTGTATTCTTTCTAGCTTAAATTTCTTACGTGAATTTTCTGTAAGCTTTTCTTTAATAATCACCTTTTGATATGCGTCGTCGACATTTAGCTGCCACAGATGTGGCTCGCTTTGTTACCCTCCTTCATGAGGGCTACAGTTGTTGTCACCCGTGCCTATGCCCGATTTAACGCGACTCAAAGTTACGATGGTCGTCCGGGTCAAGGTAGACGACGAATCACTACCGAGCGTGATGATTGAGCTATCATTCGAGAAGCTCGTCGAAACCACCAGCGGTAAACAGCAGTCAAAAAAAATCGATTTTTTTTTTCAAATTTCTTAAACAGTTAATCTCTATAATCAAAAAAATTAAGATTTTTGAGAGATTTTTTTTATTGAAAAAATGAATAAAAATCACAAAATTGCTCATAATGGTGATTTTGGCAAAAACAAAGCTTCGGGGCACAATGAAAAAAAAATCGCAGCGCTTTGAATTTTTCAGGGATTTTAGGGGACACTTTGAGGTTAAAAAATTACCGACGATATCCTTCGTTCATCCATTTTATTCAAAGATATACCAACTTATCCAAATATCCTTAATTATGCGAATTTTTGTCTTTTGTTCAGTCCCAGTTTTCAATTCAAAAAAAAAATTATTTCCAAAAGTTGTTTACATTTTCTCATGGAGAATATCGTAAAGTTTTCAAAACCCTCCTTTGATTTCCTATATGACCATTATTTCCGGAGTTATTGATTATCAAAGTCCAAAAGAACTTTTTTGCTTTGATTGACGATAACTCCGCGGTAAATCGTTGTACAGGCTTTTTGATTACGTCAAATTAAAGGGAATTAAATTTTCTAAAAGAGCTTTTACACGAAACAATAAAAAAAAATTTTTTGAAGACCGTGGCCCTTTTTTTAGACGAGAAAAAATTTGGATATTTTTTTTGTCGGTAGTTTTCTTAGGATTTCTCCAGACCTGGACATGACAAAAAAAATTCATGGTCATATCTAAAAACTAGACACTTGGAGCTACAATCTGCTTCTTTTATTTTTTCTGTACAATCATTTTCCTCGAAGTTACAGCTGGTTGAAAATCACCCAAAAATTTGGATTTGTTTTTTATATCCCTTAATTTTTGTGACTAGTTTAATAATAATATAACTCTATTTAAATCAAAGTACCTTGGCCACAAGCCCGGTACTTTGGTAGTTACCCCTATCCTTAGGGAGATATTTTAGAAAAATATAAATAAAAATAATAATAATAATAAATACACCCAACAGTCACATACATAGTTCTGACCCCACACTAGGATACAAGTCCTGTGTCGTGGGTATCAGAGACTACGAGAGACTTTTTCGGTCTCACAAATACCCAGACCCGAAACAAATATTTGTGGATCACACAAACATTTGTCTCGGTGCGGGGATCGAACCCGCGGCCTCTCGTTTCGCAAGCTGGTGTCTAGCCAACTGCGCCACGGGGCTGTCAATGATGATGATGAATAAATAAAGTATGGAAGTGCATATTATTAGGGATATTTGTATTTGCGTTTTCTATTACGCAAACTATTATCTCATTCAGATTACGAAGCCACGGTATTTCCAAATGGATACGATTTAGGGACCTTCAAGAAAAGAGCCTAGATTTTCCTAAAAGGCCGGCAACGCACCGATAAATTCCTCTGGTATTGTGGGTATACATGGGCGGTGTTCACCACTTGGCACTTAACATCAGGTGGCTCACTAGCTCGTTTGCTTCCGTTCCCATAAAAAAAAACGAGTTACTATAGCGACTTAATTCGGAATTTAGTATATTTGCCGTACCATTGAGCTGTGAAATAATTAGCTTGCCTACGTGTTCCCCATATTATTATCCTGGGTCCTTTAAATGTAGCATGAGAGGAATCTCCGCAGGCGGACAATAGTCTCTAGCAACGAAATATGGGAGTCTCTTGTCACTTTATGCTTGTACAATATTTTTACCGTCGTGTGCGGTGTTGTCGCTTTGCCGTATAACAGCCCCTTGGCGCAGTTGGCAAGACACCAGCCTGTGAAACGAGAGGCGGCCGGTTCGATTCCGCACCAAGACAAATGTTTGTGTGATCAACAAATATTTGTTTCAGGTCTGGATGTTTGTGAGACCGAAAAGACTCTCGTAGTTTCTGATACCCACGACACAAGACTTGTATCTTTGTGTGGGGTCAGAACTATGGATGTGACTGTTGGGTGTATTTATTTGAATATTAAAAAATTGCAAGCTTTTCATAAGGCGTCAAAAGTTTCCTAGTTTTGTAGTAACGCGATTAAATTAAATAAAAAATCCGACCTTACCAAAATCGGCTAAAAGATGGCTTGAACCACCAAAGTCGCGGATAGAATCAAAATATTTAAGTTCAGCTGAAAACGTCGTTCATAATGTGTTATATTAATCTCGTCCAGTCATCACCATCGCCAGGTATCCATCCAGGTACCAGACACGTCCAGTGAATCACTCTGTTTAACACTGACTAATAATTACGCAGAACTGTAAGTCAAAAAATAGCCTGCTGTTTCAAATGTGAGTAATGTACGAGTAATTTTATTTTTCAATGATTGTTATAATGAATGCATATTTCTGTTGATGATTTCGACAGTCTCCGTGGCGCAGTTAATTAGATACTAGCCTTTGAAAGGAAGCCACAGGTTTGATCTTCATAAATACTTGTTTCGAGTTTGGGTGCTCGAACCGGAAAGTCTTTCGTAGTTTCTGATACCCATGACACAACAATTGCATCTTATTTTTTATTTTATTTTTTTATACTGGCAAAGTGACTCCACTGTACCTGATGGTAAGCACAGTGGAGTCCAAAAAATTAATACCGACCAGCGAGAAACGATATGGGTATATCTTAATTTAAGGTCTGAATAGTCCCGCCGCTAGCTTTTTCAACGCCCGCGTGGGATTATAACGCCCTACTACTAAACATTCTTGTATCAATTTTCTTGTATCCAAAATGTCATGACATTGCTGGGGTGGGTATTATAACAATGGCTTGAATAACATTATGAATTTTGATTTGCGCCCCCCTGGACTTTCCGCTTGCGGCAGGCCTGGGTCTGAATAGTTTATGTGACTGTTACGTGTATTTATTAAAATAAATACAGAATATATTGCTGGGCACAAGTTTAGGCCAAGTTTGGGGCCGTAGTCTATGTTTAGCGGATATCCCTTGCATTCATTTGGAATTTATAAGCAGTATGAAGATTACTGCTGGAAGCCGCATTTAGAGAAATCAAGAGAGAACTGATTAAAATGGCCTGCATCAAGATAAAGATTCAAAGTCAAAGTCAAATTATCTTTATTCAAATAGACTTTTACAAGCTCTTTTGAATCGTCAATTTTAAGCTATTTTAAACTAAACTATTGCCGCTTCGAAACGTGTTATCGCTGTGGAGAAGAAAGGGCAAAAAACTCCCTCAGCAATGATTGACGTTATCTTTATCATGTCTTATACCAATTCCAAAGCAGTGATGGCCTCGAGGTTTAGGCGCGCGGTCGAGAATTTCGGCGGTCGCAGGTTCAAACCCCAGGCACACACCTCTAACTTTTCGAAGTTATGTGTGTATTCACAAATAATTATCACTTGCTTTAACGGTGAAGGAAAACATCGTGATGAAACCTGCACACCTAAAAGTTCGTAGGAATTTCTTAGGTGTGTAGTCCGCCAACCCGCACTAGGCCAGCGTGGTGGACTAAGGCCTAAACCCTCTCAGTTAGAGGAGGCCCGTGCCCAGCAGTGGGACGTATATGGGCTGATGATGATGATGATACCAATTCCGCCCAATATGGAAATGTCTAAAGTTAGGTTTCCCGGTATATAGCCCTTACTCTATTACTCTCAAATCTTTCGTTTTCGTTTATTACTTATTGTATCGTCCATACACCTGCAGTCATGTCAACGAGGTTTTTCCGCTATGCCTATGCAAAAAAAGCACCTAACATATTAAAACGCATTATAAATCGCCCTCAAACTACAAACCCTCTCAATGGTAGAGGAGGCCCGTGCCCAGCAGTGGGACGTATATGGGCTGATGATGATGATACATCGCCCTCAAACTACAACTAGATAATCACAGAGCAACCAGAGTGCCGCTAATATTTATAGGAAGCGAGGCGGCTCTGAAATTATGCGTTCGGATATTTTCGTGTTCGTTCGTGCCGCTACTAATGAATGGGCGACTTTTAGAAGCATTATATTTGTGAATAGCTAACACTTGGTTATTATTCATTCCACGGTACATTTAGTGCGACGGAAGTTATCTTGTTGGGATGTTTAGTTATGTAATATTTGCTGCAGAATTCGGAGTGTGAGATGGCGCGTACGATAGAAGTCACAGGTTCGAGTCCGCGGTCGGAAAAAATAGTGTCGCCTTCAGTTGAAGCAATTCTGATGAAATTGATTTAGGATTTTTTTACTATTTCTTATATATACAGCGCGAGCCAGTGTTGGGCAAAAGTTAATTGAACTAACAATTAACAATTAATTAATTTTTAATTGCAGTGGCAGCAATTAATTAACAATTGATCAATTGTTATTGTGAAAACAATTAATTAATTGTTAATTGTTAGTTCAATTAACTTTTGCCCAACACTGGCGCGAGCAAAACTGCGAGTAAAAATTCATAATACCCGTGCAGAAAAACTACGTTTCGTGTATATGTTCAAGGACTTTCAATCAGAATGTTATGAAATCATTCTTGTTATAAAGTCATTTGGGAAAATATTGTGACTTGAGAAATTACGACATGTGTTTTAGAAAAGAAACTGCAAGTGGGTTTACGTCACCGAGAGATTTATAATATGAAGAGTTACCATTTAATTCAGATACATACATTTTATGTACATGTCACATAATGTTTCTAGGTAGGTGTGGCAGCCGGGACAAAACTATTATCGCATACATAGCCTCACGCCTGTATTCCCCGAAGGTAGTATTACGGGGTGGGATGATGGAGACTTTTTAAAAAAACACTTTTTACTGAACTGGAAGAAACTTGTTTTATTCTAAGAAAATACACGTTTTGAATATGTGTCCACGACGAAGTGTAAAACCGATCTAAATTTCTATGCTAACGGAAATGCTGACGAAACATTTGATTTGCGTCATTACTTACAAACGAAGTAAACAACTGAGGCTGGGTCAGCAGTTTACTTCATATTGACCATGTCGTAATAGAATATTATAACAACCCCCCCGATAAGATTGATCATCACGAGAGAAAGTGATGAGAAATTTATGACGAAACTTCGACGTGGACATTACAATATTTAACTTAGCCACTTAATGTAACTTAAATTTAAGGATATAGAACTATTAGATTAAAAGAATAACATAAGCTTAGGAAATTAATATTTATCTATCTAACTATAAGTACTAGAATATAGAAATGCTTGATTTTTATATATCTTAATGAATAAAATACAATTTTATTTCATATAATTGCGTTTGATAGGCACCGGTACAGACTTGATTGACATATTATCAATTTCGGCTTCTGAGGAATCTGAAGTATACGTGACATTGGTAACAACATGTGGTTTAGATTTAGTAATATTTTTATTATATATTTTTATACAACAACTTGAAGGTTTAGGTAATATATATCTACGAACTTTGAATAGTAAACATATTAAAAACATTAGAGAAAGTACATATGTCAATGAAATATAATGAGTGCCATATTTATCTAAGTGAGAAGGTTCTTCAATTTTGTTTAATTGTTTTTCAAAATCGTTGAGATGAACACTTGCTTTTAATAAAGAATCAAAGCTATTAAACTCATTTAACTTTACAAGAGGGACTCGGTGTAATGACTTGTTCATCTTAAAATTATCGCAACAGTCATCATTTAATATATTGAAGTTGGATACAGTGGTTGTTAGATTTTTTATGAAATAAGTCCACATTACCACGTAGAATTCTAGTTTGGCAGGAGTTCGGTAATTTATCGATAACATCTGTTAACAAAGTAGTTTCACAAGAAGGATTTGCAATTGTTGAATACACATTACTTAACGCACATACAAAACACTTATCTTTTATCACTTTACACTCACTGACACTGTCAAATTGAGAGTAAAATAGACGATCTAATGATATTGCCAAGAACTGTTTATTTGGAGCAATTAAAATATAGGTATCAGGAGTTTTATTATCGTAAGATATAGGTAATGGAATATTTTGAAATAAATTGTAAACTTGCGTAAGAACTAGCGGTATTTTTAATATAAGTATCAGTTTGCTTTCATGATAATAACAAATGATATCTGATATATTTATTATTTCATTTACATTATAAAGTGTTAACGGAATTGGCAACTCAGCATGTCGCGGTAAGTGATTCGCGTGTAACTCGAGCTCCTTGTACACTTGTATAGGACTAAGTACTGTCGGGTGCAAAACATTCATTTTACTAAATAATATGGCGTTATTTACGTCATCAATATCGAAAGATAATGTTATGATCATACTTTCTAGAGAGTTAAGTAGCAAAGATAATTGTGTTTTGATTTGTAGTTTATCATTAGTATTTAAGATATTCGCGAAGGCTTTCTCTATTTTGTTTAGATTTTCATTTAAACGATTCTCATTTTCTTTAACCTTGGACATAGTATTATTAAAAGTAGAAATAGTAGATTTGATTACGTGGATATTGTCGCGCATTAAAAGTGTTAATTGTTTTTCATCTGACTGTACTTTATTTATAGCATTAGTGAATTTATTCGCGTCATCTGAATCTAAAGTCCCAAAGAAAGTTTTTAACAGAGATCCCCCTGCATCAATTAAACCACGCTTAGGACGTTTGATTTCGTTTACTTGAACTAAATACGAAATAGACGAGAATTTCTGAACGTTATTGTTATGTTGTAATTTTAAAGAACTCAGTGAATTTATGCAATCAACTTTTACTTGAGATGAAACCACAGAGTCACAATATTTGGAAATTTGATTGAATAATAATTCGACATTTTCTAGGTGTGGTTGGATATGGCTTAGGTCTACGTAGGTTATAATATTCCAATGGTCGTTAGTAAATTTTACATCTAATAATTGATCAAAATACAATCCAGGACTGTTTACAACTTGCGTGATGAATCTGTCCGCGTAAGTAGACATCGAATATCTGAAAATAAATAGATTTAGAAAAGTATGTTACTTGCGTATTATTATTAGAATGCTGGTTTGATTTCGTCATAATGATGACGAACATGTTTACGTTGAATTTGTAATGTGACGGTGTGGTTTCCGTTTAACTTAATTATTTTATATGGGCCTTTCCACACTGGTGATAACGCTTTGTTTTGTTTATGGTGACACCGAATGTATACCATATCACCGACGTTATAAGTTATAGGACGTGAATGGGAATCATAGTAATGTTTAGACCGCTCTTTGGATTGTTGAATATTTTGCATCGCTTTTTGTCTACTGTAATATAATCTATGATTGAGAGCGCGTATATAATCAGTGTAGGTATTATTTTCGAGTGTGTCAATAGATTTCGGAATGTAGGGTTTATGTCCAAATAAAAGTTCAAAAGGAGTAAAACCTGTAGTCGAATGTATGTTTGAGTTGTATGCTAACATTGCTGTGTTTAAATATAAGTCCCATGTGTGCGAGTTTTCGTTTATGTAAGAACGTAGGTATTCTTTAAGGGTTGAATGACTCCGTTCTAATGCACCGCAAGTTTGAGGGTGATATGGTGATGCAAATATGTGTTTAATTCCGAAGAGTTTTTCTAATTGTTTGAATACTTCTGAACAAAAGTTAGTGCCTTGATCTGTTACTATAGTTCGCGGTATTCCTAGGTGAGAGATAAAATGTACCAGACGCTGTGCGGTTTCCTGAGCAGAGCACGTCTGCAAAGGATAAGCTTGAGAGTATTTTGTTAGGTCGTCCTGTAGGGTTAGAATAAATTTGTATTGATCGATTCTGGTTTCCGGAAGTGGACCAACAATATCTAGGAATAATTTTTCGTTTGGTTTAGTGGCTGTTGACGTAATTATCATCGGAGCTTTATTAGTGTGGCGTAAAGGTTTATTAATTTGACAGGACTTGCAATTCTTAACATAGTTTTCTATGTCTTGTCGCATGTTTTTCCACCAGTATAAAGACTTTAACCTATCATACATTCGAGAGATACCTGGATGTCCCGCGGAGGCCGCGTCGTGATTATCTTTTAGAATATGCGGAACTTCGTTGGGAGTTGGAAATAGTATGTTATTATGGTAGATATGAATTTTTATTCCCGTTTTATGGAAAAGAAAACTTAATATATTGTAAATTTTTGTAAATGAAATTTTAGTAAATGGATCTTGGAAATCGGAAATTGCAAACTCTTTTTCTTCTGAATACCAAGTTGTAATCATATCTCGATAATCTCTTAACATGTTGAATATATCTTTATACGTCATTTCATCGTAATGATGAACACGTAAAAATAAATGTGTGAATATATGTTTTTCATTTGAAGTACTTTGGAATGTATATAACTCACGTTCTACATTACGTATGTCGGGTAAGTTTTCATCAAATTTGGACATTTCTAGGATTTCTGAGCAGTACGGGATTGAGTCATCTAAATCAATAGCAGAGGGGTAAGTAATCATTTTAGTTTTTGTTTTTAATAAGGATTCGTTATGTTCCTCTATTAATGTGTCGTAGGTAGAATTTTGTTGTTGATTAATTTCCAGATATTTTTCGTATGTTTCAGATGTAGAAGGACTCTCGGGATCTATTGCGAGTATCGGATTACGAGATAAGGAATCTGCATTACAGTTAACTTTACCTTTTTTATATACGATCTCGTAATCGAACTCCTCAAGTTTTAGGCGCCAACGAACTAATCTGGAGCCAGGATCCTTACAGTTAAATAACCACTGTAGTGGTTTGTGATCGGTTACGATTTGGAACTTACGGCCATATAAATAGGGACGGAAAACCTTTGTACCGAAAATAATAGCGAGGCATTCCTTTTCGGTTGTAGAATAGTTACCCTCAGCCTTATTTAGGGTTCTAGATGCATAAGCTATGGGGAGATCTCTATTTATTTCGCCCTGGGAGAGAATAGCAGAAACGGCATAGTTGGACGCGTCTGTGGTAAGTAGAAACGGTTTAGTGAAGTCAGGGTATTGAAGTATTGGTGCTGTTGTTATTTTATTTTTTAAAGTCTCAAAGGCGGATTGTTGTTCGGTAAGCCACACGAATTTAATATCTTTCTTTAAGAGACTAGTAAGGGGTTTAGTAATATGTGAAAAATTCTCTATAAAGCGTCGATAATATCCGACTAGGCCTAGAAATGACTTGATGTCTCGAGGGTTTTTAGGAACCGGAAACTTTTGAACGCATTCGACCTTCTTGGGATCAGGTTTTACACCGTCTTCAGATATTACGTGTCCTAGATATTGTACTTCCTTACAAAGGAACTCACTTTTATCTGGCTGAAGTTTTAAATTATGTTGGCGTAATTTTTCAAATACTAATTTAAGTTTTTCTAGATGGGAGGTTAAATCGTGTCCGAATACGACAATATCGTCTAAATAGGTGAAACAATGGATTCCCTGAAGGCCAGATAGTACGATGTTCATGAGCCTTTGAAAGGTAGATGGCGCGTTTTTTAACCCAAAAGGCATGCGATTAAATTGATAGTGTCCTGGTTGGCCAGAGACACCCGGAACACTGAAGGCTGTCTTCTCGGCATCCGATTCTTTAGTGCGAATTTGATGAAATGATGACGCTAAATCTAGAGTAGTGAAGTATTTACTATGTCCTAGTTGATCTAGTATGTCTGTAATGTTAGGAATCGGATATGCGTCACCGATGGTAATTTCGTTAAGTTTGCGATAATCGATTACTATGCGCCATTTTGGTTTTCCCGAGGCATCTTGCTTTTTTGGTACGACCCAGATGGGTGCTGACCAAGGAGAGATAGACGGACTAATGATACCTTGGTCCAACATGTTTTTTATTTGTTTACTCACTTCTTCTTTGTGGCATTCAGGAAAACGATAGCTTTTAACATGTATAGGAGTCTCGGATGTAGTGCGGATTTCATGTTGAATAGTTTTAGTGGCAGTTAACAGATCTCCTTCTAAAAAAAATATATCATTAAACTCTGAACATAACTTCCGTAAGTTAGATTCTTCTTCTGAATTTAAATGATCACATCTTAATGCATTTTGGACCTTTTTATCGTGATCTAAATCAGCGAAGGTTGTTGGAAAGCAAGGGACAGTTTCCTCAGCTATATTTTGAGAAACATCAGGGTTGTTTTCTAATACATATGACACAGGTTCTAACGTTAACTTGATTGGCTTTAAAATAACTTTACTCGCAGAAGTGTTTAAAACAGATATATTAATTTTATTATTTGTTTTTACGCGTGTGAGACATTTGGAAAAAAGAAGTTTAGGATAGTCACTTAAATAAGTCGTTAGGCTTAAACCTTCTTTTAAATCAGGATTTGTGACATGGCATTCAATCATCATTTCTGTGCGACCCGGAATGACATAAATTGGTTCAGTGTTAATTTCAAAATACACAGGTGTTTTTCCTGGTAATTGTAATTGAGACGTAGAATAACATATAGAAGCGCGGTAATTGGAAAGAAAGTTCGTTCCTATAATACCGTCATAGTCAAGGTTTACTTTGTCAACGACATGAAAATAAAAGGGAAATTCTATATTTTTATTATAGAGGGTTAATATAAACCTACCCCTTGTTTCGGCGTGTGAGCCAAAGTCATTTATACCTTTAAATTTGACCTTATCCGAATCAAGACATGGAATATTTGATAAACTTGTATCTTTTATTAGGCAAATAGAGCTACCCGTATCAACTAGCAGTCTTAAGGGATTTTTTGAATGAGATGTTTGAACTTCGATGAAAGGCAACGACGTTTTCCTATTCTGAGATATGTCGTATATCATGGGGCATTCTTCGGTGCTCTCAAGTAGGTTATCTATCAGACTTTCATTGGGACTAGTAGAGACAGAGTCATTAGAAACAGTGGACTGCACACATGCAGGTTTAGTTGAACTAGTAATTTTATTGTCAGTGGGACTTTTGTCCGAGATAGAAGGCAATGACCATTTACAGTTATCAATGACTTTTTCCCCCGAATTGGAAGATAACTGTTTGGAATTAGAAATATGATTTGGTTTAGTGGAATTAGTATTAGAATTAGAAATAATATTCGACTTGGTAGATTTAGAATTAGTATTCGATTTAGTAAGTTTAGAAATATTATACGATATAGTAGATTTAGAATTAAGATAAGATTTAGTAGGTTTAGATATAGAATTTGACTTGGAAATGTAAATTTTATTTGCAGTGCCCTTGTCAATGAATTCGCGTCGGCACTTATACGCGAATCCAGTATTTAGTTTAAATCGTTATTGTTATCAATTTCTTGAACATGAGGGGGCGATGACATAACCGCGTCACGTGTTTCGACATGATATTGTCTTTGATAGGATGACTTTAGTTGTAATTTTCTGGAATTATTAAATTGTCTCTTTCGACACTCTGATATGTCATGGCCAACATTTTTACAATATCTACAGATAATAGGAGACAGATTATTTGTAGGTTTATTTGATGAAGACGGCACAATTTCCTGGAATCGAGTGTTGTTACCCCTGTTATTAGAATAGCATTCCGATTGCAAATGACCTGTTTTCCTACAAATATTACAGAATTTTGTTTTTACGTGTACTGTGGTGTTCTTTTGGGTGTTCAAAATTTTCTCCTCCTCTATTGCGATATTAACGGCAGCGTTTAATGTTTTTGGGTCACGACAGCGAACTATATTACTTATATTAGTATGTAACCCGATTGTAAATGTGTATAAGGCTAGGTCCTCGGTCATAGCAATACGGCCAGGTAATTCTTTTTTTAATGTATCTGAATTATGTATTTCCGCTTGAAGGTTTGTGAGGCAAGTTTCGATTCTAAGTGCATATTGGGCGACAGTTTCGTTGGTGTTTTGTTTGCATGACTGTAAATCTAATAACAAATGGTTATAATGTTTACGCTCTCCGAAATTTTGTCTCAGAAATTCTTTTAAACTGTCATAATTATCAAATATTCTATTCGAACATGCAATTTGAGCTTTTCCTCGGAGCTTTGAAACAATGAACTTTAATAGGAGCTCTTTTTGCGACTCCGAAGCTAAGTCGAGAGCATTCTTGCAGTTAGTTAGGAATGCAGGCAATGTATCACGTTCTCCACTATAAGTATCTATAAAGTCACACAGGACTTTCATGGGGTATTGTTCGGAGATAATTGGAGTGCGTTTACTTTCGCTGGCGGAAGTAGACATTTTAATTTTGATGTTTTAATATAGTAGAAATAGCAAAGAATAAGTGATAGTAATGGTAAAAATAGGGGGTATTAAAATAGTAATAAACTCCAACAAACAGTTATGGCAATAAAAGCAATCAGAATATTTTACTCACAATAGTATAAGGAATAGGCGTAGCATGACTGTAGCACGACGAGACAGGCGAGCCAGGGGATGAAGAGTTGAGCCGGCGTAAACCTTTCTCAGGTCTCAGGAAACCAGGAACGAGCTGATGCGACGGTAATGATGGTCACGTTGTGATAATGTTACCACGAATCGGATACAGCGGCAGAATTCGCAGGATATATTGGTCACGAACAATTTTGATAGAGTCTGTTTTTGATACAATGAATTTCTGGACTCCGGTCGATAGAGTTTTGTTTTGTTCAGTTTTTAAATAAATGTTCACAGTTTTTACACAGGTGTTCACAGTTTTTATTTTATTTATATTTTTTACACACACAAGAGTTCACGGTTTTACTTTGGTATGGCAGGACTTTGTACTTTTTATGTGAGATGCGGCAACGTGGACACGTGTTTAAATTTGATGTTCGCGAGTCTACCACACCATCCCACTTCTGACACCACTATTACGGGGTGGGATGATGGAGACTTTTTAAAAAAACACTTTTTACTGAACTGGAAGAAACTTGTTTTATTCTAAGAAAATACACGTTTTGAATATGTGTCCACGACGAAGTGTAAAACCGATCTAAATTTCTATGCTAACGGAAATGCTGACGAAACATTTGATTTGCGTCATTACTTACAAACGAAGTAAACAACTGAGGCTGGGTCAGCAGTTTACTTCATATTGACCATGTCGTAATAGAATATTATAACAGTAGGTGTTGTGCATTTCTGCATCCACATTTTGCCAGGTATGTATCAGTCGCACGTAATAGGGGGCCTATTACCGTTTTGCGGGCACATTTCCAGACTCCGTGCTGCTACTGAGAATTTCCTAATGGAAAAACCCTATAACACTGCCTGACCCGGGAATCGAACCCAGGACCTCTAGATCGCACAGTACATACTTGTGCTGCGAGACCACGTGGCAGTAAAGGAATACAGGCGTGAGATTATGTATGTTATGTATGATATGATGAAATCCATTTTTTTAAACTGGACGCATATTGTAACTCCATACTGCTCAGAATTTTAAATCAGAAAAGCCTTCACTTAAACACGGTTAGTCCTTAAACTTCAAGTGGAACAAATCCGCGGAAAGAGTTATCGATCTTGATTCCACTTTAGGCTTTATCTGAACACGATTAGATATGAGATTATTTGTGTTTTAGGCGCACAGATAGCATTCACGATAAGGTTATGAGCGCGTGACGTCATTCACCGTCTTGACAGGCATTTTAAAAGCCTACAGTATTGTAGTCGGCTACTGGCGAAAATAAATAAATAAATACACCTAACAGTCACATACA
The DNA here is from genome assembly GCA_907164795.1 of Hemaris fuciformis. NCBI lineage: Eukaryota > Metazoa > Arthropoda > Insecta > Lepidoptera > Sphingidae > Hemaris > Hemaris fuciformis. Next base: position 6,999,725 of record OU015457.1, on the reverse strand, counting down.
TAGTTCTGAGCCACATTAGGATACAAGTCTTGTGTCGTGGGTATTAGAACGAGTTTGGTTACGAGAGACTTTTTCGGTCTCACAAACACCCAGACCCGAAACACATATTTGTGGATCACACAAACATTTGTCTCGGTGCGGGGATCGAACCCGCGGCCTCTCGTTTCGCAAGCTGGTGTCTAGCCAACTGCGCCACGGGGCTGGCCAAATAAACAAACGTTTTAGCAATATGTTTGACTACATCATTAATTCAAAATTTTATTATGAATATGATAGTACCTTTGTGTGTTAGGCTTTAACGCCTAAAGTACTGAACTAATTTCGATGATTTTTGGCACATTGATAGATTCGGATCTCGGAGATTGTTGTCTTTTTTGTCCGAGAAGATCAACATCAAATCATCTATAACACGACATTGCGAAGCTGTTGATAAATATCATAATACTCTATGCAAACGTGACCAAATTTTTGAAACAGCCCGTGTACATCCTAGACCGAACAGGCCTTAATAAAAATTGTTACAACTAGAAACAATTGCTAAAGTAATCACCACACCACACCATCAATCACAAATCGGGCACTGAATTTAATTCCTAGGGGACATGACCCCTGAAAAACTCCCCAAATCCGCCCCTCGCGGCGTCGTGTGAACATCCAATATAACTATTGACGCGTACACTGAGATATTCCTTTGTTGTTCTATTCTCGGACCGCCCGCGCTTCGGTTCTAAATACAGCCCACGTTATAAATTATATCGCGCGTCTTTATATCGGAATGATGTTTTAATAACACCGCCGTTGACAATCCTGAGGGATTAAGGGGAATTCTTGGGGTTTTATTTAGTTTTATATTAACCATCTCTACTAACCCCTCTTCAATAGATTACCAAATAGTGTTATTCGGGATTTATGATTATACAATAATGTAAAAAAGTTAAAATGTACTTCACTTACCTCTTCAATAGATGATGACATAAGCCCCGAACTGTGAACAAAAAAAATACAATTAAACGAAATGATAATAAATCATAGACAGGCCAGCGTGGTGGACTAAGGCCTAAACACTCTCAGGTGTAGAGAAGGCCCGTGCCCAGCAGTGGGACGTATATGGGCTGATGATAATTATGATAAATCATTTGTAAAATTATTTTTCATTTAAACTATTGTACGAATTCTTGCTCATAAGTTAATCTCTTCTTTCTATAGTTAAAAATATTGATTGGTTAAGAATTTGCAATTGTTAAAGTTATAGTCCAAAGCGAGGATTATAGAATCGTCGCTTCTAATAGTAGAAATGATAAAAATGATTGAAATTGTCATGTGATTCTGCGATTTGTCACGGCAATTCCATAAATTTTGTTTAGTTTCGAATCCGATTTCACCAGTATAATATTACTTTTTTATGGCTCTATCCCACCACACATCCGCCACTGTAACCCCTGTGCTCCAGGATCAACAGCACGCACAGAATTAACGCCGAGCAATGAAGCTCAGCGAATCTAAGAGAACATAATTTGTCACAATCAAGCGACGAAGTCAATCAGAAAAAGATATAAAGGAGTTGGAAACAAAGATTTATCCTCTCCCCTCCACAGCAAAGTAGGGGACAAAATATGGAACTATGCGCTTTCTCCCTTACATAAAAGATAAATACAATTGGTGAAACTAGACGCAATTAATGCAGCACGGGTAAACCATTATGTTACCATTGTATTTAATGGATAAATGAGACTATAGAAGTCGTGATGGCCTCAAGGTTTAGGCACGCGTTCGAAAATCTCGACGGTCGCGGGTTCAAAACCCAGATACACACCTCTGACTTTTCGAAGTTATGTGTGTATTCACAATGAATGAATGAACCTTAACGGCGAAGGAAAACATCGTGATGAAACCTGCACACCTAAAAGTTCTTAGGTGTGTAGGCCGCTAACCCGCACTAGGCTAGCGTGGTGCACTAAGGCCTAAACCCTCTCAGTTGTAGAGGAGGCCCGTGCCCAGCAGTGGGACGTATATGAACTGATGATGATGATGATGATGAAATAGGACTTAAACTGCGAGCTGTTATGTTAGCTTCCAATAATACCAACATTCCGTAAGGGCACTTCACGCATGACCTTAAAGACAAAATGGCCAACTACCTAATCCAAAAACTAAGAACAAAGCCACATGTTTACATAAAATTTGAAACAATTCAATATGCCGTTGTTAATATTCCAATAAAACCGAATATACATTATATTGGCCAAATTTATTGCTCCGGAACGTGAAATGTGGCGTCGGACGAGTTGCAAAACGACGTAAGTCGAGAATATTTATAATTGTTTTAAAATATTTTTCTTATTCATTCGATTTGAACAATTTTCAGTTTGCGTCATTAATTAATATTATTAATTAGTGAATAGCAGTGATGGCTTTTCAAAGTTATGTGTGTATTCACAATGAATTATCACTTGCTTTAACGGTGAAGGAAAACATCGTGATAAAACCTGCACACCTAAAAGTTCTTAGGAATTTCTTACCCCCACTAGTCCAGCGTGGTGGACTAAGGCCTAAACCCTCTCAGTTGTAGAGGAGGCCCGTGCCCAGCAGTGGGACGTATTTGGGCTGATGATGAATTAAAGGGTAGGAAATAAATTTATGTGTCACATAATTTAAACTCGAAGAATTACACCAATAACGCAGTATTCATAAAAGGCCCGTGGCGTGATTGGCTAGATACCAGTTTGCGAAACGAGAGGCCACGCATTCGATCCCCGCACCGAAAAAATGTTTGTGTGACCCACAAATATTTGTTTCGAGTCTGGGTGTTTATGAGACCGAAAAGTTTCTCGAAGTTTCTTATACCCACGACAGGACTTGCATCCTAATGTGGGGTCCGAACTCTGTATGTGACTGTTAATGTTGTAATTTTGTCAACATACACTTTGCCAATGAGGTGGATCAAGACCTCATATCATTTAATCGTTGGGGAATACTATGATCTAATATTAAATACATGGGAAGTGTAAGCAAAGCAGCATTGCTGCGTCCAGAATTCGCCAGCTTCAAAACTAAAGAGGCACAAGCAAAGCATAAATTGTCACGTACTTTAACGGTGAAGGAAAACATCGTGAGAAAACCTGCACACCTAAAAAGTTCTAAGAAATTTCTTAGGTGTGTAGTCCGCCAACCCGCACTAGGGCAGCGTAGTGAACTAAGGCCTATACTTTCTCAGTTGTAGAGGAGGCCCGTTCTGTTGATGAAGCAACGCATCAGAATTTAAATTTCTCAGTTATTCTCTGCAACTCGGCTACCGTCAGCTTTTTATAGCGGCGAAGTCTTTGAAGCACTTGGCAATGACAATGCGGCTATTTCCGTATATCTTCAGAAACATCGCTTCCGGGTACGCAAGCAAATTTTTTATTTGAATTTACCGTTCAATCATTTCAGATGTTATTTTGCTAATCGTATGTCATACAATTATGTATGTTTTTTAGTTGTTGACGTATATTTGTGGATTGAATATTAAGTCTCGGGTCAGGCGATCGATTCCTCGCGTTTGCATTTTCCGGATCGCGTCGCCGTATTTGGATGGTCGGTGGCAAAATTTATTGATGTCGCGAATATCCTTACGCGATCCCACAGATATTAATATAACATCTATACATATAAATAAAATTGGAGTGTCTGTTTGTAATATTGAAATAACCGCTTTTTAATAAATGCATGCAATGCATATACACGGTTCATATACCAAAATAACGTTTTATACAATTTTTGTCTGTCTGTCTGTTTGTTCCGGCTAATCTCTGAAACAGGTGGACCAATTTTAACGGGACTTTCACTGGCAGATAGCTGATGTAATAAGGAGTAACTTAGGTAAAAAAAGTAAAAAAAAAAAATTATTTTTAAAGAATTGGCTGTTAGGCGGAACGAAGTTTGCCGGGTCAGCTAGTTTAACATATGATATTAACATTTCAGGTGTAACGATTTTGTGCTTCTGCGGATGTACCGCCACTGCTAGACACGTAGATTGCTTTCCTATACAGGGTGTATTCAGACCGTGATCGGAAACCAAGGCAGGTAATAGCGACGGTGATTACAAACCCCCTGGCGTTAAAGAAAATTCTGCAAAAAATAAAAATTTTGACTTTTTCCATACAACCATCGGTATTAAATGTACGCGGTTTGTATGGAAAACGTCAAAATTTTTATTTATTGTCAGAATTTTCTTTAACGCCAGGGGGTTTGTAATCACCGTCGCTATTACCTGCCTTGGTTTCCGATCACGGTCTGAATACACCCTGTATATAATACTATAAATACATTACAAAGTACTATACACAATTCGTACAGTCACTAACAGACTGGAATAATTTTGTCGACTGGTGCCCGACTGTAATTTGCCTCTATATCTACCAGGAAGAGAAATTAAATCGGAGATTCATTACAATACACTCACCAACACAGCAAGGAACTCTTCTTCTCCTTGTTTTTAGACATTTTTATTTCACAACACTGTCACATAGTCACACAAACGTTATTGAAAACACACGTGGCCCGCTCCACACAGCCAACTGACAGAGCCACTGTGACACTGTACACTGCGTTACAAATTAATCGACCGCCTTCGTGATATTATGTTACTGTCAAAGTTATCAGATTGTTGTTAGCTTTAATGTGTTGTAGACTGAAATAATTTGTTTGGTATTGTCGTTTAATGATTTGTATTAAATTCATGGCCTTGAATACTATGATTCAATGCATTTTACGGGATGTCAGGAGTCTTTAAACATTAATGACAAAATTAAAAATTAAAATGAAACAATTAATAATAAAATAAACAAATAATCTGACTTTCTTATTTTTAATATCGAAGCGATAGTGTTCTTTGACAACGGTTTATTGATATTTGTCAACTATAAATATTCATATATGTACTCAGAAAGGACAAATAAAATTACATAAATTCATCTACTTGTATAACATCTCTATCACTTTCCGACAACATCATTTATCTGATCTTTGTCTAAATACATCAAGAGGTAGATAAATTGAATATTATTACTATCTAGATATCTAGTAATTTATCAATGATAAACATATGAACCAAATAAATATTAATTTCCTTTATCTAGAGAATTTAATGTTTAAAATTCAAAATAGCAGCATGGTTATTAATCTTATATTTGACATCTATTCATTCAAATTGTACCAATATTATGAACGACGTTTTCTAATCCAATGAGCTCGATCGTTGCATATCAATTTTATTAGTTATAAGTACTCGTAAGTGCGATTTGTGACAATGGTCGCACCAACCCACTTTCTAGTCCTTAGAGAAATATAATCGCGGTCAATTTCTTAAGCCGTACGCGCTATAGTTACAGCATGTATAAATTACCAATACAATTTAATTTGTATAATAAATCTGTTGGTGGACTACACACCTAAGAAATTCCTAAGAACTTTTAGGTGTGCAGGTTTCATCACGATGTTTTCCTTCACCGTTAAAGTAAGTGATAATTCATTGTGAATTATCCAGCCAGCGTGGTGGACTAAGGCCTAAACCCTCACAATGGTAGAGGAGGCCCATGCCCAGGAGTGGGCCGTGTATGGGTTGATGATGATAATGAATAAATCTGTTAGGAGATATAAAGAGTCCCTTATATATTTTATTTTATGAATGCCTAAAATAAGTTACGTCTTAAACGTCGATGTTTAGTATTTTCTAATGATCGTTTATCTCTATGTGTATTTTTTAATTTAAATGGACTAAGGTCTAACTCTTCTTGACCTTAGAGGAAGCCTATGCTCAAATCTCCGACAGCTACAGACCGATATTTCGATTAGTTTGATCAGATCAATATATTTGCAATAAGATCCAAAGTCAGCTACCAGTTATATCGTAAATAGCCAAAAGAAACAACACCGAATTGTGCACTTGAAACGTAGCGTACAAAAAACAGGAGTCGACATTAACTCCGCAACCAATCCGATTACTGAGGTCGAGAATTAAGGTCAGTACATTGATAAAATTTAGAGGGGCGTTGAATACAAACTGAAGTGCTTCCGGATCTTGGTATCGAAAATCTTTGGTGTTTTATCAAATCAATGTGAGATAATACGTATTAAATCGATCAATGTCTTAACAATAATATTGATATCAGTTAAAATACGCCCCACTGCCTTAGCCATCATGCAGCTTGAGTTTTGGTGAACTTGTGGCCGCCTAAAACTTTTTAAATTGCTTGATATAAATTACGAGATGCGTAGGTTTCACTTCACTATTCAAAGACATAAAATTTAAAAAACGAATCCATTTTTTATTTCGCAAATTCTTCTATGATTGGCTTGACATTTAGACTAATTGTTAACTACTTTATGTCTTTGTAGATAAAGTAAATATTGAAAAGATTATAACGCAAATATCTGACAAAAGAAATAAATACATACAAATGTTAAACACATTGTATTACAATACCTGTTACAGTATCAACCTTGAATAAACATTGTTATATCGGCAATAATAGGCCTATTTTACTCGCATAACTAAGAATCTAGGTTTTTATTCCCTATCAGCAGCATATCAAGCCAATTTGGTCCTATTTTGGAATACACTGCATTAACTTAGTTATCTACTATCACGGTATTGTAAAATACATTTGAAAAGCTCAAATAGAGTTCAAGAAATTGAGTTTCTCGCCGGTTATTCTCTCGTAAAAACTGCATATTTTATTATATATTATATATAGCATAGGTATATTTATTTGAAGAAATGACTAAATGTAAATGACGTTATTGATATTTACGAATATATTCATTTTAGTTTTCATTTACTGATTTTGCATAAGTACAAAGCAAAATATAACATGACAAGAGTCTCATGCAATTGCATAAGCTGATAGCGAGTTATCGTATATTTCAATTTTTTTTTCAAAGGTTATCAAGGAAATTCAGTTACACAATTCCTGTATTTATAGTTTGGTAATCTCTGTTTATTGACCCCCTATTAAATAACAATGAATAATTTTTTGTATCTTTTTTTTGTTACATAATATTTTCTATAGATTTATTCAGGCATAATATATTTAATATACAAAACATACACAAAAAAATGCAGAATACTCATTATAATAGTTTTTTTTAGAAATACATATATAACCTATTTTATCTGCCGAAAGTGTAAAGTGTAGTATAACGCTAAGACTAGACAAACCAGTTTCTATTATCTCAAGAAGCAACTTAGAATGGCGAAATGAAGTAAAAATTATGAGCATAACGTACATTGTTAAATAAATAAAGGACTGGACGTTATAGCCTCGAGGATTAAGCGCGCACTTGAGACGCCACCTTTGAGTTTGCAGGTTTTGAATCTCAAACACTCTACCTTGAAATGTGTTACAAATATGTGTATACATGAAATATTTATACTTAAGAATTGTCACGAGAAAAGTCTTTAGGTAAGAGAAGTCTATCAACTTGGATCAAGTCAGCGAGGCCTAATTATAAAGTGGCAAAGAAATAGAAATGTGATCGAAAGACGATTATATGATTCTTTTATAATATAACTGTAGAATTATACCTTTCTTCCTCTTATAGGAATGCAGGATGACATAGTAGGTACATGTTCTTAGAAATAGTTTATTAGGAGTTTCTTAGGTGTGTAGCCCGCCGTCCTGCACTAGGCCAGCGTGGTGGGCTAAGGCCTATCCCCTCTCAGTTGTAGAGGATGCCCGTGCCCGGCAATGGTACGTGTATGGGCTGTAATATTGATGATACCGTATGCAGTTTTGTCAATGTAACACCCAGATTTTGAAAATTGTTGTGAAAATCAACTAATAGTGAAAAAATATTTCTAATACATTGCGGTCTAATGATGATACTGACAAGTTCAAAACCTGATACTCGTACACACAGGTTGATCTTGGAACATATTACGTATACTATGAGAGCGAAAAGTCTCTCGTAGTTTCTGATACCCACGACACAAGACTTGTATCTTAGTGTGGGGTCAGAACTATGCATGTGACTGTTGGGTGTATTAAAAAAAAGTCCGGCATTCGGGCGGATTAGATTCGAATATACTACTACTAAACTGCAGCAACGTTGCAACACATATATATTAAACTCATTTTAACGAGACATAATCATCTAGTTTAAGGTCAAGTGTAGCTACGATAGAAATCTTAAATCACATTTTTTTCACAAACTAAATAGCTTATTACAATTGAATGGCCTATTAACTGGAACAATGTGAGTTACAAAATCACAGCCGTGTGACTCGTATTCACTTAGCGGTTGTTTTAATTAATTCAATTAGAGATTTAATTAAACATGATAAGGTTGTATTTCGCTATTAAAATGCCTGCACTTGGTAGTAAATGTAGTACAGTTTGCATTGTATGTCTACGAACGCCATTAAAAATAATTTTGCCGGCCTTTTCAAAATATATATTCACGATGATCCTAGAAACTGACGTACTTGAGTTGGTAACTGTATCTGTGGTACCCCTCCCCGCGCAACAGTCTATAATTATTGTCTTTGGATACGACGTAGATACTAGTATTTTGAAGCTGTATAGAATAGTGATAACATAACGCGACACCATGTATACTGTTAGTGGACGCCGACCGCCGGCCTATCGCGCTCTATTGACATAATTCCACGGGAAAATGGAAAAGTGTGACTTGTAGATAAGATTACTTCTAACATTGTAGTGTTGAGTTACTAGGAAACTATGATAGGGGCGGTAGTAACTTGTCGTGTATTTATTTAATCAAAATTTTGCCTATGTGTAAATTTTATTTTGATCAAACAAATGAGTGTCCAAATACACTAATCATTATCAGCCCATTTACGTTTCATTGCTGGGCACGGGCCTCCTTTGCAACTGAGAGGATTTAGGCCTTAGTCCATCACGCTTGCCTAGTGCGGATTGGCGGACTACACACCCAAGGAATTCCTATGAACTTTTAGGTGCGCAGGTTTCATCACGATGTTTTCCTTCACCGTTAAAGTACGTGATAATTCTTTGTGAAGACACACATATCTACGAGAAGTCAGAGGTGTGTGCCTGGGGTTTTTGGAGATTCCTGACCGCGCGCCTAAGCCTCGAGGTCATCACGACTAGATGGTGCCAGTTCCTACTACACAGTAATTCTTGGCGCCGCTGGTAGGAGGCATCTATGTTACTAAATAACCTAATGCTTTATGTTAAATGTTTAAATGTGTACTTGATGGTGTTAATTATATCAAATGAAACAAAATCTTAATTACTAAGACGATAAGTTTCACCGTTCACGGTACAAAAGGTTTTATTAAGAAATGTATATTCGTTAAGCTGTTCGCCAACCCGCACTAGGCCCGCGTGGTGGACTTAGGCCTAAAGCATCACAGTTGTAGACGAGGTCCGTGGCCAGCAGTGGGACGTATATGGGCTGATGATGATGAAGCATGTTAGAGAATTCCCTAAATATAACAATCATTATGTTCGACTAAATTAAAAATTCAAATTATAACCCAAATACCCAATATTATTACACGTGTAACCCATATTATTATTATAATGTACGCGGTTATCGTATCGTCACACTGAAAACTTACTCCGACAATTTACATAACTGGCCAAACATTTAACAAGCTTGCTACGGTGAAATGTAAATTAATGATAACGTTCTCTAGACTCCCCGTGTTTGTGTGTAGAGTCTTGACGTTACTTGGAGATGTACATACATACATACATAACCTCACGCCTGTATTCCCCGAAGGGGTAGGCAAAGGTGCATTTCTGCACACACATTTCGCCAGGTATTCAGTCCCACGTAATAGAAAGCGAGCCTATAGCCGTTTTTCGAGCACAATTGCAGACTCCGTGCTGCTACTGAGAATTTTCGAATGGAAAAACACGATATAGCTGAGATATTTGGCATATTTTATATGCAGGCTGATTTTTAAGTGAGAGTCATATTTTTTTAATTTCCCTATAATATGCACAGTAAACGAAACTATGCTTTCCATCCATAATAGAAAATCAGTTGGCTGTATTATAATACATTTGTACTTATTCTTTGGAAAGGTATTAGGCACATGTGTCGTGCGATCTAGAGGTCCCGGGTTCTATTCCCGGGTGGGGCAAAGTGTTATTAGTTTTTTCCATTAGAAAATTCTTAGTAACAGTCCGGAGTCTGGAAATGTGCCCGAAAAGCGGCGATAGGCTTGCCCCCGATTACGTGGGACTGAATACCTGGCGAAATGTGGGTGCAGAAATGCACCTCTGCCTACCCCTTCGGGGAATACTAATGTGTATAAGAGATTATTTATTTAACACTGATTTCCAATATTACAAATTACAGTGTTCGTATCATTATTACACATCCTATATTCCAATCCCACATGAACAGCCTACGTGACCTTCAACGTTCCCAATCCCAACTATCATGACATCAGACTTGTATTGCCGAGATGATATCATACAAACGAGTTCAGACATTTGTTGTGCATTAAATTGCCTTTGTGGGGCATACAATGATCTCAGTCAATTAAAGAGTACCTATTGGGCCGATTACACACGAGAAACGGGGAGACGCCGACACGATAAAATGAGAAGGCCGGCGTATTATTTTCGACTAGCGACACTAATGAAGCACTTATCGAAGTTACGTGTGCATTCATAATGAATTATCACGTACTAATAGTGAAGGAAAACATCGTGAGGAAACCTCCACGCCTAAAAGTTCTTAGGAATTTCTTAGGTGTGTAGTCCGCCAAACCGCACTAGGCCGGCATGGTGGACTAAGGCCTAAACCTTCTAAGTTGGAGAGGAGGCCCGTGCACAGCAGTGGGTGTATATGGGCTGATTATGATGAAGATGACACTATTAGATAATCGTAATAGGTTCCTGCTTATTTACAAATAAATAAAATTGGAGTGTCTGTTTGTTATATTGAAATAACCGCTTTTTAATAAATGCGTATGGATATACGGTACATATACCAAAATATCGTATTTTAAATTTTTGTCTGTCTATCTGTCTGTTTGTTCCGGCTAATCTCTGAAACGGGTGGACCGATTTTAGCGGGACTTTCACTGGCAGATAGCTGATGTAATAAGGATTAACTTAGGCTACTTTTAGTTTATAAATTTTCTTATTAAAAATTAATTTTCCGCGCGGACGAAATCGCGGGCACAGCTAGTTAATACTATATTAGAACCGTATTGTGCTTACCATAAGGTGTGGTCAGTGGCGGATTTACCAGCAGGCTGAGTAGGCTGGAGCCTAGGGCGGCAGATTTTAGGGGGCGGCAAATTTGCCCCAATTGTTTTTTTGTCTTACAGAAATAAAAACCGCCTTCAAAAAAAACTATTCCAAAATAAATTAATATGCACTAAAAAGTAAAAAAAATTTGCGTATTCTTATTTAAGTTAATAATCAACTAACTTTTTCTCTTCATCAATATGTAGTTACGATCTATGTGTTTACCATGCAAGAAGGTAGGTAGGTACCTATCCACTGCAAATTCAACCACATGCAGTGATACACTACGATCTGAAAAGTTCGGAGTTTAAGCTCAGACTCTAGGCCTGTGAACGCTGGTGTACCTCAAGGTTGTGTAATATCCCCGACTCTGTTCCTTCTGCATATCAATGACCTGTTACTTAATAATAACATCCCTAATTATGCGGATGATAGTACCGGCGCGGGGATGCCATATACTATACTGGTCGCGCAATTTAATTCCTCTCAGGAACAAGTCAATGAGTGTCGGAATAATCGACTATTTGTTGGATCAAGCCGCAGACTGGGGCGGCCAGAATTTAGTCCGGGACTTTGGATCGTGATCCTTGGGGGCGGCCGTACCGGTTAGCTTTCAATAAATTGCTTCCACCGGCGCCTCCCTCTCACCCAAAGTCTCCGACCGGAGCTTCTGAGTGAAGTCGTTATTGCTCTTTTTCCGGCCACCCCGGATTTTACTCCTCCACCGATGCCACCACGTCCGTGGGCGGTGAGGGACGGATCGTTGGTGGGATCATTTACGTGTTCGGCAGGGGAGACCTCGGAGGTTCCAATTCCAGGCGTTACGCCTGAGGAGCTTCAGGCAGCAGTACTGTGGCTGCGGAGAAAGAACACCGCCCCGGGGCTCAACGGCATCCCAGGACGTGTGTGTATCCAAGTCGTCGAGTACCTCGGTGAGACGTTCCGTGGCCTCTTCTCCGTGTGTCTACAGCAGGGCATCTTCCCGTCGCGTTGGAAGACTGGGAAAATGATCCTGCTGAGAAAGAAGGAGCGTCCCGCAGAGTCGTCATCGGCCTATCAGCCCATAGTGCTGCTTGACGAGGTAGCCAAGCTCTATGAGCGTATCATTAATGGCCGCCTCGTCGAGCACCTGGAGAGGATCGGACCAGACCTGGCATCGTGCCAGGCCAGTATAGGTTTCGGGAAGGTCGATCAACTGTCACCGTAATTCTGCGGGTGAAAACGCACGCGGAGGAGGCAGTAGCCCAGGGCAAATGCATGGTGGCGGTGTCACTCGACATCGCCAACGCCTTTAACACATGCCCTGGCCCTGTATAGCGGAAGCTCTTCGGTACCACGTGGTGCCGCCCTATCTCCGACGCCTAGTGCACTCATACCTTTCCAACAGGGATGCAGTGTATCCGGGAGCTGACGGATGGCACCGCACAGAAATGTCGTGCAGTGTCCCGCAGGGGTTGGTCCTTGGGCCCCTTCTGTGGAACATCGGGTACGACTGGGTGTTCCGTGGTGCCAATCTCCGGGGTGTCGGTGTAGTTTGTTACGCTGACGATACGGTGGTGATAGCGTGTGCCGGAATCACCGTGTCACCTTTCCGGAGGCCGTCAACCTCGCCGTGCTGGGCACAAGCCACGTGGTGAGGAGAATTCGAGGGCTGGGCCTCGCGGTGGCCCTTCAGAAATCCAAGGGCATCTGCTTCCACGGGCCTCGGAAGCAGCCACCTACAGGGGCCTATCTGACGATAGAGGGCGTGGATACCCCATCCGCTCCACGATGAAATATCTTGGTTTCGTGTTGGATAGCCGGTGGAATTTTTGCGCCCACTTCGGTAGATTAAAGCTGAAATTGATTAGGGCAGCGGGTGCATTATCTACTTTGCTGCCCAATCTCGAAGGTTCCGGCATCCCTTGCCGAAGATTGTTCGCCGGAGTCGTGCGATCAATGGCCTTATACGGTTGCCCCGTTTGGGCCGAGTTCCTGGGCAGACGTTGCGTGGCCCTTCTGCGACAACCGCAGCGGGTAGTTGCGCAGCGGATGATCAAGGGTCCGATTACCCACGAGGCGGCCTGCGTTTTTGGCCGGTTTCCTTCCCTGGGGATCTTGACGCCAGGGCCCTCTCGTCAGTCTACCACTGGTGAGAGGAGGTGTCTCGTCGAGGGGAACGACCGGCCCCAAAAGAGGTAGAGGCTTAAAGGACATCCCTACGCTTGACCGCCGTGGAGGAGTGGCGTTCCGGGCTGGATAGTCTCATGGCTTGTCCGTCGCAGCAGTGCGTCCTGTCCATAGACAGTGGTTGGATAGGCGCCACGGTGTGAGGACGTTCCGCCCGTCACAGGTTCTGTCGGGACATGGTTGTTTCGGCTGGTTCCTGTGGCGGGTGACCAGAAGAGAAAGTCCGCCGTGTGTCAACTGCCCGGAGGAAACACCCCAGCACACTCTATCAGATTGTCCGGCCTGGGATGAAGAGCGAAGCGCACTCCACGGAGCCGTCGGAGCAGACCTCGCGCTTTCGGCCGTGATTCCTTCCATGGTCGAGAGTCGGAGGTCATGGCAGGTGATGCTCTCCTTCTGCGAGATTGTAATGTCGCAAAAAGAAAGCGCGGGGCAGGTTCGTGACCAGAACAATCCCGTCCGCCGCCGCCAGCAGAGAAGGAGGCGCCGGGTAACCGAATACGACTGATCCGGCGTTTCCGCTCTGTGGATTGGGGGCGTAAGAATTCCGCCAAGGCATCCCCTGCCTGCTGAAAGAGGCGACTAACAGGGGCCCAGGATAGGCTGGGTGTACTGCGGGGGCAGTGCGCTATGACTAAAAGTAACCCCGAGATGTGCGGCAGAGAGCGCGGCCTCTTGACTGTCGCGGACGTTCACAATAAGTGAGTGTCCAAAATAGGGTGAGTGGAAGGCATCTCAAGCCCTCCCAATTTTGAGGTCTCCATAATTGGATAAGGAGCAGATCCAGCCTCATATGGAATTTTGTTCTCATCTCTAGACTGGAGCCCCTCTCTACCAGCTTCTTCCATTTGACCGCATTCAACGACGTGCCCCTCGAATCATCGATAACCAGATTCTTACTGACAAAATTTATCCCCTGCCATTGCGAAGAGACGTTGCGACTAAATAGGACAAATGTCCTGTATCGCAATTACCATGGGAAGTGCTCTGATGAACTTTTTGGCTTAATATCTGTTGCAACGCCGGCAACGCACCAATAATTTCTCTGGTATTGTGGGTGTTCATGGGCGGTGTCGACCAGTTGACATTAGGTGGCTCACTAGCACGTTTGCCTCCTTTCTCATAAAAAAAAATAAGTGTGTGTGTGTACTTATGTACACGCATTAGAAGTTATACTTCATACATAAATATATATTTTCTTAAATAATATAATAATATATTATAAAATAATATTTTAAATAAGTTGGTGTGGGTGGCAACACTGCATTGGCGAATATAGAACAAGCGCGGGAAAACGACACAGATCGTATATTTTCTTGATCGGCCTGAAAGTTTTTACGCGTCTTATTATTTGGTTACTATAGTTACGGCATCAGGTCAAATAACAGTCATTTTACAAGATTTGAATAATTAAATTTTACTTTCTAACAATATAGATATACTAATAAATAAATAAAATAATCAAAACTACTAAAAAAAATATGTCAATCCCTTTTTATTACTGTCACTATTCTACATTCTTAAAATTTAAAACAAACTTTTCCTGAATAACTTTTTGGTGTCGGTGTGCGCGCGCATCGTAAAAATTCACTCTCGTCATTTTTCTCTAACGCGCCAAAAGAAGTATAACTTCAAAAATTTTTTTGTCTTTTAAATCTAAAATATTTTTTTCACCTTTTTTATCTGTGTAGGGCAGTAATTCCCAAAGTGGTCCAGGTGGAACCTCAGGAGTCCACGGTAGACTCGACGGGGGTCTACGTTGGGCGTGACAAAAAATCGGGGTTCACAATCGTAAGCGGGGGTCCATGAAAATTATTTTGGTTTCGAACTAAAATGTTGGCTTTACTTCTCCTATCAATATAGGCAGATTCATATTTTAAAATTGCATCGCGTCTTTTTTTTTATGTAGCTGCAGGGGGTCCACCGGATCCATCAAATTTTTGAAAGTGGTCTATGAAACAAAAGGGATTTGAAGGGGCGGCAAAATTTGAATAGCCTACGGGCGGCAGTTGTCTTAATCCGCCACTGGGTGTGGTTATTAATATAACGGTGTCTCAAAAATTAAGTTTAATCATTTAACAAAAGAATGTTACGAGAGAGGAGTGGAATAGATTCATTAACAGTGAACCCGGGTGTCTAGTTAATATAATATACATGTAAAGGGTCTCCTTAAATAAACATAAGTGGAGGATAAAATCTTTTGTGATGTTGCATAACGAACTAGCTGCCTTTCGTTTAAAACCAACTTTCAGGTTTTAATTATTAAGTGGAATGGCAAATACTTCATGTTTCATAGAAAATTTACATTTGATAGTTTACAAAGATCCAACTTATATAAAGAAGAATTAAGAAAAATCAGTTCTTTGAACACAAAAATTAGGTTGCAATCCCTTTGAACGCATTTTCAAGACTTCATAAGTTCAGCGTTTGAAATTGGAACGCAACTGTCGCGACATGCTCTGGTAATCAATGCCTATTCAAATAAATAGGTCACAGTCAATAATGAAATGTACTTCTCGCGACTCTTTATAATGCAAATCTTAAGCGAGAATGCTTATAAAATGATTCGTCTCGAGTAAAACTCGTGATCTCGCGAGTACCACTTGGAGAATGGTAGTCTAATAACATTCCGATCGAGTCATGCCGATGTTAACACTACAAACATAGTCAAGACACTGATTAGCTTTACACTTTCAAACCGTCAATTTCAATTCAAATTTCGAATTGCTCATAGACAATTATTTAAAATTTAAAAATATTACATTACGGTTCAATTCTATTTTTAAATTATTTATTCTCTGCCATCATCAAGGTAAATGCTAAGGACTTAATTCAAAATCTTAATTTAAAACACTTTAATTTTAAACTCAATTACCATAAGTATAAAACACAAATTCAAATTCCGAACGGTCCGAGTGTTTACCAACCCATAAAAAACGATATAAAATAAATTTAAAAAAATGCAATAACCGGTCAGTAAGCGCGCGTTCGCGTCGACGAGAGGTCGCGAAACCACTGGCGCGGGCGTTTATCTTATCAAAAATGATTGCACGACACAAATGATTCATTGTTGTCCCGCATGCGCGAATGCGATCGATATTTTTACAGCATGAAGTACAACAAAAAGTACTGAGAATTTATAAAGAAACCATATGTATGAGGATATTAAAATATGTTTGTAAAATAAGATAATCATGTTTACGTCCATAACTCCCAAAATTGTATAATTGATATCTAAATTATTCCTCATTAATTAACATCATTAATCTATAACAACGAAACTTTTATATCAAAATAAACAGACTTCATAACTAATATATGGAAATCGAATGTAAATGGATGCGAACTAATTTTGCCAAATCCTCAATGCAGTCTAGATTAAAATCTGGCGACAATATCAACAACTTCCGTTCGAAGATTAACTCATAAATATTTACATAACGCAAATACAAACGCTAGATCCTTATTATTGGACTAGTGTAGTTAAGTGACTCGACACATTCATCTATTCAGTTGACTTGGTGATTCAATGACGAATATAATCGAATCAAATCTAATTAAACTTTAATATAAAAACAGACATCCGTTTTTTGAATGTTGGTACGACAAAGTAAATAAATAAATACATAGACACACACAGACGACTTCACTGCTCCGCCCCACAGCACTAACGTGATCCGTGGATACTAGAGGGCCCGTGTACAATTCTCGGGACTGGCAGTGTTATTGGGTTTTTCTAATAATCACTTTCAGTAGCAGCACGCAATGTTTGGAAATGTGGCTGAAAAACGGCAATAAGCGAGCCTATTACGTCTAGGCAGAGGTGCATTTCGCCAGGTATGTATCAGTCCCAGGTAATAGGGGGCGAGCTTATTGCCGTTTTTCGGGCACGAGTCCAGACTCCGTGCTGCTACTGAGAATTTCCTAATGGTAAACCCAATAACACTTTGCCCGACCCGGGAATCAAACCCAGGACCTCTAGACTCGCACGACACATAATTGTGCCGCGAGACCACGAGGCTGTCAAATAAACATAAAATCTTCTCTAAACAATTAGAAACTTCGGGACACTTTACGATCTATACTGTTACAGCAACGAGTCTAGAAAATAGTCATCTTTCTAGTAACTATAAGCAACAATAGTTTCACCTTTATCACTTGGAGTCAATGAAACGTGGGTGAAGAAATGCATCTCAATTTACTCTACACATCTTACCCGTATATGAGCACCTCAAAACGTACATCACAAAAAAATACACCAGAAAGAATATCGTCTACTGAGAAAAGACCGTTCCCCATCACTATCCAATTATACCACCATCCAAAGTTTTGCTATGACAAAGTCTACTCACCTCTCTTCGAAGGCAGTAGAATTGGCCATGAAGCTGTCTTCCATCACGCTCGAATCCTCCATGAGGCTGCTCATCATCTTATCGTTGGACCTCTCGTATTCATTCTCCTGTCTTCCGTCCTCGCCAGTCAAGCTGAGGTCCCCTTCAACCGACTTCTCTTTGTATTTCTGGTCCCACAGTTTCTTCGTCTCGTCTTGGGCTCGTCTTTTCAGTTCTGATATCTTCTCCCTTTCGTTCTCTATCACTTGGCAACCTGTGGGGTGAATTTTTTTTTTTTTATCACTCTTTATTATACCCGACAAAAATTAACAAAAACATGACGAAAAAGGGTGCAACAAATGGCGGTCTTATGCCTGTATGCGATTTCTTCGAGGCATCCGTAGGATGGACTGGAATGTACGAAAATATAGAGAGGGTGGGTAAGTACTTAATAATAATATATAAAACGATAGTACCTGGATGACCGAGCTTTGCTCGGATTTTTATTTTATTTTAAATTGTGTTTTTTGCAAATTATATTTAAGTACGAATTACTAATAAAATGATGAAATATGAATAATGTTACTTAACAACGCCATCTGCTGTTGTGTCGTTAAAGCAATTAGTTGCTCACAAAAAATAGTATTATTATTCGCCAATTCGCCAATAGATGTCAGGAAGAGTCTACTCAAACGCCTCCTTTTTGTTATTTTTCTTCCAAATGACATTTTCTAAAAATGATTCCTAGCTAGATCGATTTATCGCACCCGAAACCCTCTATATACTAAATTTTATGAAAATCGTTGGAGCCGATTCCGAGATTCCAATTATATAAATATACAAGAATTGCTCATTTAAAGATATAAGATAAGATATGTGACGCACAATTTCAATATTAATAAACCACAACAAACGAATCACTTAAACATACATATATATATGTGAATATCTGTTTTTATGCCGATGAATATCAGTCTTAGATTGAATAATGTCTACTTCACTCTAAAATGCAAAGGTTTCGACGGTATCAGAAATTAAGGGATGTATTATTTGGTCAAATTTGAGCCTTAAATGCATCAACATATGAACACAAATAGCTGTTGATGACAAAAACATCAATCTTGGTTGTAAACATGTACTGTGACGTATCACAAAATTTTTTCTAAGCGTAATTCGACACAGCTTTTTGCAATGAAGTTTTTATAATACATTCCTTTAATAATGTGGAGTTTATTTGCCATGAAATTAAATTATTAATTTACTTGTTGTAGGTATTGGAATTTTATCTAGAACTTTATAATGTACACGTTTTATATTATATTACTTACAGCATAAAGATCGTCATTAATACATTTGCATTTTGTAATAATCTCGATGGTCTCCATTAATCACCTTTTACGGAATTCTCACGACCTGAAGGAATTTAACTAAGAAATAGACGAAGACTTAATCTAAACTCACCTTGCTCCTCCAACATCTCCATCCTTTTCCTCTCTATCTCCATCAGGCTGTCCAGGGTTCTCTTCCCCAAAGAGTTCATGTCCGCGTCAGTTGGTAGTATCGGAGCGTCTATCGTCACTTTGGATATTCTATCTATATCGTCTTGCGAAGGTATCTTCCCTGAATCAGACATCTTCTGGCTATCCAATTTCACGTTAGGTTCATCGCCGCAACTCTTCCTGTGCAGTACTTTAGCTGCCTGAACGTTTTCCAAATGATTATCGCTTTCGAATGTAACTCTGTTCTTTTGAGTTGCCAGTTCTTCAACTGTCTCTTCAGTTATAGTACCATCGTCTTTAATTTTGTCGGGTGATAACGATTTGGCTTTAACGTATTTGTTCTCTGCGTTCGTTGGCTTGGCATTTTTGATGTATCGAATCTTGGATTGTTCAGAGTCTTCGTTCTTGAACGATATCTCCTTAGTTTTCCTGCCGAAGGAGTCTTTCTTCATGATTTTCCCTAAAGCAGCGAAAGTGGGGATTTTGGACGAAGAACTGCTCTTAACTGGGCCGACGTCTTTCTTATCCTTCTTCTTGGAATGTCTCAAACTGTTGAACCTGTCGAAGTCTGATTCGATATTTTCGTTGTTGTAGAAAAAGTTCTCGTTCAAACTCTGCGACATTATGTCGTTCTTGTCGACTTTGTCGGGCGATTTCGGCTTTTTATTTTTCCGCTTCAGCGAATCGAAATTCCTTTCCCAAAATCCTTTCTTCTCTTTAGAAGAAGTTGAAGACTTAGATGGACTTTCGCTGTGTCTGGGCTCGTCATCGTCGGCGGTCACTCGGCGTTCCAAGTCTACAGTCATTGACTGTGACATCTGGTCTATCGAGTTAAATTTGTCTTTCATTTGTTTCGTGTGGTCTTCGTAGCTTGTAATTTTGAGGTCTATATCATCACTATCGGAACTTTGTGGTGAGTACCCAAACTCACCTGATTTTGCTCTGGTTTGGTCTGTGTAGAAAGCACTGTCAGGCGATTGGGTTCTTTCGATCTCATTAAGTTTTGTGACAATAGGTTTGAGTTCTTTTTCTATAGCTTGCACTTTGCCAGTAAGTTCCTCAACTTGGTTTAGTAATCTGACGTATTCGGCGTGCAATACTTTAGTTTCATCTAGTGCTGACGTCAAGTTGCTGTTTGCTTCAGACTTAAGTGTTAGTATTCGCGTTTTCTGTGCCTCTATTTTCTTCGTTAGAAGTATTATGTCGTTTTGTATGTCTTCTCTGTTTGATAACCTATGAAAATATTATGTTATTGATTAATTGCTTTAACTTAAAAATAATCTGAAGTTTTTGAAATAGGTAAGAAGAAGTAAGTAAGTAGTCTTTGAGAAGTAAGTAATCTAGTAATTCTAATAATTTTAGTTATAAGAAGTAAGTAAGTAGTAAAACTAACGTTTTTTAAGCTGTGTATAAAATATAAAGTTACATTAAAGTCAACTTATATATGAACATTAATTCTTACCACCAGACTCCTTGAATTAGACATAGATATGTCTATATATAGTTTGAAAAATAGTGATAAAGATCATAAAATTATACTCACAACTCCGATTCCTCTTCTAAATGTTGAAACTCGAGGTCTTCAAATATTTTAGTCTCGTTGTCTAGGATGTCTTGGGCGTTTTGCAATTCTTCTAGTGTAGCAATGTTGTTTTTCAGATCTTTTTCTATCCTAAAATTTAAATTATCAAGGTAAAATATATTGACTTTTATAAATGAATATTTTTATGTAATATTATTGTTATTTTATAAATATGACTATGTGGTCCCGCGGTACAAGTATGTGCCGTGCGATCTGGTCCTGGGTTCGATTCCCGGGTCGGGCAAAGTATTATTAGGTTTTTCCATTAGGAAATTATCAGTAACAGCACGGAGTCTGGAAATGTGCCCGAAAAGCGGCAATAGGCTCGCCCCCTATTACGTGGGACTGATACATACATACCTGGCGAAATGTGGGTGCAGAAATGCACCTCTGCCAACCCCTTCGGGGAATACAGGCGTGAGTTTATGTATGTATGTATGTAATTTTATGTTAGATAAAAATACAAAATGGCATATTGTTTGGTTATACAACTTATTACTGGCAAGCTTTTTACAGCCCCGTGGTACGGTTGGTTAAACTCCCGCTTGCCAAACGAGAGGCTATGTGTGTGTGGTCCTCAAATATTTTTTTTGGGTCTGGGTGTTTGTGAGAGCGACTAGTTTCTCGTAGTTTCTGATACCCACGACACAAGACTTGTGTGTATGGGATCAGAACTATGTGTCTGTTGGGTGTATATATCTATTTGTTTATAAAAACTTTTGGCCAGTTGGTAAGTTTTACGTAATAGGGGGCAAGCCTCTTGCCATGTCTCGAGAACATTTCTAGGTTCCGCATACACATACAGAATCATTTCACGGAAAATTCCAATAACACTTGGAATCGAACCCAGTTCTTTCGATTTTACACACATTCATCCAAACCCAATTAAGATTCATTATTCCAGTTAAGTTTCTAGAAAATATTAGTACTTGTTCTTACCTTTCAACTTTCATAGTGGCGATCTCCACTCTATCCCTCATTTCATTCTGTCGCGACTCTTGTTTCTCCTTCAATAACTTTATCTCTTCTTCTATCTTCTTGGCTTTATCAACCAAGTCCGCTTTCTTTTTCTGTTCTATGTTAAGAATAGCTATTTCGGAGTCGTATTCACCTTTGATTAACGCTTTCTCCATTTCCAACTGCAAAATGAAAGATTCATGAATTTTACTCACACTTTGTGCTAATTTTTAAGATATCATTAAGAGGCATTATAGTTCCAATTTGTAAAAGACGATCGTAATTGTGTCTTGCCCGTAGATACTAATTAGATTTCACTGCACTAACCATTATTTCGTCGTGCCAGTATGTAGAAAAAATTAATAGTTTTAAATCGACTTCGTATAAATATTGAATGCCTTAGAAAAATTCTAAAGGCAGAAATTAATTATTACATATAAAATTTCACCATTTGCGTAAATATAAGGAAAATGGCTGTTGTAAGCAAGCTCGACTTTGATATTAAAATTTCATTGAAAACAACTAAGCTGACACAACTTCGCTACGTGACTAAAAATATCGTAGGTGTAAACAATTCTGACTTCCTTCCTTTTAACTATTTGTTTCTAAACCGGTATACACTGGCAAACTCTCTGATTGTAATTGTTTATGGACAATATAATAAAAGTTTAGCAGATATTTTACTACAATAGTTAATTGAATGTCTAATTACTTACTTCTCTTAACACATCATCTTCTTGAGACCGAATCTCCGTCATTTTACATTTAATATCGTGAATTTCTGTCACCAATTTCTTCCTTTCATCTTTTAACTTATCATACTTAGATTTTAATTCATCCACATTATCATCTAATACTGTACTGTCTATGGAATCAGCTTCGATGTCAATCTTCTTCATATCTTCCGTGATATTTTTTATTATCTTTTCTCTCTTGTTCTTTTGTAAATCTTTTTCAAACTCTTCTAACTCTGGAATGTCTGCCATCAGTTCTTTTTTCACGTCATCGAAGCTCTGGTTTTTCTCTATAGGTATGACGTCAGGTCTTTCTGCATCTTTTACGTCTTCTTTATCATCTTTATCTACAATGATTCTGGAATATCTCAATTCAATATCGTTTGGTTGTGCTGTGTCATCAATCATAGGTATTTCTTCCTCAAGACTTAATTGCTTTTCTATACCGCCGATTTTAGCGTGCCTATCGTCCAAATCAGGCTGATTGCCTTTTTGAGGATCGAAGTTTGGCTTATTCGAGTTATCCACTGGCGGCGGAGTAGGAAATATGAAGTACTGCGGCGAAGGAATATTCTTATGTGCAAAGCTAGTCTTTATCCGCGTCCTAGGGCTCTGAGTGTTCGGAGATTTAGGTTTGACGATTCCGTACACGTTGTTTCTGTTGAAATAGACGTTTTCGTACGGACTGCCGACCGGTGACGCTATGACAGGCATTCGATTATCGCTTTGGTTTTTTCTTATCATAATTGGACTAGATACGTCGTGGCGAGCCGGCTCGTCGAACACTGGTATACCTATTTCGTCCATTCTGCCCACGTTCTCGTAGTTCTGCGCCGGTATGGTAACCTCTGGTGTGAGCTGCTCTATAGAAGTGGGTGATGTGGACTGATCGAAGTTTTCGTAACTAGAGAGATTTCTTTGTATTGGTAATGATTTGTTGAGTGAGTTGCTACGGTTATGACTAGTATCGAACCTGGAACAAAGATTAGGATGTGATTAATGATAAATAATGTAGTAGATAATATTGATAGCTGTTAATTATTTGTTTATTTAATGTGTACTCATTTGATAGAATTGAGAGATAATCTATTTCTTTAAATAGACATGTTACTATTGTTTCCTAGTTGTCATGTGGAGATTTTTGAAACTAGGCGTAGATTTGACATAAAATCGATCGTATAAAAGCGATAGATCGTTGTTTAAGGCAACCCTGACTATTATTTATTACACAAATAGATCAGTTCACTTGGATGGTAAGTATGTCCCGTTCATCAAGTGGTGAGGGTTGTGAACCTCTCGCCATTTGATCTTCTTGGGACAGCACCGTGCTACCATCAGATACGGTTTTATCATTTGTCGTGTCTGTATAAAAATATTCTTCTATCTACTTCTCTTCTTCCATTTTCCTTGTACCTTCCTGGTGATAGTTTTTGCCGGTTTCTTCAACCCATGATATGAAGATATTATTAATAGGGGTGTGCGAATATCGTTCGAATCGAATCAAATACTATTATTAATATATTCAAAACTTTTCGAATTATTCGAAATTTTATGAATAATTCGTAAGTTCGAATTATTTGCACACCCCTAATATTATTAATAGATATGTACTTACTTATAATATCCATCGCTGGTCTGCACAAAGTTAGGGTTGTTTAGCGTCACGCTTCTCGGCAGCGAGCCGTTGGTGATTATCTTGTTGTGTGGCCTTTTCTCTGTCGGCGTGGTCGGGACACCTGCAAATCATAGAAAATATTTGTAAAGGAAAGGTTAGAATCTGCTTTTTAGATTAGGATATGAGAATTCAAGACTCCATTCTTATCTAATAGGTCACAAACTGACGTATGAGTCACACTATAAAACAGGGCTTAAGCAGAGTTTATTAACAGTTACTTTATACTATCTCTAAGTCTTACGTAACAAGGGGATATTATTGACATTAACCAGGCATATTTTTCTTTTAAAATCACTTTGTGATACTTGGAAATCACGCTTGGCCTTAAAGTCCCACGACAATTTACCTTTCGGGAGCAATGAGTGCAATATAGAACCGTCATGTGGAATATAAAAGAGTTTGTAAAATTTTGTTCGTACCTGAAGCGATCTGCCTCTCGTATTCAGCGCACATGTTGAGTATCTCTTCGAGCCGCGCCGTTTCAGCTTCTTTCTGCTCCTCCTCTTTTATTCTCTCCTGGTAAGCCTGGAAACGAATATATCCCACCATTTATTACTACGGTCAGCAAAATTACATCATCTAGACAACAAGTTTGTGCAAATTAATATTGGGTTTTTCTTTAGGAAATTCCTGTGTGATTTTCCTAATGGGAGCACTGAGTCTAGGAATATGACAAAAAAACGGCTATAGACTCGCAGCCTATTATTTGAGACTTAACAAACACTTGCAGAAATTCGCCCCTGCCGTGAAGGCGTTCATGCGTGAGTATGTAAGGAAGATAATAACAAAACTACAACTACACCCAACAGTCACATATATAGTTCTGATCTCACACTAAGCTGTTGGTAGTGTTGTATACTGGCATGGCAAAGTGGCTACACCATACCTAATAGAAAGCTATGTACTTATCTATAGGTACAGTTCTTATTCGTACTTCATATTCCTTTGGAATTTTCTTAGTTCAAATAATATAATAATAGACATAAAAGCGACAACAGGCACGAGAAAAATCAGAATCAATTAAAAATGAATTCACATTGACATTACGAATTCGAAAGTTGTGTATTATTTTTCATCTGTTACGGATTAATTGCTCAACAGACATACAGCTCGTTAACTAATCGGACATGCGTACAATACGATAGTTAGTACGATGGAGTAACACGGTTTGACGCGAACATAATCTGATATTCTCTTGGGAACATTGATTGAGGAATTGTGACTGCCACAAGATTTGAAAGGCATTTTTTTACATAGGCTTCATAAACTACCTCGTGGTCTAGCGGTACAAGCATGTGCCGTGTGATTTAGAGGTCCTGGGTTCGATTCCCGGGTCGGGCAAAGTGTTATTCGGTTTTTTCCATTAGGATTTCTCATTAGCATCACGGAGTCTGGAAATGTGCCCGAAAAACGGAAATAGGCTCGCCCCCTATTACTTCATCATCATCATCATCAGCCCAAATACGTCCCACTGCTGGGCACGGTCCACACCTAAGAAATTCCTAAGAACTTTTTAGGTGTGCAGCTTTTATCACGATGTTTTCCTTCACCGTTAAAGCAAGTGATAATTCATTGTGAATACACACATAACTTCGAAAAGTCAGAGGTGTGTGCCTGGGGTTTGAACCTGCGACCGCCGAAATTCTCGACCGCGCGCCTAAACCTCGAGGCCATCACTGCTTTTTATTATTATTACTTGGGACTGATATATACCTGGCGAAATGTGGGTGTAGAAATGCACCTCTGCCTACCCTGTCAGGGAATACAGACGTGAGTTTACGCATGTATGTAGACTTCATAATTATTTTATTATTCCAGAATTAACTTCCCTTTTTGTATTGGATAAAATAAAAGTAAAAAACTGTATTATACATACATTATTACGGGTTTTACCTATTACATGTGGGCCATCCGGCCGCATACTAATATCCTGCTATAAGAAAATCATAAAGATGTAATATGCCTTATCTTCCAACCTTTCGATATATTTGAAGTGTAAAATATTTTTTTAATATTACTTATCTTTGTAAGATTTTTTTTTAAGATTGCGTGTGTTTGATTGGCAAAGTGAATAGGAAAACAAATACTGCGTAAGTTTTGTTTTACAATCTCTAAGACCGGAAATACCGGTATCATTTAATATAAAACTGCATGTTTTTTTTTTGCGAGTATTTAAAGCGATATATTTCAAATTGGATTATGCGTAGTGAGCAAGAAATCAGCCGTGTCATTGTTTATATATGATTTAATGCCTAATTAAAAATATTTAAACAATATAAAACGACTGCCTCGTCGTGGTCTTGCGGTACATGTATGTGCCGTGCGATCTAGAGGTCCTGGGTTCGATTCCCGGGTCGGGCAAAGTGTTATTGGGTTTTTCCTTTAGGAAATTCTCAATAGCAGCACTTAGTCTGGAATTGTGCCCGAAAAACGGCAATAGGCTCGCCCCCTATTACGTGAGACTGATACATACCTGGCGAAATGTGGGTGTAGAAATGCACCTCTGCCAACCCCATAAGAGAATACAGGCGTGAGTTTATGTATGTTAAACAATATAAAATGTAATGAAATTAAAGCCCTCTTGTCCTTTAAAGTTTCAAAGCGGTCAAAAAATAGTACACGAGTTACTTCGTTTTGCTTATAGGAAATTATCTTTAGCAACAAAGAGTCAGAAAATGTGCTCAGGCACTTTTAATATGAAGTTAATATAGCTGTAGATACATGAGTGTAGCACACCGCTTGCGGGGATACATGCGAAAATGAGTATGGATGCAATATGTCTCTTCAATTCTTAGAACTTACCATGCCACAAAACAGCTTATCAATCTTTTTAATTATATTATTGTAAATTTCACTCTTAACGTGTAATTCGTTGAATTGACTTGTTCTAAATTCATTCCCCATGACGAAAACGTTGCTGTTCTGTATCGGCGAGGATATATTTTTGAATATAGAATTATTTTGGTTGGCAACACTGAGCGTGGACGCCATTTTGGTTATTTCCTCTTTCAAATCGTCGTAGGATTGTCTTACTTGCTTCTCTAGTTTTACTATCTTCATATCTATATTGTTCTCGTGATTTCTAGTCTCTTTTATGTAGTGATTGGTTAGAATTGTGTTGATTGTGCGGTATATTTTAATATCATTCCTCAATTTATGCACGACGTCGAGCTTCTCGTTGACAGATCGCGATATCTCGATTACTTTCTCGTGGTTATCATCGCGATTGTATTTTATATCGATTGCCAATTTCAATTCCTTTAATGCAGTTGTGTTCTTCTTTATGTTATCGACGAATAATCTCATCAATTGTTTGGGGGATGGGTCTTTTTTAGTTTTAACTGTCATTTTAAAATTACTGTTTACATTTGATTTATTTGCACTGGTAACACTTATTTTATCTCTCACTTGTCACGTATTTTTGTTTTATTTTTTGTTAATTGTCCACAACTTAACTGCCAGTTATCTTAACCGCGGCTATGGTGAAACTAATAATTGAGTGTTTAAAAGCGAAAGTTCACGCACGACCTTCCGTATCGGATATCGTTAAAAAGTGTTACACGTTCTAATATATGTGAATCGAAATTTACTATTTTTGTTACGTTGTTATTGAATTGTTGATTTTAGATGTATAGATAAAATACTCGTATATATATTTTTTGTAATATTGCATAAGCAAAAACACGGAAGAAATGGCAGCGTAATTAGTTTAGACGAGCGAGTGATCTGCCTTGAAGTTGAAACCCAACATAAAGATGTAATCTTTTTGGAAGCACAAATGAATTGAAACGTATTAAATGATGAATGAAAATATCGTATGAAGAACACCGTAGTTGTGAACTCTATAAAGGAACCTTAATCACCTAATCTTATCTATTTTTTTATAGACTGATTTGCATTTATTGTTTTGTTCTTGTTATAAGTAATTGCTTCTCCTTCTATTTTGATACTAGTATAGATTCTACACACGGACTTCCTATACAGTTGTGAGGAGTTAGGTCTAAGGCTATTATGGTGGTCTAGTATCCGACCACCTATATCCTAAATGAGTCTACATCTAGTTTTGGATATCATATTACAATACAAATATTTGTCTTCTAATCGAACTTTTTCTTCTTGCAGTTGGTTTTTAACAAACTTTGCTGTGGAGGATATCATATAAAGAATTTCAATATTTGTTCAAAGATTTTCTCACAGTGTACGTCAGCATAACATTTTATTTGCGTAGAATTACATCATCCGTGATTTTCACGTTTCATTTCATAAGACATGATAAACAGTACTTTTTTAATACTGGCTCGGCAATTTTATACCACTGCACCTGATGGTATGCATGATGCTGACCGAACAGAACATCAAATGGCAAGAGACACCCATCTCTCATCCAGTGGCGGTACTTCCATAGAAGCCCAAATGGCCTTCCAAAATTCCGAATAATAATTAAGCTTTAAATCTTTATTTAACAAAAGCAGTTTTTCATATAAATGAGAGTATTCTGACCACACAATACACAATTATAAACTAGACATCACACAATTAACGTGTAACGCTTTTGGCCTTCTATGGAAGTGCCGCCACTGCTCTCATCACTCGATACCCTCATGCTCGCCTGCTCAGTAACTTCTTTACGTTGCCCTTAAAGGACCCAGGACTATAGGAAAAACTACACGATTGACGGTACGTTAAATATACGAAATGGTTCGTGACGGAGTTTTGACATTATTTAGTTTTTGATATCTTACTAATATGATATGTCACACACTCCACCTGATAATTCAACAACTAGAGATACAAATTCATTTCCTTGGTATATAATATACTTTTTTATAGTGACGTAATAAGACATTTTAATTTTACGCATGAATTGGCTTAAAATATTTTATTTGTACTGATTGTTATCTTTCAAACAAATAAAACTTATAACTCTTACTGAAGTCTCTCGTATGTATATTTGTTTATCTGCCTATATGTGTTGGGATTGTAAATGCACTATTTATGAGAAATTTTGTTATTTTTTTTATCTCTAAACCTATAATTTATCTAAGATTTTACACAAGAGATAACATGGTGCATTATCAGTTATAAATAAAGTGACATCCGCATAAAGTATAAGATTTATTAATAAATATAAATACACTAAATATATAAAGTAAATATAATATACTAATAAATACACCAATAATAATTGACATTCAAGAATTCAAAAATATTTGCATTAACTCCTGCGACCACTTGTTTCGAAATATTTATCCGATACTGTAGAACTTAAACCAAATTATATATTTATTTTTTTCAGAAAATACGAAAATATTTATGCTTTAAAACGATATCCGATACGAAACATATTATTAGTATACCGCAAATCATGAATAACCATCATTGCTATTTAACTTTTTACAACAAAACAAATCAGAAACTGATTAAATTCGACTTCCATTCTTACGCACGTGGCAAAACCACGGCACTACCTAATATTAAATGCAGTGCGGTCCAAATATCGACTGGCGAGAAACTCAGACAAGTCGACACAAATATGCCCGCGCGGACAAACCTAAACTGATCCCGTAATGCGGCACTATAGCGGGTTTTATGTATCATAAAAATTCATTTTTTTTTGTGTATTAAAAAAAAAACATGTACATTCGTAGGGCTTTCACCACGGACACAACACATTAACACAATCACTACACGCGAAATCACTGTTTGTAATATAAGGTCAAAACCGGCGCGTCCCTAGCTGAATAATTCTTTACTGGTTGCGGAACCGCATTTCATCCGCAGTGGCTGACGTTATCTCCACGTCAATTGTTTATCGAGTTGATAATTGTACGTGTAATTTGTAATTTATCTTTATCATTTATATAGAGATTGTGGCAAGGACGTTGGTCGACCTAGAGGGTTGGAGGGATACGTTGTTGAGATCTTCTGATAACACCATATAAAAGGTGCATACCTAATTTTTACTGACAGTTTTGATGCCACGTAATAGGAGCCGAGGATATTCATCATCAACAGCCCATATGCGTCCCATTGCTGAGCACGAGCCTCCTCTACAATTGAAGGTTTAGGCCTTAGTCCGCCACCACTCTACATAATTATGGCATAATAACAAAAGTTCGTTTATGATGCGCTCCCATACCATTGAAGTGGACACGAGTTAAATATTACGTTACGTACATTCTCAAATTATCCGGAATCATCATCATCATCATCAGCCCATATATGTCCCACTGCTGGGCACGGGCCTCCTCTACAACAGAGAGGGTTTAGGCCTTAGTCCACCACGCTGGCCTAGTGCGGGTTGGCGGACTACACACCTTAGAAATTCCTAAGAACTTTTAGGTGTGCAGGTTTCATCACGATGTTTTCCTTCACCGTTAAAGGAAGTGATAATTCATTGTGAATACACACATAACTTCGAAAAGCCAGAGGTGTGTGCTTGGGGTTTGAACCTACGACCGCCGAGATTCTCGACCGCGCACCTAAACCTCAAGGCCGTTGCCATTGATATTGCCGTTTCCAAATTTCAGTGTGCTTAAGAAGAATTTCCGAATGGAAGAATCTGAGACTCCAATCCGGGATATCTCGATGACGCAAAGAAAGCTGTTTTAAATCCTATTACATCCTGTTAATGAAACCGTCAAGTATGTCACAGTATTGAGGGGGACAAATGTGTATGGTATATGAGTTAATGGAGATTTGAGAAACCCAAAAAAACACGTCATTTTAATTTCTGTCGGTCTAACATTTGTTTGTTTGTGTTATTGTTTAAAAATCGATTACTTTGTTATTTATTCAATAGGCTCGGTTGAATAGGGACAAACTTTCGGAACACAATGTTTGTACGATCCACGAATATTTGTTTCGGGTCTGGATGTTTGTGAGACCGAAAAGTCTCTCGTAGTTTCTGATACCCACGACACAAGACTTACATCTTAGTGAGTGGTCCGAATCAGAACTATCAATATATTCAAATTTCCCTCCTGTTGATTTCAAATTACCGCCACACTCTTAATTAGCGTCGACATATTAATAAACAAAGACATAATAAGTGCGATTGGGATCGCGTGCCAAATGTTTGTCGGTAACCGTCATGAAAAACAACTGTGAAGTCCACTTGAATACATGTGCTCGTTTTAACCACATCTCTTTGGATTATTAGGTAAGTGTCATCATACCTTTTTAAATGTCATCTAAACACAACATATTGAATATATTTTTAAAAGTACAGTGAAATCTGGTTAATTGAGATCTCAAGAGTCCAAGAATTTTGAACCTTTTAAAAAGGTTATATTAGATACGTATACATACATAACCTCACGCCTGTATTCCCTGATGGGGTAGGCAGAGGTGCATTTCTACACCCACATCTCGCCAGGTATGTATCAGTTCCACGTAATAGGGGGCGAGCCTATTGTCGTTGTTCGGGCACAATACCAGACTCCGTGCGACTGAGAATTTCCTAATGGAAAAACCCAATAACACTTTGCTCGACCCTGGAATCGAACCCAGGACCATACTTGTGCCGGGTTCAAATCCCAGACACACACCTCTGAATTTTCGAAGTTATGTGTGTATTCACAATGCATTATCACGTGCTTTAATGATGACGGAAAACATCGTGATGAAACCTCCACACCTAAAAGTTCTTAGTAATTTCTTCTAAACCCACTTTTTCCTAGCTATTTTTACGTCCCAATTACCAAAGCAAGTTGCTTTATTCGGGCACTTATACGAACTCCGTGCTGCTCCTGCGAATTTACTAATACAAGCGCTAAATAACAATTTATGTCCGAATCGTAAATACATAGAAACCAGAACTCCTAGATCCCACGAAATACTCTTATACTATGAGATCACGAAACAGTTGAATAAGACTAAAAATGTGGTCATATGTTTGACACGGCTGCTTCTTAGTAATTCGGGTAGCGTGTAATATCAACACTTTTATAAATGGGTGACAACCAATAGCAGCCTTTCATTCTTGTTTGAAATTTTTATCATTGGTTGTGGTGGTGACAGACAAGCGGCGTCACTCGTCCCCATACAAAATACTGTCTATTTCCCTTCTAATCTTATTCCGATTTTCTGTGCGCCAGATCAATAAGTTAGAAAAATAGTTCTAAGTAGGAATAGTTCTAAATAACAAAAACCTACCTTAATCCTTCTGCTCTCCGCTTCAACGCTGCGATCGTAGTTATTGACGTACACTGGCGAATATTGCGGATTCCTATCAAACGCAGGCGACGGCTTGCATAGGACCTTCCCTATCCTCCCATACTGGGCCTTATCATCATCCTCCTTCCTATCAACGTTGATCTTCCCATAAACATGATCATCGTTGGATTTATCATCGAAATTCTTCACCATTTCATCGACTCTCGTCTTCCTTACTGCTACATTAGCATACGATCCGTTTTTGTTATCACCATTATCAATTAGGACCACTTTCTGATCTTTCCTCATGTAGTTAGGCATAGTTTTACCCCCAAGGACATCTTTCGCTGGAGTATTGACTGTAAGTGAATTAGCACTGAAAACTTTAGGCGATATTTCAATTTCGTTCGACGTGTAAAACTGACTTCTGCCAACACATTTCTGCTGCTTGGCGTAGTATTCGAATTTAGATACTTTCGACATTATACTAGATACTTTAGGTTTAGATTCTTGGTCTGAATTCGAGTCGGATTGGTCTAGATCCCTGTGGGGTTTTTTCGGCGCGACTGGCGGTTTCTTCCTAGATATCTCTTTGAGTGTGGCGTCAAGTTCATTGTCCAGTTGAGTGAGCGATTCTTTGTAGTTGTTTTGGTAACGTTGGTTGCTATCGTGATGGTTGACGTAGCCTGGAAATTTAAAATAATATAATTAGAAATTACTTACATGCGTTAATTTTAATCAATTCGATTACATAACAATATTTTTACCAATAATACCAGCTTGTTGAAGTGGTATATAGCCGAGATGTCTCGGCAATCGATACCTTGTTTCGAGCAGAGAGAGAACAGAGCAGTTGTATAAGACTAGAAAGGAAATGTCAGCCTGCCGAGCGTGCCGAACCTATGATTAGACTTTCTTAACTCCTCAGCAGGTCGGCATGAGGATATCAAGTGACGAAGTCTCACACTACTTTATAAATAAATAAATACACCCAACAGTCACATACATAAATCTGACCCCACATAAGGCCCTGTGTCGTGGGTATCAGAGACTACGAGAGACTTTTCGGCCTTACATATGTACATCCAGACCCGAAACAAATATTTGTGGATCACACAAACATTTGTCTCGGTGCGGGGATCGAACCCGCGGCCTCTCGTTTCGTAAGCTGGTGTCTAACCAACTGCACCACGGGGTCTCTATTTTGACACTGCTCCACTTTTTAGGTCCACTGCCATATTTTGAAGGCGTCATGCATATCTTATAGTTTTGTTACTTTATCATGCCAAGATAAAAAAAAGTGGTATACCAGCGGGCAAGCACTGCTCGTTGGGCTGGTACTGTATGGGCGGCATGGACACGTGGCCCGAAGGTAGCACGGACTTCATCAGCTTAGCTTCAGCCGGGTGGTTGAACCGTAGGTAGTTCGATCGGCCTATTGTCAGCATACTCCCTGAAAATATTAAATTGATGGTAAACCTTTTGGTGTCACAAATATCTAGACGCGAAACTTGTATTAAAATTCCGTTTTTTTGGTCCCCATAGTTAAAAACGCTGATACGCGGAATGAAATGATGTTTAGTTCATGTTTTCTCGATTTAACTTGAGCATATTCAAAATCTTTGCATTCTCAGCGATAAGACATCCTTACTAATATTATACTCGTAAATGCGATTGTAACTCTGTCTGTCTGTCTGTCTCGCTTTCCTGCTAAAACTACTGAATTGATTTAAATGGAATTTGGTACACAGATAGTTTGGAGCCTGAGAAAGAACATAGGCTACTTTTTATTGCGGAAAAGGGGGTTTAAGGGTTAAAAGGGGGGATGAAAGGTTGAATGATGAAACTATTTTATATGGCTTTTATTACATCATTACATCATATATATGATATATATATATATATATATATATACACAATATAAGAATTATATTAAAAGTTTAAAAAAAACCCTTAATATGTTATAAATGAGAAAATAACTATATGACTGTTACGCTTTCACGCCTTAATCATTTGACCGATGTGAACGATTTTTGGTATGGACATAAATGGGACTCTGTGGAATAAAATAGACTACAACTTATTTTGCCTGCCTCGTGGTCTCGCGGTACAAGTATGTGCCGTGCGATCTAGAGGTCCTGGGTTCGATTCCCGGGTCGGGCAGAGTGTTATTTTGTTTTTCTATTAAGAAATTCTCGGTAACAGCTCGGAGTCTGGAATTGTGCCCGAAAAACGGCAATAGGCTCGCCCCCTATTACGTGGGACTGATACATACCTGGCGAAATGTGGGTGCAGAAATGCACCTCTGCCTACCCCTTCGGGGATTATAGGCGTGAGGTTATGTATGTATGTACAACTTATTTTCTTTCTGAAGCCAACCATGAAGTCTACGCGGACGGAGTCGCGGGCAAAAGCTAGTTATCCATATACATTTAATACTCGTGGTTGTAAGGAAAACGTATTTATTTTTTGTCGGTTTTTTTAATGTCACGGTGTTTGTAATCACGTAGTTTTCGATCACCGTTTTTATACATCCTGTATAATTTTGCATTAGCAGCAACTTTGCCATC
Organism: Hemaris fuciformis; assembly: GCA_907164795.1. Classification (NCBI taxonomy): domain Eukaryota; kingdom Metazoa; phylum Arthropoda; class Insecta; order Lepidoptera; family Sphingidae; genus Hemaris; species Hemaris fuciformis. Next base: position 6,964,814 of record OU015457.1, on the reverse strand, counting down.
CAAAGTTTAACGACACAAAGGGGATAAAACAAATCAACTTAACCTTAGCGTGTAACTATATAAATTCTCGTTAATAGCAATAAAGAGTTGTCTATCTCTCTATATGTTGAAATCCTGGGCTCGGTTTGCCGTCACATAATTTTGGCTAGAAATCCGATCCAGCCGAAATATCTGTAAAGGTAGATAGCCTTACCGGAAGAAAAACTAACACTAACTAACACTTTTGGTAAGAAACAGTTAATTTCCTGTCAATATGTGAAATAAGTCGTGATGGCCTCGAGGTTTGGGCACGCGGTCGAGAATCTCTACGGTCGCGGGTTCAAACCCCAGGCACACACCTCTGACTTTTCCAAGTTATGTGTGTATTCACAATGAATTATCACGTACTTTAACGGTGAAGGAAAACATCGTGATGAAACCTGCACACCTAAAAAAGTCTTAGGAATTTCTTAGGTGTGTAGTCCGCCAACCCGCACTAGGCCAGCGTGGTGGACTAAGGCCTAAATCCTCTCAATGGTAGAGGAGGCCCGTGCCCAGCAGTGGGACGTATATGGGCTGATGATGATGATCAATATGTGAAATGCCTCACCTTGCGACAGCCTGGTGGGTTTCTCCACAGGCAGTCCGTCCAGGAGCGTGCTGCCACTCAAAGGGTACAGAGTAACGACCCCGTGGGAGTTCTCCACGCGGCAGTGGACGCTCGAGACCCCAGTACCGACTACGTAGATGTCGCATGTCGGATCCGACCCCACTGTTACGCGACCTGAAAACGATTGTTGAAAGTTTAAATGACTAAAACGTGCGATCTAGAATATTTGGGTTCGATTCTTTGGTCGAGAAAAGTGTTATTAGGAAAATTACAGCAAGGAGTCTGGAAATGTGCTCGAAAAACAGCAATTAGCTTGCCACCTCTTACGTGGAATTTAAATTGCATTTGTCCACCATGATGGTCTGGTGTGGGTCGCCAGATGACATGTAAAAAAAATCTGGCAACCCCATGGCGCAGTTGGCTAGACACAAGCTTGTGAAATGAGAGGCCGCAGGTCCGATCCCCGCACCGAGACTAATGTTTGTGTGATCCACAAATAATTGTTTCTGGTCTAGGTGTTTGTGACACCGAAATGTTTCTCGTAGTTTCTGATACCCACGACACAAGACTCGTATCTTAATGTGGGGTTAGAAATATGTATGTGTCTGTTGGGTGATTTTTTTATTTAACTAGATACTGACCTTGTTTGATGGGATGAAGCGTGACTGCGGTGCTAAGCCTGCCGGTGCCCAGGCTCACCAGATGTGGGGTGTTGGTCGCCACCCTGGAATCGAAAACGTTATTGTTTAAACATTGCTTGAGTTCATATTTTTGCTTCCGTCTTTCTTTGCCTATTAGATTGCCTTGTTGGTCTCGATGTAGAACTGTGTGCCTATAGACGTCTTGTTATCGATCCCCTAGAACAGTGGTCGGCAACGCCACACTTGTGGCCCGTGAATCTTAGCATTATCATTTTTCTATGGGTTATGACCATTCATACATACATAGGTATTACGTAGAATCTAGGGTAAATATCACAAGTGCGGCCCGCCTTTAGTTTATTTTGCCACATTGCAGCCCTTGCCTGCCTAAAAGTTGCCGACCACTGCCATAGAAGGTTAAATATATAACCTCACGCCTGTATTCCCCAAAGGGGTAGGCAGAGGTACATTTCAGCACCCATATTTCACCGGGTATATATCAGTCCCACGTAATAGAGGCCGAGCCGGTTAAATGTTTTCGGGTTATCCCATACCTATCCTATAATGCAAGGAGTCTCAAAATTTGTCCGAAAAACCATAATACGCTCGTCTCCTATTCCGTGAGACCTCCAAAAACAAAAATACCCCTTCCGTGACAGGCTAGATTATGTACATATCAAACTTAAGTAAAAGCCAAAAAAAATTAAAAGGAATAAAGGTTGTAAGCATTAATTTTGACAAGTTCTTCCCATGCTCGTGAAATATTTGAGACATTTCGCAACAAGCCGCGCGAGGTCATCCCGATTCCCGAAGGAAGCGACATTCTATTCCTGGACGCGGCCCGGCGGGATTCATGCTTTTTGCCCTTTTTGCAATCGTGCCCTACGCTGCGGTGACCAGAACCATACGTAAAACTGGATAGCTAACCATCCATACCAATATTATCCACAGAACAGCTGAAAAAGATAAGAAGGGAAATAGACAGTATTTTGTATGGGGCCGAGAGTCGCCGCTTGTCTGTCACCTATTCATTCTACTACGATCACACAACCAATGATAAAAATTTCAAACAAAAATAAAGGGCTGCTATTAGTTGTCACACATTTATAAAAGTCTTGATATTACACGCAACTTGAATAAGTAAGAAGCGGCCATGTCAAACATATGATAGTCTAACCATTTCCTTTCTAGTCTTATTCAACTGTTCTTTGATATTATCCATAATCATCATCATCAGCCCAACTACGTCCCACTGCTGGGCACGGGCCTCCTCTACAACTGAGAGGGTTAAGGCCTTAGTCCACCACGCTGGCCTAGTGCGGGTTGGCGGACTACACACCTAAGTAATTCCTAAGAACTATTTAGGTGTGCAGGTTTTATCACGATGTTTTCCTTCACCGTTAAAGCAAGTGATAATTCATTGTGAATATACACATAACTTCGAAAAGTCAGAAGTGTGTGCCTGGGGTTTGAACCTGCGACCGCCGAAATTCTCGACCGCGCGCCTAAACCTAGAGGCCATCACTGCTTCTAATCCATAATATTATATTGAAAATGCGATTAATTATTACTGTCTATCTCATACGTGATTTAAATTGTTGGACCGATTTATATTTGTGCAGTGTTTGCCATACGGACTGATGCGAGAATCCAATGATTTTAAAGAAAAATTGACCGAATTTATAATAAGACTTTACTGCGCTGTTACTCTAAGTAAAAAAACCGCATTTATATTCTCGAAATTATATGTCGAGGTGCATTTGTAATAGTTTGAGACTATTGCCGTTTTTCGTGCACATTTCGAGACTCCGTGCTGCTACTAAGCATTTCCTAATGGAAAAGCCCTATAACACTTTGCCCGACCCGGAAATCTTACCAGAGACCTCTAGATCGCTCGACACATATTTACGCCGCAAGCCCACGAGGCAGTCAATATAAACCGATATAAAATAAATAAATACACCCAACAGTCACATACATAGTTCTGACCCCACACTAAGATACTAGTCTTGTGTCGTGGGTATCAGAAACTATGAGAGACTTTTCGGTCTCACAAACACCCAGACTTGAAACAAATACTTGTGGATCACACATACATTTGTCTCGGTGCGGGGATCGAACCCGCGGCCTCTCGTTTCGCAAGCTGGTATCTAGCCAACTGCGCCACGGGGCTGTCGAGGATTATCTCGCGTAATCACGGAGTTACTACACCGCGCGTGGATCGTGTGCGGTTTGTTTTGTAAACACATTATTAGCTTGTGCGGATGACCTGTTTATTTATTCGAGGACGGGGGTTAAAGACCCGATGCCACCGGGTCACTAGCGATTTATATTCTTCCTACGTATTATTAGTTCAAATCCTCTCAATAAAATGTTTGTAATAAACAATTACATTGCATTCGTAGGCGGTGCGAAGAATTGTGGAAAGTCCACTTTAATGAGAGGGCATTAAGCAGAAGTATATGGTACAAAACAATTGTACCGAGGCTATCCCGGTCTTGTTGGTTTGCTGATACAGATATGCACCGAAACCTTATTGTGACTGCTTTCAGACTTCGTTCCGGACACATGCCCCTGAATAGCTATGCATTTTTAATGAAAAAAAGTGTAACTCCCAACTGCATTGAGTGTGGTGTACCTGAAGATGTGATTCATATTTTAGGGGAATGTGTTCGTAACGAGGCTGAAAGGAGAATATTTTTATTAAGATTCGGCTTTGATACACTACAAATTGGTTTGTTCAATAGTGTTCTGGCTTCACCTTTATCAGGAGAAGCCAGAGCTCTATTCAAAATGGTATTGTTAGGAATTAGACGTAGATAGTTGTAAGTAGTAATGTAAGTAGTTAAATTGTAATAGAGATTGTAATGAGGGTGACATGTTCTTGTTGAACCAAACCCTCCATAAATAAATAAAGAAAAAAAAATACATTGCATATTTTCTCACGCCTGTTTGTATGTAGGTATTCCCCGACGGGGTAGGCAAAGGTGCATTTTTGCACCCACATATCGCCAGGCAGTGGTACTAACCACTGAATTAGCCTATTTTATTTCGGGCACATTTCCAGACTCCGTGCGGCTATTGAAAATTTCCTGATGGAAAAACCTAATAACACTATTGCCTACATACATAATATGTAAATACATGGATGACTTGTTTGATACATGTATGATACATGTTTTTTTTTTTTATTGTGTTTTTTGGAAATTATATTTAAGTACGAATTACTAATAAAATGATGAAATATGAATAATGTTACTTAACAACGCCATCTGCTGTTGTGTCGTTAAAGCAATTAGTTGCTCACAAAAAATAGTATTATTATTCGCCAATAGATGTCAGGAAGTCATATTTTTCAGTTGAGACTACTCAAACGCCTCCTTTTTTTTCTTCCAAATGACATTTTCTGAAAATGATTCCTAGCTAGATAGATTTATCGCCCCCGAAACCCCCTATATACTAAATTTTATGAAAATCGTTGGGGCCGATTCCGAGATTCCAATTATATATATATATACAAGAATTGCTCATTTAAAGATATAAGATAAGTATAATAAAGCGTGAAGAAGCATATCTGGTCGGAAAAAGTCTGTTTGGGCAGGATCGTACTGTATTATACATTAAAATATTAAATATAAATAAAATTCTTTCACTGTTCATGCAGCTCGCTTGTGGAATGAACTGCCGTTATCAATAAGACAACCTAAGTCACTACCTACTTTTAAAAGACTCATCAGAGTATTTTATTCACAAAAACGATCGTAGCTTTATTTTTTGTTCATATATTATAATGTAAACTGTGTTATGATTTTATTTACTTTGTTTTTTTTTTATCTTTTTTTCTCCGTTGATGAATTTTCCTTTTTTGTTGGTTTCTTTTTTGTAGTTAATGTACATCATTGTAGTTGTTTTTTTTCGTTATAAGTGTTTTTGGATTACCCAGTCATCTTTTTACATGTCCTTTTTGCAAATTAGGTTGTCTGGAAGAAATCACAGTCAGATAAGGCCTATTTTCACTTAGTCCTAATGGTGTACAATAAAGTGTTTATAAATAAATAAATAAAATATGTAAGAAATATCTTCGACCTGGGAGCCGAGCCTGGGACCCCTAGATAGTACGGTATACACCTGTGCAACTGAAGCAACGATTTAATTCGTAAAATACCCAAAAGGATGTTGCCTATGACTTGTTCGTTTTGCGACGCCAATGTCTGTGTTACATCAATCGGCCCTTTCAATGAGAAACGTGTATCACTTGAACGGTGACGTAAAACATGTGTGACGTCACAAACACCATATGATGACAGTGATGGATGGCTTCGATGCAATATGCACCTTAAAGTAAATATATTATAAAGTGTTCTGAGTGATTTACTTTATCTGTATTTTTATTAAACAGAATAGATTTACATTATTGCTTAAAATGAGTTAAATTAAAAAACTGCTAGACCTGTTTCGATGATTTTTGTTATGGACATAGATGAGACCTTATGTATATCATAAGTGGTTTTTTCTTACGCGCTTTAACGGTGAAAGAAAACATCACGCACGCCTAAAAGTTCTCCTGAACGATTTTTTTGGTATGTAGTCAGCTTATCCAGTTGGACTTAGGCCTAACCCCACTCAGTATTAGGGGGTGTTTGGGAGTGATATAAATTACATTAACTGTGAATCTTACATTTGTCTACTAACATCGAAACTGCGACTTCTCGTTCCACAGTCCACAGCCATCTGCCACGGAAGCTGTCGAATTGGAATCCGAAGGAGCAATTAAACAGATAAATATATTTTTATCTTACTGTGAAGTAGTTTACTGCTTGTGTTTCTAAAATACGATCCCCTCATTCATCATCACTTTTTCGTCTTCAATAGGGGAGGGTGGGAAAACAAATCAATTTCAACCTTACATACTAGCACATACAGTTCGAAATTCTTTAACTGATATAGTTAAGCCACATTTCACAAGATAACGCATGCTATTTACAACCTTACTTCGTGGTTAATAGATTTTATATTCAAATGGAATTACAATCGAGGGGTGTCACACCAAAAAAGTGTGATTTTTTCAATAACAGTAATGTGTGTGCTTAGAGATGCTGTACGGAAATAGATGAAGCTTCAGAAATGTTTGTCGTAATTTCATTACTTTTATTGGTTTTCTTAAGTGACATCAATGTATTTTTGGTGAAGTTTATTTTTGCTTGTAATATTTTTATATCGCCTGCGGTTTTTATTTTATTAATCCTCTTATATTTTATTGATACTTTTAATGCAGGAGTATTCATAAAAAAGATCAGGATATGCTGAAAATATCGTTAGGATTCTTACCTGTAAGTTTTCTACAAGGAATCACTGTATGTGGTCTCCTAAACCCTACTAGGCTAGCGTGGAGAACTTAGGCCAAATCCTTCTGTATTTGGCCTGATAAAGAATTACTGACAATTTCAATAAACTGATCCCTATTTCTAAATTAATAAAAAAATAAGAATAACCAATGAGAATTATTCATTTCTAAGCATCACTTTCACCTAATTGGTCAATTATAAGTATCGATTTAGAAATGCTGCCTGCCTGAACTGCCTCGTGATCTCGCGGCACAAGTATGTGCCGCGCGATAGAGATCCTGGGTTCGATTCCCGGGTCGGGCAAAGTGTTATTGGGTTTTTCCATTAGGAAATTCTCAGTAGCAGCACGGAGTCTGGAAATGTGCCCGAAAAACGGCAATAGGCTCTCCCCCTATTACGTGGGACTGATACATACCCGACGACATGTGGGTGTAGAAATGCACCTCTGCCTCAAGGATCACAGGCGTGAGTTTATGTATGTATGATTTAGAAATATATCAAGATATTACTTATTGAAATCAGCCGATAGACATGGCGTTCGAAACAAACATTTACACAAAATTTGGGTATTAATAACAAAAAACCTCAATACGATTAACAGCCAACCACAGAACTTAGGCATCCTAAACGCGCTAACCTCAGATTACCGGCACCCGACACTAGGCGAGTTAGGTTACCTAGGTATTGCCTGTCCGAGTGTAGTGTTACCGCGTAACGAGATATCGCATGCAGATGATGCAACCGTCTGAGTTGAATGACTACGATTGTCGTAACGTTGACTGTGCGGACTCGAGTACAGTGAAACATACGGTCACGGGTTCAAACGCCAGGCACCTCTGACTTTTCGAAGTTATGTGTGTTTTCACAATGAATTATCACGTACTTTAACGGTGAAGGGAAACATCGTGATGAAACCTGCACACCTAAAAATACAACTCAACACCTCTCGATAGCACGGCGCACTTATTTAATCAAATCAATGACATACTTAATGGACGGTTTACAATGATTTTCATTCACTATAAACAAATTCACGAGCAACATCATTATCAGACTTTATACGTCCCACTGCTGGGCACGGGCCTCCTCTACAACTGAGAAGGTTTAGGCCTTAGTCCACCACGCTGCCCTAGTGCGGGTTGGCGGACTGCACACCTAAGAAATTCCTTAAAACTTAGGTGTTTGTTACTCATGATGTTTTCAATCACCGTTAAAGTAAGTGATGATTCATTGTGAATACACACATATCTTCGAAAAGTTAAAAATGTGTGCCAGTTTGAACCTGCGACCGCTGAGATTCTCGACCGCGCGCCTAAACCTCGAGGCCATCACACAACAACAACAGCAACATCTAGCACATGTAAATGGGTGTTTAGACGTACTGACAGACGTGATAAGTGGTCTGCGCGACACATAACGTGCGCTGTGACACATTAAAAAGAGATTTATTAAAGCTTTTATGGTGCAGCAAAACGTTCGCGTAATAATTCACACTGATTTACATGTCCACACTGTTTATATCTGTTTAATTTTGAGCTATAAAATCTTCGAACTTTTGTTTGTAAAACTATACCTTATTGTGAACTAAATAGAGTCTATATACGCATATTATTTTAGTCCAACACATCCTATTATAAAAAGATAGTTTCCATTACGATTAAGTGGGATTTATGCCTTACTCCATTACGTTGGTTAAGATGGACTTTACTCCAATAAATTCATTGAGAATTCTCAACTATACTAATTTCCTTCACCACAACACCTTAATATGGACATGACATTCCCAAGAAATTCCACTATCACCCTCTTAAAGTTTTATTAAACTTGGACTCAAAAAATCTTATTCTAAAAAATATATTTATAAATCAATATTTTTTTGAAAAGAATGTCCGCAACGTTACTTGAGATATATTGCAAAACGAGAATGAATTGATAAGGAGATGATTCAATCTGGAAGCACGCGGTTAATCTTATCTAACTGCGCGAGATGTGAGCGTTTCCTACTTTAACGGAATGGGTACGATGCACGATCGTATATCGTCTGTAATACATACGATGTACTCCTATATTCTACGTGTTATTTTTATATATTGCAATTCGCACCCATGAATATCTTCAATTTAATCATCATCATAATCAGTCCATATACGTCCCACTGCTAGGCACGAGCCTCCTCTACAACTGAGAGGGTTTAGGCCTTAGTCCACCACGCTGGCCTAATGCGGGTTGGCGGACTACACACCTAAGAAATTCCTAAGAACTGTTAGGTGTGCAGGTTTCATCACGATGTTTTCCTTCACCGTTAAAGTACGTGATGATTCATTATGAATACACACATAACTTCGAAAAGTCAGAGCTGTGTGCCTGGGGTTTGAACCTGCGACCGCCGAGATTCTCGACCGAGCGCCTAAACCTCGAGGCTTCGTCAGTACATACCTATATATAAATTACCAATTTTTATTAGCCTAAATTACATAACAATTAAGTGGTAGGCTTACAAGCAATACGAAAACCAATTACACCAGTAGAAATATCCACAAAAACAATCGTTGAAACAGCTCTCGGCACACAGATGACCTTATGACCCACACGGCGAATATGTACCGTCTCGTCATTGTCCCATTGTTTGGAGACGTCTTCGCGATTCATGACGTTCTCATGCTAATGGCCCAGTATCGGTGACACAGGTCGTCTGGTTCGGCACTAACGGTAAGCGGTTCTTAAATACACATAATGTCGTGGATAGCAATAATGTAGATTGTCGGCACTTTCAACAGTTTAAGTTTCTCCCGATGCCGAGGAGGTAAATCATATTTTTGCCGTACTTATAGGTTTTCTGCCCATGTGCCTGAAAAACGGCAATAGCTAGCCTATTAGCCACGTGGAACAAAAACACAATTGGCGAAATGTGGGTGCAGAAATGCACGTTTACCTATCGTTTCAGGGAATACAGGCGTGAGGTTATGTATGCATGTATGTATCCTTAAAGCAGAGTTTCTCAACGCCCCCCCCCCCCCCCTCCCCGGAAAAAGAAATACTGTTGAAGAATATAAGGTTTTTATTTCAATAAAAGATAACAAAGTGCCAAAAGAAATATCTTTTCAATATTAAGGTGATGGGTGTGCTTCGTTCTTGTCGCAAATGGATTAAATTTTGGGAGTAATTTTAACCTTAAGTCTGCCTCGGTATCAAGTCGATTTCTGTATTTACTTTTTATCATGACCAGGTGTGAAAACCCAGTCTTAAATAAGTATGTTGTAGCCACTATGTGTGCCGCACGTGTATCCTAGGCATCAAATAAAAATAAATCTTGTCGCGAACCCCCTGCCGTCAAATGGCGAACCCCACTTTGAGAAACCTTGTTCTATTAGGACAGCACCGTACTTACCATCAGGTGTGGTGTCTTCACTGCGCCGTGCCAGTACGAAAAAGTCTTCAATGATAATTTTTAATTTCCTGACTCATCTGCAGGTGAAAGTGACTAACCCGAGCGGAAACGCGATGACCGCTCGTTTTAAACAAACGAGATTCGCGCCGATTGGTGCGTTTACCCTGACCATATTTGAATTTTCGCGAAAATCGTCTCATAATCTCACTTTCGAATCGCAGCGTCGAAAGGATTTGGTCGCTTTCGCGTTTCTTTGTGAGTAAGCCGAAAGGGGGAATTACAATATTACTTTTAAATTTTCTTTTAAAAGTATTTTTGTGGGTTTGATTTTTTTTAATTACTAGCTGAGATAAACGTACTCCGTTTGACAAATATCAAACGTGTTGCTGACCTAATAATTCGATGACATATGGTACAGCTTGGAAATCAAAACAACAAAAAATGAGCCCAAGATCAAGTTGTAATTTTTTTTTTATATTACTACCTTTGGAAGAGCGGTCTGGAAATCATAGAAGCCTACGTCCAGCAGTCTTTAGCTTGATGATGATGACATCTTAGCCTTACACTACTACCGATCCCTAAGTATTTCCACTTTAGAAAAATTCCTTAAGGTCTTTGAAGTCACTTTTCAAAATATTTCAACTAAATAGATCACGCCGATATAAAGTTACCAACTTATCAAAGTTGATCAATTAATCCAGTTCGAAGTGAACTAAATACATTTTAATAAATATTTAACCAACTATTTAAAAATAAGCTACATTACAAAGTAAGTGAATATTCATATTAACATAGATATTTAAATTTAACATTTATTGATTGATTAAAATAGAATATTAGATCGCCTTGTGCGATAAGGCCACCCATTGTACTTTTCTAGTCCTCTGTACTCCTTAGTTTTAGGGTTGTGTGTACAATAAAGTTTTAAATAAAATAAAATAATAAAATATTTTTTTGTATTGAGTCTCCAATATTTGTAAGCATGTATAATTATTATTTGTATGATTACTATAGTTTTTTTTTTCAATTGATAAAACATATTTTTACAATTCTAAAGTGGCATTTGTGCCATTCTATGTATTCTTGTGGCATCTTTACATAAAACCACATTTGCAAATAAATATTCAATTCATTTTACAAACGCCGAAATTTTCGAACGATCGCGTGCAATTCTCTCAACCATAACACAAACGTAAAATTTTATCAACGCCCTCAGCCGCAATAGTGTGACAGTCAATATAATATTCAGATTGCTCTTTGTGCTGTCCTGTCCATCAGTTATGGGTGGACTTTGCCTGATCATTATATAAAATAATCGACATACGTAGGGTCCCCAGGGCGTAGAACAGCGGCTATGTATCTCTGTTACCCACATCATCGAGGGATCACGATGTCACGTCTCAAATAGGGGATAACCATAAATAATCATTACTGGATTAGCCATGCAATAAATCATTGTTACATCGGAGCTTGATGCTACTAATGTGATAAAGTAGGGTTCTACCTCTTCGGTTGCTTTAACATACATTTTGTCAACCAATTCCTTGGGAATAAAAGGGAGAATTAGAAAATTGACTAGTAGGTAAAGTTTTTAAGCGTATAAAATAAAACCTATTTTCGCATTTATAATATTAGTAATGATGATAATGTATCTTTTGTTAAGTTCGTTCATGCAAAGAATTGCGACTATTATCAATTTATGTTTAAACTATTGCTTGAGGTCAACAAATTTTTTTTTACGACTTACACAATCTTTATTTGTCGATTTTGTCGATCTAAATAATGGAAAAATAACTAAAAATTATGTGTGCACTTCTTTGTACCACAGTCGCATTCACGTAACATTCATTGTCAGTCAGATACACAGACACAGAGTCAATGCATATTATTTATATTAAATTTGATGGACAATTGTTTTCCAGTAACCCGATTCTTCCAAATCAATTGATTTATTTTCTATTACACAAACATGGTTCTTAATTTCCGTCATAAAAAACCGCAATCTCAAGAGATACTGAAGACGTCACAAAACCACAAGCATTCGTTGATTTAAGCGTGGATGAGTCACATATTTCCGTGGTCTGTAAGCATAATAAAATTAGAAATAGAAACAAAATAAAATAGGAATAAAACACATACACCGAGCGATCATTCCTTCGTCACACTTGTTGATCAGCGCCATAGACCATTTGTGATGTTTGAAGAGGCGATATCGTAAATAGTATTTTTATCCTGCGACAGCTAAGTGCCTACTCTAAAGCAGACCACACTACTTAGTCTTTGCTCACTTTTTTAAAGATATGTGCAACACCTTATGAGCTACTAATTAATTAAACAATGAACAAAAACACAAAGAATCTGCTATACCTATAGACAATAGAACGTGAGTATAGTAATCGTCGAGATTACGTCCCAGTAGACCACGTACCCAATCCTTAAAATAACACGTTTTAATATAAATTACCATCACCTATGTATTTTAACGGTGATGTAAAAGTTCGTGGGTAAACCTGCATTTCGAAGAACTCTCATATATAATCTATTATACTATTTACTATTCCAGCGTGTTGGTCTAAAGCCTAACCCGTCTCAATTATAGAGACTCGTACTCTACAAAGAGACGTACAACGGTTATTTAAATATATATTTTTTACTCCGTACTACCACGCTATAATGTCACAGCGCTAAGATATCAACTAATCACGAATGGGTGGATGAAATATCGCATCTACGAATAATCTACTCTATGACAACCAGGAATAAACAGCCGGCGGTTCGACGACCTCTCATAGTTGCATCAATTTAGCTTAATTGTTAGTGCAGGCGGTCGAATTTGTTTATTTCTTTAGGCAATCAAACCGAATGGACGTTTGATGTCGCCTCTGAAAAATCATTTCCTCTTTGATGTTTTAGATTCGGTTTCCTTCATTCGGTTTTTTGTTAATGCACTATGTTTTATGTGCTGTTTTGTGGTAGCGAGGTAAAGTTATAGATCAAATGTGGGTGGACAGGATTGCGCAAATTCGAGTACAGAGCATAGTCTCTTTATTTTTAATAGTTAAAATGAATTCGACTGGTTCATGACAATTTTAATTATCTATGCCGGATGGTTTATACTTAACTTCTGTCTACTTCAATAGTAAGAAAACATCGTAAACGAACTTATGTTATTATGCCGACATAATTATGTAGAGTGGTGATAGGTAGTCTTAGTTGTTTTTGCTTGTTTCAAAGATGACGGAACGTACAGCATGCACATCAAGGCAGGTGTATACTCTCCCGTGGTAGTATAAAATTAAAATATAAACTAACGCATTATCACTAGGAGCGTTTAAAGTAGGTACAGCATAATTAAGACTGAGGTTTTCTTAGGTTCTTTTCAAGACTCCATGTTTTTAGCGATCTTCGATAAAAAAAACCCTGTAACACTTATCATCCAGGGAAATGAACACTGATTCTAACCAACCAACCCAGTAAGTAATAAAAAGAAATATACCCCCAGAGTTACATAGTTTTGAGCCCATACTAAGATCAAGACTTGTGACGTAGATCGGTAGGCAGCGGCTGGGTTGTGCCCCTGGCATTACTTTAGTCCATGGGCGGCAGTAACCGCTTACCATCAGGCGGACCGCTTGCTCGTCTGCCTACTAAGGCAATAAAAAAAAAAGATGTCAGAAACTATAAGAGGCTTTTCAGCTCGTACACGTCCCAAGGCTGGGCAACGGCCTCTTCTACTGTTGAAAGGGGTTAGGCCTTAGTCCACCACGCTGCCCTTGTTCGGGTCGTAAGATACCTAAAAGAATAACATATTAAAAGTAAAATTATCCTCCTAGAAGTTTCATTTCGTTCGTTCGTAGAATTGATACATTTCTCAGTGTTTACATATTCCTGGTAATGGCATTCGTGAACGCGTAAACAAATCTAAATATATTCGCAGATTGTACCCAGTTTTATATAAATATGAGTGATCTTAGTTCTCTGAAAGTAATTGTCATAATATGCTCTCATGCTTGTATCGCCGAAGTCTGAGATGTTTTTCTACATACATACATAAACTCACGCCTATATTCCCCGAAGGGGTAGGCAGAGGTGCATTTCTGCACCCACATTTCGCCAGGTATGTATCAGTCCTACGTAATAGGGGGCGAGCCTATTGCCGTTTCTCGGGCACATTTCCAGACTCCGTGCTGTTTGTTTTTCTATTCTTCATATTAAGTTAGGCTTTCCTATATCCCGCTAAAAGAGGTAGAATTTTATTTCACCTCTATTATACGACACGTTTAACCAGCAATACTATAAGTCCCACATAATAAGGGGCCAGTCTATTGACCTACGTAAATTTAGGCATTTTTGCATAGATAGAGTACCTACGAATAGCATTAATGCGAAAGTGAGTCACTCTTAACCAGCGGCGGTACTTCCATAGAAGCCCAAAAGAGTTACACGTTAATTATGTAATGTCTACTTTATAATTGATTATTGTGGGGTCAGGATTTTAGCATTTATATGTCAAATTGCTTTTGTTAAATGATGATTTGAAGCTTAAAGATTATTATTCGGGAATTTGTAAGGCAAGCTGGGTTTTTGGCCTTCAGTGTAAGAACCACCACTGCTCTTAACGACTAAATAATAATAAATAAACACACCCAACAGTCACATACATAGTTCTGATCCCACACTAAGATACAAGTCTTGTGTCGTGGGTATCAGAAACTACGAGAGACTTTTCGGTCTCACATACACCCAGACCCGAAACAAATATTTGTCTCGGTGCGGGGATCGAACCCGCGGCCTCTCGTTTCGCAAGCTGGTGTCTAGCCAACTGCGCCACGGGGCTGTCTTATCTTGAAATGAAATGAAATGAAATTGCTTTGAAATGAAATTGCTTTATTTGGTCACGTAGGCAATCAAATAGCACTTATGACAAGTCAATACAGAAAAGAAAAATCTTTTATTATTACATTATAATTTAACTATGGTTCATTTTATATAATTTGCGTATGTCGGGGTCACCGGTCTTCCAGCCCGGCGCGCGGCGACGTCATGTCCGCGCAGGTGTTAGTGCCGGGCTGGGTCCCTAACAATATCCCTAAACCGGCATACCGACCAAAACCCCCCGGTGGCCATCTCCGCGCCGAGTGGGGCGACCACGGTACGTTAGCGAGAAGCGCCAACCGTAATGCCGCAGCCGCCCGGTGCGCCTCCGAGACGTATTTGTCTCGGCCGTCTCGGAGTGTGTAGGGGGCGCAGTTGCACCCCCACTAGCTTGGTTCGGGCGCCCCGGTTGTGGATGGGCGCCCGCGACGTACACAGGCCACAGTGCCGCCGCCCCTCTCGGGGTCACTTTCAGTGAGGACGCGCCGCCCCCGCAGCGCGCCCAGCGACCCCAAGGGCCCCTTTGAGTCGTCTTTTACGACAGGCAGGGGATACCGTGGTGGGATTCTAACGCCCCCTTGCCACAGGGCAGGCGCGACCCACACCTGAGTAGATCCAGCGAGTCCAACTCAGTGGGCATGTATTTGGTCCAGTAAGGATGACATAATTATATTATATGACCTGCCAAATAAAAATTGCCTTCTTATTATTAATTTGCTCGAATTATTTACTCGATCGGTCGTCATTTTATTTTTATTTTATTTATTTTGTGCACATTTTATATTAGATATCAATTTGTATTTGATGTTTTTATAATGGTTTAAGTTACACTTGGAGCTTTGGGTTAATTTATATTTATTTATGTATTTATTCAAATGTTTTGGTTTAAGAAAGAAGAATGTGAAAGGTACTGGGTTCCAAGATGTGGTGATGGCGATGTGCGGGAGAGATCTAATGCCTTTCCTTATCCTCTAAATACTGAAACCGATTAAGATATATTTTTGAAGAAAGTTGTTTTTTATCCCGGAAACATTTATGTAAATCAAAGGTATGTACTGTGCGGTCTAGAGGTCTCGGGTTCGATTCCCGGTTCGGGCAGTGTTATTAGGTTTTTCTATTAGAAAATTCCCAGTAACAGTAACGACTCTGCAAATATGCCCAAAAAATGGTTACAGGCTCCACCCCTATCACGTGGGACTGAAACTGCCTGGCGAAATGTGGGTGCAGAAATGCTTATGTATGTATGTAATTCATTTAATTAGTTCACGTATTTATTCATTTAAAAAAATAATGATTGATCTACCGGTTCCGTAACATCAACAAAACATTTGATCATAACATTCGACACTCCATCGCTACAGCATCAATTTCGAAAAGCACTAGAAGTCGCGAGTAAACGCTAGTGTTAAATAACTCCAGCTTAATGTCGTGTGGTTGAACTCGCGGCACGTTACACACGGCTTCGGATTCTTGTCCTTGGCGGGGCATTACCGTAGGGCTTCCGCAAGCCGCGACACTAATTTCAACACATGGATTTATAAAAATCTTTGTATTATGTTTACAGGGTTATTTTTTAGTGAACAGTTTGAAAGAAAACTGAGTTGTTTGTCCGTCTTGGTATATGGGACACGCGATCTAGAGGTAGCCGGTTCGATTATTGGGTCGTGTCGTTAAAATGTCAAATACCTACATCTTTTAGATTCAGTCATTTCAAATCTTAGTGTACCACCCTGTTCGGAAGGCGGTCATCACTAGAGAAGAACGGGCAAGGAACTCTAGTGTTGCTCTTTTCCAATAAATTATATACTGTTAAAATGATGTACCTAATGTTAACTGCATTAATGTCAATGACCGCACCCAGTGTAAACTGAATCTACGTGATCGCGATCCTCAGCAGTGAGGGAACGAGGAAGAAGAAGAAGAATAGCATGTACATACACGTCTCAAAACGCGATCTCACACATAAATATAGAAAACAGCTCAAATGATTATGCCCAGCAAGGTTCCGTTAAATCATATCGCCTTACAATGTAATGAAAATCCATTGATAAATTCGACAAACACGTCATAGGGAAAACACTGTCTCATTATATAATAGAATTTATATAAGTACATTTAATCGGAACTGATTGTATCGAAACCATTATTTAATCCTATTTATAACTATTATACATAATCTCGTCGGTCGCGGGTTTAAACCCCAGGCACACACCTCTGACTTTTTGAAGTTATGTGTGTATTCACAATGAATTATCACGTACTTTAACGGTGAAGGAAAACATCGTGATGAAACCTGCACACCTAAAAGTTCTTAGGAATTTCTAAGGTGTGTAGTCTGCCAACCCGCACTAGGCCAGCGTGGTGGACTAAGGCCTAAACCCTCTCAATGGTAGAGGAGGCCCGTGCCCAGCAGTGGGCCGTATATGGGCTGATGATGATGATAACTATTCATTCACTCATACATTCATTCATCATAGCAGTGTTAGGTAGACACTGTAGCATAGACTTTTCGGATTTTTTATTAAAATAATTTTTGATGATCTGTTTCCAGTTGACTTTAGTCTTGCGTTGAATTAAATAATATTAATTATAGTAGTGATGGCCTCGAGGTTTAGGCTCGCGGTCGAGAATCACGACGGTCGCAGGTTCAAACCCCACGCATACATCTCTGACTTTTCTAGGGTATGTGTGTACTCGTAATGAATTATCACGGTGAAGGAAAACATCGTGAGGAAACCTGCACACCTAAAAAATGTTCTTAGGAATTTCTTATGTGTAGTCCGCCAATCCGCACTAGGCCACCGTGGTGGACTAAGGCCTAAACCCTCTCAGTTGTAGAGGACGCCCGTACCCAGCAGGGACGAATATGGGCTGATGTTGATGATGATCTAATGATACCACACATTATGAGGTAGACGCGAGAAAAAAATCATCCCCACTATCCTAATACTTAAAACCTACCATGCGAAACGTGCAACTGTTCACATCTGTCTACACCTACGCAGATATACGAGTATGTAAGTAGGCCTAAGTACGTGTTCTAATGCATAATCGTACAAAGACTTCGCAACGGGGAAAACGTAAAATCCTTTACATAACCTTGCTGGGAATTGATTAGTTAATTTATTATTAATAGACTTGAGGTTGGCGGCATTGATAATTATAATTAACAGGAAAATACGTGTTATAACAGGCATTAGTTAAAACACTTCGAAATGAACGGGAATTATCCTCTTAACGAAAAGATTAAAATATGCATGCCTCGTGGTCTCGCGGCACAAGTATGTGCCTTGCGATCTAGAGGTCCTGGGTTCGATTCCTGGGTCGGGCAATGTGTTTTTGGGTTTTTCCATTAGGAAATTTTTATTAGCAGCACGGAGTTGGAAATGTGCCCTAAAAACGGCAAGACTAAAACAATTGCGCGAAAAGTGGGTGCTGAAATGCACCACTGCCTAACCCTTCGGGGAGTACGTGCGTGAGTGCGTATGTATGTATGTATATGTACAAACATTTGTCACAATCGAATCCGAAGCTTCTCGTATCACAGGCTGGTGTCTAACTAACTGCACCACAAAAGATGTCAAAGAATATTTTACCAGTCAGTGGCGGTACTTCCATAGAAGCCCAAAAGAGTTACACTCTAATTGTTATTAGATAGTTTATAATTGTTTATTTTGGGGTCAGTATATTCTCATTTATATGTCGCATTGCTATTGTTAAAAAAAATGCTTAAAGATATTATTCGAATTTTTGTAAGGCAATTTGGGCTTTTGGGCTTCTATGGAAGTACCGCCCTGTGTTCTACGAGTATATAGAACTTATTCAAAAATGCATACAGACATCATCATCATCATCATCAGCCCATATACGTCCCACTGCTGGGCACGGGCCTCCTCTGCAACTGAGAGGGTTTAGGCCATAGTCCACCACGCTGGCTTACTGCGGGTTGGCTGACTACACACCTAAGTAATTCCTAAGAACTTTTAGGTGTGCAGGTTTTATCACGATGTTTTCCTTCACCGTTAAAGCAAGTGATAATTCATTGTGAATACACACATAACTTCGAAAAGTCAGAGGTGTGTGCCTGGGGTTTGAACCTGCGACCGACGAAATTCTCGACCGCGCGCCTAAACCTCGAGGCCATCACTGCTCACAGACAAAAACACATGTAAAATCTAGTGTTGTAATGAAGGTAATCTCGTGCGTACGGGAATGAGTGTACATTGAATCATCTCCTATATAACCTGTAAATCGGACAATAAGTCAGTTTCAGTTACCATTTAGTTACTATACAAACAACACGTTTTTGTGACTTTAGACATCCACCGGAAAACATCTACGATACATAATGGCGCTCTGGGCTGTGAGACGGTAAGTGTTTTTGATATTATAATAGCATTATAACATATTTAGATGCAAATTTGTATACCATATAATATTTAAGTGGTATCGACAACTCAAGGAAAAAATAGAACCAAAACATCGCGAGTTGTGTTTAAATAAAAATAAATCCAACTGAATGGAAAACCATTTTTTTATATGTTATTTTTAATATGTAAAGCAAGAATTGGCAATTATTAGCTCCTTTATTATAATATTTTATTCAATTAGAAGTGCGGAATGTAAATGAACTCTACTTTTTATTTATTTTTTAATAATTCGGTTGGGCCTCAGGGAGCGTTACGCAATTTGGGGGAAGGGGGGTATTGTAAAACGTTATGGTGCGTTACATGGGGGGAGGGAGGGTCTAAAATATTTAAAAAATGCGTTACGTTATACTTGAACGCTCCGTCATCTTTTTTTGCACCATAATGTCGGTTTTAGCAGTTATTCTACTTTACCTTACCTTTACTTACTTTAAATTTAAACGCTTAATTGAATGACACGGTTTAATGTAACTCGTAACTTGAGTTACATTAAACCGTGTCATTCATTTTCTGAATGTAAATGAGTTTCGAAGACGTCGTTACTCGGAGATTTACGTCTATTCTGCCTATTAATCATCGCGTTTGTACGGGATTTCCAATTGAAATATTCTTCAAACATTTCAACAACATTCCTATTTCTTACGTCAAGTAATACCTTTCGTAATAACAAGAGTAGCCTGAAGAATCGAATTTGCGAATCGTTCTTTTCTTCGCTGTCACCTGGAAACTTTAACAGGGTTTCGTAAAACCCAAAGTTTGAGAAACTCTGTTCTAAACGATTGCACGTCGATGGAAAGTACTCATAAAAACGATCTCCCTTCCTGTTCATATTTCATTGCCTCTGCCATTAATTTATGAGCTTTTATTAGAGATAAAAAATAATTAAATAATTAAAGTTGCATTTTACAAAAGCTCGCACGTAGATCGCCTCGGCTAGTTCCAAATCCGATATTTTTTTAAACTATTCTTGCCTCGCGGCCTGTCGCTACAACCCGAAGTCCAGGGTTCGGTTCTCATATCGGCAAAGTGTTAATGGGTTTTTCTATTAGGAAGTAATTGTCAGCAGCAGCAAGAATTTGAACATGTGCCCGAAAAACGACAATATGTCCCATATTACGTGGCTCACCTTGGCGAAACGTTATTTATTTATTTAACACTATATTGTACACTAAACATAAAAAAACACATAAAAAACATACATTGAAAGGTACAAATGGCGGCCTTAACGTTGATACAGATATACACATCTACCTAGTATGTATGTAGCGTTGTCAAGCGTCCGGATAAAACCTATAGGTAGGCTTTTTGATTGCGTGTCCGGCAAAAATAACCGGGGTCCGGCTTTTGTTTTGTTTCTTTTCTTTACCGTACCTATTAATACTGAGACACAAAATCCTCAATAATGTAGGGTGCCCGGCCTTTCTATCCAAATGTACGGCCAAACTGGCTGGTCTGTCCGGCTATTGGGTTTGGCGACCCGGCAACCCTATATGTACACTACCGACAAAAAGTTTGGAAGCACTTTTAGTACTCTCAATTACTTTAGAAATAATATAAGATATAGTATTATTTAATGAAGAATGATTAGGTACTTAATTAAAACAACAATTAAACTATGAAACAAAACCATATTCTTATTACTAAAATAATATTATATTTTATTACAACATCGATAAAATTTGTTATTATCAATTTGCTATTTGTTTTTACAAAAATTATATAGGTGCTTCCAAACTTTTTGTCGGTAGTGTATGTAATATGAATGACTAGAATGAAAGTGCCGGGAGTTATTATGTGTTTGTTTATGTGCATCGTGTGTCATTGACCTCAATGTTTACATCCATTTGCGCTGATAAGATATAATTGCCAATTAATTGCATGTAAACGTGATATAATGAGATTAAAATTACAATTTATCTTGGGCATTAATCGGCTGTTATTATAGTAGTTGTGGATACACGAGCGAATGCGAGTTTGATTCTCGAAATAGGTTTTATTATTATCCTATATATATGTTACAGTAAAAGCCCGTATATTGGTCAATCTTAGGTTTTACCAGTAAATCTCAGGGTTTACCGACTTGATCTGATTGACTTGATTTCGCACAACATCTTTGTGGAATCAGCTTTCCTCGGCGGTATTTCCGAATGGATATGACTTAGGGACCTTCAAGAAAAGAGCCTATATTTTCCTCAAAGGCCGGCAATGCACCGATGATTCCTCTGGTATTGTGGGTGTCCATGGGCGGTGTTGACCACTTAACATCAGGTGGCTCACTAGCTCGTTTGCCTCCTTTACCATAAAAAAAAAAGTGGTAAAAGTTCGAATCGTTAAACTGTTCGGACTTTTACCATTAAGAGTAGGTAAATCTTAGGTTTTACTTAAAAATCTTAGGATTTACCATGGTTCGACACAGTTTTACAGTAACATATACACCATTGTTGGTCACGGGTCTACTCTGTTTTTTAGGCCTTAGTCCATCCCACTGGCCTAATGCCATTGGAGAATTCATTACCAAATGCGCAGTGACAGCTCTTAGGTTAGGTTATTCATGATTTTTTTCACTCCAGCATTCAATGCGGGTTCTAACCTCGGGGAGGAAATTACAAAGGCTAAAGGCTAAAGGCTTTGTTTCCATGAACCCAAAAGAATAAGAGTTGTGTCAAATTAGAAACAATTTTTGCATAGCACACATTTGTCTCAGCACGGGCATCGAACCCGTTACCTTTTATTTCATAAGTTACGATTGACCAATGACGTCAAGGCACGTGTTAGGCTGTTCCATAGAATCATGAAGACAAAATTAATACTCCAAATCATCCGTAAATAAGTCGTCTTCACTCACTAAACCATAGCAAATCATTTTTAAAACATTACGTATAGTTTTCACCGCAAACCGCTAACGTGAAGCGTTTACATTAAGATTAGATAATTCAATTGTTCTCTCGTGTGCAATATTGAACTTTAACGCTCTGATTTGAGATTGCATTTTCAATTGCACTATAACATAAAGCTGAACACATCCGGGGGTGGCCAGCGGAGCGAAAAATTGAATGTTATATTCGTTTCCTAAAAGGAGGTTGGGAAATTTGCGGATCGATTTAAAAAATAAAAACAAATTACTACGTTTGTCCACGTGTCCTACTACTGGGCAGTGGCTTCGTTTATTATGCAAAGGGGTTAGGCCTAAGTCCACGCCTACACACTTAAGCATTTCTTTTTGTGTTAAAAGGTGACCCATAATTTCGAAAACGGAGTTTATCTGAGATTCGAACCCACGTCTAACGATGACGTTTTGTCAGACCGAACATGATACTCGATATGATCGTGCACTAAATTCTGTTATTATCAATTCTGTGACACTTGTCCGAATACTACTGATAAGACTGTTAATTAAACTATTTGTTTAATTATAAATCAATGCTATGACGTCAGAAGTCGATAGCCTGGCGACGTCACCAATGTCGGACGTATATTCCATGAATGAGGCGTGAACAAGTCGCCTAACCCGGTAGCTTGATGTTAGGTACGGACTGACCAGAAGCTAGCGGATTTGAACCAGAGACAAGAAAAAAACGTTTGAGAATGGATCTAACCCACTTAAATGTGGGATGAGAGGCAAAAGGTCTAATTAAACTCGAATACGGCAAACACTAAAAAAACAATAAAAAAAGTACCAGGATAGCATATCGTCTAGGAGGTTAAACTCACCTCAACGCGCTGCCTTGCTCTCTGACGTCAACCCCATTGATAGTCTCCTCGGTCCTCGCCTGCAGTCCGGACATTTTGCACCAATCAGCACGCGGTGACGTCACGCGCCACCAATCAAGCGCGCGTCGACGTCACAGCGCACCAATCACGACGCGGCCGCGTCACACTGGGCCAATGGCGTCGCGGTGGCCCGATGACGTCATCTCTGGGATCATCGCACTGCAAAGATGGCGCCCTTGATTAGAATTCAACAAGTGTCAAAGCGTATTATGGCGAAATGAAAGGAAGTGCTTATTGTTAGTGATGTAAGGTTGTGTAACTGTAAAATGGTCTACATTAGAATTTAAGGACATGTACGCTCCGTGTTTGGTTGGATTTCCGCTGCGATTTAATGTCATAACAATTAGCTAAGCGGATAGTGTGGCGTCCTAAATGTCAATGTGATATTTACAGTCATACATACATACATAAACTCACGCCTGTAGTCCCCGAAGGGGTAGGCAGAGGTACATTACTGCACCCACATTTCGCCATTGATATATCAGCCCCACGTAATAGGGGGCGAGCCTAATGCCGTTTTTTCGGGCACAATTCCTGATTCCGTGCTGTTACTGAAAATTTCCTTATGGAAAACCCAATAACATTTTGCACGACCCGGGACCTCGTGATTGTACGGCACATATTTATTTCGCGTGACCACGAAGCAGTCACATATATTTACAATCATACATCATATAACCTAATTTGATTTGATTCAACCCATATAGTACTTCTCAATGTTAAGCTCCAACCAGCTCATTTGACCTTAGGAACCTTATAGTGACCTTCCGGTATTCACGGGATGAATTGAAGGAATAACTTAGTAACTCCAGGGGTGACTTGGTAACTCCAACTTTTCAGTCAGACACAAAAAATCGATGCTAAAGCCAGGCTGCTAGTCAGTACACCCAGTCTTTTCCGTGACTCTAAAATATGTTCCAAGTCACATGTTGCCCGGTAATCAAACCTTGGACTTTTCGATGTTTTTTTGCAAATTATAGATGTATTATCCATCAACTAAATTATGAAGGAAAGCATAAATTTCACTAGATCAAATTTCTCAGGTCTTTTATGTCCACAATCTTGCACAAAGCCAGCGTGGTCTAAGTCCAAACTTTACTCAACCGTAGTTAACGCTTGTACTATTCAGGACATATTATTAGGTTGATGAAGATGGATTATGACATGGCCTGTGTTAATTGGAACATACAAATTTTATCATTTTTATAACACCGTTACTGTGTAAATATTTTTACTGCAAACATAAATTCTATTACTAGGCTAATAGGACATGAACCTAAATCTAGTTAGACTTTTGTTACGTCTAAAATGTGATGCAGTAGATGTTATCGTCAAAATAATATTCTCCATAAATGTTTTGAATCGTTTTGCATATTATTTAAGGAAACTAGGTTGACTTTTCGAGGTCACACAAGATTTGCTTATTGTTCTTGAAATTTATCGCCTGTGGTATTATGCCTGTGGTATATCGCTCGTGGTCTCGCGGTACAAGTATGTGCCGTGCGATCTAGAGGTCCTGGGTTCGATTCCCGGGTTGGGCAAAGTGTTATTGGGTTTTTTCATTAGGAAATTCTCGGTAACAGCACGGAGTCTGGTAATGTGCCCGAAAAACGGCAGTAGGCTCGCCCCCTATTACGTGGGACTGATACATACCTACTTGGCGAAATGTGGGTGCAGAAATGCACCTCTGCCTACCCCTTCGGGGAATACAGGCGTGAGTTTATGTATGTATGTGTGTATGTATTATGTAGATATATTTGGTTTTTAATACAACGCCAAATGTTGAATACCTCTAATTATTATTAAGATAATAAGCCCTGGGAGTAAGTAAATTGATCAGCTTTGTTTTGTTGCTACGGTTTGTATCGTTATGACATTTCTGATGTGAAATTGCAATAATGACAATTCGTGTTGCTGAGGGAGCTTCTTGCCGTTCCTTCTCCTCAGCGATAACACGTTTCGAAGCGGCAACAGTTTAAAATAGTTTAAAATTGACGATTCAAAAGAACTTGTAAAATTCTGTTTGAATAAAGATTATTTGATTTTGACTTCATCGTTGGTCATCGTGGTTCATCGTGAGGTGTGTGAATCAAATGTGATCAACGGGTTTGATTCCAGTGTTGTCCAAACATTTTTTAGGATTTTCCAGTCTAAACTCGGCACCTATTGCGTGGTTCTTAAACAGCTATTAAAACGTTGTTGTAGAAATATATGTATGTTTGCTTAAGGGTGTGCGTGCCATGTGCGGGTCGGCGGACTACAAACCTAAAAAATTTTACGTGTGCAGATTCTTCACGATGTTTTCCTCCACCGTTGAAGTAAATGATTATAATTAATTATGAGTACGTACATAACTTCTAAAAGTCAGATTCTCAACCGCGCGGCCAAACCTCGATGCCATCACAACTTTTCATATTTGTAACAAAATATCATTATTGCCCGATTATTTCAGCTGCTTTTAATGGTATTTATAAAAAAAATAGTTTTATAATTTATCAAAACATTCAGCATAAATATGCTTTTAATTACCGAAGCTATAACCTTTTTTTAACTCAGAAAACGCCTAGATAAAAACACTGCATAATATGCAGATGCAACTACACCATTCCGCCAGACACTTTGACATCTCAGGTTACGTGCGTAGTGCACAATACGCAAAATTAACTGCCTTGATCGACGTTAATGAGACTCGTTTGGAGATAGTCTGCGTCGTGGCTTGTCAATTTCACTGCAATTTATACTGGTTTTAAGTAGCCTGGCTGCTGATCTTTAGTAGCTAATGTTGTAATAAATAAATAAATACACCAAACAGTCACATACATAGTTCTGATCCCACACTAAGATACAAGTCTTGTGTCGTGGGTATCAGAAACTACAAGAGACTTTTCGGTCTCACATACACCCAGACCCGAAACAAATATTTGTGGATCACACAAACATTTGTCTCGGTGCGGGGATCGAACCCGCGGCCTCTCGTTTCGCAAGCGGGTGTCTAGCCAACTGCGCCACGGGGCTGTCATGTAACTTATTATATCATTTAACGGAAACGAAGACCTCGAAAAATCGTTTTCTAGGTAAGGTAATGTCTAAGGCAGTGGCGGTACTTCCATAGAAGCCCAAAAGCGTTACACGTTAGTTTGTAATGTTTGGTTAATATGAGGTCAAATTACACTACCGACAAAAAGTTTGGAAGCACCTATAATTTTTGTAAAAACAAATAGCAAATTGATACTAACAAATTTTATCCATGTTGTAATAAAATATAATATTATTTTAGTAATAAGAATATGGTTTTGTTTCATAGTTTAATTGTTGTTTTAATTAAGTACCTAATCATTCTTAATCAAATAATACTATATCTTATATTATTTCTAAAGTAATTGAGAGTATTAAAAGTGCTTCCAAACTTTTTGTCGGTAGTTTATGTCAAATAGCTTTTGTTAAATAAAGATTTAAAGCTTAAAAATCATTATTCGGAATTTTGTAAGGCAAGCTGGGCTTTTGGGCTTCTATGGAAATACCGCCACTGGCCTAAGGCATTCTCTCACAGTCGAACCTAAGGTAATGCAGAGATGAAATGAGGCAGGTGTGTAAATGTTTTTCACAATACTAGGTATGTTATGTAATTTATTTTAGTATACTTTAAAGATGAAAAAAAAATGTGAATCATTGACAAGGAGTTTGTTACCGAATTATTGCTAGCATTTACCTTTATCTCTTTTAGGACACCCGCAAATTTCAATTTTTAAAATATTTTATCTGTAATAATTAAACCATACAAATATACTAAATGCTAAAGTAACTCTGTCTGTCCGTTTCTGTCTCTTTAATACGCTCTCACACCTATTTCACTGGACTGATTTGAATCATTTTAGGTATGAATATAGATAGAACCTTGGGAAGCAACAAAGGCAGCTTTTTATCCAGGAATAATGTGTTATTCCCGAGTATTGAACGCAGAATTCAAAATTACGCCTCACCGCTACTACTTCAGATAAGCGAATTACTTGTTTTGTTGTTTATGAGTTTTTGTACACCATAATAAAAACACAAAAAAGGACGTCCTGCAGCACGATGGTCCGACTTGAGAAAGGTGGCGGGTAACGGATGGATGAGGGCTGCTCAAAACCGGGATGGTTGGCGCTTTCTTGGGGAGGCCTAGGTACGTTCAGCAGTGGACGGCGATAGGTTGAGAATATATATATATATATATATATATATATATATATAATAAAAACATCATAGGTATTAGTAATATTATCGAACCAAGCAATATTATCGATGTAGGTAAACGCTTCTAAATTAAACCAGTTCGTTCATTACAGTCGTTAATTTATCGTGCCGGAAGACAGTTCACTCCTAGTATTTGAATAGGCGCTTCTATTCTCCTAAACTGGGTCAGGTTATCCTATTTCCAGATCCCGGAATCCTAGAAATATCTTAACACGACTGTGGTTTACAGCTTTACTGATGCTGAAATATATCAATGCTCAAGATGGCCATAATACTCCTATCTATTGATTGTCTAATTCGATTCGCGGCGAACGATTGTCGAGTCTAATCTATACACATAAATAAAATTGGAGTGTATTTTTGTAATATTGAAATAACCGGTTTTTAATAAATGCATATGGATGTATACACGGTACTTATTTTTTTTTTTTTTTTTTTTTTTTTTTTTCGAGGGGAAAGCTGTTTATGGCTCTACTTCCCGCTAGCCCCGGGGGAGGGGCGGGCGGGAAGCGTATGTCGGGGTCACCGGTCTTCCAGCCCAGCGCGCGGCGACGTCATGTCCGCGCAGGTGTTAGTGCCGGGCTGGGTCCCTAACAATATCCCTAAACCGGCATACCGACCAAAACCCCCCGGTGGCCATCTCCGCGCCGAGTGGGGCGACCACGGTACGTTGGCGAGAAGCGCCAACCGTAATGCCGCAGCCGCCCGGTGCGCCTCCGAGACGTATTTGTCTCGGCCGTCTCGGAGCGTGTAGGGGGCGCAGTTGCGCCCCCACTAGCTTGGTTCGGGCGCCCCGGTTGTGGGTGGGCGCCCGCGACGTACACAGGCCACAGTGCCGCCGCCCCTCTCGGGGTCACTTTCAGTGAGGGCGCGCCGCCCCCGCAGCGCGCCCAGCGACCCCAAGGGCCCCTTTGAGTCGTCTTTTACGACAGGCAGGGGATACCGTGGTGGGATTCTAACGCCCCCTTGCCACAGGGCAGACGGTACTTATACCAAAATAACGTTTTTTACAATTTTTGTCTGTCTGTTTGTTCCGGCTAATCTCTGAAACGGGTGGACCAATTTTAACGGGACTTTCACTGGCAGATAGCTGATGTAATAAGGAGTAACTTAGGCTAAAAAAATATTAAGATACGGCTGTTAGGCGGAACGAAGTTCGCTGGGTCAGGTATTATAGAATAGAAATATAGAATAGAATTCCCAGTTTTGGCCATCGTCAGAAATAAACAAAAAACACGCCTTTTTTGTGTAATTGTTGGCTTCGGCATTTTTTTACTTCAAAAATAAAAACATTTTATGAATTATGCTCCTATTATGCTTCGAGATAGCCTGCAGCCATTTGGCATCAAAATTTAAGTATAGGCTTCAAAATCTTGCTAACTATTTGAACATTGGTAACTAATTTGTAACACTACTGTTTATGCACCTATTCATTTATCTCTGCATCACCCTAAGGTTGACTGGTAGACTTAGGCATTAACTCCGCCTTTATAGATTGTATTAAAACCATAAACAAATAAATAACATTATCAACAGCCCCGTGGCGCAGTTGGCTAGACACCAGCTTGCGAAACGAGAGGCTGCGGGTTCTATCCCCGCACCGAGACAAATGTTTGTGTGATTCACAAATATTTGTTTCGGGTCTGGGTGTTTGTGAGACCGAAAAGTCTCTCGTAGTTTCTGATACCCACGACAGAAAAGACCTCCCTCTGATAGAAAAGCTGAAAGGAAACCGTCTGTCGTGGTATGGGCATGTTATGAGGAGGGATGAATCATACGTAGGAAAAAAGGTGATGGATATGAAAGTTGATGGATGGGCGAGCAGAGGAAGGCCAAAGAAAAGATGGATGGAGTGCGTGACTGAAGATATGAAAGAAAAAGGGGTGAATGAAGACATGACGGCTGATAGGGATGTTTGAAAGGATAAAACATACTGCGCCGACCCCAAATGAAATTGGGAGCAGGGCAAGGCAATGATGATGAGTTTCTGATACCCACGACACAGGACTTGTATCCTAGTGTGGGGTCAGAACTATGTATGTGACTGTTGGGTGTATTTATTTATTTATAACTAAAAAGGGATCAACAAAGATCGCGTTACGGACATCACTCAACACAGAAGCGATGTGAAAGCGAAACAAGTAGAGAGAGAGAAGAGTTGTGTTAGTCGCGCGCCGAATGTCGGCTTCCTACATTTCGACACGGCGCATCGTTCCAATAACCAGCACTAAATATAGAACCGGGACGTACTCTAATTACTGGGAATCACACATTCTATCTAACACATTCGTGTGTTTATTAGTTTTGAATTTGTGACTTACA
Source organism: Hemaris fuciformis (assembly GCA_907164795.1). NCBI lineage: Eukaryota > Metazoa > Arthropoda > Insecta > Lepidoptera > Sphingidae > Hemaris > Hemaris fuciformis. Next base: position 6,935,223 of record OU015457.1, on the reverse strand, counting down.
GGAGTGATGACCTCGCGTAAGGCCCGCGTTACATAGAGACTAAATCTTGGCGACTGTAGCTTCCAATCTCAGGAAAATACTAAGCCAGCGTATTGGAGTAAGGCCTTACCCCTCTCAGTTGCAAAGGAGACCCGTTCTGTGCAGTGGGACATAAGTATATGAGCTGATATAGTTTATTTTGTAGTTGTAGGAATTTTTGGTTGGATTGTATCTGATGAAATTTCACATAAACTGATAGCCGACGGGACCAAAAAGTTCTCGAATGATGGCCAAGTAGCAGGAAGCGCGGCGTAGGACGTCCACCAACAAGATGGTCCAATGACTTGGTAAAGATCGCGGGACGTCGCTGGATGTAGGCTGAGAAGGCCTATGTTCAGCAGTGGACTTCTGTTGGCTGATGGATGGATGGATGGATGGAAGGTGATAAGATTATTATCAAGTTGGGTACACTAGGTTCCCAACAACATGGGAACATTAGGTTCTAGAACCAATATGTACGTTAAAATTGTGTTATTATTTATAAAACAATAAAAGTGGTCATTTTATTACGAATTAAATTGTATTAGCGACATCTATGTCGTATTAATTGGACTATTTCCTGCTGTAGCTATAAATATTTACACGACACATATAAATATATATGCTTGGCGCCAATTCAATATTCATTCATGAATGAAATGAGGTAAATGTTAATGAAATTATGTACGTGTTATCATCCTTTAATTTATTCTCTTTAAATTATAAAATGATGCGTTTAAATGTCAAATACATCACTCACATTCATTCAGACAGCCCCGTGGCGCAGTTGGCTAGACACCAGCTTGCGAAACGAGAGGCCGCGGGTTCGATCCCCGCACCGAGACAAATGTTTGTGTGATCCACAAATATTTGTTTCGGGTCTGGGTGTATGTGAGACCGAAAAGTCTCTCGTAGTTTCTGATACCCACGACACAAGACTTGTATCTTAGTGTGGGATCAGAACTATGTATGTGACTGTTGGGTGTATTTATTTATTTATTATTTATAAATTTAGTTTTACACCCTGTTCGGAAGGCAGTGATTACTAGAGAAGAACGGACAAGAAACTCTATTGTTGCGCTTTTCCAATCAAGATATACCTAGTTTACAAATAAATAAATAAATACACCCAACAGTCACATACATAGTTCTGATCCCACACTAAGATACAAGTCTTGTGTCGTGAGTATCAGAAACTACGAGAAACTTTTCGGTCTCACATACACCCAGACCCGAAACAAATATTTGTGGGTCCCACAAACATTTTTCTGGGTGCGAGGATCGAACCCGCGGCCTCTCGTTTAGCAAGCTGGTGTCTAGCCAACTGCGCCAAGGGGCTGTCAAAATTACAATATTGATAGACTAAATTTCCCGAATTAGAGCAGCTCATTAATACAATCTCAGACTGTTGTATTGAATATGAGAATAGCATAGTCATCTAGAATGGAGAAACAAGTGCAAATCATCATCACTTTGCCCTATCACACCATGATATCCCACTATCCATTAGCCGTCACAACAAAAACACTCAAGCATGAATGAAAAAACACGTTTTTGTCATTCAGCTAGCAAATTGCCAAAAATTACGTGACAAACCCACAAAAGTTAGTAACCTTGACATTAGTTGGCGAGTGTGTCCGACCGCGCTTTAAAATTAACGAACACATGCGCGGTGTTATCTCAACGGTCTAGTGGGATGTTAACCGCTTAACATAAATACAATTATTTAGTTTGATACATACATACAAACATATACATATAACTTCACACCTGTATTGCCTACCTAGGCAGAGGTGCACATACATTTCGCCAGGTATGTATCATCATTAGGCCATATACGCCCCCCTGCTGGGCACGGGCCTCTGCTACAATTGAGAGGGTTTAGGCCTTAGTCCACCACGCTGGTCTAGAGCGGGTTGGCGGACTACACACCTAAGAAATTCCTAAGAACTTTTACGTGTGCCGGTTCCATCACGATGTTTTCCGTCACTGTTAAGTAAGTGATAATTCATTATACACGCATAACTTAGAAAAGTCAGAAGTGTGTGCCTGGGGTTTAAACCCGCGACCGCCGAGATTCTCGACCGCGTGCCTAAACCTCGATGCCGTCACTACTATGTATGATGATATAAGGATTAGTCCCATTAATAATTATCCAGAAGGAATGAAGGACCACGGTACAGATTCCTTCTCCAAGTGACAGCCCCGTGGCGCAGTTGGCTAGACACCAGCTTGCGAAACGAGAGGCCGCGGGTTCGATCCCCGCACCGAGACAAATGTTTGTGTGCTCCTCAAATATTTGTTTCGGGTCTGGGTGTTTGTGAGACCGAAAAAGTCTCTCGTAGTCTCTGATACCCACGACACAGGACTTGTATCCTAGTGTGGGGTCAGAACTATGTATGTGACTGTTGGGTGTATTTATTTATTTATTATTTATTTAAGTCTAATGATAATTAGATTCAGTGATTTTCATTCGTGTCTATAATTTTTTTAAGTTTAAAGTCTCTTGATGTTTATAATAAAATTGTTTTCCTATCCATGTAATTCACTCAGCCCTTACTGTTTAAACAATGCAAGACAAATTACACCACGGCTATCACGAAACAATCGGACAAGCAGAGCGTCGCGATGATAAAAAAAAACATCAATTTTGAAACAAACGGTTTACCCAACCATAGACGATCTACCATAAAGTATTTATCGACGGCAATCGATTAACCGTTCAGAGAATAAAAATAAATAAACAAAACGAGTTAAATTTGTACCGTACCAAAATAAATGGGAGTTGCGTGTTGCGTGAGAGTTCGGTGGAAATAGACTGTGTGTTGTGATGCCAATTGCATACCGCTTGGATGCTGTTTATATTTGTATAACGTCTTTATATTTATTTATTTATGCTTTTTACACATTGCGTATAAAGGCGGACTTAATGCCTAAGGCATTCTCTAACAGTCAACCTTTGGGTGATGCAGAGATAAAAGGTAGGTGCATAAACAGTAAAAGGGTAAAATAATATACAACAATAATAATAAATGGAACAACTATATATATTAACATAAGTACACAGATAAGTAAATAATTATAGGTAATTACAGATACACATACAATACATAAAATATATATGCAATATATAATATATACATACATACCAGTGGCGGGACTTCCATAGAAGCCCAAAAGCTTTAAACGGTCATTGTGTAATGTCTAGTTTATATTTGCTTATTGTAGGGTCTTTATTTAACAAATTGCTTTTGTTAAATAAATATTTAAAGTTTAAAAAATATTATTCGGAATTATGAAAGCCAATCTGGGCTTTTGGGCTTCTATGGAAGTACCGCCACTGATACATACATAAATACATAAAAAGAGGGGAAAAAATAATCAAACATCACACGTATTGTTTAGTTCATTACAAAACAGCTGCCGAACTTTCATTTTAAATGCCAATTCATTTTATCTAGACTTCCCATTGTTGGGCATGACCTCTTTGGTTGTTTATGTAATTAAATACATAAAAACCATTGTTTATACCTTTTCCCAAACGTAGGCAGCTCTCATTCCGTCGGTTGAAAGTGTTCTTGACATTTCCCTTACTAATTATGTAACATCTTTTTGCCTCGAACTCTCAAAAACATTGTCTAATTGCTATTGTGACAAATAAATGGTATATTATAGGTTTAATTTCATGAGGACTTACGCGGCGTTAGTTCATTTTGATTTGTGTGGATTTTTTTACTTCTTACCATCACTTTTTAAAGAAAGTTAAACGCTACTGAGATGGTGTATTTATGGCATAAAATCATAGTTATTCACCTTTAATAGTTATACTAGCTGCAGAAGCTAACTTTTCAGCCACAATTCATACCATACACTGACTTTACGAAATGACCTACACAAACAAAAAAAAAGACTTGTTAACTTCTCAATTTCCCTCTATGTCCCAGAAAAAATCTCCGCGACAAAAACGAGATAACATTATCACAGCAACATTTTATCAATGATAGAACTATGTAGTCACACACACCGGTTTATTTACATATACAATCGTACCGACCTTCACACGGCCCACAACTCGAGTTTACGTAACAGCGCAAACGAAAATTGTTGTGCCATGATGTATTTGCTTTAATATGAATTATTTGACTATGAAAGTTGAAGGATGGACAAGCTGAAGGCCAAAGAAGAGATCGATGGAGTGCGTTAGAGAAGGTATAAGGAAAAACAAAAGAAAAAAAAAGGGTGAATGAAGACATGACGGCCGATAGGGACGTATAGAGTTAGAAACAGGGCAAGAAGATGATGATGTATATGATTTAAGTCATTAATTCAAAAAACGTTGGATTTGTAAATAGAATGCTAATTGCAGAACCGTGTTTTAGTTTATATCACGAAACTTTGAAATTTAATAATGTCATCATCAAAAAAGATTATATTAAAGTACTATAACTGTGAATCAAAGAATTCCATGTTTTTATTTATTTTATTTAATATGCTTTATTGTGCACCACAATACATAAGTAAAAAATTATTTAAAGTTACCTTATAAACTATTGTGCCACAAAGGGCGGTCTTATCGCTTCCAGACTACCCAGAGAAAAAAAAAGTATATAAAAGGGGTGGTCGTGGAAATTAATAAATAAAAAAAATAATAATAAAAATACACAATAAACAAAAAAAGCATTGATTAAAAAAATATTTAAACTAAATACACAAATATATTGTTTAGAAAAGGACATGAAAACATATAATATTGTTTGTGTTGCTAAAGGATTTCCTTGCTCTACTTCTTCTGTACAGCGACAAAACATGCCTAAACGTTAGAAGAGTATACTGACTATACACGATAACTTGCGAAAGACTATAAGATTAAAACTTTATTGACTTTTGGCTTGAGCGGCGGTAATCACGTACTACTAAGTACACCGATTACTCTTTTAGCTTCTTTGACCGAAGAAAAAAAACAAATTCGAAATCTTCAAATTATTCTACATCAGTCTATAAACGCTCTACTTTCCATTCCTCTTCTTTCCACAAGTCTTTCCTAATACTGAAAGTTCTTAAGATTTAAATAGCCACAATGGTATGACAACATATTTCTAATTGATAGCCATCACCCCACCTAAGAAATTCTTTATCTAAAACTCTTTAATGTCATCATTTCCTCGCTGTTTTCCTTCTATCAAGAAAAACATTAGAAATTCACCGTGGGAATCCATCCAATCAAAAACCGTGGTCTTAGAATCCTTTGTTACTGGAAAGTTAAGTGTTTGAGGGTCAGAAAAATTACCATGGTGTGAATAAAATAGGTCGGTGTTGCAAGTGTGAATGCGCTGATGGTGGCCGTCGCGGGGTTTTTAGTCGGTATGACCGTGTTGCAAGTGTGAATGATTTCTTCGCATGCGTGTAATATTTTAGTGTAGTTATACATCTGTGGCGGTACTTCCATAAAAGCCCAAAAGCCCAGTTTGTCTTACAAAATTCCGAAGTCTATAAGAAAATCTATAAGTCTTAAATCCTCATTTAACAAAAGCAATTAAACATGTAAACAAAAATATCCTGACCTCACAATAAACAATTATAAACTAGACATTACACAATTATCATGTAACTATTTTGGGCTTCTATAGAAGTACCGCCAATGCTTTATGTATAACTTTACGTTAACATCCTTAACGGTAGGTAACCTGAGGGGTATTTCTAAATCAACGTTTAAATATCCATGTAATTAGGAACGATTCTATTGGCGTAAAGCGATCATATTTATTTCATTCATATCAGTTTCTTGATTCTAGACGACTCTATGTTATTCTCATATTCAATACAATAGTTTGTGATTGAATTAATGAGCTGCTCTGATTCGGAAAATGTAATCTTTGTATCAATATTGTAAACTATCTCTTGATTGGAAAAGAGCAACACTAGAGTTTCTTGCCCGTTCTACTCTATTGATGACTGCCATTCGAACATGGTGATAAACTAAATTTCAAAATGACTGAATCTAAGTGATTTATATGACACTAGCTGACCCGGCGAACTTCCTTCCGCCTAACAGCCGATTCTTTTTTTCTTTTTAGCCTAGGTTATTCCTTATTACATTTAATTATTTTTAATAATAAAATTTATAAACTAAAAGTAGCCTAAGTTACTCCTTATTAAATCAGATATCTGCCAGTGAAAGTCTTGTTAAAATTGGTCCACCCGTTTCAGAGATTAGCCGGAACAAACAGACAGACAGACAGATAAAACAGACACTCCAATTTTATTTATTAGTATAGATTTTATAGATTCAATAAATATCATCTCATTTCATTTTAAACTAAATAAAATATTGACTCGAGCATCGAAATCTTTCCATCGGGGCCATGTCGATGCGTTTCTCCAAGACTTTAGGAGCAGAATGTCAATAAATTAAGTCTTGTTTACAGTTTATTGGTTTCTTAGGGCATTGCTATTTCGTTAAAGCCTTGTGGAATGCGGTACAAGTTATAATCATAAAGCCAAACATGTTGTACATACTATATTTGTTTTTTACACTTTCACACTTTTTTTTTTAATGATAAATGATAATTCGATGATTTTTTGCATGGAGATAGATGGATTTCTAGAAATATAATAGTTGTTAATTACTTTAATAATTATATTAATATACACAAAATAGTTATGTAATATAGCTTGAACAATTTATTACGACATACGTCTTAGGTAACTTTTTAATGGGTGTCCCATCAAGAAGTCCAGGTTCTATTCTTGAGTCGTTATCAGGTTTTCCGATAGCTATTTACACAATATTGTCTTAATTGTCTCATATTTTCGCTATTACACGATACTTAAATCTAGCGAAAAGTATATGTTGCAATGAGATATAAGAATGAGTTTATGTATATTTTCTCCGCCGTACGCCATGTTTTGAACCAGCACCGCGATGTCACGTAAACACGATTAGAATCACAAAGCTGGCGTGACATTGGCGAGCCCATTGCGTTTTCTATGCGGGCTTTGAGCACCTAAAAAGGCATTTAGCAGACGCATTTTCTGCCTCAGTTTTCCTTATGTGAAGACTGTGGTACGGAATCTTTGAGTAATTATGCGAAGATAAACTTTAATGGACAGTGTTTTATATACATATGCATTAAGTGTAATTATACAACATTTCTTGCTGATAGTTCGTATGCGAAACTTCTAGACTTCAATTTTTATCCCCGTTTTTGCATTTCATTGCAGCTCTGCTCTTATTGGTCGTATCGTGATTAAATATAGCCTATAGTCTTCTTCGATAAATGGACTATTCAAAATTCGATCCGAACCATTGGTTTCTGAGATTAGCGCGTTTAACCAAACAAAAAGACTCTTCAGCTTTATACATACAATGAAAATTTGACGTTTTCATTATCAACATATACATTTAATACTTATAGAAGACTGACGTGACTGCCTCGTGGTCTCGCGGCACAAATACCTATGTGCCGTGCGATCTGGAGGTCCTGGGTTCGATTCCCGGGTCGGGCAAAGTATTATTGGGTTTGTCCATTAGGAAATTCTCAGTAGCAGCACGGAGTCTGGAATTGTGCCCGAAAAACGGCAATAGGCTCGCCCCCTATTACGTGGGACTGATACATACCTGGCGAAATATGGGTGCAGAAATGCACCTCTGCCTACCCCTTCGGGAAATACAGGCGTGAGGTTATGTATGTATGTATGTGTACTTATAGAAGTTAAGAAAACGCCATTTTTTTGGGATTTTTTAGCGTCAATGCGTTTGTAATCACTGTAACTTTTACTCTTAGTTTTCAATCACGTTCTTTGTACACCCTACATATTCGTATACATTTAGGTTATGAGAAGGAGAATACTTCCCCAATGTCACATAACTAATGCAAAAGGAAATGAAGGTTTACTATGACAGTGTTCAATCTTTAATCTATCTATATCAGACCATATTGTACCTCCAATCCAATACTATAAAATGAAATTATCTAACATTAAAGTAACAGTAAGCAGTGATGGCCTCGAGGTTTAAGGCGCGCGGTCGAGAATTTCGGCGGTCGCAGGTTCAAACCTCAGGCACACACCTCTGACTTTCCGAAGTTATGTGTGTATTCACAATGAATTATCACTTGCTATAACGGTGAAGGATAACATCGTGATAAAACCTGCACACTGCAACCTGCTAGTCCGCCAACCCGCACTAGGCCAGCGTGGTGGACTAAGGCCTAAACCCTCTCAGTTGTAGAGGAGGCCCGTGCCCAGCAGTGGGATGATGATGAATGATGAAAGTAACAGTAATTAATTAACCCGATCGTTAACTTTAATGCATTGTGTACATGTAGGGTTTTTAGCCGGTAAAAATCCGGCACTCCCTGTCTATTTCGTTAGGCGGGAATCCAAGAGGATTTTTTAAGTTACTTAGTTGACCAATCTATTGTTGAAATTTTGAATTTAAAGTTTTTTTTTATAGGATAGATATTTGTTTCGGGTCTGGGTGTTTGTAAGACCTAGAAGTCTCTCGTAGTTTCTGACACCCACGACACAAGACTTGTACCTTAGTGTGTGGTCAGAACTATGTACATAGTATGTGACTGTTGGGTGTATATTTATTTATAGTGTGTAAAGTGCATAATTGCGCTATTTTTTGTTAAGTCCCGAGCGCTTCCTATGTGTACATATACCAGTCCTTCATGTGAGGTAAAATATAGGTTATACTTTATTTAATCAAGAAACTATTTAAAGTTCTTTAATAAAAAACGTTTATTACTTTTTACAAAAACACATCCAAAGTACAAAACCTTGTAAGGATGTCACGCTTAAAGGTAAATACATGATATCTTCCTGGAGTCGAACCGGCAATGTCACGCACAAGGCCGCGGCCGCTAAACCACCACGGCTCATTAATCACGTATATGAGTCATATCGACATACAATTTAAAATTCAGATTAATTGAACATTGTTAATATAAAGAATCACTGATTCTGTAAACTTTTATAATGATAGTGTCTGTCAATGCCTACTTGGCCCGGAGCATGAGTGTAAGTCTCAGGTTTGTGCTCCGGTCCTAGTTTAGTTGTCTTTGAGATTTTCCTTTAGGAAATCTTAAGCCCTCTGACTTAAGACTGCCTCGTGGCCTCGCGGCATAAGTATGTGCCGTGCGATTTAGAGGTCCTGTGTTGGATTCCCGGGTCGGGCAATGTGTTATTGGGTTTTTCCATTAGGGAATTTTTATTAGCAGCACGGAGTTGGAAATGTGCCCGAAAAACGGCAATAGGCTCGCTCCCTATTACGTGGAACTGATACATACCTGGCGAAATATGGATGCAGAAAGTAGAATCGGATCTGGGTGTTTGTGAAACTCCAAAGTCTCTCGTAGTTTCTGATACCCACGACACAAGACTCGTATTTTAATGTGGGGTCAGAACTATGTATGTATATGTTGGCTGTATTTATTTATTACTATACCATTTCTACCATATTCGCAAAGTGTTATTGGGTTTTTCAATTAGGAAATTCTCAGTAGCAGCACGGAGTCTGGAATTGTGCCCGAAAAACGGCAATAGGCTCGCCCCCTATTACGTGGGACTGATACAAAACCTGGCGAAATGTGGGTGCAGAAATGCACGTCTGCCTACCCTTTCGGGGAATACAGGCGTGAGTTTATGTATGTATGTATGTTCTACCATATTCCTTAAGAAACACTGTTATTCAAATGATAACCCGATACTGTCGTCGAATTCTCATGCGATTAAGCAGTTATAATGTGTTTGCCTTTTTGCATCTCGCGTTGCATTCGACGAACCGGCCTCGCATATATGGCGACGCAGACATTTGATGGCGTCTTCGTATCGCTTATAAACTATTTTATGGTTTCAACTCTGTTTTTATATACATACAAATTACAAACACACCTACATCGCATTGGCGGTACTTCCATAGAAGCCCAAAAGCCCGGTTTGCCTTACAAAATTCCGAATAATAATCTTTAAGCTTTAAATCTTTATTTAACAGAAGCAATTGGATATATAAATCAGAATATCCTGACCCCGCAATAAACAATTATAAAGCAGACATTGTAAAATTAACGTTTAACGCTTTTGAGCTTCTATACAAACACACCTACACGCCTAAGACGTCAGCAGAAATGTATAGGTACTACACACAAGGTTCGTCAATTCTGTTTTTGATTCTCCGTAATGAGGGGCGAAAGTATCGTAGTGTTGGGATGGAGACCGTGCTTAAGCAGACGTAGTGTAGGACGTCCTGCAGCACGATGGTCCGACGACTTGAGAAAGGTGGCGGGTAGCGGATGGATGAGGGCTGCTCAACACCTGGATGGTTGGCGCCTATTTGGGGAGGCTTTCATCCAGCAGTGGACGGCAATAGGCTGAGTATATATAATGAGGGGCGAGCATATTGCTACTTTTCAAGAGAGTTTCAAGAATAAAACCGACCAAATGCAAGTCGGACTTGAGCACGAAGGGTCCCGTACCATTATTTATAAAAACAGCAAAAAATCATGTCTGTTGTCATCATCAAAAATCATGTTTAATTTATTCTGTTTTTTAGTAGGTATTTGTTGTTATAGCGGCAACAGAAATACATCACCTGTAAAAATTACAACTGTCTATCTATCACGGTTCATGAGTTACAGCCTGATGACAAACGGACTGCGAAGTCTTAGTAATAGGGTCCCGTTTTACTCTTTGGATACGGAACCCTAAAACGACTCGTGAATCGAACTCGGGACCTCTTGAACATTAACACCGCAGGACCAACGAGGCAGTATTTAATGTAAATAACCTAATCTTCACTATTTACTTCAATGAGATTTGAACCCATGTTTACAAAGTTTGAAGACTGCTGTCACCAAAACGACATATGTCAGTCGAATATAAAGCTGTTTGTTCCTTCACCTTGATACATCAACGGCAATTTAAACCTTTGTCCGATAACATTGAAATCGAATCATGCTATCTATGGTACAATACTATTGAGGTCGAAATATGTGATGAATATAGTCTATTAGTTGTGGGCGTGGTCGCTTTGTAGGTCAATGCACGACCAGCATAATTGTGTCGACTAGAGATTGTAATCGTTATCGTTTCTCGACATTTTTAAGATACTTGGTGTAATTAGTAAAACACTGCTTAAAACCGAGATGTTGGGAGTTTGATTCTGAAACAAGCAGCAGCTCAGCCCATATACATACTTATCAGGCCATATAAATACGTTCCACTATTGGACACGAGCCGCCACTACACCTGAGAGGGTTTAGGCCTCAGTCTACCACGCTGGCCTAGTGCGGGTTGGCGGACTAGCCAGTGGTCATTACCCCAGCCCGTCCGAAACAAGACAAATACGAAAATGACTGCTTTGGTTGTAGGTGTTTGAGATACCGAAAAGTCTTTCATACTTTCTGTTAACAACACACTCTATCGTAATTTCAAAGAGTCAAAGGTATATTTGCTATATTCCCATTAATAAAAAAACAGAAGTTGCACGATAAGCGTTAAATTAAGCGGTATTATCGTTGTTTGAAAACTTCGTGAACGTTCACATCTAATAGTTCGCCAAAAAATTCCTAGATACTTGTAATCCATTGGCCTGAGGCCAGCGTGACTAAGGCCTTCTTCGCAATTATAGAGATTCATTCATACCTATTGTAGGTTATATTTGCTAATATACAAAGATATTGAAACGACAGCCCTTCGATACGTAATTATATCGTTGCCAACCCAAAAACGAGGCAGAACTCGCCGACTAACCTTGCCAGGTTGCAAATTCAAGTTTGTAATCAAGTACGGCGGGTCTGCACGACCTACGTAAGCCGTTTTTAATTCTACGGAGCGAGTTTATATAAAATTATTACATCGTGCCCGTCTTTTCTACATTCTTGAGGTTTTTAATAATAGTTATAGATAAAACAAATAGTACTTATAGTTTTGGGTCCTAAGCGACGCAATTGGCTTTTTTCTAGAGAGATTTCAAGGTATTTTTTTCTCTACATCTTTTTTTCTCTACATGTTTTATATCTAAAATAAGCAATTAAGAATGCTGGTAATGTCGAATGGTTCAAGGAGACGATATTATTTTTCGTTAGCAGATGTTTTGCTGTGCAAATAATTGATAAATATCGACATGACGTGTAGAAATCATTGTCCCAGTAACCTTTTTAAATGTTTTTAGGGTAACATATAGATTAATCTTGGTTGTTAGATTGTCTCTATTCACCCCTTTTTGACACCGTAATTTAATTGTTTCCTTTAAACCGAGATTCCACAATTTTATTCTCCGCAGAGCCATCATATTGATTCCGACTTGAGATAATCAAAATCAAGTCTCCCTAGCTTACATATTTTGACAGCAGTATATCATCATCAACATCAGCCCATATACGTCCCACTGCTAGGCACAGGCCTCCTCTACCATATACAGAATATCATTCATCTTACTCTCCTTTACATAAATATTATTCCGCAGTAAATTCCGCCGGTGTACACTAGTCAGTACATACCTTGCAAAGTTGCCTGGCGATAAAAACCGGACCCATTCTTAATTGGTATACGTATAAATTTTATAGCCTCTGTCTGCGGCACGTGAGCGCGCGGCGTGAACACGGCGACTGACATCGTTAAATCTAGATTTAGGTCCCTTTAACACTATCTATGTTAACATGTTGAAAAATAGCTTGAGTATTGTGAACTTTAAATGGTCCAGTCATTTTAGTCATTTTAAACTCCAATCTCAGCGCTCTACTCCGAAAACGGCTAATTGTACAGAAAAATGCATGAGACATTTTTTGTAGAAAATTTCATGACAAACAATTCTTATAATGACCTCTTTGACCGACGAGCTATAGAACGCAAGATATTTGCCAAAAACTGATTTTCGGAACCCTTTGACCTTTATAACTTTTTTAGCGGGCACGATATCGATGTCGATTTTTCACATCTTCATTATAACACCGTAATAAAGGTGTATACAAAAATTCAACTCACTAGGAATTATTCCGCAGATAAAACCTAAAATGACTGGACTAAAACGCGTAACTTCGATGACAATTCTCTTCGTTTTTACTGAGTTTTGTTCTTGCTTTTTGAGTACTATCTAAATCTATCTAAGCTTCCCACTGCTGGGCACGGGTCTCCTCTACAGTTGGGAGGGATAAAGCCTAAGTCCACCACTCCGACTTAGTGCGAGATGGCGGACTACACACCTAAGAAGTTCCTAAGACCTTTTACGTTGTAAGTTTCCTAACGATGTATTCACCGTTACAGTATGTGATAATTAATTGCCAATACACATATTACTTCGAAAAGTCAGAGGTGTGTGACTGCGGTTTGAGCCCGCGACGGCCGAGATTCTCGACCACGCGCCTAAACCTAGAGGCCATCGCTTCTACTTCTATATGCCGTTGTATTTGATGTTTGTGTACTTTTTTGCTAGGTCAGCCCTTCGCCGTCTCTCGAGTAACGGTCACGTTCGCCCATTTTTCGGACCTTTTGATGTTTCCCTGCGATTTTGTATGCACGACCAACTAGCTGATGATATCTACACAAAAAGCGAATTGAGCTGTTACTTCCAAATCTTCACAGAACCTTGCTTCACAAACCTATTAGTATCTCTGAATTTGTCTATCTAGACACGCGGTAACGTGTTAAGCCACGTTCAAGTAACTGAACTAGCGAGCAGCACCGTGTGTAATATTACACGAACCATTTGGAGCCACTATTGAGCCCCTCATAACTCAAAAACTATTTTACATAAACTTGTCAAATGTGGCTCATATATTGAGACGAACGAGATACATATGTGGTCTAAATTTCATAAACACATCTCATACGGTTATTTAGATATTGACATCCAAGCCTTCGCAAGTTCTAAACCTGTTACTTGTCGGTTCTTATTTTACTATTCCGAAATTTGGCTTGCTGGTAGAAACTAGCCATCGAACATAATAATTCGTATATGAGAACTGGCCAAGTCAGACCTTAGGCTACAATATATTATCCTAAGTTATAAGAAGAAATATTTTATGTTGCTATAAATAGATCTCACTTCTTTTGTCGTTTATGTCAACAACCAAGGCATATATAATAATATTGAACTTGGCTCTCATTTCACATTTATGTTTTTGATATCATTATAATCAACTATTAGTTGCCCGCAAATCCGTATACGAAACATTAAACTTCAAAAGGAATATTCTTTAACCGTTCTTGCCACATTTTTAGTACTGCTCCGCTCCTATTGGTCGTAGCGTGATTTTATAAAGCCTATATAACATAGCCTTACTCGATAAATGGGCTATCTAACGCTGCAATAAATTTTAAAATTGGACCAGTAGTTTCTGTGATTAGCGCATTCAAACAAACAAAAAGACTCTTCAGCTTTACATATAACATACCAGTTATAAGAAGTTATAGCTTTATAATATCAGTACAGATTATTTAATATTATTTATGGAATTAATGAGATATTACAAGTGGCTTAAATTTGAATTTATAGCTATGTATCTAGCTTAATGACCTTATTTAATAAATACATCCAAAAGTCACACAGCCTTGGCCACACGAAAATACAAATCTTTTCATTTTCGAGTATAAAAGTTTTTTAATTCAGATTTTTAACAAATATCTGTGTATCATACAAACATGTGTCCCCCGCCTTTTAAACTACAAGACAAATTCTCAAACATCTGCATGAACAACTCAAATATTCTCCAACATCATCATCATCATCAGCCCATATACGTCCCACTGCTGGGCACGGGCCTCCTCTACACCTGAGAGGGTTTACGCCTTAGTCCACCACGCTCGCCTAGTGTGGGTTGGCGGACTACACACCTAAGAAATTCCTAAGAACTTTTAGGTATGCAGGTTTTATCACGATGTTTTCCTTCACCGTCAAAGTACGTGATAATTCAATGTAAATACACATATAACTTCGAAAAGTCAGAGGGGTTTGAACCCGCGACCGTCGGAGGCTCGACCGCGTGCCTAAACTTCGAGGCCATCACGACTTTCTCCAACACAAATACAAATGACAAAAGATACTCTCATACAAAAAACACATACTTTTAATCCGATTACATATGATAGAAATCACTGTGTACGAATAACGAGCAAGCCTTGAGGGGAACAATGGCGAAATTCGCTGACTCATGCCAACACGATGGCCATTTGTGGCGCAAGTCATGGGCGAATGAAGGTCAGGACAAGACGAAATTTATGAGAACAATTTATAAGACCTTTCGCTGGTAGATACGGTAACTGAGTTTGACAAAAATAGTTGATTTTACTGGCTCGGTGAGTACGCACTGTTGGCGCGGCTAAAGGGGTAGGCAGAGGTGCATTTCCGCACTCACATTTCGCCAGGTGTGTATCAGTCCTACGTAATAGGAGGCGAGCCTATTGCCGTTTTTCGGGCACATTTCTAGACTCTGTGCTGCTACTAAGAATTTCCTAATGGAAAAACCCAATAACACTTTTCCCGACCCGGGAATCGAATCCAGGACCTCTAAATCGCACGGCACATACTTATGCCGCGAGACCACGAGACATTCATAGATGAATCATTCGGGATGACTTTAGGCGAAATCATATCATAAAATTTCGACAGAGTGAATTTAGACTGAACTGAAAGTAGTAAAAACTTATTAATTTTGTGTCAAACGTTTACACCCGACTAAAACACGTATATTTTGTCTCAACTCGGGAATCGAGCGCGCCGTCTTTTCGATCATATATAGGCTGCTAAACCGGCATAATACTCTTGGTGGAGAGCAACCGCTAAAAGTCCCTAGCATAAACTTCACGTGTCCACATTAGAAAGTGCATTATATGGGCAGTTTAAACAATTTATCAGTTATACTCGCGTGTTTATATAATGTTTGATTACATAGGAAGTCACTCAGTGCCTCTCGTATGTTGAGCTAAGGGCCAATTCACACTCAAGTTTGTAGAGGTGTGATTCACAGATTAAGTCTATACTAACATAAAGCTGAAAGGTTTGGTTTCATCATCAGCCCATATACATCCCACTGTTGTGCCCGGTCCTAAACTATAACTGAGGGCTTTACAACTGAGGGCTTTGGTCCACCACGCTGGCCTAATGCGGGTTGGCGGACTACACACCTATGAAATATCAAAGATTTTTTAGGTGTGCAAGTTTTCTCGCGATGTTTTCCTTCACCGTTAAAGTAAGTGATAAATTATTGTGAATACACGCATAACTTCAAAAACTCAGAGGTGTGCCTGGGGTTTGAACCTGCTACCGCCAAAATTCTTCACCGCGGCCTAAACCTCAAAGATGGGTGCATGCTATAATCTATACTAATATTTTATTACTATAAACCATTTTCATATAAAAACATTTTTCGGTAACGGTATCAATAATAATAGAGATAGCAAATAAAATTTTATTGTTAACACCGTTACAAAGGACTTTGCCAAACAAAAGCACGAAACGAAATGGCGCGTTGAAAATCGATCATTTACCATTGTTTCCTATGCAATCACACACTCAAGCGTACATTGCAGGGGTAAAATTGAATTCATACATAATTCTCTAGCTATATTCGAGTCTAAAAGTTCTAAGGAATTTCTTAGGTGTGTAGTCCGCAAACCAGCACTGGGCCAGCGTGGTGAACTAAGTCCTAAACTCTTTCAGTTATAGATGAGACCTGTGCCCACCAGTGGGACGTATAAGGGCTGATGATGACGATGATGATGATGATTACCCAAAAAAAAAAAAAAAAACAAAGTACGTGGTACCATTGATAAATTCCTAAAGGAAAAACCGGCCCAGGAATGGAATCGGAGATCTCTCGTGCCATAGCACGTTATGTCCAAAAAAGTTTATTCATATCAATCAATGCACGAAATAAACTCGAAATTTCTCTAGAGATGTAGACGCGAACGCGTAACAGACTGAGGTATGATCGTCGTCATCAGCCCATATATGTACGTTCCACTGCTGGTCACGGCCTCCTCTACCATAGATAGTGGGATACCTACCTAATATGTACCTATTTACCTGATTAGTAAAACTCGCAACTATGAAATGCACGCAGACAAAGTCTCGAACTAAAGCTAGTATAATATTTATGGATTCAAAGCCAATGACCGTCCCAATAACCGTATTTGAGGAAATTTCGACAGCGCATCCGTTATCAGACGAGATTACGCGGGGATAAGATCTGCCGCGAAACAAACATGATAACGAGACAAATATGCTTTACCTACATCGAGGAAATTTCGACACCAAGTCGACGCGGCCTGGAAACCTTTAGCCTTTGGACCTTGACATATTTATAAAAGATATTAATGCAATATTTTGGTCATTGTATACAATTGACTACCCTTCCTCCATCTATATCATCATTATCATCAGCCGGAAGACGTCCACTGCTGGACCAAGGCCTCGCTCAAAGACTTCCAAAGCGCTCTGTCCTAAGCGAATTGTTCCACCTTGAGCGTGGACGTCCAACGCTGCGCTTGCCGGTACGCGGCCTCCACATAGGAATGAGGAGATCCGTAGGAGAACTAAGGTAGCTGACATAGCCCAAAGGATTAGTAAGCTGAAGTGGAAATGGACAGGGCACATAGCTCGTAGAAGTCACGGCAGAAAGGGTCACCATCAATATTTATTAATTAAACATGTATTATCGTATAATTAAATATCATTCACATGCTCTTAATTTTATGGTTACAATAACACTCAGCACAAAAAGCAGTGATGGCCTCGAGGTTTAGGCGCGCGGTCGAGAATTTCGGCGGTCGCAGGTTCAAACCCCAGGCACACACCTCTGACTTTTCGAAGTTATGTGTGTATTCACAATGAATTATCACTTGCTTTAACGGTGAAGGAAAACATCGTGATAAAACCTGCACACCTAAAAGTTCTTAGGAATTTCTTAGGTGTGTAGTCCGCCAACCCGCACTAGGCCAGCGTGGTGGACTAAGGCCTAAACCCTCTCAGTTGTAGAGGAGGCCCGTGCCCAGCTGTGGGACGTATTTGGGCTGATGACGTTACACTCCTGAAAGTTACATCGTGATGTTACGTAGCGTATACCTATGTTATCGTTAATAAATATGAGAAGATTTTGTAGCACAATGTAAAAACATCAGAACACCAAATAGGTAAGAAGGAGTGGACGCCCCACTTTGCAAGCTATGTTTAGGACCCAGTATTAGGGAGTTTTTTTACCGGCAGATACTCAGAATGTTGAATTTTTTTATGTGAAAGGAGGCAAATGGGCAATTGATCCACCTGATGTTAACTGGTCAACACCGCCCACGAACACCCACAATACCAGAGGAATCATCGGTGCGTTGCCGGCCTTATAGGCCATTTTCTTGAATATCCCTAAGTCGTATCCATTTGGAAATACCGCCGAGGAATAAAAAAACTATTTACTTACTTTACATTTCCAAACCAATAACAGTATAAATATAATAAGCTAATTTTAATACATAGATATATGTAGTTTTGGTTACAAGACTTTTTACTTTTTCTTTATTTATTTGTTTTAATTTTGTTTAAAGTGTATTTGTACATTTAATTTATTATTATGTTTTTCTGCTTTCATTGCCTGTCACAAAATATAGTGTTTAAATGTCATGCGTACCTATAACTTAAGTGATTACATTGTATTATATTTTTAAGAATACCTTTTAATCAGTTGTCTGTTGTATGTAATTACTTTGTTGGTGTGCTAAACAAATAAAATAAAATAAAATAATCGATATCTACTATTCGCCGAAAGTCGTTAATAAAATTTCTAAATTGAATAAAACATACAAAGTACTTTGTCATATTATGAGTCACGTATACAATAAATTGAGTACGATGAATAAAAACCAACCAATGCAGTTGTAATTTTATCACAAACAGTCGTTGATTCAATTAAATCTTCGCTCGGCAATGAATATAAATCAATTTGATCGTATGTACAGAGAGTCATAGCATTCTAGGTATCAAAAGTGGGTGAGCTAAATTAAAGCCAAGTGTTCAAGTGTTTCTTAGAATCAATCATTGGTGTTGTGATGATATGCCACTTTCAGGGTTGGCAGTAAAGTTGAAATAATAAAACAAACTTAGCAACCTATCAATTGATTTTAATTATTTGTTATTTCGATTTTGATGTTAAATTTTTATTACAAAAAAAAACATCATTAAAGTTTTGCTGTTTAGACGAGATTTTAATCTCCGAAAAGACAGCCTTTACTCATAACTGGCTTAAACCGTGTGCTTTTTTGAAACAAAAGTTAATGGGTTGGATCCCCGCCATCGAGACAATTATTAGTGCGATCCACTAATATTTGTTTCTTGTTGGGTGTTTGTACGTGTGATTACTGTGTTGTGTGTTCCATTTTTTTAAATTCCAGTTCGTTTTAATTGTGTCAACTCAAATTAAACTAGGAACACTACACACATCCGCCATATCGACAATCGAATCCTTATAACGTATCATTGTGTCACCAAAGATTATACAAAATAGAGCCGTCATACGCCATTTCTGTCACAATGGCTCTCATTCGGCTAAGGTCAAAACAAATCAATTCCCAGAACACATATTCGAAATTAAACTGCGCGCGCAGCTGTGTCATAAATTTTTAATAAATAATCCTAGACGCAATCAAACAAGTTTTTGTAGTGCTAAGTGATGAAATATTAAAAGAGCTAAGTTAATGTTCGAAGACTTTACATACTCGAATTAGAAATCATAACTTTCGCGGCGAAGGGAAAGATATAGATCAAGATTCCATGGCTAATGGTATTTGAGAAGATTATTTAGCACTTTTTAAGTATCTAAGTTAAAAACTTGAATCTAGAACTTCTTTTATCTCTTCTACTTTACCACTATATCTCTCTCTTTGACACGAGTGACGACGATGACGAAAATAAAAAATATTTTCATCATCATCATCATCAGCCTATATATGTACGTCCCACTGCTGGGCACAGGCCTCCTTTAACTTTAAAGAACTGAGATGGTGTAAGGCCTTAGTCCACCACGCTGACCTAGTGCGGGTTGGCGGACTACACACCTAAGAAATTCCTAAGGACTTTTAGGTGCGCAGGTTTCCTTTCATTTTCCTTTACCGTTAAAGTAAGTGATAATTCATTGTGAATACATACATAACTTCGAAAAGTCAGAGGCGTGTGCCTGGGGTTTAAACCCTCAACTGCAGAGATTGTCGACCGCGGGCCAAAACCTTGAGTATATCACTACTTCAACCGTTTTATATACATATATAGCAGTGACGGTACTTCTATAGAAGCCCAAAAGCCTAGTTTACATTTTAAAATTCCAAATAATATTTTTTAAGCTTGAAATCTTTATTTAACTAAAGCAATTTGTTAAATAAAGACCCCATGATAAGCAAATATAAACTAGACGTCACACAATTAACGTTTAACGCTTTTGGGCTTCTATGGAAGTACCGCCACTGATATACAGGGTGTCCCAGCAGTCGACGATAACCCGGAAACGGGGAATAGCCCAAGTCGTAATAGTTATCAGAAAAATATAAAAAAAAATATAACTTATGTATTTAGAAAAATATAGGGATTTCAAAAAAATCTAGAAAATCTACACCCTGTGACGGTTTTTTCACTACTGTTGCTGCAAATCTCTACTTTTTTAAATTATTATTTTTGTTATGTAATCCTGAATAATGCCTCTGCAAACTGTTATCCAACATTTAGAGCCACCTTGCTATACTTCGGAAGAAAATGACATCGTTTACCAAACCGCATATTTAAAATTTATCATACGCCCAAATTTAACTGACTGTCCTGAAAAAAAAATGTACTACGCGAATTCGGCAAGTAACTTTAAAAGTTGGCGCATTTAATAAGGAATCTAAAATGGTATAACACTTGCGACATTATTTTTTAAATGTGGCACAATATTTTTTATTTTGCGAAGAAACCCATTTGATCAAATTTTCTTATTAACTAAAGATGACATGATGATGAACTGATAAGTGAGATGGAGAGATTTGTTTTACGATGTGTGAGTGAGACAGATACTCCATTGTCAGGTAGTCCATGGGCACCACGCATCGGAGCAATGATCACTTTTTTATTTTAAATTTAGGCTTTTTTTATTTGGATATCTTAGATTTATTAAGTAATTGCTTAACATCAAATATTTCTTTAGTAAAATTTACAATACATGTTCAAACTGCCTTCCTTCAGCCGCAATACACGCTCGTCATCGATCTTAAAAAAGATCGGGTTATCAGGGGCGAAAATCTTCTATTCCTAACAAATTCAGCTACTTCCATTTATTTTTTGCCGTAGCTCAGGTAAATTTTCAATTGGCTTTAAACAAAAATTTTCTTTCACCATTCCCCAGTAAAAAATAGCCTAAAGGATTTAAGTCAGGTGAACGGGCTGGCCATTGGATTGTGCCAGCTCGTCCTATCCATCTACTCCGGTATTCCTAATCGAAATATTCTCTAACTGAACTAGCGTCACTATCTGTCTCGCTCACACATCGTAAAACGATTCTCTCCATTTCACTCAAATAGTATCTTAAAATTGCTGTCTCGAAGAGCCGAATAGAAACATTTTTAGTTAATTAGCAAAATTTGATCAAATGGGTTTCATCGCAAAATAAAAAATATTGTGCCACATTTAAAAAATAATGTAGCAAGTGTTATACCATTTTAGATTCCTTATTAAATGCGCCAACTTTTAAAGTTACTTGCCAAACTCGCGTAGTACATTTTTTTTTCAGGACAGTCAGTTAAATTTGGGCGTATGATTAATTTTAAATATGCGGTTTGGTAAACAATGTCATTTTCTTCCGAAGTATAGCAAGGTGGCTCTAAATGTTGGATAACAGTTTGTAGAGGCATTATTCAGGATTACATAACAAAAATAATAATTTAAAAAAGTAGAGATTTGCAGCAACAGTAGTGAAAAATCCGTCACAGGGTGTAGATTTTCTAGATTTTTTTGAAATCCCTATATTTTTCTAAATACATAACTTAATTTTTTTTAAATATTTTTCTGATAACTCTTACGACTTGGGCTATTCCCCGTTTCCGGGTTATCGTCGACTGCTGGGACACCCTGTATAGTAACATAATATTCTGCACATGGCGTCATGGTGAAGTGCATTTATTGTATACCATTTGTACTGTCATTTATCTCTTGGCGGACAGTTAATTGCCGATCGCTTTGGCGGCCGGCATACTTATACAAACAATTTTATCCTTTAACTAAAAATAATAAAGTCTGTAATACTATGGCAGTGTTCATGCACACAACAGCTTTCATATCCCTTTCCCACGGCGACATGTAACACGTGATGGTTTGAACGCAGCATATCCTAGTGCGGATGGATTTAATGCGATTACCAGCAGATTCAAATCTTGGATAGGTATTTTTGGCGTTGACTGCATCGTTTGGGTGGAGATCCTACATCTTTGTTGAGTGATTTTTACTCTGGTAAAGTGCAATTGATCTTTTAGTTTTCTAATTTCTCAGTGAAATGTCAGAGGTGTGTGTCTGGGGTTTGAAACCGCAACCGTCGATTCTCGACCGCGCGCCTAAACCTCGAGGCCATCACGACTTCATCAGTTTGGTTTACTATAAACTTTTAAATGCGATTACATAAACCTTCTAGATAAGTGGCCGAAAGTTTTGCCCCACATAAGGATGTTTACAAAAATATTTCTAGAATAAACAAATTTGCTTGACAGCTTCGTGGTCTCAAAGCACAAATGTTGCCATGCGATCTAGTTCCAGAGATCGATTCCCGGGTCGGGAAAAGTGTTCTTGGGTTTTACCATTAGGAAATTCTTAGTAGCAGCGCGGAGACTGTAATTTTGGCTAGATACTCTGCCTTATTACGAGGGTCAAAAACAAAATTGGTGAAATGTAGGTGCAGAAATGCATATCTACCTTACCCTTAGAAGAACAAAGGCGTTATGTAGAAATTTGCTTTTAATCCTCGTTACCAATTTGACAGTCTACCCATTTTTATTGCTGAGAAATAAGTTCATAGCAGTTTTTAATCATCATCGTTACATATATACGCCCCACAGCTGGGCGCCGCCGTGCCGGTGCGATGTCTTTGTCCTGTTTGGTTAGTTCGTTTCTCAGCTTGTGCGATGTTTTAATGGATTACTTAAAATTTCAGACTTTCATTCAAACCTTCCTTAGGTGTTGGTGTAGTCCGCCAATCCGCACAAGGCCTAAAAACCCTCTAAGTTGTGAAGGAGGCCTGTGCGCAGCAGTGGGACGTATATGGTCTGATGATGATGGTTCGAACCAGCGAATATCAACAGCGTACCTATTCCCTAAGTTGTCACGCACACATTGGCATGTCTATGTTAAGCCAATGTTTACTATAGAATTACTAGGAATAGTTTTAACTCACCGAAGGCAGCACAAGATGACATCACACTCTGCTAAAATAAACTGTATGTCCGATACACATGACGCTACTCTAGGCGTTACTTGCAAAGTTGCAACGACAGGATTTTTGTACAATGTCTAGAAATTTTGGAGCTTTGGCTGAGAAAATAAATGTTAATAGTTAACAATGGTTATTTGTTATTCAGAAGCGAAAGCTTAATTGCACGCACTATTGAGGCAGGGGTTGTAGATATAAATTAATAAAAAGGCCATATATACCAAACATTTCTTAGCTTAACATAATATTGAAAGAGTATTCTCCATAAGAATTTCAAGGCTTGTGAATTCTACTTTTCTAACCATGTCGACCTATAGGTCCAACTAGTAACCAAACCTACCTTTAATAATGTCAGTTTTAGATCTTAGACCATTGCAAAGATTGATTGTGTTGCCTTGACTTCGTTAATGAACTGAAAATATCTTGAAGAAATCTAAAGTACACGTAATTTTTACGTACCTCGTAAGTCAGTAGACGAATCTGAAACTCCAAGTTTAAATTGTATTGTAATCATTACTTTTGTGCATTTAATCGACACGTCTAAATATTATATCCAGATAATTTCACAATCTGCCGATTTCCAAGTTTGCCGCAACTCATACAACACAAAGCGTTCCAATTCCTGTCTGACTGACTCATTTGTGACCAATGGCTCCGAGATCAGCGACCGGGTTTCGCGCGGCACATGCAGTGTTTATTTGTATGCGCTTCTAAACAAATATTTGTATCGTGGGATAGCCCAGTAGCAAGTGGGAGAAAGTCCTGAGAATCGCTTTAGTAACAAATTGAACACTTGAAATTAAACTGTGACTCCACATGACATACAAATGAGAGGGTTTAGGCCTTAGTCCACCACGCTGGCCTAGCGCGGGTTGGCGGACTACACACCTAGTCCTAGTAATTCCTAAGAACTTTTTAGGTGTGCAGGTTTCCTCACGATGTTTTCCTTCACCGTTAAAGTACGTGATAATTCATTGCGAATACACACATAACTTCAAAAAGTCAGAGATGTGTGCCTGGGGTTTGAACCCGCGACCGGCGAGATTCACGACAGCGCGCCTTAACCTCGAGGCCATCACGACTTTTACTTATTACTTTGATTGCTTGATGATAAATCTAGGCTACATACATACGTGTGTATTCCCAGAAGGGGTAGGCAGAGGTACTTTTCTGCATCCATATTTCGCCAGGGATGTATCTTTCACTTCTACCAACAGAAGGCGAGCCTATTACAATTTTTCGGGCACAATTCCAGACTCCGAGCTGCTATTGAGAACTTCGTAATGAAAAAACCACAATAATACTTTGCTTCACCCGGGAATCCAGGCCGGGACCACTATGGCACGGCATATACGTATACCGCGAGACCACGAGGCAGTCCAAATAGTCAAATATAATATATAGCAAATAGTTCGGACAAAACGGCCGGATGCGATCATAATATAAGTTTATTAAGTCATAAGTTTTTATTCATAAAAAATATTTGTTTATAATAGTCGAGTAGGAAAGTCATATTATGGACGTCATGTCGTTATTTGAAAGTAAAAACTATAAAACCACAGAGTTTCGCTCAGAATTTTTCTCTCAACTAAACGACTGAAAGCGATACCAAGCTATTCCGGTCATTATGAAAAGACATTCCGTAAGTTAGCGAGAAATATAAAACTACTAGCTTTTGCCCGCGACTCCGTCTGCGTAGACTTCAGGGTTGGGTGCAGAAACTAACTAAGTGAATCTATAAATCAAAAATTACGCTAATTGTTGCAGTAGTTCACCACTGGAGGTCATTTCTGTCTTTGAGAATCGTCTCAAGTGACATTATGACATTTTTCATAACCTCAGATCGTCTCATAAATTTATCGCGAAAATGTATCTAATGTCATCTAGGTGCGTATAATGGCACTTAACATAGCATAATGACACCGAGCCCCATAAAAATGCACATGATAACATTTTACTGTACCGGTACCAGTCACCACTACTCCACAGTGCTAAATGGCATTTAACGTGAATTCAAGTCATCCAGGATACTGACTTCAAATGATGGTGACTTTCGCAATTTCAGTTCCAAAAATGGCACCTAAATTCATAAAACGGAAAAATAGCTCTTCTATTCCTTAAGTTCCACTAAAATTCTTCTAAAATTGCCATAAGTGCCAATTATGGCACCTGTCGTCGCGTGATTTCCAATAACGGCACTTGCAGCCTTATGGATTCGACTAATGGAATCTGATTCATCCGATAATTGCACCTGACGTCACTCACCATCCACTAATAGCACCGAACGTCACTTAACATACACCAATAAAACTTATCGTCACTTAATTGTACATACATACATACATACATAAACTCACGCCTGTATTCCCCGAAGGGGTAGGCAGAGGTGCATTTCTGCACCCACATTTCGCCAGGTATGTATCAGTCCCACGTAATAGGGGGCGAGCCTATTGCCGTTTTTCGGGCACAATTGATTGAACATAACCGCACATAATCTTCCTTAAAGTTACTTATGGGTAAGCTCTTCAAAATCACATATCACATAAGAGAACTTAAAACCACCCAGTAGCAATACCAATCTAATAATGGCAAGTAAGTAACCTAAGTGCGTTTAACGTCACCTAAGTAAACTTAAGACCACCTTATGACACTTAACCGCACTTAACTATATTCAACGTAACTTAATGAATCCTTAGAATCTTAAATGGTCTAATGCCACCTATCGTCTTCTTAGTGCCCGAAATGGCACTTATTGAATTATTTAAAAAAATAGCCTATGTCCCTTAAAGGTCTCATTTATGTCCATACCAAAATTCATTCAAATCGGACAAATGGTTTAGGCCAGAAAGTATAGCACAGGCAGCGTTACATTCGCATTTCAATATATGCTTATCCCACGGGAACCCTACATATTCCCGGGATAAAATGTAGCTTATGTTACTTTATAGTGTCCCATTTGTATTCAAACCAAAAATCATATAAATCGGGTGAATAGTATAGGCGTGAAAGCCCATTCCCACGGGAATACTACATTTTCCGGGATAAAAAATATCCTATGTTGCGTCGGTGGGTCCTATCTAGCCCCATATTAAAAATCATCTAAATCAGTCCAATGGTTTAGGCCAGAAAGTATAACACAGGCAGCGTTACATTCGCATTACAATATATGCGCATCCCACGGGAACCCTACATACTCCCGGGATAAAATATAGTCTATGTTACTTCATAGGGTTCCATTTATATCCATACCAAAATTCATTCACGTCGGTCAAACGGTTTAGGCGTAAAAGCAGAATATTGACAGAGCTACTTATACCCATTCCCACGGGAATACTACATTTTCCGGGATAAAAAGTATCCTATGTTGCTTTGGTGAGTTCCATCTACTCCCATACTAAAAATCATCGAAATCGGTCAAATGATTTAGGCGAGAAAGCATAACACAGGCAGTTACTTTCGCATTACATTATATGCTCATCCCTCGGGAACCCTACATATTCCCGGGATAAAATGTATTTTATGTTACTTTATAGGATCACATTTATGTCTGTAAAAGAATTCATCCATATCGGTCAAATGGTTTAGGCGTAAAAGCAGAATATTGACAGAGCTACTTATTCCCATTCCCACGGGAATACTACATTTTCCGGGATAAAAAGTATCCTATGTTTTTTCCCAGGCTCCAACCTATCTGTGTACCAAATTTCATTTAAATCGGTTCAGTAGTTTTAGCAGGAAAGCGAGACAGACAGACAGACAGACAGACAGACAGACAGACAGACAGACAGAGTTACAATCGCATTTATAATATTAGTAAGGATAATGTTATTTTGTTTGTGGTTATGTTACATTGCACGTGCGCCGTTTCGGTTTTATTTTTACTTGTGGTCAAACGGTGACTGTTGTTTCATAATAATATAATATTATAATAAACATTTTAAAGATTTTTATATTTTATATACCTACCTAATGCAGACACAAATCTGTATTGTTATCGTATATACGCAATGTGATACGGGAAAGTCACATATTTTGGTTACCATATCGTGTTTTACACGTTAAGTAAGGTAGACAGTTATTATGGATAATCTACAACAAAAGGAGGCGAGCGATAAGACTGCCAATTGTACTATTTTTCCCTCTGTTCTTTGTTTTTTTCATTTTCTCCGTGTGTACAATAAAGTGTAAATAAATAAATAAAAGGAGACAACTACATGTTTCCCATTCCTCCCTTCTATTTTCTTCCTGATAAGTTTAGAAGAGTCGTTGAGCTTTACTGTTTGCTTTCCGTTGGTGCCACTATCATTTCTAGTATCTAGAAATTACAGAAGCGGGTGTGTCGTTCTTACCACTTTCAGAATGGATCTCAACTACAACTCCTTTAAAAAAATCATATATCATTTATAGACCCCACTTACAACTCTTTCTGCGCTCATGCAATTAAAGCATGCCCATATAGAAAAGTTTGGCTAGAGGAAACTGGCATCTTCATTATTTCACGTGATGCCAATGGGTTATTTGGGTGCATCTTGCAATTAGAACCGCGGCCGGGCATGGCGCCATTGTTACGCATGCGTGGGCGAGACTATCTCGATCAATTCTCTATTTACTATTGCGAAAGATTTTTTTGCGATAATTCAGACATATTTTACAATACGACAGCCTATGTGGGCAAATAGCTTATTATTATTATATTATTATTCTCAGCCTATCGCCGTCCACTGCTGAACGAAGGCCTCCCCAAGTAGGCGCCAACCATCCCGGTCTTAAAATTAAAATAGCTTAAATACTTAATAATTGACATCGCTAAAAGAAACGATAATATGTATCAAACATATTAAAAACATAGTCAATTCCATACTATTGATTTAGTTCCTTTTAAAATTGCAAGAAGTATGTTACCTACTCTAGGTCTCTATTTATAAGACGAAACGCAATTTTTACCTTAACATTGGCAGTGCTGTCCATAATCCAAGTTGTCCAACCTAATAAAAACAAAATATTTCAATCTGTATTTTGTTCTGTAAATATTCCAATTGTGAACAAATTTCGTGAACCCGTTACATTATTGACAGACCGTTGTATAATTCACAAAATCACGACCGTGCATAAAAA
This sequence comes from Hemaris fuciformis, assembly GCA_907164795.1. Taxonomy (NCBI): domain Eukaryota; kingdom Metazoa; phylum Arthropoda; class Insecta; order Lepidoptera; family Sphingidae; genus Hemaris; species Hemaris fuciformis. The sequence continues at coordinate 6,906,661 of OU015457.1, read as the reverse complement.
TTAACCGTTGAGCCTTTTTTCGTTTATCTGTGGGAACGGCGGGGCATTCGATGCGCCTTTGACAAAGCAAAATGCAACATCGGAAGCACATTTATTTCATTCACACGGAATTTTGCGGAACTAATCATTCGCCATACTTTTTTGATTTCTCGCGTAGACAGTGGCGCCACCGCGATAGACAAAAAGGACATTGCGTGCGGCTAGAAATGGAATTAATCAATTTTGCATAGAAAATGACGTCATCGGCGAAGAAACTAGCGCCATGAATGAGTGTTCAGTCTGGGCGTACTTCGAGGTCACTGTGAAGAGATAACGGCCTGAGAGAATGACTGTGCGATTTCAACATCTGTGTTGTAAAGAGACATTGAAACTAGAGGTAGTGAGTTTGATTGCTGAGCCGAGACAATATGTAAAGTTATTTAGATAAATAACTTTATTTGCACTTAAATCAGCCGGCATAATTTTTTCGATTCGTTAGAGGTGATGCCATCAAGTGCCATCGCAATCTCTTTGCTAGGTTCGAATAAAATAATACAGGAAGTTATAATAAAAAATACACCCAACAGTTACATACATAGTACTGACTACTGACCCCACAGTAAGATACGAGCCCGGTGTCGTGGGTATCAGAAACTACGAGAGACTTTTCGGTCTCACAAACACCCAGACCCGAATCAAATATTTGTGGATCACACAAACATTTGTCTCGATACCAGCTTGCGAAACGAGAGGCCGCGGGTTCAATCCCCGCACCGAGACCGAAAAGTCTCTCGTAGTTTCTGATTCCCACGACACAAATACACACCCAAATAAATACACCCAACAGTCACATAACTAGTTCTGACCCCACACTAGGATACAAGTCCTGTGTCGTGGGTATCAGAATCTACGAGAGACAAGACAAGACAAGACTCCTATCTTAATGTGGGTAACCGCACATGTATAATATGTGACTGTTGGGTGTATTTATTTATGTGTTTAAGTAGCAACAATTATGTATGGACACAAGCCGAATTATTGTAGATCGTAACTTCGATCAATCGCTAACACTAGAGCGCACTTCTCAAATATTTACATAGTATTGCGTGATCCGCTTACGTCATTGCTTCGGAATCGGTCTAATCAACATGTAGGGCTGCCAAATCTTTAGAATAGATAATATTACAATGTTTATAAAGAACGGAGACGAAAAGGCTATGGTAAATATGTATAAGTTTTCATTTACTTACTAAATTGGTTTTATAGTTGTCGTTAAATTATGTAATGGTCATTTCTTGATAATAAAACGAGAGGAAAATAGAAAAAAGAACTGCATAAATTGTTACTAAGAATTGAATGAAGAGCGTAATGGAGTGTGAATCAATTAAGAATGTAGGAGAGATTAGGCTGCAATGTGAGTATGTGCTTGATAATTATAATAATAATCATAGAAAACTTTTAAATCTGATGGAATAAGTCGTATTGCCAAGCTGAAAGTTTTAAAGGGTATCCAAAATATATGGTAACAACCCTATACGTTCTATAAATGCTGTTTTCTGACGTCAAATTCGCAATCAGTACGAAAAATTGCGGATCGCAATTGATAGTACATTGCACTACAGGAAAACAAAACTAACTCAGCACCACCCACTTTTCTAAAATACTACCAGCAGAAGTTACTATACTGTCCTTTATCATTAATAAAGGTCTATACACGCAATAACACTCCTAAAGACTATAGGAGTAGAGCTGGAATTTATTCAACAAACAGTAGTGGGCTTTAGAAAGTACAAATTGAACAAATTGGATGAGTTACAAGCATAATGTGAATCAGTACAGTGGGTCAACGGGCTAGACTGTGACGTAATTACTTTTGTTAGGTTTCGGCGAATGTGTGGATGCACGCTTTCCAATTTCTTTGTATTAGAATACGAGCTTTTGTTCGCGGTTATGTTCGCTTTAATTTGGATTATATAAAAGTGTAACCTAAAACCGTTTCCAATGGCACATTGACAGCCCCGTGGCGCAGTTGGCTAGATACCAGCTTGCGAAACGAGAGGCCGCGGGTTCGATCCCCGCACCGAGACAAATGTTTGTGTGATCCACAAACATTTGTTTCGGGTCTGGGTGTTTGTGAGAGCGAAAAGTCTCTCGTAGTTTCTGATAACCACGACACAGGACTTGTATCCTACTGTGGGGTGAGAGCTATGTATGTGACTGTTGGGTGTATTTATTTACATGTGAACAATAATACTTCAATACTATCCAGCGTGTGTATGTTTTTGTCTAAAGCCGGCGTAGTATACTAAGGCCTAACCCCTCCCAGTTGTAAAAGAGACTAGTGTACACAGGCTGAAACTACACAGACTACACAGGCTGAAATATAGGTAAATGTTATGTGTTACTTCTATGAATTTCCCTACATCCAACAAAAGCGATAGGTAATTCAGACGATAAACACAAGGAAGACAACAATGATACACCAATAAACGGCTCACTGACCCCAACACTAAACTAGAGGATGCAACGTCCACAAACTGACTACTGTTACAAGCGTTATAATTAACCAGATGTATCCTGCACAAGTGACCCAGTTTCACACGCGCTGAATGAAGCTCAATTGGCTAGAGATGAAGCTTTCATATAAGCGTAATTCATATGTGTGGATGCACACTTAAAATTTCTTCAATATTAAAAAAAATCCCATTTATTTGTAAATGCTGGTTTAAGGCTGCTTTTTAGTGATGGAAATAAAAAACAAATGCCTTGGTATTTTGTTGACTCTTATTCCAAAAATAAATTTACCCCGATGATATACTAAAGGCCAGGTAATTTACTTATAAGGGCTGATGAAGTACATGGTCCAATTTGATATATCATAAGCTGAATCTCATATAAATTTGACATCCGAACCAATAAGACACGTCCAAAAATAATTGAATAACCATTAAGGCTCCATCGACCGCAACTTTTACGCCCTGTTAATGGTCTGTTTGATGGGCCAGATGAACGCCTAACCGCATTATGCGAGTACTCTTACGATAAACGCGGTGAGAATTATATGAGTGATGTCTTCACGCTTATCGCCTTATTCATTCACAATATATAAGTGTTTTTTAAGTAATCAGTGTTTTGTCACCGAACTTGCATAGCTCTGACCTTAAATCGTTACCTGTAATAAACTAATACTATAAACACGACAGTTTTTGAACGTTTAAGCGTGTTTTTAAGTTTGATACTTCTGCACGTTTAAAGGATGTTGGACTACTTTCGATGAAATTCGGTTTTGGAGGTAGCCTTTTTTATCCCTGAAAATCAAACTTCACGCGGGTGATCTGAATAAATTTTGGGACATATTGGGACATGAAGATGATTTTGGTCTGAGTTAGCACACAAAACGCTCTTTATCTTTAGGTTCGAGGTTTAGGCACGCGGTTGAGAATCCTGACGGCGCGGGTTCAAATCCCAGGCACACACCTCTGACTTTTCGAAGTTATGTGTGTATTCACAAAGAATTATCACGCACTTTCACGGTGAAGGAAAACATCGTAATGAAACCTGCACACCTAAAAGTTCTTAGGAATTTCTTAGCTGTGTAGTCTGCCAACCCGCAATAGGCCAGCGTGGTGGACTAAGGCCTAAACCCTCTCAATTGTGGAGAAGGCCTGTGCCCAGCAGTGGGACGTATATGGGCTGATGATGATGATGATAAAAAGCAGGGTAACGCTGGGTGTACTTGCACCAATACCAAAGAGGCAAGCCAAAAAGTTTATAATAGACAAAAAGACCAAACAAACTAAAATGACAGTAGACATTTCAACACATGACTGAAACGAGCGGAAATGCTTACGAGCACTTAAAGATTCCAAACAACTCGCGCCGATGTAAGCTTCCTCTTGGAATAACAGATCAAAAAGATCAATTGCTTAACCGCATATCGCTTTCGTAACACGAAATTCCATTGCAATTAAGAATCAGATCAAGCGTGCATTATTTTATGTTATCCTAATATTATGTATACGATAGTGGGTTTGTTTGTCACGGTTTAAAGCCAAACTGCTGGATCAATTTCGATGTATTTTGGCACAGGATTAGATGATATCCTGAAGCCTGTAATAGATAAGTTTTTAAACTGGAAAAATTTAAAGTTCATTAAGGATTTTCGGTAATGTTTAATGGTAACGTTAATGTTGCAGTCTAAATAGAATATGCCGCGATAAAAATTACGATTATGACAAATCGACACAATTTGGTGGGTATATTCATTTTTTTTTAACAAATTAAATATTGCTAGCTATGTCTGCAATTTCACAATGTTTCCTTCTGTAGAATTAATTTTAATTATAGCATTCTAATTTATATTGTATTATATTATAGTATTTCTTGCATGAAATACCTCGTCAGAGAAAATGATTCCTGGAATAAAAAATTGCCTATAATCATCCAGGATGCCATCGATCGCATGGCCATCGCTCTCTGTGTCTCGTGTCTCTGTATAAAAATTCATCATAATCCATTCTACAGTTGAAACGTTAAAGCATTACTAACAAAAATATTTACATTTACAATATTTACATAAAATTACTGACTGCAAGACATACAAGGGACTAGGAACAATTTTAGCTGCATATTCAGCCGACTTTAAAAGCCGGTTATTCTATTTCAGTATTCAACATATGTGTACGAAAATGAAATGTCGTAAACGCCACACTATTACAAGTTAGTGAACCCGTACAATATGTAAGGAAACATTTAAATTGCAAATGGCAGCGTGAGACAGGCGCGATGTAGGAACGAAGCGAGGAAAGTGAATAGTTTGCATGTTAACACTCTATTCTAATTGCCATTGTTTATGGCTTTGGAGATAAATGTAAATTTAGCTTATTTAACATAACACTGATACCTGTGTTTCCAAAAGGACAGACAAAAGTGCAATTATTATTTTATGAGAAAGTCGTGATGGCCTCGAGGATTTTTACACATCCCACTGCACTGGTCTCCTCTATAACTGAGAGGGTTTAGGCCTTAGTCCACCACACCGAAAAATATTTCTATTTAATCATGATAAAGAATACACTGCATGTGTCATAGGTTAAAAATAATGTAACAAGCGATCTACTAGACAGTTACGGGCAATTAGATTTATGTATGATACACAGTCAAGGGTTTTATGTTTGTTATGGAAACTTGTATGGCATTGGAATAACGTTTCTCATTTGTATATGCAATAACCACATATTAAATCCTACACACATAATATTGTTGAATTGGTGAGTCAATAAATTGTCAATCCATTGAATCATGTTTTGAAATCTTTGTCCCTATTAGAAAATATATGAAACACTGTTGGGTGTAAATATAATTGACTTAGAATTCTGGCCTATTGTGCTTTGATGGAATTGTTATACATCAGCTCATTTTTTCACTGCTTGGCACAGGCCTCCTCTACAATTGACAGGACTTAATAAAAGACTTTATAAATAAATGCTGCTGAAGACCAAGGTGGTTGGCACCTACTTGAGAAGGCCAGTGGATAAAGTTAGGCTGATTACCTATAATATACAGTGTGGACTTTATATAATGACACTGAAGGACTGTGCATTTTATGGCATTATAGAGAGTTGCCATTGAATGGAGAGAAGAAAATCATTGTATGGAAAGCAAGATAAACCAATAAAAGCCAAGTGATTTCAACACTCTAGGGAGCTTGTCTTTAAATCGAGTGACATTAAATGGAGTTTACACTGTAATTAAATTAGACCTGGAAATAGAAATTAGGCTTTTTTTAACCTGGAAAATTAGGCCAAAGTTTTATTTTTTAGGAAAACTTAATGGCACAATTAACATGTGTTAAGAAAAAATGATGAGTACTTAGAACAAAAGATATTAAAATCTCTTTTAATCTCGTTTTTTATTCAGAATAAAAAACTACATTATCATTTAGACCTTGAACAAAAAAATGAGTTATTAGATGACACAAGGACATTAATTGTTTACATGAGACAATACACCAAATGGCACAAACTGAACAATTATAATAATTATTTTAATTACTATGATTTTGTATAGATTAGAGATATTTGCTAGCAATTTCCTAACTCATTTTTATATTTATAATATCATAAATTATGTTCTTTAGATGACTATTTCAATGGTTTCTGAGCACAATGATCGGTGTTAGGGTATTAAATGAGGCCATGCGTATTACACCCATTGTCATTATTTGTGTGATTAATAAATATATGCATGTTCGGTTAAAATGACTTTGCTGCTTATTTTATTTATAATATTAATTCTATATTAAACTTACTCCTGTATACACATATACACATAAATGGGTAGGTAGAAGTGCATCACCTATGTTTTGCCAATTGCCAAGTCCGAAATATGGCATTTTTTAGATTATAAAATCATAAAAAGGTAAAGTTAAAGCCTAAAACTTATTTTGTGATGTTTGATACATATTCTCTTCTATACACAAGGTTGAGACTGTGTGCTGTTAAGAATATTTGAATAAAGATTAGATAAAATGATGACTAAAATGTTTACAAAGAAGAATTTTATCAAAGCATAATTCCTATACAGTATATTGAGTCCTGAATTTTAAGAAACCGTAACAACAATTTTTATCAACTAACGGTTTATATGTTAATTTATTGTTGTAGAAACTTTATGTTTTATTTTTATTAAATAAAAGTCAATCTTTGAGCAAACAGTTGTATTATAAAAACCTAACCTGGACCCTAATCCAAAGCAAGTTTCCATGGGATATGCAAATATTAAGGCCATTTCAACTGTAAAAGAATATGCCCAGCAGAGGAATAATGAACATGTATTATTTGCTATGGCATAAAACTGTGATTTTTACATAAAAATATTGTTGAACTGGCTGATTTAATTAGTAATTATATGTTCGATTAGGAGTATAGACACTTTTTATAATGATTTTTTTCTAGTAGCGACTATATTTAACTTATCACAATTTTATCAAAATTATGAAATAATTAGATAATTGTCTATCCCCTAGCATTAAATTATAATGCCCTCTCCGTAATTTGTGTAAAAACACCATGATAAAATTGAGAAAATTCTTCATTATTTTCGTAAATAAATAAGTGTTGTGACAGTGTTTAATTGCTGTGTTTTCTTAAAAGACAAGTGGAATTGTATGTTTTACGTAAAACATATACAATTAAGCAAGACATAATTGTCTTTTAATTGTCATAATGTACACCAATTAAAAAATTACGAAATCGAAACGCAATGACAATTATGAACCTTATTTATTGAGACATGTTGATTCTTGCACGGCATAACTGAACGGGACGATAAAAAAACCCGTGCAGACACTGAGATTTTAATCTTCAGAGGAAAGCTGCACTTCGATACCTACTTTGACTAACATCGAGGTCAACGACGAGAAAAAAAAATTTGCAACCCAAACAAATAAGGCGAAACATCCCGCGCTTGCATTTCGTAACATAAACCTGTACTTAACAATCCATGTCACGTTTTAACTCAAAATTGTGGTAAAACTTTACTCACCTAAATCATAATTTTCGTATTTGTAAATAACACAGTCACAATTTAAAATTGTAATCGTCAGTGATGACTAATTCACTAAAAGCACACAATATCACAACGCCGCACAACACTTGTATATTCCAAACTTTAGTTTATTTTATTGTATACAAAAGACGGTAGTAAAAAGTTTTTCTCAACTATTTTAATAAAACGTAAACAAAACAAAACACACCGACTAAAACCCAACTTCGAACTGATTCGAAATGATGTATGACGCCCAGTGTTGCCATAATGCAAATGTTCTGTAAAAAAAAACATAAGTGGTCGCTGAAAAAATAATTATTTTAAATGATATTATTTGACTGTAATTGTAAGCATGATTTTCATTACTATAAGTTTGAATGTATTTTTTCTAAAATAAGTAATCAAGAAACATTAAAAAGACTACAGTGGTTAACTTTTGAACTTTGCAATCTTAAGGTAGAGTAGGTACTTATTATATCGAGAAAAACGTTACAAATTAGGTAACTGAAAAATTACATAACATTAATTTAAGCAAGATATGGGCGTTTTATTATGAACCCCAGATTTCTTGAGAAGAAAATGTACAGTAATTTTTTATACGTAAAAATAATAATATCATGGATGTAAAATAAAGTTTATCTTACAATTAGATTGAGTCATACATGGTATCAAATCAATTATTGTGTTTAATTCTATTGTTGCTGTCATTATTAGTAATTAAAATGATTAGTGGATACTTAGAAAAAAATGCTTTTAAAATAATTATAAAAACCCTTATTTTTTTAATATTTAATAATATTAATTTAGATCCTATTAAACAAAAATACAAATTATGAAGAGAAATTCGTACACTGCTGGTATTTTCTTATATTTGACAACACTGAATTGGCAAACATTTTTTTCTTTGTTCCGCAAGGAACCGGCTAAGGTCGAAGACCATGCTGCCAAGTCTTCAGTAACAAACATTTTAAAACAGCATTTAGGACAAAACCAATTTTATTGTTTATGTCACTAAACATGAATATTTTAATGCACCTACATTATTAAATATAGTAAATAGTAAAAATGTTAAATATTACGGAATATATTTTATTAAGTTGTATTAATGTAATTATTATCTTTTAAAATGGCAACTAACATGTCGTGCCTAGCATTTTTAGTGCTGCCATCTAGTCGCTAAAATTGGATTTTTTTACTTAATAGTGAACTCCATGATTCGTAAAAATCGCGTAGCTATTGCAATAATTATATTTAGCTTATATTTCAAATGGAAATGGCCAAATTTGTCTAATTAAAAAAATTAAAAACGTTTTATTATTTCTAATAGTGGTGGAAAAACGGCATCTCGTGTATATTTGGTAAGATAATACCTAGTCAGCGACATCTGTTGAGAATAATAAGAATCAATTTGATGCAAGGTACCGCTGCGCGCTGCGTTTTCAATTCAATGCTCTTGACAAATTATAATATATAATATTAAAAAAATAACTTCAATTAATATATTGGTGGTACTCTTACACATACAAAAACACAGTTACGGTACCTGTGTAAATTAATTGGGGAGTTTGTTTTTGTCAAATCCATAATCATCTTTTTGGCGTGTTCATTGTAAGAGATAATATTGGTTAATGAATTACTTTTATATTAATGAGTTGTATCAATCAAATCAATCTTTAGTTAACGAAATTTTTAACTTAACCAGATTAACAAACGGAACAACGGAAATGTTAGATGTAAAATAAAAGACTGCCTCGTGGTCTCGCGGTACAAGTATGTGCCGTGCGATCTAGAGGTCCTGGGTTCGATTCCCGGGTCGGGCAAAGTGATATTGGGTTTTTCCATTAGGAAATTCTCAGTAACAGCACGGAGTCTGGAAATGTGCCCGAAAAACGGCAATAGGCTGGCCCCCTATTACGTGGGACTGATACATACCTGGCGAAATGTGGGTGCAGAAATGCACCTCTGCCTACCCCTTCGGGGAATACAGGCGTGAGTTTATGTATGTATGTTAGATGTCAGATTTGATATGTATATCGCGTACAAAAATTTTCCATTACTTTCTTTTATAATTATATAAATAATTCATTTTAAAGTAAAGATTAATTGAAACGACGTGTAATTCTGATAGTGATACACCAACACCAATTAAAAAAAAAATAGTTATTTACCTACGTTCTGTTCCCGCTACTTCAGTTTTCACTGATATATTTTTCAATAATAATACTAAAGTGGCGAGAAGTGAGAAATGTATCGTCAATATAATTCATCATCAGCCCAAATACGTCCCACTGCTGGGCACGGGCCTCCTCTACAACTGAGAGGGCTTAGGACTTAGTCCACCACGCTGGCCTAGTGCGGGTTGGTGGACTACACACCTAAGAAATTCCTAAGAACTTTTAGGTGTGCACTGTGCAGGTGTCATCACGATGTTTTCCTTCACCGTTAAAGCAAGTGATCATTCATTGTGAATACACACATAACTTCGAAAAGTCAGAGGTGTGTGCCTGGGGTTTGAACCTGCGACCGCCGAGATTCTCGACCGCGCGCCTAAACCTCGAGGCCATCACTGCTTACAGTAAAATTACGAGTAATTATAAATAATTTGTTTCTTTATTTAAATTTAAATTTTGATTGTCAAACAAAATAGAATATTTTTCACAAAAAAAAATTGTTAAATGTCTACAATGCGAAAAAAGTTTCACTTTTTCCGAGATTTCATGAAACCACACATTTTTTACTTTATAATTTTTTTTTCCTATTCAAACCATTTTATACGTTTTTTGTCATAAAAGTTGGCAACGCTAGTTAGAGGTGCATTCATACATATTATATTCATGAGACGAGTAGAGTATATTCTTATAATCGATATTTACAATCGATAAGATCTGTCACAAAGAAGCAATAAATCGAAGTGAATTAAGGTGTTGCATTGTTCCGTGCAGTTTACGCAGAATAGGTACTTGACGATTTACTTCGCACAAACAGGATGCACGGGACATAAAAGTTAATTTATTCTTGAAGCGTAGTTTGCTCCGCGTGGAATTTTTATAAAGATATAGATGGTGCTGCCTGTCCATGTATTTTTTACTTGTACTGATGTACTTAATTAATCAATCTAATCCATCAGCCGAAAGAGGTCCGTTTCTGGACATAGGCCTCTCCCAATGACTTTTTCTCATAGAGAGGTTATTGCCTATACTCGCCACGCTTGGCAGGCGGGTTGGCGAGCGCAGGAGGGGACTCGCGTTGATGACGCTGCTGCCCGTCATCAACCGGGGAAAGGAATTAGGGTTATGGGGAGAGGATGAAGGTTGTCTGGAAGAGATCGCTCTCAGCGATAAGACCGCCTATTGTTCCACTTTTTTATTGATAAGTTCTATGTAAATGACTGCATAAATGTGGGTATCAATAAAGAGTTATCTATCTATATATCTAAACCTGAAAATCTAAAAGTTCTTAGGAATTTCTTAGGTGTGTACTCAGCCAACCCGCACTAGGCCAGCGTGGTGGACTAAGGTCTAAACCCTCTCAGCTGTAGAGGAGGCCCGTGCCCAGCATTGGGACGTATATGGGCTGATGATGATGATGGTGATGATGATGTATATATTTGGTCGTGATTTGATCCTGGTATGATTTTGAGTCAGTAAAAGTGTGTCACAATTTTTGACTGTAATTTACATTTGCTTTTCCTCATTGCATACCTACGTACGTGTGACATCAGAGCCCAATTACTTAATTGGCAGGTTTTCATCAAATGATTGTGACTAATTCAAAACTCACCTTTTAGGAAATATAGGACACGCGTCACCTAATGCCATTTCTGTAACACCAAATAAGGTTATACATATAGTGTGTCTGTTCTCTCTGTGTTAGAGAAATAGTGAACTGTTCGCGGCGTGAGGCACAGGGTTCGGTACACGGGACGGTTCACCGCCTTTAAGTGGTAAATCATAGCTATCGATGAAGAAATATATGTCTGCCCACCCCTTCCACTGAATATCATGTCAAAGTCAAAGTCAAAATCACCTTTTTTCAAATAGACTTTTACAAGTGCTTTTGAATCGTCACTATTAAGTTTTTTTTAACTATGAATGCATTAATAAACTTTTGCCTAGCTCTATGGATAGAGTGATGTCCATATATTAATACTCTCAAGCTTGTGTCATCGAAGGTGTGGTCAGAGGTGCATTTCTGCACCTACAATTTCGTTGCTTAGCCCAAATAATAGTAGGCAAGCTTGCCGTTTTCAGACTCTTTGCTGCTGAGGATTCCTTAATGGAATAAAGTAAACCTGGAAGGAAACATGAAGGAAACCTAGACACCTAAAAAATTTGATTTTTTTAGGTGTGTAGTCCGCCAACCCGCACTAGGCCAGCGTGGTGGACTAAGGCCTAAACCATTGTTGTAGAGAATGCCCGTGCCCCGAACATCCGTATGGTGATCATGTAGACGACTCCGTGAATTGATAAAAATCTTGAATTGTCTCGTAGTTTACAACCAACGACCTTCCTATGACGTTTTCGCATTACGGCAAAAACGTCATCCGGACGGTGACCCCGACCAAATATTTTACGTTATTTTTTAACCACATAAAGTTGTAATCGTGACGTGCATACAACACGTGTTATACAACTGCAAATGATTATAAAAGGAAACATTTTCACACGGAAAACCGCAAGAATTTATGATTCTTTAATTTTTTTGTAGCGTATCAAAACTGGACTTGTGGTTTAGGCGCGGTCGGGACAAACTCTCGGCGCGTGTTCAAATCTCATGCATAATAAATTATCTTATACTTTAAATGAAAGAAAACCTGCACGACTAAAAGTTCTTAGGATTTTTTTTAGGTGTATAATTCGCTAATCCGCACTGGATCAGCTGATCTATTCATACTGAATTATCACGTACTTTAACGGTGAAGGAAAACATCGTGATGAAACCTGCACACGTAAAAGTTCTTAGGAAGTTTTTAGGTGTGCAGTCTGCCCACCCGCACTAGGCCAGCGTGGTGGGGTAAGGCCTAAACCCTCTCAGTTGTCGAGGAGGCCCGTGCCCAGCAGTGGGACGTATATGGGCTGATGATGATAAACGAGTGAAGCCAGACATAAATTCATATATCGACAGCCTACTTTATACTAGAAATGGGAATTTTTAATGAGTAATGTTATCAACGCACTTTATATGGACAGTTTCCGCAGGGTAGCGACTGCCGTAATTAATGGTCACTAATGCTTTCGTCAGTAAAAGTCCTATTTTGACATTATTAGCTGCTTATACGGTCACTTTGTTGGAAGTAGAATGTCCTAAAAGCCACATGTGGGAGAAATATTATTAAGAGAATTAAATATAATATTATAGAATTAGGATCGTTCCAAAGCATATTATCAAAGCCTTATAGTGAAGATGCTATTAAAGTATACAAATTTATCAATAGTATTGTCGTACAGCAATAATAAAACTGAATTCCACTTAACTCGTTTATTCTCCTCAGAGATGTACACTGTTCGAACGCTCGAATCCGAATGCCGCAAGACAGTTTTGAATCCGCCGATGTTAGTTTCGCCGGAAATACAAAATGTCAAACGGAAACAATATACCTACTTCTTTAAATTCGACTTGTCGACTCTTAATCATATTTTAAAAATAGTAATAATAAAGTAAACACAAAATACATAATTGTTTGCACGTACTAAATATACACTTTTGATTAGCATCAAATAATCTACCGGAAATAACATGACGAAATAAATAAGTCTACCGGCATTATAAGATAATCCTTACAATAGTTTAATAATGTAATATCTATTTTGCTATCGTAATAATATAAGGGTACTATGGGACTAGCATAATCAATTGATTGTAAGTTCCGAAAATAATAATAAAGAGAAAAAAAAACCACATGTGGGGCAAAAAATGGTAATAAATGGGTAGATAAAACATCATGGTATAAATAAGAGTTTGACTCCAAATTAAAATACGAGTCGTTATCGTAGTTATCACATCCGAAATAAACTTTTGTCTTTGGACCGATCACGGTCTAGCGTAATAAGAATTTTATAAGCATTTCTATATATAGTCGTCGATGGCCTCGAGGCTTACGCACGCGGTTAAGTCTATCTCGACGGTCGCAGGTTCAAACCCCAGGCACACACCTCTGACATTTCGAAGTTATGTGTTTATTCTCGATGAATTATCTTACTTTAACGGCGAAAGAAAACATCGCGGGGAAACCTGCATACCTAATAAAACTTAGGAATTTCTTAGTTGTGTAGACCGAAGTCGTGATGGCCTCGAGGTTTAAGGACGCGATCGAGAATCTCGACGGTCGCGGCTTCAAACCCCAGGCACACACCTCTGACATTTCGAAGTTACGTGTGTAATCTCGATGAATTATCTTACTTTAACGGCGAAAGAAAACATCGCGGGGAAACCTGCATACCTAATAAAACTTAGGAATTTCTTAGTTGTGTAGACCGTCAATCCAGATTAGGTCAGTGTGTTAGACTACGGCCTCACCCCTCTCAATTGTAGAGGAGGCCCGTGTCCAGCAGTAGGACGTATGAATATAGGCTAATGATGAAGCAATTTTGAATCGTGAATTAAAATAACTACGGTATGCCATCTGTACCATATCAAGTTCTTTAAAGAGTTTAAACTCATCCTATCCTATTCTACTGTGCCAGTATAAAAAAATGAAAATAATCTAATTTGAAATCAAATAGAACCACAATTTTTTGCCGCAGCAAAGCCAACACTGCACCTGATGTACGTAAGGAGTATTTATCGCTTTAAAACCACGATTACTAATGTCGCATCTAATGAATCATCATCAGCCCATATACGTCCCACTGCTGGGTACGGACCTCCTCTACCATTGAGAGGGTTTAGGCCTTAGTCCACCACGCTGGCCTAGTGCGGGTTGGCGGACTACACACCTAAGAAATTCCTAAGAACTTTTAGGTGTGCAGGTTTCATCACGATGTTTTCCTTCACCGTTAAAGTACGTGATAATTCATTGTGAATACACACATAACTTGGAAAAGTCAGAGGTGTGTGCCTGGGGTTTGAACCCGCGACCGTCGAGATTCTCGACCGCGTGCCCAAACCTCGAGGCCATTACGACTATATCTAATGAATATACAATAATACATCTAATGAATATAAAAATGTAAAACCCATGCTTTATGTTTGCCGGAGGCCTTATATAAAAGGGGAAAAGCCTAATCCATCCATTCATTTTGAAGTTACGTATCAACGAGCATCAAAATGGTGGTCGCAGTGAAATTTATTGTTGTCGTCGCGCTTTTTGTGATGTGAGTAGTAGATTTGTTCGATAGTATCTACATATATCTATGTAATGAACATAGGTGTGTAGTCCGCCAACCCGCACTAGGCCAGCGTGGTGGACTAAGGCCTAAATCCTCTCAGGTGTAGAGGAGGCTCGTGCCCAGCAGTGGGACGTATATGGGCTGATGATAAATCAAGAGTAAGTACACAAAATTGGAAAAGTAATACGTATAAAGTTCAACGATTAAATTCGAACATGAATACCAAAATTGAGTGTCTGTTGAGCGCGAACCATATTTGTTTTTCTGATTCCTTTTCACAACCAGACCAATGCTAATGCGTAGATTGTAAAGCTGAAGAGTTTGCTTATTTGGTTGGTTCAACGCGTTTATCTCTGGAACTACTGTTTCCAATTGAAAATTCTTCTTGTGTTGAATAAGCCATTTATCGAGGAAAGCTACAGGCTAAGACGTTTATCATCACGCTAAGACCATTACGAGCTGAGCAGCAATGAAAAATGTGGAAGATATTCATTTTAAAGTCTATACGGAGTTTCGGGAGCTAGTTTTATGTATTATGTACGAGCAAAGCACGCTAAATTTAATAGCCTTTTTGAATGCTTATAGTTTTTTTGTATATATAATTTTTATATATTATGCAAAAATAAAGCTATTATTATATTTATTATATAAGATAATGTGTATTTTTACATATTTTTAACAAAATTAGAATAAAATACGATTGCACTCCATGATTATCTTGTTCTACTTCACTTGAAGTAAACATTACTCGTAGACTGGGTATTTAATGATAAAACGTCAAATAATATTCGTATCACGCGTTTAAAAAACAACCTTATGAATAACATTTAAGTGCGGATTTGCCTTTCTTTAAATATATATTGTAATGTTTTGATTTATACGAGACAATTTTAACATGTGATTTGCATGAAATTGTGCATGAATGCGTTTTCCAGGCAATACCGCAATACACTTAAAATTGAAACTTAACACGTGAACTTAAAATTGAAAACTGCATCTTTATACCTAATTTCAACTACTAGTTTAGAGATATAATGTTCTCTTCAAGACGTTATCTCTCCTAGTGATACCCTACTGCCAATTTGTAGTGTAAAAAGTTCGAGCTAAGGAAAACTCTTTACAAGCATGTTATTGCTTTAAGTCAGAGGTTTCCAAACTCTTTTGTTTGTTAGACCACTTTCAAAATTTGATTGATCCGGTGGACCCCCTGCAGTTACATTACTACTAAAAAAAACAAGACGCATTGTAGTGATTATGGAATATGCAAGTTTTTACAAGTAACAATCGCTGAGCTTCTTAAAATATTATCTGCCTATATTGAGAGGAGACTATAATATTATAGTGATAGAAGCCAACATTTTAGTACATACATACATAAACTCACGCCTGTAGTCCCCGAAGGGGTAGGCAGAGATGCATTTCTGCACCTACATATCGCCAAGTATGTATCAGTCCCACGTAATAGGGGGCGAGCCTATTGCCGTTTTTCGGGCACATTTCCAGACTCCGTGCTGTTACCGAGAATTTCCTAATGGAAAAAACCCAATAACACTTCGCCCGACCCGGGAATCGAACCCAGGACCTCTAGATCGCACGGCACATACTTGTACCGCGAGACCACGATTTTTATAATAGGTAGGTACCTCTATTTATTTGATTGGTCCATTCATTTGTCCGGGTACGACATTTGAGCTGGAGGGGGGTTACTGTTGGAGCTATACGAGTCGTATCTCGCATTGTGTATCTCTTCAACCAATTCATTAAACAAAATATTAAAACAGTCCCGTTGAGTCTCCCGTGGACCCGTGGACCACTTTGGGAATTACTGATTTAAATAATCAGATATTTGATAAGGTGTAAGCGTTTGTAGGAACAATGTTGTTCCCACGCCGGTAGTTAAACTGTGGGACCAGCCACATCATGACGCATATATGAATACCCACACGCACCGATCGGGTCGGAACCAGCTACCCGACGCGCGGTGCCCGAGCCGCGCCACGCGCCGCACCTTCGGGGACGCTCGCTCGTGCATCATCGTGCGCCTGCGCACGCGTGCTGTGTACCTGCGCCAATCGCCGAGAGACCCCACTAACGGCCGGATCCTAGCGGCTGCGTGCGCGTAACCTTTAGTCTAGTCAACAAGTTCAAAAACGTGTTAAATAGAAATAAAGCTCCTAAAATATGATAGCTCATTCGATTCGGATTGACGTTTAGATTTTTTTGGGTTTATTAGCACATAAAAAATTGCGATTGTTATTAACAAAATAAGAAAATAAAAGGTATTTATTTATAATTTTTTTACACTGAAAATAGGGCTCCACGAGGTCGTTACGGCATAGGAGCGCGGTCTAAAAAGCCGGTATATCATATAAAATATTTTTTTATAGTATTAAACAACAATATAAAAATTTGAATAAACTACGGTGTAATCTAGAACGAAAAAACTTTGGTAAAAAAAAGATGTAAATTTTTCAAATTAACTATTTTTCCAATCTCTGTTTTTATAAATCACGGCATCTATAATTGTTTCGCTTCGTGGAGCTCTTCTTATTTAGGTCCTTAGTAGTGTAACGTTTGGAAAAATCGACAATTTTTTTTTCAAAATTCCTTAAATATCATTATTTTAGAAGTTATTAACGAAAAAAATCATCATCATCATCAGCCCATATACGTCCCACTGCTGAGCACGGGCCTCCTCTACAATTGAGAGGGTTTAGGCCTTAGTCCACCACGCTGGCCTAGTGCGGGTTGGCGGACTACACACCTAAGAAATTCCTAAGAACTCTTCGGTGTGCAGGTTAAAAAAAATTAATACTTATTATTATTTTTATGTGCTAATAAACCCTTAAAAATCATTTTTCTAAACGTCATGCCGAATCAAATGAGCTATCTCACATATTTTTAGGAGCTTTATTTCTATTTAACACGTTTTTGAACTTGTTGACTAGACTACATAGTCCGCCTTTGGCCACCTTAATGCGCACCTATATGTCACTCTCCGTATCCGTACATTCCGCGAATCCAGAAAACATTACTCACCGATGCGCTGAATGTATCCACTATCCAGGGAAACCCTTAGTGAGAAACAATGACCTTGTTATCACCGGCAGTTATCGACAACCATTTCTTGGATATTCACTAAAGTCAAACATGGCTGCCTTGTGGTCTCACGACTCATATATTATGTGCCGTTCGATCTAGAGGTCCCGGGTTAGATTCCCGGGTCGGGTAAAATGTTATTATAGGCAATAGGTTCGCCCCCTATTAAGTGGGACTGATACATGATGAAATGTGGGTGCAGTAGTGCACCTCTGCCTACCCCTTCGGCGAAAACAAGCGTGAGGTTATGTATGTATGTATGTATTAAAAATGGGGAGTTAAGTAGGAAGGCTAGGAAGGAGAGTTAAGAATAGAATATAGGATAGTAAGTGCACGCAGAGAATGACGTTGACGGAAAGGCCCATTTTAATTGGGAGCGGGAGGAAGACACATGATCATATTTACGAAGGTTAAAAATGAATCGAAATCTTATTCCCTTTTAGTAATATAGAAGACACTATCTGTCGTTTGTATCTGTCTAATAGTTTGACTTGGCAATCGCACTAAAAGTGAGATACATCGTGTTTTCATGCGATTGCCATATTCAAAAACATGTTAAATCTTTTATGCTTTAAATAAAATATTAAAAAAAATATTAAAAATCTTTTATGCTTTAAATAAAAGAGTTAGCTCTTTTATTTAAAGCATAAAAGATTTTTAATATTGATATGGTCACTATAAGATGGTGTCTGGTAAGCTAAGTGCATAATAACTTAAGACAGAAGGTCCTTTAAACGGGGACTGAATAAATTTATCGACTTGGTATCATATGGATCTCACAACTTTTTACGGCAGAAGAACTGAGTTGCGAGACTTGTTTTTTTACAAGTTTTGTCTTTTATGGGATCACTTTTATTTCGAATGTATCATAGTCTACGCGAGACTTTGCGCTTTTTCAAACACCTAGACCCTAAAATACATTTGGATCACACCAATATCTGTTTCGATGCGGGATCTAACCCAAGGCCTTTCGTTTTACAGATGTCTAATCAACTGAACTTCTTCATAATGAATTATTACGCACTTTAACGGTGAAGGAAAATATCGTGATGAAACTTGCACACCTAAAAGTTCTTGGGAATTTCTTAGGTGTGTAGCCCGCCAACCCGCACTAGGCCAGCGTGGTGGACTAATACCTGAATCCTCTCAGTTGTAGAGGAGGCCCGTGCCCAGCAGTGGGATGGATATGGGCTGATGATGGTGATGATGATGATGAACAAACTAAGCCTTAGGGACAACAGTCCCTAGTTGCATGTGGTCTGTTGGAGATCCCTCCCGAACAAAAGATTTGGTGCACTATTTTCCTCAATTCTTTCAATGCATACTAAAAAGTTTTGTACACTTATAAAACTTACAGCCAGAGGTTGACAATTTGGGTTCAAACCTGTTATTTCTTTATTATGTTGTAATCGACGTCCATACATTCATAACCACACGCCTGTATTCTCCGAAGGAATAGGCAAAGGTGCATTTCTGCACCCAAATCTCGCCATGTATGTGTTAGACCCACGTAATAGGAGGCGAGCCTGTTGCCGTATTAAAAATACTAAAGTAACTCTGTCTGTTGTCTTTCACATGTTTTTTTTTGTGTCAAAGTCAAATTATCTTTATTCAAATAGGCTATTAAAAGTTCTTTTGAATCGTCATATTTACACTTTTTTAAACTATTGCCGCTTCAAAACGTGTTATCGCTGTGAAGAAACGGCAGGGAACTCATGTCATTTTTTTTCTTTAGAAAAAATGACATATATGTAATATATGTTTTTTTTTAATTACATTATTTCAATTTTACATTATAATTGTCATAACGATACAAACTGTAGCAACAAAACAAAACTCCAATCAATTTATTTACTCCCAGGGCTTATTATCTTCAATAAAATCGGAAATTTTATAGTATTAAATAGCTAGCTTTAATACTGCTTAGGATGTGTTAGATTCTAGCATGATGATGATGATGATGATGATAGATTGACTTGGCCATCACACTAAACAATCTGATTTTATGTTTTACTGGTTAGATAAATTGTATTTCTATGCAGTGGTCAAGTCAATCTCTTTATTTAAAACGTCAAAGATTTTTAATATGTATATGGAAACTATAAGATAAATAAATACACCCAACAGTCACATACATAGTTGTGTCGTGGGTATCAGAAGCTACGAGAGACTTTTCGGTCTCACAAACATTTGTCTCGGTGCGGGGATCGAACCCACGGCCTCTCGTTTCGCAAGCTGGTATCAAGGTTAGCTAGTTTCGTTATAACTTAAGACTGAAGGTCCCTTAAGTAGGGACTGAATAAATTAACCGACTTGGTATTACATTGATATTTTTGCAGTAGAATAACTGTGTTGCGAGACTTGTTTTTTACAAGTTATGTTTTTGATGGCACCATACTTACTTTCAATGTTGTAATTAAATAAATGGCAAAGTCATCATCATCAGCCCATACACGTCCCACTGCTGGGCACGGGCCTCCTCTACAGCTGAGAGGGTTTTAGGCCTTAGTTCACCACGCTGGCCTAGTGCGGGTTGGCACATTTCCAGACTCCGTGCTGTTGCTAAGAATTTCCTTTTGGAAAACCCAATTACGAGTACACTTAAAAATAGAAATACTCATACTCCAATTTTGATACTCTAAGTGCTCAGACCAGAATTTGTGTATGTGGCATATTTTATCTAAATCCATTCAGCCATTGTAGTGCAATTGAGTCATCATCATCATCAGCCCATATACGTCCCACTGCTGGGTACGGGCCTCCTCTACAACTGAGAGGGTTTAGGCCTTAGTCCACCACGCTGGCCTAGTGCGGATTGGCGGACTACACACTTAAGAAAATTCTAAGAACTTTTAGGTGTGCAGGTTTTATCACGATGTTTTCCTTCACCGTTAAAGTACGTGATAATTCTTTGTGAATACACACATAACTTCGAAAAGTCAGAGGTGTGTGCCTGGGGTTTGAACCCGCGACCGTCGAGATTCTCAACTACGTGCCTAAACCTCGAGGCCATCACGACTTAATTATAATGGCAAAAGTATTCACTCGTAAATTGTTGCCGATTTATGACGACTGCTTAATACATAAGTGTGCATCGCTCGCCATTCCGTGCCAAGGCGTACCGTGTTGCGTTTCTGACAATCGGTCGTGTGTGTCGTGTAGTGTGCTCGAGGTATGTAAATCAAGCCGCATATTTTTGGTTTATAAATATTTTTAACCTCTAGTAAATTGAATATAAACGTTGATAAAATTGATTATAATAAATAATAAATACACCCAACAGTCACATACATAGTTCTGATCCCACACTAAGATATAAGTCTTGTGTCGTGGGTATCAGAAACTACGAGAGACTTTTTGGTCTCACATACACCCAGACCCGAAACAAATATTTGTGGATTACACAAACATTTGTCTTGGTGCGGGGATCGAACCCGCGGCCTCTCGTTTCGCAAGCTGGTGTCTAGCCAACTGAGCCACGGGGCTGTCATATATTCCTAGTAAGTTATCATCATCAGCCCATATACTTCCCACTGCTGGGCACGAGCTTCCTCTACAACTGAGAGGGTTTAGACCTTAGTCCACCACGCTGGCCTAGTGCGGGTTGGCGGACTACACACCTAAGAAATTCCTAAGAACTTTTAGGTGTGCAGGTTTTATCACGATGTTTTCCTTCACCGTTAAAGCAAGTGATAATTCATTGTGAATACACACATAACTTCGAAAAGTCAGAGGTGTGCGCCTAGGGTTTGAACCTGCGACCGCCGAAATTCTCGAACGCGCGCCTAAACCTCGAGGCCATCACTGCTTAACTTATCAACGGTTTGGTAATTTATTATTTTATCCATTTTTGATTACCCTGCCATCTTCTTACATGTCTCTTTTGTAAATTAGGTTGTCTGGAGGAGATCGCAGTAAGTGATAAAATCGCCTTTTGGCATTTAGTTCTAAGCAAATGTTAATTTCATATTGTATTCATGGTGTACATAAAGTATATTATAAATAAATAAATATTAATTCTCGATAATTTAATCAACATTATCTATTTTACTTACATAACCTCACGCCTGTATTCCCCGAAGGGGTAGGCAGATGTGCATTTCTGCACCCACATTTCGCCAGGTGTGTACCAGTCCCACATAATAGGAGGCGAGCGTATTGCCGCTTTTCGGGTACATATCCAGACTACGTGCTGGTACTGAGAATTCCCTAATGGAAAAACCCAATAACACTTTGCCCGACCCGGGAATCGAACCCAGGACCTCCAGATCGCACGGCACATACTTGTGCCGCGAGACCACGAGGCAGTCAATCTTATCTATTTTATTAAATACAATATAATTGTTGCAGTGTGTTTAAAGAGGTCCGAACAGCGTTCATCGGCAGAAGAATGTCAGCTATGAACGAAAATGATGTTGATATCCCAGTAGAACTTTATGAATCCTGTGATAAACCCGACGGCGAACAAGCTATGTCCTCGAAAAATAATTGCAAATTGTAAGATTATTTTCATACACTCACGCTTTTCAACTCCTCCTTATATTGTCTTTCTGATTAACTTCGTTGCGGGATTATGACAAATTTAGGTCCCCTTAGATCCGCTGAGCTTCACTGCTCGGTGTCAATACTGTGCGTGCCGCTGTTGATCCTGGAGCACAGGAGTTACAGTGGCGGGTGTGTGGTGGGATAGGGACACTCACGCTTGCTTCCCCGGAAGCGTAGGCAGATGTGCTTTTCTGCACTAAAGTTTCGAAAATTTTGATTCAAAGTAATCTTTATTCAAGTAGACTATTCATCGTCATCATCAGCCCTTATACGTCTCACTGCTGGGCACGGGCCTCATCTACAACTCAGAGGGTTTAGGCCTTAGTCCACCACGCTAGCCTAGTGCGGGTTGGCGGACTACACACCTAAGAAATTCCTAAGGACTTTTAGGTGTGCAGGTTTCATCACGATGTTTTCCTTCACCGTTAAAATAGACTATTACAAGTTCTTCTGTATCGTTAATTTTAAACTAACAGAGAAAGCTCCAGAGCCTTCACTCGGTTTCGGCCCCTAAACAGACTCCTAACTGCTCCTGGATATTTCCTTTAGTAATGTAAATACCAATAACACTGCCCGCGAGTCGAATTCGTGTCCTCAAGAAGACAATAATTTCTGTCTACATTCTTACTTTCAACTTTTTGTGGCTTTTGAAATATGAAAAATCATGTTTTAATATTTTGTTTCAGTGAATTGGTTGAAGAGATACACAATGCGAGATACGACTCGTATAGCTCCAACAGTAACCCCCCTCCAGCTCAAATGTCGTACCCGGACAATGGAACGGACCAATCAAATAAATAAAGGTACCTATTATAAAAATCGTGGTCTCGCGGTACAAGTATGTGCCGTGCGATCTAGAGGGTTCGATTCACGGGTCGGGCAAAGTGTTATTGGGTTTTTCCATTAGGAAATTCTCGGTAACAGTACGGAGTCTGGAAATGTGCCCGAAAAACGGCAATAGGCTCGCCCCCTATTACTTGGGACTATACATACTAGGCGAAATGTGGGTGCAGAAATGCACCTCTGCCTACCCTTTCGGGGAATACAGGCGTGAGTTGATGTATGTATGTATGTAAACAAACATACTGTTCAGCTTTATACGAGTATACGGAGTGTGAACATACCGTGAAAACTAAGGCAGGTTACATTATTTTTATTACATAGTTGCGGTGAGCTCAAACACATTGACGCTAAAATCGATCCCGAGAAAAATAAAAATTTTGATGTTTTCCTTACTCCCATAAGTATTAAATATGAGAAAAATCAAATTTGTTTTTTCGAGTCTTTTTTCGAGATTTATTTTAGCATCATTGTACCTATTTGTAATCACCGTAAATATTAACCTAAACCTGTCTTAGTTTTCGATGACGGTCTTTTTACAGCCTGTATATTAGTATAACTGAGAGCTTCCATCGCGCAGTCCAAACAAGCTTGTGGAATGAGCCGCGGGTTCGATCCCCGCGACTAAAAACCCCGCGACGGCCACCATCAGCGCAAATGAGACGGCCCCGATATACCCTTAAGCAAAAGCTATAGTTTGGACCGGGACCGCCTCAGCGCAGTGCCAAAAGGCACACCGACCTGACGCGTGTGGCGTCTTCATCTCGGGGGCCGCCAAGGTGGGTTCGATCCCCGCGCCGAAACATTCTGTTCATCTTGTATTCTGTTTATTAGTGTGAATATATTTAGTACTTCTACCCCGCTTTTCCATCGGCGCTACATTAATTTTTAAAACATAAACGTAACCCCAAGCCTGAGGGATAGACAGAGGTGCATTTTTGCACCCACATTTCGTCAGGTATGTATCAGTCCCACGTGATAGGGTGCGGGCCTATTGCCGTTTTTCGGGGACATTTCCCGACGTATTTGGGCTGATGATGGATGAAGATGCTTCTCCACGCTACTTCATTTTTGTACGATTTCTTTGGCTCACTATTTTTATTTTGTTCCAGGGTATCAATTCAGCAGATTGAAACATTCGCGTTAATGTTAAGTACATTAATATAAATTAGACATAGCACCTAAGCACAGACATTCTAGTATATACATTCTTAATATTGTCTCGCGGTAGTTTACAGGGTGTATTAAGACCGCGATCGAAAAATAAGGCAGGCAATAGAAACGGTGATTAAAAAAATAAAAATAATCCTTGTCTACTTTTAAGAGTAGACTTAAAGCACACTACTCATAATTTTTTAATTTAAAAATATATTTATGTATTTAGTTTTAATTTTTTTTATCAATGCTTTATGTTTTTGTTTTGTCATTTATTTATTTTTATGATAATTTTCTTTTTTTTTTAATTGATTTCCACGACCACCCCTTTTATATACTTTTTTTTTCTCTGGGTAGTCTGGAAGAGATCGCAATTAGCGATAAGACCGCCCTTTGTGGCACAATAGTTAATAAGGTAGCTTTAATTTAATTTTTTTCTTATGGATGTGGTGCACAATAAAGCATATTTAAAAAAACGTTTTCCTAACAACTAAATACATTTAAAACTCGTGGTTGTAAGGTAAACGTATTTTATTTTTATTTTTTGTCGGGATTTTTTTAATGTCACGGTGTTTGTAATCACGGTCTTTATACATCCTGTATACGTAATAGTAAAGAAAAAAACTTTCGGGAAATTAGACTCCAGACTAAGAAACAGACACGTTGGATGGGGACTCGTTGGTACTCCTCTCGGATCGCAAGTAGATACCAGCTGTAAAGAGCGCTGAGTTTGTCTTCGGGTCTTCTCAGGCAGGGTCCCTACGATCCTGTCATTTATTTCAGCCACGTATTTGTCACTGCATCCCTTAATAATGTACAAAAGAGCAAACACCGACGGATAGTTATAGAAGTCTCACCTTGATTCTGATACCAACAAGTGTATGTTGGTTTTGGATAGGACTGTGTGACATCATGTGACATTTGGATGAGAAGGGCCGAAGATCGAGCCCAGTGGCGTGCCATATGAGAGGGCTATATCTAGCAGTGGTGAGAGACGCTGGTGATGATGATGATGATGATGTGTGACATCTCGTCCTACTAATTTGTGCTCTGTTTAAAAACATATGTAACTGTAATTTATTTCCATTAGTCGGTGTCTGAAATATATACCTCTCTTTTAGTCCATATTTGTTTTATTTATTTCCCACATACATACATACATACATAACCTCACGCCTGTATTCCCCGAAGGGGTAGGCAGATTTCTGCACCCACATTTCGTCAGGTATGTATCAGTCCCACGTAATAGGGGGCGAGCCTATTGCCGTTTTTCAGGCACATTTCCAGACTCCGGGCTGTTACTGAAAATTTCCTAATGGAAAAACCCAGTAACACTTTGCCCGACCCGGGAATCGAACCCAGGACCTCTAGATCGCACGGCACACACTTGTACCGCGAGACCACGAGGCAGTCAGTTATTTCCTACATCAACATACATATATGTAAGTGGATTTATTTACACACTTACGCCGCTTAATTCAAAGCGGTAAGTAGAGGTGCAGTTTTGAACAATTTCGCCAATTGTGTTTTGTTAAGTTGTTTTTTAAGTCTGTATGTCTGTAATCTGTAAGGGAGCGAGCCTTTTGCTATTTTCATTGTATTGGTTAGTTAAGTATTTGTATGTGTGTATGTATGTATATATGTAGGTATAATAATTATGTAAGCTTATATGTAGGTATATACAGGGTTACAGGTAAAGTCGTCCTATATCCGTTAAGGGCGCGTAGTTTACATCGTTTCTGACTGATTTGACTATGAGACACCCTATCCTAAATCTAATCGTTTTCGAGATATTAGAATTTAATTGTTTTTTCCAAAAAACTCCCGATTTTCGGCTATCAGCTTAGATATTTTGAAATGTGTAAGTCTTATTGTTACTATTATTTGATTTTTACATGTAAAATAAGATGGTTTATGACTTCAATAACCAAAATTGTACATAAAATGAATAAATAAGTCGCAGTAGACGATTAAAACTTAAAAACTTAAACAAACATTTAGAAAGTTTATTTTTCTCGAAAGGATATCAAAAAAGATTATTATGGCACCTGCTTTGCAGATGTGCCTAAAAATATCTACGTTTCATAAGCTATCCAATGAGGTACAACAATCCAGGGTTGGAAACGGTTAGATTTAGGATAGGGTGTCTCATAGTGAAATCAGTCAGTAACGATGTAAACTACACGCCCTTAACGGATATAGGACGACTTTACCTGTAACCCTGTATATATTCTTGAGCACATTTTTTTATTTTTTTTATTATATAATTATTGTAAGCACTCGTCGATCAGATGTATTCCTCTCCTTGCCTGATAGTCTGGCAGAGATCGCTTTTAGTGATAAGACTGCCAATTTATTGTGCCTAATTTTGTAAATTCTTTTATTTTGTCTATGATTTTATTATTGTGTTTAATAAATAAAGAGTTAATAATTATGGTTGAGTCGTTCCTGGACAAGAGGGACAGTGTCGTCCGGGCCAAATGTGTGAGGAATTGGTTGAAGGGACACACTCGTCCTGTCCCGTCGATCCCGGTCGAAGTGACAATGTCTTCCGGGTTACACTCGCTCTGGGTTAGTTGAAGGGACACATTGGTTCGCTTCGGGGTTAGATTTAATGGACAAAAGGATGGCCCATGTCTTTATTTTTATGATAGTATGGTTCAAATTTGTGTGTATGCGCGGATGATAAATTGATCGATGTGTGATAGAAATCCATCTAGAATTATTCACGTTAGGCCAGGATAACCGAGCGGATATCTGTGTGTACATTTGTTCCTAGTATTTTTATTGTGTACATTACATTTTTTAAATTGATCTAGATTCTTTTGGACGTACATTAGGGTTTCGTATATAAAGTAACAAAAGTCATCATCATCATCATCAGCCCAAATACGTCCCACTGCTGGGCACGACCCTCCTCTACAACTGAGAGGGTTTAGGCCTTAGTCCACCACGCTGGCCTAGTGCGGGTTGGCGGACTACACACCTAAGAAATTCTTAAGAACTTTTAGGTGTGCAGGTTTTATCACGGTGTTTACCTTCACCGTTAAAGCAAGTGATAATTCATTGTGAATACATAACAGAACACATAACTTCGAAAAGTCAGAGGTGTGTGTCTGGGGTTTGAACCTGCGACCGTCGAAATTCTCGACCGCGCGCTTAAACCTCGAGGCCACTTGCTTCAAGTAACAAAAGTAAGAATATTTATTTCCTTACTTTTTTCCCTAAGGGAAGCCCTGGGACCTACATTATAAATAGCAGTCTGATCCTTTTCACTGCATATGCCGCTGAACTTAATTTGCTTGCCAATTGTTGAATGTGCGGTCCCCACTGGAGTTTAGCGTCTACCGTAATGCCCAGAAATTTAGTAGACGCAACAGGATCCAGTTCATCACCATTAATTTGTACAGTGGTTTTTAATTGCTCAACATTGTGAATTTTACACATTTATTTATTATTTGCATTTAAAAGTAAATTATTATTATCAAACCACTGAACAATTTTACGAAGTGCATTGTTTACTTCGTCAAAATTATTAAGACGTCTTTTCACGTTAAATATTAGAGATGTATCATCCGCAAACAGAACTATTTCGTTTTTATCCCCTACGTAGTAAGGCAAGTCATTAATGTACACAACAATAATTATGATTGTTAATGATCAGATATTAGTTATTGTTTTATTTCAGAAACGTAAATTGATATCGCCGGAAGACGGTCGAATGACTGTCTGGCCGTGAAAGCGCGGGAGTGCGCATCAACAAACCTCTTTGATAAATTGAAGAGTGATTCACCGTCACTCTAGCGAAGCGTCGCGTCTATGGCAGCGGAGCGGCTATCTTGTGGCGAGACGCTCGAACGAGAGGGCCCTCGCGCACCGTACTTGCGACGAATCGCTTTTAATCAGAAGTTAATAAAGATGATTGTTTACCTAATTCGAATTACATGTAAAAGTAAAGTTTGTTTTCTGTCAATTAAAAGTGATTTGTAACAAACAAAAGATAAATCATTTGGTCATTCCCGAAGACGCCCACGCTATCGAAGATCATTTGTGTTTTAAACTAGCTGTGCCCGCGACTTCGTCCGCGCGGAAAATTAATTTTTAATAAGATAATTTATAAACTAAAAGTAGCCTAAGTTACTCCTTATTACATCAGCTATCTGACTTTCTGATCTCTTTTGACTTTGGACTCAACTCTTTTTTTACGACATCTAGTAGGCAGTTGCTAAGTTGCATGTATATTGTACATTGTATCAAATTCTACCTTAATAACGTCCTGTACGATAGCTCTGACATCTTTGGCAGTTATTGCACTTGAAGAACCTGGCGGTGAGCTTATAGAGCGGCAGGTTTTCTCTTTTTACCGGGTACGTTGCTTTTCATTTTTTGTAGGAGTCGGCATTCATTGAAGTTTCCGGAATAGATAAACATGCCAAATGATATAATTATTGGCAAGTTTTACATTCAATATTATGATCATTTGCCGTATTATTATCCGCATTGCAACAACCCCAAAACTGCGGAGATGAATCAATACAAGTCTTTTCGAAGTCCATTTTTTGTTTATGCACAATGTTTATGTTATAAATTGTTTCTTCTAAGAGACAACGTCCAGCAATTCGTCCTGCGTGTCAGCTAAACTAATCTATACCAAACTAGCTGACCCGGCAAACTTCGTACCGCCTAACAGTCATTGTACTTATGTCTTGTTACATATTTTGAATTACATTTTCACAACCTGAATTTTATTTTTGATTATAAATATTAAGTTTAGTACTTTATTAAGATAAAAATACAGAATTAAAAAAGTACAAAATTCAAATGCATCAATCGGTTTGTCAGCAAGACATGATTAAATTAAACTATGTATGAGTATCGTCGCGTGAATCACATTACTCAACAACAGCTTTCTTAACATGAAACCACAGACAAGTTGTCTGTGCATGAAACGCATTCCATTGCATAGTTTCGGGTGTTTTATATTAAGAAGCACGATGACTACCGAGGCCGCCTTCAGTTGTAAATTGTAAACCAGGTACAACCAAGGAGCTTAAAAATTCAGTTGGATAATAAGGCTTGATATATTTTTTATTACAAAAAAAAACTGAACGCACGCATAAATATTTGACAACCAATAAATATGTTAATCCCTTTTCATTATTGACACTATTCTACATTTTTAAAATCTAATATACGCAATTATTCGAATATTGTGGATATATTATGTTGTCGATTCGAAACCTTTATTTAAATAAGTTCTTTAATTTGAAGGGACCTTTAACCGTATCGACGGGATAAAATTAAATGTTTGACAGGAAATTAGGTAGAACAGTTTATATGGGAAAATGAAATTGCTGTTTTTACTATCTTACTCGAAATTTTTCAATATTTTCTCACCTTTTAAACCTGCCCTGGACTATGACAAACATTTCAAAACCAAAATCAGCTAAATCGGCCCAGCCGTTCTTGAGTTACAACGAATAAAATTACAACGAAAAGTGGCATTGATTTTTATATTTATAGATAACACGGCGTGATGTCACAGATCTGGCCAGCCGGTCAGGTACTGCCAGCTTTGAAATAATATTAATAATATTAAGAGGTCCTATAAAATGAGCAGCAAAACGAGATTAGTCATTCGTATCTAGATTTTTGATCAGCTAACATCAAAATGAACATAAAATTATTTAAAGTGATCGTTTTCGTCGGTTTAATAGTGAGTATTTTTAGATGTAAAAATATTAATTAATATACAGGGTGTATTCAGACCGTGATCGGAAACCAAGGCAGGTAATAGCGACGGTGATTACAAACCCCCTGGCGTTAAAGAAAATTCTGACAAAAAATAAAAATTTTGACTTTTTCCATACAACCATCGGTATTAAATGTACGCGGTTTGTATGGAAAACGTCAAAATTTTTATTTATAATCTGACTTTTCCAAGTTATGTGTGTATTCACAATGAATAATCACGTACTTTAACGGTGAAGGAAAACATCGTGATGAAACCTGCACACCTAAAACTTCTTAGGAATTTCTTAGGTGTGTAGTCCGCCAACCCGCACTAGTCCAGCGTGAGGACTAAGGCCTAAACCCTCTCAATGGTAAAGGAGGCCCGTGCCCAGCAATGGGACGTATATGGGCTGATGATGATGACTTCATTCTAACACTAACAACACAAGAAATTTAAAAAATATTGCAAATTTCAAAATATTTTTCTTAGACATTCATTGTAACATCGACATTTGACTTGTTCGACGCCGTCATCCTCTAAAATTAATTAATATACGCCAAAAATTCTCAAATCGTTCAATAAACAGGAAATAAACACAGGAACACACATAGCGACAAATCTCTGTTACACTAACACACAGTGCGAATATCATCATCATCATTATCAGCCTAAGGAAGTCCACTGCTGAACATAGACCTCCCCCAATGACTTCCATAGTGACCTGTTGGAGGCAGCCTGCATCCAGCGACGACCCGCGACCTTTACCAGGTCGTCGGACCATCTTGTGGGTGGACGTTCTACGCTGGGCTTTCCGGTACATGGCCTCCACTCGAGAACCTTTTGGCCCCGTCGGCCATCGGTTTTCCGCGCTATGTGTCCGGCCCATTGCCACTTCAACTTGCTAATCTGCTGGGCTATGTCGGTTACTTTAGTTCTCCTACGGATCTCCTCATTTCTGATTCGATCTCGTAGGGAAACCCCATATCGACGCCCAAAAAAGACAGCACGTATAACGTAATGTTATAGTTATGTAATGATCCCTTATCTCCTTACCTTGTATATTCCCTTTTGTCTACTCATCACTCTCAACTATTATAAATACCGGCCTCATCCATTCCTTCAAGCCAGTCCATTTTCCATGTTAATCCAAACTCCACGCTAGAAGACTGTCTCATAATTAATTCTTGTATTGTTTTTTAAGCCAATTTTGAAAGTCATAATAAATAAATACACCCAACAGTCACATACATAGTTCTGACCCCACACTAGGATACAAGTCCTGTGTCGTGGGTATCAGAAACTACGAGACTTTTCGGTCTCACAAACACCCAGACCCGAAACAAATATTTGTGGATCACACAAACATTTTTCTTGGTGCGGGGATTGAACCCGCAGCCTCTCGTTTCGCAAGCTGGTATCTAGCCAACTGCGCCACGGGGCTGTCAATAACAGTAACACCACGTTTTGTAACAGTTTTTGTTGCGTTTTGAAAATTTGAGTGTATGTACTTAATTTAACATACAGGGTGTATTCAGACCGTGATCGGAAACCAAGGCAGGTAATAGCGACGGTGATTACAAACCCCCTGGCGTTAAAGAAAATTCTGACAATAAATAAAAATTTTGACGTTTTCCATACAAACCGCGTACATTTAATACCGATGGTTGTATGGAAAAAGTCAAAATTTTTATTTTTTGTCTGAATACACCCTGTATGTTAAATTAAGTACATACACTCAAATTTTCAAAACGCAACAAAAACTGTTACAAAACGTGGTGTTACTGTTATTGACAGCCCCGTGGCGCAGTTGGCTAGATACCAGCTTGCGAAACGAGAGGCTGCGGGTTCAATCCCCGCACCAAGAAAAATGTTTGTGTGATCCACAAATATTTGTTTCGGGTCTGGGTGTTTGTGAGACCGAAAAGTCTCGTAGTTTCTGATACCCACGACACAGGACTTGTATCCTAGTGTGGGGTCAGAACTATGTATGTGACTGTTGGGTGTATTTATTTATTATGACTTTCAAAATTGGCTTAAAAAACAATACAAGAATTAATTATGAGACAGTCTTCTAGCGTGGAGTTTGGATTAACATGGAAAATGGACTGGCTTGAAGGAATGGATGAGGCCGGTATTTATAATAGTTGAGAGTGATGAGTAGACAAAAGGGAATATACAAGGTAAGGAGATAAGGTAATGGCACTAGTAGTTGACCATGTACCTGTAGTTGACCACCAATGCACATAAACAGATAAAATAAGAATTCGCGGCATATTTTTAAACTAATTCCATATTGAGTAGTCAGTGCTGTCATGTGGTCTACGAAGCGCGCAAACTACGACTCCATTATTTTCAAATATTAAAAATAGCCTCCAGTTGTTTGTTGATTGACGCACCGTAAATCTATTATTCGTTTTTTTGTCATAATTTTCTTAAGGATTGAAAAAGTTTGAAGTTAAATATTAACAACTTTGTCACCTTGTTGATGATAAGTGTTTTGCTTTTCTTATTCGTTAGGGATTAATTGAGGTAACAGGGTATTTAAAATACGAAAATTTGTTTACAAGATTGAGATGTGGGGGTGGTCCACTACTGATTCCGTTTTAGCATGATTTTCTAGTAATTGACCAGGATGGTCAACTTCTGATGAATTTCTGTATCATGTAAATGTACTGTACGGAATAATATATGAAGGGCATCATCAATTAGAATTAACTATTTTATTTACTTTTACAATAACTTAATTTTATTTAGTAGTTGACCACCTTTATTGTAAGGTACGATCAGTTACTAAAACCAAATTTTCACCTTGTAGATGTCTGGGAAAAGGGGTACATTCCTAAATTATACTGAAGCTGCAATGCTCTCAGCAGTAAATGTCGTTCGTCTTCATAAAACACCCATAAGAACGGCTGAAAAAAAAATCCTCTCACAATAATGATGGTGTTTTGGAAACCACAATGGAACCATCGGCAACTGCGGTACATATTACTGTTGGTGATGAACTAGTGCTAGTGACGATCCCAGGATCACCAGCAATTAGCATTGCTGATGACATATTTGAAACCACTCTAGATCAATTTGACATCATAGGTCCTAACGATATGCTTGAAAATATGCGTAAACTTTCAACTACTGTTGTCTGATTAAGAATCTGACAAAAGCCTCGGCAAAAAGTAAATGTTGAATTTGTCATATTTAAGTACGGCATTGAGGTTTAGGCACGCGGTCGAGAATCTCGACGGTCGCAGGTTCAAACCCCAGGCACACATGACTGACTTTTCGAAGTTGCATATGTGTGTATTGATAAAGAATTATCACGCACTTTAACGGTGAAGGAAAACATCGTGATGAAACCTGCACACCTAAAAGTTCTTAGGAATTTCTTAGGTGTGTAGTCCGCCAACCCGCACTAAGCCAGCGTGATGGACTAAGGCCTAAACCCTCTCAATTGTAGAGTAGGCCCGTGCCCAACAGTGGGACGTATATGGGCTGATGATGATGATGATGATGAAGTACGATAATAACTTTTATCCCGGAAAAGTACTTAAAGCTATAAAAAAAAAAACAGCTACAATATCATCGATGAAAGCAAATGGTCGATTGTGGAAATGGCCAGAACATTTATTAACGAGCGGGGGATGATATTGTTATTATATTTCAAATAAAACGCAAAGTTGTCTTAATTTGCCTTCTTATTTAACAAATAATTAAAAAATCTGAATGGTCAACTACTGATGCAAAACATGGTCAACTACTAGTTTTTAGGTGGTCAACTACTAAATCTCTTATATTAAGTTTTATTTTCATTTTTTTACTTAAATGCAACCATTGTACAAGAAAAAATACTAGCTCATTTCGTTAAAAGACTTGCACAGAGTTAACAAAACAAAACACTCATTGAATTCGAATGATGATTAAAGTTAGGCATTAAAAAAGAAATTTCTGTGTCCTTAAGTGGTCAATTACTAGTGCTATTACCTTAAGGGATCATTACATAACTATAACATTACGTTATACGTGCTGTCTTTTTTGGGCGTCGATATGGGGTTTCCCTACGAGATCGAATCAGAAATGAGGAGATCCGTAGGAGAACTAAAGTAACCGACATAGCCCAGCAGATTAGCAAGTTGAAGTGGCAATGGGCCGGACACATAGCGCGGAAAACCGATGGCCGACGGGGCCAAAAGGTTCTCGAGTGGAGGCCATGTACCGGAAAGCCCAGCGTAGAACGTCCACCCACAAGATGGTCCGACGACCTGGTAAAGGTCGCGGGTCGTCGCTGGATGCAGGCTGCCTCCAACAGGTCACTATGGAAGTCATTGGGGGAGGTCTATGTTCAGCAGTGGACTTCCTTAGGCTGATAATGATGATGATGATATTCGCACTGTGTGTTAGTGTAACAGAGATTTGTCGCTATGTGTGTTCCTGTGTTTATTTCCTGTTTATTGAACGATTTGAGAATTTTTGGCGTATATTAATTAATTTTAGAGGATGACGGCGTCGAACAAGTCAAATGTCGATGTTACAATGAATGTCTAAGAAAAATATTTTGAAATTTGCAATATTTTTTAAATTTCTTGTGTTGTTAGTGTTAGAATGAAGTCATCATCATCAGCCCATATACGTCCCATTGCTGGGCACGGGCCTCCTTTACCATTGAGAGGGTTTAGGCCTTAGTCCTCACGCTGGACTAGTGCGGGTTGGCGGACTACACACCTAAGAAATTCCTAAGAAGTTTTAGGTGTGCAGGTTTCATCACGATGTTTTCCTTCACCGTTAAAGTACGTGATTATTCATTGTGAATACACACATAACTTGGAAAAGTCAGAGGTGTGTGCCTGGGGTTTGAACCCGCGACCGTCGAGATTCTCGACCGCGTGCCTAAACCTCGAGGCCATCACGACTTTTAATGAAGTAACAAGGGCAAAAAAAAAGAATGCATATTTGCTAGCCCAACTTGTCTTGTGATTAAAGAAAAAGCCATTATTATAGGACTCAAGTAAATGCAAATTAGTTCCCTGCTTAGTTATTAAATAGCCAACGTAACAGTACTTTGTATACAGAAACGATTGCAGAAGCTTAATTGTATGAATTAGTTTTAGATCTATTGTTGCTTAAGTTTTTTCTTGGTCCCAACGTTCAGGCGCGCTGTTGAATTGAAATCTCAGGGTCCATATTTTTTTTTACTTACCAACTTTTTTCGTGGCGCTACTTCAGATTTGGTGATAGTGTGGGGTCAGAACTGTGTATGTGACTGTTGGGTGTATTTATATTTATGATATTTACTTTTCGCCGCTCTACCAATAAAAACTGATACTTTATAATAATACATCCAACAGTCACATACGTAGTTCTGACTCCACATTAAGATAAAGAGTCTTGTGTCGTGGGTATCAGAAACTACGAGAGACTTTCCGGTTTCACAAACACCCAGTCCCGAAACAAATATTTGTGGATCACACAAACATTTGTCTCGGTGCGGGGATCGAACCCGCGGCCTCTCGTTTCGCAAGCTGGTGTCTAGCCAACTGCGCCACGGGGCTGTTATTACTTAATAAGCATCAATCATTGCAGCACCAATGAACAAGAAATTGTTATAAAACTATTTTGGAATTATACATGTTCTTGCTAATAAATTTTAGGATTATCAACACAGAGATTGGCATCATGGCAGTCATCAATACATATACTCGTATGTATCGATATAATATATACATACTCGTATATTATTCAAGCAGTGATGGCCTCGAGGTTTAGGCGCGCGGTCGAGAATTTCGGCGGTCGCACCAGGCACCCACCTCTGACTTTTCGAAGTGATGTGTGTATTCACAATGAATTATCACTTGCTTTAACGGTGAAGGAAAACATCGTGATAAAACCTGCACACCTAAAAGTTCTTAGGAATTTCTTAGGTGTGTAGTCCGCCAACCCGCACTAGGCCAGCGTGGTGGACTTAGGCCTAAACCCTCTCAGTTGTAGAGGAGGCCCGTGCCCAGCAGTGGGACGTATATGGGCCGATGATGATGATGATGATGATCGATATAATATATACGTACTCGTATATTATTCGTAATACTGAAGTTGGCTTCCATTTCAAATTTTTGTTTTGGATGGTGTCAAATTATGGCAAGCCCAAATTTTTATGTTTATTTGAGCCTACCGCTTTGGGGAATAACGGCGTGAGTGTACTTATGAAATTCTTTAGCCTTCTAAAGAATTAGAGCTCTCGTGAAGTCGTGACGTCAGATTAGTGGTATTTTCATGTCAATAGTGTACTATAATATTTTTAAATTCAATTAATTTTTTTATCTCTGCATCACCCAGAGGTTGACTATTAGAGAATGCCTTTGGCATTAAGTCCGCCTCTATACTTAATGTATAAAAAGCATAAATAAATAATTTTGGATCATCTTGTCTTCAGACTCGTCGTTATCTAGAGGTTCCAAAATTGATTTATTGGTATGGTATCTAGATGTTCCAGAATTGGTCCATTAATCAGGTAGTGTTATTGGGTTTGTCCGTTAAGTACATAGTTCTCAGCAGTAGCATGAAATGTATGTGACACACACTCATCTTGTCAACCGCTCAATGAGTATTAACGGCCTGGTCACGACTTCGGTGTTAAGCCCCTAGCACACGGCTCATTTTAAACGCGCAGTCGACGCGCGGATGACGCCCGTATACGCGCTTCAAACGAGATTCGAACGCAACCTTGTAACGCTAGGCACACGGGTGATCATGAAA
This sequence comes from Hemaris fuciformis, assembly GCA_907164795.1. NCBI lineage: Eukaryota > Metazoa > Arthropoda > Insecta > Lepidoptera > Sphingidae > Hemaris > Hemaris fuciformis. Next base: position 6,869,686 of record OU015457.1, on the reverse strand, counting down.
CGCGCGTCTACGCGCTGATACAGTGATACAGACGCGCAGTAGTCGCTCGTAGCTTCTACGTTTTGATCAGATCAGTTGTACAATGGCGTCGTTTACTACACTGCTTAGCACTACTTTTAAAAAACGTAAAAATTAGCGCATCTATTGGATGCGTGATTTACGCCTCTGCCCCTTCTCCACGTATGCGCTTCAAACGAGCAGCGAACGCGCTTTACACGCGTTTGAATCTATATTCTCGTTTAAATTGGGATCTACGGCGCCGACGACGCGCGTTTCATAAACGCGTTAAGTTGTTTAAATGCGCGGCGCGTTTTAAATACACCGTGTGCCAGGGCCCTTAGCGGGGCGCGGCGCGGCGAGCGGGGCGGCGTCGGAAAGCGGTGCGTTTTGCACGTCATGTACTACACGATGTCTTTCGTTATTCGGTTTAAAAAATAAATAAATATAAGAATTAATGTTGAGACAGCCGTTTAGAAGGAGTCTGGATTAGGATTTGAAATGACTGGAAGGAATGGACAAGGCGGATATTTATAATAGTTAAGAATGATGAGTAGACAAAAGGAAATATGCAAGGCAAGGTGATAAGGGAGCATTACGTAACTATAACAGTACCCTCAGTAGCGGTTGGTCGCAGCGCCCGCGGTGGACGTATTTAGACAGTCAAAACGTGCTCAAAATCGTGGCCTAATCAAAATTATCCCTTCTATGTTTAGAGAAAGCAGTACATTCTTAAAACAAGATATTCTTGATATGAGAGAAGGAACGTATGAACTGTATAAAGATTTAAATGGCGAATTTGGTGAACTATACGAAGATAACAGAAAATACAACCTTTTTGTTACAACATATACGAAGAACGTGAACTACGTGAACGTGAACTATACGAAGATTACAGAAAATATAACTAATACAATGTTTTTGTATTTATGTTGGTGACGTTTTGGCATACATATAGGCGTTCGATTTAAAATTTCGTTTATAAATGCCTCGGTATCTATTACCACCAGAAAATAGTATTGTTTTTTTATGTTTATGGCTATGCCGCAGAGTATGTCACCCCTACACCGCTATCCGCGCCGCTCTGAATCGTGGCGTCGCACGCATTCGCTTGTACTTTTGTGCCTGTCGCTACCCGTACCGCGTGCAGTAGTGATCTGTTCCGATAAAACCGCGCTCGTTTTCGCTATGAGCGGCGTCTCAAGACGGCCGAGACGCTTTCGTCTATTGTAGGCGCTTATCGCCCACGTACCGTGGGCGCCCCTCTTGGCGCGAAGATGGTCACCGGGGGTTTTGGTCGGAACGCCGGCGTAGGGACTTCGTTAGGGACCCATCTCGGCACTAACATCTGCGCGGACGTGCCGGCCCGCGTGCCGGGCTGGAAGACTAGTGACCCCGACATACGCTTACCGTTGCCCTCCCCCCAGGGCTGGCGGGCAGTAGAGCCATTACCAGCTTTCCCCTCGAGAAAAAAAAATGAGCAGCGTCTCGTGGCGAGCTTCAAACATTTTTATACATTTCGTCTTACCGTTCCGCGCTTAGCTGCCGCTCACAACGCTAAGGTCGTGAACGGGCCGTAAGAATTTTACCACGGTGAGGGGCTGCTCACAGTAATATGAATAAGGCATTGCTGATTCCTGACTGATTCCGTGACGAGCGGAGGGGGACTCTTTCACTTTTAGACTTTAAATGATCGTCAGAAGTAGCAAAAAAAGTGTGTGTGTACTTATGTACACGCGTTAGAAGTTACACCACACGACTGAACTAAAGCTTATAAATACGCCCAACAGTCACATACATAGTTCTTAGTTTACACAACATATTACATTTCTGAACGCACTCATAAATATTTTACAACTAATAAATATGTCAAACCCTTTTTATTACTGTCACTATTCTACATTTTAAAAATCTAAAACATATAAACTTTTTTTTAAATATTCGATCCGTAACATATTAAAACCTTTCTGATCCATTTGACACTTACATTTAACATAGGCAGCTTCAATCTGTCAATTATATTGGAGCACATAGGCAACTTTAACGTCTTACTTTTGCGTTACAGTGATGCGCGAGCATCTTAAAATTTCACTCTCATAATTTTTTCATAACGTGCCTAAAGGAGTTCAGTATAACTTAAAAAAAACCGCATAGACAAGGGTTAACTACTCCCAATTGTAGGAAGAGCCCAGCAGATGTAAGGTCGTCAAGTCGTGGATGGTTGCATGAGTTAATAAATTGTAAAAGAAAAGGTAGCCTTGAGTGATAAGACTGCCAACTGAACTGTTTTCCCCTCTGTGTTTTTGTTTTGTTCTTCTTGTGTAAAATAAAGTGTTAATCACTATCATCATCATCACTACATATTATAAAACAAAGTCGCTGTCGCTGTCTGTCCGTCCCTATGTATGCATAAATCTTTAAAACTATGTAACGGGTTTTGAAGCTCTATTTTAATAGATAGAGTGATTCAAGAGGAAGGTTTATATGTAAAATACATGCATAATATTGTAGAGAAACGCTGATAAATTTAGAGGTTTCTAGTGTGATGTCGTAAAAAAACATTTTTTTGGACTTACATTGCAAACGTTGGCTGAATCCCACGAGATAAATCAAAAAATGTACTATAATATTGTACACCTTAAAAAGGTCAACAAAAAAGTCCGCGATGGTATATGTATATGTCTATGTCTTAAGGATAACCCACAATAACCATTTTTTATCCTTTACATTTTACGGGAAAAAATGGTTTATTAAGTTATTTTAAGCAATACAGTATTAATCCTTATCCAATTAACTAACTTAAATACATTTTCCATTTAATATAGATCAATATGGCCCATTACAACATGCAATTTAAATGAATATTTCCGAAGATATTACGGATTTACTTTCAATATTTAAAAAAATTATACTTTATGGGTGGCTAACTAAAAAAATATTTCCTGGAAATAATGCATTATGGCAAAACAACGTTTGCCGGGTCAGCTAGTAAAATAAAAGAAAAATATATTCATTACATTCTTTATTTTAATCACAAGGACATATTATAATAGTACAATACAAGATACAAACGCGAACCGCAGCGTTGGTTTATATGTTTTTATATTTTTTAATTACATATTATACATTTATGATTTCGCTTATTTTAGAGGCCGTTTAGTGCTTCTTCGTAGATCTGTCAACAAATGTCAGATTATAAGTGTATTAGGGTGGTGAAAAAAAAATTTTTTTCTTAGCCTGAGGGTCGAATTTGTAGCTTATAAAAACAAAACTTTTTGACAAAAACAATCTGACTCAACATCTTGAGGTTGCCCACTCACTTTTAAATCTAATTACGAGTTAAATTTTTGGTTGCAAAGATTTTTTTTGCCTTAAAACACCTAAGAATTAGCAATTTTATGATAATTTCCATCTCAAATTTTAGTTAGTGCCCTAAAAAAGAATATTTTATCTTGGTCACAATTTTTTTAAACTAATGATGTTTAATTGGCAGAAAAGAGGATCTGAAGTTTCTGGAACGCCTTAAATTTTTTTTGCAACCAAAATTTTTGACTCGTAATTAATTTTAAACGTGAGTGAGCCGCCTCAAGATTTTTAATAAAAATATTTTTTCCGTCAAATAGTTGTATGTTTTATAAGCAAAAAATTCACCCCCAGACAAAAAAAAAACTCTCCACCCTAATGTGTATATCGTTTCGCAAGCTGGTGTGTAGCCAACGCTACGGGACTCTCGTTTATAAAATTTTATGTAAATAATTTATTAAGTTAGACAGCCCCGTGGCGCAGTTGGCTAGATACCAGCTTGCGAAACGAGAGGCCGCGGGTTCGATCCCCGTACCGAGACAAATGTTTGTGTGATCCACAAGTATTTGCTTCGGATCTGGGTGTTTGTGAGACCGAAAAGTCTCTCGTAGTTTCTGATACACACAAGACTTGTATCTTAGTGTGGGGTCAGAACTATGTATGTGCCTGTTGGATGTATTTATTTATTTTTTTAATCGTTTCAACGTTTTAATGGAGATATTTGTAAGCGACTTTATAGACGACTAACCATAAATCATCTCATATTAAAGGCTCTAGTGTGAGATGTCTGTAAGAAAATTAAACAACAGTACTTATGTGCTATTCTGTAGACATTAAGAAGTTCTTAGTTTTGTCCCTCAAGATATTGAAAATAAATAAATAAATTGTCACTGACCTGAATTTAGGAGAAAACCGCCTTTTCCTAAGCTCGTTGCCAGGTTCAGCGCTGATTGCTTCCTGTAATGATAAAAAAGGGAACGGTCTTAATGATTGATAGAAGAGATAAGAGTATTTTCTTAAATTTATAATATTGCTAGAGATTGAGAGGTGAAAACTAGTGATGTCCTCGAGGTTTAAGCGAAAAGTCGGGCCTCTGATTTTTCGAAGTTATGTGTGTACATTAAATAATCATGGAGTTTAACTGTGAAGGAAAACATCGTGAGGAAACCTGCAAACTTAAAAGTTTTGAGGGAATTTTTAGGTGTAGTCCGGAAAACTGCACTAGGCCTGCGTCATGCGTGGTGGGCTAAGGCCTAATCACTCTTACTTGAAGGAAAGGCCTGCAGTGGGACGGTTATGGGCTGATGATGACATGACGTATTTTATGATGCAATAATATTAAAATCAACATTACCAGTACTGCAGCTCTAAGAAGCTCATCGCCTTTAGGGGGTCCGTACTCCCTAAAACCAGGTGGTCCGTACTCCAGAAATCCCTCAGGAACTTGCTCTAAGGATCTGTAAAATTAGTTACATACATATTCATACCTCAACCATACCGCACTAGGCCATCGTGGTTGCCATGGTGGCCACTCTCTTAGTTGTAAAGTAGGCCCGTGCCCAGCAGTGGGACGTATATGGGCTGATGATGATGATGATACTCATGCCTCTATACCAGAAGTAGTGAGCAGAGGTGCATTTCTGCTCCGACGTTTCGCTAATTCATTCCCACTGATAAGGGATCAGCCTATTGCCGTTATTTATTATTATTAAGCTCCGCTTTCGGTTACTAGGAGGAGGCCTAAAGGGGTGTTTCGGGGTCTCCAGCCTTCTAACCCGGCGCGCGGAACAATGGTCCGCTTACTACAACAACTTACTACCACATTGCTTAACTCGGAATTTGAACCTGGGACTTCTAGATCACAGAAGGCGTATTACCAAATAATTAAGAAAAAATATTACTCACCCTGAAATTTCTTGGGACAGTTTAACTTCAGTCTGAATCTGAAACACGAAAAAGTCTTATTAAACACGTTAATATGGGATAAAACTTAAGTTTCACGATATAGCAGGCTATTTATTTCCTGCCCTGCGGTAAGGGGGTGTTAGAATCCCACCGCGGTATCACCTGCCTGTCGTGGAAGGTGACTGAAAGGGGCCTCTCACCCACATACCGTGGTCGCCCCGTTCGGCGCGAAGATGGCCACCGGGTGTTTTGGTCGGTATGCCGGCATAGGGATTTTTGATAGGGACCCAGCCCGGCATTAACATCTGCGCGGACTTGGCATCGCCGCGCGCCGGGCTGGAAGGCCGGTGACCCCGACATACGTTTCTCGCCTCCTCCCTAAGAGCTGGTGGGAAGTAGAGCCATAACCAGCTTTCCCCTCGAGAAAACAAGGCTATTTTGTTTCGGGCACATTTCCAGGCTCTGGGCTGCTACTAAGAATTTACGCTACTCGGGATCGAATGATATGTTTATGATCAATCTCGACCATAAACTGTATTCTTATGCTACCAGATCATCGAGACATTGCTCTATGGAAAGTTCTATGATGCAAGAGTAAGACAATACTTCACTGTGTTTTGATAGGTTTAAAGAACGGTATTAGAATTGGTACTACACTCAAATTTTGGACAAGCCATTGATTTTAAACAATTATATACCTATGTTCAGTTCGTATAGTTCGTCACCGTACAATATTATAAGTAAACCACACATTCCTATTACTTTACTTACTATACTATTATGATGCTGTTACTACAAAACAAAAAATGAGTTTAGTTTTGTTTGCTCACCTGCTCAGCTTTAGCTTCATTCTCCAAAACAACTAAAGCGTCAGCAATATTCTGTACTTCACCTTGCACTGATTTGACTTCTTCTTCCACAACTGTGTTTAGTTCTTCTACTTTCTGCACTTCAGTCTTGATTCCTTCTGTGACTTGCTGTACGTTTGATTCTAACTCTTCTGTAGCTACTTCAGATTTAATTCCTGATTCTACATTAACTACGACTGCAGTAGTATCGAGTGACGTAACTGTTGGAGCGCTTTGAACAAGTTCTGTAACTCCTGCATCTGTATTTAACTCAGAGGTCTCTTCTACAGCAGGCTGAAATAATATCTCACTTGTTTAGATGTTCTTTGTATCGTATCATCAATATTACCATTAAACTGTTATAATGAGAGAGAAAGGTGATAAGCATTAAATTAATATAAAAATCTGGATGATTACAATACCTTTAAATTTTGTTTGTGGTTAGTCCCACCCTCCCATAAGAATCATAACTTTATTCCAAACACAAAAAAAATTATGCTTTATTAAAGTAATATGATATCCCCATTTCTACTTAACTTTGTTAGCTTTTTCATATAATAATTACAATAAATAAGAAAACAATTAATTCGACTGTGATGCCAAAATTTTCAAAACTATATTAGTACTTACAGAGATTTGCGTTGACAATTCAACTTCAACTTTTGAGTTAACATCTACATTCTTGTAGGTCTGTTCTTCTTCAACAGTTTGTACCTTCTCTTCAACCACTACAGGTTCAGTTACTAGTGCCGATTTCTCTTCAAGTAATAAAGCCTCGGATATCGCGACTTCTGTTTTCTCTTCAACAACAATTGGTTCAGCTACGAATATTGATTTCTCTTCAACTATTGCGGGTTCAGTTACAACTGCTTCTGATTGCTCTTCAACAACAACTGGTTCAGTTACTAAAGATGTTATCTCTTCAACTACTACAGGTTCAGATACGATTACTTCTTCTTCTTCTTCTACTACTATTGGCTCGAATGCAATGACTTTTGTATTTTCTTGTACAGGTTGAACAGCAATTATTTCGGTTGCTTCTTCTACAACAGGTTGTAAAGTTGAAACTTGTTCTGTTTTCTCTTCTACGCTAGGTAGGGTTACAACGATAGGCTGATCATTAACAACTATTGGTCCCACTGAAATAAATTCCTTTTCTTCTACAGCTGCAATAGCTTCATTTTTCTTTTCAATAACTGCTGATTCTGTTGTAGAATTTATTTCTTCAACAGCGGCTACCGTAACTTCTTGGACTTCGGACACTACCGATGTTTTCTCGGCGATAGCTGAAATATTAACACACATTTTAGACACATAAGTTTGAAAATCCACTCATTTGGTATCACAATGTAGATCAATTCTATTTTATACTAAAATTTTCTTATATATATATATATATATATATATATATATACTCAGCCTATCGCCGTCCACTGCTGAACGTAGGCCTCCCCAAGAAAGCGCCAACCATCCCGGTCTTGAGCAGCCTTCATCCATCCGTTACCCGCCACCTTTCTCAAGTCGTCGGACCATCGTGCGGACCAATATTTTCTTGATTTTATAAAATTTTAAATCGAAACACTAAAATTCGTTTTACCTTGAGTCGCAACTTTTTCTTCAACAGCTTGTTCTATTTTAACCTGGGTTACTTGGAAGTCTTGCCCATTCACGGCAATAGGTAGACCTTGATCGCCGACGTCATTTGACACCTCCTGGAGTTTCGGGGGCCCGTACTCCCTAAGGCCTTCTGAGCCTGACGCTTCTGACTCTTGTAGAATAGTTTCTCTAAGAGGATTGTCGGCTGGCTTGGACTGTAAAAGAGAATGTTATGTTGGGTATTTGATACGTCGAGACTGACATATTGGCATAAATTTTCGCTGATCAAGGGGATACAGGATAGTTTCCCAGGTTAGTCGGTCAAAACAGTAAGTTTGTTCTAAGGAATAAAATAAGTAGAGGCACGTATTATCTCAACCTCTTTATATTCATATAATTACACAATATAACACATAACTATTACACGTCACACAATATAATTGTCTTCATTGTTTTCAATCATGTAGTATAAATTATTGTATCATCATCATCATCATCAGCCCAAATACGTCCCACTGCTGGGCACGGGCCTCCTCTACAACTGAGAGGGTTTAGGCCTTAGTCCACCACGCTGGCCTAGTGCGGGTTGGCGGACTACACACCTAAGAAATTCCTAAGAACTTTTTAGGTGTGCAGGTTTTATCACGATGTTTTCCTTCACCGTTAAGCGAGTGATAATTCATTGTGAATACACACATAACTTCAAAAAGTCAGAGGTGTGTGCCTGGGGTTTGAACCTGCGACCGCCGAAATTCTCGACCGCGCGCCTAAACCTCGAGGCCATCACTGCTTTTATTAATTATTGTATAGTTAAATTATTGTATAGTGTACTAAAAAGTGTAAATAAATAAAATAAATATAATATATACAATAACACTATGGTACATAATCTAGGCCTGTTCAACCGAAGACTTGATACAGCAATCGACTCCTGCTAATAAATGCTAATAAATTACTTCGCAAAACAATTTTTTTTTCGCACTACACCATACTCAGTTTTTGCTTACACTTATTTCCTAAAGATCGATTAAAAAGACAAAATAAACCATTACGCTCGGCCTCTCCTGCCAATATGCCTGATATAACCAGTCTTTACACATTTTACAAACAATACATTTAAAAGCAAGGTCATTATTGCAAATAAAATTTCTACTTAATGTATCTATGTTGCCACGTGTGTCTCTGGTTAATATATTATCTCAAAAGTTAATTCTTGTTTTAATATTCTTCCTGGTATATTTAACATCATTCGCTTGTGATTATATAATGGATTGGTTTTTCACCTTTATTTGTAGCCTGGGTTAAAATGCAACCAACACCGTCACGACTGGCGTCTGTGTACATACTTATGTTGCAAGTCGATTTTAATTCAGTTAGCAGTAGACTGTTCTGTACCCCATTACCATTAAACATCTCTAAAACTTAGATATGATAATTTTTTATAAATTTTCAAAAATAGAGACCTAGAAATTGTCGCAATTTCTTTTTGCCAGGCCGAATGCCTTTTACAGAAATTAGATACTCTAAAAAAAGTAGCCATCAATAAATCAATGTAACAAATAATTCTATTAAATCTTAGTTTCCCAAGCACAGTGTTCATAATTCTTTGGAAATCAGCAAGCCCATTGCAAAGACCGAATTGTGTCTTTTTTAAACTCATAGTGGCCATCGAGGGTAGTAAAAGCCGTTGATTTACCAAACTCGAGTAAATTAAAACTTACTAGCCGTCAATTATATCTATCAAATCTTCCGATATCATCATCATCAGCCCAAATGCGTCCCACTGCTGGGCACGGGCCTCCTCTACAACTGAGAGGGTTTAGGCCTTAGTCCACCACGCTGGCCTAGTGCGGGTTGGCGGACTACACACCTAAGAAATTCCTAAGAACTTTTAGGTGTGCAGGTTTTATCACGATGTTTTCCTTCACCGTTAAAGCAAGTGATAATTCATTGTGAATACACACATAACTTCGAAAAGTCAGAGGTGTGTGCCTGGGGTTTGAACCTGCGACCGCTGAAATTCTCGACCGCGCGCCTAAACCTCGAGGCCATCACTGCTATATAGGATACTGTTAATTTAACACATCTAATGCTAATCATTACCAACAAAACAGTTCTTGTACATGGCGAACTACTTTAATAACATTCGTTTTTTTAAATGGGTGCGTTTACTTATGTACGATCGTGAGGAGTTATTTTTTTTACATCTATAGACTATATTTTTACTAATTAAGGACTTTTAAAAATGAAATAGACTTGCGTTGCTTTAAACCCAAAGAAACGACTTTTAAAGTTTTATTTCTCAATCCTTCTAAATAATTTTACATCAAACGTTACAAATCGAAAAATCATTACTTTTTAAATTACCAGACAGTACAAATCAAAATAAATATAGATTACAAAACTACATGAATTATCATTGCTTTCATGAATAAATTTTATATACACATCATTAAATAATTTTATTTTATCACTATTTTTTTATAATTTAGTATTTTATTTTGTTAATATTATAAATAACCAATAAATATTTAACTTTAATAACTCAATAATGTGATTATTTTAATTTATATCAATAAATATTACATACGGATGAAGGAGGCAAACGAGCTGGTGAGCCACCTCATGTTAAGTGGTCAACACCGCCCATGGACACCCACAATACCAGAGAAATCATCGGTGCGTTGCCGGCCTTTGAGGAAAATATAGGCTCTTTTATTAGAGTACATAGGCAGCTTCGACCTGTTATTTTTGTGTTACAATGATGCGTGCGCATCCTAAAATTTCACTCATATAATTTTTTTATAACGCGCCCAAAGGAGTATCTTTTCAAAAAGTTCATAATTGCACGAATAACCAGCTTTTTCGATTCGGACAAGCGGTGAGGTCTATAGCAAATGAGTATACAATTTCGTGCTACACACGAGGTTTCAGATAACTTTTCCGGCACTACTTGAGCGGTATCTTGATTTACTAAGTATGCAATATACATTAAATAAGGATTGATCTAGTCAAACCGTCCTATACGTGTATACATTATTCCTTTATCTTCACTACAATTTCTTTAACTGAACATTAAACTACCAGATAATTCATCAAAAAAGTTACCTACATAATATGTAGTGTCTATTTCACGATCCGTTCAATAAAAGTGGTTGATTTAAATTAAATTGACCATGACTTAAAGTGTCCACATTTAAATAAAATGAAACATGAAATGAAATAATATTTATTGAGTCTATAAAATGTCAAATACTCGTACATCACTTAGATTTAGTCATTTCAACATTTAGTATACCATCCTGTTCGGAAGGTAGTCATCACTAAAGAAGAACGGACAAAAAATAAAATATAAACTAGTGTTGCTCTTTTCCACTCGAAGAGATTGGATATTGGTACAAAGATTAAATTTTCCGATTTTGAGCAGCTCATTAATACAATCTCACTGTTGTATTGAATATGAGATAACATGCGACGGACCCGGCACACGATGCCGACGTATAAGAACATTCCATCAAGCATGTATTGAATTATATACAGCTATATCCATTGAAGAAGACCCAGTCAGACTTGAGATTACAACAATTTCTAATTATATTCAGGCTTCGTTATCCTCCATATATTCTGATATTTTATATTATGCTTTGTTATATAACTGTCTTTACTATTTCCTTAATCTTTTTATTGTAAAAATGTATACAGTAACTTAAGAGTTGCTGATCTTTTTAGAGCCTGGTCTTATAGGTAACTAGCTTATTTTTATTACGTGTATTTTTCTCATGTACCTATGTCAGAACCCGTTTTTTTTTCTATAATGAATCTGATTTTATATCTTTAGTGTAAATTAAGACCTATATGCAAGTTCTAAACGACCAAATCTACATTACAGGTCCTTTTTTTTTTAAGTATGTCATACCACGTTTTCGTAGTATTTGCATTAATTTAGAAAAATTAGTTCACATTTTCATATTGTCTACAAATCAAATCTCAAATCAAATCAAATTGTAGTGGCACTGATGCTAAAAATAACATTTCTACTTACTGCAGGAGACGCAGCTCTCGTACGCCTCGATTTGTTCCTCCTGTGTCTGGTGCCGCAACTAGTTACTACCTGATACTCCCGTTTTCTTTTGTAGTTTCGCGGTATTGGCGTGGCTTACGAAACACTTCTGATGTTATCTCAACCTCTTTATATTCATATAATTACACAATATCATCATCATCATCATCATCATCAGCCCAAATACGTCCCACTGCTGGGCACGGGCCTCCTCTACAACTGATAGGGTTTAAGCCTTAGTCCACCACGCTGGCCTAGTGCGGGTTGGCGGACTACACACCTAAGAAATTCCTAAGAACTTTTTAGGTGTGCAGGTTTTATCACGATGTTTTCCTTCACCGTTAAAGCAAGTGATAATTCATTGTGAATACACTCATAACTTCGAAAAGTCAGAGGTGTGTGCCTGGGGTTTGAACCTGCGACCGTCGAAATTCTCGACCGCGCGCCTAAACCTCGAGGCCATCACTGCTTCATTACACAATATAACACATAACTATTACACGTCACACAATATAATATATACAATAACACTATGGTACATAATCTAGGTCTGTTCAACCGAACACTTGATACAGCAATCGACTCCTGTTAGCACTGAACGTGCTAGCAAGCAGTATAGAGACCGCCCCACTATTACGTGACAATAACATCTCAAACTACCGACGAACACTTTATCAATTACTATTTATCTACCCTTAACTAGTTAAGGCGACAACACACGATAACTGAAAACGCACGGTTGCCTTCATTACGTGGAACTTAAAAAAATACTGGCTAAGTGCGTGTGGAAATATACCTATGCCTACTCTATCAGGAATGTAGCGTTGATTGTATAATAAATACACCCAACAGTCACATACATAGTTCTGACCCCACATTAAGATACGAGTCTTGTGTCGTGGGTATTAGAAACTACGAGAGACTTTTCGCTCTCACAAACACCCGGGCCCGAAACAAATATTTGTGGATCACACAAACATTTGTCACGGTGCGGGGATCGAACCCGCAGCCTCTCGTTTCGCAAGCTGGTGTCTAGCCAACTGCGCCACGGGGCTGTCAAAAATGGCTGCTTGTATGTATGAATGAATAACGAAAAAGGGGTGAATGGAGACGTAACAGCTGATAGGTATATTAGGAAGGAGAAAACATACTGCGCTGAACCCAAATAGAGTTGTCAACAAGAGAATAATGGTGTATGTAAGAATCAGTGGCGTTACTTCCATAGAAGCCCAAAAGCCCAGCTTGCCTTACAAAATTCCGAATAATAAACTATAAGTTTTAATTCTTTATTTAACATAAGCAATTTGACATGTCAATTAGAATATCCTGACCCCACAATAAGCAATTATAAACTAGACATTACAAAATTAACGTGTAACGCTTTTTAATTCTATGGAAGTACCGCCACTGATATGAATATTTCTACCCATAAAGATTACTTACTGCAATTTCCGATGGCAAGTAGAATGCAGGACCAGAAGGCCTCCAGCCACTCGGCAGGTAAGGTCCAGAGCCTCTGGCCGACACGGAAACCACAGTCAAGACTACTGCGAGCAGAACCTGGAAAATACATATAGGACCATTGTTATGTGATATAGTACATCCGTCCATACACCTCCCACAATTGGCGCTGCAACTGAGAGAGATTAGGCCTTAGTACACCATGCTGGCCCAGCGCAGGCTGGTGGACTACAAATCTAATTCTTTTTTATTTTTTTATTCTAAGTTTATTTAGGGACTTATGACCAACAATGGTATGTCAGTCCCATCGTATCCTAAACATTATCTAGCTTAAGACTACAATTTGGAGACAAAATAAAGTTAATTAATAACATTAATGCATAAACATATAAAACAACATTCCAGCCTCTTCAGAAGTTGGTTGAGACAAAATTTGAGTGAAAGTGCCAACATCATATACATTAAGTTGTAATTTACGAATTAGTTTGGCACAGTCTGTCAAGAGGTGCTGTACATCATCCAAAACCCCACAAACTTCACAATTTGGCGAATTAACTTTGTTCATTAAAAAAAATTTTTTTTTAGACGGATAAATCTAATTCTTGAAAACTTATACGCAGATTTTCTCACGATGTTTTCCTTCTCCTCACAATGTTTTATGCCAGCATCCCATTACACAACTAATGTAATCATTTACCTTTGGAGATATGTGAATTGTGAATGCATAGTGATCAAACACATCACAATCTTAGTTGTCTGTAAGAGATTTTCTTGTGCAATAAGACCGCTATTAGTACTTTAGTTAATCTACTGTACTCCGTAGTTTTTATGAGTACAATAATAAAATTATAATCAAAAATTGCGCCTCAAATAGTCAAGGAAATGACACGATCTTATAACTCACCAATTTGTAAAGTAAACAAATTGTGTCTTGAACTTAATCAAATATTTATCTATACTAATAAAATATTAAATAGGAAGAACTTAAAAATTCGCGATTATGCACTTGAACAACGAGACCGAGTCAACGACACAACTGACTTTATTGAGCTACCCACATCAACTTTAATACAAATACCCAACGCATTCAACACACAAGTTCGATCGCCGTCCTATATTTTTGAAACACAAAAATTTGTTTCTGGTATGGAAGTGTTTGGAACCTAGAAGTTCAGTGTATTCTTATCCCTTCCCCATCACATCGATAATATTTAATACAAATAAAATTAATTTTAATGTTCTATAAATAAATTATTTAATTGCATTATTATTTTATTTATAATTTTTATATGTTTAAATGTAATTTTATGCAAATGTGTATTTAAAAATGTAAAAGAATAGATATATTAAAATAAAGTGTACTAAACTAAACAACAATTTAACTTCTTCTTTTTCATACACAAAGAAAAATCACAAAATTACTTTCAACTTGTGTTATAATTACATCAAACACATCTTTTATAAAGTTTATTGTATTAAATTTTATATTCTAAATATTCATTATTGATATTTAAAATTGCAATGATTTTAATTATATTTTAAATTTATGAATAATAATATAAAAATACCTTCATGATGAGATGATTTTTGAGATCTTCACGCCGAATGATGCCAACCTGATTGTCTCCGAGGTTTTTATAGGAGCCATTAATTAGTTCAAACAACAGCGAGCCTTGATCGTTCATACAAATATTTGTATATAATCGATCGTGCAATTTTTAACGTCATTATTATGTAGTGTTGGTTCAAGGCCGAATCATATTTGGGATAAATAAAAGCACGGTAAAACTATCATACAGTAGTTTAACTTCATACAAACGGGCGAAACGCGAGTTATACCTACGCGCCTCGATCGCGGCATGCGCAAGGCATGCAGGCAGTCGCGAATGTGCCGCAGTGACAAACGGGCGGTGTTGTTTTTAAAGCAGTAATCGCGCGGTATTTATGCAAAAAAAGTGCAAATGCCTATTTAATATGACAAGTATATATTGTATTTATATATTTTGCTGTTTTTGGTTGCATGAAATGTTCCAATCAAAAAATAAACTTGCATTTTTATTGAACACTTCCTATTCCATTCACAAAATATTTTATTTGTTTAAATATAAATAGATAGAAAGTGAAAGTAGGCAGATAGAATTAAAATTCTGCAGGTTCGCAGCCCTGTCGGATGTTTACGTACCGCGCGGCTGTAGGTATTTATTTCAAAAATGCGGCCGAGTTAAACTACTGTATGATAGTATTACCGTGATAATAGTAACAATTCTACTGCCTCTTAGTTTCCTCAGTGTGTATCGTAAGTCAAGGAATCGATTTCATGTCGGGCAAAGTATTGTTGAGTTTCATCATTGTCAGCCAATGGAGGTCCACTGCTGGACATAGGTCTCTCGTAATGACTTCCATAGGGACCTGTTGGAAGCAGCCTGCAGCCAGCGACGTGCCCGCGACCTTTACTAGGTCGACCACCTTGTTGTTGAGTTTACTATTAGTGAATTCTCAATAGGAACACGAATTCTGGAAAAGTGGCTAAAGAACGGCTGAAGGAGCGTTCCCTTGACGTAGGACTGAAAAAAAAACAGAGTTTGCGAAACGTGGGCGAAAAAATGCATTTCTGCCTATCTCTTAAGGTGTACTAGCATGAGTGTATGTATATACCACTGCTGGACACGGGCCTCCTCTACAATTGAGAGGGTTTAGGCCTTAGTCCACCACGCTGGCCTAGCGCGGGTTGGCGGACTACACACCTAAGAAATTCCTAAGAACTTTTAGGTGTGCAGGTTTCGTCACGATGTTTGCCTTCACCGTTAAAGTGCGTGATAATTCGTTGTGGATACACACATAACTTCAAAAATTCAGAGGTTTGAACTCGCGACCGTCGAGATTCTCGACCGCGTGCCTAAACCTCGAGGCCATCACGACTTGCTTCAGCTAATATCGCTGGCTAAACTTTACTATCCAGGGTTTATTTCTGCTTACCACTTATAGATGCAGACGTGATAATTTATTTGTAAGCAATTAGCAGAACCAAGGCTTTGATGACAATCGTAGACAAATATTTAGTCATTATATGCTTGACTCGTATTTAGTAATTCACATCACATTAAAATATAATTAGCGTATGAATGATTCTTGTGATTCATATTACGTAATAAATCAAATTTTGTACCATTCAAAGTAGTAACGGCCTCGAGGTTTAGGCGCGCGGTCGAGAATCTCGGCGGTCGCGGGCCCAACCCCAGCCACACACCTCTGACTTTCCGAATTTATGTGTGTATTCACAATGATTTGTGACGTACTTTAACGATGAAGAAAAACTTCGTGAGAAAATATGCATACCTAAAATTCTTAGGAATTTCTTAGGTGTGTAGTCCGCCAACCCCCACTGGGCCAGCGTGGTGAAATGAGGCCTAAACCGGCTCAGTTGTAGAGAAGGCCAGTGCCCTCAATGGGACGTATATGGGCTGATGATGACGACTCCGGAGTAAAATACAATCTTTTATACGTACAATAGTTAAATACTCCCAAAAATATAGAAACGGGCTCCGTGGCGCAATTGTTAGACACTAACTCGTAAAAGGCAAGGCCGCGTGTTCGATCCCTGCAATGAAATTTCTTGTGTGATTAGCAAATATTCGTTTCGGCTTGAGGTGTCTAAAATAAAATTGGAGTGTCTGTTTGTAATATTGAAATAACCGCTTCTTAATAAATTATAAAATGGTATTAATTAAATGTCGGATTCAAATTATTATGTTTGTCTAGATCATTAAAATTCGGATACCTATTTAATATTTAAGTGACTCAGCGGGAGATCTATTAAGTAATTCAGCTTCGCCGCTACTTATATTACCTACATACTATTAATAATAATAAATAAATAACTAATAATCTTGGGCAAAATGGACGGCAGGCGGGCTCGTGGAAGGGCGCCTACAAGATGGTCTGACGCAGTGAGGGAGGCGGTGGGAGGCAGCATGCACCGTGCGGTTCACTCCGCCTATGACCGCACCCAGTGGAAAGTGATCCTGCGTGGTCGCGATCCTCAGCAGTGAGGGAACGAGGAAGAAGAAGAAGTAGAAGATATGGATGTATACACGGTACATATACCAAAATAACGTTTTTTAAAACTTTGTCTATCTGTCTGTCTGTTTATTCCGGCTAATCTCTGAAACGGATGGACCAATTTTAACGAGACTCTCAGTGGCAGATAGCTGATGTAATAAGGAATAACTAAGGCAAAAAAACACTGTTAGGCGGAACGAAGTTCGCCGGGTCAGCTAGTAATTAATAAATACACCCAACAGACATATATTATGTAGTATGTACAAAGTTCTGACTCCATACTAAGATACAAGTCTTGTGTCGTGGGTATCAAAAACTACTAGAGACTTTCCTCATAATCACGTTTATTCCGTCATGTACACGTAATTTAAAAGAATTTTTCATCAAAATCAGACTGATCACGATTAAAATAACCTTTAACATCGGACAAATATAAGGCCTAAACCCTGTCAATGGAAGAGGAGGCCTGTGCCCAGCTGTGGGACATATATGGCCTGATGATGATGAAGTAAAATGTGATTGAAATTTGCCCGAAAACTTGCAATAAGATCGTCCCATATTAAGTGGGGCTGAAATATCGCGCATATATATAAAAAAACCATATACTGAGAGCTACGTCATCGCTCTTGCGTAAACAAGAATGACTCACGGGCGGTCACCCCTCTGCGGTGTCGATTGCCCCCACTATGCCCGTTGCAGCGGAGCGGAGCATTCATCGGTCTACGCTCGGACAGCAAACATCCGATTTATTGGAAAATAAAAGGAACTTTGATTGAAGTTGATTGTTGAAATTACTTCTCAAAATGGATCCTCCAGTAATAAAGATGTCGCTGCTATTCATAACGATACAGTGCTATCTGCCTTATCAGTAATTGTGACAGTTTACTAAAGAAAACTCAAAGTATGAGTTATCACCATAAAACAACAGTTGTGACGTCGGCAATGTTCAAACTTCGAAGCCTCTCGTGCTCCGATATATATAATTTTTAATTTCTTAGGTGTGTAGTTCGCCAATCCGTGATTTACAGACTCCGTGCTGCCATTAAATGTTCTCTAATGGATAAAGTTTGCCAATCCGTAAAATCTGCCGTCAAGCAACATAAAATTATACATAATATTTACAGAATAAGAAAAACTGGACATCATCTTTACTAATATTATAAAGTTTAAGCTTAAGTTTGTTTGCTTGACATCCTCGTGGCATGGTTGGCTAGACGCCAGCTTGCGAAACGAGAGGCCGCGGGTTCGATACCCGCACCAAAACAAATGTTTGTGTGATGCCCAATTTTATTTTTGGGTCTGGGTGAGTGTGAGACCGAAAAGTCTCTCGTAGTTTCTGATACCCACGACACAAGACTTGTATCTAAGTGTGGGGTCAGAACTATGTATGTGACTGTTCAGTGTATTTATTTATTTGAACGCGCTGATCTCAGGAACTACTTGTCCGATTTTATAAATTCTTTCAGCGTTAGATAGGCAATTTATCAAGGAAGACTATTAACTACATATCATCACGCTACGACTAATAAGAGCGGAACAGCAGTAGAAAATGTGGTAAAAACTGGAAAGAATATTAATTTTCAAGTCTAATGTTTTGTAGACGGATTTGCGGGCAACAACTTGACAGTTGACTAATGTATATGTACATATGTAGATTGTATTTCCCCTACTCAAACTGAGCTAGCGTGGTAGACTAAGGCCAACACCTCCCAAAATCAGTGTCTTAGTCTAGCAATAACACATATACGGTAAAATAATACACAACATTTCAACATTACACATTTAATTACATGGAATACACCATTTTAACAATTTCACTAGATGATTTCGTCGCCTGATACATTTAATCCATACAGTTTGTTCGTAGCATAGGTAAGTTAGAAAGGCTTGAGGACCAAGAGGCGCGGCGCGTTGTTCCTGAGGGTTCGTTGGTAGGAGCCATCGTCCTGTGTAGGCGGTTGGGGAGGGATGTTCTTCGGAGGCACGCCATGATCATATGGTGTGTTGTGTACTTCCGGCTCCCTTCTGTAATTGACAATGTATGTATGTACGATCCCGGATTTGATTTCCGTGCCGGACAATGTTTTGCTACATACATTCACGCTTGTATTCGCTAGATACATCATTCCCACGTAATAAGGGGTTCCGGGAATCGAACCCGGGACCTCTAGATCGCACGGCACATTATACCACGAGGCAATCGTTTTAATAGGTTTTTTTTTGTTAATATACGTAAAAACGACTTTAAGCTCGCCAAATACCACATGGAATAAAATAGATCATCAGATATAATAACACAGATTTAGCAAAAGGTGCGTGTGAAAACACATCTCTAACAACTTATGATATCATCATCATCATCAGCCTATACGTCCCACTGCTGGACACAGGCCTCCTCTACAGCTGATAGGGCTTAGACCTTAGTCCACCACGCTGACCTAGTGCGGGTTGGCTATTTGTGTTATTTTTGATATAACCTTTAAAAATATCAATGCATCAAAATATCTACCGAAAGACCGCCTCGTGGTCCCGCGGTACCAGTATGTGCTGTGCGATTTAAAGGTCCTGGGTTCGATTCCCGGGTCGGGCAATGTGTTATTGGGTTTTTCCATTAAGAAATTCTCAGTAACAGCACGGAGTCTGGAAATGCGCCCGAAAAACGGCAATAGACTCGCCTCCTATTACGTGGGACTGATAGGTACATACTGGCGAAATGTTGGTGCAGAAATGCACCTCTGCCTACCCCTTCGGGGAATACAGGCGTGTGTTTATGTTTGTATGTATATACAGAAATTAAGTCCAACTTAACTTTAACTCATATACTTACATGGAAGGATCAAAGTTATCGTAAACGGTTTTCCAGAAGTTTTCCTTGTCACCTTTACGTATACGGTTGAAAGGACCAAAATCGGTCATGTACTCATCAAGTGTTGCATAGGGCAGCAAATACTGCTGGTTAGGGTAATACCTGCCATCCAATGGGGTTGGTGTGGTCTCTTTGAATATCCTGAAACATTTAGAACCATAATCATCATGATCAGCCCATATACGTCCCACTGCGGGCACGGGCCTCCTCTACAACTGAGAGGGTTAAGGCCTTAGTCCACCACGCTGGCCTAGTGCGGGTTGGCGGACTACACACCTAAGAAATTTCTAAGAATTTTTAGGTGTTTTTGTGAATTTTCATGTTTTCCTTCACCGTTAAAGTACGTGATAATTCTTTGTGAATACACACATAACTTCGAAAAGTCAGAGGTGTGTGCCTGGGTTTGAACCCGCGACCTCGACCGCGGGCCAAACCTCAAGGCCATCACAACTTCTTCCTTCTTCAGATCCATACTAATAAATAAATACACCCAACAGTCACATACATAATTATGACTCCACACTAAGATACGTGTCTTGTGTCGTGAATCAGAAACTACGAGAGACTTTTCAGCCTCACAAACGCCCAGACCCAAAATTAATATTTGTGTGTCGCACAAAAATTCGGCTCGGTGCAGGAATCGAACTCGCGGTCACTCGTTTCACAAGCTGGTCTTTAGTCAACTGCGCCACGACGCTTTCAAATATACGTTACCTATATATTTACCTATATATTATTTTAAAAAGCAGTGATGGCCTCGAGGTTTAGGCGCGCGGTCGAGAATTTCGGCTGTCGCAGGTTCAAATCCCAGACACACACCTCTGACTTTTCGAAGTTATGTGTGTATTCACAATGAATTATCACTTGCTTTTACGGTGAAGGAAAACACCGTGGTAAAACCTGCACACCTAAAAGTTCTTAGGAATTTCTTATACGTCCAAATACGTCCTACTGCTGGGCACGGATCTCCTCTACAACTGAGAGGGCTTAGGCCTTAATCCACCACGCTGGCCTAGTGCGGGTTGGCAAACGACACACCTAAGAAATTCCTAAGAATGCACACTTTTAGGTGTGCAGGTTTCATCACAAAGTTTTCCTTCACCGTTAAAATACGTGATAATTCATTTTGAATACACACATAACTTCGAAAAGTCGGAGGTGTGTGCCTGGGGTTTGAACCTGCAACCGTCGAGATTCTCGACCACGTGCCCAAACCTCGAGGCCATCACGACTTCAGGTGTCTAGCTCTCCTATATATGAGTGCTTGCTTTATTTGTATATCCGAGCCACCACTGCACAGTATATATTATGAGTGCAGTACCAAAAGTACAGGTGTTTATCTCAATTCATTGTGTTAATTATTACTTATTTATACTGGTATTTATACATCACGTTCTGCGATTAAATATATTTTGAATCGATTCAGAATCGATGAATCGACTACTCACATGAGAAGTAGTGCGGCGACAATGCAAACTTTCACTGAGCGACACATGGTTCCTCGTTGGATACGCTGAGTGTAATGTGAGGGTGTACGATCATCCCTTACTATTTATATCAACCCCTGGCCTATGGAAATTATATTCTAATAATGCTATTATTATTTATAATATTTCTGACAAGCCCTCAACCGTTAATTGAACGTCAAATTTTGATCTGATTAGACTTTTTAATATTTTATTTATTATACATGACTTACAAATTTCCTATTCCTTATTATAATAACTTAGAAAAATTGGATGTAAAGATACACCTCCGCCCTTACTTTCTCTCAACTCTCTTCTCTGTAAAATTTCTCTTGGGTATATTAAATCCCTGATGCCGTGATTATGAGATCATCTAACCATGGATGATCTGGTTGTACTGGGGGCAATATCTTTACTTCTTACAGACTTGAGATGTCAAATTATGGATATTTCGTTAATCATAGTTTTAAAGATGACTTCGAGCTTACGTTGTTTTAATCTATATTAAAAATCTATTACATGAGAGACCGATCCTTGTCCCGCAGAATTAGAGAAAGTTGTCATTATTCATAAGCTAGAAATCTTCTCAGTTTTTTAGGTACTTTAGGGCTTGTACGGAACAAAAATATGGAATGGCGAAAGTGGTAAGATTTTGAATAAAAATAAATGTGTACTATAATTGCGTTTTCAAAAAATACAAGTATGCAATTTAATTTAAAATGAAGAACTTTATTTATATACCAATTTTCATTTAAGCCTTTACCACCCTTAAATTAATGAATACGAAAATTGCAAATTTATCGCGGGGTCTGGACGCAATCTCAAATTCCTCGGACATCCTGCGGAAAACTACATTTTTCGGGATAAAATGAAATCTATGTTACTTCCCAGGGCCCCGTGTATGTCCTTACCAAAAATCATTGAAACCGGTTCTGTAGTTTTTGAGTTTATTCATTAACACCATACAAACCTTTCCTCTTTACATCAGTAATTACCTATAATATTAGTGTAGATTTTCTAGTGATGGTGGGATATTCGTATCCCCATAGATGGTTACCACCGCACTTAATTTGTAATATAGTTCAGTCAATCGTGTTGAAATTACCATAAAAGCCTAATGAAGCATAAAAAAGTTCCATTATCGCCTTATTTTCCTTAATGATGAATTAAAATTAATTGGATTATTTTAATGTAATAACCACTTGGTTTGACGTGTCATATAAATAGAAAGGTACGAGCCCTAACTTTCACATTAAATTCAGTGTATTGTATCAAGGAGCATCAACATGTTTCGCTCAGTGAAAGTTTTCGTAGTCGCCGCGCTAATTGTGACGTGAGTAGTCGATTATCGATTTCTGTTGAGTCGATATTATAATCGATTGTGTTGATATTTTAAGTCGGGACCATTATGATTTTCACTAATAAGTAAATTTTAACAAGCGTAAATAAAAAATAATTATAGGGTTAGGAATAAATACTGTGTAAGTTCTAGAGTGAAGGTGCCGTATCGGCAAGTACAGTGTTGAATTTTATAAAACGGACGGACGGTTACTGTATAAGTCTTAGCTTAAAACCAGTACTAAAGTAAATCAAGATCAATTTTAAAATTAAGGCGTGCAAGCATAAAAAACAAATTCATTGGTTTTAATATTCGTATTACGAAGAGCATACGTTATAGTATTTTTTGACGGCCTCGTGGCAACACAAGTATATTGTGCCGTGCGATCTAGAGGACCCGGGTTCGATTTCTGTGTCGAGCAAAGTGTTATTGGGGATTAACATTAAAAAATTCCCGGTGTCTGGAAATGTGCCCGAAAAACGGCAATAGGCTCGCCTCCTTTTACGTGGGACTCGACAGAATACACGAGACCTCAGTGTGGGGTCAGAACTATGTATGAGACTGTTGGGTGTTCTTGGTTGTACTAATTCTACAGTCTTTTAAGCCTTATTAAGAAATCTTAGGTACGTTTTTATTTATTTTTTACTAATCTGATTCTCATAAAATTACACGTTTGTGTTCAAAGCTATTGAAAAGTATAAGGTGCATTTCATTCACAAAAAAATATATTCCCATAGGTAATACTTTTCGGTAATCCTCATATGGCCGAATACTGAAACGCTACTTAATCTGAGGGCGACTTATATTTATGTGGTCTAATCGCACAAGGCGATGTCTTACATACCAAGGATGGAGATATAGGAAGAGAAATGAAAGGGAGTCGTAAGTGCATAAAATTAAATTAAAAAATGAATAAAAATATAAATGAGATCGTAAAATATAAACAGAAAATTATATACACTAAAAAGTCTTATCAAAATCAGCTTAAAATTTGACGTACCATTAAAGCTTGATTACTTGAAATATATTAATAATAATGATGTTATTAGAATATAATTTCCATAGTTAAGGCCGGGGAGTGATATAAATAGTAAGGGATGATCGTAACCCTCACATTACACTCAGCGTCTCCAACCATGGACGTCACCATGTGTCGTTCAGTGAAAGCTTGCGTTGTCGCCGCACTACTCGTCATGTGAGTAGTCGATTAATCGATTCTGAGTCGATATTGCAATCGATTGTAGCGATATTTTATCCTATAATAATTAAGACTGCATCGTGGCCCCATGGAACGAGTGTGTGCCGAGGGATCCAGAGGCCCTGGGTAACATTCCCGGCTTGGGAAAAATGAAATTATTTTCTCAATTAAGGAACTCTCAGCAGCAGCACAAAGTATCAATATCTGTCCGAAAAACGCAACTACCTCCTGTGCCGTCCGCTTGTCCTCTGCCTCCCCTCCTTGTCTTGTTCGCGACTATTTGAAATATACAATGTTTCAGGTTATTCAAGGAGACCACATCAACTCCATTGGATGCCAGGTTTCTGAAGCTTAACCCGCAGTATTTGCTGTCCTACGGACTGCTTAATAATGATATACCTGATTTTGGTCCTTTCATCCCTCAAGATGCCAAAGGAAACTTCTGGAAAAAGTCTGCGGACTTTGATAGTTCTTTGTAAGTATGTTGATGTACAAGAGATGTTATTGGTTATTTTATAAGATATTGAACAGGTTGTATAGAATTCTATATAAAAAATGAAACTTTTCTTTTTAGACTTGTGGTAGGCAATAAAACAAAACACTTACCACACGTATATGAATTTATGTGTTACTCAAGAGCCACAAGCATGGATGTTGATTTTCTTAGACCAACACTCAACAGTATGTTAACCTCAACTTATTGCTCATCATCATCAGCCCGTATACGTCCCACTGCTGGGCACGGGCCTCCTCTACAACTGAGAGGGTTTAGGTTTTAGTACACCGCGCTGGCCTAGTGCGGCTCGGTAGACTACACACCTAAGAAATTCCTAAGAACTTTTAGGTGTGCAGGTTTCCTCACGATGTTTTCCTTCGCCGTTAAAGTAAGCGATAATTCATAATGAATACACAAATAACACATAATAAGCAGTGGCGTGCCTAGGGTCTCTAGCTAGGGCAAGCCCAAATTTTTATTACGGTTTTTATGGTGTATTTTTTTGGTCCAGAAAGTCAGGGAACTTATAAATAATATACCTACCGCAAATTATTTACTTTCAAGATTTTGACATATTGATGTAGGTATATTATAGTACTGGCCTAACAAAGAAATAATTATTTGTCGCTAGTGATAGTACCAAAAACCATAAAATGTCGGCGAAAATTATAAGAACAATAATATGTCCAAATTGTGCACAAACGTCGTGTCTCTCTAAATTTGAATGCGAGATGTTATAACATAGACACGGAATATATCATATTGAATTTTATTAGACAAATAACTCGACTCGAATTGGTTTCAAACCACATAATTAAAAAGTAAACAGTCAAATTGTAAAAATTTCCTATACTCATAAGTTAATTTTCATGTCGTGACCTTGAATGCAAGTTTTTTTGTTGAACAAAATGATAAATAATATGTATTAATCTTAGAAATAATACGATGATGATCAACGCGAGAGTTTTGAAATTTCGTGACATAATTAACGAGAAATGAATACTTCAAGGCGTTGTTTACAAATTACAATATTTATAAAAATAAATCAAAGTATGTGGTGTTGTAAATTTTAATGCATGCTACAAGAACCAGATAAATTATTTAAATCATTACAACAAGAATTCCACACATTTTAAACATTATATAAAATATGCAACACAAACATAATATAACCTTTTCGTATGGGAACATTCAACTATTCACTTAGTTATGTACTTACTAATCGGATCTATTAAGCGTCCTCATAATTTTTAACAATTAGAGAAATACTCGAGTCTGGCATATGTAGGTTTTGGACAAGTTACGAGCCGTTTTTTCACAGTATAATTTAATGAATTTACCTTATCTTCGAGGAGCAAAACATGCACACACTTTAAGTCGCCACGAGGATTAACAATAAACATCACCCATTTTTTATAATAACTGCAGTAATATTCTAAATACCACAACAAATTCTATTTAATTTGGTTCTTTCACCCAGTAAACGTAAACAATTAACGTGTGACCTTGACAAAATATGCTTCACTGCACTCCAGGGTTGCCATTAAATAAAAATAAATTGCCGTGTTTTGTAGAAAATTTGAGAAATTGCCATGTTTCATTTTATTTTTCAATTACATTAAATTCTTATCATATAATTGCCGTGTTTTATGACACGGCAATGAAATTCTGCCGTGTACCGTGTTTTTTTTTTTTCAACTGAACCCAATTACCTTATAACACGGCAATTGCCGTGTCAACGTCCATGGCAACCCTGCTGCACTCCCGATTGCACGCACTTCGGGATTCTTATGTCCATACTAATTGCTATATAAACGGTATTTTGGTTGACGTTCGTGCGCCCGCGTTTCGTTTTTTTGAAATTATATGGGCAGGGATTTGGCGCGCGGCGGCGCGGCAAAAATACGTAAATTTCTGTTTTTGGATAAATATTTTGTTGTTTGTATTGATTTATGGAATATCTAGTTTATGTTTCTTATTCGGAATTACGTGAGGCAAGCTGGGCTTTTGGGCTTCTATGGAAGTACCGCCACTGATAATAAGGTTTACACACGCGGTCGAGAATTTCAACGGTCGCGGGTTCTAACCCTAGGCACCTACCTCTGACTTTTCGAAGTTATTTGTGCATTCACGATGATTTATCACGTACTTTAACGGCGAAGAAAACATCGTGATAAAACCTGCACACCTAAAAATTCTTAAGAATTTCTTGGATGTGTAGTCTGCACTAGACCAGCGTGGTGGACAAAGGCCTAAAACCCTCTCAGTTGTGGAGGAGGCCCGTGCCCAGCAGTGGGACGTATATAGGCTGATGATGATGATGACACACATGAAGTTATCATAGTACAGATTACTGTTCCTCTCTAACTCTTATTTGGACCGCATTGCCATTACCGTTAGATACTGTATTACAGCTTTACAGCGTCAGTCTAATAGAAACAAGATAATTATTTCACAGGAGGGTAGACAGAATCTTTAATGACCTATACAAAAACTACGACCCGTCGAAGGTGCCCCCACAGCAGCCCGAAGAGGACAATGGGTCAGATCAGCCAGATTATTTTGAGCTGCCATGAACATCCCTAGCCAAAGAACATTTCTAGCCAAAAACTAAATTAAAACCATGCGAACGTTTTTCCTTCGATGACCACGACACAAATTTAATCAAATTATTGTAGGATTATTTATTTATTAACTAGTCAAATTAGATTTATAATGTTATAAAAATATAATGTTCTATTAAATTTAAATATTGAGTACGTTTTTTCTTTTGTTTAACTTCAACCTTCCCCCGGCTGGACATTGACGTCATCAGTTGTTAAGAAGTTAAATTCAAACTTATTTATTCAGTTACAAACCTACAAGGATTAAGAAGGTAGTAAAATATATAATGCTTACATTTGACTGCCTCGTGGTCTCACTGCACAAGTATGTGCCGTGCGATCTAGGGATCCCTGGTTCGATTCCCGGGTCGGGCAAAGTGTTTTTGGGTTTTCCATTAGGAAATTCTCAATAGCAGCACGGAGTCTGAGAATGTGCCCTAAAAACGGCAATACGCTCGCCCCCTATTACGTGGGACTGATACATACCTGGCTGACTTTTCGAAGTTATGTGTGTATTCACAATGAATTATCACTTGCTTTAACGGTGAAGGAAAACATCGTGATGAAACCTGCACACCTAAAAGTTCTTAGGAATTTCTTTGGTGTGTAGTCCGCCTACCCGCACTAGGCCAGCGTGGTGGACTAAGGCCTAAACCCTCTCAGTTGTAGAGGAGGCCCGTGCCCAGCAGTGGGACGTATTTGGGCTGATGATGAAATGTGGGTGCAGAAATGCACCTCTGCCTACCCCTTCGGGGAATACAGGCGTGAGGTTATGTATGTATGTAATAAATACATACAAAGAAAATATACATCGTAGGTACATATTGCTTTGTCATTTTATTAAGAAACAGCTGCTGAAGATCTTGGGTAATTAGATTAATAAAAAAAAATAACAAGGGAGAGAGTATACCGCCTTTAGGAACGCCTGAATCCAGATTGCACCAATTTGACGACAAGTCATAATTATAATATCCGTTTATTGCAAATTGTGATACATAAACATAATAATAGGTTGGGGAATAAATAATTTCGTTATTTTTTTTGTTTTTCAAAGTTAATTTATTAATGTAAATTTTAAACACTAATCAATGATATATGTGCCGTTTTGATCTATTACCTTTTGCCAGTTTTCTGGTAAAACCATTATTCCGTCACTGTAGAATTTCTGAGGTTTTTGGGCGAAAAACTGAACCAAATGATTTTCACAAGCCTCTTTTGAAACCAGCTTTACACCATTAAGAGAGTTTTGAAGAGACCGGAACAAATGATAGTCTGATGGGGCAAGGTCAGGGCTATACGGTGGATGCATCAAAACTTCCCAGCCAAACTCTCTCAGCTTTTGACGAGTCACTAAAGATATGTGCGGTCTAGCATTGTCGTGATGGAAGATAACGCCTTTCCTATTGATCAATTCTGGTCGATTTTTTTCAATCGCCTGCTTCAATCGCATTAATTGTTGACAGTAGAAAGTCGAATTAATGGTTTGACCAGGTTCGAGCAGCTCATGATGAACAATACCCTTACAATCCCACCAAACACTCAACATCACCTTCCTTGGCGTCAATCCGGGCTTCGCTACTGTTTGTGAAGTTTCTCCGGGCTTCAACCACGATCTCTTTCGCACATTATTGTCGTACGTGATCCACTTTTCATCGCCCGTAATAATTTGTTTCAAAAATGGCTTGATTTTGTTTCGTTGCAGCAGGGAATCACAAATGGAAACTCGGTCCATTAAATTTTTCAATGTTAATTCATGTGGAACCCAAATATCGAGCTTCTTTTGGTATTCAAGCTTATGTAAATGGTTTAAAACTGTTTTGTGGTCGACGTTTAGTTTCACAGCAATGTCACGAGATGAAATATGTCGGTCTACCTCGATTTCATTAAGAATTTGATCGACTTTTTCAACGGTTGGCCGACCAGGGCGAGGTTCATCTTTAAGATCGAAGTTTCCGGAACGAAATCGAGCAAACCAATTCTGACTCTGGCGTTTACTTAAGAAGTCATCACCATAAACACAACACAATTTTCGATGAGCCTGGGCTGCATTTTTTCCTTTCCGGAAGTAAAAAAGCAAAATGTGACGAAAGTGGCCTTCTGGAATCTCCATAATCAGTACGCAATAATTTTTGAATGAGTAAACAAATGACACTAATTCACACTCTAAAATGTTCTATAGACTCCAAACTTATAAACGTGCTATAGTATGACTTCACTGAATAAACATTACTAGAGACTTATAACTCTAACACCATCTATTAGGAAGAAGCGAAATTATTTATTCCCCAACCCAATATATACAGTCACATACATACAGTTCTGTCCCCACACTAACATACAAGTCTCGTTTCGTGGATATCAGAAACTACGAGAGACTTAACGGTCTCACAAACTTCCAGACCCGAAACAAATATTTGTGGATCACACAAATATTTGTCTCGGTGCGGAGATCGAACCCGCGGCCCTCGTTTCGCAAGCTGGTACATATGTACTGTACTAAGTAACGAGATAAGGGATATCGCCACTTCATGGTCTGTTAGGAAGCCGGATTCTTTCTATTGCAATTCTATTATTTTGACCTCGGACCAAAGGTAACGTAATATTTGAAAGAAAACAACTGTTTATTGTTTACATATTATATTTTCAGACTCATGACAAGAATAAAATAAACTGTGTTTAAAGCTTTTGTAAGTCTTACGGCAGGTAGAAGAGGCGGAGTAACAGTGGCTCGGAAAGATTTCTTATCACCTTCCCCAGGTCCTAGAAAATAGAAGAGGGAGATTTTAGTGTTTATATATTTTACATAAGTTTCCATAAGGCCTCGAGGTTTTGGCACGCGGTCGAGAATCTCGACTGTCGCGGGTTCAAACCCCAGGCACACACCTCTGACTTTTCGAAGTTATGTGTGTATTCACAATTAATTATCACGTACTTGAATAACATACATATGTGTAAACTCACGCCTGTATTCCTTGATGGGGTAGGCAGAGGTGCATTTCTACACCCACATTTCGCCAGGTGTGTATCAGCCCCACGTAATAGAGGGCGAGCCTATTGCCGTTTTTCGCGCACATTTGCAGACGCCGTGCTGCTATTGAGAATTTCCTAATGGAAAAACCCAATAACACTTTGCTTGACCCGGGAATCGAACCCAGGACCTCTAGTTCGCACGGCACATACTTGTATCGAGAGACCACGAGGCTGTCTATCGTACTAGGCCACGGCCTGTAGCTTGTGATAAATTATTAAGTAGTGAAATGCCTTGCTTCCACAGGGACTTGTTGGAAGCAGCCAGCATCCATTCATTGGGAGAGGGCTATGTTCAGCAGTGAACCTCTTTTGGCTGATGGATGGATGGATGGAAATGCCTTGCGATCTAATGGTCTCGAGTTCTTCTTGTCGAGTACATAATGTTTCAAGGTTTTCTATTGACTTGAAATTCTTACCTAGTAGCAGCACGGAGTCAGTGTACGTGCTCAAAGACAGCAATTAAAAGTGGCCATCTATAAATTACGTCACACGAAATTCGTGATTTCTTGACCCCTCCCCCGTCCTTGTCACAGCTGGTCACATTTGTAAGACTCCCCCCTCCCTAGTATGACGTCACATGTTTAGCAATTTACATCTAAAAATTATTGAATTAAAACAGCAGTTTCGAATAAGTCATATTTCCATATATTTTTTAATAAAATTGACATCAACTTAAAAATTTCAATAAATCGCTGCTAGTCGCAGGCGCGGTGCGTTTGGCGGCATTTATCAAAGGGACTTAGGTCGTCGGCGCTTGCCACGTAACACTAGTAGAGCGAGTAGCCGACAAATCAATTTGAATATTATGTTTATGTAATTAGAGATGCAAATGTTTTTTAATTTTTCGTTAACAGTGCAAATTTCGTGGTTTAACAAGTAGATTTTGAAAAGTGACGTCACGATATTAAGGTCCCCTCCCACCCCGTTGTCACACAATGTCACACTCCGTCGAACCCCTTCCTCCCCCTTAACGTGTGACGTAATTTATGGATGGCCCCAAAACAGAATTGGCGGAACGTGATGAAATGCATTTCATTAGAGCATCACTCTGCACCTCTGCCTATCCCTTCGGGGATACACCCATGAGTGATAAGGAGAATGGACACTCACCCTTCGCTTTCGGAAGTATTGAGGCTGATCTGAGCCATCGTAAGGAGGTTTTGTGGTCGCAGGTATGTGAGAGGGCCGATCGCCTCCATCATACTTAGCGTAAAATTCTTCTGGCTTCACGTACCTGAAATCACATACATTGGTACATAATTATGCTGATAGACATTAGCGCCATCTATTGGTTAATTGAAACAAACATTTAGAACGTCAGCGTTGTTCGGCGTGTAAAATTATTTTGTCTAGGTGCGACTGGCCGTTACGTATTAACGCCATCTATAGGTAAATTGTGCCAAATACTTAGAACGGCAGCGGTGCTGCATTTTTCTATTGAATATTCACACACATACACGGAAATTCACTCTTCAAATATAAATTAGATATTTTTGTTTTTAAATTATAATGTTAAAACACCTATTAGGTATATTTTCTTTATTGTTTACCAAAGATATTTTTCATAATTTATTTTGTTATGTTATTAAGATCAATTTTATATAAACAGTGATGGCCTCGAGGTTTAGCGCGCGGTCGAGAATTTCGGCGGTCGCAGGTTCAAACCCCAGGCACACACCTCTGACTATTCGAAGTTATGTGTGTATTCACAATGAATTATCACTTGCTTTAACGGTGAAGGTAAACATCGTGATAAAACCTGCACACCTAAAAGTCCTTAGGAATTTCTAAGGTGTGTAGTCCGCCAACCCGCACTAGGCCAGCTGTGGAATAGTTTGCCGGCTCACGTGTTCCGTCCTTCCTATGATCCTGGATCCTTTAAGCGAAGCGTGAAGAAGCATTTGTGCAGGCCGGCATGATTGTGTCGACCAGCGGGTGACCATATCGTTTCTAGCTGGTCGGTATTAATTTTTTGGACTCCACTGTGCTTACCATCAGGTACAGTGGAGTCACTTTGCCGTGCCAGTTTATAAAAAAAAACTAAGGTCTAAACCAGTAATTCCCAAAGTGTACCCTCAGGGGTCCACAGGAGACTCTACGGGGTCTACGTTGGGTGTGACAAAAATGGGGGTCCACAATCGTAAGCGGGGAGCATGAAAATTAATTTGGTTTCCGCCCGTGCCCAGCAGAGGGACGTATATGGGCTATTGATGACGTATACTATTTTGTGATACTCATATGTTTCTGCTTACGATTAAGTGTCCAAACGAAAATGCATGCAATGTATCCACTCTACTTTACTGTCTCTGCGATACAAGCCATGCTTAGTACAGAGACTGTAGTGTCAGGAGAATAGCTGGTAGACGTCATCAAGGAGGGAGGAAAGAGTGGCGGTGACAAATCTATATTAGCTCGTACGCGCCTTCATTCGGCCTATTTTTGCGGAGCGGACAACTTGCCTAAGGGGAACCTCTGTGTGTTTGTAGTAAATCTGCTTAATTCAGTATTTTTGTAGATCGCTTATTGTAATTTTCTTGTTTTCAAATAAAACGGTTAACTTCGTTCTAGTTTTTTGTAAAAGTGATTTTGATTCTGTTAAAAAGAGTAAATGTAAGTCATTTTTATTGTGGTTATTGTTTTTTTTAATTAGCTCCACTTCTGATTCCTAAAAGTAGTATAATCTGAAATGCTTGTATTGTACTGTACAATAAAGAAATAAAAATAAATATTCTATCAAAATTTTCTCCAGCGTTTTAGAGTGTTGAAGTGTTTAACCAGTTAATATTCAAAGAATTTTAACCGAAACCTTGTTGATCCTACGGTACATGCATTCTATGTGTGGTCGAAAGGTCACGAGCTCAATTTCCGTGGGAAATATTATGGGATTTTTTAATAGGAAATTCTAATCGGAAATGTAGCTGAAAATAATTGGTGAAACGTTGGTATTGAAGTACACTTCTGGCTATCCATTCAGGAATATAGTTAAAAACTATACGTACGGTAATGGTTATTGTAAGCACCGCCCCGTCCATTAGTTGTATTCCTCTCCCTACCTGGTTGTGTGGTAGAGGTCGCTATTCACGGCCAATTTATTGTGCCTAATTTTGTTTTTTTCTTTGTGCTAATGTTACTGTTTTTATTGTGGTATAAAAATAAGGAGTTGATTATTATTTTTATACGTATTTGACGTATTTAACCCTTTCAGTTGTAGAGGAGACCTGTGCCCAGCAGTGGGACGAATATGGGCTGATGATGATTATACGTATTTGAGTTACCTTCTTATCCTGGTTGAAGGACCAGATTCCTGGATGCCGTTGCGCAACAGCGGGTATTGACTTGCATAGCCTTCAACGTCTGCATTTTTAGCTCCCAAACTGGCTGACTCAGTTTCTTGTAATACACTGTAATAAAAAAGAAACATAATAAAAATATGATTGATAGGTATCTACCAGTGGCGGTACTTCCATAGAAGCCCAAAAGGGTAACACGTTAATTTGTAATATCTGGTTTATAATTGTTTATTGTGGGGTCAGTATATTCTCTTTTATATGTTAAATTGCTTCTATTAAATAAAGATTCAAAGCTTAAAGATAATTACTCGGAATTTTGAAAGGCAAACTGGGCTTTTGGGCTTCTATGGAACTACCGCCACTGGTATCTACGTAGTGATCGCCTCGAGTTGTAAGCGCGACGTCGTGAATATCGGCGGTCGCGGGTTCAAACCCTAGGCACAATGAATTTTAAGTTACTGTAACGATTAAGGAAAACATCGTGATGAAACCTGCACACCTAAAAGTGATCAGAAATTTCTTAGGTGTGTGGTCCGCTAGCTCGCACTAGGCCAGCGTGGAGGACTAAGGCCTAAACGCTCTCAATGTGGAACGAAAGGGCTGATGATGACACAGATACATCAAAGCCCTTATCCCTTGGACGGGTAGGCAGATTTGCATTTTAACACCCACATTTTGCTATTTAAATAATGCCATTAAAAAATTAATTATAATTTTAATTTATTATTAAAACATTGACATTTCGTGTTGCTAAGGGAGTTTCTTGCCGTTTCTTCTCCACAGCGATAACACGAGGTTTCGAAGCGGCAATAGTTTAAAAAAATAGTTAATATTGACGATTCAAAAGAACTTGTAAAAGTCTATTTGAATAAAGATGATTTTGACTTTGACTTTGACCTTGACTTTGACTTGGACTTAGATTTTGACTTTGACTTTGTCTTTGTTTTGACTTTGACTTTGACTTTCAGCATATCACCGTTGTCCGATAAACAACCATTTCTGTAGCCGCTATTAAAAATTCCCATACGGAGAGCACAATGAAACTTTAAATAACAGGAATCAAACCTGTCAAAGGTTTCCTCGAACGCACTTGAATCATTATGGCTAAAACGCTATCAAAATTTGCACGTAAACAATTTCAAGAATTATTTTATACATACATACATACATAAACTCACGCCTGTATTCCCCGAAGGGGTAGGCAGAGATGCATTGCTGCACCCACATTTCGCCAAGTATGTATCAGTCCCACGCAATAGGGGGCGAGCCTATTGCCGTTTTTCGGGCACATTTCCAGACTCCGTGCTGTTACCGAGAATTTCCTAATGGAAAAACCCAATAACACTTTGCCCGACCCGGGAATCGAACCCAGGACCTCTAGATCGCACGGCACATACTTGTACCGCAAGACCACGAGGCAGTCAATAATTTTATCAAGTCGGTAAATTAATTGGTATAACAACAATCAGTTATAAATATGTATAGTTAACAATGATAAATACTGATATCAAACCGACCTCATTATTGGACCTCAAAAGACTTGGAAGCTAACTGTAATTCTTTTATATATGTATATTTAAACGGTAATGGCCTTGAGGTTTAGGCGCACGGTCGAGAATCTCGGCGGTCGAGGGTTCAAACCCCAGGCACACATCTCTGACTTTTCGAAGTCATGTGTGTATTCACAATGAATTATCACTTGCTTTAACGGTGAAGGAAAAAATCGTGATGAAACCTGCACACCTAAAAGTTCTTTTGAATTTTTTAGGTGTTAGTGTAGTCCGCCAACCCGCACTAGGCCAGCGTGGTGGATTAAGGCCTAAACCCTCTCAATGGTAGAGGAGGCCCCTGGACTTATATGGGCTGATGATGAAACGGAAAAGTAATAACTCCGTAATTGATTGTAAGCAAGGTGCTCTCCAAACAGAGTGTCAAGCAGAGGCGGTACTTCCATAGAAGCCCAAGAGTCCAGCTTGCCTTACAAAGTTCTGAATAACAATCTTTAAGCCTCAAATCATAATTAACAAAAGCAATTTTACATATAAACAATTATAAACTTGACATTACACAATTATAGGGTAACGCTTTTGGGCTTCTATGGAAGTACCACCACTGGTATCAAGAGATGAGAGCTTCCCATCTTTAATTCCTCTATAATGTTTCTCAGTCAGTCCACTAACTCATACTAAATGCATTGACCGTTGATGGTAGTCGAAGTTAAGTATTTATGAATGTATGTATGTATTCATAATGAATTATCACTAACTTTAACGGTGAAGGACAACATCGTGAGGAAACCTGCACACCTAAAAGTTCTTAGGAATTAAATAAAAATAAATAAATAAATACACCCAACAGTCACACATACATAGTTCTGACCCCACACTAGGATACAAGTCCTGTGTCGTGAGTATCAGAAACTACGAGAGACTTTTCGGTCTCACAAACACCCAGACCCGAAACAAATATTTGTGGATCACACAAACATTTGTCTCGGTGCGGGGATCGAACCCGCGGCCCCTCGTGTCACAAACTGGTGTCTAGCCAACTGCGCCACGGGGCTGTCCTGTTTCTGAGGTGTGTTGTCCACAAACCCGAAACAGGTGGTGGACAAAGGCCTAACCCCTTTCAGTTTTAAGGCTTGTGCCCAGCAGTGGGACGTATATGGGCTGATGATGAATTTATGTTTGAAAAGACGTATTCGTATTCCTGTACTATCACAGTGGTACACTGTAATTATTCGTATATCATGAATACATCTAAGCCGTGAAGAAAAA
The DNA here is from genome assembly GCA_907164795.1 of Hemaris fuciformis. Lineage (NCBI taxonomy): Eukaryota > Metazoa > Arthropoda > Insecta > Lepidoptera > Sphingidae > Hemaris > Hemaris fuciformis. The sequence continues at coordinate 6,833,392 of OU015457.1, read as the reverse complement.
AATGCACGTTGTTTCACGGTAAAATTAGATGTATGATTGTCCCACAGGATCCTAAGACTTCAAGGTAATAAGTTACTATCTGAGGATCCATCTATCTCTAAAGAAAAATTTAACGTTTTTGATTGGTCTGGGACCTAATACTCTCTTTCATGGTTAAGCAGTTAAATTTCGATACCAAAAAATTGCAGGTTCTTTTCTTGCGCAGAATACGAGCATTTATACGGTTTGAGTATTCGTGTTAAAAAAAATGGTTTTCTATTCACATTATTGCTGAATTTTTATTTTAAGTCAAGGTTATGTGTAAAAATGAGGAGTAGAAGTTATAACATTGTATAATTTATCAAGCGTGTATTTTGATTGAATCATCCTAGGTTTTTCCTAGAAGTGTCCCCCTATCACTATTTATGTCAAATCAATGAAAATTCCGAAGATCATGACTTTTGAACCCTTATTTTCCTTATTGTTGGAAGTAAATTGACTCATTTTATGTTACAAGAAGTTATACGAATAATACAAACATACACAACCTCACGCCTGTATTCCCCGAAAGGGTAGCCAAAGGTGAATTTCTGCACCCACATTTCGCCAGGTATGTAGTAGAGGTGTAAAAGTAACGAAAAAAAGCGTACCCGTATGTATTCGTTACTATAACACTTAGTACTCGTTACTATCGTATCGTTACGTTACTCGTTACTTCTGATCATAACATGCTATTTGATGTTAGAGCAACGAATGAAGTCGTATTGCGTACGCGTACAGTATGACATTGCGGCGTCGCACCATTAGTAATTTGTAGAAATCATACTTATCACAGATACTTTTTATTACATACCAAGCTGTGTAAGGTGCATTTTTTTTACTTTTCCGTATTTTGAACCAGATTTATGTTTAAGTTATTCTAAATTTACCTAGTTTGATTTAATTTCCAAATTATACTTAACAAACATCATTCTATGTAACGTACAATTTTAAATTCACCGAATAAACGCGCACATGCGTAAAACATACGATAAACAAATTTTTAATACACGTATCAACCGTACTTGCGTGAACTGAAACAGTGTAGGTATCCATAATACGAAAAATGCGAGTAACGAAATATATTCGTGTGTAACGTTTCGTTACTCGGTACTAGGTGGCGCACCCGTTACTCAGTACCGAATACATACGGTTTGCTACAGCTCTAGTATGTAGCAGTCTCTCGTAATAGGGGGCGAGCCTATTGGCGTTTTTCGGGCACATTTCCAGACTCCGTACTTCTAAGAATTTCTTAATGGAAAAACACAATCTGCCCGACCTTGGACCTTTAGATAGCACGGCACATACTTGTGCCGCGAGACCACGAGGAGGTCAATTCACAAATTACACAAATATTTTTGAAGTTATACTTCTTTAGGCGCGTTATGAAAATAATATGAGAGTGAAATTTTAAGATGCGCGCGCATCACACACGTAACACAAAAGTTAAGCGTTGAAGCTGCCTATGTGCTCCAATATAATTGACTGATTGAAGCTGCCTATGTTAAATGTAAGTGTCAAATGGATCAAAAAGGTTTTAATATGTTTCGGACCGAATATTTTTCAAAAAAAGTTTATATGTTTTAGATTTAAAAATGTAGAATAGTGACAGTAATAAAAAGGGATTGACATATTTATTAGTTGTCAAATATTTATGAGTGCGTTCAGAAATGTAATAATATGTTGTGTAAACTAAGAACTATGTATGTGACTGTTGGGCGTATTTACCTATAAGTTTTACTTCAGTCGTGTGGCATAACTTCTAACGCGTGCGGCGTGTATATAAGTACACACACACTTTTTTAATATAGACTTTCAGAAGTACTTTTGAACGATCCGTTTAAATATACTACTATTAATTAGGAACGTCGCGTCGAGACAAATAGAGTAGTATGGATACTGACGACAATTTTTTTAATGAGTTTCGTCCTTCTCTTTGTACGGGGTGAAGTCAAAAACTAAACGTATTATCGCTAAAAGACAGAGTTTTTCATAGTATAATACACTTAAGAACTTCTGGGTCTGCAGCTTTCCTCGCGATGTTTTCCTAGACCATTAAAATACGTGATAATTCATTGTGAATACACACATAACTTCGAAAAGTCAAATGTGTGCTTGAAGTTTGAACCCGCGACCGCCGAGATTCTCTACCGCGCGTTAAACCTCGAGGCCATCACGACTTCTTAAACGTAGGTAATATAAATTTCACAAATTATTCAGTTTAATTATTTTAATTTATTTATGATCTACTTTTGCGTCCAATTGTAACTGAACGCTGTTGTTATCAAGTGACTCCAAGGTCCTTGACCCCTCGAAATTGCCAATAAATATGGCAACGACCAGGTTTGGTAATGTCATTCATTTTTTTGACCCCAGACTAAGATCCAAGTCTTGTGTCGTGGGGACCAGGAACTACAAGAGACCCAGCATGATGGACAACGGCCTAACCCCACTCAGTTGTAGAGGAGGCCCTTGCCCAGCAGTGGGATGTATATGGGCTGATAATGCTACAGACACGGCAAAGTGACCGTGACCTATAAGAGTATTGTTATCATAATAATGTCAACTTGCAATGAACTACTGTGGTCACCTGTCACGAACCTACACGGTGAACTCGATCTGATCATATACATACAACAGTTCAAATGTCATACGCAATATACTCGTATGTAGAAAACACCATACCTCATGCCGTTCATAATGTAAAAGAATATTCATCATCATCATCGGCCCATGTACGTCCCACTGCAGAGCACGGGCCTCCTCTACAACTGAAAGGGGTTAAGGCCTTAGTCCACCACGCTGGCCTAATGGGGGTTAGTGGACTACACACCTAAGAACTTTTAGGTGTGCCGGTTTCATCACGATTTTTGCCTTCACCGTCTATAATAACGTATATAATAACTTCGAAAAGTCAGAGGTGTGTGCCTGGGGTTTGAAAATGCGACCGTCAAGATGCTCGACCGCGTGCCCAAACATCGAGGCCATCACGACTTAAGAAAAAAAGAATATTGCCATCATAATAATGTCAACTAGCAATTAACAACTACGATGATTCATCAATCACAATCATTAAAAATGGCTTGACGGTGTAAATGGAATAGTTTTTACTAGCAAACTTAAACCCTGATTCTTTTCAAACAGACTACGATCAACTGCCTCGTGGTCTCGCGTCACAAGTATGTGCTGTGCGATCTAGAGGTCCCGGGTTCGATTCCCGGGTCGGCCAGTGTTATTGGGTTTTTCCATTAGGAAATTCTCAATAGCAGCAAGGAGTCTGGAATTGTGCCCGAAAAACGGCAATAGGCTCGCCCCCTATTACGTGGGACTGATACATACATAAACATAAACTCACGCCTGTCTCCCGTTAGGGTAGGCAGAGACTATAGAGCGCCAAATGCCACGGTCCAAACACACCACTTTCGCTTCCTCCACTGACATTATCCTCTTCATGCATGCACGTCGGTTTCGAGGACTCTTCATACCTGGCGAAATGTGGGTACAGAAATGCACCTCTGTCTACCCCTTCGGGGAATACAGGCGTGAGGTTATGTATGTGTATACATATTTAATGTTGATACTAACTGTCATCAATAAACGCATAAGTGTGAAAATTTTCAAAACAAAAGTGAAGCAGTACTTTCAATATTACACAACTAAATGCAAGTTTAAAATGTATTTTTGATTGTGCATTATATCTGGCACATTTCCGGTTGTTGTACTATATACTACGATCAATTTAATCGAAAAAAATACGCCGGCCTCACCTTATAAGACAGCAAGCCAAAACACAAATCCTTGAGAAACTTTTGGCCAACAATTTTACACAGTTACCACACGAGTTGACACAATGGGCGCTCGCAAAGTACTGATATCAATTGACCTTAAATTGATAACAGGGTTAGAGTACAGATGTCGATACGTCTGTCTTTCTCTTTGATTTAGTTCCGGCTGGTTCGCGGGAAAGCCCCGTACTTTGTCGTGAGTTGTACTTTCACGCTTTTAGCCAAAGGGATGGAGGGGGGGGGGGGGGGGTTAGAGTTAATAAATAAATACACGATTAATACACGATACATAATTGTGATCGCACATTAAGATACAAGTTTTGTATCGTGGGTATCAGAAGCTACGAGAGACTTTTCGGTCTCACAAATACCCAGACCCGAAACAAATACTTGTGGATCACACAAACAATTGTCTCGGTGCGGAGATCGAACCCCGGTAAGTTTTACAGGTTTCTTCACAATGTTTCCCTTCACCGTTAAATTATAATAATTCATTGTAAATGTCGTGCTGGCCTCGCGGACGTTCACAAAACATGAGCGTCCAAAGCTTGAGTGGAGGAAATGTCAAGCCCTCCCAATTTTGAGGAGTCCATAATTGGACGGTGCGCTTCTCGCCCTGAGATGCCGTTAAGCCGCCCCAAATGCGCGTGATGGTCACCGAGAGGTTTTAGTCGGTATGCTGGCGTAGGATTTTCGTTAGGAACCCAACTCAACTAAACGGACAACTGTTCCGCGCGCCGAGTTGGAAGGCCAGAGATTCCGACATACCCCATACATACGACATACTCCGATATACCCCTGACGAGCCTCCCCCGAAGTTCCGAAAGGGGAGCTTAAGGCGCTTACCTCTCGTTAAGAAAAAGTCAATATAATATTTATCTTTATGCATACCGCTTTAAAATTGTCGGAGCTGTGGAGACATTTTGTAAAAATTACATTGACAAATACAGACACACTCAATCCTGTATCCTGGAAGGGGTAGGCAGAGGTGCATTTCTGCACCCACGTTTCACCTACGTATATTATGTCCCACTTAAAACGAGGTGTGAATATTGCCGTTTTTCGGGCACATTTCTAGACTCTGCTCGAACCGGGAGTTAAACGGATCTAGATAACACGACATATGCACCGCGAGAACATTAGACAGTCAAGCAGTAACTTACAGGTTGAAGACTCAAATTTATTGCCAAAAATAAAATAGAAAAACAATATAATTTAGAATTACCTTTATTTCATACATAAAAATACAATATTAAAATACGTATTTAAACTAATGGATTAAGCAAATATTCTAATAAAAAATCGTGAAAAAATAAAACGTTTAGAGCTACTCAATAGCCACCTGAGCGCGCAAAATGGCCGCCTCGAGCTCCGTTGTTGGCGCGAAAGTTAACTTGTGCGTTGCTGTCATAGCCTGATCGATCGGCGTCCTGATATGATATTTGTGGTTTGAAACCGCGCTCATCTGCTTTGTAATTGACTGTCTGGAATGTAGAACATCAGAATCATTAGGTATAAGCCTAAATAATGTATTAAAATATCAATTTTAGACAAAACCATTCGTGCATTCTAAGCGCTCACTCATTACTATGAAACACAACAAAAATATGCGGTATTTGGGAACGACGTTGTGATTAAATTAATTAAATCAGTACCTTAGGTGGTTTTTCAAATTATAATATACTAAGATTTGAGATACACACCTTACTAAATTTGTACGCCCAGTAAAGCTTTAATTCAGCAAATTAAATTATTAAGTATTATTACATTTATCGGAATGTTAAAGAGTTTAAGTTTCAAAGTAATTGTCGATTGACAACTGACAAAAGACAATGACAATTAACTATTTAAAATAGATTAAACACTCATTCTTTTTATTGAGTTGAAAATATAACTTAAGGCCTTTCGTAACTTAAGTTCAACTTAAGTTTGTCTTAAGTGAGAAATGGTCAATTATGTGAATTTTAAGCATTCAGCATGCCTTTAAAAAGTAAAAGATTAAAATGCTAAAAAGTTATTTTTTTACGCAAAATCTTTCAAAAGCTAAAAGGGCAATAGATAATAAATGAAATATAATGTACTTATATATAAAATCAAATGAGTAGCTTAAAAAATGCAAAAAACGAAGCCCGACGCGGGGCTCGAACCCGCGACCCTGAGATTAAGAGTCTCATGCTCTGCCGACTGAGCTAGCCGGGCTATATCCGGAGGCTTGAATTAGGGCTTGTGATTCGTAGCAGTGCAGACGAAATTATTGATTTCTAGGGAATCTAGGACGATAGCCGCTGAGCTTAACGTGTTTTAAGTGCCTTTAGTAAGTACTAGCGAAGTCTGGCACCGCTCTGCCGCGATGTTGTGAAAAGTCGTATGTACTTCTCCAAAGTCTCGTCTTTGCGTTCACTAAAATACATCGAAATTAGTTTAGTGATTCGAAAATGATTACGTAACTAATTACATTCGCATTTACGATTAGTTATTAATAATTATGTTAGTTTTTGACGCGTAAAAAAATGCATGAAACTGCATTCTGGGGTCAGTGTTTAGTCAGTGTTTATCCGGTTGCGATTAGGCCGGCACAATTTTGGCAACTAGCAATTTTCTAACTACCCCATGAAATAACGTTAATGCTTTATCATCTTTATTTGAGATGTAGTATTCAAATGTAATTTTACATAGAAAAGTATAATTAAATTTAAGTATTTTTTTTACCTCCTGACACTTGAAAGACACGGTGGTCGGTGGTACGATGATCTAGGGGGATATAGGGATAACACATTTTGAAGCGGTTGTAGAGTACTTTGAGGATTCATAAGTTCTTGTAAAAGACCGATATTAAAAATATTTTTCACTTTGACACAAATATTCTCATCATCATCATCATCAGCCCATATACGTCCCATTGCTAGGCACAGACCTCCTCTACAACTGAAAGGGTCCACCTTAATCCACCACTCTGGCCAAGTGCGGGTTGGCGGACTACACACCTAAGAAATTCCTAAGAACTTTTAGCAGGTTTCTTCACGATCTTTTCCTTCATCGTTATAGTAAGAGATAATTCAATGAATTTGAATGAACTCAAAAAATACTGGATTGATTTAGATGATATTTGCTGTGGAGACAGATTAGACCACGGAATTGCATACCGAATCCCACCTGTTTCTTGCCTGATGTAAAATTGCGTATAATAGGTATTGAATCCCACCTGTTTCTTGCCATCAGGCAATACTACGTGGTATTCGCCCTGCGCCCGCTCCTCCTGTCGTTCCTCGTGGTGGCCAAACTCTGTGCCCTCCTGGTCATTCACCATGTACCCGAAGTTGTAGTTAGCTGGCTCCTGTTAAAATGTAATCAGGAATTTTATTTTTACATATATACATAACCACAAGCATGTATTCCCGGAAGGGGTAGGCAGAGGTGAATTTCTGCACCCACTTTTCGCCAGGTATGTATCAGGCCACGTAATAGGGGGCGAGCTTATTACCGTTTTTTGGTCACATTTTCAGACTTTTCCCGACCCGCGAATCGAACCCAGGACCTCTAGATCGCACGGCACATACTTGTGATGCGAGACCACGAGGCAGACAAGACAGGATATTTTATTTTTATTTTATTAATTTATTGCATAATAGGTATTATGTTCACTTTACATATCTATCAAAATTTTGCTGATGATATGCATATGATGATATTTAGTAGAATATTAAAAAAAATACTCTTATAGTGCCTGGTTTTCTGTCCCAAATTAGTCGTGTTCGACTTGGTCATAGAAAATTGCTCTTTGTTGTCTTACTTCGAGCAGTGGCTTCCACAGAAGCCCAAAAGCATTACACATTAATTGTGTAATGTTTAGTTTGTAATTGTTTATTGTGGGAGCAGGATACCTCATTTATATGTCAAATTGCTTAGTGAATTAATAATAAAATTAATAAAATTTTAAAGATTATTATTCGGAATTTTGTAAGGCAAAATCGGCTTTTGGGCTTCTATGGACTGACTTCGAGATGTGTGTGTAATCCTCCAACCATCCGCAATAGACCAGCGTGGTGGACTAAGGTCTACCCCTCTAGAAGGGACCCCTGTAGTGAGGCACATAATATGGGCTGCTACAGATAAATTATCATCATCATCAGCCCATATACGTCGCACTGCTGGGCACGTGCCTCCTCTACAACTGAGAGGAGTTAGCCTTAGTCCACCACGCTGGCCTAATGCGGGTTAGTCTACAGATAAATAGTTAAGAATATTGACTCACAGAATTGCCTTCATCAAAGGATGAAGGATCATTTCTTCCAAAGGACCTAGCGCTGTCGTACCCGTGGTCATCTGCTTCCAATCTTGCTTGAGGTCCCGAGCCATGTCCTCTAGGAGCACTCCTGAATGAAAAATAAATTTATTGAGACCTTGGAAGGTAATTTTAAGTACCATGGTGTCCAAAGAATGATTAGTGTTACCATCTCTAGCCAATACGATACAATATTTTTTGTTGGAGCCCAAACAAGTGTAGAAATCTATATATTTTAATAAAACTGGAGTGTCTGTTTGTAATATTGAAATAACCGGTTTTTAATAAATACGTATTACATATACCATACACGGTACATATATACCAAAATAACGTTTTTTACAATTTTTGTCTGTCTGTCTGTCTGTTTGTTCCGGCTAATCTCTGAAACGGGTGAACCAATTTTAACGGGACTTTCACTGGCAGTTAGCTGATTTAATAAGGAAAAACTAAGGCTATTTTTTTTTAAAGAATCGGTTGTTAGGCGGAACGAAGTTCGCCGGGTCAGCTAGTCAAATATAAATAAGAAATAAGGTACCTATTATGTCAAAGGGCGGTCTTATCGCTAAAATCGGTCTTCAAACTGTCTCAATCGTTTTACTTGTAGTTTTAAATGTCGAAATTTATTTCATTTATACACATTACACACTTATCCATATGTCCCTGAATGGGTATCGTATTTCTGCATCCACGTTTGTCCAATTGTATATCTGACTAATGTAATAGAATGATCTTGGAAATTTTCTAATAAAAAAACATAATAACACCGCCCGACTCGGGAGTTAAAACCGGAAAATTTGGATCGCACGGCACAGCTCGAAGGAAAATCTTAGTTCTAAAAGTTAACATAATTTTGTTATTATAAACGAAAGGAGAACTGTTAGTAATATTACCTGCCAAATCCATTCCTATGGTCTTCATAATCATGGGTATTACGGAGTCCAAAGCCTCCTAGTTTACGGGGACCTGCGTGGCTCGCATGGCCGCCCAGACTCCTGGCTGCTATGACTTCAGGAGCAAAGCCTTGACCCTGGGCGGAGAAGCCGTTCTTAGCAGGCGGGGGCGGAAGGTAGCTGTAACATTAAGTCATCATCATTATTATACAGGGTGAATTCAGACCGTGATCGGAAACAAAGGCAGGTAATAGCTAAGGTGATTACGAATTCAATAGCGTTAAAAAATCCCACGAAAAAAGAAAAAAAAATGACGTTTTCCTAACAACCATGTACATTTTATACCTATGGTTGTTATATTTATGGTTATGGTTGTTATATACATGACATTAGACTAGTACAAAAGGCGGTCTTATCGCACGAGGCGATCTCTTACAGACAACCAAAAATGGAGATGTAAGAAAAGAGATGAAGGTAATGCTTGAGTTCATAATCATCAGCGTACGTCCCACTGCTGGGCACGGGCCTCCTCTACAACGGACGGGTTTAGGCCTTAGTCCACCACGCTGGCCTAGTGCGGCTTCACGAAATATACACCTAAGAAATTCCTAAGAACTTTTAGGTGTGCAGTTTTCCTTCACCGTTAAAATACGTGATAATTCTTTGTGAATACACACATAACTTCAAAAATTCAGAGGTGTGTGCATGGGGTTTAAACCCGCTACCGTCGGGATTCTCGACGGCGTGCCTAAGCCTCGGGGCCATCTGGACATTTGAGTTGCATGCCTGAGTTAAGCCTGTCTTTATAATAATATAGTCAGGCCATTCCTGCCGTCAGGTTTCGAGATGTATGTACCACTTAATAGGCCAGCTAATACACTCAGTATTACTATTCTAGGCTTTTTGGTCTGGATTTTATGAATATCAATTAATGGTGTTTATTTATTTATTTTATTTCCTATCAACACAACCATCACAGGATCATCATCCCAATACAGCGATGTGACACTTTTTTATAAAGGTTGACTGTTAGAGAATGCCTTAGGCATTAAGTCCGCCTTTATAACGCAATGTGTAAAAAGCATAAATAAATAAAATAAATAAATAATTTCTATACGAAATTGTCCATGTAGCTATCCTTGTGAATTCACTCAGAGTACAATGAAATAATGTCGAGAGCTTCTGAGAGCTGGTTGAGAGTGCGGAGCGCCCGCGCCAGAGATGCCTCCTTCAATAACGTACTAAGAGCCCGTGGCACGGCTAGCAATGCTGGCCTACGTCTTCGCCAAATATACTTGTTTGGAACCCACAGACCTACTTTTTCTAAAATGTCCCCGTTGTAAACTTTTCTCCTTAATAACTTAAAAATATATAACGCTAGTGACATAGTTGGTACACATAACTGACCTTTTGGATGGAGGAGGTTCGGCGAGCGCCAACGCTGCAGCCATCACGGTAGCAATGATAAACTGAAAAATAAATAGAACTCTTTATACTGTCACAAAAGGGTAGGTTGTGGTGTACTCGTATATACATTAGGTACAGTTCCGTAAATTTGCTTTAAGTCCCATGTAGCTACCAGTTGTGATACTTCCAAACTACTACAAAAGACAAATTTCCCTTTTAAAATTCAGAATAATAACCTTTAAAACTTACTTTAACAAAAGCAATTAGATCAATAAAAACCACACAATAAAAAATTATAAACTAGACATTACACAATATTAACATATAAAACTTTTGGGCTTCTATGGAAGTACCGCCACTGGTAGCTAATATGAGACGAGTGTCTGTCTTGAAAGAAAAACCAATAACACTTTTCCCGTTAAAGGAATCGAACCCAGGCTCCCTCAATCGCAAGCCGCACACTTATACCGCGGGACCTCTCATATAGCAACAGCTATTAACGTAAAAATGTTGTAGAAACACGGTGATAAAACAAAAAAAACAATTAAAAAATATTGTTCTGCCAAAATGTAACCAAAACTTAACACTTTCATATGTAATTAAGAATTTACTTAACATTATTTCACTTTAAACAATTATCTTTTAATCAAACATTGAATATTATAGTTTACTTTCCTAATTATGTCACTTCAAATAAAAATTTAAAGTAAATATTATCGAGTCTACCTTCATGTTTAGTCACAAACACGAGAACAGTAATTGATGCATAAAATCTGCGAAGAGGTACTTTTATACTATCTATGCTAGTGGGGTTGAAAAATCACTAGTCATTAACAGCACAAAAGGTAAGCTTTCAAGGTACTACGGATTTGGGAACAGAGGAATATGTTGAGTGGCTATTTGTTCAAATAATGATTGAATAATTTGAAAGAAAATTCTAACACTAATAATACAATTAGAAAGCCCCTTGTCACATTAGCCTATAAACGGTGTGATCCACAAACATTTGTTTCGGGGCTAAGTGTCCATGAGACCAGAAAGACTCTCGTAGTTTCAGATCTCACGACAAAAGTCTTGGATACTAGTCTCGGGTCAGAATTTTGTATGTGACTGTTGGGTGTATACATATTTATATTTAAGTACACAAAGAAACTTCAAAGACGTGTGTTCTTATTACCCATACATTATATGACGAGGTAATAAGACTCTTTAGTAAAATATCGCCATTCTATTCTATATCGTGGACACTTTACAAACAAAATATCTCACATAAAAAACACCCACCTTTCAAACACAATATCCATGTAGATTTCCAAAACTAGTTTTATTTAATAAACTTTTGCCGTGGGCTTTGTCTTAGCACAATTTTGTAACAGTTCCTTTCCTATCCTATGTTGCCATCTATCTCCATATCAAAAATCATTCAAATCAGTCGAGTACTTTTGAAATGAAATCGTAACAAACAAAAACCAGATCTTTCCTCCTTATATTAGTTGAAATAAATAAATGCTATATATTTATTTCATCTAATCTTTTTTTTTTTATATATAATCATAATGTCATAATAGAATTTTATTGTCGTGTGCTCATAATATAAATGAATATAGCAACAAATTCGACTCCACATTTTTCTCTGTTCTGTACAATATACCACAATAAAGTCACTAGTCAATGTGTTGACACTATGTTTCCTATAAGAGCCTGCGTGACCTCATTCGGCTAGGTCGTGAAGATATCGTCCTTCGCTTTGTTTAAGGAATCACTTCCCTTATAACTAGTTTTTTCTCGTGTCTTCGTAGAAATTTTCAGTTCATTTATATTATGAGCACACGACAATAAAATTCTATTATGACATTATGATTATATATAAAAAATAGATTAGATTAAATGAATATATAGCATTTATTTATTTAAACTAATATAAGGAGGAAAGATCTGGTTTTTGTTTGTTACGATTTCATTTCAAAAGTATACTCGACCGATTTGAATGATTTTTTATATGGAGATAGATGGCAACATAGGATAGGAAAAGAAATGTTACAAAATTGTGCTAAGACAAAGCCCACGGCAAGCTTATTAAATAAAACTAGTTTTGGAAATCTACATGGATATTGTGTAGGGATGTTATGGATATGATATTTCGGATCTGGATACGGATATGGATATAGGAATTAAATTATATCGGTTTCGGATACGGTTACGGATATGTAATTATTTCGGATTATTCGTTAGTTTCGGATAGTTTCGGTTACGGATATCAGATTGAAGTAAAATATAACTGTTTTCGACACTCTCCTAACAAAAGTTTTTATCACTATGTTTACATTTTGCACAATCTACATTACCTTGATAAAAAAATGTCCAAATGAAAGTGGATATTGGCCGTTTTTTGTCTACTCATATAAAAATCAATTTAGTACTTAACACAAGACTTTCTTAAACTATCCGAAACTTCTGAAACGGATACGGATACGGTTACGGATATATTTTTATTTCGGATATCCGATAGTTTCGGTTACGGTTACGGAGCTCCATAACATCCCTGATATTGTGTTTGAAAGGTGGGTGTTTTAATGTGAGACATTTTGTTTGTAAAGCGTCCACGATATAGAATAGAATAAGCGACATTTTAATTAAAAGGTTTGTTACCTTGCCGTAAAATGTAAGGATATACGTCTTTGAAATTTCTTTGTGTACTTATACACCCAACAGTCACATACAAAATTCTGACCCGAGACTAGTATCCAAGACTATTGTTTCGGAGAGAAAAGTTAACTAAAATATAGGGACAAAACAAGAGCAGAACGGGATCGTGAGAAGCAAGACTCCGCTCGAAGAACGGGACGCCGGTAACAAAACTAAGACATGGTGTCTCCCGTTGACTTGACTGGACTCTGTCACCTTGATCTGCGAGTGGCTGAAGTTTTAGCGAGCTTTACCACCGCAAGCAGTGATGGCCTAGAGTTTTAGGCGCGCGGTCGAGAATTTCGGCGGTCGCAGGTTCAAACCCCAGGTACACAACTCTGACTTTTCGAAGTTATGTGTGTATTCACAATGAATTATCACTTGCTTTAACGGTGAAGGAAAACATCGTGATAAAACCTGCACACCTAAAAGTTCTTAGGAATTTCTTAGGTGTGTAGTCCACCAACCCGCACTAGGCCAGCGTGGTGGACTAAGGCCTAAGCCCTCTCAGTTGTAGAGGAGGCCCGTGCCCAGCAGTGGGACGTATTTGGGCTGATGATGTTGATGATGATGATGCATTTATTTGCATACTGCAAGGGTGTCATGTTCCATAAAGTGATTCTGGAACATTTTTATTTCATTGTTTATTTTATTTGGAAAACATACAATAAAATTTTCTTATATTCTAAATTTTTAAACAAATACCTATTTCACACTTTCCACTAATAGCATTACTTAAACAACCCGGTAACTTATTTAAATTAACTTAAAAAAAACAATAAAAATACAAATTAAAATTTACAAGATATTAGTAATTAATTGAAATTATTTTGACAAATCAGCCAATAATAAAATTACTTCATTCATAATTAACATGAAACATTCAGAGGTGTGTGCCTGGGGCATGCACCTGCGACCGCCGAGATGCTCAACCTCCGGCCTAAACCTGGAGGCCATCACTACTTCTATATGTTACCAAGGATTGTCAGTCAATTATGCCGACTATATAAGAGTTGATCGTATCCTTGTATAAACAGTAAAATTACACTGGTCAACAAAAAAAATATTTTTTATTGCCGCGCGGCGGTTTGAAACTTGTATTTTTCCATACCTTACCATGAGATTAGTTAAAATACGTTCATAAAAAAAAATTGAAACACTCACTTTCTAAGAAAAAAGAGATTATTTGAAATTTATTTGTAGGCTGAGGTGGTGGGCTGTCTTCAGTATAAGGAATTGGTTTAGTTACAGATTCCACATCAGAATATGTAATTTTACTTCTTGTTTTATAAGAATATCCCTTCAGTTTCCTTATACAAAAATAACAATCATTCTCATGATATTTTGTTCCCTCCAAATTACAGGTTTAGAAAAGGGCATTAATCGGTGGGTACCATTAAACCACCTTCTCAAATAACATACATTTCTTAAACAAAAAAACTTGGTGTCCAAGGTTGATTAATACTCTCAGAAATCTTGAAACCAAAATACAAATTGTAAATGATATAATATAGTAACGGCGTAGGACGTTCTCGATTGGAACTTGAATTAAACTCCCCACAAAAAAAATAGAAGAGATCCGATTAATTGAAACACTTTCGATTCATAATGCAAATTATATACATATATGTATTTACTATTTAGTAAACTTCTTCAAAACCGAAACATTCAAATTGACAAAAACTTCACAATTTAAACAACAACACTTTGGAATAAATACTAGAAACTGCACGTCGTCTTAGCAATACTCGTATTACGTAATGGTACGTGTTAAAGTAATATAAAAAATTAAACTTAAAGAACGAACAATAACGAGTTGAAAATATACAGGTTTAAGGATATATCGTGTACTACCAACAACAATATGTCTTTGTAAGTAAGATCAGCTGTTGCAATACTCTTTTTCGATATACCCTCACAAAATTAAGTCAAATATATCGTACATAATATTATATGTAATTGTACATATTTAGGTATTTTGATGTAATAGATATTTTTTATTATTTTTCCGTTAATATTTATACATAAAAGATACCGAAAAAGTACAATTGGATTAACGGCAAAAAGTCATGTTGACCAGTGTTATTTGGGCCGTGACAGTAATTGTACCTAAAATAACGTTAGCTATATCTCGTGTTTCTGAGGGAGTTTTTTGCGCCTTTTCTTCTCTACAGTGATGACTCGTTCCGAAGTTCTAGTTTATTTTAATTGACATTTAAATATCAAGAGTTTTATAAATGTGTGACAACCAATAGCAGCCCTTCATTTTTGTTTGAAGTTTTTATCATTGGTCGTGTGATCGTAGTAGAATGAATAGGTTGACAGACAAGCGGCGACACTCGTCCCCGTACAAAATACTGTCTATTTCGCTTCTTATCTTATTCAGCTGTTTTGTGATATTACTATTATGTAATTTATGTAACAAATCGAGAAATCACGTGATATTTTTTTTCTATTTCATAAATATTTATCGTTTCTATTATTTATTTTTCTTCTAGATTGTTACTTTGCCTGGATCTTGAGGTTTTTGAACGTTCAGTGCTGTAATTTTTCGATTCAGCTTACATTTTTATTTCCTCTTAATATTATAATGATTAATATTTAATATTTTATTGCTGATTATATTCATAAAATTAATTGGCTTTCTTTATATATTGTTTTTTTATTGTTATTTTAGAAAATACTTCGTCAATGCGTCTCATACTCCAAGTATATGCGCGTGGTCTGTTATACCTACCATTTTGCTGATTTGGGATTCAGGTCATAAGTTCATATTATCTCTGATTTTTAGAAGTTATTTCAACACTGCTGGTAAAACATGTTTAATTATACCACTGCCTGGCATCTGGGGGTTAGAAGAGAGTATAGCATGTTAAATAGATAAATAGTTGAATTAAAAATATAATTTATTGTAATAGAATCTTACCACAGCTTTTTAACTATATAACCATTCTTCTTTAAATTTTGGATTTATTAAAAAAACAAGATTGCATACTTATTATCCTTTTTATTCTGAAATAAATGATAAATAATTCAAATGATTGTTTCGGGTCTGGGTGTATGTGAGACCGAAAAGTCTCTCGTAGTTTCTGATACCCACGACACGAGACTTGTATGTTAGTGTAGGATCAGAACTATGTAGGTACCTATGTGTGATTTGGGTGTTCATTTATTTATATGTTATGCAATATTTTTGTTAATATATACATAAACATAAACTCATGCCTGTATTTCCCGAAGGGGTAGGCAGAGGTGCATTTCTGCACCTACATTTTGCCAAGTATGTATCAGTCCCACGTAATAGGGGGCGAGCCTATTGCCGTTTTTCGGGCACATTTCCAGACTCCGTGCTGTTACTGAGAATTTCCTAATGGAAAAACCCAATAACACTTTGCCCGACCCGGGAATCGAACCCAGGACCTCTAGATCGCACGGCACATACTTGTACCGCGAGACCACGAGGCAGTTAATATATGTATTAATTTATTGATCAAACATTAGATTTATTGTGTGGATGTGTATCATTATGGCAGTCGAGGATGACCTGAGCCCTATTACTTAGTTTGACCTAATTAAAGAGCCGTGCAAGAAAGCCTTTTTAGTTTAATTTTAATGACAACATGTAATTGGCTTCATTTAAACATTGTATCGATTTTTAATAATGTATTAGCTGTAAATTTCAAAATAAATAAATCATTTCATTAAAAAATCAAGTCAAAAATACGAATCCTCTCGCCATTTTGCCACTGTTACAGTTTTGACAGTCGTAATGTTAAATGATAGTAATTAATAATTATAAATATTACGTTACATATCATACATACATACATCATCAGCCGATATACGTCCCACTGCTGGGCACGGTTTGATTAATGTAGGTAATAAAATTTCTGGTTTTTAATAATAATAAAAAGAAATATAAATATGTAATAAAATACTTTTATTTGCACTAAATCTATATAAGCTTAAGAGCTATGAGGTACTTTGTATTTTTTTGTATTTTTGTAACTTGCTTAATATAAATAAGGTTTATTTTACAACATCCGATTTCATAACAAGTGCGTTCATATATAACGACACTTTTTACATTATTATAATAGACCTGTACATATTTAACAGAAGATAAATACTCAGAATGTAAATTTATTATTTTTTTATATAATCTTTTGATATAACAATAGTAAGACTATAATAATGCTTCACCAAAACAAAGAAAACTAATATTTTCAATTAAAAAGGAAATAATACTCTGTAAAAAATGGGACTTCAATACCCAAATTTCCTGTCGACATTAAGCGGTTTGAGACTCCCCGTGTTACGGATTACAACCCCAACCTCACCAGTAAGAAGTAAAGATGCTATCGATAGTAATTTAAAAAAACACATGAAAATTGTTAACTACAAATAATACTCTTTCATTTTCATATAAACAGTTCTATTACAAAAATTCGTTGTTGAATTAAAATCTGTAATTCACTTTACTTTGACGCGTGCCGTGAACAAGCTACAATCAGTAGGTACTCTTAATAGCAGTAATTCCCAGTGCTTCAGGTGGACCCCCAGGGGACTCGACGGGGGCCGACGTTGGGCCAAAAAAATGGGGGTCCACAATTGTAAGCGGGGGTCCATGAAAATTAATTTGGTTTCGAACTAAAATGTTGGCTTGACTTCTATCAATATAGGCAGATAATATTTTAAGAAGCTCAGCGATTGTTACTTGTAAAAACTTGCATATTCCATAATCAAGACAACGCGTAATTTTTTTTTAGTATTAATTTTGCTGCAGAGGGTCCACCGGATCCATCAAAATTTTGTAAGTGGTCTATGAAACAAAAAAGTTTGGGAACCTCTGGTGTAGGGCGTTATAATCGGGTTTGCACGCGGGCGTTGAAGAAGCGGCGGGCCTGCATCATGCTTACCATCAAGTATGGGGTTGTCACTTCGTCGTGCCAGAATAAAAATATCAATACTTATAAAAGTCATGGCTTTGAAGAGATGTTTCACAGTTTTTGTAAGGTCTGTTCACATTGCACGTCAAATTATAGTGAATTAATAAGGTCCCTCGGAGTCGGTTAAATCTGCAGCGTTTTCGTCGTAGCCAGAACGGGCGTTTTCAACTGGCTCCACAGTTATTCTGGGTTTGAATCCGCGTTCGTCAGCTTCGTACTCCACCACCTGCAAGTAAACATCATCAGCCCAAATACGTCCCACTGCTGGGCACGGGCCTCCTCTACAACTGAGAGGGTTTAGGCCTTAGCCACCACGTTGGCCTAGTGCGGGTTGGCGGACCAAGTAAACATAGTCTTTGTTAATTGATGTTGGTTGTGCAGTTGCTTAATCACCAGCCCTCAAAACGAGAGGCAGCGGGTTCGATCCCCGCACCAAGACAAATGTTTGTGTGATCCACAAGTATTTGTTACGAGTTTGGGTGTTAGCGAAAAGAAATAGACAGTATTTTGTATGGGGACGAGTGTCGCCGCTTGTCTGTCACCTGTTCATTCTACTACGATCACACGACCAATGATAAAAAATTCAAACAAAAATGAAGGGCTGCTATTGGTTGTCACACATTTATAAAAGTCTTGATATTACACGCTACGTTACTAAGAAGCGTATGTGTCAAACATATGATAGTCTAATGGTAGGTTCAGCACGCTCTACATGCTGACATTTCATTTCTAATCTGAGTGTTCTGTGTCTCCTATAGTGTAAAGGCGTGAATGTATGGTACCTGCTTGTTCCCATCAGGCAAGACCACGAAGTATGACCCTTCAGCTCGGTTCTCCTGTCTGGACTCCCGGTGTCCGAAATCGCTGCCGGTGATGAAGTCGTTCACCTTGTAGGCGAAATCGTAGTGCGCTGGCTCCTGAAATACATCCTCATTAATATGTAGGAACGTTGTCATTAGTATTAATAAGTATATTTCTAAAAGTATATAGCACTAGTTTTTCACAAACATTAGACTTCAAAAGGAATATTCTTTCCACGATTTTGCCACCTTTTCGATTGCTGCTCCACTCCTATTTGTATTAGCGTTAAGATATATAGCCTGTCTCGAATCTCGATAAATGGGCTATCTAACACTGAAATATTTTTTCAAATCGGACCAGTAGTTCTTGAGATAAGCGCATTTGAAAAAAACAAACAAACGCTTTAAAATATTAATCTAAATAGGAATGCCTCGTGGTCTCGCGGCATAAGTATGTGCCGTGCGATCTAGAGGTCCTAGGTTCGATTA
Organism: Hemaris fuciformis; assembly: GCA_907164795.1. Lineage (NCBI taxonomy): Eukaryota > Metazoa > Arthropoda > Insecta > Lepidoptera > Sphingidae > Hemaris > Hemaris fuciformis. The sequence continues at coordinate 6,814,084 of OU015457.1, read as the reverse complement.
CCGGGTCGGGCAAAGTTTTATTGGGTTTTTCCATTAGGAAATTCGCAGTAGCAGCACGGAGTATGGAATTGTGCCCGAAAAACGGCAATAGGCTCGCCCCCTATTGCGTGGGACTCATACAAAACCTGGCGAAATGTGGGTGCAGGAATGCACCTCTGCCTACCTGTATAAATAGGATTCACTCGCCACTTGATGGTCTGTTTGGAGATTACCGTGCGACATCAGATTCGGTATTGGCACTTGTCGTGACCGTAAGTACAAAAAGTAACACTTTGCTTGATCTGGTATCAAACCTGGGATTTCTAGAACCTACACTCTTCTATCCTAGTCTGCTTCGTCACCTTATAGTATTTCAGCAACCATTCACCCCTGTGGCGCAGTTGGCTAAACATCAGCTTGCGAAACGAGAGGCCGCGGGTTCGATCCCCGCACCGAGACAAATGTTTGTGTGATCCACAAATATTTGTTTCGGGTCTGGGTGTATGTGAGAACAAAAAGTCTCTCGTAGTTTCTGATACCCACGACACAAGACTAGTATCTTAGTGTGGGATCAGAACTATGTATGTGACTGTTGGCTGTATTATTTATTTATTTATTTATTCTGTAGTTATGAGTGCCTACATACATATATGCATATTTACGGTATAAATGATCGCTTCTCATCGTAAAAATTCTAATCACTTGTGTTACCATCAATTAATATTGCAGTAATTACATACCTGATAATCTTCTTCTGAAGTTCTGCTATAATCGTAGCCCTGGTCAGATCGGGAGCTATGTTCCGGAATCCCATACTGGTCTGAGGGAATAGCGTCTCGAGCTGAAGAGACTTCGTAGCTAGAGGACGGGGAAGATCTGGAAATATGGAGGTTAAGTTACAGAATAAACTTAATTTGTTTTATTGCAGTCAAATTCTTATTTTTTTGGATTAAAAAAATACTTTGCTATTGACATTCATAAATGCCCCCAAATAAATTTACACAAAATATTGGAATAAGTCTGAACTTAAGCTTTAAACTCTCCAGCTTAAAAGTAATCTGCTTCATATTATACTTACTTGGCAGATGAATACGATGAAGCTACAGCGTCAGTCTTCAGACCAGTTTCGGGAACACCGTATTCTTGTGAGAGACTTGAAGAAGGCACTCCGTATGTATCAGACAAATCCTTTGCTCCAAAATCGTTGAAGTCTTGCGAATAGTCCGACGTAGGATTGGGCAGACCATATGACGAAGACAGACTGGACTTAGGGGCACCATAAGCTTTAGAACCCTTAGTAGGCTTATTAGAACTGAAGACACCATTCTTTCCAAACGAAGATTTGCTTTGTGGCAAATATTTGGTGCTAGGTTTCTTGGCTTTGGAAAGTGCGCGTTCAGGCGTCCCATATTCTTCTGAGATTTTACGAGGAGCTCCATACAAAGTTGAAGGGGATTCAATATTTCTTGACAGGGAACTAGATTGATGACTCTTAGTGGAAGGTACTCCGTATTCTTGGCTAGGGGTGCTTCGTCCATAGTCATGGTTTGCAGATGGTACACCGTAGTCTTCGGATGGAGCACTTAAGGACTCTGGAAGCCCATATTCTTGGGAAGGGGAGTTATGAGAAGGGACTCCATATTCTTGCGATGGACTGCTTCTCGAGGATATACCGTATTCTTGAAAAGAGCTGCTGCGGGAAGACGGGATGCCATATTTTTGGGAGGGGAAATTTCGGGATGTAGGAACTCCGTAGGTTTGTGACGGACTATTTCGAGTGGCAGGAGTTCCGTATTCCTGTGAAATTTTCTGGGAGTTCCTGACGTTTGGCACGCCATACTCATCTGAAATCTTGGCCTTCGGAGCTCCATAACTGGATGAAAGCTTCGCTGAGGTCCTAGATCTTGAGCCAAATTCATTTAGTGAGTTACGAGCTGAGGAGTGTGAAGGAGGGCCATACTGCTGCGATGGAGATCTCTGAATGTCTGAATGGTGATCGTGGCTGGACCTTGCTGTTGCATAACTGTCCCTGAAAATGTAAATTTTAAATTAAAACTCACAGATTGGTAGTGGCTGTCCTCTTTAATGTAAATAGAGGCTACATTCCCAATATTAGCAGATTTTGTTTGTGAGATGATAAAATTGATGGAATTAGTTGTTGTGATTTTTTAATTATCCTTTGCTTTAATTAGTAAGTACATAATTACTTTGAAAGCAATGCGAAGGGCAAAAGTAAGGTTTAAGTAAGCAAAATGTAGACTTACGGAACAGGCGGTTCGGCGATGGTGAAAGACAGCATGCAGAGGAGTGGTATGAACATCTGGAAAACAGGAAATAATAAATTCATCAATATATCTTTTCGACGAAAAATATCTTAGAAATTCAGCACCCAAATTTTAATTGCCACGTATGTCTCCGCTAAGAACAGATTTTTCAAACATTCAAAAAAAGGTTGAAAAGATTATATTATCTATATTAACGAGAGCGTGGCATTAATGTTTGTACATTGTTGTCGAACTTCACACTATTTTGGTCATCTGTGACGTCAAAATAAGTAATAAAAATAAGTACTTGCTTAGTAACTGCATGCATTACTATAACTTATGTACTAATTTCTAATTACTTACCTTCATATTTCCGACGAGTTGAACTCAAATTCAGGAATATTCTGAAAAAATATAGTAAAATTATTGTGCATAGAAAAGGTAATATATAAAATGAGTCGAAATATATATTGAAAAAGTAAGGGAAAACGGTTAAATATGCAACAAAAAATTAATAGGGAAAGTATCAATATAAAACCTCTTATCTTCGAAAAAAGGTTTTAAAACAAAAGTTATTCTGTAGCCAAGGTTTTAAATTTAAAAAGTTGGATATTTATATGCTCTTAATTCAATTTCGATTTAAGTTTGGAATAGTTCTAGAGTACCTAAGTTTTTTAGCTATACAAAGCGCTTAACCACAAAAGTCACCACAAGACGAGAGCTTGCAATCGTATGATACAATTCTAAACCCATATCGACCATTTATACTAATCGGGTACAGGGTGTATTGGCCAAGATCCACCTTACAATAAATTTGCTAGGCTATTTCGGACCTTATTCTTTTGAAAATAAAGACCTTGAGTCGTGTTAAGTGTTAGAATGTTGGGTTATTGTGTTCCGATGGTCCTTACTAACATGTCGACACTCGATCTAGTTTGAGTATTGTCATTCTTGATTACCTCTAAAGTGTATGTTTTGTTTACTACACAGCTTTTTTATACATCAAGGTATTTCGGAACAAGTGTGTTGTCAGGCCTCAAGCTCGATTCCTGGGTCGGGTATGTTATTGGTCCTTTTAGTTATGAAATTACCAGTAGCAGTGCGAAGTCTTATGTCTAAAAGACGGTAGCAAGCCTCCTCTGTCATCATCATCAGCCCAAATACGTCCCACTGCTGGGCACGGGCCTCCTCTACAACTGAGAGGGTTTAGGCCTTAGTCTACCACGCTGGCCTAGTGCGGGTTGGCGGACTACACACCTAAGAAATTCCTTAAAACTTTTAGGTGTGCAGGTTTTATCACGATGTTTTCCTTCACCGTTAAAGCAAGTGATAATTCATTGTGAATACACACATAACTTTGAAAAGTCAGAGGTGTGTGCCTGGGGTTTGAACCTGCGACCGCCGAAATTCTCGACCGCGCGCCTAAACCTCGAGGCCATCACTGCTTAGCCTCCTCTGTAATGTGTCTTAATAACACAATTGTTGTCATTTTACCTAAATGTGGGTGTAGAAATGCACTTCTACCTATCCCTCCGGGTCCAGCCGCGTGAGTATGTATATATCAGTGGCGGTACTTCCATAGAAGCCCAAAAGCCCAGCATGCCTTACAAAATCAAGTAATAATCTTTAAATCTTTATTTAACAAAAGCAATTTGACATATAAATGAGAATATACTGACCCCACAATAAACAATTACATACATACATACATAATCTCACGCCAGTATTCCCCGAAAGGGTAGGCAGAGGTGCATTACTGCACCCACATTTCGCCACGTATGTATCAGTCCCACGTAATAGGGAGCGAGCCTATTGCCGTTTCTCGGACTGATTTCCAGACTCCGTGCTGTTACTGAGAATTTCCTAATGGAAAAACCCAATAACACTTTGCCCGACCCGGGAATGGAACCCGGGACCTCTAGACCGCACGGCACATACTAGTTACGCGAGACCACGAGGCAGTAAATAAACAATTATAAACTAGACATTACACAATTAACGTGTAACGCTTTTGGGCTTCTATGGAAGTATTGCCACTGAATTATAGCTATGTGTTATTCTGATGTATAAACTATATACCTACTTGCAGTTTCAATTAAATCCATTAAGTAGTTTTTTAGTAAGAGAGTAAAACACATACAAACTTTCGCGTTTGTCATTAATTGACATTTCAAGTATGATGATAATCATTGAGCACACGTACCGTCTCAAAAACGTGGTGTGCCTTGGTGACAATAGGTGGCGCTGTACAGCAATTAACAGTAGAGGTCTCTTCTTGTGTTCTCTAAACACTATAGCAATAGCCTTTCTTGTTGATAGGTGGCGCTGTACAGCAATTATGATTTATTGTTACAATTATCCATAGTTTTTGTTAGTTCTTACCCCTCTTGTATAACTGTGGAATAGTTTGCCAATCCTCGTATTCTCTTTTTACTTCAGTAATTCTTTATATACCGTTACCGCGGCGCCATTATTGTGTCGACTTCTGAAACATAATAAATACACCCAACAGTCATATGCATAGTTCTGACCCCACACTAAGATACAAGTCTTGTGTCTAGGGAATCAGAAACTACGAGAGACTTTTCGCTCTCACAAACACCTAGACCCGAATCAAATATTTGTGAATAACACAAACATTTGTCTCGGTGCGGGGTTAGACCCCGCGGCCTCTCGTTTCACAAGCCGGTGTCTAGCCAACTGCGCCACGGGTTGTCAATAATCACAACTGTTTGTCTCCCGTTGAGACTTAATTTGTGCCTCAACATTTCGTACCATAAAACAGCGGAATGGTTTGCTAGCCCACGTGTCCTTTATCCTGGGTGCTTGAGCACGAAGTATCTCAGGCATCAGTGGGTCCTGTCGAGAGATGGGAACCTCTCGCCATAAGCTATCTGGTCAGAACTTTCTTATCAAGTTGGTGTTGACTGTTGATACTATACTGTGAAAGTATAAATAAACGAAAGTTAATTATGGAATTCAATAAGTCTCATATAGTTATTTACCCGTGGTGCGTTAATTGCGTCTAATTTCACTAATTGTAATTGTCTTTCTTTTTATGTGAGGGTAAAGCAGTAGTAAAAAGCAGTGATGGCCTCGAGGTTTAGGCGCACGGTCGAGTATTTCGGCGGTCGCAGGTTCAAACCCCAGGCACACACCTCTGACTTTTCGAAGTTATGTGTGTATTCACAATGAATTATCACTTGCTTCAACGGTAAAGGAAAACATCGTGATAAAACCTGCACACCTAAATGTTCTTAGGAATTTCTTAGGTGTGTAGTCCGCCAACCCGCTCTAGGCCAGCGTGGTGGACTAAGGCCTAAACCCTCTCAGTTGTAGAGGAGGCCCGTGCCCAGCAGTGGGACGTATTTGGGCTGATGATGATGATGAAAGCCTCATAGCTCATTGTTTTGTCACCCGCTTTGCTGTGGAGGGAAGTGGACAACTTTTTGTTGATCCTGGAGCACAGGAGTTACAGTGGCGGGTGTGTGGTGGGATAGGGCCAAAAATGTTAATTATGGAACAGCCAACATTTATACACTGACAATCAACATGGCAGCGGCAGTGTAATGAGCAGTGATGACCTCGAGGTTTAGGCGCGCGGTCGAGAATCTCGGCGGTCGCGAGCTCAAGCCCCAGGCACACACCCCTGACTTTTAGAAGTTTTATGTGTATTCACAATGAATTATCTTACTTGCTTTAACGGTGCAGGGAGACATCGTGAGGAAACCTATAAGTTCTTAGGAATTTCTTAGGTGTGTAGTCCGCCAACCCGCACTGGGCCAGCGTGATGGACTAAGGCCTAAACCCTCCCAATTGTAGAGGAGGTCCGAGCCCAGCATTGGGACGTCCCAATACGTATAGGTATGGGCTGATGATGATGATGAATTATCATTTTAAACAAATATTATAAACTGCCTCGTGGTCTCGTGGTACAAGCATGTGCCGTGCGGTTTAGAGGTTTGATTCCCGGGTTGGGCAAAGTGTTATTTGGTTTTTGCATTATGCAATTCTCAGTTGTTACTTGTTGCCTGAAATTTTCTCGATAACGGCAAAAAGCTCGCCTCCTATTACGTGGGATAAAAACATAGTTGGCAAAATGTGGGTGCAGAAGTGTACCTCAGCCTACATTTTTGTAAAAAACAAAAAGTTGTTATAACAGGTGCTTTACGAATCTCATTATCATCACGCTTGCCGAAACGGGGGTGAACAATTAAGGGCAAGGCCACAAAACGACGTTAAACAATGATACAATTTGTCACACATTCACAAATCTTATCTACCGTCCGTCGAAAGTTATTTTGTAAGGAAATGCTTAAACCTCTCTCGTATTTGACAGCAAAAGTAACTTGGTCCGATTTGTATTGGCAAAATTATTTATTGCGTATTGATAAGATCTTATAATGGTAGCAATAAAGGCGTTTTTGCCTTGTACAATGTAAGAAATGGCTGGTTTTGGATTCGTGAGCATTCGTGACAAAAGATGCAGTATAGTAGAGTTGTATCGATTTCATTAATCTTCAGTTAACAAAAGTTTTAACAGAACCAGATTTACTTCTAATACATACACGCCAGTATCTATTGGGGTAGGCAGAAGTGTATTCATGGACCTATATTTCGCCATATTAAATGTTAAATCCCTTGTAATAGGGGGCGAGCTTACTGTAGGTTTGCGGGAAAATTTAAAGACTCCTTGCTTTTCGAATTTCCAGACGGAAAAACTCGGTGATACTTGATGGTGATACTCGAATCCGTGACTTCTAAATTGCACCCGTGCAATTCTAAATGGTACCCGTACCATTTGTTTTCGTAGTCCGCAAGACAGTATGTGCGGGCACACAAAACCTCAACAGACAGCGGGGGTGAAACGGAGACGCGGCGGCAGCCGACGAAAACCGAGCGGCGGTCGAGAGGACCCGAGCGGCAGCCGGCGATCGACGACGGGGTTCATTACTCATTGCAAACCGGGAGGCGCGGACGCATTATTGTAACCGAATACTTAATATATTGATTCTATTAAATTTATAGTTTTAATCCACTGCTTGAACATGGTCCTTCGACGCCTACATAAGCTGTAAATACATCAAGATAAAGGAAGCACCGCAACTAGCGCAGAAACATCGCAGCCCGGCGACACGTGCCACGCCATTTGTCCTTCAGCGAGCGGTGAAGGACAAGCAGCCACGATCATCATCAGCAGCATCAGCCGTCAACCTTGACATCAAAAAGGGTTTGGTTCATATAGTTGTGAGTACGTACCAATTAATTCCATAAGATTAGGCCCTCAATCTGTACTCAGTGCATTTCAGTTCACTTCTATTTAAAAGAAAAAGTACATATTACAATTCCGTACACAGCTGTTATTTTGTTACGGCAAGTATTTCTTACATTCAAATCAATTCTTTCGAGCATTTATCGTAATTACAGACATCTAAATAGTGAATAGCACCAAGCGAGTATTCAAGTAATTCCGCGCCTACCCACAAACAATAATATCAATATTATATTATACAATTTGTAATTTCATTGCAATATGGAGAAGAGAACACAATTTTTAGCTACCGGCACCCAAGAAGAGGTTGAAACGCGTCTTAATACATTAAAAAAAAGACGAGCAGTGTTTAAGGGAAAAGTTACTATTTTAAAAAATTATATTGAGTCCTTAAAAGCAAAACAAGTCTTAGCAGAAACAGATCTTTTGCAGTTAAAAAATCGCCTGGAGTCCTATAGACCAGTTTTGAAAGATTTTGAACAAAACCAATCGTTAATAGATGACATCATTAACGTTTCAGATGAGCAGCTGACGGAGCGGGAACTATTCGAAACAGAATACCACATTCAACTCGCCTTCGCCATGCAGCTGATACGAGACAATGAGTCGACTAACACCGCTGATGAGGTAGAACAAACTACAAATGCATCTGGTACCAAAGCTTACATTAAATTACCAACCATTGATCTTCCACGCTTCTCAGGCGAGCATCGCAATTGGTTAGAGTTTAGGGATACATTTGAATCACTTATACACAAAAACACTTCTTTAGACAACATTCAAAAATTTCATTACCTGCGTGCTTCTTTACAAGAAGAAGCAGCAGAGGTCATAGAATCATTGGAATTATCTAATAATAATTACAGAGTAGCTTGGGACCTTATAAAGGACACATACAACAATACACGCCAATTGGTTAACAAACACCTGCGCGCATTGTTCAATATAAACAAATCTGCAATAGAATTGAAACAGGTAGTGTATGCGGTCAGTAAAAACATGCGAGCACTCGATAGCTTAGGTGAAACTACTCAATATTGGGATACATTGATTATTTATCTTATTACAAGTAAATTAGATTCAACTACACTAAGAGACTGGGAAGAGCACACGAACAATCTTCCACAAAAACCTGTTCTTCAAAATTGTATAGATTTTCTAAAAAATCGCGCCGATCTTTTGCAAAATTTAGAAAGTACGAAAGATGTTCCTATTATAAATAAGCAGCTAAATGTTAAAACATATAAACCTGGCATACAAACACAAACAAACACACGCCTCAACCCTAATTGTCCATTATGTAAATTCCAACATCACTTGTTTTCATGCCCAGTGTTCAGGGAAATGCCGGTGGAAACAAGAATAGAAAAGGTGTCCAAGTTAAATATATGTTCAAACTGCTTATATCCTGGACACGAGGCGAAATTTTGTCGAGGCAGTTCATGCAAATACTGTGCACTTAAACATAATACAATGTTGCATTTGGAAAGGCCAAAAGGAACTTCAACCACACTTACTGCCACACAACACTCATTAGTATTACTATCAACCATATTAGTTAATATATGTGACAATAACAATATTATTCACACTGCAAGAGCCTTGCTAGATAACGGTAGCACTTCTAGTTACATCACAAAAGATTTATGTTCACGGCTCGGTCTTTCTCTAGAACCAATTCAGGGCTACGTTTCTGGCATCAATCAACAACACTCAGCCATATTTCATCGCACAAATATACAAATAAAATCATTACATAATTCATTTACTATCCCTTTATCGTGTCTCGTTTTAGAAAATATATCTCAATCGATTCCTAACACACGCGTTTCCATAAAAAATATCAGCTTACCTAAGCATTTAATATTAGCTGATCCAAATTTCCACGAACCAGCTCCAGTAGATATTTTACTTGGAGCTGATGTTTTTTGGCATATAATTGGCACTGGTAAAATTCAGTTAGGTAAACAACAACCTACATTTCAAGAAACGGAATTTGGATGGTTAGTGTCAGGTAGCGTTCCCGACAATTATGAAAATGCAGATAACAAAATATGTTTATTCACGGCAGACAAACCCGATTACCTGTCGCGTTTCTGGGAGTTAGATAGTCTCTCATCTCAGGAAATAGATTCTATTGAATCGGATACATGTGAGGCCATTTTTAATAAGACTACTACGAGACAAAGTGATGGTAGATTCGTGGTAACCATACCATTCAAAAAATCACCCGAGTGTCTCGGAGATTCATATTTTCAAGCCAAAAAACGCTTTCTCTCATTAGAAAGACGTCTCAATTCAGAAAAGCAATACAAGCAACAATATCACAACTTCATTACAGAATACATCAATCTTGGTCATATGACACTAAACAACATATCGCATAACTCACACAAGCATTCATCACTTGATACGCATTCAAACACTCATACAACTTCAAGCAGTAACACAAATCCATTATCGACTACAGTACTATGTAAGGATCACTTACACACAGGCAATATTCCTGCCTACTATTTACCGCATCATGGTATTACACATGAATCAAGCACTACCACAAAATTTAGATCTGTATTTGACGGCTCTGCAAAAACATCTAGCAAATTATCTCTTAACGACATACAGTACGTGGGTCCCGTAATTCAAGATGATTTAATATCTATACTTACACGCTTTCGCCAACATAAATACATCATATCTGCAGATATTGAAAAAATGTATCGTCAGATTGCAGTCGTTGACCACCAAAGGCCCTTACAACAAATAATTTGGAGATATAACACCACAGACCCATTACAGACTTACACTCTTAACACAGTCACATATGGTACAGCCTCAGCGCCGTTTTTGGCTACGCGATGTATTAAGCAAATTGCATTAAATTGTCTTAAGACACCCAACCAACAAGTTAACAATACAGACTCGAGGGGAAGCTACGGTCGTGAGCTACTATCGGCGGTCATAATGCATGATTTTTATTGTGATGACCTTCTGTCAGGTTCTGATAACGAAGACACCCTTCTAAAAATAGCTACGGGAGTCTACGCAGAACTAAAAGCATACCAATTCCCGCTTAGAAAATGGTTGTCAAATAGTGATATAATAATGAAAGCATTTAAGTCGTGTAACTCCAATAACACTACAATTGATCTTAGCTCCAACGACCCTTCAAAAACGCTGGGAATTTATTGGAACGTACATAGTGATACAATTACTTACACGGTACATTTAAATATCACAGCTCAGATTCAAATTTCAAAACGCATAATTTTATCCACTATCGGACACATTTTCGACCCACTCGGTTTGATAAGTCCTTGTATACTTGAAGCTAAGATTATTATGCAGCAACTGTGGTTACTTAATATATCATGGGATGACAAAGTCCCACATTCACTACAAACACAATGGCACAAATTCCTTGATTCGTTGCCAGTAATTAATCAAATAGCCATCCCTCGGCGCGTATTCCACGACTCAACCCGCACCATAGAAATTCACACCTTTTGCGACTTTTGATAATAATAAACTGATTCGCGTGGGAGGAAGGTTAGCCAACTCACCTTACTGCTATGATAAAAAAAATCCAATTTTAATACATGCTGATCACTATTTAACTAAACTCATGTTCACCACATATCATTCAACTCTTTTACACGCCGGCCCTCAACTACTCCTCGCACATATTCGCCAATTATATTGGCCTATTTCAGGCCGCAACTTGGCTAGAAAAACCACACAATCTTGTATCACTTGTAGAAGATATCAGGGGAAAACAGTGTCGCCTATGATGGGACAATTGCCAGAGCAACGATTGCATGCAAACTTTGTATTTAGCAATGTAGGAGTAGACTATGCGGGACCAATTTACATCATTAACCGCAAGGGGCGTGGAAGTGTATCAATTAAAGCATATCTATGCATTTTTGTTTGTTTTGCAGTGAAGGCAGTGCATTTGGAGTTAGTCACAGACCTTACAACTGAATCATACTTAGCTGCAATTAATCGATTCATATCTCGTAGAGGCAAGCCCAATAATATCTATTCAGATAACGGTAGAAATTTTGTAGGGGCCGCGCGCGTTATAACAAATTTTCTTAAACAATTTGGTGCTTCTATCTACAGCTGCGCCGACGAACAAGGCATTACATTTCATTTTATTCCTCCATATACGCCTCACTTTGGAGGATTATGGGAAAGCACTGTTAAGTCGGTAAAATATCATCTCAAACGAGTCCTGGGTCTGGCAAGTCTAACATATGAGGAAATGTACACCTTACTAGTTCAGATAGAGGGCATTCTTAATTCCCGACCCATTACGCCTCTTTCCTCCGATCCTTCCGATCTCTCAGCTCTTACTCCATTTCACTTCCTAATTGGTCGTGCTCTAACTGTTTTGCCATACCCGCAGATGTCCGACTACGAACCTAACCGGCTACCTAGACATCAACGAGTGGAACTACTTCGACAGCATTTTTGGAAGCGATTTAATAATGAATATATTTCTCTGTTACATCAAAGAACAAAATGGCAACGCTCGAAGGGTACAATCGCGGAGGGATCCTTAGTCATAGTGAAGGACGAAACATTACCTGTAGCCCAATGGCCTCTAGGACGCATAGTAAAGAATTATCCAGGGCCTGATGGACATACACGAGTGGCGGATATCAAAATCAGCGGCGGAACTATCAGAAGAGGATTCAATAAGATTTGTCCAATTTAGAAAATCATACTCTACTGCCGGCCTGGGAGTATGTGCGGGCACACAAAACCTCAACAGACAGCGGGGGTGAAACGGAGACGCGGCGGCAGCCGACGAAAACCGAGCGGCGGTCGAGAGGACCCGAGCGGCAGCCGGCGATCGACGACGGGGTTCATTACTCATTGCAAACCGGGAGGCGCGGACGCATTATTGTAACCGAATACTTAATATATTGATTCTATTAAATTTATAGTTTTAATCCACTGCTTGAACACAGTAAAAAACTTCAACATTAACGTTGTGCATTTTTGAATATTTTGGAATGGTTAGGGAATAATCTCACACAAATCGATGATTAAGCATCGATTAAGTCGGTGACATGAACTGTCGCCGGAACATCTTTATTGTACGACGAAAGGTCATTACGATGTCGTTCGCTTAATAGAACATACAGACACTTTAGTTTGTGGTCTAATGAAGACGTGATGTCGTAATTGACTGCTCCATTGGTTTGGGACAAGTGTATGTACGATCTAGAGATCCTGGGTCTTGCAAAGTGTTATTATTTTTAATTTTGTGTGGTCCACAAACATTTGTTTTGGGTCTGGATTTGTTAGACCGAAACGTCTCTCGTAGTTTCTGATTCATCACACACGACTCGTATCTTATTGTGGGGTCATAACTATCAATGTGCTGTTGGGTATATTTATTTATTTTTAATATTATACTATATAGATCCAAATAAAAAAGCTTCAAAACGTCAAAATTGCTGATATACAAGATGTTGTTCCCTGCCTACTTTTTAATATGAGCGACCAATCAGATGAGCCAAAAGGCGGGGTTAGTATTTAACGTCCTCCCACGTAGTACAATGATAATGTCTAATTTTGACAAGCCTCCATTTAATTTCAAAGTCGTGGCTTCGCGATTTAGGCGCGTTGAAATTCCATACGCACACTTCCAACTTTTCGAAATATCACAATTAATTATCACTTACTTTAACTGTGACGGAAAATATAGTGAGGAAACCTGCACACCTAAAAGTTCTTAGGAATTTCTTAGGTGTGTAGTCCGCCAACCCGCACTAGGCCAGCGGTGCGTGGTGGACAAGGCCCAACCACTCTTAGTCGTAGAGGAGGCCCGTGCCCAGCAGTGAGACGTATATGGGCTGATGATGATAATACAGGACAATGAAATGATTGATAATGGATAAATGTTTATTTATTTATTTATACTTTTTAGTACACTATACAATAATTTATACTACATGATTGAAAACAATGAAGACAATAAGTATAGGCACAATAGGCGGTCTTATCGCAAGCTGCGATCTCTTCCATACAACCTACGGGACCGGAATGAAACGTTGTAGTTCAGGCAGTTGTCTTCAGAAATAGAAAAAATAATAATAATAATAAAGAAATAACAAATATGATAATGGATATGGGATAAACTCTCTTAGTTTTAAAGTAGGCTTGTGCCCAACATTAGGGCTGATCGTAATAAACCAAAAAGTGTGATATTATGTTATAACTATTTTAACTCTCCAATCAATTACTATCCACTTTTTAAAATATTATTTTCTGCTCCATTTTTAAGCAATTCCGATGGGGTTTTAATTAAAAGTATAATTATAATTATAAATAGTGACAGCCCAGCGCAGTTGGCTAGATACCAGCTCGCAAAACGAGAGGCCGCGGTTTCGATCCTCGTACCGAGACAAATGTTTGTGTGATCCACAAGTATTTATTTCGGATCTGGGTGTTTGTGAGAACGAAAAGTCTCTCGTAATGATATCTACGATTAAAGGACTTGTAGCCTAGTGTGGGGTCAGAACTATGTATGTATGTGACTGTTGTGTGTATTTATTTTATTTTAATTTTAAAAAGTATAAAAGTATTATTACAGATATAAATACAATACAGTGCTGAGCAAGGGGGTCATGCGGTGTATGTCGGGGTCCTCGACGCGCACAGCGACCCCAAGGACCCCTATGTGTCGCCTTTTAAGACAGGCTGAGGATTTTAACGCTCCTTCACCGCAATACCGTATCCGAGGCCTACCCCAATCTTCTAACAATACGTTATGAAACTCTGATCTTGTCATTGACTTAATGACCTATATATCTCTAGTCGGGTAGCGGTTATCATTATCTGTTATGTACCAACAACTAGAATTACAACCCGACTTGATTCGTTAAAAGTGATAATATGTAAACCATTCATTAATCATTGATCATCATCAGCCCATATACGTCCCACTGCTGGGCACGGGCCTCCTCTACCATTGAGAGGGTTTAGGCCCTAGTTCACCACGCTGGCCTAGTGCGGACTACATACCTAAGAAATTCCTAAGAATTTTTAGGTATGTAGGTTTCATCACGATGTTTTCCTGTCTGTCATAACAATTTTTTTTATATCTACTTAATTGTGTTGAAATTTTGGTATACATATGCATTTCTGTGACCTAGACTCAGATGTGTAACGTAAATAGACATAATTAAAATATGGGGCCTACTTAATTATTTTCTTTATGCCTTCCATACGGGGAAATATTACTGGCGAAGGAATATTTCTGCTTAGCCCTTCGGAATAACAGGGATGGCCGTGTGTAATAATTAATAATAATAAACCCAACATTAAGGTACAAGTCTTGTGTCGTGGGTATCAGAAACTACGAGACTTTTCGGTCTCACAACCATCAGACCCGAAACAAATACTTGTGGATCACACAATCATTTGTCTCGGTGTGGGGTTCGAGCCCGCGACCTCTTGTTTCGCAAGCTGGTGTCTAGCCAACTGCGCCAAGGGGCTGTCAGTGTTTGTTATATCTAATTTCATGGAGCGCAATTTAAAAAAATCACAAACAAACAACTAGATTTTTATTATGGATACGAAATTATCTCTGTATGATAAGAATTTAATAAAAACACATTTATTCCGCGACGAATTCTCGTCAAATTAAAAGCTTATTGTTAATCGTGCTGTAAAAATGATTTTAAAATATTATTTTCTATTCACGTGCTTCCAAGTGGCATACACAAACATCGTTTTAGATCTGATTGCTAAAAATCATAATATAACAATCAACCACACCGGAATAAGTGTTAAAGTGATTTCAAACGAAGATATAAACTTATTCAACATAGGAACGGCTGAACTGAAAGAAGCGTTGATGAAACATTACGGAAGGAAACCAAGCAGTGTGTATTTGAAAAGCCCAACCCCGTGGGGCGATTTGTACGAGACTTACAAATGGGAGCAGGTCTCACGAGTCATTTCCATACATTCGGCGAGGCTTAAAGAAGTTACGAAAAAGCCAGTTACAGTTATGACGAAGAATTTCATAAATCGATCTAATAAAACATTGAAAGTTGACGCTAGCATCAGTCATACGGTAGAAAACACTTTGACGACATCATGGACGAAAGAAAAGGAGTACACAGTCTCGCAAGAAATAGAGTATGGGATCAATTTCCTGTTTGAGAAGGCGTCTGGGACTACAAGTTTTTCTTACACGTCACTATGGGGACAGAGCGAGGAAAAATCGGAAAGTGTTACGATTGGCAGCACTAGTGCAGTAGAGACAGAACTCCAGCCGGGGCAAGCAGTAACCGCAGTTTTATCGGTAAACGCCGGTTATTTGGAAGTGGAAGTGGTGTACAAGATATCGTTGCGTGGTAATTTAGCGGTAAATTTTAGGAGTCCGTACAGGTATCACCATTTCTGGGGTCCAAAGATCGAGGATGTGATGAAGAGTGGTGGAATAAAGAACGAAGTGTTACAAGTGGAGACTGTTAAAATGGGTTACAATGTTGATGCTACTCTTATTGTGTACGATGATGTTACTAAAGAAGCATTGTAATTGTTTCATCATCAGCTTACATATATGCGTCTTACTGCTGGGCATGGGACTCCTCTACAACTAAGAGGGTTAGGCCTTAGTCCGCTCGTTGGCCCAATCCGGATTAACTTTTATGTGTGTAGGTTTCCTCACGATATTTTCTTTCACCAATTTAATTGTACTACAAAGTAATAAAATACATACATACATAAACTCACGCCTGTATTCCCCGAAGGGGTAGGCAGAGGTGCATTTCTGCACCCACATTTCGCCAGGTATGTATTAGTCCCACGTAATAGGTGGCGAGCCTATTGCCGTTTTTCGGGCACAATTCCAGACTCCGAGCTGCTACTGAGAATTTCCTAATGGAAAAACCCAATAACACTTTGCCCGACCCGGGAATCGAACCCAGGACCTCTAGATCGCTCGGCACATACTTGTTCCGCGAGACCACGAGGCAGTTAATAATTAGTAATAAAATATTTTATTATATCTGTTTTTAGTTTTGCTTTTTCCTTTATTACTAGTCTTTTGCTAGACCTAACTACATGAACTTCAGAATGGGATCTAGAATGAAATTAAAAAAGAACACATACATGCATTCCCTGTATCCTCAAAGAGATAGATAGAGATGTACTAACACACGCTCTGCCAGTTATTTTATCATATATTTTTTTGGGGAACATTTATAGAAAGCGGCCATACTGCGAAACTTCTAGCGAATGATCTAATAACACCTTGTCGGTAATTGAATCCTGGACCTCCGAATCGCACATGTGAAAGAAAAATAAGAGCACTTACCTCATGTTGATTTTTTGAAAATCACTCAGTTGCCTAAAAATCGGTTAATTGGATGAATTCTTGACAAAACTCACTTTATTTTGACATTTTACAATCTTTTTTATATGTTAATTTCCCATTTACGGTAAGAAAAAATGGTGACCGAAATAAATCTATGGGTTGGGTCTTTTACTATTAATTTCGACATTATTAGCATATTATTGTAAAACCACTAGTAAAAATATGTCTTGTTGTTAAAGTCAATTACTATTAACGCACTAGAGATAACTTACTTAACGTGTAAATTTGAAATTAAAAAAAAAAAAATCAAGCGTCCGAATATCCTTAAAATAAAATGCAAATGGCGCTTTAAGATGTCAATAGACCTATGACATAGTATTATCTAATCAGTTTAACCGCGTGCGGAGAGAACAGCCGAAAGAAAAAAATAAATGAAATTACGCAAGCGAAGAATGATGTCATGGCTTAAAAATCTTGACGATCGCGGGTTTGGTGCATCATCATCGGCCCAAATACGTCCCACTGCTGGGAACGGGCCTCCTCTACAACTGAGAGGGTTTAGTCCTTAGTCCACCACGCTGGCCTAGTGCGGATTGCTGGATAACACACCTAAGACATCCTTAAGAATTTTTAGGTGCGCAGGTTTCCTCACGATGTTTTCCTTACCCGTTCAAGGTTCAATACCTCTCGGACTTTTCGAAGCTTTTATTTATATACTTTTATGTACACTATACAATAATATATACGTAGGTACAACATCATCGAAAAACAACTAAGACAATAAATATAGGCACAATATACGGTCTTATCGCTAGCTGCGATCTCTTCCAGACAACCTACGGGACCGGAATGAAAGGTTGTAGTTCAGGCATTTGTCTTCAGAATTGTAAAGAATAAAAAAAACAAAAATATATATAAATTACATATAAATAAACTGCCTCGTGGTCTCGCGGTACAAGTATATGCCGTGCGATCTAGAGGTCCTGGGTTCGATTCCCGGGTCGGGCAAAGTGTTATTGGGTTTTTCCATTAGGAAATTCTCAGTAACAGCATGGAGTCTGGAAATGTACCCGAAAAACGGCAATAGGCTCGCCCCCTATTACGTGGGCCTGATACATACCTGGCGAAATGTGGGTGCAGAAATGTACCTCTGCCTACCCTTTCGGGGAATACAGGCGTGAGTTTATGTATGTATGTATATAAATAAACATACATAAATATAGTAAGTATTTATAGTAACCGTATATTTAATAGAAGATATTAGTATATATATAAAGATTACATACATTAGTAATTGAAAACAATACTAATCATAGCTGTGTGGATTCACAATTCACAGACTTTAATGGTGTAGAAAAATATCGTGAGGAAACCCACAATTAAAAGTTCTTAGAAATTTCTGGGTGTGCAGGGCCATCGTCGTGGACTGTAGCATAACCTCTCGTAGGGTAGGTCCGTACCCGTAGAAATTATAATGCGCTGGGCAGTTGCGCATTCAATTTGGAGAGCTTTCGTTCGTATGTTAGTTTTATATTCCGTATGAGTGATTAACACGGTTTCCTTCAGTATGCCGACGTTGGTTATTAGTCAGGGCCCAGGTCGGGCGCAGGAGCTTCAAGTCTGAGGACACTTACATAGTAAGTCATCCTCCGAACCTGAAAGGAGAGCTCCATAAATTTATTATGGAAAAATTTGTACAAGCATAGATAGCTAAAATAATTTTACCCCTATAACTAAGACTTAAAACAGACCTGGCAAAATGTAAGTGTAAAAAACATACATAAATAACGTCACGCCTATATTCCCCGAAGAAAAAGGCAGAGGTGCACTTCTGCACCCACATTTCGCCAGGTATGTAGCGAATGGATGAGGGCTGCTCAAGATCGGGATGGTTGCCGTCTACTTGGGGAGGCCTTCGTTCAGCAGTGGACGGCGATAGGCTGAATATATGACACATACTGGTGCCGTAAGGCCACGAGGCAGTGTAAAAAGATATTATGATTGAAAATCATAAACCAAGACCAAGTCTTGCTTGTTTCAGAAACTATGACATTTTTCGGCCTCACAAATATTCAGACCAGATACAAATATTTTTCGATCACACAAAAAAAATATCATCAAACACGTGGCCTACCATTTCACGAGCTGACGCCTAACTGAGTCTGCTACGGATGCTGTCGGATACACCGACAGGGAACTGTTATAATATCAAATGCCTTATTACATAAAAGTTAAAACGCTTAAGTTGCTTCAGTTGTTTACCAGTAATTTTATTATTAGTCATATCTTATTTCATTTCATACCAAATTATTCGCTTTTAGAATTAGATCGGTTCTAGACTTCGTTGTGGGCGCTAGTGTTAATTTTTGTAATATTTCTCTTAATTCTAATAAGCTTTCTTTTAAAGGTTGTCTAAAAATATATTTTTTTAAAACACTTCTCAAACCCACCCCGTTTTTAAAAAAAAAAACTTGTAAAATACCGTATGCAATCAGGTCAAAACATTTTTTTTTATTAACAATAATTTTCCTTATTTTAAATACATTTGACTTACCCACCCAATGTGATTGTTATCTTTACTCAGAAACAATAATGAATGGCACGTTTATCACTTGGGGTTAACATAAGGGTTAATTGAAACAGGTTAACAATAACATTCACTTTGATATATTTGATATACTTCGTAAGAGCAATTACCAGGAGGAAAATCATAGCTTTTATTTGGAGGGTTCCGAAAGGATATGTGTCGCCCAAAAATGAAGGACCCTTTTTGATGTTTTATGATGGTAAAACAAGGCACACAGATCAATTATCAGAAAGTAAAGAAGTACATCCACCCTGAGGTACGATATTACCTGGATGTGATTCACTTGCGGATGGGGTGTTATTAGGTTTTTCCATTAAAATATGTCACTTGTAACACGGAGTCTCTCCGTTTTATCATCATCAGCCCATATACGTCCCACTACTGGGCACGGGCCTCCTCCACAACTGAGAGGGTTTAGGCCTTAGTCCACCACGCTGGCCTAGTGCGGGTTGGCGGACTACACACCTAAGAAATTCCTAAAAACTTTTAGGTGTGCAGGTTTTATCACGATGTTTTCCTTCACCGTTAAAGCAAGTGATAATTCATTGTGAATACACACATAACTTCGAAAAGTCAGAGGTGTGTGCCTGGGGTTTGAACCTGCGACCGCCGAAATTCTCGACCGCGCGCCTAAACCTCGAGGCTATCACTGCTTTTTTCGTCTCTCCGTTTACGTGACACTTAAAAACATCTGGCGATACCTGAGTGCAAAAACACTCCTCTGCCTTCCCTTTCGGGAATACGGGCGTGAGTAAATGTCGCATGTAAATGCGCAATTTGTGTGAAATAACCAATTTATCTCCATATTTCTCTCTCAAAAAAAAATAAAGAAAAACTCATAAAATCCATAGTTAATCTAATAGCTTAGTTTATCTAAATTGGACAGACAGAACGGTTCTATTTAATCATGGCGTTACTCTTATGTAGTGTGTTTTCTTACATACTCTATCAGTTAAACAGTTTGTATAGAAAGCCTTTTAAATTTCATTTAATCATTAACACATCTTGTAATGTTAGGAGGCCCTATTTTCTTATCTGATGCAGTGACAAAAGACGGTAATAATCTTCAAGATACTTCAAACATAAAATTTTCTATTAAATACGCGAAAAACGAGCGAGTAGGTTACGTTTTAAGTGGTCACCGTCGATACGGCCCCACTACCAGCGGAATCGTAGGTAGGTTCCCTTTCAAATTCCGTAAGACGTATGAAAATCATCACTTAACAATTTCAATTTTATTTTCGAACAAACAGAAATCAACAAAATTAAAAATTATAAAACATGCAGTATGTTATGAATGAATAAACACTGAAGCAATAAAAAAACAATAATTATCTGTCTCAGATAAAAAGAGCTATAAATACACGCCCGCGGATAAAAGCATTACATTGCAGCTGCGACTTCTGTAGAGTTAAAATTAAGGCAACAAGATGGGCTTGAAATATTTGTTGTTACTCATGTGCATCCACATGGCGTGCACAGAGATGGAAATAAACATACACGCCGACGTAGAGAACGTGTACGTCGAAACCTCGGGGCAAGAGCAACACTTGGTCGATGAAAGCGATCGAAAACTGTTCAAAATTCAAACAGAACAATTGAAAGCAGCCGTACAGAAGCATTACGGAAGGTGGCCCAACGACGTGTATGTTAGGAGTCCTACTCCGTGGGGGGATTTGTACAAGAGCTACGGGTGGGACGAGGTAATGCGAGTAATTACTATAAAATCAGCGAAAGTACGACATGGTGACATCACGCCCACGATTCTCGTCACTAAGAATTTCGTCAACAATTCGACCAAAACGATGAAACTCGACACCAGCGTCAGTCACACTGTCCACAACTCGTATAAAATATCCTGGAAGAAAGAGAAGAAGTTTACTGTGTCTCAAAAAATTGATTACGGCATCAACTTGATATTTGTAAAGGGCTCTGGATCGACAAGTTTTTCGTACACCTCAACATGGGGCGAGAGCGAGGAGAGATCCGAAGCCGTCACCATTGGCAGCACTAGTGGCGTTAAAACTGTGCTGGAACCAGGGCAAGCGGTGACAGCCGTGTTGGCGGTGAACGCTGGTTACCTAGAAATTGATGTTGAGTACGAGATCTCTTTGGCAGGAATCGTAGCAGTGAATTACAAGCAACCGTACAATGGCCATCACTTCTGGGGTCCAAGAATTGAGGACGTGATGGAGAGTGGAAAAATAGCAAACGACTTGATCCAAGTTGAGACCATAAAAGCCACTTATCACTCAAACGCTACTCTGACTATTTATGATAAGAATTCCAATAATCTCATGAGATCTATAAATTTGTAATAAAATAATCGCTTAACAATTTGTTGCCATATACTTTATGTAACCAAAGACTAAAATGTATGTTATGTATGTATGTTCGATTTTAATGAAATAAATACTTATTGGTATTCGAATTAAATATATATACGTCCCACTGCTGGGCACAGGCCTCCTCTACAATTGAGAGGGTTTAGGTCTTAGTCCACCACGCTGGCCTAGTGCGGGTTGGAGGACTACACATCTAAGAAATTCCTTAGAACCTTTAGGAGTGCAGATTTCTTCACGATATTATCCTTCGTCGTTAAAATAAGTGATAATACAAAAATAAGTGATAAACTTGAAAAAGTCAGAGGTGTGTGCCTGGGGTTTGAACCCGCAGGCGCCGAGATTTTTGAATAGAATTGTGAATTTTATTTCGGTTTTATTTTGAGTAAATCGTACAATAGATTCAGAGACATTTTGTTAAAAATTTATATACATATAATAAAAAATCATATTTGATACAGTGACGACCCTTATCTTCCCATTGATTATTATTATTCACTGTATTGACACATTCACATTATGGTTAAAGTAAAATGAGGCTTTTAGTGTTTCCGCTTGCAATATTTCGTTGGATATGCCGCCACTCTCCATCACGTCATCGATACTCGGGCCATGAAATTTGTTTCCATTGAACGGGTTTTCGTAGAAAGCAACTACATTGCCTTGTAAGAATATCTTGTACTCCACGTCAACTTCTACATGACCGACATTCACTGACAATACTGCTTTCGCTTCCTTACCTGCTGGCACCATCGTTTCAAGTTTACTTCTACCAACTGTAGCTGTTTGAGATTTCTCTGAGTCTTCTCCCCACACTAAAGTGAACGGGTAACTGTTTCCGGAACCAAACGACAAATTAATACTGTAATTGAATTTCTCCGATACAGTGTATAGATTATTTTTGTCCCAAGTTATGTTTAAGGAGTTATATACTTCGCGAGTGACGCCAGTGTTTATTTTAATAGGTCTAGCCACATGGTTTTTGAATGTTGTCTCCATAAGAATCAAATTCTCTGAGCTATCTCTAATTCTTGCCGAATGGACTGAAATAACTCTTGAAACCTGATTCCATCCCTGACGCTTGAACACATCTCCATAGGGCGTAGGATTTTTCAAATAAATTGCGTCGGGCTTTTTGCCAAGAAGTTTCCCCACGGCTTCTTCCAATTTTTCAGAGTCGATTTTAAAGAAATCCACATCGTCTTCTTTGATCACGTGTTCTTCTTGGTGTTGGTGATTGACGGATATTTTGCCATTTTCAGCGACTATATTCAACACAATTTCCGTGTACGCCATGTGAATGCACATGAATAACAATAAATATTTTAAACCCATTTTTAGAGATGACTCTTACTACAATCAGAATTCGAGTCCTAAATGTAACGATTCTCTCATAATCGCATATTTATACCTTTGTTTGTATTGAACTGAGATAAAAATTGTTATTGTATTGTTTGTATGTTTAGGTAAGATAATTAATTATTATTATTATTTTCTTCTGTCCGTTTGTTTAAAATTATTTTGTACTTGTTCCCCGCCCACTCTACTTAAACGATTTTTTTCGTTCGACATAATCTCTTTAAACCTATTGATCTATGAAATTTTACCATATATAAAAGTTTATGGTTATGAAAACATTGTGCGGTGTATGAAGGGCTCTGGATTTTTTTCAGATCTGGCCGAAGTAGTATTGAATTTAATAAATTTTCAATCGGTGCATGGAGTATTGAAATGTGCTAGAAAACCTGCAGTGCATTATCTGGGTAATAATTTCAATTAATTATTTTTTTTTTTTTTTTTAAATTCGTTGTTAAAAATATGTTTCAGTATGTTAAAATCAGCACCCTACCATGGCGAGTCCTAAGACCCAAGCCGTAGGTGGTTAGGAGCCTGAAGTAAGGAACCGTCTCACTATACGTGCCGTGTCTACTAACACTGCTTTCTGTTTATTTTGACCCAACGACCACTCATTATAATGACTATTGTTACACTTGCCAAAACCAATTATATCAATAAAGCAAGCCGGGGTGAGTTGCTAGCTTTCAGTGTTAAATTAGCATATTATTATAAATTAACGATAACTGTGACCTCTAGTAAAAAATTGAGATAGCAGTTCAAATATATTGTGCATTCAATGATATATGTGGATTGAAAGTCGATGTATTGACTAAAATTGAAAGGGGGATGCTAAAATGGTTTGGCAACATTGTAAGGATGAATGTTTGCAGAATTACGAGAGAGATTTACTGTGCGGAAGTGAATGGTGAAGTCGGTCGAGGACGGCCCAGGTGCACCTATAAAGAGCATATAAGTAATCTACTGAAAAAGGGCAATATAAAGAGAGTCCTCGAAACCGAAGTGCATGCATGAAGAGGATAATGTCAGTGGAGGAAGCGAAAGAGGTGTGTTTGGACCGTGGCATTTGGCGCTCTATAGTCTCTGCCTACCCTAACGGGAGACAGGCGTGAGTTTATGTATGTATGTATGTTCAATGATATAAATATTCATACCGTTACTTGTCAGTTTATATACGAAAACCTTATATACGTTCAAAAGAATCTTGATCAATTTAGTGAAATTTGTAATGTACTCAATAAAAATACTAGCTAGGAACACTCGTTCAACACGTAACTCGTCTCCGGAAAGCTAATAACTCTTTTATGGGGCAATGTATACGCTTCTATAACAAACTTCCGAAGGCTATTAGGGAGCTTCCCTTGATTAAGTTAAAGGAATCATTTAAAGATAAACTTTCCAAAAAATAATACTATAAAATTTCAGATTATTGAAGATGATAAGCACTGGGAGTAAGTAAATTGACCGGAGTTTTTTTGTGTTGCTACAGTTTGTATCATTATGACATTTATCATGTAAAATGGAAACAATTTCTATTTTAAAAAAAAACAATTATATTGCTATTTTCTATAAAATTAAAATAAATGAAAAACGGCAATAGGCTCGCCCCCTAATACGTGGGACTGATATACATATAATTGGTGAAATGTGGGCGCAAAAATGGTGTTACGGCCGCCTGACGGCGTGAACAAATAAGAACACAATTACAATATTACACACGATTTATTAAAAAATAAATAAAAAAAAAGCTATATTTATGACTACACCCAGGGTGTGGATTCTTGGCACAGGAAAGCCTTCTGGTCTTAATAAACCCTATGTGCACTGGGGACTTAACTTTGGTCCTTCGATCCCGTGACGCGTGGGGGGGTCGTCGGTGATACTTCGGAAGGCCCTCAGCCGCAGAGGTCAGCTGGAGTCGATGGGCAGAAGCGTTGCCTGTTGGTACAGTCATGCAGCATGCATGTACTGTCGTTCACAAAACGTACTGTGACTTGCAGCTCGTAGCTCCTAACCCGTACTGTGGACGTGCAGCTCGTAGTTCTCAATCCGAGCGGTGGACCCCCAGTTTCCTGGAACGCGTCGAAACGACACTTGTAGCGCGAAAGATCCGACACCCAGGCACTAGACGAGACCAGGAATGGGCGTCGGCATCTTTCGCGAAGCAATTAAAAAATAGCGGAATGGAGTGGTGACATTTAGGTCCAGTTGAAAAAAAAAGATTTAAACGAAATATAGTTATAATTCAAATACCAATATAATTAATAATTATTATTTAAATTACCCAACCCAGGATCAAACCCCAACTGTTTATATGCCGGACGATCACCATTCCATGACGCGATGAGTACAAAAGAAATAATTACACTTAAACTTCTACACAAGTACGGTAATTACATATGAATACAACGAGTGAAGCAATGACCTTTGAAATTTATTTCGCCGGTACATCGAGAAATTTCTCTTATCTTAACATCACGCTAATCTAGAAAATAAATCTCACAGCTATGTGTTTGTATTACATTATATGAACTAATAAGAGGAAATACAGTTTATGTATAACATTACAACAATTATAAAAATTAACTGGCTTTAAAATCTAAACAAACTAATACAAATTTTCGGTGGCAATTTTCAATAGAATACTGATTACACAAACTCAGTGGCGGACTAACAGAGGGGCGGAAGGGGCGGCCCGCCCCAGGCCTACGGTCTTGGGGGGGCCCCAAAAACCTCTGCGTTCGCCTGATCAAATCCTAAACGAGACTTTAGGGCCGGGTTCACAAGTAGCAGACTGCCAGTCACAGTTGCTAACTCCTGCCAGTCACTGGTATCAACCCCAATAGTATGAAAATTATAGATATTACTATATACAACGTTTTTTTGTTATAATTTAACTTATGAAAGTTTTATAATTTAGTTAATAAAAAAAGTAATTTCATTAAAAAGTGTAATAGTTTTCATATGTTTATTTAGCCTAAATAATTTAAGTAGAATTTAAATTTCACTTGCCAGATTTTAACGGAATAAATATAAAAACTTATTTATACATACAAATTTGAATTTATAGCTGGGGGGCCTCATTTAGCTTTGCCGCCCGGGCCTCTGACGGGCTTAGTCCGCCACTGCACAAACTAAAAGCTTATTATTTACAAGTATATGTATTTAAATTTAGAATTTTTACGAACAAAAAAATATATTTTAAGATATAAAGTTTTTATTAAGATAACACACAAGCCACCGATATTAACAACATACGCGTGGAATATACAGTGGTAATTAATTATCGCGGCCATATTGATTTGGACTAAATTAATATTAGGTATAATAGAATGTTAATGAAGAAAAATACCGCGGCGAAACATATTTAAAACTTATCGAAAAGATTAAATAGATAAGGTTATATTTTACCAATTTTAAGATACTCGCTGTCACATTCCGTTACGTTGTTATACCACTATTAAGAATTATATATCGCCATAGCAATTTTTTTTGCAAAAAAGCAGTGATGGCCTCGAGGTTTAGGCGCAAGGTCGAGAATTTCGGCGGTCGCAGGTTCAAACCCCAGGCACACACCTCTGACTTTTCGAAGTTATGTGTGTATTCACAATGAATTATCACTTGCTTTAACGGTGAAGGAAAACATCGTGATAAAACCTGCACACCTAAAAAGTTCTTAGGAATTTCTTAGGTCTGTAGTCCGTCAACCCGCACTAGGCCAGCGTGGTGGACTATGGCCAAAACCCTCTCAGTTGTAGAGGAGGCCCGTGCCCAGCAGTGGGACGTATTTGGGCTGATGATGATAGCAATTTTTTACAGTATTAAAAGGTTGAAGATCACTTGTTGAATAGTAATCAAATTAATCCAGACACGAAAAATTAGTTAACAGCAACTAAGCCAATATTGGGATTCATCATCAGCCCATATACGTCCCACTGCTGGGCACGGGCCTCCTCTACCATTGAGAGGGTTTAGGCCTTAGTCCAATATTGGGATTAATTATATTAAACTTACCAAGGGGGTTGAAATGATGCGATCCGCTTTTAATTTCTTTTTCTTTTTCATTTTAGTATAGCACTGATTTTACTACTGTTTAAAAATGCGAACTAATCACAACTCTCTGGCGTCGAGATTGTTCCGTGTGACATGAGACAGAGATATGAAAAGAACGGTATAACCGAAGCAAGTCACGCCACAACTACCCTCTATATTTTTGTAAATCCCTGTGGGACTGAGATAGCAATTATAGAAACGAGCGAGATGGAATCATTCGCAGGAAGTTGAACCGTCGACCACTATTGTATTTTTTCTCGAAATTTCTGACTGTGGCGTTTGCTATCCGATGTTCTAGAAATAATTTGATTTCCGGCACCAACGAATACCTTATATGGTCGTTATGCTGCTATCGCTAGTTAAAGCGCGCGGTTTTCATTCAATTGTAACAACTGGTTATTTGTTTGTTTGTATGTAGTTAGTATTTGTATTTATTTTATGTTTTTAAAACTTGTTACAACGTAACAATGGCCTACCCCTTCTGGGAATACAGGCGTGAGGTTATGTATGGTAAAATAAATGACGAAAGTGTTGCCGAGGAAGTTTCTCGCCGTTTCTTCTCCATAGCGATAACACGTTTCGAAGCGGCAATAGTTTAAAAAGTGTAAAATTGACGATTTAAAAGAACTTGTAGACTTTCTATTTGAATAAAGATAATTTGACTTTGACTTTGATGATGATAAACTATTAAAAATTTCCGAGACAGTGTTGTAATGTTTTGACGATTCAAAATACTCTTAATAGGTTTCAACGTTTTGTTTCTAATAAGCTTATATTAATCACGACCGCGATCAGTACGTAAAAATAAACAATGCAAATAAAACACAATTTTTTCCTTTTATTCCAGTCACAAAAAAAGGCAAAAAATTGTAGACCTTTTTTCTTCTAAATTAAATTTACCAACTTTTTTATCATCAATATTTTTCAACTGCCTCGTGGTCTCGCGGTACAAGTATGTGCCGTGCGATCTAGAGGTCCTGGGTTCGATTCCCGGGTCGGGCAAAGTGTTATTGGGTTTTTTCATTAGGAAATTCTCGGTAACAGCACGGAGTCTGGAAATGTGCCCGAAAAACGGCAATAGGCTCGCCCCCTATTACGTGGGACTGATACATACTTGGCGTAATGTGGGTGCAGAAATGCACCTCTGCCTACCTCTTCGGGGAATATAGGCGTGAGTTTATGTATGTATGTATGTAATATTTTCCAACTTATTACTTCTGAAAGGCATTTTTTTTTCTTTTTTGCTCCCTAATATTCATTTTTCGCCATTTCCTCCCCAACCGTTAAATTTTATAAAATTTTACCGATTACCGCCTATGACCGCACCCAGTGGAAACTGATCGTACGTGGTCGCGATCCTCAGCAGTGAGGGAACGCGGAAGAACAATTACTTTGTTAATGTGGACTGCACAACCAGGTGTATAGCCTACTGCGCCACGGAGGCTGTCACCACGTCATCTATCAAAAGCAAGGTCGTGAGGGTCAAAAAGTGATTAAATACACTAAGGGTTTGTCAGAATGTTTGACTAAATGGCCCTATCCCACCACACACCCGCCACTGTAACTCCTGTGCTCCAGGATCAACAGCGGCACGCACAGTAGGTATTGACGCTGAGCAATGAAGCTCAGCGGATCTAAGGGGACCTAAATTTGTCATAATCCCGCAACGAAGCTAATCAGAAAGACAAAATAAAGGAGGAGTTGGACAACAAAGAGTTGTCCACTTCCCTCCATAGCAAAGCGGGTGACAAAAACATTGAGCTGTGAGGTTTCACCCTCACATAAAAAAGAAAGACAATTACAATTAGTCAAATTAGACGCAATTAACGCACCACGGATAAATAACTGCTTACATATATGAGATTTATTGGGTAAATTGGACCTAAGGAGAATGTTTCACTAGCTAATATTGTCTAATCATTTGTTGTGCATGGATTTCCTCTACAATTGAGAGGCGTTGAGCCTTAGTCCACATGCTGGCCTAGTGCCAGTTGGAGGACTACACGTCGGAGAAATTCCTGGTAAAGAGCTCTTTAGGTGTTTCCTCACGATGTTTTCATTCATAATTAAAGTGCGTGATAATGCGTTGTGAATTCGCATATAAGTTGTAGACCTGCGCCTGGTGTTTGAACTTGCGACCTCCGAGATACTTAACCAAGTATTTACCTGAGAAATCTGTCAAACAAATCACCTGGAATTGGTTAAACAGTCCGCGATTGTAGTTCGGGTTTACCCATTACAATCAAATTGGTCATAAAATACAATATTATTATGACAATACTCATGATAACATGACATATCATTGTATGCATAATTTCTCTTTAACGATCATTTTATCTTCGTTTTTTCTCAGGTCACTATAATTTATTATTTATTTATAAATATGCAATTTCACCTTAACAAGCTTATTATCCCGACTTTGTTCATTGAAATTGTAAATTGTTGCAATTGGTTTTATTTATTATAGTTATTTATGATCTAACTATACAGGTTGTATTCAGACCGTGATCGGAAACTAAGGCAGGTAATAACTACGGTGACTACAAACTTATTGGTGTTAAAAAAATCCCAACAAAAAAATAAAAAAAATGACGTTTTCCTAAAAATCATAGATATTAAATGGATGTGGTTGTAAGGAAAAAAGTATTTTTTCTTTTTTTTGTCGGGTTTTTTTTTAATGTCACGGTGTTTATAATCACCGCAGCTATTATCTGCCTTAGTTTACGATCACGGTCTGAATCATCATCATCATCATCATCAGCCCAAATACGTCCCACTGCTGGGCACGGGCCTCCTCTACAACTGAGAGGGTTTAGGCCTTAGTCCACCACGCTGGCCTAGAGCGGGTTGGCGGACTACACACCTAAGAAATTCCTAAGAACTTTTAGGTGTGCAGGTTTTATCACGATGTTTTCCTTCACCGTTAAAACAAGTGATAATTCATACACACATAACTTCGAAAAGTCAGAGGTGTGTGCCTGGGGTTTGAACCTGCGACCGCCGAAATTCATCCTGTATAATGTATTAACATACATATGACTGTATTCTCTGAAGGGGTTGGTAGAGATGCGTTTCAGCACATCCAGTTCGCCAGGTACGTGTCTGTTCCACGTATAGGAGGGCGAGCCTACTGCGGTTTTACAAACACATTTCCAAACTCCGTGCTGCTACTGAGAATAAACAGCCCCGTGGCGCAGTTGGCTAGACACCAGCTTGCGAAACGAGAGGCCGCGGGTTCGATCCCCGCACCGAGACAAATGTTTGTGTGAACCACAAATATTTGTTTCGGGTCTGGGTGTATGTGAGACCAAAAAGTCTCTCGTAGTTTCTGATACCCACGACACAAGACTTGTATCTTAGTGTGGGATCAGAACTATGTATGTGACTGTTGGGTGTATTTATTTGTATTTATTTATAATTTCCTGGAAAAACCCAATAACACTGCCCTACTATTAGTGACATTATTTGCGTGTGTCGCTATGGCTGGTTTTTCACCTCATTTATGGTGGTACGAATATACCACCTGTAGCATATTGTTTTACACTTTACTATATAAATAGAGTTTAAAAAATTCTTGATTAGCCACATCCCAAATCGTTTTTTTTTAAAGTAAAGCATTATATTGTATTCCTGAAGGTGTAATTTTATTTTCAATAATCTTTTTGTGTTAGGCCGAGTTTAAATTATTTCATTTAAATTAACTAGATGACTCGGTGTTAATTTATTTAATACTAGCTGTCTCGGCAGACGTCGTCCTGCCCGGAAAAGCTTTAAGCGATATGCCGACAGCAGCGCCACCTATAGGGTCCGATTGTGTTTTGAAATCATCCAGGGATCCATTGCCGTTTGACATGCCGACAACGGCGCCATCTATCAGGTCCAATTGTGTGTCAAACCATTCTCAAATCCCCTTGAAAACACAGCCGTTTTTTTTATTGTCTTTATGTGCCTACATTTACTCCCTCTCCATATACATTGGAGTGACAGTGGCGTCATCTGCCAAAAATTGGTTGTAACAATGCAGAAACCTTTTTTGGCTCATGCACAATAACTTTGCTAAAGGTCATTACTAGATCAAATGCATAGTTTACGATTCTATAAAGAACATACAGACAAAGATTCATTTTTATATAAATAGAAGATGCAGAACAGAAATAAGGTAAATTTTAAACAACAAACCAATCACGCATAAAACTAAAGTAATTACTATAACATTATTTATCACCGCTTGATACGGACAAAAGTATAAAAAGCGTTCGTCAAGAAATAATTTCATTCTCAAATCGAGCTTCAGTTGAATCAATAGCTAGCTGTCCATTGTGGAATAGAAATGGGCTTGAAATTCTATTTGTTACTCATGTGCATTTGCATGACGTACGCAGAAATTCAGATTAATATACAGTCAGATAGTTCTGGGGGTACCGTCACCTACTCAGGGCAAAATGAAGAGTTGATCGACGATAATGACGTGAGACAATTTAAAGTCGGCTCGAATGAATTGAAAGCAGCCGTGGAGAAGCATTACGGAAGGTGGCCAAATGACGTGTATCTGAAGAGTCCTACGCCGTGGGGCGATTTGTACAAGAGCTACGGGTGGAAGGAGGTCACGCGCGTTATTTCAGTAAGGTCGGCGAGGGTGAAAAACGACGCGTTGAAGCCCACCATACTTATGAGGAAGAATTTCATCAACAACTCCACTAAAATGATGACGGTCGACGCCAGCATCAGTCACACAGTGCAGAACTCGTTCAAAACGACTTGGAAGAGAGACCAACAGTTTACTGTGTCTCAAAATTTCAAATACGGTTTAAATTTGATAATTTTTAAGGCGTCAGGGTCAACCAGTCTTTCGTACTCGTCGACTTGGGGCGAGAGTGAGGAGAAGACTGAATCTGTTACTGTTGGCAGCAAGACTTCCATTGCAACTGATTTGGAGCCGGGACAGGCTGTGACAGCGGTGTTGTCAGTGTACACCGGCCAGTTGGAAGTTGAAGTGGAGTACGCAATACAGTTGCGAGGTGACGTAGCCGTGAATTACAAACAACCCTACAACGGCCATCACTTCTGGAACCCGAGAATTGGCGATGTGATGGAGAGTGGTGGTATTGACAATGACTTAACACAAATTGAGAAGATAAAAGGGCTATATCATTCGAACGCTACCCTTACAATTTATGATAAGAAAACTAAAGTAGCTCTGCGCGAATTAATTTTGTAAATTATTGTTGGCGCTGCTATGCAAAGCTAAGGTGAACTTAAAAATATATTTATCAATTTCTAAGTAAAATGAAATAAATAAAATTACATATAATAGTACTGCTTTTTATTGATTTTAATGGTCTCAAACATACTGTAACGAATGCATAAAACTTTTGGGGAAACACACATTATTAACTCGCGCCTGTCACCCGTTAGGGTAGGCAGAGACTATAGAGCGCCAAATGCCACGGTCCAAACACACCACTTTCGCTTCCTCCACTGACATTATTCTCTTCATGCATGCACGTCGGTTGCGAGGACTCTTTATATTACCCTTTTTAAGTAAATTTCCTATGTGATTTTTATAGGTGCACACTGCACCTGGGCCGTCCGCGACCGACTTCGGCACTCACTTCCACACAGTAAATCTGCAAACATTCATCATTTAAATGTGGCCAAACCATTTTAGCATTTTATGTTGTGACTTCCCAAATTTAACTTACCCGCAACAAGCTTACTACTTTTTAATCAACTTCACAAACAGGAGGTTTTTTTTTATATTTGTAACCTCAGAATTTCCAAATGAGTGGACCGATTTCGATGATTCTTTTTTAAATTCAAAGCTAATGCTTATAGTGTGGTCACACTTCAATTTGGTCCAGTTGTGACAATGGCTTCCATGAGAAAGCCATAAAAGTCTAAAATTTGCATTAAAAGTGCGCGACAAATGGAAGAATAACCCAATATCACGCCAACGAATTTCGATGATTCATTTTTTATTGGAAAGGATGTACTTCAAGGGTAATTTGATGAGAGTTTGGTTAGGTTCTGATTATGGGATCCATGACAAAGTAACGGAACTCTTCAATTCTTAGGAGCAAACTAACGATACTCGGCCGAATCTTTTATAGGCTATCCGGATATTTAAGTCATCTACCGTTACGTCTTTATG
The DNA here is from genome assembly GCA_907164795.1 of Hemaris fuciformis. Classification (NCBI taxonomy): domain Eukaryota; kingdom Metazoa; phylum Arthropoda; class Insecta; order Lepidoptera; family Sphingidae; genus Hemaris; species Hemaris fuciformis. The sequence continues at coordinate 6,780,734 of OU015457.1, read as the reverse complement.
GTCAAGTAATTGTCGTAGTCGAATACGATGATCAATGGAACTCCTTGACGGCTTACAGTAAGGGTGTGATCTGTGGCAGAATTTTTAACTATCTGGAATCAAATTGCAATGCGTTTGCGTTCGTTGCTGCATTGCAACATGAAGCAAGCCATCTAATTGCAATACTTAAGGTGTATTATGAGTAAGGCGTGGTAGCCGAGTGGGTGGTAGAAAAAATTGCGTATTATTGATGAGCTTTATAACCATATAAATGATTGGTGACAGCGGAGTGGCAAACCGATTTGTAACGCATGAGGTTGCGGCTTCGATCCTGGGTGTGACTTCACTAAAAATCAAAATATAAACAAACAAATTAACAAAACAAAAACCGCTTTCAAAAAACTACTTTCGTAGTGTCATAATCATGTACTATTTTTACACGCAATAACTGCCTGTGATACGAAATCTGCATTTTACAGGATAAAACAGCATTTTTCAAAAATGTTTAAAAGGTACAAATGGCGGCCCTACCGCACATGGCGATCTTTTCAAGACAACCATAAGATGGATATTTTGAAAGGATTTATTGAGAGTGCAGTGTGTACAGAAGAAATAATATGTAATGCAAATTCAAAAAATACGTTTACAAAAACTAAAATTGGTTGGTCCGCCATCTGCAGAAAATTGGTCTTACCAACTCAGAAACCTTCTTTGCATGAGGCACAACAACTTTGCTAAAGATCATAGTCAAAAGTCAAAGTATCTTTATTCAAATAGACTTTTACAAGTTCTTTTAAATCGTCAATTTTAAACTAATGCCGCTCATCATCATCACAATATGATCAATTGCATAGTTTACGATTGCATAAAGGAAATACAGATAAATATTTGTCGCCGCGAAGATTATATTAAACTAATATTTAAGTTAACTTTAGAAATATTTAATTACCATTCATTGGTTAATTTAAATAACACCAAAGATCTGTTTATTCAATATAGTAATTTAGAGATGTCTCATTAACGTAATTAAATAATCTTTTGGTTTTATTAGTCTTTATGTTGACACTTGTTTGTTGAAATAAATCTGAAATAATTCTAGTCAATATTTCATAACTTTAGGACACTGAAATATAAAAAAATAAGGTTTAAAAATATTAAAATTAATTATCATGATTTGTGACATTATCAATTTGTTGTAAAAATACTTTGCTGATGACGTTCGCCAATGGAGGGGCGACCGAACCTTTACAAAGGCGAGTGTTGCGCGTGGAGCGCTCTCTCGCCGCTGGTATTGCGAAGGAAACATTGTGAGTTTCTACTCACAGACCAGAGGTTCTCCTCTGTTGGTTTTAATAAAAATTATTTGTTGTTTGTGGTTGTGTTTGCTTATTTCGCTTTGATTATATTTCTCATAGTTTGGCGAAAGTCCAATCGTCCGCGGCTGTTTTGTCATACACACTACACAAACACATCTACATAAAACATAAGGTATATGCATATGTAGTATGCATATATTGCATTAAGTAGGGCAAACAGCCGGAAATAATCCTGCTTTATAGGTAGTTAAATAAATAAAAGTAGGTAAATTTGACTACTATGCATTTTTAATTTATTTAAATTATTTAGTTAGACTTCTACTTTAAAAGTAATTTTCGAGGATCTTCAGCAAAACGGTTAATGACATCTTCCGTGAAAGAATTGCCCATACTGTTAACGAGATTTTTATGTACACCGAGCATACAAAGTCCATTTAACCTGTCTTCGATCATTGTTGATCTCAGCCACGTTTTCACGCGTCTGAGTGTACTGAAAGACCTTTCAATTGTAGCCGTAGAATAAGGCATTGCCAGTAAATTTTTTTAGGATAAAAAGATTCTGCTTGTTGGATTAATAAATTTTTATCATCTACGTTTGACTTAGCTGTTTCAAAACAATAACATGTCAAATAAAATGAATGAATACGATCGCTCAGCTAGATTCGATAATCTTCGTCCGCCATTGTTGCGACGGCGCACAGTGAATTGCCTAGAACAAGCTAGCTGCTAGCTGGACAAAACTCACTCAAAATTCTTAGAAATAACATTAATTAGTGGTAAACAACCCCTCATAGGCTTGAATTCCAGGAAATGTTTAGGTCACACATTACAAATCGATGAGTCATCTGACGTTAAATGTAAGTGGTAATTTATTTTCATTTGCAGTTCTTTATCAGTTGCATTTTTGCTGCACTTATGAAAACATCTCCTAAAGTTAAAAATGGCTACAGTGACATTTTTTGTGATGGATATTTCTCTTAAAGGTGTGAATTTTGATAAAAAAACAATATTTCAACCAATATTTCAAAGAGTGTAACTTTTTGTACCCACGTGTACCCGCTCTGATATTTTTTCTATATTGTAGCTCAATTAATATATTATACAGCTAGCTTGTTCTAGGCCAGGGGTCGGCAACCTTTTGAGTCAGAAGAGCCAAAAATTACAATTTACAAAATTTTAAAATTTTTAAAGAGCCGCAATATTTTTTCTTGTTAACAATAAATATTACTTGAATAAATAAAATAAAAAAGTAATCTTTAACTAATTCATAAAAAAAAAAATGTTTATTCATATATAAGTAGTGTTTTTCCACAACAAATTAGATAATCACTTTTTATTTAAGTAAAAATTTAACTCTACAAGGCACCCATTTCCATATCCAACACCGACTTTAATCGTTCCTATAGCTATAAAACTATGATTGGCGACATGTTTTGTCATCTTAATAGAAGCTACTGACATTTACCCATATATGTCGTTTGTATTTTTGTTTATAACGCACTCCATGTGAAATTTGAATGATTGTGATACGTTAGTCATTTGTCTGAATTCAAAAATAAAAATAAAGTTGAATGAATGTTATAGAACAATTTTGACTCAGAAAAAATCTACAATTGAGCAAACACATTCAATAGGAGCGATGGCTTTCGCGTTGGTTATTCAAGTAAAAAGTTTTAACTTTAATAAACAATGTGTAATAAACATGTATACATACATATCTACAAATGTAATAAACTTGTATTTAAAAATAAAAGCAATAATATACATTTCAGCAAACAAATGCAATGGGAGCGTTGGCTTAGCATGGTTTTAGAATCTTTAGATAAATTTGGCTCATAGCTTGTTGTTTTAAGTTTCAAACACGACTCTAAATTGTAATTTGTTACTTGGCTTCTTACTTTAATTTTAAGAGCGTTTACGCTCCACGCGGCTATTTGAATTTCGGTAAATACGATTCACACTAACGCCAGCGTCGGTAGTTAATGACATGAAAATAAATTAAATTAATTTAAATTAAATATAGTTTATTGAATCTATAAAATGTCAAATACATCACTGATCATCATCATTGTTCGGAAGGCAGTCAGATAACCGCGAAAACATCGACGAAACTAAAAATCCATGGAGCGCTGAGCGATACATCCACTCTCTGGAAGAGAGAGCGATTTGCACTGGGCTGTGCGCAGCGTTTTATAGTACATTTTAAAATATTTATAAAAAAAATTAATAAGTGAAATTTCTTCAAAACAAAAATTTTACGTTTTCAAATACACGTACTTCTATTATAAAAAGTTGTTATTTTATTAAATTAAGTATCATAATAAATAAAATTTCAAAATAAAAAAAATCAAAATAAAATTCTGTATTGACAGTAATTTCTCAATATTTCGAATGTTTTAGATTTTTTATTACTTGAATAAGGGATCTAAATCTTAAAATGTTTTTCACTAACTATTTGCTTGGGGATATTTACAATTCAACAACATTTTATTTTGATTAAATATTTTATAAAATAACCCGAATTTTGAGCCTCGAAAATGACTAAAATTGAATTTATGAAAACCTTCGTTCAGTTATCTTGTTATTTATCAAAATTTACACAAAAATCTTAAAATGTGCTTCACTAACTATTTAGATGACAATATTCCCTAAAATAATAATTGGTAAGTAACATGTTTGTAAGATCAGTCTTTCATAAATTTTTAAGGGGTTCGAAAAGTACTGTTTTTACTGAAATTAGGTGCGCTAAAACCGTGTAAACGCTCTTAATTATATTCATGCTAGAGAACGCTTGCTCGCAAGAATATTCGATCCGAAGATAGTCAGCACTCCAGATGCCAACTTCTTCACCTCACTGTAGCAATCTGGAATACTATTCCATGCGTCAAATATAAGAGCCTCAATTCGCGGCATTTCTTTTAAAGCTCTCCACTTTTGTTGCGTTACCTTCATACATTTCTGGACCTCGCAACTCTTCCAAGTTGCTTTTCAACTCTATAAATTTTCTACTCCTTTTTAAATCGATCTTTAACTTTACTTTTTTAAATCGATCAATTGCATTTCTAGAGATCCAGTATCAGGTCCAAATGGCTCAATGTGGATTTCGTTACTATTTGTTTTGAGAGGATTTACTAAGAATGTTAGAGTGGATTTGTTGGTTTTGCTGAATTCTGTCAGCAAATTCATCTTTTTTTTTTAAATAACTTTGCTGTAGTAATTCGTGTCAACAGTTGCACTGGTTTTATTGCGATATAGCTTAAAAAAATTAAAATGAAGTAATTTATCGCTCTGAATATCTTCTGCAAAAATAATAAATTTTTCTTCGAAACAAACAAATTCTTCTACCAAAACATAGGCTGGATTTCCCTTTCCTTGCTGTTTTAGAAGTATCAGCTCATTTAATTTCTCCGTAATATCCACCATAAAGTAAAGATTTTGCAACCATTTGCCGTTCTCCAATTCAGGGTGATTAATGCCTTTTTCATTGAGGAATGTATTTATTTCATTCAAACACAAAGCAAAATGTTTCAACAACTTACCTTTGGAAAGCCATCGCACTTTAGAAGAAGAAGGAGAAGAAGAAGAAGTGAAGAAGGAGGTCAGAATACTGAGTCTCCATTTCGTTTAAAAATTCTTTAAACTGACGATGGTAGAGTGCTTTTGACAAGATGCTGTAACAATCTTGATTGCCAAATTCATGACCTCAACTATTTCGGCCGGAAATGTTTGGGCACAAAACGATTCTTCGTGTATTACGATGTTTATTTTGTTCTGAAGATTCGTTGTTGTCCCTTTATTTTTTCCTGTCACAGCCAAAGTTTTTTTTTATATATAAAATAAATAATATTTGCGCATGGAACTAAAGAGCCCCAGCTTCACATCCAAAGAGCCGCATGTGGCTCGCGAGCCGCAGGTTGCCGACCCCTGTTCTAGGCGATTCACTGTGCGGCGGCTACTAGCGACTGTAGCGTTTGCTCACTAGGGATGTTAAAAAAATAATCGATTTTTATTTAAATCTATTATTGTTTTCTTATAATCGATTTTTTTAGTCATATTAATCGATTAGGTACGTTAATTAAACTGCGCGGTTTTGTTTATGACAATTGCACCGTCCATTTTGCCAGTGTCTACTGCGCGGTTTATTTAAAAGTTTGCACATAAGGCCCCATTTACACTTTGACTAGTAATTAGGCGAGTCCATACATTTTCTGCGAGATTTCCAGGGGGGGCAGCTGCCCTCCCCTGCCCCCCCTGGGTACGCCCATGTTTGATTATATACCTCTAAATATGAAATAAGTTCTTTTTTTCGTTAATATTTAAAGGTCGCCACCAGCTGCCAATTTTTACAAAAAACTTTGAAGGACAACTTAATTTATGGTTTCATTAATGTTTCATTTAGGTGCTTATGTCTCGTGGTCTCGCGGTAAAAGTATGTGCCGTGCGACCTACAGATCCTGGGTTCGATTCCCGGGTCGGGCAAAGTGTTATTGGGTTTTTCCATTAGGAAATTCTCGGTAACAGCACGGAGTCTGGAAATGTGCCCGAAAAACGGCAATAGGCCCGCCCCCTATTACGTGGGACTGATACATACCTGGCGAAATGTGGGTGCAGTAATGCACCTCTGCCTACCCCTTCGGGGAATGCAGGCGTGAGGTCATGGATGAATGAATGAATATCATATTTTACATATATGGAAGTGAAACTCATACAGACAATCGCTTCTTATCTATTATCGTATCTTCTGTACCGACGCGTCAAGATTTACCCTGCCTCGCACTTCAGTTCTTATAAGTAATTAATGAGGGCGCACGCGTTTTATTGGTAACTAGCTGACCCGGCGAACTTCGTTCTGCCTAACAGGCTATGTTTCTTTTATTTTAGTCCAAGTTACTCCTTATTACATCAGCTACCTGCCAATAAAAGTCCCGTCAAAATCGGTCCACCCGTTTCAGAGATTAGCCGGAACAAACAGACAGACAGACAAAAATTGTAAAAAACGTTATTTTGGTATATGTACCGTGTATCCATATGCATTTATTAAAAAGCGGTTATTTCAATATTACAATACAATTTTATTTATTTGTATAGATGTGTACGAGTAGGTACATAATATTTTATTTCATAACAACACCTATAATTTAATAACTTATTATGTCTTGGCTATAAAAAAAATGTACCAAATATTTTAGCTTTCATTTAAAATTCAAACCTTGGTAGCGACCTCTAAATGTAATTAAAAAAAATAAAAAATTAAATTGATATAAATTCTTATAATTCTATATTCTTATTCTTATAATCAAATAACGTGGTGCCCCGCGAAATTAAAGAAAAAAAAACATTCTTAGGAATAGGACCACCCTAGTACATTAATCAAAAATCTCATTTTAACATCACTTCACTTCTCTTCCCATTGATATTATTATTCACTGTATTGACACATTAAAATTATGGTTAAAGTAAAATGAGGCTTTTAGTGTTTCCGCTTGCAATATTTCGTTGGATATGCCGCCACTCTCCATCACGTCATCGATACTCGGGCTATGAAATTTGTTTCCGTTGAACGCGTTTTCGTAGAAAGCCACTACATTGCCTTGTAAGAATATCTTGTACTCCACGTCAACTTCTACATGACCGACATTCGCTGTCAATACTGCTTTCGCTTCCTTACCTGCTGGAACCATCGTTTCAACTTCACTTCTACCAACTGTAGCTGTTTGAGATTTCTCTACATCTTCCCCCCACACTAAAGTGAACGGGTGACTGCTTTCGGAACCAAATGACAAATTAATACCGTAATTGAATTTCTCCGATACCGTGTATTGGTTATTTTTGTCCCAAGTTATGTCGAAGGAGTTGTGTACTTCGCGAGTGACGCCGGTGTTTATTTTCATAGGTATAGCCATATGGTTTTTGAATGTTTTCTCCATGAGGACCAACTCCTCTACTGAGCTATCTCTAATTCTTACCGAATGGACTGAAATAACTCTTGAAACCTGTTTCCATCCCTGACGCTTGAATACATCTCCATAGGGCGTAGGATTTTTCAAATAAACTGCGTCAGGTTTTTTGCCGAGATGTTTCCCCACGGCTTCTTTCAATTCTTCTGTGCCGATTCAAAGAAATCCACATCGTCTTCTTCGATCACGCGCTCCTCTTGGTTTTGGTGATTGACGGATATTTTGCCATTTTCAGCGACTATGTTCAACACAATTTCTGTGTTCGCCATGTGAATGCACAGAAATAACAATAAATATTTTAAGAGGATGACGTTTACTACAATCAGAATTCGAGTCCTAAATGTAACGATTCTCTCACGATCGCATATTTATACCTTTGTTTGTATCGAATTGACATAAAAAAATTTATTAAATTGTTTGTATGTTTAGATAAGATAAATAATTATTATTATGATTTTCTTCTGTCTGTTTGTAAAAAAAAAATTATCTTATTACCGCCCAAACGATTTAAACGAAATAATTTTTTTCGCGCGACATAATCTCTCTTCAAACCTATTGATCAATGAAATCTCACCACAGAAATAAAATTATGTTTCAGAAAACATTGTACGGCGTGCGAGGGGCTCTGGATTTTTGTCAGATCGGGCCGAAGTGGTATTCAATTTATCCATGAAGTATGGAAGTATGGAATCGCTGCATGGAGTATGAAAATGTGTCAGAAAACCTACAGTATCTGGGTTATAATTTTAATTATTTAATTTGTTTTTCAAATTTTTAAATTCATTGATAAATAATATATTTTAGTATGTTAAAATCAGCACCCCACCATGGCGAGGCCTAAGACCCAAGCCGTAGGTGGTTAGGAGCCTGAAGTAAGGAACCGTCTACGTGCTGTGTCCACTAACACTGCCTTCTGTTTATTTTGACCCAACGACCAATAATTATAATCATTATTGTTACACTTGCTGAAAGAAATTATCAATAAATCAAGTCGGGGTGAGTGGCTAGCTTTTGAGGATAAAATTACATATTATTATAAATTTACGATAACTGCGACCTCAAGTGAAAATTTGAGATAACAGTTCAAAGAAATTGTGCATTCAATGACATCATTTATGAAGAAATCTTATCTTAAAAAAATGTCATAAAGTTTTTTACATATCTTTTTTTTTAACAAAAACCTACCTTGCTTTCAAGGCTCGTTTTCTCGTAGGTACGACGTACCATACACTATTAAGTGAAGTTCCGAGATAATGGTTGTAATGTTCTGACGATTCAAAATATTCTTTGTAAGATTTCAACATTTTGTTCCAGAAAGGCAATTCAAGGCGATGTTTTAGAGATAACCACAGGATAGACATAATATATAAGTACATACATATAAATATACAGATGGTTGGCGCCTACTTGGGGAGGCCTTCGTTCAGCAGTGGACGGCGATAGGCTGAGAATGATATATACAAACATACATACAAAATTCTAAATAAATATACGAGTATAAATATAAATATTATAAAAGGCTATACAGTCGGAAAAAATGTTTCTTTTAGAATGATTGAGAGTAGTATTTCTGAACCATTTAATTTTATATGTGTAAGATTTCACAGATCAATAGGACTGAAGAGAGATTATGTCGAGCGAAAAAAAATACCTATATTTCGTTTAAATCGATTGGGCGGTATAAAGATACATTTTTTTTACAAACAGACAGAAGAAAATCATAAAAATAATAATACGAGTATATTAATTATCTTAACTAAACAAACAACCAATTTATAATAACAATTTTTATCTCAGTTCGATACAAACAAAGGTATAAATATGCGATCGTGAGAGAATCGTTACATTTAGGACTCGACTTCTAATTGTAGTAAACGTCATCCTCTTAAAATGGGCTTAAAATATTTATTGTTATTGATGTGCATTCACATGGCGTACACAGAAATTGTGTTGAATATAGTCGCTGAAAATGGCAAAATATCCGTCAATCACCAACACCAAGAAGAACACGTGATCGAAGAAGACGATGTGGACTTCTTTAAAATCGACTCAGAAGAATTGAAAGAAGCGGTGGGGAAACATCTTGGCAAAAAGCCCGATGCAGTTTATTTGAAAAATCCTACGCCCTATGGAGATGTGTTCAAGCGTCAGGGATGGAAGCAGGTTTCAAGAGTTATTTCAGTCCATTCGTCAAGAGTTAGAGATAGCTCAGTAGAGAAGTTGGTCCTCATGGAGAAAACATTCAAAAACCATATGGCTAGACCTATGAAAATAAACACCGGCGTCACTCGCGAAGTACACAACTCCTTAAATATAACTTGGGACAAAAATAACCAATACACGGTATCGGAGAAATTCAATTACGGTATTAATTTGTCGTTTGGTTCCGGAAACAGTCACCCGTTCACTTTAGTGTGGGGAGAAGACGCAGAGAAATCTCAAACAGCTACAGTTGGTAGAAGTGAAGTTGAAACGATGGTGCCAGCAGGTAAGGAAGCGAAGGTAGTATTGACAGTGAATGTCGGTCATGTAGAAGTTGACGTGGAGTACAAGATATTCTTACAAGGCAATGTAGTGGCTTTCTACAACAACCCGTTCAATGGAAACAAATTTCATGGCCCGAGTATCGATGACGTGATGGAGAGTGGCGGTATATCCAACGAAATATTGCAAGCGGAAACACTAGAAGCCTCATTTTACTTCAACCATAATTTGAATGTGTCAATACAGTGAATAATAAATCAATGGGAAGATAAGTGTCGTCAATGTATCAAATTATGTTAAAATGCGATTTTTTAATATATACAAAATTTAAACAAAATGTTTCTGAATTTTTTGTATGATTAACTCAAAATAAAACGAAATAAATTCACAATTCTATTCTAAATGAAGCATTTTACTTTTTTATTTTTGACTAACTTACAGCAAGGTAATATTTGAATTCCACTTTAGTTAAAAATCGTTAATTCAGCGCGATTGTAATTTTTCCACGAGTTTACCAAACAAATAAATAAATACACCCAATAGTCACATACATAGTTCTGACCCCACACTAGGATACAAGTCCTGTGTCGTGGGTATCAGAGACTACGAGAGACATTTCGGTCTCACAAACACCCAGACCCGAAACAAATATTTGTGGATCACACAAACATTTGTCTTGGTGCGGGGATCGAACCCGCGGCCTCTCGTTTCGCAAGCTGGTGTCTAACCATCTGCGCCACGGGGCTGTCAAAACTAAGGAACAGTGGCCACGACAACTCTTTCCCTCTTACTCGAATCCTATATTTGGCTATTCCATTATCATGGAGATCTAGGCATCCCATATATTAATTTTTCAACGTAACCTTTTGCTGTAACCAATGATTCAATTTTCAAACCACAGAATTGTCATTCCATAGAACCAACAGTACCTACACCGTCGGAGGGATGTACACGGCATCGATTTGTTTGACATCTTGTAAATCCTCTTTCTCTTCTAATATACTCAGATTTTTTGGGAAGATACTGCTCTTTGCCAAGCCATAATGTTTCAACTTTTAACTATTTATTCACTAATTTGGGTGCACTCACTTATCGTTTTTTAAGAATTCCCATGTGACCTGGTTAGCTTGACGTTCTATAACCGACTAACTAATAAAACAAAAGTGCTTGTACTTTTTAAATACCAAGAGTCCATTATTCATAATAAATTTCTAACAACAATGGCAAGCTGTGTAACAATAACAACTGAGTATCATTTGTCCCAACGTTGCGCATACACAACACTTCCTGGAAGTCTAAAATAAATAACATGTGTAAGTAGTTTTGTCCAAAAAAATCGTTTATATCATAAATATGATATTGCTAAAGGTTTATACCGTGTAAAAGCATAGCATTGAATCAATTAATACTTTTTTATGATTGGATGAATCTGTGACTCTTGAGATGACTTAAATAGCAGTTTTTGAAAATTAAAATGTATTTGTGTAAATGTATTAGGCGCGCGGTCGAGAATTTCGACGGTCGCAGGTTCAAACCCCAGGCACACACCTCTGACTTTTCGAAGTTATGTGTGTATTCACAATGAATTATCACTTGCTTTAACGGTGAAGGAAAACATCGCGATAAAACCTGCACACCTAAAAGTTCTTAGGAATTTCTTAGGTGTGTAGTCCGCCAACCCGCACTAGGCCAGCGTGGTGGACTAAGGCCTAAACCCTCTCAGTTGTAGAGGAGGCCCGTGCCCAGCAGTGGGACGTATATGGGCTGATTATGTTATGTATGTTATGTATTTGTATTTAAAAAAAAACATTTAAAATTTTAAATCCATCTCTTAGTTCTTGTTCTCGAGACTGGCTTACATATCATAGATTTATTTCCTTATTTTTAAAACAAAAAATAATTTTGAAATGTTACGCTCGCGCAACTGGGTAAAGATGGGTAGACTCTATAGTCGCCCGACGGGCCGACGCACTATTCAATTGGTAGGGCTTAAGGTGACGCCCGTGTTAAAAACGAGGATATAAACGTATACATAAGTATAAATATAGATACTTCAAGTTAAGTGGAAAAACCTTTTAAATGATACTCAGTAAGCTTGGTTTATATTTTTATTATTTCTGTTTTATACTTCGTTCTTGTTCTTATTTTCGTTTAGTTTCATTTGACATAATAACACCGACAAACATATTATAATGACGTTATAATACAAGTACTAAATAATATACACATTCTATTTTATCTATTATTGTTATGTATAATTTATTACAATTAAATAATAAACGGTATAAGAAAACTATGTTAATAAGGAAATATACTTGTCTTCGTCATCTTACAATATTGCTCCGTCCATGACCACTACTAGACACGAACTGCTTGTAGTTCCGATCGAGCAAGTCTTTATAAGGACCGCCATCACCACTAATTGCAACAGGTGGTTTACTTAGTCGGATAGTTTACAATATTTTTATTAAACAATATTCAACTTGACAAGAAACGCGACTATCCGACTTCGGTAATAAACAATTCACTTATATATACTACATAAAATAACGAGTATATCTAACACCCGCTTGACCTATTTTAGACGCTTGATTTGTATGAACGTCCGCGAAGGTCTCGAGACCACTAAGGATCGCTTTAGTTAAGGACATTCTGCTCCAGGCACTGCATCCCCGATGACCCCTATTAGTCACCTCTTCCGACAAGTCGGGGACGCTGTGGGAGAAATCCTACGCTTAAATCAATCCAAAATAATGTGCTCGTTGATCTGCGTGCCTTATTTTACCATCATAAATAAGGCTTTCATTTTTGGCACAACTAATCTATACACATAATCTAATTATTATCATAATCATCATCAGCCCAAATACGTCCCACTGCTGGGCACGGGCCTCCTCTATAACTGAGAGGGTTTAGGCCTTAGTCCACCACGCTGGCCTAGTGCGGGTTGGCGGACTACACACCTAAGAAATTCCTAAGAACTTTTTAGTTGTGCAGGTTTTATCATGATGTTTTTCTTCACCGTTAAAGCAAGTGATAATTCATTGTGAATACATACATAACTTCGAAAAGTCAGAGGTGTGTGCCTGGGGTTTGAACCTGCGACCGCCGAAATTCTCGACCGCGCGCCTAAACCTCGAGGCCATCACTGCTTATTATTATTACTATTATTTTGTCCTATACACTTAATGCTACCCCTCTTTATTTTTCCTGTTCTATTATCCATCCAAAGGTTGTCAGGAAGGTATTGCCTAGAGCGATAAGACCGCCTCTTGTTTTTGTTATTTTTTAATAAAAAAAATTCTCCATATATTTTTGTTCAAGCAAGAAAGTGTAAATAAATAAATACCCTTTCGGACCCCTCCAAATAAAAGCTATGATTTTCCTCCTGTTAATTTCTCTTCCGATAAGTATATCAAATATATAAAATTGAGTGTTATTGTTAACCTGTTTCAATTAATCTTTTATGTTAACCCCAAGTGATAAACGTGCCATTCATGATTGTTTCTGAGTAAAGATAATATTTATATTGGATGAATAAGTCAAATATATTTTAAATAAGGAAAATTATTGTTAATTTTGTCCTGATTGCATACGGCATTTCCATGTTTTAGGGTTCCGTAAGTCTGAATAAAAAACGGAACCCTTATAGGATCGCTCGTGTGTCCGTCCGTCACAGTAAATTATTTCCGAATCTACTAGACCCAGTAAGTTGAAAATTAGTTCACATATCTATTTCAGTGACCCAAACGCAGAGGTGTGACGTGAATAAATGAAATCTGGGAGGTCATTTTTGGAGGGAAAGTGGAAAATTAATTTTTTTTTTAAACTGCATCGTGTTATATATCAAATGGAAGGTCTTGTTGTGAAGATCTTAAATATATTTGTTTGTACTTTTGAAATAGTTATTCAAGAAAATAGACAAAAGTTGGTCACCCCCTCCTCCCTCTTATCTCTGAAACTACTCAACCTAAAATGTTGAAAAAAAAACAGAATTTTTCGTACCTATAGATTATAGGAAAACCTTTAAGAAGTCCATGATATTAAAATAATGGTTCTATTGTGATGTTATATAGCCTTCCTCAATGAATGAGCTATCTAACATGAAATTAGCGCGTTCTACCAAACAAACAAACAAACTTTTCAGCTTTATAATATTAGTACAGATTTTTTTGTACACTGCCTCGTGGTGTCACGGCACCAGTATGTGTCATGCGATCTAATATTCTCCATTTACAGGGTCGGATATTGTGTTATTGGGTTTTTCTATTAAAAATTCTCAGAGGCAGCATGGAGTCGGGAAATATGCCCCAAAAACGGCGATACGCTCGCGCCCTATTACTGATACCTACCTGGCGAAATGGGTGTACAGAAATGCACCTCTGCCTATCTCTTGGGAAATACGGGCGTGAGTAAATTTTTATATACTTATGTTGCATGTCACTGAATGCGAAATGACCATTTTATCTACTTTTTTTCTTCAAGCCACGATAATTTCAACTTGTAAAACAAGCTTATCATCCCGGCTTAGTTTATCGAAATTGGCAATACAGAACTGTTCTATTTATTTTAACATGGCAGCGTTATTCATATGTAGTGTGTTTTCCTACATGTAAGTTAAGAGCGTTAACGCAGTTTTAGCGTAATTTGAGCAAAACAGTTCTTTTCGAACCCCTTAAAATTGATGAAAGACTCATACTACAAACTTTTTAATTACCAATTATTTTAGGGAATACTGTCATCTAAATAGTTAGTGAAGAACATTTTAAGATTTTCGTGTAAATTTTGATAAATAACATATATAACTGAACGAAGATTTCATAAACTCACTTTTAGAGTCATTTTCGAGGCTCAAAATTTGGGTTTATTTATAACATATTTGATCAAAATAAAATGTTATGAATCGAAAATATCCCCAAGCAAATAGTTAGTGAAAAACATTTTAACATTATTTCCCTTATTCGAGTAATATAAAATCTAAGGCATTTGAAATATTGAGAAATTACTGTCAATACAGTATTTTTTTTTGACCCATATACTTACGATATTTAATTTAATAAAACTTTTTTTTATAATATAAGAACGTGTACTTGAAATTGTGCAATTTTTGTTTTGAAGAAATTTTACTTATTATTATTTTTTATAAATATTTTAAAATGTACTATGAAACGCTGCGCACAGCCCGGTGCAAATCAAATCAGTCCGCCGCAAGGCTTTTCAGAGAGTGGACGTATCGCTCTGCGCTCCGTCGATATTTAGTTTCGTCTATGTTTTCGCGGTTATCTGACTCCATTCCAAACAATGATGATGATCAGTGATGATATAAGTGATGGATTTAACATTTTATAGACTCAATAAACATTGTTTCATTTATTTTCATTGCATATCATTAACTATCGACGCTTATATTTACGTGAGTCATATTTACCGAAATTCTACTAGCCGCGTGGCGCGTAAACGCTCTTAAGAGTATAGAAATCTTTTTAATTTTATTTATTTATTACATCATACAATATCAGGAGGATTTGTTCCCTGACGTGATGCAGTGAACAAAGACAGTACCAATCTTCAAGATGGTTCAAACATAAAGCAAATCTATTTCTATATTACTATTGAATACGGGAGTAAGCTACCTGATGTTAAATGGTCACTTTCGATACAACCACTCTACCAGAGGAATCGAAGATGCGTTGGCTTTCAAGAAAATGTGGTTCGTATGAAAATCATCTCTTAGCAGTTTTAATAATAGTTTTCAACAAACAGAAATCCGTAAGTACAAAAATTATTAAACATGAAGCAATAAAAAAACAATAATTATCTGTCTCAGATAAAAAGAGCTATAAATACACGCCCGCGGATAAAAGTATTACATTGCAGCTGCGACTTCTGTAGAGTAAAAATTAAGGCAACAAGATGGGCTTGAAATATTTGTTGTTACTCATGTGCATCCACATGGCGTGCACAGAGATGGAAATAAACATCCACGCCGACGTAGAGAACGTGTACGTCGAAACCTCGGGGCAAGAGCAACACTTGGTCGATGAAAGCGATCGAAAACTGTTCAAAATTCAAACAGAACAGTTGAAAGCAGCCGTACAGAAGCATTACGGAAGGTGGCCCAACGACGTGTATGTTAGGAGTCCTACTCCGTGGGGGGATTTGTACAAGAGCTACGGATGGGACGAGGTCATGCGAGTAATTACTATAAAATCAGCGAAAGTACGACATGGTGACATCACGCCCACGATTCTCGTCACTAAGAATTTCGTCAACAACTCGACCAAAACGATGAAACTCGACACAAGCGTCAGTCACACTGTCCACAACTCGTATAAAATATCCTGGAAGAAAGAGAAGAAGTTTACTGTGTCTCAGAAAATTGATTACGGCATCAACTTGATATTTGTAAAGGGCTCTGGATCGACAAGTTTTTCGTACACCTCAACATGGGGCGAGGGCGAGGAGAGGTCCGAAGCTGTTACCATTGGCAGTACTAGTGGCGTTAAAACTGTGCTGGAACCCGGGCAAGCGGTGACAGCCGTGTTGGCGGTGAACGCTGGTTACCTAGAAATTGATGTTGAGTACGAGATCTCTTTGGCAGGAATCGTAGCAGTGAATTACAAGCAACCGTACAATGGCCATCACTTCTGGGGTCCAAGAATTGAGGACGTGATGGAGAGTGGAAAAATAGCAAACGACTTGATCCAAGTTGAGACCATAAAAGCCACTTATCACTCAAACGCTACTCTGACTATTTATGATAAGAATTCCAATAATCTCATGAGATCTATAAATTTGTAATAAAATAATCACAATTTGTTGCCATATTATTTTTGTTACAAAAGTCTTAAATGTATGTTATGTATGTATGTTCGATTTTATTGAAATAAATTCTTATTGATACCAAGAATAAAGTTTCGTATTTTTTCAGTTACTCAAAAGCACCACTTATTGGGATTTTCACGGCAATAGGCTCACCCCCTTTTATGTGGGACTGATACATACTGGGCGAAATGTGGGTGCAGTAATGCACGTTAAGCTACCCCTTCGGAGAATACAGGCGTGAGTTTATGTATGTATGTATGTAAAATTATTATTGGACAAAAATATGATTTGTATCATTACATTTGTATATAAAATGAATCGTTTAAGTGTCTATTGATAGCTTCCGTGGCGCTTGCGAAACGAGTGGCCGCGTGAGTTACATTGGCTGGTATGAGGTGAGATAGGGCTCAATAGATCGTAGCCGGCATTAAATATAAACTAAAAATACAACAAATAGACAAGACATGTATCAAAATGCCTTATATACCCCATACAGGCGTTATAATATTATGTATGTATTAGGTATGTCATTAGCGCCAAACGCTGGCTTGTTGGCTGTAAGAGCAATCAAAAATAACCATATTACTTTAAGAACTATTTTTTTTTTATTCTCAGCCTATCGCCGTCCACTGCTGAACGAAGGCCTCCCCAAGTAGGCGCCAACCATCCCGGTCTTGAGCAGCCCTCATCCATCCGCTACCCACCACCTTTCTCAAGTCGTCGGCCCATCGTGCTGCAGGTCGTCCTACACTACGTCTACCTAAGCGCGGTCTCCACTCCAACACTTGTCTGCTCCAACGGCCGTCCGTCCGTCGGCAGACATGGCCGGCCCACTTCCACTTTAGCGTGCTAATCCTGCGGGCAATGTCAGTGACTCCGGTTCTCTGGCGGATGACTTCATTAAGAACTATAATTTATAGAAATAGAAAGTTTACAAGACAAGTAAACGTTAAAATGATTAATTTTAATGTCCTTGCTAGATAAAACTAAAACATTTTTATTATAAATATCTATGTATTAAATCATCAAATAATTTGTAAAATAAACGAGTAGGTAGTTATCAGTAGATTTAGGCGTTTGGTCGCGCGTTCTAACCCTAGGCACACACTTCCAACTTTATGAAGTCTTGTGTGTATAAAAAATGAATCTTCGCTTACTTCAGCGTTGAAGGAAAACATTGCGAGCGAACCTGCACAACTAAAAGTTCTGAGGATTTTCGGGATGACACGTAAGTGGGCTCATGATGATTAAGGAATACTCTGATGCATAAGAATAAAAAAAAATCGATGAAGTATTTCTTTTTGGTCAGTGTTTTGCTTCGGTTCATGCTTATTCACAGAATTCGATGACTGTGTTTCAAAATTTTGCCAGATTTTAGAAGCAAGCTATTCTCATTTATGATATTACAATATCCAACAAAATAAGACGGAATGAGTTATTAGGATGTGGTGGTATAGTTGCATTTAGTTTAACCCATTTCTTTCCAAGCATAGAAAACATTGGATTTTTTTGATTAAATATATAATTTAAGTTCTTAGTACATTAAGAAAAAATAATATGAGAAATTAATTAGTATTTTTTTGCGATATATGAAGTCGGATAATAATGCTCTGACTCAGTCGACAATATTTATAAATTTGAAAAAAAATACAGTAAAATCACCGTAAAATTTGTAACAGCGAAAAAAATTTTTATTAGAAAAATAGTTTCAAAATACGAATTTCATCAGAAACAATAAGAGCCGTAACAACTAAAAAAATGTTGAATATAGTGTTCTAAAAATAGGACAGTGGTGAGGAATGGGTTAACTTCGTCCATTAATTCGCAAGGTGGCTGGCAATGTTTGGATGAGGAGGGCCGAAGATCGAGCCCAGTGGCGAGCCATAGGAGAGGCCTATGTACAGCAGTGGATGTGAAAGACTGGTGATGATGATAGATACACACACATCTTTACCCCCGAAATACTCATCTTTAGGGATGGATCGTCGACGAGTTCAAAGTTAACGAAACGGACAGTTTATTTGCGTCGACAGACGAATCGATCAACTAGTCGAATTCGTCGACTAGTCCGCAATGTTAACGAATGAACGTTCTATGAGACATCATAAATCGTTTAGCTAGCTTTCTGTATTATTTTTCCTTCCGAACTGCTACTTAGAATTTTGTACCCGGAAAAACACTATATAAAATTATTTTATTATTGACTGCCTCGTGGTCTCGCGGTATAAGTATGTGCCGTGCGACCTAGAGGTCCTGGGTTCGATTCCCGGGTCGGGCAAAGTGTTATTGGGTTTTCCATTAGGAAATTCTCAGTAACACCACGGAGTCTGGAGTTGGGAACGAAAAACGGCAATAGGCTCGCCCCCTATTACGTGTGACTGATACATACCTGGCGAAATGAGGGTGCAGAAATGCATCTCTGCCTACCCCTTCGCGGAATACAGGCGTGAGTTTATGTGTGTATGTATAAAAGTATTCTTGAGACATAACGAAATTTTATAATTTGTCTAAATTACCTTATGCGTTTATTCTTGTGCTTATTCATAATACAACCTACATTATCATGCCTAATTTAAATAAAAGTGGTAATGGAGCATTTATTGACACCCCCCGTTGCGCAGTTGGTTAGACAACAGCTTGCGAAACGAGAGGCCGCGGGTTCGATCCTCGCACCGAGAAAAATGTTTATCTACAAATATTTGTTTCGGGTCTGGGTATTTGTGAGATCGAAAAGTCTTTCGTAGTTTCTGATACCCACGACACAAGAGTTGTATCCTAGTGTGGGGTCAGAACTATATATGTGACTGTTAGGTGTATTTATTTATATATTCTTCAGGTTTAAAATTCGAGGTTTCAAATACTTTAAATTGTAATAAATGATACTTTACATATCATTTATAACCAATTTGTAATTTATGACATTGTTAATGACAAAATTTGTACGCCATACTAATGTTGTATTTGTATGGATACTGGATTTTGTATGCCTGTTATGTATACCTTATGTAAAAAGTAACTAGGATTCATGCTGTAATAAACGAAATAATTAAATTTAAAAAAATTAATGCCACAATTTGAATAGAATTATGAATTATATTTATTTCAGTTGAATTTTGAATAAATAAATAAATCCCATAAAGCAAATTATAGCACTTGGCACAGTGACGGCACTTCCTTCCCATAGATCAATCCTCTATCGTCACATCCAATCTATGGTCAAAGTAAAATGTGGCCTCCAGTGTTTCCGCTTGAATTATTTCGTTAGATATACCGCTATTCTTCATGACGTCAGCAATATTCGAGGCATAATAGTTCTTACTATAGTACGGTGTTTCGTAATAAGCCACTACAGTACCTTGTAAGGATATTCTGTACTCCACGAGAATTTCTACATTAGCGAGATTCGCTGACAATACTGCCTTCGCTTCCTTCCCTGCTGGAACCAGAGTTTCAAGCTCACTGTTACCAACTGTAGCTGTATCAGATTTCGACAAATCTTCCCCCCATTCTAAATCGAACACGTAACTGGTGTTACCATCAAACGAAAATTCAATAACGTAATCGAATTTTTCCGAAACCGTGTATTGATTATTCTTCTCCCAGTATATGTTTACGGAGTAATCGACGTCACTAGTAAGGCCCGTGTTTATTTTCGCAGGTTTAGCCTTACGGTTCTTGAATGTTTTCTCCACGAGGACCACATTTTCTATTGACTTGCTTGTAACACTTGATGTATCAACTGACATAACTCTTTTGACCTCCTTCCATGTCTGATCGAACAAATCTCCATGGGGCGTAGGATTTTTTAAAAAGACTGCATCAGGTCTTTTCCCAATATCTTTTTCCATGGCGTCTGTCAATTCTTCTGACTCAATTTTGAAGAAACGAATATCGTCTTCTTCGATCACGTGCACCTCTTGACCTTTGTGTTTGATTTTTATTTTGTCATCTTTAGCGAGTATATCCACCACCATTTGTGTATATGCCATTTGAATGCACATGAATAACATAAAATATTTTGAGCCCATTTTTTAAAGGATGACGTTCACTACAATCAGAATTCGAGTCGTCTGTGTAACCGTTCTTTCACGATCGCTTATTTATACCTTTGTTCGTATCGAACTGAGATAAATATTGTTATTGAACTGTGTTTTTGTTAGTTAAGACAATAAATTATTTTTATGCTTTATGTCTAAATGTTCTTATATCTGTTTGTTGAAAATTATTTTGTATCTGTTTCCCACCTACTCGATTGAAACGAAATAGTTTTCGCCCGACATAATCTCTCCTCAAACCTGTTAATCTGTGAAATCTCACCATAGATGATATTTAATGTATAGTAAACATTTTACGGCGTTCGAAGGGCTCTGATTTTTTCCCAGGCCTCTCCGAAGTGTTATTGAATTTATTAATGAATAAATTTTCAATCGCATGAAGTTAAAAAATCTACAGTGTATTATCTGGGCTACCATTTCATTATTTTTTCATATTTTAAAATTCAGGGCATTCATCATGGCGCGGCCTAAGAAGTAAGGAGCCAGTGGTTTGACGACCGAACTATGGAACCGTCTCACCATTCGTGCCGTGTTGGCCTAACAACCTCTAATTATAATTATTGTTACAATTTACACAACACAATTATCAATAAATCAAGCCGGGGTGAGTTGCTACCTTTTAAGGAAAATATTACACATTATTGTAGATTGGCGATAACTGTGACTCAAGTAAAAAATTGAGATAACAGTTCAAAGAAATTGTGCATTCATTCACATCGGCTTATGAAGAATTCTTATCTCAAATGATTGATGATATGATGTTTTGTCGGTGCAAAATACTCTTCGTAAGATATAATGTTTTTTTTTCCTGAGCAACAGATATTCGTGGTCTCGCGGTACAAGTATGTGCCGTGGGATCTAGAGGTCCTGGGTTCGATTCCCGGGTCGGGCAAAGTGATATTGGGTTTTTCCATTAGGAAATTCTCAGTAACAGCACGGAGTCTGGAAATGTGCCCGAAAAACGGCAATAGGCTCGCCCCCTATTACGTGGGACTGATACATACCTGGCGAAAATTGGGTGCAGAAATGCACCTCTGTCTACCCCTTCGGGGAATACAGGCGTGAGTGTATGTATGTATGTATGCAACAGATATTCATTATTATACATGGTGTGTTCAGACCCTGATCGGAAACTAAGGCAGATAATAGCTAAGGTGATACCATATGCATAGGTATAAAATGTATGTGGTTGTAAGGAAAACGTATTTTTTTTTACCGCCTGGGGGTTTGTAATCACCTTAGCTATTACCGTAGTTTCCTATCACGGTCTGAATACACTCTGTATTATATTTTTTGCAGGTACAATAAGGGAACTATCATTAAGTTGTCAGTATAAATATAAAGTACCTGGATGTTTTTTTTTTTTTAATTGTGTTTTTTGGAAATTATATTTAAGTACGAATTACTAATAAAATGATGAAATATGAATAATGTTACTTAACAACGCTATCTGCTGTTGTGTCGTTAAAGCAATTAGTTGCTCACAAAAAATAGTATTATTATTCGCCAATAGATGTCAGGAAGAGTCATATTTTTCAGTTGATTTTTGTTATTTTTCTTCCAAATGACATTTTCTAAAAATGCCGATTGTCCACTGTATTTTAGTTGTTTTTTTGTATCGTTGTTTCCTGTTTAAATGGTGCACAATAAAGTGTTTTTTATCTTTATCTTTATCTTATAAATAAATAAATAGCCTCCAAATAGCACTTCGAAACTACAACCACTGGACCAAGGCATCATCCAAAGCTTTAAAATGCATTATAGGAAGCAAGTTGTCAGACGATTTCTGGCTGACGTTGAACGCCAAACGCCAACTACAATTGACTTTTTACAAGCCATGTGGATGCCCGCAAAAGCTTGAAATCTAGTCACTGAAAAGTCCACTGAAAACCGCTTCAAGACACCGAGTTCGAAGACTTCGTTACCTTTAATAATGGTTTAGCCATGTGTGGACAACTAACGTTGACTGACATTGTCACATCTG
Organism: Hemaris fuciformis; assembly: GCA_907164795.1. Taxonomy (NCBI): domain Eukaryota; kingdom Metazoa; phylum Arthropoda; class Insecta; order Lepidoptera; family Sphingidae; genus Hemaris; species Hemaris fuciformis. The sequence continues at coordinate 6,758,134 of OU015457.1, read as the reverse complement.
TGTTGCCGGCTACTAATGCAGAAGCGAATGAAGACGAAAAAGAAATGGGGGTGAAATTTATGAGCATAACTTCACAATAAAAGACGCTTATAATGCTTTAAAAATAATAAAAGCTGTGTTTCTCAAAAAGGGAGATTTGTGTGACGATGTAGTCAAATCCATCACGAAATTGGATTGCGCTTTGTATGTGATAACTCTTAACGGTGGTAAACAGACAACTATTTATGACTTTTTTTCTAATCAAGATGAACAAAATTGAGATTAATATTCAATAACCACGTTGTTTATTCTTTACTTTTAATTGGTGAGTTTTGTTGCGCGAATCTTTGAAATTAACATTAAATTACTTACACAATGTATGGTACCCACCAAGATATGAACCTACTTTTACGGATTTTACTGCATTTAATAATTAATAATATAAGAAAAAAATATTACCTATCTAATTGTATTTAAATAGAAAATACGTACAGCAATTTGATAAAAAAGTGTTATCATTTTATTAGTAGAAGTTGTTCGCGATAACAAGATGACCACGTACTTAATGTTGAGGTGAATAAAACAATTTTTTTACCTCTTTATAACGAATTTTAGATCAACATAACAAAACTCAGTTCAACGAATTACTTGATATAAAGAATATTTACTTGTTCCCTTCCGATTTGTTATATCGAGGTTGCACTGCATTAAGATTCACGCTGAAATCAATAAAAATTAAATGCTTCATTTTGAATAGATTAATGAATTTATTTCAGTTAAATTTTGAATAAATCGTACAAAATATTTAGAGTACATTTTGAATTAAAGTTGATCAAGAAAAATTACGGCGACTGACGACACTTCTCTTCCCATAGATTATTCACATTATCGACACATCCAAAGTATGGTTAAAGTAAAATGAGGCTTCCAGTGTTTCCACTTGAAATATTTCGTTGGATATACCGCCACTCTTCATGACGTCATCGATACTCGGCCCGTAAAAGTTTTTTCCATTGAACGGTTTTTCGTAGAAAGCCACTACATTGCCTTGTAAGAATATCTTGTACTTCACGTCTATGTCTACATGACCGTCGTTCACTGACAATACTGCCTTCGCTTCCTTACCTGCTGGCACCATCGTTTCAACTTCACTACTACCAACTGTAGCTGTTTGAGATCTCTCTACATCTTCCCCCCATTCTAAAGTGAACGGGTAACTGATTTCACCACCAAAAGACAAATTAAGACTGTAATTGAATTTCTCCGATACCGTGTATTGATTATTTTTGTCCCAAAATATGTGTAAGGAGTTATTTACTTCGCGAGTGACGCCGGTGTTTATTTTCATAGGTTTAGCCATATGGTTTTTGAATGTTTTCTCCATAAGGACCAAACTATATATTGAGCTATCTCTAACTTTTTTCGAATAACCTGAAATAACTCTTGAAACCTGCTTCCATCCCTGACGGTTGAACACATCTCCATAGGGCGTAGGATTTTTTAAATAAACTGCGTCGGGTTTTTTCCCAAGATGTTTTCCCACGGCTTCTTTCAAGTCTTCTGAGTCGATTTTAAAGAAACGAATATCAACTTCTTCGATCACGTGCTCTTCTTGGTGTTGGTGTTTGATGGATATTTTGTAATTTCCAGCGACTATGTTCAACAAAATTTGTGTGTAGGCCATGTGAATGCACATGAATAACAAAAAATATTTTAAACCCATTTTTAGAGGATGACGTTTACTACAATCAGAATTCGAGTCCTTAGTGTAAGGATTCTTTCACGATCGCATTTTATACCTTTGTTAGTTTCGAACTCAGATAAAAGTTGTTATTAAATTGTTTGTATATTTAGGTCAAACAAATATTTACTTTAATGCTTTATAATAATAATATAATTAAATGTTCTTCTATCTGTTTAAAATTTTTCGTACCTGTATCGTTGTTTATTTATTTTTTTGTTTGTTTTGTACCTACCTATGTATTTGTGAAATCTCACTATAGATAAAATTTAATGATTCAGAAAACATTGTTCGCCGTGCGAAGGGCTCTGATTTTTTTAAGATCTGGTCGAAGTGTTGTTGCATTGTCCATGAATAAAATTTTCAATCGCAGCATGAAATATGATGACCTAAACTAGGCCTAACCCGCGAGTAACCAGTTGTTTGGAGCCCGAACTATGGAACCGTCTCACTATTCGCGCCTTGTCTACTAACATTGCTTTCCGTATGTGGCTTTTGGCCTAACAACCTCTAATTATAATTATTGCTACAATTAACACAACACAATTATCAATAAATTAAGCCGGAGTGAGTTGCTTCCTTTTGAGGAAAATATTACTTATTATTTTAAATGGACCATAACTGTGATTCAAGTAAAAAATTTAGATAACAGTTCAAAGAAATTGTGCATTCAATGACATCAGTTTATCTATTCTACCTTTACCACAAATGATATCTTAAGATTTGTACACATGTTTTTAAAATGATAAACACCAAACTCAATTTCTCAGCTTGTCTTTTAATCATCATCATCAGCCCATATACGTCCCACTGCTGGGCACGGGCCTCCCCTACAACTAAGAGGGTTTTAGGCCTTAGTCCACCACGCTGGTCTAGTGCGGGTTGGCGGACTACACACCTAATAAATTCCTAAGAACTTTTTTAGGTGTGCAGGTTTCATCACAATGTTTTTCTTCGCCGTTAAAGCAAGTGATAATTCATTGTGAATACACACATAACTCCGAAAAGTCAGATGTGTGTGTCTGGGGTTTGAACCCACGACCGCCGAGATTCTCGACCGCGCGCCTAAACCTCGAGGCCATCACTGCTTATAATTAAAAAGTACTTTTTATAGGTACGATTAACCATTAAAAAGTTCTGAGATATTGGTTGTTATGTTTTGACGGTTCCAAATACTCTTCAAAAGATTTTAATGTTTTGTTTCTGAAATATATTATTTTATTTTAATTATAGTTAGATCTTTTTGGGCACTTTTCTACCATTTCTGTCGGAAAAACCAGTTGGGCAGGCTCGTGGCCAAAATGAAACTGATGTTGGAAGTAAATGATGTAATGGTGGAACGTAATAGGAATATGACTACGTGAAGTCTCTATTAAGAGAAATTTTCGTACTATACGGCAGGTTTAGTATGACAGCTTTTTGCATTAGAGTGTACGTAAGAGTATGGATTTGCAGTGTCTTTAGACTATGATGAAGGTACTTAGGGATGAGACCAGTGGTGGATATAACAATGGGCACAGTACGCACAGAATCTACCCGCCACGGTGTCTTTAATTCTATAGTTACATCAGTATATTTTGCTATGTCCCTTTCTACAAAAACGTCTCCATCTAAAGGATACTGGTCGCTCCGTTATTTTATTATACATATAAATAAATACACCCAACAGTCACATACATAGTTCTGACCCCACACTAGGATACAAGTCCTGTGTCGTGGTTATCAGGAACTACGAGAGACTTTTCGGTCACACAAACACCCAGACCCGAAACAAATATTTGTGGATCACACAAACATTTGTCTCGGTGCGGGGATCGAACCCGCGGCCTCTCGTTTCGCAAGCTGGTATCTAGCCAACTGCGCCACGGGGCTGTCAGTTCATCTTATTTTACCGACATTTGAAAGACATCGATCTTAATCCATTTTTTTTAGTAAAGGACGAATGACATCATTTTCAGGCGCAATTAAAAAGCTTTAATATCAAATAATGTGTGCATAAACTGACATAGCTTATTATGCAATAATTAATATTATCATTTTCCTTGTTTTTTGTATATTGGGATGTACATTCTATTTATATTCGGTGATATGATATCTTTACTGAGAAAATAAAAACATTTACAGGTTTATCACTGCAACTAGGGTTAATATGATATAAGTGTCTACAGGTCAATAACTTGCACCTTAGCAGGATAAAAAATAAATACAGCCAACAAACACGCATACAACTCTGACCTTAAACTAATAAATCAACGATAAGTTTTGTTTCGTGGAAATTAAAAACAAGAGATTTTTCGACATCGAAAACACACAGAAGCGACACCATTTTTGAAAACTTCAACTTACCTCCCGCCATTAAGAGGTCGTGGGAAGTAGATAAAAAGCTTTGCCCTTAGTAAAGAAGACACTTACATACATACATACATACATAACCTCACGCCTGTATTCTCCTAAGGGGTAGGCAAAGGTGTATTTCTGCACTCACATTACGCCAGGTCATCAGTCCCACGTCATTGGGGGCGAGCCTAATGCCGTTTCACGGGCACAATACCAGACTCCGCGCTGCTACTGACAATTTCCTAATGGAAAAACCCAATGGCACTTTGCCCGACCCTGGAATCGAACCCAGGACCTCTAGATCGCACGGCACACACTAGTGCCGCGAGACCATGAGGTAGTCATACAACATATTTGAAATAATTATAGCAACTGGTACTTCAGAACTTAGATGATTTTACTAGTAGCTTTTCCATTGCTATCTCTTATATTACAGGGTACTAATTATTGTCTCTTCTGATTTACTGTAACGGTTGTGCGTTCAAACCCCAGGCATACACCTCTGACTTTTCCAAGTGAGGTGTGTATTCACAAAGAATTATCGGTACTTTAACGGCCAAGAAAACATCGTGATGAAACCTGTACACCTAAAAGTTCTTAGGAATTTAATAGGTGTGTAGTCCGCCAACCCGCACTAGGCCAGCGTGGTGGACTAAGGCCTAAACCCTCTCAGTTGCAGACGAGGCCCGTGCCCAGCAATGGGGCGTAATAGGCCGATGATGGCGTTTGGCGGACTACACACCTATGAACGCACCGATGATTCCTCTAGTATTGTGGGTGTTCATGGGCGGTGTTGACCACTTAACATCAGGTGGCTCACTTGCTCGTTTGCCTCCTTTCCCATAAAAAAAGAAAGTTTTACTTAAGTTGTGTGGTATAACTTCTAACGCGTGTACACAAGTACACACACACATTTTTAAGATAACAATTTCTTCATAAACTGATGTCATTGAATGCACAATTTCTTTGAACTGTTATCTCAATTTTTTACTTGAGGTCGCAGTTATCATTTATAATAATATAAAAAAATGAAATTCCTAAGAACTTTTAGGTGTACAGGTTTCATCACGATGTTTTTCTTCGCCGGTAAAGTACCGATAATTCTTTGTGAATACACACATAACTTGGAAAAGTCATAGGTGTGTGCCTGGGGTTTGAACCCACGAACGCCGAGATTGTCGACCACGTGCCTAAACCTCGAGGCCTGTACTGCTCGTCAATTCGTTAAGGGTTCAAATTCCGTGTTACTGTTGTGAAGAAGTTAAGCGTGTTTTCAAAATGTATTGCAATTAAATGCGAAAGAAAACATTGTGAGGGAACCAGCAAACCTAAACGTTCTCCAGAAGGATTTTCTTAGGTGTGTTGTCTGCCAATCAGCACTAGGCCAGGCTGGTGCACTAAGTCTTAATCCCTCCAGACTGTGCAAGAGTCCCTTGTTTTGTGGGAAAATATGGGGTTATATAAGTAGTAAATAAAGTACAATACAGTGTGTACAATAAAGTATATAATTTAAATTAAAACAAATTAAGATTGAGTGCATCAAAATATGGTTACTACAAATGTAATAACAAGTACAGCAGCACCCATATTTCAAATAAATATTATCAAAGTAATAAGCTTGTTGCGGACAAATTAAATTTGGGAAGTCACAACATATTTTTTTATATTGGTCTGGCAGTAGGCAACAACGCCACACTTGATAAATAAATAATAAATAAATTCACCCAACAGTCACAACATAGTTCTGACTCCACGCTAAGATACAAGTCTTGTGTCGTGGGTATCAGAAACTACGAGAGACTTTTCGGTCTCACAAACATCCAGACCAGAAACAAATATTTGTGGATGACACAAACATTTGTCTCGGTGCGGGGATCGAACCCGCGGCCTCTCGTTTCGCAAGCTGGTATCTAGTCAACTGCGCCACGGGGCTGTCGATGATAAGGATAGTGCAATCCATAAAATCTACGACCAATAGAACATCTGTCATAATTATTCTGGCCAGGTGACTAACTCCAGAATCAAAAATGTATTTATGTCTTTCAAGTGTGTTCCACGTTTCCCCAAAAGTTTTATGGATTCTTTACTGTATGTTTGAGACCATTAAAACAACAAAAAAACAGTACTATTATAAAATAATGTTATTTATTTCATTTTACATAGAAATGGATAAATATTGTTTTAAGTTCACCTTAGCTCCGCATAGCAGCGCCAACAATAATTTACAAAACAAATTCGCGCAGGGCTACTTTAGTTTTCTTATCATAAATAGTTAGGGTAGCGTTCGAATGATATAGCCCTTTTATCTTCTCAATTTGTGTTAAGTCATTGTCAATACCACCACTCTCCATCACATCGCCAATTCTTGGGTTCCAGAAGTGATGGCCGTTGTAGGGTTGTTTGTAATTCACGGCTACGTCACCTCGCAACTGTATTGCGTACTCCACTTCAACTTCCAACTGGCCGGTGTACACGGACAACACCGCTGTCACAGCCTGCCCCGGCTCCAAATCGGTTGCAATGGAAGTCTTGCTGCCAACAGTAACAGATTCAATCTTCTCCTCACTCTCGCCCCAAGTCGACGAGTACGAAAGACTGGTTGACCCTGACGCCTTAAAAATTATCAAATTTAAACCGTATTTGAAATTTTGAGACACAGTAAACTGTTGGTCTCTCTTCCAAGTCGTTTTGAACGAGTTCTGCACTGTGTGACTGATGCTGGCGTCGACCGTCATCATTTTAGTGGAGTTGTTGATGAAATTCTTCCTCATAAGTATGGTGGGCTTCAACGCGTCGTTTTTCACCCTCGCTGACCTTACTGATATAACGCGCGTGACCTCCTTCCACCCGTAGCTCTTGTACAAATCGCCCCACGGCGTAGGACTCTTCAGATACACGTCATTTGGCCACCTTCCGTAATGCTTCTCCACAGCTGCTTTCAATTGATTCGAGCCGACTTTAAATTGTCTCACGTCATTATCGTCGATCAACTCTTCATTTTGTCCTGAGTAGGTGACGGTACCCCCAGAACTATCTGACTGTATATTAATCTGAATTTCTGCGTACGTCATGCAAACGCACATGAGTAACAAATAGAATTTCAAGCCCATTTTTATTCCGCAATGGACAGCTACTTAGCTATTGATTCAACTGAAGCTCAATTTGAGAATGAAATTATTTCTTGACGAACGCTTTTTATACTTTTGTCCGTATCAAGTGGTGATAAATAATGTTATTGTAATTATTATTATATTTTTTTTGCGTAGGTAATTGGTTTATTGGTCAAACTTTAACTTGTTTCTGTTTGTTGCATAATAAATAAATGAACACCGGGTCATCTCATTTCAATGAAATAATTAAAACTGTTATAATTCAAACTCGGTCTAACACAACAAGCTTATTTTTTTTAAATTACACCTTCAGAAATACAAATATTATAAAAACGAAATTTTGGTTGTGGCTAGTCAAGATTTATTTATATATATTTAGTAAAGTGTAAAACAATATTATGCTACAGTTAGAAAATTCGTTCCACCATAGGTGAGGTGAAAACCAGCCATAGGGACACACGCAAATATGTCACTAATAGTAGGGCAGTGTTATTGGGTTTATCCATTTGGAAAATTCTCAGTAGCAGCACGGAGTCTGGAAATGTGTTTGTAAAACGGCAGTAGGCTCGCCCTCCTATACGTGGAACAGACACGTACCTGGCGAATTGGAGGTGCTGAAACGCATCTCTGTCAACCCCTTCGGAGAATACAGTCATATGTAGTATACAATATATAGAGTGTATTCAAACCGTCATCGGAAACTAAGGCAGATAATAGCTGTGGTGATTATAATGTCACGGACATTGAAAAAAATCTCGTCAAAAAAAATCGTTTTTCTTACAAGCACATCAATTTAATATCTATGATTGTTGGTAAAATATCATTTTTTTATTTTTTTTGGATTTTTTTAACGCCAATGGGTTTGTAACTACCGTAGCTATTACCTGCCTTAGTTTCCGATCACGGTCTGAATACACCCTGTATACATACATACATAAACTCACGCCTGTATTCCCCGAAGGGGTAGGCAGAGGTGCATTTCTGCACCCACATTTCGCCAAGTATGTATCAATCCCACATAATAGGGGTCGAGCCTATTGCTGTTTTTCGGGCACATTTCCAGACTCCGTGCTGTTACTGAGAATTTCCTAATGGAAAAACCCAATAACACTTTGCCCGACCCGGGAATCGAACCCAGGACCTCTAGATCGCACGGCACATACTTGCACCGCGAGACCACGAGGCAGTCACACCCAACATAGTAATAAATAAATATAAAACTAATTGTCGACAATTTCCAATTTCAATAAACGAAGTCGGGATGATAAACATGTTAATGTGAAATCGCATATTTATAAATTATAGTGACCTGAGAAAAAAAACGATGATAAAATAATCGTTTCAGAGAAATTATGCATTCAATGATATGATGATGATATGTTATCATAAGTAATGTCTTAATAATATTTGATTGTAATGGGTAAACCCGAACTACAATCGCGGACTGTTTAACTAATTCCGGTTAATTCGTTTGACAGATTTCTCAGAAAATACTTTATTAAGTATCTAGGAGGTGGCAAGTTCAAACCCCAGGCGCACATCTATAACTTTTTGAATTTTATATGCGAATTGCCAACGCATTATCAGTATCACGCACTTGAATTATGAATGAAAACATCGTGAGGAAACCTGCACACCTAAAGAGCTCTTTACTAGGAATTTCTCCGACGTGCAGTCCTCCAACCGGCACTAGGCCAGCATGTGGACTAAGGCTCAATCCTTCCACGGGCGGTAACATCCATGCTGGATCGAAAGGCGCGGGTGAGTCCGACACACCCTCGCCCCTCCGGGAGTGGGATTTTTATTTTATTTTATTTGAAAAATCTAGTGCAGGCATTTGACCACGATCTCACCTGGTGTTAAGCGAAGATGCGGTCGACGATGGAGCATACCTGTCTAGTAGCAGCCTATTCACATTAGATTTGAATTTGTCCAGATTGTATCGTACGGGAAACACTTCAGCGGGCAGGGCGTTCCACTCCTTTGCAGTGCGCATTAAAAAAGTAGACCCAAATCGGTGTGTGCGGCAAGATGGCATATTAACAACAAAGGAATGGCACGGCATGGTCCGTAAACAGGATTTTACCCACGGAAAAAAAAGAAAAAATGGGTGTATTTCCGCATTCAAATCTCGCCTGATATGTATCAGTTTCAGGTAATACAACTTCCACTACCATCGATTTTACTGTGCTAACTGATACTGTAGCTCTTGTGCAAATCGCCCCTGGCGAAGGATTCTTCAAGTATGCATCGTCAGATCTTTCCCCAAGATGTTTTTCAATCTGACTGACTGCCTCGTGGTCTCGCGGTACAAAATGTGCCGTGCGATCTAGAGGTCCTGGGTTCGATTCCCGGGTCGGGCAAAGTGTTATTGGATTTTTCCATTAGGAAATTCTCAATAGCAGCACGGAGTCTGGAAATGTGCCCGAAAACGGCAATAGGCTCGCCCCCTATTACGTGGGACTGATACATACCTGGCGAAATGTGGGTGCAGAAATGCACCTCTGCCTACCCCATATTCCCCATATAGGCGTGAGTTTATGTATGTATGTATGTTTTTCAATCAAATGAGGTGTTTCGACTTTCAAATACTTCACATCTCCCTTTGAGATCACGTTTTTATTTGATCCTATGTTTTCATTATCCGCGTTTAGGTTTATAGATATATCTGTGTACGCCACTTGAAGGCATATTAACAAAAAATTACATTAAAATAAATATTAGGTACGGTGAATAAAATATGCTTGTTATTAGAATTATGATAGTTTATGTTTACTGCGTTTATGGTTTTATTTATATGACATAGATTAATCGATATAACGATAATACTTATAATATAAGCGTTAACTTAATTCAGTTTGTTTCTTATATTTAATGAGATACAACTATTTAGAAATACAAAGTTTTTATGGCATTTCTAACCTTATCCTTTTAATCTTAGGATCTAAAATGTCACACTGTAAGCTTTTCTTTAGTTTCGTGCAAAATAATATTTTTATTTAGGTCTAAAAGAAACCATGCAATGAAAATTTAATTATTACACTGCGATTCATTATCATTTTAGTGTTGATGGACTTCACTTTAACAAATTAATTGTTCTCTCGCTGCTGAGGATCGTGACCAGGTAGGATCAGTTTCCACTGGGTGCGGTCATAGGAGTAGTAAACCGCATGCTGCCCCCCACCGCCTCCCTCACTGCGTCAGACCATCTTTAATAAATAAATAAATACACCCAACAGTCACATACATAGTTCTGACTAGGATACGAAGTCCTGTGTCGTGGGTATCAGAGGCTACGAGAGGCTTTTTCGGTCTCACAAACACCCAGACCCGAAACAAATACTTGTGGATCACACAAACATTAGTCTCGGTGCGGGGATCGAACCCGCAGCCTCTCTCGCAAGCTGGTGTCTAGCCAACTGCGCCACGGGGCTGTCATAATCTTGTAGGCGCCCTTCCACGGGCACGCCTTCTGTCAATTTTGTCCAAGATGATTTGCCTTTCTAAATGGTGCTTCGGAGATCGCATAACAAAGTTATAAGCTTTTTGAAATTCTCAATAAGGGCCCTTAGGTTCACAGGTTAGCAGACGATGTTTTATTTCACCGTTAAAGTTTGTGATAGCTCATTACGAATATTAAGCTTATAAGTATGCCTGGGATTTGACCCTTTTAATCCTATTCATGCAACCAAGTACAAAACTAACCAAACAGCCCCGTGGCGCAGTTGGCTAGATACCAGCTTGCGAAACGAGAGGCCGCGGGTTCGATCCCCGCACCGAGACAAATGTTTGTGTGATCAACAAGTATTTGTTTCGGGTCTGGGTGTTTGTGAGACCGAAAAGTCTCTCGTAGTTTCTGATACCCACGACACAAGACTAGTATCTTAGTGTGGGGTCAGAACTATGTATGTGACTGTTGGGTGTATTTATTTATTTATTTTAATTAAACTTGTTGCGAAATTTCTTGATAGAGTACCTCTCGTCTTCTAGCATTAACAGGCAGATTAGCATCTAAGACTAGGACAAGATGCATACATCGGAAAATAAATATAAATCGGGAACGGGTAGATAAAAATGCATTACTGAATTGAAAATAATTTATTGAATCGTTGAAATGTTTTACATTATTCAGATTTAATATATTTTTCTAATTGTTAAATGCCCTGTTCGGAAAGCACATTCCACTAAAGAAGAACGGGCAAGCAACTCTAAATTTGCTCTTTTCGAAGCGGTTTGAACACGTGATTTTTTTATAAGTTATGTCAATTTTTTATTCGTTGGAGAAAGTTTCTAATCGTCCGTGGCGTGTAAAGTCGCGGGACACACTATGCATGTCCGATAACCGTGACCTGCATGAAGATAAATAGGTCACATAAAAGTAATGCATTGAGATAAGGTACACTTGAATAGAAATGTCGTTTATTTATTATTATCATCAGCTCAAATACGTCCCACTGCTGGGCACGGGCCTCCTCTACAACTGAGAGGGTTTAGGCCTTAGTCCACCACGCTGGCCTAGTGCGGGTTGGCGGACTACACACCTAAGAAATTCCTAAGAACTTTTAGGTGTGCAGGTTTTATCACGATGTTTTCCTTCACCGTTAAAGCAAGTGATAATTCATTGTGAATACACACATAACTTCGAAAAGTCAGAGGTGTGTGCCTGGGGTTTGAACCTGCGACCGCCGAAATTCTCAACCGCGCGCCTATACCTCGAGGCCATCACTGCTTCGTTTATTTACAAAGATTAAAAAAGTCGGCTAGTGTATGACAGTCATTAGTCGTAAATCCAAGTCGGTTACCAGGAAACACCAAGTCAGACTAGCTGTTATTTATATAAAGATAAATTTATTATAAGTATGAAACAGATTATGTGTATTTGAATATTCGTTGAATTTTTAAATAAAAAAAAATATATTTAGCTCTTTCTACCATTTTTACCTTTAACATATACCTATCATTAATATTGCATATTGTACGAATTTCTATTTTTATGCATGTTTATTATGCATATTTCAAACAATTAATTTTGCATATCTTATCTTATCTTATATCTTTAAATGAGCAACTCTTGTATATATATAGTATTGTCAGAAATAAGTTTGTGTGGGTGGCAACACTGCATTGGCGAATATAGAGCAAGCGCGGGAAAACGACACAGATCGTATATTTTCTTGATCGTCCTAAAAGTTTTTACGCGTCTTATTATTTGGTTATTATAGTTACGGCATCAGAACGAGTAACAGTCATTTTTAAAAGATTTGAATAATTAAGTTTTTAGTTTCTAACATCAGAAGTGGGATTCGAACTTACGTCATACTAATGAGGATATAAGTTCCAGGTCAAGCGCAACGAGTGTCGTTGGCGAACGACCGCTGACGGATAGTGGCGTTGTGGTGCCCTGTGTGGCCCCCACACCTACAAGGAGCTCGACTACCCCTTTAACTCCCGCCACAAGTCATCAGTGTCACAAACTCCGTACGACTGCATTAGTACAATACGTAAGACATATAAGTACTTCGAACCCGGTAAGATCTAACAACATTTATATTTCAACTTTTGAACCGTCTTTAAATGATTTATATGTTTGGTGCGATGAGGTCGACCACGTGATCGACAATATACGCACGTGCGTATTGCTAATCAGTGTAATGTTGGGAAGGGCTATAAGCAATGGTCAGAATAGGCCAAGCGCGTATAAAATTAAAGCATTAATAAAGGCCTCTAACCCTGGCAATGTAAAACAAGCGAGACAATTTTTGAGGTTAGTACCCGTTTGACTAGTAAACCTGTTCTCGATATTTTAATACCACTTTACTTACTGATACCGTCTCAATGGTGAGGATGGTGATGATGATGGTAATTATTATTATTACTTAATGAAGTGCATACTGATGCTTCATACATGATGTTGTGGAAGGGCAAATAGACGCCCGTTTGAGCTGCATTTTTTAAGATGTCATACTGATGTTTTAATTATTTGTGTACGCAGATAATTCAGTTTTAGTTTTTTAATTAGCTTGTGAGTGTGTGTATTGGCTTTGACGTCATGGGAAATGTGTTCAGTGGAAGAGACCCACGTAAAACCTGTGTGCGTATGGTATTGGGTTGACCCTGACACATGGGAAGGTATCGGGTTGCGTTGGTTGCGCCGCCGACAAAAGACCTGTGTAAAGCCTAACCCACCTAGGTATCTGGGGTGACCTACAAAAGACTGGTGTAAGACCTGTACAAACGAAACATGGGCGTCTGGTTGCGTGGGAAAAGACCTGTGTAAATCCTAACGCCTACCTAGTTTTCTGGGGTGACTTACAAAAGACTGGCGTAAGACCTGTGCAAGCGAACATGGGCGTCTGGTTGCGTGGGAACAGACCTGTGAGAATCCTATTCCTAGTCCTAATCATATGATGAATCTAACATTTTATCTACTATCCGAGTCTATACGAGTGTTGTTAAATAATGTAGCAAGGTACTTTGTCTCTGGTGTAGTGTGTGTTCACAGATGGGGCGGAGGACCATGACAACGAACCAGTAGCCCAGGGAGGTAATATACCCGGGCCATTGACGATGTCCGGCTAAGGGCTTCACGGGCCTGAAAAGGGCTTCGAGGACGTAGCCCCGTCAGGAGAGGCCGTGTCAGAAATAAGTTTGTGTGGGTGGCAACACTGCATTGGCGAATATAGAGCAAGCGCGGGAAAACGACACAGATCGTATATTTTCTTGATCGTCCTAAAAGTTTTTACGCGTCTTATTATTTGGTTATTATAGTTACGGCATCAGAACGAGTAACAGTCATTTTTAAAAGATTTGAATAATTAAGTTTTTAGTTTCTAACAGTATATATATTTATATAATTGGAATCTCGGAATCGGCTCCAACGATTTTCATAAAATTTAGTATATAGGGGGTTTCGGGGGCGATAAATCGATCTAGCTAGGAATCATTTTTAGAAAATGTCATTTGGAAGAAAAATAACAAAAAGGAGGCGTTTGAGTAGACTCTTCCTGACATCTATTGGCGAATTGGCGAATAATAATATTTTTTGTGAGCAACTAATTGCTTTAACGACACAACAGCAGATGGCGTTGTTAAGTAACATTATTCATATTTCATCATTTTATTAGTAATTCGTACTTAAATATAATTTCCAAAAAACACAATTAAAAAAAACCGACCAAAGCTCGGTCATCCAGGTACTAATCTGATTAGAACAGTAGTGATGACTGATGACCTCAAGTCCTCTAACCCGTATTAGGCCAGCGTGGTGGTAAGCCCTCTCAGTTGTAGAGGAAGCCCGTGCCCAGCAGTGGGACGTATATGGGCTGATGATGATGGTAACGACCTTAAAGATTAAGCCCAATAATTGATGGGAGTATCGTGAGGGAACCTGTATACCTGATGTTTTTCCAACATTGCGTACTTATTAAAGTCTTGATGGCCTCGAGGTTTAGACACGTGGTCGAGAATCTCGACGGTCTTGAACCCGAGTTCAAACCGCAGGCACACACCTCTGACTTTTCGAAGTTATGTGTGTATTCACAATGAATTATCACGTACTTGAACGGTGAAGGAAAACATCGTGATGAAACCTGCACACCTAAAAGTTCTTAGGAATTTCTTAGGTGTGTAGTCCGCCAACCCGCACTAGGCCAGCGTGGTGGACTAAGGCCTAAACCCTCTCAGTTGTAGAGGAGGCCCGTGCCTAGCAGTGGGACGTATATGGGCTGATGATGATGATAATGATGCGTACTTATGTATTGAGTTTGCCTACCCATACTGGTCCTGTTTTATCAATTTAAGCCTCGAGCCCATTACGGACTGATAGTGATAATAATACCTAATAAAATGTGTGTCGACCCATAGACCCCGCCACCTGCTGGCCAAAGTATTAAAAATGTAAAAAATAGCTTAAAATAAATAATTAGGAAATAACCTTCAGGCAAGGAAAAGTTACATATACAAAATGATTTCAAAAGGATGTTTATAAACCATGTGCGTCTGACGACATAATCATTTATTTATTTTAACTCTTTATTGTAGGTACACATTCAAAATCATATAAAAAATATATATAACCTAGAGAAAGGTACAAATGGCGGCCTTATCGCACATGGCGATCTTTTCAAGACAACCATAAGATGGATATTATAAATAGGATTTATTGGGAGGGCAGTGTGTACAGAAAGAAAGATATGATAGCAAGTTTTTAAAAAGGTTTTCAAAAAAACAAAAGCTCACACGACTAAATATTTTATATGCGAATAATGTACTTAAGATGTGAAAAACCAAAGTTATGACTTATGTGAAGAACTGTCCTATATTATGACTACTTATTATGAGTGTGAAACAAGGTCACCTTTTGATCTGTAAACAATTGGTTTAACAAGTAATCCAATTGCAGTATTCTTCAATTAAGTACGATAAATTAACGTTTTCCTCATTCCACTTCGCAACGCGTAATCTTATTCACAAATTGGTGATGTTTGACCTATAATGTTAAGGAAAAATTGTGTTTTATTTGCATTGTTTACTTTTACGTACTCATCTTACGCCAAGATAGTCATTAACGTAACTATAAACACTCACAATGATATAAAAATAAAAAGCTTCGCGGATGATAACAAACTAATAACAATAAACGAAGTCTATATATTCGGTTTAACCGACGATAATTTGAAATGGGGAGTGAGGGTAGAACTCGGTAAAGTACCAGACGAGGTGTTTCTAAAAAACCCCACACCTTACGGAGAATTGTACACTAAATATGAATGGGAAGAAGTTAAAAGGAATCTGAAAGTTAAACAGGCTAAAGTTCTTGAAGTGATAAAGGAGAAAACTGTTTTAAATACATGTGTTTATGTTAATAATGCAACCGAACCCCTCAAGGCCAAAGGAAAATTGTTTCAAACAGTAGAAAATATGGTCTCTTCGCGATGGTCTATTGACGGATTGCCTTCAGATGAAATATTTTACGAAATAAACACAAATTTTGGGACTGGTATTTTGGCTTATGAAAATAAATGGCGGAATAGCACAATTAGGCATAACTACCTGCCCATAGGGTTGACAATTGGCGATTTCATTGTAAACCCTGCACAAGAAATTGTAGTTCAGTTATCAGCTTATAAACTTATTGTTGTCGTTGAGATTATTTATGAAGCTCGTTTAGTGGGAAACTTGGTTGCAAATTTCGCAAAGGTCTACGGAAAATATCATTTTTGGGCTCCCACTATAAACGACATTATGAAAAGAGTAAATTTGAAAAATTTGATACAGACTAGAGAAGTGATCGAAATAAGATGTTACACAGATCCGGTTTTGATAATATATGACAAATTAACTGGGAAGAAGGTACCGATTATTAGAAAGTCCAAAATGATTCCTTTACAAACGATATTGAAACATAAAGAGCAATTTAACTTTTAGGTTTAAGAACGTGTAAAAAATGAAACTTTTGTATCATTCTTTTGTATAGTATATTTTGTTTATTAAATGGGTTTACATTTTTGTTTTTAATTTCTTATGGCTATTCAAAACGTTTTTTTTTATCATAATCATAATAAATTTTCATTTTTTGTTAAATATCAATACTATATATACTAATACTATTATACTACTAATACTACTATACTATTATACTAATAGTAGTATAATAGTATAATACTAATACTATTATACTAATACTATACTAATATCTACTACCTGTTGCGTTACAATCCCATAGCATAGCAGCATCTCCTGTCGGTAAAAGACGACTTATAAAGACTTTAGGGGTCAGTGGGGTTGCTGTGGTGGCAGTGTACTCTGTGTGCTCTCACTGGGAGTGATACCGAGTGGCGCTAACAAGCAAAAGGGGCGCACGAACCCAATACCTAACGGGGGAGCAACGACGCTTATAAATTTAAGGGGTCTGAGACGCTGTTACTGAGGCGTACTGGGCGGCTCCAGAATTATTGAAGGCGCTTCTCGTCCACATACCGTGACCAGCTTTCTTGGTGCGATGAGAACAACAAGGGGTTTTAGTCGGTAAAGAGGCATAGGTTTTCAGTAAGGATCTAACGTGGCAATAACATCTTTTCCCTGTCTCCATGCGAATGAAAAGTAATTGATCCCAACATACGCTTCTTGTTCCTCACTTTATAGCGCCGTTGGGAAGCAACACAAGAAGTAAGTACGTCTTATTGACCTTTTTCCTCATAAAAAATATCCCACTGCTCAGTATAGGTCTCCTATTCTATTGAGAATATCAACTCTTTAATTACCTAAGTATGCGGGTTCCCCTACAATGGTTTTCTTCGCTGTTAAGAGTTCGCGAGATCATTCATTAGGAATTTAAAAACACATAGTTTCAAAAATTTAAAAGTGTGCCCGCCCATGATTTAAATCTGCGTTCACTAAGATAGGGCCTCAAAGAGCGCGCGCCTAAAGCTGTATGTTTCATTATTTAGACATTTCAAGAAAGCAAGCATAGGTATTTGATTCTCAAGGCAATGAGGCTTTCGTTTTGTTAGAAATTTATTAACATTAAAAGAATTTCATACTATTAAGCAATACCTTCAATGTAAGATGCCTAGTATCTAACGATAAAAAATAGAAATAAATTTGGCGGGCATGCGAATTTTGTAATCTGAAAAGACATTTTGCATTGCTATACTATAGTCTCACAAATTTAATACAACATAGGTACAGATGTATTTTAGAACGGATAATTAATGCATATTGAAAATATCTCTATTTTGATAAATACCTAATACTATCTAATAATATAATGTGTGATATCACTTACTAGGCTGTATGGTCAAGATTTCTTTGCCCTACCGCAAAAAGAGAAAATTAAAAAGAATACAAAAACAAAAATGTCAACGTCAATGATTGTTGAACTTGAATGACTTCAGTTTTAAATGTCGTCAAAAGTTCGAAGGTTTGCTTAATCTTTTGCGTAATAAATCATTAGTTTTATCCCTTTTAGATGATAAAAGATTATTTGGTGTTTATTGACTGTGTGATAGTACTGTAGATATCATCTTAAATTCTTGTTCATACATAACCATTTAATTTTTTCATTACTCATATCGCATGTTTATGTGATATTTCGTTTTATTTACTTAATTTTTTTATTACTGCCTCATTTTTTTGAAGAATATGTTTGATATTTATGGAATTTGCATTTTGGTGCCCCTTTACACTGTTGGGTAAGTTTTTATTTACTTATTACAATAATTTGAATTTAAACTTTTTTGTGTCCAATTTTGAATTTAATTTGCATAATTCGCTTACTATTTGCTAACAATGCAATGAACAACAATTAAGATAAATGAATATTTTTAGATACAATTGTAATGCAAATAATTTTTTATTTTTTTGTTTATTCATTAAATATACTTGCCTAATATGCATATAAAATTCTATACCTAATAAAACAATTAATAATTAGGGCATTTTCTTCACAATGTGAAACACACATATTTTACAACAGATGCATAATTTGTATCATTAAATCTGTAGTATCATTAAACTTATTATTCAGAATTGCTTAATATTCACTAGGTTTGTAAATACTAATGTAAACCCTCTCAATAGTAGAGGAGGCCCGTGCCCAGCAGTGGGACATATTTGGGCTGATGATGATGATGATGATGTAAATACTTATTAGGTATTTTAAATTGCTTACACAGCCTTTTTGTTAAACATATTGATTTTCCTGTTACAAGTCAACTACATAAAAATACTACTGACATAAAATTTGCTCATCTGCCATCACTCTTAATAATAGTTTAAATTGATGATTCATCTTTGTCAAAGTTTATTTCAAATTGTATGTACTTGTTGAATTGAACTTTAAGTAACCCAAGTACAATGCATCACTTAAAATAGGTTTTGATAGCATATTATTTAGTCTTTAAAATGATTGTTTTTTATAATTGGGGGCAATAGGTACGAGTTGAGGTTACCAGCTCAATTCAAGCACATAAATGTAACTATAGAGTTGATGGGTAAAGATTATTTGAATATTTCGGTTTTGTTATTTTTTGAAAAAAAATTAATATTATCTTTAATAATTAGAAAAATAAATTCTTATGTAATGTATTTAAAATATATGTCTAATATAATGCATAGCATCAAGGAAACAGTAGGAGGTTACTATAAAATAACTATTATTATTGCTTCTTAGGTTGTCTATAATTTTACTTTGTAATAAGTCTGCAACTCTGTATGCTAATTTTTAGACTACAATTTTTTTCTCCAATTTTCATAAATGCTCCAATCCTATTGTCTGTAGTGTGATGTTATATAGCATATAGCCTTCCTCCCTAGATGGACTATTCAATACAAGAATAGTTTTCAACTCAAACCAAGCTGTTCCTGAGATTGGCATATTCAATCAAATAAACGAACTCTTCAGTTTTGTAATATTTCTATAGACTCAGTGGCGGAACTTCTATATTAGTATTAATCACATGATGTTTATTCGCATTTTTTAACCCCCACCGTCCTAGGTGATACATGGTGAGGTTTAAGACTAACCCCCCCCCCCTCACCCACCACCCAAAATCATGTGTATTTTTAAGCATCTACAAAGAATCTCGAAAAGTTTCAGAGTATCTTTAAATACAGGTATGGAGTATATCTAATTTTATTCTGAAATTAAGGATCATGATAAAAATGTCTAGACAGAAACATTGCAGATTGTTTTTGTCTAGCTTTTCACTTTACAAATCGCGTGTTTGACGAAAAAATTAATACACGTGATATCTTACAACAACCCCCCTCCCCGCTTGTGATATTTCGTGATTTTTACCAAACCCCACCCCCCCCTCTTTCGAAACGCAAGTGATAAATGGACGGCCCCTTATTTTATACTTGACTGTTTTAATTTGAGTTATGTGTTACAATTCTACCGTCTTGCATTTACTTTCTCTAAAATCAGCAGAACTTTCACTTAGTAACCAGTTTCGAAATAATTTATTTTTAATTTGCATCCATTTTAGTAACTATGTTAAAGAAGATATGTTATTTTTGTGTTTAACTCAAACCACTACTGTTAACATTACTGTTTAAAACTTAAAAGGCACTTGGAGATTTTCTTTTTGTTATTTGGATTGTTTTGGCTCTTGTTAAATACTCACATTTATAACTGTCTAGTCAGAATGCTGTTGCATGTTTGCTTGGGACCTTATTGTAGGTGTGTGTGCTAGACTGAAAGACGAGACACCACCATACCCTTTTAAATCCTATTGGATTGCAAGCATAGTTAAACAGATTGCCTTTTTTAAAATACAGTTATATTTAAAACTTTTCTTTGTATACAACTTATCAACTCAATTGCTGTTTTGACCATAAGGAATACATGAAATAATTTCGTGAAATGTTTATGTTGAAAATAAATATTTATTTCTTTACACCATTTTTGATGTTTTCAACATATTTTTTTTCATAAATCCCCTGTTATTTTTCTGCCATTTTTAGTTGATACATCGTGACATAATATTTGACAATTGACATCATTTATTGTTTAGCAAGCTTGTGTTAATTTTTACTGTTTGGTATTGCTGTTAAATGTTTCATATGATATTTTAACTCACTATTGGTGGAAAACTTATTAAACCTCTTAGTAATAATTTAAATTGCTGAATCATCTTCTCTGTCAAAGTTTATTTCAAACTCATATTAATATGGTGAATTGGTGTTTTTACAGACTGAATTGTACTTTTAAGTATCTCAAGTACAATGCATCACTTAATATAAATAAATAAATACATCCAACAGCCACATACATAGTACGCCACGGGGCTTTAATTTAATATGAGATTTAACTGGATATAATTTAGTTTTTGAAATGATAGATTTTAAAATTGGGGCCAATAGGAACTAGTTTAGATATCAGCTCAATTTAAGCACATAGATGTAACTATAGAGTTGACTGGTAAAGAATATTGGGATATTCTGCAACAATAGAAAACTTATTTCCTGCTTCCTATTCTGTGTCCTATAAGCGTAAAATGAAGAATCATTTCAGCAGTTATAAGGGCATCGAGTGACGAGAGGTGTAAGGGACTTGTCAAGAGACGAGGGGGGGGGGGAGTAGTCACGTGATATCACAACTACTCTTAATGTTATAATATTTAAATTATGTAATCTTAAATATTAGAAATAACATTAAAATTTACTCTATTGCACGACTCGGTCTTGACCAGACGTAACGAAAGCAATTCTGTTGTTTTTTCGTTTCATCGATGCATGCTAAAGAATTTTCACTTCAAAAACTCTGTTACACTTCTGTTTAAAGGTCAGTATGCTGTGTATCTTTACATTTACTATTTCTTTCAGGGTACTAGCACTCGGCGCGTCAATAACATCGGGTATTTTCGTATTCCACGTAGCAGTTGTGCCTCTAATATTCAAATACTCGAAGTCGTTTAGGCGGAATCTCGTCTTTGCAAATTTTGGTACGTATTATAATATTTGATTTTGTATAATTATATCTGCTGGTGTTCACTGCTTGTTCTGGGTGTGTGGCATAAATGGAAATTCTCAGTAGCTTGGAAATAAGCACGAAAAAACGTATCTTGGGTCTACAAATGTCCCTCTGATACCAGTGGCGGTACTTCCATAAGAAGCCTAAAAGCGTTTACGTTAATAATTGTGTAATGTTTAGTTTATAATTGTTTATTGTGGTGTCAGGATATTCTTATTTATGTCAAATTGCTTTTGTTAAATGAAGATTTAAAGCTTATATAATTATTTGAAATTTTGTAATTTTCTGGGCTTTTGGACTTCTATAGAAGTACCGCCACTGCTGACTACGCCCTTGAAGACACAAGGCTGAATGTATGTGTATTCGTCTTAAGCCATAAATGTGAAACTAAGTTTATTTGTTACGCTTTCGAGATTGTGGTACATGAGTCTTGGTACAGAAACATATTACATACACTTTTCGTCAATTGTGTTCAAGTTTCATCTAATGCATACATACATACTTAAATAAACTCACGCCTATATTCCCTGATGAGGTAGGCAGAGGTGCATTTCTACACCCACATTTCGCCATATATGTATCAGTCCCACGTAATAGGTCGCGAGCCTATTGCCTATTTTTGGGCAGATTTCCACTGAAAATTTCCTATTGGTAAAACCCAATAACACTTTGCCCGACCCGGGAATCGAACCCAGGACCTCTAGATCGCTCGGCACACACTTGTACCGCGAGACCACGAGGCAATCAACTGGCACCCAATAGAGGCAACTATTGCCGATTTTCGAGCACACATCAAGACACCGTGCTGCTACTGAGAATTTCCTATTAAAGAAACTCAGTAAAACTTTCCATGAACCCGGAACCGGATTAGCGGTCAGTCAGGCCTTATCACTGTTCGCAGCTGCGCGCGTCTTGCGCGGCTGCGCTACGCCGACTCTCCAGGCACCGTCGTCGTCGGGTCCGCCGACCTGGCGACGATGAACAGGAGCGGCTGCTCTACGGCCTCCACAGAGGGGCGAAGAGAGCGCTGCGGGTGGCCATTGCACGAGCAAAGGCCGCGGCTTACGAGGAGTCCCGGAGGTCTCTCGATAGAGATCCGTGGGGGCGTCCATACCGTGTGGCGTTGAGCAAGCTCCGCCCATGGGCGCCCCCGCTGACGGAGAGTCTCCGGGCAGACCTCGTCGAGGACGTCGTCGCGGCTTTGTTCCCGGCCACCGAGGAGTTCACTCCTCCACCGATGGCGCCACGTCCACCGGCGCCATCGTCGTTGGATTCGGCAAGGGATATCCCGGAGGTGTCGCCTGAAGAGCTGGAGGCGGCAGTGCTTCGGCTGCGGGGCAAGAACTCGGCCCCGGGGCTCGACGGGGTGCCTGGACGTATCTGGGTGCTCGCCGTCGAGTCGCTGGGTACGAGGCTCCGCAGCCTGTTCTCCGCGTGCCTGCAGCAGGGCAGCTTCCCGTCGCGGTGGAAAACGGGCAAGCTTGTCCTGTTGAGGAAAGAGGGGCGACCCGCAGAGTCGCCGTCGGCGTACCGGCCCATCGTGCTGCTCGACGAGGTGTGCAAGCTCTTTGAGCGTATCTTGCACGCGCGCCTCGTCGAGCATCTGGAGAGCACGGGCCCGGACTTGGCAGATTGCCAGTTCGGGTTCCGGAGGGGTCGGTCGACGGTACACGCAATCCTGCGGGTCAGGGCACAAGCGGAGAATGCAGTGTCTAGGGGCAAGTGCGTCGTGGCGGTGTCACTCGACATCGCCAACGCATTCAACACCATGCCCTGGGCCTGCATCAATGAGGCACTGCGGTACCACGAGGTTCCGCCCTACCTTAGGCGTCTGGTGCAGGTGTACTTATGTGACAGGTACGTCGTGTATCCGGGCGCCGACGGGTGGCACCGTCGGGCGGTGTCGTGCGGTGTTCCACAGGGCTCGGTTCTCGGGCCGCTCCTGTGGAACATCGGTTACGACTGGGTGCTTCGTGGTGCCAACCTTCGGGGCGTCGCTGTCGTCTGCTACGCGGACGACACGTTGGTGACAGCGACGGCCAGGACCCCACAGCGGGCCGCCCTGCTCGCCGGGTTCGGGACCGAACTCGTGGTGGGCAGGATTCGGCGACTTGGCCTCCAGGTGGCCCTGCACAAGACTGAGGCTCTGTGTTTTCACGGACCTCGGTCTAGGCCACCGCCGGAGGCGCACTTGACGGTGGAGGGCGTGCGGATTCCCATCGGCTCCCAGATGAAGTACTTAGGTCTGATTCTGGACAGTCGGTGGAAATTCCGTGCGCACTTCGAGATGCTGTCGCCGAAGTTGGTCCGGGCAGCGGGCGCTCTCGGTCGCCTGCTGCCCAACATTGATGGTCCTGGCTTCCCTTGCCGAAGCCTTTATGCTGGAGTTGTGCGGTCCATGGCCCTGTACGGGTGTCCCGTGTGGGCCAATTCCCTCGGCGCTCGCTGCGTCCGCCTGCTGCGTCGTCCGCAGCGTATGGTGGCGCAGCGAATCGTTAGAGGGTACCGCACGATTTCGCACGAGGCGGCCTGTGTTTTGGCGGGTACTCTGCCCTGGGAGCTGGACGCCCAGGCCTTCTCGTCAGTGTTTTTCTGGCGGGAGGAGGCGTTCCGGCGATCCGGACAGAGACCGGCTCCAAGAGAGGTCGAGGCCATATTGGCCTCCTTCCGCAGTGCCGCCGTGGAGGAGTGGCGTTCCAGGCTGGAGAGTCCAAGTGCAGGCGTGGCGACCGTCGCGGCAGTGCGACCTGTCCTCCAGCAGTGGATGGACAGGCGCCACGGTGCGCCGACCTTCCGATTGACACAGGTGCTCACCGGGCACGGCAGCTTCGGTGCGTACCTGTGTCGTATCGTCGGAGTGGAGGAGTCCGCCGTGTGCCACCATTGTGGCAACTGCCGTGAGGACACGGCCCAGCACACGCTGGAGGAGTGCCCAGCCTGGGACGAGGAGCGCAGCGCTCTCGTAGCGGTCGTAGGGAGCGACCTCTCGCTGCCGACTGTGGTCGCCGCCATGGTTGGCAGCCGGAGGTCATGGAAAGCTATGCTCTCCTTCTGCGAACGTGTCATTTCGCAGAAGGAGAGCGCGGAGCGGGATCGGGAGCAGACCGATCCCGCTCGTCGCAACAGGCGACGTAGGAGGCGCCGGGTGAACATCTAGCCCGGCGCCCAGAGGCCACGCGGGGCCGCCGTCCCTACCTTGGCGGCCCCCGAGGAGGAACAAAAATCCTTTTGCCGTGCCTTTTGGCACCGCGCAGAGGCGGTCCCGGGTCAATCCATAGCTCTGGCTTCAGGGTATTCCGGGGCCGTCTCGCTGAATGCGCCGATGGTGGCCGTCGCGGGGTTTTTAGTCGGTATTACGGCGCAATTACTTTGGTAGGGACCCGGCCCAGCGGCCGCCCGCAAACACGGGCGGTAACATCTATGCTGGGTCGGAAGGCGCCGGTGAGTCCGACACACCCTCGCCCCTCCGGGGGTGGGATGGTCCATAAATGGATTTTCCCCGCGGGAAAAAAAAAAAAAAAAAAAAAAAAAAAAAAAAAAAAAAAAAAAAAAAAAAGGCCTTATCACTGTACTAATTATTATTGGCTTAGATGGCTTAACAACACGCGAATGTTTTGCTTAAAATACAATTATCACGATAAAAGGATTGAGATTAAAATAATCTAAGTGGACCAGGCCATTGCGAATCATTTAAAATACGAGGGCTGCCTTTTAAGTTGTGTCGTTTGAAATAAGTATAAACAATGTAATAGATTTTTACCACCAGCCTCGTGATGGCCTCGAGGTCGAGAATCTCGGCGGTCGCGGGTTCAAACCCCAGGCACACACCTCTGACTTTTCGAAGTTATGTGTGTATTCACAATGAATTATCCCGTGCTTTAGTGGCGAAGAAAAACATCGTGAGGAAACCTACACACCTAATAATTCCTAGGAATTTCTTAGATGTGTAGTTCGCCAACCTGTATTAAGCTAGCGCAGTGGATTAAGGCCTAAACTGTCTCTTGTAAAAGAGGCCCGTGCCAAGCACTGTTTTCATCATCATCATGATTTTATTCAGATTAAATAGGGTAGATTATTTTTGTTTCAGTGCAATGGCCATTAAATACAGACTTTGAAGATCCATCTTCAAGCGGAATAGATGGTGCGAGGAACCTCAGCATAGATTACCGGTCCAAGGTCGACGATTGTGCGGTTAAAATCGGCAAGTAACATAGATTAGACACATTTTTTATTCTTATAGGAATTTGCGTGGATGTTAAAATAAAAAAGATTATTTGGTAAATGTAATATTTTAATGCACACGTGAATGTCGATACAATGACAGCAAGCGAAAGGGAGAAGGGACGCGACCGGTGACAGGACGCGGAACTACAAAAGTGGTTGCATTCCAATTTACGCATTCTAACAATTCTTTTCAATGTCAGTCAAAGTAAAAATCATCTTTATTCAAATAGACTTTTACAAGTTCTTTTGAATCGTCAATTTTAAAATAGTCAATATTAACTTTTTTTTAAACTATTGCCGCTTCGAAACGTGTTATCGCTGTGGACAAACTGCAAGAAACTCCCTCAGAAACACGAAATGTCATATTTTTTTAAATAATTAATTATAATTACATTTTTTAATTGTCATTATTTAAATTTAACTTCATTTAATTATGCCATAACAATACGAATTGTTGCAACAAAACTTCTGATCAATTTACCTACTCCCAGGGCTTATTATCCTCAACATAATCTGAAATTTTATAGTAAGCTTTAATCAACACTTTATCATATTTTAATGTCGTCAAGATAAATTTTCGTCAATTAGATTCTTATTTTATTTATTTATTATTTTATGACTGCCTCGTGGTCTCGCGGTACAAGTATGTCTCGTGCGATCTAGAGGTCCTGGGTTCGATTCCCGGGTCGGCGAAGTGTTATTGGGTTTTTCCATTAGGAAATTCTCAGTAACAGCACGGAGTCTGGAAATGTGCCCGAAAACGGCAATAGGCTCGCCCCCTATTACGGACTGATACATACCTGGCGAAATGTGGTTGCAGAAATGCACCTCTGCCTACCCCTTCGGGGAATACAGGCGTGAGTTTATGTATGTATTTTATTTATTTGTTGTTGTGCTATGATTGTTGTATATCTTTCTAGGTCTATGGCATATATTGCCAAAATCAGTGTACGAGAGGCTCAAAGGAAACTTCGAGAAGGTCCAAGACAAAAAGGAACTCAACAAAATACTTGACGATGAATTGGCGAACTCAAAGACGCCTATCGTGTTGTATTGCCACGGTAAGTAGTGGGTTTGATTCCCGAAACGAGACCTCGCGTTTCGAAAAAACAGTTATGGCATCTATGACTTTTTACTTGTTAATTTTTTGATACTTTGACGTTTCAAAAACAGAAAAAAAACTGGTAGTTTTTGTATCTCCATTTGTGCTTTAATGTAGTTATTATTTTCGTGCCATCTAGATCTAGGGTCATAGGTTCGATTCCCGGGTCAACCAAGGTTATTGGGTTTTTTCATTAGGAAAACGGCAATAGGCTCACCCCCTATTACGTGGGACTGATACATACCTGGCGAAATGTGGATGCAGAAGTGCACCTCTGCCTACCCCTTCGGGGAATACAGTCGTGAGGTTATGTATGTATGTGGTTATTAGGTGTATATATTAAATGTACCTACTGACTCTACACTAAGCAGAGCTTGTCTCGTAGAGGCAGTAAATTAGAATCGTTTTCAAAGCAAATCTATTTTGTTTTTGAAGGCAATTCGAATTCCCGCGCGGCGGAACACAGGATACAGATCTACAAGTTCTTCCAGCAAATGGATTTCCACACGATAGCTTTTGACTATAGAGGTAAGTTAAAAACACGTTTCTGATTCTCTATTAGCCAATATTCGTCACACTGTTAGGCACAGGTCTCCTCTACAACTAAGCAGGTTGCGAAGCCATTAATATTAAAGAAAAAAAAAACTAAGCAGGTCTATACCCTATTCATCTGGGCTTGAGATAAAGTGTAAACAAAGAAAACAATGTTTCTCAAACTTTTATTTCACTATTTTATTAATACTTTATATTGGTCCAGGTTCACTCATGTTCTTAAGCACGAAATAGTCAATATAACAAAAACAAAATTATCAACAAATAACTTTATGTAGTGTAGGTATAGTATATGTATAAGTTATGCGTAAGATAATATTGTACAACAGTGGGTAGGTTAGATTAGTTGTCAGTCCGCAATAAATGGTTGAGCTGAGAACACGCGTTTCATTCCGGTGCATATTACGAACACTACACTTTAAACTTAACAAAACAAGAAACTTAATGAAAACAACAAAAGTGATAACGGAATAACAAGAATTCAACGAAAATATCGGGAAGCAGAACTCTCGTATCAACAAGTTGATCGATAGTAAAGATGTCGGATATAACCCGACCGATGACAAAACGGCACATTTTAATGTAAAATGTTCGCAGTACCTGTGGTCTATAATTTAGTAGTATTAAAATGCGTTCGAAGTTTGGGAATCGATTCTTTTTTGGGTGTTTTTACATGTAAACGATTTAATAAATAATTAAATTAAATTAAAAAAATAATTTAAGGCATTTATAGTCATAGTCTGAGAGGATTACATAAGTTTTACAGACATAATTCTAAAAGATCATTTACAGGGTTATCAGCGTATTACTTCCGTACTTATTTTTATAAAATATATTCACTTCATCAATCGTCACCTTTGAAGTACCTTTTTATAGTTTGTTTACCTTTTATCTCACGGCTCCCTGAATACGGTATAGGCCTTAATCCACCACGCTGGTCTAGTGCGGGTTGGCGGGCTACACTCCTAAGAAATTCCTAAATAGGTGGATCTCCAGGAAAGTGTCAAATTTATGTAACAATTAGATGAAAGAACATATATTTTTTTAAATATCTCGATGCGTCATCAAACCACAAAACAGTTGAATAAGACTAGAAAGAAAATGTCAGCATGTCGAGCGTGCCAAACCTACGATTAGACTATCATATGTTTGACACGGCCGCTTAGTAATTCGGGTTGCGTGTAATATCAAGACTTTTATAAATGTGTGACAACCAATAGCAGCCCTTCGTTTTTGTTTGAAATTTTTATCATTAGTCGTGTGATCGTAGTAGAATGAACAGGTGACAGACAAGCGGCGACACTCGACTCCATACAAAATACTGGCTATTTCGCTTATCTTATTCATTTATATTTTTTAACAATGAATTTAAAAAAGAAAAAAAAATATAACCCAGATACTGTAGCTTTAAAAAGTCGTGATGGCCTCGAGGTTTAGGCACGCGGTCGAGAATCTCGACGGTCGCAGGTTCAAACCCCAGGCACACACCTCTGACTTTTCGAAGTTATGTGTGTATTCACAAAGAATTATCACGTACTTTAACGGTGAAGGAAAACATTGTGATAAAACCTGCACACCTAAAAGTTCTTAGAAATTTGTAAGGTGTTTAGTCCGCCAACCCGCATTAGGCCAGCGTGGTGGACTAAGGCCTAAACCCTCTCCGTTGTAGAGGAGGCCCGTGCCCAGCAGTGGGACGAATATGGGCTGATGATGATGATCTTATTCACTTGTTCTGTGCAACAAACTATCTAAATGGAATAAATAAAAAAAGTCTTACAAAGATTTTTAAATACATGTAGTCTCGTATCGGCATTCGTGCGAGCGAGTCGTGTAATTACCCGAGTGCGTAAGATTTTTAAATATTTTAAGTTCAACTACCCGCACTAGTCCCAAGTAATAAAGATCTATTTTATATCATGCTTAGGCTACGGAGATTCTACAAAGATACGGCCAACAGAGAACGGTGTAGTTGAAGATTCGCTGGTGGTTTACGAATGGCTACGAAGCACAGTCGACAAGGGGTCGAACAGACCCCCAATTTTCGTGTGGGGTCATTCACTAGGTAAGTGTAACACTCTCATTTTGTAACACTCAGTATTAACAAATCATCATCAAATCATTAACAATCATCAAAGTACCTGTCGTGTCTTTTATCCTGGTATGAAAAAGCAGTCAACTTGCATTTGCTTGCACATATTATGCTTTTTTGTTATTTTTTTCACTGTGATAATTTCGTCTTTGAAAGTCTTCGGACATTTGCATTTCTGAATAAATTTAAATTTATTTCTAGATTATAATTTAGTCAACAAAATCATTTTGTGTAAAAGAAAACTCTTAGAAATTTAACATAATAACAGGTACGTATATAAACAAAAACCGGCCAAGTGCGAGTCGAACTCGCGCACAAAGGGTTCGCAATTATTTATAAAAAAAAACATGTTTGTTGTATGGATTCCCCCCTTAAATATATATTTTATTTAAATATAATTATTTATTCTTTAAGCGAATAATATAACAATACTCTGTGAGTATTTCAAACGTCTACCTGTTGCCGTTATCAATATCGAGCAAAAACAAAAAAAAATATCACGATTGTTTTATGGAAGGGGGCTTTTCTGGGGGGTTATTTTTTTTTAGAATTTGTTGTTATAGCGGCAAGAGAAATACATCACCTGTCAAAATTTCAACTGCCTATCTATCACGGTTCATGAGATTCAGCCTGGTGACAGACGGACACCAAAGTCTTGGTAATAGGGTTTCGTTTTACCCTTTGGGTACAGAACCCTAAAAATTAGCCTATGTCCTTTCCCTAGTTCCTACAAATCTTAACCAAGAGTCATCCAAATTGGTCCAGTAGTTTAGGGGTAACAGACAGAGTTATTTTCGGAATTTTAAAATTAGTATTTATTTACGCCATAGGTACGGCCATATCATCCCACCTACTGGGAAATCTGAAGGAACTGTCCACAAGCGTTCTGGAACGTTCTACCCCCCTACCTCCCCCCAACGGCCTCATACTGGAGGCGCCGTTCAACAACCTACCTGATGAAGTCGCTAAACACCCACTTTCTAAGGTGAGTTGATAATTTATATATCATTTTAGAATATTGTGAGAGATTCTGCAATTTCAAAAGAATCGATTTTATTTGTTAATAATCGATATTATGATATCGATGTTTTGATAAATGGTTTTTACTTACTATATCAACAAAAATGTTTCTTTAGTGAAGGTATATCATAATGTAGAATATTGGAATTATCTCAATTTTTCGGACACCATAATCGATACTCCGATAAATCCATTTTTACCAACTCTCAGCGTTTGTCACATAGTATGATTGTGCTATAGGACGACATTTATTGCTTAAACTGTAATGATCGATATTAATCGTTATCCAAATTATCGATTTCAAATATTTCACTCACCTAGTAATAATATTGCTACTTGCAAAACGACGTACCGTATTATATAATATATCGATTATCGATACTCTAATAAATCAATTAATATCTAATAATATATTTTTTAATTTATTAAATTATATGATTTATTTATCTAATAAATCAATAGTAGGTACATATATATAAACAAAAGCAGCATGACGGCCATACTACAAAATTATGATCGATAATAATCGATACTTAATCAATCGATTACTTTCCCCCACAGCTGGTGACATGGCTGCCGTACTACGATACGACATTCGTGGCGCCGTTCCGTAGCGACAGCGGCCAGAGGTTCATGTCGGACGATCACTTGTCCAAAGTACCCACTCTGCCTGTACTCATACTGCACGCCAAGGATGACGTCATCGTGCCCTTCGTAGTAGGACTCAAGGCAAGTGAATTTATACTGGATATAAAACATGCTCTACTATACGAGTACTTATATAAGTGTTAAGACTGACCAAGTGGCATTTATAGACATTAATCTTGTGCGAATTGCTAAAATATTTCGAAGCCGATATAATTTTGATGTCATTAAAAAATGAGCACACTGAAGGGTCTCGATGATTCTAACTTTTTATTGACCATAGGAAGTTATAATACTTTAATAATCAGCTGATGTCGTGAATATAGTTGTAAGTTTATATACGAAAACCTAATGTACGTCCTCTAAAAGAATCTTGATCAATTTAATAAAATTTGTACTGTACACAATAAAAATACTAGGAACAAATGTAATCTCCTTGACTTTGACTTTCAAATAGAGATCCGGTTTAAAGTGCCATAAAAAGTAATTATTAACAATTCTGCCACTGATTTTTTATTCCTATGATCATATCAGTCTAAATAATGATTAGAAACGACCATAATCCACCATCACCATCTCTATAATGCTTGTTTTATGAAAAAAATTAAAAAATCGTTCATGTATCATTGTACGCAATAAAATAGTAATTTAAAGTTACATTGCCTTAAATAATTGTCATTACTAAGTTTCATGACAGCCCCGTGGCCCAGTTGGCTAGACACCAGCTTGCGAAACGAGAGGCCGCGGGTTCGATCCCCGCACCGAGACAAATGTTTGTGTGACCCACAAATATTTGTTTCGGGTCTGGGTGTTTGTGAGACCGAAAAGTCTCTTGTAGTTTCTGATACCCATGACACAAGACTCGTATCTCAATGTGGACTCAGAACTATGTATGTGACTGTTGGGTCTATTAATTTATTTATATTCATTTTTATTTTTAGCTTTACAGATCTGTAGTACAGTCGAGATCGGAAGGGGGCGCTACTATCAAACTGCACGCTTATGAAAAAAGTGAGAATTTGGGCCACAAGTGGATATGTCATGCAAAAGATCTTTCCAATGTTGTTGGGTAAGTTAATTTAAAGGCTAAATATACATACATACATACATAACCTCACGCCTATAATCCCTGAAGGGGAAGGGCAGAGGTGCATTTCTGCACCCACATTTCGCCAAGTATTTATCAGTCCCACGTAACGAGCCTATTGCCGTTTTTCGGGCACAATTCCAATATAATACAAGGCTAAATATAATCAAGATTAATGATTAAAAGATACCCATTACGGATTTTTTTTACTTGATAAGTTCTTTCTTAACTGATGTTTTTATAAGCTCTATGGAAAGGCGTGTTACAGCAAAAAAGCGAAACAAAACATGTCTTAGTCGACAAAAATTTAAGCAAGGTTTAAACCAAACTACTAAAAATTCAAGCTGTAATGATTAAAGAAACACATCACAAAAAGTATACGCGATTGTAATTCTAGAGAATCTTATATGCTATTCCAGATAAAAAAAATATTTTAGCTAAATTTCATCCACTTTCGTTCAGCCATTTTTCATCACGTGTTTTATAACAAAAACAAATAATCATACATCCTGAGTGTTGGATGTATTTATGTATTTATTTATCATCCAAATTTGGATGTCATGGATATCAGTTATATCATCAAATAAAAATTTGATCACTCGTAGGATAAAAACAATATTATAAATTAATAATAAAATGAACGCATTTATATGTTATAAAATGAAATAAAGACAAATACTAGGATAAATTATAATGTTTTATTTTTGTTACAGTGATTTCGTTAAAAGTCATCAATGAAGATATCTGAGTGAAAATTTTAACTCAGTTTCAGTCCTGAACTATAGCTTAGTATTATTTTCACAATAAGGGGTCTATTCCATTGCTGTAACAATCAAATTAGTATTAAATAACTAGAACAAATATTCGATTGACTATATGGACTACGACCCTAATGGCCTTGCGAAGCTTTTTTAGTACATTTCTAGATATAAGCGGGTACTTCGATTTTTTTTTAAATGACGTCATAATAATCTTGTTCCGTCAATGAAAGCTGGCAATATTAATTATGCAAAATATCATTTATCATCGGTGATCAATATATCGATTAATTGGTCGATTACAATCGATTAAAGTATATATGTATCAAGTGTAATGAAAGTACCCTGATTCTCTTTGCAATTGTTAAATTAAACTAGTTTTTCTCGCTTCGTCTGCCCTATTTATTGCACTGCTTTTTAGTAATTACATAGTTTATTAAAAACTACAATTGTCTATTTACCAATGATCATGCTTTATTATAATTTGGTTAAGTAATTATGATCAATTTTAGTATTTTCTATGAAAATGGAAGTTTAATTTTATCATTTCAATTATTGTGATTTATATTTTGTTATTGTCGAAAATTTAGTTTTACGCTCATGTCTGATACTCTTTTTAGATTTTAAATTGACTCAAATTTGTCACAAAAATTAAAAAAATAAAATAATAACTATGTCAATTCAAGAACAAATGTCTAGCCTTATAATTACAATAATGTGGAATTAGTAGATTATGAAAATCGACTATCGATATATTAATCGATTACAAACGATTCACTCATTAGTATTTAAAAATAGTGACAGTTACACTACGTAACTGATGCTTCATACATTCGTATTTATTGTTATTATTTATTAAGTTGAAGGGCAATAAAAATTGGTTAAGATTTTTGAAGTTTTATATTCAACTATTTCTTTAGATTCTTGGTACAGAAAAAAAATGCGTTCAAGAACCATATCTACTTAAACTAGCTGGCGGAATGTGAGTATAAAAATGACTACTGGCTAAGCCTTTGTGCCTTCAGGCTTGAGTCAGTGGCGGTACTTCCATAGAAGCCCAAAAGCGTTACACGTTAATTGTGTAATGTCTAGTTTATAATTGTTTATTGTGGGGTCACGATATTCTCATTAGTATGTCATATTGCTTTGGTTAAATAAAGCGAATAATCTTAATTATAAGGATTTTTTTGCTTCTATGGAAGTACCGCCACTGCCTTGAGTGTATGTATGTAATTATTGAAATTCTGTGACGTCAGCATTCTTTGGAACTACTTCAACAGCTGATGAAGTCTCTGCAACAAGAAAATGAACTGTAATACATTGAACTTATAGCTCATTTTTGCCTGCAATTCACAATGCTATATCACTAAAAGAATAAAAATAAAAAATAGATTATGCGCTCAAAAAAATAAAATAAAACATAAAACAGCTATGCCACCGAACATTAATCACGTGAGGCTCGAAGGGGGGGGAGGGGGTTGTAGTAAGATATCACGTGTATTTATTTTTTCGTCTAACGCTATTTGTAAACCGAAAAGCCAGTCACAAATAACCTGCATGCTTTCTGTCTAGACTTTTTTTATCATAGTCCTTAATTTCAGAATATATTAGGATTATACATTATACTTGTATTTAAAGATAGAATTGTATTTAAAGAAGGGGGAGGGGAGGGGTTAAAATGCTAAAAAAACATCACGTGATTAATGTACGGCCCCTATGATTAAAATTAAGCATGTTACTATACTCGCATAAGATATTGTATTGTATCAAAATTAAATTTACCTGCCATTTCAGGTTTCGTTTCGGTCCCCAAAATTATTCTTATGACGGTGTCTAAAGGATCTGAAAACGTTAAAATTCTTCATTATAAATTTTATAACTAAGCTATTTTTTGTCAGTCCATAAGCTACTGCTGGGCGCACCCTGTTCTGACTTTAGTAATTCTTGAATAGTCCATTTCTCGAAGAAGACTATAGTGGTTGGTTACACCCTGTAGTATATCATCCCGCTACGATCCATAAATCAGCCCCGTGGCGCAGTTGGCTAAACACCAGCTTGCGAAACGAGAGGCCGCGGGTACGATCCCCGCACCGAGACAAATGTTTGTGTGATCCACAAGTATTTGTTTCGGGTCTGGGTGTTTGTGAGACCGAAAAGTCTCTCGTAGTTTCTGATACCCACGACACAAGACTCGGTATCTTAGTGTGGGGTCAGAACTATTTATGTGACTGTTGGGTGTATAGGAGCGGAGCAACAATGAAAAATTTGGAAAAGCCTGGAAAATATTCCTATTAAAGTCTATAGTATACTGAATTGTGGGCAACAGCATGTGAGTTATAAAAAAACTGACCCATCAAAGGCATAGTAAAACATGTCTACCTGTAAAGGCTACCGAGAAACTGTAAGTATAGAAATACAAGAATCTAAGTCAAAGTCAAAATTATCTTTATGCAAATAGACTTTTACAAGTTCTTTTGAATCGTCAATTTTAAACTATTGCAACTAAGAATTTAAGTGAGTGTACTTACCATCATCAACTTCAGTCTGCAATATATTTAGCAAGGATTTTTTGACAGCTGCAACAAAGAATTTAAAAAATATTATAATAACCTAAAAATTATTACCATACTTTAAAAAAAAATAGATGGTCGATTAGCAAGCAAAAATTAATGTTACCTACCTTTCACGTCGCTTAGAAGATTTCCAGCCACATCATATTCTTTGTACAATCCTTTGAGAAAAGCTGTAAATGTTATCAAATTATTATTTCATAATTCTGTGTGACACGCGATCTACAGATCCCTGGTTCGATTCGTAGGTCGAACAAAGTTAAAGTTTTTACGTTAAAACTATTTAATATAGTTGACCCCATATACTTACCTAAATTTAATACTTATGGAAGTTAGGAACACTTTTTTCCAAATTCTTTTAGGTCAATGCGTTTGTATTCACCGTAACTAATACCTGTCTAAGTTTTCGATCACCGTCTGTTTTATCATCATCATCATCAGCCCAAATATGTCCCACTGCTGGGCACAGGCCTCCTCTACAACTGAGAGTGTTTAGGCCTTAGTCCACCACGCTGGCCTAGTGCGGGTTGGCGGACTACACACCTAAGAAATTCCTAAGAACTTTTAGGTGTGCCGGTTTTATCACGATGTTTTCCTTCACCGTTAAAGCAAGTGATAATTCATTGTGAATACACACATAACTTCGAAAAGTCAGAGGTGTGTGCCTGGGGTTTGAACCTGCGACCGCCGAAATTCTCGACCGCGCGCCAAACCTCGAGGCCATCACTGCTTCACCTCTGCTTCGTCTGTTTACACTTTGTATCTTTTTGTATTTACCTTTATCTTGAAAGCAATGAGTCAAAAATTCAAGTCAAAATCAGACAGGCTGGGCATTGCTATATTAAAGTTAGTTATTATGTGACTGCCTCGTGGTCTCGTTGTACATGTATGTGCCGTGCGATCTAGAGGGCTTGGGTTCGATTCCCGGGTCGGGCAAAGTGTTATTGGGTTTTTCCATTAGGAAATTCTCAATAGCAGCACGGTGTCTGAAAATGTGCCCGAACAGCGGCAATAGCCTCGCCCCCTATTACGTGGGACTGATACATACCTGGCGAAATGTGGATGTAGAAATGCACCTCTGCCTACCCCATCAGGGAATACACGCGTGAGTTTATATATTATGTATGTCAAAAATAGATATTTGTTTAAAAATTATTATTCACTGAGCTTAAACTTTAACCCCTGTCATTCCATTTCACTCAGGCTATCACTCATTAAATAAATATGATGGCATTACCTCCAGTTCGTAGTGCAGCTATTAAAGGATTTTGATTCCTCAAAATGGAATTAACCACGTTGTTCATAGATCCTGTAAAGTACACAAAGAAACTAAATTAATATCTAAATAATTATTCACATTTTATTCCCTACTGAATTAAACCAAACTAATTTTGCCTCGTGGTCTCGCGGTGCAAGTATGTGCCGTGCGATCTAGAGGTCCTGGGTTCGATTCCCGGGTCGGGCAAAGTGTTATTGGGTTTTTCTATTAGGAAATTCTCGGTAACAGCACGGAGTCTGGAAATGTGCCCGAAAAACGGCAATAGGCTCGCCACCTATTACGTGAGACTGATACATACTTGGCGAAATGTGGATGCAGAAATGCACCTCTACCTACCCCTTCGGGGAACACAGGCGTGAGTTTATGTATGTATGTAATTTTATAAATTTGAAAGTAACTGACTTTTGCGTCTTCACGCCTAAAGTGCTAAACTAATTTCGATATAATTTTGCCGCAAAAAATATGGGAGAACTTTTCGTCCATAAAAATGATGATAGGCATTTGTAGTTACAAGTTTACTGTACATATTAAACACATATGGAACCTTAGATGCGCATTCAGCTATTTTTCATCCTGAAAAAAAAGTCTTGAATGAAATTTATTTTACAAAGATTATCCGCCATATTGTTACTCGATTCGTCAATCAGTCTTTCATATACTTCAGGTCAGTTCTATTTTAGTGTCATTAATAAAATACTTACTTATATCGATTTCTTGCTGCATCGTCTGAAATTAAATATAATTGTATTAGTTATATTGAAGTGCATCAAAATTGTCTTTATTTTCAGACATTCCACACCTCACTGTCTTGGTGCGGGTTAGCGAACACGTAACATAGAAATTATTTTATTATTTCTTAGAAATACCTTGCCAAGAACTCACGTAGACAAATGTTTGTGTGATCCACAAATATTTGTTTCGGGTCTGGGAGTTTGTGAGACCAAAAAGCTTCTGATGCCCACGACACAGGACGTGTATCCTAGTGTGGGTCAGAACTATGTAAGTCGCTGTTGGGTGTATTTATTTACTTTAAAACATAGTAAATTAATATGTGACCTTGCCTCTTAACTTGGGTTAAACCTGTATCTTATACGACAGTGTTCATAATTGAAAATCGTTCATATTGTATTAAACTACCTTATAAGAAATAAATTTTAATGACTCACCCCTACGATTGAAGCAAAGATTACGAAAACCACCAAACACCGAACCATTTTAACGTCTAAAGCCTAACTGCAAAATATTTTATCAATTTTAATACATATTTACACAACTTGAATTGATTTTTGGTCAATGATATATTGTATTTAGCTTTGTATATTCACAAATACAATTAAAGAAGGTTATATACCTACAAGTAATTATCACGTACTTTAACGGTGAAGGAAAACATCGTGATGAAACCTGCACACCCAAAAGTTGTTAGGAACTTCTTATGTGTGTAGTCCGCCAACCCGCACTAGGCCAGCGTGGTGGACCGTGGACTAAGGCCTAAACCCTCTCAGTTGTAGAGGAGGCCCGTGCCCAGCAATGGGGCATATATGGGCTGATGATGATGATGATGATATACCTACAAGTGTTCTGTGTCTCAATTCCTTACAACGGGTGGCAAATAAAACAAGAAGTCCTGACGGCCTCGAAGAAAAGCGTGATCAAGAAAAATCTCGGTAGCCGCAGGTTTAAATCTCAGGCAATCTCTAACTTTTCGAAATTTATGTTAGTACTTTAATGGTTAAGGAAAACAAATATTGGAAACCTGTTCTCCTAAGAGATTTTTACAAGGAATCATTGTTTAACCCCTCAGTTGAAGGGGAGGCCTTTAAAAAGTAGACATAGAATATTAAGCAAACTTTTGCTGGCAGTGTCTTTTCCTACATCCACATCTGTAGTATTTTGAATCCCACGTAATAGAGAGCGAGATTTTTGCCCAACCCAAATTCCAGGCTCCGATATTTCATTTTCGGCCACAATTCCAGACTCCGTGCTGCTACTAAGAATTTCGCAATGGAAAAAACCCAGTAGCAATCCATTCTTAGATTATCTGCGTAATAAATATTCCGACTGACATATAACTACGCCACAGTCCACACATCTGTGCAAACAGCGATTCATTTCCAAGTCGCCTGAATCTATCATTTTAAGTGAAACAGTTCAAGATGATGAAATTCTTATGTATTACCGTTTATGTTCTTTTCTTTATTGAATTGGTGAGTTTTTTTATTTTACTCAGACTAGATTATTGTAACTTTTCATATCATTTTTAATCGTAGTTTCTGCTTGTTATAATTATTTCGTGTCACTTTAACTTGGCTATGTCATTATCAGCAGAGGCGGTACTTCAATAGAAGCCCAAAAGCCCAGTTTGTCCTTCAAAATTCCGAATAATAATTTTTAAGCTTAAAATTTTGATTGAACAAAAGCAATTTGACATATAAATGAGAATATCCTGACCCCACAATAATCAAATATAAACAAGACATTACGAGTACACAATTAACGTGTAACGCTTTTGGGCTTCTATGGAAGTACCGCCACAGATTTATCAGCCCATATACGTCCCGCTGCTGGGCACGAGCCTTCCCTACAACTGAGAGGGGTTAGGCCTAAATCCTCTCTGTTGAGAGGAGGCCCGTGCCCAGTAGTAGGACGTATAAGGGCTGATTATGATGATAATAATCTCATTCTAGACAATTATTGTCATTAGAAAAATAGTACCAAAACTCACACCCAAGATATACTTCAAAACTAAAATTAATCTGTATTTTTACAGACTTTGCAACAAGAAACAGGCAAGGATGGTAAGATACATGTTAACAGAGATGATCAGCATCTATTATTTGCTCTGATCGTAAGAAGGAACTGTCATTTTGTCTACCAACTCTTTAATGATTGATTTATCAACACACAGCTTAAAATTTTGAACTAATTGCGCTTATATTCAGTACAAACAAAGTTATTATGACGTAGATCCCCGTTTACATCAAAAGTCACGAATTAACTTATCATTTCAGAAAGTGAAGGCGAAATTACTACTGAAGAGCTTATGCTAGCTATAGGTAAGGTCTTTTTCCATTACATTTTCCAATTCTTAAGGTTTTGCAAATACTTTTACAACTTTAACATCGCGTGGCTTTTCAAACTTGAACTTGTCTCTGTAAACTGATAACTGTGGGCCATAGTATCGTATTGTGTAAGATTATTGTCAAATTGCAACAAAGACATCTTTGTAAATTCTATGTGTCGATTATCTTGCTTCTTCAGTAACGTTTTTTAATCCTGTGTCCTGAAAATCTTGTTTCATACCTACCAAATATTTTTATCCTTTTTCAGAATCATTAAACAATGTGTTTAATGCGTCTGGTTTTCCAGAGGGCCTTGGGGAGTACCAACTACAATTAACAGGTAATGCTTTGTATTAGTCTGATGGACTAAGGCCATCTGTAATACCTGTGCAGGAGGCCAATTTTTAGTGTGCACACATAAATGACCACTAACGTCAGATTATGTAAATATTGTTAGGTACGAGCAGAATGCCGGCTGCTAAGAAAAGATTGCTTATATAACTTACCAGTTAGATAAGTATTCATCATCATCATCAGTTTATATACGTCCCACTGCTGGGCACGGGCTTCCTCTACTACTGAGAGGGTTTAGGCCTTAGTCCACCACGCTGGCCTAGTGCGGGTTGGCGGACTACACCTATGAAATTCCTAAGAACTTTAATAATAAGGTAGTTTAATACAATATAAGATAAGTATTAGACTTATCTTAGATTAGACTGCCTCGTGGTCTCGCGGTACAAGTATGTGCCGTGGGATCATGAGGTCCTGGGTTCGATTCCCGGGTCGGGCAAAGTGTTATTGGGTTTTTCCATTAGGAAATTCTCAGTAACAGCACGGAGTCTGGAAATGTGCCCGAAAAACGGCGATAGGCTCGCCTCCTATTACGTGGGACTGATACATACTTGGCGAAATGTGGGTGCAGAAATGCGCCTCTGCCTACCCCTTCGGGGAATACAGGCGTGAGTTTATGTATGTATGTAAGATAAGTATTACTTAAACAGAATCACGCCTGTATTTTCGGAGATGAAGATGCAGGTGTCCACGTTTTGCCTTGAAATCACTCGTAATTAGGGAATGCTGTATTGTGGCTGTCAAATAATGCCGCGTCCGATGCGAAGTTTGAACGTCTACTCCTCCTGAGGAGGGCATAAATCATGTGCAAGCAATAATTGAGATTACTACTTAAAAATACCCATAATATATTCGAAACCAACACATATGGTGATCCCAGAATCCTTTTTTTTTTTTTTTTTTCGCGGGGAAAATCCATTTACGGACAATCTCACCCCCGGAGGGGTGAGGGTGTGTCGGACTCACCGGCGCCTTCCGACCCAGCATAGATGTTACCGCCCGTAGTTGTTGCGGGCGGCCGCTGGGCCGGGTCCCTACCAAGAATAATTGCGCCGTAATACCGACTAAAAACCCCGCGATGGCCACCATCAGCGCATTCAGCGAGACGGCCCCGGAATACCCTGAAGCCAGAGCTATGGATTGACCCGGGATCCCAGAATCCTAATCTAACATATCTTGAACGGTTTTTTGCAGATATGATCATCAGTTACCTCAGAAATGACGAAGGAGTCAAGGTTGCTTTGCAGACTCTAAAAGGCAAGTTGTTCCTATATACTATTTGGTTAAAAGAAGAGCTAGGTCCCTATATCTCTTCACTGCTCGATGTAATTTCTGTACTGTAGATTTTCCAGTTTTGGTTATATTTGTCGGAAACATAGGCCGAGTGAAAAACTTTTAAGACATTCAGACGTTATATTTCCAATAAAACTACAAATTATAGTACAACGAAACGTGAGACAGTTCCTAGGCACTTGTTGTCCGCTCGGTGGTTCGATGAGAATTGACGACGTTCAAGCTGCCACTCCTACTCGTCGACATCGCTTGACGTCCCCACTCTTCGACTCCGCACGGAAGTGAGCTAGACTCTACCGAGCGTGCTATCTGCACACTTCGTTTCGCTGTCAGTTGAAGTCCCGTACTAATGACCAACACGACATATTTTTATTTGCTGCTCCGTTCTTTTTGGTCGTACCGTGATTATATACAGCCCCCCTCGGTAAATAGGCTTCAAACCAGTATTTCCCGAGATAAGCGCGTTCAAGCAAAGAAACAAACCAACTCTTCAGCTTTATAGTATAGATATTGTATTCCCAACAGTTCGCTGTTTAGTGCATAATTTACTACTGTAATCTTATATCTTTAAATGAGCAATTCTTGTATATATATACCTATATAATTGGAATCTCGGAATCGGCTCCAACGATTTTCATAAAATTTAGTATATAGGGGGTTTCGGGGGCGATAAATCGATCTAGCTAGGAATCATTTTTAGAAAATGTCATTTTGAAGAAAAATAACAAAAAGGAGGCGTTTGAGTATGACATCTATTGGCGATAATAATACTATTTTTTGTGAGCAACTAATTGCTTTAACGACACAACAGCAGATGGCGTTGTTAAGTAACATTATTCATATTTCATCATTTTATTAGTAATTCGTACTTAAATATAATTTCCAAGAAACACAATTAAAAAAAAAAAAACGAGCAAAGCTCGGTCATCCAGGTACTGACTAATAAAAAACAAAACTTGTAAAAAAAAAACAAGTCTCGCAACTCCGTTCGTCTCCCGTAAAAAGTTGTGAGATACCAAGTCGATGAATTTATTCAGTCCCCGTTTAAGGGACCTTTTGTCTTAAGTTATTATGCACTTAGCTTACCAGACACCATCTTATAGTGACCATGTCAATTAATTTATTTATTTTTTATGTTTTAAATAAAGTAGTTAGACTTGGCAATCGCATGAAAACACAATGTATTTATTACTTTTAGTGCCGTGCCCCCAGATAAATATTATTGATTTGAAAATTGTATATGATATAAAAATGTTGATGAGTTTAACTAATTAATGTATTTTTACAGAGAGACTGATGAAAATATTGGATGCTAAACTCAATCATCGGAATACTATAAACGATGACGAATATATTCAAATAGAGGATGAATAAAACTTGGTGATTTTACACTTCTTTGGCAATTTTTTTTTTACCCATCCATCTTGTTAGCTATTATTATTATTTAGATTAATAATATTGGCTCGTGGTCTCTCGGCAATATACTGTGCCGTTCGATCTAGAGGTCCTGAGTTCGATTCCCGGGTCGGGCAAAATGTTATTGGGTTTTTCCATTAGGAAATTCTCAGTAACAGCACGGAGTCTGGAAATGTGGCCGAAAAACGGCAATAAGCTCGCCCCCTATTACGTGGCGAAAACCTGGCGAAATGTGGGTGCAGAAATGCACCTCTGCCTACCCCTTCGGGGAATACAGGCGTGAGGTTATGTATGTATGTAGATTAATAATATTTCCTTTTTTCTTTTTTAATCTGCCTGTACGCCTACCTAGCGTCCGTTTGTCACTTGTTTCCTTCATTGAAATACAGCGCTGCAATGAATTGGCCGGCAATAAAATATTTTTTCTATTATTATTATGGTTTTCTTACAGCACAGTTGAATAAGACTAGAAAGGAAACGTCAGCATGCCGAGGGTGCCGAACCTACGATTAGACTATCATAATATGTTTGACACGGTCGCTTCTTAGTAATAAATATGTGTAACCAAAAGCAGCCCTTCATTTTTGTTTGAAATTTTAATCATTGGTCGTGTGATCGTAGTAGAATGAATAGGTGACAGACAGGCGGCGACACTCGTCCCCATACAAAATACTGTCTATTTCCCTTCTAATTTTATTCAGCTGTTCTGTCTGTAGGCTTTTTCGTTAATATGTTGTTAAACTTTTAATATGTTTCCAATACCTTTACTTTTTAACGCAAATGATTAACAGCATTACTCCTAAATGTTATTTATTTTAATTTGAACATGATTTGTCCTGCACTATTAACGTTAGAGAAAATGAGGTAAAGCATATTTCACACTATCAACAGTCCACGTCCCAAAATTGAGTACGGGCCTCCTCTGCACCTGAAAGGATTTGTTAAAGGGGTAATAAATTAACAATTTTTTTTGTGTAAGGCGGTTAGTCATTAGCCATGTAATTAAATCTCACAGATTACCTGAGTAAGGCAATGCTATAGCGTTTCAAGTCAAAGTATCTTTATCCAAATAGACTTTTACAAATTCTTTTGAATCGTCAATTTTAAACTTTAAAACGTGTTATCGCTGTGGAGAAGAAACGGCAAGAATCTCCCTCAGTAACACGAAGTGTCATTTTTTTTTAAATTGAAATTGTTTCAATTTTACATTATAATTGTCATAACGATACAAACTTTAGCAACACAAAACTCGATCAATTTACTATTTATTTAAGTTCAATAAGTGTTTTTTTTTTTATACTGGCACGGCAAAGTGACCCCATTGCACCTGATGGTAAGCGTCAGTGTTGGGCAAAATTTAATTGAACTAACAATTAAAAATTAACAATTAATTAATTGTTAATTGTCATTTTCACAATTAACAATTGATC
The DNA here is from genome assembly GCA_907164795.1 of Hemaris fuciformis. Lineage (NCBI taxonomy): Eukaryota > Metazoa > Arthropoda > Insecta > Lepidoptera > Sphingidae > Hemaris > Hemaris fuciformis. The sequence goes on along the minus strand of OU015457.1, from coordinate 6,713,613 downwards.
AATTGTAATTGTGAAAATGACAATTAACAATTAATTAATTGTTAATCATGGTTTTATATGATTAACAATTGATCAATTGTTAGTTGTTTTACGAAAAAATAATTAACAATTAACAATTAATTATTTTTTTATCAAGTATTTGTTTTAATGTTGAGTATGTGCGTGTGCAGATTAAGCTATTTACTACATTTACGGTACCAAATATATTTTCTTCGATCAAGTAGATGACATAATTTTTTTTATCAAGGAATATTTATAGAAGGAATTTGTAAGTAAAGAAAATATAAATTATTTTTTAGCAGATTTTGAGAGATTTTATTTACTAACAAGGAGACCCTACGACGCGTGGGTCGGGGATTTCCATGATTTTTGGTGAGCGTGGTAGAGGTGCCCGAGGGTATCACAACTATATATATATATATACTAGCTTTTGCTCGCGACTCCGTCCGCGTAGACTACAGGGTTGGGTTCAGAAAGAAAATAAGTTGAAGTCTATTTTACTCCACAGAGTCCCATTTATGTCCATACCAAAAATCATTCAAATCGGTCAAATGGTTTAGATTTTGTGCCGCCGCGCACCGACGCGGTGACTGCCTCGTGGTCTCGCGGTACAAGTATGTGCCGTGCGATCTAGAGGTCCTGGGTTCGATTCCCGGGTCGGGCAAAGTGTTATTGAGTTTTTCCATTAGGAAATTCTCAGTAACAGCACGGAGTCTGGAAATGTGCCCTAAAAACGGCAATAGGCGCGCCCCCTATTACGTGGGACTGATACATACCTGGCGAAATGTGGGTGCAGAAATGCACCTCTGCCTACCCTTTCGGGGAATACAGGCGTGAGATTATGTATGTATGATGTAGGCGCACCGACGCGACCGGCCGGCGCGGCGCGACGCCTTGTACATCATAATATGGAAAGTTGACATAAATAGCGAGCGTATGAAAAGTTATTTTTTTGCCATAGCAGGGAATATTAGAATGCTGAAAATCATATTTTGTAAATGTAAATATGAGTAATAAATTAATTAAAAATGTTTCAAATAATTCCAAATATCACGTGACTGCAAACGCCAATCGGAGCGCGTTACGTCACAATGTATGAAGAATCACAGACAAGTTGTCTAACCTAGGGGTGTCCACTGTCCACTTTGAAAAAACATCGATGTTTTTTTCGATTCGATAAATCGGAACTTTAAAATTTCTTACAAGCTTTTATTTAACTTGCAATGTATGTATGTATGTTTGTTTCGATGAAATCTTGCAACTTAATTTTGAAGCAGCAGATATTTTTAACCGATTTGTGTCGTGGGTATAAGAAACTACGAGAGACTTTTCGGTCTCCCAAACAACCCGACCCGAATCAAATATTTGCGAACACACAAACATTTGTCTCTTTGCGGGGATCTAACCCGCGGCTTCTCGTTTCGCAAGCTGGTGTCTAGCCAACTGCGCCACGGGGCTGAAAATCCTATAATTTTGTACTTATTGATAAAAAAATACTATTATATTTTAAGATTTTTATTCTAAATCTTCCAAAAACGATTTGATACAAGTAAGTATCGATATTTGCCGACCGATACCGAGTAAGTATCGATACTTGACGACCGATACGGTATTGAGTAGAAGTATCGATACCTTAATGGTATTGTTTCATCCCTAGTTTAACAGCAGTTTGTTGTATTTAATACACTGTTACGTCATCAAGCCCAGGTGACAGCTTGGAGCGTTTAGGCGCGAAATTTAAACACTAAACTAATTAAAGTCGTTTTTTTATTTAAAATTTATGAATAAAAAATTTAAGTATATTTTTTCGTAATATTTACGTTCTTATCTATAAAATGAAAACAGTTCCAAATTTTTGTCAACATCCTTATTGCGCGCTTGATCATTTTTTCGCTGCGATGTTATATTAAAACTGCGATATCTTCTAAGATACTCATTGAAATCAAATGATGTAAAAGGAAAAATTCTTTTACATTAAATACTTATAATGAATAACGTATTTATTTGGATAAGGATTAATATCATCTTTATAAAAACACCTTCACAAAAAATGCTTTATTTTAGAATACATTTGGTAAGCATAAAAAAGGTTATAGTGAGCCAAGCTTAAAAGATAGTCATATGCTGTCGGGAACTTTTTTTTAGAACTTTTAAAGGGGAACAATTCTGTCATACATTGTTTTAGCGAAACTTTAACCGCTTCCGCAGCGCATTCAGCGGAAGCGCTCAAAAGGGAGAAAAACCCCGATCTTAAAACATTAATTTTTGGTGTTCCGTTCGTATTGTCTTAGCGTGATGTTATATAGCCTATAGCCTCTCTAAATAAATGAGCTATCTAACACTGAAATAATTTTTCAAATTGGACCAGTACCTACTTCCTGAGATTAGCGCGTTCAACCAAAGAAACAAACTATTCAGCTTTATAATATTAGTTTAGTTTATGATATTTTCTCAAATTAATATTCCTAAATAATTAAATACACCCACGAGGGACATACAAAGTTCTAACCCCATACTAATTGTAAGATATGAGTATTTTATCGTGAGTATCATAAACTACGGGAGACTTTTCGGTATACTATCGGTGCGGAATCGAACCCGCGGCTTCTAGTTTCGCAACTGATGTCTAGCTAAATGTCAATGTATAAATAGATATATTGTTATGTATTAATTTATACACTATGATTTATATTTTTACGCATACACATCTTAATTTATACATATACAAATATACATAAAAATATATTGTCAATTATATAAATTCAAATAAATGAATAGTACAGTATTTAAACACGCACGGTAAGGCGAACGCGAAGGCGACACCGCGGTGAATTGAATTTGAATGTGTGCGTGCGGCCACGGCGCAGTGTGGTGGTGTGTGTGCGCGTGCGGCGGGGTATCGCTGGGAGCGCCGCGGAGCCCGCGGATTGACGAAATCGAGCGCGTCAAAAATGTAATAGCTAATATTCGTAATATTCCTACGTCGTAGGGTCACCTTGTAAGTTTAGTGTGAAGCACACGTCGAGAATCTCGACAGTCGCAGGCTCAAACCCCAGGCACACACCTCTGATTTTTCCAAGTTATGTGTGTATTCACAATGAATTATCACGTACTTTAACGGCGAAGGAAAACATCATGATAAAACCTGCACACCTAAAAGTTCATAAGAATTTCTTAGGTGTGTAGTCTGCCAACCCGCATCAGGCCAGCATGGTGGACTAAGGCCTAAAACCCTCTCAGTTGTAGAGGAGACCCGTGCCCAGCAGTGGGACGTATATGGGCTGATGATGATGATGAAGTTTAGTGTCCCTACCTAGTTATAAAGGGTATATGAGACAACTAGTGGACCCGACAGACGTTGTCCTATACATAATAAATCCATTCAAAAATTCCATTTTTTTTTTCATTATAAATCATCCTCCAATCCACCTGAAGATACACAGAAAATATAATTAAAATTGGTCCAGCCATTAAAATTAAAATCCCAGTACTCGATCACAGCGCCACCTACCGGGTCCAATTTCAAATCTAAACCATTCTCCAATCTATCTGAAGATACACAAAATATATCATTAAAATCGGCCCAGCCGTTAAAAATAAATAATCCCAGAACTCGATCACAGTGCCACCTTGAACACACACAAAAAAAAAACATTCAAAACGGTCCAGCCGTTTAGGAGGAGTATGGGAACAACACACGTACAGAAGAATTATGTATATAAAGATAAAGATTAACGTTAAAATTCGACAACGTTTTCGGACCACCCGGCCCTTATGAACAAAACTTTCCAAATAATTAATTGTTAGTTTTAATTGTTTCATAAAACAATTAAAAAAATTAATTGCAATTATTTTAATTGCGAGTTACAATTGATGTGCATTAATTTAAATAATTTAATTGTAACACGCGATTAAATGGTTAATTGCAATTAATTCAATTGCAATTAATTTAATTGCAATTAATTTTTTAGTCAATTGATTAGTTCAATTAAAAGTTAATTGATTAATGCCCAACTCTGGTAAGCGTAATGGGGTCCAGGAAAAAGTGCCGACCAGCGAGAGATGATCTCCCGTTGGTCGACACAATCATGCCGGCCGAAAACCTCTTCACCTTGTGAAGAAGTTTGGGGGACTAATGCCATGGTGATCAAAGGACCGACCGCGACAAACCGGCCAAAAAATGCCGGCACGGTCATCCTTTCACCATGACTGAAGCCCCTCCGAAAACCGGATATACACTGGCTAATCCCGGAACGCGGCACACTTGCATGTGCCACTATGGCGGGTTTTACGCCCTGTGTACGGTGGTCGCTATCTGGGCGGATACGAATATCCTACCACCAGCAAATACATTACTACAGAGTGTGATTGCCCATCAATATTGGATGAATATAACAAGATCTTCAATGAGGCCAGCATAATTTTTCCCCCTGTTGAAGGGAGACCGTTGTCATTTTTTTAATAGTCTCAGTACATTTTGGATCTCACTGCTCTAAAGTGTTAGTGTCATAAAAAAGGTATTTCTGCTTTAAACCAAAAAAACATTACCCGGCGTCACTAAAGTTCACAAAATTAATTAAGTAGAAATAAGGACGTAACCTAGGGCGAAGCTTGTAATTTAGCCCTACAAACTACATACATACATAAACTCACGCCTGTATTCCCCGAAGGAGTAGGCAGAGGTGCATTACTGCACCCACATTTCGCCAGTATGTATCAGTCCCACGTAATAGGGGGCGAGCCTATTGCCGTTTTTCGGGCACATTTCCAGACTCCGTGCTGTTACTGAGAATTTCCTAATGGAAAAACCCAATAACACTTTGCCCGACCCGGGAATCGAACCCAGGACCTCTAGATCGCACGGCACATAGTTGTACCGCGATACCACGAGGTACCTACAAACTGTCATAAGTATAATTGATATTTATTAACAAATGTTTGTGTGATCCGCAAATAGTCATTTCGGGTCTGGGTGTTTGTGAAAGCGAAAAGTCTCTCGTAGTTTCTGATACCCACGACACCAGACTCGTATCTTAAATTGGGGGTCACAACTTTGTATGTGAATGTTGGGTGTTGTTATTTATTTCAATAAAATTAATTTTTTAAACGCATACATAACTGAATGGGTTTTAATTATTTGTTTTGCCTTAAAAAAATATATTTTTAAATTCAGAAAAAAAAACAAATAACATCAGTCACAAAAATAATTTATTAAACCAAAATTATTGAATTCACATTTTTGCCTTTAAGATGAAATAATGAGCGACCTTATTTAGGTCTCCCACATCGCCTGGGTTTTGATAAAATGGCATAGGCGTTATATAAAAAAAATGTTTTAGGTCTACATTTAAAAAAGAATAAATATTTCTTGACTTATTCAGCTCGCGGCTTCATTGTGCTCTGCCTTTTCAGCCTGAAAAGAAAAAAACCAAAAATGTTATCAGGTACATATAAATGTATACAGGGTTTACGTATCGGTATCTGTTAGGAGCGTAAAGTTTCCATCATCATCAGCCCATATACGTCCCACTGCTGGGCACGGGCCTCCTCTACAGCTGAGAGGGGTAAGCCTTAATACAACACGCTGGCCTAGTGCGGGTTGTCGGACTACATCTCCTCTACAACTGAGAGGCTTTAGGCCTTAGTCCGCCACGCTGGCCTAGTGCGGGTTGGCGGAGTATATACCTTAGAACTTTTAGGTGTGCAGGTTTTATTACGATGTTTTTTCCTTCACCGTTAAAGTACGTGATAATTCATTTACACACATAACTTCGAAAAGTCAGAGGTGTGTGCCTGGGGTTTCAACCCGAGACTGTCGAGATTCTCGACCGCGTGCCCAAACCTCGAGGCCATCACGACGATGTCGGACTACACACCAAAGAAATTCCTATGAATTTTTATGTGAGCAGGTTTCCTCACGATGTTTTTCCTTTAATTTTACGTACATGATGATTCATTATCAATGCACTTATTTTGAAAAAGTCGGATGTGACTCTGGGGTTTGAACCCGCGACCGCCGAGATTTGCCTAAACATCGAGGCCATTACTACTAGCGTGAAGTTTAAGATTTTATTTCAAATTCAATATTTCAATTAAATTGCTTGGTTTTTCACATTAAGTGTTTGCTAAGTTTAAATTTATTTTACGTTTGTATTGTAGATCATTTATTTAAAATGTAGCGTGAATATTCTATTGTTTTGAAGGTAGTGTAACTTAAAAAACAAAAAATTACCTTCAAGAACGCTTTGGAGACCAACTGAAAAAAAAAAAAACATTTAGCTCAAAGTATACAGGGTGTATTTAGACCGTGATCGGAAACTAAGGCAGATAATAACTGCGGTGATTACAAACACCGTGACATAAAAAAACATCCGACAAAAAAACGTTTTTATTTTATATTATTATAACGAAAACGTATTTTCCTTACAACCACATCCATTTAATATCTATGATTGTTAGGAAAACGTCAAAATGTTTATTTTTTGTCGGGATTTTTTTTAACGCCAATGGGTTTGTAATCACCGTAGGTAGCTATTACCTGCCTTAGTTTCCGATAACGGTCTGAATACACCCTGTATATCACATACTTTCACGCACGTATCCACCAAAAGGTAAGCAAAATTATTTCTGCAATCGGAAGAGTCTATTGATGCTTTCGGTTACATTTCTAAACGCTGTACTACTTAGATTTTCATAATGGAAAAAACAAATTATATGCCTGAGCAGAGAATCGTAGGCCTACTCGGTAATACGCAGTAGTACATTGGCACGAGACCAAGACCATTAGTTAATATACTAAAGTTTTTGAAGTATACTTCTTTTGACGCGTTAGGGAAAAATGATGAGAGTAAATGTTTACGATGCGCGCGCATCACTGTCACGAAAAAGTTATTCAAAAAGTTTATATGTTTTAGATTTCAAAAATGTAGAACAGTGACAGTAATAAAAAGGGATTGACATATTTATTAGTTGTCAAATATTTAAGAGTGCGTTCAGAAATGTAATATGTTGTGTAAACTAACAACTATGTATGTGACTGTTGGGCGTATTTATAAGTTTTACTTCAGTCGTGTGGTCTAAAGCACACTCGTATTTTTCAAATATTATTTTATAATATATTATAATATTATTTGAGAAAATATATATTTATGTATGAAGTATAACTTCTAACGCGTGTACATAAGTACACACACACAATTTTTTTATATGTGACTGCCTCGTGGTCTCGCGGTACAAGTATGTGCCGTGCGATCTAGAGGTCCTGGGTTCGATTCCCGGGTCGGGCAAAGTGTTATTGGGTTTTTCCATTAAGATATTCTCAATAACAGCACGGAGTCTGGAAATGTGCCCGAAAAACGGCAATAAGCTCGCCCCCTATTACGTGGGACTGATACATACTTGGCGAAATGTGGGTGCAGAAATGCGCCTCTGCCTACCCCTTCGGGGAATACAGGCGTGAGTTTATGTATGTATGTATGTATTTTTTTATATGAAACGAGGCAAACGCGGAAATAAGCCTGATGTTAAGTGGTCTACACCGTCCGCGAACACCAACAATACCAGAGGAATAATCGGTGAGTTGCCGGCCTTTGAAGAAAATATAGGCTTTTTTCTGCAAGGTCCCCAATTCGCATCCGTATGGACGTTGGAAATACTTTGAAAAGACTTTGTATGTTACCAAGGAAGATATATAAGTTTTGAAAGTATATTACCTCCTACAGCTGCTACAAATTTTGCTGGAACTAAAAGAAAAAAGATTATTAGATCTAGCAGTAAAAAAGAAAAAAGTATAAAAATGTTACAGTACTGACAGGAAAAAAATAAACAAAAAGTCTACATAAAAATCCTGAATATGTTATTTCTATAATTTTTTTATTATTTTAAAGTGCGTTTTTGTCTACCCTATGTTACGAGTATACCAGGTTATCCACTTTTGGGTCCAAGCCTCATCTACAAATGAGAGGAATTAGCCTTGACTAAGCGAGATCTAAACTAGGTTTAACAGCTTCCGTGGCACAGTTGGCTAGACACCAACTTGCGAAACGAGAGGCCGCGGGTACGATCCCCGCACCAAAACAAATGTTTCTTTGAATAACAAATTTTTTTTCGAGTCTAGGTGTTTGTGAGACCGAAAAGTCTCGTAGTTTCTGACCTACGACACAAGACTTGTATCTTAGTGTGGGGTCAGAACTATGTATGTGACTTTTAAGTGTATCGACTTTTTTTGTTTATTTATTTTTAGTTTTAAACTTATATTACCGCCCACAGCTGTTCCGATTCCACCTGAAACAATAAAAAGGTTTTATAAGTTTCACGAAACAAGAAGAAAGAAATGAAAATTTGTAGTAAAAATATTACTAAATAATAAGTGTACATTTACAATCATACTATTAGTAAACGGTTTTCAAACTTATTCAGTTAAAAAATACATTTTCGAAGTTAAAGTGTATACAGGGTGTACTCAGACCGTGATCGGAAACTAAGGCAGGTAATAGCTACGGTGATTACAAACCCATTGGCGTTAAAAAAAAATGGACGTTTTCCTAACAATCATAGATATTAAATGGATCTGGTTGTAAGGAAAACGTATTTTTTTGTCGGGATTTTTGTTTATTGTCACGGTGTTTGTAATCGCCGCAGCTATTATCTGCCTTAGTTTCCGATCACGGTCAGAATACACCTGTATAAAGTCATGATGAGTTAATGCCTCCTCTACTGTAGGTATAGGAGTAATAGGCCTCCGTCCTTAATAATATCATTTTTTAAACTCCTAAAAATCGACATAATTATGCCGGCCTTAGCTTACACTTATTATAGACACATACCTTTGACGATATCTCCAATACCACCTGTAAACAAAAATAAATAACGATTAAAGTATTTAAAATGAAAAGATTGAAAGCGCCTTACAGTTTTTTTTTTAAATCAAATGATGAAATAGCATTTAAATTTATGCGAATATCTTGCTTCTATTCACTTAATTTTTTTTAAACGTAGTCAATGTTCTTTCCTAAGTCTCAACTATCATCATCATCATCATCAGCCCACATACGTCCCACTGCTGGGCGCGGGCCTCCTCTACCGTTGAGAGGGTTTAGGCCTTAGTCCACCACGCTGGCCTAGTGCGGGTTGGCGGACTACACACCTAAGAAATTCCTAAGAACTTTTAGGTGTGCAGGTTTCATCACGATGTTTTTCTTCACCGTCAATGTAAGTGATAATTCATTGTGAATACACACATAACTTTGAAAAGTCAGAGGTGTGTGCCTGGGGTTTGAACCCGCGACCGCCGAGATTCTCGACCGCGCGTCTAAACCTCGAGGCCATCACTACTTGCTATATAGGTCTCAACAGGTGTTTCTGAAATTATTTGTTACCAACTTACATAAGTCTATCCTATTTATTGGGAGTATGTTGTTCAGAAAATTTGTCCCTATCTTACTAATGATTTTAATAATACATGCAGGAACAACATAATGTATTAAATTAATTCAATAAACCTTTAAGGTAACCATACCTGTTCCTGGTAATCCACCAGCACCTCCTTGAAGACCGTCAGCACAGCCTGAAAGGAGACAAAAAAAGAGGAGTTTTTGACAGCCCCGCAGCGCAGTTGCCTTAACACCAGCTTGCGAAACGAGAGGCCACGGGTACGATCCCCGCACCGAGACAAATGTTTTTGTAATCCACAAATATTTGTTTCGAGTCTGGGTGTTTGTGAGACCGAAAAGACTCTTGTAGTTTCTGATACCCACGACACAAGACTCGTATCTTAATGTAGGGTCAGAACTATGTATGTGACTGTTGGGTGTATTTATTTATTTATGATGTGCTTTTAGATGTGCAACTGGAGTAGCCAGATGTAAAGCATACTGGTCCTAAAGTCTAATGTTTATTTCATTCTTTAATATATGTATTAAGTAGTAATAGCCTCGAGGTTTAGGCGCGCGGTCGATAATCTCGGCGGTCGCGGGTTCAAAAACCAGGCACACACCTCTAACTTTTCGAAGTTATGTGTGTATTCATAAGGAATTATCACTTACTTTAACGGTGAAGGAAAATATTGTGATGAAACCTGCACGCCTAAAAGTTCTTAGGAATTTCTTAGGTGTGTAGTCCACAGACCCGCATTAGGCCAGCGTGGTGGACTAAGGCTTAACCCCTCTCAGTTGTAGAGGAGGCCAGTGGCCAGCAGTAGGACGTAAATGGGCTGATGATTATGATGACGATGATGACAGAATATTTTATCCTTTCAATCGTCCTTATCAGACTACATACTATTGTTGCAATTTATTTATTTTTTATGGTTTCTCAAAAGTCGTTTGCATAAATTAAAACTCACAATCTTAATTCACTTAAAAAACAAATACCTCATGTACCATTCAGTTGCTATATCGAAAGTAAAAAAATACTGAATAATGCAAAAAAAAAAAACTTTAAAATATCTTTAATCTACTTTTATACCAATATTTTTGTTGTGTTTACATAAGTGATGTATGACCGTATTGATATACTCGTACATATTATTAATTCAATTTTATAGACAGTTTACTTATATTATTATTAATTCTACTATAATTTTATCTTTTAGTTATGTTTAGTGTTTTTTTTTCGTAGTTTGTCATCGATTAGTGTAAGCGTACTAATTGAATAAATAAATAATAAAAAAGTTTAAATATTAAAATGCTAATATTAAAATTGTTAGTTAGTTACCTGCAGATGTGCCCTTTGGTACAGCATTACCCGCTAAATTGGCTGCACCAGAAGCTGCAATAGCAAGATTTAGCAATTAGTCATTAACTTGATTAAAATTTCGCTAAATTCGTCTGGCACTTTAGCAAGATTTTGGCTATTCATAGAGACCTGGAACTTTTAAAGGCATTCACTTAAATATATTTTTGCCATAATGTGAGCCTGCGATTCCCGGGTCTGGCAAAGTTATTGGGTTTTTCAATTAGTACTTTTAGGATATGTGCCCGAAGAACGGCAACAGGCTCGCTCTCTATTACCTGACAAAAACACTGCAGCAAAACGTGGGTGCAAAAGGTACCTCTGACTAACTCAATAGCCTTAATTTAGTTTTATACAAATATTACCAAGTGCTAAATAACAAATAGCAATAGCAGTGATGGCCTCGAGGTTTAGGCGCGCGGTCGAGAATTTCGGCAGTCGCAGGTTCAAACCTCTGACTTTTCGAAGTTATGTGTATATTCACAATGAATTATCACTTGCTATAACGGTGAAGGAAAACATCGTGATAAAACCTGCACACCTAAAAGTTCTTAGGAATTTCTAAGGTGTGTAGTCCGCCAACCCGCACTAGGCCAGCGTGGTGGACTAAGGCCTAAACCCTCTCAGTTGTAGAGGAGGCCCGTGCCCAGCAGTGGGACGTATTTGGGCTGATGATGATGATGAAATAATAAATTACGTATGGCTGTGTTGATATACATATTTTTAATTCAATTTTGTAGATTGTTTATATTATTATTGATTCTACTATAATTCTATACAATGTTAATTTTCTCTTTTGGCTTTGTTTTGTGTTTTTCTTTTCTTTTTTTGTGTTCTCTGTTTTTATGTTTTTTTTTTTTATTTTTTTTATCGATTAGTGTAATTGGTGTAACTGTACTAATTGAATGAATAAATGATAAATAGTTTAAATAATATAACGTTAATAATTAGAATTGTTAGTTAGTTACCTACAGATGCGCCGGTTGATACTGCTTTACCCGCTAAATTGGCTGCACCTGAAGCTGCAATAGCAAGATTTAGCAATTGTCATTAACTTGATTAAAATTTCGCTTAATTCATCTGGTACTTTAGCAAGATTTTGGTTAATCATACAAACCTGGAACTTTTAAGTATATCTGCGAAGGTATCCACTTAAATATATTTTTGCGATAACGTAAGCCTGCGATCACAGAACAGTTGAATAAGACTAGAAAGTAAATGACAATATGCCGAGCGTGCCGAACCTACGATTAGACTATCATATATTTGACACGGCCGCTTCTTAGTAATTCGGGTAGCGTGTAATATCAAAACTTATAAATGTGTGACAGCCAATAGTAGCCCTTCATTTTTGTTTGAAATTTCTGGGTCTGGCAAAGTTATTGGGTTATTCCATTAGGAATTTGTGGCAGCGCAGAAACTGGATATCTACCCGAAGAACGGCAAGGGGCTCGCTCTCTGTTACCAGACAAAAACACTGCAGCAAAACGTGGGTGCAGAACTCTGACTACCATTTCAGAGGCACAGGCGTAAGTGAGTGTGTATGTGTATGTATGTATGTTTGAATGTATGAAATTACCTGTAGAAACTCCGTTTGACGCACCATTTACGGCTGATGTGGCTGCTGCAGAAGCTATGGAAGAAATTACTTTCTTAATGAAATTAAATTGCTACCTGACCCTCACCCCTTCGGGTAATACAGGCGTGAGGTTATGTTATGTTTTGAAATTAAATAATATTTATTGAATCTATAAAATGTGAAATACATCACATAGATTCAGTTGTATCAAATATAAAAATGTAGTTTACCACCCTGTTCGGAAGGCAGTCATCACTAGAGGAGAACGGGCAAGAAACTCTAGTGTTGCTCTTTTCCAATCACAATATAGATACAAAGAACGAATTCCCAGATTAGAGCAGCTCATTAATACAATATCATACTGTTGTATTGAATATGAATTGAAAAACTATATACTACGAATATAAATAATACTAATGTATCTTAGAAGGAGTAGGTATAGGGATATTTTTAGTCATTTAGACTTATGTAATACCTATACTTAGTGCTGCTACTGAGAATTCCTCCATGTTAACACTTTGCCTGGTTTTTGACTTGGGTCCTCGAGACTACATACATGTGCTGCGGGAGCAAAGCAGTATTTATAAGTAATAGCAATATTTGTTTCAATCATGTTGTAAATACTTTTAAAATATTACCTGCAGCAGCAGCGGATGATACTTCATTGCCTGCTGAACTGGCTGCTCCGGTAGCTGGAATATAAAACAACACATGAATCACAATGTTTCTACGACCTACGTGGCCAGTCTCAGCTTCGCCTGGATGCAGTGTTATGCTCCATAATATTATTTCCCCACCTTTCCACACTGCTAATATACTAGCTGCCTTCCTCAGTCTCTAATCTTCCACATCTCCCTTCCGTTTACCATCCCATATACAGGTGAATTTAGCTGCGGTGATTACAAACACAGTAAAATTAAAAAAAAAATCCCGACAAAAAATAAAAAAAATACGAAAACGTCAAAAATTTTATTTTTTGTCGGGATTTTTTTAAACGCCATATATACTATATACTAGTATATAGTGTGTACTAGTGTTTAAAAAAAAAAACAAAATCCCGACAACAAAAAATTGACGTTTTCTTAACAATAAATAAGAAAACGTCAAAAATTTTATTTTTTGTCGGGATTTTTTTTAAACGCCAATTGGTTTATAATCACCGTCGCTATTACCTGCCTTAGTTTCCTATCACGGTCTGAATACACCTGTATACATATGTATTTTGTATACTCATTCCCTCACTAAACCATTGAATGTAGACAGCTATGTTTCCAACTCCTTCTATTATACCAGCATTATTTTTCTGAAAACGTGTTCGAAAAACGGCAGTAGACTTGCCGCCCATTTCGTGGGTCTTAACCTCGGCCTACCCATTCGGGTAAATAAGCATGGGTGTGTGTTTGTTGCAATTACCTGCAGAAGCGCCAGTAGCCGCCACATCCTCAGCTGGTTTAGCAGCTCCTAATGCTGTAATATATAGTACATTTTATCAATTTGCTAGTTTTACTACCAGTCAAAAGCTCACAATATTTTTACATCATGTGCTACATTTATGATAAAAGCTGAGGGTAAAGTATGCAGGGAATTTCAAAAAGGACATTAAAATCTTTCAGGGAGACCAATATTGGGTGCAACATAATTTTATGCCTATTATCATCTTCATCATCAGCCCATATATGGTACGTCCCATTGCTGGGCATGGGCCTCCTCTACAACTGAGAGGGTTTAAGCCTTAGTCCACCACGTTGGCGGACTACACACCTAAGAAATTCCTAAGAACTTTTAGGTGTGCAGGTTTCATCGCGATGTTTTCCTTCACCGTTGAAGCACGTGATAATTCTTTGTGAATACACACATAACTTCGAAAAGCACAAATGTGTGCCTGGGGTTTGAAGATGAACCCGCGACCGTCAAGATTCACGACTTCTTTTAATTTTATGCCTATAGTTAATTAGTTAATTAGGCTGTTAAAGGTATGTTACCTGAGGATGTGTCTACTGGGCCTCCCGAACCTCCCAATCCTCCCAATCCTCCCAATCCTCCCAAGTCTGTTAAAAATAAACAGTTACAGCAATTAGAAATAAAACACAGCTAGCGAAATTTAAGTGTAGAAGTACGAATCTGCTCACACCATCAGAGATGTAGGTGATTATGTAAAACGGTAACACTCGTAGAAAAACAAAGTAGGACTTCTTCAATTTTATATTTTCCAATATAGTTTTTGTCATCCGTCTTACAACTGACAATTCTAACGACTGAGCTCGAACTGCTCGGAGACACCAATTTTATACACGTCAATTGACTGTCTTATTTTTTAATATTTTAACAAAGTCCAATAATCAATTTGTTTTAAATTATATTTATCATTAAAGTTATTGACAATTTTAATTAATTAATAAAAAATTAAATATTTAAGTAATAAAATAATGATTATACAATTTTACTATTACTATAAAATTTAATAGTTGAAGGTATTCGCATAGGCTTTTAATAATTTAGGTATTTAAAATATAAATAAATAAATAAATACACCCAACAGTCACATACATAGTTCTGACCCCACACTAGGATACAAGTCCTGTGTTGTGGGTATCAGAAACTACGAGAGACTTTTCGGTCTCACAAACACCCAGACCCGAAACAAATATTTGTGGATTACACAAACATTTGTCTCGGTGCGGGGATCGAACCCGCGGCCTCTCGTTTCGCAAGCTGGTGTCAAGCCAACTGCGCCACGGGGCTGTCGTATATATATATGTATATATATATATATGTATATATATATATACCATATATATGTATATTATTGGAAGATTGTATATTAATGATAATCATATTAATGATGATTTATAATTACTAAACTACTTTTTAACAATATACAGTAATAAGAAAAACTTACCGAAGGTGGGTGCTTGTTGGGAAGGCTGAAAAATAAGAAGTTGGTTTAAATGATAGTTAAAACAAATGAAATAAGCATACCTTTATCCTAACTATAAAGGTATTATTCGAAGGAATAATTCGAAAATAATAATAATGCAGTAAGTAATCGAGTACGGATATGAAAACCGTAACATACTCTTTTAGAGTTGAATTTTTAGGTTAAAAAATAAAAAAAAGTCTTACAACAAAAAATATTAGTGATATTTTGAGTATCTCTCAGATTTTTTTGTTATACAATCATCATCAGCCCAAATACGTCCCACTGCTGGGCACGGGCCTCCTCTACAACTGAGAGGGTTTAGGCCGTAGTCCAGCACGCTGGCCTAGTGCGGGTTGGCGGACTACACAACTAAGAAATTCCTAAGAACTTTTAGGTGTGCAGGTTTTATCACGATGTTTTCCTTCACCGTTAAAGCAAGTGATAATTCATTGTGAATACACACATAACTTCGAAAAGTCACGAGGTGTGTGCCTGGGGTTTGAACCTGCGACCGCCGAAATTCTCGACCGCGCGCCTAACCTCGAGGCCATCACTGCTTATTGTTATACAATAGAGAATGCAAATCACTTAAAGCCTCAATTTTTTTTTAATTTACGATATTGAGAATATTATATAATTATTACAACAGACGATTTTTTGAAAAATTCGAATTATTCGAGAATTTTAGAATAGTTCGCATTTTTCGAATAATTCGAATTATTCGATTCCAATTTTGAATCGAATAACATCTACTATTCGATTCGATTCGAAAGATATTCGCACACCCCTATTAGGTAGCTGTTACCCGCAACTCTCTATGCGAAACTATAGACTTCAAAAGAAATATTTTTGCCTCGGTTTCGCCACTTTTACCATTTCTACTTCGCTTCTATTATTTGTAGCATGATGATCTGTAGCCTATAATCTTCTTCGGTATATGGACTATTGAATACAAAAAGTTTTATTTTTATTATTTAAACAAGTAGTAGGTATAAAATATCATTAAACCAGAGCCCATATATGTCCCACTGCTGGGCACGGGCCTCCTCTACTGAGAAGGGTTAGGCGTTAGTCCACCACGCTAGCCTAGTGCGGGTTGGCGGACTACACACCTAAGAAATTCCTAAGAACTTTTAGATGTGCAGTTTCATCACGATGTTCCTTCACCGCTAAAGTACGTGATAATTATTTGTAATTACACACATAACTTCGAAAAGTCAAAGGTGTGTGCCTGGGGTTTGAGCCCGCGACCGTCGAGATTCTCGACGGCGTGCCTAAACCTCGAGGCCATCACGACTTTATGGCAGTAAAGATAATATACGTTAATAAATAAGCTAGTATAATTTAGTATAGAATAGTATAAGTATATTAAAATATTCTTACCTTGGCCACCAGAACAGCAACGATGAACAAAGCGAGGAATTTCATCTTGATGTCTTGGTTTGGAGTCGCCAATTTGACAGTAATTTCAGTAATCCACAGACCGTATTTATATGAATTTTTAACTAACAACTAATTTTTGCGTCCGGATTTTGTTGTTAATTAATTTTAATTATTTAAGTGTTTTTGATAAATTTTCGCTACATTAAATTGTACGGATAAATAGGCTATCATCATCAGTCCTCCTACATCTGAGGGGGTTTAGGCCTTAGTCCATCACGCTGGCCTAGTGTGGGTTGGCGGACTTATCATTTCATTTCATTTTTATTTCACTAATATGAATTAAAATGACGCAATTCCTTGAATTACTAATAACATACATACATACATAAACTCACGCCTGTATTCCCCGAAGGGGTAGGCAGAGGTGCATTTCTGCACCCACATTTCGCCAGGTATGTATCAGTCCCACGTAATAGTTGGCGAGCCTATTGCCGTTTTTCGGGCACATTTCCAGACTCCGTGCTGTTACTGAGAATTTCCTAATGGAAAAACCCAATAACACTTTGCCCGACCCGGGAATCGAACCCAGGACCTCTAGATCGCACGGCACATACTTGTACCGCGAGACCACGAGGCAGTAATAACGTAAAACGCATAAAACGAAACGTGTCATTGGTACTATCTCGTGGAGAATTTCAAAGCATTTAACAATGTTTTCTTATGTCTCTGATATTTTATGTTTCTACTTTAAAACACATACGGACAGTTAAAGTTCTTATTATATATAACAGAACATTAACCTTTAATAATTTGTCAAAAACCGTGACAATAGATTATATAGACACAGATGGTCATTTCGGAGTTAAAATTACAATAATATTAAACAATACTTAAAGCGAATGACGCACTAAAATTGAATATATTTATACAACGGAATGATTTATCCGTGTAAACAGTGTATACGTTATAGAAGCCAAATATATATAATTATATTTGTGCCTCGCGGGGGTAGGCACAGGTAGTAGCATGTACAGCCCATATACGTCCCACTGTTTGGCACGGGCCTCTTCTACCATTGAGAGGGTTTAGGCCTTAGTTCACCACTAGAGATTGCAACCCGGTATGTTTCCCAACCCGGCCGGGCCCGGTTGCATCCGTCGCCAACCCGGCCGGGTCCGCCGGGCCCGGCCGGGTTTGTTAGCGATGAAACATTTAACGTATTTTATGAAAATTTTCTATATATAAATGGAAAAAGACAATGATTCAAGGTTAATATTCATTTCAAACTGGCTTATGGACAATAATCACTATAATTAGTCTCAAAAAAATGATAACTTTGACTTATGGACAGAAAAGTAACATTAGTACCTATTAGTAATTATTCATTTTTATAAGTTTAAACAAGCAAGTCTTTCTCTTTACTCCTTATCGTGTCTATTTGAAAACATTGTATTATAATAAGAAACTAATAACGCAGTTTAAAGTACTAAACGTGTCATAACAACTTAAATTAGATAGTATGGTAGCTTTGGAATAAACAAAACAAATTCTTATTTGCTAAAAGTAAAGTATGTACAATGTTTTTTTCTTAAACTTTGCCCATTAATGTTATTATTACTAATTGAGCAAATAGCGAAATCTTATTGGCTAGGCTGTACCTACTGTAACGACAAACAACCAAACTTGTTTAGTCTTAACTAACAAAATGGAACGTAAAATTGGTTACGATACGTAGGCTTCATAAGTATAATATAACAAAACAAAAAGTAACAATTATTATTCAGTCTGAAAGAATGATTGATACAAGTATTTTACAACAGTAACTACTACGAGTAGGCGCTCCCGCGCCGCGATTTACTTATCGGGTCCGCTGACCGGGCCCGGTGACCGGGCCCGGTAAGAATGGCCGGGCCCGGTGGGTGCGTAAAAGGGCACCGGGCCCGGTTTGCAATCTCTATTCACCACGCAGGCCTGGTGCAGGTTGGCGGACTACACACCTAATAAATTCATAAGATTTTTTAGGTGTGCAGGTTCCATTACGATATTTTCCTTGCCTTCACTGTTAAAGCAAGTGATAATTCATTGTGAGTACGCACATAACTTCGAAAAGTAGTTATAGGGACGTATTTGGGCTGATGATGATGATAATATATTGTATCTACAGAATAGGTACATTTAAGCTAAACGGCTGTCGCGAAATTTCTGAAAAACTTCATGGTGCTAGTGCATCTGTTGAAATTTAAATGAAAACGGCTTAAGTAACCGACATAGCCCAGTGGATTAGTAAGTTGAAGAAGCAATGGGCCGGGCACATAGCGCGGAGAACTGATGGCCGATGGGGCCAAAAATTATCGACTGGAGGCCACGTAGCGGAAAGCGCAGCGTAGGACGTCCTGGGGTGCAAGGTCGGGATACCTCCAAGTGGGCCCTGCTAGTCCGGATGCTGGCGGGGACGGTGCACCCTGGGCAACGTCGGCCCGTGCCGACGGCCAAATCCCGACACCAGGCGGACGGTCCTGTTGACCGCGCCGCGGTGGGGCCCGTCTTTTGGGCCATCCCGGTTCTGTTCCGGGTCTTCGGCGGGCTCGGATAGCAATCTCTTGCTTCCGAGCAGGAAATGGGCGAACCCCATTTCCACCGTCGAACTCGTAATCCGGTCGAAGCTGTGGTCATGTCTCGCAGTTCGGCCGGCGCGAGGGCCTTGGCTTAACCGCCCGGGCCGCGAGGGAGAAAACCTCTATAAAAAGTTACCCCGAATCCCAAGCGGCGGCGCACCGTGAGGGGATGCATGGCTGATGGGAGGTTCAGTCTCTAGTGCGACCCCCGCCAGAGTACCGGCCGACCCTCTTGGCGGGTTACGCTAGGCTTACCCAGGTACAGGGGGCACTGCCTGGGTGGACCGATATTCCCCCATACTCGTGGGAACCAAAATGAATGCTAAAATCATAAATAAAAACAAGGAATGCTCAGTAGCAGTAAGCGGGGTGCCTTCCCTGGACGCTTTAGCGCCAGGGGAGGTAGTCGCTGCTTCGTCTGTGGGGACGTCCGCGGAGGGGACCGCGCCAGTCCGGATCGATTCTGAGTCCGGACTGAGCTGCGACTCTTCGCGGGCGAAGAGACGAAAGATTTCAAGGAGGCGGCAGGCAACGCTCGGTGACAGTGACACCGCAGGCGAGCCTGGCCTATCCAAGGGGCCAAAAGGTCACGCTCCGGTTTCAGCCACAGACGAGGAGGCTGTGGCTGAAGCCAGCAAAAAATACAAGGCGGCTCTTCGAAAGGAGCGTGCCGCCGAAGTGAAGAGGAAAGCCGAAGCGGAGGCGGAGCTGGCCAGGGCCAAGAAGGCCTGCCCTTTCCGTGAGCCAAAGGCTCCGGAAATGCCAGCTTCCACCCGAAGGGAGGCGCTCATCAGGATGGCGGATCGGCTCCGCAACGTGACGAAGACGTCCAGAAATCTGAAGGGTGAACTTCAGAGGGACGTCAACGTCAGCGTTGCGGAGCTGGAGGAGTTGGCGAACGAGCCACCCTCGGCGGAGTTGGCCCGCGCGGAGGCGGTAAATGCCAGCCTCCGCGAAAAGGTGACGGCACTGGAGGTGGAACTCGCCACCCAGTCCAAGCTCCTGGAGGAGCTGACGGCCACTGTTCGGTCGCAGTCGCGACCGACAGTTGCGCCCGTGGCGTCTTCAGGGGATGATCGCCTCGAGCAAGTATTGCGTCAGATCGCAATGCTGAACGCTCGGGTCGAGGCGATGTCGTTGAGATTGCCTCCGGAGCCGATTCTCCGGCCTCCACTGGCCGCAGACCAAGGGAAGGGAGGAGGAGGGGACCGCATAATCCCCGCCCTTCCAGCCAGTACTCAGCCCGCAGCCAAGCGTCCTGGTGCCGTGCCCCCCGCAGCGGTTCCCGACCGCCAATCGCGCCAGCGGAAGCGGGGGAACCGAAAGCGCCTGGCACCGCGTCTACCGACGCCAGCTCCGCGTTCTCTCCCCCCGCCACCCGTGTCCATGGAAACTCCATGGACCGAGGTGGTAAAGCGGGGGAAAAAGAAAAAGAAGAAGTCTGGGGGGCACAACACCACCGCCCCCCCTAAACCCCAGCCGACACAGCCGCCGCGCAAGCCGGTGCCCCAGCTCCGCCTCCCGCAGAGAGCCGCCGTCACTCTGACGGTGCTGCCGGAGGCGTTGGAGCGGGGCACGACGTATGCCCAGGTACTGCGCGAGGTCAAAACTCACGTGGACCTCACTAGCCTGGGCATCGCCGGTATGAAGGCCAGACGAGGAGCCACCGGGGGCTACATCTTCGAGGTGCCCGGGCCGGAGTCGGAGGCAAGGGCCGACTCCCTCATCAGCAAGATGAGGGAGGTACTTGCCGGGTCGGAGGGCGTTCGCGTCAGCCGACCCGTCAAGACTGCGGAGCTGCGCATCTCGGGGCTGGACGAGTCCGTCACCCCCGAGGCAGTCGCAGCGGCCGTCGCTCGGCTCGGCGAGTGCTCGCCCGAAGATATTCGGGTGGGGGAAATCCGGGCCGAGCGCTCCGGTATGGGCGCCGTTTGGCTCCGGTGCCCGGCCAAAGCGGCTGAAAAGCTCACCAGGGCAGGACGCGTCTTGGTGGGCTGGGTGTCGGCTGGGGTCCGGCTTTTAGAGCCTAGGCCCTTGCGGTGCTTCCGGTGCCTCTTTCGGGGGCACGTAAGGATAAAGTGCACCGCGGAGTGTGACCGCACCGGGATCTGCTACCGGTGCGGTCAAGAGGGCCATAAGGCCCGTGATTGCCAAGCGGACCCGCACTGCACAATCTGTGCAGCTGCGGGTAAGCCCGCTGGGCACAGGGTGGGCGCTAAGGCTTGCGTCGCCTCCTCCGTCCCGCACCGCTCTTTACACGGTGCGAGATCTGAGGTTGTGGCGCGGCCGAAACCGCCCACCCCGGAGATGATGGAGATCGCCCATAGTTAGTATGGCACATAACTTCCTCCAGGCGAACATCAATCACTGCGCCAGGGCGCAGGATTTGTTTGTTCAGTGCCTGGCGCAGTGGTCGATTCAAGTGGCTGTGGTCTCCGAGCCATACTTTGTTCCTTCCCGGGATGACTGGGCTGGGGACCTAGATGGCTTGGTGGCCGTCATCACTCGGGGCGCCGCCGGATCCCCGCCCTTCGAAAAAGTAGCGAAGGGCTCGGGATGCGTGGCGGTCCTGTTGGGAGGGATTTGGGTCGTAGGAGTGTACTTCTCTCCCAACAGGTCCCTGGCGGAATTCGAGAGCTTTCTGGTCCGCCTGGGGGCCCTGGTGGTGCAAGGCAGTCAGTCCTACCCCGTGCTAGTCGCCGGTGACTTCAACGCCAAGTCCTTGGCTTGGGGCTCGTCGGTGACGGATGCGCGGGGTAGGGCCCTGGAGGAATGGGCGATCTCCATCGGGCTGGTCGTCCTGAATCGGGGGTCGGAGGACACGTGCGTGCGGCATAATGGCGGTTCGGTGGTGGACATAACGTTCGCCACCCCGGCCCTTGCCCGCCGTGTCCGGGGCTGGAAGGTCCTGGTTGACGAGGAGACGCTGTCCGATCATCGTTACATCCGGTACAGCGTCTCTGCTTCCCGGGCCCCTACCCAGCCCGGTGGTGGTCCCGCTACCCGATTCACGGGCGGCCGGCGGTGGGCCGCTAAGCGCCTCGATGCGGAGGCTGCGGAAGAGGCCGCTCTTGTTCAGGCGTGGATCTCCGTACCGGACGGACCGGTGCGGGTCGAGGAGGAGGCGGAATGGTTCGGGGTGGCGATGTCGCGCGTCTGCGACGCGTCGATGCCCCGGGTCACCCGCCTCCCGGTGAAGCGCCAGGTGTACTGGTGGTCGGCGGAGCTTTCGCAGCTGCGCGCGTCTTGCGCGGCTGCGCTACGCCGACTCTCCAGGCACCGTCGTCGTCGGGTCCGCCGACCTGGCGACGACGAACAGGAGCGGCTGCTCTACGGCCTCCACAGAGGGGCGAAGAGAGCGCTGCGGGTGGCCATTGCACGAGCAAAGGCCGCGGCTTACGAGGAGTCCCGGAGGTCTCTCGATAGAGATCCGTGGGGGCGTCCATACCGTGTGGCGTTGAGCAAGCTCCGCCCATGGGCGCCCCCGCTGACGGAGAGTCTTCGGGCAGACCTCGTCGAGGACGTCGTCGCGGCTTTGTTCCCGGCCACCGAGGAGTTCACTCCTCCACCGATGGCGCCACGTCCACCGGCGCCATCGTCGTTGGTTTCGGCAAGGGATATCCCGGAGGTGTCGCCTGAAGAGCTGGAGGCGGCAGTGCTTCGGCTGCGGGGCAAGAACTCGGCCCCGGGGCTCGACGGGGTGCCTGGACGTATCTGGGTGCTCGCCGTCGAGTCGCTGGGCACGAGGCTCCGCAGCTTGTTCTCCGCGTGCCTGCAGCAGGGCAGCTTCCCGTCGCGGTGGAAGACGGGCAAGCTTGTCCTGTTGAGGAAAGAGGGGCGACCCGCAGAGTCGCCGTCGGCGTACCGGCCCATCGTGCTGCTCGACGAGGTGTGCAAGCTCTTTGAGCGTATCTTGCACGCGCGCCTCGTCGAGCATCTGGAGAGCACGGGCCCGGACCTGGCAGATTGCCAGTTCGGGTTCCGGAGGGGCCGGTCGACGATACACGCGATTCTGCGAGTCAGGGCACAGGCGGAGGATGCAGTGTCTCGGGGCAAGTGCGTCGTGGCGGTGTCACTCGACATCGCCAACGCATTTAACACCATGCCCTGGGCCTGCATCAATGAGGCACTGCGGTACCACGAGGTTCCGCCCTACCTACGGCGTCTGGTGCAGGCGTACTTGTGTGACAGGTACGTCGTGTATCCGGGCGCCGACGGGTGGCACCGTCGGGCAGTGTCGTGCGGTGTTCCACAGGGCTCGGTTCTCGGGCCGCTCCTGTGGAACATCGGTTACGACTGGGTGCTTCGTGGTGCCAACCTTCGGGGCGTCGCTGTCGTCTGCTATGCGGACGACACGTTGGTGACAGCGACGGCCAGGACCCCACAGCGGGCCGCCCTGCTCGCCGGGTTCGGGACCGAACTCGTGGTGGGCAGGATTCGGCGACTTGGCCTCCAGGTGGCCCTGCACAAGACCGAGGCTCTGTGTTTTCACGGACCTCGGTCTAGGCCACCGCCGGAGGCACACCTGACGGTGGAGGGCGTGCGGATTCCCATCGGCTCCCAGATGAAGTACTTAGGTCTGATTCTGGACAGTCGATGGAAATTCCGTGCGCACTTCGAGATGCTGTCGCCGAAGTTGGTCCGGGCAGCGGGCGCTCTCGGTCGCCTGCTGCCCAACATTAATGGTCCTGGCTTCCCTTGCCGAAGCCTTTATGCTGGAGTCGTGCGGTCCATGGCCCTGTACGGGTGTCCCGTGTGGGCCAATTCCCTCGGCGCTCGCTGTGTCCGCTTGTTGCATCGTCCGCAACGTATGGTGGCGCAGCGAATCGTTAGAGGGTACCGCACGATTTCGCACGAGGCGGCCTGCGTTTTGGCGGGTACTCTGCCCTGGGAGCTGGACGCCAAGTCCCTCTCGTCAGTGTTCTTCTGGCGGGAGGAGGCGTACCGGCGATCCGGACAGAGACCGGCCCCAAGAGAGGTCGAGGCCATGCTGGCCTCCCTCCGCAGCGCCGCCGTGGAGGAGTGGCGTTCCAGGCTGGAGAGTCCAAGTGCTGGCGTGGCGACCGTCGCGGCAGTGCGTCCTGTCCTCCAGCAGTGGATGGACAGGCGCCACGGTGCGCCGACCTTCCGGCTGACGCAGGTGCTCACCGGGCACGGCAGCTTCGGTGCGTACCTGTGTCGCATCGTCGGAGTGGAGGAGACCGCCGTGTGCCACCATTGTGGCAACTGCCGTGAGGACACGGCCCAGCACACGCTTGAGGAGTGCCCAGCCTGGGACGAGGAGCGCAGCGCTCTCGTAGCGGTCGTGGGGAGAGACCTCTCGCTGCCGACCGTGGTCGCCGCCATGGTCGGCAGCCGGAGGTCGTGGAAAGCTATGCTCTCCTTCTGCGAACGTGTCATTTCGCAGAAGGAGAGCGCGGAGCGGGATCGGGAGCAGACCGATCCCGCTCGTCGCAACAGGCGACGTAGGAGGCGCCGGGCGAACATCTAGCCCGGCGCCCAGAGGCCACGTGGGGCCGCCGTCCCTACCTTGGCGGCCCCCGAGGGGTAACAATTGCTTCGGTGTGCCTTTTGGCACCGCGCAGAGGCGGTCCCGGGTCAATCCATAGCTCTGGCTTCAGGGTATTCCGGGGCCGTCTCGTTGAATGCGCTGATGGTGGCCGTCGCGGGGTTTTTAGTCGGTATTACGGCGCATTGATATTTGGTAGGGACCCGGCCCAGCGGCCGCCCGACAACGGGCGGTAACATCCATGCTGGGTCGGAAGGCGCCGGTGAGTCCGACACACCGTCCGTAAATAGGATTTTCCCCGTAGGAAAAAAAAAAAAAAAAAAAAAGCGTAGGACGTCCTCCGACAAGGTGGTCGGACGACCTAGTAAAGGTCGCGGGACGTGGTTGCAGGCTGCTGCCAACAGGCTCTGTGGAAGTCATTGGGAGAGGCCTATGTCCAGCAGTGGACCTCTTTTGGCTGATGGACGGATGATAACGGCTTAGGTAACTTTGTTTGTTTAGGAACTATAGAGGCCTAACTTGTAAAATGCGCTTACTTGGAATACTTCGTACCTTATGGGTATATTCGGAAAATTAAAAATGGACATACTTCTCTGCCTACTCGTGTGTGTCTGATAAAAATATGTGTGTAAAAAATGGCCATTTATGTTGTTTAATTTGAAATAATCCACACCAGAACTAAGTCGTGATGGCCTCGAGGTTTAGGCACGCGGTCGAGAATATCGAAGGTCGCGTGTTCAAACCCCAGGCACACACCTCGGACTTTTCCAGTTATGTGTGTATTCACAAATAATTATCACGTACTTTAACGGTGACGGAACAATTTTGAACAAAAAATTCTCAGGGATTTCTTAGGTGTGTAGTCCGCCAACCCGCACTAGGCCAGCGTGGTGGACTAAGGCCTAAACTCTCTCAGTTGTGAAGGAAGCCCGTGCCCATGTGAAATTCGTAATTTCACACTATTTTTCTAATAATACATTTTTTTAAACTAAGGAAGTGCATTTTGATCCGACTTCATATATCGCGAAAAAAAATTACTAAATCTTTTTTTCTCATATAATTTTTTCTGAATGTACTAAGAACTTAATTATTATTAATAATTAAGTTCAGTAATAATAATTATTAATAATTAAGTTCTTACTACTCAGTAGTTATTTATTATTAATAATTGTTATTAACACTCGTACTGAATATAAAATATACACTTTTTGAATAATAGCAAATAATCTGGTAATAACATGGTAGAAATAAATATATAAAACAAGTATGTGCCGTGCGATCTGGAGGTCCTAGGTTCGATTCCCGGGTCGGGCAAAGTGTTATTGGGTTTTTCCATTAGGAAATTCTCAGTAGCAGCACGGAGGCTGGAATTGTCCCCTATTACGTGGGACTGATACATACCTGGCGAAATGTGGGTGCAGAAATGCACCTCTGCCTACCCCTTCGGGAAATACAGGCGTGAGGTTATGTATGTATTTATGTAAATAAATATATCTACCGGCATTACCAGAGGTCCCTTACGCTATCAACATAAATATCACCTCATACAGTACATCTGCTGCGAAGGTCCTCGTAAAACTTTAAACAGCTGTAATCAAATTAATTACACCATTGTCATGATCGGCTTCAAAACGGCTTGTTGGACTTAGGGCTTGTAATTCAATTGATAAACTATAATAAAATTTGTTTTAATTTTCAGGATTAAACATCATCATCATCATCATCATCGGCCCATACACGTCCCACTGCTGGGCACGGGCCTCCTCTACAACTGAGAGGGTTTAGGCCTTAGACCACCACGATGGCCTGGTGCGGGTTGGCGGACTACACACCTAAGAAATTCCTAAGAACTTTTAGGTGTGCAGGTTTCATCACGATGTTCTTGAGTAGCTCTCATCCATCCGCTACCCGCCACCTTTTCAAGTCGGACCATCGTGCTGCAGGGTGTCCCACTACGTCTGCCTAAACGTAGTTTCCACTCCAACCCTTGTCTGCTCGACCGACCGTCTCTCCGTATAAATTCATATCATATTTTTATTCATATCATATTTTATTATATCATTTATATTTTTTCTAATATTTTAAAACTATTTCAGGAAGACAATAACACAACAAAATATATAATAACACCTTCTGTATTTCTAATTGGTATCGCAATCAGTTGTAGCTCTATTTCGACCTCACTGCACGCAGGACATGTAAAATAAGCTTTTTTTGTTTTGCATGGACCAGCCCCGTGGATTGGGGGCCTAAGAAGTCCGCCATGGTATCCCTTACCTGTCAAAAGAGGCGACTAACAGGGGCCACTGGGGGGCTGGGCATACTGCGGGGGCGGTACACTATGATAGCAACCCCGAGATTTGCGGCAGAGGGCGTGGCATCTTGACTGTCGCGGAAGTTCACAAAAGGTGAACTTCCAAAAAAGGGTAAGTGGAGACCATCTCAAGCCCTCCCGATTTGGAGGAGTCCACAATTGGACGGTGCGCTGGGCGGCAGCGGACCATTTAGAGCGTTTCTCGCCCTGAGTGCCGCAAAATGCGCGAGAGGTTTTAGTTGATATGCTGGCGTAGGATTTTGGTTAGCGACCCAACTCAGCTAAGCGGACAATTGTTCTGCGCGCCGAGTTGGAAGGCCAGAGACCTCGACATACAAATATAAAAATGGAATACTATCTTCTATACAGTCAGTGGAAGTCCCATCAAAATTGGTCCCACCTTTTTGGAAGGCCGGAACAAACAGAGAAGATCTTTAAAAGGGATGAATTAGAACCCTGTTTAATATCTAGTAGTAAATTTACACACTAACAGGGAATACTTACGCCTGTATTTCCCGAAGGGGAAGGCAGAAGTGCATTTCTTCACCCACATTTCACCACATAATAGGGGGCGGGCCTATTGCCGTACAAAGTCAAAGTCAAAGCCAAAACACTCTTTATTCAAATATTCTTTTACCCTGCTAAACCCTCTCAGTTTCAGAGGAGGCCCCGTGCCCAGCAGTGGGACGTATTTGGGCTGATTATGATGATGAAGGTATATTATAAAAGGCTGTTAATAACATTTACAAATAGACTCTCTAATTTATTCACAAAGATTTATTTTCTAAGATAAATCTAAGGATATTTATTAAATAAAACACACGTACTCATCAGATATATTTAATTATCAAAATATTCAAAAAATTACTCGAAAAAGATTAAAACCTTAAACGTGAAACTTTAAAATGAATATTTTTCCCGTTTTACTACATCTTTCATTGTTGTTTCGCTCCTATTGGCCATAGCGTAATAAAATCGGAGAAGAAAATAAGCTACTCTATCGCAGGCAGCAGATATATATCTTATAAATTATAGCCTATGTGTTGTTCTGATGTATAAACTATATTGTTTTAAGGTTTCATTGAAATCAATTCAGTAGTTTTTTCGTGGAAGAGTAACAAACATTCAAACTTTCGCGTTTATATTAGTATGATTACAGCAATATTTCTATTGTAGTCTCAAATGAAGTCTTATATTTCTTCTTTATATTTCTACGACCGTGTGTCCTGATTGACTTGGGACGAGGCAGAACTCTCTGCGATACTGGAACCTGTAAACAACATACATACATAACCTCACGCCTGTATTCCCCGAAGGGGTAAGCAGAGGTGCATTTCTGCACCCACATTTAGTCACGTAAACGTAATAGAGGGCGGGCCTATTGCCGTATTTCGGGCACATTTCCAGACTCCATGCGTGAGAATTTTCTTATTGAACAACCCAATAACACTGCCCGACCCGGGAATCGAACCCAGAACCTCTAGATCGCACGGCACATACTTGCGCCGCGAGACCACGAGGCAGGAGGTATAAAAAACATAATATAATAATTTATTGATGTTATTATTAAAAACACCTAACAGTCAAATACATAGTGCTGAGCCCACTAAGATACAAGTCTTGTGCCGTGAATATTAGAACCAGAGACTTTACGATGTCACAAATAGACCCCTATTTTAGGATCACATGAACATTTGACTCGGTACGAGAATCGAATCCGCAACCCACACCAGCTAATGTAGTTAATTAGTCAAATAAAAAAATAAGAAATACCTTGAAAATCCTTGAGTAATCTCAGAAGAGGATTATTTCTGATCAAACTTGACGCGGCAGCACCGGCGTTGGCTAAAATAAATAAAAATATTAATGTCCGCCAACATGCACTAGGCCAGCGTGGTGGACTAAGGCCTAAACCCTCTCAGTTGTAGAGGAGGCCCGTGCCCATCACTGGAACGTATTAGGTCTGATCAGTGGCGGTACTTCCATAGAAGCCCAAAAGCGTTACACGTTAATTGTGTAATGTCTAGTTTATAATTGTTTATTGTGGGGTCACGATATTATCTTTTATACGTAAATTGCTTATATCAAATAAGGATTTAAACCTTTAAGATTATTATTCGGAATTTTGTAAGACAAGCTGGGCTTTTGGGCTTCTATGGAAGTTCCGCCTCTGGGTCTGATAATGATGAAGATATTAATAGCACTCACGCCTGTGTGTCCGAAAGGATAGGCAGACAGCAATTTGTAAGTTTTAAAAGCAGATGTGTGTTATTACACCTATAGATTCCAGAGATTTCAGGCTCTTCCAAACTTTGTGCTACTTAGAATTTCCATATCGTAAATGTCTATAAATTTTTCCTGGTCCGGATATCACACCTGGGACCTTTCGCTTGCTAACGTGCAGTGGCGGTACTTCCATAGAAGTCCAAAAGCCTAGATTGCCTTACAAATTTCCGAATAGTATAATCTTTGAGCTTTAAATCTTTATTTAACAAAAGCAATTTGACAGTTATGTGTAAACCCTCTCAGCTGTAGGGGAGGCCCGTGCCCAGCAGTGGGACGTATATGGGCTGATAATAAAATAATTATAAATTTGACATGTAAATGAGAATATCCTGATCCCGCAATAAACAATTATAAATAAGACATTACAAATTAACGTGTAACGCGTTTGGGCTTCTATGAAAGTACTGCCACTGACTACGTGGGACCAATATCCCTTAAAAAGACCAAAAGAGCACAATATATGTTACCTGATCCGCCTGCACCATCAACGTCAGCAAATGACATAGCCATACTGATTGCATTCCGTGCTGCATCTGTCAAAAATATACATTTTAATAAAAATTAAATACATCCAACAGGCACATACATAGTTCTGACCCCACACTAAGATACGAGTCTTGTGTCGTATATCAGAAACTACGAGAGACTTTTCGGTCTCACAATCACTTAGAGTCGAGAAAAATATTTATGCGTCACACATGTATTTGTCTTGGTAAGGGGATGAGACCCACGGACTCTCGATAAACAATCTGGTGTCTAACTAACCGACCACATAGGCTGTCCAGCGTTTCTGAGTTTTTCCGTCAGGAAATGTACCAAGCAAATAGCAGTAGGTAATATGACGCGGTCGAGAATCTCGACGGTCGCGGGTTCAAACCCCAGGCACACACCTCTGACTTTTTCAAGTTATGTGTGTATTCACATTGAATTATCACGTACTTTAACGGTGAAGGAAAACATCGTGATAAAACCTGCACACCTAAAAGTTCTTAGGAATTTCTTAGGTGTGTAGTCCGCCAACCCGCACTTGGCCAGCGTGGTGGACTAAGGCCTAAACCCTCTCAGTTGTAGAGGAGGCCCGTGCCCAGCAGCGGGACGTATATGGGCTGATGATGATGATGATGATGAATATGACCCATTGTCTAAATCATAAAATGTGATTGTACGTACAAATGAATTGTCGTATTCACTTGATGCTCTTTTTGGACAACGTCTTGCTTAACATTAGCTATGGTCACTTTGTCGTGCCAGTCTAAAAAATAAGTTTAGGCATTGCTTACCTCTCAAGGTATTTGAACTGCTGAATGCTGAACTCCGAACTCCTTGGCTTTGAGATGCGCCTGGAATTAAAAATAAAGGCTGGTACAAAATAAAAACTTTTTTTTCTATTTTTCTTATACTTATTTATCATGAGCGGTGTTTTCCGCTACATAGTAGCGCTGATATTTAATTTTTTTTTAGTTTAGTTATTTGTTGGTAAGACTATAAATCTGGCTGTATATACAAAAAAAATCCCCAACAGTCACATACATAGTTCTGACCCCACTCTAGGATACAAGTCCTGTGTCGTGGGTATCAGAAACTACGAGAGACTTTTCGGTCTCACAAACACCCAGACCCGAAACAAAATATATTTGTGGATCACACAAACATTTGTCTCGGTGCGGGGATCGAACCCGCGGCCTCTCGTTTCGCAAGCTGGTGTCTAACCATCTGCGCCACGGGGCTGTCAATTCTTCTATTCCTTTGCCTAGATACAAAAGGAACTCACTTCCCGCGTTGCTCATCATCGAAGTTAATACGGTATTCGTCATAGTTTTCATAAATTCTTGTCCGGTTTCTGCAAAAAAGAAAATTATTCATATTTAATACTACTACATCTATATACTCCTCTATATCTATACAGGGTGCATTCAGACCGTGATCGGAAACGAAGGCAGGTAATAGCTAAGGTGATTACAAACCCCATCGGTATTAAATGTACGCGGTTTGTATGGAAAATGTATTTTTTTTTATTTTTTGTCAGAATTTTCTTTAACGCCAGGGGGTTTGTAATCACCTTAGCTATTACCTGCCTTCGTTTCCGATCACGGTCTGAATACACCCTGTATATACTATATACTCCTCTACATCTTAAATATTGTCTTTGGTTAGAACCAAGATTCTACTGCTTCAAAATAATTTAACGTTCAGATTAAGTAACAAAATATACCAGATAAATTGACAATTTATAATACCATTTCAGGAAATATGGCGAAGAAACCTGCACACCTAAAAGTTCATACGAATTCCTTAGGTGTGTAGTCTGCCAACCTGCACCAAGCCAGCGTGGTGGATTAAGGTCTTACCCCTCTTAACAGTAGAAAAGCCCTAAACCAAAGCAGTAGGGCGTATATAGACTGACAATATTGAAGATTTTAATCATTACCTGTGGATAGGGCTCCCATTAGTCCCAGCATCATGTCTTTCATTATCTGTTGCCGCATATCAGATGTTTCTTCTGCAATTTAATTAAAATCATTGAATTATTTTTAGATTTCACTAAAAGTGAGATACATTGTGTTTTCATGCGATTGCCAAATCTAACTATTATTTACAACATAAAAGATTTTTAATGTTGATATGGTCACTACGAGTATAAAATGTTGTCTGGTAAGCTAAGTGTATCAGTGGCGGTACTTCCATAGAAGCCCAAAAGCCCAGCTTGCCTTACGTAATTCCGAATAAGAAACATAAACTAGATATTCCATAATTCAATACAAACAACAAAATATTTTATCCAAAAACAGAAATTTACGTATTTTTGCCGCGCCGCCGTCCGCCATACAGCCGCGCCGCCGCGCGCCAAATCCCTACCCATATAATTTCAAAAAAACGAAACGCGGGCGCACGAACGTCAATAGTTTAGAGTAAAAATCAATGTTGAACATAATAATAATATCTATCTCCCTCTATCTCGTGGGCTTTTTCTCTCTTTCGCACTACATTTAGCAATTAGTAATTTAGTATGGACCTAAGAATCCCGCTTTCGCTCTGAACTGAGCTGCGTGCAATCGGGAGTGCAGTGAAGTGAAGCAATACTTTGTTTGTCAACGTCACACGTTGTTAATTGTTTACGTTTACTTACTTGTTAGTTCACCAAACAGTTGTTTGTTACTGAGCGAAAGAACCAAGTTAAATAGAATTTGTTGTGGTATTTAGAATATTACTACAGTGATTATAAAAGATGAGTGATGTTGATTGTTAATCCTTGTGGCGACTTAAAGTGTGTGCATGTTTTGCTCTTCGAAGATAAGGTAAATTCATTAAATTATACTGTGAAAAAACGGCTCGTAACTTGTCCAAAACCTACATATGCCAGACTCGAGTATTTCTCTAATTGTTAAAAATTATGAGGGCGCTTAATAGATCCGATTAGTAAGTACATAACTAATTGAATAGTTGAATGTTCCCAAACGAAAAGGTTATATTATGTTTGTGTTGCATATTTTATATAATGTTTAAAATGTGTGGAATTCTTGTTGTAATGATTTAAATAATTTATCTGGTTCTTGTAGAATGCATTCAAATTTACAACACCACATACTTTGATTTCTTTTTATAAATATTGTAAACAGCGCATTGAAGTATTCATTTCTCGTTAATTATGTCACGACATTTCAAAACTCTCGCGTTGATCATCATCGTATTATTTCTAAGATTAATACATATTATTTGTCATTTTGTTCAACAAAAAAACTTGCATTCAAGGTCACGACAAGAAAATTAACTTACGAGTAGGTATAGGTAATTTTTAGAATTTGACTGTTTACTTTTTAATTATGTGGTTTGAAACCAATTCGAGTCGAGTTATTTGTCTAATAAAATTCAATATGATATATTCCGCGTCTATGTTATAACATCTCGCATTCAAATTTAGAGAGACACGACGTTTTTGCACAATGTGGACATATTATTGTTCTAATAATTTTCGCCGACATTTTATGGTTTTTGGTACTATCACTAGCGACAAATAATTATTTCTTTGTTGGGCCAGTACTATAATATACCTACATCAATATGTCAAAATATTGAATGTAAATAATTTGCGGTAGGTATATTATTAATTAGTTCTCTGACTTTCTGGACCCAAAAAATACACTATAAAAACCGTAATAAAAATTTGGGCTTGCCCTAGCTAGAGACCCTAGGCACGCCACTGAAGTGTATATATATATGTATATAACTTAAGACAGAAGGTACCATAAACGGGAACTGAATAAATTCATCGACTTGATATCACATGGATCTCACAACTTTTGACGGTAGAAGAACTGAGTTGCGAGACTTGGGTTTTATGTCAAGTTTTGTTTTTTATGGGATATGTATTTCTAGATCGAACCGAGTAATGGACCAATCAGGTTGGCGTTTGTAAGTGAAGCACTCTCATATTCCAATATTTCAATATTGTTTTTTTTTTCGAAATTGTCTGTAAATCGATAACTATCATCATCATCAGCCCATATACGTCCCACTTCTGGGCACGGGCCTCCTCTACAACTGAGAGGGTTTAGGCCTTAGTCCACCACGCTGGCCTAGTGCTGGTTGGTGGACTACACACCTAAGAAATTCCTAACAACTTTTTATGTTTGTAGGTTTCCTCAGCGTTATAGTAAGTGATAATTCATTAAAATGCACACATAACTTTGAAAAGTCAAAGTTGTGTGCCTGAAGTTTGAACCCGCGACAGCCGAGATTCTCGACCGCGCGTCTAAACCTCGAGGCCACTACTACTTCGATAACAGATAGATGTCGAAAAAAATACAAACTTACCGGTCATGTTCTGCATAATAACTTTAGATAATTGTAGGACAGCGCCTGGGAACATAAAATGAAGATTTTATCGCACTGTAAAACAATTGACAGCCCCGTGGCGCAGATGACTAGACACCAGATTGCGAAACGAGCGGCCACAGGTTCGATCCCCGCACCGAGACAAATGTTTGTTTGATCCACGAATATTTGTTTCAGGTCTGGGTGTTTGTGAGGGCGAAAAGTCTCTCGTAGTTTCTGATACCCACGACACAGGACTTGTATCCTAGTGTGGGGTCAGAACTATGCATGAGACTGTTGGGTGTATTTATTTATTTATTAAATTAAACAGGGATAATTTATAAATAAATTGTCTGATTGACAGGGTATTTATATTTTTTTTAAAGTTTAATGCTACAGTTTTCTTATACTTTTTTTCAGTTATCTTTCTTGAGAATGAATTATTCTAACACGTCAAAATGCAAATGCACAAGCATTAGGAATGACGGTGGGGTCAATGTGCGGGTATGGAGGGTGTCCCCTCCCCCGCGCCTGAATTCATACCCCGATTGCCAACGATCTTTGGCGAACTATAGATCCACATTTACACCTAAATGACACTCACAATCATAGGGTAAATAACTAGGGTTATTATTTATTACATACTAGTGACCCGGCCTGGCTTCGCACGGGTGCAATGTTGGTGCTAAATATACTATTGGTACCGCCGCAACCGCTGTGTCCCTACATTTTAAATCGGTATCTTCGGAAATATTCATTTAAATTGTATGCTGTAAAGGTTCAGATTGATTTATATTAAATGGACAATGTATTTAAGGTTATAAAGATAAAGTTTTAAAGATTTAAGCATACATAGGGATGGACAGACAGCGACAGCGACTTTTTTATACTATGTAGTGATAGTGATGATTTCTAGGATATTCTGCAATAATTCATTAATATCCTTAAGTTCCATCTTAATCATATTACTGGTTAATTTTCAGAAGAGTTTTTTTTTATATTTCTTCTTCTTTGATTTTAGAAACTACATACTCGGTTTTGGATATATTTCTTTTACAAAACAAGCATCTTTATATGACTCTAAGACCTCCAGAATATATAATATATTCTAGAAATATAATTTAGGGGGGGGGGGGGCATCAAAGGAATTGAATACGGTAGATAGAAACCATTTCACTCAGGTAGAGCTGGAAAGACTAGCAATAAATAATTAGACTTTTACCTCCATTTTCAGCCAATAATCTTCTAAATGCTTCTGGGTTTTTCAGAACTGCTGGCAATGTTGAATTTATGGCAGCTATAAAGAATTTATTTTTATATCATTTAACTGATACTGATACATTAATAAGTCTTAAAGGACTCGAGGTACATAAGTCGTGATGGCGTCGAGGTTTAGGCGCGAGGTCGATAACCTCGACGGTCGCGGTTTCAAGCTTTTCACCTTTGACTTTTCGAAGTTATGTGTGTATTCATAATGAATTATCACGTACTTTAACGGTGAAGGAAAACATCGAGACAAAACCTGCATTCCTAAGAGTTCTCGTCATGACATTTCTTACTCATATGACGTGCGAAACAGTACCAGACAGTATATTGGCTAGTACAGAATTATTGCCCAAAGCCTCGTGAGATGCAATGGTTCAGATTAACGCCTGTACTCCCCGAAGGGGTAGGCAGAGGTGCATTTCTGCACCCACATTTCGCCTGGTATATATCAGTCCCACGTAATAGGGGGCGAGCCTATTGGCGTTTTTCGGGCACATTTCAAGACTCCGTGCTGCTACTGAGAATTTCCTAATGGATAAACGCCCATAACACTTTGCCCGACCCGGGAATCGAACCCAGGACCTCTAGATCGCATGGCACATACGTCTGTTTTATATTGAAACAAATTTTCATACTTACATTCAAAAGTTTGGAAATAGCGTGACTCGGTATCTGTATTGTTGCCAAAATACTGTTCGATTAAACTTAGCAAGTTCGATCCAGCTATAAAAAATAGTATAAATGAGAAAACAAGATTTAACTATAAGGTACAACACTTAAACACAAAAACATTTAAAAGCATAAGACTGATATAGTTCTTGAAACCAACGAAAATCTTTAGTATCCCATCATCAGCCCAAATACGTCCCACTGCTGGGCACGGGCCTCCTCTACAACTGAGAGGGTTTAGACCTTAGTCCACCACGCTGGCCTAGTGTGGGTTGGCGGACTTCACACCTAAGAAATTCCTAAGCACTTTTTAGGTGTGCAGGTTTCCTCACGATGTTTCCTTCACCGTTAAAGCCAATGATAATTCATTGTGTATACACACAGAACTTCAAAAATTCATAGCTGTGTGCCTGGGGTTTGAACCTGCGATCGCCCAGACTCTCGACCGCGCGCCTGAATCTCGATGCCATTACTACTTTTAAATCCCATCTATGCTAATATATAAAGCTGAAGAGTTTGTTTGTTTGTTTGGTTGAACGCGCTAATCTCAGGAACTACTGGTCCGATTTGAAAAATTCTTTCATTGTTAGATAGCCCATTTATTCAGGAAGGCTATAGGCTATATAACATCACGCTAAGACCAATAAGAGCGAAGCACCAATAATAAATGTTTTTAGATCGGCGGCTTTTTTTTTCTTTTGAGAGCTTCCGCTGCATGCGCTGCGGAAACGGTTAAAGATTCGCAAAAATAATATATGACAGAATTATTTCCCTTTAAAAGTTCTAAAAAAAGTCTGCGACAGCATATGTCTATCTTTTAAGGTTGGCTCACTATAACCTTTTTTATGCTAACCAAATTAGTTCTAAAATAAAGCATTATTTGTGAAGGTGTTTTTATAAAGATGATATTTATCCTTATCCAAATAAATACGTTATTCATCACAAGAATTTAATTTAAAAGAAATTTGCCCTGTACATCATTTGATTTCAATGAGTATCTTAAAAGATATCGCAGTTTTAAAATAACACCGCAGCGAAAAAATGATCAAGCGCCCAATTATGATGTACAAGGCGCCGGCCGGCCGGTGCGCGGCGGCACACGTTTCACGTCTATTTAACCGATTTGAATGATTTTTTGGTATGGACATAAATGGGACTCTGTGGAGTAAAAAAGACTACTTTCTTTCTGAACCTACTAAAATAGACTACTATTTTCTTTCTGCATTTTATTAAATATTACATTTCGTGTTGCTGAGTGAGTTTCTTGCCGTTTTCTCTCCACAGCGATAACACGTTTCGAAGCGGCAATAGTTTAGTTTAAAATAGCTTAAAATTGACGATTCAAAAGAACTTGTAAAAGTCTATTTGAATAAAGATTATTTGACTTTGACTTTGACATTTTGGCACAAATCTTTGCTAATATATTTAGTGAAGATTTTGTTTCTTTGAACGCGATAATCTACAAACTAACTACTGGTTCTAATTGGAAAAAAAATGTTTTGAACAGTCCATTTATCGAGGGAGTCTTCAGGGTATTTATCATCACGCAGGAGAAGTTTTGAAAATGTGTCAAAAAGGGGAAAAATATTCCTTTAAAGGCTTAAGATTTAGCATGCGAAGTTGCGGCTAACAGTTGTATGTTTTTAAGCAATAGTGGTTACCTTCTGTATCAAAAAGCAATGCCTCGAAGGCGTCAAAAGCCGGCGCTGTCTCAGGAAATGCTAGAACGAGAAAAATTGTTCTTAAATCCTGCAGAACCATGTTCAAGACGCTAATTTAGTATTTTTTAACCAAGCAAAGTCTATTTTTTTTCAAAGTTATTATAATTACTGTTTCTCGAAAAATGCTTGAAAAAGCATGTTGCAAAAAGTTACATATGACGCAGTGGATGACGTCATAACAACCAATATTGTAACGATTGCCTTTCATGAATATATCATCTTTATCAGTCCATATACGTCCCACTGCTGAGCACAGGCCTCTGCAATTCAGAGCTGGTTAGGCCTTAGTCCACCAGGCTGGCCTAGCGTAGGTTAGCGGGCTAAACACCTAAGAAATTACTAAGATATTTTAAGCGTTCAGGTTTCTTCATGTTTTCTTTCATCGTTAAAGTACGTGTTATTTCATTATAGATGGATCCATGACTTCAGCAAATCCAAGGTTTTAGGGGTTTTGTCCCTGCGACCGCCGAGCTGTGAGTTATAAGCGTCAATGCAATCAGGACTTTTCCTATAATAAGTTTTGTAATTGTTACCATCTCGCACAGCCTCGTAGATGCTCGGCAGTACTATTTCACTGTCTTCAGATTTCGCCAAGGCCGCTGAAGAAAGGATTTAATGTTGGAAAAGTGTACTTTTTATACGCTTTATATTAGCTTCATACATAGTTAGTATGCAACGGAATCTTTCACATGATTTTGACCCCTTTCAAAATATCTGATTAACTCGAAATTTGGCATACTTGTTTAGGACCGATGACAATTCCAATATTTTAAATAGTTTGACCCGTTATCCTTACTAGGATAATCAGGATTAACGATTTTTTGTTTATCTGAGACCCGGAGTGTCTGCGTCAAGACCAATTTCTCTCATACGTCGATTTCACTCAAATAATAATTATTACGACTGCCTCGTGGTCTCGCGGTACAAGTATGTGCCGACCGATCTAGAGGTCCTGGGTTCGATTCCCGGGTCGGGCAAAGTGTTATTGGGTTTTTCCATTAGGAAATTCTCAGTAGCAGCACGGAGTCTGGAAATGTGCCCGAAAAACGGCAATAGGCTCGCCCCCTATTACGTGGGACTGATACATACCTGGCGAAATGTGGGTGCAGAAATGCACCTCTGCCTACCCCTTCGGGGAATACAGGCGTGAGTGTATGTATGTATGTAATAATTATTAAAAAAACACGCTTTTATAGAAAATCCAACAAAAATTAGTTTTTTAAACTATTATTTTTTAAATAGAAGTCTTTGCAACTCAACGCATTGAATTTAGGATTATATCACCACATCCTATCAGAACAATTATTTTGCTATTTTGTATATGATAGATGTATTTATATATTTATTGTTTAGACTTTAGTTATAGTTTATAGTATGAGGTACGATGGGACTGTCATTTTTTTTTTCTTTATTTTTTTTTATACTGGCATGTATGGTATCATATAAAAGTCCCCCTTTTTTATTTATTAAAAACAATTGAATTGTGATTTGTTGGTCTCGCGGCATAAGCGGAGTAAGAATGATTTCTCATTCTCGGATCTGGCAATATTACTGAGTACGTATATACACATACATAACCTTACGCGTGTATTCCCCGAAGGGGTAGGCAGAGGTGCATATCACCCACGTTTCGCCAGGTATGTATCAGACCCACGTAATAGGAGGCGATCCTATTGCCGCTTTTCGGGCCAATTTCCAGACTGAGAATCCCCTAATAGAAAAAATCAATAAGCGGCACATACATGAGCCGCGACACCACGAGGCAGTCACGCAATAACTAACTTTAGTATAGCTATACTCTGCCCAACCCTTTGAGTGTAAAGGTGTTAGAAGTAGCAACTGATTTTAGATTCGTATGGATGCATGAATGAATCTTACCAGTCGTTGTTTGCTCCTCAGCCTCCTGTGAAATAGAAACAGGTGTTAATAAAACCTTTATTCCTATGAATGAAATGATCGTTGATCTATCAATAACGTGACACATCATCATCAGCCCATATACGTCCCACTGCTGGGCTCGGGGCTCTAGAAAAAGGGGTTTGGTCTTAGTCCACCACGCTAGC
This sequence comes from Hemaris fuciformis, assembly GCA_907164795.1. Lineage (NCBI taxonomy): Eukaryota > Metazoa > Arthropoda > Insecta > Lepidoptera > Sphingidae > Hemaris > Hemaris fuciformis. The sequence continues at coordinate 6,673,745 of OU015457.1, read as the reverse complement.
GGACTACACACTACATTTTCAATTTCCAAGGTTTTCCTCCCGAAAGTATTGATAAAAGTGATGATAAGCAAGATATTATAAAAAACAGCATCCTAAGCAGTTGTTACAAGAATCAAAGAACGACGACGATTTGACGATTCAAAAGAACTTGTAGAAGTCTATTTGAATAAAGATAATTTGACTTTGACTTTGACTTTGAACAATTAAGAACAAGAAGAGCATAAGTTGTTTAAGAAGCTAGGCTTAGCTATAATTTTATAGAGAGACTAGATATTTCGTTTCGCTTCTTGATCTGTTTGAAGAACAGATCCTTGATCCATAGTTTCGTTGCAAGTAATATGCGATAGATTTTTTTTATGGGATAGGAGGCCAACGAGCTAGTAAGCCACCTGATGTTAAGTGGTCAACACCAGAGGAATTATCGGTGCGTTGCCGGCCTTTGAGGAAAATATAGGCTCCTTTCTTGAAGGCCCCTAAGTCGTATCCATTTGGAAATACCGTCGAGGAAAGCTGATTCCACAAAGATGTTGTGCGAGGAAGGAAACACCGTTTGAACCGCACTATTGAGGAACGCCATTCATCCAGATGGTAGGGATGGAACTTTAACTAAGTGATTCCGTGCTGCTACTGGGAAATTCTTAATATAAAATCCCCACAACACATTGACCGACCCAAATCGGAAACTCTAGATCGCATAGCACATACTGGCGCCGCGAGACCACGAGGCAAAGATAAGCAAAAGATACAGTATTTATTTATTTATTATTTATTTAATATACTTTTTTGTACACTATGCAAGCAAATATAACATAAATAATATACAACTTAAAAATATATTTAGCTGGGGAAAAATATAGCTACAACAGGCGGTCTTATCGCTAGCTGCGATTTCTACAGTACTGGAAGGCACAGTTGCAGTTGTCTACAAAAATATATAAATTGCATACACATATATATTTATATACATATGCATAATATACAGGATGTATTCAGACCGTGAGCGAAAACTAAAACAGGTAATAGCTACGGCGATTACGAATCCATTAGCGTTAAAAAAATCCCGACAAAAATAAAAATGTTGACGTTTTCCATACAACCGTAACTATTAAATGTATGTGGTTGTTAGGAAAACGATTTGTAATCACCGTCGCTATTACCTGCCTTAGTTTCCGATCACGGTCTGAATACATCCTGTATGTAAATATATATATGTAAAGAAAATATATTTCCTTTATTTTATTGTTCTTAATTATCTAGTAAAAACCTATGTTACACAAATGTTGACATAGATGGCGCAGTATGTACGCAATACGATTATTTTATTATTATCTGTGGTACTAGTAGTTATGCTAAAGAAAAGGATTATAATAAATCTGTCAAAAACAAAGAACACGTAAAATTTGCGACACAGTGCTGAAAATTAAGGAGCATTTTAAAAAAGGGAATTTGGAATCCAAATAATACACTTTAATCGTCGTTTCTTTGTTTTTACAGGTAAGATATAATTTTGTTGTTGGTAAATAAGTGTAGATGTTGGGTTTTGTCTTAAAATAAAACTTTGTTTTTACAGAGCAACACGTGGTTATTATTTGGCCGGTATTCCCAACCAAAACACATTATATATATTTAAAATGACTTACCCCGAGCGCAACACCGAGTAAAACCAAACACAGTAATTTGTACATGTTCAAGGAATCTAAATGAATCGATTCACGCTAAAACTCGCTTTATAATTCATTATAAGTTGTTTGTACAGCTGTATTCTCACAATAGACCAATTTAGTTACAAATTTACGTGTTTACGAGCTAGGAAACAGAACAACGTGTATACTCACGCTTCTCTTTGAACGGATAGACAGATGCATACAGGATGTATTCAGACCGTGATCGCAAATTACAAATACACGGTGCTTACAAACACCGTGACATTAAAAAAAAATCCCGACAAAAAATAAAAAAGTGCGTTTTCCTTACAACCACATCCATTTAATATCTATGATTGTTAGGATAATAAAATAAATAAATACACCCAACAGTCACATACATAGTTCTGACCCCACACTAGGATACAAGTCCTGTGTCGTGGGTATCAGAAACTACGAGACTTTTCGGTCTCACAAACACCCAGACCCGAAACAAATATTTGTGGATCACACAAACATTTGCCTTGGTGCGGGGATCGAACCCGCAGCCTCTCGTTTCGCAAGTTGGTATCTAGCCAACTGCGCCACGGGGCTGTCAAATGTAAAAAAAAAAATATTTTGGTGGGATTTTTTAACGCCAATGGGTTTGTAATCACCGTAGCTATTACCTGCCTTAGTTTCCGATCACGGTCTGAATACACCCTGTATATCTATACCTTTTTTCCCCAGCTGGATTAATTCCAAAGTACCAATTTACTTTAATGTCGTTTACAGAACTCACTCCATTTTATGTTGCTACTGAGAGTTTTCCTGGCCTATTGCTACACTCGGGCTTCGAACCATATACCTGTCAATAGCATGCTGATCACTTTTAACCATTGAAACATAAAATCAGACTATTAATTGTTAATTTATTCTCTATTTTAAAATACTTATCAACAATATAAGTAGGTCGTGTTAACATACTATAATTATTACTGACGACACTATTTAAGCATTACGAAATTTTTACTTAAACGAGTTGTGGTGGCCTTGAGGATACGGCACGTGGTCGAGGCAAAATTGTGGTGGTCGCGAGTTCAAAACCCAACAAACTTCTATTTATTTATTTTTATTTAATATACTTTTTACTTACTTTTTTAATGACAGTTGTGATGGCCTCGAGGCTTAGGCACGCGGTCGAGAATCTCGACGGTCGCGGGTTCATACCCCAGGCACACCTCTGACTTTTCGAAGTTATGTGTGTATCCACAATGAATTATCACTTGCTTTAACGGTGAAGGAAAACGTGATGAAACCTGCGCACTTAAAAGTTCTCAGGATTTTCTTAGCACTACACAAGTGCGCCAACCCGCACAAGGCCAGCGTGGTGGACTAAGACCTAAACCCTCTCAGTTGTAGAGGAGGCCCGTGCCCAGCAGTGGGACGTATTTCGGCTGATGATGATGATGATGTAAAGGGAAGGCAGAGATTCTTCTTTTCGACAATTATATTTTTTATAATTATTTCGTGATAGAAGGCAAACCAATTGCTATTTTTCAGGCACACTTTTGACCCCGACCATTGAACAATGCCTGACAGGTTATCAAACCCGCGACCTCGCGATTATATAATGTAAAAAATAAAACAAAATCTTTTTAAAAATAACTTTATTGTTAAATACAGATAATACATATTTATATATATTTAATACATATTTATTTTTGTTATACATACTGTAACAAAATTTGGACAAGAATAATTTTCTTTCCAATTTCATGTCTAATGCAACATTTCAGTTTTTTTTTTTTATTATTTACTTATATCTTTATTTATATTGTATTTCTCTCCAAGTAGTAATGGCGGTCGTGGGTTCAAACCCCAGACACACACCTCTGACTTTTCGAAGTTATGTGTGTATCAGTGGCGGTACTTCCATAGAAGCCCAAAAGCCCAGCTTGCATTACAAAATTCCAAATAAATCTTTAAGCTTTAAATCTTTATTTGTCAAAAGCAATTTGACATATAAATGAGAATATCCTGTCTCCACAATAAATTTTAAACTAATTATAAACTAGGCATTACAAAATTAACGAGTACCTAATGCTTTTGGGCTTCTATGGAAGTACCGCCACTGGTGTGTATTCATAATGAATTATCACTTGCTTTAACGGTAAAGGAAAACATCGTGATAAAATCTGCACACCTAAAAGCTCCTAGAAATTTCTTAGGTGTGTAGTCCGCCAACCCGCACTAGGCCAGCGTGGTGGACCAAAGCTTAAACCCTCTCAGTTGCAGAGGAGGCGGATGTCTAGCAATGGGAAGTATATGGGCTGATAATGAAATGAAACGATAAAAGATAATTATGCAGGGATGCTTTGAGTAGTTTGTTGTCGTAACCTGAAACAAAAATAACATAATTTTTTCACAGGAAACACGACATAACAAACAATCCCTTTTAGAAAGTGAAGAGGCTTTTTTTGGCCCTATCTTTCAACACACGCGGCACTGTCACTCGGTATTGATGCCGAGCAATAAAGCTCAGCGAATCTAAGGGGACCTAATTTGTAATGATCCCGCAACGAAGTTAATCAGTAAAATAAATAAAGGAGGAGTTTAAACAAAGAGTTGTTCACTTCCTTCCACAGCAAAGCAGGAGACAAAATATTTAACTATGAAGTTTTACCCTAATATAAAAGACAAATACAGTTAAGTAAAAATATCGAAATGTGAAGAGTGTGTGTAATCCGCAGTTTACCAGCGTAGACTAAGACCAAAGCCCACACTACAACTTCAGTTATAGAGAAGGCCCACGCCCAGCAGTGGGACCTATATAACCTTATATATTATAGACGTATAACTGCCTCGTGGTCTCGCGGTACAAGTATGTGCCGTGCGATCTAGAGGTCCTGGGTTCGATTCCCGGGTCGGGCAAAGTGTTATTGGGTTTTTCCATTAGGAAATTCTCAGTAACAGCACGGAGTCTGGAAATGTGCCCGAAAAACGGCAATAGGCTCGCCCTCTGTTACGTGGGACTGATACATACCTGGCGAAATGTGGGTGCATAAATGCACCTCTGCCTACCCCTTCGGGGAATACAGGCGTGAGTTTATGTATGTATGTGTATTATAGACGTATATGACTTTGATAAACCATTAAATATGGTTGTCTCTAAAAGATCGCATCAAATGACGAAACTGTATAATGTACTTCCCAAAGTACCAAAAAATAAGTAATTTTGGATTTAAATAAAGTATTTTTACCTGGAACACTTGCTGGATCGTGGAAATTATGACTAGCCAGGGATCCCTGAAAGCATAGAAGTTATTTTAAATTTAACAGATTTCGGAGTTGATAGTTACTACTGTATCAGTTACTACTGTCTCACAAAAGCACTTGGAGCAAAACTGTTGCATTTGGTGAGGTGCTGGAAGCTGAATTTGAAGGAAGTATGTGCCAGTTGCGCGTAGAACTCATGGCTGATGGGACCAAAAAGTTCTCGAATGAGGAAAGTGCAGCGTAGGACGTCCACCCACACGGTGGTCAGACGAAAATGTCCTAGTAGTAGTAAATGTCGCGGGAGGTCGTTGGACGCAGGCTGCCTCCAACAGATCACTATGGAAGTCATTGGGGGGCCTATGTTCAACAATGTGACACAAGTATATAATCACCATGTGGTTATTTTGTAGGAAAAATTAATATAAAATTAAGCACCTACTTGCAACTCCGTGCAAGCGGAATTGCAGCATGTAGCTGAATGAGAGGATCATTGTTGGCTGTGTGAATTATAGTTAATAATTGTATTTTTAATTGTTTTTTTTTTGTATTTTCGTGCACTGGCCACCAATAAAATCTTTTCTTACTTTCTTTCTTTTCTTTCTTTCTACTTTTTTACGTAATTAAATTGAGGATCGAGTACCAATTACTCTCCTTCAATATTGCTAGTACCAGTCACCCCGTATTTAAAGCATCCACCAGATGATCTGTAAAACCAGTGGTAGCGATCAGTCTGTATCCCTCCATTTAGCTTCAGGCCAGCAAAATTGTGTCGGTTAGCGATCATAGCCGTTTCTTGTCAGTCGCATTGAGGTGCTACTGTAATCGCTATGCTATGCGCTATGTAATGATAATTTCTCTGATTGCTCATATCGAGTGTCAACTTATGAATAAAATGGGTCTCACTAGTAAAGTTTCTGGGTTATAAAATTAGTTGTATTTTGAAGGCTACAAATCAACAGATATGAAAAATACTTACATCCTATGTTTAGTTCGACAGGAACTGAAATGTGAAAAGAAAAACTAAATATAAAGAATTATTTATTGCAAAATATTGTTAAGAGCGTTTATGCAGTTTTGGCGTAATTTGTTTTGTGTGTTTGAGATGTTATTGTCACGTTATGGTGGGGCGGTCTCTATACATAAGCACGTTCAGTGCTAGCAGGAGTCGATTGCTGTGCTCCGATTGAACAGACGGTTAAAAAATCTAAGGCATATATATATCATATATATATATATATATATATATATATATGATACTTAATTTAATAAACCAAAAACTTATTATAATATAATAACGTATACTTGAAAACGTAAAATTTTTGTCTTGCAGAAATTTAACTTATTTATTTTTTTATAAATATTTTAAAATGTACTATAAAACGCTGCGCACAGCCCGGTGCAAATCACTTCAAATCAGTCCGCCGCAAGGCTTTTCAGAGAGTGGACGTATCGCTCTGCGCTCCATCAATTTTTAGTTTGGTCGATGTTTTCGCGGTTATCTGACTGCATTCCGAACAATGATGATGATCAGTGATGATATAAGTGATGTATTTAACATTTTATAGACTCAATAAACATTATTTCATTCATTTTCATTGCATATCATTAACTATTGACGCCCATATTTACCGAAATTCGACTAGCCGCGTGGCGCGTAAACGCCCTTAAAGTCTACTTCAGCGATATACATATGTATATTTTCTTCTGATATTATAACGCTAGAATTTTCGATTGAAAAGGGTGTTTTTCGAAATAAAGTCGAAATAAAGTGAAAAAATAAATATTTCAAATCATATAAGTTACAGTGTGTTTGTGACAATATAAAGGTAGATTTTCACCAAAGGTTTTAGCCGGATAAGTATGACGAATCGGCCCCCAAATGGGAACCTATATCGAAACTTAGGTTTTAATATCGCCTTGATGTACAAACACAATTTATGTACTTATCGCGGCCAGGTCTCGCTTTGACCTTGAGATATGGAAAAAAATAACCGCACTTATGGCTTTTCTTCAAAGTCATATATTTCAAAAATTTATTACGCAAAAGAGTTGAGATGAGACCAATGCGAGTCTTTAGATTACATTGCAGGGTATAATATACATTTTTTCAAATTTTTAGTGTCACTTATAAAAAAAAACAAAAAAGTAAATCATAATATTTTTCGTGTTCTCTGAGACTTACAATCACGAAAAAATATATGTTATGCTCCTTTACGTGTTCTATTATTCATAAAAATTGCGTAAGAAAAAAGTTGGTGCAACACATCGAAAAAAAAAAAAAGGTGTTTCGCACCTTATAACTTCCAGCTATAAACATGACTTGACACGCGCAAAACATCATCGCTCGCGGAGGGGATTGTACATAAACAAGTTCAGACTTATTATCACGCTGTCTATTATATTTTATGACTTACTAACATCGCTGGTCATGTATTGGTATCGCTCTAAAAGGAAGCTTTCGACTTAGATTTTTGTGGTATTTTGTTTCAACATTTCAAAATTAGTCATTGTTAAACAAACTTATTAGTTTTATAAGGTAATAATGTCTTACAAGTGCAGAAACTGTAAAAATATCTATCTTCCCATGAAAAACAAAACTTGTAAAAAATCCTAAGTCTCGCGACTCATTTCTTCTACCGTAAAAAGTTGTGAGATCCATGTGATACCAAGTTGATGAATTCATTCAGTCCCCGTTAAAATTATTTTATATTTTAAATAAAAGAGTTAGATCTATGCTTGCTTGGTAAAAATTCAGGTTTCTAGGTTTATCCACAACGAAGTTATAGGGTGTCGAAAATGGCCTGAGTTGCTTCGAGAAAAGTATAGTACGGCCGTGCCGCTTTTGCTCGACTTGGCGGGGGCACTGCCGTGCCCTCAGATAACTTCAAAAATAAAGAAGCTAAAATACTTAAAATTTTAGTTAATTAGATAATCTTACCGGGTAATGCAGGAATTTGCGGTAGCCCTGTAAATATATAGAAAAAAATATTAATCACCATCCCAGTGTAACCCACTGTTGGCATCGGTCTCATTAACAATTACAGATGATAGTCCACCACGGCGCTGGCTCACACGGCAACACGTGATTGTATTTACGCTGTCCCTTGTCAATCGACTCTTTTATGCCGGCCGACTTAGAGCTTCTTCAACCAACGGAACTATTGCGAAATCGTAGACTTCACAAACCCATAAAGTTTTTATAGGCATCAGGTGTTATTGAATCCATACTAATATAAATTAATAGACTGCCATGTGGTCTCGCGGTACAAGTATGTGCCGTGCGATCTAGAGTTCCTGGGTTCGATTCCCGGGTCGGGCAAAGTGTTATTGGGTTTTTCCATTAGGAAATTCTCAGTAGCACGGAGTCTGGAAATGTGCCTTAAAAATGACATAGGCTCGCCCCTATAACGTGGGACTGATACATAATTGGCGAAATGTGGGTGCTGAAATGCACCTCTGCCTACCCCTTCGGGGAATACAGGCGTGAGTTTATGTATGTATGTACTAATATAAATTATATGCGGCCGTCACTCTGTCTTACGCTTTCAAGCCTAAATCGCTGGATTGATTTAAACGTTTTATTGTATGGAGCACAGAACAGCTGAACAAGATTAGAAGGGAAATAGCCAGTATTTTGTATTGGGAGGAGTGTCGCCGTTTGTCTGCCACCTGTTCATTCTACTTCAATCACACGACCAATGATAGAAATTTCAAACAAAAGTTCAGGGCCGTTATTGTTTGTCGCACATTTATTAAAGTGTTGATATTACACGCAACCCGAATTACTAAGAAGCGGCCGTGTCAAACAGTAGTCTAATCGTACGTCTGGCACGCTCGGCATGCTGACATTTCCTTTCTGGTCTTATTCAACTGTTCTGTGGTATGGAGATAGATAAGACCTTGGAGGAGGACGAAGGGTACGTAATTTTAAGCAGTTACCCCCCGGGTGAAGCTGGTGGTGGACTGGACGCCCGTTCCCAGCGGTTGAACGTATACAGGGTGTAAAAAAACCTTGACCGAATACTAAGGCAGATAATAGTTAAGGCGATTTAATGGTTATTTAATAGATAAATAAAATAAATACACTCAACAGCCACATACATAGTTCTGACCCCACTCTAGGATGCTAGTCCTGTGTCATGGGTGTCAGAAACTACGAGAGACTTTTCGGTCTCACTAGCAGCCAGACCCGAAACAAATATTTGTGGATCACACAAATATTTGTCTCGGTGCGGGGATCGAACCCGCCGCCTCTCGTTTCGCAAGCCAACTGAGCCACAGGGCTGTCATGAAGATGCGTCATATTTAAATTAAGTTGCTTTGAGATTTTTTGATAAATCAAGTAAGTAATCTGTACTTGCCTAAAACTGGGACCTGTAACAAGAAAAAATATCATCAGTTACAAATATTTTCTATATTACTAGTTTAGTTTTAGGGAGCTTCCCTTGAATAAGTTTAAAGAATTAATAAAAGATAAACTTTACCAAAAAGCATACTATAAAATTTCAGATTTTATTGAAGATAGTAAGCCCTGGGAGTAAGTAAATTGATCGGAGTTTAATTGTGTTGCTACAGTTTGTATCGTTATGAAATGTATCATTATGACATGTATCTTATGACATTTAACGTTATGACATTTATCATGTAAAATTGAAAAAATATATATGCGATTTTCTATATTTTTTTTTATTTACATTTCGTGTTGCTGAGGAAGTTTCTTGCCGTTTCTTCTCCACAGCTATAACACGTTTCGAAGCGGCAATAGTTTAATAGTTTAAAAAAATATTAAAAAGTGTAAAATTGACGATTCAAAAGAACTTGTAAAAGTCTATTTGAATAAAGATAATTTGACTTTGACTTTGACTTTAGTACTCTCTCTTTGGTTTTCAACTCCTCTTTACATTGTCTTTCTGATTAACTTCGTTAATTATGACAAATTAGGTCCCCTTAGATTCGCTGAGCTTCATTGCTCGGCGTCAATACTAAAAATAAATAAATACGCCCAACAGTCACATACATATTTCTGATACATTAAGATACGAGTCTTGTGCCGTGGGTATCAAAAACTGCGAGAGACTATTCGGTCTCACAAACACACAGATCCGAAACAAAAATTTGTTGATCACACAAACATTTGTCGCGATGCGGGGATCGAACCCGCGGCCTTTCGTTTCGTAAGATGGTGTCTAGCCAACTGCGCCACGTGGCTGTCGAATAATAGGAGTTACAGTGGCGGGTGTGTGGTGGGATAGGGACAAAATTACTAGTTTGCTGCCATTTCGAAGTTTACTATGTCATTTCTATTTCCAACTCCTGTTATTCTTCTTCTGATTAATTTCAAGACAAGCTTGACAAGCTAAGTCCCCATAGACTTGCTGGGGAAGAAACCGCTCAGCGCCATTTCTGTACTGTCGATCCTGGTGTACAGGTGTTACAGTGGTGGGTGTTTGGTGGGGTAGCCAGCAGTGGCGGTACTTCCATAGAAGCCCAAAAGCGTTACACGTTACTTGTGTAATGTCTTGTTTATAATTGTTTATTGCGGGGTCAGGATATTCTCATTTATATGTCAAATTGATTTAGTTAAATAAAGATTTAAAGCTTAAAGATTTATCATCATCATCATCAGCCCATATATGTCCCACTGCTGGGCACGGGCCTCCTCTACAAATGAAAGGGTTTAGGCCTTAGTCCACCACGCTGGCCTAGTGCGGGTTGGCGGACTACACACCTAAGAAATTCCTAAGAACTTTTAGGCGTGCAGGTTTTATCAAGATGTTTTCCTTCACCGTTAAAGCAAGTGATAATTCATTGTGAATACTTCGAAGAGTCAGAGGTGTGTGCCTGGGGTTTGAACCTGCGACCGCCGAAATTCTCGACCGCGCGCCTAAACCTTGAGGCCATCACTGCTTAAAGATTATAATTATTCGTAATTTTGTAGGCAAACTGGTCTTTTGCGCTTCTATAGAAGTACTGCCACTGCCTCAATATATATATTTTGAAATTTCTACTCGTATACCTGTTAGAATACATGAGGAAGTGTCAATTATACCAACAATGTAATTTCATTCGACCCTGTGTATTATTTTGACTCTAATTTTAAATACTTGTTGTGCATTTGGGATTTTACATTTACATTTTTAATAAGCATTTAATACTACTGTAGTGTGCAAATTATAAAATAACTAGTGATGGCCTTGAGGTTGAGACGCGCGGTCGAGAATTGCAGCCATCGCGGGTACAAACCCCAGGCACACACCTCTGGCTTTTCGAAGCTATGTGTGTATTCATAATGCATTAAATATTGCATTAAACCTGCACAACTAAAAGTTCTTAGAAATTTCTTAGGTGCGTAGTCCGCAAACTCGCACTAGGCCAGCGTGATGGAATAAGGCTTAAACCCTCTCAGTTGAAGAGGAGGCCCGTGTAGGTATATATAGGCTGATGATGATCATGAGAATTGGCTTAAAACATTTCGACTTACCTCCAAAAGCATGGCGGACACGAGGATAAAAAAGAAAATGAACGTATTCATGTTGAATGTTACTTGTTCAGTGAAAGTACTGTGCGGTTCAGTTCCAGAGCCGCGCTATTTATACCAACCATCTGTTTGTTTAGATGCGATGTTTGTTATTTAATTAGCAATAGTATGAAAGTTTAATAAACATATTAAGGTGAATAAAAAGGTTAATACATTTTTAACGTTCACAAAATGTATTGAAGTCGTGTCATTAATATAAAAGTTGGCACATTTAAGTGGCTCATAGTTTAGTTATGGCCTCGAGGTTTAGGCGCGCGGTCGAGAATCTCGGCAGTCGCGGGTTCGAACCCCAGGCAGTAACCTCTTTTCAAAATGAGAAATGAAACTGATTTATCATGTTCGAAAGAAAACATGGTGAGGAAACCTGCACATCTAAAAATTATTAGAAATACAGCCTGCAGTGGCGGTACTTCCATAGAAGCCCAAAAGCGTTACACGTTAATTTTGTAATGTCTAGTTTTTAATTAATTATTGTGGGGTCAGTATATTCTCATTTATATGTAAAATTGCTTTTGTTAAATAAAGATTTAAAGCTTTAAGATTATTATTCGGAATTGGAAGGCAAATTGGACTTTTGGGCTTCTATGGAAGTACCGCCACTGGGCCTGAGCCCTCTCAGTTGTAGAGGAGGCCCGTGCCGAGCAGTGGGGTGTATGTATGTATATGGGCTGATGCTGATAATAGTTATATGTAGTTTTATGATACATACAAACATGCCTGTTTCGCCAAAAGGGTAAACAGAAGTGTCTTTTGACGCCACGTTCTGCATATTGTTCAGTCCCACGTTATCAGGGACTCCTATTATCGTTTTCTGGATACTTTCCTTGCTACTTACCATACCATACCATACTAATAGGACTCAATAAAATGGTGCCTGACCCGGTAATCGAACCGGGGAGCACGAATCGTTCATATTTTAAAACTATATCAGTAAAACACCATTTGAAAATGTATGTGGTATGTATATATATATATAAATATATATATATATATATGTTTTTTTTGTGTGTAAATACATGTATGTATATTTTATATCATTTAAACACACCCACATCTCGTTGATCACTCATCGAATATTCCATCAAGCCTGGTTGTCTGGAAGAGATCGCTTTGAGCGATAAAACCGCCAATTGTCCACTGTATTGTAAATTGTTTATTGTATTGTTTTTTCTTCGTTTAAATGGTGTGCAATAAAGTGTCTATCTATCTACGTCTGAATCAATTTGAATATGTTCTATGTACGTTTAGCAATAAAGTATCAAATTATTAATTAATTAATTATATATGTTTTAATAACAAATTAATGTCGAAATAGTTTGTTCAAATAATTATTTATTCACTGAAAACAAAATGAGGTTAAAAAACTTGCTTAGTTACACTGACTTGAATGTGATCTTTTCAACTTTTCAGTGCACGTGATAATTGTCCTAAATATTTATATTAAGTCGTGATGGCGAGGTTTAGGCACGCGGTCGAGAATCTCGACGGTCGCGGGTCCAAACCCCAGGCACATCTTTGTCTTTTCGAAGTTATGTGTGTATTCATAATGAATTATCACGTACTTTCGCGGTGAAGGAAAACATCGTGAAGAAACCTGCACACCTAAAAACTCTTAGTAATTTCTTAGGTTAGTCCGCCATCCCGCACTGGGCCGTGATGGACTAAGGCCTAAACCCTCTCTGTTGTAGAGGCAGCTCCTGCCACGTACTGGGGCGTAATATGAACGTCCACGTGGCTGGCAGATCTTGGATGCGATTGGCCCAGGATAGAGTAGAAAAGCATGCTAAAAGAGAGGCCTATACTCAGCAATGGGTTGAAATAGGCCGTTAATGAAGACTATTAGGTATAAGTTCTAGACTATTATAAAGCTTAGAAAAGGATTTCATAAATGAAAATGGGAAATGAAACAAATTATTTCTTAATCTTTTATTCGTTGTAAAAGAGATGCGATTAATCCAGCAGCAAGTAAATCTGCAAAGAAAAGGAATTGGATTTAAGTAAAGAAACATAAATAATAAATGAATACACCCAATAGTCACATGCATAGTTCTGACCCCCACACTAAGATACAAGTCTTGTGTCGTGAGTATCAGAAACTACGAGAGACTTTTGGCTCCCACAAACACCCAGACATGAAACAAATATTTGTGGATCACACAATCATTTGCCTCGGTGCGGGAATCAGTTCGGCGGCCTGTTGTTTTACAAGCTGATATCTAGTCTATGTCACGTAGTTTAACAATATTTATTAAATTGCGTCTTAAAACCCGGAAACGGAACCTCGAACTTCTCGGTCGCCAGTGCCAATTCGTGCAAAAAAATATCATCATCATCATCATCATTATCAGCCAATAGAGGTCCACTACTGGACATAGGCCTCTCCTAATGACTTCCACAGGGACCTGTTGGAAGCAGCCTGCATCCAGCGACGTCCCGCGACTGAACTTATATTTTTATTAGCACAAACCGCCACTTATCATGTTCTTATTTAATTTTCGTCGTCGAGTCGGATCGTTAAAACTGAAATTCTTACCGAAGTTGATACCACGTTTGGGCAATGACAACTTGAACCCATCTGAGTTTGTCGACTTTTCGAAATTAACCGAAGGCAGCCATAGCTCTTTAGGCGCACCTGTATAAATATACAATTAACTTATCATTAATTATTAACTAGTTTTTGCCCGTAATTCTGAATACGAGACTTTAAACTTGAAATAGAATACATATTATATTTTACCCGTATTGTCAAATTTCATTGATGCTCCACTTCTTGGTCAAAGCGTGATGATATAGAACCTATCAATCCATCAGCCAATGGAAGTCTACTGCTGAACATGGGCCTCCCCAATGACTTCCACAATGACCTGTTGGAGGTAGTCTGCATCCAGCGACGTCCCGCGCCATTTACAAGGTCGCCTGACCACCTTGTGGGTGGACGGCCGTCAAGGTCAATATGGCGGCGTATTGTGGATACAAACATGACTTAGGAAATTAAGAGGTGTGAGCCCGGGATTTTAACCCGCAACCGCCGGGACCTTGACTCGGCGGTACACTTTAGCTTGGAGGTCACGTCTTTCTTCATCACGACTGTCAATGTAAAAGAAATAATTTCTAATACTTACACTGAGCCTCCAGAATCATCTGTAACAAGAATAATGTGATTTAAAATTATCATACTTACGGCATAATTACGGCACCGAGACGTGGCCTCTCACCATAGGCCTCATTAGAAAGCTCAAAGTCACTGAACGAGCTATGGAGGGCTATGCTCGGGGTTTCATAGAGTCCGTTTCGATTCCCACATCGTAACAAATGTTTGTGTGATCCACAAATATTTCTGTCGGATCTGAGTGTTTGTGAGACCGAAAAGTCTCTAAAAGTAGTTTCTGATACCCACGACACAAGACTTGTATCTTAGTGTGGGGCAGAAATAAGTATGTGACTGTCGGGTGTATTTATTTATTATTCGAAAGAGGTGTGAAAAAATATTAAAGTGTATAATTCTGTACAAAAACGATACGTGGGAAAAAAGCAAATAAATAAATACCACGTGAGTTAATTTGATCATTTTTGAACGAAATATCGACTATTACTGAGTAAAATATATTACAACCGTCTTAGAATGTTAATTGAGGTCACTAGATATCTTTACTACTCATTATAATTAAGTGTATGTATTTAATTTATATTACACGCCCTACATAACAAGTCGTGATGGCCTCGAGGTTTAGGCACGCGGTCGAGAATCTCGGGGCCGCGCGTTCAAACCCCAAGCACACACCTCTGACTTTTCGAAGTTATGTGTGTATCCACAATGAATTATCACGTACTTTAACGGTGAAGGAAAACATCGCGATGAAACCTGCACACCTAAAGGTTCTTATGAATTTCTTAGGTGTGTAGTCCGCCAACCCGCACTAGGCCAGCGTCGTGTAGTAAGGCCTAAACACTCTTAGTTGTAGAGGAGACCTGTGCCCAGCCGTGGGACGTAAATGGGCTGATGATGGCACGCCCTACATAACAGATTATGTAAGTGAACTAGGAATCTTAAAACTTTAAGTTTTTGTGCATAAACTACGAGTATGAATGATGAAAAATTTACACTAATACTAATATTATAATTTAGCTATGCAGCCCGGCTTCATCCGAGAACAATTTTAATTCTATCCTCATACTACTCTATGTACTTCTCCAAGGTTCTATCTGTATCCATACCAAAATTCATGCGCAACTGTCGCGCGATTGAGGCGTCAAGGCGTAACATACAGAGTTAGACGACATAGAGTTGCCACACCAAATTTCATTATAAGTTATTAAGTCGACATAACTCAGGTCGAGTCGAGGTTCAGGTGCGCGGTCCAGAATTTCGGCGGTCGCAGGTTCAAACCCCAGGCACACACCTCTGACTTTTCGAAGTTATGTGTGTATTCACAATGAATTATCACTTGCTTTAACGGTGAAGGAAAACATCGTGATAAAACCTGCACACCTAAAAGTTCTTATGAATTTCTTACGTGTGTAGTTCGCCAACCCGCACTAGGCCAGCGTGGTGGACTAAGGCCTAAACCCTCTCAGTTGTAGAGGAGGCCCGTGCCCAGCAGTGGGCTGATGATGAAGTCGACATAAAAAGAGGATAATGTAAATTGTTACAAAAAATCCTTTTATCATTTTTTAATCATAAAAAATATCGATTTTTATACCTTTTCAATACTTGGAATTTTATATCGATACATCGAAATGTTAATTATCGCTCAAACATATCGATACATCGAATAAATAACATTGATATATTTTCAACAGGCCTAGTGAGAGTAACGAATATAAGAAAACCCTTTCGCCTTTTCAATAGTGATGTCCGACTCCTAAGGTCCTATCTCCACACCAAAAATCATCCAAATCGGTCCAGCAGTTAGGCGTAAAAGCGTAACAGACAGACAGAGTTGCTCTGGCTTTTATAATGAAATGAAATGAAATAATATATTTATTGAATCTATAAAATGTCAAATACATCACTTAGATTCAGACATTAAAAAACTTAGTGTACCACCCTATTCGGAAGGCGGTCATCACTAGAGAAGAACGGGCAAGAAACTCTAGTGTTGCTCTTTTCCAATCAAGAATGTTAATGTGCATTCAATTACACTTTGCGTAATTTCAATGTGTGTTTACTCAGGTGTGGCAGTGGACCAGACGGCGCTTACGTTTCATCATCATCAGCCCATATACGTCCCACTACTGGGCACGGGCCTCCTCTACAACTGAGAGGGTTTAGGCCTTAGTCGACCACGCTGGCCTAGTGCGGGTTGGCGGACTACACACCTAAGAAATTCCTAAGAACTTTTAGGTGTGCAGGTTTTATCACGATGTTTTCCTTCACCGTTAAAGCAAGTGGTAATTCATTGTGAATACACACATAACTTCGAAAAGTCAGAGGTGTGTGCCTGGGGTTTGAACCTGCGACCGCCGAAATTCTCGACTGCGCGCCTAAGCCTCGAGGCCATCACTGCTTTCTGCTTCGCTTACGTTTAATTTAGACAAATTATTAAGAACCTGGATTTAAAGTAATCTAAGTCACATTGTCTAAGGCACAAAACAGTTGAACTTGAAAGGAAATGTATATACCGAGCGTGCCGAACCTACGATTAGACTATCATATTGTTGACACGACCGCTTCTTAGTAATTCAAGTAGCGTGTAATATCAACACTTTTATAAATGTGTAACAACCAATAGCAGCCCTTCATTTTTGTTTGAAATTTTTATCATTGGTCGTGTGGTCGTAGTAGAATGAACAGGTGACAGACAAGTGGCGACACTCGTCCCCATACAAAATACTGTCTATTTCCCTTCTAATCTTATTCAGCTGTTCTGTGGACTAAGGTGTAGAATTTTTTGTTTGTTTTTTTTTTTATAAATACACCCAACAGTCACATGCATAGTTCTGACCCCACATTAAGATACAAGTCTTGTGTCGTGGGTATCAGAATCTACGAGAAACTTTCACTTTGTGGATCACACAAACATTTGTCTCGGTACGGGGATCGAACCCGCGGCCTCTCGTTTGGCAAGCTTGTGTCTTGCCAACTGCGCCACAGGGCCGTCAAAATATCATAATTTGCTTTCCTCTCGTTAAAAATATGAAAATATATTAAAAAAGCAATGACCTTTAAGACTTGTGAAGATGTCATAGCCCATAAAGACTCCAATACCTTTTTAACCTTATCGTCCTTTCATTAGTAAACATATATAGGTAAACATTTAGGCAAATATGTTTTAACATATTTTAAAATACTTAACATTAAATATAAACTACATACTAATGTTTACACTTTGTATCGTTATGACATATATCATCTAAAATTAAAACAATGACAATAAAAAAAATGCAATTTTTTATAAATAAAAAAAATGCCCCGTGGTCTCGCGGCACAAGTATGAGCCGTGCGATCTAGAGGTCCTGGTTTCGATTCCTGGATTCATTAGGAAATTCTCAGAAACTAATAGGCTTGCCCAATATTACGTGAGACTTATACATACCTGGTGTGATGGCCTCGAGGTTTAGGCGCGTGGTCGAGAATTTCGGCGGTCGCAGGTTCAAACCCCAGGCACACACCTCTGACTTTTCGAAGTTATGTGTGTATTCACAATGAATCATCACTTGCTTTAACGGTGAAGGAAAACATCGTGATAAAACCTGCACACCTAAAAGTTCTTAGGAATTTCTTAGGTGTGTAGTCCGCCAACCCGCACTAGGCCAGCGTGGTGGACTAAGGCCTAAACCCTCTCAGTTTTAGAGGAGGCCCGTTCCCAGCAGTGGGACGTATATGGGCTGATAATGAATACATACCTGGCGATATGTGAGTGCAGAGATGCACCTCTGCCTACCCCTTCGGAGAATACAAGCGTTAGGTTATGTATATGTATGTAAAAAAATGACACTTCATGTTGCTGAGGGAATTCCTTGCCGTTTCTTCTCCACAGCGATAACACGATTCGAAGTGACGATTCAAAAGAACTTGTAAAAATCTATTTGAATAAAGATAATTTGACTTTGACTTTGAAAGCTTAAAAGTTTGTTTGGTTGAACGCGCTAATGTACCTACTGGTCCCAATTGAAAAAATATTTTTGTGTTAAATAGTCAATTTGTAGAATAGGGCTTTAGGTTATGTAAAGTGAACTTGGTTAAGTGGGACCTAGATTTAACCCATTCCGTTTAGCCCCGTGGCGCAGATGGCTAGACACCAGCTTGCGAAACGAGAGGCCGCGGGTTCGATCCCCGCACCGGGACAAATATTTGTGTAATCCATAAATATTTGTTTCGGCTCTGGGTGTTTGTGAGACCGAAAAGTCTCTCGTAGTCTCTGATACCCACGACACAGGACTTGTATCCTAGTGTGGGGTCAGAACTATGTATGTGACTGTTGGGTGTATTTATTTATTATTCCTCCGCATTGTCCTTTTTTTAGGACATATTCTATATTCAAATATTTTTAGTTGTTAGGGCTCTTATTTTCATTGTTTCTGATGAAATTCGTAATTTCACACTATTTTTCTAATATATAGTAAGAAATCACTTTAAAGATTTATTCGACCCGGGGCCATTTACAAAAATAAACAAAGTTGAATTGACTAAATGTTAATATTCACGAGGATAAATTATTCACAAGACACGGGTAGACGTTCGGACAGAGCTCACGCACTGTAAACCGGCCGATGAGTAAGAGAGCGAGTGACGTGCAGAACACTGTTATATAGGCAGCCGACGTGGTGGTACTACCCGCCACCAATTTGTTATCTAACTCGGCCTCTCCTGACGCCGAGTCGTCCTCGACGTTTCGTTGTTCGACTCCACTCGGGTGCGCAGCTATTGCGGGTTTGTTGCTGCTGGTCTGGCCCGTTTTGTCACCCTCATCTAAAAGATTATGATAACACAATGATTAGGTTTAAGATGGCCTCGATAGCATCAATAAAACACAGCAAAATGCAGGATGATCGGATGATGATGATTGTCTATACCTTACCGGTATACCTTTCCACAATTGTTAAGCGGACTAACCGCGGTGGACTAACGACAAGTTGGGCGGACTGACCGCAGTGGACTTACCACAGGTTGGGCGGCCTAGCCGAAGTGGCCTTACCACATGTTGGGCGGACTAACCGCAGTGGACTAACCACACGTTGAGCGGACTGACCGCAGTGGACTTACCACACGTTGGGCGGACTAACCGCAGTGGACTAACCACACGTTGGCGGACTAACCGCATTGGACTAACCACACGTTGGCGGACTAACCGCAGTGGACTAACCACATGTTGGCGGACTAACCGCAGTGGACTAACCACACGTTGGGCGGACTAACCGCTTTTCAGTTGGTCACCTCAGTGGGCACCTCGCTTTGTAAGACGGGCACACCATCTGTAACTGAAGATGTTTGTAAATACACGAGTTTACTCACTTCCAAATGACAAGAGGTGCATGTCTCAGGGCACCATTCTACCTTTCACAGTAGGTACCATGTTTGAACCAACAGTATGCACTTCAGTAAGTAGGTAACGTGGGATTAAAAATATCGAGAACAAGTTTACTAGTCAAACGGGAAGTAACTCCAAAAATTGTCTTGCTAGCGAGGCTTAGGGGCCTTTGTTAATGCGTCAAATTTATACGCGCTTGGCCTAACCTGACCATTGCTGATAGCCCTCCCTATCACTCCACTGATTAGCAATACGAACGTGGTCGACATCATCGCACCAAACATTAATATCATTTAAAGTCGGGTCAAAAGTTAAAATATAAATGTTGCTAGACCTTACCAGGTTCAAAACACTTATCTGTGTTAATTGTACTAACGCAGTCGTACGGAGCTTGTGTCAATGATGACTTGTGGCAAGAATTAACGGGGTAGTCGAGCTCCTTGCAGGCGTGAAGTCACACATGGCACCACAACGCCATTATCCGTCGGCGGTTGTCCACCAACGACAATCGCTGCGCTTGACCTGGAACTATCTTACAACACACTCACAGTTTATTATCGCCCGAAGTTGCTGGTGTAGCCCAGGGCTCAGCGAACGCTCGCGTCTTTTATTACTACGAGTTTGCTAACTCGACCGTGACATATTCAAGAGCTCATGAAACTAATTTATGCAACTTCAACATTCAGTATTCTTTATATCAAAATGAGAGTAAACGCAGAACACACACAAAACTATAAGAACTTTAAGCGTATACATAGCGATTTACCGACGAAAATGTCCCGCAAGCCTCAGTAATTGGACCAAATCTTTAAGATTCGTGGGTCTATGGAACTTGACCAATCTTTCTAGGGCTCGGTCTAACCTGACCATGGCTAATTAAACGTCCTAAATATTCTAGTTCAGTATCTAAGAAAGTGCGCTTCTTTAAATTAATTGAAAACCCACCGGAATCAGGGTACACGTAAAACTTTAGGTCTACTTAGATAGAAACGTCGTCTATGTAATTTAGAAACCTAGCCGTGTCTATCAGAGCCTTAAGTGCCTTTTAATTCATCCGACAAGCCCTTGACAATATTCAAAGTAAAAGACTTACGAGGATATTCTGCACAAGTGATGTACTTACTACACTTAGTATCTACACATCACTTTATATAAAACGGTAGCCGTATCACTATCATCGCACAGAGTGTGACGTATCCCCCGTTATACCCACTAGCTGTCACAACTAAAGGCATCGGCTGAATATTACTTTCGCTACTCGGCCGCGACAACAACCGGTTTCAACGTCTTGACGCCTTACGCGACACGTGGCTTAATCGCGGGAACGATGCTTATGGGAACCATTTCGTGACCCACGCGAGGTATCACTGTGTTTAGACGGCCTACGCTAGCGCTCAACCGAACTATCACTGGAAATATTAAGATCACAAGACTTTCCACCGCTATTGTAACGTTTCGAACGGCTCGACATGTTACGCGATTTAGAAACCACTCGAACAAAACAACATAAAACAACGCGAAACGCACTATTCTCGTTACGCACGATTTTATTTTATGGAAAACGAGTTTTTACACGCAAATTCTATTCCTCAAAATCAGAGTAGGCGTAGGATACACACAAAGCTATAGAAACTCTGTGTGTATCCCACTTCTGAAGTAAGAAATCACTTTAAAGATTTATTCGACCCGGGGCCATTTACAAAAATAAACAAAGTTGAATTGACTAAATGTTAATATTCACGAGGATAAATTATTCACAAGACACGGGTAGACGTTCGGACAGAGCTCCCGCACTGTAAACCGGCCGATGAGTAAGAGAGCGAGTGACGTGCAGAACACTGTTATATAGGCAGCCGACGTGGTGGTACTACCCGCCACCAATTTGTTATCTAACTATATATATTTTCGCTGTAAAAATGTTAATATTTAATGTAACATTTTCAAATTGAAACATTTAACATTTTCAATTTTTGTTGTAAATCATCATCATCAGCCCATACACGTCCCACACCTCTGACTTTTCGAAGTTATGTGTGTATTCATAATGAATTATCACTTACGTTAACGGCGAAGCAAAACATCGTGATGAAACCTGCACACCTAAAAGTTCATAAGAATTTCTTAGGTGTGTAGTCCGCCAACCCGCACTAGGCCAGCGTGGTGGATTAAGGCTTAAACCCTCTCAATGGTAGAGGAGGCCCGTGCCCAGCCGTGGGACGTAAATGGGCTGATGATAATAATAATAATACATATATTTTATACCTATGGTTGTTAGAAAAACTTCAAAATTTTTCTTTTTTGTCGGGATTTTCTTTAACGCCATGGTGTTTGTAATCACCTTTGCTATTACCTGCCTTAATTTCCGATCACAGTCTGAATACACTCTGTATATGTAGTATAAAAACACTTGCACCTAATTCTAGAAATAAAATGATCTATTAAATTAATTAAATAAACAAAGATAAACTGAACTTCAAGCATGTGGCATGGCGGCACGTGACAACTGCACTTACCCTTGACAATTACTTTATGCCAATTAAAATAAAAAAACATCGCATCTAAACAAACAGATCGTCGGTATAAATAGCGCGGCTCTGGAACTGAACCTCACAGCACTTTCACTGAACAAGTATAATATTCAACATGAATACGATCATTTTGTTAACTACCCTCGTGGCCGCCATGCTTGTGGAGGTAAGTCGGAGTCATATTCATTCGACAGCCCCGTGGACAAGCTTGACACCAGCTTGGGAACCGAGAGGCATCAGGCAGCTGGTTCGATCCCCGCACCGAGACAAATGTTTGTACGATCCACAAATATTTGTATCGTGTCTAAGTATTTATGAGTTTGGTAAAGGTCTGCTAACGTAGTTTAGGACGACCTGCAGCACGGTGGTACGACGACTTGAGAAAGGTGGCGGGTAACGGATGGATGATGTCTGCTCAAGACCGGGATGGTTGGCGCTTTCTTGGGGAGGCCTACGTTCAGCAGTGGACGGCGATAGGCTGAGTATATAAAGGTCTGCTAAGGCCAAAAAGTTCTCGAGTAGAAGTCACGTACAGGAAAGCGCAGCGTGGGACGTCCTCCGACAAGATGTTCGGACGATCTGGTAAAGGGTGCGGGACGTCGCTGGATGCAGGCTGCTTCCAACAGGTCCCTGTGGAAGTCATTAGGAGAGGCAGAGGTCCAGCATTGGACCTCCATTGGCTGATGGTCTGCTAGCCCACGTTCCGTCGGCTATATTTTATTTTTATAGCACATTTCTATACTTCGTTCTGCTACTGGCAATTTAGTAATATTAACAACTGGGAATCGAATCTTGAACCTCTACCACGTACATACCTACTTGTGCTGCAATAAAAACAGTAAATGTTAATTATTTTTCTAATTATTGCCAGCTTGCGAAACGAGAGGCTGCGGGTTGGATCCCCGCACTGAGACAAATGTTTGTGTGATCTACAAATATTTGTTTCGGGTCTGGGTGTTTGTGAGACCGAAAAGTCTCTCGTAGTTTCTTATACCCACGACACAAGACTTGTATCTTAGTGTGGGATCAGAACTATGTATGTGACTGTTGGGTGTATTTATTTATTATTTTCAATAGTTAAAAGAGACGATATCTATAATACTTGAAGGAACTGCAGGATCATTACACGCAGGCTTCATCGTGAAATAAGGCGAACAATCGGTAGGCGTGAGTAATCGGGCGAAGAGAATAAAACGCACTTTTAACTTAATCTTGAAACTTATAATGATTCGAACTAATATTACTAGTAAGTCCGCAATAATCTATTTAATATAACACGAGCACGACACTCCACCGAATACGTGGCACGGTCTTTCGATCACGACGGATTCAAACGTACTGCCGCCGTTAACCGACAATTTCCTCTACCAGCATCCGGTGTTGCGTCAGAGTGGAAGGGACGTAGCCGGGTTGCCACTCTACAAAAATATAATAGGCGTCGACACGGCCAGACTGACTATCGCACGCCCTCGTGCGTAGACCTTACTCCGCTGTTCCACCTGTAAAGACAAAGACATACTATTTGCAGATTACAATTTATCGACGCTCGTCCATCACTGACACACACTCTCTTCTACACACACATGCACACATAGCTTTAGTGTTCCGTAAATAGTATTTCATCTTAGCAGCCTAGTGCTCTACTCCTGCTCGTTTCTCAAATTCACGAACTGACCCGGACAACTAACACAGGCGTTGCCATGGGCCGGGCAACCCTTTAGCGTCCCTCCGATCAGTGAGGCGTCCCTTCGACCAGCCATCATCTCCTTATGATGACATGGACCGGACAACCATACAGCGCATCCCAACCGACCTCTCATAGGTCACACAAATGAAACACGGTGTGCACTTTTCAATCTGAAACGTCGGCCATCTTAAGCCAGTTTCTTGATTGAGTACTCACGTCTTCTATCGGAACATGGGCCATTATAAGCCAGTTCCCTTGCACAATACTCCAGATGCTTAGCTTTTAACTCACAAAGTTCTAACATTTATAAAACATAGGCAAGCTATCTAACAATTTACCTCTAACTACAGATCTTCTCGCTCGGAAGCTGATAGGGTTTCAGAGCTAGCGGTCATGGTAGACTCACTACTAACCGACACCGTATCACTTTCATCATCAGATGATACGTTTCCAGTCTCCCGACCATGAGCCGCTGTCTCGGCCACCCCTGAGTTATTACTTAAGACGGTAGCTACATCTAACAAGCCTTCATAGCCCCCGGGTACTGCACGTAGATTCTCGTGAGCGTATTTGTAAATCCTATTAGATCCGTCGATATTTTTTAACTTGTATCTATCGTTATCTAAGACACTAACAATGACGTACGGGCCCTTAAATTTTCTATTTAGTTTGGTCTGACTACGTTCGCTACATTTTATAAAGACGAAGTCACCTTCAGCAAATGGTTTTATAGTAGCCTTACCACGATTAAAACGCTCGGTATCTGAGGCAGCGGCTCGAACAATATTTTGAGATGCTGTATCGCGGATTTTATCTAAATCTAAACGAGGTTGCGGATCGGAATTCGGAGTAATACTAGCCATAGCTAAGGATTGCGCTCGAATGCCAAACATTAGTTCTGTAGGTGTGTAACCTGTGACTCTAGACTTTGTACTATTTAAAGCTAATTGAACCTCAGGAAGTTCGTCACGCCACGTTTTATTGGGGTCATTTTCCACTATTGTCAAAAGACATTTTAAAGTCCGCATGACACGTTCTACTTGGCCATTGGCTCTACTAGAACCCGTGGCAATGAAGTGAAGCTCTATGCCATGGTCCATGCAAAATTGTTTAAAATCTCCGCTCAAATAACACCGACCTTGATCGGCGATTACTCTTTTAGGAGCACCGAAAAGACAAGAAGCTTTTCTTAACACACTAATGGCACTGGCTGCATCGAGAGACACTGTGTACTCAAGAAGGACGTATTTTGTAAAAGCGTCGATTATAACTGCAGCGTACTCCTTTCGATCGCTTTTACCACTAAGTTTCCCCGTGATGTCGATATGGATAGTGTGCCATGGTGTGGGAACTTTGGATATGGGATGCAGTTGGACCTGTTGGGCACCTGAGCCACCTTTTGATGCTTTACAAACAATGCATGAGTCAACAAATAAACGAACCTGCTTAGCCATTCCGGGGAACCAATACTGTTCATAAATTTTATCAAGAGTCTTTTCCGCTCCTAGATGCTTGATTTCCGAATGTACATGATTAATCAAAGTCCATGTTAAAGACCGCGGTACTATCGGGAGCCAAAAACTACACTTGTTGCGTTCAATTTTTCTATATAAGACTCCTTTACGTACATCGTATGTGTGTGCGACCGCTTCGGGAATCTCATTATTATTGTGTTTATTGATGAGTTCCCGAATCTCACTGTCCCGTTTTTGCTCTACAGCAAGCCAACCCTGGTGTAACTCAACAAACTGAACAACTTTACTCTTTTGCGTCGTATCAAGTATCTGTGAGGATTTGTCAAAGCCGGATACCGACTCAGGCAAAGGATTTCTAGATAGATAATCTGCATGTTCCATGTTACTTCCTTGTTTGTGTACAATATCGAAATCATACGCTTGCAAGAAAGCCCACCACCTGTGGACTCTTGGAGTGAGGTCAATTTTAGATTTTGAAGCCTTAAGTGAGTTGCAATCTGTGTACACAGTGAAAGGGGTGCCGTACAAGTAATGCCGAAAATTTTCAACAGCTCGGACCACCGCTAGGGTTTCCAGCTCGTAGGAGTGATAACGCGACTCCACATCTGTTGTTCTTTTGCTAAAGTAGGAAACTACATGAGGTACATTATCCCTTCTCTGAATTAATATCGCGCCATAACCTTCCGAGCTTGCATCGGTGTGTAATTCTATGGGTAAGTCAGGGTCGAATATGGTCAGAACCGGTTCTGAAGTAAGTATTTTGACAATTTTCTTGTGGATTGCGTTATGCGTATCATTCCATTTTATGGGTCCTTTTAATTTCGTTAGAGGGTAGAGAGGTCCAACGATGCGGGTATAACTTGGTATAAATCTCCTAAAATATGATGCCAGACCTAGAAATTGTCTAACCTGGGTGGCAGTTTTAGGCACGGGTGCGTCAACCAATGCTTGTACTTTCCTAGGATTGGCAGTTACCTGTCCTTCTTTTATGACGTAGCCAAGGTAGTCAATTTCAATCTTCATGAATTTACATTTTTTGATATTCAATGAGAACCCAGCATCGGACAAAGCTTTCAAAGTATAATCTAAATTTTCTAGGCCTTGCTCTACACTACCCGAATAACACAAAACGTCATCCATATATGCTAAAGCTACATTGTCCTTAAGTGCACCTAAGGCCTTGTTAATGCAACGCTGATACACAGATGCTGCGTTCCTGAGGCCAAACGGCATGGCCAAATATTCATACTGACCATCCGGGGTCACAAATGCTGTCCGCGCTATGCTATCGCCGTTGGGGTCTACTAAAATTTGATGATAGCCAGAAGCCATATCTAGTGAGGAAAAGTATCGAGCTCCGTTGAGACGGTCAATTTGCTCGTCTATCCGGGGAAGAGGAAAATGTTCCGGGCGCGTGTTCGAATTAAGCTCCCTGTAATCAACGCACATCCTATCTGTGTTATCCTTTTTTTTTACAAGCAGGATAGGGCTAGCAAACGACGATGAACTCTCACGAATGACGCCCGCTTTTA
The DNA here is from genome assembly GCA_907164795.1 of Hemaris fuciformis. Taxonomy (NCBI): domain Eukaryota; kingdom Metazoa; phylum Arthropoda; class Insecta; order Lepidoptera; family Sphingidae; genus Hemaris; species Hemaris fuciformis. The sequence goes on along the minus strand of OU015457.1, from coordinate 6,646,613 downwards.
AAAGGGAATCTACCTTTTCTTTAACTATCTCTTTTTCTATTGGAGATAATCTATATGGGCGCCTTTGTACGATTTTATTTGGGTCAATTGGGTCTATGCGTAAAACTCCAGTAGTAACACGTCGGGTAGGTATATCGTCAATAAAGGATTCACTATACTTTCGTAATATCTTTAAAAGTGCAGTCCTATCTTCACCTTGTAGATCTGTGTCGATATTATTAAAGTCAAACCGGGCATAGACTTTTGTTAAATTTACGTCTTTGCATCTTGAAAAAGTAATGCGTGAATTATCTATTTGTACGTTAATACCGTTCTCTAATAGGTCTCTACCAATTATCACTGGAACAGTAATTGCGTCATCAGGTACTATGTGAAATAAGACGGGTAAACTAATGCTTTGAATATCAACTCTACTAAGTACTTGTGAAGTACATTTTACATTTTCCTTGCCGATACCCGTGAGAAAAACTACGTCTCTATGCACAGCACCCGGGAACTTATAGGCGACGCTACTCGTTACCAGCGAGCAAGCAGACCCACTATCAAAGAGAAAAGAAACGAGCTCACCGGATGATGTGGTCAGGTGGCCCCTCGTAGGCTTGCGCTCGCAGACGTGAACCTCTTTGACCACCGCTGGAGCACCTCCACCTCCTTTGCGTTCTGGACACGTCGATGCAAGATGTCCTGGCTCGCCGCAAACGTAGCAAGTAATGCGAGTCTTGTCAGACCCCTTAGACGTCTGGCTTGATGTATTGCCTCGACTGGAAGAATCGTCGCGTCGTTTGCGGCAGTCAACCGCTCTATGTCCCGGTGTGCCACAGCGATGGCATGTCCCAGTAAAGCGGGTATCACCATATCGTGCCCTTTTGCTATCGGCATCATGGCCATCGCTGCTGTCATACCTTCGTTTTATTGAAATTCCGCTGAGAATGCGAAGTAGCTGGGCCTTTGTCGCTACGTTGTGGGAATGAAGCTCTCTTCGTATAACTGCGTCTTTCTGGCACAAAACGGATGTCACAAAACCGGTAAATGTGTCTTCTTCCATCTCCAAGCGCGGTATACGCTCTATGAGATTCCACAGGCGAACGGCCGCTTCGCTAGCTGTTTCTTTGGAGGCAATTTGGAAGCGCAATACCTCGTCGAAATAATCTTGTGGCAGCATGGGCTTGGCAAATTTAGCAATTAATATTTCTTTTATATGCGGCCATGTTAGCTGAGAATCGGACAATCTAGTGAGGCAGGTAGCTGCGCGACCTCTTAGTGCATGTGTAAGCGCAAGTAACAATTCCGTGCCTTGAATATTGCGCCCGTTGATGACAATTTCGGTAATTTTACACCAACCTTCAATGTCCGCATCAATTTCGTCGGGATCAAAGCGCACAAACTGCTTCGGTGACACGCTTGTGGTAGCTTGTTGTGATTGCGACGCGCCCAATAATCGCGATAACAGCATTTCCATGTTACGCAGTAAATTCGGTACCGGCGCCGGTGCCGAATCGCTTGTCTGGTTTTCGTTAATATTCTCTTCGGGTTGAGGCCCTTCGAATACCACTTCTGATGAAGGAACTGCAGGATCATTACACGCAGGCTTCATCGTGAAATAAGGCGAACAATCGGTAGGCGTGAGTAATCGGGCGAAGAGAATAAAACGCACTTTTAACTTAATCTTGAAACTTATAATGATTCGAACTAATATTACTAGTAAGTCCGCAATAATCTATTTAATATAACACGAGCACGACACTCCACCGAATACGTGGCACGGTCTTTCGATCACGACGGATTCAAACGTACTGCCGCCGTTAACCGACAATTTCCTCTACCAGCATCCGGTGTTGCGTCAGAGTGGAAGGGACGTAGCCGGGTTGCCACTCTACAAAAATATAATAGGCGTCGACATACTAATATCCATTTTATTTTGTTTGTTAATATTATTTTCGTTTTGTTCCAGGTTACAGTTTTAGGTAAGTAAAAGCTATAAATTTTGCAATTAGGCTATTTAACTGAGAAATAAATAAAGAAATGAGCAAATTAGAAAGGCTACAAAAAAGTTCAAAACTAGTAAAAAAGGATATACAAAATAAATTCTGACGTCATCACTATTAAATTTCGGGCGTGCGACAGAGATAGCACGACCTTAATATTTTCTCACTCGTTATCTTTCAAAATTGATTTTTTCAATTTTCTTCAAAATCTTGAATTCATTATTCACCCTGTATTCATAAAGAATTATCACGTTCTTTAACGGTAAAGGAAAACATCGTGATGAAACCTCCACACCTAAATAAGTTCTTAGGAATTTCTTAGGTGTGTAGTCCGCCAACCGGCACTAGGCCAGCGTGGTGGACTAAGGCCTAAAACCTTTCAGTTGTAGAGGAGGCCCGTGCCCAGCAGTGGGACGTATATGGGCTGATGATGAACATGGTCCTGTACATAAATATAATGAAGAGTCTACCATATCCAAAATTCTTGTGAGACAGTGTTACCCTGTCGACACCTGTGAGACACCACTTATCCTTCAGACGCTTTAGGCAGGCTGTATATATATTTTAAATATTCACAGGGCTACCACAACCAAACGTTCCTTGCGAGTCCTGCACTCCTGGTAAGAATTTTTTTTTATAAAACTGTAAAGTTTAAGATCTTTAAAGCATTCGTAGACATTTTATTACGCGCCAAAACAGAACCAATGAGAATCGTTTCCACCACTGTTTGACTTCAGCATTTGTGTTCTGTTCAGGTTCTGAAGGTGCCGAAGGTTCTAAAGGCAGCGGAGGTTCTGAAGGTACCGAAGCGTCTAAAGGCAGCGGAGGTTCTGAAGGTACCGAAGCATCTAAAGGCAGCGTAGGTTCTGAAGGTACCGAAGCGTCTAAAGGCAGCGGAGGTTCTGAAGGTACCGAAGCATCTAAAGGCAGCGGAGGTTCTGAAGGTACCGAAGCGTCTAAAGGCAGCGGAGGTTCTGGAGGTACCGAAGCGTCTAAAGGCAGCGGAGGTTCTGAAGGTACCGAAGCGTCTAAAGGCAGCGGAGGTTCTGAAGGTACCGGAGCGTCTAAAGGCAGCAAAGGTTCTAAAGGTACCGGAGCGTCTAAAGGCAGCAAAGGTTCTAAAGGTACCGGAGCGTCTAAAGGCAGCAAAGGGTCTGAAGGTACCGAAGGTTCTAAAGGCAGCGGAGGTTCTGAAGGTACCGGAGCGTCTAAAGGCAGCAAAGATTCTAAAGGTACCGGAGCGTCTAAAGGCAGCAAAGGTTCTAAAGGTACCGGAGCGTCTAAAGGCAGCTATGGTTCTGAAGGTACCGAAGGTTCTAAAGGCAGCGGAGGTTCTGAAGGTACCGGAGCGTCTAAAGGCAGCAAAGATTCTAAAGGTACCGGAGCGTCTAAAGGCAGCAAAGGTTCTGAAGGTACCGAAGGTTCTAAAGGCAGCGGAGGTTCTGAAGGTACCGGAGCGTCTAAAGGCAGCAAAGGTTCTAAAGGTACCGGAGCGTCTAAAAGCAGCAAAGGTTCTGAAGGTACCGAAGGTTCTAAAGGCAGCGGAGGTTCTGAAGGTACCGGAGCGTCTAAAGGCAGCAAAGGTTCTAAAGGTATATATGTAGAATGACTTTACAATACATTTCGCTTCTAAAGATATGAAGTATTCTTGAAGGTTTTTAAGTGTAAAGTAAGGCTGCATTTATTATGCTTTGTATTTCCATCATTGCAGTACCTACTTATCGGTCTATCTCTATTCTCTATGAATTTTAAGATCTTTAAAGCATTCGTAGACATTTTATTACGCGCCAAAACAGAACCAATGAGAATCGTTTCCACCACTGTTTGACTTCAGCATTTGTGTTCTGTTCAGATTCTAAAGGTACCGAAAGTTCTAAAGGCAGCGGAGGTTCTGGAGGTACCGAAGATTCTAAAGGCAGCGGAGGTTCTGGAGGTACCGAAGGTTCTAAAGGCAGCGGAGGTTCTGGAGGTACCGAAGGTTCTAAAGGCAGCGGAGGTTCTGGAGGTATATATGTAGAATGACTTTACAATACATTTCGCTTCTAAAGATATGAAGTATTCTTGAAGGTTTTAAAGTGTTAGTAAGGCTGCATTTATTATGCTTTGTATTTCCATCATTGCAGTACCTACTTATCGGTCTATCTCTATTCTCTATGAATTTCAAGATCTTTAAAGCATTCTAAGACATTTTAATACGCGCCAAAACAGAACCAATGAGAAACGTTTCCACGTCTATTTTACTTCAGCATTTGTGTCCTGTTCAGGGTGTGGCAAGACTGGTTGCGGAGGGGCTACGGGAGGGTCTGGAGGTACCGAAGGTTCTAAAGGCAGCGGAGGTTCTGGAGGTATATATGTAGAATGACTTTACAATACATTTCGCTTCTTAAGATATGAAGTATTTCTTGACTTGAGCATTTGTGTCCTGTTCAGGGTGTCCATGGCACTACAGTGTTTGGTACAGTTAGTCGGCAGATGGCGTTAGTGGCTAGTCGCCTGCGTTAAACAGTGCTGATGCAATGTCGAACTACACTAAACAAATTAGTAAATATAGCCAAGAGTAGATTGTTCTTAATACTTGTTTTTTTAATTTTTCCGCAGGTATTTTGAAGATTATCAAAAGTATTATCGAAAGTAAGTATACTTATATAATTTATTTTAATGTAATTACTTTTGAGACAATGATACATTCACCCAACCATTACATACAGTCCTGATCTTTAGTAAGATACACGTCTTGTTTCGGGGGTATCAGAAACTACCAGTGACTTTTCGGTCTCAAAACAAAGAACCTAGACAAATATTTGTGGATCACGCAAATATTTGTCTCATCTCGTGAATCGATCTCACGGTCCACGTTTCACACGGTGGTGTCTAACTAACTGCATCACGGAGGCTGTCCATATAAAGATGTTTATAATATGTCTTTTATGCTTCCAGCTACGGCCGGTTCTTCTTGATCACATTTCGGGGAACGTTTCAGGTAAAATCATTTTAATAACCTCATATAAACTACTATCTCCTTGTGAAAAAAAATATAACACCAAAAGTAGATATACATCATAGAAAATCAATAAAAATTGTAAATGTAGTCTCTGCCATTGCCGGTCCCAAGCCCGGATGCGAAAAGAGGAGGGTTGGCTGTGAACGACGAAACTCACAACATCTAAGCCAGCCGTAAAAATCGTCAACGCCGAGCTATGGGCGGCGGTCAATTAACCCATCAATCTGGCCATCGGAGACCATGAGTGACCAAATATCCTCAAAAAGACCGAGTGCAGGTGCATGGGAAACACTTGCTACTACTCTCCCACTCTCTTATTATGATATGATGGAAAATAAAGAATACGATTTGTCATGCGATCCGGCCAACCCCCGGCGCCATGAGGTACCCGGGCCTCATGGTGTGAAATCTGCTACCGAAGACTGTGTAGGGGTGAGTAACCAGGCCCCTGCACCAGTGAATACTACTGGAAAACGATTTGTCCAGCAGGTACTCCATCCTAATCTGTTCGCAAGAACTAGAAGCTCGTCGGTGGGAAGTATTTCCCAGTCAGAAGCTGTTACTACAATGCTCCAGGAAGATAACCCGGATGTGCCAGCACCAAAACCACCAGACTGGCAAAGAGTCCCTGTAAGCAGAAACCACAAGCGAAAAAGACAGAAACTACAGTCCCCTTCGCCAGAAAAAATCACAACAAGCAATAGGTTTAGCGGATTACCTCTCGATCGCAAAGAAGCTGTGAAGAAGTCAACAGAAAAACGGCCAAGCAAACCACCACCCATAATATTATACGGCATTGAAGACGTTAATAAACTTGTAGAATTGCTACAGTCCACAACAGACAAGGACAGCTATACAATAAGAATTGTCAACAGAAACCAACTGAGAGTAACCTGTGTGGACACAGCAATATACAAAAATGTTATCACTCTAGTCCGAAACAAAGGTCTCATAGGTCATACTTTTAACTTAAAAGACCAACGCTGCTATAGAGTAGTCATAAAAAATCTACACCATACAACTCCACATAGTGCAATCATAGAAGCAATTGAGAAAACTGGAAACAAAGTCTATGGTGAAATTATAAATTCAAAATTTGGACCAGATAAAAAACCAACCTCCACATTCTTTGTTAACATTGAACCAGGAGACAACAACGCGGCAGTGAAAGATATTAGACATATCCATCACCAGTCTATAATAATTGAAGATCCAAAAAAGAAAACAACATTGCCACAATGCCAAAGGTGCCAACAGTACGGTCATTCCAAAAATTACTGCATGAGACCTTACCGATGTGTAAAATGTGCCCAGGGACATAGAACCGCAGATTGTCCAAAGAAAGACCGTAACACACCAGCACAATGCGCCCTCTGCCAAGGCGCACACCCGGCCAATTATAAAGGCTGCGAAGTCTACAGAGAGATCCTGGAAAGACGTATGGCAAGAAACCCAATGTTCAAGGGTAAAATACGAGAGGAGTCAAGTAAAACTGTTCCCATAGATACCCGACCTCATTTTAAAGAAACGCAGGAACAACAGCTCTACTCCGATATATTGAAAAAGAAAAAAAAGGAACCAACAACTATAACCAACACAAGTAGCAAAATAGAAGAGCTATTAATCAAACAGTCCGAAAAATTCGACATGATCCTACAACAGATGAGCACTCTTATGAGTCTCATAGTCACCCTAGTTGAAAAAATATCAAAATGACCGCCCTGAGAGTGGGCACGTGGAACATCAATGGTCTTGCCCCAAACAAGGCCGAATTAGAACTCCTGATACACAATAATCTACTTGATGTTGTTTTAATATCTGAGGCACACTGTACAGATAAAAGCAAAATCATCATCAAAGGATGCAACACCTACGTCACTAATCATCCGGATGGAACGGGCCATGCAGGAACAGCCATTGTAATAAGAAACTCCATCAGACACCAAGTCCTTCCACAATTTAGGACAAACCATATTCAGGCTACAACCATCGCGGTAGAAAGCAGCTGTGGACAGCTTAACCTATCAGCAATATACTGTCCACCGAGACATACAATTAGTGCAGCAAATTTCACAGAATACTTCTTAACATTGGGGGGAAGATTTGTGGCCGGTGGAGACTGGAACGCCAAAAATACATACTGGGGCTCAAGGTTAACAACAACTAGAGGCAGGCAACTAAAACTAAGCCTTGATGAAAACAATCTCAACTGTATATCATCAGGAGAACCAACTTACTGGCCCACAGATCCAAATAAAAAACCAGATTTGTTAGACTTCTTCATGATAAGGGGACTCTCGACCAATTACATGAAGGCTGAATCCTGCCTAGACAGTAGTTCTGATCACACTCCAGTCCTCCTAACTATAAGTATGTCAATCATTAGCTACGAGAGGCCTGATGCCTTGTACAACAATCTCACTGACTGGGAAGGCTTCAGAGAGTACATTGAGAAAAGCATCGAGATAAATGTCTCCTTGAAAACACCTGATGAGATAGACGATGCAACCCAATACATCACTAACCTTATACAAAAGGCTTGCTGGATTAATACTCCTTTAAAAAAAGAAAAAACATGCCAGGCGGTTGGGAACGTACCTCTTGAGATAAAACGCCAAATACTAGAGAAGAGAAGATTACGTAGGATATGGCACCAGACTGGATATAAATGTGATAAGACTGCACTTAACAAAGCTATCAGAGAACTGAAAAACTCAATAGATAGCTTAAATAATGCCACACTGCAAAGTAAATTGGAAAATCTAACTGCCACAAAATCGACAGAATACTCTCTCTGGAAGTTTACAAAGGCGTTAAATAGGCCACAGCAATATAAATGCCCTGTTAGAACTCAGTCTGGCTGGACTAAGACAAGCAGAGAAAAAGCCAACATGTTTGCAAAACACCTAGCCGCCATGTTTACACCTAATGAATGCAACAATACGGAGTTCGAAAACGAAGTCGAATGTACACTGCGGCAGGACCTACAACTGTCCATCGCACCAAGACCAGTCACAGTTGGGGAGCTGAAGAGAAACATAAAAAGACTGCAAAACAAAAAAGCTCCTGGATTCGACCTCATCACAAAAGAAGTTATTATGCAACTTCCCAGGAAAGCATTGGTTTTTCTAGTTGTTCTTTTTAATGGGGTGCTTCGAGTGCAATATTTTCCCAGATTATGGAAGGTATCCATAGTAACAATGATACACAAGCCAGGAAAGCCACCAGAAGACGCGTCATCGTATAGACCTATAAGTCTCTTACCTCTGCTGTCCAAGATATTTGAGAGGATTCTCCTAAGTAGAATGTTACCCTTACTCAACGAAAACCTGGTAATACCTCAACACCAGTTTGGTTTCAGACAACAGCATTCTACGGTAGAACAAGTGCATCGGGTGTGTGATAAGATAAGACAGTCATTTGAAAAAAAGGAATACTGCTCCGCTGTATTCTTGGATATTCAGGCAGCCTTTGATAAAGTGTGGCATAAGGGCCTTCTCTACAAAATAAAAACGTCTCTACCGCATAGTTACTACCTTTTGATGGAGTCATACCTCACGGACAGAATTTTTCAGGTGAGAGAGGACGGAGAGCTCTCCGTCATTCAAGATATAATGGCGGGAGTTCCACAGGGATCTGTCCTTGGTCCCGTTTTATACACTATCTACACTGCTGACCTCCCAGAAACGCAAGGGGTAACTACGGCTACATTCGCTGACGACACTGCAATTCTCGCAAGCAGCAAGGATCCGATCGAAGCATCCGCTGTATTGCAGAAAAACATTGATAAGGTCCACGAATGGATCCAGAAATGGAGAATCAAAGCCAGCACAACTAAATCCGTACACATCACATTTACGCTAAGGAGAGGAAGCTGTGCTTCGGTTAAAATGGGCGACAATGTTCTGCCACAGAGTGACTCTGTCCGATACCTCGGTATGCATCTGGACAAAAGACTGACCTGGAAAAAGCACATCAAATCAAAACGAGACGAGGTGAACATGCGGTTCAGAAACATTTACTGGCTGATGGCACGTAACTCCAAACTTTCGATCGACAACAAACTGCTGATATACAAAATGATTCTAAAACCAATATGGATGTATGGCGCACAGCTGTGGGGAAGTGCTAGCGACTCCAATGTAATCATAATGCAAAGGCTGCAAAATGGCATACTTAGAACCATTTCAAATGCGCCATGGTTCACCACTAACACAGAGATCCATGAAGCTCTGAGCATAAGAACTGTTAAGGAGGAGTTAAAGCTAACAGGGAATAAATATAAAACACGACTGGAAAATCACCCAAATGACCTGGCCACCGCATTAGCAACTATTAACTACACTAAAAGGCTGAAACGCTATGATATTCAGAACCTTGGTGACAGATGGTGAAGGAAGAGGGGTCTCCTGCTGAGGAGCTCCTAGAAACGACAAACGGCATAGAACAAATCTGCTTATAGTTTAGGACTGATTGTAGATAAACACAAAAAAAAAAAAAAAAAAAAAATGTAGTGAATCTCGGACTTTTCGAAGTTCGAAGTTTCGAAGTTATGATGATATTAGTGGGTTGGCGGACTACACACCTGAGAAATTCCTAAGAACTTTTAGGTGTGCAGGTTAAAGTACGTGATAATTCATTGTGAATACACACATAGCTTCGAAAAGTCAGAGGTGTGCGCCTGAGGTTTGAACCTGCGACTGTCGAGATTCTCGACCGCGCGCCTAAACCTCGAGGCCATCACGACTTCAGTTATCTGTCTATTTACTATGAATTTACTCGTACTTTAACGGTGAAAATTCTTAGAAATAAGACCTAAGCTCTTCCAGTTGTAGAGGAGGCCCGTGCTCAGCAGTGGGACGTATAAAGTCTGGTATAGTAGTTTTTTTGTTTTTGTTAACAATTTTTGAGTATTTCTTAATTATTTTCATGTTGGTTAATTATAATATGTATTAAGTTAAAGTTATAATATTTTTTTAAATTTGTTTTTATAAGTCCACCCTAAAGTACTGCGTTTTTTTACAGGCCAAGACACCACCCTACATAAGGCATTCCTTCATTTAAACAGTTTTTTTTTTTTTTTGAGTTTTCTACTCAAATAAGACAAGTAAATAGACTTTGTGCTTATATCATATGTATCTGCAGGTATAAAACTTATTTAACAATAAAAACTTAACTTCTAAACAAAATCTTTTATTTAGTACGTAATTTACGAGGCTATACCAAGTTATATAGAAAAAAAGTGTGTGTGTAGGTACTTATGTACACGCGTTGGAAGTTATACTTCATACATGAATATATGCATATATATTTTCTCAAATAATGTAATAATAATAAATACACCCAACAGTCACATACATAGTTCTGACTGCACACTAGGATACAAGTCCTGTGTCGTGGGTATCAGAAACTACAAGAGACTTTTCGGTCTCACAAACACTCAGACCCTAAACAAATATTTGTGGATCACACAAACATTTGTCTCGGTGCGGGGATCGAACCCGCGGCCTCTCGTTTCGCAAGCTGGTGTCTAGCCAACTGCGCCACGGGGCTGTCTGTTTAAATACATACATACATACATACATAAACTCACGCCTGTATTCCCCGAAGGGGTAGGCATAGGTGCATTTCTGCACCCACATTTCGCCAGGTATGTATCAGTCCCACGTAATAGGAGGCGAGCCTATTGCCGTTTTTCGGGCACATTTCCAGACTCCGTGCTGCTACTAAGAATTTCCTAATGGAAAAACCCAGTAACACTTTGCCCGACCCGGGAATCGAACCCAGGACCTCTAGATCGCACGGCACATACTTGTACCGCGAGACCACGAGGCAGTCCAAAATAAGAAAATTGGCTTAAAATTGATTGAAGGCAGTCTGTTTAAATAATATTTAAAAAATACGAGTATGCTTTAGACCACACGACTGAAGTAAAACTTATAAATACGCCCAACAGTCACATACATAGTTCTTAGTTTACACAACATATTACATTTCTGAGCGTACTCATAAATATTTGGCAACTAATATATGTCAATGTATATGTCAATCCCTTTTTATTACTGTCACTATTCTACATTTTTTAAATCTAAAACATATAAACTTTTTTTGAATAACTTCATGGTGTCGGTTTTTCGTGACGGTGTGCGCGCGCATCGTAATAATTTATTTATTTATTTATTTTATTTATGCTTTTTATACAGTTTGTATAAAGGCGGACATAATGCCTTAGGCATTCTCTTACAGTCGACCTTTGGGTGATGCAGAGATAAGAGAAGTAGGTGCATAAATAACGAACTGGTGAAGATACATACATACATATATACTAACATATTAAGATTAACAAGAAAATAGGAATACACATATAAAATATGAAATATAATCCAGTATACATACGCACAAATATAAATATATACACATATTACATATATAAACATAAATACATAGAAGATATATATTATCAACTCAATTCCTTAAAAAATAGCTGCCGAACTTTCAACTTAAATGTCAGGCGGGTTGTAACCGACCTAATTTCAGCGGGGTGTGCATTCCAAAGGAGAATACTTAATTAACTCTCATCATTTTCCCTAACGCGCCCTAAGAAGTATATAACTTGAAAAAAATTAAAGACGTACATAAATATGCACTCACATGAATCTGTATTATCCCAAGGGGTAGGCGGAGGTGCATTTCTGCACCTAAATCTCACCAATTGTGTCTTTGACCCACGTAATAGGGGGAGAGCCTATTACCGGTTTTCTAGTTGCTACTAAAACTTTGCTTGATATCAAAATCGAACCTGGGGCCGCTAGATCACATGACTTACACCAATGACAGAAATAAAAATGTTTTATTATTGGCCAATATACAAAAAAAAAAACAAAAAAAAAATTAGTTAATACAATTTACATAGCCCATAATGATCCCTCCATTTAGCAACATGCTACAATTCCGCTTGCACGGTATTGCAGCGCTGGTTTTCAATGAAGGCACCAAGTGACAAACGGACGCTAGGTAGGTGTACAGGTGGTTAAAAAAAATCTTGACACAATTCAACCTTCGTTAAAATTGTGCGCGTCACAAATAAACCTAACAGCCGTGCCTGGGCTTTGTTAGTGACTAAAGACACCCCTTCACTTCCTGAACTAATATTAATCCTCTCCAAAATTCCATACATCAAAGTCGAAGATTCTACTGTTTCTAGCGAGACAGTAAATAAACAAATAATAAATACACTCAACAGCTACATACATAGACCTGACCCCACAATAACCCATAGGTCTTGTGTCGTGGATATCAGAAACTACGACAGACATTTCGATCTCACAAACACCCAGACCCGAAACAAATATTTGCGCATCACATAAATATTCGCAAGGTGGCTGGCAGCGGTTGGATGAGGAGGGCCGAAGATCGAGCCCAGTGGCGTACCATAGGAGAGGCCAATGTCCAGCAGTAGACGTAAGAAAGGCTGCTGATGATGATGATGATGATAAATATTTGTCTTGGTGCGGGGATCCCACCGCGACCTCTCGTTTCGCACACTGGTGAAGCCAACTGCGCCACGGGGCTGTCAAGTAAACTGACAGGATCTTGTTCTTCCTTGTACATTCCACAAAAGACCATAGCCTTTATTTTAGAAGGGTGCTAGACCTTAAGAAAATATGCACTCAAAATCAAACTACTTAATACTTACAGCTAGGAATATAGACATTAACTTGCAGTGCAGCATTGGACGTCTACCTTTTAGGTTGCTCGCGATCTTATAATGAACAAGAGAATCCGTTGGTTGCAGGCACTGACAATTGACTAAGGCATAAACCCACTTAGTTGTAGAGGAGGCCCGTGCCCACCAGTGGGACGTATAAGGGCTGATTATGAGGTATTGGCAGAGTGCTCTGGAAATATTTGGGTGGGTCCTATGCCCAGCAGAGGATGTCTTTAAGCTAAACCGCCAACAACCAAGAAACGCCTGTTTCTAGAATATTCCTAAGCACTATTATCTCACGCAAGTCATTTCTTTTTTCTTTTTTTACGAGAGGAAAGCGCCTTTAGCTCCCTGTTCGGTACCTCGGAGGAGGCCGAAAAGGGTATGTCGGGGTCACCGGCCTTCCAACTCAACACGTGGAACTGTTCGCTTGGTTGAGTTGGGTTCCTAACCAAAATCCTACGCCGGCATACCGACTAAAACCTCTCGATGGCTGTCTTGCGCATTTTGGGCGGTACGGTAAATACAGGACGAACGCCTTTAATTGTTTCCTGTTGCCGCCCAGCGCTCTGTCCAAATGTGGACTCCTCTTCGATAGGGGGATTCCAGATATCCCCCACTTGGCCCTATTTTGGACGCTCACATGGTGTGAGCGTCCGCGACATTCACGAGGCCATGCACTCTGCCGCACATCTCGGAGTTGTACAACTCTTGTAAGGGCGTACCTCCCCCGTAGTACGCCTAACAACCCCGAGACATGACACTGCTTGAGATCAGAAAGTTATAACTTTCAGTTAACATTATAATGTCATTACCACCATAAACGGACAAATAGTTAAACTACATACATGGCACTAATTAAGCTAATATGATAAAGAATTCTGGAACTAATCATCATCAGCCCATATACGTCCTACTGCTGAGCACGGGCCTCCTCTACAACTGTGAGGGTTTAGGCCTTAGTCCACCACGCTGGCCTAGTGCGGGTTGGCGGACTACACACCTAAGAAATTCCTAAGAACTTTTAGGTGTGCAGGTTTTATCACGACGTTTTCCTTCACCGTTAAAGCAAGTGATAATTCATTGTGAATACACACATAACTTCGAAAAGTCAGAGGTGTGTGCCTGGGGTTTGAACCTGCGACCGCCGAAATTCTCGACCGCGCGGCTAAACCTCGAGGCCATCACTGCTTGGAACTAATAGGACAATAAAAAATATTTTAAGATTTTTTGAGTTGTGACGTTATTTGAGCCAAGGTGCGATACCTATATGGTGAAATATGCGTGCAGAAATGCACCTCTGCCTACCCCTCCAGGGAATACAGGCGTGAAGTTATGTATGTATATAAATTTCAATAAATTTGTGCTTTCGATCAGGTGCGGTTTTGTCAGTATAAATACATAATACATTTTAAATTATGTATAAAAATAAGCGTTCACTTCGATATCATTTGCGACTTACGATAAAACAATAAGAACATGATAAATAGCGTTTGTGCAAATAAAAATATGTATTCAGTTTATTTAAATAAATATATTAACAACGCCGAATTTTTTTTCTCAAAGAATATTTAACCCGCTTTGGCCCCTTTTTTTTTTTTTATCGAGGGGAAAGCTGCTTATGGCTCTACATCCCACCAACCCTGGGGGGAAAGGGGGCGGGAAGCGTATGTCGGGGTCACCGGTCTTCCAGCACGGCGCGTGGCGACGTCACGTCCACGCAGATGTTAGTGCCGGGCTGGGTCCCTAACCTACCCTAACCTACACCGGCATACCGACCAAAACCCCCCGGTGGCCATCTCCGCGCCGAGTGGGGCGACCACGGTGCGTGGGCGAGAAGCGCCCACAATGATTCCGCAGCCGCCCAGTGCGCTTCCGAGACGAGAGCGTCTCGGCCCTCTCAGATTTTTAAGAGGTGAAACTCACCCCCACTTACTCGATTTGGGCACCTATTTTGGGCGCCCGCGGCGGTCACTGGCCACCGTACCGCCGCTCTCTCGGGGTCACCTATGTGGACGCACTGCCCCCGCAGCGCGTCCAGCGACCCCAAGGACCCCATTGAGTCGCCTTCTACGACAGGCAGGGGATACCGTGGTGGGATTCTAACGCCCCCTTACCACAGGGCATACCCTCTTTGGCCCCTAGCGTTCGAAAAGTTCCTAGTTCAATTCGCGGATTTTAAACAGCAAATTAATATTAAAATATACATGGTGTATTCAGACCGTGATCGGAAACTAAGGCAGGTAATAGCTACAGTGATTACAAACCCATTGGCGTTAAAAAAAATCCTAACAAAAAATTTAAAAAAATGACGTTTTCCTAACAATCATAGATATTAAATGGATGCTGTTGTAAGGAAAACGTATTTATTTTTGGTTTTGTTTTTAATATCACGGTGTTTGTAATCACCGCAGCTATTAGCTGCCTTAGTTTCCGATCACGGTCCAAATACACCTGTATAGCCCATAGCCTTCCTAGATAAGTGGACTATCTAACTCTTAAAGATTTTTTCAAATAAGACCAGTTGTTTGTGTTGCTAATATCTGGATATTAGCGAGTTCAAACAAACAAACAAAATCTTTAGCTTTATAAGTATGGATGGATGATAGACCCCGTGGTGCAGTGGACAGACAACAGCTTGTGAAACGTCTGGTTGCGGTTTCGATACGCGCTCAAAGGCAACCCACAAATATTTGTTTCAGGTCTAGGTGTCCGTGGCAGCGAAAAGTCTCTCGTAGGCTCTGATATGCAGTGATGGCCTCGAGACTCGAAACCCTAGGCACACCCTTCTGACTTTTCGGAGTTACGTGTGTATTCAGAATGAATTATCACTAGCTTTAACGGTGAAGGAAAACATCGTGATAAAACCTGCACACCTAAAAAGTTCTAAGGAAATTCTTAGGTGGGTAGTCCGCCAACCCGCACTAGGCCAGCGTGGTGGACTAAGGCCTAAACCCTCTCAGTTGTAGAGGAGGCCCGTGCCCAGCAGTGGGACGTATTTGGGCTGATGAAGAGGCTCTGATACCCACAACACAATACTTGTATCTTAGAATGGGATCAGAACTATGTATGTGACTGTTGGGTGTATTTATTTATTATGTTTCTTCACTTAAATTCTTTTTCTTTTCTTTGCAGATTTACTAACTGCTGGATTGATCGCCTCTATTTTACAACCAATAAAAATTAGGAAATATATTTTGTTTCATTTCCCGTTTTTTAAGAAAGCCTATTCTAAGCATTATAATAGTTTAAAGCTTATAACAGTCTTATATATGGAAAAAAAATATAAAAAAATACTGCTTTGCTAGTCCCGTGTAATGATCTGAGCCATCTAGTGGACCCAGTTTCGACTCCCGGGTGTGTTATTCATCGGCGGCAATGACACAAACTGGGCACATTTGCTAAAGTATAGCCATACTATAAACATCTGTCTACAATTGACGTTTGCCGGCCTCGTGGCCTCATGCCACTATGGCGGTATTTATATTATCCCGATATCCGTTTGGATATGCGTATCCTACCATTGGAAAACTGAGTCTCCGTAAATCATCATCATCAGCCCATATACATCCCACTGCTAGGCACGGGCCTCCTCTGCATCTGAGTGAGGCCTTAGTCCACCACGCTGGCCAAGTATGGGATGGCGGACTACACACCTGAGATTAATAAGAGAATTTAGGTGTGCCGGTTTTCTCACGATGTTTTCCATACATACATACATACATAACCTTACGCCTGTATTCCCCGAAGGGGTAGGCAGAGGCACATTTCTGCACCCACATCTCGCCAGGTATCAGTCCCACGTAATAGGGGGCGGGCCTATTGCCGCTTTTCGGGCACATTTCCAGGCTCGGTGCTGCTACTGAGAATTTCCTAATGGAAAAGCCCAATAACACTTTGCCCGACCCGGGAATCGAACCCAGGACCTCTAGATCGCACAACTTAACAGCCCTTTTATCTTTCAAGTCGTACATAAAGGCAAGCCTATGCATTTTTAAGTTCAGTCCCAAATTGCTTAACACCACTGAAAATCCCTTATAGAAAAAGCGAATAATATTTCCTGAACCGGAAATCTAATCAGGGAGATTCAGGCCCCACAGCGAAGGGACCAAGGAGCAAATTAATATTTTTCTTAGCCGTCGAAATAGTTCAGCAGTCCCAACGGTGCCCAACAGTGGGACTTGATCTAATATAAATAAATTGGATAATCATCACGTGCCCTGAAAAGGTGACATTAAAGTCAGTGGTACTAGCAACTTTTTAACCTCAATTTGTTTTCAGTAAATAAATATTTTGAACAAACTTTTTCGACATTAATTCGTTATTGAAACATACGTTATTAATTATATTTGATGTTCACTTATAAAATTAAGTTTATTTACCTACCAAGTCGTGATGGCCTCGAGGTTTAGACACGCGGTCGAGAATCTTGACGGTCGCGGGTTCTAACCTCTGACTTTTCGAAGTTATGTGTGTATTCACAATGAATTATCGCGTACTTTAACGGTGAAGGAAAACATCGTGGTGTAACCTGCACACCTAAAAGTTCTTAGGAATTTCTTAGGTGTGTAGTCCATCAACCCACACTAGGCCAGCGTGGTTGACTAAGGCCTAAAGCCTCTCAGTCATGTCATAGAGGAGGCCCGTGCCCAGCAGTAGGACGTATATGGGCTGATGATGATGATGATCCTGTACACAAATTTAACGAAGAGTCTGCCATATCCAAAATTACGGAGACAGTGGTACCCTGTCGAGGCTTCCAGTCCAAGCTGACGACGGCGTGGAGACACCCCTTATCCTTCAGACGCTTTAGGCAGGCTGTATATATTTTTTAAATATTCACAAGGGTACTACAACCAAACTTTCCTTGCTAATTAATGACACGACTTCAATACCCTTTGTGAACGTTAAAAATGTATTAACCTTTTTATTCACCTTAATATGTTTATAAAACCTTCTATATTGCTAATTAAATAACAAACATCGCATCTATACAAACAGATGGTTGGTATAAATAGCGCGGCTCTGGAACTGAACCGCACAGTACTTTCACTGAACAAGTAACATTCAACATGAATACGATCATTTTGTTAACTACCCTCGTGTCCGTCATGCTTGTGGAGGTAAGTCGGAGTCATATACATTAGACAGCCCCGTGGCGCAGTTGGCTAGACACCAGCTTGAGAACCGTGAGGCATCAGGCAGCTGGTTCGATTCCTGCACCGAGACAAATGTTTGTGTGATCCACAAATATTTGTTTCGGGTCTGGGTGTTTGTGAGACCGAAAAGTCTCTCGTAGTTTCTGATACCCACGACACAAGACTTGTATCTTAGTGTGGAATCAGAATTATGTATGTGACTGTTGGGTGTATTTATTTATTTATATTCATTAGACAGCCTCATGGCGCAGTTGGCTAGACGCCAGCTTGTGGAACGAGAGGCCGTGGATTCGATTCCTGCACCGAGACAAATGTTTGTACGATCCACAAATATTTGTATCGTGTCTAAGTATTTAAGAGTTTGGCAAATGTCTGGTGCTAGCCCACGTGAGTTTTATACTTCATCACTCTTTCTCATTCTACATTCCGTTCTGCTACAGGCAATTTGGTAATATTAACAACTGGGAATCGAATCCTGAACCTCTACATCGTGGACATACTTGTGCTGCGATAAAAATAGTAAATGTTGATATTATTTTCAATAGTTAAAAGAGACGATATCTATAATACTAATATCCATTTTATTTTGTTTGTTAATATTATTTTCATTTTGTTCCAGGTTACAGTTTTAGGTAAGTAAAAGCTATTTTTGCAATTAGGCTATTTGACCGAGATATAAATAAAGAAATGAGCAAATCAGGAAGGCTATAAAAATGCCCGTAAAGTTCGAAACTAATAAAAAAGGATATACCAAATTAATCCTGACGTCATCACTATTAAATTTCGGGCATGCGACAGAGATAGCACGACCTTAATACATATTTCCTCGCTTTATCTTTCAAGTATGATTTTTTCAATTTCAAAATTTTAATTCATCATCATATTGTAAATAATATCCTGTATTCACAAATAATTAACACGTACCTACTTTAACGGTAAAGGAAAACATAGTGGTAAAACCTGCATACCTAAAAGTTCTTAGGTGTGTAGTCCGCCAATCCGCACTAGGCCAGTATGGTGGACTAAGGCCTCAAACATCTCAGTTGTAGAGGAGGCCCGTGCCCTGCAGTGGGACGTATAAGGGATGATGATGATGATGAACCTGTACACAAATTTAATGAAGAGTCAACCACATCCAAAATTCTTGTGAGACAGCGGTACCCTGTCGAGGCTTCCAGTCCGAGCTGACGACGGCGCGGAGATACCACTTATCCTTCAGACGCTTTAGGCAGGCTGTATATATATTTTTAAATATTCACAGGGCTACCACAACCGAACGTTCCTTGCACTTCCTGCACTCCTGGATCTGGTAAGAACAACTATATTTTTTATAAAACTCTAAAGTATTAATTTTCAGATCATTAAAGCATTCGAAGACACTATAATACGGGCCAAAACAGAACCAATGAGAAACGTTTCTACCACTTTTTGACATTTACATTTGTACACAGGTTACAGTTTTAGGTAAGTAAAAGCTATTTTTGCAATTAGGCTATTGTACTAAGATATAAATACAGAAATGAGCAAATTTGGAAGGCTATAAAAATGCCCGTAAATTTCGAAACTAATAAAAAAGGATATACCAAATTAATTATGACGTCATCACTATTAAATTTTGGGCATACGACAGAGATAGCACGCCCTTACTATTTCCTCACTTTATCTTCTAAATATGATTTATTCAATATTCTTCAAAAAATTCACGTACTTTAACGGTAAAGGAAAACATCGTGGTGAAACCTGCTCACCTAAAAAAGTTCTTAGGAATTTCTTAGGTGTGTAGTCCGCCAACCCGCACTAGGCCAGTATGGTGGACTAAGGCCTAAAACCTCTCAGTTGTAAAGTAGGCCCGTGCCCTGCAGTGGGACGTATAAGGGATGATGATGATCCTGTACACAAATTTAATGAAGAGTCTACCATATCCAAAATTATTGTGAGACAGTGGTACCCTGTCGAGGCTTCCAGTCCGAGCTGACTACGGTGTGGAGACACCTTCAAACACTTTAGGCAGGCTGTATATATTATTTAAATATTCACAGGGGTACCACAACCGAACGTTCCTTGCACTTCCTGCACTCCTGGATCTGGTAAGAACAACTATATTTTTTTATAAAACTCTAAAGTATGAATTTTCAGATCATTAAAGCATTCGAAGACACTTTAATACGCGGCAAAACAGAACCAATGAAAGAAACGTTTCTACCACTTTTTGACATTTACATTTGTGTCCTGCTCAGGGTGTAGCGGGAATGGTTGCGGGTCTACGGGAGGGTCTGGAGGTACTGGAGGAAACAGTGGCAGTGGAGGGCCTGGTAGCGAGCTTGGAGGTAATTATTTACAGTGTTCTGAGCCGATAGATAGAAATTACGATTCCTACTCGGAATTTAATACTATTCATTTAAATCCACAAGTTGCAACACTTACATACTTCGGTAACATCGCGGTGGAATTCAAAGCCAAAGTCACTGTCAGAACATGCACTGCACACAGCAGTGGTTAGCACAGTTTAACAACAGATGGCTTTAGTGTCCAGTCACATACGTAAAACAGTGCAATTAAAAAAATGTAAGCGCAGGAGGTCTTTCATTCCAATCTTCGATAGAGTCGGAATCTTCGGGAGTCAGAGCCAAATGAATGATCTTATTTTTATTACAATCAGTTTTAACTGACAAACCAACTTTACTTTTACATGTAAGGTAGACAATCAAGTTTACTAACTTCTGATTAAAAGCGCTTCGTTGCAAGTACGGTGCGCGAGCGCCGTTCTTTCGAATGTCCCGCCACAAGATGGCCGCCCCAAGATGGCCGCCCCAGTACCATAGACGCGACGCTCCGCAAGAGTGACGCTGACCATCTAGTCACTCGTTTAATTTAATGAAACGGTTTGTGTTGACGGCGCACTCCCGAGCCGATAAATATACACAAGAATAGTTTATTCTAAACATTTGTTTTTTTATTTTTCCGCAGGTCTTTTGGGGATACTCGGAAAATGTAAGTATATATGTACATGTATAAATTGTTTGATGTAATTACTTTTGAGACAATGATACATTCACCCAAATATTGCATACAGTCCTGATCTTTAGTAAGATACATGTCTTGTTTCGGGGGTATCAGAAACTACCATTGATCTTCGGTCTCAAAACAAAGAACCTAGACAAATATTTGTGGATCACATAATAAGGCAATCAGGTGTAAAAAATCGAAAATAAACCAACTTATAATTTCTTTAGTTATAAATTACTTCTATAAATATTCCTTGCAAATTTTTTTTATGTCATCTACTTGGTCAAAGAAAATATATTTGGTACCGTAAATGTAGTAATCCGCACACTAAAACTAATACTTTGTAAAAAAATAATTAATTAAAATTAATTGGTTTTTTTTTCGTAACTAACAATTAATTAATTGTTAATGTCATTTTCACAATTAATCAAATGTTAGTTCAATTAAAATTTTCCCGCACTGATCTCATCTCGTGAATCGATCTCACGGTCCACGTTTCGCACGGTGGTGTCTAACTAACTGCATCTTGGAGGCTGTACATCTTAAGATATTTATATGTCTTTTATTCTTCCAGATCTGTAAGGTTCGTCTTGATCACATTTCGGCGAATGTGTCAGGTAATATCATTTTAATAACCTTATATAAACTACTTTTTTCTTGTGAAAATAAATAAAAAAACAGAATCAATAAAATAATAGTAAATGTATAAGTCGTGATGGTCCCGAGTACTGGGCGTCCGGGCGAGGCTAAATCTCGGCGGGTTCAAACCCCAGGCACACACCTCTGACTTTTCGAAGTTATGTGTGTATTCACATTAAATTATCACGTACTAACGGTGAAGGAAAACATCGCGAGGAAACCTAAAAGTTCTTGGGAATTTCTTAGGTGTGTAATCCGCCAACCCGCACTAGGTCACCGTGGTGGACTAAGGCCTAACCCCTCAGTTGTAGAGGACGCCGGTGCCCAGCAGTGGGATGTTTAAAAGGAGATATACCACATTTATGGTTTTGTTAAAATTATTCAAATATTTTTTTAAATCTTTACGTGAGTTAATATTACTAGTTACTGTTAGATAGGTAATTATTATTTCTTGTCGTAATTCCTGTCTAAAATATGTTTTTTTTACAGGCCAAGACACCACACGACATAAGGCATTCCTAAACAGTATATTTCTCAATCCTCGTAGAAAAATTTATTAATTTTATGTTTCCTTAAAATAAAAATATATTTCTATACCTACATAAATTAATGTAAAAAGTTGAATTGTCAACGCAAATGAGATAAGTAAATAGCCCTTGCGCTTCTGTCATATGTATCTTCAGGTATATAACTTATTTAACAATAAAAAGTCAATTTTTAAACAACATCTTTTATTTAGCACCTAATTACAAAAAAATACATATACAGGGTGTATTCAGACCGTGATCGGAAACTAAGGCAGATAATAGCTGCGGTGATTACAAACACCGTGACATGAATAAAAACAACAAAAATGAAAAAAAAACGTTTTCCTTACAACCACATCCATTTAATATCTATTTTTTTGTTGGGATTTTTTTAACAATGGGTTTGTAATCACCATAGCTATTACCTGCCTTAGTTTCCGATCACGGTCTGAATACACGCACTCACGCTGTATTCTCCGAAGAGGTAGGCAGAGGTGTATTCCAACACTTACATTTCCAAATTGCGTTGTCGTCCCCAGTAATAGGGGCTTATTACCATTCTTGGTCACATTTTTTTTTTTTTTTTTTATACTGGCACGGCAAAGTGACCTCATTGCACCTGATTGTAAGTGTAATGGAGTCCAGAAAAAGTGCCGACCAGCGAGAGATGATGATCTCCCGTTGGTCGACACAATCATGCCGGCCGAATACCTCTTCACCTATCTTGTGAAGATGTAAGAGGAACTAATACCATGGTGATCAAAGGACCGACCGCGACAAACCGGCCAAAAATGCCGGCACGGTCATCCTTTCACCATGATTGAAGCCCCCCCGAAAACCGGATATACATTGTATATATTTGTAGAATCAGTGTTGCTACTGCGAATTTTATATTAGTGAGGAATCCACATACACAAGTATTTAAATGTAGAATAGTTTGAGTAATAAAAAGGGATTGACATATTTATAAGTTGTCAAATATTTGTTAGTGCATTTATAAATGTATATTTTGTAAACTAAGAACTATGTATGTGATCTAAAGCCCACTCGTATTTTTTAATATTCAGGCCTTTAACCGGCAACACCGTAATGTAACGGTATCTTCAAATAATTGTAAATAAATTTATTGTTTTTACCAAAATAATTCGAATGACCTTCAAGGGTTTTCAAGGGTGAAATATCGATCCACTGAATCGATTTAGTAACTTATATCGATTTAAAAATCGATCTTTTGGGCCTGAAAAATCGATTCTTCGATTAATCGGTCACAGATCGACATCCCTAGTGTGGATGCGAAAGTAACTCTTTATTTATGTATGGTTTCGCCCGCATAAAGTTCGAATTATCGAGTCAAAAAGTATCAGCTGCCTCCACGCCAAATTTAATTAAAATCCATTTAATAGTTTTTCCGTGAAAGAGTATCAAAAATACATAAAAACTTACGCATTTACAATATTATTGCGATGTGGGGCCGGGCTCCTAAGGTCCTATCTTCAAACCAAACATCATTCAATTCCGTAAAAGACAGAGTTACTTTCGCATATATAATATTAGTAGGGGTTAGTATGTATACAATTATACTTTTTCCTCCTACCGAAAAGGGAGCTTAAGGCGCTTACCTCTCGTAAAAAAAAGGTTTCAACAAGAAGGCACTATTGCTGTCTACGGTTAGCCATAAATTACGTTTCATACATTTCAGAACTCTATCGACTAGGGATGGGCGTTGATTCAATGAACTACCTAGTTGATGGGTTGTGAAAAAACTAGTTATCTAGCTAGAGTAATTATTTATCTAAAAAAAACAAGAGTTGTACATTTGTTAACATTATCAACTAGTTGACGAATTCAACTAGTTTTTTAACTAGTTAACCAACGCAAAAAAACGGCTACGTTTCGTTGACGCAAAAAACGTCAACGACCCATCCCTACAATCGACATCTTTAACCCAATATTGCAAGCTTTAACATTAATTGTGAGTGTGTGAGTTGCTTAAATAACCTGTAATGACAAGACTTTTATGAATGTGTGGTAACCAATAGCCCTTCAGAAAGCAATGATGGCCTCGAGGTTTACGCGCGGTCGAGATTCTCGGCGGCCGCGGGTTCAAATCTCAGGCACACATCTGACTTTTCGAAACTATGTGTGTATTCACAATGAATTATCACGTGCTTTAACGGTGAAGGAAAACATCGTGAGGAAACCTGCACACCTAAAAGTTCTTAGGAATTTCTTAGGTGGCTAACAACCTGACTACGATCTAAACCCTCTCAGCTGTAGAGGAGGCCCGTACCCAACAGTGGAACGTATATAAGCTGATGATGATGAATAATAGCCCTTCATTTTTGTTTGAGATTTTTATCATTGGTCGAGTGTAATCGTAGTAGAATCAACAGGTGACAGACAAGCTGCGACACTCGATACACGATACAAAATACTGGCTAATACCAACCTTATCCAGCTGTTCTGTGACTAGGGCCTTACCTCTCTCAGTTTAGAGAAGGCCCTTGCCCAGCAGTGGAACTTATGAGGGGTGATAATCATGAAGATTTTTGAAGGCTCAGTTTCCTGGTAGTTGCATGTATATCCAGTGAATTATCGGTCATTGTGACACAAGTCTGGTCACGGTGCGATCCAAGATCAGCCTGTTTGTATGAGATTGTCATCAGGACGACATAATTGCGTGAATTGTTGGCAGATGTGTGTAGCATGGCCTGTAAAAGCGCACAGGTTGCGTTATTGCCATCAGCGAATTAATTGTCTACTTTAATAGTCTTCTATTTTTCATTCAACAATATTTGCTACCTCAATACAAGGACTTAAGTACTTACTGGCTTCAAAAAATTTCAAGTTGTAAAAAAATGTTGTCAATTTCAAATCTTCTAATCGATATCCTACAGCTGTTTCGAGTATTTTTTCCAACATTTTTTGCAAAATAACAATGCTTAACTCGGAATGTTACGATATGATGTTATGCGTAGACCACGAAGAGAGAAATTTAAATCGTGCTCGCCAACTGTAACGATTTGTCGATGGTAGCCCCCCACTGAACAGCGACGGCTGCCTTCGTACCAGCGTTTTCTGAACATGTCAAGAAATTTTGAAAAATTTTTTCGTTCCGCGAATTAGATAGAAATGTAGGTACGTTCTGCGTAGTTTACTCTTTATTTTACTGAAATAGGGTTTGCACATCAGTGAAAATAAAAAAACAAAATTATTTTTTTGGAGTACGTTATACAGCGTTACTACGGTTCTTAAATCTTGTGAATGGACTCGTTATAAGACCCCATTTAACCTCTATGTATGTATATGTACATGTCTATCACTTGTATTCCTCTGCTTGCCTGGTTGTCTGATAGAGATCGGTTTTGTGATAAAAGTGCCAATTTATTATGCCAATTTTTTTTTGTTTTTTTTTTTGTGGTGTAAAATAAAAAAAAGAGTCAATAAAGAAAATATAGTTTATGTTTCAGTCAGTCTTATGACTGATAAGACTATTTTAGATAATGTCTGCATTAATTAGGCGAGACTAAACAATTCATAGAAAAGGCTTTTAAAAGGGAAACGAGAAAGGAAACAAAATATATTTGTTAATTTTTATTGGCTCTAAATGAGAGACGATGAATCCAACAGGCAATAAACCTGCAAAGAAAATAAATATAAATAAATAAACCCAACAGTCACATACATAGTTCTGTATTAATTACCCTTATTTTATTTTTGTTTTTTGTACTTAATCCGGTAATAATTTTAGTCAATAAATCAGGAGTCGCGACAACGAGTTGACATCTCCAAATCATACCCTAAGTTTCATTGACGTCACTTCCACGTTTTGTACTTAGAACGTTAATTTTTTTCGCACATACCCAGTAGCATCAAGGAGCCTAGAAATTTGCCCGAAATGCGGCAATAGCGTGCTCCACATAACGTGGGACTGATACATACTTGGTGAAATGTGGGTGCCGAAATGCACCTCAGACATTATATTTGTGGAGACTTTAATATAAATATTCTAGAAAACACACAGGCAACTATGAACCTAATAAGTCTTTTTAAATCATATAACATGAATAATGTCTTCCTTGAGCCAACTAGAATCACTGCCACAAGTGCAACATGTCTTGACAATATTTTCACCAATGTTAAAGTTATTGAAAGTGCTATTATCAATAGTTTTGATTCTGATCACTGTGGCCAGTTGGTGTCTTTGCCTTTAAATACATGTAAAAGATTGAGCAAAAGTATTACATTTGTTCCTATTACTGCTAGCCGCATAAATTATTTTAAAACAAATATAGAACAAAATCTACCTAAGTTGTCCTCTCATAAAGATCCCAACAAAGTTTATGGTTCCTTGTTTGGTTATATTAACATGGAACATAGTAAAGTTTTTAAATCAAAAACAATTAATTTGAAAAACCATCTGACTTTTAGTGAGTGGGCAACTACTGGTATATTTAAAAGCCGCAATAAATTATATGATTTATATAATGAAAAAATGTACAATCAAAATCCTGCTTTTATTGCCTATGTGAAACTATATTCCAAGGTTTTTAAACGTGTCTGTTCTGCTGCCAAATCTATGTATCTTAAAAATAAAATTAAATCAGCACCAAATGTAATACAAGCCACCTGGAATATTATCAACTCTGAATCGGGAAGACACATAGCAAACCACAAAGAATTTTGTATTAAAGTTGACAATAAAACTGTTACAAAAGACACTGAAGTGGCTGCTGAATTTGAAAGATTTTTTACCAATATTCCTTTAGTAACTACACAACATCTTCAGTCGTCTTCCAGGTCTGCTGTGTTACTTCTTGAAGATAATGTTCCTCAATGTGATGCATCGTTTGAATTTACAGCTATTAGTCACTATGATATTCTTAAGGTATTTAAAGAAATTAATAAAAAAAAGACTAAGGATTTGTGGGGAATGTCAGTAGTTACTATATCCTCTATTATAGATTTTATAGCACCTCACATGGCAGCTGTGTTCAATCGTTGCATAGCATTTGGAGTGTTTCCTGACTTGATGAAACTTAGTAAGGTAATACCACTTTTTAAATCTGGTGATACCTCAGACCCTTCAAATTTTCGACCTGTTTCTGTCTTACCAACTCTAAGTAAGTTATTTGAAAAAATTATACTTAATCAATTATTGAACTTTTTCAATCAAAATAACTTACTTCATCGGAAACAGTTTGGATTTACTAAGGGGAGATCAACAATAGATGCAGGTGTCGAACTTTTAAAAACTGTATTTAAGGCATGGGAGGATTCTCAGGATGCTATTGGCATTTTCTGTGACTTATCCAAAGCCTTTGACTGTGTCAGACATGACATTCTTGTCAGGAAACTTAACCATTATGGCATTAAAAACGGAGCCCTCAATCTTCTGACATCTTATCTGAATAACAGAATTCAAAGGGTTGACGTAAACGGAAAACTTTCTTCAGGATCGTCGGTTGCCATGGGAGTGCCACAGGGTTCAATTCTTGGACCTTTTTTGTTTCTTGTTTATATTAATGACTTGCCTTACTACGTAGGGAATAAAAGCGAAATAGTATTGTTTGCGGATGATACGTCTTTAATATTTAACGTGAAAAGACGTCTTGTAAATTTTGACGAAGTAAACAATGCACTTCAAAAAGTTGTACAGTGGTTTAATAATAATAATCTACTTTTAAATGCAAAAAAAACTAAATTTGTAAAATTCACAATGCCCAATGTAAAGCAATTAAAAACCACTGTACAAATTAACGGTGTAGAACTGGATCCTGTTGCGTCAACTACATTCCTGGGCGTTACGGTGGACGCAAAACTCCAGTGGGGACCGCACATTACACAATTGGCAAGTAAATTGAGTTCAGCGGCATATGCAGTAAAAAAAATCAGACGTCTTACTGACGAAGAAACGGCAAGAATGGTTTATTTTAGCTATTTCCATAGCCTTATGTCGTATGGTATTCTTTTGTGGGGAGCTGCTGCGGACATTAATACTATTTTTGTATTGCAGAAAAGAGCCATCCGGGCCATTTATAACCTAGGTCCCAGGGCTTCACTTAGAGATAAATTTAAGGAAATAAATATTCTTACCGTCACTAGTCAGTTTATATACGAAAACCTTGTATATGTTCAAAAAAATATTGATAGATTTAATAAACTTTATAATGTACACAATAAAAATACTAGGAACAAATGTAATCTCGTTCAACACGTAACTCGTCTCCGGAAAATTAATAACTCTTTTATGGGGCAATGTGTACGCTTCTATAACAAACTCCCAAAGGGTATTAGGGAGCTTCCCTTGAAAAAATTTAAAGAATCAATTAAAGATAAACTATATAAAAAAGCCTACTATAAAATTTCAGATTATATTGGAGACAATAAGCCCTGGGAGTAAGTAAATTGATCAGAAGTTTCGTTGCTACAATTTGTATCGTTATGACATACATAAGATTAAATTTATATAATGACATTTAAAAATGTAATTATAATAATTATATTTATTATTTAAAAAAAAATGACATTTCGTGTTGCTGAGGGAGTTTCTTGCCGTTTCTTCTCCACAGCGATAACACGTTTCGAAGCGGCAATAGTTTTAAAAAATAGTTTAAAATTGACGATTCAAAAGAACTTGTAAAAAAGTCTATTTGAATAAAGATGATTTTGACTTTGACTTTGACTTTGACTCAGCGGCGGTACTTCCATAGAAGCCCAAAAGCTCAACTTGCCTTACAAAATACCGATTGATATTGTTTAATATTTAAATCTTTATTTAACAAAAGCAATTTACATATAAATGAGAATATCCTGACCCAACAATAAATAATTATAAACTAGACATTACAAAATTAAAGTGTAACGCTTCTGGGCTTCTATGGAAGTACCGCCACTGCCCAGACTAAATTTTCGGCATATACAGGGATGAAGTTATGTATGTATTTTTATCGTATACTTTACACAATGTCACAGAACTTACGGTGGATGACATGCTTCTAGATGTTCCGAAATGCTTTTTCAGCCAAGCGAAAGCCACCATTCGCGAAGCCAGTTGCTCCACCGTAGAGAGGCGACACGAGTGTGGACCATGTGGGCTAGGAGAAAAGGTTTAGTAAAAATTTTGCTCATGAAATAAAAACCGCCTTAAAAGTACAACATTATTACGATAATATAATGTAGTTACAATAATTGTTATTTTTGGTGTCTGTGTCAACCAAGGTAGGATTGTTACTATATACGCATGTCGAAGCGTCGACGCATCCCCACTGTGCGTCCAACGTAGGGCATAAATAAAGTCGCCCGATCGAGAATGATTCATTCTCGAACTGGACGAGCACATCCGGTGACTCTCGACTGCGATGTTCGAGCGTGCCGACGCCTCGGACTGGGTTCACCTCCAGAACTTGGCGCCACAGCACGCCCGCCCCCCGGACGCGCACCCTCTTCCGCGAGACATCGTCACCGCGGAAGACCCTCAAGACTCCTGAAGAAGAAGGAGAACTCACTTCGTCGCTGCCACGGACAACTGAAGACGCGGGTTAGCCTGCGGGCCTGGTGATAGGCCGCACGGTGCAGCTCGCCTGGCTGGGCTTCCCCAACGGGTCCCACCCGGCCGGGTTCGAGCTCCCGGGCGGCACTCAAGAATCACCGGGCTTGCGGGTGAACCCACTCTCTCCACGCGTCTGTTTTTCTTCGCATCCTCCATGATCCTGACAAGCGGGACATGGCCTTCTCGGTCTTTTTGGCCTTGACCACGCCTCCTTACACCGTTGTATTTCCACGGCCTATTAGAATTCCCCTATCTCTCTATACCTTACCGTGTTGCTGGGAGTTTGTTGCGCCGCTTCTTCTCAACAGCCATAACACGTTACGAAGCGGTGGTAGTTTGTCTCGTATCGTATAGGAAATAGGATCTTTTTCGAATTCCCACGAAACGACCACTTGTAGCAGTGGTCGTCGCGAGTCCCCATTTTAACGCGAGACCGCTCGTGCCTCACTCGCACGACTCTCGCGTTCTCTCGATTACCTTCGTCCATATATTGGACAACCCCAATCATAGACATTGTCTTCACAATGTCATTAGAATTCCACATTCATAGGGCCTTCAGCCTTGGTAATGTAGCCACCGTATTTCTCCATATCTGTGTTTTTTCCTAAAACACAGAGGGAGATGTGCGTGTGAAGACTAGGTAGTTGATTCATTCTCACTCGGAACGCCGGACCGAACGGAGTTCTGTACTAAATTAGTGAAATTACCTCCAGAAGTTTTAGTCCCTATTAAAAAAAACAATAACGCACAAGACCCTCCGACATGTACATATCTAGTTATAGGACAGATGTGTGCCGCACGCGCAACAAACGAGGCGAGAGGAGTAATGTCGTTTCGAGATCGCAACTATTGTCGTAGTTTATGGTCGTATACAGGTTAACTTATATAAACAATATTTCTTAAGTATTCTTGTATAATTATTGCTAGGTATATTGTAGTATAACCTTGGCTGCCATTGTATTATCGTAATAATTTGATTGACGTTTAAGTAGGTAGTCTAAAATTTTTCATTTCATTTTTCCTTACGAGAACTATAAAAGATATTTTGATCATAGTTTGTCATTCATGGGTATGTATTGAGTAAAAATTGGGTCGGTACCTACTAATTGTTGAGTAGAAAAAGTAAGTTGATTATTAAGTTATAGAAGAATAGGCATTTTTTTTACTTTTTAGTGCATATTCTTTTGTTATGGAATAGTTGTTTTTTAAGACGGTTCTTATTTTATCATTATCATCAACCCAAATACGTTCCACTGCTGGGCACGGGCCTCCTCTACAACTGAGAGGGTTTAGGCCTTAGTCCACCACGCTGGTCTAGTGCGGGTTGGCGGACTACACACCTAAGAAATTTCTAAGAACTTTTTAGGTATGCAGGTTTTATCACGATGTTTTCCTTCACCGTTAAAGTACGTGATAATTCTTTGTGAAAACACACATAACTTCGAAAAGTCAGAGATGTGTGCCTGGGGTTTGAACCCGCGACCGTCGGGATTCTCGACCGCGTGCCTAAGCCTCGAGGCTATCACGTCTTTTTAAACCTGTATTTATGGTATTCAAATTCTTTCTGATTTATTTATTTATATACACATTTCTTCATCTGAGCATTCTGCTTACTCCTGTCCCATTATGCACTTCGTAAAGTTGTTCAGTGGTTTGATAATAATAATTTACTTTTAAATGCAAAAAAAACTAAATGTGTAAAATTCACAATGCCCAATGTTAAGCAATTAAAAACCACTGTACAAATTAACGGTGAAGAACTGGATCCTGTTGCGTCTACTACATTTCTGGGCATTACGGTAGACGCAAAACTCCAAGTGTTAAAAAGATCAGACGTCTGACTGACGAGGAAACGGCAAGAATGGTTTATTTTAGCTATTTCCATAGCCTTATGTCGTATGGTATTCTTTTGTGGGGAGCTGCTGCGGATATTAACACTATTTTTGTTTTGCAAAAAAGAGCCATTAGGGCTATTTATAATTTAGGTCCCAGGGCTTCACTTAGAGAAAAATTTAAGGAAATGAATATTCTTACCGTCACTTGTCAGTTTATATACGAAAACTTAATGTACGTCCAAAAGAATCTTGATAAATTTAATAAAATTTGTAATGTACACAATAAAAATACTAGGAACAAATGTAATCTTGTACAACACGTGACTCGTCTCCGGAAAGTTAATAACTCTTTTATGGGGCAATGTATACGCTTCTATAACAAACTTCCGAAGGCTATTAGGGAGCTTCCCCTGAATAAGTTTAAGGAATCAATTAAAGATAAACTTTGCAAAAATGCATACTATAAAATTTCAGATTTTATTGAAGATAAGCCTTGGGAGTAAGTAAATTGATCGGAGTTGTATCGTGTTGCTACAGTTTGTATCGCTATGACATGTATCGCTATGACATGTATAGTTATGACATTTATTATGTAAAAATGAAACAATGTGAATTAAAAAATAATAATAATATTGCTGTTTAAAAAAAAAAAAAAAGACAAGTCGTGTTGCTGAGGGAGTTTCTTGCCGGTTCTTCTCCACAGCTATAACACGTTTCGAAGCGGCAATAGTTTAAAAAAAATAAGAAGTGTAAAATTGACGATTCAAAAGAGCTTGTAAAAGTCTATTTGAATAAAGATAATTTGATTTGATTTGATTTGATTATTGTACACCGATTTTATGTAATTTAATGTAACATACTGCCTCTACGAGACAAGCTGAGCTTAGTGTAGAGTTAGTAGTTAAATTGTAAATTTTGACAGCCCCGTGGCGCAGTTGGCTAGACACCAGCTTGCGAAACGAGGCCGCGGGCTCGATCCCCGCACCGAGACAAATGTTTGTGTGATCCACAAATATTTGTTTCGGGTCTGGGTGTTTGTGAGACCGAAAAGTCTCTCGTAGTTTCTGATACCCACGACACAAGACTTGTATCTTAGTGTGGGGTCAGAACTATGTATGTGACTGTTGGGTGTATTTATTTATTAAATTGAAACCATTTGTATTGATAAGGACTACCCGTAAATGTAAATTGTGGAATAAATAAAAAAAGCTATTTGTACGGATGGATGTGCGGATGTTTGTGACTCTTTCGCGCAAAAACTACTGAATGGATTATAGTAAAATTTGGTAAGGAGATAGCCGATACTCTAGATAACATTTTGCCACGTCAATTTACATTTGATGCAAATGAAATTGTGTTATAGCAGTGATGGCCACGAGGTGTAAGCGCGCGGTCGAGAATCTCGACGGTCGCGGGTTCAAACCCCAGGCACACACCTCTGACTTTTCGAAGTTATGTGTGTATTCACAATGAATTATCACTTGCTTTAACGGTGAAGGAAAACATCGTGATAAAACCTGCTCACCTAAAAGTTCTTAGGAATTTCTTAGGTGTGTAGTCCGCCAACCCGTACTAGGCCAGCGTGGTGGACTAAGGCCTAAACCCTCTCAGTTGTAAAGGAGGCCTGTGCCCAGCAGTGGGACGTATTTGGGCTGATGATGATGAATGTAGATTTGGTGCGGATGAAACTGCGGGGACGACATCAAACGGGCGCAATTTTGTAAAGATAAGTACCCCCAGGTTGCTTTCAAAGGTCATATCTCTATACCAAACATTCAATCATTCAAAACAATCCAGCAGTTGAGGTTTGAAAGCGGAACAGACAGAAAGACAGACAGAGTAAATTTCAAATTTATAATATCACTATAAATTAGTATGCATTCAATTACACTTTTCGTAATTTCATTGTGTGTTTACTCAGGTGTTCACCAGACAGCGTTACTGTATACGGTTAATTAGAAAAAATAATTACCTGGATTTAAATTAACCTAAGCCATATATTTGGACTTAGATTTAGAGATAATCAAGTTAGACCTTGCATAGTCAGAAGCCTGGCTCTACTTCTTCTAATCGTATAGCGTGGGCTTCTTCGGGAATCAGAGCCAAATGATTGATCTTATGTTTGTTACAAGTCAGTTTTAATTTACACAGAACAATTTTTACTTAAAACAACTTTAACATGTCATTCCAATTAGGTAGAAAATCAACTTTATTTACTTCTGGTTGGAAGTGATTCGTCCGAATGTGTCGCCTACAAGATGGCCGCTCAACTGTAGTAGACGCTCTGCTCCGCTAGAGTGACGATAACCATCACTCTTCAATTTAACAAAAAGTTTGAGTGGACTCCCGTCGCCGTCAATTTTTTTTTTAACTTTACTGTACAAGTAACATAAAAACTTAATAATTTATTTATTCATTTCCACATAAAAGCAAACGGCAATTTCAGACCGTGTATTACCTGAAAACCTTCCCGACCCTGTAATAGAAAATGGGACATTCAAGTGCATGCTTTCAATGACTGTGGAGGCAATTGATGTTTAAGTAAGACGGAATTTATGTTTTTCTAAGATGTCTTCCCAATTAGGTTATGGAATCTTGGACATTCCGGCGCATGGCCAAACCGATAGCATTGGACTAATGATCCAATAGAGAATTTCTTTACCCACCTAAATACAGATAAATTACGAAAAGGTAGGCTAGCCGCGTCGTGATGGCCTCGAGGCTTAGGCACACGGTCGAGAATTTTGACGGTCGCGGGTTCAAACCCCAGGCACATACTTCTGATTTTTCGAAGTTATGTGTGTATTCAAAATGAACTATCACGACCTTTAACGGCGAAGGAAATCATCGTGATGAAACCTGCACACCTGCACTGTTCTTAGGTGTTTAGTCCGCCAACCCGCACTAGGCTAGCGTGGTGGACTAAGGCCTAAACCCTCTCAGTTGTGGAGGGGGCCCATGGCCAGCAGTGGGACGTATATGGACTGATGATGAGATTAGGCTAGCGTGGTGGACTAAGGCTTCTAATCTCAATAGTACATGCGCCCAGCAGTGGGACGTGTTTGGGCTGATAAAGACAGAATACCAATCGCGTGCCCAGAAGGTGACATTATGGAGAAAGTAAACAAAACATGTTTTTATAACTTTGTGTTTAGTAAATAAATTATTTAAACAAACTATTTCGACATTTATTTGTTATTTACATAGTTAATTGCTAATATACACATTAGAATATTTTACATTATTTTTATCTACAATAATACACCTACACCTTTTTTTTTTCCGCGGGGAAAATCCATTTACGGACCATCCCACCCCCGGAGGGGCGAGGGTGTGTCGGACTCACCGGCGCCTTCCGACCCAGCATAGATGTTACCGCCCGTGTTTGCGGGCGGCCGCTGGGCCGGGTCCCTACCAGAAATATTGCGCCGTAATACCGACTAAAAACCCCGCTACGGCCACCATCAGCGCATTCAGCGAGACGGCCCCGGAATACCCTGAAGCCAGAGCTATGGATTGACCCGGGACCGCCTCTGCGCGGAGCCAAAAGACACACCGACCGGACGCGTGTGGCGTCTTCACCTCGGGGGCCGCCAAGGTAGGGACGGCGGCCCCGTGTGGCCTCTGGGCGCCGGGCTACGTGATGGCCCGGCGCCTCCTACGTCGCCTGTTGCGACGAGCGGGATCGGTCTGCTCCCGATCCCGCTCCGCGCTCTCCTTCTGCGAAATGACACGTTCGCAGAACAATAATACACCTGACTCTTATAAAATGTCCCGTGATAGTCCACCTACAAGGTGGTCGGACGGCTTAGTAAAGGTCGCGGCCGCAGGCTGGTTCCAACAGGTCCCTGTGGAAGTCATTGGGAGAGTCCTATGTCCATCAGAAGACCTCTTTTGGTTGACAATGATGATGGTGATGATAGTCCCAAAATCGATTCCCTATTCCAGATAATTGTTTTTGGGTTTAATTGGGATATTCCCAGTAGCAGCACGAAGTCTGGAAAGGCTCTAAAAGGCAATTAATTTGGGGTTAAAGTTAAAGCTTGTTTAAAACATAACTGATGAAATGTATATCTAAATTAAAACACTGCTTCATAATCATCATCATTATCATTAATAGCCTCTTTCACGTCCACTGTTGGACACTCATATGGCACGCCACTGGGCTCGATCTTCAGCTCTCCTCATCCAACCGCTGCCAGCCACCTGGCGGATATCGTCACTCCACCTAACCGAGCATAACCCTCTTATGGCTAAACCATATCGTCACTCCACCTAACTCGAAGGCGTCCTACACAACGTTTGACGAGCGTGGCGATTACGAGCATAACCCTCTTATGGCTAAACCATACCGTCACTCCACCTAACTCGAAGGCGTCCTACACTACGTTTGACGAGCGTGGCGATTACGAGCATAACCCTCTTATGGCTAAACCATACCGTCACTCCACCTAACTCGAAGGCGTCCTACACTACGTTTGACGAGCGTGGCGATTACGAGCATAACCCTCTTATGGCTAAACCATTGCTAATGCTTAAAATAAATAAATAAATAAATACACCCAACAGTCACATACATAGTTCTGACCCCACACTAGGATACAAGTCCTGTGTCGTGGGTATCAGAAACTACGAGAGACTTTTCGGTCTCACAAACACCCAGACCCGAAACAAATATTTGTGGATCACACAAACATTTGTCTCGGTGCGGGGATCGAACCCGCGGCCTCTCGTTTCGCAAGCTGGTGTCTAGCCAACTGCGCCACGGGGCTGTCCCTACCCTTAAAATATTACCCTTTAAATATTATAGACATGGGTGTGTAAATCGAGTTTAATATCAAATATATTCTTACAAAATACGCCGTAAAAATATAATTAATTATGCCAAAAATATTGTTAACCCTAGAAGGCTGTCATGTCAGGGATCCAGATTATTTAACAGAAAGGCCTACGTACCTATTTTACCTAATAATTGTCTACTTTAATAGTTTTTCTATTTTTCATTCATAAATGTTTGCTACCTCAATACAAGAACTCAAGTACTGGCTTCAAAAAATGTTGGAAAAAAATATGTTGTCAATTTCAAATCTTCTAATCGATATGCTACAACTGTTTCGAATTTTTGTCGTTCCGCGAATTAGGTAGAAAGGTACATTCTGCGTAACTTACTCTTTAATTTTACTGAAATAGGGTTTGCACATCAGTAAAATAATAATTTTATTTTTTACTTTTTTGGAGTATTTTATACAGCGTTACTACGGTTCTTAAATATTGTGAATGGACTCGTTATAAGGCCCCACTTCCTTTCAGCTTTACGGGTAGTTTTGAAACATTCTGTATAAATACATGCATAATATCTTGCTTGTATTCCCCGAACAGGCAGGGGTGCATTTCTGCATCCACATTTTGCCACTGTGTTTTCGTCCCAGGTAATATGGGGAGAGCCTATGGCTGCTTTTCGGGCACTATTCCAAATTTCGTGTTGCTTCTGAGACTTTCCTAATGGAAAAACTCAATGACACGTTGCCCAAGCCAGGATCTCATGGTTGCCCGTTACATACTCGTACCGCGAGACCTAGGGACCAGTGGCGGTTCTTCCATAGAAGCCCTAAAGTACAGCTTACAAAATTCCGAATTTTTAAGCTTTAAATCTTTATTTAACAAAAGCAAGTTAGTTGTCTACTGTTTTTTTTTTTTTTTTTTATCATCGTAACGGTATTTATGCACCTACTTTTTTATCTCTGCATCACCCTAAGGTCGACTGTAAGGAAGTCCGCCTTTATACATAATATAAATATAAATGTTTGTGTGATCGACAAGTATTTGTTCGGGGTCTGAGTGTTTGTGAGACCGAAAAGTTTCTCGTAGTTTCTGATACCCACGACACAGGACTTGATCCTAGTGTGGGGTCAGAGCTATGTATGTGACTATTGGGTGTATTTAAAAAAAAAAATTTAAAAAAATACATAATTGTCATCGTCATCATCATCAGCTCTTATACGTCACTGTGGGGCACGGGCCCCCTCTACAACTGAGAGGGTTTGAATACAGCTGGTTTGGGCAACGTTTAAAAAAAAAATAGCCGAGTCTTTTCGTCACCCATACCACAAAGCCTTTACGAGGGAAAATAACGTGATTTTTGAGACAGATTTTTTAATAATAGTCATCATCATCAGCCCATATACGTCCCACTGTTGGGCACGGGCCTCCTGTACAACTGAGAAGGTCTAGGCTTTAGTCCACCACGCTGGTCTAGCGCGAGTTGGCGGATTACACACCTAAGAAATTCCTAAGAACTTTATAGTGTGCAGGTTTCCTCACGATGTTTTTCTTCACCGTAAAGTAAGTGATGATTCATTATTAATACACACATATCTTCAAAAAGTCAGAGGTGTGTACCTGGGGTTTGAACCTGCGACCGCCGAGATTCTCGACCACGCGCCTAAACCCCGAGGTCATCACTACAACCCCACAATAAACAATTATAAACTAGACATTACACAATTAACTTGTAACGCTTTTGGGCTTCTATGAAAGTAGGTACCGCTACTGCTAAAAACATTCAATATTTTTATATTCAAACATCAATATCAAACATTTTTAACGTCAACAATTTTATATTAATAGGACAAATTCTATATACCCTTCATGTGTCTCAAAATTAGTATTAACATAATGCCCTTGACAGTTGCAAACTTAATTTCAAACCACGCAGCTAAGCAAATAATTATTTGGTATAAATAGAATACGGTTAGAAGCTAACTATACAATTTCACTGAACAAGCCGCAATCAACATGAATACTGTCGTATTTTTGTCTATTCTAATAGTCGCCATGCTTCTAGAGGTATGTTTTATTAGTAACATTACAGTGGCGGTACTTCTATAGAAGCCCAAAAGCGTTACACGTCAATTGTAATGTCTATTTTATAATTGTTTATTGTGGGGTCAGGATATTCTCATTTATATGTCAAATTGATTTTGTTGAATAAAGATTTAAAGCTTAATTATTCGAAATTTTGAAAGGCAAACTGGGCTTTTGGGCTTCGAGGGAAGTACCACCACTGAGTGTATTACAATGTTTTTTTGTATGTATGTTTATGTGTATATTTTTTTCTTACTCTATTTGTTTATTAAAATATTTATTTTACCATCTCTGCTATATTTATTAATATTTTTTTATCATTTCACCTTGTACACTTATGACTACTAGGGTTTGCAATCCCGCAGTACTTTTTTCCCGCAGTAAAATTTAAAAATGCAAATATATGCATATAATAATGCTTTATTACCTGTACTTTAGCTACACTATATTAAAAATAAAAAATAATAGAAATATTCATACAATATCTAATAGAAAAAGTACTTTTTCATAGATTTATGAGGTTAGGTAGGGGGTTTGCAATCAATAGGGTTTCCTGCGTGTTAATATGGACTTATCTTACCTAAACAAACAAATAAACCAATTTTAATCATTTACTTCGCTCGATCGGTTGATCGATCTGACTGACGCGCCCGCACTGTTGTGATGGAGCTAATAGGCCTTCAGTAAAAGCTGAATTACCTTGCCGAGTCAAAAATATGCGGGAATGCGGGAACGCGGAATTGCAAACTCTAATGACTACCTTTAATTTCTCTTCCAACATATCCATCCTAGGTTGCCTGTAAGAGATCGCCTTGTGCGATAAGACCGCCTTTTGTACTTATTTAGTTTACTAACTTGGTAAGGCAGATTTAATCTACCAATCTACGATTGGCTGTTAGTGTTTTTTAGTCCCATGTAATTATGAGCGAACCAACCGCCATTTTTTGCTATTGAGAATTTTCTATTATACAAACCAATAACACTTTGCCTGACCCGGTGATCGAACCCTGGATCTCTTGATCACACGGCACATACTTGTGACGCAAGACCACGAGGCAGTCATTGAAGTTATTATGATTTGTCGACAACATATTCCTAGAAGTAAAAACGATGCCCTTTTAACGATATCATGAATTATCACGTACTTTAACGGTGAAGGAAAACATCGTGAGGAAACCTGCACACCTAAAAATTTCTTAGGTGTGTAGACCAACCCGCAACTAAGCCAGCACAGTGGGCTAAGGTCAAAACCAGTGTTTCCCAACCTTTTTTATGCCATGCCCCACCTTAACATTACAATTTTTTTTGTGCCCCCCTAACCTAATTTTTTGTGCCTTTTTTCTTAAATTTGTCACCGATATACCGCATTGCATTTAAATAATCCATAGTGAAAGAGTTAAAGTCGTGTCGAGTCCATTTTTAAAATTGCCCCCCTTAACAATCAAATTGCCCCCCTGTGGGGCGTAGGCCCCACGTTGCGAAACACTGGTCTAAACCCTCTGTTGTAGAGGAGGCCCGTGCCCAGCAGTAGGACGTATATGGGCTGATGAAACGATATTAAGCCTTTCGCATGACACTTAAAAACTTACGAAAAGTGTGTGTAATGTGTATAAATACAAAACCTTTTGCCTAAGACTAGAATCAACTAACTTAAGAATCTTAATGACCCTATCGCATTACTCCTCATGATTCATATAAATTTTATTTTCACTTTTATAATAAAGTTTCTGCTTTGTTTCAGATTCCAGCATACCGTAAGTAAAACAAATTATGAAGATATTATAAATGAAAGTAGTTAGAATAACTAAGACTAATAATTTTTCATTTTTCTTAAATATTGAATTGTCTTCGGTTCTTGATAAGTATGCCAAATTTCGAGTAAATACGACGCTTTAAAGGGGGTCAAAATCATGTTCAAAGTTTCCGCTACATACTAACATACATATGCACGTATGAAGTTAATAAAGCATGTAAAAAATATGTTCTTTTTGTAGATCTAAAATCGTAAACAGTTGTTTGAAATTTATTCTTAAATACACACTTTAAGTAATAAGTACTCGCATAATTTAGAGATTTATACATTTATAATTTATTTATTCTTTTGTAGATTTAAAAGGTGATGATGATCATAAACCCTGTGTCTATGGTAAGTGAAATAATATTTTTGTATAAATAATCCAATAGAGTCCGCCAACCCGCACTAGGCCAGCGTGGTGGACTAAGGCCTAAGCCCTCTCAGTTGTAGAGGAGGCCCGTGCCCAGCAGTGGGACGTATATGGGCTGATAATGACAACAATTAAACAAAAATTACGGCGAATCGTGCCTCCAATTTCACTGTATAAAATATCAAAATCACAGTCGAAACTTGGTAAATCGAGAAAAACAACTATGGCTACCCGATGATGGATACAACCGCGAGTATACACAGTCGAAAAAATTAAAGAATTTGAAAATATTGTTCAAATTATCATAATACAATACTCTACAATATACATACATACATAAACTCACGCCTGTATTCCCTGAAGGGGTAGGCAGAGATGCATTTCGGCACCCACATTTCGCTAGGTATGTATCAGTCCCACGTAATAGGGGGCAAGCCTATTGCCGTTTTTCGGGCACAGTTCTAGACTCCGTGCGGCTACTGAGAATGTCCCGATGGAAAAACTCAAACACTTTGCCCGACCCCGGAATCGAACCGAGGACCTCTAGATCGCAAGGCACTTGTGCCGCGAGACCACGAGGCACAAGGAATATAGATTTCTAATGTCTATGCATTTGTTACAGACTGTGTCAAAGTAAAGCACAGCGGTAGTGACGAACACGACCACGATGATGACGACCATAAAGGTATGTACACACCAGTGGCGATACTTCCATAGAAGCCCAAAAGCCCAGTTTGCCCTTCAAAATTCAGAATAATAATTTTTAAGCTTTAAATATTTATTATACCTATGGTTGTTAGGAAAACATGACAGCCCCGTGGCGCAGTTGACTAGATACCAGCTTGTGAAACGAGAGGCCGCGGGTTCGATCCCCGCACCGAGACAAATGTTTGTGTGATCCACAAATATTTGTTCCGGTTCTGGGTGTATGTAAGATCAAAAAGTCTCTTCTTGCTTCTGATACCCACGACACAGGACTTGTATCCTAGTGTGGGGTCAGAACTATGTATGTGACTGTTGGGTGTATTTATTTATTTGTTACAGACTATGATAAAGACAAGGACAGCCATAGTGACGAACACGACCACGATGATGACGACCATAAAGGTATAACATAATATTCGGGATTCCTATTAAGGACTCGATCAAAAATGTGTAAATTTATGACTTATTCCCTTTTTATTACAGGCAAACGTTGTCCGTGGTGCTAATTTGGGAGTTACTAAAAAACAGGTAAGCTTCGTGAATCATAATTGAAGAACTGTCTAAGAATCCTCCTCTACTTTCTACTGAAGGTGACGGGTATATCTACCTGAAAGAATATACGAATGAAATCATAAAAGTTACAAGAGAATGTATAAAAAACATGTGACAATAAATAAAAAATCTACTAATAATTTTGTATCCTAATTCTAATAAAAATGTTTATTAATTGTTTCAGATTAAGGCAGCAACATTCGGACACATTATTAACGATTAATTTCATCTTTATGCCAATCACTGAAGCATTGAAACAAATAAAATAAAAATACACCCAACAGTCACTCACATAGTTCTGACCCCATACTAAAACACAAGTCTTGTGTTGTATCAGAAACTACGAGACTTTTTGATCTCAGAAACACCCAGACCCGAAACAAATATTTGTGGATCAATCAAACATTTGTCTCGTCGTAGGAATCTAACCCACGGCCCATCGTTTCCATGGTGGCTAATCTTATATTACAATAATTATGTTAAAATTCTATCAATGGCAATAAAAATTAACAGCGTGACTTATGAACCTTAAGGTCAAAATCAAATTATCTTTATTCAAATAGATTTTTACAAGTTATTTGAAATCGTCAATTGTAAACTATTTTAAGCTATTGCTGCTTTGAAACGTGTTATCGCTGTGGAGAAGAAACGGCGGATAACTCCCTCAGCAACACGAAATGTCATTTTATTTTATTCTATAAAAGATAGCATTTTTTTTTTATCGACATTGTTTCATTTATAATGTAAAATTGATTAATATAATTTATATTAAACCATACTTTATCCAGCTGTATTGATTGACCTGTGACAATACGAGACATGGAATGTTTTAATAGTAGTTTAATTAAGTAACATCTATACATACTGAGCCTATCCCAGTCCACTGCTGAACGAAGGCCTCCCCAAGTAGGCGCCAACCATCCCGGTCTCGAGCAGCCCTCTTCCATCCGCTACCCGCCACCTTTCACAAGTCGTCGGACCGTCGTGCTGCAGGACGTCCCACACTACGTCTGCCTAAGCGCGGTCTCTACTCCAACACTTGTCTGCTCCACAGTTCATATATCAGGCCGTAAATGTCTTCTTCAACATACAAATTTCTTTATATTTAACAGAGCAAAAGTATTTCTTAATAAAAATTATTTTAAATAATAAATCTTTCATTTTTTATCACTCAAAAGGTATTTGTGTGATTGCAAAGATGTGTAGCAGAGTCATCGTCATCATCAGCCCATATACGTTCCACTGCTGGGCACTGGCCTCCTCTACAACTGAGAGGGTTTAGGCCTTAGTCCACCACGCTGGCCTAGTGCGGGTTGGCGGACTACACACCTAAGAAATTCCTAAGAAATTTTAGGTGTGTAGGTTTTATCACGATGTTTTCCTTCACCGTTAAACATTTAAACATGCACAATTTTATATTAATAGGACAAATTCAATATACCCTTCAACTATCTCAAAATATTATTAACATAATATGCACTTGACAGCTGCGAACTTAATTTCAAACAACGTAGCTAAGCAAATATTTTTTTAGTATAAATAGAATACGGTTAGAACTGATCATCACACTTTCACTGAACAAGTCGTATCCAACATGAATACTGTCGTATTTTTGTCTATTCTAATAGTCGCCATGCTTCTGGAGGTAAGTTTCATTAGAGACACTTCAGTTTCGGTACTTCCATAGAAGCCCAAAAGCGTTACACGTTAATTGTGTAATGTCTAGTTTATAATTGTTTATTGTGGGGTCACGATATTTTCATTTACGAGTATATCTCAAATTGCTTTTGTTAAACATTTAAAGCTCATTATTCGAAATTTTGAAAGTCAAACTAGGCTTTTGGGCTTCTATGGAAGTACCGCCACTGATCCACTCCAGTTCTAAATCTACGTTTGGCTGTTAGTGTTTTTAAGGTCCATGTTATTAGGAGCGAATCAACAGCCGAATCTTAATGACCTTATCGCATTACGTCTCCTGTATTACATTCATATTATTTTCACTTTTATAATAAAGTTTCTTTGTTTCAGGTTCCTGCGCTACGTAAGTAAAACAAATTATAAAGATATTTTAAATGAACATACTTTAAAAAAACTTATACTATTTTTTTTATATTTTTGAAGTTATACTTCTTTAGGCGCGCTATATAAAAAATATGAGAGTGAAATT
This sequence comes from Hemaris fuciformis, assembly GCA_907164795.1. Lineage (NCBI taxonomy): Eukaryota > Metazoa > Arthropoda > Insecta > Lepidoptera > Sphingidae > Hemaris > Hemaris fuciformis. The sequence continues at coordinate 6,602,748 of OU015457.1, read as the reverse complement.
TTAAGATACGCGCGCATCACTGTGACACAAAACTCACAGGTCGAAACTGCCTATGTTAAATGTAAGTGTCAAATGGATCAGAAAGGTTTTAATATGGATCAAATATTTTCTCAAAAAAGTTTATGTTTCAGATTTTAAAAATGTAGAATAGTTATTAGTTGTCAAATATTTATGAGTACGCTCAGAAATGTAATATGTTGTGTAAACTAAGAACTGTGTATGTGACTGTTGGGCGTATTTATAAGTTTTACTTCAGTCTGGTGGTATAACTTCTAACGCATGTACATAAGTACACACACACTTTTTATTTCTTAAATATTGAATTGTCTTCATTTCTTGATAAGTATGCAAAATTTCGAGTAAATACAACGCTTTAAATGGGGTTGAAATCATATTCAAAGTTTCCTTTAGGTACATTTAAAAAAAAAAAAGGTACATATTCACATAAATATGTACGTATGAATTTAAAATAAAGCACGTAAAAATATAAAATATTTTAAAATATTAAAAAAAAATATATTTTAAAATATAAAAACATGTATAAAATATTTTAGTAGATCTAAAATCGATAACAGTTGTTTGAATTTTTTTTCTTAAACACACACTTTAAATAATAAGTACTCACATAATTTAGAGATTTATACATTTATAATTTATTTATTCTTTTGTAGATTTAAAACGTGATGATGATCATAAACCCCGTGTCTATGGTAAGTGAAATAATATTTTTGTATAAATAACCCAATAGAGTCCGCCAACCCGCACTAGGCCAGTGTGGTGGACTAAGGCCTAAGCCCTCTCAGTTGTAGAGGAGGCCCGTGCCCAGCAGTGGGACGTGATATTATAACCTGATATTTAAAGAAAACGCTTCAAAACGTAATTTTTTTCATAAAAATAAAGTACAATTACTTCAAGAATTCTAAGCAAAAGTAAAACAGCATCTACGGTCCCCTTAACTTCATTCCTTTCCATTCAGTCCATAACATTCTAATTTAAAAAACTACAACTAAAAATTCCTGATGCTTCAATTAAAGGCCTCTGCCTCACGTCTGTGTTCTCCGAAGGGGTATGCAGAGGTTTATTTCTGCACCCACATCTCGCCAGGTATATATCAGTCCCACGTAATAGGGGGCAAGCCTATTGCCGTTTTTCGGGCACATTTCCAGACTCCGTGCTGTTACTGAGAATTTCCTAATGGAAAAACCCAATAACATTTTGCCCGACCCGAGAATCGAACCCAGGACCTCCACAATGTATTTTTTTTTATTTTTAGTCCCCCGCTATAAGTGCGGTGATGGAGGCCGTCATTCGCACGATGACGGTAAGTCTTGTATATTCCTCATTATTTTCTGCTTTTATATGGACCAACCCACACTAGGCCAGCGTGATGGACTAAGGCCTAAACCCTCTCAGTTGTAGAGGAGGTCCGTGCCCAGCAGTGGGACGTATAGGTATGGGCTGATGATGATGATGATGATAGGTAACTCTACATTATATTTTTAGTCCCCCGCCATAAGTGCGGTGATGGAGGCTGTAATTCACGCGATGACGGTAAGTCTCGTATATTCCTCATTGGTTGCGCCATATTAATTAATAAATAATTAAGATCATGCGTGTATTGGAATGTTTTACTAGTGCGACACGCTTATTCCTATCCGCATCCTTTTCCCGCACTACCGCACTGCACCGTGGCGAGAGCGAGACAACTCCATCGCCACGCGTGGTTAAAAATCACCGCTGCCCGCCGCAACGGGGAACTTGCGCGCGCGCTTCCAGAGAGTTAGTTGCAATTTATGTCGCTGTGCCAAATTTAATTGAGTTTAGTTTTGTGTAAACCGAAGAATTCATAATCTGCCGTCGGACACATACTGGAGCCGCCAACCGCCAACGCCGCTGCATACCGCCACAAGGTTAGTGCATCCTATCCTCTGTTTTGAGCTGCCTATCAACTTTATCCTTCCCGCAGGCAGTTCTCATCCCGCCCGCAAGCGTGTCGTTCATTCTTTTTAAACCGCATACAGTCCACTTATTCACCGCGCAACCATAAAATTTATGGTCCTTCGAGCCGGATTCAGGCCCGTGATACAAATCCGCGCCATCTTTGGTCTCATTAGAACGCATATTATTATCGTTATTATTGTCCCGCATATACAAATTATTTTTTGCCATATGCAATAATAATTGTATAAAATAATTATCTATACCGCACCTATTATACAACCCGCAATATTTTATTTGTGTCTAACCTAAGTAATAACGCATTTTTATAAATATAATTTGTAATTCTTTCACGATCGGACATATTATATTTCGTTATATTGTTAAAAGTAGGGTATTTTTGCAATACATACTAGTACATAATCCGCGCGATTCGTGGGTAGAAAATTCTATTCTCCATCGCACCGCACCGCTCCGCATACATTGTTATTTACGTCGTGTATCTAATATCTAAACATCATTAATTATGTCGGAAAACAAGCTTACACTGTTAGCCGCTAAAAAGGAATGCATGTTCTCTCGTATGCAATCAATAGCTGACAAATCGAATAATTTGTCGAACGATGTCGCAAAGGAATCGTTTTTATGTGATCTCGAGGGAGTCGAGAGGTTACGCGCCGATTTCGAAAGTATTTTAGACGAAATTAATGTAATAGAATTAAAATTAAAGCCCACCCACGATGTTAATTATCAACCGCTTATTGCTTTCGATGACTTATATAATAAAGTGCAACGTGCCGCGAAGTCTTTACATACGGGGACTCAGCCCGAATTAAAGTATAATAGTACTAAAGATAGGCCTAAACTGGCCCGCATTGAATTGCCCGAGTTTAATGGCGATACTAAGGCATGGCCATTATTTTATGCCACCTTTAAGAGCATGGTACATAATAATACAACACTAGACGACTTGGATAAATTACATTACCTCACTTGCAAACTTAAGGGCAAGGCACAAGCCGTATTTGCTGGCATAAGCCCATGCGCTGAAAATTATTCCCTTATTTTAGACGCGTTAATAAATAAATATGAAGATAAGCGCCTCCTTGCTTGTTCGTATTTAGATCAGATATTTGAACTTAAGCCCTTTCATTCCGCAACCATAAATAACCTTGAACAATTTTTAGATAAATTCGCAACGTCAGTTTCCGCATTAAATAATTTAAAGTTCGATAATCTCACTGATCTTATATTTTTATATATGGCCTTAAAGAAGATCGACAAAGACACCGCGCACGCTTTCGAGTTAGATAACCGAGGGTCTAGTATTCCATCCTTTGAGTCATTAGTAACTTTTATACGCGATCAAATGAAGATATTGCAAAATACGTCAAGTAAACAAGAAGTTAAGAAAGGTTCCGATCGACGGCCAGATGTGCCATTTAAGTCTTTAAAATCAACGCATGCTTATATTAATACCGCTTCAGTAACACCGCAACAAAAATGCTCTTTATGTTTTACGCAACATGAACATTTATATAATTGTCCAGGGTTCCGTAAACTTAGTCCGGGCGAACGCTTTAAATTCCTAAAATCGAATAATTTTTGTGTTAATTGTCTAAGTACTCGACACCGCTCACTCAATTGCAATTCTAAAATGCAATGTCATAAATGTCAGAGGAGACATCATACTATGTTACACTTCGATAATTTCAATACCGCATCTAGAGTGAGCGCAGTAGGCTTATCGTGCACGGGTGACGCGCCACATGCTACTGTAGCCGCGCGCGAATACGACAGCGAGCGGCCGCCCGCTCCCGCCACGCTACCCGCGCCTCGCACAGATATTTCACTTTGTACACTCTCGCAAAATATTAATACTCCGCAAGTGCCTAGCACTGTTTTACTCGCTACCGCGCGTGTTATTGTTCTTGATGCCTTTGGTAATGAACACTATGTTCGTACATTATTAGATAGCGCTTCCCAAAGTAATTTTATTACTATTTCTTGTTGCAACCGTTTAGGATTAACTTGTAATGAAGCTCAAATATGTGCCGTTAAAGGCATAGGGGGTTCCGCTAAAATTACAAAGGGTTTCGTGAATATTAAATTATTTTCTCGCTTTAATAGAAACATTAATTACGACATGGAGTCATTGGTAGTAGATAAAGTGACAGAAGTTTTGCCTACGGTTTCGGTTGATAGTTCGCAGTTAACGAATTTTAAAAATTTACCTTTGGCCGATGATACTTACGCCGTCCCGGGTGAGATTGACCTGTTAATTGGGGCTTCTATTTTCCCGCATCTTTTATTGTCCGATAAGGTTCAAGGACAAACCGCACGCGTCGCGCCATACGCATTAGAAACCGTTTTAGGATACGTGATTGTAGGTTCCGCACCCGCTTTAAGTAGTACTCACGCAACGGTCTCATGCTGCTGTGCAGCTGAGCCTTTGGATTTAATGGTCCGCAAATTCTGGGAATTAGAAGAAGTGTTAGTTCCTCCTGTTCTAAGCCCAGAAGATAAGGAGTGTGAAGATATTTATGCTCACACTACCACTCGCGAAGATGATGGTCGATATATCGTCGCCCTTCCCTTTAAAAGGGATGTTTTTAGTCTCGGCGATTCTCGACGATTAGCTGAGAAATGCTTTCTCTGTTTAGAAAGGAAAATGCAGGCTTTGCCTAAATTGAAGCAAGCTTATGATGACGTCATAACCGAATATTTAGAGAAGGGATATATCACTATCGCACCTCCAGAAACAGATGAGAGTATCACCGCTCCGTCATATATTATACCGCATCATGGGGTCATTAGGGAAGATAAGCTGACTTCCAAATTACGCATTGTCCTTAATGGTAGTGCAAAGACCAGTACGTCAGTGTCGCTTAATGATATCCTCCATGGTGGACCTAATTTACAAGGTGACTTGTTTAGTATAATTCTTAATTTTCGCTTATTTGCAGTAGCACTTTCGGCGGATATTAGGCAGATGTTTCTTTGCATAAATGTTCGCGAATGTGACCGCAGATTTCAACGCATTTTATATAGATTCGCACCTGAACAACCCCTACAGGTTTATCAATTTAATCGCGTTTGTTTCGGCCTTAAGTCGAGTCCATTCCACGCGTTACGGACGATAAGGCAACTCGTAGTAGATGAAGGCGATTATTTTCCTAAGGCTAGAGAGGCCATTGTAAATGGTTTATATATGGACGACTTCGTTTACTGTGTCGACAGTGACGAGGAAGCTGTGTCCACTGCTGTTCAAGTTATTTCTCTTATGAAGGCTGGACGGTTTGATCTTGTAAAGTGGACGAGTAATTCGCAAACTGTGTTAAATTCTATTCCGCTTACGCATCGCCTCTCAGCAGTTAAGGAGTTTGATGAAACCGACACGCATAAAGTTCTGGGTCTATGCTGGTCCCCCAGTTCAGACTTATTTAGTTTAAAGATTTGTACTCCGGATAATAAATGTACAAAACGTACCATGTTATCCTGTGTTGCACGATTATGGGATCTAATGGGATTTGTGGCTCCAGTTGTATTGTACGCCAAGCTCCTCATCAAGGAACTTTGGTTGATTAACTGTGGTTGGGACGATGTTCCGCCCGAGAATATTGTAAAGTTATGGCAACGTTACAGGGAAGAACTTCCAATTCTCGAGCAGCTTAAGATACCGCGCCATATAGACATTAGACCGACTAGCGTTGTGAACATCATCGCCTTTGCTGATGCTAGTGAAAAGGCTTACGGTGGCGTTGTGTATTTTCATGTCAAAAATGTTTATGTCAACACGGTCCACCTTATCAGTGCTAAGTCTAAAGTCGCTCCCCGCAAAGTTGTTTCTCTCGCACGGCTTGAACTTTGTGCCACACTAGTTCTTGCTCGACTAGTTAGTACTATTATTGACGCTTGCAATAAACGCCACAAAATAAATAAAGTATACGCATTCTCAGATTCAACAGTCGCTTTATGTTGGATCCATTCGTCGCCACACAGGTGGGATACGTTCGTGGCGAATAGAGTTTCTAAAATTCAATCTTTAATTTCACCGCAAAACTTTTATCATGTGCCCGGTGTTGACAACCCAGCGGATTGTCTATCTCGGGGACTTACGCCCGCACAAATTATAAATCACCCGCTATGGTTTCATGGGCCCTCCTGGACCTCGTTTAGTCCATCGGAATGGCCAATTACCGCCTTTGAACCTTCCGTGGTTTCAGAGCCGCCAGAAGAAAAGAAACACACTTTAGTTGCGTCGATTCCGAATGAAGAATCGCCAATTATTGCGTTAAGTTATCGCTTTTCTTCTTGGAGTAAGTTTTTACGCAGCGTTGTTTATGTATATCGCTTTATAAAATTATTGCCCCAGCGAGGGAATATTTCCGCTTCAGATTTAAATTTCGCAGAGAACATGGTTTTCAGAGAACTACAAAATTTATATTTCCGCGATGAGATTATAAAACTACTAACCGGAAGGAATTGTAGTCGCGCATTCCAACGACTGACACCATTCTTGCATGGTGGTCTAATACGAGTCGGTGGACGTTTAATCCGCTCCGATCTAAGTTATGATCAAAAACACCCTATTGTTTTGCCGCGCAAGCATCATATTTTAAACTTGCTTGTTGACTACCATCATAAGTTTAATTGTCACGCTGGTCCCGATTTACTTATGTCTCTTTTAAGGCAGAAGTACTGGATACTATCTGCACGTAACTTAATCAGAAACCGGGTACATAAGTGTCTCCCTTGTTTTCGCCTTCGTCCGAAACCCATGTTTCCGGAGATGGCGGAACATAGGTCTTGTCGAGTAATTAAATCCGCAAAGCCATTTGTACATACGGGTACTGACTACGCTGGTCCATTTAAAGTCACCCTAACCCGTGGCCGTGGTATCCGGGCCACCAAGGCTTACGTTTGCCTCTTCGTATGTTTAACAACTCGTGCTGTACACATTGAACTCGCCGGTGATTTAAGTACCGCCAGTTTTTTAGCCGCATTCAAACGATTCCTTTCGCGTCGTGGTCCCATTAGTCGGATATATTCAGACAATGGGACAAATTTTGTCGGTGCCAAGCGTGCAATTTCAGAACATCATCAATTTCTAAAATCAAAGCATTTTCAAACCGAATTTGGTCATATTTTAAGTGAAAACCGCATAGATTGGCTGTTAAATGTACCGGCTGCGAGTCACTTTGGGGGTAATTGGGAGGCTAACATTAAAAGCTTGAAAACCCATTTGTTTAGAGTTATTGGGGAACAAGTCCTTTCATTTGAGGAGTTGAGTACTGTACTCACTCAAGTAGAAGCCGTGATGAACACTCGGCCTTTGTGTCGAACTTTGTCCAGTGACCCTTCTGAGCCACTAGCGTTGACTCCAGCTCATTTTTTAAACTATACACCGCTTAAGTATTTACCCGCTAAAGATGTAGAAGAAAGTAGACTCTCCATACTCTCGCGCCACGATTTGCTAGATAAATTAGTAACATCATATTGGAAGCGATGGAGAGTAGAATATCTGCACACGTTGCAGTCACGTGAAAAATGGAACACTCCATCCAACCCCGTAAAAGTTGGAACCGTTGTCATTTTGAAAACCGATAACGCGCCGCCACTTCACTGGCCTCTCGGGTTGGTAGAAGAAGTTTTTCCGGCGTCGAACGGTGTGACTCGCATCGTCCGCGTCAGAACCGCGACGGGGTCGTATTTGCGTCCCGTCATACGTTTATGCCCTTTACCTTAATCTTTAATTTATAAAACCGCATTAATTAGTTTATTTGTTAATTATCCCGCGTCATAGATATTTAAGTTAGTAATTTATTATTTTTGAATTATTCCGCATCCGCATATTTCGTAGTAATTTAATTTGTAATTATTCCGCATCCGCATATTTAATTTAGTTTATTTTGAAGCCGTCCCTTCAAGCCCGGGGGGAATGGTTGCGCCATATTAATTAATAAATAATTAAGATCATGCGTGTATTGGAATGTTTTACTAGTGCGACACGCTTATTCCTATCCGCATCCTTTTCCCGCACTACCGCACTGCATCGTGGCGAGAGCGAGACAACTCCATCGCCACGCGTGGTTAAAAATCACCGCTGCCCGCCGCAACGGGGAACTTGCGCGCGCGCTTCCAGAGAGTTAGTTGCAATTTATGTCGCTGTGCCAAATTTAATTGAGTTTAGTTTTGTGTAAACCGAAGAATTCATAATCTGCCGTCGGACACATACTGGAGCCGCCAACCGCCAACGCCGCTGCATACCGCCACAAGGTTAGTGCATCCTATCCTCTGTTTTGAGCTGCCTATCAACTTTATCCTTCCCGCAGGCAGTTCTCATCCCGCCCGCAAGCGTGTCGTTCATTCTTTTTAAACCGCATACAGTCCACTTATTCACCGCGCAACCACTCATTATTTTCTGTTTTTATATGCACCAACCCACACTAGGCCAGCGTGGTGGACTAAGGCCTAAGCCCTTCAGTTGTAGAGGAGGCCCGTGCCCAGCAGTGGGACGTATATGGGCTGATAATGACAACAATTAAACAAAAATTACGGCGAATCGTGCCTCCAATTTCACTGTATAAAATATCAAAATCACAGTCGAAACTTGGTAAATCGAGAAAAACAACTATGGCTACCCGATGATGGATACAACCGCGAGTATACACAGTCGAAAAAATTAAAGAATTTGAAAATATTGTTCAAATTATCATAATACAATACTCTACAATATACATACATACATAAACTCACGCCTGTATTCCCTGAAGGGGTAGGCAGAGATGCATTTCGGCACCCACATTTCGCTAGGTATGTATCAGTCCCACGTAATAGGGGGCAAGCCTATTGCCGTTTTTCGGGCACAGTTCTAGACTCCGTGCGGCTACTGAGAATGTCCCGATGGAAAAACTCAAACACTTTGCCCGACCCCGGAATCGAACCGAGGACCTCTAGATCGCAAGGCACTTGTGCCGCGAGACCACGAGGCACAAGGAATATAGATTTCTAATGTCTATGCATTTGTTACAGACTGTGTCAAAGTAAAGCACAGCGGTAGTGACGAACACGACCACGATGGTGACGACCATAAAGGTATGTACACACCAGTGGCGATACTTCCATAGAAGCCCAAAAGCCCAGTTTGCCCTTCAAAATTCAGAATAATAATTTTTAAGCTTTAAATATTTATTATACCTATGGTTGTTAGGAAAACATGACAGCCCCGTGGCGCAGTTGACTAGATACCAGCTTGTGAAACGAGAGGCCGCGGGTTCGATCCCCGCACCGAGACAAATGTTTGTGTGATCCACAAATATTTGTTCCGGTTCTGGGTGTATGTAAGATCAAAAAGTCTCTTCTTGCTTCTGATACCCACGACACAGGACTTGTATCCTAGTGTGGGGTCAGAACTATGTATGTGACTGTTGGGTGTATTTATTTATTTGTTACAGACTATGATAAAGACAAGGACAGCCATAGTGACGAACACGACCACGATGATGACGACCATAAAGGTATAACATAATATTCGGGATTCCTATTAAGGACTCGATCAAAAATGTGTAAATTTATGACTTATTCCCTTTTTATTACAGGCAAACGTTGTCCGTGGTGCTAATTTGGGAGTTACTAAAAAACAGGTAAGCTTCGTGAATCATAATTGAAGAACTGTCTAAGAATCCTCCTCTACTTTCTACTGAAGGTGACGGGTATATCTACCTGAAAGAATATACGAATGAAATCATAAAAGTTACAAGAGAATGTATAAAAAACATGTGACAATAAATAAAAAATCTACTAATAATTTTGTATCCTAATTCTAATAAAAATGTTTATTAATTGTTTCAGATTAAGGCAGCAACATTCGGACACATTATTAACGATTAATTTCATCTTTATGCCAATCACTGAAGCATTGAAACAAATAAAATAAAAATACACCCAACAGTCACTCACATAGTTCTGACCCCATACTAAAACACAAGTCTTGTGTTGTATCAGAAACTACGAGACTTTTTGATCTCAGAAACACCCAGACCCGAAACAAATATTTGTGGATCAATCAAACATTTGTCTCGTCGTAGGAATCTAACCCACGGCCCATCGTTTCCATGGTGGCTAATCTTATATTACAATAATTATGTTAAAATTCTATCAATGGCAATAAAAATTAACAGCGTGACTTATGAACCTTAAGGTCAAAATCAAATTATCTTTATTCAAATAGATTTTTACAAGTTATTTGAAATCGTCAATTGTAAACTATTTTAAGCTATTGCTGCTTTGAAACGTGTTATCGCTGTGGAGAAGAAACGGCGGATAACTCCCTCAGCAACACGAAATGTCATTTTATTTTATTCTATAAAAGATAGCATTTTTTTTTTATCGACATTGTTTCATTTATAATGTAAAATTGATTAATATAATTTATATTAAACCATACTTTATCCAGCTGTATTGATTGACCTGTGACAATACGAGACATGGAATGTTTTAATAGTAGTTTAATTAAGTAACATCTATACATACTGAGCCTATCCCAGTCCACTGCTGAACGAAGGCCTCCCCAAGTAGGCGCCAACCATCCCGGTCTCGAGCAGCCCTCTTCCATCCGCTACCCGCCACCTTTCACAAGTCGTCGGACCGTCGTGCTGCAGGACGTCCCACACTACGTCTGCCTAAGCGCGGTCTCTACTCCAACACTTGTCTGCTCCACAGTTCATATATCAGGCCGTAAATGTCTTCTTCAACATACAAATTTCTTTATATTTAACAGAGCAAAAGTATTTCTTAATAAAAATTATTTTAAATAATAAATCTTTCATTTTTTATCACTCAAAAGGTATTTGTGTGATTGCAAAGATGTGTAGCAGAGTCATCGTCATCATCAGCCCATATACGTTCCACTGCTGGGCACTGGCCTCCTCTACAACTGAGAGGGTTTAGGCCTTAGTCCACCACGCTGGCCTAGTGCGGGTTGGCGGACTACACACCTAAGAAATTCCTAAGAAATTTTAGGTGTGTAGGTTTTATCACGATGTTTTCCTTCACCGTTAAACATTTAAACATGCACAATTTTATATTAATAGGACAAATTCAATATACCCTTCAACTATCTCAAAATATTATTAACATAATATGCACTTGACAGCTGCGAACTTAATTTCAAACAACGTAGCTAAGCAAATATTTTTTTAGTATAAATAGAATACGGTTAGAACTGATCATCACACTTTCACTGAACAAGTCGTATCCAACATGAATACTGTCGTATTTTTGTCTATTCTAATAGTCGCCATGCTTCTGGAGGTAAGTTTCATTAGAGACACTTCAGTTTCGGTACTTCCATAGAAGCCCAAAAGCGTTACACGTTAATTGTGTAATGTCTAGTTTATAATTGTTTATTGTGGGGTCACGATATTTTCATTTACGAGTATATCTCAAATTGCTTTTGTTAAACATTTAAAGCTCATTATTCGAAATTTTGAAAGTCAAACTAGGCTTTTGGGCTTCTATGGAAGTACCGCCACTGATCCACTCCAGTTCTAAATCTACGTTTGGCTGTTAGTGTTTTTAAGGTCCATGTTATTAGGAGCGAATCAACAGCCGAATCTTAATGACCTTATCGCATTACGTCTCCTGTATTACATTCATATTATTTTCACTTTTATAATAAAGTTTCTTTGTTTCAGGTTCCTGCGCTACGTAAGTAAAACAAATTATAAAGATATTTTAAATGAACATACTTTAAAAAAACTTATACTATTTTTTTTATATTTTTGAAGTTATACTTCTTTAGGCGCGCTATATAAAAAATATGAGAGTGAAATTTTAAGATACGCGCGCATCACTGTGACACAAAACTCACAGGTCGAAACTGCCTATGTTAAATGTAAGTGTCAAATGGATCAGAAAGGTTTTAATATGGATCAAATATTTTCTCAAAAAAGTTTATGTTTCAGATTTTAAAAATGTAGAATAGTTATTAGTTGTCAAATATTTATGAGTACGCTCAGAAATGTAATATGTTGTGTAAACTAAGAACTGTGTATGTGACTGTTGGGCGTATTTATAAGTTTTACTTCAGTCTGGTGGTATAACTTCTAACGCATGTACATAAGTACACACACACTTTTTATTTCTTAAATATTGAATTGTCTTCATTTCTTGATAAGTATGCAAAATTTCGAGTAAATACAACGCTTTAAATGGGGTTGAAATCATATTCAAAGTTTCCTTTAGGTACATTTAAAAAAAAAAAAGGTACATATTCACATAAATATGTACGTATGAATTTAAAATAAAGCACGTAAAAATATAAAATATTTTAAAATATTAAAAAAAAATATATTTTAAAATATAAAAACATGTATAAAATATTTTAGTAGATCTAAAATCGATAACAGTTGTTTGAATTTTTTTTCTTAAACACACACTTTAAATAATAAGTACTCACATAATTTAGAGATTTATACATTTATAATTTATTTATTCTTTTGTAGATTTAAAACGTGATGATGATCATAAACCCCGTGTCTATGGTAAGTGAAATAATATTTTTGTATAAATAACCCAATAGAGTCCGCCAACCCGCACTAGGCCAGTGTGGTGGACTAAGGCCTAAGCCCTCTCAGTTGTAGAGGAGGCCCGTGCCCAGCAGTGGGACGTGATATTATAACCTGATATTTAAAGAAAACGCTTCAAAACGTAATTTTTTTCATAAAAATAAAGTACAATTACTTCAAGAATTCTAAGCAAAAGTAAAACAGCATCTACGGTCCCCTTAACTTCATTCCTTTCCATTCAGTCCATAACATTCTAATTTAAAAAACTACAACTAAAAATTCCTGATGCTTCAATTAAAGGCCTCTGCCTCACGTCTGTGTTCTCCGAAGGGGTATGCAGAGGTTTATTTCTGCACCCACATCTCGCCAGGTATATATCAGTCCCACGTAATAGGGGGCAAGCCTATTGCCGTTTTTCGGGCACATTTCCAGACTCCGTGCTGTTACTGAGAATTTCCTAATGGAAAAACCCAATAACATTTTGCCCGACCCGAGAATCGAACCCAGGACCTCCACAATGTATTTTTTTTTATTTTTAGTCCCCCGCTATAAGTGCGGTGATGGAGGCCGTCATTCGCACGATGACGGTAAGTCTTGTATATTCCTCATTATTTTCTGCTTTATATGGACCAACCCACACTAGGCCAGCGTGATGGACTAAGGCCTAAACCCTCTCAGTTGTAGAGGAGGTCCGTGCCCAGCAGTGGGACGTATAGGTATGGGCTGATGATGATGATGATGATAGGTAACTCTACATTATATTTTTAGTCCCCCGCCATAAGTGCGGTGATGGAGGCTGTAATTCACGCGATGACGGTAAGTCTCGTATATTCCTCATTGGTTGCGCCATATTAATTAATAAATAATTAAGATCATGCGTGTATTGGAATGTTTTACTAGTGCGACACGCTTATTCCTATCCGCATCCTTTTCCCGCACTACCGCACTGCACCGTGGCGAGAGCGAGACAACTCCATCGCCACGCGTGGTTAAAAATCACCGCTGCCCGCCGCAACGGGGAACTTGCGCGCGCGCTTCCAGAGAGTTAGTTGCAATTTATGTCGCTGTGCCAAATTTAATTGAGTTTAGTTTTGTGTAAACCGAAGAATTCATAATCTGCCGTCGGACACATACTGGAGCCGCCAACCGCCAACGCCGCTGCATACCGCCACAAGGTTAGTGCATCCTATCCTCTGTTTTGAGCTGCCTATCAACTTTATCCTTCCCGCAGGCAGTTCTCATCCCGCCCGCAAGCGTGTCGTTCATTCTTTTTAAACCGCATACAGTCCACTTATTCACCGCGCAACCATAAAATTTATGGTCCTTCGAGCCGGATTCAGGCCCGTGATACAAATCCGCGCCATCTTTGGTCTCATTAGAACGCATATTATTATCGTTATTATTGTCCCGCATATACAAATTATTTTTTGCCATATGCAATAATAATTGTATAAAATAATTATCTATACCGCACCTATTATACAACCCGCAATATTTTATTTGTGTCTAACCTAAGTAATAACGCATTTTTATAAATATAATTTGTAATTCTTTCACGATCGGACATATTATATTTCGTTATATTGTTAAAAGTAGGGTATTTTTGCAATACATACTAGTACATAATCCGCGCGATTCGTGGGTAGAAAATTCTATTCTCCATCGCACCGCACCGCTCCGCATACATTGTTATTTACGTCGTGTATCTAATATCTAAACATCATTAATTATGTCGGAAAACAAGCTTACACTGTTAGCCGCTAAAAAGGAATGCATGTTCTCTCGTATGCAATCAATAGCTGACAAATCGAATAATTTGTCGAACGATGTCGCAAAGGAATCGTTTTTATGTGATCTCGAGGGAGTCGAGAGGTTACGCGCCGATTTCGAAAGTATTTTAGACGAAATTAATGTAATAGAATTAAAATTAAAGCCCACCCACGATGTTAATTATCAACCGCTTATTGCTTTCGATGACTTATATAATAAAGTGCAACGTGCCGCGAAGTCTTTACATACGGGGACTCAGCCCGAATTAAAGTATAATAGTACTAAAGATAGGCCTAAACTGGCCCGCATTGAATTGCCCGAGTTTAATGGCGATACTAAGGCATGGCCATTATTTTATGCCACCTTTAAGAGCATGGTACATAATAATACAACACTAGACGACTTGGATAAATTACATTACCTCACTTGCAAACTTAAGGGCAAGGCACAAGCCGTATTTGCTGGCATAAGCCCATGCGCTGAAAATTATTCCCTTATTTTAGACGCGTTAATAAATAAATATGAAGATAAGCGCCTCCTTGCTTGTTCGTATTTAGATCAGATATTTGAACTTAAGCCCTTTCATTCCGCAACCATAAATAACCTTGAACAATTTTTAGATAAATTCGCAACGTCAGTTTCCGCATTAAATAATTTAAAGTTCGATAATCTCACTGATCTTATATTTTTATATATGGCCTTAAAGAAGATCGACAAAGACACCGCGCACGCTTTCGAGTTAGATAACCGAGGGTCTAGTATTCCATCCTTTGAGTCATTAGTAACTTTTATACGCGATCAAATGAAGATATTGCAAAATACGTCAAGTAAACAAGAAGTTAAGAAAGGTTCCGATCGACGGCCAGATGTGCCATTTAAGTCTTTAAAATCAACGCATGCTTATATTAATACCGCTTCAGTAACACCGCAACAAAAATGCTCTTTATGTTTTACGCAACATGAACATTTATATAATTGTCCAGGGTTCCGTAAACTTAGTCCGGGCGAACGCTTTAAATTCCTAAAATCGAATAATTTTTGTGTTAATTGTCTAAGTACTCGACACCGCTCACTCAATTGCAATTCTAAAATGCAATGTCATAAATGTCAGAGGAGACATCATACTATGTTACACTTCGATAATTTCAATACCGCATCTAGAGTGAGCGCAGTAGGCTTATCGTGCACGGGTGACGCGCCACATGCTACTGTAGCCGCGCGCGAATACGACAGCGAGCGGCCGCCCGCTCCCGCCACGCTACCCGCGCCTCGCACAGATATTTCACTTTGTACACTCTCGCAAAATATTAATACTCCGCAAGTGCCTAGCACTGTTTTACTCGCTACCGCGCGTGTTATTGTTCTTGATGCCTTTGGTAATGAACACTATGTTCGTACATTATTAGATAGCGCTTCCCAAAGTAATTTTATTACTATTTCTTGTTGCAACCGTTTAGGATTAACTTGTAATGAAGCTCAAATATGTGCCGTTAAAGGCATAGGGGGTTCCGCTAAAATTACAAAGGGTTTCGTGAATATTAAATTATTTTCTCGCTTTAATAGAAACATTAATTACGACATGGAGTCATTGGTAGTAGATAAAGTGACAGAAGTTTTGCCTACGGTTTCGGTTGATAGTTCGCAGTTAACGAATTTTAAAAATTTACCTTTGGCCGATGATACTTACGCCGTCCCGGGTGAGATTGACCTGTTAATTGGGGCTTCTATTTTCCCGCATCTTTTATTGTCCGATAAGGTTCAAGGACAAACCGCACGCGTCGCGCCATACGCATTAGAAACCGTTTTAGGATACGTGATTGTAGGTTCCGCACCCGCTTTAAGTAGTACTCACGCAACGGTCTCATGCTGCTGTGCAGCTGAGCCTTTGGATTTAATGGTCCGCAAATTCTGGGAATTAGAAGAAGTGTTAGTTCCTCCTGTTCTAAGCCCAGAAGATAAGGAGTGTGAAGATATTTATGCTCACACTACCACTCGCGAAGATGATGGTCGATATATCGTCGCCCTTCCCTTTAAAAGGGATGTTTTTAGTCTCGGCGATTCTCGACGATTAGCTGAGAAATGCTTTCTCTGTTTAGAAAGGAAAATGCAGGCTTTGCCTAAATTGAAGCAAGCTTATGATGACGTCATAACCGAATATTTAGAGAAGGGATATATCACTATCGCACCTCCAGAAACAGATGAGAGTATCACCGCTCCGTCATATATTATACCGCATCATGGGGTCATTAGGGAAGATAAGCTGACTTCCAAATTACGCATTGTCCTTAATGGTAGTGCAAAGACCAGTACGTCAGTGTCGCTTAATGATATCCTCCATGGTGGACCTAATTTACAAGGTGACTTGTTTAGTATAATTCTTAATTTTCGCTTATTTGCAGTAGCACTTTCGGCGGATATTAGGCAGATGTTTCTTTGCATAAATGTTCGCGAATGTGACCGCAGATTTCAACGCATTTTATATAGATTCGCACCTGAACAACCCCTACAGGTTTATCAATTTAATCGCGTTTGTTTCGGCCTTAAGTCGAGTCCATTCCACGCGTTACGGACGATAAGGCAACTCGTAGTAGATGAAGGCGATTATTTTCCTAAGGCTAGAGAGGCCATTGTAAATGGTTTATATATGGACGACTTCGTTTACTGTGTCGACAGTGACGAGGAAGCTGTGTCCACTGCTGTTCAAGTTATTTCTCTTATGAAGGCTGGACGGTTTGATCTTGTAAAGTGGACGAGTAATTCGCAAACTGTGTTAAATTCTATTCCGCTTACGCATCGCCTCTCAGCAGTTAAGGAGTTTGATGAAACCGACACGCATAAAGTTCTGGGTCTATGCTGGTCCCCCAGTTCAGACTTATTTAGTTTAAAGATTTGTACTCCGGATAATAAATGTACAAAACGTACCATGTTATCCTGTGTTGCACGATTATGGGATCTAATGGGATTTGTGGCTCCAGTTGTATTGTACGCCAAGCTCCTCATCAAGGAACTTTGGTTGATTAACTGTGGTTGGGACGATGTTCCGCCCGAGAATATTGTAAAGTTATGGCAACGTTACAGGGAAGAACTTCCAATTCTCGAGCAGCTTAAGATACCGCGCCATATAGACATTAGACCGACTAGCGTTGTGAACATCATCGCCTTTGCTGATGCTAGTGAAAAGGCTTACGGTGGCGTTGTGTATTTTCATGTCAAAAATGTTTATGTCAACACGGTCCACCTTATCAGTGCTAAGTCTAAAGTCGCTCCCCGCAAAGTTGTTTCTCTCGCACGGCTTGAACTTTGTGCCACACTAGTTCTTGCTCGACTAGTTAGTACTATTA
Organism: Hemaris fuciformis; assembly: GCA_907164795.1. Classification (NCBI taxonomy): domain Eukaryota; kingdom Metazoa; phylum Arthropoda; class Insecta; order Lepidoptera; family Sphingidae; genus Hemaris; species Hemaris fuciformis. Next base: position 6,585,128 of record OU015457.1, on the reverse strand, counting down.
TTGACGCTTGCAATAAACGCCACAAAATAAATAAAGTATACGCATTCTCAGATTCAACAGTCGCTTTATGTTGGATCCATTCGTCGCCACACAGGTGGGATACGTTCGTGGCGAATAGAGTTTCTAAAATTCAATCTTTAATTTCACCGCAAAACTTTTATCATGTGCCCGGTGTTGACAACCCAGCGGATTGTCTATCTCGGGGACTTACGCCCGCACAAATTATAAATCACCCGCTATGGTTTCATGGGCCCTCCTGGACCTCGTTTAGTCCATCGGAATGGCCAATTACCGCCTTTGAACCTTCCGTGGTTTCAGAGCCGCCAGAAGAAAAGAAACACACTTTAGTTGCGTCGATTCCGAATGAAGAATCGCCAATTATTGCGTTAAGTTATCGCTTTTCTTCTTGGAGTAAGTTTTTACGCAGCGTTGTTTATGTACTTATATCGCTTTATAAAATTATTGCCCCAGCGAGGGAATATTTCCGCTTCAGATTTAAATTTCGCAGAGAACATGGTTTTCAGAGAACTACAAAATTTATATTTCCGCGATGAGATTATAAAACTACTAACCGGAAGGAATTGTAGTCGCGCATTCCAACGACTGACACCATTCTTGCATGGTGGTCTAATACGAGTCGGTGGACGTTTAATCCGCTCCGATCTAAGTTATGATCAAAAACACCCTATTGTTTTGCCGCGCAAGCATCATATTTTAAACTTGCTTGTTGACTACCATCATAAGTTTAATTGTCACGCTGGTCCCGATTTACTTATGTCTCTTTTAAGGCAGAAGTACTGGATACTATCTGCACGTAACTTAATCAGAAACCGGGTACATAAGTGTCTCCCTTGTTTTCGCCTTCGTCCGAAACCCATGTTTCCGGAGATGGCGGAACATAGGTCTTGTCGAGTAATTAAATCCGCAAAGCCATTTGTACATACGGGTACTGACTACGCTGGTCCATTTAAAGTCACCCTAACCCGTGGCCGTGGTATCCGGGCCACCAAGGCTTACGTTTGCCTCTTCGTATGTTTAACAACTCGTGCTGTACACATTGAACTCGCCGGTGATTTAAGTACCGCCAGTTTTTTAGCCGCATTCAAACGATTCCTTTCGCGTCGTGGTCCCATTAGTCGGATATATTCAGACAATGGGACAAATTTTGTCGGTGCCAAGCGTGCAATTTCAGAACATCATCAATTTCTAAAATCAAAGCATTTTCAAACCGAATTTGGTCATATTTTAAGTGAAAACCGCATAGATTGGCTGTTAAATGTACCGGCTGCGAGTCACTTTGGGGGTAATTGGGAGGCTAACATTAAAAGCTTGAAAACCCATTTGTTTAGAGTTATTGGGGAACAAGTCCTTTCATTTGAGGAGTTGAGTACTGTACTCACTCAAGTAGAAGCCGTGATGAACACTCGGCCTTTGTGTCGAACTTTGTCCAGTGACCCTTCTGAGCCACTAGCGTTGACTCCAGCTCATTTTTTAAACTATACACCGCTTAAGTATTTACCCGCTAAAGATGTAGAAGAAAGTAGACTCTCCATACTCTCGCGCCACGATTTGCTAGATAAATTAGTAACATCATATTGGAAGCGATGGAGAGTAGAATATCTGCACACGTTGCAGTCACGTGAAAAATGGAACACTCCATCCAACCCCGTAAAAGTTGGAACCGTTGTCATTTTGAAAACCGATAACGCGCCGCCACTTCACTGGCCTCTCGGGTTGGTAGAAGAAGTTTTTCCGGCGTCGAACGGTGTGACTCGCATCGTCCGCGTCAGAACCGCGACGGGGTCGTATTTGCGTCCCGTCATACGTTTATGCCCTTTACCTTAATCTTTAATTTATAAAACCGCATTAATTAGTTTATTTGTTAATTATCCCGCGTCATAGATATTTAAGTTAGTAATTTATTATTTTTGAATTATTCCGCATCCGCATATTTCGTAGTAATTTAATTTGTAATTATTCCGCATCCGCATATTTAATTTAGTTTATTTTGAAGCCGTCCCTTCAAGCCCGGGGGGAATGGTTGCGCCATATTAATTAATAAATAATTAAGATCATGCGTGTATTGGAATGTTTTACTAGTGCGACACGCTTATTCCTATCCGCATCCTTTTCCCGCACTACCGCACTGCATCGTGGCGAGAGCGAGACAACTCCATCGCCACGCGTGGTTAAAAATCACCGCTGCCCGCCGCAACGGGGAACTTGCGCGCGCGCTTCCAGAGAGTTAGTTGCAATTTATGTCGCTGTGCCAAATTTAATTGAGTTTAGTTTTGTGTAAACCGAAGAATTCATAATCTGCCGTCGGACACATACTGGAGCCGCCAACCGCCAACGCCGCTGCATACCGCCACAAGGTTAGTGCATCCTATCCTCTGTTTTGAGCTGCCTATCAACTTTATCCTTCCCGCAGGCAGTTCTCATCCCGCCCGCAAGCGTGTCGTTCATTCTTTTTAAACCGCATACAGTCCACTTATTCACCGCGCAACCACTCATTATTTTCTGTTTTTATATGCACCAACCCACACTAGGCCAGCGTGGTGGACTAAGGCCTAAGCCCTTCAGTTGTAGAGGAGGCCCGTGCCCAGCAGTGGGACGTATATGGGCTGATAATGACAACAATTAAACAAAAATTACGGCGAATCGTGCCTCCAATTTCACTGTATAAAATATCAAAATCACAGTCGAAACTTGGTAAATCGAGAAAAACAACTATGGCTACCCGATGATGGATACAACCGCGAGTATACACAGTCGAAAAAATTAAAGAATTTGAAAATATTGTTCAAATTATCATAATACAATACTCTACAATATACATACATACATAAACTCACGCCTGTATTCCCTGAAGGGGTAGGCAGAGATGCATTTCGGCACCCACATTTCGCTAGGTATGTATCAGTCCCACGTAATAGGGGGCGAGCCTATTGCCGTTTTTCGGGCACAGTTCTAGACTCCGTGCTGCTACTGAGAATGTCCCAATGGAAAAACTCACACTTTGCCCAACGCCGGAATCGAACCGAGGACCTCTAGATCGCAAGGCACTTGTGCCGCGAGACCACGAGGCACAAGGAATATAGATTTCTAATGTCTATGCATTTGTTACAGACTGTGTCAAAGTAAAGCACAGCGGTAGTGACGAACACGACCACGATGGTGACGACCATAAAGGTATGTACACACCAGTGGCGATACTTCCATAGAAGCCCAAAAGCCCAGTTTGCCCTTCAAAATTCAGAATAATAATTTTTAAGCTTTAAATATTTATTATACCTATGGTTGTTAGGAAAACATGACAGCCCCGTGGCGCAGTTGACTAGATACCAGCTTGCGAAACGAGAGGCCGCGGGTTCGATCCCCGCACCGAGACAAATGTTTGTGTGATCCACAAATATTTGTTCCGGTTCTGGGTGTATGTAAGATCAAAAAGTCTCTTCTTGCTTCTGATACCCACGACACAGGACTTGTATCCTAGTGTGGGGTCAGAACTATGTATGTGACTGTTGGGTGTATTTATTTATTTATTTATTTGTTACAGACTATGATAAAGACAAGGACAGCCATAGCGACGAACACGACCACGATGATGACGACCATAAAGGTATTACATATATTCGGCATTCCTATTAAGGACTCGATCAAAAATGTGTAAATTTATGACTTATTCCCTGTTTATTACAGGCAAACGTTGTCCGTGGTGCTAATTTGGGAATTACTAAAAAACAGGTAAGCTTCGTGAATCATAACTGAAGAACTGTCTAAGAATCCTCCTCTACGTTCTACTGAAGGTGACGGGTATATCTACCTGAAAGAATATACGAATGAAATCATAAAAGTTACAAGAGAATGTATTATATAAAAAACATGTGACAATAAATAAAAAATCTACTAATAATTTTGTATCATAATTCTAATAAAAATGTTTATTAATTGTTTCAGATTAAGGCAGCAACATTCGGACACATTATTAACGATTAATTTCATCTTTATGCCAATCACTGAAGCATTGAAACAAATAAAATAAAAATACACCCAACAGTCACTCACATAGTTCTGACCCCATACTAAAACACAAGTGTTGTGTTGTATCAGAAACTACGAGACTTTTTGATCTCAGAAACACCCAGACCCGAAACAAATATTTGTGGATCACTCAAACATTTGTCTCGTCGTAGGAATCTAACCCACGGCAAATCGTTTCCATGGTGGCTAATCATATATTACAATAATTATGTTAAAATTCTATCAATGGCAATAAAAATTAACAGCGTGACTTATGAACCTTAAGGTCAAAATCAAATTATCTTTATTCAAATAGATTTTTACAAGTTATTTGAAATCGTCAATTGTAAACTATTTTAAGCTATTGCCGCTTTGAAACGTGTTATCGCTGTGGAGAAGAAACGGCAAATAACTCCCTCAGCAACACGAAATGACATTTTATTTTATTCTATAAAAGATGGCAATATTTTTTTTAAATTGACATTGTTTCATTTATAATGTATAATTGATTAATATAACTTATATTAAACCATACTTTATCCAGCTGTATTGATTGACCTGTGACAATACGAGACACGGAATGTTTTAATAGTAGTTTAATTAAGTAACGTCTATACATACTGAGCCTATCGCCGTCCACTGCTGAACGTAGGCATTCCCAAGACCGCGCCAACCATCCCGGTCTCGAGCAGCCCTCATCCATCCGCTACCCGCCACCTTTCTCAAGTGGTCGGAGCTTCGTGCTGCAGGTCGTCCTACATTACGTCTACCTAAGCGCGGTCTCTACTCCAACACTTGTCTGCTCCACCGTTCATGAATGTCTTCTTCAATACACAAATTTCTTTATATTTAACAATAAAAGTGTTTCTTAATAAAAATTATATTAAATAATAAATCTTTTATTTTTTATCTCTCAAAAAGTACCTATTTGTGTGATTGCAAAGATGTGTAGCAGAGTCATCGTCATCATCAGCCCATATACGTCCCACTGCTGGGCACGGGCCTCCTCTACAACTGAGAGGGTTAGTCTACCACGCTGGCATATTGCGGGTTGGCGGACTACATATCTAGGAAATTCCCAAGAACTTTTAGGTGGGCAGGTTTTTTCACGACGCTTTTCCTTTACCGTTAAAGTACGTGGTGATTTATTGTGAATAGACATAACTTCGAAAAGTCAGAGGTGTGTGCCTGGGGTTTGAACCTGCGACCGTCGAGATACTCGACCGCGTGCCTAAGCCTCGACGCCATCACTAAGATGTAAGAGAGTAAAATTATTTTATTATAAGAGGTTTAAAAAGGACACACATTTGCAACCTCTTTTCTCTGTTTAATGGAACAGAAAACAACATGAAATAGACAAAATGTCAAACACTTATCAAACATAATAATGATTATTTTTTATATAAAACACAAAAATAACAAAAACATTATAAAATGCAATCAAAACGCTGTATAAGCAAGTGCAGATTGGCGCCAATTCAATATGGTGATTGGGTATGTCATAACTTAAATTTTTTTTAACATCTCATCATGGGCCGGCCATGTCTGCCGACGGTCGGACGGCCGGTGGAGCAGACAAGTGTTGGAGCGGACACCGCGCTTAGGCAGACGTAGTGTGGGACGTCCTGCAGCACGATGGTCCGACGACTTGAGAAAGGTGGCGGGTAGCGGATGGATGAGGGCCGTTCAAGACAGGGATGGTTGGCGTTTTCTTGGGGAGGCCTACGTTCAGCAGTGGACGGCGACAGCCTGAGTATATTATATTCGCATGCCTGTATTCTAGAAGATGTAGGTTTATTGCCGTTTTTGGGCACTCTGTGCTGTTACTGAAAATAGAATAACCCAACAACACTTTAACTGACTTAAGGATCAACTTCGAGACTTCTAAATTACCATACGGCAACGACTCGTGCCGTGGATAACGGTTCTGATGCAATAAATTTGTGTTGTTAGTAGTAATGGCCTCGAGGTTTAGGCGCGCGGTTGAATCTCGGCTGTCGTAAGTTCAAATCCCAGGTAAACTGACTTTTCGCAATTAAATGTGCTTTCTTAATAAATTATCACGGATTATAACGGTGAAGGTAAACATTGCGAGGAAACTGGCACACTTAGAAGTTCTTAGGAAATTTCTTAGGAACCAACCCGCACTAGGCCAGCAGGGTCGATCAAGTCCTAACTCCTCTCAGTTGCAAAGAAGGTCCGAGCTAAGCCGTAGGACCTATATCGGTTGATGATGATGATGATATTTCCACACCAGCCTCATTATATGCCTCGCTACAAAAGTCTAAGGTCTTCTCTAATAAATAAATGCAACCCACAGTCACATACATAGTTCTGACCCCACACTAGGATACAAGTCCTGTGTCGTGGGTATCAGAAACTACGAGAGACTTTTCGCTCTCTCAAACACCCAGACCCGAAACAAATACTTGTGGATCACACAAACATTTGTCTCGGTGTGGGGATCGCACCCGAGGCCACTTATTTCGTGTGGCTGTCGCGCTGTTTGCGCTGATTATTTAAAATTTATTGTATTTGCAAACTTGCGAGGCTCTGTCAATGTGGTAACCATATTGTGGTGGCCTCGTGTTCTCGCGGTAAAAGTATGTGCCGTGCGATCTTGATGTCCTGGGTTCGATTTCCGGGTCGGACAAAGTGTTATTGGGTTTTTCCATTAGGAAATTCTCAGTAACAGCACGGAGTCTGGAAATGTGCCCGAAAAACGGCAATAGGCTCGCCCCTATTACGCGGGACTGATACATACCTGGCGAAATGTGGGTGCAGAAATGCACCTCTGCCTACCCCTTCGGGGAATACAGGCATGAGTTTATGTATGTCTGTATGTATAAAGATGTTATTGATACAGATGTAATAGAACCTAATAAACTTTCCTTGCAGGACTATTTTAGTGACAGGCGCTTCCTTGACCGCCAGCATCCTGGTGGTGCAAGTAGCTGTACTCCCCCTCCTGTTTAAGTACAGCAAGTCGGTGCAGAGGAAGATGGTCTTCTCTAACTGCAGTGAGTTTTACGCCCTCTTTTGGTGGAAATATTACAATACCAAACCTGATGGTAAGAACACTGGTGTCCAGAAAGAGATGATCTTGGATTTCGATATAATTATGAATTACAGGTCATGCTCAAAGATCAAATTCTATCTTATTCCATCACACAATCACTTTCTAAAAAATCTTTGGAGGAGGCCTTTCATTTGGAGTTGAAGTTTAAAATCTGATGTTTATTATAATAAACAAATTTTATTGACACGGCAGAATTTCATTGCCGCGTCATAAAACACGGCAATTATATGATAAGAATTTAATGTAATTTGAAAAAAAAAATGAAACGGCAATTTCTCAATTTTTCTACAAAACACGGCAATTCGACATCCAAAACATGGCAATATATTTTTATTTAATGGCAACCCTGGAGTGCAGTGAAGCACATTATGTCAAGGTCACACGTTGTTAATTGTTTACGTTTACTGAGTGAAAGAACCAAATTAAATAGAATTTGTTGTGGTATTTAGAATATTACTACAGTGATTATAAAAAATGGGTGATGTTAATCCTCGTGGCGACTTAAAGTGTGTGCATGTTTTGCTCTTCGAAGATAAGGTAAATTCATTAAATTATACTGTGAAAAAACGGCTCGTAACTTGTCCAAAACCTACATAGGTACTATATGCCAGAATCGAGTATTTCTCTAATTGTTAAAAATTATGAGGACGCTTAATAGATCCGATTAGTAAGTACCTACATAACTAATTGAATAGTTGAATGTTCCCATACGAAAAGGTTATAAAGTATTAAATGTTTGTGTTGCATATTTTATATAATGTTTAAAATGTGTGGAATTCTTGTTGTAATGATTTAAATAATTTATCTGGTTCTTGTAGAATGCATTAAAATTTACAACACCACATACTTTGATTTCTTTTTATAAATATTGTAAACAACGCATTGAAGTATTCATTTCTCGTTAATTATGTCACGAAATTTCAAAACTCTCGCGTTGATCATCATCGTATTATTTCTAAGATTAATACATATTATTTATCATTTTGTTCAAAAAAAACTTGCATTCAAGGTCACGACATGAAAATTAACTTACGAGTATAGGTAATTTTTAGAATTTGACTGTTTACTTTTTAATTATGTGGTTTGAAACCAATTCGAGTCGAGTTATTTGTCTAATAAAATTCAATATGATATATTGCGTGTTATAACATCTCGCATTCAAATTTAGAGAGACACGACGTTTGTGCACAATTTGGACATATTATTGTTCTAATAATTTTCGCCGAAATTTTATGGGTTTTTGGTACTAACTATCACTAGCGACAAATAATTATTTCTTTGTTGGGCCAGTACTATAATATATCTAGATCAATATGTCAAAATATTGAAAGTAAATAATTTGCGGTAGGTATATTATTAATTAGTTCTCTGACTTTCTGGACCCAAAAAATACACTATAAAAACCGTAATAAAAATTTGGGCTTGCCCTAGCTGGAGACCCTAGGCACGCCACTGAATACTGTATATATTTGGTTATACTTGTGTATGTTATATTATATGCCTACATGATATTTTATGAATAAACTTTTCCTTAGAACATTTTTAAAATCATGTACTTATTTTTACTCTAATATTACAGTAAACTATCCAAGGAATCTGGACTACGAGAACCCTTCGAGTTGCGACGTCGTGGGAGGGAGGAATTTCAACATAGAATTCCATTCCAAAATCGACAACTGTCCAATAAAACTTGGTAAAATTGTTTACTTTAACATATGACTTGAATACATACATCGTCATCAGCCCAAATACGTCCCACTGCTGAGCACGGGCCTCCTCTACAACTGAGAGGGTCCACCACGCTGGCCTAGTGCGGGTTGGCGGACTACACACCTAAGAAATTCCTAAGAACTTTTAGGTGTGCAGGTTTTATCACGATGTTTTCCTTCACCGTTAAAGTACGTGATAATTCATTGTGAATACACACATCATCATCATTGCCTTGCCCTGCTCCCAATTTCATTTGGGGTCGGCGCAGTATATTTTATCCTTCCAAACATCCCTATCAGCCGTCATGTCTTCATTCACCCCTTTTTCTTTCATATCTTCAGTCATTGTGAATACACACATAACTTCGAAAAGTCAGATGTGTGTGCCTGGGGTTTGAACCTGCGACCGCCGAAATTCTCGACCGCGCGCCTAAACCTCGAGGCCATCACTGCTTTTTTAATACATACATACATAACCTCACGCCTGTATTCCCCGAAGGGGTAGGCAGAGTTACATTACTGCACCCACATTTCGCCACTTAGGTATATATCCATCCCACGTAATAGGGGACGAGCCTATTGCCGTTTTTCGGGCACAATTCCTGACACCGTGCTGTTACCGAGAATTTCTTAATGGAAAAACCAAATAACACTGCCCTACCCGGGATTCGAACCCGGGACCTCGTGATTGTACGGCACATATTTGTACCGCGAGACCACGAGGCAATGACTTCAATACTAGTTATAACTGTGGCGTTATGACTAGAAGGTTAAAATTCCAGACTTCCAACTACGTCTTTCTTAAATGATGTGTTTTTGAATCATTGGAGGGTATCTGGATTACTAAAATGTCGACTAAAATGCCGATTAGCACTGGACAAAAGCGGAGTGCTTCTCAGTTGCAGAGGACGCCTGTGTCCATATCTTCGCCAACGGTTGACAAAAAACTTCTAGAGGCTAAGAAATCCGCTGTCGTGCCCATTAACGCTGTCAGTTCAATCTCTACACTTTTGTATTGCCCACAAATTTTCATCATCCGCCCATATACGTCCCACTGCTGGGCACGGGTCTCCTCTACAACTGAGAGGGTTTAGACCTTAGTCCACCACGCTGGCCTAGTGCGGGTTGGCGGACTACACACCTAAGAAATTCCTAAGATCTTTTAGGTGTGCAGGTTTTATCACGATGTTTTCCTTCACCGTTAAAGCAAGTGATAATTCATTGTGAATACACACATAACTTCGAAAAGTCAGAGGTGTGTGCCTGGGTTTGAACCTGCGACCGCCGAAATTCTCGACCGCGCACCTAAACCTCGAGGCCATCATTGTTTTTTTTCAAATATTAGTTTATTTGTTTAGCTGAAATTTGTGTCTTCAAATACACATATGACAGGCGAGCTTAAAGCAATATAGATACTACAAGCTGCATTAAGTCCCTTGCTTTTGAAGCTTGTTATATTTTTGTTTTCAACAGCGTCCGAGGCGCAGTTGGCTAAAACCCAGCTTGCGAAACGAGAGGCCGCGGGTTCGATCCCCGCACCGAGACAAATGTTTGTGTGATCCACAAATATTTTTGTTTCGGGCCTGGGCGTTTGTGAGACCGAAAAGTCTCTCGTAGTTTCTGATACCCACGACACAAGACTTGTATCTTAATGTGGGGTTAGAACTATGTATGTGACTGTTGGGTGTATTTCTATTTATTTATTTGTGTAAAAAAAATTTGGTTACCAGGTGCCTGGCACATAATACCTAGATCAATGTTCAAAGACGTGTTCATAATTAGAAACAGCGTCAGATTAGACGAGAGACTGTATGAGGAGTTGAAAAAGACGAAGAACACTGTCGTCTTGTACTGTCACGGTATGTACGATATTTTTTTCCTGTAAGTCACATCCCGCGCTTAATAAAAAGAGAGCTGGTGATCTTAAAAAGCCAAGTAAAATCATTACCCATCATCTGGTGCGGCCGTGGGTCGAAATGCGCCCCCAACGATATTTCCACCAGATTTAGATTTTAACCAGCACCAGGGTAGATTAAAATGCTAAATTTGCGAAAACATGATAAATACATTTTTTTTTGTTGTTCTTCAGTGAAGTTGGGTTGGCAGACCCGCACTAGACCAGCGTGGTGGACCAAGGCCTAAACCTAAGTTGTACATTGAGATCTCACGGCACTTAAAATCAGAAGATGGTTACTCTTTTGTATCTGAATACAAATGTAATAATAATTATACAGGATGTATTCAGACCGTGATCGGAAACTAAAACTCCTGGCGTTAACGAAAATAAAAACCGACAAAAATAAAAACTTTGACGTTTTCCTAACAACCGTAGGTATAAAATGTATGTGTAATCTATTTTTTATTTTTTGTCAAAACTTTCTTTAACGCCAGTGGGTTTGTAATCACCTTAGCTATTACCTGCCTTAGTTTCCGAGCACGGTCTGAATACACTCTGTATGTTTCAGGCAATTCCAACCATCGCGCGTCTCCCCACAGGCTGCAGATGTATAAAGTGTTTCAGCAATTAAATTTCCACGTCATCACGTTCGACTACAGAGGTTGGTTTATGAACAATTTTTTAGGTTTCGTTCCTTTTTAAAGTTCCCATCTATGTTCATACTAAAAATCACGCAAATCGGTCCAGTGTTTTAAAAGTGACAGACAGAGCAGCATACCCATCTATACAAATAAATAAAATTGGAGTGTCTGTTTGTAATATTGAAATAACCGCTTTTTAATAAATGCATATAGATGTATACACGGTACATTTACCAACATGACGTTTTTTTACAATTTTTACAAACAGACAGATAGACAGACAGACAAAAATTGTATAAAACGTTATTTTGGTATATGTACCATGTATACATCCATATGCATTTATTAAAAAGCGGTTATTTCAATATTACAAACAGACTTGACAGACAAGCGCCGACAGTCGGCCCCATACAAAATACTGGCTATTTCCCTTCTAATCTTATGCAACCTTTCTGTTAATCTAAGTATAATTTTTAATTAAGGAAAGACATACAAAAAGTACTGCTTACCATCAGGTACAGTGGAGTCACTTTGGCGTGTCAGTATAAAAAAAAAATATATGTCGGAGGAAGCTATGAGTGGATTTGATTGTTGTTTGCATGAATAATGTACAAACCTTATTTGATCTCATTTCCTTTTTGTTTCTAAATTATCTAGTTTTGTATTCTAAATTTAAGAACCTTACAAATGTAATAAAAGAATAGCGTATTTGATGTAATGACCAATCAGAGCAGAGAACGTATGGAAATACGTTCTAGAGCGGGGTCGAGGCGACGCTATATTTTGACAGGCAGAGAGTTGTGTAGTACTTTCTTTGGAGTGATGTTAAAGAATCAAGTCGTAATGTAAAGATAGTAAAAGTAGAATGGTGCCCTGAACCCGCTGCTCGGTGTTACTGTTTAATTCTGTTGTAATTACTTCGATAAACTTGTGAATAATTGTGAACATTGTGTTTTGTGCTCGCATAACACCCCCATAACGCCCACTAAGCAAGCATCCACTAATGATGATGTCGTAGAAAACCATGTTTCTGCGACATATATATTTAAACTCCAACGGTCAACCATATTTCCCTCCTCCCGAAGGTTATGGTGACTCGACCCGAGTGAGGCCGACGGAACAGGGCGTGGTGGAGGACGCTTTGTTTGTGTACTCGTGGCTCATGGAGTGTCTCGATGACGTCAGCAGACCCCCTGTCGTTGTGTGGGGTCATTCGCTTGGTAAGTGATGTGATCTTCACAAATATTAGTTTTTAAAAAATACCTTATGAAATCAATAGTAACATTTAGTGACGACGTCCACCCACAAGGTGGTCCGACGACCTGGTGAAGGTCGCGGGTCGTCGGTGGATGCAGGCTGCCTCCAACAGGTCACTATGGAAGTCATTGGGGGAGGCCTATGTTCAGCAGTGGACTTCATTAGGCCGGTGGATTGGATTGGATTTTCAATCAAGATATTGATTCTTGAAGAAGATTATTTATACGAAACACAAAATTGTCCGTGTCTAAGTGTTCCTGTGTAAAGTTTATTTTACTTTATGTTGCGAAAGTAAAATACATATTGCCATTGACATATTGCACTGAACACTAGCCCACCCGAGAGGGATCAGGCCTTAGTCCACCACGCTGGCCTATTGAGAACTTAGATGTGCAGGTTTGTACTATTACTTACAGAAAAATCTATTTTTAGGCACTGCAGTTGCCGCAAATATGGTGTCAAATTTGCCGGAACTCTGTAAAGAACACAAAATTCGTCCTCTTCGCGAACCAGATGCGTTAATACTCGAGGCGCCATTCAATAATTTAATGGAAGAGATCGCTTGTCATCCATTTTCTAAGGTAACCTACTTGAAGAAATTGTAGTTTAGCGACATCTATAGATATTTTTAAGAAGTGCGCGCTGTTATAAAATTTAAGTGCCACCTATTTATATAATATTTCAATTAGTCCACAACTTGCGTAATAGATGGCAGCACATATTTGTAAAAAGTATTTACAGATGAAAACGTGTTTATAATTTAAATACAAATGCAAAAGACACAATATGTCCCTACACGGAGACCAAACTGTTGGCATATAATTTCGAAGACGGCTTTTAGCCAAGTTTTAATTGTTTCGTATTTATTTTTCAATTCCGTTTTTACTGGTGATTTAAGTTGTCATTTTTTAAGTATTTTCAGTACCCTTCAAGCCAATCTAAAAGTTAACTACAATAGAATATACAAAGTCAATGTCAAAATCCCCTTTATTCAAATAGATTTTTACAAGTGCTTTTGAATCGTCACGATTAAGTTTTTATTATTATTATCTATCATTTTTTTTTATTTTTTCTCTTTAGATAGTCTCCTGGCTACCATACTTCAACGATATGTTTGTGAAACCGTTCACGGCGTCAACGGAGTACGCTTTCACCACAGACCAGTACTTGGCCAAGGTGCCCAACCTGCCCATACTGATGCTGCACTGCAGAGGCGACAAGATCGTGCCATATGAACTGGCCGTCAAGGTAATCGCAGTAATATCATGTATGTTTAACTGTCTTATATTTATCCATTTCATAGATCAGTTGTATTATATCGATTCTATATGTTCTGTGAAAATTTCGTCACAATTTAAAAAAGTGAAGCTGTATGTTAGTCATTGTACTATGCGTATGTGATCTAGAGATCCTGGATTCAGATCCCAGGTCGGGCAAAGTGTTATTAGATTCTTCCATTTAAGGAAATTCTCAGTAGCAACAAGGAGTCTGAGAATGTGGTGGATAAACGGCAATAGGCTCGCCCCCTATCACGTGGGACTAATGCATACCTGGCGATATGTGGGTGGGTCGTTTTCAAATTGAGGGCCAAAAACATATAATCTGATTTTATTCCCATGTTGTAATTGCTATCAAAATTCATCATCATCATCATCATCATCAGCCCATATACGTCCCACTGCTGGGCACGGGCCTCCTCTACAACTGAGAGGGTTTAGGCCTTAGTCCACCACGCTGGCCTAGTGCGGGTTGGCGGACTACACACCTAAGAAATTCCTAAGAACTTTTAGGTGTGCAGGTTTTATCACGATGTTTTCCTTCACCGTTAAAGTAAGTGATGATTCATTATGAATACACACATAACTTCGAAAAGTCAGAGGTGTGTGCCTGGGGTTTGAACCTGCGACCGCCGAAATTCTCGACCGCGCCTAAACCTCGAGGCCATCACTGCTTATCAAAATTAACATTACTATTAATAAACAAGTTCGTTGAGGCGCTAATGTGCTCAGTATAACAAATCCCATAACTCCATTAATTACGAAGATATACCCATAGAACTAACTCAAATCTCACAAGTGTGACCTTAGCCAAAGTTAATTTTTTAAAAGTTTATTTGTTAATTGCTTCATAAATTCAAAATGTGTGCTGAAACTGCACATTTTATGTTTCCATTGTCTAATATAGTTTTCTAGGAAGAATATTAAAACAATATTAAGTATGTATAAAAATAAAAAGCTTTACAGCTAAATAAAACTGGTTTTTTTTTAATTATCATTCGTGTTACATTTTCAAACTCAAATAAAAAAAAACTTGGAACCTCTCTACTACCCCGCCTACCACATTCAAATAAATAAGTGGTATATTTTGTTTAAAATGTGTTTTATTTACACAAAAACGCACACGTGTAATAAAAACACGAATTTCTCATTTACGTTTTTTCACGAAATTTATGCCTTTTTGGCCCTCAATTTGAAAACGACCCGGGTGCAGAAATGCACCTCCGCCTCTACCCCTTCGGGAATACAAGCGTGAGTGAATGTATGTATGTATTATAGAATACATACATACCTACATTCACTCACGCTTGTATTCCCTATACGTAAGGGACATAATCTTAAAAAAATATTACTTATAATATAAATATAAATTTATAACATAACAAGCCACTATAGTATAATAAAATAATTTTCATCTCGTAGTCAATGTTTCGTTGAAAGTTGCAGTCGTATAACCGCCATTTCAAAAAATATTTTGTACAGAATCAGCGCCATCTACCATTCATTTAGAAACATTAATACAACTGACAACTACGTTTCTAAATTTGTTGCTAATTCTAAATTCAACCACTAGATGTCACTATGTATACTTTTTCAACCTATTTTAAATTTTATAGTTGCATGAAACTCTAGCTCAATCAAGAGAAAAGTCCGGAGCGCCACTCGTCTTCCACAGCTTCCAGAAAGGAATCGGTTTGGGACACAATAATCTGTGCGAGGCGCCAGATTTAAAAGAAATTGTTAAGTATGTAATTTATTCTATACATAAAACTTATACGTCCCAATGTTGGGTATTGACGTGTATGTTTAAATACGCGCCATTATCCCTAGGGAGATAGACAAAGTTGTAGTTGAAACCCACGTTTCGAGAGATTTATTTTAAGTCCGACGCAATAATGGGTAATGATTAATGAATGACTTTTGATTATTGTAATAACTTCGTCTGATAACCTCGAGAAGTCGTGATGGCCTCGAGGTTTAGGCACGCGGTCGAGAATCTCGACGGTCGCGGTTTCAAACCCCAGGCACACACCTCTGACTTGTCGAAGTTATGTGTGTATTCACAATGAATTATCACGTACTTTAACGGTGAAGGAAAACATCGTGGTGAAACGTGCACACCTAAAAGTTATTAAAAATTTCTTAGGTATGTAGTCCGCCAACCCGCACTAGGCCAGCGTGGTGGACTAAGGCCTAAACCCTCTCAGTTGTAGAGGCGGCCCGTGCCCAGCAGTGGGACGTATATGGGCTGATGATGATGAATAACTTCGTGCTGCAATAAACAATTATGAAACGGAAAATCCTATGACACTTGTCAGACGCGGCAATCAAAACATAGACCTCTTATTCGCCGCAAAGTTATTATCAAAGTTGTTATTAAAGTTATTATCTAATTAATAACATAAAAAGATAGATATATCAAAACTTTTTCATTTCAGAAACTTCTTGAGCCTGGTAAAGAAGAATTGATCAAGATTGTGCAATAACAAAACGTATTAAAAAAAGTAAACAAATAAAAGCACGTTTCACGCATTTTCATTTAAATTGATACAAATTGATGATCATATATCAGTTTTTTAAGCAGCGTTCCGACTCATAAATCTTTATAAGGCGAAGCGCGGTAGCCGCGGCAAAAAAACATTGATTTATCTATGGCACC
Organism: Hemaris fuciformis; assembly: GCA_907164795.1. Classification (NCBI taxonomy): domain Eukaryota; kingdom Metazoa; phylum Arthropoda; class Insecta; order Lepidoptera; family Sphingidae; genus Hemaris; species Hemaris fuciformis. The sequence goes on along the minus strand of OU015457.1, from coordinate 6,568,586 downwards.
GCGCTGAGTAGGTTGGCAACATTTTATTTTTAACCCTTTATAGCCCCGTGTGACATTTCTGTAACAAACTCCAATAATCTCGATCAAATTAAAACTAAACATTTAATTTCTGTCAAATCAATGTTAGTGTATTGTTACATACCACACCGAACATTTTAGTATCAAATAGAAATAATATATGGCGTAACTTGTTTCCTTTACGAATTTGAATTTCGTGAGTTGATGAAAGTGACAAGTTTCAATTTGCGAAAAGTTTGTATTTTATAAAAAAATACTAAAAGTGTATAAAATTGTATTGTTTTCGTCGAAACCTGTAGGTAAGTGAATGATTTAGTTTATATAATGTTACCAATTCATAGTTTTGATTTTTTGTATGTAAAACGTAACTTTTTATGTTTGTAACATTTATGTAACATTGAGAGACAATGGTAATATGAATTACAACTAATGTATGTGGATATTGATGAAACATTTTCTCTTATTTTTCAGAATGGGGTCGCACTCACTGCGAGATGATAAAAAATGGCAGGTTCGCATGTTTCATCACTTATTAGACTTACTATGGCAAATTTTTGGCTGTTATATCGGAGAGTAAGGCAGGCTAAAACATGCAGTGACATATAAATGTCTTCTGGAAACTTGAGATCGGGAAGACTTTATGTAAGCTTGGCTTGAAATCTAATATCAAACAACGAAGATCAATTGAAAATGAATTACAAGCCAAAAACGCAAGGGTTCCCGGCGCAACATGTCCCCTCTTTGGCAGTAAGTGTGGATCAAACTGGCCACTGGCCGATTCAGGTAGAGAAAAGGGTTCGGTGCAAGTTTCCCAAGTGTACTTTTTTTTTCGAGGGGAAAGCTGCTTATGGCTTTACGTCCCACCAGCCCTGGGGGGGAAGGGAGGCGGGAAGCGTATGTAGGGGTCACCGGCCTTCCAGCCCGGCGCGCGGCGACGTTACGTCCACGCAGATATTAGTGCCGGGCTGGGTCCCTACCCTACCCTAACCTACACCGGCATACCGACCAAAACCCCCCGGTGGCCATCTCCGCGCCGAGTAGGGCGACCACGGTGCGTGGGCGAGAAGCGACCACAATTATTCCGCAGCCGCCCAGTGCGCTTCCGAGACGAGAGCGTCTCGGCCCTCTCAGATTTAAAGAGGTGTAGTTGCACCCCCACTAACTCGATTTGGGCACCCCTATTTTGGGCGCCCGCGACGGTCACAGGCCACCGTACCGCCGCTCTCTCGGGGTCACCTATGTGGACGCACTGCCCCCGCAGCGCGTCCAGCGACCCCAAGGACCCCTTTGAGTCGCCTTCTACGACAGGCAGGGGATACCGTGGTGGGATTCTAACGCCCCCTTGCCACAGGGCATTTCCCAAGTGTACTAGTGAATCACAAACAATTTGTGAAAAATGCGGAGTACTGTTATGTTACAACAAACAAAATAATTGTTTTAGATCCTTCCATACTACATAAGTACATTTTCCTTCAGTTTAACCCAATGTTACAGTGATGTTACACTCTCTAAAAGTTCCAATATATGTGTAAAAATAAATATTTTTTAATTTCTAAGAAATACGTGTTTTTTTATTTGTTCAAACCTATCATATACCAAAGTATTTTGAAAATTTATGATCTTGGGCTATAAAGGGTTAAGGCCTTAAGGTTTTGCAGCCTTTGACTTTTTTTTTATTCAGCAAATTGACCATATGGCTTGTAAGTGTAGTACTTTTTTGGCTTGGCTTTCTTAAATTAGTTTTTGATACTTATTCACCATCATCATCAGCCCATATACGTCCCATTGCTGGGCACGGGCCTCCTCTACAACTGAGAAGATTTAGGCCTTAGTCCACCACGCTGGCCTAGTGCGGGTTGGCGGACTACACACATAAGAAATTCATAAGAACTTTTAGGTCAGGTTTCCTTACCATGTTTGAATATTATTATTATGTTTCCATAATATATTTTTAAATTGCCCTCCATTTGATCCTAACTCGTCTATTAAATAACAGTATTGAATTTTATAAGAATAGCGCAGCGTAGGACGTCCACCAACGAGATGGTCCGATGACCTGGTAAAGGTCTCGGGTCGTCACCGGATGCAGGCTGCCTCCAACAGGCCACTGTGGAGATCATTGGGGGAGGCCTATGTTCAGCAGTGGACGTCTTTGGGCTGATGATGATGATGATGATTGAATTTTATATTAAAATCGACGATACTGAGTCTTCAGTGGAAATTGAATCTTTTTTTTTTTTTAACTGGCACGGCAAAGTGACTCCACTGTACCTGATGGTAAGCACAGTGGAGTCCAAAAAATTAATACCGACCAGCGAGAAACGAAGGTCACCCGCTGGTCGACACATGCCGGCCTGCACAAATGCTTCTTCACGCTTCGCTTAAAGGATCCAGGATCATAGGAAGGAGGGAACACGTGAGCCGGCAAACTATTAGGCAACAATCTACACTTCATTTCTCAATGTTAAAGCGCCACAAAGGCCGACAAAACTATACCCAATGTTGCCAGCACACGCTAATTAATATAGTTGTGAATCAAACGCTTTGTGCCGGCTTGTGCGTTCAGATTTCGGCACAATGGAACGGAAACGTATTGTACGCGTCCAGTTTAACTTGAGCCCCGGCGCAATGACAAGCATTTGCCTAAAATCACGTATGTTTTTTATGATTCAGCAAGTTTATTTGTTTTTGTATTGTATATCGAATGCATCGTTAAATTAGTAGCAATGGCATGTCTTGGGTTCAATCACCAGATCGGGTAAAGTGGAGTCTTTCCAAAGGCGGTATTTCCAAGCAGATACGACTTAGGGGCCTTCAAGAAGAGAGCCTATATTTTCCTCCAAGGCCGGCAACGCACCGATGTTTCCTCTGGTATTATGGGTGTCCATGGGCGGTGTTGACCACTTAACATCAGGTGGCTCACTTGCTCGTTTGCCTCCTTTTTTCATTAAAAAAAAAGTTAGAATAGGTTCCCTTCTAATACGTAGGAGTTAAATGATTGGCTCTAATGGTGGCTGATTCAAACCCCAGGCATACACCTCTGACTTTTCGAAGTTACGTGTGTATTCGCATTGAATTATCACTTACTTTAACGGTGAAGGAAAACATCATGACGCCTGCACACCTAAAAGTTCTTAGGAATTTCTTAGGTGTGTAGTCCGCCAGCCCGCACTAGGCCAGCGTGGTGGACTAAGGTCTAAACCCTCTCAGTATTAGAGGAGGCCCGTGCCCAGCAGATGATGAAATGATTGATGTAAAATAGTGGATATCTGCCTACTCTTTCAGGCATACAGACATGAGAGCAAGTAAGGCTTAGCAATGAAAATTGTTTAGGTACGTGACATATTCAAACTCATCATTATTTATCTGATGAAAAGAAAATAGCAATTTAACTCCGTACTGTAATGGGTAAATAGGTCGGCTATTTATTGTTTAAGACATAATATGTTGTTTTAAAACAACACTGAGTCATAGTATGGCCTCGTTGGTATAATAGTGCGGAGTGCGGTCGAAAACTCACGAATTCGATTCCTGGTCACGCATTTTCGAAATCGTTTCTCGCATCTCCTAGGTATGTGATAATTTTTTCAAGATAAGAAAGAGAAGGAAGATTTCTGGCAGATATGTAATCCTTGATCTACCATTGAATTACTAACAATCGGCTGTGTTAAACATATGAAAGTCTAATCGTAGGTTCTGGTCTGACATTTCTTTTCTAGTCTTATTCAACTATTCTGTGGGGACGTGTATCGGACGATATGGGTGGTAATATATATTTTTTATTAAGCAAGCAGTTTGTAAAATTCAGTAAAAAAAAGATTAAATTTTATAGCGATACTACCTGTCTTCGAAAAGGTCACCTTATAGAATTCGTACAACGCCAGAGGTCAACGTGAACTGGTCTTCGGAACGGAAATATGCGACGTTCCAAAGTTTATTTGTATCGGGTTTTTATAATAATTGTTAAGAGGCAGGTAGATCGTGGATTACAAGGTTCTATTCGAAAAAATATTGGCCGGCGAGGGTCGAAGGTGGAGTATTGTTGACTTATCTGTAAGTATCGTGGAATAAATTCGAGATTTGACGGGTTCGATGCAGTGTCGGTACTTCCATAGAAGCCCAAAAGCGTTACACGTTAATCGTGTAATGTCTAGTTTATAATTGTTTATTGTGGGGTCAGGATATTCTCATTTATATGTCAAATTGCTTTAATTAAATAAATATTTAAATATGTATTATTCGGAATTTTGTAAGGCAAGTTGGGATTTTGGGCTTCTATGGAAGTACCGCCACTGGTTCGACGTCCAGTTAAAGTATTCTGAATAGGCAACACGCTCGCCCTCTTTTATGAAGGATATTTCTTTTTAACGAGAGGAAAGCACCTTAAGCTCCCCTTTCGGAACGTCAGGGGAAGCCCGTCTGGGGTATGTCTCTTTGGCTCTGGCCTTCCAACTCGGTGCGCGGAACAATTGTCCGTGTACCTGAATTGGGTCCCTAACCAAAATCCTACGCCAGCATACCTCTCACACCTGGGGCTACCTCTTTGACGATACAACCTCAAGGACTGTAAGGTCAGACTTCTCTACCTTCAAAAAGCTCAACGTCGTTTTCAGGGTATATATCTAGACTCGAATTTATAATAGGTATATCTAAATGGAATAAAGTAATGATGTGTTGCCCTATCTGAGAATCGAACTTGAGACCACTCAATTCAACACTGCATTCATCCCGCGTATTCAACGTGGCAATATATACCACTACAGAGCATGATTTATATGAAAGGAATAGCCCCTAATTTTACAACAATTTTTTTGATCTTCGCTACATAATTATAAACTTTAATACCAACAAACACCTGTCTTATACCCCATAAGACCACAAGTGGGCACTCCAACTACGTCGCCCAATCTGGCCACATGCCACACGCTCAACATTTCTGGCAATTGGCAAATATTCATTAGCTGTACTCCCGCTGGGTAAATTGGCGCGCCGCTGTCTCGGTAGGGAGGGGTGGCAATCGATTAAATTTAGTCGATTATTTAAATAATCGCTAAGACAAAGTATTGATTTTTCGAATAATAATTCTAGTGTATGCAAAATATTAAATATTATTCACGCCTGTATTACCCAATGCAGGCAGAGGTGCATTTCTGAAACTTTGAATGTGCAGCAGTGTTTTAAACCTATAATAAAATCATTTTAAATGAAAAGATGGCTACTTTAAAAACTATTTTGGAAAATATAATTCAATATTTGTCAGTGACTTGTCCACAAAATACCCAAGTGTAGACCAATAAGACTGTATGTACTTAAATTAAAACTTTGCATCTTGAATAGTGAACAATTCGTCCACTTTAGTAATATAATTATTTATAATACATAGACCTGCCGCTAAAAAATCGTATCGGAAATACCTAGCCTGGGAACCGAAGCCAGAACCACAACGTACCGTCAGATTCCGTATTGTCGCTTAAGATCAAGCTTTTCGAGGCAATATAAAAAAATATGATATTAAACATTTCTATCGATTTAGACCTACCCCGTCTCTATTCAGCCGAGGGGTGTATTTTAATATTCATAAGAGCGAGTTGTTTTGCCATTTCGCCGTTTCCACCCCCTCCCCTCTGTTAAACACCCGTTATAAAGAACACCCTTTGGTTCAAAGGTATAATAACTGGTTAATAAGTTCGATTCTCGGTAGTGACAGATGGTAAGTACAGCAGGTGTAGTGGAAATAGAGTACGTATGTGGACGGTTTAGATTGTCTTCAGTTGAAACAATTTTGCTGGTCCGTATAAAATATGTTTGGCATTATACTTTGGATAAAAAAGCAGTGATGGCTCGAGGTTTAGGCGCGGTTAAGAATCTCGGCGGTTGCGGGTTAAAATCTCACACACCTCTGACTTTTCGGAGTTATGACGTCCACTTCTGGACATAGACCTCCCCTACGGCACGCCAATTTAAATTAGAATATCCAAAATATCGTCATCATCAGCCCATACACGTCCCACTGCTGGACACGGGCCTCCTTTACAACTGAGAGGGTTTAGGCCTTAGTCCACTAGGCTAGTTTAGTGCGGGTTGGCGAACTACACACCTAAGAAATTCCTAAGAACTTTTAGGTGTGCAGGTTTCATCACGATGTTTTCCTTCACTGTTAAAGTAAGTGATAATTCATTGTGAATACACACATAACTTCGAAAAGCCAGAAGTGTGTGCCTGGAGTTTAACCCGCGACCGTCAAGATTCTCGACCGCGTGCCTAAACCTCGAGGCCATCACGACTTTACAATTAACTACCTACTATACAGAAAATGTGACCGCGTTTTTTTATTATAAATACGAGGACAATTAGTGGAATGGCGACAATTTCTTTGTTCTAAATCCCTCGCCGGGGGCATATTTAATTTGTCTAATGTCGCTTATTTTTGTACGCGTATTTATTTGACTACCTCGTCGTCAGTGGCGGCCAAAGAAGCCCATAAGCCCAGCTTGCCTTACAAAATAATAATATTTAAGCTTTAAATCTTTATTTAACAAGAGAAATTTGACATATAAATGAGAATATCCTGACGCCACAATAAACAATTATAAACTAAACATTACACAATTAATGTGTTACGCTTTTGGACTTCTATGGAAGTACTGCCACTGCTCGTGGTCTTGCCGTATATGAGCTGTACGATCTAGAGGTCCAGGGTCGAGCAGTGTTATTGGTTTTTCCATTAGGAACCTCTCAGTAGCAGCACGGAGTCTGGAATAGTGCCCGACAAACGGCACTAGGCTCGCCCCCTATTACGTGGGACTGATATCTCTGATATCTGATCTCTGCCTACCCTTTCGGGGAATACAGGCTATCTAGATTTTAATGAAGTGTTGTATGGAGGTAGCTGACGCCATAAATTAATAATAGGATAGTTTAAATAATAAATAAATAAATACACCCAACAGTCACATACATAGTTCTGACCCCACACTAGGATACAAGTCCTGTGTCGTGGGTATCAGAAACTACGAGAGACTTTTCAGTCTCACAAACACCCAGACCCGAAACAAATATTTGTGGATCAAACAAACATTTGTCTCGGTGCGGGGACCGAACCCGCGGCCTCTCGTTTCGCAAGCTGGTGTCTAGCCAACTGCGCCACGGGGCTGTGAAAATGCTGGAAAATTGTTTGGCCTAGGTAAAACTGCAGGGAAAGTTAATAAGCAAAATAGGACAGAACAGTTTATTAAGACTAGAAAGGAAATGTGAGCATGCCGAGCGTACCGAACGTACGATTACACTATCATATGTTTGACACGGCCACTTCTCTGTAATTCGGGTAGCGTGTAATATCAAGACTTATAAATATGTGACAGCCAATAGCAGCCCTTTATGTTTGTATGAAATTTTTATCATTGGTCGTGTGATCGTAGTAGAATGAACAGGTGACAGACAAGCGGCGACACACGTCCCCATACAAAATACTGTATATTTCCCTTTTAATCTTATTCAGCTGTTCTGTGTAAAATAGTCTACTTTTGAATAGGAAACGACTCGTGTCATATGAAAAGGTTTCAGTGATGACGTCACACTGAAACCTTATGACCGAGAAACTGCCTTGGCAATGTGTGTACATCATGAAGTAACTTGAACGCTGAAAATGCTATAAAATATACCTACATGACTATGACCAAACCTGCACACCTAAAAGTTCTTAGGAAATTCTTAGGTGTATAGTCCGCCAACCCGCACTAGGCCAGCGTGGTGGACTAAGGCCTAAACCCTCTCAGTTGTAGAGGAGGCCCGTGCCCAGCAGTGGGACGTGTATGGGCTGATGATGATGATGATGACATGACCATACATAGGTACATGACGAGGTATGTATCAGTCCCACGTAATAGGGGGCGAGCCTATTGCCGTTTTCGGGCACAATACCAGACTCCGTGCTGCAAAGAATTTCCCAATGGAAAAACGCAATAACACTTTGCCTAACCCGAGACCTCTAGATCGCACTGCACATACTTGTGCCGCGAGACCACGAGGCAGTCTTTATAAAATATAGATAATGAAACAAGTCCTTGGTTTAAAAATTCGGTGGCTAAATCGTAAGAAGGCCATAAAGACATTAATGCCTGCAGCGCTGTACGGATAGGCAGAAGTTATTTTACACACATATTTAGGTCCAAAGACCACGGTCCTACTGAGAATAATCCCTTGGAAAAAACAATTGCTCGACGCAGCAATCAAACCAGAGATTAAAAAGACAGTTTTTAATTTTTTATACACTTTTACGCAATAAAATTTATCTACAAAAGTCTTGGCCTAAGCAGACGTTGGTAGAGTTAATAATTTAAAATATTAAATAGACAAAGAATATGCAGATTTCAACATTTTTTATTTACTGTTAGAGTGTGGTGTACATTCACTAGGAAAAATATTTCTTTGCAATAAAACACATAATTAAACTAACAATTAGTCAAAAACGGCAATAGGCTCGCCTCCTATTACGTGGGACTGATACATACCTACCTGGCGAAATGTGGGTGCAGAAATGCACCTCTGGCTACCCCTTCGGGGAATACAGGCGTGAGTTTATGTATGTATGTATGTCAAGAGTGTAAAAGAAATTTTTACTACAAGATTCAACAACAATTTTGCCCCAAATAAAATGAAATTCTTCTATAAACTCCAAAAAATATGGTTTTAATGAGGAATCATACTCAGGTTTTCCCAGCTTAGATTCCACGCACACTATCATCAAAACATAATAGACCTGGCGAATCATTATCATATATGTAAAACAGCCCACCACAAGAGAGATCTTAGCATCCCAGCCTCCCTAGAGAAAGGTCGCGAAGATACATTACTATTTAATGCGGGAGCACTCCACAATACCCACCCTGTTACATCATAAATCATAAATACGCCATTATTTATTACCAATTCAATTTCGCCGTACATTTGTCTATGCCACCTATATAAGGCTGAATGAAAAAATCATCTTGGAACGCAAAGAAAAAGAAAAAAAAAGCGCGACCATTCTCTTTTTAAATAAAACAAAACTGTCTACAAAGACATGTCGGTAAAACAATCGAGTTGTTGGCGCGCAGCAACGGCCCAACGGTGATGTGGCTGCATTCGAAATTCGAACGTTTTGAATGTTGAACACGTTCCATGTTCGCGTTCTGACGGTTGGCAGCATTACTTCGTTTGGCGCCGCCGGAAACGAAAGTGGTTACATATTTATAAAACGGAATCGATTTTTAAACGGGCCAATGGGTGAGCTCGTTTTGAAAGGCGGGCGTCCGTTGGCTCCACCCAGCGTTGAATGTCAGATGAATGTCTCGGGCGATTTTTTGCTCATTCGCTCAGCGTCCGTCGACGCGAGCAGAACAGTTAAGGTGATCGTTTTATGGTTTCACATTGCTTTTCATTTGAATTCTTGTAACAATGACACATTTATGTTTGTTTATTTAAGGTACTATATAGGACAGTATGTTTAGGTAGTATTTTTAGGACTTCAACGTACAATTAAACTTTAGTATGCAGAAAAATAATATCGAACAGGTTTAATCCGGTTTTTGCAGTTTAAGCGGCCGGGCTTAAGACCTATCAGCACATAGCGATGAAATTGAATTATATTTTAGCGATAAATAATCCTCTTTGATTTCCGTATACAATCTATTTTAAATACTAAAAACATTATTTTTTGATATGACTGACGCCTGTCTGGAGTGTAATAGATTGATTTATATTTTGCGTAGATTTATTTGGCATTTCATTATTATTTTATGCAGATTAAGCTTCCAAATAATTAATTCAAGCTTTAACAAGTCAACAATATATAGCTTATACTCATATCCATATATTATATTGGTTTAGTATATCTAATACCTACGCCTAGCAAGAAGAAAAATATTGCTAATAAACTAGTTGTGACTAAATCCTCGTCTAATAATAGGTTGTGTATGGAAAAAACTTCTTGGGCTAGAAAATAAAGTTTTTTTTTTCTTTTGTCGTAAATATTGTAAAAGAATCTATGTTTTCCGTTATAACATATAATTTTATTACTTTTTTTATTTCGACACCAAAAGCCGAGGGGTATTTATAAAACGTTAATATATCCAAAAAATAATATTGGTAGGTACTTATAATATATCCTTTCTAGTTTCCTTATTAAAAAATATCCCAGTTCTAACCCTACGCGTAATTGGTTAATAAAGTATAAAAAAGAAAAAACTTGTAATTGGCAAACAGAGCGACGTCGTTGATTTGTCTATTAATATCTCAATTCAAATTCCGAACGCAGCGAGTACACACGAGCGCGCCGCGAGACGTTAACTTAGCTTTAATGCCTCTCCATCTCCACCCTTGATTCCAGATTTAAAACTTGCATCCGACGTGTGTCACTGCCTTAGTATTCTCTTTTTTTATTACCAAGGAGTTTGTATTGAGTACTTTTTAAAAACATAGAAGGCTAAGACACGGAACCTCCTTTCTATAATCCTGATTCTTTTAAGCGTAGCGTGAAAGTGCTTATTAGCAGAAGGTCATCTCTTGGAATTTTAAATAACTAAGTAACAATATTTATACAGCACTCATAATACTCAGAACAGAGGTGGTCGCGGGTTCGAGTCCAAAGAACATGCGTAAAGTGAGAATAGCTAATACACACAGTTCATGAAAAATAAGGAATTTATGTGAACCTCATACGGTTCAAATATTGTTACGTTAAGATATAAAAATTATGGTTTCAGCTTTCCATTTTAGCATTTTCATTGTTATGAACATTTAATTCATAATAAATATGAGTTACGGGAAAATGATGTTTTTGTGTAGATAAATGGCATATACTTATATATTTATCATTACCACCATTCATTACCGTTTTTTTTTATAAAAACTGCATCTTAGTGCATTGTTTTTAAGAAAATAATAGTAGTACCTACCTAACAAATAATAGTACGTAAACGTTAAAACAATACCATATTAGGTATTGTTTGAAAGATCAATTTAAGTAAACAAACCTATAACACAAACCTTCATTACTCCAATACTGGCCAGAGGGTCATGTTCACTTCAACTCAGATACTGGCCATAAATTAAAGAAATCTGCTACGTTAAAAAAAGTGTGACCAGTGCTCGCGCCGCCGGTGGAATGTCTACGGCCGTATTTTTTCTGACGTTCCTTTTTTAAATTCAAATCGAATCACCCAAATTAAGTAGCCATAAACGGAATCAGCTTCCAAATTTGAATATTTCATTCGTGGCCCGATACGAGCGCTCGGCTTTTGATTTGTGTGTGAAATGGCCAGTGTGTGTGTGCACTCTAGTGATGGTTTAATCTATCGATTGTATTTTTTTTTCATCGATTCATCGCCTTGACATGATGGAGAGAAGAGTAATTAAGGATTTATAAGTTTAAGATTAAGTTGGCGAATAATTATATCATAAGTAATGATGATTGATGACGATTTAAATATATATCGTTTTAACTTTTCAGTAACTAAATGTTAATAAAACAATTTAGAAACATATTTAAATATCTAAATTAAGAATTTGCTCAATAATTTTATGTGAAGTTTTAAATAAGTTGTCCTTGTTTTGAATATAAAATTTATAAATTATCGCTATTACTAATATGAGAACATTAAAACTGTCAGTCATTTTAGAATACATTTACTTTTATACCTATAATTTAAATGCATGAGATGACATGGCCGCTAAAATAATTCCAGGTTTTGTTATGGAAATTTGTTACATTGGAATAAAAAATTATATTTCCGAATATTGTATGTATGCTTAACACATATAAATTTTAATGACTTTGCTAAAGTAAGTCGGAGTAGGCGCAGATTGAACTCGCTATTTAGCCCTCCTCAGATATTTTATAGCAGAGATATCGATACTGTAAAGCTTCTTTACAAAGCACATCCCTAATCCTTTTGTCGCAGCGTGCCGCGTTGATAAGGAAACATTTTAAATTAGTAGTAGAGGAGAAAAAATATATTTATTCTTTTTTATTATTTGTATTTTATCGCGCGCACACAAAACGGGTAGCCGGCCGCGGCGATATAAATTATATCATTTTTCACTGGGACAACCCTAACGGACGTAAAAAATGACGTTCCATTCAGTTCTAAGTTTGAAAGTTTTGCCGCGGTCTTTATTAGTTTCCGGCACCCGGATTCCATTCGAAGTATTGTTTGACGTTCGAATTTTGAAAGATATCGGTTTTTAATTTTGAATTGCTTGATACGTCGCCAAATATTAGTTCCATTTGATTTTGTGATTCGCAAAAGTTACAACAACGACATAATTGAATTATTTTACGTAAATAACTTACAATATGTCACTACCATTATATTATAACATATTTTTACATTATACACCATTATATAGCCGTAAGCAATAAAAATAAAACTTTTTTTCTCAACCAAATAAAGATTTAGAAAACAACACACTGTCCTTTAGGCTGAACTGAGAACAATATGTTAGTGCGTCAACTTGGCGATTAATTATAAAAACACTCATGATTTCGAAAAGCTACAAGTCATTGAGCGATATTGCTACTACAATCTCGAAATTACACCACGCAGTGAAATTCCATAATAATTTAGGTACATAACTCATAGAATTCTGGTTGAAATTGTTGTTAATTATTAAGAGGTCAGAAGATTTCTAAGTAGTACTGATAGAACCATTAACGGAACTCATATAAACCAAACTTCGTTGTACATCGAAGCTCTAGTAGGTGTGGAAATAAAAATATTTCTATGGAAAAGGTAATGTATTTTAAACATGTCAAATGTTGATGATTTATTTTGCTTTACATTACCGATTCTTTTTATAATATTATGTCGGGTTTTACTCGTTTTATGATAATGAAAACGGCGATGTGCACTAAAATTCGATTGTATTACCGGTTTCAAGTGTTACTAATGGAATTTGAATTTGTCATTTTTTTTAAGATCCACCGTGTCACATCTGCGGTAGCAACATATAGAACCCATAGAGAATATGTTACGGTGAAAAATTAACGTAATTGTTTAAAATATATGCCGATTAATCATAATCATAATATCTTGTCTGAAATTACAATGAATCGGTTAATATATTTTATACCCTAAGGCCAGGCCAAAAATTAAGACCATATCTTACTGGGCGACATACATATTAATAAATAATAAATACACCCAACAGTGACATGCATAGTTCTAACCTCACACTAAGATAAAAGTCTTGTGTCGTGTATCAGAAACTACGACACACTTTTCCGTCTCACAAACACCCAGACCCGAAAAAAAATATGTGAATCATACAAACTAACACACTTACGGGTCACTATAGCAAGTTTTACCCCTATTTCTCTTAAATTGGGCTTTAAGTATTCTCATATCAAATGAAACCCAACGGTATATAAAGTAAAACTCCAGTACCGACATTCATTAACCTTTAATGGTAAGCAAAGTTATTGAAACGAATCTTCAATACGAAGTTGTCTTGAGGGTATATATAATTTTTTGTTAAAGGAATATAGACAGCCTATGGCGCGGGTAGTTACACATCAGTCTAGAAAAAAGAGGGGTCATGGATATTTTCTGAGCCGTAGAAACTGTCAATTTATGCAATAGGAAAAAAAATTACAAGACTTGCTCCATAACCCCTGTATTTTCATCATCATCATCATCAGCCTTTATACCTATAGGGATATTTCTCCCCATCCCTGTAATTCTAAAATGAGCAAATCAAACATTAACCTTCGAAAACAATGGAGTGCGACACGCAGCCAAACAATGAAGCGTGTTTATGTATAATGCTCTGGTCAATAGCTACTTTAATCCTTTGGTTGTTGTGTTGGTAGCTCGGCCGGCCAGTGCGCTTGCACCGGACGCGAGCCGCACAAAGATAAATAACTGACAAAAATAACATAAATTTACTACCAACACAACGCACTGAAAAGTAAAAAGAAACTCGTATTTAACGTATATCACACTTTTGTGCCGTGCCGACTGCGCGCGACCGTCGCAGCATAGATACGACATAATACCCGAAGGTATTATTGTGAGGAGTTGTTTGGCTAATTATCTAGTTATTTTATGGTTTTTCTATGACTAGTTTGTTGTGTTTTTGCTGGGAATTATCATAAAAAAAATAATTAAACGTAGGCTACGTTTCTTATAGTAAGACGATCAAATCTTTTTGCTTTAAGGATTGGTTGTACCAACAATCCGGACAGTGCAAACCCTGATAAAACTTTGCCTTACCCGAGATCGAACCTTTGAATGTATAGATCGCATGGTGTACCGTTGGACAAACGAGACGGTATAATGTAGTAAGCTTTACAGAAAATAACCAACCAAGACAGAATAAAAAAATACTTTTTGCTTCAATTTAGAAATTAATTAAATTCAATCAAAAAAAGTACTACATCTTGGGCTTATCCATAACTACATTTCCTTCATTAGGCAGACAAAACCAATGACATTTACCATTGCATTTCTCCATTCCATAACGCACTAAACGATATTTTCTTAATACAAATTGAACTTTAAACTTTAGATTTAAAGTTCAATATTTTTTGACTAAAATCAAAGGACATAATCCCATCCAGGCGGGTGTGAAACTTATGACATTTGAAAATGTACACGCAGTTCGAAATTCGAATTTGAATTTTTGAATATCGAACACGGCGGTCTACCGTTTAGTAGCCAGTTACCAAATTACCTATCATAAAATATTTGAATGTTGGCTGCTTCCAGATTTTTTTTTAATTCGTGCCAGATAGCGGTGTATTTAGAAAAGGTTTGATATTCCTTTACCCAAGAAGGATGAATACGAGTGGTTTGACGAGATTTTAAGGGGGGAAACATGTAATTAAAAGTAACGCTTTTGTTATGAATGCGTCCATAAATGACATTTATTAACGATAAATTGTAACTGTTAATGAGATTTGGATATGAAATGTGTTAATTTATATAGTCTTATTTGTTTACCTGAAGATATTATAGAAAGTTTCTTAGAAGAGTACAATATCTAGGTAATATCGAACGGTTTATTATCATCTTAATCCGATGACAAGGAAAAAATGGCTTTACATAATATTTATTTGACCTAGTTAAAAGTTTATTACTCTGTATCATTAAGCTTCGGAGAAAAACATATTTTTATAGTCTCAAGTCTAATCACAGTTGCAAAATTAAAAACAGTTGCAAATTGCCCCGTGGCGCAGTTGGCTAGACACCAGCTTGCGAAACGAGAGGCCGCGGGTTCGATCCCTGCACCGAGACAAAACAAATGTTTGTGTGATCCACAAATATTTGTTTCGGGTCTGGGTGTATGTGAGACCAAAAAGTCTCTCGTAGTTTCTGATACCCACGACACAAGACTTGTATCTTAGTGTGGGATCAGAACTATGTATGTGACTGTTGGGTGTATTTATTTATTTATTTAATATCAAGTTCTTATTGTCCATAGACAAAATTACGCTAAATATAACTTTTCCGTGTCAGATTAAAAAAGTTTATAGCAAACTAATATACAATAGTATTACTTTATAAACGTGATATATCTTTTGTTAGAATTAATACAACTATGCTAGGGCTTTTCAGTCTGTGTTAGACCCAAAAATCTTCAGTTCACAGACCACAGATCTTGTAGCAAAGCTCCTATAAAATTACCTTTTTCTTTCTTTAGCTCTGATCAGTAAACCTAAGTGACCTAAGGCCCTACATTTCTAAGCATGGCTAATCGAATGAATCTCAAACAGTATACTTTAAGATAATAAGCTTAGTTTTATAAATAAAATATCCCAATATCCAAATCCCTTAACTATATTGTAATAAAACGCGAGGTGTGATGCGGTAGCCAGGCTTCCAAAATAATTTACAACCGCCATATCAATTATATGTCTTCGAATTACGTATTCACAAATTTTTGTTTGCCCCGCATTTTTAACATGGCGGGCGTCGAACCCTTTCGCTCGTGACGTTGGTACTACATGTGTGAGTGAGATGGAAATAGAGTGATGTGATTTAAAAACGGTATGGGAAGTAAAGGTGTTGCCACACGGCACGGCCGAAAGGTTATATTAGAAAATTGACCACCGACGTACGTGTTTAAAAATATTCATATTTTAGGGTCCCTTATATTTATGAGTATGAAAGTTGAAGGATGGAAAAGCAGAGAAGATACTGTGCTGAAGCCAAATAGAATTGTGAACAGGGCAAGATGATGATGATGATATTAATCGTGAGGAAATCTGCATACGTATGTGCCGTGCGATCTAGAGGTCCCAGGTTCAAGAACCGATTCGGGTAGTGGTATTGTTTTTTTATGAAGAAATTCTTAGTAGCAGCACGGAGTCTGGAAATGTGCCCGAAAAACGGCAATAGGCTCGCCCCCTATTAAGTGGGACTGATACATACCTGGCGAAATGTGGGTGCAGAAATGCACCTCTGCCTTCCTTCGGGGTATATAAAGGTTATGTATGTGTGTGTATGTTTGTATGTATCAGAGGCGGTACTCTCATATAAACCCAAAAACCCAGCTTGCCTTACAAAATTCCGGATAATAATCTTTAAGCTTTAAAACTTCATTTAACAGAATCAAGTTGACGTATAAATGAGAATATCCTGACCCCACAATAAACAATTATAAACTAGACATTACACAATTTACGTGTAACGCTTTTGGGCTTCTATGGAAGTACAGACACTGGTATGTATGTATAAACGTTAGTCAGCCGCCATATTGTTACAGTTTGTGTGCGGAACCCACGGTAGCAGTGTCGATTCACACTTGTCGATATTTTTATTAGCCTAGCAGACAGCTGGAAAGTGGTGATACCATACGCATTTATTTATTTAATTTACTAATGCCGATGCGTTTATAAAAGTCGTGATAGTCTCGAGGTTTGGGCACGCGGTCGAGAATCTCGACGGTCGCGGGTTCAAACCCCAGGCACACACCTCCGACTTTTCG
The DNA here is from genome assembly GCA_907164795.1 of Hemaris fuciformis. Classification (NCBI taxonomy): domain Eukaryota; kingdom Metazoa; phylum Arthropoda; class Insecta; order Lepidoptera; family Sphingidae; genus Hemaris; species Hemaris fuciformis. The sequence continues at coordinate 6,551,600 of OU015457.1, read as the reverse complement.
AAGTTATGTAATTCACAATTATCACGTAATTTGACGGTGAAGGAAAACATCGTGATGAAATCTGCACACCTAAAAGTTCTGAGTAATTTTTTAGGTGTGTAGTCCGCCGATCCGCACTAGGCCAGCGTGGTGGACTAAGGACTTACCCCTATCACTAGGAGTAGAGACCCGAGCCAAGCAATGGGACTTGAATGGACTGATAAAAATCTCATTAATATTCTAAAAAAATAGTTTAAAGGCCTTAAAAATCATCAGAATAAGATTAAGACGATACTTAAAAATGTGCTAACTTTCTCATCATCATCAGCCCTTATACGTCCCACTACTGGGCACTCCTCTACAACCAAGAGGGTTTACGCCTTAGTCCACTACGCAGGCTTAGTGCGGGTTGGCGGACTACACACCTAAGAAACTCCTAAGAACTTTTAAGTGTTAACTTACTCATAGTTACCAATTAATATCTACCTTATATTAAATACCAAAAAACGACAGTAAATACATAAGCAATTGTGATGTTCTGTGAATTTCGGGCTTTTTTTTAATCCTTTCCAAGCACAAAAGCGCGTCAGAGACAATTCAAAGTTTGACACCTCTTTTCTCATTAACCTTACGTTTTATCCAAAAAGGTGGATTATCTTTTAATCTATGGTTGTAATAAACGTTGAAATGGGTGTTACTTGGAGTCACTTAAAATTGCAATTCTTAGCGTCATTTTTTTTTTATTTGTCTATGGATTAATCCTTTAGAGTACGCTTACAAAGAGGTTAGCTATTACTCCTCTTTGTCTTACGAACAATGTATTTCATATTAGACAAACATATAAATAAGTAAATTATAATACACCCAACAGTCACATACATAGTTCTGACCCCACATTAAGACACCAGCTTGCGAAACGAGAGGCCGCGGGCTCGATCCCCGCACCGAGACAAATGTTTGTGTGATCCACAAGTATTTGTTTCGGGTCTGAGTGTTTGTGAGAGCGAAAAGTCTCTCGTAGTTTCTGATACCCACGACTCGTATATTAATGTTGGGTTGGTTACAACTATGTATATGACTGTTGGGTGTATTTATTTATTTATCAAAGTTGAACCCACAACCAAAATAGGCTGTACATTAACTAAAGGGTAATGGTATCATGATGATGAATTATAGGTACCACAGTCTTTTGTTAACAGTGTTAACAATACATTTCTATGTACTCACAATTCTTTCATTCTTTTATGGCGTTTGGCGCGTGGCAATTATATGGTTAGCTAATTTCTATTGTTTTTTTTTCATTATCATTAGCCCATATACCTCCCACTGCTGGGCACGGGGCTCCTCTAAGAATGATAGGGGTTAAGCCATAGCCATATATAGACAGGATTGTTGAATTTCAAAGGCCGGCAACGCCCGATGATTCCTCTGGTATTGTGGGTGTTCATGGGCGGTGTTGACCACTTAACATCAGGCTTACTTGCTCGTTTGCTTCGTTTTTCCATTAAAAAAATCACTTAGCTAATAAATTCACTTGAAGAATACAGCAGGTATGTTCAATTGACGAAAATTTAATGAAAAATATATTATTTTGGACATTATTTTTTGTTGGACGATGTCAAGCTAAAATATATCGTGATATAAACAAGGAAGGTATAAAATCCAATAACAAGTATGTGCCGTGCGATCTAGAGGTCCTGGGTTCGATTCCCGGGTCGGGCAGAGTGTTATTGGGTTTTTCTATTAGGAAATTCTCGGTAACAGCACGGGGTCTGGAATCGTGCCCGAAAAACGGCAATAGGCTCGCCCCCTATTACGTGGGACTGATAAATACTTGGCGAAATGTGGGTGCAGAAATGCACCTCTGCCTACCCCTTCGGGGATTATAGGTGTGAGGTTGTGTATGTATGTATGTATGTAATGTTAGCCGTAACCTGATAATGAACTCGAAGCAAGAAGGTGTCCCCTTACAAGATAACTATCGATTTTATTTATAAAACCATTTTTAGCTTTAAAATAAGTAATTTAATAAAATAGTAAATATTAATCGTAAGTATTTATTGGTAAACTCGCGCCTAAACCCCGAGGCCATCACTACTTCTACCGATATTCAATACATCTTTATTATTAAGTAAATATATTACTACACAGTAATATAATCTGGAGAAATATATTTATTAAACTTTTATAGTACGTAATTGTTACATTTCTTATTAAACGACATTTTTTTACTACTCGTATATAAGACTTTTAATTGATCGCACTAAATACTATAAAATAAACAAAGACGGACACAAACGTGTCATAGACAAAAAAACGCTGGCCAAATAGATAACAAACAATCGTTTTTTCTTCTTTTTTTTACCTGAAAATTGTAGCAGGGAGGGGCGCGAGGCGCGCGGGGCGCATTAGTACGGCAGTCGGGGCCAAGCCGTGCGCCCGTGTGTATCTGTACCGTGTCCAACGAACATTATCGGATAATTACGAAGTGATCGCAGGCCTAAGTTTATAAGGACAGTGTTATTAAAAACTGATTAAAAAAATGTCATGCCGATAAGATAGTTACATAGATATAGCAGTCGTGCGGTGACCGTGCCACAGTGAGTCCGTATGTACGTTTTTGAGTGATATTGTAAAATTCAGTGCTTATTGTAATTAAGTTTGGATTTTTACGTTGATAAGGTAAGATTTTTCTATATTTTTTTTATTGACGAATGTTAAAGGAAATGCGTATTATGCCAATTCTTGGACGAAAAAATCTGAAGCATTTATTTAATTAGTGCGTCTGTCAGAACTAAATTGTCTTATTAGGAATTATCTTGAGAGTCGACTAAAAATCAGTCTACCTACATTATTTACGTATTTAGGTGTTGTGATGTCAATAATTTAATTTTATATCCACATTAGAAACCTCTAATTTTGCGTATTTTTGTGTTTACCAAGAATAAGCTGTAGCTAAAAATCAATTCTGAGTTTCATAGTACCTATATGAAAGAAGTTGGTTAGGAAAAACATTTTTCAGGCTCGTTAATGTTATCGTTTATTATCTATGATTTTCGGGGAAATTGTTAATTAATCTGTAAAATTACAAGGAAGTCATTGTATCGTGCCGTGGCTACCTACGCTTAGGCCTATCTGCAATGTCAACATACATGCCGATAACATTACAGTATTATCAAAAATGTTAATCTCAGATTAATATTTGTTCGTACAATTATATTTAACCTTTTACCGCTTTACACAACCAACGCAATAAAAAAAAACTATTTTAATTTTATCAGCGCCAATTTAAAAAAATAGAATTCTTTAATCTTGAATTAGTTTTTTTAAGTTTGGCTTTACGGAGTATTGCCTTTGCAGTGCATCGAATAAAATCAATAAACAATTTTGTTAATGTTCACAAGCCTATGACTATTAATAATTATAAAATATTAAATATGCGTGTGGCTCACAATTAATCTTACAGCCAACATTTTCAAACAAACAAAATATTAATTCTATTTTTAAAATTCCTTTAATGTTCCGCAAACTTTTTAATAAATCTTCGCATACATCCGGAGATTAACGCTATTAAAAATCACTTAATTATAATATTTTCTTAATAAATCTACGACATGTGTTTTACTTTTTTAATGGCGGTTCGGATGCTATAGTGTTATGCAAGTTTACTCAATAGCATTCGGTGTTAGGGATAATATACTGTTCATAATTGGATGACGAGCGTGTAAAGTGAAATATTAAATCGATCCCATGTATCTTGAATATTGGTTGTCCGCGTGGGTGACTCCCGTGAATACTTACCATAAAGATTAGGAACATTTATTATCTGTCATTGTTTTGAAACAGTGCCAATATCAGAAAAATGTGTCTCTGTTTTTTTTTTATTAAACAATTGTTGCTTCAGTAATTGCATTTTTTTATTTAATTTTCATATTATCATCCGACTTCGGCGTAAGCGGAATATAAGTAATTCTATTAAGGCAAATATACATACTTAATAAACCATTATTTAGGTCTTTTATTTTAATTTTTAAAAAAAGTTTTTAACAGTGATAATATATTTATAATTTTGATTATTATTTTAGTTTCTATTAAAACTGTTCTTCTCTTGAGTATATTTTTTAAAATAATTAAGTATACTGCTAACATATAGTGTCGCGTTTTCACGGCAAGTTGCCGTAAAGTCGGCTAATTTTATTACGCATATTTGTTATATAAGAAAAACCATTTAAAATGAGTTTTATTCATTTATAAGTATAACGGCGGACTAAATGCCTAAGGCATTCCCTAACAACAACCTTTGCGTGATGCATAGATAAAAGGTAGGTGCATAAATAGTGAAAAGTTTAAAACAATATACAAAAACAATGATAAATAAAACAAATATCAAGATATATACATACTAACATATAGTATACACAGATAAATAAATAATTAGTAATAAGGCGCAAACCGCGCCTTGCCAAAAGAAAAAATATTTTGTAATAAGTTTTAAAACACATTTCTGAGTGATTAAGCTAAGGGGTTTTCTATACGCCCTTTCGTCATGTTTTAATTGCATTTTATTACGTTTCTGGACTCCGATCTTGATTAGTGACTCACAAACTCACTTTTACCCTACTAGGGAATCTTACCTGAGATTTTTCGCCGCCCCGCGCGGGACTTAATCTTTCATAGAAGAATTATCACTTAATTCACATCATATGAGCTACAAATTCATTGCTGATAATTAGTAATTACATGGGTACTTCATATTCAAATGTCGTTAATACCTTAAAGCAGTGGTCGGCAACCTTTTGGCAGGCAAATGCCGCAATTTGGCAAAATAATCTAAAGGCGGGCCCGCACTTGTGATATTTACCCTAGATTCTACGTAATACCTATGTATAATTGGTCGTATCCCATAGAAAAAAAATAAAAGTGCTAACTAATGCTAACATTCACGGGCCGCGCGTTGCCGACCGCTACCTTAAAGCCAAGACATTAAATCTGTTACTATGTGCGAAATAAAAATATACATACATACCTATAATATAATAACCTCACGTCTGTATTCCCCGAAGGGGTAGGCAGAGGTGCATTTCTGCACCCACATTTCGCCAAGTATGTATCAGTCCTACGTAATAGGAGGCGACTCTATTGCCGTTTTTCGGGCACATTTCCAGACTCCGTGCTGCTACTGAGAATTTCCTAATGGAAAAACCCAATAACACTTTGCCAGACCTGGGAATCGAACCTAGGGCCTCTATCGCACACATACTTGTGCCGCGAGACCACGAGGCAGTCAACTAAAATAGGTGTAATCAACATTTAATTGTAATTATACTGGAATAGGCGTTTTAGGACATATTAACCGTCGAAACAAGTGTTCAGAAACACACTTCTAACTACACCTTTATCAGATATCCCTATATATATGTATATTTATATTGATGGTTATTCGAGCACAAATAACCCATGCTACGATATTTCCCGAGATTCGAACACAATACCTCACGAATCCAACCCCTAAGCCACGAGTCCGAAAGCGATTAGCAGTGCATTCATACCATAAAACGCAACCCCCACCCTTATAAAATAATAATTTAGCTTGCAGGGGTTGTGTGAAAGAAACTATATTTGAATTGTATTGTTAATATATTATTTGATAAATGTAGGGGCGTTAATATATTAGCTTTCATTGTAATTGAGCGATAGCTTAGTAGTGGCCTCGAGATTTAGGCGCGCGGTCGAGAATCTCGGCGTTCGCAGGCTCAATACCCAGTATCTGACTTTTCGAAGTAATGTACTCAGCCTATCGCCGTCCACTGCTGAACGTAGGCCTCCCCAAGTAGGCGCCAACCAGGTCTTGAGCAGCCCTCATCCATCCGCTACTCGCTACCTTTCTCAAGTGGTCGGAGCATCGTGCTGCAGGTCGTCCTACACTACGTCTGCCTAAGCGCGGTCTCCACTCCAACACTTGTCTGCTCCACCGGCCGAAGTAATGTGTGTATTGACATTGAATTATCACTTACTTAAACGGTGAAGGGAAACCTGCACACCTAAAATTCTTAGGCTTTCTGTATAGTCCGCCAACTCGCATTATAAAAAAAATACTACTTTAATAATTACTTACTTACTACAACTTTAAGGGCCTCAGTGCCACGCAGGCCTAGTGCGGATTGGCGGACTAAGAAATTCCTAAGAACTGTTTAGGTGTGCAGGTTTCCTCACGATGTTTTCCTTCACCGTTAAAGTACGTGATAATCCATTACGAATACACACATAACTTGGAAAAGTCAGAGGTGTGTGCCTGGGGTTTGAACCCGCAGCCGCCGATATTCGCGCCTAAGCCTCGAGACCATCACGACTTGTCAACCAAGTCTGTCAAAATGGCTCTCAGTGACCTAACTTTTTAAAGCGTGAAAGTTGCTCATTGACTGCGTTGAAGATTTAAACCCTATAGGTACAGTTAGCAATTAAATTCGGCAGCAGACTAGGCGTTTAAATATAAAAAACAAACTCATTTTTGTATTCATTACATTACTAATAAATGGACGCCGTTTCGCCCAGACTCAAGAATAAATTAATAAAAAAAGCAAAAGAAGGAGAAAATATTACTTTTTGTGTCTTATAAACAATACCTATTAAATTAATGGCATTTAATATATTTTTTTAATTTCGAAGCAGAAGATACGCAGAAAAAAAAATCATTTTTTTACTGTGTACAAGGGACCAAATGCACAGACCCTTGAATTTATTTGTGCCACACCCCATTGGGTGGTTGGGGTTACCCCAGGGGCGTAGGGCGGTGCCACGCCCCGGGATTGCCCGGGATTGCTCTGTTATTATCGTAAAAGGTACTTTGTGGGGTAGTTATTATTATTGACAACAACCATTGTAAGTGATAAATATTGATGGATACACTTTTTTAAAGATATGTGTATATCAATTCATCATCAGCCCATATACTTACTGCTGCTGGGCACGGGCCTCCTCTACAACTGCCTCTCAGTTGTCTAGGCCTTAGTCCACCATGCTGGCCTAGTGTGGGTTGGCGGATATCAATTATCACGCACTTAAACGGTGATTAAAAACATTGTGAGGAAACCTGAACTCTTAGAAGTCTAGAACAGCTTGGTTGACTAAGCCCTAACCCCTCTCAGTTGCAGAGTAGGGCCCGCGCCCGGCAACGGCAATGATATAGGCTGTCGCATAAAGAAATACACAGTCTGAAATCACCTTGTATCTTTAATTATAGGTAAAATAATAAGCAGTGATGGCCTCGAGGTTAAGGCGCGCGGTCGAGAATCTCGGCGGTCGCGGGCTCAATACCCAGGCTCTGACTTTTCGAAGTAATGTGTGTATTCAGAATAATAAGAAGTAATGTGTGTACTTAAATGGTAAAGGGAACCACCGTGAGGAAACCTGCAAACCTAAAAGTTCTTAGGAATTTCTGAGGTGTGTAGTCCGCCAATCCGCACTAGGCCAGCGTGGGGGGCTAAGTCCTAAACCCTCTCAGTTGTAGAGGAGGCCCGTGCCCAGCAGTGGGACGTATATGGGCTGATGATAAAAAAACATACACCCAACAGTCACATAGGTAGGTACATGGTTCTGAGCCAACATTAAGATACGAGTCTTGTGTCGGGGGTATCAGAAACCACGAGAGACCTTTCGGTCTCACAAACACCCAGGCCCGAAACAAATATTTGTGAATCACACAAACATTTGTCCCGGTGCGGGGATCGAACCCGCGGCCTCTTGTTTCGCAAGCTGCTGTCTAGCCAACTGCGCCACGGGGCTGTCAAATGATGATGATAATAATGTCGACTACATAATTATGATATGTTTTTGCTTGTGATTTTGAACAGCAAAGCCCCAGTGAGGCCATGACAGCAACTAAAATCCTTATTTTTCTACGGTCATGGTAACATTATTGACTAAAGTGTAGGCCCAAAGGGGTTCTATAAAAATACATCATATCGGTGATCCCGCGGTAGAAATATGTAGCGTGCAATTTAGAGGTTACAGGTCGATATTTCTTTTGTTTATTTTTTGTTAGAAAATTTTCAATATCAGCACGGAGCTTTGAATTGTGCCTGGTTGACGGTAATTGGTAATAGGAACGTTTCCTATTACGGCGTCAATAATAGTATAAACAGGGATGTAACATAATGTAAGAGAGTATAAAATATAAATATAAATAAGAAAAAAAATTTTTTTTTATTATTCATCTTCTTCTGTCATGAGTCATTCTACATAGTTTTAATAACAATGTTTATAGGTCCAATTTTCAAAACTAGCGTTTGTCCGCGACTTTCTGCGTTGATTTCGTTTTAAAGCAATGAAAAAAAATGAGCAGCTAAAATCAGTGGATCCTCTATAATTAATAATACCTCAGGAGTCTATCATTTTTTCGGGTTAAAAACAGTGGCGGTACTTCCATAGAAGCCCAAACGCGTTACACGTTAATTGTGTAATGTCTAGTTTATAATTGTTTATTATTGGGTCAGGATATTCTCATGTACATGTCAAATTGCTTTTGTTAAATAAAGATTTAAAGATTAAAGATAATAATTCGGAATTTTGTAAGGCAAGGTGGGCGTTTGGGCTTCTATGGAAGTCCTGCAACTGGTTAAAAAGTATCTATAAACGTCTTCAGGGTCCTGTTGTGATGACATCATAGTATCACCTATCATTAATCATCTTTTTAAAAATATTTTAATAATTCAAGTGTCTATAAGTACCTATATGAAAAAGCCCATATGAGGCCCCACTTCTGGGCACGGCCCTCCTATACTATTGAGCATAAGGCTTTAATCAACCGCACTGTATCCCACATCAGAAAAAAATGAATAAAAATTGTTCACTTCTAGAATGTCGTTTCTTTTCAAAAATAACAGGCCATAAAAAATAAAAAATCTATAAATAAAAAAATATTGCGAAAAAATTACACATAAACAAAAAGTACTGGTCAGAAAAGAATAAAAAAATATGCGTAAAATCGGTCAATTATAAAAAGTCGGTGGGTTTCTGTACCGGCGAGTCATTAGCCACGCATCCATCTCACTGACACAATCAGCGTTTAGATTCAAAGGCGAACGGCCAATTAGTTCCGGATGTTTGTTTGTTAATGATGGGGTGGCAACCCTACTAACTCGATAGGGCTGCCTAATTAGTAGTGATTTTTGGAGATTTATCGAATTAGAGAGATTTGTGATGGACAATATGAGGCTTTTAGAGTTAAATCAAAAGTAGGAGTCGGAATTTTTGAGCCCGCTATTGCTGTTTACGTATTTAAATTGGGTTATTATTTTGTTTCTATTGTCTTTTAAGTATTCTAGTACTGTTGGAAGTTAAAGAAGCCGAGTTTGAAGGCCGGAGACTTCGACATACCCCTTTCGGCCTCCCTCGAGGTACCAAAAAAGGGAGCTCAAGGCGTTTTTCTTTTGTAAATAATAAAAAAGGCTCTCGACTACCTTGTTATAGACATATAGGTAGTAGGTAAATGTACCTCATTTAAAAAAAAAATGAAGTTGATGGCCTAAACATCTTGTAACGAAAACGCGACTTACTTGTCTGATAATATTGCCGCTTTTACAATTCATGCATAGTGGTTGTTATGCGGATAATACCAATAGGTGTCTAGCAATCTCATTCACTGAATTAAACGCAAGATTTACGTCACGTCGCGTCGGTCTTTAGTGTGATAGTATTTCAGTCACTAAGGCGGGTATACGCCTAAACACGCATTTTAATTTTTTAGCATTAAATAGGTCAAATGGCCGTAGTCTAACATAATAAGAAAGAAATTGCCAAGAAAAATATAAAATGTAAGAAATTGACCAAACATAAAAAAAACCCTCAAAGTCACGCGACACAAGTACGTCCCGGGTCGGGCGAAGTGTTATTTAAGTTTTTCCATCAAGAAATACTCAGTAGCAGTATGGAGACTAATAATGTGTTTGAAAAACGGCAATAGCCTCGCCCCCTAAGGCGTAAGGTTATGATTTTTTACATATGTATTTACCTATATAAAAAAACATTCTCAGTAGCAGCACGGAGTCCGGAATTGTGCCCCAAAAACTGCAACAGGCTCGCCCCCTATTACGTGGGACTGATACACACCTGGCGAAATGTGTGTGCAGAAATGCACCTCTGCCTACCCCTTCGGGGAATACAGGCGTAAGCTTATGTATGTATGTATAAAAAATCACGTGATCATTTATGTCAAACTTTTCGCTTGTAAATTCGCTCGTATTCTAAAACGTACTTCCTTTTTATTTGTCTACTTTAGTCTCCATTATGACCTTACCCTGATAAGAACTACAAAAATATTTACGCCAACTCTAAGATATGTACAACCGCACCCTCCCCCCTAAAACATCAATAAATACACAAATACCCCAATAACAATCTAAATACATTAAAACAACTTAATCTGGCAATAAATCCGGCATTACGCTTGTATTTTTTTGTTATTTATATAAAATATATTAGCAATCACTACAACATACTGTTGTGCATCGTCTTTATTAATACAGTGATACGTTATCGGTAATTATATCGAATTTGGCGATAGTTAACCGACTTATCGCGGTGTTAACGGATACGAATCGACATAAAAGTTATCTCGATTGATGGATTTGTTAATGGTAATCTAATTACGAAAGTTATCGGCGTTGGAGCGGTCACGTGTTCGACTTCTGTGCTGTAGATTTCTCGATGGCAATTAATGTGGCGTAAAAACCCAAAAATTGCTGCGGCAATATTTTTTTTCGTAATTAACACATGTTTTTGATTGCACTGTCATGTCACAATAGATATATTGTTCTAGAACATTAATTATTGGAACCTATTTCGTTGTAAATATTGAAACAGTTTTGTCTAAGTATGTACAAATGCTTGCAAAAAATCACCCCAAAAAACTTTTTTCGTCGTACCGTTTTCAAGTCAAAACACCCCATATATTGTTATATACATATCTATATTCATGAAAATATAGATTGAAAATAAACCTGAGAAAAGAAACCGAGAATTCCTTATCGGAGAACCCGTAATAGCACATTTAATCCAGACCTACTCGATAATCTAAATAGAACTAGAAAAAAATATGTTTTTTTTCACTCATAAAAATAGAAAGGCTTACGTAAACCACTTGTTTTAAGTATTATGAGGTATAATCGAAACCGGACTGGCACAAATAGAAAATAGTAGGATCGAGAAGTGACGAAAGTTTGTAGCCGACTGACCACCTAGTCTATGAGACAAAACTCCACGGCTCCGTTATCGAGTCCGCGAAAGATGATCTAAGTTAAGTTCATCAATTAATTAAAGGGTTATAAGCATTTTAGTTAACATACCGGATATGTAACAATACGCCCTAATATGTCAGAAATTATTTTCACCGAGAATCGAATTCACGAACAACAACTCAAATATTTACACGTGTCCACCAAACTAACGCGATATGACGTATCTCTAATTGATTCGCGCAATCAGAATGATGATTATAAATAATATTTTACTACTCCCCGGAGGGTAATGCAGAGGTCCATTTCTGCACCCACATTTTGCCAAGTATGTATCAGTCCCGCGTAACAGGCGGCGAGTCTATCGCCGTTTTGTTTGGCCACATTTCCAGCCTCCATGCTGCTACTGAAAATTTACTAAGGGGAAAACCAACCCTAACTTGTGTCGCGAGATCATGAGGTAGTCAAGTAAAGTCTTCAGTACAGATTACATTGCCTTATCATTTATTGAATGGAAAAGAAAAAAAGGCAGGCTCTATTAGGCTTTAGAAGAATTGTAATGGTCTCTGAAGCGCCAGGAAATAGAATAAATGGAAATTTGAAGTAGCCTGTGCTATATTATAACGTAGGTACCATAGCTGTAGTAATTATTAATATCTTTTTATCTTCTGATTAATTTCGTTGCATAGTAAAAGACAAGTTAGGTCCCCTAGACTAGCTGAGCTTCACTGCTCGGTGTCAGTTCTGTACTGGCGATCCTGGTGTACAGGAGTTGCAGTGGTGAGTGTGTGGTGGGATAGCCTCTCTGCTGTATTAATAACAGGTTCTCTTGAATTAAATATTGACAAACTCCCACTAGCATTGGTAATAGGATATTTGTGTGTGTACAATAATATAGCGCTGAAAAATTTAATCACCAGACTGAAAACAACAGTTATCACCGAATTCGTATATCCCTGAATGTAGATGATGCAGCTCGTATGGAAAAAACATGATAATACGGGCGCTATCAGACGCTATCATGATGGAGAACATGTTGAAAGCCCTGATAATTTTGTAGGCATAATTAATTTGAATCATGCTACGTGTGGGTGTTAATGTAAGGGAGTGATACGTGACGTGGACGTTGGGTGTGGTTTGGTATGCCTGGACACTCCTGAACTTTGTAACCTTGTCCATACTAATCTTACGAATGATGTTAGTTGTAAGGAACAAAGTACACGATAAAGACTATAAGACTGGGTAAAATTTGATGTATCAACTATTTCGATATAGTGTATAGAAAAATTGATGAACTAACATGGATAAGATTTTTTGAAAAGAATTGCCAGAATATAAAGTCAATCTTATACTAGCCTCATATCTTATCTTATACAATACACGGAAGTGTAAGTTTCCAATCTAAATTTTAACCCAAATAATTCAATTTAATTCCGAATATATGCTCTTAATAGCCCTTAAATAACTGGAAACTGTTGAATTTTAATTTTCGAGGAAAAATGTCTAGAATTAGTCTACTGAACGCGGTCCTACCTCAACGTTACCCGAGACAGATTGGATCGCTCGCTATCAGGGATTGTTTTAATATATTTATAGGCTGGTTAAGGCGCTTAAACAAATCAATAACGGATTAATGTATATCCTCGATATTTAAGTTTAACCTACAATCTGTGAATAAGCATCAAAGAGGTTCTTGTCAGATTTATGGTTTAAAATTTTGCCTACTTACCAAAGGGTGAAAAAGAAAACTGTATTATCGGGGTGATCCGGAATCCTTAAATAAATTGGAACACAGATAAAGCGATTCTTTCTTTGGATATTTTCAAATGAAAATAAGTAAATTAAAATTTTGAATAATTACTTTTTAATAGGAACTTTTTAATTTTTCTGCTCTTTTTAAAACTATGGAATGAATGAATGACCCTTCTTGAATTATTTATCGAACATGTGATTTCACTCGGCACAGACAATTCAATATTGTTTTTAAAAATACACATAGAGCATGACGAAACGCGTTTAATTTCTTTTTAGTGGTACTTAATCTGCCTTTAAAATTGAATTAGTGGTGTTCAGGGTCGGTAATGGTAGAAAAATTGGCCTTTACTTGGCGCCTTGTAATTCTGTTTGATTAGACGCCGATAGTAACAAAAACACCAAAGATTTTTGTTGTTTTTTCAAGCTCTACTTGTTGCTGTACGAAAATGGAGTTATACATTGCACTTCTGATGAACAACTGTTGTATGTTGATATTATCAAATCTGGTACAAGAAAGATATCGCTACTTCTCATCTTACGAAGAGACGTTTAAGAGCGATCAGAAGCGAACTTAATTTGACGGAAGATCGATCACGTATCTGAGGTATTTTCTATGTATAATTTTAACATAAACTATTGGATAAATTCATCATCATCATCATACCATACGTCCCACTGCTGGGCACGGGCCTCCTCTACAACTGAGAGGGTTTAGACCTTAATCCACCACGCTGGCCTAGTGCGGGTTGGCGGACTACACACCTAAGAAATTCCTAAGAACTTTCTGGTGTGCACGTTTTATCACGATGTTTTCCTTCACCGTTAAAGCAAGTGATGATTCATTGTGAATACACACATAACTTCGAAAAGTCAGAGGTGTGTGCCTGGGGTTTGAACCTGCGACCGCCGAAATTCTCGACCGCGCGCCTAAACCTCGAGGCCATCACTTCTTCTTTGGATAAATTAGTGTTTTTAAAATAACGAAGTTAAATCCAATCATAGTCTTTACATATAGGTAGGTACAGAAAATTACTTTCCAGAACACAGACGGTATCAAATATTAGCTCCACTTTCCTGGAACCAAATTTATATCCCTCTGTACCACGTCAATATGCGAAGGAAATCATTATTACCAATATTTTCAATCCGTATTTCATCTACAGTTCTCAGAAACTCCTATATTTTATCAGACCGTTTTCGTCTCTGCTGCCCAAAGTCTTAAAAAAGTGTTACGTTTATTCGTTTTTGTCTGTGTCCTCAAAAAGGTTGGTAAAGGGGCATTTCTGCAACGATGCTGCACGTAATAGGGGGTAAGCGTTTTGCCATTTATACCTACAAAGTCCTCAGTCTGGACTCCGTGCTGCTACTGAGAATTTTCTTACACAAAACCCTTAAGTACCTAAGTGACTACGATCACAATAAATTTTACTACCTTATGTATCTAAATAAATTGATTTCTCATATATGTTTTTAATTGCCACGGCATGGCGACAACTGCAACTAATGGTAAACAAGGAGTTAGCTAAGTAAAAAAAGAAGAAAGGAAGAAAAAAGGTTTTATTGTTGGTTAATTTACAAAGATATACAAACAATAAGTAGGTGATATAACTTACACAAGCATTAAGCAACAATGATTCCTTCATTTTGCTACATGCTGTAATTCCGCTTGCACGATATTGCAGCGCTGATATTCAATGAAGGCACCAAGTGACAAACAGATGCGAGGCAGGCGTACAAGCAATTAAAAAAGAATAAAGTATTATCAAGTATAAGACTTCTATCTTTCTTTACATTGCTATATGCTAAGACACATCATCACGCTATGCTTAAAGGTCGAATGAAAAAATTAAGCTCCAAGTCTCGAGGTTAAGACACGCGATCGGTTATATATTTTCGAAATTCAAACCCCAGGCATACACCTCTGACTTTTCGAAGTTATGTGTGTATTCACAATGAATTTATCACTTACTTTAATAGAGAAGGAAAAGATCGTGAGGAAACTTGCACACCTAAAAGTTATTTGGAATTTCTTAGGTGTGTAGTCCACCAATTCGCACTAGGCTAGTGGTGGCCTTGTCCCTCTCAGTTGTTGAGGTTATTGCCCAGAAGTGGGATGTTTATGGGTTGATGATTATGATGAACTCTTTCATTAGGTACCTACTTATAGCTTCAAAATAGTAGCCAGAGGAACATTTCTGCACACAGTTTCGACAATTGACAGCCCCGTGGCGCAGTTGGCTAGACACCAGCTTGCGAAACGAGAGGCCGCGGGTTCGATCCCCGCACCGAGACAAATGTTTGTGTAATCGACAACTATTTGTTTCGGGTCTGGGTGTTTGTGAGACCGTAAAGTCTCTCGTAGTCTCTGATACCCACGACACAGGACTTGTATCCTAGTGTGGGGTCAGAACTATGTATGTGACTGTTGGATGTATTTATATTTATTTATATTTTTATTTATAATTGTTAAGTAACTCATGTTACTAAAATTGAAAACAATTTTCTTTCATGAATCGTTGAATTAGATTTGGCTGTAAATTTATCAGTTAATCGGTGCTACCTCCAACGCGCACCGATTAGATATGCTCCAAACATCCGGAAATCATTCGATTATAAGTTTACCAATTACTTGTCTATCACGATTTAAACTATGTTGTTGATTTTAATATTAGTTTTTTCTTCATTATCATCAGCCATGGCATACACAGGTATTTAAGCCTGTACCCCCGAAAAGCCCCAGACAGCCCCGTGGCGCAGTTGGCTAGACACCAGCTTGCGAAACGAGAGGCTGCGGGTTCGATCCCCGCACCGAGACAAATGTTTGTGTGATCCACAAATATTTGTTTCGGGTCTGGGTGTTTGTGAGACCGAAAAGTCTCTCGTAGTTTCTGATACCCACGACACAGGACTTGTATCCTAGTGTGGGGTCAGAACTATGTATGTGACTGTTGGGTGTATTATTTATTTATTTTAAAGATAGGCAGATATACTCGTGTAACAGACGGCGAGCTTATTACCTTTTTCCGCATAGTTTTCTGAACTCCGTGCTTTCATTGAGAATTTTCAATTAGAAATGAATTTTGCCCATAACCGAATTTGAACCTTTACTAGATCGCACGGCATATATATGGGCTGATGATGATGATGACATATAAAAAATTACTGTGTGTGCTGTGCAATCTTGAAGTTCAAGATTCGAAACCCATTCGAAGCAATGTTATTGAATTCTCAGTAGCAACATAGAGCATCGGAAACTACCCGAAAAACATACATGTTTTGAAAGAGCCACTTGGATTTTTACCCGACCATTTGAAACGTACACGTACGTATACGTAGGTATACGTTTTAGATATTAAAAAGAGTCCTTTTCTAAAACTGTCTCTTTCATGCCCACCTTCCCCTACGTCCCACTGCTGGGCACGGGCCTCGTCTACAACTGAGAGGGTTAAGGCCTTAGTCCATCACGCTGGCCCAGTGCGGGTTGGCGGACTAAACACCTAAGAAATTCCTAAGAACCTTTAGGTGTGCAAGTTTCATCACGATGTTTTCCTTCACCGTAAAATTAGGAGATAATTCTTTGTGAATACACACATAACTTCGAAAAGTCAGAGGTGTGTACCTGGGGTTTGAACCCGCGACGGTCGAGATTCTCGACCGCGTGCCTTACCCTCGAAGCCATCGCGACTTTTTTATTCTTATATTATTTTTGTTGTCCCTCAACTATCAGGCTAACCGGAACGATGACTAAAAAGGCGAATAACATTTCTACTAACACTCATACAGAAATGAATATGTTTGCTAACATATTGACCACTAATTGGACGGCGGACGATGACGGCGCACATCAATTGTGCTACCGAGTTACGCGTAATGAGCTGGCCGTTTCTATGACGAGAATCGGTGTTTTTTATCAACCTCGTTAATGCTTAGAATGTAACAAATCATTTATTTTTATAAGCAAGTTATCTTGGGCTTTTTGTGAAAGTAGCGAACGATGGCCGGCACTGCGGTGGACGCAGGTTTGAGTCTAGAGTTGCAATATTAAATATTTGATGTGTGTACCAGTGGCGGTACTTCCATTCACATAACTTCGAAAAGTCAGAGGTGTGTACCTGGTGTTTGAACCCGCGACCGCCGAGATTCTCGACTACGCGCCTAAACCTCGAGGCCATCACTACTTAATGCCGCAGACTAATTAATATAATAGCCTATGATTTTATTGAGTTTATTGTAAATTATACCTTACAACAAAATGGAGAAATATCATAGAAAGAATATAAATAAACAATTACTCTGTAACATTTTTTTTGATAGACGCGCGCCTTTGGCCCCTCCACCACAGGCAGATGTTCAGAGTACATAATGTATTGAAAATAATTAGCGGGGTGCTTCAACCCCGGGGGGTGTCATTCAAACGCCCCTCAGGCAAAAAATAGCACCCGTTACCGTAGATAATAAAAGTAATTATTGTCTATGCTACTGTGTCGGAGCTGGACATCTGTCAAAATTTGAATGTAGAATGTTTTTGAATATGGAACAGTGTGATGACAGAAACATTGTAGAGAAAGTGATTGTGACATAATAGTTTTTTTTACGACCAGCAAAAACTAAAATATTGGTGTGTACGTTTACAGGCGTGATGCAAAATCTTTGCTGACGCGTTTCAGTCGATTTTGAAAGATATTCCTTATGCTTTTTAGCACATTTCAAATCCAGTAAACAAGCTTGGCATCCGCGAGTATTATAAGAAAGCGTTGATCTATTTCTAGAAGGCGTAGTTTATTAGTCTATCAAAGTGAAAAACAAGTAAAAAAAACGAACATTGCCCAAAATGTGAATTAAAATATTAAGATGTCATTAATTACACTTATTAACTCTGTAGTGTTACTAATACCACTTTGTGATGTGAAGTTACAATTATATATCTATACAAGAAACAAATACTTCACAAGCTGCCTCTAGCAGGCCAAGTCAATCTACAAAACTTAAAAGGAGTATAACTAAAAGAATAATAGCAAGAAATTCAATACACATAAAAATATCCTTTTCGATACACAATCCCATTTGTCACGTAATCCGACATGTAAAATACCGAGTAATAAATTAAAATGGTAGCGACTGAAACCAGGCCACACACACAATTGTACTAAAATGGGAACTTTTTTTACGCGGCAACACAATCACGCCAACCGTTTGTTTCTATCACGTACGTTCATTCACTAATGGCGGAACGCGCACGAATCACTTTTGTCCGTTCACTCAAGGAATCACGTACGTCAATTAATGCACGCTACTTTTTATGTCAATTTTACGTTATGGATATGTTTTTTTTGCCATTTTCACATAATGTTATTGATACATTTTGAGTCTTTTGTATTGTTAATTATAGCTGTTTTGGAATGTGTAGAAATTGTATTAACAAAAGAGAAGGTATTACAGATATCCTATACAAGTGAAGTAAAGAAAGTTGGTGTTTAGTGTGAAATATAAATTCTGTAATCATTGATGTCATCAAAATACTATACCACTGTAAAATTGAATCCAGATCTTAGGCTGCGATATCAACGAGGCAACCCGGAATCTCTAAAAACACGGAACAGTATACAAAACACTTATTTCATGGCAAAACAAAAAATGCTACGAATTTTAATAGCGCAGAAAAGACGACACTTAACCTTAAGACCAAATTCCTAAACAATAAAAGATCTAACTACGGCATACTTCGAGCCCGTCATTCTTCAAAATAGCTATTTTCGCTCCAAGCGTCATAAGCCCAGCCATAAAATCTCCGTCGGGGTCAATAGCTGATATTACGAATAAAGTTCTCCTATAACTTTATAGTCTGGCAACACAGCGTCTACGCTGAATACAGAATCAGGCTTAAGCCTATAGTAACGACTTTTCTACCCACATATAGACAATTTGCAATGCTTGCCGGTAATCACAGCGGCTCCATTACTATACCAGTTCGTGTTAATACTTCGTAAACAAATATGGCGGTAGTACGGTTTATATTTGTATATCCGCTTACATATAAGTTAACGGGATAATGAATAAAATTATGGGTTATTTATGTTCTAATACTTAAAACACTGTTTTTCATTAAGAATGAAGATGGCTATCATTTTGTTATAAATAAATACACCCAAGTCAAATACATAGTTCGGACCCCACACTAGGATACCTACAAGTCCTACGTCGAAACTACGAGAGATTTTCGGTCTCACAAACACCCAGATACAAATATTTGTGGATCACACATACATTTGTCTTGGTGCGGGGATAAAACCCGCGGCCACTCGTTTCGCAAGCTGGTGTCTAGCCAACTGCGCCACGGGGCTGTCAGGTTTTTTCGAAGTTAGCCTATTACAGTATGAACAAATAATGACCTCAATCTGTCTAAAACTTTGATCCCTATTTGTATGGTATACAAAATATAGAATAAGAGTAGGTAATAAAGTTGTGATGGCCTCGAGGTTTAGGCGAGTGGTCGAGAATTTCGGCGGTCGCAGGTTCAAACCCCAAGCACACACCTCTGACTTTTCGAAGTTATGTGTGTATTCACAATGATTTATCACTTGCTTTAACGGTGAAGGAAAACATCGTGATATAACCTGCACACCTAAAAGTTCTTAGGAATTTCTTAGGTGTGTAGTCCGCCAACCCGCACTAGGCCAGCGTGGTGGACTAAGGCCTTAACCCTCTCAGTTGTAGAGGAGGCCCGTGCCCAGCAGTGGGACGTATTTGGGCTGATGATGATGATGAATAAAGTTGTTACCCCTTAGTAAGATAAAGTCTTGTGCCGCGAAACAACGAGACTTCGGCCTTATCACGACACAAGAATATACAAGGTGTAAAAAAGACCGCGATCGAAAACTAAGACAGGCAACAGTTACGGTGATTACAAACACATTGGCGATAAAATAAATCCCGTCAAAAAAAAAACGTTTTCCTTATCACCATGATTTAATACTTATGAAAGTTAGGAAAACGTTTTTTTTGTTTTTTTTAACGTCAATATGTTTGTAATCACCGTAACTATTACCTGTCTGAGTTTCAGATCACAGTCTTTTTACATTAATATAAGGGGTAACAATTTGTGGTTATCATCATGAACATCATCAGCAGCCGTTTTTCGTCCACTTTGGGACATAGAACTCTCCTATGGCACGTCACTATGTATGACCAATTTTATGACCCATAAGACTATAGTAAGTGTTTATCAGAAATCGCCACAAAAACATGTAAAAGTGATTTCCAAAAAAGTAAATTTCATGATAGCCCTTTAGTACACATTCCGGCCTAAATTGTCGTCAAAATGCCACAATCCAACAAAGAAACCCTCTAGTCTGCATAAAATAAGCCAATCAAATTTCCGTACACCTTATTTCACTCCCACATAAGTAAACTCCATAGTATTTGCGTTAAGAAACGTTCGCATACGGCGTAATGCTGGCTAAAAAGTCAAAGGCATCTTTAAAAGAGCGTAAATCACGTGTTTTATTTACAGAGCCCCAGTCTAGGTTTCAAATAAAGCTTTATACGAAATGTTGCCAGCTTTTTCTACCATTTCCCTCCCGCTCGCACGTGCGGGGCATGATACCTCTTTGTTTACTAGGCGGGAAAGGCAAAACCACGCCTTGCGACACCCAACGCATCTTCCGTCCCGCTCTCGCTTGGGCGCATCTCGTGTCCTCCCGCTCTGGCGCGCGTATCGATTTTCCCGGCAGTTTGTTTACCCGGTCAAATTCCGTCGGTGCACGCTTATACGATGCGAGGTTATTAATCTGTGTTGACTTTTTATGGTCGCGTAATATTTTAAAGGAGTATGTTGCCAATAATTTGGAGTTTGTATTCAATTAGTGGTTTTTGTTTTTTTTTATTGATAGTGTAAGGCGTTGGCATTCCGTTTAAGTTTTTATAGGAAATATGTTGTTTTTTAGTTCTTTATTTGTAGACTGCTTTTATTAACACAGTTTAGTTGAAAATAAATTGATTATTTTACCTTATATTTCTTTTACTTAGGAATTAAATTCCTGCGCAAGTAAACTATATCTAGCAATGTAACATGCATTTAATTTTAAATTTCTTTTTCAAACTATGTTTTTGAAGCCTCGGCTTTAACCGATTTAAATTTATCTTTACATTCCCTATAAAGGAGGCTATAATATTCAGAGACTGTCAAATCTGCAGAGGAAAGATTTTTTTATGCCAATCTTTTTTTAAGTTTCACGATTTAAAAGGTTTTTTCATATGTAAAACCTTATTACAAACATCATCATCAGCTCATACACGTCCCACTACTGGGCACGAGCCTCCTCTACAACTGGGAGGGTTTAGGCCTTAGTCCACCACGCTGGCCTAGTGCGGGTTGGCAACTTGGTAATTGAATCCGGATACGCTCCACACTTTATATAACTTATTATTACGTCTATATCGAACCCTAACACACCCGATTGTAATCTCGCGCTTAATTCCATTGCCACGCGACAAACCGGGGGGTACAATAGTAATGAATTGAAAATATGAAACTCGCACAACAAAAGGATACCATATCGAATGAATCGTTTGTAGTGAGGCTCTTGTCTAACGCGGGAAGTCGAAGGGAATCGTTAATGAATTGGCGTGGGTTACTTAGTTATTATTTGGTTTATATGATCAGGAGTTCGAATTCAAGACACATACATTCCATATTACACATTTTATACGTGTCTATTTATGTTTCAAATGAGTCGTACAGAAATGTAACATGATTTCGGGATAAAAAATGTCCTGTCTCTTCTTTAAAATTAATTCAGCGGCTACCGCGATGAAAAGGTAGCTAACAGAGTAATTATACATTGAGTACAATCGAATACATACATACATAAGATCACGCCTGTATTCCCCGAAGGGGTGGGCAGAGGTGCATTTCTGCACACGTCCCACGTAAAGGGGCGAACCTATTGCCGTTTTTTGGTTAGTAGTATTGTTGTAATAGTAGGTAAGGGTTTTTCATGTTCTTAACGGAAAATGAAATCTTAAAGTGACTCACAAAACGGAGAATTTTGTGTTATAACTTTTATAGGATAATGAAGTCAATCCTATGGGAACCAGGCCGCCGTAAACTAAAAACCTTACCCCTCTCAAGTCTAGAGCAGCCGGTTCCTAATAATAAAACCTAGATTTGATCATATTAGACTATTTTTAGGCTTTTAATAACAATAGATTTGATAGAATGTGCTAACTTTTGTCCAGCACGCAGACGTCTGGTGCTCGTCTAAACAATTAGGAATTTCCGAAAAAGATCTCTCTGGTGATACACTATACATAAATCAACAAATTTTACATTAAGAAGATTTAGATAGGTACCGTAAAAACTTTATAATTCGTTCATAATTACTTTTACAACTCAGATATATTTTAAAATTAGAACTCCCAACTGCCGTATGTCTTCAGAAGAGCGCGCTTGTCCACTTCTATTAAACACAATAATTCCCGATAATAGAACAGGTTTCGTAACTCGCTGACCGCGTGTAACCCAGTATTTGCGAACAAGCCATTAGCAAGCTCCCGAGGGACACCAACAATGAGACGCGAAACACGAGCAGCGGGTAACAAACATTTTAATAATGCACAGATAATATGCGTCGATTAGTAGAAAAAATATAGATTAAAAATCTTTTGACAGCTGCGGTTTTTTTTCATGTTTGAGGCAAAGGAATCAATGTCATTCCGATTTTCGATGGTTAGGGTTAAAATATTGTCACAATTATTATTATTTTTATAAATAATTAAGTACATGAGCTGTATGATCTTAATTCGTTTGCATTTAATCCATATAAGCTCGCTTTATTTATTCACTTGGTAATGGTGTTAATAATGTGTACTAAAAATATTTTCATACTATTTATTAAATTAACAAAGTTTACAAATGCTTCATGGGTACATTCATTCAGTACAACCATACTTGTTCCATCATTTTGTAGAATTTTACCAGTAAAAACACAATCTGAATCTACACATTTATCTGATATTGTCTATATAAATGCTAACATAATTAAGTAAGCTTATCCACTTTAAGTTAACATGATAATCTATCGCATTGTTCATAGTCGTGTAAAAGTTAAAAAATGCCTCGCGGTCTCGCGGTACAAGTATATGCCGTGCGATCTAGGGGTTCGATTCCCGGGTCGGGCAAAGTGTTATTGGGTTTTTCCATTAGGAAATTCTCAATAACAGCACGAAGTCTGGAAATGTGCCTGAAAAACAGCAATAGACTCGCCCCATATTACGTGGGACTGATACCTGGTGAAATGTGGTGCAGAAATAAACCTCTGCCTACCCCTTTGAAGAATACAGACGTGAGTTTATGTTTGTATGTATGTAGTAAAAAAAAAAAATGTTTTCTTTAAAATTGCAGCTAATACTATCAAAAAAAAACATGTACAAGTTATTTACAAACAGAATAATTAAGAACTTAGTGCATATCACTGGCATTAAGATCACTACTTTATGACCTTAATTAATTATACAGTTTATAATGGTGTTGATAATGTGGACAATATAAAATAAGAAAATTATGGAATAGGCATTACAGTATTTAATTCATTGCTGGTAGAATTTCTACATACAGGCTGGTATTATCCACATAATTATTATGTACGCTTATCCATATTAAGCTAACACGAGGGGTAAGATATTCTTCTTTATGAAAAGACTCGTGCCTAGCGATATGTAAAGGAACAAAAAAATATAATTTAATATAGGTTGTTAATTTCATAAACACAAAAACCGATATCCATTCAGAAAGAAGACATAAATGATGTCTTGACACATCTGCACCTTAGTTCTCGGAATGATAATAGAACATTTTATTGGGTTTTTCATAAGGAAATTATCAGTAGCAGCACTGAGTCTGGAAATGTGCCCGAAAAACGGCAACAGAATCGCCCCCTATTACGTGGGACTGATAGTGATACATAACTGGCGAAATGTGGGTGCAGAAATGCGCCTATGCATATCGGGGAATACAGGCGTAAGGTTATGTATGATTTTATTATTTAAATACACCTAGTCTTTACTCTAAATATACACATAATTTAAAGTTAATTAAAAATTAACAGCTTTACTTATAAATGTTAAATTAAACTACAACTTAAACATCCTATATTGATCGACTTGTTAGAGAAAACGAGACATCGCATATTTAAGTAGTAAATAAAATAACTAACGTTTAAAAAGAAAATATCTTTGTTCCGTAACATACCCTACAAAAGCGAAAATTAATTTACGTTAATAATTAATTTTCCCCATAAACTGGGATATGATATTTAACGCTGGCAACCCGCATGCAATTCCCCCATCTCGTGCCGCGTTTATACAACGATTGCACAAGTAATGAGGCTATCCGGTTGCGTCCCTAGCGGTTAAACTGATTTGCTTTTAACATTACGACCGCCCACGTACAACAGGGCACCTAATTGTTTTCTCTATGCCGGCCGGGCTCTAGGGAGTTCACTCGTGATTCCTTTTTAAAGACCCTTCTGTGTCCAATAGACAGATTTTATCTCGTCTTTTGGATGCGTTTGGGATCATTTAGATACGTATACATTTTCTGAGAGTATATTATTTCTTACACCAAAATTCTTTAAAAGATTTATTTCCCGATAATATTAGAAAACATTGATATCTAATAAACAGATTCATAAAGTATTAAATCTAATAATTATTAATAATAGTTTTCATTAATAAATACTGAAATGTTGGATTAACAACTGGCAACCTTCCAACAGTACTGACACAACATAAAAACAAAATTTTAAAATTCGAAATGAAGACGTTCGAAATTCAAATAACAAACATAGAAATAAACTCCTTGTTGCCAGTGTTTAGCGAGCTGTCATGTCGTACAAAGGCGTACAGGCCCTCGGACCCTAAACTATTGATATATTTTCTTTATTCTATGGGACGGTGCGTTGCTACCGACACATTGTTATCTTTTCTGATGTATTAATTGATGTTCGGCTTAAACTAACCAAACATTTCTATATGAAAAAAGTTATTCTATATATTTCTTTCCAACACAAAAGTCTATGGAAGTATTCCATAACTAGCTTTAACCCGTATTTTGTGTGCTTCAGAACTTGATCCAAAAGTAATCAAAAAGTTTGAGTAATAGTCTGTGGAAGTAAGTGTTGTTGATTGTTTAAAAAAGCAGCCTAGACTCGTCTCTAGGGCATAAAAATGTGATTTAGGCATGGAAGCGTAACAAACACACACTTGTATTCTAGTTACGATCGAAAGTTGCGATTCTAGCGCCTGGCTTAATTTAAATTAATAATATGTAATCAAGATTATTAATTTCCGTTGCATTTATAACCGTGTTTGCGGCGATGTTGTCGTATTTATCAGCATTACCCGTATAACATGATTATTAAAGGGCTAACCAACCATTCAGAACTATCGTAACGTTCTAAATAAGCAACTATTTATTTCACAAGTTTTTAGTCATTTTAGTTTATATTTCTTAACGGTTTTACTATCAATAGCTGAATTTTAAACACAAAACAACGTATGTGGTACGCTCAGTATATAATAAAACCAAATTTTGTCCGTACACCCGCCCCTTTAATTTCCCAACTACACACATTTCTATGACCCGCATCAACAATATCTGTAAACCGAAAACCCACGGCTGTTGTGACAAAGACGTAATTTTGAGCGTGATAATTACCCATCCCGGGAGCCATTGTGACAGATCTCACGCCTCAAAACACATTATGAGCCGTTTCAATAGCCATTTTGTGGTTTTTGTAGAAAAAATTCCCAGTATCTAGCGTTAATACGTCTTTCGGCACTTTTTGCTGTATCCGATCTCGTTCCTACATCCATTTTGAAAGTCCTCGCTTTAATAGTATGCAGATTAGATTGGCAAAAAAGCTTTTATTGTAATGGAGTAACAATTGGCACATTGATTGATAGAAATGAATTTATCAGTTCAGTTTTATGATATTCTTAGAACTGGATAGCAAATAGATTAAAATGAACAGTTGGTAATTGTGTTGAGTGTACATTTCATTTGAACGGTATTATGAATAACCACGAACTATTATCATCGCATTGATTTTTGCAACAAGGTTTTAAAGTAAAAAAATGTGATTATCAAGATATTATCATAAGATTATTTTAAACCATTACTATGCAATAAAATATAACCTCATTATGATTAATCAATATTATTAACCCGCATTAGGCCAGCGTGGTAGATCACCAGACAATACCAGTATTTAATTTATTTCTGCTGATAACTATTTTCACTAAGCGTCTTTGAACAAAGCATGGCTTCGAAAATATTTGTTAAATCCACAATAAGGTTTAAAAATCTTATCAATTATGATTACAATTATCAAAAATGTACAAGTCTCCAAAAACCGTCCATTCTCATACTGAACACGTACCGCGCCAATTTGTCACACTGACAGCCAGTGCTGCCAACTGCGCAAACACCATGCCATAATGACGGCGCGCAAAGGGCGCGAAATGTTTGTTTTTTCGCCGCGCACAATATGTGAGATATTTGCTTTCACGTATTATTTATGGACGCTTTTATTGAATGGACAAATAGATTTTTAGCATCATTCACACTGGGGGTGATAATGTGTATGTCAACGGAGGCTGAGCTTTGACATTGACTGTTTTTTTTCTGTTATTGACGAGAGTTTTTTGTTATACGGCTTGATTAATTGCTTAAGAATCAAAATTATAATTAGTGGTGATAATTATTTATTACCTACATTTTTGGCGGTTTTGAAAAAAATATTTATGAAACCCATTCACTCTCCTAATTTAGAAATAAGTTAGTGAAAGCTTTTTTATGAATTATTCTTTTGTCTATGTTTTACATTCCTATTTATATATAGGACGTTGGCCTACCATCTATATACCTGTATCTTTATGTATTATTTGCGCTACAGAAACAACAAACTTTATCCCCACAAAGATCACTATTTAAATGGTCTACAAATCTAATATATCCGAAAATTTGCGCATCAATTACAAGCGACAAATTTGTTTAAACAACATTTGGATACAAAAATAAATATTTATCATACTAGTGTAACTTATAATAGTGCATACCATGCACGTATTCAATTAAAGTGAAATTGAGATGAATGAGCCCGACAAAATGAAAGCAATTACAATTGTAATAAGATAAGAACGTGGACACAAATACGGCACGCGTTCAAAGCAAGTTCCATTGTTCTGTCAATTGTTTGATAGCTTTGATCGATACTACAGAAATTTTATACTTAACTACGAATCAGGTTTACAAGCGAAATGACCAATAGAAGCGATTAAAATGTATGAAAAAAAAGCATTTGTTTTTGTCATTCTTTTTCGTAGTTATGTGTGTATTCTCAATGAATTATCGCTTACTTTAACGGTGAACTAAAAACATCGTGAGAATACCTGCACACGTTCTTACTTCTTAGGTGTGTATTCCGCCAAACTGTACTAGGCCAGTGTGTAATATATCTAGTAATACAAGGAATATGAGGGAAGGAATATAATTATTTCACATGCCTCGTGGTCTCGCGGCTCAAGTATGTATGTACGGTGCGATCTAGTGGCTCCGGGTCGGGCAGTGTTATTGGGTTTTGCCATTACGACATTCTCAGTAGCAGCTCGAAGAAGTGGTGTTGATACTCACTGTCAATTTTCTGTGAGACCCACCACTCAGGACTACCGCAGCCTCCTTACAAAAACAAAACGAGTATTTGGAAACAAATATTTGTCAGGTAACCAGTTAAATATAGCTTTCAAAGATCCTAGATTTCCATACTACCTGGTCTTCACGCCGTAAGACCTCATCTTATCCAAGACCACAGATTAACAGCGATGACGCACGCCAAAAAAACTCATTGTCACTTTCGGCAACTACCAAACGTGACCGTTCGTGGAAACCGCATAATGCACTTTCCATTTAGCCACCTCGGATCTGTCAACAAAAGATTAGCTGGCCTTATCTATATCCCAATCTCATCAACTGTCAAATAATAACCAACTCTACAGCCATTGCGTAAAGTTCAAACTTCTTTGCAAGCAATAGGTAAAATTTGCAAGGATTTCCGCTTAAATAGATCTGGCTAAGACTCGAAACTTGAAAGGTGTTCGATTGTGTAACTGAATGTTGATTTTTTTTCGCGTTTTCACGTCATTGGTTTTTCGTTGTGGTGTTTCTGGGAGATCGGTTGGGCTGGCAACATCTTAAATGCCGGTTGGGGAAAAAAATTTTTTTTATTAGTACTGAACAGAGGTTTTACAACGCTTGATACTAAATATAATACTTAGAGCTAGTCGTGGGGAGCTTCGGATAGCAACTTTCCATCTTGACTCTTGCAAAAAATGTTTGCTCCGTCGAGTAACAAACTTTAGCAGAAGATGTTATCGTAGACTTTTTAAATACACCATTTTTAAACTCTAATTTATGTTTACTTTAAAAAAAACGTAAACTCTGACCTCGGTAATAAAATACCTCAGGCGTTAAGTCCAACTTTACTTTAACGCATAAATAAATCCCAGGTTAAGCAAAGGCTTGTACTCGATACTTTGCAATAACTGGAGCTACTTTTGGTGTTTTCTCTTGTTATAAAAAAGCATATAATTTTAAACTAAAACTTTTATTTACATGATAAAATAACAACAATCTTCTAAATCGCTCCCTCCATATGCTTAAACTTATGGAAAGGGAACACGTGGACTGATAAACTGTTCCACAGCTTAATGTCAGAACTACGGCTTCATCAGTCTTCAGGCATACACAACCTTTTAAGTATAATAAAGATCTTCGAACTTTTTTGTGTTTATTATAAATTGTATAGGTGAAACGTAGGAGAACGACAAAATAAAATGCCTTTTGGAAAACAGAATTACCTTCTCAAGTAATGAGTTTTTGTTTTTATTAATTACTCAACATAGAATAGCCTCAGTATACACAATAGAAATATATTCTCTGCTATATTTTAGTAAGAAGTGTACGGAATAGGTACATTTATTGAATACTTAACTTACATTTTTCGTACTACATAGTATAGTTAGAATTTATATTTATTATTTTTACCCCAATGCACTACTTGGCAACAATGAAGCAATAATATTACTCATAACTACCCTCTTTAAAATAGACCATGACAAAAGTATCTTTAACTACCAACAAATATCACGCCCGTAATTCGACCCCCGAACGCCCGTAACATATCTCTTACCCGCCGTTCCTTTATACCAATTGTCATCACTCTGATACAGCCCCTCAATTTTTTCCACACAAAGCAAAGGTCGATCATACCTCAACATCCAGGCGAAAAAAAACAGACGTGACAAAATGTCTGTAAACATGTACCTACCTTTGGCAAATAGAAAAAAAAACTCTTTGAATTTTGCAATTCCGATTCGTCACGAACGAAACATGGAATTCATTCAAATTTTAAATTTCGAAGGCGTTCCACGTTTGACTTTTGTTCGTTTTTTTTCTGGGTTGCAACAGTGCAGAAAATTCTACCATTCATCGGGTAATTGTGAAATAGTTTGATTGGTGAAAAAAACGTGTTCAATGTAGAAACGTTATTGAAGTGTATGAGGTTATTAAACGTTGTATGAGCCGTGAATAATTGCGTACGATGCTCGCTTGAACATGAAAATTGATTGAATTATAATTGGAGAAGCATTTCGATTGTATCATTTTGTATGGAAAGGCATAATGAATGGAACTTGTTTGCTTTTATGAATAAATGATGACTGTACAAAGTGTGTTTTTATTAGTATGATGGTGCCGCGCATTAAAGTACTTTAGTGCAAAGTACGCAGACGTTAGAACTTAGACCATGCAATAGAAACACGCAAATAAATACAATGATATGTTTGAATATTACTTGTACAACATAGCAGTTTTTTTCTGGATTTAGTGTTTTTTTATATAATATAGTATTAATAGATTCTATGAAAAATTTTAAAAATTTGGCAAACGACAACCATAGAGTATTGTTAAAAAAATAGAGATCCGGTATTCGAAGCCCGAAAGCTGTATTGCCTTTCATATAACATTGTAAGCTTAAAAATAATAAAATTTATTATAATTAATTACAGATCAACACAACAAAATGTCAACGAGCGCGTTATCAGCATCAAGGCACTGAGGGAGGTACCAGCCATGTCGTCCACACGCAAGCGTCTGCACCGGTGACTATTGAGCGTTGCAACATGGCGCTGCTGACGAACTCGTCGGCGGCGGGGGGCGCGTCGGCAGGGCCCGGCGGGCCACAGTCCCACCACTCAGCGACGCCCCTGCACCACTACTTCCACTACCTGAAGCAGCCGTCGCCGCTAGCGCAGAACCCGTACGCGCACTCGGGAGCGCACCACATGGGAATGGGACCAGGGCCCCTCGGAGGCCTGGGCCCCTTCGGATTGACGCCGCATGGACTCGAGGCTGTTGGATTTCCTCAGGGTGAGTCTTATTGTCATGTTTCTATTTAGACATTACACTTATCAGAAGTTGTCACTTTTCCGTGCCAGTATAAAAAATGTATGACATTGATTTAATTATTAATTGTTGGTATATGTATTTTTTTAAACAACAAAAACTATTTAAAAAAATACAATGTATAAATAAACGTTATCGGTTCATAGCACAACGATAATATAGCTTGATAGAAAAACCTGACTTTGATCGAGTAGCATGATAATAGCAATCTCAGACATCGAATATACGAGCATTAAGTATTCCATTAGTCTTAGATAAACAAGCGATAAAACAAAATCAATTTAACATCTTATAAGACATTGATCTATACTAAATGCATTAAAAATTTTAATGGAAAAACTTCAAGCAACATGACAGAGAATTTGGTAGAAAAGCAAAATAACGTGGCAATACCCACCACACAATTATAACCGTAAACAAAACTACCAACCTAACAGACGAAATCACCAAAACAACGTCGGGAAAGCGTTGCATAATTTACGTACCAAGAAGACATCCTTCGAAATAATCAAAACAGCCCATCCTCCTCCACGTAAGCCGCTTATCTCCCCCCTCGCCCGCCCCCGTCGCTCGCGAGGGTTGCCAGTTACCACGCTACCCCGAAATGCGGGGAAGGCACCTTGTTAGTTGGCTCTAATTAGTTGCAATGTTGTTATATTGGCTACACTGTGATGTGGTTTTTTAAAACTTAAGACACTTGGTATGTTGGTGAAAAAGGTCAAAAATGTACTCTTTTTATGTTGAACATAAAGCATTAATAAAATGTCCTTATTATTGGAATTTGTGTATACTCAACAATACAATTTCTTCATCAGTAAATTTAATCTAACCTCAGCCACTCCCAGGTACTTTATCAACTAAAAGTAATCATAGAAAAACAATTTAGCGTACCTACGTCTTTATGCAACATCACGTACGTACGTACTTTTAACAACAACAAAAATGTGAAATTATCCTTACTAATCCGCTGAACAGAATATGATGAATTTTGGTGGACTCATTAAACGGTAAATGAATTCTTTTTATTCGAAAAGACATTACAATTCTGAAAGAGTCTATTCTTATATCAATTTTTATTGATAAAATTCTGAGCATAGTTGGCAAAACCTATTTGCACAAATACAATAATTCTGCCGTGGTCAAGTTATAGGAAAAAAAACCGATTAAATTTGTAACATTATTATGGCATTGTCCTATTTCCATTATTATTTACATTACTAGAACCAACAACCAATATCACATTTTTTCAAAAATCGAATCCCTTATCCGCCGAAGAGATCTTCAATATTTGAATGTTCAAAAATGGAACCCGCCGTTAATTCGAAAGGGAGCGCTCCGAAGAAGCCGGATTACGTCCCCCGAACGTTCCGGCATCGAGTGCGTTCGGAAACGCCGAGACGTTTCTGCGTAAATGAACTGAGTGAATGAATGAACGCAAGATTGTTTGCACAGTATGTAAGACTTTATTGAGGGTAGATTTGTTATATGATGTGCTATGTTGTTTGTGTCCGCGGAATGACTTTCATCAAACCTAGAATAGAATTGGGTGTCTTTATGAATTTATTATTTAGCGATAGATCACGACGAACCTTGCATACCTACTTGAGAGTTCTTAATAAAGAAATACTCTTGTTATAAAGACATAATCCCTCTTTATAATATCGAAGGCATAAAATATGTAACTCTGTGTTGTAAATATTAACAAGTTCCACAATTTCCAGTCAATCTCATATTTATATCACTGTCCTATGTCCGCGTTAGACAGATTATCCGTTATATTTTACGGTTGTACCTCCGTAGATATATATAAAACAGTTTCTTTGTCAATTCCGAATAAAAAATAATTCCAATTTGTAGACATTCAACCTCTTTTATACAGTGTATAGCCTGTCAAGTTCCGGAAGGCACGAACAATGCGTGCCGCGCAGGTTTTGTGCCTTTCGCGTTTTGACATTAAAAAGACACAGCCCCAAAATTGCAGTTGGTTTATAAAAAAATCCACACGAATTTTAATCCGCAAAAGGGTTGTTCCACGAAACATTTTTTAAGCTTTCACAATTCAGCTAACGATATTTTTTCGCCATGAATTTTACAAAAGCTATTTTTGACGTCGTATTAGACATAGACAATTCATTCGCCATTGTTGTGAATCGCTTTATGCTAGCTAGCTTTAGATTCTCCAACACCTATTTTTTTAACTAAAACTTATTGCAATTTTTATCTAATTTTTATTTCATACGTGTATTTTGACCTATAAATACGAGACATTTCGATAAAACGCACTAATTATATCGGACTAACGAGGCGGTTAATTAATGATTATAGTTTGAGGGAACTGATGCTGATAATGAGTGATAAAGCCGCGTCACACATTAATTATCACTTATCGTTCTGGCATCTTAGGATGAAGAAAATTCGACAAAGTAACTCCTTGGCACGAGGATCGACAATAAAAGCTAAAAAGTCTCTATAGGATCCTAGATTAAAGACTTTAAAAACAAGCTTTCATAAAACGGACTAGGATGAAAAAAGTTAGGAAATGGTTATCTGTTCCCCTACAGCTAGCAAAAATCCATGATGAGAAGAAGATGAAAAGCAGGTTTAGAAATACAATCCTGCCTACTTGTTCGGGTGTGCTGGTTTTGTATATTTAAGTAAAGTGCTTCTGACCGCATTTAT
Source organism: Hemaris fuciformis (assembly GCA_907164795.1). Taxonomy (NCBI): domain Eukaryota; kingdom Metazoa; phylum Arthropoda; class Insecta; order Lepidoptera; family Sphingidae; genus Hemaris; species Hemaris fuciformis. The sequence goes on along the minus strand of OU015457.1, from coordinate 6,518,435 downwards.
GTCCTTCAACAAAAATTAATATATGCGACAAGGTCCTTTGATCATCATCATCAGCCCATATAAGTCCCACTGCTGGGCACGGGCCTTCTCTACAACTGAGAGTGTTTAGGCCTTAGTCCACCACGCTGGCCTAGTGTGGGTTGGTGGACTACACACCTATGAAATTCCTAAGAACTTTTAGTTGTGCAGGTTCCATCACGATGTTTTCCTTCACCGTTAAAGTACGTGATAATTCTTTGTGAATACAAACATAACTTCGTAAAGTCAGAGGTGCCTGGGGTTTGAACCCGCGACCGTCGAGATTCTCGACCGCGTGCCTAAACCTGTAGGCCATTACGACTTTCTTTGAAGATACGGATCTTCAAGGAACGGTCCTTGGGTGTAAATTATTGCATTTTATTGTTCTCATACCTTTGCTTCCGATGAATTATAATATCGGCTTTGCAATATAGTGAATACGCATAAATAACCCGTTAGTGTTATTTCTTACGATTAAATAGACGAGTATTATTTGGTTTTATAGTCACAAAAAATCTAAATATTATTAACTTCTGTTAAGGTCTTCGCTGTCCATACCATAGGTTATTACGCAATATGAAATTAGGAGTACAAAAATGCTATAATCCATTGCGTTCTAATTTCGAATTTATTGTCTTTTGTTTTATGACACTAATTTGTCTAAATTTTATTATGTTACTGATTCCTGTTTATGGTCCATTGTGTATAAACCAACATTACTTAACACCAACGCACAAATATAAAAAATATAAATCAGTAAACAAAATGTACGACTCGCGGGCCTATTAGATTTAATTTCCAATACACGTTTAATGCTCGAATAAAATTAATCCGCCAAGTTCCATTTTTAATCGCATCCCCGTCTCTTTCATTCGTTAAAAACATCTGTATAGTCATCTCGCTTGCACAATAGAACGCAGCGTAACGCAGGCAGCTGGGCGTTCTTTTTTCCAAATATATTTTTTTCATTGTTATATTCTTTTTTATCGGCATCCCTTAGATTATACGGCCAGTTGCTTTTTTAATCTTTGGCTGGCATAATTAATTGGTTTTTTATTTTTTGAAATGTTTGTATTATTTATGTTAGGAAACGGAAGCCGGATAGCCTTTTTATTAATATATTTCATTCATTCAAGTTTACATTCGTGATAATTGCCTATTTAGCCAGCTATTCTATTTTTAAATTGTTTTTTCTTAAAGCAATGTTTGTTAATATACAGCCACGGATCTAAACATAAATAAACCTGCCCTAAAGACCGAGGCCATAGACACGTTGTCTATTCCCCCGATACAAGACAAGTGTAGCCGTGAGCGTGACAGCGCGGCGCGTGACGCTAGTATTACAGCACTGTACAGGCTTCTTAATCAATACGGACATACGGCGGACACTATAGGATTTACCCGACACTACGGTGCGGATGCGCCCCGTGGGAACTTTTACTAGTACGTAGGGTGGTTTACAGATATACATACATACAAGTATAAATGAAGTACGTGTTATTGGACCCATTGGGAAATTCTCAGTAGCGGCTCGAAATGTGTCCGAATATCGGCAATAGGCTCGCCCCATATTACGCGGGACTGATACCTGGCATACCTCTTCGGGGGAAAAAAAAGGCGTGAAGTTATGATAGTACAAATATAGGTATCTAGGGATGACTATCTAACAAGCGGCTGAACAGACAGTAATTATCTAAAATACTTGAGGTAAATACACAACTACACTCATTAAAATGACTTATAAAAAAGGAAAGGAAAAGTATGGATATGACTTCAAAATAACATTAACGAAATTCGAAGGCTTTATGACCCAATAATTTAAATTTGACGCAGTTGATCCTTGTCAAATTTCCGTATAACCTCATTGTTTGCATCCTCTATTACTTTACATTCTCTAAACTATTTACAAGAACCGCTTCTACTAGTACCAAATTCAATAGTTTAAAAAATATTAAAAAGTGTAAAATTGACGATTCAAAAGAACTTGGAGAAGTCTATTTGAATAAAGATAATTTGACTTTGACTTTGACAATTCATCACGAACCAAAAAATCTTCAAGTAATGTCTTTGTAGTAACACCAAGCTGTGGAATATTAGTCTTACTTGTACCCGTTCTTCCTTGGGTCTAGCTTTTTTAAGAGTAGCATAGCATGTTTAGCAAGCAAATTTTTTTTATTTAGTACTTAGGTACATTGCATTCTTTATTTAGTCTATAAAAATTTCAACGCTATTTTTTTCTGTACAACACTACCTACTTATTTTAAATAGGCAAAAACTTTTTTTTTTAAATATACTATGCATAAATTTACATTATGGCTGTCATTAATATTCGATCCTTAGTCATTTAATCCATGGGACCGCTTTACCAATTTATGAAACTGTTCTCAGATTCCGTATATTTTTAATGCGATAATGTATTTGTTTAAAGCTTTCACTGTTTAAATATAGCACTGATCATGATTTAACCATGATCATCCAGAAGTAAGTAATTTTCAAAGACAATTTTGTTGGGCAAAAACGCAAAAATCTTTAAAAATCTACACTAAAGTTATAAAGGCGAATGTCACTCTGTTTGTTTATCTGCAACGGTTTTACCCTTAAAACACTGAACCGATTTGGACGAATTTCAAATAGATATAAAAAAGACATTGGCAAAGGACTTAGGCTATTTGAATGTCGAAATTTTTACCAAGTTAATCACTTTAAAAATTTGGCAACAAAATTTACCTCATCAGACTCGAACCCACTACTTCATATCGTACTCAACCGTATTGACGTAACAACAAACAGTGTGGTGTTTCCAAGCGGGTCATTGTGTCGACTATCGATTATTGAAGCCGTTGTAAGAAGATTACCGGCTTGGGGTGTCGAGTGGAAGACATTAGTGTACTATACAAGGTCTTGCAAGATTTATATCATCTTCATCATCATCGTCATCATCATCACCATCGTTATCAGCCCTCCACGAAGGCCTAGAGCGCTTTGGACTTAATTATTTATTTATTTATTTACGCTTTATACATAACATATGTAAAGGTGGACTTAATGCCTGAGGCATTCTCTACCAGTCAAACCTTAGGTGGTGCAGAGATGAAAAGCTTAGGTGCGTAAATTGATTTATGATATGCTACACAAGATATTAAACAAGATACATACGATATAAAAAAAAAAAAAAAAAACTTGTGAATTCTCAGGTAGGTTTCCAATTTTCTTGCCAATGTTTTAGTGCTGAATAATATGCACATAAATTCCAAAATTCGTAGGTTTTCGGATGAGGCTTGAACCCGTCACCTCTAAGACGGTATCAACATCGCCCGTCTAATTCTTTAGAATATTTTTCCTGTTTTATTCTCGACTTGAAGTTACGCTTAAAGGACACAAGTCATCAGAATAGAGTGTCATCTTCGCTAGAAAATTATTCCAAGGTTTTGGTTTCAAGTCGTGATAATGATAACAGAGCTTTGGTTCTATTCTAGCAGATGCGGTGGTAGTCAGTCAACCAGCTCTTAATCGATGCTAGACGCTTGACACTTTGCGTTTCGTTTTATATAGTTCGCTACTTCATTTCTATCGCTTCTGTGATGATATCTATCGCTTGCAATCCCTCTTGATTCTCTTGTGTGGTTTTCAATAAACTGTATTGTAACCGTGGTTAGGACTTAATTATCTGTCCTGGCTATACACATTGGACACACGACTGGCATCTACACTTCAAGTGGCGGTACTTCCATACAAGCCCAAAAGCCCAGCTTGCCTTACGAAATTCGGCATGACAATCATTAAGCTTTAAATGTTGCCATAAAAAACAATTACAAACTAAAGATTACACAATTAACGTTTAGCTTTTGGGCTTCTATGGAAGTACCACCACTGCTTCCAACAAATCTGCCATACTATTAAGGAGATAGATAGAAACAACTCCATAGAATATATGTTTTACCAACATTGCGAATTATGAAGCGAACTGCACGAAACGTCGAGTATTCCGTCCGATTTGTCGCGGTAAAGTTAAGGATCACAAAAAGTTGTTCACACGCGTTAAATCGAGGTCACGGGACATCGCTCGCGCCGCACGCCGCCCGCTAACCAATCTTTTATTATACCTGCCCCGCGTGGAATTATCTGGAGCTGTTATGTACTAATTTTTAAATATTATTCATAATTATTAATATAATATAATAGTGTTATTGGGTATTTCCATTAGGAAAAACGGGAATAGCCTCGCCCCCTATTACGAGGGACTGATATATACCTGACGAAATGAGTGTGCAGAAATCACACTCATCACACCTCAGTCTCTGAAGGGGTAGCCCTACCCCCTTATTTTACCACCCACCATTCTGCTTGTTTGCAAAAAATAATCTAAAGGAAAAAAACATAAAGTGATTATCATCATCAGTAGCCTTTCTCACGTCCACTGCTGGCCACTGGGCTCGATCTTCGGCCCTCCTTATCAAAAGTGATCAAAACTTCTTAACTAAATCCATCCGCATTTCATACAACTTAATTTTGACCTCATGAAGAATTGAGCAGAAATTCACGTTACGAAACATCAACAAACTATTTTAAGATATGTCCGACTCATGGCGTTGCATAATGACGAGTAAAATGTCACGCCAATATATCAATATTAAACACTCACTTTCATGATGACAAACGAAATATTGCACAAGTAGAGCAGGCTTATATCAGATTCAACAACCCACGTCTTCTTATATCGTTGGGTTCTTCTTTTTTCTACGAGGAAATCTCAAGAATATAAATAAATAAATACACCCAACAGTCACATACATAGTTCTGACCCCACACTAGGATACAAGTCCTGTGTCGTGGGTATCAGAAACTACGAGAGACTTTTTCGGTCTCACAAACACCCAGACCCGAAACAAATATTTGTGGATCACACAAACATTTGTCTCGGTGCGGGGATCGAACCCGCGGCCTCTCGATTCGCAAGCTGGTGTCTAGCCAACTGCGCCACGGGGCTGTCAAATGATATGAATATGAAGAATTCTTCTTCCTCAAGAATACTGGCTATGAACAACAACCCGAGAAGGTGCAGTAGACAACCCCTAACTTGGATGTCATGTCAAGATCACGGTCTTTTTACGCTCTGTATAAAATGCTTGATTTGGTTCGTATATATTTACTTTAAAGTTCTGAACTAATATGAATATGTGGAAGTCGTGATGGCCTCGAGGTTTAGGCGCGCGGTCGAGAATCTCGACGGTCGCGGGTTCAAACCCCAGGCACACACCTCTGACTTTTCCAAGTTATGTGTGTATTCACAATGAATTATCACGTACTTTAACTGTGAAGGAAAACATCGTGATGAAACCTGCACACATAAAACTTCTTAGGAATTTCTTAGGTGTGTAGTCCGCCAACCCGCACTAGGCCAGCGTGGTGGACTAAGGCCTAAACCCTCTCAATGGTAGAGGAGGCCCGTGCCCAGCAGTGGGACGTATATGGGCTGATGATGATGATGAACATGTGAAGCTGTGTAATAGTTTCTCAGTTTACATGTTCCCTCCTATTGTCCTGGGTCATTTAAGCGTGAAGAAGAATCTCAGCAGACTTGAAGGTATCGAGTAACGGAAGGTGGGGGTCTCTAGCTACTTCATGCCATATTTTAACAGGATCATGCCTTTCAACAAAAAAATATTTTTTTTCAATTTACTTAGCTTAAACGCAATATTAAATTGTTTTTTTTTAATGTCATTTCACGTACAATTGTCTCATTGTGACGATATTTTACCACAAATAGAAATGCAATGAAAATTTACATACATACATACATAAACTCACGCCTGTATTCCCCGAAGGGGTAGGCAGAGGTGCATTTCTGCACCCACATTTCGCCAGGTATGTATCAGTCCCACGTAATAGGGGGCGAGCCTATTGCCGTTTTTCGGGCACAATTCCAGACTCCGTGCTGCTACTGAGAATTTCCTAATGGAAAAACCCAATAACACTTTGCCCGACCCGGGAATCGAACCCAGGACCTCTAGATCGCTCGGCACATACTTGTACCGCGGGACCACGAGGCAGTCCACGAGTGAAAATTTACTTTTCAGCTAAAATACACGTTGTGTTTTAATTTGATATTGTAGTGTTAAAGTGTATTGAAAATAAATATCAGTCGCATTTTATCATGCCAAAATAAAAAAGATCGACTGATCTCTTCTTCATTCTTGGACCATTTATGCGAAGAAAAAGCAACCACAGCAGGCCTACAAAATATTGGAGATGTTCCTCTATCGCTAATTAATACTCTTTCTGCACCAACACCGACAGAATAGAAAGGTATGGATGACTTAATAGTGTTGTAAGAGCCAAAATTCAGGTGTAGGAATTAGCAACAGATAATAAAAGGAAAAAGATTACATACACATACATACATAAACTCACGCCTGTATTCCCCGAAGGGGTAGGCAGAGGTGCATTTCTGCACCCACATTTCGCCAAGCATCTATCAGTCCCACGTAATAGGGGGCGAGCCTATTGCCGTTTTTCGGGCACATTTCCAGACTCCGTGCTGTTACTCAGAATTTCCTCATGGAAAAACTCAATAATACTGCCCGACCCGGGAATCGAACCCAGGACCTCTAGATCCCACGGCACATACTTGTACCGCGAGACCACGAGACAGAAAAAGATTAATATAAAAAATACTGATATTAGTACAGTCCCTTACTTTTCTGGATTGCATGAAGCTATCCTTTTCAAGTGTAGAATAGTAGAGAAATATAATATACACAAGTCCTAAATTATAAATACTACATAAATTCTAGTGATTGTTTAGTAACTTGGCGAGAGTTGACACCAAAAATGAAAGCTCACACATGAGCATTTAAATACTTAAACCATATGACGAAACATACAATATTAAGATTTGAAATTCCTATCATTTTATTACGGACGTAAAAACACATAAAGCCTAATTTAATTATTCAATGAGCGCGCCTAAAATTTCCACTACCAATAAAACCCGAGTACCGAATTAAGCGCAGCATAAATCCACATTAAAAATTTTTACACCGCGCACGTTAACTCCGTATCATCAGCTCGCATAATGTACAAAATATAATAAATAATATTAAATATATCATTTATGAATTCCAACTCGGAAAGCGGCTACCGGCGGCGCCCTTTGACGTGCCGCCATCTTGCCGCGGCCATATTTGTTTTGTTATTTTTTTAGGGTCCCGCGCGGGAGTCGGTGGTATAATTTTTCCGTAATTTATTACCGTTGATAGTATTCTTGAGTAATCTTTTAAGTTTAAGGTGTTTAAGCAGGACGTTGCTGGGCTCAGGGCATTTTAGGTCTCAATGAAAAACATAGTGGGGTCTAGCACTAGAATTCTTGTGGCTAAAGATATATATGATGTTGATTAAAATTAAAAACCCGAACATGCACTAAGGCCTTAAATTGCCAAAGTTTTCTTCACTTTGTTTGAATTAAGTAAATATACTCGGATTACCAACACTTTTCCCGCTGCTTCTACCGTCTTCATAATACAATTCGTCAACCACTTTTTTACATGATCCCTCAAGAACCTAACATTATATAGTGATATAGGAACATTATATTTTCAAAAGTACATACAAACATAACCTCACGCCTGTATTCCCCGAAGGGGTAGGCAGAGATGCATTTCAGCACCCACATTTCGCCAGGTATGTATCAGTCTCACGGAATAGGGGGCGAGCCTATTGCCGTTTTTCGGGCACATTTCCAGACTCCGTGCTGTTACTGAGAATTTCCTAATGTAAAAACCCAATAACACTTTGCCCGACCCGGGAATCGAACCCAGGACCTCTAGATCGCACGGCACATACTTGTAACGCGAGACCACTTTTTTTTAAAGTGTATTCTTCAAGAAGAAACTTATTTCGCCAGATTTGGGAATCGAACCCAGAATCTTTGGATAGCACGCCACACATTTAGGTATACTGCTGATTTAAGTAATAAATTAGGTCAAATAGAATATTATCTCTTACACTGCCAAAGCATCACATTTTTATGAAAAAAATATAATTTTTTTAGTATGTTATACGTATTGTTACAAAATGAGAAAATTCTAAGGATTTTAAGAAAAGTCACTTGAGTAACCGTACCTTCCGATTATAATTATATAATTTTCTCCGGAACCCTGACAATATTTAACGGTGTTGTGTTGTCGTTTTTATAATTTATAATTTAATGCACTGTTCATGTCACCGTCGGCTGCTATCGTGGCCGTCCGGACCCGTAATGGGAAGAAAAAAACTATATTTCGCTACTAACACGATAGTTGATGGTGGCTTAATGGATTACCGTGGGTGTCGCGGGTTCGAGTCCGGTTTGTTCTACAAAGTAGGCTTAGTTTTGGTGTTTTTGTTTAGATTCTTGTAAGTTTTTAATACTTTGGATGTAGATATTCGTATTTGTCTGGATAGCTGTATGTGACGTGAGACACACAGGCATACGTTGATAAAAAGTCTAATGCTCTAAAATTAAATAATGAAAATTAATTAATTAATTAAAATTATTTTTAATTCGGAAAATGTAATCTTTTTATCAATATTATAAACTATTTATTGATTGGAAAAACGCAACACTAGAGTTTCTTGCCTGTTCTTCTCTAGTGATGACTGCCTTCCGAACAGGGTGGTAAAGTAAGTTTTAAAATGACTGAATCTAAGTGATGTATTTGCCATTTAATAGATTCAATAAATATTTTATTTCATTAAATAGATTCAGCTTTAGTAAGACATTATTAGTTAGTAACAGTGTCAATCTAAAAAACGTGTCTTCAATTATTATTATTTTTTTATATTTTCTATAGCGCAATGGTTCGCATATAACCTTTTTAAACAAGAATTATGAGGTGTTAAGCCCGCATCGAGGCGATTTTTTTGTGTTATCTTCATATATTTAACAGTGGTACTTCCATAGAAGCCCAAAAACGTTGCACGTTAATTGTGCAATGTCTAGTTTATAATTGTTTATTGTGTGTCAGAATATTCTCATTTATATGTCAAGGCTTAAAGCTTAATTCGGAATTTTGTAAGGCAAGCTGGGTTTTTGGGCTTCTATGGAAGTACCGCCACTGATATTTAAAAGCCGCGTGGCGCAATTGGCTAGATACCAGCTTGGAAACTAGAGGCTTCGGGTTCAATCCACGTCCTGAGACAAATGTTTATGTGATCCAATATTTGTTCCGGGTCTGGGTGTTTTTGAGACCGAGAAACCTCGCGTAGTTTTTGATACCCACGACACAAGACTCGTATCTTATTGTGAGGTCATAACTATGTATGTGACTGTTGGGTGTAGTTATTTATTTGCAATGAGTTTGGGTGCTTGAGACATGGAATTTCTTTCATGGTTTCTGTAATCACATTACTATGAAGCTCTTAATATTTAGATATATTATAAATAATAGACAACTTTCTTGGAAAATGGCAAACAGCGAACCTCTGGAATCTTGGAATGAACAATTTTACATTTATATGTTCCGAACAATGAACATACTCATTCGCTACAGACTATTTACAATCGACACTAGAGTATTGATATATAATTAACTAACAAATTGTTTAGATGGCGTTACGTTTCATTTTAACTAGGTTTTACAAAAGCGTGTGAAGTCACGAAGCTCACAACTAATCCCTTTCACACTTTGTTAAACAGTCTGTAGGTAGTACTAAAACTCTCATCACGGAAAAACCTACAAACTACTTTACCCGGAATTAAAATCCTTTCGATTGCATGCAACGATTCAACCGCAAAACCAAGGGGACAATCAATAAAATACTACTAGTGCTTAGTAAACTTCCCCTAGACGTCGGCAGTAATTCTATACGATACGATACCCTATAGTTTTTACTTCCAGAAGGGGTAGGCAGAGATGCATGTCGGCAACTGCGTTTCGACAATTTTTAAATCAACGTAATATGGCTGCTACTGAGAAATTTGTAATAAATAATCACAATAACATCTTGCCCGACCTGGGACTCAAACCCAGGAGATCTAGTTGCTCAACACTTGCCGCGAGATCACGAGGCAGATTATGAAATATATACCTACATTCGTGTCAACTTTCTGGGGGGATATTACACATAAAACTCGCCATAATGACGCATTATCACATTTTGGGGTCAGCCTGTCTATATGTTAGAGTCAGGCCGACACAGTTTCGTCGACTGTTGAAAGATATAATGACCATAAGATAAACTAATATACCCGACATTAAAATACATAGTTCTGACTCCACACTAAGATACTAGTCTTGTGTCGTAGGTATCAGACACTACGATAGACTTTTCGCTCTCACAAACACCCAGACCCGAAACAAATATTTGTGGATCACACAAACATTTGTCTCTGCGGGGATCAAAAATGAGGCCTCTCGTTTCGCAAACTGGTGTGTGCGAACTGCGCCACAGGGCTATCAAGATAGTTTTCTAAAAGGCCCCTGAGTGATAATTATATTGAGTTTACGAGTGAAAAATATATTAAATTGAAATCGACATTTTGATCGCAGTCGTTTCTTGTTCTACTGCATAAAAATCACGAGGAAATTCATGAAAATAAACCCCCAAGTTTACTCAACACCGGTTAAAGTAACACTGCAACTGCGACACCACAAACACGGGGTACTTTATACCCCCGCTACATTAAGTACCAAAACACGGCGTGCGTAAAAAATAACACTCCAATAGGTCCGTGTGAAAATCTTCACCGGTGCGCCGGGGTACATGGGACCCCCGGCGGGCTGTTGAGTCGTGGGGATTGTTAGCGCCTGATTGCACCGGCCATTGTTCTGGAAAAGGGTATTTGCATAACATTAAGACGACACTTTGGTATCATTTGGATAATGGGCTTGAGTTCTTGAGTTAGTGAGGTTTAAGTGTAAAGTTTTTTCGATCTTATAGGTGTTGCCTGCAACTACTTTTGTGAAACTTTAGACTTCAAAAGGCCGTTTTTCATTTGCTCTTTTTAGTCGTAGCGCGATTATAGCCTATAGCCTTCCTCGATAAACGGGCTATCTAACACTGTAAGAATTTTTCAAATCGGACCAGTAGTTCTTGAGATTAGTGCGTTCAAGCAAGCAAACAAACTATCTCTTCAGCTTCACAATATGTAATAATATAGATAAGATTGCTTTGATGATGTCTATGTTTCTGTTACAAGACTTTGATAGGCCGCGGAAAACATAAACGTGAGAAAGACTATTTTCTTAAAGTGGAATAAAAATGATGGAACTGTTGGCTTCGTCTTTTCAATCAATGAAATACATAGCCTGTAACCTAGATATCCAATGTTTTTAAATAGTAGTTATCCCAAGTCACGTTTAAAACTCTTTGAATTAAAAAAAAAATGTGGTATGAAAGCGCAAAAAGCAAGTAGAAAAACTTGCCCATTTATATCAATAATCTCAACATAATAAACATAAAAACCTAAAGAATTTATCATCAAATTCTGTTTTTACCTTACAATTCCGTTTATTATTCTCCCATTTAACAGTTAACAGCTCAAAGAAATTCAATAAAAAACAATACACACATCACGCATTACGCTTTCGAAGAGAAGGCAACACAATTTCCCTCCGATTATTCAATTAGTATTGTTCACGGGCACTCGGGGCGGAGTGTGTGAAAGTTGGCACTCCTGGGGCGTGTTTGTTTATGCAATGGGCCTGTTAGACCCGCCGTCGGCGCGCGGGGGTTGACTGCTCAACATTCGTTTTAAATTGGTTTTGTCCTTCTCAAAATAAAACTCGGATCTACATGCGAATAAGGGATTCGTGATTTTGAAAACAATATTTTTTTCCTATAATGGTCATATACTATGTACAACATAGTACACATAGACTACGGTATAGGTATATGGGCCGCACTAGGCGTGGTGGACTAAGGCCTTAACCCTCTCAGTTGTAAAGGAGGCTCGTGCCTGTGGGATGTACATGGATTGATGATGATATATACTACCGAAGTATTACCTACAGCCCCGTAGCGCAGTTAGCCAGACACCAGCTTGCGAAACGAGAAGCCGCGGGTTCGATGCCCGCAGCGAAATGTTTGAGTGATCCACAAATATTAGATACGGGTCTGGGTGTTTGTGAGACGGAAAAGTTTCTTGTATCTTGATACCCACGACACCAGACACGTATCTTGGTGTGGGGTCAGAACTATGTCAGTGACTGTTGGGTGTATTTATTTATTATCGTTGTCCCAAAGTAAATCAGGAATAGACGAAAACCTCGTCTAATGACGGTCTTTGTATATCGTACTCGAAACAGACCGCCACAATTAAGTCGACTTGTGAAAAAAATCGTTTTTCGCTAGTCATAACTATTTAGGCGACACTGAATGTACCTTTTTCATACACAATTTTATGACTGCCTCGTGGTCTCGCGGCACGTCGCGAAATACGCCGACGGCGTGGGTCGGCCAGTGTTATCGGGTTTTTCCATTAGAAAATTCTCAATAGCAGCACGGAGTCTGAATATGCCTGAAAAAGGGCAAGTCGCCTATTACGCGGGACTGATTCACACCCGGCAAATTGTGGGTATAGAAATGCACATCTGCCTACCTCTTCGGCGATCACAGGCGTGAGGTTATGTACATTCTATGATGTCTTTTAGTAAACAAAAAACAAAAAGTGATGGAGTAACCATTGCTTAACGTTTTATCTGAGACAGAATTAAAGCCTTACCCATATAACTATAATGAAATTCTAAAACTGAGGTGTGCGTGTAACTCGTCACTTGAAATTTTATTGCGTCAATTTGCTTGGAATAAAAACTTAATAGAAACTACTTGATTAAATTTAACAAAGCCCGTTGTTTTAGATGTTATCGCTGTAAGAACTTACACTTCCTGCTTTACACTTTTATTGTGCATTTCGTGATAATGTTCTCGTGGGGTAATGGCTTAATTCGAGGAATGAATTTCTTTGACAATATTTATGAAAAAAATTACTCGCGTTTACAAAGTAAGCGTTTTGTTATTATCTGTAAAAATAACAGAAATTTAGACCAGCTTACAGTAATAATGCCTTTTTAAAAGTCAAACGTGTCTAGATAAAATCTAACCGCGTACGGAAATGAACAAAAACACTTACAAATTTAAACTTAGTAACAATCTTACTTTCTACCCTTTTATGACACGAGTTAAATTGAAATTGTAATTAGAACACTAATAAATATCTAATAATAAATAAATACACCCAACCGTCACATAGGTACATAGTTCTAACACCACACTAAGATACAAGTCTTGTGTCGTGAGTATCAGAAACTACGAGAGACTTCGGTCTCACAAACACCCAGACCCGAAACAAATATTGTATCACACAAACATTTGTCTCGGTGCGGGGATCGAACCCGCGGCCTCTCGTTTCGCAAGCTGGTGTCTAGCCAACTGCGCCACGGGGTTAAATATACAAAATTGAAGAACAGTGAAAAATGCATCACAAAATATTCAAACGAACGTAATTTCGAATGTACATCTGTCAGTGACGTCACTCCATAACCAGTTCACTTGTATTAAAGGTGTTTTAACATAATACGACTATGAAACAACTTAGAAGCAGGTATTGGAAATATTCATTAAATAAAAGGTTAGGGGCTTTCATAGAAACAGGCATAACAGGACTATACAATGCAATAAAAATACTTTTAGGTGCTCATCTTATCAGAATTCAGATGCTTATAAAAGTCAAAAACTTAATAAACAATTTAGAAATCCAATTAAAATACAAGTTCTGTTCTAGTTAAAATGCGTAATATCTAGGCGTCATGAAAAAACATCTTTCATTATAATATTATTTCTTATATTCTGTGAGTTTTTCACGAGATACAGACTAAATTTAAGCGTTATTTATTGTTACTTTTCGGGATGAGACCTAATTAAACGCGATAACAACAATTTTTTGGCGTTAATAATTGTGTCATCAGGATGAGGACAATATAACTTGCCAAAAATCTGTAATAATTCTTTCAACTAGTAACAGACAGTCGTCATAATAACATCAGGTGCCATTTTGGTAGTACGACAAATTTCCCGCCATTACTCCACTCAATGAAGTTGAAGTGGCAATGGGCCGGGCACATAGCGCGGAGAACTGATGGCCGATGGGGCCAAAAAGTTCTCGAGTGGAGGCCACGTACCGGAAAGCGCAGCGTGGGACGTCCTCCGACAAGATGGTCAGACGACCTGGTGAAGGTCGCGGGACGTCGCTGGATGCAGGCTGCTTCCAACAGGTCCCTGTGGAAGTTATTGGGAGAGGCCTATGTCCAGCAGTGGACTTCGATTGGCTGATGGATTGGATTGGACTCCACTCAAATCTGTCAAGTGCGAGAGTAAAAAAAAACATTGGGTAGTCTATGCCCCGCGGCCGGCGGGTTGCGCTAATTGCAAAGTAAACACGACACAGTAACTGTTTTAGCTGTTGTTTGCGTTTTTTGGAGGCCAACACAGCTGGTAGGGGCCGATTGGACCCCTAAAAATACTGTTGATTCAATGTTTTATTGGTGTGAGAAGTTTTGTTGAAAAAGTCAAATTTTCTCCCGTGACAGAATAGTATTCCGGGATAAATTTCATCAAAATTAGTTCAGCTTTACTAAACATACAAATCATTAAATCGGTAAAGCGTATCAAACAAAACTATGGACAAATTTATAATATTATTTACCGATTATCTTTATTTAAAGAATAAAGTTCATATTTTATTAATAAATTCTTTACATGTCTAAGTTACTACTAAAGTAACCACTTTGAATGCTTCGTGGTCTCGCGTCACAAGTATGTGTCGTGAAATCTTTAGGCCCAGGTTCGATTCCCGGGTCGGGCAGTGTAATTTTTTTTTGAGTCTGGAAATGTGTCCCAAAAACGGCAATATGTTCGCCCCGTAATACGTGGTACTAATACATACCAACAATAATTTCAAAAATAATTTATAATCGTATATTTTTACTGCGGCTGCAACAAAGCTGTTTCTCTAATCTAAACGGCTAAACCGAATTCGTCTAATTTTGCTAAAAATATATACTGATCCATGAACACAGTTCCACTTCTTACATTATTGATAATACACGTTGACACGAGCAAGACTACAATTCCAAGTTATTATAATATACAAGGTACTAAAATAATTTATTCATAGTCGTAACATTCGCTATTATTTCAAAACATATTAACGATTTTATAGCTATGTTTTTGGGAAATCTCGCTAAATCCTTGAGACTGTAATAAAAATACAATGCGGATATTTACATAATAGAAACAGAGAATAAATTAAAATAATGAAAGACATGAATATCGCAAGGATTTCATTTTATATACTCAGCCTATCGCCGTCCACTGCTGAACGTAGGCCTCCCCAAGAAAGCGCCAACCATCCCGGTCTTGGGCAGCCCTCATCCATCCGCTACCCGCCACCTTTCTCAAGTCGTTGGACCGTCGTCCGCAGGACGTCACACTACGTCTGCCTAAGCGCGGTCTCCACTCCAACACTTGTCTGCTTCACCGGGCGTCCGACCGTCGCGTCGGCAGACATGGCCGGACCACTTGTGGATTTCATTTTAATCTAATCAAATTGTGCATAGCAGTGTTATGGCTCGTGGCCCTTATTCCCGAATCGAGAAGTATTTGTGAGTTCTTTAAAAAAATCTCACTAGCAGCACGGAGTCTGAATATATGCCCGAAAAACAGAAAAGACCATTTGGTGATACTAAAACATAATTTGCTAAACTTGTATGTGGAATTTTGGTTCTGCTTACTCCTTGAAGGGTACAGTATTATCTATACAAATAAATAAAATTGGAGTGTCTGTTTGTGATATTGAAATATTCGTTTTTTAATAAATGCATATCGATGTATACACGGTACATATACCTACCAAAATAACGGTTTTTACAATTTCTGTTTTCCTGTCTGTCTGTTTGTTCCGGATAATCTCGGAAATGGCTGGACCTATTTTGACGGGAATTTTATTGGCAGGTAGCTTAAGTAATAAGGAGTAACTTGGCTACAAAAAAAATCGACTGTTAGGCGGAACGAAGTTCGCCGGGTCAGCTAGTAATTTATAATATTATAAAGCAATAATATGTAAGTAGTGATGGCCTCGAGGTTTGTGCACGCGGTCGAGAATCTCGACGGTCGCGGGTTCAAACCCTAGGCACACACCTCTGACTTTTCGAAGTTATGTGTGTATTCACAATGAATTATCACGTACTTTAACGGTGAAGGAAAACATCGTGATGAAACCTGCACACCTAAAAAAGTTCTTAGGAATTTCTTAGATGTGAATTCCGCCAACCTCCGCCAACCCTCTCAGTTGAAGAGGAGGCCCGTGCCCAGCAGTGGGACGTATATGGGCTGATGATGATGATGAAAGCAATAATATTACCGATCTACAATCATCCATGACTATGTGTCCTTACTTACCCAATAACCAATAAGTATCTACTTAAATAGGGATGGCCTTGAAGTTTAGTTGCGCGGTTGATATTCTCACATCTGACTCTTCGAAGTTATGTGTGTATTCACAATGAATTATCACTTACTTTAACGCTGAAAACATCGTTAGGAAACCTGCACGGCAAGTTCTTAGTATTTCCTTAAGTGTTTAGCCCGCCAACCCCAGCACTAAGCTAGCGCGGCGGACTAAGGTCTAAACCATTCCACTCCAACCAGTGGCAGTAGGTACTTCCATACAAGCCCAAAAGCCCAGCTAGCCTAACAAAATTCCGAATAATACCTTTAAGCATTAAATCTTTATTTAACAAAAGCTATTTGACGTATAAGTGAGAATATACGACCCTACAATAAGCAATTATAAACTAGACATTACACAATTATGGTATAACGATTTTGGGCTTCTATGGAAGTATCGCCAGTGACTCCAACCTCTCACCATTAATGCAATAAAAATATTTACACGCCTGCTGAGCCAAGTGGCCGCAGAAGTATGAAGTCATCACTTATCGCCCATTTGCCCACACGTGGCGGCCACGCGCCATCTTATCTGTTTGCGCAGAAATTCACACTGGAGAATATCTTTGCCTCACACTCCGTAGGGCGTAATCTATGTATTTCAACGGATTGACATCCCCGTGGCGTAATTAGTCACCAGCTTGCGAAACAAGAGGCTGTGCGTTTGATGCTCGCACCGAGACAAATTTTTATGTGATCCAAGAACAATTTTGGGTCTGAGTATTTGTGAGAGCGAAAATTATCTCGTAGTTTCTAATACCCACGACACAAGACTTGTATCTTAATGTGGGGTCAGAACTATTTATGTGACTGTTGGGTGTATTTATTTATTTAGTGTCTCCGTTTGTGTCGAATTTTTCTTTTTACCTTTTTGTAGGTTTGACCCTTGTGTATAGAAAAATACTTCCAAATACATTACTGACATAATACTGAAGAAAATTGACTACAGTTATCTAACCCTAGTCGAGTCACTAGTCTAGTGGTTCATGGAATCATTATGGCGGGTTTTACGTCATATCGATGGTGGTTCCATTCCAACAGTGCCAGTACTTCCATAGAAGCCCAAAAGCCCACTTTGCCTTACCAAATTCCGAAAATAATCTTTAATCCTTAAATATTTATTTAACAAAATCAATTTGACATATAAATGAGAATATCCTGGCCTCATAAAAAACAATTATAAACTAGACAATACAAATTAACGTGTAACGCGTTTGAGCTTGTATGGAAGTACCGCCACTGCTTTCAAAGTATACAATAATCTACTATCTCTGTCTCCCATACAAATTGCTTAATAAAAATAAGAAATCAAACATGTTCCCTACACTCAACGCCCCAAAGATTTCAATGTTTCAAATAGTCCGTAATTTATTAGATAAATTTCAATTTACCAACAATTCGGTTAGCGCGCCCTTAACGCCATGCTGGCAACATTATCGGGGTAATAAAACCCGGAACTCGGGTAATGCAGACCTTTAATACCTTGGTAATAAGGTCGAAATCTCCCCGTTTTTTCCTTGATTATAGAGGTTGCCTCTTCGCCCTTATCGTGGGGTCGTGAAATTTATGTGTTAACATGATTTATGAGCTGGCAACCCTCGTTACAGTGGGTGTTGCCACCGATAATATATGTATTATGTTGCTGGAAAAATTGTGTTAGAAAAATGTACGAATATACCGAACAGGGGAGTCGGTTTAGGGTCCAGTACCCCGATTTTTCATAGAAACATTATGCTATTCATTTGAAAAAACTTACATACATACGCACTCAGGCCTGGATCCCTGAAGGTTACGCAGGGCTTTATTTCTACCCCCATGTGTCGCCAGGTATGCTTTAGTTCCACGTAATGTGGTCCTAGCATTTTACTATTTTTTATTTTATTTTACTAAAACATTCCCGATGGAAAAATCCAATAGGCACTATTGCCTGATCTGGGGATCGAAATTACCTATGTCTGAAATCCTAAATAACGTATATAAATCAAGGTTATAGTGTATTAAAGAGGATTAAAAATATAACTAAAAATATAATTAAAAATTAAAAAGTTCTTAGGAATTTCTTAGGTGTGTAGTCCGCCAACCCGCACTAGGCCAGCGTGGTGGACTAAGGCCTAAACCCTCTCAGTTGTAGAGGAGGCTCGTGCCCAGCAGTGGGACATATTAGGGCTGTTGATGATGATGATGAAAAATATAACTTTGATAAAGTTGAATACTAGAACAAAATTTGTGCATTTCCAAACAATTATCTTATGAAGCTTAGTCCTGATTCTCCCTTTTCGTTGTCTCTTAGTGGAACCTAAATTTTTGTTTTGTATACAAATAAATTCCTTCCGAAATTTAATTGAATGTTCACCCTCCAAAACTCAAACCACTATGCTAAAACAACAATCCGGTTTAAAATCCTTAGGCGTCCATTACTCGCCCCTCTGTCAAGTTGTAAGTTGACGCGGCGCCATCTTGGAAACATGTTTTTTCAAACGAAAATGGCATTAGACGCAAGGACATATAGCCTACGTCGAATGCAATGGTAATAATGTTAAAAAAATAAAAGTTGATGATGTCTCGTGGTGTTGCGGGGTCAAATAGCGCGAAAAATGGGTAATTGATAAGTTTGCATCGAATGTTTGGTTATTGGGATTGTTAGGGAAAATTTGTACAAGGGTATAATGGAACGGAAAGAAAGTTATTTGAGAACAATTTGCCTTCGCAGCGAAAAAAGTATAGATGTAATTTTGAAGAGATTAAAAATTGGAAGTAGGAATTTAAGTCACTCTTTTATCAAGGCTAGTACTTTATGATTTAGTAATATAAATAATGTCGATTAACCAACGATACGTTCAGTTTAACACCAAGTTTAGAATTGTTATTTGTGTCGAAAGTCATTTACGTCCCACTGCTGGGCACGGGCCTCCTCTACAACTGAGAGGGGTTAGGCATTAGTCCACCACGCTAACTAATCTAAGAAATTTCTAAGAACTTTTATGCGTGCAGGTTTCATCACGATGTTTTCCTTCACCGTTAAAGTAAGTTATAATTCCTTATGAATACACACATAACTTCGAAGTCAGAGGTGTGTGCCTGGGGTTTGAACCCGCGACCGCCGAGATTCTCGACCGCGCGCCTAAAGGGCCCCATATACGGTACGATTCGTCTATACGATCGATCTGATGAAAATCGTGACGATTGATCGCATCAAAAATGTTGCGCATACACGAAACGACTAATCGAAACGATCGATCATTTACTTGTTTGAAGCTGAAGGATAAAGACGTGTTCAAATAATTAAATACGTGCCCCATAAAATGGAAAATGAACTTTTTTTCCTTACATATGTGGCGGTAGCGTTGATTCGGATTCAAAAGAAAAAAAGAAAATCAAAAAGGCTATAAAAGCGAAATCAGTATTTGCCTGTAAATCTTTTTGTGAGGCAAAATCGAATTGATCGTAAAGAGCCATACACTCTCGATTCATCGTTACGATATTCATGATTGCATGGGTTTTTGGTGCGATTTCCGACATCATCTTCGATTAAGTAAATCGTTAACGATCTTGACATACATCATTGATTCGTCGTTTCGATCGGTTTGACGCGACGGATCGTACAGATAAACCTTACCGTGTGTGGGGCCCTTAAGCCTCGAGGTCATCACTACTTCGAAAGCCATGGTCGTCTCCTATTATTAGGTGATGTCGCCTAACTCTTATACAAAATACAAGTACCTGCATCCTTGTTATATAGTAAGTTTATGATAAGAATATCATCGTTATAATTAAAGGGAAAATACTAAATTGCCTTGACTGAATGAAAAAATACACAAAAATCAAATAGCTATCTTTACCATAATTAATATTATAATTGCAAAGTGTCTTTGTTTCCTACACTTCAACGTTTGCACTGAACCGATTTTAATTATTTTTAAAACTCACTTCTTTATAACATCGATTTAAAAAAATTATATGAACGCGGAAAAAACTTCGAGAAAAGCGAGTGTTGTTACAAAATATTCAAAAAAGTTTCTGTAACTTGTAATTATTACCAAATCAAAAAGTTCTGCGAATTTTCGTTACAAAAACTCGGAAATCGCGCACCCGAACCGTTTCGCCACAACATTGCAACAATAATTAAATATGGAGCAAAACGTTACGGTAAAACTAACTGCTACACGCAACTGCGTATCCGAAAATTAACACTTAAAAAAAAAACGTTTTTGCCACATTCCTCGTTGCTGCTACGCTACTATTTTTCGGCATTATCAGCCCTTATACGCCCCGCTGCTGGGCACAGGCCTACTATAAGAGGGTTGAGGCCTTAGTCCGACACGCTGATCTACTGCGGGTTGTCGGACTACACACCTAAGAAATTCGTAAGAACTTTTAGGTGATAATTCTTTGTGAATACACACTTAACTTAAGTCAGAGGTGTGTGCCTGGGGTTTAAACCCGCGACCGTTGAAATTCTCGCCCGCGTACCTAAACCCCGAGGCCATCACGTCTCATCACTCGAAAGATTAGCGCGATCAAACAAACAAACTCTTTAGCTTTATAATATTAGTAAAGATTATTCCAAGGATAAAACTACATGGCTGTGTTTACATAATTAAACCTAATTATCGTGTTCATTAAATCGTTTGGATGTGTTTTTGAACGGACATAATGTTTCAATTTAAACTTGAATTATGAGGAGCAATATAAAGTTTTTTGTATAGAATTAGTAAATTACCTTAATCTTACGTAAATCCTCCTAAAAGTAAAGGGGTATGTTTACACCAACATTTATACAGGGTGTATTCAGACCGTGATCAGAAACTAAGGCAGGCAGCTATTAGCTGCGGTGATTACAAACAACGTGACAATACAAAAATCCTGTATTTTTTTTAAATACGTTTTCTTTACAACCACGTCCATTTAATATCTATGATTGTTAGGAAAACGACAATATTTTTTTTCGGCATTTTTTTAACGCCTATGGGTTTGTCATCACCTGTAGCTATTACCTGCCTTAGTTTCGGATCACGGTCTGAATACATCCTATATATATAAAATATAAATACACCTCGTGCCTCGTGGTCTCGCGGTACAAGTATGTGCCGTGCGATCTAGAGGTCCTGGGTTCGATTCCCGGGTCGGGCAAAGTGTTATTGGGTTTTTCCATTAAGAAATTCTCAGTAACAGCACGGAGTCTGGAAGTGTGCCCGAAAAGCGGCAATAGGCTCGCCCTCTATTACGTGGGACTGATACACACCTGGCGAAATGTGAGTGCAGAAATGCACCTCTGCCTACCCCTTCGGGGAATACAGGCGTGAATTTATGTATGTATAAATACACCCAACAGTCACATACATAGTTCTGACCCCACACTAGTATACAAGTCCTGTGTCGTGGGTATCAGAAACTATGAGAGACTTTTCGGTCTCACAAACACCCAGACCATTTGTACTAAGTATAAAGACTATTTTATCAGGCACAAATTCTGACTCCTTGTCGCCCTGAAATTAAAAAGAAACTTATCTTGAAATTAAAAAAAAAATCTAAAATTTTGCCCCACTTGGCAACTGACGTCTCAATCGTACACCGCCGGGAAAAAAATAAAAAAAATCATGAATATAGAAAAATGCTTAAAGTAACAAGAACAGTAACAATATCAGAAGTTCAAAATTTTTTGCTGTAATGTTCATAGTTTTGGACCGGCAAAATAATTGAGATCCTCATATACTATTTGCATTCATAGATAAGGGCGATCACTTACTATCATGAGAATTTTGTCGTACAAAACAAAGTTTAACTGTTCCCAAATCTATTTATTTTAAACACAGCTTTAGAGCGCCAAAATTAATTTAAACATTAATACATACATACATAAACTCACGCCTGTATTCCCCGAAAGGGTAGGCAGAGGTGCATTTCTGCACCCACATTTCGCCAGGTATGTATCAGTCCCACGTAATAGGGGGCGAGCCTATTGCCGTTTTTCGGGCACTTTTCCAGACTCCGTGCTGTTACTGAGAATTTCCTAATGGAAAAACCCAATAACACTTTGCCCGACCCGGGAATCGAACCCAGGACCTCGAGATCGCACGGCACATACTTGTACCGCGAGACCACGAGGCAGTCATGTATGAACATTAATATTAATGCAAAAATATACTGCCGAAATAACTTCCTTTTGCATATGTAGTTACTTGTCTTTCAAATAAAAAATAACATGGACGCAACAAGATTGAATAAGATAGTAATAATTATTGCTAATTATATTATTTTCAAATTGTAAGTAAAATATTAACCTCAAGTAATTACGTTTAAACACACGGTGTTACAAATATTAGGCAGGCAGAGACAAAAAAGAGCAAGAGATTATATCAACTACCGTCTAACCATAGATAAGGTAAAGTAGCTCGATTATCTGCCCGATCTAAACCACACCTTTTCAAATTATCGTCAAGCCGTAACGAGATCCCTACACGGATCCGCCATTAGCGGTCATAGACAAGCTCGACCATAAACAACGCTACCCATCGACAATCGGAGCCGGAGATAAAAATCGAAATTCGAAAAAAGCGCGCCATGTCACGAGGATTAGCGCTCCCCTATTGTGAGGCAATGACAATTGGTATAGGCGTCCTTGTTTCGCTCGCGGCAACTGTCCGAGTACGAGCGAGACGGGTATATTTCTATTTATTTTC
Source organism: Hemaris fuciformis (assembly GCA_907164795.1). Taxonomy (NCBI): domain Eukaryota; kingdom Metazoa; phylum Arthropoda; class Insecta; order Lepidoptera; family Sphingidae; genus Hemaris; species Hemaris fuciformis. The sequence continues at coordinate 6,495,252 of OU015457.1, read as the reverse complement.
ACTTTTCAATGGATAATGTGACAGTTCGTATGAAATGTTTGTTTGGAATAGAGTTTGAATGGGGAGCGTTCGGGCTAGTTTCAAATGGATGTCGTATTATTTTTATTTTGTTCCCAATCCGTCAACGAGGATTGTGATAACGGACACGTTTGCTTGTTTTCAAAATATTTTCAACAAACAAGGGCATTCAACGTGTTAGTTTTTACAGATTCACGGTAGCTGTTTGATTTGTACGTAAAAATTGTTGTCACAACGCTCCTCAAATTTGAAATGGAAAAAAAATATGTACCCAATTATATTATGGCTATGAAGATGTAGAAGATCCACGATATAGACGCTTAGAATATAATAGAAATGAAATGGCTTGATGGAGATTGCAAAAACCTTTTGTTACGACACTGCTGTTAACGAACAATTCTTCACGTTTCGTAAAAAATAATATTAAGTATAATCACCATGATGCATTACATGATAATATAATAATAATAATAAAGCCTTTATTGCTGTTTTATTTTTAACAAATAACATGCTATATGTGCCTTACATAATAAATTATAAAATAAAGTTTTAGGTTACTATGATAATATCGGCAAACTGTCGTTAGTTCAGTCCAGCTTGTCCTCCGACAAAGGCCTCCTCTAAGGCTTTCCACTCTGTTCTATCCTTTGCTAAACGAGTCCACTTCCGACCTGCTATTTTCATGATGTCATCTTCCCATCGCATAGTCTGTCTACCTCTATTCCTTTTACTGTCCCGTGGGTACCATTCTGTTACTATTCTAGTCCATTTACATGTATGTATTACATGATAATACTGGTTTTAAATTCATATTTTCCTAAGATAATTGGAAAAATAATTGGTTAAACAATGCACTTCTCACTGAAATGACTTCAATCGAATATTATGTAAACGTAAATAAACTTTTTTACCATAACTCTTAAATGACTAACACGTTTGTCAGCCTTGTTATATCAGAATATTTCAAAAGAAGACATCATACTACCGGCTAAGAATACCAATCTATAAATACAACTAAAAATGATCCTTCGAAGCCGGATACTACAATTAGTAAGTCATAGAACACTCAAAAATGTCATCCAAACAAGCCTGGACAAAAGCTAGCAATTCATCTACAGACAGACAAGAAACAACCACGGCTAATACTCTAGTAATCTCTGTACAATATAAAAATCATTAACTCGAACGCCATTTGTCATGTCTAAATTAAAAGTCGGTGAAACTGTTCTTTCTTAATGGTTCCGTGTTGGAAGATGTTTTGGAACGGTGAAGGTATAAGGGACAGGTTTAATCGAAAGCTAGATAGATGATACCTTCTAATGCCAAATTTTAGAGAAATAATAAAATATATAATAATAAACACTTTATTGGAGACCACATTATGTACAGAGTAGGAAGATAAAATAAATAAAAGTTTTTATTTTGTTTGTTTTTTTTTTCTTATTTTTATTATCGTAACACCATGGCCACCCATAATTTTTTTCGTTAACTACTATTTTCTGGGTTGTCTGGAAGAGATCGCTAAGAGCGATAAGTCCGCCCTTTGTGGCACAATTAGTATTTATTTTATTTTATTTTTATTTTATTATTTATTTATTTATAGCTGCTTCCAACAGGTCCCTGTGGAAGTCATTAGGAGAGACCTATGTCCAGCAGTGGACCTCCATTGGCTGATGGATGGATGGATGGATGGATGATTTATAATTTTATAGGGGGAGGCCTATGTTCAGCAGTGGACGTCTTTGGGCTGATGATGATGATGATTATTTTATTTCTGTTATAGAGCGTATTAAATAAATAAAAGTAAGTGACATTAATTGGAGTTTTTATCGTTAAGAGCGATCTTTTCCAACTTTGCAAGTAGAGGAATAAGCTAAAAAATGTAAGGACGGTTCTTTATCTCAATAAACTTATATACAAATATATCAGCATCATCATCATCAGCCCAAAGACGTCCCACTACTGGGCACGGGCCTCCTCTACAACTAAGAGGGTGTAGGCCTTAGTCTACCACGCTGGCCTAGTACGGGTTGGCGGACTACACACCTAAGAACTTTTAGGGGTGTAGGTTTCATCACGATGTTTTCCTTCACCGTTAAAGTACAAATATATACTTATATGTAAAAGTAAAATAAATACAACTTAAAATAAACTGAATTAATTGAATAAACAAATGTATTTCTGATTTGTACGTTTCATATAAGAATGAAGCAGTGATGGCCTCGAGGTTTAGGCGCGCGGTCGAGAATTTCGGCGGTCGCAGGTTCAAACCCCAGGCACACACCTCTGACTTTTCGAAGTTATGTGTGTATTCACAATGAATTATCACTTGCTTTAACGGTGAAGGAAAACATCGTGATGAAACCTGCACACCTAAAAGTTCTTAGGAATTTCTTAGGTGTGTAGTCCGCCAACCCGCACTAGGCCAGCGTGGTGGACTAAGGCCTAAACCCTCTCAGTTGTAGAGGAGGCCCGTGCCCAGCAGTGGGACGTATTTGGGCTGATGATGATATAAAAAAAATACGGTATCTAGGAGTTCTAAACAAGATTTTTTTAACGTAAAGTAACTGACACAGTAGACTAAGGTTTAACGAATCATAAAGTTTCCTTAAAATCTCAATTTCAGGTCGTTTTTTGATTTGGTTGAAGAATTTTTTTTGTGCTCTGACTTTTGACGATCTAAAAAGAGTGGACTGACTGATATGAATTAAAACTCAATATGCAAATATGTCTGATACCCTAAGACGGAATATTAGACATATTAGGAAGGTTTATAAGAGTATCGAGTATCTTAAAAATTGAACAACACAAATTACAATTTTTCATCAACTTAGACTTCAATTACATTCAGAGTTGTCCATTCCTTAACTGAACCCTAAACACAACTGCATAAACAAACAAAATTAAATATCCAAAAGTTGATGTATGTAAACTTTTTGGGTATGTTAACCCATGAATGGCCGCAGACAGACTGCGTGTCTCGGCGCAATACGCGCTCTTTTGTTACCATAGACAAACGAGAGTGAACACGGCGCGAGCATTTGTTTTTTCAAATTTGGAATGCCCTTTGTCTATGGATTTGTACGATTGAATGCGATCTCTTCACAATGATGTATGTGTTAGTTTAATAAACATTTGTTGTATATTGTATTTTTGTTTCTTTTTCTTTTTAATGTTTTAAATGTCCAGATGAGTGTACATCTAAATAAAACTGTTGCTTTTAATGATTTTATTTTTTATATTACCCCTTCAACTGTTATTGGGTTTTTCCGTTACGCAATTCTCAGTAGTAGCACGAAGCCTGGATTTGTACCTAAAAACTCTCGCCGACTAATATAATAAATTTGACAGCCCCGTGGCGCATTTGCCTAGACACCAGCTTGCGAAAGCCGAGACCACAGGTTCGATCCTAGCACCGAGACACATGTTTGTGTGATCCACAAATACTTGTTTCGGCTCTGGGTGTTTGTGAGACCGTATATTTATGATACCCACAACACAAAAGTTGTATCATGTGCGGCCAGAACTATGTATGTGACTGTTGGGTGTATTTATTTAACTTCTCGACGGCGTAAAATAAAAGCTAAACTAACGTGGATAGGACGTATAAAAAGTGTATCAACATTATTACCACCTAATATGCGATTCTAAGAATCTAACGGTAAACAGTTCGTAACACAGAAGCGCATTAACATAATGTGATGAGATACTCTTAATATTCATGATATATTGTCTAGTGTTGGAACGCGATCGTAAAATTAGTGGTAATTTTACGTAGTACAAGATTCTTTTTTTTATTGCATATTTGTAAAATTGTTGGTGATTTTTATTGCGACATACAATAGCGCAGCTTAAAGAGTGGTTCCGAATTCGGTACCTGGATTAGTATTTTTTTTTCTCAGTTATGTGTTCCAATAAAGTAATATTTTATCTGTACACTTGTTGTTTTTTCATTAACAAAATAAAAGATAGCACATCTTAATCTTTAGATTTAAGTCTTAACAGGTGAACTTTTTTTTCATTTGGTGCATCTTTGAACCTGCGACGCCACGTGTCCGCTCCCAACCAAATTATCGATATATATGTTAGTAATCGTAGGAGCATCTCTCGTCGATGTGGAAACCGGACATATATCATAGCTTTTTATGAACATGTTAAATTATAATAATTTGTTATAACGTGTCGTTAGACCACTGTAGATATGCGCTTGGGCATCTTTATATTAAAAATTCACTAAAATAGTTTCACAAATACATAAGTAACCTCACGCCTGTATTCCTCGAAGGGAAAGGTAGAGGTGCATTTTAGCACCCACATTTATCGGTCTTACGTAATAGGGCCGAGCTTATACAGAAACATTAACCACTTAAAAATTCATAGGCATTTCTGAGGTGTGTACGCCAACCAGCACTAGTGGTGGGCTAAAGCCTAAACCTTCTTATTGGTAAAGGAGGCTCGTGTCCAGCATGGGCCGCATATGTTCTGATGATGATACAGAAACCTATATTAAAAGAGGAAAGTTATTAAGCTGACACTCCAATACTACGAAAGTAACTTAAATGGAGTTTTTTTCTTTTTACTGATACGGAAAAGTGACAATACCTGACGATAAGCACGATGCATCCAAACTGAGCATCAAGCGTCGAAAAACTTCTATCTCAGGTCACTCGACATAAAAAAAACATTATTTTGCTGGGCACGGGCAATCTCTACAAGAGGGTTTCGGCCTTAGTCCACCACGCTGGTCTATAGCGGGTTGGCGGACTACATACCTAAGTATTTTCATCACGATGTTTTCCTCCACCGATAAAGTACGCGATAATTCATTGTGAGTACACAAATAGCTTCGAAAAGTCAGAGGTGCCTGGGGGATGAACGCGCGACCGTCTGCATGAGGCTCGAGGCCAGTTATTACAATTATTACTGGTTAATTTAAGTGTTACCCGCTGCGCCACTGAACGCTTATAAAGTGTCAAGTTCAAACACTCCGTAGTGACAAAACTAGTTTTGGTGACTCGCACGACGTTGCCCATTTGTTAATTATGTTCCTCAATTTAGTTTTTTATGTCTTTTTGTTGTATCGTACGATGTGATACTTCCTAATAATATATATGTATATATCAACGTCTACTACGATTGACATAGTTGGGACTTAAAGCCTTAGTCTATTTCGGTGGTGTGATATAAATTAATGCACTTAGAAGCCGTCCATTAATCGCGTGAGGCTCGAAAGGGGGGGGGGGGGGGGGGGGGGGTTGGCAAAAGTGCTGACCACTTAACATCAGGTGGCTCACTTGCTCGTTTGCCTCCTTTTTCCATAAAAAAAATAATCGCGAAATATCATAAGGGGTGAAGGGGGGGGACGTGTATTTTTTTCATCAAACGCGCGATTTCTAAACCGAAAAGTCAGTCAAAAACAACCTGCAACCCTTCTGTGTAGACTTTTCATCGTGATCCGTAATTTCAGAATTAAATAAAATTAAACTTTATACCTGTATTTGAAGATAATGTTCTAAAACTTTTAAGATTCTTTAATCACGTGATTAATGGAAGGGCCCCTTACTTCATATAAAAAATATATAATTTTTTATGTTGCAAATGACTGTTTCATTCGTCCCGCGGCAAAAGTTTATGCCATATGAATTTAAAGGTCCTAGGTTCGATTTCGAAATTTAATACATACAAAACGAATGCTAAGTGTATTGTTCTAAAATATTAAAACCCATATGTATACGCTATACTTGGCATCGGTCACTTTTTAATTTCATGAGTAAATTTTATAAACAATTTTCCCTACCCAGGAGTGAACCCGCGCAAGCAGCGTCGCGAGCGCACGACGTTCACGCGCGCGCAACTCGACGTGTTGGAAGCGCTGTTCGGCAAGACCAGGTACCCCGACATCTTCATGAGAGAAGAGGTGGCTCTCAAGATCAACCTCCCGGAGTCCAGAGTACAGGTGAGGAACCATAATAACCAATTGTTGTCGTACAATCACAACACAATGCCACTTATCAGTGGCGGTACTTCCATAGAAGCCCAAAAGCCCAACTTGCCTAAGAAATTTCGGAATCATATCTTCATCTCATCTTTAAGCTTTAGCGTGGTGGACTTATGCCTAAACCCTCTCAATGTTAGAGGAGGCCCGTGCCCAGCAGTGGGACGTACCTATATGGGCTGATGTTAATGATGATCTTTAACCTTAAATCTTTATTTCATCATCATCAGCCCATATACGTTCCACTGCTGGGCACGGGCCTCCTCTTCAACTGAGAGGGTTTAGGCCTTAGTCCACCACGCTGGCCTAGTGCGGGTTGGCGGACTACACACCTAAGAAATTCCTAAGAAACAAACGTTCTACAACACACACCTAAACAGGTGTGCAGGTTTTATCACGATGTTTTCCTTCACCGTTAAAGTACGTGATGATTCATTGTGAATACACACATAACTTCGAGAAGTCAGAAAGGGTTTGAACCCGCGACCGTCGAGATTCTCGACCGCGTGCCTATGTACCTATGTATTGTCTATTCTTCCCTAAATTAACCAATATTCCCTCAATAAAAGTTATTTTTCTGCCAGGATCCCGATTAATTCCTTCGGCAAAAATCTTTAAATCATCCGTTAAAGCAACGCAACAACCGCGCGAAACAAACACGACTCAACAATTGAATGATTCAATTTTCAAATATCAAAATTGGAACGCGTAATTCTATTTGGCGCGCTAATGCCCCATCCGTGTCGGTATAAATTGAACGTTTGAACGAATTAGCGGGCAGTCAACCGTCAACCGGCGGCGGGGAAGGATGGCGGGGAGTTTTGTTCAGTTCTTAATGGCGCTATGGGTGGCAAGGATTAGACGCCGTATCACCACTTAATTGAAACTTAATAATAGATGGTATTTCCTACGCGTGCCTCCAGAGTGTTATGGTAATTTTAAAGATTAAATGGATTATGATAACGTAGAGTTTGGTATGCGTTTATGCCTCAAATCCGATTCCTTACGCCACATTTAACATAAATTTTAAAATAACATATTTTAATAATCGCATTAATTGGTGATTAGACTGCTACTGTGCAGCAGCGCACTTCTTGTTTTTAATAATTTTAACAGAATGACCATTTCTCATCATCTATCATTATATTGATCGCCTTGAGCGATAAGACCGCCAATTGTACTACGAGTATTTGTCCATCTAAGTTCTTGTTTTGTTAATTTTCTCCGTGTGTACAATAAAGTGTTAATAAATAAATCATGAAAAGCATTTAGTAGAGTAAATTTCAGTAAATGTAGTTCAACTTCAAGTCTGTATCATGTCTAGTTGTTTTTAAGGCCCTTTTTTTAAGGTAATAGAAAGCTAGCCCTTTGCAGTTTTTTTGGCACTGAGAAATGTCTTAGGTAAAAAGCCAAATGTTAGAATAATTGAACTCGCGCCCTCTAGATTGTACGTCATATTCTACTCCGGGACTAACGAAGCCGAGATAAATAAATTGATGGAGTAGCTGTCGTCATTTTGTCGCGTCCGAAAAGCACCTTTCAACGAGAAATAGCAACATCCTACCTGCTGGGCATGGGTCATCTCTACATTTTAGAGGGGTTAGGCCACCAATTAAGTCACTAAGTGAAGAGATGTTCCCACGATGTTTTCCTTCACCGTTAAAGTACGTGATAATTCATTGTGAATACACACGTAACTTCGAAACAGTCAAAGATGTAGGTATGCCTAGGGCTTAAACTCGCAACTGCCTAGATTTACTAGACCGCGCGCCTAAACCTTGATGCCATCACGATTTTTCACTAATTAATAATCTAATATAAAACCTAAAAATTGAAGAAAGATATGCTTTGTGATAGGGAGGCATTGCAAGTGGCTCCCTCTATTTCACGTGAGGGCTACTAATTGGCAGTTTGATCTCCACGCGGCTGATTTGACATCAGCACGCCTCATTACTGCCATCAAAGGCCTGTGATACTATCTCTGGATCATTTGAGATATTTTGAAGGGAGAAATTTGCATGGACATCAGAATAATGGCCAGATATATTGTAAACATGTTTTTGTGCTAAAAAAGTATTTAAAAAATGAATATCTAGTATATTATTTATAGTAGTGATGGCCTCTAGGTTTAGGCGCGTGGTCGAGAATCTCGGCGGCCGCGGGTTCAAACCCCAGGCACACACTTCTGACTTGTCCAACTTATGTGTGTATTCACAAAGAATTATCACGTACTGTAGCGGTGAAGGAAAACATCGTGATGAAACCTGCACACCTAAAAGTTCTTAGGAATTTCTTAGGTGTCTAGTCCGCCAACCCGCACTAGGCCAGCTTGGTAGACTAAGGCCTACACCCTCTCAGTTATACATATATGCTGATTATGATTTAAATAAATAAATAAAATCGGTCGTGGTTTCTGTTTCACTTTTGCATCGAAGACTAAACAGTCTTTAATGTTGGAACTGAGATTTTTGTCATCTGCAGAATTAGTGGTATAGGTAACTTTGTGTTATTGGGTTTTTCCATTAGGAAATTCTCAGTAGCAGCACGGAGTCTGGAAATCGAAAAACGGCCATATTCTCGCCCCCTATTAAGTGAGACTGATACACACCTGGCGAAATGTGGGTGCAGAAATGCACCTCTGCCTACCCCTTCGGGGAATACAGGCGTGAGTTTATGTATGTATATAATGATGTTTTATTTTTAAGTAAACATAATTAAAAAGAAATTTGATGGCAGTCCTATCTATGCAAAAGGAGTTCTCTTGAGATGTAACTGTTCCGATTTTATCAACGTCTCCAAATTTCTTATTGCAGTCATATGTGTCGTGCTCGTGATTGGTCCCCAACTTAGTTCCCGACTCAGCTGAAGAAATGTTAGGCTTAAACGTAATGAAATTCTCAGTAGCATCACGGAGTCTGAAAATATGCCCGAAAAACAGGCTTTCCCCCTATTACGTGGGACTTGTTGTCGAAACATTGTGGTAGAAATACTTCTCTAACTATCTTTACGGGGAGCCCGGCGTGAGTCATATACATATGTATGTATCAGTAGCGGTACTTCCATAGAAGCCCAAAAACCCGGCTTGCCTTACAAAATTCCGAATATTAATCTTTAAGCTTTAAATGTTTATTTAACAAAAGCAATTTGACATATAAATGAGAATATCCTGACTCCATACTAAACACCTTTAAACTAGACATTACACAATTAACGTGTATCGTTTTTAGGCCTCTATGGAGGTACCGCCAATGGTATGTATAGGTATAATTATTTGTCGAATTGTCTGAGTCAAGTTTCTACTCGTTTATTATCACCTACAATACAAAGAACCATAACCCTTCCAACAGCGAAAATATAATCCAAAAATCGATACTACAATAGTTGGCACATCTGTCGTTGCTCTTTTTGTCCAAACCCATTGGAACAAAGGTGCTAGGGGTCTGTTAATCCGGGGTGAGCGGTGTCGAGCACGTTGGGGCCAATGGTTGGCGTCGGAGTGTTGGCGTATTGGGCAAATGTTGTTTTGATCAAATTTATTGTGCTTTACAGTCCATTATGCGGTAGCGTATTAGATTTGGTTTTCAATTTGGAAAACTATGGTAGTACGAAAAATTACATCAACAAATGTACTGAAGATTTGTCGATACATATCAAACCCGTGGCGGTACTTCCATAGAAGCCTAAAAGCCCAATTTGCTTTACAAAATTCCGAATCTTAAATCTTTATTTAACAAAAGCAATTTGACATATAAATGAGAATATCCTGACCCCACAATAAACAATTATAAACTAGACATTATACAATTGACGTGTAACGCTTTTGGGCTTCTATGGAAGTACCGCCACTGCATCAAACGTGTAACAACTTTCTTATGTCTGTATCCTCGAAGAGAAAGTCTAAATGTTCTTTCTTCGCCCAAGTTTCAACATTTATTAAACCCTAGGTAATAAATGACAAACTATTTTAAATTACCACGCAATCGCCAAAGAAAAATCTACCATACCATATATCATACCTTTAAACCCAATAACATTACCCGAGAATGGAACCCAGGACCTACACGTTTGAATATTCCACAGCTCAACACGGCAACCCCTACGCCCTTATTCACCCCAACAAGTATACATAAATTATTTGTACAATTGTCGACGTATCAATTACTCCTCGCCTAGTGTTTGCTCTTCCGATTATATGTGATTTATCGCGCTAGTTTTCGCGGTTGGGGCTGCTGAACCGTTAGGGATGAAGCTTTAGCGAAATGGGCGTGTTGTTGGGAGTTTTATAGACGCTGTTACGAGTAGTATAGTTTTGTTTGGATAATTTACCGAATTTTTGTGTCTACTTTAAAGTAGGAAAAATTAGAACATAATAGGTTATAGTCGAGAAATTATAAAGGTTATCTTGAATCTTCGAAACAATTATGCTGACTCTATTAGCGACGAAACAAACAGACCAATTGTGCAATTTGTAATTGGTACTGAATACAGTGCTTCTTACATTTCGAAAGTCGATATCATTATAATGAAGAATACTACATGAAAGTCTTACTGAAAATCTATTAAATTACTCTAAAAATGTTTGGTTCTGTGGCATAACTGCACGATCGAATATGCGCTTTTAATTCTAGAGTCGGTTAGTGTAATTACATTTTTACCATGGTATTCTTTGACTACCTCGTGGTCTCGCGGTACAAGTATGTCCGTGTCATCTAGAGGTCCTGGGTTCGATTCCCGGGTCGAGCAAATTGTTATTGGGTTTTTCCATTGGGAAATTCTCAGCGGAAATGTGCCTGAAAAACGGCAATAGGCTCGCCCCCTATTACGTGGGACTGATACATACCTGGCTAAATGTGGGTGCAGAAATGCTCCTTCGGGGAATGCAGGCGTGAGTTTATGTATATATGTATATATTTATGTATGTATGTATTCTTTGTCACATGAAGTCAAAATTTGTGCCCAAAAATACACGTTTTTCTACTTAAATCCCCTCAGGAAATCCGAGTATGAACATAACATATTTGAAATACTAACAAAACATCCCCCAACAGGTCTGGTTCAAGAACCGCAGAGCGAAATGCAGACAGCAGCTGCAGCAGCAAACCAACACGCAGATAACCAGCAAATCGTCTTCCAGCACCAAGACCACAGTCTCCAACGCCTTGAAGGGTTCCTCTACATCATCCACGTCCAAGATAACCACCTCCAAGTCCTTAACCAGCTCAGCCAACAGCCATACCACGAGCAACAGCATCACCACATCGTCCCCCAACCTTCCCATCACCCCCACGACCTCAGTAAGCCCCCCCATAAATGTTATATGCAAGAAAGAGGCGGCTAACTACGAATCGTCTCCTCTCAACAAAAATAGCTTGACCTCGCTCTCACACTACGGAAACGACGCAAGAGCGAGCGGGAAGGAGACAGACTCCGTCTCCAACATCCATGGGTACGGAGTAACGCCCAAGCAGGAGCTATACAGCAGCCCTAAGAGGTTGGACTACTCCAGCAAGTTGGACTACACGGAGAAGTCTTTCGGGAGTAACTTGGTGAAGGACCAGTACAGTTCGCGGCTGACGGGGAATCTGACTCCCCTAGGGTCCAACTCTTCGATCATGACGACGCCGTCGCCGCCCATAACCCCTCAGAGCATTAATGGGCCGGGAAACGTGTACCACCCAGACAGCTACAACAGCTTCCATTGGCCAGGTAGCTCGGACTATATTAGGAGCTACTCGACGTCTCATCACCACCAGGGCTACGGCCAGAGCGCCTACAACTCGCCGTACTATCCCAGTCAGGTGATTTAATTTATTTATTTCGGATTAATTAAATTAATTCTTGTCAGGTGATTTAATTTTCGTGTTTCAAATCTTTGAGTTTTTATTTATTTAAGCAATTTTTTGAAATATTTATGTAGGTAAAATTAATTTACTATTGATTTACGATGGGTAGTGCTAAGTAATAGCTTCAATTTCATTAATTAAATTAGAATTTAAAAATTTTATAGTCATAAAATACTTACTTGCTTTAGGTAAAGTACAACATTTAATTTTTCAATAATCAAAGACGATACTGCAGACATAAAAACTTTAAATGTAACATTGAATTTCGTTTAGCCAAATAAATGTAGCAAATTTGGAGAATTCAAGCGCATTTTACCGACAAACTTTATGCTTTGTAAGACTATTATGTGAAATCATTTTTACATCGAACTATCTAACTATAATGAATCTTTCATTATAACATCATTAGTTACAACATTTAGAAAGACTTGACCCTGAATTTTGTCCAGCAATGGGACGCCAAAATAAAAAAGACCCAATATTTCTCTAGCCAAGCCAAGCCCTGTGGCGCAGTTGGCTAGGTACCAGCTTGCGAAACGAGAGGCCGCGGGTTCGTGTGTGTTTGTGTGATCCATAAATATATATTTGTTCCGGGTCTGGGAGTTTGTGAGAGGGAAAAGTCTCGTAGTTTCTGATACCCACGACACAGGACTTGTAACCCAGTGTGGGGTCAGAACTATGTATGTGACTGTTGGGTGTATTTATTATTCTCACACATATGTCACATCTATGTTAATCACTACATTTTAGACAAAAAGTAAAAATTCACAAACATCTAATTACCGCAACGGGTCGCGCCATCAATACAAAACAGAAACTAATTTCGAACATAATTTAATCAAAATATTGACAGCGAAGCTAGTTTTCGATCAGATAATATACGAGGCAGTGGACATATTAATACACAATAATTATGTGATTTTATTGTCGAGCGCGTGTTCGCAGCATCCGGGAGATTAGCTATTACAGCATTAGTTTAATTAAATTAGAAATGCTGCACTTAATATGCGTTGTTGAATAAATTAAATTATGTAATTAATTTTAATTGTCGTGTTTATAATAGTGATTTTTTGTGTCTCGTTTAATATTTATATTGAGTATAACCAGTGGCGGTACTTCTATAGAAGCCCAAAAGCGTTACACATGAATTATTTAATATCTAATTTATAATTGTTTATTCTGGGATCGGGATATTCTCATTTATATGTCAAATTGCTTTTGTTAAATAAAGATTAAACATTATTATTCGGAATTTTGTAAGGCAAGGTGGGCTTTTTTTATTTTTTTATTTAGCGCTTCTATGGAAGTACCGCCACTGGGTATAACAAATGTTTTGTGCTATTGACTGGTATAAATGTAAAAGGAATTTGGAATTAATTAAAGAATTCTTACGCATAAAATTCTACGCGTGTTTAGTATCCTGATAGAAGACGTTGTTTTTAAATTCTCTGGACATATTACCATAAACCTTGCATTTAAGGTATATATCGGGAGAAAATAAAGAATTTAATAGCGTGTCTAGTAAAATCAATCAATCGTTACCTAAAAGTTACTAACAATAGCAAAGCAGTCTTTCATATAAAATGAGTTGTTCACCATAAACTAACCTCGAGTATATTCCAGATGGAGTACTTCAACGGGTCATCGGTGAACCAGTCGCACGCCAGCCACCACGGCCACAACCTGTCCACGAACGGCAACCAGCTTTACAACCAGGTGTCCTTCGGCAACCCGTCGCCGCCGGCCGCGTGGCCGTCCCACAACATCCTGTCGTCAGGCCCAGAGTCACCCGAGAACCAACAAAACTCGCCCCATCTGAGCATGCTGCAGGCAACCCAGATAAGTAACTTCTCAAATACAGGCAACAGTTACTTCGCTCCTGAGAAATACGGCATCAATATGGTTTAGTACTTCTAGTCGTTGTAAATAATATAAATATATTTAGATAATACCTCGCGGTATGGCGGGAGTTTGTCGCTTCAGCTCTTTTCTGAAAATTCACTTTTAAGTCTAGTCTGTTTTGTTTTAGTCTAAAGTGATTTTTTACAACGTACACATTCTTGATGCTTTTCGAAGTCTACGCCATACATTCCGTGTTCAATACTTACTAGTGGGAGTTTGGAAAGTATCAAGAATGCGTTCTCGGCTCAATCTTACGGAGCGAAGAAATTCTCGTCATACCGCGTGTTGATACGTAAATGCATTTGGTTAGGTGTGGGACTGTCTGGAGCTCCCATAGGGCAACTCTGGTCCAGCCGTTTCCTGGCCTTAGTTATTTCTGGTCTAAACTTAGAGCAAGATTTAAAGTCACGCTTCATACTAAAAAACAATGTGGCGGAATGAAGTATGACTTCGACCTTTGCTCTATTTTAAAAAAGAAACGAAAATCAACGAAAAATCAAATGAGGGCCTATTTATATCGAAATCTTAAACTCCCCCGAGTTAATTTACTTAGATTGTATATGTATAGAAAAAAATTAACGCTTCGAACAATCGTGTAAAAATGGAAGTCATATCATATGTGGAAATTTAATTCTTTCTAGGTTACATTTAGTGACGGAATTCGCTAAATCAAAGCGGTTATAGTGTTGTGACGCGGCGAATCTAAGGCACTTCTAGACACCAAATTTGGATACTATTTGCGAACGCCAAAACAAACAGTTTAAGACCTAGAATCAATACCATTCTAGACTTAAAACTGTTTGCATCTGAGATGTTTAAAATAAGGAAACAAAAGTTAAATAGGTTTACGAAATTGTCGTTCTCAATTAGTTTCTAATTTTGGTCGCCAGAGGCGCCAACGGACGCTTCCGCGTCGCATTTTGTAAATATTAAGAGTTATTTTGTATATGTGTGTGCCCAGATTGTAAATGTGACTTAGTGTAAGGACTTTTGGTATTTTTTTTATATATGTGGGCGTAGCGAGGTTTCAAAAGGGGATGCTAGACCGGAGTCTAGTTAATATGATTTTAAAGCTAGGTTTGATCAATCTAGATGATATTATGTGTGTACAAAAATGGATGTATTTTATGTCTGTCGTTTTATGTAATTTATTTCCAAAGATAATGAGCATTTCGCTCAGGACATAGCCGCTTAATCCCGTACTGGCTGCGCCCACGAAAACCAGTGACATGACCTTGCCATAGGCCTCTATGGAGTCATAGACAAACCCCTGGTTGAATGAGGGTTAAACTTATTTAATTTCGATAATCTGAATTATATCGAGCAATAATTTCATTTTTAATATATTATATAATGAATTGAACAATGAAATGCTTGGAAGCGCCATTTTGCGATATTTTAAATGTCAAATGTAAATTCTAAATTTAAAAGTCGCGGGGTCAACGACCGGCCAATGGGAGATGGTCGATGTTTCGCGGCGATATCCCATTGGTCGCGTCGGCCCTATATTTCGAAAATGGAATTAATTAAATTAAATGCTAAAGAGATTATTAGTTTAATTTAATTGTTTATTTTACAATAAGTAATTTAATTAATTAAAGCCCAACTGGAGGAGTGTAAGTTTGTAATTTATAGTAAAGTTTAAGGTTGGACATAGCTAAGTTAGTGTTAAGCTCGTAAGTACAGCGTTCGATAAAGAGTCAGTGTATTTTTTTGTAACTTAAGTTGTATTTTAACTGATAGCTATTGAAATATTGAATCCGAATATATGCATATAAAATACAATTTTGTGTGTTTTATTTATTTATGACAAAATCAACTACATTCACCAATGTTTTTTTTTTAAACTGGCACGGCAAAGTGACTCCACATGTTTATGTTTACATGATTTTTAAAAATAAAATAAATCAAGTGTGGCAATCAAATATTTATACATACATACACACTGCAAGCAGTGATGGCCTCGAGGTTTAGGCGCGTGGTCGAGAATTTCGACGGTCGCAGGTTCAAACCTCAGGCACACACCTCTGACTTTTCGAAGTTATGTGTGTATTCACAAAGAATTATCACTTGCTTTAACGGTGAAGGAAAACATCGTGATGAAACCTGCACACCTAAAAGTTCGTAGGAATTTCTTAGGTGTGTAGTCCGCCAACCCGCACTAGGCCAGCGTGGTGGACTAAGGCCTAATCCCTCTCAGTTGTAGAGGAGGCCCGTGCCCAGCAGTGGGACGTATATGGGCTGATGATGATGATGATGACATACACACTAAAGACTAAGGCCTAAACCCTCTCAGGTGTAGAGGAGGCTCATGCCCAGCAGTTGGACTTATATGGGCTGATGGTGATGATGATACATATACATTCACGCCCGCATCTTCAAAGGGTAAATAAATACACCCAACAGTCACATACATATCGTCGGCGTCAGTGCAGGACCTTGTAACTTCAAGTTTAGTAAAAACTTTTTTTTCGTCAAAATGACTATGACGTAGGATTACGCCTAGGGTAGCCAACTTTTTTTACAAGAAATAAAGTATATTTAGGTCTAAGAAGAATATTGAACAGTATTTTAGAAAAAATGAACAGTATTTTATTTATTTATTGTTTTATATACATATTTTTTAGAGATACTCGCACAACTTATTAATTTACTGTCTTTTTTAAACTGTATCTGACTAAATAAAAATAATTATGTGAGCGTCTAAGTCTAACACTTTAGTGCTAAGCATTCTGATCCTGAAAACAGTATTTTGTATACTTTATTTTTGTTCAACAGTAAAAAGTATAATGTAGTGAAAAACAGTATAATACTGTTTAAAACAGTATAGTTGGCAACCCTAATTACGCCATCTACCGATCGCAAAATAAACTAGTTTGTATGCGAACTTGGTCGGTAAAACAGTACAAATGTAGTACCTTCAAACTTTCAATTCTGTCAAATTAGTGCAGTAGCTAGTAGGTACCATATAACTGCAGTTTAAAACAATACGTTGGTGTGAAAAGTGTGAAGTGTTTGTTTTTATTTCGTTTCCAGAATCAACAAGTATATGTAAGTAACATATTTACAAAATATTTTATCTAGTTCACTTAATATAACATTGTTACTGTTAGAAACACTGATCATTCAGGGTAATTCGCTCAATGGAACAAACGTTTATTTTACTTTGGCTTATTGATGGCCTCGAGGTTTAGGCGCGTGGTCGAGAATTTCGGCGGTCGCAGGTTCAAACCCCAGGCACACACCTCTGACTTCTCGAAGTTATGTGTGTATTCACAATTAATTATCACTTGCTTTAACGGTGAAGGAAACCATCGTGATAAAACCTGCACACCTAAAAGTTCTTAGGAATTTCTTAGGTGTTTAGTCCGCCAACCCGCACTAGGCCAGCGTGGTGGACTAAGGCCTAAACCCTCTCAATTGTAGAGGAGGCCCGTGCCCAGCAGTGGGACGTATTTCGCTGCGGTGTTATTTTAAAACTGCGATATCTTCTAAGATACTCATTGAAATCAAATGATGTAAAGGGCAAATTTCTTTTAAATTTAATACTTGTGATGAATAACGTATTTATTTGGATAAGGATTAATATCATCTTTATAAAAACACCATCAGTTTAGAACAAATTTAGTTAGCATAAAAAAGGTTATAGTGAGCCAACCTTAAAAGATAGAATATGCTGTCGCGGACTTTTTTTTAGAACTTTTAAAGGGGAACAATTCTGTCATACATTATTCTAGCGAAACTTTAACCGTTTCCCCAGCGCAAGCAGCGGAAGTTCTCAAAAGGAAAAAAATAACCCCGATTTTGAAACATTATTTATTGGTGCTCTGCTCCTATTGGTCGTAGCGTAATGTTATATAGCCTATAGCCTTCCTCGATAAATGGGCTTTCTAACGCTGAAAGAATTAATCAAATCGGACCAGTACTTCCTGAGATTAGCGCGTTTAACCAAACAAACAAACAAACTCTTCAGCTTTATATATTAGTACAGATTAGGTACCTATATATAAATTACATAGGTAACGAAATTTCTCGAAAAGTAACCACACTAAGATACAAGTCTTGTGCCGTGAGTATCAGAACTCACAAACTACCAGAGGCTTTTCGGTCTCAGAAACACCCAGACCCGAAACAAATATTTGTGGATCACACAAACATTTGTCTTGTCCGGGGATCGAACCCGCCGCCTCTCGTTACGCAAGCTGGTGTTTAGCCAACTGCGCCACGCATGCTGTCGTATTAAATCTTGCAGATAAAATATTAACATTAAATAAACACCAAACAATACTGTTATTGTTTTCAGTCAAAATACCTACTTTTTTATCGCACCACGAATAGGAGACACAAGATAACATTCAAAATATCCATGGTCATTAATCGGCGGTCGATATTTGCAAAAACAAAAACAATAATGCAAATACAAAAGGAATTAGTGATGCTACTGAGAACATCCTATAACTTAAACAACAGAACTGCTGATTGAGATTAGAAGGGAAATAGACAGTATTTTGTATGGAGTCGAGTGTCGCCGCTTGTCTGTCACCTGTTCATTCTACTACGATCACACGACCTATGATTAAAATTTCAAACAAAAATGAAGGGCTGCTATTGGTTGTGACACATTTATATAAGTCTTGATATTACACGCAACCCGAATTACTAAGAAGCGGCCGTGTCAAACATGACAATATATTTCCTTTCTAGTCTTATTCAACTGTGCCGTACGATCTAGAGGTCCTGGGAATGATTCCCGGGTCGGGGATAGTGTCATTGAGTTTTTCCATTAGGAAATTCTCAGTAGCAGCACGGTGTCTGGAAATGTGCTCGAAAAACGGCAATAGGCTCGCCCCCTATTACGTGGGACTGGTAAACACCTGGCGAAATGTGGGTGCAGAAATGCACCTCTGCCTACCCCTTCGGGGAACACTTACAGGCTATGTATGTGTCTTATTCACCTGTTCTGTGATTAAAACCACTACTCGGGAGTTGAAACCTCTCTATTTTAAGTTTAAAAAAACAGAAGACATCATGTCTTCATTCTTCTTCTTCCTTCCTTACGTCAGACTTAAAACATATCTTAGTGAACATTACAGCGTGTGTCACTTTTATACGGAGGTCGTATTCGTGCTCTGCTTTTTGGATTAATACCTGCTGCTGAATTCCACTACCGCACCATACGCCAGAAATTTAAGTTCTATCCCGACCATCTGGATCAGGGTTTCTCAAAAATTTGGATTCACGAACCCCTGTTGAAGATTCCAGGTGACAGCGAACCCCTTAAGTCTGTAACTAATAACATCCAACCTCCCCCCACCCCCCAAAAGAAAATAATGAAATTGTCTGTTGAAGAAAATAATACTTTTATTTCAAAAGAAATATCTTTTTAATATTAATGAGATGGGTCAGTTTGTTTCTTGTCGCAAATGGAGTCATTTTAGAAGTAATTATGGAAAATTTTAACCTTAATTCTAACTCGGTATCAAGTCGATTTTTGTATTTAGTTTTTATCATGACTATGTGTGCCGCAGTAAATGTAAAAAGTTCAAACCCCAGGCACACACCTCTGACCTTATGTGTGTATTCACAATGAATTATCACTTGCTTTAACGGTGAAGGAAAACATCGTGATGAAACCTGCACACCTAAAAGTTCTTAGGAATTTCTTAGGTGTGTAGTCCGCCAACCCGCACTAGGCCAGCGTGGTGGACTAGGGCCTTAAGCCTCTCAGTTGTAGAGGAGGCCCGTGCCCAGCAGTGGGACGTATTTGGGCTGATGATGATGATATTTTTAATATTAAAGTGATGGGTAAGTTTGTTTCTTGTCGCAAATGGAGTCAATTTTAGAAGTAATTATGGAAAATTTTAACCTTAATTCTAGCTCGGTATCAAGTCGATTTCTGTATTTAGTTTTTATCATGACTATGTGTGCCGCGGGTGGCTAATAGGCATCAAGTCACCATTACGTAAATCATGTCGCGAACCCCCTGCCGTCGAATGGCAAACTGGCGGATTCGCGAACCCCACTTTGAGAAACCTTGATCTGTATGAATGGCGTTCTTCAACAGTGCGGTTTAAATGGTTTCCTTCCTCACGAAACATCTTTGTGGCATCGGCTTTCCTCGGCGGTTTTTCTACGATACGACTTAGGGACCTTCAAGGACAGAGCCTATATTTTCCTCAAAGGCCGGCAACGCACCGATGATTCCTCTGGTATAGTGAGTTTTTATGGGCGATGTTGACCACTTTACATCAGGTGGATCACTGGCTCGTTTTCCTCCTATTATCTTTTGCACCTCAGACAATTCACTTATCAAAGAAGGCTTTTTAACTTACGAGAGGTTATAGTACTACATGGGTCTAACAGGTTATGAGTACTGAAGTCCCATCTGGCTACTAACGTTTCTACATCTAGGGCTAGAATTTACATCCCAATAGTGAGATATCATTATGTGCCCATATACGTCCCATAAGTCGTGATGGCCTCGAGGTTTAGGCGCGCGGTCGAGAATCTCGACGGTCGCGGGTTCAAACCCCAGGCACACACCTCTGACTTTTCCAAGTTATGTGTGTATTCACAAAGAATTATCACGTACTTTAACGGTGAAGGAAAACATCGTGATGAAACCTGCACACCTAAAAAGTTCTTAGGAATTTCTTAGGTGTGTAGTCCGGCACGGGCTTCCTCTACAACCGAGAGGGTTTAGGCCTTAGTCCGTCACGCTAGCCTAGTGCGGGTTGGCGGACTACACACCTAAGAAATTCCTAAGAGCTTTTGAGTTAGGTTTCCTCACGATGTTTACCATTAAAGTATGTGCTAATTTATTGTGAATACACACATAACTTCGAAAAGTCAGAGGTGTGTGCATGGGGTTTGAACCCGCCACCGCCGAGATTCTCGACAGCACGCGTAAACCTCGAGACTATGGGTAGGCACATACACTAACAACACCACACATGTGTGATCCACAAATATTTGTTTTAAATCTGATTGAGTGCAAAAGTGTTACATGAGTAGGTAACCTAACTATAATATAACTTATATATAGTTTCATATGGGACTACGAATCTTCTTTACTTTTGATCGTATTTTTTTTTCTAAATCCATCCACGATTTCCAAACAATTAGAAAATGGAGCACAAATGTGTCTATAACGTGACTACCAATAATAATTAAAAAAGTCTAGTTTCTCGCAATAAACCCTATTTTATACAATTAGTCCAAGCGCCGGAGCAAAAAAAGTAGGTAAGTAAAGCAACGTTCGGGACCTGATTTTTTTTTTTAATATAATTAACCTATGCGTTATACAAAAAAAAAATCAAATAAAAAAGATGGCAAATATTACAACACACTAACTACAATTGTTATCGTACGATGCGCGGTTCGCGAGATATTCGATAAAACGTGTTTTCCAAGATGGCGGCTGAAATAACCCCCCCCCCCCACCCCCGCCGCCGCCGCGCCAACTTGGATTTACATGACACCCATGAACATATTCAAAAAAAAAAATCAGGTCCCGTACGTTGCAAAAGAAACCCCCGGCGCTTGGCCTAAATCACGCGCAAAACGCCAACTTCAAAATTACTTTATACATACATAACGTCTGTATTCCCCCAAAGGGTAGGCAGTGGTGCATTTCTGCATCCACATTTGGCGAGGTATGTATCAGTCCCACGTAATAAGGAGCGAGCGTATTGTCGTTTCGAGTTCATTTCCAGACTCCGTGCTGCTACTGAGAATTTATTAACACTTTGCCCGACCCAGGAACCCAGGACCTTTAGATCGCACAGCACATACTTGCACCACGAGACCACGCAGTAGTCAAAACAGAAGGTCCCTTAAGTAGGGACTAAATATAACCGACTTGGTATCATATGGATCTCACAACTTTTTACGGTAGAAGAACTGAGTTGCAAGACTTGTATTTTTAGAAGTTCATCATCATTAGCCCATATACGTCCCACTGCTGGGCACGGGCCTCCTCCACAACTGAGAGGGTTTAGGCCTTAGTCCACTACGCTGGCCTAGTGCGGGTTGGCGGACTACACACCTAAGAAATTCCTAAGAATTTTTTGGTGTGCAGGTTTCATCACGATGTTTTCCTTCACCGTTAAAGTACGTGATGGTTCATTGTGGATACACACATAACTTCGAAAAGTCAGAGGTGTGTGCCTGGGGTTTGAACCCGCGACCGTCGAGATTCTCGACCGCGTGCCTAAACCTCGAGGCCATCACGACTTAGAAGTTATTATTAGAGTTACATTAAAGTTCATATTAGTTTAAAAAATATACCTTTTACGAAAACAAAATGTCGTACAATCATTAGTCATTTGAACTGTCGGTGGCGCAGTGCGTCCGCCGTAACCCGATAGGTGCGGGTTCGACGACTGAAGCCTCACACTACAGACGTCCTACAAAAGATGACACTGTCACATTCCCCCGGTACGCCAGCAAAATCATTTGAATAACTCACAACTTATAACTTAATAATTGCCTTAATGGGCATATTACAGGGTGTATTCAGACCGTGATCGGAAACTAAGGCAGGTAATAGCTACAGTGATTACAAACCCATTGGCGTTAAAGAAAATCCCGACAGAAAAAAAAATTACGTTTTCCTAACAATCATAGGTATTAAGTCGAAGTCGTGATGGCCTCGAGGTTTAGGCACGCGGTTGAGAATCTCGACGGTCGCGGGTTCAAACCCCAGGCACACACCTCTGACTTTTCGAAGTTATGTGTGTATTCACAATGAATAATCACGTACTTTAACGGTGAAGGAAAACATCGTGATGAAACCTGCACACCTAAAACTTCTTAGGAATTTCTTAGGTGTGTAGTCCGCCAACCCGCACTAGGCCAGCGTGGTGGACTAAGGCCTAAACCCTCTCAATGGTAGAGGAGGCCCGTGCCCAGCAGTGGGACGTATATGCACTGATGATGATGGTGATGATCATAGGTATTAAATGGATGTGGTTGTAAGGAAAACATATTTTTTTTTAATTGTCGGGTTTTTTTTATTTCACAGTGTTTGTAATCACCTACTTACCACGTATTTATTTTATCTGCCTTAGTTTCCGATTACGGTCTGAATGCACCTGTATAATGTAGGCATAAAGTGTTCTGCAGGGGGGGAAGCTAATGATACATACATACTACGGGTATATCAGCTCATATATGTCCCACTGCTGGACATAGACTACTGATATAAGGAAAAGGTTTTGGTGTACATTCCCTGTTAGGAATTTCTTAGGTGTGTAGTCCGCCAACCCGCACTAGGCCAGCGTGACGGACTAAGGCCTAAACCCTCTCGGTTGTAGAGGAAGCCCGTGCCCAGCAGTGGGACGTATAGTTTTCATTGAATTTCATCAACTAGAATCCATTACACAATAGTTTCTATAAAAACAAAATGCGGATACGTTTTACTATACTCGTTTATCGGAAACAGAAAAAAACCTTGAATCCATGACGATCCAATTGAACATAAAACTTCTATATTTAACGAAAAAATACCGCGAAATCGTTGTAATTTAGCGCGAAGTGTATTTATAGGCAGATGAGTTTGGCCTTGCAGAAATATTTCCAAGAAATACTTTGCTTATATTTTTTTACTTTAGACATCAAAACGCATTTTTCCCCGTTTTTGACACAATTAATGATGATTCACTCCTATTGATAGCGTGACGATATGCTTATAACCATACATACATAACCTCACGCCTGTATTCCCCGAAGGGGTAGGCAGAGGTACATTTCTGCACCCACATTTCACCAGTTTCAGTCCCACGTAATAGGGGGCGAGCCTGTTGCCGTTTTTCGTCCACAATTCCAGACTCCGTGCTGCTACTGAGAATTTCCTAATGGAAAAACCCAATAAAACTTTGCCCGAAATCGAACCCAGGACCTCTAGATCGCACGGCACATACTTGTCGCTTATAACCGTCTTCGATAAATGGGCTTTATAACACTGAAAGAAATTTTGAAAATAAGTTCAGTAGAACTCGAGATTTCCTCTACAACCTCAAACTCAAAAAAGTCACAAACCTTACCTCTTTATAATATCACTAAAGATTTTTGCCTATCTTCGCGGCGCAGTTGGTTAGATACCGGGCTATGAAAGGGGCGTTTGATTAACGAACAGAGACAAATGTTTGTGTGATACACAAATATTTGTTACGGTCGTGACAGCCCCGTGGCGCAGATGGCTAGACACCAGCTTGTGAAACGAGAGGCCGCGGGTCCGTTCCCCGCACCGAGACAAATGTTTGTGTGATCCACAAATATTTGTTTCTGGTCTGGGTGTTTGTGAGACCGAAAAGTCTCTCGTAGTTTCTGATACCCACGACACAAGACTCGTATCTTAATGTGGGGTCAGAACTATGTATGTGACTGTTGGGTGTATTTATTTATTTTATAAGGTCTAGGTATCCTTGTAAATCCGTCATAAAGTCGAAATAATCTTTTTCATCCAGACTTTTACACAAGTACTTTTAAATCGTCAGTTTAAATAAGCTACCGCCACTACGTGTTGTCGCTGTGGACAAGAAACGGCGAGAAACTCCCTCAGCAACACGAAATGTAATTTTTTTGGGATGTATGTACTGATTTTTACATATTCAGCACTTTTATATTACGACAAATCTTCGACTATTTAAACGGACTAGCGAATTCTAGATTCTTACTATATAGTGATTTTACAATAGAAAATAAGTTTTTTTTATGGAAAAAGGAGGCAAACGAGCAAGTGAGCCACCTGATGTTAAGTGGTCAGCACCGCCCATGAACACCCACAATACCAGAGGAATCATCGGTGTGTTGCCGGCCTTTGAGGAAAATATAGGCTCTCTTCTTGAAGGCCCCTAAGTCGTAACGTAATAAGTACTTAATACTGGAGTAAAGTGAATTAATTTTAGATTCTTCCTGAAAAAAAAAAATCGATTGTCTTATTTAACTAACATACATAACAGGATAAGTCGTGATGGCGTCGAGGTTTGGGCACGCGGTCGAGATTCTCGACGATCGCGGGTTCAAACCCCAGGCACACACCTCTGACTTTTCGAAGTTATGTGTGTATTCACAATGAATTATCACTTGCTTTAACGGTGAAGGAAAACATCGTGAGGAAACCTGCACACCTAAAAGTTCTTAGGAATTTCTTAGGTGTGTAGTCCGCCAACCCGCAAAAGGCCAGCGTGGTGGACTAAGGCCTAAACCCTCTCAGTTGTAGGGGTGGCCCGTGCCCAGCAGTGGGACGTATATGGGCTGATGATGATTTAACTAACAACCCGTCCTATCTGCGTCTGGATACAATAGTTATTGTCCACTGTACGTAATTCCTTCATTAGACATTATCATTAACAGCCCATATACGTCCCACTGCTGGGCACGGGCCTCGGGTTTAAGCCTTAGTCTACCACGCTGGCCTAGTGCGGGTGTGCAGACGACACACCTAAGAAATTCCTAAGAACTTTTAGGTGTGCAGGTTTCCTCACGGTGTTTTCCTTCGCCGTTAAAGAACATGATAATTATTTTTGAATACACACATAACTGAAAATTCAGAGGTGTGTGACTGTTGTTTGAACCCACGACCGTCGAGATTCCGTCGAGACTTAACCTCGAGGCCACCACGACTCCTTTTCCTTTTTCCTTCATTAATGAATGAATGAAATATAATTGTTAATAAATTCAGAACTTTGACTTGCCCTACATTTTATTGTAATAATTTCCATCGCAAAATTATAGCGCAACATTAAACAGTCTACGTAAAGCCAAAAAATAATCTATAACATACAAAAACATACATAACCTCACGCCTGTATTCCCCGAAGCGGTAGGCAGAGGTCAAAGTCAAAGTCACATTATCTTTATTCAAATAGACTTTCATGAGTTCTTTTGAATCGTCAATTTTACACTATTTGAAACTATTTTATTTGACTGCCTCGTGGTCTCGCGGTACAAGTATGAGCCGTGTGATCTAGAAGTCCTGGGTTCGATTCCCGGGTCGGGCAAAGTTTTATTGGGTTTTTCCATTAGGAAATTCTCAGTAACAGCACGGAGTTTGGAATGTGCCCGAAAAACGGCAATAGGCTCGCCCCCTATTACGTGGGACTGATACATACTTGGCGAAATGAGGGTGCAGAAATGCACCTCTGCCTACCCCTTCGAGGAATACAGGCGTGAGGTTATGTATATTAAACTATTGGGTGCATTTCTGCTCCCACATTTCGCCAAGAACATATAAATAACGATGTTTAAAAGCCAACTTGTACTTTCTGAGATTCTAGACTTCAAACAAACAAACTTTTCAGCTTTTTGTAAATACGACGACAAACGAAGGTTACGTAGATTTGGAATTAGGCCTTAGACCACGCTGGCCTAGACCGTGTTGATAATTTAATCAAAATTATTTGTGGGAAGCTCTCAGTCAAAAGACTTACTTTCCTTTGCCGTTAAAGTGCGTGTATATTCATTTTAAATAAAGGTACGCATAGCTTAAAATAGTCAAATAATCGGGATTTTTTTTGGCTTGTTGATTCCGCGGCAAAAGTGAACAGAGTGTTAGTAAGGTCCCGGGATTGATTCTCGGGCCAGCAAACGTGTTTTTAGGCCCTAAACCACCACACACCCGCCACTGTAACTCCTGTGCTCCAGGATCAACAGCATGCACAGTAGTGACGCCGAGCAATGAAGCTCAGCGAATCTGAGGGGACCTAAATTCGTCACAATCCCGCAACGAAGTTAATTAGAAAGACAATATAAAAGAGGAGTTGGAAAACAAAGAGTTGTCCCCTTCCCTTCCCTCACACAAAAGTGTTACTGCTGTTTTTCTGAAGGATTTTTTTAATAATACCATGGAATATAGGTACTTATAATTTATAATTAACCATATAATTACAAGGAAGAAATCATCATAAAAGTTCTTAGGAATTTCTTAGGTGTGTAGTCCGCCAACCCGCACTAGGCCAGCGTGGTGGACTCATGACTAAACCCTCTCAGTTGTAGAGGAGGCCCGTGCCCAGCAGTGGGACGCATATGGGCGATGATGATATAATTATAATTAGTATTTACCTACGTGAGCAAATAGAGACATGTACAGGAATAAATCTATATTACTTCGAGAATTCTTCGTGATTGAATGGATGTAACACATCATTAATGCTCCGTATTAAATAAAAGCAACTTGCAACTACAAGTCCAGTCAAACATAACAGTACAAAAACACAAAGCAACTGGAATAAACGCCAGCGGAGTAAAAATGTGAGCCAAGTCTTCAACAAACTCGGTTAGAGTTCTTCAAAATTAGCTGTTTAGGGGTGGTTACTACCCTTACACACTTATAACTACGCAACGCAGGCAAACTTTACTTGTACCTTAGATATTCCCTGGAAAATGTATTTTTATTTTACACCGGCAACACCAGTTGGATAACCCACCAATGGCGGCTCGGCAATTTCAAACCCAATGCTGCCAACACGAGAATCTACAATGGAACAACCCGCGCTTGATATATTACGTTTGAATTTGGAACGTGTTGAGGCGAGCGTACGCGGTCATATTCGCAGCTGTATATAGAGATGTATCGCTGTCTCTGTCTGGCTCGTGTGGGTGCGGTATGGTTGCGTCTCGCTCTAGTGCGGAGTTAAGCCGCTTATCTTCTGCCCGCACGCCGCGCCCCACTTCCCTGACGGCTGCTGCGCGTAGCGTGGCCATTCTACAATACTCTACATTATTAAGTTTTAACATAAACTTTTTATGGCTATTGTTTTTTTAATCGACTTTTATATGATTTCAAAAATAATAGTTTGATCGTACTTTGAAAGAATTTTTTTTTTGAAAATGAACCAATATAAACATCGTTATTAATTTAATGAAAACTGATAAATGGTTTTCAATAATTTATTTAGTACTAGCTGTGCCCGCGACTTCGTCCGCGCGGAAAATTAATTTTTAGTAAGAAAATTTATAAACTAAAAGTAGCCTAAGTTACTCCTTATTACATCAGCTACCTGCCAATAAAAGTCCCGTCAAAATCGGTCCAACCTGATTAGCCGGAACAAACAGACAGACAAAAAATGTAAAAAATAAATTGGTAAATACTAGCCATTCTCATGCATTTCAACGTCTGGGGTTAGTTCCTGTGTCATTTAACATATCAACGAATATTCTATATTAATGCTACAATAATTTATTTTTTATTTAGTTCTGTATTTGAGACATTAAGGCCTTCGCTTTTCTGCTCAGGGCTTCGTTGAAATCTACAGCTAAAATTAAAATATACAAGATACCTACATAGTTTTAAGTGCAATCTATACAAACAAATAAAATTGGAGTGTCTGTTTGTGATATTGAAATAACCGCTATTTAATAAATGTAAGTATATGGATGTATACACGGTACATATACCAAAATAACGATTTTTACAATTTTTGTCTGTCTGTTTGTTCCCGCTAATCTCTGAAACGGGTGGACCGATTTTAACGGGACTTTCACTGGCCGATAGCTGATGTAATAAGGAGTAACTTAAAAGGAGTACTTTAAATAATAATTTTCTGCGCGGACGAAGTCGCGGGCACAGCTAGTAAAGGTAATAAAAATGCACACCCAACAGTCACATACATAGATCTAACCCCACACTAAGATACATGTCTAGTGTCATTGGTATCGGACACTGTGGTGTACTTCCATAGAAGCCCAAAAGCCCAATTAGCCTTGCAAAGTTCCGAATAATCTTTAAACTTTAAATCTTTATTTTAAAAAATCAATTAGACATATAAATCAGAAATCCTGACCCCACAATAAACAATTATAAACTAGACATTACACAATTAACGTGTAACGCTTTTGGGCTTCTATGGAAGTACCGCAACTGGGTGCAACCGCTTTATATTTCGTATCGCAGGATGTTCCACCAAGTCTGTATGTATTACAAGGAGTGCGGCACTCTCACTGCCTCCCCCGCCGCCCTCCCCCTCCCGCCAGCCTCTACACTCCCCCCCCCCTCCCTCACAACTGTATACACCCACACAACGCTACATATGTATAGGCAATCGATGAGGCAATGTAATTAAGAATCTCGAGTTGAATTATATAGTTACGTAACTTGGAGAGTATCGATGTTTGGATCACATGTGGATATGTTCACGCTTGCGGCCCGAAGGGGTAGGTAGAGGCCAGTGTCGGTACCACCATAGTCCAAAAGCGTTACACGTTAATTGTGTAATGTCTAGTTTATAATTGTTTATTGTGGGGTCAGAATTTTCGCGTTTATATGTCAAATTGCTTTTGTTAAATAAAAGTTTAGATTGAATATACTTTCTTGTTAGTAACATACGATTTAAGTGTCCTCGGTTAAGCTCACGCAAACAAGTCCTTTTTAATGTACCTACTTGTAAGTCTAAATATTGCAGCAACACATTTTTGAATCGAGTAGGTATGTCGTAAATACAACGAGAGTTTTCAGGATATAGATATTTTTAATGAAAAATATAATACTTACAGAAAGATACTTAGGAACTCATTATAAACGTAGTAATTGTATTATTTATTATTATTATTATTTGCTTCCAAAACAATCATTAGTAATATTAAAAATTTGCAAACTAATCTCCCTTAAAATTAGGTATATGTAATTGTTAATTAGTTGCTTTTAGTGTTGCCGTTGCATGTAAGTTCTATTTTATAAGTGGAAACTGATTTGATCTATGTGTTTATTTTAAAATTTAGTCTTTTAAGAGAAATTGTATTGTATGTTTCCCAAAGATAATAAAATAAAAATAAAATATTATCATTGTGAATTATGTAAGTCAAGCTGGGCTTTTGGACTTCTATGGAAGTACCGCCACTGCTATATACACTTTGCCCTATCCCACCACACACCCGCCACTGTAACTCCTGTGCTCCAGGATCAACAGCACGCACAGTATTGACGCCGAGCAATGAAGCTCAGCGAATATAAGGGGACCTAATTTGTCATAATCCCGCAACGAAATTAATACATACATACATACATAAACACACGCCTGTATTCCCTTAAGGGGTAGGCAGAGGTGCATTCTCTGCACCCACATTTCGCCAGGTATGTATCAGTCCCACGTAATAGGTGGCGAGCCTATTGCCGTTTTTCGGGCACATTTCCAGACTCCGTGCTGTTACCGAGAATTTCCTAATGGAAAAACCCAATAACACTTTGCCCGACCCGGGAATCGAACCCAGGACCTCTAGATCGCACGGCACATAGGTACTTGTACCGCGAGACCACGAGGCAGTCACGAAATTAATCAGACAGACAAATAAAGGAGGAGTTGGAAAACAAAGAGTTGTCCACTTTGTATACTTTGTATGGGCTTATCATGATGAGAATGTGAAACAATTCAACGATTTAATAGATTCTTATATTCCAATAATGTGCGAAGAGCCATAGTACACACATAAGACTCTGGTAGGAATATGCTCGACTGGGGTGGTGCCTGCATGTGTGTGCAGAAATGCACCTCTGCCTATACCTTCAGGGAACACAGGCGTGTGTTTATGTATGTACTTATGAAGGGGATAGTATGAATACGTCACATTTACTGTCACGTTTGTAAAGGAGGAGGAAGGACCTCCATAAAGTAAGGTGGGGCTCAGAATATTCAACAGAAATACTCAAATTATGCCATATTTTTCAATAAAGCCCCATGAAATTAAACCAGGGGTAAGAGGTAATACCGTACTTCCAAATGGACCATGATAATTGTTGACAGCATGTTAAGTATTTCATTTGTAACATATAAAAAAAAACGGGTGGCACTCCGGGAGTGTCGGCAGAAGTGAAACCGCGCCGCTAAAGAAGTTTTCACTTCAATAAAATATATAGCAATTATTTTCTTATTCAAATCACAACCAGAACCTTATTAATTCTTTAAATAGAATTGCATCATGTAATGATGATTTACGCCATTTTAATTTTGACATTTCAAAATGGCCGACATAAGAAGACAATAAAATGTGATTTTTATTGTTGTATTTACGCTCATGTACCGCATTAGATGTGTTTTAAGAAGAGACAAAAATAAAAGAAGGCTTTAAAGGTTATGCATGTGATTTAACATGATAATCATGGTACATATTGTCTCTGCTTTAAATATAATTTATGTCGGAAATTTATGTAACCTTTAAAGCACATTTTTATTACCAAATCGTATGAAAACATAACTTTTGAAATACCGTAAAACGCTGCAACATTGCCTCGCATATGCAATTTTGCCTATTATTGGAATTTACCCACATCTTTTAAAATATTATTTGTAACGACTTCAAATCAAAAGTACCTACACATTTAAATTTTACCTGGCGATACGAAAGTCCCAAAGCCATGTTTATATTCTTTGAAACAGCATGACAGGGAGTTGTCAAACACAACGAGTGATAGCCGGCTTCATAACAACGCGACAAACTTTTTCGGTAAGTCTTAAAATATCAACAATTTCGACAAAGTTTTGATACTGATATGTTAGTTGTGTGTTATCCTATAATATTTAATTAATTTAGAATGGTTATTGTGACATATAAAAAAGTTTTTAACGTGTAGGCAAAGTTGTCATCATTTCGATTTTGTATTCGCAACTTTGCCTGAGCTAGGGCTGTCGCTAGCGACTAAACAGACCATAAACCGAACCTAAAACAATAAATTAGTGATGTCAATGAGATAACTCAAAATTACTTTATGTTAATGAGATAATTATAAAATTTAGTTTTATTTATGATATTAAATACTTACATTTTAGAATGTTTTACTGCACGATGTTTGCGTCAACACTATGCAATTTCAAATAAAGTATGAAACTAACAGGAAAGTCGAACACAACATTGCCTAGCATTATTTCTAGTAGCTTAAGCAAAAAGTGTCTGTTTTGAAATTCGTATCTTTTAGTCCAACTAATAAGGGTTAATTATAAGTGCAAGAATGGTGTAGTTATGTCGTTTAGACGGTCAAAATTTACGCAGGCAATGTTACGGTTTTGTAGCCCAACTTTGCCTAGTGATTAAAACTGTTAAATTTCGAAAATAAAACAGAGCTATCACAGTTATAAATACACTGCCAATGAATATAAATATAAGCTTTATCCCCAACTAGACAAGCCTGAAAAATTATTGTTATTATTCGAAATATATCAAGGTGACTATAAAACTTAGGCAAAGTTGCACCATTTTACGGTACCTACTTTCTTTAAATTTTAATATCTCTCTAGGTATTTTGTGGTTTTCTAAAATTCTATCATGTATTCGTTCCTGTTAAAAATAAATTAAGTTAACTATTAAAGGAACTTTATACGACATCTTTCCTGGCATAGAATTTTAGGTCTTTGCCTTTTGTTAATAACTTATCATTCCTCATCATTATCAGCGCATATACGTCCCACTGCTGGGCACGGACCTTCTTTACAATTAGTGGGTTTACGCCTTAGTCCACCACGCTGACCTAGTGCACGTTGGCGGACTACAAACCCAAGAAATTCCTAAGAACTTTTATGTGTGCAGATTTCTTCACGATGTTTTCCGTCACCGTTAAAGTACGTGATAAATCATTGTCAATACAAACATAACTTCGTAAAGTCAGAGGTATATGCCTGGGGTTTAAAACCGTAATGGCGCGCCTAAACCTCGACTCATTTTTTTGAAGTGAAAACTTTTTTATTTTGCCTTGGTTAAAAATGTTGAACTCGCGTCAGACGTGAACATCACGTGACCCTGATCGAAAATGCGTAAGACGTTTGTTGTCATGCGTTGTTGTTGCGTTGTCACGTTTGTGTACGATAGCGCAATAAATATTGTACTTTACCACGTAATTGATAGTACTTTTATACTGATAAATAAAGCAATTCGTGCGAAATTATTCCCTAACCATTCCAAAACATTCAAAAATACACAACGATAGTGTTGAAGTTTATTTTTAACTAGCTGACCCGGCGAACTTCGTTCCGCCTAACAGTCGATTCTTTATTTTTTTTTATATTTTTTAGCCTAAGTTACAATTTTAAAGTCCCGTTAAAATTGGTCCAGCCGTTTCAGAGATTAGCCGGAACAAACAGACAGACAGACAAAAATTGTAAAAAACGTTATTTTGGTATATGAACCGTGTATACATCCATATACATTTATTAAAAAGCGGTTATTTCAATATTACAAACAGACACTCCAATTTTATTTATTTGTATAGATATAAGTAAAATAATTATAACAAATAGTTAATGATCATCTAAGATATTTTTTAAATAACGCGTTATATCGCGACTAAATAGCAATTACAATGTTTACAAGAGCACTAACAAGACCTCAAGTGCGGTATTACTATCAGATAGACCTTAACATTTGCGACGAGCGCCCTCAACCCCCAAGTGGCCACATGCCGTTCATTTTATTAAAACACGCCGCGGTACCAAGTACCGATGCACTTTACACGCCTGTCGACCACAGTTATTAACTTTGGAGGGTTACGGACTAATATACCCCCGGGACGCCGGGATTTTAATAAACATTCAAAATATGATGGCCTCGAGGTTTAGGCTCGCGGTCGAGAATTTTGGTAGTCACCGATTCAAACCCCAGGCATACCTGTGACATTTCCAAAATATGTGGTAGTTTACAAAGAATTATCAGGTATTTTAACGGTGAAGGAGAACATCGTGATGAATCCTGCACACCTAAAAGTTATTAGGAATCTCTTAGGTGTGTAGTCCGCCAACCCGCACTAGGCCAGCGAGGTGGACTAAGGTCTAAACCCTCTCAGTTGTAGAGGAGGCCCGTGCCCAGCATCGGAACGTATATGGGCTGATGATGATGATAGTCCGCCAACACGGAATGGGTCAGCGCGGACTAAAGCCTTTCCATTTACGTGATCATCACAATATTATTTAAGTATGTAGCCGTCAATGCATATGAAAGACTATGATATACCCCTATTAATTGTAAAGGAGGCCCGTGCCGAGCACTGGGACGTAGGTATATGGGCTTATAATATATTACACCCAACAGTCACATACATAGTTCTGACCCCACACTAAGATAAATGTCTTGCGTCGGGTATCGGAAACTACGAGAGACTTTTCGGCCTCACGAACACCCAGACCCGAAACAAATATTAGGTGACCATACAAACATTTGTCTTGGTGCGGGGATCAAACCCGCGGCCTCTCCTTTCGCGAGCTGGTGACTGCACCATTGGGCTAATATATCTTAAAGCAAGTCTTGAAATATCATCATCATCATCAGCCCATATACGTCCCGAGGATGGGTACGGGCCTCCTCTACAACTGAGAGGGTTTAGGCCTTAGTCCACCACGCTGGCCTAGAGCGAGTTGAAATATATCGAGAAACAAGTCATAAACGGCATAATATTACTCAAAGGGGATTCCTAAGAAATACAAAACTAATAACCGTCAGATGTATTAGCGAAATGAATAATAAATCCCGCGCCACAGACAATGGGGCATTAGGTGCACCATAGAGACGAGAGATTCGCAAGGGGGCCGCGGTGTTGCCAGCCGCGAAATTAATTTGGAAATAAATGCAATAAATGGAACAATTGGAATGTGTTATAATTAATGAAGTTCTAGATTTTTTTTAAATTATTGTTTAATTTTATTGTATAATTTTGATCCTGCATTATAAAAATGCGATGGAGAGAAAAAGAGAAATGTCGCAGCTTGGATTCCGTAAATTATAAATTATCTCTCAGGATATATCTGATCAAAGGCAATAAAGTTGATATTTTTAAGTAGGTCTTGAAACATAGCCAAAGGTGAATTTAAACGCATTTGACTATCCGTTGCAGTATACAAGCGGCAATATAAATGCTGTCTTGAAGAATTTTTCGCAGCACATACATTTTGCAAGGAATAGCTATATTTATTGTAACATTTATAAATTCTTCTTCTTCTTCCTCGTTCCCTCACTGCTGAGGATCGCGACCACGCAGGATCAGTTTCCATTGGTTGCGGTCATAGGCGGAGTGAACCGCACGGTGCATGCTGCCTCCCACCGCCTCCCTCACTGCGTCAGACCATCTTGTAGGCGCCCTTCCACGAGCCCGCCTGCCGTCCATTTTGCCCAAGATTATTAGTTATTTATTTATTATTATTAATAGTATGTAGGTTATATAAGTAGCGGCGAAGCTGAATTTCTTAATAGATCTCCCGCTGAGTCACTTAAATATTAAATAGGTATCCGAATTTTAATGATCTAGACAAACATAATAATTTGAATCCGACATATAATATAATCTAGGTGTTATGTTAATTTGACATTTAATTAATACCCCTTATATATCCGAGGTCTAGTATAAACATATTAATTACATACGTACTTTTTATGAGAATGTTGTCAAAAATCTTTAATATATTGTATTTATAAACAGGACAGTAAGAGTAGCTTTATAGAGCTAATTAGAGGTGCATTTCTAAACCCTAGTTTCGCTAGTCATGATGTTAAGTCCCGCGTAATAGAGGACAATGGGCCAGCGTGGTGGACTAAGGCCTAAAACCTCATATTTTTAGAGGAGGCCCGTGCCCAGTAGTAGGACATATATAGGCTGATGATGATAACAAGGCTTATATTTAATAACACACTATACATTATCACGAAAACACCAAAAATAATTTTTCAACACTAGCAACCCCATGTAACCCAATCGTTGCACACGTCAACTCTATTATTTATGGATTCTTTAACATGTAAGTAGCGGAGGGGCCCGCAAACTATTGGACATTTGCGCCCGACTCCCGCCTCACTGCCTCTCGAGAGGATTTGTGTTTCTATACCTTTCTGACGGACCCTTTGCGGATGTTCGAGGGCTTGATGATAAAGCAAACTGTGTTGCGTCACTTTTTATTTTGGCGGGATTTAATTGTTGCCAGCGGTGAATTGTCTATGGTCTTTCGATGTTTTCTTAAAAGGCGCATAACATCAGGTGTGTATTCAAATAATCACGTACTTTAACTGAGAAAACATCGTGAGGAAACCTGCATACCTAAAAGTTGTTAGGAATTTCTTAGGTGTGTAGTCCGCCAACCCGCACTAGGCCCGTGCCCCGCATTGGGACGTATGTACCTATATGGGCTGATGATAACGATATCAGGTGCGGTAAAAAGTATTTTTATATAACAAGTGCTTTTACAATTCCGTCATTCTTTTATTTACAACTTCACCATCATCAGCCCATATACGTCCCACTGCTGGGCACGGGCCTCCTCTACCATTGAGAGGGTTTAGGCCTTAGTCCACCACGCTGGCCTAGTGCGGGTTGGCGGACTACACACCTAAGAAATTCCTAAGAACTTTTTAGGTGTGCAGGTTTCATCACGATGTTTTCACGATGTGAATACACACATAACTTCGAAAAGCCAGAGGTGTGTGCCTGGGGTTTGAACCCGCGACCGTCGAAATTCTCGACCGTGTACCTAAACCTCAATGCCATCACGACTTATACAACTTGCTTGCACCCTACATACTATCAGACGCGGGGTTCACTTTGCCGTGCATGTTTATGACAGTGAAAGGCTCAAAATTTATTTTGCAACCTGTAAACCTGCAGTTATAGATGTCAATACAGCCGAATTTGTTTGAAAAGACCTGCATGCTACTGCGTTTTCCTTAAGAGGTAGGCAAAGTTGTACCTATACACCTAAAAACACAAGTGGGTCCGTACTCCGTACCCAATTCACGTAATAGGGGGCGAGCCTATTGCCATTTTTTGGTTACATTTCCAGACACCCCGTGGCGCAGTTGGCTAGACACCAGCTTGCGAAACGAGAGGCCGCGGGTTCGATTCCCGCACCGAGACAAATGTTTGTGTGATCCACAAATATTTGTTTCGGGTCTGGGTGTATGTGAGACCGAAAAGTCTCTCGTAGTTTCTGATACCCACGACACAAGACTTGTATCTTAGTGTGGGATCAGAACTATGTATGTGACTGTTGGGTGTAATAAAAAAAAAATTCAGACTACGTGCTGCTACTTAAGTACCTTACACCTACTGCAAGTACTTACCTACCTTACATCAAATTGGCATGACAGGACTAAATGCATGACTAGATCGATACAATTACTCGTAGAAAAGGCCAAAAATACGTCCGGATCATAATAATACTTATACTACAATGTAGGATTCGTCTTTGGCTGTGTTTATAAAAAAAAATCATTAATGTAAATACGGTTCAGATGGATACATACGATCTTGAGAAAACCGCCGTTTCGAGACAAAAATCTGTCTACAAATATTTGTTTCGGGTCTGAGTGTTTGTGACACCGAAAAGACTTTCGTAGGTTCTGATACCCACGGTCACATGTTGTTACATGTTTTTAATATTATTATTTGTATATTAATGTGATATTAAAATATACATATTAAAATATACTTACTGCTTCGTGGCCTCGCGGTACAAGTATGTGCCGTGCGATCTAGAGGTCCTGGGTTCGATTCCCGGGTCGGGCAAAGTGTTATTGGGTTTTTCCATTAGGAAATTCTCAGTAACAGCACGGAGTCTGGAAATGTGCCTGAAAAACGGCAATAGGCTCGCCCCCTATTACGTGGGACTGATACATACCTGGCGAAATGTGGGTGCAGAAATGCACCTCTGCCTACCCCTTCGGGGAATACAGGCGTGAGTTTATGTATGTATGTATGTAAATATACTTAAAACATTTCAAGCGAATTGCGTTTCATGCCCTAATGGACAAGCCGACCGCGCATAGTCAATAAAGGAGTCCCTAATGAAAATTATGATGACATAAAAAGCAATCAAACCATTTGAAAGATAAGGGAAATAGATCAAAGTGAGGAAATGCAATAACCCTCACATTTCGCCATGGCGGTCTGTCTAACGCGGCGCTAAATTGAATCGAGACGGTTTGCTGAACACCGCCGCGCCGCCTTTCCGAATTACAAAATTCAATTTCTTAATACTTTTGGCATAAATCAAAACCTCTTTTTGCCTCTCGCTGCGAGAAAAAAGGTCGCGTAATTGTCTATGGAATATTGACAGATAATTTTCCCGCCAAATTAAATTGAGGTTGGTTTGGTCATGTGTGATTGATGGCAATAGGACTTTATTGTTCAAAGTGAAGTTTGAAATCATTATAGAAGTACCTACGAGTAGAAAAATGGCAATTTCGCCTCTATTTCTTTGGGCTTAAAGCAGATCTGCCGGAACGAAGAATACGAAAATGCATCAACCTCTTTCGTAACACAGGAGTAAGTAAATGTGTGCTTATTGTCTATGAATGTAAATAAATAGGTATCCACATGAAAATGCAGTCAGAGCAGCCAAATGTTTTGTTTATTTTATTTTTCTATACGAGAAACACAATAAATTATTAACTTAATTTTAGTTGACTCAAAAATTTTGGCGGTCGCGCGCTTAAACCCCAGGCAATGAATTATCACGTATTTTAACGGTGAAGGAAAACATCTTGAGGAAACCTGCACACTTA
This sequence comes from Hemaris fuciformis, assembly GCA_907164795.1. Lineage (NCBI taxonomy): Eukaryota > Metazoa > Arthropoda > Insecta > Lepidoptera > Sphingidae > Hemaris > Hemaris fuciformis. The sequence continues at coordinate 6,457,029 of OU015457.1, read as the reverse complement.
AAAGTTCTTGGGAATATCTTAGGTGGACAGTCCGCCAACCCGCACTAGGCCAGCGTATATGGGCTGATGATGATGATGAGATATTGATTATGCACAAAAAAAATCAGATCCGCTCAGCCGTTCTGGTGCGGTTGATTAACATATTTATAATTTATATTTTTCTTCTTATAAAGGTTTTTATGTTCATATTTAATAACGATAAAAAAAAGATTAATAATCTTTTTTCATACATTTAGAACGCAAATTTCCCGCCAATTTGACACAAATGTCAAAACTCCGTAAACTTTTTTTCTGCAATCGCAAAGTTGCCTGTTCGCAGTATTCAACTCGATTTATCGAATTATATTTAAGGAATTCTTTGATGTTGGCATTAATCGAATGAATCGTGAATATTCAATTACACAAAACTCGACTTTTCAATTTGCGATATCTTTTGTATCTCCGATAGGTTGGGAGTGACGACAATTTGTGTTCAATTCAAAATTCAACATGTACAGCAATTATGAAAACAATTAGTGTTTCATTTATTTATATTTGTTTTAATTCTGATTATTTGATGTTACTATAAGGTCGAGAATCTCGACGGTCGCGGGTTCAAACCCCAGGCACACACCTCTGACTTTTCGAAGTTAGGTGTGTATTCACAATGAATTATCACGTGCTTTAACGGTGAAGGAAAACATCGTGATGAAACCTGCACACCTAAAAAAGTTCTTAGGAATTTCTTAGGTGTGTAGTCCGCCAACCCGCACTAGGCCAGCGTGGTGGACTAAAGCCTAAACCCTCTCAGTTGTAGAGGAGGCCCGTGCCCAGCAGTGGGACGTATATGTGCTGATGATGATGATGATGATGTTACCTACTATGATTTTGTCCGTAATATCTCATTAATGTAATATAAAATATATGTTTCATACGAAATTTTATAGATTATTTTTGCCTCTAATGATGATAAAAAGTATGATTAATAAATTTATCACGTTATTAAGCGCAATACGAGTAAGATAATAAAAAATCTTTTACTATCACCGACAACTTATATGTAGTATAACTGCCTCGTGGTCTCGCGGCATAAGTATGTGCAGTGCGATTTAGAGGTCCTGGGTTCGATTCCCGGGTCGAGCAAAGTGTTATTGGGTTTTTCCATTAGCAAAATCTCAGTTGCAGCACGGAGTCTAGCAATGCGCCCGAAAACGGCAATAGGTTCGCCCCCTATTACGTGGGACTGATACATACCTGGCGAAATATGGGTACAGAAATGCACCTCTTGTTTTTACGAGAGGAAAGCGCTTTAAGCTCCCCTTTTCGGTGAGAAATGCACCTCTGCCTACCCCTTCGGGGAATACAGGCGTGAGGCTATGTATGTATGTATAAAATAAAATCTAAATATAGTTTAAGCTAATACAGCGAAAGACCACACATATGTATTTAGTATTACTATTTACCATCGACTAGACTTGGTCCATACTATAGACAAGTTGTAGTCCTCATAGTCAACTAGTTAAAGTAAAACTTAAAGTTATACACCCAACACCCAACAGTCACATACATAGTTCTGACCCCACACTAGGATACAAGTCCTGTGTCGTGGGTATCAGAGACTACGAGAGACTTTTTCGGTCTCACAAACACCCAGACCCGAAACAAATATTTTATTTTTTGTAACTGGCTTTGTAGTCTGAAGAGCTTTTAAGCGAAATCATATTACTTAGTGGCCGCCGCCGGACATTTCTAATCTAATAGTTTCCCCTATTCATTTATTTACTATTTAATTTGTTCCGTATCAATTTCTCACACTGATGGTTCGTTCATATTACACCGAGAATGAGAGGGGAACGACACGATTCTTTGTTGACGGTCGATCGGCGTTTTCGACATAAGTATTATTGGCAATTTTTTTCATTTGTCTGAACCGCGACAAATATTTGTTACGTTCTGGGTATCTGTGGGATCTAAAATGATTAACTAAATTACTTATACATGCGCTCGGGTGGCGTTTTTCTATCTTATTGTAGCATCAAGACTAGATCTTAACTATTGAGATATATTTATTAAAAAATAGTCACTTTAACTTTAGAAAACAATAAGAAAATGAAAGACCGTACGACGAAGAGTAAGACGGTACGACGGGGCAAACAAGCGAGCTCCTCCACGGGATACTAACCTCCATTTGATCCGTCCATAATTATTACTAATGTGGTAGTACCATCAGCTGATGTGGCTGTCGACTTGCAAAACTGAAGTGAATCGGAGTGGTCTGTATGTATCTACGCTTATGTAGTAGTTGTCGCATCTCATATTACCCAACCCGACTCCTTGTCAATAACAATACTGTACTCATTAAAATTTAATCAAATTAGCAACTTATTATACAAGTGAGTCCATTTTATTAATTAAATGACGGAAGTTAATTCTTTGAATTATATGATCACTCCGACATGTAACATTATAATTCTTAGAATGTTATGTCGTCTTCCAATATGTTCTATTATTACCATTCATCCCTAACGTATGAACGAACCTGCACGGACGGTAAATTCGGAATGTTTTTGCGGGGCTCGATTAGCCACCAATCCTCTTGATTTATTCCATTTCGGCACGACGCCATTTTAGGTCACGTGCGCGCGGCAAATAAGGCGGGAAAATTTGCCCGCGATCATACAGGGTGGTAGATTTTTTTATTTATTTTTTTAAATATTGAAGTTAAGATGGTGGTGGGAACAACTGGTCACTATTTGAGAAGACCTCGCAAGAAGGCATCTCTGAAACGCACGCCGCTCACTTCTACCTCGACAGACAGAGTAGATATTATCAATCACATAATGTGATTGATTGTTTCGTAAAGTGTAGTCATAGTATTATAAACGTGATATATTTCAGTACCTAATACATGTCAAGTATAATCATCAGCCCATATACGTCCCACTGCTGGGCACGGGCCTCCTCTACAACTGAGAGGGTTTAGGCCTTACTCCACCACGCTAGCCTAGTGCGGGTTGGCGGACTACACACCTAAGAAATTCCTAAGAACTTTTAGGTGTGCAGGTTTTATCACGATGTTTTCCTTCACCGTTAAAGCAAGTGATAATTCATTGTGAATACACACATAACTTCGAAAAGTCAGAGGTGTGTGCCTGGGGTTTGAACCTGCGACCGCCGAAATTCTCGACCGCGCGCCTAAGCCTTGAGGCCATCACTGCTTTTTGTCAAGTATATGAGTACCTATTGCTTCTAAAAACTATTTCTTTTAAATGTCGCTCAATGCTTTACATCATTATAATTAAAATTTAAAAAAAAACGATGTGATGCATCCTTGAATTTGCAGGCAAACCACACCCTTACTATAAAATTAATTTCACTAACAATATTTTCAATGATGGCAACCCACTCTGCACCATAAACAGTAATAGAATACCAAGTAATTGGAGCACTCAATTCCCGCCACTTGGTGGCCGCCACACGCCGCGCGCGTGTCCGACACGCACTGCATTCAATTGTCTATGCTATCTGCTCTATAATCGTATGTTTTGTCTACGGACAAAGACAACAATGGCGATGGTAAAAAAATCGTGATGAATTATTGATAGCTAAATTTAGTTTTTGCATGAGTTATTAGTTTTAGTCTCAAATTATAATTTATTATAAGTGCCTTTGTCTCTATTTAAATGTATAGGATTAACTCTTAGAACAGCACGATGGCGTACCTGACTATAATATATGGTATGTTAAGATTTGAACCTTATACACATTTATCAGCTTGCCAGATGGCCGGGAAATCCGGGATGTTCCCGGCATTTTGCGTCTTGTCCCGTGTCCAGTAATTAGACCTTAATGTCCCGGATTCAAAATACCTACCTATTACTTTTACTAATTACCTACTGTTTATGTACATAGCTATCTGATAAAAGTATGTATTTGAAAATAAATGGCCTTTTGCTTTTCAAATAAGTCCTTTGAACATAAAAAAACAAGTTTCTTTTCTCTGGCCGCGACCGGACGCCGTTGTCCTTGAATTGTCCCGGCTATGATAAGTTTCTAACTGGAATGTTATTATCTCCGGTAATGTTATTAACTGAAAGATATGCAACAATTGCCTCACGTAGATTTTCTATGAGACAGTGGTACTACTCTGGTCGAGCCGAACCATTCGTTATACAGTCCAAGCTTACTACGGCATGACGATATCACTTACAACTTATTTACGTATATTAGGCAAATTCTGGACCTGAATCTGCCATTTCTACATTCCCATTATCATAACCCATTTCCTGATATTTGTCAAAGAATCATTTTTTTTTATAGCTTTCCATCTGTTGGGAAAGCAAAGGGTTCTTGCCCATACAGCCTTGTCATTTATTTTACGTCTTGCTAAAATTATATGCTTGATAAATAATAACAATTAATTAATTCCTGCCAAAAAAAATAACTTGACACAAAGGCAAAAGAAACTCGCCCATAAAGCCACAGTGAGACCGCCTCACATTCAAACTCTATTTAACGTGCATGATATAAATTGTATATTTTTAAGGAACGTATCTAAAACGTGCAAATCTCCGTGGACACAAATCCTTTAGTAAAAAAACGTGCGATACAATAAGTGTGTGTAAAAAATCCGCGGGTTGGATTACGGCGCACGCTTCATTGCGGCCCGTAATTTTCGCTCGCAAGTATTGAAACACCTTTAGGGGTCCGCGGAGTCTAAGAAAAATTCAAGTTTTATATGAAGCATCGTCATCAGCCCATATCCGTCCCACTGCACGGGCCTTCTCTACAACTGAGAGGGTTTAGGCCTTAGTCCACCACGCTGACCTAGTGCGGTTTGGCGGACTACACACCTAAGAAATTGCTAAGAACTTTTAGGTGTGCAGGTTTCATCACGATGTTTTCCTTCATTGTTAAAGTAGGTACGTGACAGTTCTTTGTGAATACACACATAACTTCGAAAAGTCATTCAGTGCGGGCTTAAAACCGCGACCGTAGAGATTCTCGACCGCGTAGGTACCTATGTTAAGCCTCGAGGCCATCGAGATGCAGATTTCACGCAAAAATAAGCATTCAGCCGCGTTAATTTGTTTTTCTCTTCTAATAAGTATATATATACAGAACCACATACATACATATTTTTCCAGATTTCTTTGTTACTTTTTAAGCATTTTTTTCAATTTCTTCCATAGCCAGGTGTGCGGTGCTTAATTGGGAAGTTTCAGCAAACGATCCGTGGATTTGTGTAAAAAACTCAATGTAACTACATTATCAGTGGGTGGTACTACTTAAAGCGATTTTTTTATCGCCTATTTGTGTGAGTGAGGCCAATTGAGGGCTGAAGAGACAGCTAAGGTGTCCGCGGTATAGAAAAACGTCTAGAGTATTTATGTTGAAAATAGGCACACACGCGGTTATTGCTGAAGGGGTATTGAGGATTTTTCTCAATATCACGTAGTCTAAACTTGGATTCGAACCCAGTACTGTATTTCGGGTTTTTATTAACTCGTCTGTCTGTCTTGCACTTAATATAACGTAAAGTACAAAGTGGGTAAAGTTGATACAAGTATCTAAACAAGAGCATTCTCGGTATTCCTAGAATTCCTGACCAACCGACAAACTATGTAGGTATGATCGCCACATCAACAAATATTTCTGATATTGAAGTCTTTCGTGGTTTATAGGTTATGAAACTAATAGCATTAAAATTTATGTTTTGTCTGTTTACGTTATGAAAAGATCACAAAAATAAATGTATTATAGACAGTAGTTAGTTCAACAATCCAATTGCTTTATTTGTCTGTCATTTTGTGATCTTAAAAAATATCTATCAATAAAAAAAAACAATGATAAAGGTTATACTATAAATTATACAACTATAACGAAACGGTTACACATCCTGTCCGTCCGAAATTCCAAAATCAAAAACCGGAAACTGATCCATTCTTGACATTAAAATGGTATTACACCCGATTAATATCCAAAAAACTACTAATTCAATTATGGAAAAAAATCTAACTTTTCGACCGGCCAGGAAACGTCTACACCATAAAGAAAGAAAAAAATTCGAACCATAACGCCCATAATTCACAATTAAAAACCCAGCTACTGGTCATGCCCGGGAGTGTACATAAATTTCTACCTTAAAAAGGTCTGGCTGAAAAGAGCAGGATACTGACACAAAAGGCGGGACGGGAGAGAAAAAAAAGTGTTGTTTATGGTCACTTGCCGCCAACGCGTTTAAATTTGGAATTTTAACTTTTTTAATGTTTGTATTATTGTATTTCTCGTTCGATAATCTTTGAAATATTCTATACAACTGATAGAGGACACTTATAGTAAATACAGAATTATTTAATTTACATTGCATGTAGAAAACATGAAAGATAAATCTATGCATTTATAGATTATTAACGCATTACTTGCCAAGCATCGAAAACATTGGATTTTTTTGATGAAATGTATAAATTAAGTTCTTAGTACATAAGAAAAAATAATATGAAAAAAAATAACTATTTTTTCGCGGTATATGAAGTCGGATTATAATGCTCTTCCTTAGTCGACAAAAATTACCAATTTGATAAAATTAGATAAATCAAAATTAGAAAAAAATATTTTCTTAGAAAAATAGTGTGAAATTACCAATTTCATCAGAAACAATAAAAATAAGAGCGCTAACAACTAAAAGAAAATGTTGTGAGAAAAAAAAGGGGTGAATGAAGACATGACAGCTGATAGGGACATTTGGAATGAGAAAACATACTGCGTCGACCTCAAATAGAATTGGGAGGGAAGGAAGAATGGGAAGGGCAAGAGAATGATGATGATTTTTTCATTATTAACACTGAGATATCTGAACACATTGTAGTGTTGAAAGAGTGAGAGAGGAAAAAAGAAGGGTAAAAGTAAAAAAAGTGAAGTAAAAAAAAATATATCTCTCGTGAAGAATGTTGAAATGAAATGAAATGAAATTGCTTTATTTGGTCACGTAGGCAATCAAATAGCACTTATGACAAGTCAATACAGAAAAGAAAAATCTTTTATTGTTACATTATAATTCAACTATGGTTCATTTTACATTGTGCATGACTTATATCTACTGTAATAGTAGTAATCAAATGTCTGATAAGTGATAAGAGTTTAGAAATCTTTTGTATGTCAAATGTAGGAAATACATAATCTCTTCATAATGTTAAGAATTGAATTGAAGAAAATAATACCATTGTTTCAATACTAAAAATGCAAATAGAAAAAACATTTTGAATCATATTAAATATGTCCGATACCTGAATAATATTAGTTTTACGACTGACTAATATTTTTTTTATCAAACTTAAGTTCTTCGGAGGCGGTACCTTGAGGCGTGGCCAACCAATGTGATCAACCAAAATATTGCGATGTGTATCCAAAAAAAAATATTTATCATAATCTTCGAAGTACCTAAAACATAAACTACACAACTTTATTGGTATAAAAAATGCTAATTTGTGAATTTATTTTTCTTTAACAATATACATTATGTTCATCAGACATAGTATGTATATATAGGTACGCTTATGATGTGTAAAAAAAACCTAAAACAGGTAGTAATTTATTACTACTTATACACTTACAGTGATGGCCTCGAGGTTTAGGCGCGCGGTCGAGAATCTCGACGGTCGCAGGTTCAAACCCCGGGCACACACCTCTGACTTTTCGAAGTTATGTGTGTATTCACAATTAATTATCACTTGCTTTAACGGTGAAGGAAAACATCGTGATAAAACCTGCACACCTAAAAGTTCTAAGGAATTTCTTAGGTGTGTAGTCCGCCAACCCGTACTAGGCCAGCGCGGTGGACTAAGGCCTAAACCATCTCAATTGTAAGGAGACCCGTGCCCAGCAGTGGGACGTATTTGGGCTGATGATGATACACTTACAAGACTTGACATCCCCGTGGCGCAGTTGGCTAGACACCAGCTTGCGAAACGAGAGGCCGAGAGAGAGAGAGACAAAAGTTTGTGTGATTTAAACGGTGTTTCCTTCCTCGCACAACATCTTTGTGGAATCAGCTTCCGTCGGCGGTATTTCCGAATGGATATGACTTAGGAACCTTCAAGGAAAGAGCCTATATTTTCCTCAATGGCCGGCAACACACCGATGATTCCTCTGGTATTATGGGTGTTCATGGGCGGTGTTGACCACTTAACATCAGGTGGCTCACTTGCTCGTTTGCCTCCTTTCCCATAAAAAAAAAATGTTTCGGGTCTGGGTGTTTGTGAGACCGAAAAGTCTCGTAGTTTCTGGTCAGAACTATGTATGTGACTGTTGGGTGTATTTATTATTATTTACTTACGCCTTTATCCCTGAAGGGGTCGGCAGAGGAGTATTACTTCACCCAAGATTCGATAGTTGTGTTAATTCCCACGTAATATAGGCCGAGACGATTACCGTGTTTTGGGAACATTCAGAAATTCTCAACAAAACTGCCCGACCCGGGAATCGAACCTGGGACCTTTCGATCACGCGGCAAACCCTTAGACTGCTGATATACCCGGAATCTCACAATAAACAAACACACTTTAATATATATACATAGCAGAGGTAGGCAGAGGTGCATTTCTGCACCCACATTTCGCCAGGTATGTATCAGTCCCACGTAATAGCACACCCAATAACACTACCCGACCCGAGAAACAAACACGGGACCTAAATCGCACGACAAATCATCATCATCAGCCCATATACGTCCCACTGCTGGGCACGAGCCTCCTCTACAACTGAGAGAGTTTAGGCGTTAGTCCACCACGCTGGCCTAGTGCGGGTTGGCGGACTACACACTTAAGAAATTCCTAAGAACTTTTAGGTGTGCAGGTTTCATCACGATGTTTTCCTTCACCGTTAAAGTACGTGATAAATCTTTGTGAATACACACATACTTCAGAGATGTGTGCCTGGGGTTTGAACCCGCGACCGTTGAGATTCTCGACCGCGTGCCTAAACCTCGAGGCCATCACGACTTTATCAGACACAATTTCAAAGGCAAAGAATAGTATAATCACACGCAACAGTAACTTGTCCAGTCCAATATTTGTTTTTACAATACAAAATAACAGACGCATTACACCTGTGCACACAGACAATGCAAAAAATATCACAAAACGCCATTCATGTAAAACGGAACTGAATTTCACGCACAATGGGACCGTAGACAAGTTTCTCACGGCCCACCCATTGATGGCCGGCCGAAATTTATTGCCGTAGGTGCGAATAGTCTGTTCAATATGAAATTAAAAAGGTTTTGTCAGAAGAATGAAGTAATAAATGATTGTCATGACGTCATCCACGTCACTCAGCTTCATGCTTGTTGGCTTATGGTGGCTATCCTCTTGTATTGCAGCTCCTGTATACCGGGATCCCAGAAAATCCTGTCATTAGAATTTAGAGGCAGTGCCGTAAATAGGGCGGTGCCACCGGTGCCCGGGCAAAGAGCGTAGACTCTGGAGGGCGCAAGAATGGCCAGACCAGGCAGGGCTGTTATTTTTTCGGTTTGCTCCTAAAAAGTTCCCGCTGCGCCCCTAGTATCGAACACTGGGGGTGCAGAACCAAGGTCCAAGGATTTTTTATCACCCTGAATGAAATAAAGGAGGCGTAAAAAAACAAGGGCGCACTTATAGAAGCTAGTAGAGGAGGACCCTGTCTAGAAGTGGGACGTATATGCGACATTAAACGACCAATCTCAACAGGTGTCTATGGGTTCCTAACTTATCTATAAATCGCAACGAATTGAGTCAGAATGAAAACAAAAGGTCAATGTCATGTCTGCTTGTATCGGGAACTGATGGCAAGTTCAATATGTTATATATAAAATGTCAACTGGCAAGAAATAATTAATAATACGTCTAACCGAAAACAACAACAGAAAACAAGTTTTAATTCCGAACCCATACTTCACATTGACCCTAAAACTACTTAACATTCCTTCATTCAAAAGTCTTATACGTTCAGTGTCACCAACCTAACAAAACTAACAAGCGTGACAACCTTACCACCAGAACGCAACAATGACTGATAGAAAATTAATAAACCGTACTTTATTCGGTAGGTACAATATCCTCACATCGCCCGCTGTGTTTAAAAAAATAATTGATTAAAAAAATATCAACGGCGAGCCTGTATGACAAAGTTGCCCATTCCTTCAAGGAACAGAAAAAGAATGATAAAAAAAGTATAATAATCCACATCCCATGAGGATTACGCGACAAATGCATTTTGATACTGGCCACACAGAAGATGATTCTAAATTCAAATTTGAAAAAAGCGTCTGAAATATTTAATAATCGAACGTCTATTATTAGGGTTCCGTTGTAATGGGTCTATGTTTTATAATCAATGTTATTCGTCTTCTTATCTTTTCATTTATAAAAAAATATATAAAGTTGGTCCGTCATTCAAAACAAATTCGATAAATACATTTATCTACATACACATACATACATACATAACCTCACGCCTGTATTCCCTGAAAGGGTAGGCAGATGTGCATTTCTGCACCCACATTTCGCCAAGTATGTATCAGTCCCACGTAATAGGGGGCGAGCCTATTGCCGTTTTTCGGGCACATTTCCAGACTCCGGGCTGTTACCGAGAATTTCCTAATGGAAAAACCCAATAACACTTTGCCCGACCCGGAAATCGAACCCAGGACCTGTAGATCGCACGGCACATACTTGTACCGCGAGACCACGAGGCAGTCAAATAAGTTTATCTCTATTTTTAATTTTGTAATTGATATCTATAAAGGCGAAATAAATCGTTGCTATGCTCATATCGTAGATATAATTTATCAAATATAGTATCTTGACAACAACTTGATATTTGTCGGCTCTAAAAGTTATTATAAATAATTGGTCTGGTGAAACTCTGTATATTTTGTGCGTTTCACGCTTTGCACAATTTTTAAATATCGAAATCATTTTGACAATAGTTCACGCGTGATTCGTCCGATTGTGTCAGTATGGCGTGACGTGCAGGTGGCACCTGTCGTGTCTCCGTGTGAATAACATCAAACTATGATTTGGCGAAAAATTATCTTCTATTCTTAACTGACAGTCCGATTGCGATGTACGATAACAATCTTGAGCTATTATTGTAGCTTCGATTCAAGCAGTTTATCGATGATTTGTAAATAATATACATATTCACTCATTTTTCTTTAAGGGCAGTACTACTGATATGCTACCAAGAATGAGACTTAATACTTTAACGATTTTTAAAATAGGATTGTGACGAAAAAGTTTTTTGCTACTTATTACTTCATATGGACAGCACTGTTATCCTCAGAAAAGTAATTCGGTTATGTGTGCTGAGTATAATACACTTCGCTATTAGTAACTATGTATAGGATTATTCTTATCAGGTTCTTCAAAATCAAAGTCAAAGTCAAATTTTCTATCAATTTTTTTTTATTCAAATAGACTTTTACAAGTTCTTTTGAATCGTCCATTTTAAATTATTTTAAACTATTGCCGTTTTGAAATGTGTTATCGCTATAGAGAAGAAACGGCACGAAACTCCCTTAGCAACACGAAATTTCATTTTTCAATATATTATAGTGGTGTTTCATACCGTTAATAAAAATATCAACAATATAATCATATATGTACTTATATATAAATGAAACGTTATAATCAATATGACGCATTTCCATCACGATCGTATTCTAAACTTTAAAATTTGACCTTACTAATTCCTTTCGTATCAATCTTCTCATTATCCTGAGCTTCTAGCAGTAAGTTCTACATTGCCATTCTATTTTCAAATCGTCAACGACATCAGAGCCTTGGTTATATTTTGCTTCCTTGGATAACATTGGCATGGCTGTTTAAAAAAAACAACAATTTAAGTACATGTAACACGCCTTTGCTTACTCTTTTAGGGATATAAAGCGTCAGACTATGCTTTTCCATAAAGATGATAAATACGCATTCGAAGGTAAAAAATAAATCTCCCATCAATAAATCTACCTAAATTCCAAGTGACCCCAATCTGAAGCGAGAAATATGAAATATCGTCACATGAAACTTTAATATTAGCTTTTAAAATAATCTCCCAAGTTTCCGATTACAAATTTTTATAAAGTAAAACGAGAGCAGACGCAGGTTGTACAATAAAGGCGCGCGTTTAAAAGGATTACCGGCGGCCATGACACCGGAGCGCATCGGGCCAGAGACAATAAAAAAATGATTGTTTATGGATTAGCTGCCAGCGTCAAAGTGTTAAATATCGAACGCGGTCTAATTTGACAAGCGGGCCCGGACGAAATAGTTGTTTTGCCGTTGTGGTATTGCCAGTGTTGGTGAAATACAGAAATTTAACCTTTTTGTTTTAAAATAACGGGTAAAATGATAAAATCAATGTAACAATAACATCTCTACTTAGATCGCTGTAGCCAATAGAGACAACACAAGGCATCATAACCGACGGGCGCTTAAGAGAGCCAAAGGAATAGAAATGGAATAAAGAAGAAGAGTTAGCATCTTAGCACTCCTAAAGACCTCTGCTAGATCAAAATATTAACCCCAAAAACAAATACTTGGATATACATCATCATCATCATCATCAACAGCCCTTCTTACCTTCACTGCTGGACATAGGCTCGATCTTCGGCCCTCCTCATCCAACCGCTGCCATATATCGTCACCCTACCTAATCAGAGGGTGCCCTACATCATGTTGGATTTACGCACTTTATCAACTTAAACCTCTTTCGTAAGACTGAATTCCATATTTAAAAACATCGAATACTGGCAACACATACAGAGGACATTAAAAAACAACGCCACAACCGTGTCACATTTCTGTCTTTGGTTGACATCTCGATATGAAATTATGTCGTCCGCAGCGACAGGATGGCTTAGCGTTTGATTGTGTTTTTCAACAATTATTACCGGAGTCAATCGCGGCCCAACCGGTCCAGAGATTAGTTTCAACTGTTACCAAAACTGCAATAATAAAACTACACCCACGTAGTACTTGGATCTATAATTATTCGCTTTAATTTATGTACTCATGAAATTATTAGCATTGGAAAGCAATAGAGTCTACAGTTTCAATTTTAAATTTCTAAAAGCTGTGTTTTTCTTTATATTGGCTTGGGTAAATAGCTGATGGTGAAGTAGTGACCCAACTGGAGTTACGAGTGACGATTGCTATTATATATTTCCAAGTGATAGAATTACGCAAGTCTATTTAAGAACGCATTTTAAAACTGTTCTCAAAATTACTTATAGAGGTTGCGTCAATATGATAGATTTTACACCTTATAGGTATAGTGGTTGCTACTAACATCCCAATTATAGGAGAGCGTAGGGAACCAAAACCTCTCGATAGCCTTCACACACATAAGGGTGCTTGCTGTATAATCACAGCCTAACCGTAAGATTTCTGAGCGCACTAAGCCTAAATCTTGAATCTACCGACATATATTTTTTACCAATTTTTCATACACGGAAAATTGGTATTAACAGTTGGCCAAATTCAGCATTTTTAGCCCCAGCTCTTGTGTAAGTGAATTTTGCATTAATAATCTCAATTATTATAGAAAAGATAAATTTCTTTTTCATGACATTGAGGCCTGAGAAGAAGCGGTATGATGGAAAACTTGCTGCAAGTAGAGAGATTGGAAGTAAAGATGAGAGTCTATTGGCTAGTTATCTAGATGAAGACAATGTAGTAAATTTCATAGAGTAATAGAATGATTTTAAAAATGGAACTTCAACCGCCTAAAATGTCTTTGAAACAGTTCCCATCGCCATCAGTGACATGTTCCAAAAATATTCAATTTATCAGCAAATCGAAGTCCCAGTAGGCCGATGAATGCCAAAACGCCCAGTCACGCACAAAAACTACACAATGTTACGTTACAACCGCCACCAAATTCCACCATTTTGATCGAGATACAGGCTACCATGTCCATGGACAATGACATTATTTTAGAAAAAAAACATATGCAGTTCGATATTTGAAGATATAAAAAAATAAAACTTCAACCATAGACACGGCGGCGGCGTTCGAATTTTGAAATGAAATTGGAGCATTGTTTAGGGTTGTCGGGTGTAGGGGTGTATTGGATTTAAAATACAGTCTTATTATAAATGCTTTGAATTCGTTGCAGGAACAACTCAACTGAAAGGTGAGATTTTTAAAAACTTTTGGTGCGGATCCGAGTTCATGTCCAATGCGGTAATGTGTTACTTTGAGAGCTTCTTGTACAAACTTTTTTTATTCTCAACCAACGTCTTCGTAAAGTCGATTCAGTCTTCGTGCTGGTGATAGCTTTATTGTAAACTAGGTGCAAAACTTATGAGCAGACAGGCATAATAGTGTCGATCCGTTGCATATATCTCAGAAATTTCTAGATTTTCTACACTCTATAAGGACCGCATTGCAGTTACCATCAACTTCAAGTAAGGACACTTGAGTAAGTTTTATCAATAGTAAAGGAACTGGCCATATATAATTATGCTTATTTCAATTGTCACTGCCAACCCTGACCATAGAGAAGCGAGTGACGTATCACAAAAAGCGCGCGTAAAATATTTTGATGTTTGACAAGTGTCACAGAGGATTTGATCGATATCTATTTATTTAAATCGTTACTCACTGCTCGATGGAGTAGCTTCGTGTGTTTCGGTTACCGTGTCATTATTAAATATCAAAAGACATGGCACAGTTGGTAAAGGCCGCGGGTTCGATACCCTCACCATGCATTTGTTTGTTTTAAACATTTGTGACACCAAAAAGGTTTTAGTACAACTTAGTAATATTTCAATCACCAACCCTCACTAAGCCGGCGTGGTCGACTAAGGCCTAAACCCTCTTAGCTCTAGAGGAGGCCCGTGCGCAGCAGAGGGGCGTATATGACCTGATGATGATGATTATGATGATGAAACATTAAAAACATCTATCAATATTGGGCGTAGAATTCGCGACGGTCGAGAATCACGGCGGTCGCAGGTTCAAACCCCAGGCACACACCTCTGACTTTTCGAAGTTATGTGTGTATTCACAATGAATTATCACTTGCTTTAACGGTGAAGGAAAACATCGTGATAAAACCTGCACACCTAAAAAGTTCTTAGGAATTTCTTAGGTGTGTAGTCCGCCAACCCGCACTAGGCCAGCGTGGTGGACTAAGGCCTAAACCCTCTCAGTTGTAGAGGAGGCCCGTGCCCAGCAGTGGGACGTATATGGGCTGATGATGATGATGATGATGAATGAAGCTCAGCGAATCTATGGGGACCTAAATTTGTCATAATCCCGCAACGAAGTTAATCAGAAAGATAAATAAAGGAGGAGTTGGAAACAAAGAATTGTCCACTTCCCTCCACAGCAAAGCGGGTGACAAAACATTGAGCTATGAGGCTTCACCCTCACATAAAAAGAAAGACAATTATAATTAGTGAAATTAGACGCAATTAACGCACCACGGGTAAATAACTATATGAGATTTATTGAATAAATTGGACCTAATGAGCGAGCTGTTATGTATATTTCCAATAATAGGCATGGCAAAAACGCTGAAAAGCACGGAAATTCTTCCTAGATTCAACGAGGTCTGCATAATAAGCAACACCAGACGTTACATACATACTATTGAGCATAATGTTGCGCTCATCCGACCAAAGATTGCACTCCCACATTTTATACCTATAGTTGTTAGGAAAACTTTAAAATTTTTCAATTACCTATGATAAACTTTAAAAGATGATGAAATTTTGCCATACTTTACTTTTGTTATCCGAAATGCTACTACCGAAATTTTTCCGATCGAAAAACCCAATTATAAGTCCGACCTAAAACTTTCAACTCCCGGTTCGACAAGTTTCAAAGTGATTTGGTAATTCATTTGTATTGGTTGCGGTGAGGCTTGCAACGTGCCTCAGCGATCGATATGAGACGAAGCCGCGTGACGGAGGACCGAAGCCCCACAGTTGCGATGCAAGACTACACCGTCACTGACACCACGCACGTTATATACATACGCTTGTATTCGTGAAGGATAGGCAGAGGTTACACTTTTCGATAGCTATAAAGTATTAAGCAATAATAGGTAAGCCTATTGTTTTGCAGATACATATTCAGACCCCCTCGTGACTGCCTCGTGGTCTCGCGGCACAAGGCCGTGCGATCTAGAGGTCTTGGGTTCGATTCTCGGGTCGGGCAGTGTTATTGGGTTTTTCTATTAGGAAATTCTCAGTAGCAGCACGGAGTCTGGAATTGTGCCCGAAAAACGGCAATAGGCTACGTGGGACTGATACATACCTGGCGAAATGTGGATGTAGAAATGCACCTCTGCCTACCCCTTCAGGGAATACAGGCGTGAGGTTATGTATGTTTGTATTCAGACTTCGTGCTGTCACAAAAAAATCTGATTAAAAAATCCAATAACTTTGCCTGACCCGGGAATCAAACCCGGAACCGCACGGCACACACCTGTACCGCGAGATTACGAGGCAGTGCTAACACGTGCATACTGCATACCAAAATCTTTATGTCTATATCCCCGAACGGGTAAGCAGAAATATATTTCTAAACAGCTGTAAAGTCTCACGTAAAAGACCAAATGTATGAAGAAGATCAAACTGCAGAGAAGTCAATGGTTATGGGATGTAATGTATTTTAAATTTTAAGAGTTAACTTTTGTTCCCTTTCCAAGTATGGACTGAAATTACTATAGAAAAATATAATCAGCGGCATCTGGCGTCTATTGCGTACGACACCTCGAAAATATGCAATGGGTATAACACAAATTGTTTTAAAAAAGTGTTACTAGATGGCAGCTCTTGCTTATACGCAACCGCCATCTGTTGACAGAAATAAAAAGTGTTATAAATAATTGCCATTAATTATAAAAAATACAACCGATACCAACAACTCTTATAATTTAACTTTTGCTCTTGATTGCACTAACTTTAGAGTTAATTTTTACATACATAAAAGTGAATGTTACCCTATATAGGTATATAGTTTTCCCAGCTCTTAGATTTCTTTATGTCAATAAATTACTTATCCTGTAGAAACCATGGCTTATTAAAGAGGTAATAATATACTTTATAAACAGAAATAAATACTAAAACTATTTCCTTTATTCCCATTCCTACCAATATTGACATACCACGTAATGCAGCGAATAGTAATAAAAACATTTGTAGTTGTACTTGGCAACCCTACACAATAATCAAACATGGCGCGCGTACACACAGCTTCTAAAATTTTACAATTTTCGTTTTATTTTACGTTAATATTGTGTTGTTTTACAAATTACGCGAGTGCAAACCAAGAACTAGATGAAGACAACTGGCGCCAAATCCTCGATGGAGAATGGATGGTCGAATTGTGAGTAAAAATGTTACGCCGGCTCGCCGATTAAGAAACGTGTTGGATGATTTTCAATTTTAAATTAGTTACTTACGTGTCTCTTATTCGTAATACTATAAAAATTACTCAATTAATCCTAGTTATTTCTTTAAATATTTTTTCCATATTATCTTCCCAATATTTTTGAAATAAAAAGTTTTTTTCTACGTGGGTTCAATAACCATTACAAGGCTACATTAGGGTCCGCTAAAATACCGTTTTGAAAACCATGACGCATAGTCTATTGTGTGAACTGCCGACCGTGATGAAATCTTCAATTTCGACGTATTTATTTATTGTAATTCATGTGTCACTATTTCGACCACAAACTCAAGTCTTTTATAATGCCCTAAAACTTTATATGAAATAAGTAAATTAAAGTTCTCTTGCAACCTTATACTAATAGTACGAATTTCGCACTTCCGCATTAATCTTAAAACGTAATTCATTGCATAATTTTTTTATTCGACTTGAAGTTACATACTACATATATACATGGTAAATGAAATGAAACGAAATTATATTTATTGAATCTATAAAATTTCAAATACATCACTTAGATTCAGTCATTTCAAAATTTGGTGTACCACCCTGTTCGGAAGGCAGTCATCACTAGAGAAGAACGGGTAAGAAACTCAATCAAGAAAACAATTAGCCATCAGTAAAAGTTTGAATAAGTAAAACAAATTTGGGGTCTGTTCTACTAAAATACAAGAACTTCATGTTGAAGTCTTACCTAAACATTTATAAAGATCTTATTTGAGAATATTGTTACTTTAGTATTGAAAACCTTTTTCTTAGATATTAGGTTTTTTTTATGATTGAAGCTTTAGTTATATTTCTATTAAGACACCATCCTATGAAGCCAAAGCATGTTTGGTGTTCAGATTTGAACACAGGTGATTCAATGCAGTTATCTGATGTCATACATGACTAATGTTATTTATATTCATTATTCATCAATTAATATTCCTATCAGTGCCAACCCGCACTAGGCCAGCGTGGTGGATTAAGGCCTGAACCCTCTTAGTTGTAGGGGAGGCCCGTACCCAGCAGTTGGTAGTATATGGGCTGAAGATGATGATGATGATGATTCATCAATTTAGCAACTCAAAAATAAACATGAAATAAGAATAATACTATGTCATTATACAAAATAGGCTGCCAATAGTTATAGCTGATGTCTTCTTTACTAACGGCATATGAATAACAACCATCTTACTTCAAAATTAAGAAATAAACTTGTTAGTTTAAGGCAATGAAATAAAAACTATGGAACCTTAAAATAGTTACTGATAATAGAAATATGAAAGATTGTTTGTTACTGAGTAGGCTTGACCCAATTATGTGGGACTGATACATACCTGGCAAAATGGGGGCAGAGAAATGCACCTCCTACGCCTTTGGAGAATAATGGTGTGAGTGTGTATGTATGTATTTCATAAGTAACTAATTTTGTTTATTAGTATTCAACAATAAAGTCTAAAAAGAGTTATAGGGTATTTTTTGTTTTTAAAGATTGTTTGGTATCTAATGTCATGTGATGGCTACTAGACATAACAGTTTAAACCAACATACAATATAGAAGTTGATAAACATGCATTTGATATATTTCTGTATTTTCCCTAATTGGTAACGAACAAACAATCCACTACTCAGGCTTATCTCCAGACATACATTGACACATAGGTACCTGAAGCATTTATATTAAGTTTAATGACTTGGTTTTCCGCTGTAATGGTAGAATGACCTAGTAGTGGAGAATGTAAAATATATTATGCAGCCAGTTATGACAATTTTGTGTATTTACTGACATTTTAACATAAGAATATAAATAGAAATTCACACAAGTTGCAAACTTTCTTTAGTTAGCTTTAGACAATATCACTTACATGTTATTATTAAGTTCTATAGTCAATTGCAAAGCCTACATTGGTTAGTCAGTCAGACAGGAAACTAGCTTGTGAAATGAAAGGCCACAGGCTTGTTCTCAGCACCAAGATAAATGTTTGGTTCTGGAGAGTAATTTGTGATACACAGAACACAAAATCTATCTTAATCTGGGATCGCCTCAAGTATGTAATCAACTTTTAGGTTGTTGAACTTAACTAATTGTTAGTACCGTCAATTAAATTTTGGTCCTCATAAATTCTTATCTAAATTACTTGATAAATGGATAACTGGTTAACGAAAATTCCAAGTTTATGAGTGGTATTTTAACATTAGGGAAACTTATATATTAAAAATAAGAATGTTTCTATACTGGATCCTGAAGATGTGCAGTCTAAATACAGTATTGGCAGAAGGAACATATATTCGTCGAGCTTTTGTTGTCGTGTTATTGTAAATAAAAATTAATGTTAACTTTTGTTTTTAAGCTTTGCAATAAAGTGAAACATTTGTCCGATTATGATTTTTTGATTTTGTGTCTCATGTAGGCCAAAAAAGGTTTTCAAAACCTGTAAATTGTCTAGTGTGGCTTTTTTAAAAAAACAATATTATATTGCAATAATTACTTGTTATTGTTAGCCACCCAATCCAATGCAATATTATGCATAAAATCATTGTGGGTGTGATATTTTGGTGAATCAGACATGCACTGGTTAGCCTCGCGGGCGTGTTACGTCACAAGTCACAACCAGTCTCGCTAAACGCTCATGGTAATTGGTAATGTTTTTGTGGCTCACGACGAATGCCAAATGCATTACTGGCTTCCCAAATATGTGAGTGAAATATTGAGAATCGACTAGGGGTAATGTCATTTTTGGGAGCACATTTTCGACAATTAAATAAATAAATGCACCCAACAGTCACATACTTAGTTCTGACCCCACACTAACAAACGAGTCTTGTGTCGTTGGTATCAGAAACTACGAGAGTATTTTCGGTCTCGCAAACACCCAGACCCGAAACAAATATTTGAGAACTGGAAATAAACTGGAATTCAACAGACATTACATACATAACCTTACGGCTGTATCCCCCGAAAGACTAGGCAGAGGTGCATTTCTGCACCCAAATATCGCTATGTATCTGTCTCGCGTAAGAGTAGTAAGGCGAAATAAGAGCCTTTTAGCCTTTTCGGGCATTTCCAGGCTCTGTGCTAGAATTTTCTAATGATTAAAAAGAACACTGCCCGACCCGAGACCTCAAGATCGCACGGCACTTACTTGTGCCGCCGTACGAGGCAGTCATTTACTTTCGCATTTACAATTTGGATGGTAAAATACCAAGTTAAAATGCGCATAAAAATTAAACGAATTGACGCAAAAACTTCATAAATAAAAGAGCAAGGTGAAATTTCAAAAAAGTACTTTAAAGGATCTTCGCCTAGGTTCCACAACCCATTGACTACGTCCAACAGAGTAGTATGTTCCGTGAACCGTGTAGTAGGGATGGCAGGTACGAAGAAATAATCCGATTATCGATACTTGAATATCGTACAATCGAATACAATCACACTACATGACAAGTATCCTTAAATAGGTACAATATTTCGCACCTACGTTTTGCATTTTTTTGTCATAATACCTAATTAAGGGCGAGACTGTTGACGTTTTTCGGACACATTTCCAGACTTCCAGCTGCTAACGTTAATTTCGCAATGGAAAAACTCATTGAGACCGCGAGGCAGTCAATAATTTCATTTTTTTTCCAATAATACTGCGCTAGACGACTTTTGCGCAACTAAAAGGTTAATTATAAGACATAGTTTTAATGTCAAATTACATAAGACATCTGAGCGTCCAAGGTGACACTTAGACAATATGCGTCTTGTGTATAATTGTATTAGAAAATATGAGACTTCGAATAAATATGAATTCTCGGGAGCACAATATACATATAGCAAAGGCAATTAAAATTGACATACATACATAGATAAGCTTTATGTAGCGATAGGTAGGCAGAGAATATAGAGCGGTACATGCTTCTGTTTGAACACACTTTCGCTTCCTCAACTGACATCGTCCTCTTCATGCATGCACGTTGGTTTCGAGGACTTGGCACGCCACTGGGCTCGATCTTCGGCCCTCCACATCCAACCGCTGCCAGCCAACCCTGCGAATATCGTCACCCCACCTAGCCAGAGGGCGCCCTACACTACGTTTGTCGAGTTGTGGTCTCATCTACAGAACCCTTTTTACTCTATTTTTTTCTTTACATACATAGGCAGAGGTGCATTTCTGCACCCACATTTCGCCAGGTATGTATCAGTCCCACGTAATAGGGGGCGAGCCTATTGCCGTTTTTCGGGCACAATTCCAGACTCCGTGCTGCTACTGAGAATTTCCTAATGGAAAAACCCAATAACACTTTGCCCGACCCGGGAATCGAACCCAGGACCTCTAGATCGCTCGGCACATACTTGTACCGCGAGACCACGAGGCAGTCAGTTTTATTTTTTCTTTATTATTATTAATTTCAATAGAATGCCTACTTTAAAAATACCGATAGTTTTTGGTTTCCCTTATTGAAACTACAGTCTAGTTTGTAGAACAAGTGACCATTAGCGCTCCCCTACTAGTCACTAAGGAGTTCGTACGCTAAGTGTTGTCAATTGTAGCGAGCGCAAGACTGATTGCTTTCATTGCTTCATCCCGGAACGACACCTACAATGAATGCGATACTGGAAGTTCAACAGCCTCTGTAAGTTGGTTTAGAGCCCAGCGAAAGAAGGCCGCACGTTCGATCCCTGAATTGTGAAATGTGTTTAAGTGATCTATTTGTTTTGGGTCTGAGTGTTTCTGAGACCACAAAATCACAGATTGTGATGCCTTGAATTATAACGTAGGATTAAAATGACATGACGAGTGAAAATAACAATTCAAAAACCAGTGGCGGTACTTCCATAGAAGCACAAAAGCGTTACACGTTAATTGTGTAATGTCTAGTTTATAATTGTTTATTGTGGGGTCAGTGTATTCTCATTTATGTGTCAAATTGCTTTTGTTAAATAAAGATTGGAAATTTAAAGATTATTATTCGGAATTTTGTAAGGCAAGGTGGGCTTTTGGGCTTCTATCGAAGTACCGCCACTATCAAAAACGAATACACCTAATAAATTTCTTAGAACTTTTAGGTGTGCAGGTTTCCTCGCATTGATTTCCGTTACCGTTAATGTAAGTGATAATTAATTGTGTATACACATCTCGATATTACAACCCGAATTACTAAGAAGCGGTCGTGTCAAACGTATGATACTCTAATCGTAGGTTCGGCACGCTCGGCATGCTGTCATTTCCTTTCTAGTCCTATTCACCTGTTCTGTGGGCCAGTTCGTTGCCTCATTCTACATATTATGCTCTCAGATATGACTGCCTCGTGGTCTCACGGTACAAGTATGTGCCGTGCGATCTACAGGTCCTGGGTTCGATTCCCGGGTTAGGCAGTGTTATTGGGTTTTCTATTAGGAAATTCTCGGTAACAGCACGGAGTCTGGAATTGTGCCCGAAAAACGGCAATAGGCTCGCCCCCTATTACGTGGGACTGATAAATACTTGGTGGAAATGTGGGTGCAGAAATGCACCTCTGCCTACCCCTTCGGGGATTATAGGCGTGAGGTTATGTATGTATGTGTATGTATATGATGTCATTGTTTGTACATGTTGTTTTCAAAGTGCAGCATGTTTTGTTTTTATTATCACACTTTAATTGGCACGATAAGGTGGTTTCAAGGACGTCTGGGGAACAATAGCGCAGACGGAGCGAGAAAAGTATTCGCTCCATTTAAATCTAAATAAATATGCAGCCGTTTACAGATGGAGGGAGAAATTTATCTAGTTCTAGTGACTATGAAAATATTTTTTTACGAAATAAAGTAAGACTGCTTCTTTTAATGTATAAATATAATACATACATAAACACAGCCCAATAAACCCGAAAGGGTAGGCAGTGGTGTATATCTCCGCCCTGTGGATTGGGGGCGTAAGAATTCCGCCACGGTATCCCCTACCTGTCGTAAGAGGCGACTAACAGGGGCCACTGGGGAGGCTGGGCGTACTGCGGGGGCGGTACACAATGGTGACAGCAACTCCGAGATTTGCGGCAGAGGGCGTGACCGCTTGACTGTCGCAGACGTTCACAAGAGGTGAACGTCCAATAAATCGTAAGTGGAGGGCATCTCAAGCCCTCCCAATTTGGAGGAGTCCACAATCGGACGGTGCGCTGGGCGGGGGCGGACCATTTAGGGCGCTTCTCGCCCTGAGATGCCGCAAAACCGTCCTAAATGCGCGAGAGTCACCGAGAGGTTTTAGTCGGTATGCTGGCGTAGGATTTTGGTTAGGGACTTAACTCAGCTAAGCGGACAATTATTGTTCTGCGCGCCGAGTTGGAAGGCCAGAGACCCCGACATACCCCTTTCGGCCTCCCCCGAGGTACCGAACAGGGGAGCTTAAAGGGCTTTACCTGAATCGGTGCACCGACATTTCGCCATGTGTTTTTGTCCCACGTAATAGATAGCGTGTCTGTTGCCCTATTGACGACAAAAAACAAAAATTTTAACAAAATAAAAACCGCCTTCAAAAAAACCTATTCCAAAACAAATTAAAATACAACAAATGGACGTTTTCCTAACAATCATAGATATATGGATGTGGTTGTAAGGAAAAAGTATTTTTATTAATTTTTTTAATGTCACGGTGTTTGTAATCACCGCAGCTATTATCTGCATTAGTTTTCGATTACAGTCTGAATACACCCTGTATATACTAATGGAAAAAACCCAATAACTGTCCAGTCCGGGTATCGAACCCCGGACTTCTGAACGGCACAGCAAACACTTATGCCATCAATAGTATTATATGACTGTTTGTGCCCAGCTACGCCCCCTGGTGTCCGGCGTGCAATGCGCTCGCGCCGGCGTGGAGGGAGCTGTCCTCCCGCGCGGCTCGCAAGTCCCTCGCCATGAAAACTGCGGCTGTTGACGTCACTAAGTCCCCGGGACTCAGCGGCAGATTCGTCGTTACAGCGCTGCCTACTATATTCCAGTAAGTATCATGGTTGTAGGATACGAGTACAAATATTGGTTTGGGGAAAAAATAATTTCGTTTTTTTATGTTATCAAAGTTAATTTATTCATATAAATTTTAAACACTAATCAATGATATATGTGCCGTTTTGATCGATTACCTTTTGTCCCTTTTCTGGTGGAACCATAATTCCGTCACTGTAGAATTTACCTACGCAAGACGACACTATTACTGCTACATATGCAGATGACACAGCCGTTCTTTCTGTCCATGATAACCCAGCAAAAGCATCAGCAAAACTACAAGCTCACATCTGCAAGATTGAAGAATGGCTAGATAAATGGCGCATTAAAGCCAACCAAAGCAAATCTGCCCATGTAACTTTTACCCTCAGAAAACCGACTTGCCCTCCTATAAAACTCTATAATGAGTATATTCCCCAAGCTGAGGATGCCAAATACCTTGGAATGCATCTTGATCAAAGGTTAACTTGGAGAAAACACATCTGGTCTAAGCGTAAACAACTGGACACTAAAGTAAGAACAATGTATTGGCGAATAGGTCGGAAGTCTCATTTGTCACGTGAAAGCAAGATTGCAATATATAAGACAATTTTGAAGCCAATATGGACATATGGTATTCAACTGTGGGGAACTGCTAGTAACAGCAATATCGAGATTCTCGAAAGATTTCAGAGCAAGACATTGAGAGCCATGTTAAACATACCATACAACGTGAGCAACAAATATATACATGAGGATCTAAACATCAATACAGTCAAACAGGAGATTGCTAAACATAGTGAAAAGTATCAAGCTCGAATATCCACCCACATCAATGAACTGGCCTCCAAATTACAGGGTTCAGGAAGTGTCTCACACAAGAGATTAAAACGACATGATGTCCCTACGCTGGTTGCTAGATTTGATTAAAGAACGTTGAGTAGTTATTTGTGCTCGTATTGACATAATCGCAATTTAATAACAACTGATTGGCTTATTGTGTCATCACAGATCGCCAAGTTGCAGATATACAAAAAAAAAAAAACTAGAATTTCTGAAGTTTTAGGAGGCGAAAAGCTGATTTTCACAAGCCTCTTTTGAAACCAGCTTTACACCATTAAGAGAGTTTTGAATAGACCGGAACAAATGGTAGTCTGACGGTGCAAGGTCAGGGCTATACGGTGGATGTATCAAAACTTCCCAGCCAAACTCTCTCAGCTTTTGACGAGTCACTAACGATATGTGCGGTCTAGCATTGTCGTGATGGAAGATAACCCCTTTTCCATTGACCACTTCTGGCCGATTTTTTTCGCCTGCTTCACTCGCATTAATTGTTGACGGTAGATAGTCGAATTAATGGTTTGAAAAATAGTGTGAAATTACGAATTTCATCAGAAACAGTAAAAATAAGAGCCCTAACAAGTAACTAGGGATGTTATGGATATGATATTTCGGATCTGGATACGGATATGGATATAGGAATAAAATTATATCGGTTTCGGATACGGTTACGGATATGTAATTATTTCGGATTATCCGTAATTTTAGGTTACGGATATTAGATTAAAGTAAAATATAACTGTTTTATAAAGGTGTCAGCTGTTTGGATGTTTTTGGTTTTGTTGTATATTTTGTTTCAACAATAACTGCTTTTTGTACTTATCACAGTGTTTTCATTTAAGATGAAGTTTCTGTGAAGTAGTGCTACTTAGCACAAGGCTTTCTTAAATTAAGTATCGACTTTTAAATAAGAAACTAATTAGTTATGAAAGAGGTTATGTTATGACTAGAAATAACAAACTAACTGCAATATTCACGTGGCGCGCGAACGGTGAAACAAAAACCTGTCGAAAGTCGAAACATGTCGTTTTTTTAGACACCACCCTTATACAAAACTATCCGAAACTATTCGAAACTTTTGAAACGGATACGGTTACGGATATATTTTTATTTCGGATATCCGATAGTTTCGGTTACGGTTACGGAGTTCCATAACATCCCTGCAAGTAACAATTAAAAAAAATGTTGAATAGTGTCCTTAAAATAGGAGAGTGGGGAGGAATGTGTTAAAGTACGTATGTATTTACATTTCAGCGTGAAAGGCGGCGAGTTTCGTCAGTACAAGGGTCCGCGCGACGTGGAGGCGATGCTCTCGTACGTGGAGCAGGAGAAGTGGCGCCACGTCGACCCCGTGTCGGGCTGGAAGGCGCCGCACTCGCTGCAGATGAGCCTCGTCGCGGAGTTCTTCAAGCTCAGCCAGGCGCTCAGGGTATGTCCACATAAGCTTTCGATGTGTCCACAATTACCTTTGGGTGTGTCCACAATAACCTTGGATATGTCCACTTTTACCTTTGGGCGTATGCACCTTTGGATCAGTGGCGGGACTTCCATAGAAGCCCAAAAGCGTTAAACGTTAATTGTGTAAAGTCTAGTTTATATTTGCTTATTATGGGATCTTTATTTAACAAATTGCTTTAGTTAAATAAAGATTTCATGCTTAAAAAGTATTATTTGGAATTTTAAAAGGCAAACTGGGCTTTTGGGCTTCTATTGAAGTACCACCACTGCTTTGGATATGTCCACATTTACCTTTAGACATATCCACAATTACTTTTGGGTATGTCTATTTGATGGCCTCGAGGTTTAGGCGCGCGGTCGAGAATTTCGGCGGTCGCAGGTTCAAACCCCAGGCACACACCTCTGACTTTTCGAAGTTATGTGTGTATTCAAAATGAATTATCACTTGCTTTAACGGTGAAGGAAAACATCGTGATAAAACCTGCACACCTAAAAGTTGTTAGGAATTTCTTAGGTGTGTAGTCCGCCAACCCGCACTAGGCCAGCGTGGTGGACTATGGTCTAAACCCTCTCAGTTGTAGAGGAGGCCCGTGCCCAGCAGTGGGACGTGTATGGGCTGATGATGATGATGATGTCTATTTACCCTTGGATGTGTCTACAACAACGTTTTCCTAACTTCACATTGGCTACCATCCTAATCCACGAGTTACGTGCACGATCGAGTGGTAATCTCAGTGATTGCAGATTCAAACCCCAAGCACTCTTTGTCTTTTATATGTGTGTATTAACGGTGAAGAAACACATAGCGAGGAAACATAATACATAATCTCACGCCTGTATTCCCCGAAAGGGTAGGCGGAGGTGCATTACTGCACCCACATTTCGCCATGTATGTATCAGTCCCACGTAATAGGGGGCGAGCCTATTGCCGTTTCTCGGGCACATATTCAAACTCCGGGCTGCTACTGAGAATTTCCTAATGGAAAAACCCAATAACACTTTGCCCGACCCGGGAATCGCACCCAGGACCTCTAGATCGTACATACTAGGTACATAATACACATACACAGGATGCTTTAGGAGTATTTTGTGATCTATCCAAGGCATTTGATTGTGTTCACCATGATATTCTTATCAGGAAATTAAGCCATTATGGAGTTAAAGGTATTGCACTTGAATTGTTTAAATCATATTTAAGTAATAGAATTCAAGTAGTTGATGTAAATGGAAAAAGATCTCCTGGGTCTGTTGTTACTATGGGAGTTCCACAGGGTTCAATTCTTGGACCCTTTCTTTTTTTGATATACATAAATGACTTGCCTTATTTTATAAGGGACGACTGTGATGTAGTGCTGTTTGCTGATGACACTTCTTTAGTATTTAAGGTAAAGCGTAATCAACCAACTCTTGACGATGTAAACTGCACTCTCACTAAAATCGTGCATTGGTTTAACATTAATAACCTTTTATTAAATAGTCAAAAAACTAAATGTATTAGGTTTATAACACCTAATGTAAAATACGCCAATGCTAACATTTTAATGAATGGGGATAAGCTGAGCCTTGTGGATAATACTAAGTTTTTGGGAATTACATTAGACCCCAAACTTCAGTGGGGTCCTCACATAACAACATTAGCTCAAAAGCTGAGTGCAGCAGTCTTTGCGGTGAGCAAAATACGTCAGCTGACCAACATTGATACAGCTAGGTTAGTGTATTTTGCTTACTTTCATAGTTTGATGAGTTATGGAATTCTACTGTGGGGTGGTGCTGCTGACATAAATACCATATTTTTACTACAAAAGCGAGCCATCAGATCTATATATTCGCTTGGCTCTAGATATTCTTTAAGAGAAAAGTTCAAGGAAATTGATATTATGACAGTGGCATCTCAATATATACACGCAAATCTTATGTATGTTCATAAGAATATTGATAAATTTAAAAAGGTTTCTGACATACATGATAGAAATACACGCAATAAAAATAAGTTAGTTATTTATAAGACCAGGCTCCACAAGATCAGCAAATCTTTTAAGGGTTACTGTATACACTTTTACAATAAAATCCCTATTCATATTAAGGCCTTAAACTACAATAAATTTAAAGAAATTACTAAGAGACAGTTATGTAACAAAGCCTATTATACAATTTCAGAATATATGGAGGATAACGAAGCTTGGGTTTAATTAATAATTATTGTAATCCCAAGTCTGACTGAGTCTTCTTCAATGGACATAGCTGTTTATACATATTTACTTATTAGTTTAGTACTTTGTAAGCAATTAGGTATGTCATGCTCGCTGAAATGTCTGTGCTTACGGCGGCGTCGTGTGTCGGGTCGGTCACTTCCCTATGAAATGGTTGAGGAGACCGATGGCTGGCACATGCGTCATACTCGTGAACGGGTGCTGTTTGTGTGGACTGGTCTGCCTATTTTTGCTTATTTGTATTTATGAACTTAACCTTATCCTAACTTAAACTTAAATTTATAATGTAACCTAGTTAAATGTCAGTTTCTCCATTCAAGATGACTATGTTATTCTCATATTCAATACAATAATCTGGTATAGTATTAATGAGCTGCTCTAATTTGAGAAATTCATTTTTGTATCAATATTGTAAACTATCTCTTGATTGGAAAAGAGCAACACTAGAGTTTCTTGCCCGTTCTTCTCTAGTGATGACTGCCTTCCGAACAGGGTGGTAAACCAAATTTTGAAATGACTGAATCTAAGTGATGTATTTGACATTTTACAGATTCAATAAATAATTTCATTTCATTTCATTTCATACTAGTGCCGCGAGACCACGAGGCAGTTAGTTAGTTAGTGAGGAAACCTTCACACCTAAAGTGTTCTTAGGCCTAATTTCTGTCATTGGTGAAATAGGTCCATGCCATGAGTGGGACATATGCGGGCTGTAGTAGTATTCGATAATTGTTTGTACAAGTCTTACATTGGCAACGGATTAAATCACCCCAGGCCACCGTTATAATAATTGTGTATATGTAAAGAAATGACATTTCATTAATTTAAATTTGCCGCGCTTCGCGCGTTTAATATGATCTGTGGAAGTTGGCCAGAGGACGCGTGATTCAATGGCGGATGACGTGCAGTATTAGTGAACTTTAAATGTCGTTTCTTTGTACTCTCAGAGAAACAATTTGTGGTTTACTTAGAAGAAAAAAAAACCTCAATAACATATCTTATATATATAATTAGCCAAAGTTAATTGTGTGTTTTTTATGTTTTCAGAGTGTACACAACATGCTGATGGAGACATACGGGCTGCCCACTTGGGGTTCATATCTCATATTCGCTGTGGCCACCATTTTCATTGGAGCACTCCTCGGCTTGGTCAGTAACATACTGTGCATGTCATCATCAATCATCATATTGTCTGATTAAACAATGTGTTTAATTGGTGTGTGTTGTGTATATTTTCAGATCCTGGTGTGCATCATCGACCTGCTGTACCCTCCCCGCAGGTCAGAGAAGGTGTTGATCTCTCAGGCGGACCTCGACCGCTGCGCCAAGGGAGACCAGGACGCCAAGGAGAAGTCGGATGATGACCAGGTATACTCCGATACGACCTCGCACAACTTTGTATGGGATTGTATGGGATAAATCATTCTTCTAACTTCCATACATTTCTTAACCTACGATAAAATCAATATTAATAACCTATAGCCTTTTTTGATGCTGGGATCAATCGTCATCCCGAAACAAATATTTGTGAGATTCAAAATTATTTCTTGAGTCTGAAAACGTAACCAAAACGGTCTGACTGTTATAGGCGCGGTCGAGACAATGTCTCGGCGGTCGCGATTCAAATAAAAACTCGTTCTGACCCTTCTGAAGGTTAAAGATGCTTGGGGCTCAGAAATGGGATATAACATACATACATATATAAACTCACGCCTGTATTCCCCGAAGGGGTAGGCTGAGGTGCATTTCTGCACCCACATTTCGCCAAGTATGTATCAGTCCCACGTAATAGGGGGCGAGCCTATTGCCGTTTTTCGGGCACAATTCCAGACTCCGTGCTGCTACTGAGAATTTCCTAATGGAAAAACCCAATAACACTGCCCGACCCGGGAATCGAACCCAGGACTTCTAGATCGTTCGGCACATACTTGTACCGCGAGACCACGAGGCAGTCTAATAGTATATACTATATGATACTATGATACTATATATACACGACGTGTGCGCAGGAGTTGCTGAACGACGACATCGTGGACGACGACGACGCCACCAGCGACGCGGAGAAGAACTCGCCCAGCGATGTACGTACTCAACTCATTGTTCTAGATCTATACAACATAATTCACTTATGACTACATACTAGTGATGTAACGAATATTCGCATTCGCATTCGCGAATATTCGCTTATCTTTACATATTCGCATTTGCATTCGCATTCGCA
Source organism: Hemaris fuciformis (assembly GCA_907164795.1). NCBI lineage: Eukaryota > Metazoa > Arthropoda > Insecta > Lepidoptera > Sphingidae > Hemaris > Hemaris fuciformis. Next base: position 6,425,952 of record OU015457.1, on the reverse strand, counting down.
AAATTTCTGCGAATGTTTTGCGAATATGAATATCAGAAAAAAAAGATAATAGTTGGTTAATAAATCAAAATCCATTCATTTCTTAAGTTTCTTATTGCAAAAATAACAATAATTATTAATCTTTTTTACGATATTTTTAAGGTAACAATTAAAATTCAGGAATATTAAACTTATAAATAGAAGCTTCGACGCCTTGTCTCTTTAAAATCTGTTTCGATGAGGTGTGTAAATAAGTCTAGCGAGACTAAATATACGCCTTTCCTTGTTCGGTTTCCACCTAGTTAAGGTCGATGTCATTTGCCACGCGTTTTATATGTGAATATACCGGTATGTCTTATTCTTCACTTGCGTCCATTAGTAAATTCCTTGTTTCTTTCAAAGATACACTTTTATTTGTTTGTGTATCTTCGGTTTCATTTAACCTGACACGCTTTGCATTCAGACAACGTGAATTGAAAGATACATGCACAATATGTTCTATGACACACTCTTTAGAATACGTCCAGTATTTTGAAAAAACTTGTGTTTGTATTTCGGGTCAATAAAAGTTCCCGTTGCGAACAAAAGTTTATTCTCTAAACCAGAAAATTTGCTAACCGGCTCATCTTTTAAAACGGTAATCGTATTACTAATGCAATGTGTTCATCAGATGCATCAAGATCACTAACAATTTTTCCTAGAATGGCGTTTAAAGGAATCATAGAAGATATGGAAACATCGGCAACTCGTTAACTCTTTTGAAATAGGGGCGGGATTATAATCATAAACTGAACATTCGCATTCGCATTCGCGAATGTCAGTACCAGATATTTGCATTCGCATTCGCATCTGTGAATGTTTAAAAATGACATTCGTTACATCACTACTACATACATACACCCCGCATTAGGCCAGCGTGGTGGACTAAGGCCTAAACCCTCTCAGTTGTAGAGGAGGCCCGTGCCCAGCAGTGGGACGTATATGGGCTGATGATGAAGATGACATACATACACACTAAGGCCTATGTTGGGTATTTAGTGTAAGAAATAGAAGATTTCTGCACCCGCTGTTCGCCAATGTAGTTTTAAGTCCTACATAGTAAGGGGCGTACCTGTTGTCGTTTTTGAAGCACATCTTATTTAGAATATAGTAATTAAATAATTATTTTGCTTAACTGGATAGTCGAAGGGCTATAAATCCAACACTGTTGTCACTAATACAAAATCATTAATTAATTTCAGACATCCGAAGAGGAAAAGGAGAAGGTGGAAGCAGGCGGGGATTCGAAGCCCGGCGAGGGCAAGGAGGCGGCGGAGAAACCCGCAGAGGTCCGCAAGCGCAGGCCCAGGAAGGCAGACTGAAACACACGTAGAGTACCTCTCACTGCCACACATTACGGCTGCAACACACACCTGGGCGAAAACTAATCAGCGTTAAGGATTATGTTTGTGATTACAATATTTAATCAGGAACATTAGCATAATCATTTGAACAGATACATGTTCAGTCATTCAATATTTAAAACATACTATAAGTGTCCTAAAAAGTACTGATGGCCTCGGGGCTTAGGCACGCGATCGAGAACCTCAGCGGTCGCAGATACAAACCTCTGACTTTTCGAAGTTATGTGTGTATTCACAATGAATTATCACGTACTTTAACGGTGAAGGAAAACATCGTGATAAAACCTGCACACCTAAAAGTTCTTAGTAATTTCTTAGGTGTGTAGTCCGCCAACCCGCACTAGGCCAGCGTGGTGGACTAAGAACTAAAAACCCTCTCAGTTGTAGGGGAGACCCATGCCCAGTAGTGGGACGTATATGGGCTGATGATGTATATGTCCTAATGCTGGGCAAGTCTTTACAAGTGAGCAGGGTCCACCACACCGGCAAAGTTTATCCAGTAATCAAGTTTCCAACTGTAATCAAAAAGTTTATGAAATCTACAATCATGATTAAAGATTAAATTTATTGGACCTAACTTATACTTTGATTATGTCTAGCATCACCACAAAGCCACAGAAACGGTAGAAAACTACTAAGTTAAGGCACTGCTGACATTAAAAGTAAATTACAGTCATAATCCTTAATTATATATATCTGTTTATATTTCGCCCAACTGTGTATAACCTGCCAATATTTTAACAATAATCTCAGTAATACTAAAGGCTATACTAGAGAATGTTGATAATTTTTGTGAAAAGGCTTTCCGTATTTTGTTAACATAAAACAACTCGTAAAGACTATCCAAATTGATGCCTACATCTCAATTCCTATAATTTTGTACTCTGTACTTTCACAAACCATGTTATTAACAGAAATAATATTTGCCTTAAAATCTAAATACTAAGATTCAATATTTTAATGAATTTGCGGTCAAATTTCATAGAGTGGAAAAGGTAATAAGATAATCTAATTTTCAGCATGTTCAATGCAAGATGCAGTTAGAAAACAAAATTTGCTATATAACTTTGGTTATTATATTTTTTAGGCCCACATAGTGACTGCAATAATATGACATAATAATGCCGGCCTGCAACAATTTGTTGTAAATCAGTTGCATATATGCTAAAAAATTAACATATACACTAGTATAGTTATAGAAAACGTGGTAAAACAAACTGTTATTAATTATGATTTCTAATGTCTGGTAAACAAGGCAGATGAAGCCAATATCATTTTTTTAGGTTAAATTTATGCTTTATTTCAATAATTGTAAACACTATGACACCTCAAAAGAAATGCTGGTGCGTTTAAAATTAGTTGCACTGAATCACTGAATCTGCGAGCTCAACAAAGTGCATTTTCTTGCTACATAATATTAAATTTGAATATGCTACCGGCCTGTGTTTAGGTATTATTTGATTTACATTGATAAGTAGTGACTAATAGTCTCGATATGATTAATACAACTGCTTAGTAATGATAGTAAATTAATGAATTTTATTTGGAAACTGAATCAAGAATTTTTTTAACATCATAGAATTTTAATAAAAGACCTCATATAGAATAAATGTCATAAATAAAAATTATTATTATTTATGCTCAAGAAAGTAATTTTATAGTCACTAACTTTTCAATTTGATCGTATTACTTGCATTTATACAGACAGACACGCGCGCACACGAGTGTATCATTGTTACGCACCAAAACTAGAGTAATTTATATTAAATTTAGACGTAATCGCTAAATGTATTTGTGTTGTTCATATGAAGTATTATTTTTCTCATTATTATCTAGAGGAGACAGCATGCACCTTACTGCAGTGTTAATAAATGAACTCATTTTACTGTAACAGAAGTGCTTTATTCATCACGATAAAAGTCTATATTTTGATTTAATTTTATCGACAAAAATATAAAAAAAAACACATGATAATAGTTCCAAGTAATTATAAACTAAATAGTCGTTTATTTTTACAGAATTTATGAGAAAATGGTGCGAAGTGGTTGCGAAATCTTATTGTTGAAACAAAACGCTTTTTATATCCATGTTATACAGACATTCCGCGACAATGTCGATTCGGAAGCTCAATGAATTTTGTAATGCATTTTTATTTTCCATTCTACGTACTTACGAGATTAACTATGTGTATATCGCATACTCACTCGCTAATATATATTATACTGTTGAATATATATAATATTTTTATCGATACTGCACTTTTATTTCGGACTTATCGATATCTCATGTCATTGTACAACGATGTTTTACCTTTCGATAATATTAAAAGATAATATTTGGGAGTTTGCGAAGTCTCTTAAAAGCTGCGTGTAATATCTGTGGGAACGGTGTTCTCATAATTTTCATAATATATAATTTATAACGAAAATTTATATGTATTACAATTTGATCTACATGTTTGATGGTTGTGGTCGACAGATTCAAATTTAATAACGTATTGAGTAAGTGTCGACTCGTTTCAACGTTAAAATCACAATTAAAAAGACTAAGGTCAGTTGTTAGTTGTTAACGTTTGTTGATTTGAGTCTGTCGGTGGAGCGGAAGTTGAAAATTGCCTTGTACAAAGACTAAGATTGTTTTAAGTGTTGCGTTTAAATTAACTATTGACCTAGCGACTTGCTGAATAAAATTGTATTTGTAGAAGAGTTTGTTTTATTTAACAATATTTTTTTGCTAGACCCATAGATTTTTTTAAATAATTTTTGAAGTTATACTTCTTTAGCCGCGTTATGAAAAAATGATGAGAGTGAGATTTTAAGATGCGCGCGCATCTGTGACACAAAATTAACAGTATGAAGTTGTCTGCTTAACCGCTCATTAAGTCTCGAAAAAAAAACAAATGTCATCGTCTCTGTCGGTAACCTTAGTTAAAAAGGGGAAAAAAAATTCCATTATAGCTAAGTTCACACTGCACTACGCGCGTCATGTTGGCTGCATTATAATAACTATAGCGTTGCGTTTGACACAAAAAGCGCTTTATTGCTTTCGAGTGCGATTAAGCATTAGACTTCTGTGTCATTGAGGCTATGTGCAAGCGGTTGTAAGCGCTGGAAACGTCAGCCAGGCGAGTTGTGTAAACTTTTTGAAGTTATACTTCTTTAGGCGCGTTATGAATAAAATAAGAAAATGTCAATTATGTTCTACGCAACTACCAGGACATCATAAATCAGCAAGGACAAAGTACTAGCATTAAAAACTGTATACTCGTATAATCCATTCGAAATTTAAACCACGGTGAATTAAAAACAAAACTTATTAATGATAGCATTTCACCTCTCTAGCTTTCTGAATGCCTAGTACCATTAATCTGCATTTGTGTCGTTTCCGGTCAAAAGGACGAGTTATTAAGCCAGCTGACTCATTAATGGTACTAGGCATTCAGAAAGCTAGAGAGGTGAAATGCTATCATTAATAAGTTTTGTTTTTAATTCATCGTGGTTTAAATTTCGAATGGATTATACGAGTATACAGTTTTTAATGCTAGTACTTTGTCCTTGCTGATTTATGATGTCCTGGTAGTTGCGTAGAACATAATTGACATTTTCTTATTTTCAATTTTAGTTTTAATTTATTACTGTCACTATTCTACATTTAAAAAAAAAGTGTGTGTGTACTTATGTACACGCTTTAGAAGTTATACCACACGACTGAAGTAAAACTTATAAATGCGCCCAATTAAATGTATGTAAATTACGAGTGCGTTCAGAAATGTAATATGTTGTGTAAACTAAGAACTAAGTATGTATGTGACTATTGGGCGTATTTATAAGTTTTACTTCAGTCGTGTGGTATAACTTCTAACGCGTGTACATAAGTACACACACACTTTTTTTATAGTTATGGCCTCGAGGTTTAGGCGCGCGGTCGAGAATCTCGACGGTCGTGGATTCAAACCCCAGACGCACACCTCTGACTTTTCAAAGTTATGTGTGTATATACAAATAATAATCACATACTTTAACGGTGAAGGAAAACATCGTGATGAAACCTGCACACCTAAAAATTCTTAGGTGTGTAGTCCGCCAACCCGCGCTAGGCCAGCGTGGCGGACTAAGGTCTCTTAGCTCTAGAGGAGGCCCGTGCCCAGCAGTGAGACGTATATGGGCTCATGATGATGATGAAGATATGATATCGGCTTAGGTAACAGAGATACTCGTAACTTACACACTCACAATTAATATGTCCCTGAAAGTGTAGGCAGGTTTATATTACACAATTCCCCAGCTGTGTATTACTGTCTATCAACTTGGGATGGCAATGATTCTCTATTTTTCATGCAAAAGTAATCATGACTACAAATAAAACGACAGAATCATTCAAATGTTTCTTTATTTAGAGATATATTTACATAAAATAAGTGTTGAGATAATTTCACATAATTGCAATTTTATATTAGTCAATAATTTAGATTTACAATCAAATTATAATACTAAGTATAGTTATATAAGGAAGATTATCGGCTTGTCGATACATTGACAAGAAGGCGATATGCGAAATATGGACTTGGCGAATTATTATGCGATAAACACACTTATGTGCACTGTGCTAGAGCTCTGAATTGCTTCACTGCATTTTATGTGATTATACAAGATTTAAACCATACTATTATGTTATACAATCGATGGCACCTATTGTCGAAGCGATATATAATGGAAGCTGTTGGAATGGTCTGCGCTATCGACTATAACTTTATATATAAATGTACGTTTTAATCGATAATTTAAAGTGCTTTTTAAATGCAGTATAATTAATTGGCGTACCATTTTTTTTGGGAATACTAAATGCATATTATTTTACATTCAAGACAATGAGTTTGTACCATAAGCTAGTCGATAACGCACAGCCTGGCGCATTGAGATACATTCGATAGGCGTACAATATTGTAATGAGAGATAGTACATACTTCAAACACTGTCAACTTATAATAGCGTATAATGTCGATACACCAAACAATACGTTGTTTTTTTATACAAATTTTAGCAAAATCTACCAACTAACCGATAAACATACGCAGGACATTTTATATTAAATATACGCTTAACTTTAGGAGTATCGTAGTAACAAATTTGGAGATTTCATTTTTTTTATTAGGTTACACAATCTCGCCAATCGTTTAATATCAAAATAAAAATATCAATTGACAGCTTGATGATGAAATTATCGACAGTCGATGTATATTATCGACATGTCAATAGAGCATTATTTCAAAAGCGGAATGTTGGTGTATATGAAATGTATACCACTGGAGTTATATTCTATATCATTCGATTACTTGAATACGAGATATATCGATAATGTTATCTAAATAATTCGATATATAAAACATTTTATTAACTTATAAATTTTGTCATGGTATATGTTTTATCTTTACGTTATATCGGTATGATATAAAACAAAATATCGAGGACAATTACAAAATACATATAAAAAAATCAATCAGTTCTTTTTTCAGAATAATTGTCATTAACAAATACATTAGTAAACTCTTAATTACGTTACCGACAAAAATATATTTTTTATATAGACAGCGCTATTGTATTTTCTGTTCGTGTCGATTAAATTCATCGATGTCATGGTTAATACAATTTCTATTTATCATTGAAACTGAAATTAAATCATTTTCTAAACCCTCGGATATTTGGTGTATTGTATATCGACATTAACATTTTTATATCTTACAAAATTAATCTGATTTCTAAGCCTTTTTTATTTGTTGTGTCCAACTTCTTAACTCTCCAAATCCAATATATAAAAAAAACAAATAGACTTTATATCGAATTTAAATCCTTCTAATCAAACCGCAGTCTTTCAAAAATCAGATCTCTATCAGTCTTCACAAAGTCCACTTTCGTTTTCTTTAGAATTTGGACACAATTTAGCGTTAAAAAGAAATCAGAGCAATTTTGACCGTTTACATTTCACACAAACAGATTTTATGATCGACAAATCTTTGGATACCGTACGACACATTTCATCGATTAAAAGAATACAAATAATGATGCATGCAACGTTTAAAATGATTATTAATTAGATCGATCTAATCGTCTTGCTTATGACACCACGGATAAAAGTAAAAAAACAGTCTTGATTGCTTCGAATAGCGAAAACAAAAAATATCAGAGGCTCACCTTTGTAGTTTTCTTCTTCTATAAATAAGCCACTAACCGTTTTTTTCTTTTCTCTTAGTCAACCGCAAAGACACCACAGAACATCGACGTCACAAAACTTAAAACTAAAACAGAATCTCATAACACAAGACTAATATTTGTTATACTTAGCGTACAATACAAATGACAAATCATAGTCTCAATAATACATTAGGTTTTGTATAAACAAAAAAAAGACTAGAATGTTATAATTTACGTTTAAAAAAAAAACCGCCTACATTAAAGACGACGATTCACGAACGAGACGCGGTGTCTGCCGACAGAGCGGGTGAATATCCAAGATATTTAATGAGATTAAAAAAAACTTGCTTATAAAAACAAAGCTCTTCATAAATAATAGACTTACAACTAAATGTGACAATAATTTCGATGGAACATACATTTATTTTTCTATCGATCGTGTGTCGATAAAAATATATATTTACATTGCATACGTGTAAGCGACATCTAGCGTTTTATTTGTAAACTAAACGGATACTCGACAACGGGTTCGCTTCATAAGCCGTATTTGACACTCGATAATACTTGTCGACTCCGAATTAGTTAATTCGATCGGAAATTACTTATTAGCCTGACAAAACTTACGTTTGCCTTGATCGCAATCTCTATTCCACATTACGCTATTATATTCATCTAGATTCTAGTGAGAATAATGGATAAACAGTTTACGCAAAACGTAAATATAATCAGGGCAGTGTTTTGTTTTTGGTCATTGTACAGTTGACATAAGTTAGTAGCGACACAAACTACATTAGTTTATTGTCGATAAAAACCAATTCAACTACGTGAAACTTTAAATAATAATCGGTGGAAATGTTCATTATCATATCGTATTCATGTTCTATTTATTTTTATTTAAATGACGATACCTAACCGTAGGTAAGTTGTAACAAAAGTATCGATACTTTTCATGTTATCTCTCCAAATATCGATGTTACGCACTGGACTTTCGACGTCATTAGCCGATATCGATCAAACGATTTTCTATTCGAGCTCAATTTTTTAATTCATGTAAATATGGATTGGCAGTGAATTTATATTTCATATTCGAGATTTACCGAGATATCTACAATCGATAATTATTTTAAAAAATGTACCAGTTCTAAACAAGATAATAAAAACAAATATTTAGGACTTATTGAAATATTTAAAGATTCACTGCAGTAATACTTGGATTCTTTGTACTTCTTATAAACAAAAACGAGCAATATCGATGTAAATTCACTCAGTAAACCCGATTTAATATTAACAATATTATTCTCAGTCAATTTTGTTAGTATCGTGTAAAATATAAAATTTCATGGTGGTAAGTTTCAATTTTGGTTCAAGGTTAAATATTTCAAATACTGAACGAATTTCCTTCCTAATGTTACATTTTATGAGTATACAATGTCAAATTTACATGGAAATATTAAATTTATACACGAACGGGTTAATATAATTGAAAGACCGCGTTTTTACGTACTGTGCAGGTATTAAGTCTATTCTCCGTGGACTACGCGACCGGGTCGGTATAGAACGATAATGGACCGTAACAGTATATTAATATCGTTATATAAATACATTTATATGCGTTTATAACACGCATGTAGTAATTATATATTTAGAGCCGTTTAGTTATCGATACAGTGATTGATATGAGTTAATAGAGATATAACGCGAAAAGCATAAAGTACCTTTAAATATGGTTTATAATAAAGTTTGATTATGTCGATATCTTTTATAATTCATATCGATACGCAAAAAACAGCTTTTAATAATGTATATATAATCATGATAGTGATGGGATATGCAAGTATCGATAAAGTAAATGCCTCTAAAATCTCATTATTTCGTCGTATCCGCTTAATATAATATCGTATATAATTACAAATTACTATATAATTTTCAATGTTGGAATCTAATTGACCTACAAGCCACATTGGGTCTATACAACTAGAGCTGAGTGTACACTAGCGAAAATGCAATACGTTTTAAAATAAATTGAGATGCGCTTGTGTTCGATTTGACGACAGATTTGCTGAGATGTAATAGTTGTAATTGCGATATGTTAGTTAAAACATTAAGAGATTCATTTTTATCATTCATTTTTTACTGTAGAAAATGTGTACTTTTGTCGATAATGACATGAAATATTCTATTAATACTAACTAGCCCAAACCAATATAAATCTCTGGACCGATTTTGATGAATTTTAAGCCTGGTCATGGTAAGAGATTTTTTCCAAAAGATTGACATCTATACGAACAAAACTAATATTGCCTTCTAAATCGACACAGTATCAGGTTTATTCTTCGGAATAATCCTGTCTATGAAGAATTTTTTACGTCTTTAAATATTAATATAATCAATATCCATAATAAACCCTGTCATGTCAATCTATAAATGCTGTTTTAGGTTATTCTTAACTTAAGTTTTCTCACTTGCTCTAATTTCAATATAGTTCATTGAACAGATCAAGACAATACAAATCAGCATTTATAACATTGTTCTTAGTATTATAACTACAATTATTCTCAATAACAGAAAAGGTCCACTAGAGGGACGGATAGAATATATGCGCCGATAAAGAACAGGCAAACCTGTCATCAAATTCGTACACAGAAATAATTGAATACTACAAAGTAAAATATACCCAAACACATATTGCAGTGTACAATCAGCTACGAAAACGACTATTCAACGTTTATTATCTTACAATGGAAGGTCTTGTACGTCGTGGGATTACAAAATTAAAAATATCATATATATTTAATTACAATTGTAAATAATTTGTCAAAATATTGCAAAATAAATAGTTTTACCACCCCACGCTATTCACATAGGAACCAAATGAGTTACACAAATTATATGCATCGAAATCATATAATTGTTTTGACAATCAGTATCGTAAAATATCGATAGAATTATACGAAATTTATCGATAATAGATCTTTTGCAACACTACTACTTTATTTAGCCATGCCAACTATATATGTAAATGCGAAAGTATTTCTTTCCATTTAAAAAGCTTACCCAATTATATTAAATTTGGTATTTATAGAACCTTGTTTATAATTTTTGCAACATTGGCTCTAAAACTAGCAGATTTTTAGCTACTTTATACCAGATTGATACACGGAAAATGTTACACGTATCAATTCTTCTATATATTCTATCGCATCTTTATCAAAAGCATGTTTTGATAAATGATTAACTTCACAACTTTTATCGATTATAAAATAGATAAATGCATTATTCAGAATCGATTATACAGTATGTAACAAAATCCCGTCCGATTCCATAGAGACTAATAAGTACCCCAATGACATCACCAACAATAGCAATACAAAATGCTTTGATTTTACGTATCAACAGTAGAAATTTTATAATACAACAGCCAATTTGGTGGTGTCTTTGGCAAATGACTTATTACATAGAGCTCGTGTTATTTATCTCGAGTAGATTTATACAAAGAGGCTCAAAAATCGCTTACCAATCGGGCAGAGTTTTAACAAGACAATAGGAAGATTTAAATAAACACACCCCTATGACATATCGATATTGTACGATACTGTTGGTGTATAATGCGGCTGGGTGACGGCGGATGGCCGCGCTAGCAGAAGCACGCGTACAGACGCGACATGTCCAGCGACCAGGACGCGTTCTCTCGCCTTCTGCAAACATTACACTAATATGTTTATAACTTTGTTGTTATCAAGTGAATAATAAAATTGATAGCTGGATAGATTTAATAAAAACGAACAAGTCATTTACGAACATTTTAAGGTCAGTAAGAAGTGTTGACAAGGAGCATCCTATGCTTGTTACAACTACTATAAGAGGCCATCCATAAATTACGTCACCACGTTAAGGGGGAGAGAGGGGGTCGAAGGAGTGTGACATTGTGTGACAAGGGGGTGGGAAGGGACCTAAATATCGCAACGTCACATTTCAAAAGCTACTTTAAGTCCCTTTGATAAATGCCGCCAAACGCATTGCGCCTAGGCTTGTGTAGTTCGTGAACGAACTAGGTCGTAAGAGCGCTCCTACAGACGAACCACGCGAACTAGTTCCCTCTTTCCCAACTTCGTAGTTCGTTAGTTCGGCCGAATGAAAGAGATTGGCGTCAACTGAATTAAGATCGTCACGCACGGGACAGCACTATACATATAACATACTCCCGTTCGCTCACCGCTCATGCGCAAAGCGATGATGTTGACATCATGTGTTATTCTGTCAAGGAACAGAATTATCTATGTATGTGTAGGTTATCGTTGATTATTTTCTAAACTTAATAAAAATATAAAAAAGGCGAAAAATATAAAGGGATATTTTATTGTACCAATTAACCTTGGGTATTATTTACAATAATATATACATTTTATGAATATTCATTAATTAAGAGGTGTAATGCTGTTTTTAGAGGTTAAAAGCACAGCATTCCATATCCATAAATATTATCGCATGCAGCAGGAACCGTATTAAAACGAACGAACGTGTGATCGGTCTAATTTGAGCTAGGAACTAAGGAACTAACGAACTAGAAGAACGAACTAGTTCGTTAAGGAGCGGCGACCTAAAGTGAGCGATGTCAGTTGTAAACTAGTATGCCCAAGCCTAATTGCGCCTGCGGCTAGTGAAATTTCTTGAAGTGTTTGACTTGATGTCAATTTTATTAAAATATAATTTAATTGTAAGTAAAACTAATTCGGACCCTTCCCCAACAGGCTGTTTAGAGGTAATACTTGCCATCAAGGATCCATAGGGTGAGGTGGCGAAGCGCCGCAGCTGCTGTCCTCAGAGTGTAGGCCTTCGCCCATGTCGGTGCCCACCTGCAATCACAGTGTCAAGTGTTTGAGGAACCGTTGATATGCAACTGAAAACTGGTAATGGTTGCATCTCCTCAGATATACACTACAAACTGGGCCAGATTTTTGGTCTAAGGTCTGAACTGTTAAGGAACAATAAAACAGTTCTATTCAAAAACTAGTAAGTCTTCTAAGAAGTGATACTAATAAAAGTGTTTTGGAAGTTTCCATTTGGGCTTTTTCAGTAGCGGCTTGGAGTCTGAAAATGAAATGTGTTTCTACCTCCCCCTTTGATGAAACAGGCGTGAAAGTGTATGTATGTATGTAAAACTAATTACTTATTTCTTTGTATAACATTCACATTTAAAGGTAAAATCGTTTACCACTAAGTATTTATTTTTGAAGTGAAAACTTTTATAGTAGTTGTGATTTGAAAGTCGATGAAACGAAAAAGCGACAGTAAAAAGAGACAGACATATTTTAGTAAAGGTTTTACCGTTAATATACTTGGCAACTACATAATATTGTAAGGAACGCAGCCATAACATTTATTTTTATCTTGAAGCCAAAAAATTTAACTTCTACCACTTCTTTTTTTTGTACCTTAAGTACGTCGTGCAGGGAGCTCATACTGCCGAGGCTGAGCGGCGTGATGGACCTCTCCAGCAGCAGGGACCCGCTGCCCTGCGACCCGCCGCCTATCGACCTGTGCACCAACAGATTATAACATCATCATCATCATCAGCCCATATACACTGCCGGGCACTGGGCACGCCTCCTCTACAACTGAGAGGGTTTAGGCCTTTTTATGGACTTGGAATGCCTACTGGTCGCGTGGCACAAATGCGTGCCGTGCAATCTAGAGGTTCCGGGTTCAACTCCCTGGTCAGGGAAAGTGTTATTAGGTTTGACCATAAGGAAATTCTCAGTACGGCAATGTGCACGATTCGAATTCGGAAATGCACCTCTGCCTACCTTTTCGGGGAATACAGGCGTGTGGTTATGTATGTATGTTCGTATTAAGCATGGACCATAGTATTAAGTAGACACACAGACAAAATATAGTTTCCTTTAAAATTTACGCATTAGTCGTTGTTAGTATTAATATATCTGTACCTCGGAGGGATACAACACTATGTCAATTTTTTTCCATATTGACTTTATTACAGAGTTAAAATCAGCTTTTCTCAATGAGAAATTCTCATATTTCTTAGAGGAATAGAGCACTATGTCCAAAACCAGTTAGAACCGGATATAGCATGTTTTAAAACAACACCAAGTCCACTTTCATTTAGAGGGATAGAACACCAAAAAAGTTTAAAACTCCTCTCCTGTAAAGTTATGAACATGGACATAGTGTTGTATCCCTCCGAGGTACAGATATGTATGTATGTAGGTACCTCTCCATGGGTCTGTGGTGCAGAGCGGGGGAGGGGGGCGCGTCGGGCGCAGGAGGGGGACCCTCGCGGGGACGCCCGCGCCATGACCCTAAGGGATACAAAACAACTATTTATATTAACATGCTCAACGATTTAGATTAAGACTTTTTAAGGATCTGTAGAATTGATAAATCTCTTCATATAAGTCAATAGTTTTCTGTGAGTGTTTTTTGTTATAATTATTGATTATATAATATAATATTCATAATTCCGATGAAATTAAAACTTAAAATTACAACAGACGTTGGGGATATCTTAATAGATACTGTACGTGAATAACAAAAACTATTAAAATGAGTACTTAAGTAAGTTGTCCATCATTATCATCATCATCACGATCACATCATCATCATCAGATTACACATCTAAGAATTATATAAGTAGTTACCGTTGTAGGATCCTGTGCCGTGCGATATGGTCAGCGGCGACGTGCGCTTACTGCTCTCTCGACTGCTGTACATCTGCGCAACAAAATACAATTAAATACACCTTGTATTTTGACTGCCTCGTGGCCTCAAAGCATAAGCGTGTACTGTGCAGTTTAGAAGCCTCGGGTTAGATTCCCGATTCCATGTGTTACTACTGTACATGGTGTCCCTATACATGATGACAACACATGGTGTTAGTGTACATGGTGTTAATATATTATCATCGGCCCATATACGTCCCACTGCTGGGTACGGGCCTTCTTTACAACAAAGGGTTTAGGCCTTAGTCACCACGGTGGTCTAATGCGGATTGGCGGACAGGCTGGGTGTGGCGTGGCGTGGTGTGGTGTGGTGTGGTGTGGTGTGTGGTGTATATATGGTAGTTGCCTGCGGGTGTTCGTCGGCAGTCTCGACGGTGGTGGGCAGGTCGAGCAGGCGCTGCGAGCGGATGCCGTCGCCCGGGCCCATGTGCGACACGTGAGAGAAGTTCGTGGGCGCGGAGATCAGCCGGGAACGACGCTCCGAACTGAAGCAGGGAAATGTGCATTTTCATTGAACCATTATTGTTATAATTAATACCTTAGTGTGGGGTCAAAATTAATAACATAGTTTTGACCCCACACTAAGATACGAGTCTTGTGTCGTGGGTATCAGAAACTGCGGGAGACTTTTCGGTGTCACAAACACCCAGACCACAAATATTTGTGGATCACATTTGTCTCAGTGCGGGGGTCGGACCCGTGGCCCTTGTTTTGCAAGCTGGCATTTAGCTAACTGCGCCACAGGGCTGTAATAACAGTGTTTTTATATAAATATAATTACAATTACCACTTTTACACATATGGTAACAACGCAATGAGTTTTTTATTTTTACTTTTTGGGATTTTTTAGCGTCAATGTGTTTATAATCACCATACCTATTACTTGTCTTAGTTTTCGATCATGGTCTGTGTATACCTTGTAACTAGATGTTTTATTTTCAAGCTGTCCCCTAAAAGCGAACAGTTTGTATATTTTTTTGTCCTTCGACCGGTATAGTAAATGTCACAACTGATGTGATGAGCATGAGTGTTAGTGATAATAATGACGGCCATCGAGAGGTTTTAGTCGGTATTATTATTGGTTAGGGGCCCCACTCAGCCAAGCGAACAACAGTTCCGCGCGCTGAGTTGGAAGGCCGGTGACCCCGACAAACCCTTTTCGGCCTCTACAGAGATACCGAACGGAGGTAAAGGCGCTTTCCTCTCGTTAAAAAAAGTGATAATTATTATGATGACGATGACTCACAGCCTGTTGTGCGCCTCGATGGCGTGGTGCGCTTGTTCCCGCACGGAGAGGCGTCGCTTGCCGCTGCCCCACAGCGCCACGTGCTCCATGTTCAGCGGCCCGGCTGCACAAACACACGCTTATCAACACATGCATGGCTATCACCCAGCGGCGGTACTTCCATAGAAGCCCAAAAGCGTTACACGTTAATTGTGCATGTCTAGTTTATAATTGTTTATTGTGGGGTCAGGATATTCTCATTTATATGTTAAAATTGCTTTTGTTAAATAAAGATTTATAGCTTAAAGATAATTAATTGTAATTTTGTAAGGCAAGATGGGCTTTTGGGCTTCTATGGAAGTACCGCCACGGCTATGACCCCATGCCAATATGCATGACATGAAGGCATCCGTGGCGCAGTTGGCTGAACCCCAGCAAAACGCGAGGCCGCGGGATCGATCCCCGCAACAAGTTAAAGTTTTGTGTCATCCACAGATATTTGCTTCGGGTCTGGATGTTTGTGAGAGCTGAAGTTACTTGTAGCTTCTGATATCCATGACACAAGACTTGTATCTTAGTGTGGGGTCAGAACCATGTATATAACTGTTGGGTGTATTTATTTATTATATAAGGTGGTCCAGGCTCAGTTTGTGAGGACTGAGGTGTGAGTGAGTGCGAGTGAGTGCGAGTGAGCGGCAGTACTGACGCGAGTGCAGCGGGCGCAGGTAGAGTATGCAGGGCGCGGCCTCGCCGGACACCGCGGAGCCGTTGGCGCCGCCGCCCGCGCTGATCAGCCAGCCCTGCTCGTCCAGCGGACGCGCGTTCGCTGGCAAAATACATTGCAAATATGCTATTATATACTTCATAAAATTAATTCGCAATCATGTTCAAAACCTTTTGTAGAAAATTTTAACTACCGTCAGTCGAGATGTTATACAGGATGTATTCAGACCGTGACCGGAAACTGAGGCAGTTAATAGCGATGGTGATTACAAACCCATTCGCGTTAAAAAAAAAACCCGACAAAGAATTAAAAATTTTGACGTTTTCCTAACAATCATAGGTACTAAATGAATGTGGTTGTAAGGAAAACGATTTTTTAGTTCTTTTTAATGTCACGGAATTTGTAATCACCGCAGCTTTTGTCTGCCTTAGTTTCCGATCACGGTCTGAATACACCTGTATAACCTCGAAGAAAAATAATGAAGTAACCAAACACATGAAATGCATTACACAACTCTTCAGAAATAAATAGAAAATAATGTTTTCATTTCTGATTATAATTTTAATATGTAAACTTTACTTCTATTTATAAAAAAAAATATGTGTGTGTACCAGAGTATACAAGTAAGAAGTTAAACTTTTTTTTATACACATCATTTTTCTACTATTTACAACTTCACAGAAATTGGGTAAATGAGGCTTAAGAATTATTGTTAGAATTAATAATGTTTACTATAATATTTACAGTCATATTTTATTAATACTTGCTAATTGAAATATATTAATATACGTTAACTGATTCTTACAATCAAAGAGTGAGGTTAACCACACATAAATATTAAAATCACGCTCACGTGTTGGTTTTATCAAACAAAATATATAATCACTCACTTTTGCTATAAATTCACTTGAATTTGAAAAATCTTTTTATTTTATCACTTTCAAACTAATATATTATTCTTTACGTCACTATACTGAACATTGATGAAAAAACAACATGGCGCGTAACCGAAAATCGTGACGATTTTTCTTTTGTTTTTTTTTCTCTCATACGTCGATAAAGAAGTTTCACTTCAAAAAATCTATGCCATATATTTTGCATTTCCATAGACTTGTAAAACTTGGTATATACTCACGTATGTTCAGAGTTTGCACCCACTCGCCGCTCTCTATGTCGTAAATATCGATGTGCGTCGCCGTGAATATCAACAGGTGGGTATCGTTTATCGCTGCAATAATAAAAAAGTTTACAAAGTCTAATCATATTTAATCACAATATTCGTAAAATAATGTAAAAAATTAGACATTTTTTAAAACTACAAAATCACTCTCTAGTTGTTGTTTGATTTTGCCATAATATTTTAGGATATATTATTTTATAATTTATCTTCATGGCTATTTAGATTATTCGAATGCGTGTTTCACAGACTATTCTAACACAAGTTCTTCACTGCAAATATTATACAAAAAAATCAACAGTTATAGTTATAGTTGATAGTAGTAGTAGTAGTGATAGTTGAAGAAACTATTTCCGTACTTCAAATATCAGAGCTACAAAGATACTGGCCCATATTAAGCCTAGATATTTTTAGCCCCCAGTTAATTACAGCCGTAATTAATTAATTGTTAATTTTCAATCGACATTTATACTTGATAGATATTGATATTTACGTACTTATAAAAAAAGAAAAAGGAATAGAACTACAAAGATATTGGCCCTTTTGGAGCGTAGATTCAGGCCGGCATAATGAAATTCCTTGGCGATGCACCGTACCGTGGTAGAGCGGCTGCGCGGTGTACATGAGCTCGGTGTCTCGCGCGCGGTGCCCGTTCTTGTCCACGTACAGCGCCAGCGAGCTGAACACCAGCAGCGTGTCCGACGAGTTGGGCACGGCCGCGCACGCCAGCGGCTTCGCGCCCGAGTGCGACAGGAACACGTTCACCTGGTTGTCGGGGTGCACCAGCGCTGCGGGGCGGTGACGGTCCATGTATCACTCGAATAGAGTAACTATACAGGGTGTATTCAGACCTTGATCGGAAACTAAGGTAGCTAATAGCTAAGGTGATTACGAATTCATTAGTATTAAAAAAATGGCAAAAATAAAAAAATGGCGTTTTCCGTACAACTATAGGTATTAATTAATGTATGTGGCTTTTTTTTTTTTTTTTTATACTGGCACGGCAAAGTGACCCCATTGCACCTGATGGTAAGCGTAATGGGGTCCAGAAAAAGTGCCGACCAGCGAGAGATGGTCTCCCGTTGGTCGACACAATCATGCCGGCCGAATACTTCTTCACCTTGTGAAGAAGTTTGGGGGACTAATGCCATGGTGATCAAAGGACCGACCGCGACAAACCGGCCAAAAAATGCCGGCACGGTCATCCTTTCACCATGACTGAAGCCCCCCCGAAAACCGGATATACACTGGCTGATCCCGGAACGCGGCACACTTGCATGTGCCACTATGGCGGGTTTTACGCCCTGTGTACGGTGGTCGCTATCCGGGCGGATACGAATATCCTACCACCTGCTGTGGCTGTTGGGAAAACGTCATTTTTTTATTTTTGTCAGGGTTTTTTTAACGCTAATGAATTTGTAAACACCGTAGCTATTACCTGCCTTAGTTTTCGATTACGATCTGAATACAATGTTATTTGTACAGAGGTACTATGGTAAAATCGATGTTATATGAAAATTGGTAAATAAAAAAAATTAAAAATTACGGAATTATGACACATTAAATTAAAGGGGCATGAGATACCTAATGTTTGGCGAAAAAGTTAACGACTCTAACAAATCTTTTTGTAAAAATAATTTTCAAATGAAAAGTCGATAAAAAATTGAAAGTAGTGGTGAAAGTGTGACGTACAGACGGCGGGCTGGTCGCGCGCGGGCCGGCGCGCGTCCGGCAGCGCGTGCGCCGCGAACCCCCCGCGGTGGCCCAGCAGCAGCGCGCGCGACACCTGCACGCTCAGCACGGCGCCGCCCGCGCGCAGCTCGGCCACGCGCGCGCGCCGCGCCGCCGTGCGCGTGATCTCGTACACGCTCACCACGTACGCGCTCGCGCGCTTGCACAGCACCGCGAACCCGTGCGCCGCGCCCGCCAGCGGGCCCACGGCCAGCGCCAGCGCGCCCTTCGTCTCCGCCAGCTTCACGCACTCCACGTCGGCGCCGTCCAGCGCGCGCACGGGCAGCAGGCGCACGTGGCGCGCGCGCCCCGCCAGCGCCACCAGCAGCTGCTCGGGCGCCACGTAGTGCAGCGCGTGCACGGGCGCGGGCGCGCGGCGCGGCGCCAGCGTGGCGCGCTCCAGGTCCAGCAGCGCCAGCCCCGCGTCGCCGCCCAGCGCCACGCGCGCCGCCTCCAGCACGGCGGCGGCCGCGCACCCGCGCACCAGCGCGCCGCACGCGCCCGCGCCGCCCTCCGCCACCACCCACGCGCTGTACGCCTGCCGCGACACGGATCTCAACTTACGAGCCGTACATTAATCACGTGATGCTTTTTTACCATTTTTAACCCCCTCGTCCCCCTTAGTGATACATGGTCAAGTTTAAGACTAACCCCCCCCCCCCCCCTCCCCACGCAAAACCACATGTATTTAGTATCTACAAAGAATCTTAAAAGTTTTAGAATATTATCTTAAAATCCTGATATAAAGTTTAATGTAATTTTATTCTGAAATTAAGCATCATGATCAAAAAAGTGTAGACAGAAAGGTTGCAGGTTGTTTTTGGCTGGCTATTCGGTTTAAAAATCGCTCATTTGACAAATAAATAAATACACGTGATATCTTACTACTCCCCCCTTCCCCCCTGTAATATTTCGTGATTGTTGCCAAACCCCTTCCTGCCCCCCTTTCGAGCCTTACGTGATTAATGGACGGTCCCTTACCACGCATGTTCCAAACCAGAACAATAATAGTATCAACACTACTAGTCTACACAGAATTGTGGTCTGTCCTCACCACCTTCACATGACTCCACTGCATTACAATAACAATTCTTACACATTTGTCTGGCAGGTTGTTTCGCTTGAGTATCCTGTGCAGCTCGCTGAGCGCGACCACCCACTTGGTCTTCTCGGACTCGGACTCGGCGAGCATCAGCGTGTGCGACCGCTTGCCGCCCTCGATTTGTGACGTCGATATCTGAAAATACACATGTAAAACTTAATAAATATTTGTAAATATCTAGATACCTTGTCTTTACAACTCCTACAACCCCAAAGGACCGGATTTTGCGCCAATAAATACTTTTTGAATTCAATAAGACAGGGATGAATAGAAACACAATTTATCATATAACACAAATATCGCTAAAAGTTACATACCCTAAATATACACGGTATGTCACGTTTGCTGGCGTGTATGACATCAGAGTCCTTGACTGACGTCACGCTGAACTCCGGATCCCGCATATCGAGTACTTGACTCACGCACACTGAGGGCAACGCGTTCCTGAAACATCACAGCATAACAGTTAAAGTATAGAAATATGAGATATTAAAATGCATTAAGGTTCAATGATAAACATAAGTCAATCAGATCCTATTAAACCATTGTATGTCTAAGAATATCGAAGTTATATAGTATCGATAATTGTAAGTAGAGTCGAAAATACATCGATATAAGTAAGTGACGTTACCTGTCTTGAGATATATCGTAGAGGAACAATTTGAAGTCACAAACGACAACAAACTGTCGCATCCAGCCTTTCTTGACGCCGCCTGGTTTTGGCACCTGAAAGCATATTTTCAGTTTTACATTAAGGGTAGATCTACGCACAGTCTTGCTGTTTTACGGTGCAGATATGTGTCTTGTGATCTATCTGGGTTGATCCGGGTCGGATGCAAGTGTTAATTTTTGTATTAGAAAATTCATAGCTCGGGGTCTGGATATGAGCCCCAAAAACGGCTATAAACTTAGGACAAAAAAATCTAGGTAAATATTAATGCAGCAACTCTGCTTAATCTCTTTGGGACACATACAAATTTGTTTATATGTGTGTATAATATTGTATAACTATAGGTATACATTAACCGCGGTCAATGCGTCGTTTGACAACGCGCAGTTCGGCGAAACGAAGATAGGTAATAGGTACGTTGATTAGAAAAACATATAAAAAAAACTTTTTTGAGATATTTACCGTCAATGTGTTTACAATCACCGTAACTATTACCTGTGTCAGTTTTCGATGTCGGTCTGTTTATAGCCTGTATGCAGTGGCGGTACTTCCATAGAAGCCCAAAAGCCCAGTTTGGGTTTCAAAATTCCGAATAATCATTTTGGAGCTTTAAATATTTATTTAACAAAATAAATAAATATAATAAAGACCCCACACTAAGCAATTATAAACTAGACATTACACAATTAACGTTTAACGTTTTTGGGCTTCTATGGAAGTACCGCCACTGGCTGTATGTATGTGTGTGCGTGTACCTTGACGTATCCCTCGTAGGCGGTGCCCTGTCCGCGCGCGGGGTCGATGCCGAGCGGGCGGCGCGAGCGGTCCGGGGGGAGGGGGCAGCGCGGCGCCACGCGCGCGCAGCACCGCGTGTGCACGGCCAGCCCGCACGTCTCGCACACCACGCCCTGCCGCGTCAGACCGATCTGCACAAGGGATTCCATTCAATTCATAAATACACACAACAGTCACATACATAGTTCTGACCCCACATTAACATACGAGTCTTGTGTCGTTGGTATCACAAACTACGAGACACTTTTCCGTCTCACAAACACCCAGACCCGAAACAAATACTTGTGGATCACACAAACATTTTCGCTCGGTGCGGGGATCGAACCCGCGGCCTCTCGTTTCACAAGCTGGTGTCTAGCCAACTGCGCCACGAAATAACATTTTCATCATCAGCCCAAATACGTCCCACTGCTGGGCACGGGCCTCCTCTACCATTGAGAGGGTTTATGCCTTAGTCCACCACGCTGGCCTAGTGCGGGTTGGCGGACTACACATCTAAGAAATTCCTAAGAACTTTTTAGGTGTGCAGGTTTCATCACGATGTTTTCCTTCACCGTTAAAGTACGTGATAAATAATTGTGAATACACACATAACTTCGAAAAGTCAGAGGTGTGTGCCTAGGGTTTGAACCCGCGACCGTCGAAATTCTCGACCGCGTGCTTAAACCTCAAGGCCATCACGACTCTTCGAAATAATATTTATTGAATCTATAAATGTCAAATACATACATCATCACTTAAATAATACACTTTATCGACTGTTCGCCTGTCGATTATTCTAAATACAAAACGAAATTGAGAAAACAAGTCTGTTTAGGTTCACGTCGATTCAAAAAAGAAAAAGTTGAAACTCAGTTGTACAATCCCATGCTAAGATAATGAAGCAGGAAAAGAGGGGTTAAAATGCTAAAAAAAATACATCACGTGATTCATGGACGGCCCCTTATGACACAACCTGCATGTTATGCTCTACTTTTTATAAGGCTTTGCTATTTGTTAAACATTACATAGTAAATATTTAACCTTATACATCTTTAATATGGAGCAGTCATATGTGTGAGAGACGACACTACACTTAGTCTGCACTGCACTTACATTGCCGTGTCGGTACTAAAACATGAAATATTTACAACGGGAATTTCCTCACCATGAGCGAAGTGCAGTGATTGCATTTGGTGGGACTGCTGAACGTTCTCACAAGGAACTGGTGCACCTTCTGCTTGCCGGGCACCGCGGGGCCTAAGGACGGGTCCTGGGAAAAAAATACATGTCAAAAATTTGTGATCATTAAAGATTATAGCAGACTATTGTACATCATCATCATCAGCCCAAATACGTCCCACTGCTGGGCATTGGCCTCCTCTACAACTGAGAGGGTTTAGGCCTTAGTCCACCACGCTGGCCTAGTGCGGGTTCGCGGACTACACACCTAAGAAATTCTTAAGAACTTTTTAGGTGTGCAGGTTTAATCACGATGTTTTCCTTCAACCTTAAAGCAAGTGATAATTCATTGTGAATACAAACATAACTTCGAAAAGTCAGAGGTGTGGGCCTGGGGTTTGAACCTGCGACCGCCGAAATTCTCGACCGCGCGCCTAATCCTCGAGGCCATTACTGCTTATTGACTATTGTACACCACATACAAATTAAAAACTGAATACAAAAAAATATAGTGTGAAAATGGCGGTCTTATTGCTGTATACGATTTCTTCGAGACAATTGTTAGATGGACTGGTTCTACATTCTGTAAGCACAATGCCTACATTCTGTAAGCGTAAAATGGCTGTATATTTGTGTAGAGCACTAGGGACGGGCTTATGCTAAAAGCTTCATAGACTTTCCACCTTTAATGAGTACACAGTCTAAGTAGCAAGCCCAGCGACGCAAACAGCCATTCACGATAGCACGACGAGATTTTAGAATCTTCTACATACCAATTACCACCCAACAGTCACATACATAGTTCTGACCCCACACTAAGATACAAGTCTTGTGTCAAGAGTATCAGAAACCACGAGAGACTTTTCGGTCTCAGAAACACCCAGAGCGGAAACAAATATTTGTTAACCACACAAACATTTGTCTCAGTGCGGGGATTTACCCCTCTCGTTTCAGCCACGGGGCTGCCAATTATAGTTTTAAAGGATGAGTTTTTTTCTTTAAATTTTACCTTATTCCTGACTACTTCTGAATCGACTTGCTGCTTAAGCAAAAAAAAAAGAAATAAAAGACGTCACAATAACACAAACGTAGGCTAACCATGTAATCACTCACGGTGGACATTTCACTGGGCGAGCTCTTACTGGAGGCGGGGGACGCCGCCCTCTGCACTTCCATGTCGTCTTGGGACTCCATCGAACCGCTCAGACCCCCGGACTGTTGCGACCCGTACATCATCTGTCAACATTGCACTGGTTAGTAGTTGTGATATGCTAATCTGGCGTTTCGATCCGGGCAAGTAACCGAGGACTTATAGAGAACCAACTTGAAGCAGCCCTGTTGCTGTCAGAGCTGTGAGAATACTAAGCTTACCATCAGGTAGAGTGGAGTCACTTTGCCGTAGCAGTATAAAAAATAAAAATAAAAATTGCAGTGAATGGATAGTAGTGCTCGCCCGCAAAAAGACGTCCCCCATCCATCTGCGCAACCAACTTTAGGTAGAAACAAGTATTTTGCTTTCCGGGTCCAATCCGGATCTTCGTCAATCGATTCACTTACCAACAGGTGCTAGTATAAAAGTACACACTTTATCAAATGTACAAAAATATATAAAACTATTTTACAAATCATAAAAAAAAAACATAAAAATGAAAAAGCGAAATGAAAAACATATAAAAAGAAAAAGAAAACAATACCTTTGCGTTACAGCAATGCTGGGCATTTCTGTAACGGTACTGCGGCGATATCTGTGTGAAGAGCGAATGAAAAACAAAAACGCAAATAAATATTATAAAGCTAACGAAAAATATACTGCGCCCAACACCAAACGAACGGTTATGGACACATTGGCACAATTATATATTAGTGACAAAGCTAAGCGAATAGGTCGCAATCTACGTAAAATTTAAAAACAAAAATTTCAAAAGAAAAACAAAAAATCTATTGTAATAATTAAGATCCGTTTTAAGAAAAATACATTAATAAAGTTACTAAAAAAATAATACTGCAATCAGCTCAAAAAAACTTCTATCGCATATCTATGGCATACAAACTACCAGAACGTTGAAATAAAAAATAAAAACACTTAAAAAAAAGAAAAAAAAAAACTAAATCCACAAAAAATATCACGTTAATTTTTATATTATATAAATAACTTTCTATAACATATACATTATCAGACGTATATAGATAAGTAGAGAGCGACTTAATGGATATAATAGATGATGATTATTTTGGTGATTGGTTAGTGACAAAAGTTAATTTGAACAATTTTTCTCTATGTATTATATTGTACACTGTACATTTGAAATTCTTAAATGCTGTTGTATTCATTTAAAAAAGATTTGGTACATATTTGCTTTCATAAATAACTCTGTTTTGTGATATATATTTTTTTTAATTACCAACAGATGTTTAAATCTTGTCTTTCCTTTACGTTACAGGCAAAAATAATATATTCCTCCACTGCTTTTACAAATTATTATTATATACAAAGACAAATTTAAAACTGCACATACCTTCTGCTCGTTCATGGAAGCCACATTATCGTAAAGTCGCTCTGCTGGGGTGTCTTTCAGGAACTGATCTAGGTAGCTCATCTGCGACGGTGGCCGGTCCAAAACTGAAATATTTTTGTACAGAATAAAAAAAGGTTTCATTATTCAAACGCACATATTATTGTTCCATACTCTTTGTACAACTTATTAGTTAAATATTGTATAAAAAATATGCAGTTTTTTTTTTGTATGGAACATTAATATGAAATAAATAGTATGAGACATATAAGGTAAATGTGTTTATATAGGGTAAAAATACAAATAAAAACCACATAAAAAAACCACTCCCAACCGAAACCAACGATCACAAAAATATATGTAATATAATAATAAATTACAATCACTTTGAATATTAAATAATAAAAATGCATAGTCGTGCACATACACAACATACAAAAAAACTAATATGCCAGAACATAAAAAAGGCAATAAAATTAAAACATTATTACCACGGAAATCTCTTGATTGTATTCACAATTGCTTATGTTAATTTTTGGCGCCGATCCGAAAGCATTATCGATGTTGATTGTAATCGACATTTAATTTAATAATTATTTATTAGATGCATAGATGCAAGTATCGATAAAAAAGTAATCGATATATTTTAAAATCGATACAATCAGTTACGGTACACGACTGCGCACGAACACATGTTTAGTAAACTAATGTTTTGGGAGTATGACATGCACATCGGACGTTCACACGACACTGTACAAGTTAAGGCCCCGCGAACACGAGACAACGCACACCATAAAGCTAAAAGTATATGTTTTTAATTGAATATTATTTCAGTTTTTTTATAAGGCAGTTTTGTAGAGTGCTTGATCTTGGATCCCCTAAAAAGGAAACATCATATACAATGAAAAAAAATACCTACACGCAATAATAAATAAGGACTAAAAGACCTTTATAAAACCATTAGCCTTAACAACCGCTCTATTACCTAATATTTAGGACAGCGCGTACGAATTACATTTAATAAATATTAATAAAAAAGAATAGCCCGCTTTTAATGTGGTGTGTATTATAATGCAAAATTAATGTTACCATAAATTGATAACTGCGCCAAACGGTGCACAATTTTTGTATCTATATAAACTCATTTAATTGAAATCTAAATAACCATCTCAAAAAATCTTACAATATAATTTGATACAGTGTTGTTGTCTCGTGTGTTGACATACTAAGGAATTACATATTTTTTTTAATGTAAATTTTTGTACAATAAATCTTGATTAGTCAAAATACCTAAGTGCGTATACAAACAAGTGTTAGAGGAAAAAAACCAATCGCTCAGCGCGTTATGTGGCGTTGTGGACGGACGTTATCGATTATCGATGGTAAAATGTCGACAATCGATCATCGTTGTGTCGAGTGAAATGTCCCATCACACACATACCACCGCAATAAGCTCAAGCAAAAGCAAAGCGATTCGAAAATATAAAGAAGAATCATTTTACCAAATTGTACATAATTTTTTCGAATTGTCGGCTATCATCACTGTTTTGTAGCGCTCTACACATTTTTTGATATTTGGATGCGTTAAAAAAGAACTTTTTTTAATTCGTTCCAAAAAAACTGTTACAATTTTATAAAGAACAAAAACGAATACTATTTTACAAACTAGTCTCATTAAATAATTTTAAAAATCATACACGAAATATGCGCGGCATTTTTTTAGTATAAATAATATTAGTACTTTGTACAAACAAATGAGTTATTCACGTAAGCAAAAACTTAAATTTTAGTATGGCACCGCAAAACAGTGATGAACGCCAAAAAAGAAAAAAAAACAATAATAAATTAAATTTTTCCTCGACACTTGCTCGTATTTACAATGGAATGGTTGAAGACACATAGTAACTAATAGATTAAAACTACTTTGGCAGCACAAAGACAAGAAAAACTTACACCTTAGGATAAACGTAACACTATCTGATGACAGGTCATTTATAAAGGTGATATTCAATTTTTACCTGGCAAATATTTTTCTTACAAATTTACTGGAAATTTAAGAGGCTGGCCACTGATATAGACCAAAAAAACTAGTCTTAAAAAAAATCTCCTGCCCACTTAATCATTAGCCAGCTTAAAACTCAACAGATAGCGTTACCGGGACAAAATAAACACACAATCACATACGATGATTACTACTTCTATATGGGATTTTATTTGAACTGTATATAAATAATAACGAACCATTGTCTTCTTTGCCGCTCCAGTACGTCGATGATTTGGCCGATCCCTGCCTTGCTGCTTGCGTACAACTTACTACTTTAATTACTTTGCATTAAGGTACAGAATTCAAGTTAAGTTTTTGTAATAATTATGTAACTTTTGTATAAAAAAAGATATTTCTGCTAACTTCAACCAATAAATACAATATATACATTGCAATATAAAATCAATATTGAATTATACTTTAAGTTCTACCGTTTGTTACAACTTTAGCAACTCATTAGTTCTACTAAGTAGAAATTACTTCAATGAAAAAACAAACTAAGATGAGTCTAAACAGCTAAACATGAGAAAACAAAACAACAGCTTACAACAGAATTTCTTTTTAATAACTTATGTACAATAAACGCTGTACAGAGAGTTCACTGTGACACGAAAATATTTGTACTGTGCATTTGCGGTGTGAAGTGAAAGAACTCGCGCACGCGCGTACGCACGCGAGTCCGCACGCACGCACGCACGCACGCTCGCGCCCTCGCACGTGCGCATGCATGCACGCACGCACGTCGTATCGACGTCTGTTACAACGTAACATATACATTAACAAAATCTTCAGACAATGGTGATGAGATCCTCAATGACATTTGTTTTGGTAACATAACATAGCTTGATAGTGGATAATTTTTTTTTTTGTCTTTTCGCGTCAACATATTTTGTGTTTGTTAAAAAAGTGACAAACGAAAAAAATCGTTTAAGAAGAGTTTCTCGAAACGCTCTTGTTGGTTCAAATGCATGTGACGTCCTTGTGTATTTAAGATATGAAAACGTTAAGCAAACGAATGATAAATTCAATTTCTTTCAATTCACACCACGCATGCGTGCACAATCTAAAATTAACATACATACAATGATAAATGCAGAGTAAATGAGACTTAAATTATAAATAAAATGCAAAATAAATGAACAAAAAAAGATCAAATGGTAATCTTTAAGACCATTGGCGGGTCTAATAAATTATAGGTCATTCAAACATAACACAAGTTTTAAAACATTCACTGGGATTATTAATGCTCTTAACGCTACAGTAACTTCAAATGCCAGTATTATGTGTAAATTTATAACTTCTATCCTTAGCAGACAAAACAAATAAACTAGTCATTATTGATAACGACAAAAAAGAGCTTGGACATCAAAGAAAGTTTCAGTTTCAGAAACAAAATAATAAATAATATCACAGGACTGTTAGAAAAGAGAATTGAAGTAGAAAAGTAACACCTGATTTACTAATAATCATTAGAAAAAGAGGAAAACATTGTTGAATTTTTTAAAGACACTTTATACCAGTTGTAGAAAAAAAAAGGAATACATAATACTTTAGACATTTGTAATACGAAGTCTCCGTGTATGTAGTGGAAGACAAATTAAAACCTTCTAATGTTTTTAAGTGATCAAAAACTATAAAAAAATATAATCTTAAGTTATATCTGAATGACCTTTATTACTAAGTCTTCATAAATCTGAGTATATCTAAATAACGAGCAATTTCGTATAATTTAAATGAAACTTTGAATTTTATTAAATTAAAACAATGCAATATTAATTTGCTTATAAATTTCCACAAAAAAAACTATACACATAATTTTATCGATTATTTTTTTATGATACAACTTCAACCTTTATCGATTACTATAATCGATTCACTACCGCCAATGATCTTACGCATGCTGAATGAAAAAAAAAACCGAAATACAATGAGATTCTACCGCTGATCTAAAATAAAATCTTATGCTAAGCGATAAATAAATAAAAGCCGCCTGCATTGCGCTTGCGGGTAATTCGATGTTTGTCATGTGTGCGATCTGTCAAGTCTATGTGGACTGGTGATTGATTTTAAAAGTTTTTAAAAATAAATAGAGATACCTCCTTTAGCTCACAAAAAAGTAAAGTTATTAAAAAGATAACATTTATAGATAATTTTGTTTGAAAGTATTGTTGTTTAAAAAACGATTAATTTGTAAACTTTAAAAACTGTGCACATAGAATTTTTTAAAAAGTACCGAATTAACATACTAAAATAACATATTAAAATCATCAATTGTTTGTAATCTACATTAAAAAGCTAAAATATGCATTCCTGTATCTTTTTAAAAGCTGTAGATTAAAATATCAATTCAGAGTATTAAAATATATTTAAAATGAAAATATAAAATCGATGAATAATTATTCATCGATTATAATTATTGTGAATTCCATAAGATAAAAAAAAATTATATAGCATTTGTAAATTGAGATACACGCGCTCCATTTGTATAACTACACAACTACTCTAATATTGCTGCCTTTCTCACTCTACAGTCGAGTATATAGCGCCGTCTCTTTCACACGCATTGACTAGTGTTTCGAGCTGTATAACATTTCTTAATCAATTAAAAAACAAAGCTAATTACGCGTCACACGGTGCCAATTATCATTCGAATTTAACACAACGAAATCGATCATTGCCGATATCGAAAGTACACAAGAAACACAAACAAATCGCTCAATAATATGAATAATAAATAAATACATCGATTCGATAAAAATGACTAGTTCGAATGGTCGAGGTTTCACACACACCATTGGCATTTTTTCCATTTCAATCAAATAAAATCTTTGGTAAAGCAATCGTTTCGGACTAGATTGACATTTTTGAGACTAGAAATCGTTCACTTTGGCGAGGCTATATAAAAGCATAAATAGTCGCAGGATAATATTATCCCAATAGGACGGCCATCCCACTTAAGCGAAAAAGTAAACTGAAAAGAATTTACTACTTTTGTATACTACGTTGAGTAGTTTTCGAAATTTTATATAAAGTATATTAAAAGCAGTGTATATTATTATGTCTGATTTTGTAAAAAAACAATCGACATGTAAGCGAAAAGAATAAAAAGAAAAATAGCACCAAAAAGAAATTGATAAAATTCTAAGATATTCAATAAGCGACACGAAAGCTGGCCTATGTAAAAATTGTAGTTATAATATATGGTAAAGTTGGGACACATTTTGCATAGCCAGTTCGTGTCGTGAGAATCTCAAATTTTCGTTCAGTACCAACTAAAATACGAAATGTACAAGACGCCATCAATCGTAATAATGATGGTACACGAGTATCGCAACACCCCATATACATGACGTCACGCCTATAAACAGCGGTATGTACGGCCTCAACCAGGTTCGAACTGTCATATTTTGAAAAAATAACACAAGCACAATGCAGGCGGACAACAAAGAGTACAGATTAACAATAATAAAAATTAAAACAAAACGCGTTTGACACGTTCCATAAATGCCACAGATAATACATGTACGTTCCAGCAAACAGGCGGCCGCGAACACATTCCATTTTTGAAACGGACACCAATTATAACGACCAATCAACAATACCGATCACAGTTCCGATTTCAAAATTTCACAATATAAACATTTAGATTTTAAAAAAAATAACAGTCCATAAGTATCGCCGCCGACCATAGACACCACATCACAGAGGTTTTTATTTCCGTTTTTTTCGGCGCGGACGACGTTGGACTTTGTGTTGGGAGCCCAAGAATCCATTTTGACATAAAGGCATACGGACGTGCGGTATACGTAACGTTTTTCGTATTGTGTATTGGATGGGATAGTGCGGTAACATGTAACGAAAACAAAAGAAATGGTGCACTAAATAAACATTATTATTTACTTATACATAAACGTGTGCTATATATATTACATGAACTAATTATATGGTGTATGAAATAAAGGCGTGGAGCGGAGAGAGTAATATTATAGTTTTATTTACACCTCCATTAATCAATGTGGAATGCGTACCAAACGATGAAATGGAAATGTATCGATTATATAGATTATAACACTAGTGGCGTAATAAAATATCGACATGTATGGCGTCGAATAAACAACGACGAAGTTCAATGAATATTATAAATGAACCCTAAAGCAATTAATGCCTAAAATGAAAAAAAAAATATAGAATCAAATTGTGCTTGCAACATCAAAAATATTTACTAATTCGATACCTCAAAAGAGTATTGAATTGTGCCGCCATATTTATGAAATTTGCATTAGTTAGTAGGCATTGGCCAGAATTTTTAGCATTTCCTCTCTTTGTTGCAAATTATTCTGACTTGATTATTGCCTCGAATAGTGTAAGTTAAATCGATAAACTTGTCAAATCGATACTACAAGAATATCGATAAAGACAATCGATGTGTGCACTGTTGGCACGTCTCTCTCGGCCCCGTGTATCGGTGTGTGGGGGTGAGGTGCAGTGTGTGGTGGGGATGGTGGGGGGTGGGTACTCACAGGAGGCGGGCTGGTGGTGCGGCGTGTCGAGGCGCGCCTGCATGTCCCGGATGTGCTGCTCCTTGCGCTTCATGTCGTGCGCCAGCGCGTCCAGCCGCTGCCGGGTCTCCACCAGCTCCCTGCACCACAAATTAACCACAATTCATCATCATCATCATCATCATCAGCCCATATTCGACATTCGACAGCCCCGTGGCGCAGTTGGCTATATACCAGCTTGCGAAACGAGAGGCTGCGGGTTCGATCCCCGCACCGAGACAAATGTTTGTGTGATCCACAAATATTTGTTTCGGGTCTGGGTGTTTGTGAGACCGAAAAGTCTCTCGTAGTTTCTGATACCCACGACACAGGACTTGTATCCTAGTGTGGGGTCAGAACTATGTATGTGACTGTTGGGTGTATTAATTTATTTAATAATATTTAATATTTAATTTAATATATTATGTCACACTGCTGGGCACGGGCTTCCTCTACAACTGAAAGCGTTTAGGTCTTAGTCCACCACGCTAGCCTAGTTGCGGGTTGGCGGACTACACACTTAAGAAATTCCCAAGAACTTTTTAGAGGCGCAGGTTTTCTCACAATGTTTTCCTTCACCATTTAAATAAGTGATTATTCATTATGAATACACACATAACTTCGAAGTCAGAGGTGTGTGCGCGCCTAAATCTCGAGGCCATCACTACCTAACTAGTCGCTACTAGTAAATTTTCCAGATGAATCTACAGATAGACAAAGATTATTGATTCTATTCGACAAGAAAGCGTACCTCTGGCTGGCCAGCAGTTCAGCCCTGGTGCGGCTGAGCTCTTCGCCCACAGCCTGCTTGGCTTGTATCTCCGAATGCAGCGAGGACTGCAGCGTGAGTATCTCCATCTTGTCGAGTTTCTGCGAGCGTCTGTTGCGCCACCCCCCGGTGCCGCCGCCCACGCCCCCCACCCCGGGGGGACCCACGCCGGGGGGCGATGACGGCGCTAGGGAACTTCGGGATGCGCTTGCTGGAAACCAAACGAAATTGGACGTTTAAAGCGCTTACAAGGATACCTCATTTTTCAAATTGTGACGAATAGTTCGAACCCACCTAAATGAATAAATGGATACATCAAACAGTCACAGACATAATTCTATCACAATTTAATGGAAGTTAAGTGTCGTGGGTGTCAGAAATATAGGAGATTATTATGATTCACACGAAGATTTGTCTCTCGATCTTTCGTTTTGCAAACTGGTGTTTAGCCAACTACGCCACAGATACTGTTGTCAAGGGTATAAATATACATACCAGAGCCCTCTTTTTTGCTTCATAAACGTCGAGTCATTAATATCGATTTTAATGTTGTTTAGCAGTAATCATCATATTCTATGACATTATTTGCCATTCTTGTCTACTCTACCTTTATTCTTCTTGTCATAAACATGCGTTGATAAAAATACCTTTTTGTCAATTGTTGTCGTTTACTAAGATAATTGGGGTTTTTAAGCATTGCTTAAAATAAAACTTATTAACTTACCGTGTTTAAGATAGTCCAATTCTTCAGTCATCTTTGTAGCGAGAGCTTGCAGGTATCCTCTAGCCTCTTTCTCATCCGCCACCCATCGAATAATGTCTGCTATCTGAAATAACCAAACAGGTTTATATCAAACTCTTCTCATCCATTGAGCTGGGCACACTTGAACCGCTTCTTGATTGTTAGTAGCCCATACTAATGATGTCATTGCGGAAGTGACTGATTAATCTATTATACTTTTACGTCTATAACTGATACTCTTTCAAACACATAGTACTTACTCTTTATCCTTTTTTACGAGAGGAAAGCGCCATAAGCTCCCCTTTTGGTACCTTGGGGGAGACCGAAAGGGGTATGTCGGAGTCAGTCCCAGTACTTCAATAGAAGCCCAAAAGCGTTACACAATAATTGTGTAATGTCTAGTTTATAATTGTTTACTGTAGGGTTTTTATTTAACAAATTGCTTTTGTTAAAATAAAGATTTAAAGCCTTAAAACTATTATTCAGAAATTTGAAAGGCAATCTGGGCTTTTGGGCTTCTATGGAAGTACCGCCACTGGTCGGGTTCTCTGGCTTTTCAAAGTACTGATTATCCTAACAAAAGATTATTGTTTGTTGAACCCTTTCTCCCAGCTCTTAACAAAAGGATTCTCCATTAATCATCATTAGCCCATACACAACCCACTGTTGGGCACGGGCCTCCTCTACTATTGAGAGGGTTAAGGCCTTAGTCCACCACGCTGGCCTAGTGCGGATTGGCGGACTCCCCATTAATAAAAGTTGAATATTTCCATATAATAATACCTCACACAAAGCAGATGATTCTTAATGCAGTCTCCATACCTGTGTCTCCCAGTGCTGCATGGTGTCTCTCTTGGCCCGCAGTTCCTCCAGCTCCATCTCCATCTGCCGCCGCTCCGCCTGCCACCGCCTGCCGTTCTCCGCCATCTGGTGAGAAATTAATACACATCAGACACATTTATTTTATACCTCAACATCATTTTGACCTTTCTCTTTACCTCTAATGATCAACAAGAGATTTAGGGAATGTAAATGTCAGTATTTTCCTGATTTCTTTTACCAAAAAGTTTTACGAATACTGATTAACCATAGTGGTGGTAGAGGGATTATCATCACTCTTAACTCGAAATACATGTCAGCCTGCGTAGATACTTCTTGACTATTCCACAACTTGATACAGAAAATAATACAACCTCGCGAACTATATATAATTTTATCTTTCAAGTCGATCTGGTGGTGACCGCGAAAGTTACACCATACCTAACTATAAGTCTAGGATTTAAATCCAAGTCTTAGCTTATAATCATTGTTAGCACCGGAGCTTTTTAAACATCTAAGATTCTCGGACTCACCGCATCGAGATCTTTGGCCAGTTTCCTGTTTTCGTTGATGAGCACCTGTTTGTCCTCAGTGTCGTTGATTTGCTCCAGGCGGCGGCTCTCCAATTTATCTTTGGACGTTTGTAGCTGTGAATTAATAGCACTTTTAATCTAAAACTTCTTGGGCATACAAGTGAACAAGAAATTTAAAACAAAACATGGTATATGAAAGGGATTTTAACAGAACACGCTAGGACTTGGCTACATATTTTTAGGCATCACAATTAATCAAATATATAGTATCGAATATAATAGAAACTATATGGTATTATTTGGTTAAGCAATACCCCGATTTTTAACAAAATATATTCTTTATTTATCTTTTACTTCTTTTTCTGTTTACTTTATGCTACCCTCTTTACCTTTTTCCTTCTTCTATAATAGTGGATAATAATCCATCGTAAATTTGTCTGTAAGAAATTGCCTAAAGCGATAAGACTGCCACTTGGTATTTTAATATTTAGTTGAGCTTTTCCATATTGTTTGTAGTACAAAAAAGTGTAAATAAATATTCATATGAATATAAAACCTCTGGCTCTTTTCCCGACCTGGGAGTCAATACAAGGCTTTCAGATTGCATAACGCACCCTGATGCCGCAAGAGCATCAAATCTATCAGTAGAGTATAGAGAGGTTGCGTACTGTTATAAGGACCTTTTGAATTCCCTTTAAAAAAAAGGTATTAATATTTAAATGAATTTTATTTTTTAAATAAAATGATTACAAAAGAAATGGGCCTGGAAGCAATCCGCGCGAATTGAATGATCAGACAAGACTGGCTGGTTGTGTGTACTCAGAGTATTTATACTCTGTGTTATTGCCGAGCTGTCAAGTTAGGGGTGTGTAAGCATAGCCCCTTGCTATATAGGAGTTTAACAGTCCACCCTGTGGATTGGGGGCGTAAGAATACCGCCAAGGCATCCCCTGCCTGTCGTAAGAGGCGACTAACAGGGGCCCAGGGGTGGCTGGGCGTACTGCGGGGGCGAGAGCGGATGTGCGGCAGAGAGCCTGGCCTCTTAACTGTCGCGGACGTTCAGTTGTTCTGCGCGCCGAGTTGAAAGGCCAGAGACGCCGTCATACCCCTTTGGGCCTCCCCCGATGTACCGAAAGGGGAGTTTAAGGCGCTTTCGTCTTGTTAAAAAAAGGGGTATAAGAGTACCTCTCTGTTGAGCACGTTCCGGTGCGCGTCGGCCTCGTGCAGCTGGTCGGTGAGCGCGGCCAGCTCGGCGTGGAACCGCGCCTGCTGCTGCGCCAGCGACTCCGCGTACTGCAGCTGACACACACACACGTCAACCGGCGCCAAACACTAGCTGCCTTATTCATGGTAACAATCGGCAAAATAGTAATGGCCTGGAGGTTTAGGCGCATAGTCGAGAATCTCGGCGGTCGCGGGTTCAAACCCCAGACACACACACGACAGACTTTTCCAAGTTATGTGTGTATTCACAATGAATTACCACTTGCTTTAACGATGAAGGAAAACATCATGAGGAAACCTGCACACCAATTTTTTTAGTAATTTCTTAGGTTTGTAGTCCGCCAACCCGTACTAGGCCAGCGTAGTGGACTAACGCCTAAACCTTCTCATTTATAGAGGAGACCCGTGCCCAGCAGTGGGACGTATATGGGCTGATGATGATGAACAGACGGCAAAAAGTATTCAATCACTAGAACATCTCCAGACTCTTGATCCTTTGGACAGTGATGTCAATTTTCCGAGACGGTATTAAAGTAATAATATTAGCTCTTACCTAACTCATAATATAAATTTAAAACTTTTACATGCTCTTCATTTATAGATATTGTGCAAGATGTAGTTACCTCCAAGGTCTCGACTTCGGCCTGCAACCTGGCGACGTCCGCGGCGGCCGAGCCGGGCGGACCCGCGGACTCCACGCGCTGGGACCTCAGGGTCTCCTCGCGAAGCTTGCGTTCCTGCACATCAATATCTTAGTGTCGAATATGTGAAATATATAGGTTATAGGCGTAACTTCTACATACATACATAACCTCACACCTGTATTCCCCGAAGGAATAGGCAGAGGTGCATTTCTGCACCCACATTTCATACGGCATGTATCCGTCCCACGTAATAGGGGGCGAGCCTATTGCCGTATTTCGGGCACACTTCCAGACTCCGTGCTGCTACTGAGAATTTCTTAATGGAAAAACCCGATAACACTTTACCCGACCAGGGAATCGAACCCGGGACCTCTAGATCGCACGGCACACACTTGTGCTGCGACACCACGAGGCAGTCCTCGTACATAAATAATTATGTACGGCACGCATAACTATACAATCTCGCCTGTATGCACAAAGGGCTAGGCAGAGATGCATTTCTGAAGCCATGTTTCGCTAATTGTTTTCCTTAAAGCACCACTACCACATTTTGGGCATATTTCCAGAGGTCCTGCTGATGCTGAGTCCAATAACACTGCCTGACTGGGATGTCGAGAAAGTGACCTCGAGACAAGGCAGTCAAATATGTAGGAGAATAAGCTACAATAGAGTACCTTGGTGGCCTCTGCTATGGCGGTATCCAGCCTGGCCTCCAGTTCCCTGCGTCCCTTGTCTGCCCGCCGTATGTCCTGGCGCAGTACATCGATCTTCTGCATCGCAACCTCCAACTCCTCCTCTTTGTCTCGCACCTGACCAGACCACATTCAACAATCGTTATTTCATTTACTTATCGATTGATCTGTGGTATTATATAGAAACTTAAAAAAGTTTGTTTCGT
The DNA here is from genome assembly GCA_907164795.1 of Hemaris fuciformis. Lineage (NCBI taxonomy): Eukaryota > Metazoa > Arthropoda > Insecta > Lepidoptera > Sphingidae > Hemaris > Hemaris fuciformis. The sequence continues at coordinate 6,388,336 of OU015457.1, read as the reverse complement.
TTGGTTGAACACGCTAATCTCAGGTACAAATGATCCGATTTGTTTTTGGAATGCTAAATATCATCACGCTATGAACAAAACAGAAAAAAAAGGGTGGCACTCGGGGAGTGTCGGCAGAAGTGAAAACTTTAACATTAACGTTGTGCATTTTTGAATATTTTCGAATGGTTTGGTAATAATTTATCATTTACGTGGTAAAATACAACATTTATTGCGCCATCACTTTTCACTTCTGCCGACACTCCCAGAGTGCCACCCGTTTTTTTGTTTTTTTTTCTATTCTACAGTCGATGGTTTTATCGTTATCATAGACAAGTCGTGTCACCTGTCTGGAGAGTTTCTGTTTCTGTTGTCTGAGCTCGGCGAGTCTCTCGGTGACCTCGTTGTACTCCGCCATCGCCAACTTGCGCTGCGATATCGCGTCCTTCAGCTCTTTGTCCTGCAAACAATACATTATTATAAACCCTAATATTCTATTTAATCACGTACTTTAACGGCGAAGGAAAACATCGTAATAAAACTTGCACACCTAAAAGTTGTTAGGAATTTCTTAGGTGTTTAGTCCGCCAACCCGCACTAGGCCGGCGTGGTGGACTAAGTCCTAAACACTCTCAGTTTCGGACATTTAAAAAATATGTATGTACCTGCAGCCTCAACTTCTCCGTAGAGTCAGTTTTGTCCTTGAGCAGTTCCTCCTTCTCCATGGTGATGGTGTGTATGAGCACCTCCAGTTCGTGCAAACGCGCCGCCATCTCTTGTGGGGTCGACGGCATGTCCTGGAAATCATGTACATATATACATAAAGTCACGCCTGTATTCCTTGATGGGGTAGGAAGAGGTGCATTTCTGCACCCACATTGCGCCAGTATGTATCAGTCCCACGTAATAGGGGGCGAGCCTATTGCCGTTTTTCGGACACATTTCCAGACTCCGTGCTGCTATTGAGAATTCCTTAATGGAAAAACCCAATAACACTTTGCCCGACCCGGGAATCGAACCCAGGACCTCTAGATCGCACAGCACATACTTATGCCGCGAGACCACGAGGCAGTCAATAAATGTTTCATTCAGAAGTCAAATCGCAGTCCTGGGTTCAAAGCCGAAACTCTGGCAATATAAAATTGCTGGTAACACGCGCCTTAAATTATTAAAACACGCGTCATTGGCGTGTACTACGTAAACTAAGTAATCTACTGTTCTTAATTGAAAAAGAGCAACACTAGAGTTTCTTGACCGTTCTTCTCTAGTGATGACTGCCTTCCGTACAGAGTGGTAAACTAAATTTTGAAATGGCTGAATCTAATTGATGTTTTTAACATTTGACACATTCAATAAATCATCATCATCATCATCATTATCAGCCCAAATACATCCCACTGCTGGGCACGGGCCTCCTCTACAACTGAGAGGGTTATTCAATAAATATTTCATTTAATTTCAGTTTTAATCTGGGGGCACGGCAGTGCCCCCGCCAAGTCGAGCGAAAAAGCGGCACGGCCGTACTATACTTTTCTCGAAGCAACTCAGGCCATTTTGGACACCCTATAACTTCGTTGTGGATAAACCTAGAAATCTGAATTTTCTGTCACCGAGCAAGAAAAGGCAATCGCACTAAAAGTGAGATACATTGTGTTGTCATGCGATTGCCAAGTCTAACTATTTTATTTGAAGCAAAAGATTTTTAATATTGATATGGTCACTATAAGATGGTGTCTGGTAAGCTAAGTGCATAATAACTTAAGACAGAAGTTCCCTTAAACGGGGACTGAATAAATTCATCGACTTGGTATCATATGGATCTCACAACTTTTTACGGTAGAAGAACTGAGTTGCAAGACTTGTTTTTTTTTACAAGTTTTGTTTTTTATGGGTGTAATTTTACTATAAAAATTGAAATTGGACGGCGGTAAATTATGTAGAATGAATCAATATTAAAAAAAATCAGTCTTAATCTTCGTTGAACCTGATCATTCCGACCCCGAGGCTTTTCACAAAAAACTCGCACACCTAACTAGGTGAAAGTGTGAACTAATGACATTTTCCTTCATGTTAAGTCAATCCCACCAATCCCACATAAGCGTGGGATAAATAATGTTAACAGAATACCCACCGTAGTATCAATAGTTCCACTGCTCAACTGTTCGTAACACTTTATTTGCGCTTCGAGATCAGCATTCCTCTTTGATAGCGTCGACAGTTCCTCCTGCAGCTGTGTTACTTCGTCTGAAATAAGACCACGTATTTCTTTTTAAAATGACGACCAAAGCTAGCACTTCTACAAAACCCAGGACTGGAAAATGTGCTGATTTCATTATTCTTTATTCAAATCTACAGCTTTATTGTCATCAGCCCTTATACGCCCCACTGCTGGGTGCGGGCCTCCTCTGCAACTGGGAGGGTTTAGGTCTTATTCCACCACGCTGGCTTAGGCTCGCAGACATATATTACATCTACTTCTATTTTATTATATTGTATTATATTGGTGTATAGGTTGATCATTGATTTGAAATTTCTGTCTAGCTGCCAGGGGCGGAAATACTGTCCTGTGGCAAGGGGGTGTTAGAACCCCACCACGATATTCCCTGCCTGTCGTAAAACCAGCCATCGGAAAAAATCGTCGGAAATACGCCTGCGTGCGGCTTTTCCTCCGTGGCAGCACAAATTTCATTAAACCAACACACCACACGCAGCGGATAAAAAAGAAAAAAAATGAGTAGTGACCTGGTTGTGGCGGGTGCAGATGCTGCGTGCGCAGGTCGGCGATGGTCTGCGCCAGCAGCGCGTTCTCTCGCTCCAGCGCCTTCAGCGCCGCGCGCTCGCCCGCGTGGCACGGCGCCTGCACACGTGCACATTAATCAATAAATACACACAACACTCACATACATAGTCTGACCCCACATTAACATACCAGTCTTGTGTCGTGGGTATCACAAACTACGAGTCACTTTCGGCCTCACAAACACCCAGACCCGAAACAAATACTTGTGGATCACACAAACATTTGTCTCGGTGCGGAGATTAAACCCGCGGCCTCTCGTTTCGCAAGTTAATATCTAGCCAACTGCGCCATGGGGTTGTCAAATTGTCACGGCGCGTACATACACTAAGTAATAAGTATTATGACCTAGCGGCCAGTTGTTTATATGTCACAAATATGGATTTTTGTATAAAGAGTCTTTTCAATTTAAAACAGACTAAATAGGAGCTTAGTTTAGCACGGTTTGACCTTGAGTACGTAAGATCCAAAATTTACTAATTATAAATGTATAGTTAGGAAACAGTATCCATCATGACAGATGTTTTTATTGAATATGAACGTTGGCAGACAATACGACCTTGATTATTCCATGAGTCAATTCTTTTTTTAATGAGTATTATTGCACCTTTGTTTTCCCGTTTCTCTCGCTGTGAAATCGTGTTTGCAATAAGGTACATTTGTTCGAGCCCGAATGTATAGAAGTATGCGTGCGTGCGTGTGTGCGTGCGTGCGTGTGTGCGTGCGTACTTGTGTGTGTATGTGTGTGCGTGTGTGTATGTGCGTGCGTGCGTGCGTACCTGGCTGGGCGCGTTCTTGGCGGGGCTGAGCGGCGGCGGCGGCGCGCCCAGGTCGGACAGGCGCGACCCCGCCGTGAACGTGAACCCCACGAACGGCAGGTGCAGCCCCGAGAACGCACTCGACGCAGACGGCGGGGGAACCGCCTCCGACAGCCTGAATAACAACACATACCATTAGAAACACTATACTATAAAAACAATACCATATTTGACATACAAAATTAGTTGCTAGTAGTGTCCAATTCCCGACTTGCAATAACGAAATCTATTGATCTATATGAAAAAAAAATGCTTTCAAGAGAAATTTTACAATATCTATGACTATACACATCGCGTGAAAGAATTGGTACATATGAGGTCAACCAATAAATATATTGAATTTATTTATCTTTAACGAAGTACTTTTAAAGTAAACTTTTCTAAATATATCCAGCTATCAAAAATCTCCTAAACGTCATCATTCTTTCTATTGTGAATTCCTATTTAAAAAATTATATATAAGTTGACTGATGATGATAATGATGATATAAGTTGAAACACACTATACTATTGTACCGATTATTTTAGCACCTCATTGTGTTTACAAAATAACCCAAATATACACAGTAATACTACAATCACAGTCAATCCACACCATTCACAAACCATAAGTTTTATTATATTAAAAGCGACAGTACTTTCTTTAAAAAATAGTTACCTGATGTCGGTATCGTCGACGTCGAAGTTGGAGGTGTCGGTGGGGCTGGAGACGTCGGGAACGAACGGCGCCTGCATCTCGCGCAGGTTCTCCCAGTCCAGGCCGGCGAACCACGGGTGATTCTGACAATAACCATGCAATCAATATTACAACATTGTATTAATACATACGTACACACAAACACACACAAGCTCACGCCTGTATTCCTCGAAGGGGTAAGCAGAGGTGCATTTCTGCACCCACATTTCGCCAAGTATGTATGAGTCCCACGTAACAGGTGGCGAGCCTATTGCCGTTTTTCGGGCACATTTCCAGACTCCGTGCTGTTACCGAGAATTTCCTAATGGAAAACCCCAATAACACTTTGCCCGACCCGGGAATCGAATCCAGGACCTCTAGATCGCACTGCACATACTTTTACCGCGAGACCACGAGGCAGTCACATATATACATACGTAAATATATAAATTAATACACCCAACAGTCACATACATAGTTCTGACCCCACATTAGGATACGAGTGTTGTGTGGTGGGTATCACAAATTACGAGGGACTTTTCGGTCACACAAAGACCCAGACCCGAAACAAATATCACACAAACATTTGTCTCGGTGCGTGGATCGAACCCGCGGTCTCTCGTTTCGCAAGCTAGTGTCTAGCCAACTGCGCCACGGTGCTGTCAAACATAACCTCACGACTGTATTCCCCAAAGGGGTAGGCAAAGGTGCATTTCTGCAGCCGCATTTGGTCAGGTATGTATCAGTCTCACGTAATAGGGGGCGAGCCTATTGCCGTTTTTCGGGCACAATTCCAGACTCCGCGCTGCTACTGAGAATTCCCTAATGGAAAAACCCAATAACACTGCCCGACCCGAGAATCAAACCCAGGACCTCTAGATCGCACGGCACATATATGCCGCGAGACCACGAGGCAGTCACATTGTACTTTAGGGTTATAAGGCCACATCTTAAGATCAGATATTTAATTTTGTAACTACATAGTCTAATACGTAATAACATTGAGACCGTATCCCATGGTAGTTTTATCTTCAATACGTACCAGAGTTGTAAGGTGTGGAATTAATTATGAATTTGACAGCCCTGTGGCGCAGTTGGGTAGACACCAGTTACCACAGGTTCGATAACCGCACTGACTATTTTATTTCGGTTCTGGGTGTTTTTAGAGCAGTCTCTCGTAGTTTGTGATACCCACGACACTGAAGGGCAGTGTTTCCCAAACATTTTTCTGCCATGGCCCGGTAATTTTCACACTGCCCCTTTCAAGCTGGTCACCGCTTACGAATATTTACGATGCGTCGATCGAAAGTAGGTATTATTTTTAAAACAAGGCGGGAATGTAGGCGCGAAGCGCTGCTGTTGGGTGTATTTATTTATTTAATAGGTTATAACAACATTTTTATCGGGGCATAAATTTGTATCATATATCACAATAAAAATGATCAATAAAATACCTTAAAATCTTGAAGTCCATTTTTGCCGAGTCTATTCTCCGACGAGCATATCAGCCTGCGTATAAGATCTTTCGCCTCCTCTGAAACCTGTAAATAAAATATATGCAACAAATTTAATGCTGCTAAAGTTAAAATTTAATAATAATAGCTTTGACTTTTGACTTTGACTTTATAAAAACTGACAACTTTTCTTCAGCAACATTCAGTTCATTGTAGTTGTTCATAATTAATTAAATGTATATTTTTTCTGCTATTTTCACAGATTTTTGAATATATTTATGGCTGGTTAGTAGGGATAAATATTGTTAAAATTGAGCAGTCTGCTTGATTTATTATTAATCACACAAACATTTGTCCGGAACGAACCCGCGGCCTCTCGTTTCGCAAGCCGGTATCAAAGCCAACTGCGCCACCGGGCTGTCAAACGAAAACGAGAGGGGGAATGGGGAAGTGGAACGGGGGAAGGGGGAAGGAGGAAGGTGGAGAGGAGAACAGACACTGGTATACCTGCACGGCGTGTTCGTCGGGGGGCGGGCAGTGGAAGGAGCGCGCGTGGTTCATGATCTTGCCGTACGTCTCCACCAGCGACTCCGCGTAGAACGGAGTCTCGCCGAACAACATCTCGTACATGCACACGCCTGCACACGATTCAATCAATTTCACCTTAAACATCTTTGGAAAACATCGACATTACTTAAAGACGCTCAAATCCATGCATTAAAAATATATGTACTGAGAGCTATGTCATCATCATCAGCCCAAATACGTCCCACTGCTGGGCACGGGCCTCCTCTACAACTGAGAGGGTTTAGGCCTTAGTCCACCACGCTGGCCTAGTGCGGGTTGGCGGACTACACACCTAAGAAATTCCTAAGAACCTTTAGGTGTGCAGGTTTTATCACGATGTTTTCCTTCACCGTTAAAGAGATAATTCATTTCGAATACACACATAACTTCGAAAAGTCAGAGGTGTGTGCCTGGGGTTTGAACCAGCGACCGCCGAAATTCTCGACCACGCTCCTTAACCTCGAGGCCATCACTTCTATATAGAGAGCTATGTCATCGCTATTGCATAAACAAGGATGACCCCACAAGCGATCGCCCCACTAGAGTGTCGATCACCCCACTACAGTGTCTATAAAATGCCGCCCGCTGCATTACTTCTCAAAATGAATTCTCCAATATAAACGATGTCACTGCTATTCTTAAAAATACTGGGCTATCAGCCTTGTCAAATGTGAAGTTTTCGTAAGGAAAACCCAAAATATGAATAATCATCATGAAACCAACAATTATGACGTCAGGGTTGCTGACGTCACACATTTTAAAAACATTAACTTACCTAAAGACCACCAATCGCATTCGGGGCCGTATCTCCCCTGTCCATCCTCCATCGCCTGTAAAATACACAATATTAAACCATAACAGATACAGTACAGTACAGATATACAGTAAACAGACCGTGACCGGAAACTAAAACTGGTAATAGTTACGGCACGGTAATACTATCATACAGTAGTTTTTTTGCTATTAGGATGACATTCCACGTACCATCAGGCACCCATGTTTACTTTTCTACATCAGTGCAACACCACGCCAAAGAGGAAACATAAAAAACAGTACATACCCTAAGGATTTCCGGCGATATGTAATCTGGCGTGCCCACTGCTACGTTGCTTTGAACCTGCAAATTAACAAATACAATTTTATTACTTTTCTACTACATACTTGACAAGGTAAATACATCATATTTAAGTTAACATTACATTAACCAAATAGAATATAACAAATATATCAGGAATCAATTAAATAAAATAATTTTTAAATCAAGTAACAGTGGAAATTCCCAAGCAGTTAAAAAAGGCACAAATTTTAAAAGGCGTACGCGTATTAGAAACGAAGCATGATGTACCCATTACATCCTCTCCACAATATCTATAATAGACCTATATAGCTATATTTTCTAAACAATTCCATTGGTGCTATCTCAAAAAAAAATGGTATTTTTTTTTATTCGTCCATATGACTTAATGGCCGCAACAGAACGGTGGCATCGAGGAGGTACAAGAAAACGGGGCAGTCCACCAGCTAGAGGGTCAGATGACATAGCCCATGTGATGAGAGTAGCCCAGGAGCGAGGATGTGACATAATAGTAGAGTACCTTCCCGTCGTCCCCGAGTCGCAGGCAGGAGCCGAAGTCTGCGAGACGGATGTGGCCGCTCGCGTCCAGCAACACGTTGTCCGGCTTTATGTCTCTGCAACCATACGCATCAACCATACATTACATGTATTCCACTAAGTTGAGCATTGAAATCATCATTATTAAACCAATGAAGATATGAATCCAAACGAGATAAAAAATATATTTTATATACTGCAATATTCAGTCATCATAACAAAACAATGTAAACAAAAATTCATGAAATTGTATTATATTAAAAAATTGTCTTTCAATAATCCGATCACAACTTTTTTCTCAAATTACAGTCCAATAGAGACGAGGTTAATCATACATCCGACTACTGGGCACGGGCCTCTTCTACAACTGAGAAGGTTTTAAGGCTTTGGTCCATCACATTAGCCTAGTGTGGTCTTAACATCTAAGAAATTCCTATGAATTTTCAAGTGTGCAGGTTACAATGTTTTCCTCCACCATCAAAGAATATGATTCATTATGAATACAGACATAACTTGTGTGGCTGGAGTTTGAACCCGCGACCGCCGGTATTACCTGTGTACATATCTAAGCTCGTGCACGCTCTGTATGGCGAGCACCATCTCTGCGATGTAGAACTTGGCCATGTCTTCCGGCAGACGATCCTCGAACTTCGACAGCAGCGTCAGTAAATCTCCGCCGCAGTAGTAGTCCATCACTAAGTACTGGAAACATAATAATATATAATAAATAAATAAATAAATAAATACACCCAACAGTCACATACATAGTTCTGATCCCACACTAAGATACAAGTCTTGTGTCGTGGGTATCAGAAACTACGAGAGACTTTTCGGTCTCACAAACACCCAGACCCGAAACAAATACTTGTGGATCACACAAACATTTGTCTCGGTGCGGGGATCGAACCCGCGGCCTCTCGTTTCGCAAGCTGGTGTCTAGCCAACTGCGCCACGGGGCTGTCAATTAAAATCAGCCTTTTGCGAATTAGCAACAACGGTTCGTTCGGAAAATTTAGTCTTTGTAATTACATTGTAAACTATCTCTTCATTGCAAAAGAACAACACTGTTTCTTGCCCGTTCTTCTCTAGTGATGACTGCCTTTCGAACAGCGTGGTAAATTTTGAAATGACTGAATCTAAGTGATGTATTTGACATTTTATAGATGCAACAAATATTATTTAATTTCATTTCATTTCGGTGTACAGCTTACAGGCCGAAAGGCTGCTGGTTCGATACCCACACACCAAAAATAATGTTTTCCTTTATTAAAATCGAGCTAAATTTACTGTTAGAAATAAGCTTAATCCAAATTGCAAGATCAATGACATTTCTAGACTCCATGCTGCTACAGAGAATTTTTAATGCAAAAACCCAATAACACCTAGTCCGACCCGGGAATCGAACCCAGGACCTAACAGATAATTAACAAATAAAGGACGTGCTTACCAAATTGTGTTCGTCCTGAAAAGCGTAGTGCAGGTTGGTGATCCACCGCCTGTCGCCGAACACCAACACGTCGCGTTCCTCTTGGAAACACGCAGTCTCCGCGCGCTGCCGACAATATATTATATTCATTCATCATTCATCATCAGCCCATATGCATCCCACTGCTGGGCACGGGCCTCCTCTACAGCTGAGAGGGTTTAGGCCTTAGTCCACCACGCTGTGCTGTGCGGGTTGGCGAACTACACACATAAGAAAGTCTTAATTTTTTTTAGGTGTGCAGGTTTCACCACGATGTTTTCCTTCACCGTTAAATTACGTGATCATTCTGTGTGAATACACACATAACTTCGAAAAGCCAGAGGTGTGTGCCTGGGTTTAAACCCGCGACCGTCGAGATTCTCCACCGCGTGCCTAAACCTCGAAGCCATCACGACTTCTTATGACTTATATTATGTTAAAACCTTATTTTCAAGTACAGTAGAACCTCTATAAGACGAACATCAAGGGAGACGCCAAAAAAGTCGAGAAATAAAGTTTTCGACTTATGGGGGGTTTCAACTTAGGCGGTTTTTTTTTAGACATAAAGAGGTTGAGTTTAATTCTTATACAATTTGAGTTAGATATTTTGCTATGTTTGAGATAGAGGTCCTGTTTTATTTTTCAAGTTACGGAGGTAACATATATGTGCAAGATGGCTTGGAGGGACTCACTGATTATTTCAACCAATAGAGGGTTGAGATTTCGAGTAATGGAGGTTTTGATGTTTGAAGGGAAGGAACAAAACATTTTTTCGAGATTTGGACGTTTTCAACTTATCGAGGTTCGACTTAACGAGGTTTTACTGTCATTACAACTGAAATGTATTCCAAAAAGGGTAGCCAGATCTATATTTTTAAATACACTTTGCGTAAAATTATATTTGAATCTCACGAAATAGGGACGAAACTTACTGTTTTTCTGGAAAATTCCCAGAGTCATTGCTTGTGAAAATTTCCTAATATAAGCAGCCATAAACGCCACACTAGTAACGGGTCGATACAGAGATGATTCGTTCCTCGATGCATTTGATTCAACGAAAACAAATAGCTAAGGTCTTTCTCAAGCACATTTTTAGACGTTTAAAGTGAATAAAAAAGTTGTACAATACCTTCAGCATCTCCCATTTGTTGAGGATCTTCATGGCGTATACTCTCTCGCCCGTGGTGGCTGAAGTGGTTCCACCGGTCGCCGCGGCCAAGTTTCCGCCTATATCTGTACCCTGAAACCAATCAACAATAAAATTTATCATTAGCCCTTATATGTCCCACTGCCGGGCACGGGCCTCCTCTACAACTCAGCGGGTTAAGGCTTTAGTCCACTACTCTGGCCTAGTGCGGGTTGACGGACGGACACAACTAACAAATTCCTAAGAACTTTTAGGCGTGCAGGTTTCCTCACGATGTTTTCCTTTACCGTAAAGTAACACATATAACTTCGAAAAGTCAGAGGTGTCTGCCTGGGGTTTGAACCTGCGCCCGTCGAGATTCTCGACGGCGTGCCTAAGCCTCGAGGCCATCACGTCTTGTATTAGTATCATATACTATCAAGTTAAAACTATGCAACTGCGCCTTCAAACATTAAATCCATACATATTAGAACATCTTAAAATATCTTGTCTTATTTTTGAAATTTAGCATTTCAATCATTTCTAAGAGTAAATTTGAATACCTAGTCTCTACCTAATTTCCCAGCTTCTTTAGGTTCTAAATCCATACTAATATTATAATTGCGAAATTAACTCTGACTGTCTGTCGATCTGTACCGCTTTTACGCCGCTGGACCGATTTGAATGATTTTTGGTATGCAGATGGATAAGACATAGGGTACATCTATTTATATAAAAATGAATGTTTGTCTGTATGTCATCGAACTCCTCTTAAACGGCTAGACCGATTGGGATGGAATTTTCTATGTATATTCCAATGGGTCCCTGGATGATTTAAAACACAATTGGACCCAGTAGGTGGCGCTTCTGTCGGCATATCGCTTAAAGCTTTTCCGGGCAAGACGACGTCTGCCGGGATAGCTAGTAATTGTATAAAATGACGTCCCGAGGGTAGCAAGGCTCCTAGGTTCAACAGAATGTGTGACAAGAAGACATACCTGCATAAAGGAAGCCCTGACGACGCACACCTCACCGAACGCGCCGCGACCGATCACTTTGACCAGCTCGAAGTCATCTCGAGACAGTCGGAGCCGCTTCAACGCCGCCGCCACAGGTTTCACTACAATATCATATGGTATCTATAAAATTCACATACACTCACGCATATACGGTTAATGGTATAGTCAGACTGCAGAGGTGTTGCTGCACACCACGGCAGGCCGGCATGAGGTTATCTGATTCAGTGACGAGAGATGGTAGTCTCTCGCATCGGGTAAGTAGTACCATAGACCGCCCGGTGGATTGGGGGCGTAAGAATTCCGCCACGGTATCTCCTGCCTGTCGTAAAAGGTGATTAACAGGGGCCACTAGGGTGGCTGGGCGTTCTGCGAGGGCGGTGCGCCATGATTTAAAGCAACTCCGAGATGTGCGGCAGAGGGCGTGGCCTTTTGACTGCCGCGGAGGTTCACAAAACATGAGCGTCCAAAAAAGCTTGAGTGGCGTCCATAATTGGACGGTGCGCTTATATACGCTCAGACGTACCATTTAGTGCGCTTTTCACCCTGAGATGCCGTAAAACCGCCCCAAATGCACGTGATGGTCACTGAGAGGTTTTAGTCGGTATGCCGGCGTAGGATTTTTATTAAGGACCCAGCTCAGCTAAACGGACAACTGCTTCGCGCGCCGAGTTGGAAGGCCAGAGACCCGGACATACTCTTGACGGGCCAAACCCGAGGCTTCGAAAGGGGAGCTTAAGGCGGTTTTCTCTCGTTAAAAAAAGAGAGTACCATAGAGAGTGTACGTACCGTACTGTATGAAGTCAGCGACAGCCTTCTCCCTCCGCAGCGAGCTGTTGCAGCACTCGTCGTACAACACGAGCAGCACGTCCAGCAGGGTCTCCACGCTGAGCCCGTGCGTGCGCGGGCCCTGCAGCGCGCGCGACGTGAACATCGTCTCGATCTGCTTCAGACGCTTGATGCCCAGCACTGGGGGAAAACATACATAACTTCCAGTGGTGGTTCTTCCATAGAAGACCAAAAACGTTACACGTTAATTTACATACATCATTTCATGCCTGTATTCCCCGAAGGTGTAGGCAGAGGTGCATTTCAGCACCTACATTTCACCAAGTATGTATCAGTCTCACGTAATAGGGGTTTTCTATTGCCGTTTTTCGGGCACATTTCCAGACTTCGTGCTGCTATATTGAGAATTTCTCCAATAACACTTGCATCATTCATTCCGAACCTGGAACCTCTAGGCACATACTTATGCCCCAAGATCATGAAGCAGTCAGAGGAAAACATCACAGTTCTTTATTTACATACATACATACGCACTCACGCTTTGATCCCATTGGGGAAGGTGGAGACTATTAAGTGCCACAAGATGTGATCAATCAAATATCAAGATTAAATAATATAGCATGTTGACTGATTTTACGAAATACTTGACGATGAAAGAAAATTACGCGTAAATGGTTGCATGGCATCTTATGTTTATGACATCGAAAAATCTCTTAATTTCTGATATCTACGACACAAGGCTTGTTATCTTAGTGTGGAGTCAGGTCTACGTATGGGACTTACTGTTCGATGTATTTATTATTATTATTTTGTTTCCCTCGTTTTTGAACGCTCCTGGCCTTCGCTTTTTAGATAATAATCTTTATACAAGGTGTATTCAGACCGTGATCGGAAACTAATCAATAGGAACAATAGGTATAAAATGTATATAGTTATTAGGAAAACGTCAAAATTTTTATTTTTAGACGGGATTTTCTTTAACTCTAGGGGGTTTGTAATCACCTTTGCTATTACTTGCCTTAGTTTCCGATCACGGTCTGAATACACCCTGTATAATTTTCGTCCTGACCGTAGAATGGTGCCCCTTTCCTGGCCGTAGACATTCGCTTGATTAATAACAGGTATTAAGAAAAAAAAAGTAGCTTGCCACCTTTTCCTTCCTTTAAAAAGAAACCATTGACACACGATTGGATAACAACGAGGATACAAAGGCAACTATCACGGCCTGGAATTTCTTAAAGCCATACAAATACTAGCGTTGCCATACATATTTCTAGCTTTAAAGGGTAACTTCTTAACCTCAAACCAAGTTGGCCGTCAAAGACAACTTTGTAACATACAACAGCTTTAAAAATTCATAAACAATTTGGTCGTAACCTTTTTTTATACACTGGCGGGTGTATAAAAAAACAAATATTTGTACCAGAAACAAATATTTGTACTACACAAGTCGCACAAATAAGTCTCGGCACGAAAATCGCACCCCCTTCCAAATTGACTTGACGCATGTTCATTAATGTACTAAACGGATCAGATTGATAAGACGGTGGTCGCGGATTCAAATCACGTCTCGAAATTTACGTGCGCAAGATTTTAAAATCATTATATTCATACATATTCATATTTGTCTTTTTTAAATTATTAAAATGAGTAAGACAATTTTTTTATTAATTGTATGTAACAATCGATGAACGATGTAAAATAAAACATATTATTTATTTTCATAGATATATTTAATACAGAACAATAAGTGCTGAATAAACTTGACATCATCATCAGCCCAAATACGTCCCACTGCTGGGCACGGGCCTCCTATACAACTGAGAGGGTTTAGGCCTTAGTCCACCACGCTGGCCTAGTGCGGGTTGGCGGACTACACACCTAAGAAATTCCTAAGAACTTTTAGGTTTGCAGGTTTTATCACGATGTTTTCCTTCACCGTTAAAGCAAGTGATAATTCATTGTGAATACACACATAACTTCGAAAAGTCAGAGGTGTGTGCCTGGGGTTTGAACCTGCGACCGCCGAAATTCTCGACCGCCCGCCTAAACCTCGAGGTCATCACTGCTTGTATAATATATATGCTATACATACATAATATGTTAAATCATTTATTGACATACAAACTGTAATATTTATACAATGCAGGAAATAAATTGAGGAAAAATATCGCATGCTTCATTGTTTAAATCATTTATGTTCATGAAGTATTTCAAGTATTATACCACGATCCATATTATGAAAATGAGACTCGCCAGTGCACTAATAGCTTTAATTGCAGTGCGGGAACGCTTCCACGCTATCTCTTAGAGATATAATATGCATTGGTGTAACATTATATTTAAAAATACTAAAAAAACACGCTTTTAGAGTTATCAAACTAAAAGGTAAAAAATAATTCTTAGACCGAAAATTCTCTCGTAGGTTTAGATACCCACGACACAATACTTGTATCCTAGTGTGGGGTCAGAACTATGTATGTGACTGTTGGGTGTACTAATAAGAATAAAATTACTGACGAGAAAAATGAATGTCACTGTTCTAAAAGCCTGTTGTGCTTTGTATGGCATTCCACTAGTTTCATTCCGGAATTCAGAACTAGTTTAAAAATATCATAACAGCCCATAGATTAATGTTATGTTAACACTTTTCAATAATGTCTGAATCATTTCATAGTCCATTTCATACCCATCTGCCGTTTAACATAAAAATAATAATATTAGTATTAAAGCAAGCAAGGGATTCAGGAACAGCCGTTGCGTTCTTCTATTCAATAAGGTTATGGTAGTAGAATATTATCAACCCCTACTCCTCACTTTTAGGATAAAAGTTATATGTGTATTCATAAGCAGCAGTGATGGCCTCGAGGTTTAGGCGTGCGGTCGAGTATTTCGACGGTCGCAGGTTCAAACCCCAGGCACACACCTCTGGCTTTTCGAAGTTATGTGTGTATTCACAAAGAATTATCACTTGCTTTAACGGTGAAGGAAAACATCGTGATAAAACCTGCACACCTAAAAGTTCGTAGGAATTTCTTAGGTGTGTAGTCCGCCAACCCGCACTAGGCCAGCGTGGTGGACTAAGGCCTAAACCCTCTCAGTTGTAGAGGAGGCCCGTGCCCAGCAGTGGGACGTATATGGGCTGATGATGATGTGTATTCATAATGAACTTTCACGGACTTAAAGCGGTGAAACATCGTAAGTGTATAAAAAAAGTAATTTATAAGGTATAGATCTACCAAAACCATCGTGATGGCCTAAGGCCTAAATACTTTTCAATAGTAGAGGAACGTGCAATAGCTGATATAGTAAGCACAAAAAAATCTCCCAGAATTTTCATGATCTTGAAAGTTCAATCGTTTCCTTAAGATAAAAGATATGTAAAGATCAATTACGCAAGAACACTTCTTGGATAACAGAACAATATCTTAAACAGCAATATTATCATTTCGGAAGCGATTGTGTAAATTGATGAGACATTTCCTATCTCTACCGGAGATTTTACGATCAATCACATAACTGTGTCAATAAAAAAGGAAATTACATTATGATAAATAATTCAAGGATTTCATTTTAAGAGTTTTTCGGTCAATTTGCCGTAACACAATAACAAAAATATCATATGACCAACATGTGTTGCTAAAAATAAATAAAATAAATAAATAAATACACCTAACAGTCACATACATAGTTCTGACCCCACACTAGGATACAAGTCCTGTGTCGTGGGTATCAGAGACTACGAGAGACTTTTCGGTCTCACAAACACCCAGACCCGAAACAAATATTTGTGGATCACACAAACATTTGTCTCGGTGCGGGGATCGAACCCGCGGCCTCTCGTTTCGCAAGCTGGTGTCTAGCCAACTGCGCCACGGGGCTGTCGAAACAACTGAAGAGCTGACTGAAGATTATTTTCATCATGAATTTCGATTTGTTTGTTTGAACGGTAGAATCTCGAGAACTATCAGCCGGATTTGAAGTATTATTTTTGTACATAACATTTAATTTATTCAGCTTACATGTAGGCTTAGTTAGCACTATATGACACTTAGAAGGAGAGCAGTTACTATGAAATGAAGAGCAAGTGGAAGTCGTACGGTACAATTATTGCAGGCGAAATCATGTATTATTAACGAATGAAGGGGGTGGGAAAATGATTGTATACAGAGGACAAAAAATATAGAACTCAGGCGGAGTTGGAACGGACCGTTATTCATAAATAGTAATGTATTGAGTCTGTAAAAATAAGAACTTTTTCCCGATACTATTTTTGTTAACAGCAGTATTATATTTACCGAGTTTTACAGGTGGGCGATAACGAGTGCTTATTTATGTTTAGCTGCTGATATTATTAAAATATATAAATATTTGCTCTTGATTTCATGGGGATCTGGTTTAGGACGCTTGCTTGCACGAACAGTGAATGGACGGTCAGTGATTGTTGATCTTTAAAGATATCGCAATCATATAAACAGAATCAATAATATATTCATTGATAATAAGCCTATTCCTTCTAAAATCTTCACTTTAAAAATTCCTTTTAGAGAAGCCTCATATATGCAGTATCGTGGTGTTTGCTAACAATATTAAAATAATTAACGTTTACGCACATCAACTCAAAACATCAGAGGTATTACGATAACGATGCCTTATTGTATGATAAATCGGTCATTGAAATTGATAATCTCCAGAACATTAGGAGTTTCTTTCAATTCTTCCCTCATCCACTTATTTCATTCATTATGTTTATATAGGTGCAGTTCTAAAGAACACAAAAAATACGTTACGTATGAACTTCGTACGTAAGAAAACTAATTTTAAAAATCGAACTCTTTGCTACAAAAAAAAATATTACAACAGAATACTCGTATGCCAGCGTGTTTCAATTCGGAATCGAACATCGATACCTATAATCCGTGCAGTGCTCACCAGGATTTCCTTTGCCATAAATATTTAAGACGGCTAAAACGTGATCAGGCAAAAATCCTCCTGTTATGGAATACTTCAACATCGATCAAGTTATACGACCGTTATAAAATCATGTTTAAAAAGGCTGAATATATTTGTTTTGCACACTAATATAAACTAGCACTTAAGCAGTACGCAGAGGTTTTTTATTCCTTTCTGCATCAACATTTCGCATTTACAAATAATAGGAGGCTAAGTATTGCAGTTTTTTTGGCAGATTACCATTATACCCGTGCTTACCCTGAGATTCATCAAACACGTAAATACAATAGACGCGCCCCTAGAATGGAACCCGGAAGTTCAAAACAGCACGTTCAGATTTAAATCGCTCGATCAACAATGCGAACGCATTTAAATTTTATAGATTAGAGAAGAACGCACTTTTCTTCAGAGATTATTTTGTAATTTAAATTTTGTTCTATATAGGTTTTTCCTTCCACGTCCAGAGGATGGAGTCCATTAAACTAATATTCCGCCCATACAACCACGACTGCGAGTCCCTTAAGCCCGGATCGATAGTGGCATGAACTATTAAAAGTAGCGAACGCCAATAAACTAGCAATTTCTAGATGTAATGTCATGTAATTAACAGGCTGGTGAAAAAAAATATGCAGTTTAATAACACACAGGAATAAAAAAAACTTTTCATTCTGGCACGGTAAAGAAAAAGTATAAAAAATGCGAAGAGCCATTACGACTGTCTCACAGCAGTCACGATAACTATCCCGGCTGTTCATTATCGGATACTTTACAGTAGAGCGGGTCGCTTCGACCACCTCCCTCGCCCTGGTATTTAGTCAACCGTGACAAATATATTTGCTACACTAAACAGTCACATACACAGTACCGACCCCTACACTAAGATACGAGTCTGGTGTCGTAGGTATCAGAAACTATGGAGACTTTTCGGTTTCACAAACAACCAGACCCGAAGCAAAGTTTTGTAGATAATACACAAAAAATTGTCTCCGTATGGGGATCGAAGCCGCGGCATACGTTTCGCGAGCTGGTGTTTAGCCAACTGCACCACGGACGCTGTCTAATAAGTTACGATACGTGAATAGTTGATCCACTAATCCTCGTACCAAGAGATTAACAACATCATCATCATCAGACCATACACGTCCGCTGCTGGGCATGGGCCTCCTCTACAACTGAGAGGGGTTTTTTTTTATGGGAAAGGAGGCAAACGAGCTGGTGAGCCACCTGATGTTAAGTGGTCAACACCGCCCATGGACACCCACAATACCAGAGGAATCATCGGTGCGTTGCCGGCCTTTGAGGAAAATATAGGCTCTTTTCTTGAAGGTCCCTAAGTCTTATCCATTCGGAAATACCTTAGGCCTTAGTCCGCCACGCTTTTCTAATGCAGGTTGGTGGATTACACACCTAAAAAATTCCTAACATTAACAACACGAGGATATAAAAAAGACAAATATCCAGATTTGCCAAAATCGTACGGCTTTTGTTTTGACATGGCCTGTTTTAATTACATACACACAATTTCACCACGCATGTAACCCGTTGGCATCCATTTACACTAAAACCCGTCGCACGGTAACAATAAACAGGAAACGCGGAACAATGCCGCCAAATTAAAAAGGACACGCCATTAGCATGGACGAACAATAACAAAATATCATCACAAACACACAGCGTAACACTGTGAATCAGTTGAGGCAAATGCTAATTAACATTGCCTCGCGATTTATTAATTGGACGGCTCAAATCAAAAATGCATACATACATACATAACCTCACACCTGTATTCCCCGAAGGGGTAGACAGAGGTGCATTTCTGAACCCACATTTCGCCAGGTATTTATCAGTCCCACATAATAGGGGGCGAGCCTATTACCGTTTTTGGGGCACATTTCCAGACTCCGTGCTGGTACTGTGAATTTCCAATAGAAAAACCCAATAACACATTGCCCGACCAGGGAATCGAACCCAGGACCACACTTACTCGTGCCGCGAGACCACGAGGCAGGAACAAAAATTCATGATATTTGCTTTATGGTAAAAAAATTCACGTGCAAAACGAAACGACACACTACCCTAGAAAAAATGCTAATCAAATAAAAATTCTAAGACATGAGCATATTTACTAAAAAAAGCTTACAAGTGTCTTAAAAAGGCTGGACTTCACAATAATATAATTACAAGCTTCTGTGCACCTTTAGCATTTTCTCGCGAGATAGCATATGAGGAATTCGAATTTGTATCCATACAAGCCCCCAACCCGCACTAGGCCAGCGTGGTGGATTAAGGCCTTAACCCTCTCAGCTGTGAGCCGCTGCCTCTCAGCTGAGGCCCGTGCCCCGCAGTGGGACGTATGTATATGGACTGATGATGATCCATACAAGGTTAATTGTGTTAATAAACTGTGTTAATCATCTTTCATTCATTCTTATTATCTAGGGTTAGCCCAGCCACTGCCAATATATCTTTTCGGTACATTAAAAGAATCACCTTTGCGAGATTACAGATCTGAAATGTGTTTTAAAATTTTATGAGTTTCTAGATTATTTTTCCTACTATTATACGAAGTAGAGTTGATGACCTCTGTGCCTTCGTCGGCTAGACACCTTGCTCGTTCAAGGAGAATCACAACAAGTATGATCATAATATTTTTTAAGATCGAAAAGTCTCTTCTAGTTTCTGATACCCACGACATAAGACCTGCGTCTTGGCGTGGGCATCTGAAGTACGTGTATGACTGGTGGGTGTGTTTATTTATGAGTAAGTGTAGTATAATCTCACCTGGCACATTATTAGTGGGGCCCAAAGCCCGGTCGGGAGACGAGTCCTCTTCGTCAGACATCGCGCCGTTCACAATATCCACCATCAACACAGCAGTACACTAACACTGGTCATGTTCAACACACACGCACTAGTCCCAACGAGAGTCTCGTCTTAATTTATTAAGGCATCACACGTCCCGCGCACACGATCCATTATCTGCGTCTGAAACAATAATAATTGGCTTTAGAAACATCAGAAAAACGCTAGTGTGATCGCGAGCTTCAG
The DNA here is from genome assembly GCA_907164795.1 of Hemaris fuciformis. Taxonomy (NCBI): domain Eukaryota; kingdom Metazoa; phylum Arthropoda; class Insecta; order Lepidoptera; family Sphingidae; genus Hemaris; species Hemaris fuciformis. Next base: position 6,368,036 of record OU015457.1, on the reverse strand, counting down.
CAGGGCAGGTAGTTTTCCCTCCTAGAAAGGAGGATTATAGAAAGTTTACACACATACATACATAACTTCACGCCTGTATTCCCCGACAGGGTAGACAGTAGCTCATTTCTGCAGGTCCACATTTCACCAGGTATGTATCAGTCCCACGTAATAGGGGGCGAGCCTATTGCCGTTTTCCGGGCACATGTTCAGACTCCGTGCTGCTACTGAGAATTTCCTTATGGAAAAGCCCAATAATACTTCACCAGACCCGGCAATCGAACCCGGGAGCTCTAAATCGCACGGCACATGTGCCGCGAGACCACGAGGTAGGAGTTTTAGGAATAGGTCTAACACTGGCTTCATTATTTAAATTTGAATTGCAAGAGATTCTTCAACAGTATATGCTACTTTGGCATTCCGACTAAAACCTCTCGATGACCGCTATTATATTAGGGGCGATACGAGATACAGCGCCCCGAATAGTTCCTCACTTTCGCCCGAAACACAGTTCGATGAATGAAACAGAGTCTGAAGAATTGGGAGACATTCGAGAGAGATTTGACCCAATTTTTACCAGTGGCGGTACTTCCATAGAAGCACAAAAGCGTTACACGTTAATTTGTAATGTGTAGTGTATAATTGTTTATGATGGAGTCAGGATATTCTCATTTATATGTTATTGTTTTAGGAATTTTAAGCATTCGTGATCTATAGTCGTGTGACTTGTTCTACATATTTAAATTCTGTAGCCTGTAGGGTTACTACTACTAACAATTTTGCGTTCTAGCCCATTGGAACTCTCTTTATTGATCATACGAAATAAACATTAGTCCGATTTTTGAACCCAAATATGGAACTAGCCCCAGTGGCGGTACTTCCATAGAAGCCCAAAAGCCCAGCTTGCCTTAAAAAATTCCCAATAATAATCTTTAAGCTTTAAATATTTATCTAACAAAAGCAATTTGACATATAAATGAGTATATACTGACCCCACAATAAACAATTATAAACATTATAACAATTATAGACATTACAAAATTAACGTATAACGCTTTTGGGCTTCTATGAAAGTACCACCACTAGCCCATAAAGGTTTTGTAAACACTGAAACTGTTAGTGGATTACATTTTCGTGTCTTAATTTTATAGAAATTTTCATTAAAAATTATTTTACCCTACTTACTGGGGTTGTGTATGTACAGCGTGTTACCTGCCAAGCCAGAAGTGCTCCATATAAACGCATTTTAATTAAAAGTGTCAAGGCTTGTTAAATGGGCCTTTTAATTAGCACAACACTCGACAATTTAAAATTGAGGTTATTGGTCATGCAGATGAAACTTTTTTACATTATATTTATTCACATAAATATTTAGATAAGTCTAAGGATTACCTATCTGCAATCACAAGTTGTGTTTTAACGATACACACTATTCTATGTCCCACACCTGGATTCCGAAAGTGTTAGACAGAGATATTTTTAAACCCTAGTTTCACCAAATAATGTATACAAATAAATAAAATTGGAGTGTCTGTTTGTAATATTGAAATAACTGCTTTTTAATAAATGCATATGGAGGTATACACGGCACATATACCAAAATAACGTTTTTTACAATTTTTGTCGGTCTGTTTGTTCCGGCTAATCTTTGAAACGGGTGGACCGATTTTGACGGGACTTTTATTGGTAGGTAGCTGATGTAATAAGGAGTAACTTAGGCTACGTTTATTTTACACAATTTCTTTTATTTTAGAAAAATAATGTTGCAATTTTCAAGTACTGTCCAGTACCGCGCGCAGCTCACGCGCATGCCCAGCTATTGTCAATAAAAATATAACTTAATTTGGAATAAGTAAAAATAAAATGAAATTAAGTAGGTATCATAATAAAAAAAAACAAAAAATTCAAGAATCGACTGTTAGGCAGGACAAAGTTCGCCGGGTCAGCTAGTATGTTAATATGACAACACACATTGCCGTTTTCGTATCTAAAAGTGCTATAGAGCTAAATAGAGAGAATATGCCTCTAGCATATGCACAAAAATCAGTGATGGCCTCGTGGTTAAGGCGCGCGGTCGAAAATTTCGCCGATCGCAGGTTCAAACCCCTCTGACTTTTCGAAGTTATGTGTGTATTCACAATGAATTATCACTTGCTTTAACGGTGAAGAAAAACATCGTGATAAAACCTGCACACCTAAAAGTTCTTAGGAATTTCTTAGGTGTGTAGTCCGCCAACCCGCACTAGGCCAGCGTGGTGCACTAAGGTCTAAACCCTCTCAGTTGTAGAGGAGGCCCGTGCCCAGCAGTGGGACGTATTTGGGCTGATGACGACGACGACGATATGCACACTGATTTTGGCAGAGGTTGGCAGTCATGCAATTCTGCAACAACATGTTGTTACGCTTGTGTTCACTCCCATGTAATAGGATACGAGCTTTATACAATTATTTGGGGACAACTCCATACTTTATGGAATCACTGAGAATTTAGGAATGAAAAAATTAAATAAGTAATAAATGTTTCCCTTCTTTAATGGAACTTTGCCAACCCGGAAATGACGCGGGATCAACGAAGCAATCAATAATGGTATATTCACGAAAATGGTTTGACTTAAGTCTATAGGATTAAATTACTCTTTAATTATAATTTATTATTAATTTGTTGACTGCCTCGTGGTCTCGCGGTACAAGTATGTGCCGCGCGATCTAGAGGTCCTGGGTTGGATTCCCAGGTCGGGCAAAGTGTTACTGGGTTTTCCATTAGGAAATTCTCAGTAACAACACGGAGTATGGAAATGTGCCCGAAAAACGGCAATAGGCTCGCCCCCTATTACGTGGGACTGATACATACCTGGCGAAATGTGGGTGCAGAAATGCACCTCTGCCTACCCCTTCGAGGAATACAGGCGTGAGTTTATGTATGTATGTTGTTAACATATTTTTTTAAATATATGCAACCTATAAAATAGAATATACAACATAGAAATATTGGCAAAGAAAATAAAATTAGCATTTCTAATTCTTACTATCATATTTTACAAAATCTAAAACCAGTTACAATTTGAATACTTATTGTAATTTAATATAAAGTTTATAAACTCATTATGGATCTAGAATTTTAATGATGTGATTATTATGCTGACATTTAAATACTGCATTTCGACTGGTATAAATAATACGTCAACTCCATCAACTTTTAGATATTTTGGAAAGAAAATGAATAAAATCTATGCACTTATCTGGACTAGACTAATTTATGCACAGGTCATATTCAATTTATATGCAAAATAATATATTATGTTCCATGCAACTACTTTCTAATCTATGATTTTAGTAACAAGAATTACACTTTAATACATTTTGCATTTCTTCCCTAAAAATTTAATTGTCCGACAGAGAGTGTAACAGTTCTTAAATATAATAGAAGCCCAAAAGCGTTACATGTTATTATTGTAATGTCTAGTTTATAATCATCTATAGTGGTGTCAGGATATTCTCATTTATTTATCAAATTGCTTTTATTAAATAAGGATTTAAAGCTCATAGATTTTTATTCGGGATTTTGTAAGGCAAGCTGGGCGTTTGGGCTTCTATGGAAGTACCGCCACTGGTCCATTGGATATATTATGCGAAAATTTATGTGTGCATATGCATGGTATAGCGTAAAAAATGACTATGCTTTTATTGGCGTATCAGCATGTATAACTTAGGGATAACTTAATACATGATACCACCATAGATAATCCTACCTCCTTATGTCTTACTTAGCATGATAACCAAAATGCTAGTTGTACACTTGACTGTAAATTTAATGTAATTTTTGTTGGTTTAGTTTGTATAATATATGGTATTTCCGTTAGGACGAAAACCTCTAAATAAAAAAAGATATAAAAAATTATTTATCAATGATATAAATCTTTTAGAATAAAAAAATATATAATTTAATAATAATTGTTCTTTAGAGTCAAGAGACCTTGACATGATATTATAAGTTATGATAGCCACAGATTTGGGTGACTGGTGGACACACAATTTATAACTATTGGATGTTCTCCACAGCACAATTGGTAAGGAGCCAACTGTTAAGCAAAAGGCTGGATATACAATTCTTGCACTAAGAACAAATGTAAGATACATAAGTCTTTTTGGGTCAAAAAAGAGTTTACTTATTTCTATTAACCTATTAAAAAAAATCTGGATGTTTATCAGTGAATGAAAATCAATAAAAGTGCACTATAGTGGAACTACTGGTCCCAAGATTACATTTGTAATGTGATGAGGTTGAGAATGTGTCATATCAATGTATTGTCTGGTGTAAGACCATAACCACATTGGCCTAGCACAGGTTTAAACTAAACCTAAGAAATTCCTTGTAGAAAACTATTTTTTTTATACTGGCACGGTAAAGTGACTCCACTGTACCTGATGGTAAGCACAGTGGAGTCCCGACCAGCGAAAAACGATATGGTCACCCGCTGGTCGACACAATCATGCCGGCCTGCACAAATGTTTCTTCACGCTTCGCTTAAAGGATCCAGGATCATAAGAATGAGGGAACATGTGAGCCAGCAAACTATTCCACAGCTTGATGGTGCGGCAAAGGTAAGAGTTGGCGAACTTTTTGGTTCGAGCCGCGGATGTTGTGACCACAAAGCTTTGGCTTCGCATGCCAGCATATTTTGCATTTCATAACCAGATGAATTTTTTGGTTACAAAAATTAAGCAAGTTAGTTTTATTTCATAACAATAAATAGATTTTTAAGATTCAGGAATTGAAATTACTACATCAAAATGTAAATCCATAACCTTGGATTATTTTAGATTAGAAAACAATTAGCTCTTTGACTGTGTAACAAGCATATTCCAAAAGTAAGAAATGTTGGTCAGTAAAGACAAAAGAGATACATAATCAATAATTTAACATAAAACCAAAAAAACATGTCTCAATAGAAAAAAACAAATAAGAAAGAAATCATCACAAATATTCAAAACAGATGACAATTGGGGTCTATGAACCCATTTTAATATTCCACTGATAATTTACCTTTGTCTTACACTTGTATTATAATCAGTGAACTAAGGACTAAGCTCATTACATTATCCATACAGACACACACTTACACATAGCCCTCTTTAAGTTGAATATGAAACATTATAAACAAGGTTTTAATATTGGCAGATAGTGTCTGTTTCATAGCTTTTAAATAGGTATTTATTTATGCTTTTATACATAAAAGTATAAAGGTGGGCTTAATGCCTAAGCCTTAGCCTTAAGGCCTTAGACCCTAAGGCATTATCTACCAGTCAACCTCAGGGTGGTGTAGAGAAACAAGGATAGATACATTAGTATTGGTATCTGTATTTTAAGTCTGCCAACTCGCACTAGGCCAGCATGGTGGACTAAACCCTAAACGAGAGAATCTAAACCTGCAACTGAGATTTGTAGTGGAGGGCTGTGCCCAGCAGTGGGACATACATATGCTGACTAAAATATTAAATGGCTATAGTAACAAATACATATTCTCTGCCACCTATATGCCTAAATTACTTATACCACAAAACCCAAAATCATTGCTTAACCTGAGAATATAGCCCAAGACCTCCAGATATAATGCTAAACATCTACAATTGACCTACAATTTCTCATGGTTCATTTTAGACTGTAAGTGTTACCTTACTTCAGATACAAAGTATGCAATTTAGAAAAGCTATAACATTACAATATATCATTTTTCACCTGCAACAAGCCATATCATACATGTAGTCATTGGACAATTATTGTCCCTGTGTAGGGATTTAATTCAGTCCCTCATTCACAGCTTATTTAGGTTAGTGTGGCACAGAATATAGGAATATTGTATTCTGTGCCTATTGAACATATAATTATAAAATTTTGCCTCGTGGTCTCACGGTACAAGTATGTGCCATGCGATCTAGAGGTCCTGGGTTCGATTGCCGGGTCGGGCAGCGTTATTGGGTTTTTCAATCAGGAAATTCTCAGTAACAGCACGGAGTCTGGAAGTGTGCCCGAAAAACGGCAATAAGCTTGCCCCTGTTACGTGGGACTGATACATACCTGGCGAAATGTGGGTGCAGAAATGCACCTCTGCCTACCCCTTCGGGGAATACAGGCGTGAGTTTATGTATGTATGTGTAATTATAAATTCAAACAATGTAAGTGATTCATTTTCCTCAAACATGGACATTAATTAGCATATCTTTGAGCATATAATATCAAACAGATGGTCAGATCAGTTACTTCTAGCCTGTATATAAGTTGAACATAAAGATTAACTTAATATTTGTTGTCTATACTAATTTTATGTAGACAAAATTAACTCAAAAATTACATCTCATAGTTAACTAGAGACAAATTAGAAATAAATTATTACCAAGCATAAATTAATAAAGTAAATTGATTCAATTTGTAAAAAAATATTTATAAATGACACTATTTTATGCTCAGTGAGGATTGTTACATGTAAACCTTATAGTCTCAGTATTAGAAAAAACTCTTAGAAATGCTACTCATTACTAATATACATTATTACAATTTTTATTTTCCAATTTTCAATATGTTAATTATTAGAAAAAAAAACAGATTGACATTAAAATAAAGATATCAGTTATGTTTAGTTTACATATTTATCTGTATTCCAAAGTAAATTAACACATGATAAGGGAATACAAATAAACAAACTTCGTAAAATTACGCACTTCGTTCGATTTTCAAAACATAAATGAGGATTAAGAAATAGGAGGTGGTTGACCTTAAAAATAGAGCACACAATTAGATAAGATTATGATAATGAATGACTAAATCTAACCAGAATTAATGTATGAATGAATGCATGCACCCACCCAGAGCGGGCGGACAGAATTCAAGCGACACTTCATGACAAATTAGAGCGGTCGGGTCAACAGGAAATAAAATCAACATTTCGCCATTGTCTATCAGATTCAAGCGCAACAAATGCTTTCTATTCATTTTGCACAAGGTTGCGGGTGTCACTCAATACCAGGGCACTTTCGCAACCCTTCTATTGCGAACGTTTATATACCTTTTTAAACCAAAAAAAAAACTAAAGAACCCGTGACATATTGATCTCATTTCCGCATAGTAACTATAAATAAATAATAACGTATACTTGCGTGCAATAAATATATCAAATTCTTTTTACTTTTTTGCATCCAACATATTTTTATACAGCTTCTAAGTGAACACTATCACAGAGATCTTAACCTATATTTGTTCTATTGATTGTTATGCAAAAACACAATATGAGTCATAGCTAACACATTAATTGCACACCACAACACAACTGCAAGATATTCACCTGTGAATTCTGGATATTTAACTCGATTTAAACTACGGCTAGTGTATCATTTTATAATAACTAATTTTCGATTGCTTCAAAGCAGACATTTTCAATAGGGACACTAAAGGTGTTGCTACAGAACAAAAGTATTGTTAGTCATAATTTACTTCGGTTCTGAAAGAAATAAAAGAAATTTCAAAAAAATATTTTAATTTCCTTTTTTACTTTATACAAATAAATAGATACACAATAAATAGCAATCAAACGTAATTTTCATCTTTGTACATTACTGGTGTCCAAGACACATATATGCCAGTTTTAAAATACATATTAGGTAAGTTGTATCTATCGTAATGAACTAATTAATACAGTTTTACCAATATAAAATCTTAGATCTTTGACCTATATATCATATGAAAAGATAACTATTTCGTCACATTTAGATTAAAACGAGGCTAAAAAATCTACAATGTGGGCTGCTACTGTTTGCTAAATTCAGAAGTCGTCAAACTGGCAACGTCCCTACCGGATGTGAAATCGGAAATACCACAAGTGAACATACTTTTTAATGTAACTTTTTATACTTTATATTGTAAGTAGTATAAAATCTTTCAATAATTATAAATATTTTTTATATTTAGTTTTAAATTACACCTACTAGAAAATATTTTTCAGTTTATATAAATTCCATTGATAAAAAGGAGGTCTATTAACAGAGCGTCATTTGTACGTAATGGAGTCGATGTTCTATTCAACAAATTGTAATTGACGAAATTATCTATCTGTCCAGGAAATATTACTGAAAACTGTGTTATATTGTGCGGTATTGGATTGCAGTGAATGTTTATAAACAATTTATGGCTACCAACAACAAGGACAAGCGCTTGGACAACCTCGTTTCGTCGACGGTATGTGTGACATCAAAATATTTTGGAAAGTTCATTGAATTTTACTCATAAATCGTTAATTTTATCTTATTGTTATCGAATTCTTTCATTGTAAAGCTAAAATATTACATTAAATTTGGTTTTAAAGCTTAGGAACATTGTAGTGGCGCAGGAAATCAAAAGGCTTTGTCGGGCGCGTAATTGAGTAGCTGCAAGGAAAGGTCATGCATTTAGTATCGTCTTTTTTGTTTTCAGAATCATGCTCGACACGAAATAGAACCGACAGATTTGCGTGTGCAACGCAAATTATAGATTTGCAATTGAAAAAGAATTAATGGTTTTACGAGGACACTTGTGTGAACCTCGCGTAAATGAAGGCATGGCTTCAGATCAGCCTGTGAAGAAGAAACAGCGGATCGATGCGCCCGATATTGACGAGGGAAGCGACAGGTCCGCCGAGGACCCCCTTACAGACATTTTTGACTCCGAAACTCCTCCTGCTGAGACCTCTGAAGAATTCCCCTCAAGAAATGGTGAATCGCCTGACAGTGGTACCGTGAGTGAGGATGCCGTTGACTGTTCCAGCTTGCTGCAACTTCCAATTGATTCTGGAGTAGAAATTATCCCCTCTTGCTCTAATACAACTTTGCAATGGAACTCGGAAGATGATAAGTTACTTGCTGAACTACGGATACTGCAGGATGCACTTGTTGGACAATGCTTGTGCCGTTTTGATGACAATATTGTAACTCAGCTTTTTGACAGACAATTGAATATCTCAACATGGCCTCTCACATGCTCGCTAACATACCTATCGACTATGCAACTTATGTTTGATGTTTATTTGAAACAAAATGGCACAGGCACAATATGTTCAAGGGTTATGCATGCATGTGATATCTTTGTGAGGAACAGACATGACTGGATCACAGAAGTTGTAGAATTAGCCGACCATAAAAGCAAATTTATCACATTTGTTGCCAGTAGAGTGCTAGCTAGTTTTTTAATAGTCTCAAAAGACACAGTTGATGAGAATTGGCTGCAGCAGATTGCAGAGAATATTTACCTTTTTGATAGGATAAATAGGATTACAGTACAAAAGATTAATTTCAGCTTAGACATAATTAAGAGGATAGTTGAGTGGAAAGATGTGGAACAGCATCCGTTAGAGGAGAGCAGTTATATAAATACATCAGCTAACTCGCATGTCCAAGAAGACAATCCATTTCGGAGTAGTGTAGGCTATGCTAGTAGTAGTGAGGAGCCGTCAAGTTCCAGTAGTAATGTACAGAATCCGTTATCCAATTCACAGTCCCAAAGCAGACCATCAACATCTTCAGATCAGGCTGAGCCTAAGCCTATGACGTTCAGACTACATGAGCCAGTATTAAAGTTTCCCAATCAGGATAGGTGTGAAATGGAACAGTCTCCTGAACCTCCCCTATCAAGAATAGAGAGGGTAAATGAACATGGATGTGTAACAGTCATCCTGACTGACTCAGAATCATTTGACACATCACATATAAAGTGTCTTACAATCAAAACCCTGGAGCATCACTGGCCAATTTTAGTCAAAAATATGAAGCTTCTTCTACTAAGGTACCTGAATTTAGCTAATGCTGAAAATTGTATACTTACATTTTTCTCTTTATGGGAGAACATAATTAGTGTGAAGGCGAATCTCTCTGTAATAGACACAAAACCATTCTATGCAGATTTGCAAAGCTTTGTTGATTTGTTAAGGAATACAATGCTACCGAGTTTAATATACACACATTTGTTAAGTTTATTCAATGAAGTTTTGTGCTACGGTTCAACATTGGCATTACAGGATATTTTGCCAGAAGAAATATGCTGTCTGGCGCATTCTATTGTTAGGTTTGTTAAAGATTTCAGATTATTGAGTGATATCAGAGTACAAAACAGTAGAAGTGGGTTTGGTTTCTTAGGACATGAGTGCCGGATCATCAGAGACTATTCTTTAGGCCCTGAGGTTGCTCCGCTATCATCATCAATTCAGTTAGTAGACCAGAGCTATGGAGAAGATGACAATGACGAAACGCAATCAAGAAATGAGGTTGACAAGACAATGTTACAAAGAATGTCATTGCTTGTGTTGAAATCTGTTGCCGTAACGGTGAAAGAAATGAGATGCGATTCCTCAGATAGTTCAATAGACTCTTCAGACTACAATGCGATACAAGACATGCAAATAGTTGAGAGATCAATAAGGGATGTCCTCAAAAAACTCGATGGCTTTATCAGAAATAGCTTAGAGTTCCACCCGGAAACGGCATTCACAAAAATGCTTATACATTTGTTCAGTGAACAAGACGATTACTTGATCGAATCAATGGTTTGTACTCTGGACATAACTGTGGGAATCGTTTACAGGAATTCAGTGTATCCTGATTTAATACCAATGTTGAATCCGATTTCGTCATTTATAGAATTTCTTAAAGTTGTTTCGCACGATAGTGATGTTCTTCTCGACTATTTAGTTAGCAACGAGACGTGTTTTCTACTATATCTGTTGAGGTTTTTGAAATATGTGAGGAGGAATTGGGCGAAGTTCTTAGAGACGTGCCAACAGACAGATTCTGGGGGAACGAGGGGTTTAGACGACACAATGAGAGTGCTAATACGGTTAAGGTTACAGATAAGTCGATTGGTTTCCAAATCATTATTCCCGTACAATATCAGCCCTGTTTTAAGATTGTTAGAGGTTTGCGAAAGTCTATACGAAGGCAACGAGTTCAGCTGAATAAGCCTTTATGTAAAACTGGTGAAAAAAACAACACATCTGTCTATTGCGAAACACTGAAAATACCAATGGCATTAAATAAAAGAGAGTGTTTCTCAAACTTCTATTAAAAAAATAAAAATAAAAAAACACAAAGACTGCAAACATTGTCAACATTCCAAAATTCCTTCACTTAGGATTTGCGATAGTAATTAAATTGATTTTAACTTATATTATTTATAGATGTATCATAATATGTAATGTTTTATTCTATTGTGTATTTTAAAATGTCTTCCTTATAGGATACACTGGTTTTTGTGAATCGGAATATAAGTATCGACGGTATTGTATTCAATGTATTAAGTAACATGATTATGGATTTTTATTTTTTTATACAATATTGTGGTCAGATTGCAAAAAAGTATTTACGTAACTTATTGCGTTCGAAAGAAATAACAAAATTATCTTGACTACAACAGAAAAGTAAGCGATTATCAAATTTTTATCACCAAAATAATTTCAATTGAGAATAATATTTTTTAATAATTAAACCTACTGTGACGTGCCTTAACGTGAAGTGAAATGAGGTGCTCACGATAAATAAACTGTGTTTTTGCACATATTATAAACCACATATTTAGCATAATATTTTGATTAAGCTAAGATTTTTTTAGAATTAACTTATTTTAGTTTTTAATCGAACAACGGTTGTATTATATTATTATAGATATTTTTTGCATACTATAATGCGGGTCTAAATACATACTTGTTTTAAATTAATTATTGAACCACGCCACAATGTAAATAGAATGCCATCAATTACCATACTATAAGTAACTGTAATCAGTATTAAAACAATATCCTAATTTATATAAATATATTATTATATAAATAATCGCTATTCTTCTCTTTGATAAATTTATAAAGGTTTTAATGAATTCAATGAAATAACCAGTGTATGTTTTCATAACTATTTTAAACTTGTCACACTTTCTCAAACTTTATTCAAGTTTGTACTCCAAAATGAATTTAAGAATTGAAAGAGGATGCCACTGTCTTTATAAGTTTATCAAGGAGTTAAATAAAATATAACTGACTACGGGATCTTTTATATTTTGTATGTTTATGGTAGCTTTAAGTTATTAGAACGACAACAGACTGTTATGTAGGTGTAATGCGTCCAATTTGTTACTTCTATATTAGTTGTTAGGGCGTTTTGTTTAATATTATCATTGGATGTTGTGCGGTTATTGTTCCCGACGAATCTCAACATGCAAAATTCTTGTGCTATGAAAAATTCAGACAAGTGGATCTTGCCAGTTTAAAGTGCGGAGATGTTAAATTACAGTTTTTGGCTATATTTTCGATTATTGTAGTGTCCTAACGAATAAACATCAACAATTTTAATTCATTTTGTAAAATTATGCGTCGCAGTTTCGTCATTTATGTTTGAAAATTTTCATCTAATTGTAAAAGGAGAATGTTTTGTGCCTGCATATTGAATATTTACTTAATCCAGAAATAAACAAAATATTGGGAACAATAAGTGCGACACGTATGTTTACAAAATGAATACGTCCATTAGATGAGAATTTTGTTAGGATTTTAAAATTCTAAATTTTGTATTTTGTACTTAAGATAATATTAAGTATTTGTTATTGTTAGGTAACAATAATTTAATTTAAATAACGACATTAAAATGAAATATTTTTGTACATGATGACAAGTCTTAGTTTTATTTTCTCATGAGTGACATCCACCACAATTGGACTCAAGCCGTCTCTAAAGATTAATATTACGAGGTCTATCTCCACATATAGAAGTCTATGTGATTAGAAAAATATTTTCATTTTTAAACGAACAAAATAATCATTGGTCCAGAAATGTGATGCGAGGGTAACTGGTAAAAACTCGTGCTCTGAATCGCCACACATAATGTGAAATACGAGTATAATTACTTTGGGGAAAAGAATTTGTAAAAAAAACACTACATACCCTATTAAATGGAAACACGCAAGTCCAATAACTTCCGTAAGAGATTTCCCAGACTTATTCGTTAATCAGTCTTGTAAAAAACTAAGGTAAGTCTTCACTACATAATTGTGAAGAGTAATTAAGCCTCTTTTTAGAAACGTTACATCACAAATCATCATCAGCCCATATACGTCCCACTGCTGGGCACGGGCCTCCTCTACAACTGAGAGGGTTTAGGACTTAGTCCACCACGCTGGCCTAGTGCAGCGTTGGCGGACTACACACCCAAGAAATTCCTAAGAACTTTTAGGTGTGCAGGTTTTATCACGATGTTTTCCTTCACCGTTTAAAGTACGTGATAATAATAATAAATAATAATTCAATGTGAATACATACATAACTCCGAAAAGTCAAGAGGTGTGTACCTGAAGTTTGAACCCGCGACCGTCGAGATTATCGACCGCGTGCCTAAACCTCGAGGCCATTACGACATCATACATCTTTGGCTTATTCATAAACGTTTTAGTAAGCACGAAGTCTACACAAGCTATGTTACAGATACCTACCTCAGTCGGTATGCACAGCTGCCAATTTAAATGAGGGTTATTTTAAACCCGAGAGAATAATGATCGCTCGAGGCTATAATTCGTGAATTTTGAAAAGTAGCGGGTATTTAATACGAGCGGATGAATTGTTACCTGAGAATTGCACGGCATGCATTTTTCTGCAATAATGAATAGAAAAGGTTTGGTCTATCATCATTTATAGATTTGGTTAAATGGTAACTTGCGACACGCGAACTTATGAGTTCGATTCTTAGAGTTTCAAATGCCAGACAATTCCAATTTAAGTTTGAAAGATATTTATACAGATCCTCACGCCAGCATGCCTGAATGGATAGACATAGGTGAAATTGATGACCAAGCAGTGGCATATTTACCAAAAGGATGAACAGGCCCGAGACTATGGAAGCTTTTCACTATGTTTTTTAGCCGTACAGAAGAACAGAAACTAAAATGATTGTGATATAAGTTAAGTATCGAATTGTACCAACCCGCACTTGGCCAGCGGGGTGGACTAAGGCCTAAACACTCAGGTGTAGAAGAGTCCCATGCCCAGCAATGGGACGTATATGGGCTGATAATGATGATCGAATTGCTGAGGTCAGCAGGGGTGGCAAAATTAGAATAGCTTTCTGGCGGCAAATGTGTAAATGCGCCAATACGACTACATTTCTCCAGCTATAAATCCGAAATCGAAACATTTGTCTAAAATAAGTTAACTCTAGTGGCTAGAAATTCTACAGTTTGCATAATATCTCCCTAATAATATCTATTTATCTAGTGTCAGTAACCTTGCTTACGGCAAGGGTCAAATTCTAATGTGTGGTACCTAACAATTTCGGAATATTATCTATATTATAATCGACACATAGGTAAATGACAGCCCCGTGGCGCAGTTGGCTAGATACCAGCTTGCGAAACAAGAGACCGCGGGTTCGATCTCCGCACAGAGACAAATGTTTGTGTGATCCACAAATATTTTTTTCGGGTCTGGGTGTTTGTGAGGCCAAAAATTCTCTCGTAGTTTCTGATAACCACGACACAGGACTTGTATCCTCTGAATTTATTTATTTATAAATTATAATAAATTAAAGAAGCTACAAGGCCTCTTCTTATCTCTCGTAGGTACTGAAAACCTTTATAAAAAACCTATACAGTCGATATTTTCTGACTGGTGATGATGATGAAATGGAAAACTATTGGTAAAGAAAGAGAAAGTACATCAGTCTTATGTTCAACCAACGATACAAGTCTAGAAGGTACTTTGAATCATTTCTGATCATCGATTACAATTTGCAACTCATAAATAATAAAGAATTTGCATGACAGGAAGCGACCCAACTGCAGAATGCCGAGCATCTCATTTGTGTTGTGTTGGAGCATTGAAAACGATTCGCAAATATGTCGATTGTTGGCGGATTTTTAAGTTTTTAAAAATGTAATCGACTTTAATATTAAGTAGGTATTTTAAAATTGAGAAATGTATACTTAGAAATAGTAAGGAACTAAATGCATTTGACGGTCCCGTGGCGCAGTTGGCGAGACACCAGTTTACGAAACGAGAGACCATGGGTTCGATCCCCGCACCGCGACAAATGTTTGTGTGATCCACAAATATTTGTTTCGAGTCTGGGTGTTTATGAGATCGTAGTCTCTTTTAGTTTGTGATACTCTCGACACAAGACTTAGTGTGGGGTCAGAAGTCAGAACTATGTGAATGAATATGTGATTATTAGGTGTCATCATCATATCATATAATATCATCATACGTCCCACTGCTAGGCACGGGCCTCCTCTACAACTGAGAGGGTTTAGGCCTTAGGTCGATTACTTACCTTTATTCAATGTCCAATCTACCTCCCCCGGGATCCAGACTCACAGGTATTCGAAAAGTCTATAGTTTCCTACCGGTCCGGGAGTAAATTAAAAGTCCACATTACGTATCACCAATTTGTATTTCTATGACATAAATTACAACAATATGAACATACACACAGCATACCATACACATACCTGCTCGTATTATTGCTTTATCGTATTCAGGACGTTTCTATTAACAAGATTATTTTTGGCCATGACATATGTCAAAATTGACAAGCAGCGCGCACCCAGAAGACGGGGGACGCAACCCCCCATGACTTAGTACATATTTGATTATTTCAGTTTACTTAACAAGAGTTAATGAGAATTCGCTTATCATATTTTACAAACTATGGAAGATGCGTTTTTATATTATACATTACTATTTACTACAAGTATTTTTTGAGTTGTCAAATATTATAACTATCAAAGTAGCGTGATGGACTTCAGCCTAACTTCTCTCATTTGCAGGCACATCACTTAGAGAATCTATGATTGCTGTAGACGAGGCGCTTCCCCAGCATTCGAAAGTACAATTTGAACCGATATACATTTAGATAGAAATCATACTAAAACCTGATGAATATTGTTCCTCAGGCAATACAAAAATAGAACAAATTGCATTTATACATGAAGCTTAAATTTTGCTTAATGCTTTACTTACAATTTCCCATAAACTACTTTAAATTGCCCATTTAAACAAATTTACTAACTTTAAATAAAATCGAGTGTAAATTATTTTAGCGTGTCGTGAACCGCTCCCCCCGTTACTAACTTCTAAATCTGTGTTGAATTTTATTTTCATTACAATTTAAATGAATATTCTGAACAAATCTAGTCAAACCCCTAGATTAAAATGGCATCGCTTTCTTTTTTTTTTGACCTGGTAGGGTAGACGGAATTTTTTATTATCCTTGGCGGGAGAGCGTTTATTGCCGTATACCGGACACATTTCTAGACACGAGACTATTACTGAAACTCGGGAATACATTTGAAACTGTATTGATTGTCTTTGCTTCTCTGTATAGACTTTTAAGCTAGCACAGCAAAGCGATCGTCCAGGCTCCTTTAATCTCTCACCATTCGTAACAATTATGCTGGCCATCTTAAAGTATAGTTTGATTTCGAACAATTCTAATTTTATTAGATCAAGCATAGATCTAAAATGTGACAAAATATATTGGATATTTTGGATTCTGTGACATAAGTTTAAAAATACAAGTAGAGCTAACAATAAAAGAAGTCTCGTTGTCAATGGTCACAAAACAGCTGAATAAGATTAGAAGGGAAATAGACTGTATTTTGTATGGGGACGAGTGTCGCCGCTTGTCTGTCACCTATACTACGATCACACGACCAATGATAAACAAAAATGAAGGGCTGCTATTGGTTGTCACACATTTATAAGTCATAACTTTACACGCAACCCGAATTACTACGAAGTGGCAGTGTCAAACATATTATGATAGTCTAATCGTAGGTTCGGCACGCTATGAATGCTGACATTTCCTTTTTAATCTAATTCAACTGTTGTGTTTATAGTCATGGGTTTATGGATAACACATAAGTCACAATCAAATCTCAGTCTTGACATTCACAAATCGGCCTAGATCACATTGTGGCTAATAATTATCGGTGTGTTGTGTATTGTGGCTTTACGTTTAAACTTTCATTAAGTCAGTGTTAAATAAACACATTTTGTCTGTTTTGATATAAAAGGCAGTGAAATAGAATAACAAAAAGAGACTTAATCGAAGTTTACATGCATTTTAGTTTATGTTGGACATATCAACCATGAATTCTACGTAATCCCTCTCAGGTCATCTACATAAGAATTTATTTTACAATAGCTTACAATAATTTAGTCTTAAAACTTTTATAAACGTTTTGTTTTTGTGCTAACCGTACTGCAGACAGTGGCGACATCTCGAGACACAAAGTTAAACTATCAGATTATTCGAACTGACTGCGAGGAGGTAACAACTTTTAGCTACGAACGTTTACAGGCAAGGGGCGGTGTAGTTAGTTTCATTTTTTGGAAATCCGTTCATCAAACGCTTGGAATTTTTCACGTCACGAGAAAAAAAAACATAAAATAAAGTAAAATATGCACTACAAATTTGATTTTGTAAAACCTAAATTATTTTAAAACCATTCAGATATTCAAAATGAAAAGTATGCCTTCTTGATGTAGGTAGAAGCCAAATTGAAGATGATATTAATTGCGATACTGTATACAGTAACCTTGTCAATTAATGTAAATGATTTTTTCAAATATGTTGATTTTTATAAAATTAAGGCTTATAAGTTAGCCATTATTGAGATTTTGAATTTTCTCAAGTAACATAATTATTGATCTTACGTGACATAAACATTACTATACAATGACAGTGAGTTTCAATTGATTTCAAAATTAAGTTCAATCTAATGGGATCAAATCAGTTTAAAAAAACAATTTTATGTTATGAATTAACCTATTAGATTTCTTTACTAACCCTTCCTACTACCGCCCTCACTGTGTGAACAATTATACACACATACAAATAATTAATCTTCACAAGATTCATTCAATGTTCACATTATGACATATTCTCTTTAGAATATTATGTAACCACATTCTCTTTAGTACATCGGGGTTGAATATCAAAATATTAAAGGAACACGTTTTATTGACAAATACCCGTTAACGAATGTCAAATTACAGTAGACGATTGTATAATTTAGATGGCAATTAGTGTTTAGGAAGCGACAGATTTCTTGAGATGTCAAAAAATACTCTTCATATATATTTATATTTGACTTTATATATGCGCAAAGATGGCAACACATAGCGGCGTGCAAGATTTACTATAATAGACAGCTGGCAACTCTGGTGGTAAGTAGTATGATGGAGTATAGAATCAATCGCTAGAAGACCTTAAACATATTATGTCTAATCATTTCGAGATTTGATGCTAGTCCTAGATTGAAAGCATTTAAAAAGATTTTAATTGTATATTTAGTTTTGAATAATCTATAACAATCCAAATTGGGGTAGAATATGATGATCTTGATGACATAAAGCATTTCGGCTTTTTTGCCGGGCAAAAGCTTTTAATATGTATAAAACATTTGAGAAGAAACAGGTCTCAAAACCATTTGCGTTCTAGGAACCTTACATATTTATATTCAACTCCAAATTACCAGTGAGTAACGATAGATATCAAGTTAAGATCTCAAAAATATATAAAAATAATTTACCTGTACGCAGCCATATGAAGCCATTTTCTCTCATTTGGCTAACAGAAACAGGCTTTTTACAGCGAGCCGAAAAACCAAATTATTACAAATCCAAACAGAAAATAATCTCTGAATTTTGCAATTTTTACAAAACGCAAAATTCAATTCTAAAGTACCCTCACATCCATATTTGATACAAAAATATTTATTTATTATATTTAAGAGTAGACAGAGATGGATTACACTATACAACATACATATAGGAATATTGTTTTAATGGTTTTTGCAAAGTTTTATCACAGTAAAACCGGTCGTTGAATTTTTTTCCCTAACTAACTAGTAGCAAAAACAGACTAGTTTAACATGTTTTTTTTTATGTTTCTTCATATCAGTTCTCGTATGTTGGGGAAATATTTCCTGTATCTTGATTATATTTTAGGATTTTTCTTGTTTTATTCCTTATTCGAATCTGGAAATCAGCCATCTCCATCTACTCGGACCGTTTACAATTCACAAAAAAACAAACAAAATCTCATTCTGATACAATAAAACAAACTTTTCACACGCGCAATATACATTTTTTTAAACTCATACAGTCGCAAATATGTTCATTAACTTACATTTATAATGTGAAAACACCTATGAATATCAGTGTTATTCAGCGTATAAAAAAAACAAAAATTATCTCCGACTTAAACTTACCGTTTATACCTAGGTTGGTAAACAACGTGACTCGGACGCCGTATTTGTCGTCTAAACAATCGTAGATACATCACACTGACAACTGCCAAGTCACAAATGCAAACACCATGCACGTTTACAAAAAAAAACTATTCAGAAAACAAATACGACGACAAAAAAATCCTTAAAAACACGAAAAACAAAACAAATTTACATATTCAGGTATCATAGTCCTCGTCTATTTGTAGATTACCGGAATTTAAATGGTCTATATCGATCGGCACGGGCGGCGCTAGTGGTTTTAACTCAATCTTCTTCGCTTCCTTAAACTGTTTCGAGTTCTGCCTCTGGACTTTTAACTTCTCCTTCGGCATGCCAATGATGTTCGCCGCAGTCGTGTCTAAAACTTTAATCTCCGGATTGGCTAGATTCTTTGAAAAGTCTATGTTCAGTACTGGAGTTACTGGCGTTACAGGAGTCCTGGGCGTCACTGGTCTAACCGCAAACGGGATTGGCACTGGAATTTCTAAATTATGCACTAACTCTCTATGCGTCATGATCGTGTAACTTGTTGAAGGTTGGGGACTTGAGTAGGTCGGGTTGACTTTTATTACGCTTTTGTGTGGCACGTCGTCTGGTAGTGTCTCTTGGTAGAAATTGGCTGTTCGTATTGGTTTTTCTTCGGTGTTTTTCTTTGAGAGATCTATAGCTGTTTCGTTGGCTGGGACTGGCGAAATTATTGTCTCAGTCTTGCTGGTTTTGTTGGGGACTTCCGCCTCCGCTGTGAGTACTCGTTTGAGGTGCGGCGCGACGGGGGCGGGCAGGGTATGTTGCACTCGCACGTCGCAACTGCTCGAACTGTTCGAGTCCTCGCGGCCTATCCTGCGGACTGGCGCATTAACATCTGAACATCTGCAATACACATCACTACTGTTACTAATTACATCCCAAGCTAGCCTATGATAACATGCACCTAACGAGACCCAGATAAAAAACACTGAAACCGGAATTGAATGGTACGAATGAGAAAAACGGAATCAGATATCAATCAGACCTTGAAAAAAAAAACAATAAAATAATTAATCATGTTTCGTGATTAATTACGGCTAGTAGTAATCACAATTACATTATATGTAATGAATAATCATCATGACAGCCTAAATATTTTAATCGTAATCTTTGAATCTTTGAATTTCTTAGGTGTGTAGTCCGCCAACCCGCACTAGGCCAGCGTGGTGGACTAAGGCCTAAACCCTCTCAGTTGTAGAGGAGGCCCGTGCCCAGCAGTGGGGCGTATTTGGGCTGATGATGATGATGATGAATCTTTGAACATGACTACAAATTAGAAAACTAGGTGTAATTTTGATTTACAAATAGAATTACTCCACAAGAACCACCTAAGGAGTTCGCCAACCCGCTCAAGGCCAGCGTGATGGATTAAAGCCTAACAGATCTCAGTAGCAGAGAATGCCCCTGGCAATCAGTGTGTCGTATTGTCTAATATAGATATCAAATTTATAACTATCAAATGGCTCCAAAAAACCATTGAAGACAGAAATTACTAACTTCCATAAATACTACATTATTAATAGAAAGTTTTACTCGACCAAGAAGCATTGAAATGATATGAAAATATTTTATTGAGTCTAAAAAATATGTTGAAAATATAGATACAATCATTTTAATATGTATTGATTACCAAGTACCGATCATAAAGCAAAGAAAAGCAATTAGCAGGAAAGCTACTACTCGTATGCTAGCTAATTTAAAATATGGACATATTATAATTTAGAACAACATATGGATTTGAAGACTTACCTAGACGAATTCGGGGAACTTTCAGCGCTCATCAATTCTTTCTCTTCGGCTGCAGATACATCAGGTATGTTCTTTACCTGGAATTATATAATAAATATATTTAAAAGTGGTAAGTACCGCGGTGTAGTCAATTGGCTACAAAGTTGTAGCTATAGTAGATTACATTATTACTGAGCCGATTCATCTAGGATGGACCATCTTCTAGTCGAGACATCTCTCCATATATCTGTCATTTCGTTTCTGCGTTGATTAAGTAAGTCTTTTAGAAACGTGTTATATAAATAAGGCTTCCATTGGTAGCGGAATTTTAAAATCCTCACTAATATTATTATTGCGTTTCAGATTGTTCGTTACGCTTAAGCCTTAACTACTGAAAAGATTTTGATAAATTTTGTTGCAGAGATTTACCCTATTCTTGAGACGATTCCAAGCTTATGCATATAATTTGTAAGGCATTTCAGGGGTTGTTTAATGTATGAAATAAGTTGTCTCATTTATCGTGTACGAGAGACCTATGGAGGAAACTGTAAATACTTACCAAATCCTTAAGGAAGTCGAACCTGGACTCGGCCAGTATGCACTGCTTGACGTGCGACGGGCTGAGGGTCTTGGCGTTCCTTGTGAGCGTCACCTGCATCGCCTTGCTGAGCAACGACTCCACGAACAACTCCAGGGTGCGGGGTGTTAGCCGACGAGACTTAGTTAAGGAGTTTTTTGTAATAATGACACACGCTTTTTTACCTTAAAAAACCTTCATAGGGGGCGATCTTGTTGTCGTACTTCGGGCATGTTTTTAGAATTCGTGATGCTATTAATAATTTTCATGATGAAAAAACCAAGAAACACTGGTCCAACCCGGGAATCGAACCTAATAGATCTTTAGTAGTAATTGACACAATTATACTCAAAAACATGAATATCAATTATTCGACCCCATTAAGAAAATGCTTAAAAGTTACTTCTTTCCACAAATAAGTAACTTTTTATAATGCAATTTCGAATAAAAAATGGTTGCATCCATTTTTTGGATCCGGAGGTTATTTACGTTAGAGAATGAATATCCAGTTATAAGAAGTTGTATACTCTTTTCAAGAATCTGGACTAAAATAGTTTACATTGGCAAACAAATTTCCAGTTGTAAACAATATAAATAATTATTTTTTTATGTTATTAGGATTTACTATTTATTAATTAGCTTTAAAATTTCGAAATTATCAAGACAAACATTACATATGGGATCGATTACAATTAAAACAGAATGCAAAATATTCAAAGGAAATATTACTAGATAATAATTCATTCTACTAGCCACCCAGCACAACAATCTGAACGCATTTCAAAGACCCAAACGTACATCTGAGTACAGCTCACATAAGGGGACTCATACGGAACCCTCACCGTCATTGTAACACACTTGGCCGTTTATTTATACTTCCGCCGATATCAGAGCTGACGTCACTCGTCCATTCACGCACGCTTATAAAAGTTTACTTTAGTTATGACCTAGTAATGCTTTCAAACGCCAGTGCATTTTATAAATAAATCTTCATTGAATTTAACTCCCCTTGTATTAAAATTAGGATTAAATTTTGCTATAGACTGGTTTTGGTGCTTTCTAGACACATCTATACTATTATAATAAAGAGGAAAGGTTTGTATTTTTGTATTTTTGGATGTTTGTTACGCTTAAACTCAAAAACTACTGAACCGATTTCGATGATTTTTGGTATAGAGATAGATGGAACCCACAGAAGTAACATAGGATATTTTTTATCCCGGAAAATGTAGTATTCCCGTGGGAATGGGCTTTCGCGCCTATACTATTCGCCCGATTTATATGATTTTTGGTTTGAATACAAATGGGACACTATAAAGTATCATAAGCTACATTTTATCCCGGGAATATGTAGGGTTCCCGTGGGACAAGCATATATTGTAATGCGAATGTAACGCTGCCTGTGTTATACTTTCTGGCCTAAACCATTTGACTGATTTAGATGATTTTTAGTATGGGACTAGATAGGACCCACCGACGCAACGTAGAATATTTTTTATCCCGGAAAATGTAGTATTCCCGTGAGAATGGGCTATCACGCCTATACTATTCGCCCGATTTATATAATTTTTGGTTTGAATACAAATGGGACACTATGAAGTAACATAAGCTACATTTTATCCCGGGAATATGTAGGGTTCCCGTGGGATAAGCATATATTATAATGCGAATGTAACGCTGCCTGTGTTATACTTTCTGGCCTAAACCATTTGACTGATTTAGATGATTTTTAGTATGGGACTAGATAGGACCCACCGACGCAACGTAGAATATTTTTATCCCGGAAAATGTAGTATTCCCGTGAGAATGGGCTATCACGCCTATACTATTCGCCCGATTTATATGATTTTTGGTTTGAATACAAATGGGACACTATGAAGTAACATAAGCTACATTTTATCCCGGGAATATGTAGGGTTCCCGTGGGATGAGCATTTGAATGCGACATTTGAATGCGACATTTGAATGAGACATTGTAATGCGAAAGTAACACTGCCTGTGTTATGCTTTCACGCCTAAACCATTTGTCCAATTTGAATGAATTTTGGTATGGACATAAATGAGACCTTTAAAAGGGACATAGGCTACTTTTTTAAATAATTCAATAAGTGCCATTTCGGGCACTTAGAAGACGATAGGTGTCATTAGACCATTTAAGATTCTAAGGATTCATTAAGTTACGTTGAATATAGTTAAGTGCGGTTAAGTGTCATAAGGTGGTCTTAAGTTTACTTAGGTGACGTTAAACGCACTTAGGTTACTTACTTGCCATTATTAGATTGGTATTGCTACTGGGTGGTTTTAAGGTCTCTTATGTGATATGTGATTTTGAAGAGCTTACCCATAAGTAACTTTAAGGAAGATTATGTGCGGTTATGTACAATTAAGTGACGATAAGTTTTATTGGTGTATGTTAAGTGACGTTAGGTGCTATTAGTGGATGGTGAGTGACGTCAGGTGCCATTATCGGATGAAGTGACATCAGATTCCATTAGTCGAATCTATAAGGCTACAAGTGCCGTTATTGGAAATCACGCGACGACAGGTGCCATAATTGGCACTTATGGCAATTTTAGAAGAATTTTAGTGGAACTTAAGGAATAGAAGAGCTATTTTTCCGTTTTATGAATTTAGGTGCCATTTTTTGAACTGAAATTGCGAAAGGCACCATTACTTGAAGTCAGTATCCTGGATGACTTGAATTCACGTTAAATGCCATTTAGCACTGTATTATATTTAGTAGTGGTGACTGGTACCGGTACAGTAAAATGTTATCATGTGCATTTTTATGGGGCTCGGTGTCATTATGCGATGTTAAGTGCCATTATACGCATCTAGATGACATTAGATACATTTTCGCGATAAATTTATGAGACGATCTGAGGTTATGAAAAATGTCATAATGTCACTTGAGACGATTCTCAAAGACAGAAAGGACCTCCGGTGGTGAACTACTGCAACAATTAGCGTAATTTTTGATTTATAGATTCACTTAGTTAGTTTCTGCACCCAACCCTGAAGTCTACGCAGACGGAGTCGCGGGCAAAAGCTAGTCTTTAATAAAATAAAATTGTATTTTGTATGTACATGTTAGCAGTAGTAACACAGGTCTAGAAACTAGCACTACTGCTAACGATAACAATTTTAGTTAAGTTTTTATTTAAGTTATTGTCTTAATGTTAAGTTTACATATGTTTTAAGTGTTTTTTGTAAATAAATAAATAAAATATAAAAAAATCTTTGATAACTGTATAGAGTAACGAGAAAGACACTCGCTAATTGATGAAAGTGAACAAGCATGTGGCAATTGCCAAACCTAACTGGCAGAGTATATGGCTAATAACAAGCAGAATAATATTATAAATTACAAACCAACGTTTTAAAGTTCTTGTTTAATTCTATAGAAACGAAGATATTTGATGAAAAATTTTATTGACATGGAATAGTCCGCAGTAGAATTTTTGAGTAGCATATATTTTCTCTTTTTCTAGATTAAATTGGGCCCTTTATGCTAGAGATGATCAGACATCGGTTAGTAAAAGAAGGGACTTCATCATCAGCTCAAGTCCTTTAGTCTTTAGTCCACCACGCTGGCCTAGTGCGGGTTGGCGGACTACACACCTAAGAAATTCCTAAGAACTTTTAGATGTGCAGGTTTCATCACGATGCTTTCCTTCACCATTAAAGTACGTGATAATTCATTGCAAATACACACATAACTTCGAAAAATTAGAGGTGTGTGCCTGGGGTTTGAACCCGCGACCGTCGAGATTCTCGACCGCGTGCCTAAACCTCGAGGCCATCACGACTTATTCCAAAGTTCTATTATAAGGGACTTATTCCAAATTAATCATAAGCATATGCCAGTAATAGATGCTCGCTTTTTAACGATGATTGCGGAATATAACAAACGTTTTAAATACATGGATAATCCATTTTGTATACACAACAAAAAACATTTAGACTGAAAAGAGACATGTCCATAATCTCTACCAAATATAATTTAGGATATGGGGTCATTTGAACGCACATAAGCCACAACTTGTGCTCTGATAACAACTTATCGCGATAGTTTTATAGTAAAAAAAATACAGAAGCTAAACGATAAACTACAAACATAACATAATATAGATAAGGCAAAACAAAACGGATGTTGTATCATAGATCTAATACTTATCGGATTTTTTAATAATTGAAATGTTAGGGTAGGACAGATTGACTATTTGACGACTTATTTTTAGAATAGAGAAGAAGCTTCAACCATGTAACAAGTGAAAATAAATATTTTTCCTGGAACGGCATATTTCTTACTATAATAAGCTTGTACAAAACAACGAAAGTAAATGACTGTAAACCAATTTGTTACTGCCCCCCTTCCCTACAAAAGTACTTAGACACAGTAGCAGAAAGCTATTACATCAGGTGTTACATTACATTAGGTTACATAAAAAATCTTTAATCGGCATAAGCATATAAAACAGAAAAGAATCTACAAGTTTATTGTCCATCTTAGGATCGTTTTCGGTGGGCGCACCGCCCAGCGCTTCCGATAATCTTTTATAAAAACTGAGGGAACCTTGGCGAAATTCTTGCATACCCTGATTATAACTGAGCCAACTATTCAAGTCTTTTCAATATCGTATATGCAAGACTGAACTCAGAACGTGACACACTAAACATAGGTCATTATGGCAAGGAGTAACGACTCCTTGTGGCAAATGATCTCCATCCGGAAAGATACCAACGACAAATGCTAATGATTCTGCAGATATTTCTCATCCATTGGACAAATCGTGACCTCCCGTATAAATATTTTAGAAATTAAGTGGCAAACCACTTATCTATACAAGCCAGGTTTCTTCACGATGTTTTTGATATAAATTTCTATTACACTAGGTCTGGTTAGGGATAAACCTACATAGCCAACGTTCTTTTTTAAATCAATATATTGTGACAACAAAGACACAGTTCCAACGGGTGAGTCACATCCGTAAATAAACAGAGCCAAATCTGTGTTAACCTTATCTGCAGTGTGGTAGATAGCGTCATCTCCTGATAGCATAACATCCGGGTCGACAGCAACGGAACAATATTGGAATATGCAGAAAATATTTTTATTGGACAATTAGGATTAGTTATAAGTCTTACGTTAGACAACAGAATACTACGCAGTATTTTTATATTCACTATGGAAGTCATTGGGGGAGGCCTATGTTCAGCAGTGGACTTCTTTAGGCTGATAATGATGATGATGATGATGATTTTTATATTGACAGTGTGGTACAAATAGTACCGACTGGCAAGAAGATAAAATAAAACAACTCATAAACTATATGTGTTACAAAGGGTGGTCTTATCGCTATTAGCAATCTCTTTCAGATTCAGAAAATAGAAGTAAGAATATAAAAGGTTTGGTCATGGTGGAGAAACCGTCACCAATAGTCGTCATTTCCATGCCAGCGTAATGCTAACGGCAATTGCTTGCTATATTTAAAGCATCGCCAACAAAGTTGATGATATAAATAAATATAAATAAATACACCCAACAGTCACATACATAGTTCTGATCCCACACTAAGATACAAGTCTTGTGTCGTGGGTATCAGAAACTACGAGAGACTTTTCGGTCTCACATACACCCAGACCCGAAACAAATATTTGTGGGTCACACAACCATTTGTCTCGGTGCGGGGATCGAACCCGCGGCCTCGCGTTTCGCAAGCTGGTGTCTAGCCAACTGCGCCACGGGGCTAATAAGCAGTAAGCATATATTTCACAAGGGAAGGAGAACCAGGTAAAGGTTCACACAAACACCTTTAAACACAGCTGAAGATGATAACAATACCAGTTGAAGACACCATAAGGCATTTAATGGACTTGTAAGCAGTTCAGGGTGATTTGGCGGAAGATCATTCTAAGCAATCATTCTTGCCTAATTCGACGTTTCTTTATGCTACTTGGCGAAGCCAATAGGTTACGAAGAAGGGACGCGTGGCATATAACAAAACAACCTATGTAGGTATATGAGATGCTTTTGGATCGAACTGAGATTATAGTTTTATTTAAGAAAGCAGAAAGACGTAACCGACACTAGGCAAACGTGGTGGACTTTACTTCTAACTCATTTCAAAAGCAAAAGAGGACAGTGCCTGAGTCGGTTTGTTGCCGGCTGACAAAAAACAGTAAAGGTTACCGTTTAAGAGTTTGACTTCAATTTCAAATTAGATTTCAAGTCCCAAGCGATAAGGGGCCAGCAATTACCGTTCGACAATTCTTTACCATACCAAAATTTTTGCAACAGCTTCAATATCGACGAGCATATAACAAAATACCACAGCCCATCATGGAGCTTGGTTGGTAACAAGTACGGTTAAAACCGCAAATTCGCATCGTCGTGCTAACATATGAAAGTTGACGAGATGCGTGGGCCGGCCATTGTTTACTAAATGATCACTTCCACTCGTGATACTCGTGAATACGATAATGCTTGTCGAATATGGTAATTGACTCGTATTTTATTATGTTCCTTACGCTACATTTTTATTCTTGGATAGAAAGTTTGTTATAAATCTACTTAACATTTGAATGTTTTAAATTTGACGGTAGGGGACAACTAAAATTAAATATCAATGGACATACGTCGTAAGTCGTGATGGCCTCGAGGTTTAGGCGCGCGGTCGAGAATCTCGATGGTCGCGGGTTCAAACACAGGCATCACAGGCACACACCTCTGATTTTTCGAAGTTATGTGTGTATTCACAATGAATTATCACTTGCTTTAACGATGAAGGAAAACATCGTAATAAAACCTGCACACCTAAAAGTTCTTAGGAATTTCTTAGGTGTGTAGTCCGCCAACCCGCACTAGGCCAGCGTGGTGGACTAAGGCCTAAACCCTCTCAGTTGTAGAGGAGGCCCGTGCCCAACAGTGGGACGTATATAGGCTGATAATGATGAATGACATTCAGACATACGTACATCCGACGACATTAAGCGAGATGTGTCCGTAGCATATCCTACGTCAAAATTTATAAAAAAAAAATTAAGACTGGTTAATTAATTTTTACGGTTAGGGTGTTCAGAAACTTCTCGACAATCTTATTACTCACAGTACCTATATGTAACAATAAGGTTTATATGCAAATGATTACGTGCTACATCTCGCCAATACCTAATACAACTGGATATTTATGAAGATAAACACGAAAACAAGCTAAAACCCAAACAAAGGAATAAATATTATGCGTTATGATAAATTTATCTCTTTTACGAATATTCTGGATTATAATATAGTGACCGGAATAATAAACAATACAATATTGAATGATTCAATATAATTCATAGTAAATACCATTTTTTTTTTAAATACCTATATAAATAAATTGAATTTATTTATTTATTATTTAAAAATAATTTGAAATTTAAAAATATATAAATAAATTCAAAACTGAGGTAAGGTGTATATACAGGGTGTATTCAGACCGTGATCGGAAACTAAGGCAGGTAATAGCTAAGGTGATTACAAACCCCCTGGCGTTACATATTATACCTATGGCATACATTTTATACCAATGGTTGTTAGGAAAACTTCAAAATATTTATTTTTAGTCGGGATTTTATTTAACGCCAGGGGGTTTGTAATCACCTTAGTTATTACCTGCCTTAGTTTCCGATCACGGTCTGAATACACCTGTATTAGGCTCATAGGAGTCGCTAGATGTGTTGTAACCGAAAGCGATTAATTCATCAATCCTACGGTTCAAACTAATGAGCGGATTGCGCTGAAATTCGGCACTCAGATAATTATTATGAAGAAGGTGTCCCCTATAAAAAGATTTTCCACCCTCTAAGGAAATGAAATGGATGTCCAAAATTTGTATAGAGAATGGTTTGCAAGACCTATATTAACGCGAGTGAAGCTGCGGGTATGGGTTAGGCAGTGGTGGTGCTTCCATAGAAACCCAAAAGCCCCGCTTACGTTACAAAATTCTGAATAATAATCTTTTACCTTTAAATCTTTATTTAACAAAAACAATTTGATATAAAATGATAATATCCTGACCCCCCAATAAACAATTAGGTATATACTAGACATTACACAATTAACATGTGACGCTTTTGGGTCTCTTTAGAAGTACCGCCACTAGGTTTAGGTAATTAATAACATTAAAATGTAAATGAAAATTCCATAAATGACATAAATAACCCGAGAAACTGCTAGATAAAAATCACTTCTAACGAAGTTTTTTATATAATGAATTAATTAATCTAGATTTAAATTATAATGAATGTATTTTACTACGGAAGAAATCGCCACTCCTACCCAGTATAAAAATATCAACAAACAAATTGATAACAGAAGAGCCATGTGCGATTCAAATGAATCATAAATGCATAGCAAAAAGATGATGCAACACATTAAAATTCAAGGACAAAGGATTAACATCGCATCGGAGACGGTCGGAAAACTTATATGTTAATGTACATAATAAATTATCTAAATATATATAACTCAAAGGTGACTGACTGACTGACATAGTGATCTATCAACGCACAGCCCAAACCCCTGGACGGATCGGGCTGAAATGTGGCATGCAGGTGGATGTTATGACGTAGGCATCCCCTAAGAAAGGATTTTGAGATGCAGGCTATATAAGATTAGTAACTTTTCAGTTTAAAATATACGAATTTCTTCAATCAAAGGCTATAATCTATTTTCTTTCTGAACCCAACCCTGTAGTCTACGCGGACGGAGTCGCGAGCAATACCTAATTATTAATAACATCACAACTAAATCTGTTAAAATTGCGTTTGAACGCTGGATGAGCTTCAACTGCTAAATAAATATTGAATATCAGTATGGAGATAGATAAGATACTAAAAATGTCTTAACCAAGAAACGAAGTCTTCAAGGGTTAATTAGTAAAGCAATGATTGTCAAGAAATGTACTAACACAAGCCAAGCAGGATGCAAAAGTTGTTAGTAATACAATAGTGACTAGCCGAGATATGTATCTGGTCACTAAAAGTCTTGGATTGTTAAGTATTGAATAACCATAAAATAGTTTCAACTACATCTGGGATAGCCCCTAGCACAGTTGGCTAAACACCAACTTGTGAAAAGAGAGGCTGTGATTGAATCTCTGCACTGAGAAAATTGTTAAAAAAAAATGCTAGTGTGATCCAATCACAATCCAAAATATTTGTTTCAAGTTTGGTCAGAACTATGTATGTGAAAGTTGAGTGTATTTATTTATAAATAGCCTTCCACAATATTGCTTACAAAAAAAAACAACAGGCTTGTTATTATGTGTTATCAATCCACCAAACCAGACCAAAAGTACATATATCAATTAATACAATAAAAAGAACAAAAACCGGCCAAGTGTGATTCGGACATGCGTGAAGAGGGTTCTGCACACACAAACTTGAGAATTGAAAAATATTAAATATTAATATAAATTGACATTGGAGTTGAAAATATGTCCTCCCACACATTCCACCTGCAAATGTAGGTTGGTACACACAATATTGAGTGATTTACCGTGTTATTTTAATATCATGGACTTCTTATAGGTTTTTCTGTAATTATAAGTAGAGAACTAATTTTTGAAATTTTTTCAAAATTTTATGTTCAGTATTTTCGGAGATAAGGGGAATGGTCATTTTTCGTCTATTTTCTTCAATAACTTGGAAACTATTTATTTTAAAATTACAAAAAATATAGATTTAAGATCTTCACAACAAGACCTTCCATTTGATATGTCACACGATGCAGTTTTCAAAAATATGTTTTTAAATTTTCTGTACTTTTGGGCTTCTATGGAAGTGCCGCCACTGCACTATAGTGTTATGCCTTCTATTGACATTTCTATTCATTCTATTGCCCTTTTTTTTTAAATTTTACATTTGTTTTTTACTACTCTCAATTGTAAGACAGGCCTCTGCACATTTGGCAAACATAAGCTAATACATACATATATAATTTTTGTTGTGAAAGTGAACATCGGATGAGTCAAAGTTATAATGCTTCATAATAAGAGGTTCAACATGTTCCTTTTACCAAGATTTAATAAAAGAAATAAAGGAAACCTATGTAAGAGTTAAAATTACCAAACAATAAAATAAAACAGGAAAAGTTAAGTAGTATTTTAAAAGGGACATTATATTTAATAATAGTCTATTATAAAATGTGGTTTGAAAATTCATAAACCACAATGTTTATGTTTGTATTTGCTTAGATTTAAATGTATACAAATTTAAAAACAAACATTATTTTTTAAACATTGCAAAGGAAAACAGATCAAGGAGCCACAGTATGTTAGAATGTTTAAAAAATCTTTGTATTCACCTAGCCTTGAGTGACTATGTAAACAATTGACCCTAAGTAATACCACAAATATAATAAAACCACAACTTCAGTAACCAGAGTTTTCAAATGCACTTTAAAACATATTACGAAGCTTATTTCGTAATAAGTATTTATGCGTACCCTAATCCCATAGGACCAATGAATACGAAAAATAAGCATATCATAAAAAGCAAATCCTAATAAGAATACAAACAGCATTATTAATCATGTAATAAGCGAGATTTTTCTTAGAGTATTAAAAATATATATTAAAAAATAAAAAATAAACTAGAAATTGGAATTGAAAAAAAAACAATGATAGACAAAGTCAAAAATTTTACCCCAAATTTGCAAGGTGTACTACTAAAATATTCAGTTATCATTGAAAAGGATATAAATTATGACGGGTACGGCTTGAGCGACTTTTCCAACCTCTTCATCCGTCTGCATAATCTTCTTGATTCGCCCCTACAAACAAACAATGTCGTATCACCAATCTCACAAAATTATTAACGAAAACAACACAGATTTTGACCGTTTGCGAACTATTTTCAAACACTTTTCAACTTACGGCTGGAAACCTTGCATTGTATTTTTTCTTTTTCGACGGCATAGTGGTGATCCGTTCACTTAAACACCAATTAAATGATAAAATTAGATCACTTTGCCATCAGAACACTATACTTCTCGCGCATTTTTGAGGTTATAAAAGGGAGACGTTCGCTGTCTAGTTCATTTATATACGAAACTGACATTTCTCCACCTTTTTTAATAACGCAATTATTTTACCGCGATAATTTAATATTTATGTAAAGATGTAAGAATACTGCAAAAATAAATGTAATAATATTTATATATAGAGATTTACTGTTACTCGATTTTTAAATGAAAATTATATGAATGGCTGTTTTAATAGTTCCTTAGTAACGTAAACAAAATAATTAAGAAGTTGACTGTACCCGTTCAAAAAGGTATAAAGAGTGTAACATATCAAATGTTTAATAATATAAGTTATCACTTACCTGTAAAGATAGATCCATTAAATATTTGGAAATACCGTGTCTTTTTTAATATTTTTGGAGGACCATTATAAAAGAATAGTTTCAGTATATTAAAAATTATAATAAATTAGCTTTTAGCCAATTGAATAAATGTGAGTTTCAATCACACGTAAATTATATGGATTAATAATTAGCATGTAATGTAAAATAAAATATATTGTATAATTTGATATTTAACGCGGAAACAACACGTTCAGAAACTTTTCAATTTATTGCAGCGAAAAAAAAATTACTCAAAATGGCGTCACTATCTAGGTGAGTAAGTGCTCGATTTTTATTATTTTATAATTGCAAAAAAATTTGAACTTGTGGCATTATGAATCTTTTGAATATGAAGGCGAAACGATATCTGGCATGTGCATAAATAATTTTTAGTTCAAGGATCTTTTCTATATGAGTTAACTAAACAAAAACTTATGGAACATTATGGTAAACATGTTTTCTTTTGGTTTTCTTTAACTTTTCCTTTTATTTCAGCTTGCTACCAGCTCCCACACAACAAGTATGGGACAGAGATGACGAACTCAAAGCCAAGCGCGTTGGAAGCGCTCTGGTTGTTTCACAAACGAGTGTACCTCCTTACGGTCAGAGGAAAGGATGGGTGCCACGGAAAGAAGAAGATTTTGGAGGTAAATTTTTTTATAATTCCATTATTATTTTTATACTATTTATGTTTAATACTGATTTTTATTTGCACGCTCGGCTTTTCATAAAATTTAGATGTAATCTCAACATAGAGATGAATTATGCAGGACTAACTATTTTACAGATGGAGGAGCCTTCCCCGAGATCCACGTGGCTCAGTACCCCCTGGGTATGGGCATGCGAGGAAAGGAGAGCACATCAAATGCACTAGCAGTTCAGTTAGATGAGTCTGGACGTGTTAAATACTCTGCTATAGCGAGACAAGGACACGGTGCAGATAAGGTAAACTACATCGCTTTAGTTTTAACCTCCTGACACCTGGCGTACTCTACGAAGAGCTTAATAAACCATACTCTAAAGGCTGAATATTTTTGGACTTCTTATCTCGATAACAGATGACCATTCTTCATGTAGCATCAATTCGCAAGTGTTTGTTTTCTCCCGACAAAAAAGTATTTTAGTATTATGAGTTATG
Organism: Hemaris fuciformis; assembly: GCA_907164795.1. Classification (NCBI taxonomy): domain Eukaryota; kingdom Metazoa; phylum Arthropoda; class Insecta; order Lepidoptera; family Sphingidae; genus Hemaris; species Hemaris fuciformis. Next base: position 6,333,905 of record OU015457.1, on the reverse strand, counting down.
ACACATTTGTTTTAGTGAAAATTCGGGAAAAATGTTTTATTTAACTGCCAAGGTTTGCAACAAAAACAATTTAATGCTTTGTAAAGTACATTCGGTGGTAGTTGCAAGTGATTTCAATAAATGCTCAGGTGTCAGGAGGTTATGTCTTAGTGATAGTGTATGCTTGTACTTACACAACAAGTGTACACATAATTATTTATTTAATAATATAATATTTATTTATTTAAATATCTTGTCTTACAAAACAAATAAATTCTTAATCTCTATACAAAATCACAAAAATACTGATATTAAGTTTTCTAAGAGTGTTTTTCTAAGAGAGAGTGTGATATACACTAGGCAGAGCTTGTATTGTGAGATGTTATTTAGTTAGATGCTTACAAATTAATGGCTTCAGTTCAATTTAAATTAAGTTCTTAAGTAAATAACAAAATAAAAAAAAAATATATTCCTTCTATACTAGAATAAAATTAAAAGTTAATCTTAATTATATGCAATGAAGTTTATAATAAATGTTTAAGTTTACAGATTATAGAAAAGAGGTTTCATACATTTGTCTGTCCAATTATGTTCAGCAGTCCCTTTGTATTCTAAATTTAGATTCTTCCCCTGATAAATTAATTGTTTTAAATATTTTTTTAATTCAATACTCGAATAAACATAACTATTAGTAGTTACTGTATTTTTTTAATTTTAAATGTTAATTGTGTAATGTCTTGTTTATATTTGCTTATTGTGGGGGTCTTTATTTAACAAATTGCATACATACATAAACTCACGCCTGTATTCCCCGAAGGGGTAGGCAGAGGTGCATTTCTACAACCACATTTCACCAGATGTGATGATACATACGTATCAGTTCCACGTAATAGGGGGCGAGCCTATTGCCGTTTTTCGGGCACATTTCCAGACTCTGTGTTGTTACTAAGAATTTCCTAATGGAAAAACCCAATAACACTTTGCTCGACCCGGGAATCGAACCCAGGACCTCTATATCGCGCGGCACGTACTTATACCGCGAGACCACGAGGCAGTCGTGGTCAAATTTAACAAATAGAAAATTTTGAAAAACAAACTGGGCTTCTGAGCTTCTATGGAAGTGCCACCACTGCTTTTGACCTTTGTATATGTGAAGGCTTTAATACAAGTATCCATTGCAAATATTATAACTTTATAGACAACCTAAGATTGCAGTTTAATGTTAAACGTAAATTTGCCTTTTTGCAGATCATATACTCCAAATTGACTGACCTGCTGCCATCCGAAGTGTTGGCTGAAGATGACCCTTCACTGCAGAAACCGAATGACGAAGACATTCAAGAAATCACAGAAAAGACTAAGCTGGCCCTTGAGAAGTTGACCAATGCTAAAATATCTGCTGCTATGCCAGTTAAAGCCGCTCAGAAAAGTGTGAGTTGAAAGTTATAAGATGTTTACACACACATACTCCCACGTAATGGGGGGCGAGCCTATTGTTGTTTTTCGGGCACATTTCCAGACTCCGTGCTGTTACTGAGAATTTCCTAATGGAAAAACCCAATAACACTTTGCCCGACCCGGGATTCGAACCCAGGACCTCTAGATCGCACGGCACATACTTGTACCGCGAGATCACGAGGCAGTCATAGTATTGTATTAATAATAGTATTGATAATGTTTATACAATTTCATATGCCCATGTTTGTCTGTAAGGAATTCAGAATTGGTCCACAAGAAGTTTAAAAATATATATTTTTTTGATTGCCACTAAGATTTAGAGACACCTAATAATTACCTAGTGCAATGCAATGTTTAGGAAATATGGTAGAAATAAAGCTGCTGAGGGTCCACTGGAACCAGCTAAGTTTTGGGAAAATTTAATAAGTATTGGAATCTCTGGCTTAAAGCGATCTCTTAGTTTCATGTGTCATGGCCCAATGGTTTGTGTAATATTCTGTGATGAGTCTTTGTATAAGTATATGCGAGATAACCATAGATATTTTTGCTGCCAAACACTAGGACTGCCCTTATCAGCTTTCAGTATGTCACTTTGCCATGCCAGTATAAAATGATTGGTAATGATAGATTGGCAATGGCTTGTATAGTTCATTATGTTTGCAGGCACCAGCTCAGTACATCAGGTATACCCCCGCACAGCAAGGGGGTGCATTCAATTCTGGAGCCAAGCAAAGGGTGATTAGGTAAGTCTTTGTGGGGACACAAGCGAAACACACCCAGACACCATGCTCCTGAAGACCGGACACTAGGGACTCAACATCTTCTTTTATATCTAAATCATAACAGAATGCAGTGATTAAACATTTCATCATCATCATCCCATATACGTCCCACTGCTGGGCACGGGCCTCCTCTACAACTGAGAGGGTTAAACATAATATAACATAATTAAACATTTGAATATGCACATTTTTTTCATCTTCAAGTTATTTTGTGGCAAGATTGAGAAACTTCAGGTTGGTTTCTAAAGGCAAAGTATTCACGATCAACACTGAAGTTGAATTATGAGTGAAGTTGATTGAAGTAGAATCAACATGGGACTCCAAAATTTATACTGTATTATATAAATTCATGAGAATTGCTGTAAGTTTCTGGAAAATGACAACTCTGGGGCCTATGTACTGCAATTGACTTCAAATAGTTTAAATCATGAAAATGAAGTATCTTATTGTAGACTGAAAATGTTGGGTTATGGTAGTGATAAATTTTATGGACTGTTCCTGCAAGTTATACTGGCATGATTGTAAACAGTTCATCATCAGCCCATGTATATGTCCCACTGCTGGGCACGGGCCTCCTCTGTAACGGAGAGGGTTTAGGCCGTAGTCCACTGGCGTAGCGCGGGTTGGCAGAAATTCCTTAGAATTATTAAGTGTGCAGGTTTCCTCACGATGTTTTCCTTCACCGTTAAAGTACGTGATAATTCATTCATTGTGAATACACACACAACTTCGAAAAGTCAGAGATTTGTGCCTGGGGTTTGAACCCGCAACCGTCGACATTCTCGACCGCATGCCTAAACCTCGAGGCCATCACAACTTATTAACTATGACGAATTATTAACTGTGATTTATTATCGTGGTATTCCAGGATGGTGGAGGCGCAGTCGGACCCGCTGGAGCCCCCGCGGTTCCAGATCAACAAGAAAATCCCTCGCGCGGCGCCCTCGCCCCCCGCGCCCGTGCTGCACTCCCCGCCGCGCCGAGTGTCCGTCAAGCAGCAGAGAGACTGGAAGGTGCCTCCATGCATCTCGCACTGGAAGAACGCAAAAGGTTCACATTCATTTTATTATCGGTTAAATTAGTAATACTTAACCCTAAATACAATACAAATAAAATATTGCACACACATAACAAAACAAAAGTAAGAATAATAGAATGAAAAATAAAATAAATATGTAATTCACATACAGACGGTAGTCTTATCGCTTTAAGTGATCACTTTCAAACATAAAGAATACTATAAATAAATTGTAATTATAAAATACATACATATATTATGATATTTAACATTACAGTTTAAAATACAATCAATATTATAATCCCTATCCATGGATTGAAACACATCGAATATGCTCATGGATGACTCAATATTGACTCTATTTACAAGTCTCATTCAACTTTGTGATTGTTGCAATCATAGCAATTGACAAAACCAAATAATTATATACCCATGTTAATAACTCAGAGGTGATTGTTAAATTTAAAAAAATGTATTCATTTTTTTATCCAAATGCATGCCTCCCGCCAACCCGCACTAGGCCAGCGTGATGGACTAAGGCCTAAACCCTCTCAGATGTAGAGGAGGCCCGTGCCCAGCATTTAGACGTAAATGGGCTGATGACGATGACGATGCTTCTAATTCTAAATTTATCTCAACTAATCTACAGCCATAGTTAAACTCGCCTTACAACGACCATTTCCAGGTTACACAATCCCCCTGGACAAGCGTCTGGCAGCCGACGGCCGGGGGTTGCAGCAGGTGCACATCAACGAGAACTTCTCGAAGCTGGCCGAAGCTCTGTACATCGCGGACAGGAAGGCGCGCGAGGCCGTGGAGGCGCGTGCGCAGCTCGAGAGACGGCTGGCGCAGAGAGAGAAGGAGAAGAAGGAAGAGCATTTGAGGATGCTGGCGCAGAGAGCCAGGGACCACAGGGCTGGTAAGACAACATCTAACGACACAGATAATTGATTCGTTTAGTTATAAAGTCAAAATATTGAGATGACTGTACAAGTTTTACTAAGGGACCGTCCACTTATCACGTGACGCTCGAAAGGGAGGGGGGGGGGGGGAGTTTGGTAAGAATCACGAGATATCACAAGGGCGTAGGGGGGTGTAGTAAGATATAATGTGTATTTTTATAGCTGTACTTTATAACTGTATTAAGTACAGGTATATCTAAAAATTTTAACATTCAAAGTGAAATGAAAAATGCTAAATAATATTACGTGGTTAATGAAGGGTCCCTAATTAGACCTCGCAAAAAATTGCACAAAATAAACACTGTAGCATCACCTCAGTTCCATAAATTGAACATTGATATTAAATCATTCTGACACAGAAATTATGTCGGTACATGCACTGATAAGAAACTATATGCTGCATCTATAGCAGCCCACATGCATCCCACTTCTAGGCACCTGCTTGTACAGCTGAGAGGGTCTTAATTGTCCCCTACACTGTCTAGTGTAGACTGGCAGACGACACCTAAAAAATTCTCAAGAACTAGTGCAGATTTCCTAATGTTTTCCCAAACGTTTACACAAAGACATTGTGAATGTGTATTAAACAACTGCCTCGTGGTATCGCTGTACAAATATGTGCCGTGCGATCTAGAGGTCCTGGGTTCGATTCCCGGTCGGGCAAAGTGTTATTGGGTTTTCCATTAGGAAATTATCGGTAACAGCACGGAGTCTGGAAATGTGCCCAAAAAACGGCATTAGGCTCGCCCCCTATTACGTGAGACTGATACAATACTGGCGAAATGTGTGTGCCCTTTACTACTCTGTATTACCTACGTTTCCAGGTATCCGTGCGCCTGAGGAGGAGCCCGAGCCCACTGAGATCGACGAGAGCGGCCTCACGGCGGCCGAGAGGGACCAGCTGAGGGCCGAGAGGCACAAAGAGAGGCAACGTGAGAGGAACTTGGCCAGGGCCGCCCCTGACAAGAGGTAAGAAATTACGCTTCCAACCATGCTTAGTGGCAGTGGTGGTACTTCCATAGAGGCCCAAAAGCCCAGCTTGCTTTACAAAATTTAGAATAATAATGTTTAAGCTTTAAATCTTTATTTAACAAACAATTTGACATATAAATGAAAATATACAATATAGGGATACAATAGGGATGTTGACAAATTTTTGGAAATGTTTTCATTTTAATGATAAGAACGTAAATATTATGAAAAATTATACTTAATTTTTTATTCATAAATTTTAAACAAAAAAACAACTTTAAATAGTTTAGTGTTTAAATTTCGCGACTAAACGCTCCAAGCTGTCACCTGGTCTTGATGACGAAACAGTGTATTAAATACAACAAACTGCTGTCAAACTAGGGATGTAACGATACCATTAAGGTATCGATACTTCTACACAATACCGTATCGGTCGTCAAGTATCGATACTTACTCGGTATCGGTCGGCGGGTATCGATACTTACTCGTATCGAATCGTTTTTGGAAAATTTAGAATAAAAATCTTAAAATATATTGGTATTTTTTATCAATAAGTACAAAATTATAGGATTTTCAGCCGCGTGGCGCAGTTGGCTATACGCTTGCGAAACGAGAGGCCGCGGGTTCGATCCCCGCACCGAGACAAATGTTTGTGTGATCCGCAAATATTTGATTCGGGTCTGGGTGTTTGTGAGACCGAAAAGTCTCTCGTAGTTTTTTATACCCACGACACAGGACTCGTATCTTATTGTGGGGTCAGAACTATGTTTGTGACTGTTGGGTGTAATATCTAGTCACTACTAATATTATAAAAGGCCAAGATTTTATTTTGTAATTGATATTTTATACATAATTATAAATTTATTAATGGTTAGTTTCATTTAAAGTGTAATTATGCAATTCCAGATCTAAACTGGCCAAGGACCGCGAGCGCGACATATCTGAACAGATCGCTCTCGGCATGCCGGCCAAGGCGAACCCAGGTGCAGAGGCGATGTTCGACCAGCGACTCTTCAACAATAGCAAGGGAATGGACAGCGGTCAGTTTTATGTACTCTTACTATTCTTTCTGACTTGAAAGCTTGTTAATCCGATCTAAAATACAACCACAAGTATTAAATGTATGTGGTGATTAGGAAAACATAATTTTTTTTATTTTTTGCCTGTCTTAGTTTCCAATCTCGGTGTTTTTACACTGTATAAACTAAATGCTTTCTAATACCTTGCGCCACAGCTTAGTTGTGCATCGTGCTATCTCCTATTCTAGGATATAGGACACAAATTGATAGCCTCGTTGGCACTACTGATTAGAGAACAGCTTGTGAAAGGCTGTGGATTTGATGCCCGGAATAAGTTTGTGTAACCCACAGATTATGAAATAGGAGATTGTGAGGCAGAAAACTAACTAAATTTATCAAAGTAATATAAGGCTTGTATTTAGGATTGAAGCTATTTTTATATCTTATAAATTTGAGTATACTCAATAACTAGATGATAATAGTAGGTTGGTTGTACAAGAAAGTATATGATAGGTGGTGGTAGGATATTCGTATCCGCCGGATAGCGACCACCGTACACAGGGCGTAACACCCGCCATAGTGGCACATGCAAGTGTGCCGCGTTCCGGGATCAGCCAGTGTATATCCGGTTTTCGGGGGGGCTTCAATCATGGTGAAAGGATGACCGTGCCGGCATCTTTGACCGATTTGTCGCGGTCGGTCCTTTGATCACCATGGTATTAGTCCCCCAAACTTCTTCACAAGAAAGATGAAGAGCTATTCGGCCGGCATGATTGTTTCGACCAACGAGAGATTATCATCTCTCGCTGGTCGGCACTTTTTCTGGACTCCATTACGCTTACCATCAGGTGCAACGGGGTCAATTTGCCGTGCCAGTATATAAAAAAAAAATGAAATAAATAAATAAACATTTTCAGGCTATGGAGATGACGAGGCATACAACGTGTACGACAAGCCCTGGCGTAACCAAGACAATGTGGGAGCGCATATATACAGACCTTCAAGAAATGCCGACAAGGATAACTATGGGGATCTAGATTCCATTGCTAACACTAGGAGGTTGGTATTCTGGACTGCTGGTATTCTAGACCAGTGGCGGTTCTTCCATTGAAGCCCAAAAGCCAAGTTTGCCATTTAAATTCCGAATAATAATCTTTAAGTATTAAATCATAAATTAGCAAAAGCCATTTTACATATAAATAAGAATATCCTGACCCCACAATAAAAATTATAAACTAGACATTACACATTTAACGCGTAACGCGTTTTGGGCTTCTATGGAAGTACCGCCACTGGGATAAGACAACTTGATATTCACTTGTACAGTACGGTCCTACATAATAGAATCTCAATAAGTGCACAAGGAAAAGAAAACACACTTTCAATATACCAAATATTTGAAGAATTAAAGAGTACTTTCTGTAAAATAATAATAAAAATCAGTACTTTTATAGTAAATCAACATGATAATTAAAGTTAAAATTTAGTATACATATGCATTTCTATAATCTGGACACGGACATGCAACATAAAGAAATGTTTTTTAAATATGGGGTCCACTTGAAGTACAAAGGAAAGTAATTTATTTTAAGTGAGTTCAATGATTTTAAAATATAAAAAAAAAACTGACAAATATTTACCATACCCTTCCCCTATTATATGTATATACAGTAAACCCCCCTATTACCCAGTACTCGTATAACGCGTTTTCGTATAAAACGATGTTACTTACCTCGTATAACGCGGAAATTTCTAACGTTATATTTCTATACTTCGAAATTTATAATGATTTGAAACTTCGTTATGATTTCATATTATGGAGGATTACTGTATTCGACCATAAACAATTTAACGAGAAAATTTAAAAATGAATCATTTGTACAAATCGCGTTATAGGAGGACATAAAACCGTGTTATACCAGACACCTCGTATAACGCGTTTTCCTATAACTAATTCTAAGTTGTTATAATTTTGTCGTCCAGATTCGTCGCGGACAAAGAGTTTGCCGGCACGAGCAGTTCCAACACTCGCGCTGGACCCGTGCAGTTTGAGAAGGACGCACAAACTAAGGAGGAGCCGGTAAATTACTGCGCAATTAAGATTTTATTGCATTTTTGCTAAGTTATAAACGAAAAGTTGGGGTTCGTATCTCTTCCCGACAAATAATAGAGCAGTAAGACTTATAGTTTTGGAAAAAATATTAAATGGTTGTTTGTTGTCATGCTGTTTATATACCAATATGTGGAATGCTATGAGGATATGAGGATAAAAGGATTAAGTAGTTTTACTTACTATATGTCACACAAGCTATTAACATTTTTTTTATGTTCCGTATTAAAAGACATGAGACAGTGCTTTTGCTCTTTATAATATGACATAATCAAATCTAAAATAGGGATAGTCGGGTTCTCAATCCATGATACAAGGGTATTTATTTCTCATATAGGTACTAAATCTGTGGTCGTAGCACTAACATGTGCTCTGTGAATGTAAATATTTGTAAAATGTAAATATCTATTAAATTGGAAAATCATGTTAGTAATTATATCAACTCATACATTTTTGTCGTGTTCTTTAGCGACTTCGCTTGTCGAATGTTACTCTATTTCTGTTTGTTGTCACAGTGGCTGTCTATGTTAACATTAACAATATCTCTGCCTAAACCAATAAGAGCGAGGTGCGACGTTATACGTAGTTTAATGCGAGTTTCTCCCACAGTCCCGTCCCGCAGCGCCCGAGCCGGACTGCGACCCGTTCGGGCTGGATCGGTTCTTGAGCGAGGCCAAGCGCGCCGACAAGTCCTCGCGCAAGAGAGACCATCACGACAGACACGACAATCACGCCAAGAAACGACGCGACTAGATGGTACTCCACTCCATTATAAACAATATCTGCAGTTCAATTAATAAATAAACCAAAATTCTTGTGTGCCCAGGGGCCCCAGTATAGTCAAAGACGGCCCTGTATGTATGCCTAGATCGAGCACAAACAAAATTGGTGACGGAATTCTCAATATTACGTAAGACTTAATAACTGGCGAAATATGGATGTACTTTACACCTTTGCCTACCCTTTCGGTGGTATCAGCGTGAGTGTGTCTAATATTAAAATATTAATAAATAAATACACCCAACAGTCACATACATAGTTCTGACCCCACACTAAGATACGAGTCGTAAGTCGTGGGTATTAGATACTACGAGAGACTTTTCGCTCTAACAAACACCTAGACCCGAAACAAATCTTTGTGGATCACACAAACAATTGTCTCGGTGCGGGGATCGAACCTATCGTTTCGAAAGCTGGTTTCTAGCCAACTGTGCCACGGGGCTGTCAAATCTGTTTAAACAACCAAAGCTCCATGAAAAGGCAGTTGATTGGACTTAATGCAAATTCTGGTGAGTTACACAATGAAGTGTACACGAACAAGCCATTGGAGCAAGCCTTGAAACTTTAATTTTGTCGGCGTTGTTCTACTGTCAAACGTCTGGTAATGAATCTTCTTAGTCAGCTGAAGTCGTGGCGAGATAATAAATGTTCGGTATAGCGAGATACGGTATAAGCGTGCTAGTGACAGCCCCCTGGCGTAGTTGGCTAGATACCAGTTTGCGAAATGAGTGTGATCCACAAATATTTGTTTCGGGTCTGGGTGTTTGTGAGACGGAAAAGTCTCGTAATTTCTGATACCCACAACACAGAACTTGTATCCTAGTGTGGGGTCAGAACTATGTATGTGACTGTTGGGTGTATTTATTTATTTATTTGGGTGTATTTTATCTGTGAGCGAGTCCACCAGTTTCACCTAATTGGCCTATTATTGAAATCTACCTGCAGAAATGGATTAGGATTACTAGTTTTGGCCTATCCATCTGTCTATATTTATTTGTGAATTATTCGCAATACTATAACTGTAGTAAAATTAAAGGAATATTTCATTAAAAACAGTTCTTGTGATGAATAAGCCATTGTGTTGGAAACAGCTTTGAAAAGAGAAAGATTAGAGTATTTTGCCCATTATTTTCCAGTCTATCTGCTCTCTAAACTAGGTGGTTAATAAGAAGTTAATTTCAGTTTATTTATTTATTTTAGTTATTTTTTTGTGTTTGTGAGACCTAACATTCTTTTAATTTTTGATATCCAAAACACAACACTTGTTTTATTATTGCTGTGTCAGAACTATGTATGTGACTGTTGGGTGTATTTATTTATTTATGCTTTTGTGTTGTTTCAGATGCAGTTCAGTGCCTTTTATTGTGATTTTAAGTTGATAACTGATATAAGAATAATAACACTGGCCTCAGTAGTTGCTAGGGGCCGAACAAAATTCATCATTATGTATTTGTACCATTTATGTTGAAAAAATCTTGTGGTTAACGGGATGCAAACAATTTAATTAGCAATACAATAGTATTCACTTTATATTTTAAGTGTTAATCACAAACCTGTAATTTTTTAAATATAGAATTAAAATGTGTTCTATATTCTATTGTTTTATTTTTCTATTGTTAAACTTAGCTGAAAAAATTGTAGAAATCAGATATTCTCAAGGTAACCAACCTACAATAGGTTTATTTAGGGTCTGGGTGTTTGTAAGAGCGGAAAGTCTCGTAGTAGTTTCTGATACCCACGACACAATGCCTTAGTATGATGTCAGAACTATGTATAACTATTGGGTGTATTTATTATAAAATGTGACAAAATTTACCTGTACCTCCGTGGTACAGTTGGCTACCTTGTATAATACGAGAGGACGCGGGTTCGATACCCGCACCGAGATAAATGTTTGATTGACAAATGCTAGCTGGGGTATAGGTATTTGAAAAATAAAAAAAAGTGTGTGTGTACTTATGTACACGCGTTAGAAGTTATACCACACGACTGAAGTAAAACTTAGAAATACGCCCAACAGTCACATACATAGTTCTTAGTTTACACAACATATTACATTTCTGAACGCACTCGTAACTTACATACATTTAATTGGGCGCATTTATAAGTTTTACTTCAGTCCAAAGAGTATAGTAATATAAGTAAGAAAGAGTGGAAACTCATGTCAAAAATTGAATGTATGGTAAGTGCTGCCGTCTAGGCATCAAGTGTAGAACTAAACCTACAAATATTTACGTAGCTATATACTACTAATTTTAAAAGTAAAATCAGATATAAATAAAATTAATGGTACTAGGCATTCAGAAAGCTAGAGAGGTGAAATGCTATCATTAATAAGTTTTGTTTTTAATACATCGTGGTTTAAATTTCGAATGGATTATACGAGTATACAGTTTTTAATGCTAGTACTTTGTCCTTGCTGATTTATGATGTCCTGGTAGTTGCGTAGAACATAATTGACATTTTCTTATTGAAGTTATACTTCTTTAGGCGCGTTATGAAAAAATGATGAGAGTGAAATTTTAAGATCTGTGACACATAATTAACAGTATGAAGTTGTCTGCTTAAATTAACAGTATGAAGTTGTTAAAATTCTGCCACGTCACGTGCCGTCAAGACCGAGTCGTGACGTCAGAATTAATTATAATTTTAATTTCCTTAATTTAAATTTATTACTTTAGGCTTAAATCGTTTTTAGTAATATAACTCGCCCCTGCCTCTGGCAACTCCTCTACCCCCCCCCCCCCCCCGCGCCTGGCCCTTCACCCATAAAAAACCGCAAATTACCACAGAACCCATTCTGTTCACCTTACCCACCCCCCCCTAGCCCGAGACACCCCACCCCTCCCCCCAAGACACCATACTCCAATAGCAATCACTGCTGAAAATTTTTATTGCAGGAATCAACTCCCCCCCTCCCCCTCCCCCTCAGAAATTCTACCTCACCCCCCCTCTGTCTAACTCCCTCAATTTTAATCGTAGGATACCCGAGTTGGTATCATTGGAACCGGCGTGACGTAAGCTATCGATTGGCCCCATTGGAATCGGGAATTTCGTTCATCCTAATTTTAAGATTAAGTAAAAAACTTATTATATTATTTAAGAAAATATATCTTTATGTATGAAGTATAACTTCTAACGCGTGTACATAAGTACACAATACTTGATCTGAAACATATTAAAACCTTCCTGATCCATTTGACACTTACATTTTTTTCGAGACTTAATGAGCGGTTAAGCAGACAACTTCATACTGTTAATTTAAGCAGACAACTTCATACTGTTAATTTTGTGTCACAGATGCGCGCGCATCTTAAAATTTCACTCTCATCATTTTTTCATAACGCGCCTAAAGAAGTATAACTTCAAAAATCGACACTAGACTTTAATCTTAGTATGATGTCGGAACTATGTGTGTGACAAACAAATTAATGACAGGTTTCCTGGTTTACCATGTCCAATTTGTACAGTTATGAATCACAGTGAGTCATGTTCACGATAAAAGCTAATGGACAGATTGTCACGCTACTTGTTAGTAGGCAATTAGGTTCCTTGAATTTTCTTGACCGCCCCATGACCTTAATCGTCTTTTGGCGCGGCTCGACTCGTCCATATTACTTACATTATGTTAGTACTATGCGGAGCTTTACTGGCGAAATGGGTGTGCTGATATTAAATCTTATTTATTTTGAACAATTACGGCACATTATAATTTATTGCTAATATTAACTTATTTCTGTTAGAAATGTAAGTTCCTGAGAGATTACCAAAATATGTATTTGTTATGATTTTCTTTTTTTCCCCCGTTTTTGTATTAGCCTTTTTTTGTAGTTTTAGGTACATCATTGTTATTGTTTTTTTCGTTATAAGTTATTTTTGGATTACCCAGTCATCTTTTTACATGTCCTTTTTGTAAATAAGGTTGTCTGGTAGCGATCGCAGTTAGTGATAAGGCCGCCTATTGTCACTTAGTCCTAAGTATTCCTTTTTTTTAATTTTATTTTGTGTCATATGTCCATGGTGTACAATAAAGTGTAAATAAATAAATAAATCTGAGAAAGTTTAGATATACGGAATAGGCTATTGAAAAAAATATATCATTTAAGACACTTTATTGAAGTAACAATACTTGATAACATACATATATATACTGCAAAATACACAGAAATCATATACGTGCTTGTTGTACGCTCGTCGAATTTCAATTGTGCTGGACACCGAACGGTAGCAGTAACTTAATCATGATACAAAAATATGCATTCATTATAGCTAAAACGAAACAAAAACGTGATCCATCACAGGCTAAAACAGAACTTCCTCTTAAATGCGTCAGCCCTGGTGGAATTGGTTCCAGTGTTGGAATGTGATGTTTGACCATATTGGATCCAACCGAGGACGGATTGAGTACTGTGCTGGCGGATTGTACTTGTAGATTATGCGCGACCACCAGGGCTGTTTGGACTAGCGTACAACTACGTAGGGCGTTTACTTCAACTTGAGGATGGTGCTCTTGAGTTTGTCGACGTTCGCGCCGGAGAACTCTTCGAGTTTCTTGGAGTTCTTCACGAACACGAAGGTCGGCATGGAGTTGATGTTGTACTCGGTGGCGATGTCCTCGCACTCGTCGACGTCCACCTGGAAACACGAGGCGAAAATTAGATTCATTTTTTAAACAGATAAATTAATATTTCGTTTTCCTAGTAACTCAGAACAGAACTGTTTAGAAATTTGCCTAACAAAAAAAATGCACGCTTCTTATTATGTAGCAATTAAACATAATCGACAAAAAGATCGAGTAGAAATTCATTTCTACCCTCCCCTTTAGTATTTTATTAAACTACTTTTTCACGTTAAAACTGTGAAATTGACAAAATTTGCAATAGAGATAAAAAATATTATTATTAGAATAATATAAATCTGAAATAAAGATACAGAATTAGATTTGTTTCTTTCGATTATACAAAATTTTTTTTTTTAAATGTGTTTTTCAATGTATGGTATTGGCAATGATATATCCTTAACTATATCGTCTTTAATTAATCGATTGATTTTAGCCATTTCCCAATTCCGCTCTCTATTCAGTCAGACACACATTTAGATAGATAAAAATAATTGTGGAGAGAGATAGTTGCTATCTTATCACGAGTGTGAGCTTACAATCATTACAGATAAGTTAAATCGTTCAATTACAATGTTTTACTATCACAGTACTTATTTTTCATCATAAAAATATGTTTTTGGTCTTACATGACAATATAATATTTCATCACAAAACATTTACTGCCAGGATACAGGTCTGGGCAAATCATAAATAGAATCTATTATATGGATAAGATGTATAAAAATTCTTCCTTTTGAGGGGTTCGCTACCTAAAGTGATCCTGAGATGGGCGGCAGAGCATGTGGCCTTGAAACTGTCGAGAACGTTAAGTCTGTAGGCCTTTTACAGATGGCATCTCGCCTTATAAATAAATTCCTTCAAATTTTCCATAGATTGTTCTAAATTTTCGATACGGTCAACTCAGCAAATCGGAGTTATTCAACGCTGAGTAGGTAGACCGAAGACAGAAGTACCATTTCGGCCTTCCTTGAAGCGCCCATAGATAATTTATATGAAATTATTATTATCATCAGCCCATATCCGTCCCACTGCTGGGCACGGGCCTCCTCTACAACTGAGAGGGTTTAGGCCTTAGTCCACCACGCTGGCCTAGTGCGGGTTGGCGGACTACACACCTAAGAAATTCCTAAGAACTTTTAGGTGTGCAGGTTTCATCACGATGTTTTCCTTCACCGTTAAAGCAAGTGATAATTCATTGTGAATACACAGTTACACACATAACTTCGAAAAGTCAGAGGTGTGTGCCTGGGGTTTGAACCTGCGACCGCCGAAATTCTCGACCGCGCGCCTAAACCTCGAGGCCATCACTTCTGATGATGATAGATACGTGGCGCAATGTGTGTGCAAAAATGCACCTTTACCTACCCCTTTGGGTGATACAGGCGTAAGGTTACGTATGTATGTTTGTATGAAATTCCACGACAGATCTTCTCATTCCCCGAACGCTATTAGAATATGAGTCAGTTTAACTCGATTTTCGTCTTGGCAATGGGATGGGTATGCATTGATCTGATGACGCCACCATTTCTTGAAACTGTTCTGGCAAAGCAGATTGTTTTTATGCGACACGATTTTTTTCTGCGTATTCCGCGATGATTAAACTTTAAATAGATTTCACTGGTGCATTTGTTGCTGTCTGAATAGTCATTACTGTACATAAAAAACGAAACCGTTTTTACGTAATAAACTTGTATCCTCAAAGGGGCAGAGGTGCATTTGCTCTCATTGTTCGCAATTTTTTTAGCCTCACGATTAGGAGGCATGAGGTACGTTCTAGATTTCGTACTGCCGTAAATTTTAAACCCAATACCGCTGCCCGGCCTGAGAATCGAAACGCCGTGAGATTACCGAAGCTGTGTTTATATGTTCTACTAGCTGACCCGGCGAACTTCGTTCCGCCTAACAGTCGATTCTTTAATATTTTTTTTATTATGATACCTACTTAATTTTTTTTTCTAAAATAAATGTAGCCCAAGTTACTCCTTATTACATCAGCTATCTGCCAGTGAAAGTCCCGTTAAAATTGGTATACCCGTTTCAGAGATTAGCCGGAACAAACAGACAAAAATTGTAAAAAACGTTATTTCGGTATATGTACCGTGTATACATCCATATGCATTTATTAAAACGCGGTTATTTCAATATTACAAACAGACACTCCAATTTTATTTATTTGTAGAGATGACTTATGACACATAAAAACGAACAAAATATCATACAGTTATGACAGCTTAGGTATACAGTTTATGAGTCTTTAGTATGTTTACAATTAGTATGAACACGAACAGACATTTAGCTCGATAACGTTGTACAAAACAATTTACACAGCATTTTGCAGAGCTGTTATCAATTTTTATTACGTAAACAATAACACGCTGTGCTAACCACAATATGCAGAACAATACGTTCATACTTCATTTATTATTATTTTTCTTATTACTGTGCTTACCATCAGGTACAGTGAAGTCACTTTGCCGTGCCAGATTAAAAAAAAAAAGTTAGGTAGTTATGTACCTGTTCTCAATTTTATTTGGGGTCGTCGCAGTATGTTTTATCCTTCCAAACATCCCTATCAGCCGTCATGTCTTCATTCACCGCTTTTTCTTTTAATACTTTTATACTCATTACTTTTTTACCTATATAAAATACTAATTAAATAATACACCCAACAGTCACATACATAGTTCTGATCCCACACTAAGATACAAGTCTTGTGTCGTGGGTATCAGAAACTACGAGAGACTTTTCGGTCTCACATACACCCAGACCCGAAACAAATATTTGTAGATCACACAAACATTTGTCTCGGTGCGGGGATCGAACCCGCGGCCTCTCGTTTTGCAAGCTGGTGTCTAGCCAACTGCGCCACGGGGCTGTCGAATTATTTTCAGAATCATCATCATCATGATCATCAGCATAGGCTGACGTATATAGTATACGTCTCACTTGTGGCCACGGGCCTCCTCTACAACTGAGAGGGTTAAGGCTACTATTTAAAATTGATTCAATAACTTACGAACTATAATTTTATCCCCAAAACATGACTAATCTCTTTGGCAACAGTAAGGAAAATAATACAATTGTGATAGTTGTAGGTACTTCCATTGATAATTTCATTGGTACAATCAGACATTCATTTTCTCCGAATAGCACACTTGACTATTGAAACAGCGGTTACGTCATCTCAAAATGGCAGCTTTAGTCATTGTGTTGTGTTATTATATCAGTCCTTATAAGTACGTCCTTTAAGATCGGGATGAGTTAGTCTACAGTTCATTTTGGTAAGCTAGCGTGGGTTAGTAAGACTTGATAAATAATTTGATGGTAAGTTTGACTTGTTAGTAAGTACCATAGAACAGTTTGAATAAGACTAAAAGGAAATGTAAGCATGCCGTGCATGCCGAACCTACGATTAGACTATCATATGTTTGACACGTCCGCTTCTTAGTAATTCGGGTAGCGTGTAATATTAACACTTGTGTGACATTTGCCTTCCATTTTTGTTTGAAATTTTTATCATTGGTCGCGTAATCGTAGTAGAATGAATAGGTGACAGACAAGCGGCGACATTCATCCCCATACAAAATACAGCCTTTTTCCTTTCTAATCTTATTCAGCTGTTCTGTGGTATGCACGGTGCTATCCATACCATCAAATCAAGTGACTAGACTCCCACTCTTTACTCCACGCTGGCCTAATGATACGCTAAGCTTAAAGAATTATAGGAAAGAGAAAACTCGTAAAATTCCTTAGATACCTAAGCGGGTTTTATCACTATTTTTCTAAACCTTTATTGCATTATAAAAATTACATACATAGTTCTAACCCCACACTGAGATACGAGTCTTGTGTCGTGGATATCAGAAACTACGAGAGACTGTTCGGTCTCACAAACGCCCGACCCGAAACAAATAGTTGTGGATCACACAAACATTTGTCTCAGTGCGAGGATCGAATCCGCGGCCTCTTGTTTCGGTCTCGTTTATAGCCTATGTCTTTCATTGAACCTACAGACGATGCAGATAAATTAAATCAAGTATATTAACCGTTTAATTTAAAATTAATAACAATTTCTAATAGCAAATTCTCAATGAATTATCTCGTACTTTAAGGAAAACATCGCGAGGAAACCTTTCTCGAGGGGAAGCTTTTACGGCTTTACTTCCCGCCAGTCCTGGGTGGAGGGGGGCGGGAAGATTATGTCGGGGTCACCGACCTTCCAGCCCGGCGCGCGGCGAGTGGCGACGTCATGTCCGCGCAGATGTTAGTGCCGGGCTGGGTTCCTAACGAAATCCCTACACCGGCATACTGACTAAAACCCCCCGGTGGCCATCTTCGCGCCAAGTGGGGGCGACCACGGAGCGTGGGATCATGAGGAAACCTGCACAACTAAAAGTTCTTACGAATTTCTTAGGTGCATAGTCCGCGTGGTAGTCTAAGGCCCTCTCAGTAGTAGCGGAGGCCCGTGCCCAGCAGTAGGACGTATAAGAGAACTAAAAGCTAAAGTATAGCAACCCTAAAAGGAATCCTTATAACCGCAACACAAATTACGTGTGATAATTGATGCGTCGACCGCGTGTAACCGAATCTTTTGATAACACCGTTGATAACACGCCAGACTGTGCGTGTAAATGTGGTATTTGAAGGACTTCGAGGACATTTATAACATTTCCTTTTATAGGTTTTTATTAAGTGTAGACCGCCAACCCGCACTAGGCCAGCGTGGAGGACTAAGGCTTAACTATTCTCAGTTAAGCCTAATACCCGACCCGTGATACGAGACCCGTGCCTAATAGTGGTACGAATGATGATGACGGCGATTATTAAGTAATGTTCGCATGTTAGCGGTGAAGGAAAACATCGTTATGAAATTTGTATCTTCTATAATAAGGGATTTCATGTTGTAATTGGTTACTATCATCTTAATTTATACTGACAGACCAAATAACTGTCAATCAAATGTTCAATTATAGAACAGAAACAAAGTTATCTACAATTTAAGAACTAAACTTTTATATTTATATATTGTTATGATTTTAAGTTTATGTCGTATGTTCTTTTTTTTTCTCTATTCTTAAATTTTATATCTGATTATATTTCCTGTAAATTGTGCAAGCTGTGTCGTCCTATTATAAGATGCACAAACTTTTCTTTTTAATATGTTAGTTTAAGCATGTCATGTGTAATCTTAGTTTGGAGACCAATTTTAATAAAATAAAATAAAATAAAAATAAAATATCAGAGGAAACAAACATACCATAAAGTCTTGTGGGAAATACTAATATTGTTACCTTTTTCCTCAATGCGCTAATACAAACAATTACACTACCTACAGTGGTTATACAATTATATTATGTAGCAATTATTTTCATAGCGCCTTTGTGAAATTTTTAATAAAGCAGTGATGGCCTCGAGGTTTAGGCGCGCGATCGAGCATTTCGGCGGTCCCAGGTTCAAACCTCAGGCACACACCTCTGACTTTTCGGAGTTATGTGTGTATTCACAATGAATTATCACTTGCTTTAAGTTTTTAGGAATTTCTTAGGTGTGTAGTCCGCCAACCCGCACTAGGCCAGCGTGGTGGACTAAGGCCTAAAAACCCTCTCAGTTGTAGAGGAGGCCCGTGCCCAGCAGTGGGACGTATTTGGGCTGATGATGATGATGATGATGAAATTTTTAATAGATATGTGGTGGGATTGGGCAAGCTCAAACATACCTTGACGACGACGATGGAGTCAGCCATCTCAGAGGCCATCTCGTCGAGTTTGGGCCCGATCATCTTGCACGGCCCACACCAGGTGGCCATGAAGTCGATCACCACCAGCTTGTCGCCGGCCTCAGCCAGCCTGTTCTTCAGATCGTCGGAATCTTTGATGTGGATCGACATATTGTACTGCGGGAGAAAAATATGACGTCAGAAAAGAGGACATTCTCAAGAAGGAAATGATTGTTAAGTCTGTTTAGATCATCAAAATTGGCGCACAATATTGCCAAATGTTTTCTAAGAGTCTAGACCAGAGTATTTTCTATCCATCTTGGTTTTTGGTAATGTTTTTCAAAAACCTGGATTTGCGGAATGATAAATTCATGCCACCTGCAAGTGTTTGCTACGAAAATATTTTTCACCATAAAGCTTAATTTTAAGCCCCATAATTAAAATAAGATCTATCTTATGATTATCATATAGTATTCGCATGGCTTCACGCTGTAAATTTTCTTAGTCATTAAATTAACAATTCATATTCTTTGTCAGTACTACTTATTACTTTCTAGAAAAACTTATTATCATTATCTTTATCATCCAATCTCCTATTTTGATATCTTCGCCGCTATATATTAGCGACGAGAACAATAATTAACATGCTTTATTTAATCTGTTGAGACATCCTTATACAAATCTACATTTTCATATTTAATATAGCCAAAGTAGCGACGCAGTAAAGCCCTGATTGCCTTACAAAATTCCGAATGACAATCTTTAAGCTTTAAATCTTTACTGAACATAAGCAATTTATATACTCGTATAATACTGATCCCACAATAAAAAATTATAAACTAGACATTACACAATTAACGTGTAACGCTTTTGGGATTCCATGGAAGTACCGCCACTGTGTACCTTGTAAGTAATCTACTGCCCAAATAAAGTATCAAGTAAGGAAAACCTCTCGATCACAATTATTTTGCAGAATCAAGAAGACTGTAATGTTTTATATTCATAAACCCGTAATAAAATACTTTATCATACTCATAGCTGTTGTGACCAAGACGAAAAGAATCATGACTATTCCGACATAATTACTCAGTTAAAAAAAATACATACATTACGTGAGAAAAATGTTATTTCAAAGCACTTGTTTTTTCTTTCTTATGGCAAGGCCAAAGCACATTTGCAATCGTAAGTATGTTAATACAATAGAGATGAGGAAAAATATACAATTGTGAGAATCAACTACATATTTTTAAAATATGGTAATTTAGTCGATTCATCTGTGTATAATTTGAACAACACTATTATTTAATGTTCTTTTTCGTACAATCTATTTATGGACATGACTAATACATTATTTAAATGATACGAACTATACGACGACTGGTTTATTTAATTATTGCACATTTATAGCAACATGGAAATATAAAAACAATGTCAGTATTATTATGTATGTTACATATACAGGGTGTATTCAGACCGTGATCGGAAACTAAGGCAGGTAATAGCTAAGGTGATTACAAACCCCCTGGCATTAAAGAAAATTCTGACAAAAAATAAAAATTTTGACGTTTTCCATACAACCATCGGTATTAAATGTACGCGGTTTGTATGGAAAACGTCAAAATTTTTATTTTTTGTCAGAATTTTCTTTAATGCCAGGGGGTTTGTAATCACCTTAGCTATTACCTGCCTTAGTTTCCGATCACGGTCTGAATACACCCTGTATAATGAGTTGGATATTGTTTTCCTTATTTGTAATAACAACTGCGCTTTTAAAATATGGACTAGTATTGTGAATTCCAAATAAATTTACTTAGCGCATTTTTGCTTCCTCAATTCCCTTCCTTACTAAATATAATGTTACAACTACATTATCACCACTTACGACAAATCAGCTTTTGTAACAAGATAAAACGTTTCACATTTTTTACCTATACAGTCATGAGACTATCACCAAAACCTTATTTTATATTTAAAAGCACAAAAAAATATTAGCCGATTCATTACTAATCGATGTTAAACCGATTATCGTTCTCAATCGATAACTGTATGACCACAACATCTCTAAACAGACCCAAGCCAAGGCCTTGCAATCGATACAAACAGCCTTGCGGTTTATGCTCCATTACTCACCTATTTAATTAAACTAGGAAATAATATCACAGAATACACGCACGGGGGCAACTTAACTATTGCACTAATACACGTCCGCTCTCTACGCCGGACAATCACACACTAATCGTCCTTCCACTGCGTTAGATTATAAACGTAATTGTTTGAGAATTGTATGGTGCAATCGTAAATATAGTCTGTTTCAGTCGCACGTACCGGTAAAAGTGATGCTAGAAAAGGTAGGATAACGAATAGTCGTTTGACAAGTTCGATCGCTTGGGTGACGTCACCCTTTTTTTTGATGAATCACGGCCTTGCTTAAGGAGTTGTCCGTCACTACTTCGTATTCTGTTGAATGAACACGCTTTTCTGTGAATAATCAGTTAGTAATAGACGGATTTAAAATTCAAATATCAGACTGGTTTTTATAAGTCTGATATTCCATAACATCATAAAATAAACCCGGTTTGAAGCATTTTTACGTCCCTACTTTGATAGTCAGTTACTCATTCACTTGGCGCCAGTATTTCCCTGTTTTGAGGAGGACGAAGCGCAAAATCAGAAGCCAATCGATAACAGTTACATATAAATATTGTTCAAGCGAACGTTAGTTGCGTTTGTATTTTCTAAGTAATAATGCGCAATCGCGATAGTGTTAATGGATTTTTAATAGCAATACAGAAAATAACTTTTTCAGTCATACACGCCAAACGATTCTACCTCCTTTTTGAAAATTTACTAAGCTCAACTGCATACGTTTTATTTCTATGGCATGTAGTTTGAAGTAATTTTGACGCGCCATCTTGCTTACTTCGTTGTCAAAAACGCATTTCATCTTTAGTACCAACGTCTAGTTTGAGTTTGAACGTATTGAGTCATTTGTAATTGATTTTCCTAGCATCCTATCAAGGAAACACACCCAAGAGACTATTTTGATCGGTCTCAAATGTGAGCTGACTATAGCTTGGATTTTATAACGTACAATCTGCATAATCATAATCTTATTAACAATAATAGCCTTCCCAGACACGTCGCCATTCTAAATTATTATCACTTTATTTATAAAGATTGTGTCCTTGTTTCTTTTGAGACGTGAAACTACAGAATAATAATAGATCTGAAGATTCAAATCTAGCATTTTTTTCGTTGAATACTATTAGCTTTTATACTGTGCCATATTATTGGATCGTTGAGCAAGGTTTTCGGATGAAAAAGGTCTTAGTCTAGAATGCTGACCTAGTTCGTGTGCCCATTGTAATGTATAAATGCTTTTGGCAAATTCTAAGGCATGTAGATTTGCTAACAGTCTTCATTCTACCGCTAAGTTGACTTATAAGTAATAAAACCGAAATTTAGGTGTTCTATGTTTTAATGTTTTTACATTCGTAAATGCAATTGGATCAGTTGTTAGCTAAGCATATATGTATAGCTTCATAGGGGTTTCCCTCGGGACAATAATAACGAAGTCCCTAAACATTTCTTGAACTATAAATTAACTACAGTCGTGATGGTCTTGAGGTTTTGGATCGCGGTCGAGTATATCTTAGCGGTCACAGGTTTAAATCCCAGGCTTACACCTCTGACATCAAAATTCACAATAAATTATGACGTATTTTACCGGTGAAGAAAAACATTATAAGGAAACTTGTACACTTATAAGTCATAGGGATTTCTTAGATGTGTAGTCCATCAACCCGCACTAGGCCATCGTGGTGGACTAAAGCCTAATCCCTCTCAGTTGTAAAGAAGGTCTATGCCCAGCAGTGGGACGAATATGGGCTGATGACGATGATTGATGACAAATTGGCTACAAAATAGATCCCGACCGGGGAAAAACTATTACAATTATTTTTCAGTAATCTGGATGCATTTCAAATATTCATCTAATTTAAGAATTTACATAACGCATCAAAACTTTTTTGAGTCACCTTTCTCAGTAGTAGTCACTCGCGTCGTCTCAACATCGACACATCAAACATACATATATACATAAACTCACGCCTGTATTCCCCGAAGGGGTAGGCAGAGGTGCATTTCTGCACCCACATTTCGCCAGGTATGTATCAGTCCCACGTAGTAGGGGGCGAGCCTATTGCCGTTTTTCGGGCACATTTCCAGACTTCCGTGCTGTTACCGAGAATTTCCTAATGGAAAAACCCAGTAACACTTTGCCCGACCTGGGAATGGAACCCAGGACCTCTAGATCGCACGGCACATACTTGTACCGCGAGACCACGAGGCAGTCACACATTAAACATAATATAATATATAACTCAAAGGTGACTGACTGACTGACATAGTGATCTATCAACGCACAGCCCAAACCACTGGACGGATCGGGCTGAAATTTGGCATGCAGGTAGATGTTATGACGTAGGCATCCGCTAAGAAAGGATTTTGAGATGCAGGCTATATAAGATTAGTAAGTTTTCAGTTTGAAATATACGAATTTCTTCAATCAAAGGCTACAATTTATTTATTTTCTGAACCCAACCCTGTAGTCTACGCGGACGGAGTCGCGAGCAAAAGCTAGTTAAACATAAATATATACATTTTTAATCGTCGATAAGCTATGTTGATAAACCGCTCATTTAACATTGGTAATGGATAATAACCTTATCGTATATACATATTTTAGATTACAGTTGTGTTAAATACCGTGTCATTCCTATTAAAACATTGAGGTTGAATTATTATATGGTGATCATTTGATTTTTTATGATCATTTTCAATTTCATTTCTTTGTGTTACTTTTTTAGCTAATGTAGCATGTATGTAATGTAGTAGTAATATACATGATATTAAATGTTTATAATAAATACATATAGGTATTTTATAAATAAATAAAATATAAGGTACGCCACACTTTCATCGAAATCCTCACTTTCTTCTCCTTAATTGCCTTAAGAGTTGACATAGGAATATTAGTACTTCGTTAGTTCAGTTTTTCATTGTTATCATCGTCCACAGCTGGACATAGGCCTCCCCCAAAGACTTCCAGAGCGCTTTATCTGAAGCGGGCTACATCCAAATGCTTCCTGCGATCTTGATGAGATCGTATAGTTTTACCACTTTAATATATAATATTACTATAGATATTATTAGATTCCTCACTACTGAGAACTTCAAAAAACACTATTAAAGATTCGGAAATAGAACTCAGAGCTTTAAGAACCCCCAAATCATAAATTTACAACACATAGACTTAATATTAAGTATTCAGCTCATCTATACTACACTTCTACTACGAACTGAGACTTAGTCTACCACGATGGCCTAGGACCTGCCTAATGCCTGCCCAATATAAGAGAACTTCTTCTTTAATAATTATTCTTTATTGAACACTAACAAACATTATACAGTATAAAAGAATTTCCTTTTTTCTGTTCTGGTAAAAACTGTTGTAATATTCAAATTTTCAGGGGCATAACCCGTTACTAATTGTATACGATGTTGGCTGTACTTTGTTTAAGTAGGTTAAGGTGCGGCCAATGCCGCGAATATGAATGAGGGAGTTCAAATCATAATTATTTATCGTCAGGAGTAAATTCTCATTACTCATAAGTGGGTGTCGCACGATCTAGAGGCACCGGGTTTGATTCCCTGGACGATAAAAATGTTACGTGATAGAGAAATGTGTTCAAAAACGACAATAGGATCGCCGCCTTTTGTAAAGTGGGGTTTAAAACACAATTGGCAAAACTTGGGTGCAGAAATGCACCTCTACCTACCCTTTCAGGGATATAGGCGCGAGTGTTTATGTTTGTATTATATCTGGGTCCATTACTTTTTTTATGGGAAAGGAGGTAAACGAGCTGGCGAGCCACCCGATGTTAAGTGGTCAACACCGCCCATGAACACCCAATCACAATACCAGAGGAATCATCGGTGTGGCCGGCCTTTGAGGAAAATATAGGCTATTTTCATGAAGGTCCCTAAATCATATATATTTTTAAATACTGCTGAGACATTAACATTAGAAATACTTGAGGTGTAATCGCAATAAAATTATTAACAAGTCTAATGACCCTTAGTAAGAGATGAGTAACACTTCTTTATAGTAATCACTTATTTTATAACCAAAATATACCAGCGGCGGTACTTCCATATAAGACCAAAAGCGTTACACGTTAATTGTGTAATGTATAGTTTATAAATGTCTATTGTGAGGTCAGGATTTTCTCATACATAATGTCAAATTGCTTTTGTTAAATAAAGATTTAAAGCTTCATCATCAGCCCATATACATCCTGCTGCTGGGCACGGGCCTCCTCTACAACTGAGAGGGTTTAGGTCTTAGTCCACCAACATGGCCTAGTGCAGGTTGGCTTCAAAATTATTAATTGGCATTTTGCAAGGCAAGCTGGGCTTTTGGGCTTTTATGGAAGTACCGCCACTGAAATATACCTAACCTTGATAAACGACACAGGAGCAACAAATATAACAAGGGAGAAACCGCAAGCGGCCAGTGTCCGACTATCAATTACATATCGAATGTATTTTTGGCCTCCGCGGTTGTGTTATGAACATTCATAGATA
The DNA here is from genome assembly GCA_907164795.1 of Hemaris fuciformis. Lineage (NCBI taxonomy): Eukaryota > Metazoa > Arthropoda > Insecta > Lepidoptera > Sphingidae > Hemaris > Hemaris fuciformis. Next base: position 6,307,840 of record OU015457.1, on the reverse strand, counting down.
AACAATACATTTTTTTGATAACTAAGTTTTTCAGAATTTTTCTAGCAACTGGAAATATTACTGTCAATAGTTGACAACATCACTGCATAGTTTACTACTACTTACTTTATAGAAATTTACTTATTAGGTCAAAAAACATATTTAAAAAATTACTTACATAAAATGTCTTATTTCATAGACCCACGCAGGTACATACTAAATTTCATTTATTTTTATAAATATGTAAGTTAATTTGTTTTTGAATTATTGAATATGAGTGTGTTTTTTATATATTACAATATATTATATCTTTTAAGTTAATAATTTAGCGAAGACAGTAAACTTAAATTTATATTATAAATAAATATGACTTGACATAATCAACAACTGTTTTGTAATAGCTTCGCCAATTTCAGAATAAAATTAACACATAAAAAAGACAAATTTCAGGTAGGTAACATGTGATAAAACAAACCCAATAAAAATTACTGAAAATATTCCGCCATTATGAATATTGCATTGCTGGCTGGTATTTTAGTTTTCGAAACGTAATCTCTATCATAATAATACAATGTTAAATGAATTCTTATTGGTAATAGTTGACAGAATTTTCGAAAACAGAGGTATAATTTTCAGTGAAGCGTTAAATTCCGCGCGCCGAGTTGGAAGGCCTCCCGAGAGGTATCGAAAGGGGAGTTTAAGGCACCTTCCTGTCATTACATGGAAAGGTTTAACCCATAGTCTAGTGTTCAACTTTTAGTTGCTTAATAACTGTTTTCAATATAAAAATAAATATACATACATACATACATAAACTCACGCTTGTCTCCTGTTGGGGTAGGCAGAGACTAGAGGCTCATCCCATGTACGTCCTACTGCTGGGCACAGGCCACCTCTACAACTGAGAGGGTTTAGGCCTTAGTCCACCACGCTGGCCAAGTGCGGCTTGGCGGACTACACACCTAAGAAGTTCCTTTAAGAAGAACTTTTTAGGTGTGCAGGTTTCCTCACAATGTTTTCCATCACCGTAAAAGTTACTGATAATTCATTATAAAACACACATAACTTCGAAAAGTCAGAGGTGTGTGCCTGGGGTTTTAACCCGTGACCGCCAAGATTCCCGACTGCATTCTTAACCTCAAGGCCAATCATTACTTCTATGGAAGTACTGGCACTGTATCACCTGTCATAGTTTTCAATCAAAGTCTGTTTACACCAGTGATGGTACTTCCATAGACTCCCAAAAGTGTTTACATGTTATTTGTGTAGTTTATAATTGTTTATTTTGGGGTCAGGATATTCTCATTTATATGTCAAATTGCTTTTGATAATAATGATTTAAAGATTAAAGACTATTATTCAGAATTTTGTAAGGCAAGTGGGCTTTTGGGCTTCTATGGAAGTATCACCATTTGTTTACACCTGTATAATCTAGAATGCATGTACTTCAGCACATAGATTTTTTTTGGTATTTACATAAATATTACTTCTAAGAGGAAGCCTTATGCCCCACATAAAGACATGAATACATGAAACAATGTATCAAATTATGATCCATTTTTGTAATATTATCTGCTATCATGAATACAGGTAAAACATTATAAACCTTTTTTTATAAGCACTTGCACTTACTTTAAGCATTTTTGGCTTTGAAGATTGCCCTTTGATCTTAGTAGTAGCAAAATATATCTTATTTGATTGATGTTACAAACATTTTAATTTTAAAATCTATAACAATAAACTAATACTTATTATACCATTCTGCCTAAATAGACTTTCTACAGCAGAATATACACTCCTATTACAGGAATAATCATATAATATAATTTAAAGAAATTACCTGCCCACTTAATAATATTAATTAGTAAAAAACGTAAAAAAACTAAAGATTCCTAAGGGGATTTTATGCTCTCATAGATTAGAGTAAGGTTGGTACATACTATAGCCCCGACAAACGATTTTTTTTCACCGTGAAGGCTATCCACCGTTTTACAATATTAATTACTCTAATATTTGAAAGACTAACGATCCCAAATTGAAGTTATAATCTAAAAGAGTTCGATAAGGTTGGTACATATCTATGGCCAACGAATATTTATTCACCACAAAAACTAATCAGACAAGTTTTTTTCGTATTCTTAGTAAAGTAGTAGCCGCTAGAGATGATAATTATGTCATTTTACAAGCACATCTAACTTAAAGCGAAAATAAATCAATCGAAGAAACCATAGTCGTCAGTAACAAGGTCATCAGAAAATTCTTTACTAATATAATAAAAACAATCGTACTTACATGGGAAAAACGCAGGAAATGTGGAAAATATAATAAATTTAAAATAGACACTTAGACGTGTGGAAAAATGTAAATATTCTGTAATCTGTACCGGCAGAACAGAACACGCGGTGACAAGCAATTAGCAAGCAAGGCACGAGAAAAGCGCAATTTTAGAGGTGGGGTGCTTATGTGACAAATTGGCAATCACATATTTTTAGTCGATTAAAACTATTTTCTTATGATGCCATATCTCGGCATTGAAAATGTCTGCGATGAATTAACACGTAGTAATCAATAAATAAATACTTACAGCAGCTACATGAGTCCATCATGATTCTATAAAATACAAGTCGTGTGTCGTGGGTATTGTGTTCGTTTACTAAAATGAATGATTTATTAGAATTTATCCCAGAATACAAAACCTGCAACTAATATTTATAGATCACAAATTACTAATATTTACGGTTTAAAAAAATTAAAACCACGGTAAGCGGTTGCCCATATTGACATGTTTGCCTCCAGGATAAATTGCGTGGTTAACTGTAACAGCATTTTGGCAACCACGCATTCGAATCCTAGGCACACCTATTAAATATGAAGTTATGAGTAGATAAGTTACGTCTTTCTACGATACATACATGCACACCTTTCCTTTTTACGAAAAGAAAGCGCCCTTAAGATAACCTTTTTGTATGTCGGGGGAGGCTGAAAGGGGTATGTCGGGGTCTCTGACCTTCCAACTCGGCGCTTTTAAAGATACTTACACACCTGGCATTATTCTACAAAGAATTTATTAGCTATGTAAAGTCACCCCTCTTTGAACCAAGACAACTATGCGATTATAACATGTATAGGAGTTAAAAGTAAATAATATATATTTTTATTGTATTCAAGTTAAGGAATAATTATGTTTTTACTTTTTAACCCTCCGCATACGAGGTGGGGTATCACAGACCCCAGCTTAAAATAATAAGCGATAACTTTGTAAATAATTGCGCCCGAAGGTTATAACCTCGAGTAGCTGCGTTTGCGACGTTGCCACGTTTATGGCCAACTTTGCTCAGGTCTGCGCACGCGCGTTTGGTAGATAGACGTGTGCTCGGCGTCTCAGACCCCACGTTGTACGGGACGTCGTAAACACGTAAATTTGTTTACTTGATTTTTGGCCGTGTTTGTAGATTTTTTACAACAATTTTAATTTAAAAAAGAATTATTTTTTAGTGGAAATCCGCGCTTACTCCAGGATTCAGAAATTGAGAGTTATTGGAAAATGATGTTGATACGGACGACGAAGCGGATTATGCTGTGAATGATTGCGAACCGGACCATTATAGTATATAGTATCGAGTCTGAATGTCTTACTGAAGTAGATGCAGAAGAATATGAAGAATATCGTTTTCTAACAACAATAGGTACTTCTAGGAGTCGTTCTCGAACCATCAGAGATGCTTCTAGTGGTCGTTCTCGAACTAACAGAGGTGCTACTACTGTTCGTTTTCGAAGAAACCGAGGTACTTCTAGGGTTAATTCCCGAACGGGCAGAGGCGCTTTTAGAGGCCGTCAACCGAGAAACCAATGCACTTCTCAAGGTCACCTGAAGAAAAGTGAAGTCGTCTGCTTCACTTGAAATTTTACGTAGCTACTTCACGAGCTATGAGAATACGATGGAATTACTACAGGATCACAAACTTACTGTGGTGGAAACATTGCGGGCTAAAAAGACATGTATCCTTCAAGAGTTCAAGAAAGCATGTGAAGAATATACATCTTTATTTGTTTTTCAAGATACAGTTACAATCATCTCATATGTGCTAAAGCCAAGAAAAATAGTCTACCTGATGTCTTCTATGCACCATGATTGTGTAATAAACTCTGAAACCGGAGTACAACAGATGCTAGAAATAATTACATTCTATAATGCGACAAAGTCGGGCGTTGATGTGGTTGATAAGCTGGCTAGAACGTATGAAGTTTCTAGAAATTCACAACGCTGGCCACTTACATGATTTTTCAGCCTATTGAATCATGTAGGTATAAATGCAATGGTGATGTACATGCTGAATAATGGAACAAATAAAAGAAAAACAAACCAAAGAAGAGAGTTCATCAAGAAGTAAGGATTGTTGTTCATAGAAGAGCAACAAAAGATAAGAAAAGGAAATGAAAGATTGCCGAGAGAATTGCGTAAGAGAGTTGCGGAGTATTTAGGTGAACCACTTAGTCCTCCAAAAAAAAAAAAAAAAACTCGCGAAATGCGATGCACCATTGTGTTTGAAACACAGTATTTTTATATGCGAAGATAGTGCTGATTTACGTAAAAATGCTCAACTTTGATTTTATTTTTCATTATTCCTGTTTTTAATTGATGTTATAAATATGTCAGATCTCATTAAAATAAGTGATTCTTATGTTTAAGTGATTTTTTTAATTGCCAGAGAAGGGCAAGTTTTGTTGTAAGATTACAATGAATAAATATGAATACCTTATCTAATTATTATTTTTCTACATAGTATATATCCCCTAAATTACAAAAAATAAATAATAAATGCAAAAATATCAAAAATAACTTTAAAATATTAAATTAAGCATTGGCAATTTTGACCCCACCTTGTATGGGACGTTTGAATTTTTCACCTGGTATGCGGAGGGTTAATAATTTAAAGGCTAACAACTTACATGATGGAATAATTATACTTAAACGACCCTTCAATAAATGAGTTCTAGCATAATTATAATTAGTTTAATAATCCTACTACGTATCTAGTCAGTAATTTCGTACTTTGGACCTAACTAATAACTTAACCTAATAGTAACTTGACTCGATTTATACTTTATAGTCTGTGGTTGTCGTTGTTGATTGTAATTTGTAGTTTGTACGCAGTTGTCAATTTTACTAGGCTTAGACTAAATTGAGTTCGGGTACCTACTTACACATAGCGGCTTTCGGCATTTATTTTCAAAACTAAAGTTTTCTTTTTATTAAAAACTTTGAAGATGTCTTCTGATATAACAGAAATTGGTGCTCAGAAAGTTAAAAACGTCGCTAATGGCGAGGTAAGTGATAATACATAAACATTAAAGGATATATCTGTCGGAAATATAGGAAATTAGAAACTGTTAGATTCTTTTATCAGATATGCTCTCGAAGTAAATCCCTGATAAATGTGTATATCGCAATCTATGATTACTTGATTATCCTGTTCGTTCAATTTATTGTTTTATTTCTTTCTTAATCCTGATTTTGTAAGTTTCGATTGCATTTTTTAGTAATCAGTGAAGTGTGGCGAATATAGTTTTTCAATACGCCCGCGATGCACATAATTCTTTGTAACTGTTATTACGACACAACATCGTGTTAAGTATTGCAAATAACGGCAAAAATAGCACATTAATCCTATTTTAGAACTCTAAACCAATATTTATTAAACATTGTAAAAACAGAGATTAAATTTTATATTATATTTATATGAATACCGTAAAACCGGATACGCGTGAGATGAACTCGCCCGGAGAGTGTTCCATACTTTCATCATCATCATCAGCCCAAATACGTCCCACTGCTGGGCACGAGCCTCCTCTACCACTGAGAGGGTTTAGGCCTTAGTCCACCACGCTGTCCTAGTGCAAGTTGGCGGACTACACACCTAAGAAATTCCTCTAAAAACTTTTTAGGAGTGCAGGTTTTATCACGATGTTTTCCTTCACCGTTAAAGCAAGTGATAATTGATTGTGAATACACACATAACTTCGAAAAGTCAGAGGTGTGTGCCTGGGGTTTGAACCTGCGACTGCCAAAATTCTCGACCGCGCGCCTAAACCTCGAGGCCATCACTGCTATGCTTTCAAGAAATGTTTTTTTAAACATGACCAAAATTTCCTTATAGCAAGATTTTTTTTAACAAATTCAAATTTATATCTTTTACAGTCAAAACTTTTCATTAGTCAATCAAATATCTATCTGGCTAAAAACTCAGTCAATATTACTGTAGGCTTTATTAAGTAATACCATAAAAAATATTTTCATCTTAATAAACACAATTGTTTGTATTGATGTTTGTTATTCAGTCATGCAAAAATAACTGAATGGATTTTAATGAAATAACCCATAGGCCGTAATTTATTCAGATACTAGCTGGTGCCTGTGACTTTGTCTGTGCAGGATTACGACTTTGAGTACTTTGTTTTCCTTTTTAATGTATGTACATATCAGTGGCGGTACTTCCATAGAAGCCCAAAAGCCTTACACGTTAATTGTGTAATGTCTAGTTTATAATTGTTTATTATGGGGTCAGGATGATCATTTATATGTCAAATGGCTTTCGTAAAATAAATATTTAAAGCATAAAGATTATTATTCGGAATTTTGTGAGGCAAGCTGGGCTTTTGGGCTTCTATGGAAGTACCGCCACTGGTACATATAACATATCATCATCATCTTGCCCTGTTCCCAATTTCATTTAGGGGTTGGCGCAGTATGTTTTATACTTCCACACATTCCTATCAGCCATCATGTCTTCATTCACCCCTTTTTATTTCATATCTTCAGTCGCACACTCCATCCATCTTTTCTTTAGCCTTCCTCTGCTCGTCCATCCATCAACTTTCATATCCATCACCTTTTTACCCTCATAACATGTATATACCATGACAGACGGTTTCTTTTCAGCTTTTGTATCACAGGAGCTACTTTCACACTTCATAGACATATATAATGTATATCATCTCACAATAGAAGAGGATCATCAATGAAAAATGTCTTTCAAACAAGAAAAAGATTTATTTTAAAGTTTAACTATCACGTAAGGAATTGCAGGCAACAACTAGTATAATTATAATACTGTTATTAAGAACAATATGTTTATCATTTATTCTTCTCACACATTATTTACTGTACTTTTTTATCTCCCGCTGAACCTTTATCAGGTGTCATGTGTCAATAGCATATTTATAGATGCATGCTGTTTTTCCCAAGCACTTTTATCACTTTTGTCCGCCCTTGGGGAGTACACAATGTCACTTTTAATTTTACTTTCTAATTGCTAACATTTGTAGGTCATTGTTTTTCTAATTATAAACTACTGACAATTATCTTGTCTGTTACAGTGATTTGATTGTTCATTTAAGTGGTATTATTATGACGGAATTATTTTGAAATTTTGTAAGGCAACCTGGGCTTTTGAACTTCTATGGAAGAAGTACCGCCACTGTTACATAGTTCTGACCCCATACTATAATATGTGTCTTGCGTCGTGGGTATCAGTAACTACGAGAGGCTTTTCGGTCCCACAAACACCCAGACCCGAAACAAATAATTGTGGATCACACAAACATTTGTCTCGGTGCGGGGATAGAACCCGCGGCCTCGGGTTTCGCAAGATGGTGTTTAGCCAACTGCTCCATGGACGCTGTCAATGCAATTTATCCTACCACCAGTAAAATAACTGAACAATTATGTTTATTTATAGTGGATAAGTAATAATGGTAGTAGATGCTTTGTCTTCTGAACAGGGACTAAAAAGCACACAGGAAATATTTCATTTACTTTAATACATGTATATGTAACTAGCTTTTGCTCGCGACTCCGTCCGCGTAGACTACATGGTTGGGTTCAGAAAGAAAATAATTTGTAGTGTATTTTACTCCACAGAGTCCCATTTATGTCCATACCAAAAAGCATTCAAATCGGTCAAATAGACGTGAAACGTGTGCCGCCGCGCACCGGCCGGCCGGCGCCTTGTACATCATTGCGCGCTTTATCATTTTTTCGCTGCGGTGTTATTTTAAAACTGCGATATCTTCTAAGATACTCATTGAAATCAAATGATGTAAAGGGCAAATTTCTTTTAAATTAAATACTTGTGATGAATAACGTATTTATTTGGATAAGGATTAATATCGTATTTATGAAAACACCATTTACAAATAATGGTTTATTTCAGAACAAATTTGGTTAGCATTAAAAAGGTTATAGTGAGCCAACCTTAAAAGATATACATATGCTGTCGAGGACTTTTTTTTAGAACTTTTAAAGGGGAACAATTCTGTCATACATTATTTTAGCGAAACTTTAACCGTTTCCGCAGCGCACGCAGCGGAAGTTCTCAAAAGGAAAAAAATCCCCCGATTTTGAAACATAATTTATTGTTGCTCCGCTCCTATTAGTCGTAGCGTGATGTTATATAGCCTATAGCCTTCCTCGATAAATGGGCTTTCTAACACTGAAAGAATTTTTTAAATCGGACCAGTAGTTCCTGAGATTAGCGCGTTCAACCAAACAAACAAACAAACAAACAAACAAACAAACAAACAAACAAACAAACTCTTCAGCTTTATATATTAGTATAGAGTATAGATGACAGCCCCGTGACGCAGTTGGCTAGACACCAGCTTGCGAAACGAGAGGACGCGGGTTCGATCCCCGCACCGAGACGAATGTTTGTTATTCCACAAATATTTGTTTCAGGTCTGGGTGTTTGTGAGAGCGAAAAGTCTCTCGTAGTTTCTGATACCCACAACGTAAGACACGTATCTTAATGTGGGGTCAGAACTATGTGACTGTTGGGTGTATTTATTATTTATGTACTGGCGTTTGTTAATTATTTTATTTTATGTCTTACAAATAGCATTTGACCCCACACTAAGATATCCTGGATCTCCAGTTAAACTAAAAAAAAATATGTTATGAATTAACTAACACTAATTATAATTTCGATTGGAGCAGAAAAGTAATGGAAGGGAGACCGCGCTTAGGTAGGCGTAGTGTAGGACGTCCTGCAGCACGATGATCCGACGACTTGCGAAAGGTGGCGGGTAACGGATGAATGAGGGCTGCTCAAGACCGGGATGGTTGGCGCTTACTTGGGGAGGCCTTCGTTCAGCAGTGGACGGCGATAGGCTGACAATATAATTATAATTTAAAAAATTTGTGAAAAAAAGTTTCTAGATCGAGTGCTACATACGTATGCTGTGCAGTCTGTCTCTTGTTCTATCTTTTTTAGTTTTAAAATAGTTATGGGTGATTTGATGTATATTTTTTGCAGGTTGCAGAACTGAAATCGTTTTGGGAGAATCAGAATGTGGCCATCATTTTCTTCCGCCGCTGGGGATGCATGTTCTGCAGATTATGGGCCAAAGAGGTATTCAATCCTTACTATCCTTACTAATATTATAAATGCGAAAGTAACTCTGTCTGTCTGTCTCGCTTTCCTGCTTAAACTACTGAACCGATTTAAATGAAATTTTGTACACAGATAGTTTAGACCCTGAGAAAGGACATAGGCTACTTTTTATCCCGGAAAAGGGGTTTTAAGGGATTGAAAGGGAGGATGAAAAGTTGTATGTTGTGTAGACGACTAAAACTATATATATATGTAACTATATGTCTGTTATGCTTTCACGCCTAAATCATGTGACCGATGTAAACGATTTTTGATATGGACATAAATGGGACTCTGAGGAGTAAAATAGATTACAACTTATTTTCTTTTTGAACCCAACCCTGTAGTCTACGCGGACGGAGTCGCGGGCAAAATCTAGTTTGATAATATAAGACCATCATCAGCCCATACACGTCCCATTGCTGGGCACGGACTTCTTCTGCAACTGAGAGGGTTTAGGCCTCAGTCCAACCTAACCTAACCTAAACCCTCCTAGTTGTAGAGGAGGCCTGTGCCTAGCAGTGGGACGTATAAGTGCTAATGATAATAATGATGATGAACTTTAACTAAATTTTTAATCGACCCGAGAATCTAAACTCGGTACATCTTGATCCCAGGTCGCATATGTCAAGACTCAAGGTACTAATGAAACGGTCTGTTAATAAATGTTATCAATTAATGAATTTCAGCTGGGAGATATAAAACCCGTGCTCGACAAACACAACATAAAGTTGGTGGGGATCGGAGTGGAGGAAGCTGGATCGAAGGATTTCATCGACGGCAAATATTTTGATGGAGGTACGCTATTTCTAATGTTCAATAATCTCTGGCCAGAATAGCCAATTAGATTTACGTCTATAATAAATAATTACTAAAAAAATAAACCAATCACACGTATGAGGGATTCAAACTATTACATGATTGCAACAATTTTGCTAACTAGCCACAAAGGGATTAGGGTTGAATATTGATGTCGGCCGAGAGTCATCTTCGGTCAAAACAATATATTTTCTTTATTTATTTATCATTTGTCACAATAGTATGTGCCGTGCGATCTACAAGTCCTCGGTTCGATTCTCGGATCGAGCAAAGTGTTATTCTTACTAGCATTGGAGTTTAGAAATGTGCCCAAAAAACGGCAATAGGTTCGCCCCTGTTAAGTAGACCTAATACATACCTGGCGAAATATGAGTGCAGTAATGCACCTCTGCCTACTCCAGGCATACAGGCGTGAGGTTATGTATGTATACATGAATATTTACTAGATTGCTACAGTTTTGAACATTGTCTATAACTTTCGAGGATGAAATCATCCATGAAGCCATCATCATCAGTCCATATACGTCACACTGCTGGGCACGGGCCTCCTCTACAGAATTCTCAACTCTTCAGAAAACTATCAGATGTTGTAATAATTTTTTTAATATATTTTCAGATTTGTACTATGTGGAGAACATATCTACATACCAACTGCTTGGCTTCAAACGGTTCAATCTGATCACCATTCTGACTTCGCTCTTCTGGAAGCAGTCGCGAGAAGCCATGACCAAGGGAAGGGCTATGGGTGAGTTGTGAAATCACAACAGTATGTGCCGTGCGATCTAGAGGTCCCGGCTTCGATTCCCGGGTCGGGTATTGTTATTGTATTTTTCCATGAAAGTGCCCGAAAAACGGCAATACCCTCTACTACGTGGGACTGATACATACCTGGCGAAATGTGGGTGCAGAAATCCACCTCTGTCTACCCCTTCGGGGAATACAGGCGTGAGGTTATGTATGTATGTATATTTCAATATCTGCCACGATGATGATGATGATCATCATCATCTTCATGAAACTTGGAAACTTGCACACTTAAGATTTCTACACAAGGAATTTTACACAAGACTATGCTCTGAACCCTCTCAGTTACAGAGGAGGCCCGTGCCTAGCAGTGGGACCTACATATATGGTCTGATGATGTGTATATTAGTTGGGGTCTCTAAATTTTCTCATCCAGATGATGACATAAAAAAGTTTTAGAACTTGCTAAGTTAGTTGCGTAGTTAGTTAAGTCGACTAAAATTTAACAAAGAAACTGGAACAGGTCTCGAAAACGATCTCACCGGTGACGGATTGCAACATGGCGGCGCGTTTTTAATGAGAAAAGGCGGCAAAACGTTATACCACTTCGTACAGACGGGACCGGCTGATTTATTGTCGGGAATGGAGTTTTTAAAGGTTATTTTTGTTCTATTTTTGTATGGTAGGCGTCGGCGGCGATTTGAAGGGCGATTGGGTGCAGACTGGCGGCGCGTTGTTGGTAGAAAAGGGCGGGAAATTGATCCGCCATTTTCAACAATCCGGTCCCGGGGATCATTTGTCCAATTTGGATATTCTGAAGGTTTGTTATATATTTATTTTTATTGCACTACAATGGTTTTGTGATAATTTTAAAAATAATTATTAATTTCATGCAAAAATTTAACATATTTCTTCTTTATAATAAGTGATTTTTTTTTCTGTGTTGGTACAACCTGTTAAATACTTCTTTTTTTCCCAGCACTTCGGCTTGGAGAATGAATACAAACCAGAGACAATGGCGAACAAGAAGCCAGATGCGGCGGAGTGCACTGTATGTATTACTTTTTGGAATATTACAAATACTGCCGCTTAGTTTTAGATATTGAAATAAAAAGGGATCATGATGACCAGGCATTATAGTGAAGTTGAAATTTGGGTAATAGAGCAAACAAATATACTCTCCGCTGTTTAAATTACTTATTACAATTTACCAAATGAGAGGTCGCGGGTTCAATCCCCGCACTTGTTTGTGATCCACAAATATTTATTCCAAGTCTGGGTGTTTGTGAGACCGAAAAGTCTAGTTTCTGATACCTACGACACAAGTCTCGTAGTGCGGGGTCAGAACTATGTATGTGACTGTTGGGTGTATTTATTTAAGTTATTTATAAAAAGGAATAAATTAATAGAACACATGTTTTTATCGTGTCGGTCAGAAACTACGGGAACATTCATTCTCTAAAAATATTTATCGAAAATAAGTATTTGTGGATCACAAACATTTTTCTCGGCGCGTGTTTCGAAATCACTGCATCTAACGATTTTATGGAAGCTGTTCTATAAGAAAACATTTTCTTGAGTACATACATACATACATAAACTCACGCCTGTATTCCCCGAAGGGGTAAGCAGAGGTGCGTTTTTTTTTTTTTTTTTTTTAAATAAATACACCCAACAGTCTCATACATAGTTCTGATCCCACACTAAGATACAAGTCTTGTCTCGTGGGTATCAGAAACTACGAGAGACTTTTCGGTCTCACATACACCCAGACCCGAAACAAATATTTGTGGATCACACAAACATTTGTCTCGGTGCGGGGATCGAACCCGCGGCCTCTCGTTTCGCAAGCTGGTGTCTAGCCAACTGCGCAACGGGGCTGTTTCTGCATCCACATTTCGCCAGGTGTGTATCAGTCCCACGTAATAGCGGGCGAGCCTATTGCCGTTTTGCGGACACAATTCCAGACTCCGTGCTGCTACTGAGAATTTCCTAATGGAAAAACCCAATAACACTGCCCGACCCGGGAATCGAACCCAGGACCTCTAGATCGCACGGCACATACTTGTACCGCGAGACCACGAGGCAGTATTTTCTTGAGTATGTATGTATGTATTTTGTAAGGCAAGCTGGGTTTTTAGACGTAAGTTTCACAGGTAGTTCTAAATGACATTGTAGTTAGAACAAAATAATACAGGTATGACAAACTTTCCAATTTCCAGACAGAAGGTAAGGCCTAACCCGTGGAGGAGTCTGCTTGTGGACCGAGCCTTGGCGCCCATCCACACAATATGGACTGAAAGGCGATGTAAACGCACGTGGGTATAGTTTACGTGTCCATTGACGGTTTTGTATAGCAGTCTATTAGTAGACTTCATAGTAACTTTGCCTTGGATACGCCCTTTTATTTTTAGCATTGTTACTGATTTATTTAAATGGTATTTGGGCTGGAGTTATATGGTAAATAAACACATTAAATTTGCTGCTTTGGATATATATTTATATACCTGTATGAGATTTTTTTAACTTCCTTATAATGGGAACTGGCTTTCTGTATAGAGGAGTTAGTAACCTAACTAATGTTAATTATTGTTAATTGATATATTTATGCTGATCTGCTCAAAGTAACCTCTCTCTCTAACCCAACCATTAGTAAAGTTTAATGATAAGGACTTAAAATTCTTATTGTCTTACGTACAAAAACCGTCAATGGACACAACATGATCACTATATGTAATTTGTTTTTAGTAATTTGTATTGACAATGAAAAAAAAAGGGAAAAGGTTAATTAATTTTTTTATATTATTTTTTGTACTTGTTTATATGGTTGTAGTATTGATGTCGTTTGGCTAGTCATTATGACTGAAAGTTGAATTTAAAAAGTATTGTAATGAGAAAAAATGACAAGAAAAATAAGACAAGGACATCTTTTGGAATTTATAATTAATTTTAATACATATTCATTGATGGGAAATATATATAAAAATATAATCAATGTCTTAAGGTGGGATATTCCTTTAATATATTTTAAGTCTTATTTACAACTTGCTTATATTGTTATTATGTTACTTATTACACACATATATGGATAAAAAATGTAAAAGAAAGAAAAAGATTATGGGGAAAAAATATCTTAGAATAATTAATTGGTAACAATTACAGGGAATTTTGGAAAAAAATATGAAAATGGTACTGATTGAATAAATGGTTATAAAAAGATGCTATTTTATTAAGTCTTCAATATTGAAAAATGTTTAAAAATATGTATTTTTATGTTAAACATGTTTAGTGTTGCCAGTATTGAACTTGTATATTTGGTACGGCAATATTGTATCTAATAAATGTGTAGAAAAAATGTGTTTTTTTATTATTACTGCAAACTAAAATGGACCAATATTGGTAAACCGGTGCTCCCTGAAATCCAACCTGCCTATCTTGACCAATCTTGACTGATGTAAGATATGTAATGCATGTTTAAACATTGCCAACAAACCCTTGTATTTTGATTTGTAATTTTATGGATTACATCATCATCATCATCAGACATCATCAGCAGCCCATATACCTACGTCCCACTGTTGGGCACGGGCCTCCTCTACAGCGGAGAGGGTTTAGGCCTTAGTCCACCACGCTGGCCTAGTGCGGGTTGGCGGTTTAAAGTACGCATAACTTCTAAAAGTCAGAGGTGTGTGCCTGGGGTTCGAACCCGCGACTGTCGAGATTCTCGACCGCGTGCCTAAACCTCGAGGCCATCACGACTTACTTTGACTTTGGATTACAAGGTACTGTTTAAAAAGCCGTACTATAGTCTTAGGCACTACTCTATAATCCGACAAATTCAATAGTCTGACACTGCCCTGCAAAACGTTTGTCGGATAACTGGGGGTCCAGTGTATTATATTTTCTTCAATGTTTTGACCAATGAAAGTGTGAAAGACGTCGTGAGTTCGAATACCTAAAAGTATTATTTATTTGATTCCATAATACAATTCAATAATATTTATTAATATATGATCATGATCATCAACATCATCAGCCCATATACGTCCCACTGCTCAGCACGGGGCTCCTCTACAACTAAGAGGGTTTAACAACAACAACTGAGAAGTTGTAGAGGAGGCTCGTGCCCAGCAGAGAGACGTATATGGGCTGATGTTGAACCGCCTCGTTGGTCCTACGGTATTAGAGTGGAGTGAGACCAAAAGATCTGAGCTCGTTTCTTGGGTCGGGCAAAGTTGTAATGAGTCTTGGGCAGCTCGGAGCAAATGTGCCGGAGAAACAGCACTAACCTCGACCCCCAATTAGTGTGATTTAATAAATAAATCGGTCCAAAATGGGTACTGCGTTGTTTACTTGTAATTTATTTATGATTATTTGTTCTGATAAGATAAATAAACTCATTTAGTTTCCTGCAACAGATTACGACTAAGTTTATTTAAGGTCGTCGTAGAGTTATGGTCAGCACGTTTTATAATTTTTCCTACTTCCTTTACGTTCAGAAGTAAAAAAAAAAGTTAAAATTATATTTACCTATTCAAATAGACTCTTACAAGTTCTTTTGAACCGTCAATTTTAAACTATTGCCGCTTCTTTCTGAAAGTTCTTAGGAATTTCTTAGGTATGTAGTCCACTAACCCGCGCTATGCCAGCGTGGTAGACTAAGGCCTAAACCCTCTCAGTGGGACGTATATAGCCTGAAAATGATGATGAATATACTTATAAAGGTGTAAAGTTATTTGGTTGAACGCGCTATTTGCAAAATTCTTTTATGTTGTAAAGTCTATTTATCGAGGAAGGCTATAGCCTGTTTATCTTTCCGCTACATTCAATAGAAGCAGCAATAAACAATGTGTAAAAAAGGGGAAAAATATTGAAATCTAAAGTTTCGCATAAAGAGTAGCTAGCAATTAAATATATATTTTTTCTCGAACCGTCTCCCATCGCAATTTGTTTCACTCATTCATTTAGTTATCGTGCGACCTATGATCTTGACTGGATCTCATAAATAACACTATGACATTAATTATCGCACACATTGTTTTCGTCTGCACTAAACATAGCACGTTTAGGAATAGGAAGCGATTGCTGCGGAAAGTTTTCTATTAACTAAATTACTGACTGTGTCGTTGAATTTTGCTTTTACGGTAATACCAGTGGTTAATTGTTATATCAGATTATATTCGTAACACTGTTGGAAGGGGCTTCCTCTGTTGGTCAGCTCATTACTTTTCACTGGTGAAAGATCTCTGTTAATAGGTGTTTGGCCTTAGTCCACGCTGGCCTAGTGTTTGATGGAGTTGGACTATGCAATTTGTTATGGAGAACTTTCAGGTAGGTATGTTGGTTTGGTGTTTTGAAGTGAGTTAGTTTTATAGAAATGTCTGGTGAAAATATCGGTGTTGGAGTCAAGAAATGTGCCTGAAAAACGGCAATAGGCTCGCTATTACGAGGGATGAAAACACAGTTATTGAAATGTGGGTGCAGAAATTCCCCTCTGCCTGCCCCTTTTGTGAGTACAGGCGTGATTGCGTATGTATGTCCATATGTAGGTATGTATCTTGGGACCTGATGATGAAGGCTTGTTAAATAAACATGCTTGATGCGGAACAATGGTACCCATCAGGAAGATAATTTAATATCGATCGATAAAGAAGGTGTAAAGTAATTGTTAGTCGCGCAATTATGTCGTTAAGAGTTGTGCCATACCATCAAATCAGTAAAATAACTATGCTGCGCCAGTAAAAAATAGGTACCTACTTAGTTAATACAGTGAAATACTTTCAAGATATTGCATATTATAAACAATCTTCGTAATGCCTGTTAGTCTCAGGCACAAGTCAGAGGCCCCTGATTTAATTTCCTGGCAGGGCAGAGAGTAAATTGTATTTTCTATGGAAATTCTCAACAGCGGCAGAAAAGTGTTCAAAAATTAAAAAAAAATCTGGTGCAACATCAATGTCGGAATGCACCTCTTTCTACACCTTTGAAGATATTGGCGTTAGTGCGTATAGTGTCTTAAAGATTCCAATATTTACTTGGGTATATCGATCATCATCCATCCATCCATCAGCCAATGGAGGTCCACTGCTGGACATAGGCCTCTCCCAATGACTTCCACAGGGACCTGTTGGAAGCAGCCTGCATCCAGCGACGTCCCGCGACCTTCACCAGGTCGTCCGACCATCTTGTCGGAGGACGTCCCACGCTGCGCTTTCCGGTACGTGGCCTCCACTCGAGAATTTTTTGGCCCCATCGGCCATCAGTTCTCCGCGCTATGTGCCCGGCCCATTGCCACGATATATCCAGTTTGTGATAACTTCAAAACAAAATGCGTACTTTTAATAAACATATTGTGTTAAATAACACGTGTTTTCCGTACCGCGGATATTTGTTAGTGATAAATTGACGCTTTCCTCTTCGAATTATCACGGACCTTAGTAACCTTAGCCTAGAGCTGATTGTAAGAGTTCAAATTCTCCGTAAATTATTTGTGATGTGATGAACGCAGGTCTCTTCTATTATTATTTTTTATACTGTTTAGACAAAAGTGTCAGACTTGAATTAAATTGGGGACCGCCAAAAAGCTGTCTGAACATATAGCGCAAGTGGCATATTTATTTATAATATTAAGATTTTCATACATACTTATTATACAGGTTGTATTCAGAGCGTGATCGGAAACTAAGGCAGGTAATAGCTACGGTGATTACAAATCCATTAGCGTTATAAAAAATTACGGTTTGAATACACCCTGTATACATATCCTCACGCAGTATCTGTACCCACATGTCCCCAGGTATGTATCAGTCCCAAGTTCGGTTCGGTTCCAAGTTTTTCGGTAACGCTGTTTTATATACCTATTACTAGCTGTCCTGGCAGACGTCGTCCTGCCCGGAAAAGCATTAAGCGATATGCCGACAGCAGCGCAACCTACCGGGTCCAATAGCGTTTTGAAATCATCCAGGAACTCAGTGTAATAAACATAGAAAATTTCATCCCAATCGGTCTAGCCGTTTGACATACCGACGACGGCGCCATCTATCAGATCCAATTGTGCATCTAAATCATTCTTAAACCCCCCGAACCCACCCAAAACTTTTCATCCCAATCGGTCCAGCCGTTTAATAGGAATTCGATGTCATACAGACTGTAGTGTAGGTATAGTGTATAAGTCAGGCGTAAGACAATATTGTACGATAATGGGTAAGTGGTCAGTCCGCAATAAATGGTTGAGCTGATAACACGCGTTTTATTCCGGTGCATAATACGAACACTACACAGAAAAACATTCATTTTCTATAAATAGATTGATATTCTGAGATTCTCTTCAAAGTTATTTATTTATAAACACTTCATTGTACACTAAGAAATAATGAACAAAACAATATACAAAAGAATGAAGTACAATTGGCGGTCTTATCGCTCGAGGCGATCTTTTAGAGACAACCATAAGTTGGACATAAACAAGTGATAGAAGGGAGGGTAGTTCATGTGTACAATATAATAATTAATAAGATAAATAAATAAATGTGTATATAAAGTTAGTTGTCACTTTTACATAAAAAAACGGCTATGAAACTCGGCCAACGTTAAAAGGTGTTCTCACCGCCTTTTTCAAACTTGACTTAGTATGCACGTGAAGAAGTTACCAGTTTCAGAAACTTTTAACTAGATCCTCATTGAAGTGCAGCCTCCAGCCAGACTTACTCTCACCTTAGCTTAGTTGCGCTGTTAAGTTTAATGTGCAAAAAGCTAGAAGATGAAACACTAAACTCCAAAAGGGTAGGCAAAGTTCTATTCTATGCCATCAAAAACAAAACTTGTAAAAATAAACAAGTCTCGCAACTCAGTTCTTCTAACGTAAAAAGTTGTGAGATCCATGTAATTACCAAGTCGATGAATTTATTCAATCCCCATATAAGAAACCTTCTGTCTTAAGTTATTTTAGTTTTGATGATCGGTCAGTGAGTCAGTGAGTGACAAAACTACAAAGTTTGACTTGTTATAATTCTTAAACTGCTGGTTCAAATTAAATGAAATTTGAAATATACCGAGTTTATACAATGTCTGCTTGGTGAAAATTCAGGTTTCAAGGTTTATCCACAAAGTAGTTATAGGGGGTCGAAAATGGCTTGAATTGCTTCGAGAAAAGATGTGCCGCTTTTGATCGACTTAGCGGGGGCACTGCGGCGCCCCCAGATTCAAAGTTGTATTTCTATGCGTTTTGACAGCCTTTGACAGTATGACAGCCCCATGGCACAGTTGGCCAGACTCCTTGTGAATCGTGAGCCCGCGGGTTTGATCCCCGCACCTAGACAAATGCTTGCGTGATCCACAAATATTTGTTTCGGGTTTGGGTGTTTGTGAGACCGAAAAGTCTTGCAGTTTCTGATACCCACGACATAAGACAATCTTAGGATGAGGTCAGACCTATGTATGTGACTGTTGGGTTGTGACTAATGTGACAAAATTTACCTGTATATAGCCTCCGTGGCGCAGTTGGCTGGCTTGTATTACGAGAGGACGCGGGTTCGATACCCGAACCGAGATAAATGTTTGTTTGATTTACAAATCCTAGCTGGGGTATTGGTGTTTGAGAAATAATAAAATGGACACTAGACTTGAATCTTACACTAGACTTGAGGTTAGACATTTATGGCTGTTCAGTGTTTGGTAGATATTTATTTATTTAAATATTATTTACATTTATGTTATGGAATTTCCATTGAGACTGCCTCGTGGTCTCGCGGCTCAATTATGTGCCCTGTGACCTAGAGGTCCCGGGTTCGATTCCCGAGTAGGGCCAAGTGTAATTGGTTTAAAATTCTCAGCAAGCCGGAGTCTCGAAATGTGCCCAAAAAACGGCAATAGGCTCGTCCCTTATTACGTGGGACTGATACAAACCTGGCGAAATGTGGGTGCAGAAATGCACCTCTGCCTACCCCTTCGCGGAATACAGGCGTGAAGTTATGTATGTATAAAAGACATGGAATTTGTATTGAGACAGTGCGCTGTCAGAAGCTACTTATTATTTCAATCATGGTCGTTACATCGGAGCGTAGCCTTGAGGACGATACTGAATTCGCTTCTAAAATTTCTAGTGTACAAGGAAAATTTAATAGATAAGTTCGGTGCTTAATGTTTGAGACACTATTTCGGTATTTCGGTATCACAATGAATTATCACTTGCTTTAACGGTGAAGGAAAACATCGTGATGGAACCTGCACACCTAAAAAAAAAAAGTTCTTAGGAATTTCTTAGGTGTGTAGTCTTCCAACCCGCACTAGGCCAGCGTGGTGGACTAAGGCCTAAACCCTCTCAGTTGTAGAGGAGGCCCGTGCCCAGCAGTGGGACGTATTTGGGCTGATGATGATGATGATTTTTTTAATCCTTAATGAGCAAATAAAAATCATATTAATAAAATAGGATTAAGAATTGTGCACGCTAAAATACACAAGTACAAGCCGATAATAATTTATTTTTAAACAAACATTTTATCTTTACAGATAATGCTTCGGTTCATCGTATTTTCAACAATTTTATCCGTTGTCGCCGCGAGGAATAATTGCCATGCCTGTTTGGACAGGGCGTGTTACTCAAAAACGCCCATTTTCCGAGAACGCAAACTTTCAGGCCAAATAGCCATAGATCGAATCGAAAATATTGTGTATTTCCACTATGAAGATTCAAAATCGATCGACTATACAGCCGGCTTCGATCTAGACGACATAAGATTTAAAATGATAAATGGAATCGATTTCTCATTCGCCCGAACAGTCGATCAAAGCAATCGAGATGTGTACATCGGTGGGACACAAGGAATCTACAGGTACAGCCCTAGTGAGAATAAAACCGAAGAATTTGGCATCACCGATAAAACAATTTGGCATTTACAGTACAAGGATAAAATATACTACACTGTGTTTCAAAAGAAAGGCTTATATACCTACGAAAATCGTAAATCGAATAGTATCAAACCTTTATCGAGTTACAGTATCGATGATTTCGTAATCGATAAGTTTAACGATGTTTACTTTCTGAGTAATGCTAAGATATTACGATATAAACAAGGGGAAAACAACGCTAGTGTTGTTACCAGTGAAGCATTTGTGTTATCTGTGGATATTGATGATAATGTATATTTCCTGCAGTCCGCAAGTAGAGGTTTATACAAATTGAACTATAAAACCAATCGATTAACCGAAGTAGGTGCTTTTGCGAATGGCACGCCGATTAAGTTTGTTTTCGATGCGAATAATAACGTGGTTTTTTACGATAAAAAAGACGAGAGATTGTATTACTTGTTGCCAAACTTCGGGAAGTGTAAAGTTGCGAGGGTTGTTGAAAGGAAATTAAAAAAAGCACCTAGTGCTGCCATGAGAGATGTTAAAATGTTAAGCGTACAGACAATAGATTAAAAATTAAGTTAATACTTTGTAATATAAAGCCTCAGCTTAAAATGGCATCTTCGTGATGGCGTTTATTTGGCGTACGTCAAGATATTATTTCGGTGGTCGCGGGTTCAAATCATAGGCATACCTTTATTTTTTTATGATGTGTGTATTCACATCAAATTACGCACTTTAACAGTAAAGGAATACATCGCGAGAAAAACTGCACACAAACAAATTCTCCACATGCAATTTCTTGGGTGTATACTCCGTCAAACCGCGCTAGGCTAGCCTGGAGGACTAAGGCCTAAATCGCCTCTGTTGTAGAGGTGGCCCGTACTCAACAGTGGGACGTTTCATTCGCGATGTATCATTTATTTATTTATTTGTAAAGCTTCATATACACAAAGCTGTATATAGGCGGACTTAATGCCTGCGGCATTCTCTACCAGTCTACCTTAGGGTCATTAGGGTCATTTACTATTCATGTACATGACAATTAAATTACAGATATAAAACTACAAAAGTTAGAAGTGCGTGTCTAGAATTTGATCTCGCAACTGCCGACCTATTAGACGCCGCGCCTAACTCACTAAGCCATCACGCACTTTATTGCTGAACAGGTTAGCTCGAGATATTAATTGAAAACTTTGTATAACTTAAATTAAACTTGAGCGCCTTACTTTCGTAATATACTTTGCCTTTAAACTTTACGTTTGTAAATAAATATTTATTAAAAATATCGTTGTGTTAATTTATTCACCTACAATATTAAATTTTAGTAATTTTCGTTTAAGATTCTGACGAACACTCCGTTCTTGACGACTTCATTTTAATCTCTGTTATGAATAATTCTAAACACGTTCGTGAATCTTTATTTAATCTTAATTAACATTAAATAATATAAAAAACTGTCTCGTGGTCTCGCGGTACAAGTATGTGCCGTGCGATCTAGAGGTCCTGGGTTCAATTCCCGGGTCGGGCAAAGTGTTATTGCGTTTTTCCATTAGGAAATTCTCAATAGCAGCACGGAGTCTGGAAATGTGCCCGAAAAACGGCAATAGGCTCGCCCCCTATTACGTGGGACTGATACAAAACTTGGCGAAATGTGGGTGCAGAAATGCACCTCTGCCTACCCTTTCGGGGAATACAGGCGTGAGTTTATGTATGTATGTAATATTAAAAAAAAACAGAGATTGAGATAAATAATAAAGATAAAACAAAAATATAAATCATTTTTAAATTAATTAAGTATATGTACCTATATTTGTGTTATAAGCTGCTTTGTAAAGAGTAGGTACACTAAAGTTTCTTGCCTGTTCCTTTCAAGAGGAATCTGATTTCTGCCTGGGTGGTGAGCGAGAAAAAATGTCTGAATCTAGATAACGTGTGACATTTCAATTAATTTTTTTTTCGTTTAACCAATTTTGTAATAAGAGTGAGCAAGAGTTAAATCTTAAATTTTACATATTTACTGCATGTTTTGTCACTCGCACAAGTGGCCCTATGTGATCCGAATGCCGAGTTCAATTCCCGGATTGGTCAATGCGAAAATAAGTTTTTTTTACGAAATTTTCAGAAGTAACACTCTCTTTACCTTTATTTTTTTATGATGTGTGTATTCACATCAATTATTACGCACTTTAACAGTAAAGGAATACATCGCGAGAAAACCTTCACTCATCAAAAATTCTCCACATGCAATTTTTGGGTGTATACTCCGTCAAAGCGCGCTAGGCTAGCCTGGAGGACTAAGACCTAAATCCTCTCCGTTGTAGAGGAAGCCCGTGCCCAGCAGTGGGACGTATATGGGCTGATGATGGTGATGATGAAAGTAAAAATAAAATTATAGAATTCCTATCACATGATTTTTTTTTTGGATTCGAACACGTTACCTTCCTACACACTCAGTTGACAATAAGCTACACCCAATGTCCTGTCCGGTCCACCTTCACACAGATGTCTCGACTCGGCCCACAATTCGGTCCGCCCGGGGTCACTAATTTACATTCCGAGCTCGTTGGGGTCAATAGCGCATCGTGATTCGACTCCTTTAACTAATGACTAATAGTTTACGCACCATACAACCTCTTACATAAAAATACGGTTCGTAAATGTATTAAGCAAGAAATTAATTGCAATTACTTGGTCTGGGTCTGTTGAAACCTTACAGCCTTCGTTTGAATCGCGAATAAACCTTTTTGGTTACGCATCCTTATTAATATTCATACCAAATTGTGTAAAGAAAGGCTTTAATTCCTTGGTAATTTTCTACTTTTTAAAGGACAACCTTGGAGTGATGCAGAGGTGGAATGGAGTGGTCGAATAAATAGTAATAAGGTGAACTGATGGCTATAAAGTAAAATGTAATCTACCATAATCTACTAGGCACGAGCCTCCTCTACAACTGAGAGGGTTTAGGTCTTAGTCCTTAGAACAAAAAACGCAATACTCATTTTCATGAACTGAGATTTTCTGGGAGATTAGCACACGCCAATATTTACATAAGTTTTCAAAGCTTATTTATACATAAATAAATAAGTAAATGTGACCAGGATAAGACCGAAGTGCGAGGCCCTTATCATATCTTAATAAATACTTATAACCCTAAAATATCCTGCGCTTATCATCATCATCATCAGCCCAAATACGTCCCACTGATGGGCACGGGCCTTCTCTACAACTGAGAGGGTTTAGGCCTTAGTCCACCACACTTGCCTAGTGCGGGTTGGCGGACTACACAACTAAGAAATTGCTAAGATTTTTAGGTGTGCAGGTTTCATCACGATGTTTGCCCTCACCGTTAAAGTACGTGATAACTCATTATGAATACACACATAACTTCGAAAAGCCAGAGGTGTGTGCCTGGGGTTTGAACCCGCGACCGTTGAGATTCTCGACCGCGCGCCTAAATCCCGAGGCCATCACGACTTATTATAATATTATTATATTATGAGGCGCTTATATTATGCACTAAATAAATATAAATAAAAAAGAATCAAAAGATTCGAACTTGCTACTGCTCAGACGAGTTCCGACAGACCCTACGTAACTGATTACGCAAAAACGATTCTAGTATTCCCTTTAAAAACTCCAAACTTATTAAAAAATACCACATGCATTAAATTTTATGATGGCGTAAGTGAAAGCTCTTTATCACCCTAATTTTAATTTAAAATAGCATCTTCGCCATAGTTGGCCTTTAGCCATATGTTGGTATTGTTGGCTTATAAATTTTGGTCCAATTTTGGCATTACGCATCAAACCGCAGTAACCATAACTGGGCTGTATTATTAAAATTTAATCATAAATAGTTTTATTTTTTTATAATAGTTTAATAACAATAAAATGGAAAAAATTGACCATTCTGGAATTACTTCATCCAAGAATAACAGGTGACAGACAAGGTACGAAACTTGCCGCGATAAAACAACTATCTATTTCCCTTCTAATCTTATTCAGCTGTTCTGTGAGTACGTGAGTTCTGTGAGTGTACATATATGGCGTATACTAGGTAGGTATATCTTACAACCCTTATTTTTGGCACGAACTTTAATGACCATTGCATAATTTTATATAGAAACATCCACTTCTCCAGATTTGGAAGTTCTTTAACTTCATCATTTGTCAATACATTTAATAAAATCGACATTTTAGGTAATATAAATGAAGGAAAGTTGCTAGGTGCCCAAACAGGCTCCATATGCAACACACGTGCTGGTTGCTATTCAGCCAACTACAATGAATTCAAATCTTAATCAGCAATTTGGACCTCCGAAAATTTTACCATGTACCAATGCAGCTCATTTCAGTCACAGTTTCATCTTATTTTGGCGGAATGGTTAAGGCATGCTGATGATGATTCAAGTTCTCCAGCTTTCATCATTGACTATAAACAACGGTTACTACTTAGCATGAGGTACACGATACCCGCAAGGTGGCTGGCAGCGGTTGGATGAGGCAAGCCGAAGATCCTGCCTAGTGGCGTGCCATAGGGGAGGCCTATGTCCAACAGTGGACGTGAAAAAGGCTGTTGATGATGATGATGATGAGGTACACCAGTAGATTATCTGAAAAAGAAATTCAACCTAAGGCTAGAAATAATTCTACCGTTCCCTTCGATTGAAAAAAAGGAATTAACTACAGACTTTTCGGCCCTAAGGCAATAAATCAGACGATTCCTTTTTGCCGCCTAATTAAGTGGAAACCTGGTATTTGATTGATCGACGAGCTGAGAATTAGGTACGGTATAACCTAGATTGACCTAGATTTAGGATAATAAGGTGAATGAGGAAAAAGAGAGACAGGTGTAAGATGAATTGTCTGAAAAAATTGGGATATAATTTATCGGGGAGACATTTTCTATTGATTGCTTTTTCTTATGTGGAAAGCTTGTCAGTGTGTTTCCAGGTAGGCTTATTAACACGCTTTTATTAGTTTTACCTGTATGTATGTATATACATTGTATATGTAACGGAATCTGTTAATGAGATTTTGCCCCACTCTGAACGATTAGATTTGATTAAATTTTGCACAATTTTCAAAGACTCATGAAAATATAATAATTCGATCAAAATATCCGATTATCGTGATTAAATTCGCCAAGATACATAAATTTCTTCTGGTTTCCTTTGCATGAGAGTTAGAGAGATAGAACTAGTAACAATATGACATTTTTAAACCAACTAATTTTCTCGTTAGTAATTTTATTGATTATTTATCGGTATAAATGTGTATCAATAGGATACATTTGACTCCTTGCTAGTACCGAGTCTTTAAAAGAATTTAATAGCACTCTGCCCATTCCGAAATAGAACCAAAGATCTCATGATAGCAGGACGAGGCAGTGTGACCCTACTTCTAAGCACGAACTTCTAAAACTGAGAGAAGGTAGTTCTTAGTCTATTACGCTGATCTTGTGCGGGTGGGCGGACGATTGTATGTATTAAAGACATAAAGATTAACAATCACAAATAATATAAAAAAGAAGAGAAACAATAAACACATAAAATTTTGCCAGCCAAGGTATCTCCCATTCAGCTTAATACTGCAGACTGAACGATACTGCAACGCTGATTTTCGACGGGAAGCCCAAGCGACGTGCGAACGTTAAGCCGGAGCATATGATTCTAGGTATTTGACGATAAAAGACATGCATCCTAGCCTGGGTTCTACATATTTTAGCTATTTTAATTCATTCTCCTGGCACTATAAAGAATTCTAAAAGCCATTCTTGTTTGTCAAACGTTGGCTGAGCATTTGACTCCAAAGAACGTGTCACTGACTTTATTTACGATGCAAGAATCAAGCCAAATAGTACAATGGATTCAGTTGGATGGCGGCCAGGCGTTTTATACTCCTTACTATGCGCTCTATTTGACCAAATGTTTGATTTATATAATTTGCTAATGAAGGTGGAATTGAGAAGGCTCTTTACTAAATAGCTAGTAGTTTTTAAGATGATTGTAATGGTGCGGTGGTTTGAAAGACATTGTAATAAAAATAAAGGATTTTTAATAAAATTAAAGGCTGGTAAGATGATTCGTGGAATTTATCTACGGTGTGCTGCTGACAGGTAACAGAATCGATATTAAGGGCGGTGAAGCGTTACGGGGATATCAAGTAATGCTGCACAGGGTGTGGAAATGTGCCTGAAATTAGATTAAAAATAGGTTCTTTCGTTATTAGGTAGTTCTTAACAGCTGTCGAATTATGTGTCTAGAAATATACCATATGTTTTTATTGAATATTTTGGTAATGAATGAAGTCAGTCCGACGACTTGAGAAAGGTGGCGGGTAGCGGATCGATGAGGGTTGCTCAAGACCGGGATGGTTGGCGCCTATTTGGGGAAGCCTTTCTTCAGCAGTGGACGGCAATAGACTGAGAATAATAATAATATGAATGAAGTCAGATCACCAAACTACCTCTTATATAGCCTAGTGTGGAGAGTTTTTGTATACGAAAATTTGTAACACTTTTCCAGATAAATAAATTTAATATAGTATCCTCGACGGGAAAAGGTTCGTATACTTCTATAATAAGTTTCGTTTCAAGCCTAAAGCCATTTAATATGGACTTTTGCAGACTTTGTGATGCTACGGAAACAATCATTGGAACCTGAGACCTATCAATAGCTTGCGCATAATAATGTCTCTCTGAGTCTGAGTCGTGATGGCCTCGAGGCTTAGACACGCGGTCGCGGGTTCAACCCCCAGGCACACACCTTTGAGTTTTCGAAGTTATTTGTGTATTCAAAATGTGTTATCACGTACTTTAACGGTGAAGGAAAACATCGTGATGAAACATGCACATCTAAAAGTTCTTAGGGATTTCTTAGGTGTGTAGTCCGCCAACCCGCACTAGGCCAGCGTGGTGGACTAAGGCCTAAACCCTCTCAGTCGTAGAGGAGGCCCGTGCCCAGCAGTGGGACGTATATGGGCTGATGATGAATAATGTCTATGCTCGAGGCAGTCCTAATATACAAAACTATGTGATAGCCAGTGGTGGTACTTCCATAGAAGCCCAAAAGCCCAGCTTGTCTTACAAATTTTCGAATCATCTTTAAGCTTTGGATCTTTATTTAACAAAAGCAATTTGACATATAAATGAGAATATACTGAACCCACAATAAACAATTATAAACTAGACATTACTAATTAGCGTGAAACGTTTTTGGGCTTCTGTGGAAGTACCGCCACTGGTGATATGAAACTAATAAGAAATACGGGTTTCCATTAATACTACACTTAATTAGCACCTTACTTCATGTAGCGAATTTGTGGAATCGCCAACGGGTGTTTTGCAAAATGAGCATAATTAAATTTTATGCTACCAACTATGCTTTAGGTAATGTTTGAATTGTTTTTTATTTGTTTTTGTATATTAGTGTATCGGATATTACCTATTTTGTCACATCTCTGCATAAAACGAAGGTATTTATGATGATTTTTGACGTGCGCGGTTGGAAAGGCACAAGCTTGCGCAACGAGTGGCCGTGGACGCGATCTCTGCACCAAGACAAATGTTTGTATGGTCCATAAATATTTGTTATGGTATATGGATGTTTGTGAATCCGAAAAGCCTCTCCTAGTTTCTGATACCCACGACACTGGACTTGTATCTTAATGTGGGGTCAGAACTATGTCTGTGACTGTTGGGCGTATTTTTCATTGATTTAATTACCGCGTACTTTGATAGTGAAGGCAAACTTCATGAAGTAACCTGCATTATGCATACCTAAATGTCCTGAGAAATTTCTTAGGTGTGTACTCCGCCAGCAGCCGGCCAGCGAGGTAACCAAGGATGAACCCTTCTCATTTGAAGAGGTCTGTAAACTAATATGGGCTAATATAAATATAATGGTAAATGGCAAAATATTCGCCTCCTATTTAGGGCTAAAAGTATATTTGAAGAGTTGCTCCTTTGTTTACCCGTGCGATGTTTCAATGACTATTTTAAAATGCCAACGATATTATATTCCCAGTTTCACAACAGCCAAAGGCGATGTCAAATGTATCAAACAGACTAACGACAGACACTTCACACGTGTTCAAACTTTAAAAAGGGTGTTTCGATGTCAGGTTTAAAAATACCTTTGTATCGGTATTTAATTCTGAACCTTTAGTAATATTTCGATGTCTGCAATGCGACGGATAATTAAATAATGATTAACCCCTCGGCAAAAGTAAGTAGATCGCAGTCGAGTGTTCACGGGTTCGATACCCAGGTCTGGTAAAGTGTTAAACAGTTTTTGTCTAAATAAATTTTCAAGAGTCTGAAATTATGTTCGAGAAAGGGCAATACGGTTAATTTCTTATGAGATGGGATTTAAACATATCTGTCAACCGTGGCAGTATCAATCAAAGCATCTCTGCTTACCCTTTCGAGTTTCATCATCATAAGCCCTGGGTCATCACTGCTGGGCACGGGCCTCCTTTACAATTGAGAGGGTTTCGGCCTTAGTCCACCACGCTAGCCTAGTGCGGATTGGCGGACTACACACCTAAGAAATTCCTAAGAACTTTTAGGATTGCAGGTTTCCTCCCGATGTTTTCATGCTTCGTTCAAGTACGTGATAGTAATTATAGTTTTTTTTTTTATACTGGCACGGCAAAGTGACCCCATTGCACCTGATGGTAAGCGTAATGGGGTCCAGAAAAAGTGCCAACCAGCGAGAGATGATCTCCCGTTGGTCGACACAATCATGCCGGCCGAATACTTCTTCACCTTGTGAAGAAGTTTGGGGGACTAATGCCATGGTGATCAAAGGACCGACCGCGACAAACCGGCCAAAAAATGCCGGCACGGTCATCCTTTCACCATGACTGAAGCCCCCCCGAAAACCGGATATACACTGGCTGATCCCGGAACGCGGCACACTTGCATGTGCCACTATGGCGGGTTTTACGCCCTGTGTACGGTGGTCGCTATCCGGGCGGATACGAATATCCTACCACCAGCAACATACCAGTGAATACACACATAACTTCAAAAAGTCAAAGATCTTTCGAGGTTGTTATGTGTCTTTTGTTCAGTAGTTTTATATCGCCAAAAGTTGGATAGACTGGGCTCGGAATGTTTTATAAATTATATCTTATATAGTAATTTTTTAAAAGGATATTTCAAGTAAAGCAGAGTAAGATTACGTCATCATATAGACCTTAAAACTAGCTCGTGGTCCTGAGCTGCTACATGTAAAGGATGCTACATCAAGGCGCTACATTTTGTGTCTTCCTTGGCAGACGACAAACAAGCAGTAGGGTTGTCACCTAATATTTACACGATTAACCTATCAATTCATCATCATCAGCCCATAAACGTTACACACTGGCCTCCTCTACAACTGAGAGGGTTTAGGCCTTAGTCCACCACGCTGGTGGACTAAGGCCTGGTGGATTACACATTAAGAATTTCTTAACAACTTTTTAGGTGTGTAAGTTTCCTCACGATGTTTTCCTTCACCGTAAAAGTACGTGATAATACATTGAGAATACACAAAAAGTCAGAAGTTTGAACCCGCGATCGCCAAGAATCTCGACCGCGTGCCTAAACCTCGAGGCCATCACGACTTATCAATTGGTGTATCGAAATATATAAATTAATAACAGATGCTATAGCGAGGTGCATTGTAGTAAAAACCCGGCTATATTCAGGTGCAATATGGTAAAAAATAATAGAAAGGTCAATATTGTCTCATTTATCACATCACTGAAATCAGTTCTGTTGTTTAGACGTGTAGATGTGATAAAGTTACTTTAGTGTATCGTCATCACCCACTATACGTCCCACTGCTGGGCATGGGCCCCTCTACAACTCAGAGGGGTAAGACCTTAGTCAACCACGCTGGCTTGGTGCGGGTTGACGGAATATTGACCTAAGAATATTCTTAAAACTTTTGGGTGTGCAGGTTTCCCCACAATGTTCTCCTTTACTGTTAAAGTACGTGATAATTCATTGTGAATACACACATAATTTGGAAAAGTCAGAGGTGTGTGGTTTGAACCCGCGACCGCTGATCTTAGACTAGAACGCGTGCCTTAACCTCGAGACCATCACTACTTGACTTTGACTATATAAGCGAGAGTATGTACTTACATCGAGTGGGAAAATAAACATTGGTAACTAGCTGACCCGGCAAACGTTGTTTTGCCATATATATAAAATTCTCGTGTCGCGGTGTTTTTTGGCAAACTCCTCCGAAACGGCTCGACTGATTTTTATGAAATATTGTGTGTATATTGTAGGTAGGTCTGAGAATCGGTCAACATTTAAGGGTTTAACATTTAGGGGTATGTTTTTACTATTGACTTTATTTTCTTTATTTTTTACCGGATAAACATAAAATGTTTGACAGAATATTAGGTAGAACAGTTTATATGAGAAAATTTAATTGTTGTTTTTACCATATTCCTCGCAATTTTCTTAACTTTTTCTTTCATAAAAACCTTCTCCTAACAATAGCAAACACAACAAAAAAAGAATTAGCGAAATCGGTCTAGGCGTTGTTGAGTTATGCGCTTACCAACACATTTTGCGATTCATTTTTATATATATGATTAATAGATTCAAGAAAAAAAATTGTCCATTGTTAGTCAATCATTTTAAAAAGGAACGGAGGTGTTGAAACACCGGAGCATGTATCTACAACCGTTCCGCTGCATTGAGTACAAGAGTCAATGTTTTTGAAGTGAAAACTTCTTTAGCGCCGCTGTGCACTTTTTTTTGGGATGGGTAAAAAATGTTGAACTCGCGTCAGATCACGTGACCCTGATCGAAAATGCGTAAGACGCATCATGTAATATACGTGTATATGGGCGCATACTAATAAATAATGATTATATTGTTACATAAATATAATTAATATTTAAGATTAACATTTAAATAGCTATTTGTGATCACAAAACTGAGAATTTAAATACTCTAAAAATTATCAGACACTGTATTGACTGCTTATCTGTTTTAAAAACATGAGATATTTAATTTAATGTTTAATTATTTCTATTACTCCAGAAACTTTCAAAGTAAAATCAATAAGAATTAAATAACATTATTCTGACACTTATTTTTATGTTTTATGTAATAAATAACATGTGATTTTTTTTCATATTGTTAATAGCGCCATTTGTAAAGTAGTGTTTGATTATTAAAATAAATTAGTAATATGTGTAAAATAAATTATTTGGATTTATGAAAAATTCATTATAATATTAATGTTGATTTTTGAACTATATTTCATAATTAATTGTACAGTTATTTCAATTACATGTTGTAAAGGAAGTTGCAGTTGTTAAACGTTAAGTGACAGTTGGTTTTATATAAAACGGCCATTGCAGCTCACATTGAGTTGTCTGAAAATAAACCAAGCTATATTGTGTGTGTGTTTCTGTTATTATGGAGTCTGGACACGATAATTCTGGCTTATCGCCGACATGTACGATACCGCAATAAATATTGTATTTGACCACGTAAATGATAGTACTTTTATACTGATAAATAAAGCAATTCGTGCGAAATTATTCCCAAACCATTCCAAAATATTAAAAAATGCACAACGTTAATGTTGAAGTTTTCACTTCTGCCGACACTCCCGGAGTGCCACCCGTTTTAATCTATAGGTACTAATATTATAAAGCTGAAGAGTTTGTTTCTTTGAACTCGCTAATCTCAGAAATTATTGCTCCGATTTCAAAAAAGATTTCAGTGTTAGATAGCCTATTTATCGAGGAAAGCTATATACCACATAAAACTCACGCCTGTATTCCCCGAAGGGGTAGGCAGAGGTGCATTTCTGCACTCACATTTCGCCAGGTATGTATCAGTCCCACGTAATAGGGGGCGAGCCTATTGCCGTTTTTTGGGCACATTTCCAGACTCCGTGCTGTTACCGTGACTTTCCTAATGGAAAAACCCAATACCACTTTGCCCAACCCGGGAATCGAACCCAGAACCTCTAGATCGCACGGCACATACTTGTACCGGGAGACCACGAGGCAGTCAGCCAGCTATATACCATCACGCTAAAACCAACAGGAGCGGAGCAGCAATAAAAAATGTGGCAAAAATTACAATTACAAAAAAAGTGATGTTTCCATTTTATTCGTCAATGTTGTTTTGTCGTGCATATTTTTATGACTTGTGAAATATCTCTGTAAGCAGTTGTAGGACGAATGCCTAGCTAGACAAGTGGAGTAAAGGTAGGGATAACCGGTTTAATTCCAGAGTGCCAATTCACGTCTAAGTGTTTATTTATAGGGTTTTTGAAGACTTTCGGTGTCGTAAATCACATACATACATACATACATAAACTCACGCCTGTATTATATATCTGTCCCACGTAATAGGGGGCGAGCCTATTGCCGTTTTTCGGGCACATTCCCAGACTCCGTGCTGTTACTGAGAATTTTCTAATGGAAAAACCCAATAACAGTTTGCCCGACCCGGGAATCGAACCCAGGACCGCTAGATCGCACGGCACATACTTGTACCGCGAGACCACGAGGCAGTCAGCCGGCTATATACCATCACGCTAAAACCAACAGGAGCGGAGCAGCAATAAAAATGTGTCAAAAAGGGTAAAATTTTGAATTACAAAAAAAGTGAGGTTTCCATCTTAAATCGTCAATATTGTTTTGTCGTGCATATTTTTATGACTTGTGAAATATCTCTGTAAGCAGTTGAAGGACGAATGTTGGTCAGGTGGCATAAATTTAGAGATACTTGGTTCAATTCCAGTGTCAGTCTAATTGTTTTAAGGAATAAGAAAGAAATTTGAATATTTATAGTATTAAATCGCATTCTAAAAATGTGTGAAATTCGAAAAAGGATGAGATCTATCTCTTTTCCATGAAACATTCTTTTTAATCCATTAATTAACTATTCTTTTTTTTACTAAGGTAACTCTTAGTCATTGCTTAACATTAGTTCACAATAAATGCGGAAAATAGAAACAATTCAATATTAATTTAATATATTTGAAAGGATACAAGAACACACCTACGGACAACCCTAAAGTTGTTAAGGTCGCCATCGATCGCGCGCCGAATCACAATGCCCAACTCTATTGTCTATAAAAGCGATGCGCGTGCGCACCTCATAAAGCGAAAGTCCACGAAAATGAAGGTGATTGCACGTTTTTTTTATTATGTGTCTGTGTTTGTGTTGTGTGTGATCTAAATTCAGTGTTACGGAATTTTAATTATTTTATTTTTATTTTTGTGTGAAATAATTTCAGACAAATCTTTTAAATTTTTTCACAACTCTTATTTATATTCATCATCATCATCATCATCAGCCCATATACGTCCCACTGCTGGGCTCGGGCCTCCTCTACAACTGAGAGGGATAAGGGGGGAAACTTATTTATATTACTTTTATAAAATAAAATAAAAAAAACATTATCGATTAATAATTAAAATTGATACTTGTAAAAAGATTTTTTTTTAAACAATAAAGTTTGATTTACGTTTAAATATATTAAAAAATACATTTAGAAATTCCAATAGAAATATAATATTGTTAAATGTCAGAAAAGAATAATATCTCACAAAATGAATAATATTATATCGGTTGAATAGATTTCGGGTTCTGAAATGCGCATTTAATTAAAAAATGTATTCATATTGAACACGAAATGATATCTGCAATGATGGCAAATAGATTGGATATCAAATGAAATATGTAATTAGAGTCAACTTCAATAGGGATTAATTAAACAGAATGTTTCAATGCTCTCTATAGTAGTGTCTACTAATTTCAATTTATACATTAAAGAAATATATTCGGAAACTATCCCAAAAAAAAGTAATACAAAATCGGATTATTTAAAAATTCATTACTTGATTGGGTTTAACATTATTTATAATCTAATAAGTGATTGAGTCCGCTGACATTAACATGAAGTACAGTTGTTATCATCAGCCCATATACGTCCCACTGCTGGGCACGGGTCTCCTCCACATCTGAGTGGCTTTAGGCCTTAGTCCACCACGCTGGCCTAGTGCGGGTTGGCGGCCTACACACCTAAAAAATTCCTAAGAACATTTAGGTGTGCAGGTTTCATAACGATGTTTTCCTTCACCGTTAAAGTGCGTGATAATTCTTTATGAATACACACATAACTTCGAAAAGTCAGAGGTGTGCGCCTGGGGTTTAAACTCGCGACAGTTGAGATTCTCGACCGCGTGGCCAAACCTCGACGCCATCACGACTTTTTATAATTATTATAATGTTTTTTATCAATTAGTAAAATTAGGTGTTTTGACCTCTAGGAATAGTTGTTTAGGGAGACAATATGTCAGCGTTCACGGGTTCGAGTCTTAGATATTTTTGGCTATTTGGTGTTATGTTGTGCTTCTCTGACTGAACGTTATCATTATCATTAGTATTTGTATACATATTTATAATTAAAGATTTATAAATAAAATAACATAACAAAATTGACAGACGAATAATTTAATAATTAAAGCTACATTACTTCTATTTCCTCATCTATAAATTTTTACTTCAACTTTTTATTTCATTGTATTATTATGAAGCAAAGTTAATGAGTTTTTCGAATGCATTAGTTTTTATTTTTTTTCTACTTGCAGTTATTTTATTACATTTCTCTCACGCCATAACATTAAAGTATATTAGTGTGTATAATATTGCATTACTTATTAATTGTTAAAATAAAAGAAAGAAATAAGATTATTATATATATTATTATTTAATAACCTGTGATATAGAGGTATGAATAAAAATAAGTGCTTATTAAAAAAAAAAAAAACGTTTCAACCATTGTGGTGTTTTAGATAAAGGCTTGATTATGTTACGAGAGGCCGCGGGTTCGATTTTTTACCGTGACAAATATTTGAATGATCAACAAACGTCTGTTTTAATTCATCAATAATATTTTCCGAGTGCTTTTCATTCTGTAATAGAAGGAATCAAAAGATTGAAAAAACATGATAATTATGACAGCCCCGTGGCGCAGTTGGCTAGACACCAGCTTGCGTAACGAGAGGCCGCGGGTTCGATCCCCGCACCGAGACAAATGTTTGTGTATTCGACAAATATTTGTTTCGGGTCTGGGTGTTTGTGAGACCGAAAAGTCTCTCGTAGTCTCTGATACCCACGACATAGGACTTGTATCCTAGTGTGGGGTCAGAACTATGTATGTGACTGTTGGGTGTGTTTATATTATATTTATATTATTTCACAAAGGATAAGTGATTATCTTCTGCATTGATCGATAAAGTGCGAATTGTGCGGTTGTTGACTTACGAGACACAAAAAACTCGACACAACTAAGCCAGCTTAATACTCATATTCTATTTACACAGGGACTGATAGCGGTGTTATGTCTGGCGAGTCTGGCGGTGGCGGAGCCCCCCGCAGCTCCATACGCGCCGAGCGGCTGGAGACCAAGCGGTCCAGCATTCGAACTACCACAAAAGGCACCACAGGTATTATGTTTATTTTGATCAGTATCTCCAATATAGACCCTAGATTCGAAAGCGGGTCAAAAAGTTATGTAATTACAATAGTTAAAAAAAGAAGAAGTGTAAAATTGACGATTCAAGAGAACTTGTAAAAGTCTATTTGAATAAAGATAATTTGACTTTACTAGCAAAAAAAAAAAACTAATCAAGAGACGCAATGCCGATAAAAGAAATAATTGGCAATTAATAATTGCAAATTTTTCAGACAGTTTCTAGTGATATTATGATTACAAATAACTCAAATATTCACTGATTATTTAGATTAATAGTTTTAGCTAATAACGATTAAATTGGTTTATAACGTATGGAATCAAATAATTAAGTCTAAAAAGAGACTAATCAGACTAGTAGATTGAAATTCCCGGTCTTTCTGGAAAATTCCATCAGCTTCAAGTATTTTCAAATAATGAAGTTCTTCTTACAGCCACAACAGCAATACCTACCAGCCCTAGATCCTCGCAACCAGGGTATACCTAACTCTGAATACGGCACCCCTGACGTGTCCGTCCAAGGCCTCCCAACACAGGAGCAGCAGCCTATCTTCCAGGCCTCTCCCATCCATGGCCAGCCGTCCCAAGGACCTGCCTTCAACACCGACATCAGGAACTTAGATCAGTCTCTACAGCAAAATCAGGTAAATATTTCCTAACATAAAAAAATGGTATTGAAGATGTAGACAATTGCAGATATTTTACCTTTGAGGATAGGAATGGAAGAATTATCAAAAATCGGGTAGAACTTCATCTCTTACTAAGCGATCACGCCAATCTGTTAGTAGTAGAAACAATTACTTAGACCTGTTGGTTATCGAACATCCACATTGCGGTTATAAATAATTTTACGGTCTTCTTATTCAAGCGTAAGTTCAAGCCGAAACAGGTCTTCACACAAAATCGAACTCTTTGCTCATAACCACAGCTGCCTGCATTCGAATAAATGGACAAATTGTGGATGTGAAACTATCGAAGTAGTAGAAACGTACAAATATTTGGGTGTCTTGATTGATGATCGACTTAAATGGATAGATCACACGAAATATGTTTGTAACAAATTGCGTTCGATACTAGCGAAGATTGTATTAGTTAAAACAAAAGTTCCTTATACTACGCTACTCACACTCTACAAAGCACTAGGAGAATCTATCATACCTTATGGCCTAAGTAGCTATGGTCGCACATACAAAACACACCTTAATTCCATTTTCCAGCTGCAATTACGTACCTTAAAAGCTATAGTGCCTCGTAAAATTAAAATTCAATATCAAAACAACTACATTGATTTATTTGGCTACTGTAATGTTATTCCGGTACATGAAAAAGTGAAATATGCATTATTAGTAGAAAACTTCTTCAACGAAAATCTTAAAAAATACAATACTAGAACAAACATGACGTTACGAAATACACATTTAAAACTAATTAAACCCAAATTTACGAATTTCTATGGTCAAATGCGTCTTTCAAACATTATTCCAGAACTTATTTAACCATCTTCCAACAAAGCTGAAAAGCGAGCTTACTCCAAATAACATTACACGCAAACTTAAAAAATACTTTATCTGTCAAAACACGTCTTAATTTATAAAAAATCAATTTGTAAATCTACATTATAAATCACTCTGTATGCTATTTATTCCAACGTTGTGTTCTTTGAGAGCGGTGTAATGAGCGCGCGCTGTGCAACTTTATCACTTATTTTATTTACCTTACCCTCATATTTTTATTTTTTATTGTTGTTTTTTATTGTATTGCTTTTTTTTCTTCTCTTTGTCGTAATAGATATTTAGTTCCTTTTTTTGTTTTGTATTGTATTTGTATGTATTGTGTTAAAATATACCAATGTCGACGAATCAACAGGTGTACAGAAAAACCTAATGTGGTTTATGTTACACTGAATACCAATGTACAAATTGTTATTGTCTTTTTATATAAATAAATAAATAAATATTAAAATAATATTTCTAGACCAGTTAAGTAATTCACAGTAAAAACTCACACTTTACTAGGTTATAGAACCTGATACGGTTCCAGTGTAATCACTTTATTGTGTCAGAAACAAAAACTATCATTCTCATTTGCAGTACCAGATACAACAAGAAACATACCGTCAGTTCCAAAGACAGAAGGAGTTGGAAGCTGCGCAGGCCAGAAGCAAATCCAACAACCTACCATCTCCCAAAGCCCCTAGACCTTTCGCCCGTACCACGCCAGCACCAACCACCACAGCTGAGCCCACCACAGAAGCCCGAGCGACTCAAGTCACCGAAGCAAATTTGAATGAACGCGAGATCTTGGAAGACGATGGACCTTCTGCCAAGCTGCAGCAAAGGACCTCAGTTGAAGTATCTAAGCAGAACATTCAGCAATACCCTGGAGAGTTTTATCTTAGTTCTTTAGCCCAGTTACAACAGCAACCCCAGTTTGTCCCCCTTCAACAGATCAGAAACTCCTACCTCCAACCCATTCAGGCTGAAAAACAGGTTGGTTTTGATGGACCAACACACTTCGCCGCTTTGCCTTCAGTATTAGCTCAGCAACAAGCCGGTATTCCGCAGGCTGTACCCCAAACACCTACTTTATTGATTGGTGAGCAAGCACCTAATGGATACATCGCACCCCAGCCTTTGCCCCAATACCAACCGCTCCCACAAGGTCAATACCAACCAGCTTTGCAGCCTCAGCCAGTCCAGCCGAACTTCATCCAGCCAAATCCTGATGCAGTGGCAATACAACAACCCGTACAGCAGTATCAACCTGTTGCCTTCCAACCTCAAGCTGAACCATTGCCTCAGATCCAAGCGCAGCCTGTTCTTTTGCAACCCCAGCCTCTGCCACAGCAACCTCAAGGAAAAGACCGTGAAGAAATAGAAAATGATGGTGACAACTCTGAGTTCCAAGCTCAACAGATTTACCAACAACCCCAGCAAGTTTACCAACAACCCCAGCAAGTCTACCAACAACCCCAGCAAGTTTACCAACAACCTCAGCAAGTTTACCAACAACCCCAGCAAGCTTACCAACAACCCCAACAAGTTTACCAACAACCTCAGCAAGTATACCAGCAGCCACAACAAGTCTATCAACAGCCCGAGCAGGTCTATCAACAACCCCAACAGGTGTACCAACAACCCCAACAGGTGTACCAACAACCCGAACCAGCATTCCAACAACCTCAACAATTTTACCAAAACCCAATTCTCGTACAACCCGCCAACCAATACCAGGCTCCCCAGCAGTTATTCCCTGTCCAAGAAAACAACCAGGAAGGATATCCTGGACAATTTGAACCTCAAGTGATTCAAGGCGCTCAACCCCAAAATTTCCAAGGCCAAAATAATTTGCAGAGTGGATTAGATGTTAACCAAGAAGGCAATGACATAGATCAAGCTGAAGAACAAGAGTCTGAGGAGGAAGACGAAGGAACCAGGAGTACGGCTGTCGCGACAGCATTTGGCGCAAGGTAAGATTAAAAAATCACACTTGACAACCTCTTGCTAGTCTAAAATATGAACAAATTCTGTGATAATATTACTTACTATCCTCAAAAAATATTTGCTAAGTATAAGGATAAGCATAAAATTATCTTCCTTGAATATCGACATATTGTAAAAAAAAAAACAATAGTTTAAAGGTATTATTTATTGCGGGAATTAGTTTGGAAAAAGATTGTGCCGTAGAATTTACTCGTATTATACTGGGTTTATAAAGATGGTGATCGAAAACTAAGACAGGCAATAGCCACGGTGATTACAAATACCTTAATACATCTTTTATTTATTTATTTATTTAAAACTTTATTGTACACACAACACTAAAACTAAGGAGTACAGAGGACTAGAGAAGTACAATGGGCGGCCTTATCGCACAAGGCGATCTCTTACAGGCAACCTGGGATGGAGATGCAGGAAGAGAAATGAAAGGTAGTCGAAGTGTACTGGTTAAATTAAAAGACATCAACAATGGTAAAACATATCGTGAAAAAAAAAATTAAAATAATAACATATAAATAAATATTCATATATATACTTAAACATACATACATACATACATATTATACATACATACATACACACTAACTTACAAGACATGCCTTCAATTAGCAGGACAAGTAATAGTCTTTAAGCAGTTTTTTAAATCCATAATATACATCCTGTATATTATGATAATTTCTTAAAATGAATTTCGGTTTTCTTCTAGCTTTTTAAGTCCGCTACTGCCGAGATTCTCGATCGCGATAAAACCTTTACTACTACCTACTACAATATTAACCCGTAGACACCACACTCCCTTTGAGGTCACACACTCACCACACTGGTGCAAATTTGCACTTCGACTTTTCAAAATGTTGTATTTCTTCGATGAATGTAGGAAAGTAATCTTGGAACCAGATTTTATAGGTAAAAATTCCTTAGTAATCGATTGCAACCATTACAAAAAAATAAAAATGGAATTTAGTTGGAGAAAAATGGCCAAATTAAAAGAAGGAATTTCGAAAATCTGTTTTTTTTTGTTTAAATGCCATTTCAATGCTAATTGAGATATCGGCATGGTTTTTGCGCGAAATGAAAGATAAGAAGTCATATTTCAAGAAAAAAATTATGCAGAATGGTTGTAAGAAATTAAAGATTTTTTCAGCGTGCCTGAAAATGAGGCAATTTTACGTCGTGGTACTAATGTCTATGTCAGTATTTTCGTACGTTTTTGTTTAATTTTATTTAATGAAATGCTTACATTTTAAATCTAAAATAGCGTAGTAATCCATAATTAATATAAAATAGTGTACAAAAACGTTAGTTGTAGTTCGCAGCGCATTCGAAGGTCACACCTGACCGATCAGATTCGTCGCCGGCAGGTATGATATCTCTTACGCGTGTGCTTCGCGTTGTCTTTGTTGCAAAGTCCACACCGAGCACGAGATTCATCTCGAATTATTTTTTGGCCACCATTAGTGGTGGATCCTCTTTTAAACATTTGAAAATGAGGCGTTTTACAGAAACGCCCAAGATGCAGATTTCCGACCGTCTTCGCCTTAACTGTGGCTATATCAATCTGAAAGCAAACTTCTTCAAAAAGTGGTATCGATTTAGTTTTTCGTTTCTATCCATTATATTGTAGAGGATTGATTGATTAACATGTTGTAAAAAAAATTCAAGAGCCAACGTTGAGTACGACGCGCTGTTGAAAAAGTATGACACTTTTGATCAAAACCATCTGCCGCACCTTTGTTCTTGTTGTAATCCAGCATAATCTGAGGCTTCTTTGTTGCATTGTCAATTGCGCCATTATTAATTTAATTAATTATCATTTACCTTCAATGATATTCCACTCGATTATAGTCTAACAAACACAATTTCAAAATTAGAACAGATCTCACTGAATTAACGTTGTCACCACACTGGTGCAAATACGCACCGTTTCGACGTTTCAAAGCTTGTTATTCGAAAACAAGTTTCGGACTAGCAACGCTGCTTTTCTCGATGGAAGCGTATACCTATAGGTATATTTCTCGTGGAGGAGGAAGTCCGCTAGACCATGCACATAGAAAGTTCTACGCGCTTGAAATTTTCGTGGGTGCAAATTTGCACCAGTGTGGTGTCTACGGGTTAAGACAGTTTAATAATATTATCTGATTTTCCATCAAATGCTTCATCATCATCAGCCCATATACGTCCCACTGCTGGGCACGGGCCTCCTCTACAACTGAGAGGGTTTAGGCCTTAGTCCACCACGCTGGCCTAGTGCGGGTTGGCGGACTACACACCTAAGAAATTCCTAAGAACTTTTAGGTGTGCAGGTTTTATCACGATGTTTTCCTTCACCGTTAAAGCAAGTGATAATTCATTGTGAATACACACATAACTTCGAAAAGTCAAAGGTGTGTGCATGGGGTTTGAACCTGCGACCGCCGAAATTATCGACCGCGCGCCTAAACCTCGAGGCCATCACTGCTTAGCATCAAATGCTTGTAAAACTTCATTATTGCTGTAACCCATAAGGTCATTTTAAATACTTAAAATTCTTTCACTGTCTTCAGGTGGCACGTTTTAGGGTTTTAAGGCTGCTCGAAAATTTCCCAATGTCCCCAAAGCATTTGTTAATAATGTAACGCCCGACCGCATTGTAACACACCGGCATACGTCGCAAATTTGGGGCAATGTCTTCTATTGTCACACTGTCATTTGCATATTATATGCGATCAAATTATGTATTCCGAATGTTATGTGACCTTGTGACGTAGAATTGTACTTGCAGTCCAGAATTGATCAGATGCTTCAACGTGAATTGATGGAGAAGTAAATATATCATCATCATCATCATTATAAATCAAACACGTTTACAGCAAGACAGACAGCGAGTGAATGAATTTTATTTATGAACAATTATTATGAAGACTTATCTATGATACAATCTGTACAATAGTTCAACACTATACCATCTCTAGTCATCTACAGTGTCTATGACCGGTATTTTGATACAATAAATACTAACAATCATTATCATCATCATCAGCTCATATTAGTCCCACTGCTGGGCACGGGCCTCATCTATAACTGAGAGGGTTTTGGCCATAGTCCACCACGCTGGCCTAGTGCGGGTTGGCGGACTACACACTTAAGAAATTCCTAAGAACTTAGGTATGCAGGTTTTATCACGATGTTTTCCTTCACCGTTAAGTACGTGATAATTCATTGTGAATACACACATATCTTCGAAAAGTCAGAGGTGTGTGCCTAGGGTTTGAACCCGCGACCGTCGAAATTCTCGACCGCGTGCCTAAACCTCGAGGCCATCATGACTACAAGTAAATATACGGGTGTCTAAAAAGACTAATAGAAGTTATTTGTACCGACTGCCTCGTGGTCTCATAGCACGAGTATGTGTTGTATGGTAAAGGTCCCAGGTTAGATTCCCGAGTCAGGCAAAGTGGAATAGAGTTTTCCGTTATGAAATTCTCAGTAGCAGCACGGAGTCCGGAAATGTGACCTAAAAGCGGCAATACGCTCGCCTCCTGTTACGTGGGACCAAAAACACGGTAGCGAAATGTGAGCGCCGAAAAACCTCTGCCTACCCCTTCAGAGAATACAGGCCTGAGGTTATGTATGTATGTATGTATTTAAGCTACGGGTGTGGGCGTTTAAAGATTTGAAACTTATGGGCATTAAACTATTATTTATTTATCACGCAGTTAATAGTAATTACCCATAAACAGAATATAATTCACAAAAAAATATATATTACAAAAGGAATTAAGTGATTATCAATAATTAGTATAATAACTTTTTATATTGATACACATCCATCTATTTACTACCTACATAAAGTTATGAGTGAATTAAGTAATATCAAAACAGCATTATGTTAATTATAAACACTACTTTATAATATTTTGTAAATCTTTGTAATCATTTAAGTATAACAATACATAAGAAAACGAATATTCCGCTATCAAAAATTGATTTATTCTTATCCCAAACCAATAGCATTAAAATGAAATACGAAATCCACGGGAACTTTGCAAATTGACATCATGTAAGTGACACATCGAAATCCATTTTCAGGACTCAACCGCGCGTGTTCAGCCAATATGGCGCCCCGTTCCCTGTGCCTAGAGTGCAAGCGAAACCGGCTGTTACGACCACCGAATCGCCTGTTGAGGTGAGTACTTGTGTATGAAACTGAGTTTGTCAGCTTCGATAGTATTTGGTACATAGTTAATGGTAGGTTTATACAAATGTTAGCAAGATTATTGTAACGTTATAAATAACATATATAATATACAACCAACAGCCACATACATTTCTGACACTAGGATACAAGTCCTGTGTCGTGGGAATCAGAAACTACAAAAGACTTTTATTTATTTATTTATTTATGCTTTAAATACATTGTATAAAGGCGGACTTAATGCCTAAGGCATTGTCTACCAGTCAACCTTGGGGTGATGCAGAGAAAAAATATTAATGAATAGCTTTTGCCCGCGACTCCGTCTGCGTAGACTTCAGGGTTGGGTGCAGAAACCAACTAAGTGAATCTATAAATCAAAATTACGCTAATCCTTGCAGTAGGTCACCACCAGCATCATTTCTGTCTTTGAAAATCGTCTTAAGTGACATTATGAAACTTTTCACCAACTCGGATCGTCTCATATATTTATCGCGAAAATGTATCTAATGTCTATGTTCTATGTCTATAATCT
Organism: Hemaris fuciformis; assembly: GCA_907164795.1. Lineage (NCBI taxonomy): Eukaryota > Metazoa > Arthropoda > Insecta > Lepidoptera > Sphingidae > Hemaris > Hemaris fuciformis. The sequence goes on along the minus strand of OU015457.1, from coordinate 6,263,297 downwards.
AGGTGCGCCTAATGGCCCTTAACATCGCATAGTGACACCGAGCGCCATGTAAATGCACATGATAATATTTTACTGTACTAAATGTGACTTAACATCATAATGGCACTTAAAATCACTAAAATGAAATCACCCTTATGACTCATAAGTTCCAAAAATGGCACTCTACACCAAATAATGGAACCTTATGTCACATATGTTGTATTAACGATACCAGTCGTAACTAATATTCCTTAATGACACCTATCGTTTTCTAAGTGCCCGAAATGGCACTTATTGAATTATTTAAAAAGTAGCCTATGTACCCTTTTTAAGGTCTCATTTATGTCCATACCAAAATTCATTTAAATCCGTCAAATGGTTTAGACGTGAAAGCATCACACAGGCAGTGTTACTTTCGCATTACAATATATATGCTCATCCCACGGGAACCCTACATATTTCCGGGATAAAATGTAGCTTATATTACTACATAGTGTCCCATTTGTATTCCAACCAAAAATCATATAAATCGGGCGAATAGTTTAGGCGTCAAAGCCCATTCCCACGGGAATACTACATTTTCCGGGATAAAAAGTATCCTATGTTGCGTCGGTAGGTCCTATCTAGCCCCATACTAAAAATCATCTAAATCATTCAAATGGTTTAGGCCAGAAAGTATAACACATGCAGCGTTACATTCGCATTACAATATATGCTCATCCCACGGGAACCCTACATATTCCCGGGATAAAATGTAGCTTATGTTACTACATAGTGTCCCATTTGTATTCCAACCAAGAATCATAATAATCGGGCGAATAGTATAGGCGTGAAAGCCCATTCCCACGGGAATACTACATTTTCCGGGATAAAAAATATCCTATGTTGCGTCGGTAGGTCCTATCTAGCCCCATACTAAAAATCATCTAAATCATTCAAATGGTTTAGGCCAGAAAGTATAACACATGCAGCGTTACATTCGCATTACAATATATGCTCATCCCACGGGAACCCTACATATTCCCGGGATAAAATGTAGCTTATGTTACTACATAGTGTCCCATTTGTATTCCAACCAAGAATCATAATAATCGGGCGAATAGTATAGGCGTGAAAGCCCATTCCCACGGGAATACTACATTTTCCGGGATAAAAAGTATCCTATGTTACTTCTGTGGGTTCCATCTATCTCCATAACAAAAATCATCGAAATCGGTTCAGTAGTTTTTGAGTTTAAGAGTAACAAACATCCAAAAATACAAAAATACAAAAATACAAACCTTTCCTCTTTATTATAATAGTATAGATAGGTGCATAAAATATAAATTGTCATGATTAAATTGTGTTTTTGAAAATTATATTTAAGTACGAATTACTAATAAAATGCTGAATAATGAAATAATAATTTTTCGGTCTCACAAACACCCAGACCCGAAACAAATATTTGTGGATCAAACAAATCTCTTTTTTATAAAATATTATAGTTTCGACTTAAAGATGTGAAAACTACAATTGACGTAATCGAATGTTGTAGTTGATCGTTCAAATTGCGTTTTAGTCTGCATAAAAATACCTAAGGCATTAGTAAAATACTTAATGTATTTTAGCATTAAGTTAAATATGTTAATATTGATTAATTTTATTTTTCCTAAATTAGAAGAATTGAATTTGTCTATATTGTTTTGAGCGGCGAATATCGCATCGCACAATTAAGACTGTTTTATAGTAAACTGTATTAAAATTGTGTTTCAGGAGGTGACAGACGACGCCCCTGCAATCGCTCAGGCAGTCGCAGTTGCAAGCAGGCAGAAAAATGCTAAGCTCAGGTAATTTTAGGGTTATAATATGGCGTTTGGATCCGGTCGTAGTTTTTAACAATGACGTTTCGGAAACTCCTATGGTCCATTTATACCTCTTATGATTTAATTTTAAATAGGCCTTTTTCTGAACATAAAATAAAATAACGCCTCGTGGTACCGTGCGATTTAGAGGTCCCGGGTTCGATTTCCGGGTCGGGCAAAGTGTTATTGGTTTTCCATTAGGAAATTCTGAGTAGCAGCACGGAGTCTGGAATTATGTCCGAAAAACGGCAATAGGCTCGCCACCTATTAGGTAGGACTGATACATGACTGGCGAAATGTGGGGGCAGAAATGCACCTCTGCCTCCTTCGGGGAATACAGGCGTGAAGTTATGTATGTGTGTAGGCAATTTAAATTTTTTTATTGTTTTACATTGAACGTTTTGAATAGTCTTAAGTTCAAACCATGCAATCAACGCAGCAGTGTATATCAATTTTATTATTTACAGGAGGAGTCGCATCCGTCCAGTATTCACTGTGGATAGATCCGGTCACTTGGTCTTAGCTCCTGGACAATAAACGTCACAAGATATTACAAAACTTGAAAACTAATCTCTAAATTAAAATTATCAACTTACAAATTAGCGGTTGATCAAAAACATGTAATAAGTAAATACAGTACTATTTTTCTGTTCATAAAAATTGTACTTCACATCTTAATGAATGCAATCAATCAAATGAACAGACAAATGTCTTTGTCAATCTTTCAGTAGCTTTTATCAACCTTTCTCCATACAAATTTTGGACCTTCGTTTCATCTTCTTAAATTCGCTTAATTTTGAAAAATGTTAGATCACAATAGTTCTGTGTGTGCCGAATTTTATAGCGATCCATTCAGCATTTTCAACTGTGTGTTGATGGAGGAGTCATTCAGTATTGTCTATTATATTTTCTGTTTTAAAATACCTTTTTTTTAACCAGGAACCAGTTTTAAATAACTTAAATTGAGATTAGCTCTTCCTATCATATGAAAGATATCAAATATCTATAAAGTGCTCAAAATTGTAAATTTATTTATTTTCCGTAAAGCTGTTCAAGTGGACTTATTTAGCTGTGAATAAACACTTTGATGCGATTGTTGCTTTTTTATTTAAATCCTGTATTATATAATTTTGTATTTATGGAAGCGAATAAGAAGATCGCATGGAAAGGATTGAAAGGTTGATTCTTAATGTAAGAGTGAATGTACTTGAGCGAGTATTGTAGTATGGGTAGGTACGGGTTTAAAATAAGAAAGTGATTATGAGTCACTTTTATGTTTCAAACCGCTAACTATTTTACGATAGTGTGGGTTTTGGTTCACAAAAATAGTCTAAAACGGATTGGAATCTAGACTCGATAATTAAATATCTTTAAAGATTTGAACTTTCTTATGAGGCACATATAGGCCACGTTTCCGTACCGTAAGTCATCACTGATAACACACACTGGTTAGACTTTCGTCTTTAGGCACTGAGGTATTTTGGAGCAAGCGTAGCGTTGGACGTCCACCCACAAGGTGGACAGAACACTCTGGGGGAGGTCTATGTCCAGCATTGGACGCCTTTAGGCTGATGATGAAGATTATGATGAAAGATTTGAAAAACTACTGCCTACTCATTCTTTGGTAAATAATATATGCTAACGATTTTAATGTGAGTCTAGATTATGTGGTTTAGTTTCAGTGTATACATTCTCAAACGATATTTTAAATAGCAGCGCTTATTTAAAATTAATATTCAAATAAATTTCGAATAAAATAACTATGCAATCTTCACAAAGGTTTCATAATAAAAATGACAAGACCATACATGGATAGCAAAATTATAAAAAACGTAGGAACACTGGTAATCACGAAAGCATTCTCTTTAACAAATTTCAACGGCACAGCCAACAACATTTTTAGACGCCTAAATCTTTCCACATCTTCTGTTAATTCTGGTTCAGTTTCCGACATTGATTCGTCTTCTTTTAAATCAAAATCACTTGTCGTAACCGGGGTTACAACTTCGAAGTACTTTTTGAAAATCCTCGTGATCAGTTTTTGACTATGTTTAGCCGTTAGGATATCATTTGGCCCGTCTGGATACAGCTTCATCATAAGCTGATCTATGATTTGGTTTTGAACTAAATCGCATTGTAGATTTTCCTCAGTTTTTGTCATGTCGACGCCTACACTTTTATCCACCATGACCTTTTCTTTCACTTCAGTGTCTAATTCTTTCTTATCAAGCATTTTTTTAAAAATGAAATTTTTGTATTCATCAAAATCAAAAGCCCTTTTTATCTCTTTCACAATTTTCTCAGGTAACGTTTCTTCTATTCTTTTTAGACCCGCTTCAATTAATAGTATTATTCTCTCCCACATATCAGCTAACGTCGAAGGATGATGATTTTGAAATTCGACGTTTGTTTTCTGTTGAGATTCATGATTTTCTTTAAGATTCGCCTTAATGGCTCCTTCATCTGGAAGGGTTATAAACCTTTGTGAAGCCAAATTTTTTTCAATGTCAAAATTTTTCTGTAATATGTTCTTAGACAAATCAGTTCCTTTTGTAAATGTATTTTCAGTTTCTATTTTTGGATAAGTTTTGTGCTCTTTTGTGATTATAACGGTGTTTGCATTAAATTTGCTTGTAGACGGTGTCGCCTCAGGCAAAAATCCCAAATTGATTACTGTATCTAATAGTTTCTTATTATTGTATTCATTTTCTCTTTTCAAATCATCCTGTTCTTGCATAGTATCATTTGATTGGGTATCTGAAATCGTTAAGGTAATATTTGAATTGTCAGTGGATTTATTAAAATCAGAGCTTGTTCTTGCAATCAAAAATGTGTTCTCGTCGATGGACATAATCATACTTGACTTTTTTCTATTGTTGATAAGTGTGACGTCACTATTTGCATCATTGATATGATGTGGATGAGCTGTTTTTGTTTTTTTGATAACTTCATAAGAAGGCACTGTTGATGTCAAATTAACTTGAGGTATCACAACTGTTTCAGTCCTTGTTAAATCTTCTTTAGGTAAATAATTAAGTAGTTCGTTATTGTTGCTAAAAGGATTTGATTGCTTTGTCTTGTTAAAAGCTACTGCAACTGACACATTTATAATATCATTTTTATATGGAATCACATTCTCTGACGACACTTGAATTACAGAATCACCTGTGTTTATACTAGTGTAGTCTTCGGTTTTCGAAGACGTTGAGCTCCATTTGCGAGTTATGGTATTATCACTAGACTGACTCAATATACCCTTCTTAGTCGTTGATGAGCTAAATGATGACAATCTATCATTACTTTTGACATCATCAGTATACTGTGAATCTACTTCGAGCAAGTTTTCTACTGCAAGAACCTTTTTTAAAATCCTCGATCGACTTACTACGTTAGACAGATTACAAAGACTGTTCTCAATTATACCGCTTGCCATAGCATGCCGTTTAGATTTAGTATGGTATAGTTTCCTGGCTATCATCTGCCGGGAGTGCTTGCGCTTAAAATACACATTCCCAAAATTTGTTAAACGTTTGTTTTTGCGGCTTTTCTTTCTAAATATGGTGTCATCTTTAATTCGCTTTGCATGGGTTGCGTTAAAAATCACTTCGGGTTGAATCATTTCTGCCTTCAAGTTATTATCATCTTTTATAATGACCGAATCAGTTTTTGTAATTTTTATAGTATCGCAACTTATTGTATTATTAGGTATGTTATTTTCATCGATTTCTCCAGGCATGTCAATTATATGTGCAATTTTATCAACTGCATTCGAATCCAACATTATGATGGAGTTTGTAGGTGTTACTGAATTAATACTACCCTGAGGACTTTTATTACAGATCATTTGCTGAGCAGGTATCAAATCATCGTAGGTATCACGCATAGCGCAAGCAATCAAGCTACCCGGCACATTGTTGGGATAGCGCGTTATAGATTTAGTCCTTTTTATACATTCTTTTGCGGGATCACAATTTTGTTTATTATCTTGCATTATAATTCGTACTTCTTAATAGTGAATTCTGAAACAAGTACATAAGGAATAATGATAACTCATGTCATGTTACATGTCAGTTTAATTATAGCGAGTAAAAAAGGATATATCAAACGTAAGAATAAAAAACATTATTACAATCAAAAACCTAGGTCAGATAGTTTCAAATATAAAAAGCTGTTATTCGCTGTTCGTACGGGCGACCGTATTTCTCTCAATCTGGTAGTGTTTCGATAATTTTTATGAATTGAATCTTTAATGATGTAGCTGTAGAATAAACTGCCTATTATTATCAGAGGAATCCAAAGTATCAGACAATAAATCAGTCCTTCGCCGAAGCCTATTCCTCTATGAGTTGGTGTTGACTTATTTTTGTAAAGACTATCATCTACGTCGGGAGACATACATTCTTCACAGTCATTTAAATCGGCCCGACGTGTGCAAAAGTTACTGCCGTCGCGCGACGATTCACTATTTTGTGGTTTCTTATTAGATTTCTTAAATATAGGAATATTCTTTTTATTGGATGATTTGCAGGGCGCTGAACAACAAATATTATCATTGTGAGCACCCTCGAAATAATATGCTAAAATTTTATTTTTATCAGAAGATACATCAATGAGGGATTTCGATTTAGTAATTGTTTCATCTGGTATTTTTTCACCAACTGTCATATCTGTTACTCGGAGTACTGACTCGCTTTCGATAATTTTGTATGACGTGCTTTTTCGCATCAATCTATGGCACATTTCAAACGTGTCTTTCTTAGGTTCTTTGGAAAGTTTAATTCCAGCAAGGAGCAAGTTTTTAGCGAAGTCATTAGATATTTGTATGCCTTTTGAAGTGGGTTTGACTGAAGCTTTAAATTTCTCAGTAGTCGTAACATTCATTACATTGGCTTTTTGCGGACTCAAACTTCGTTTTCTATTTTCCTTTTTGATTTCTTCCGTCACAAGTATTTCTGCTTTACGTAGTAAGTCTTTGACCACTAATTTTAGATCGTGTATTTCTCGTACTATTTCTGATGTTGCTGATTTAATACCCCGAGTAGCTGTTGCGTGTATTTTGATTGGTTCAGATTTAATACAATTTTCTGTGTTAAATATATATTTTGCTTGGCTAGCAGCGCCGTCAAGTAATGCTATAATGCCCGGGTTACATTCAGGATAATCATCTGATATTACTTTTGTAGATAGTTTTTCTTCTAGGGTATCGGGAGAAGCTCTTATTACTTCAGTTTCAGTTTGTAGGACAGGAGTGCTCTCATATATAGCAGAACCAGAAATGTACGTAGATGCATCTAGACTATGTTCTTTAACAGGCAACAGATTAACGTGGATATCAAGTTGAAAATTTCTATTGCAGCCACCTTCAGTAATATACTCTAATATATTTTGAATATGCGTTAAAAGTTCTTTGTTACTTGTAGAATTAGTATTTCTTTTTTTACTTTGGATATGTCTAAGTTTTGATGTTTTTAAAGTCCTTCTTCTTTTAGAATGGTATAAATTCCTTCTATTGTTAAATACATTGAAATCATAATCATGTTTATTGGTTGATGTGTTCTGTTCATTGCTAATTTCATTTGGGAATTCAATGCTTTGACTTAAAAAGTCTATCGTTATCAATGGTTCACTTTGATCTTTTTCATTAAGCGTGTTATTGAAGCTATCTGAAGTATATTTATCAAATTTAACATTAAGGCTATTATGTAAATTTTGTACACGTCTTAAATTATTATCTCTCAGAGTAAAGGTGTCACTAGTTGGTTTTTGATTCACATCAGGATGAGTTAGGTTTGCTGGATGGTCGGCGTATATACTCTTCATAAGACTTGGCATATCTTGCAGCTCTATCTTCTTGAAGTTTCTATGCCTCTGTTCACCGTTATTGTCTGTTTCTGTAAAATTATATGAATTTTTGTAATGAGGTTTTGAATAAAGTTCTATTCGGCGTTTCTTTGCATTTTTCATGCCATATGTAGTGCATCTTTTGGTTAAAGATCTGGTTGATAATGCCAGTAAATCAAAACTTGACGAGTTCAGAAATTGTCTTGACTTGTTAAAGGTCTTTTTTCCCATATATTTTTTATCGATCTTGTATAATGATTTCAGCTTTAGCAGATTAATATTCCTTGGAATGCTTAAAGTCGATAAAACTCTCATTTTTTTTATCGGAGTCGGAACTGATTGAGACGACCAGTCTTTGCACGTGATGGTAGAAGAATTTATTACAACTTGTGGGGATACCTGTTTGCAATATTCACAAATTAGCGAAGCGGTTTCCACTTTTTTGTTTTTTACTTCATAATTGTTTCCATCTTTGCTGAGAATATAAGTTGATCGAGACGAAACTCCATTCATGTTTTCTTCTGTTCCATTATGCAGTATAGAATGGAGTATAGTTTCTATCTTGTTTTTTGTTTCTTCGTTTTCCAATAAATGTTTTTGGATCCAATTAGTGAGCAATCCTTTTAAATTCTCCACCATTACAGTTGCCACGTCTGTTTTAGGTGGTTCTTTTGTAGTAGTTCTGTTATCGCCACACGCTCCGTGCCGAAATTCCTTGATAGTATCTATTTCTGTCATAACAGTGGAATATTTTGACTTATTAGAATCGGCTATGGTAGATGGTTTGTTCCTTTTACTTTTATAATATCTCCTGAGTATGCATACGTCAGTTTCGATACTAAGATCTCTTTTGATTTTATTCCCATCGATGTAATAATCATTATTTTGAGAAATGTTTTTGGTCTTGTGTAAAAGTCCATATCTGTTGTAAAACTGTGTGGTTCCTGAACATGTCCTAGAGTGTGTGCATATAGTATTAGATTTTTTGTATAATATTTTCGCATCTTCACAGTTTTGCTGGTAGTTGTTGAACTTGCCCATAGCAGATTTGTATGGTGCGTTCTTGTCAAATCTTCTGGAATCAAAAATACATGTATTCTATTCATCTTTGTTGTGTTTACTTGCGTCTTTTTGGTCTTCTTATGGACGAGGGATATTTAAATAAGTAGTAAACATTGCTATATCCCTTAAAGTATTGTTAAAATGTCATTATATGCAGGAAATAATTACAACCAAATGGTTTTAAATTGGTGTTGTGAAAAATCAGTGGTCTGAAATTGCAAGTATTTTTTCCTGTTCCTCATAAATATGTTAATTATTATTGACAGGTCAAAATCGTACACAAATAAAACAAGAAGAACCAAGTAACTTTCATAGAGTAACTATGGTAAACTAGTTTTAAAAGCAGAGAAATAATATTTTATGTAGAGATTGAAATACTAACCAGTTATTCATGTCGGGGCATTTTAAAAATACACGAGATTTAAAATCCAAGTTTGCTATCATCATTTTAGTCCATGAGAAAATTTACTACACCGTCTTATTATTGACTTTGACAGCTCCGAGCACTATTATTCTTTTATTGGAATTTCATGCCAGAATTATATGTACAAATAACTTCCGCGAAGGTAATATTATGTCATTTTCCGCCAACCCGCACTAGGCCAGCGTGGTGGACTAAGGCCTAAACCCTTGGTTATGAGAAAGTGGCAATAGAAAAACTCAAATTAAAATCCCAGATCTCTCTATCCACAATCTACCACATGCGCCCATGGTATATAGACCATCACGCATTTTGGACGGTAGCACCGTGTCGGGCGAGAAACAGGTATCTTTCATCCTTTTATGGACGTTCAGAATGAATGAACGCCAGTCACGAGGAACAGTCAGCGGTACAAACGAGACATCCATCCATCAGCCAAAGGACGTCCACTGCTGAACATATAACATGGGGAGGCTCAATGATTTCCACAGTGGCCTGTTGAAGGACGCCTGCATCCAGCGACGTCTCTTTTTACCAGTTCGTCTGACCACCTGTGGGTGGATGTCCTACGCTGCGCTTTCCGCTACGTGGCCTCCAATCGAGGACTTTTTGGCCCGATACAAACGAGACAAGCAGGTCATTATTAAAATAGTTACTCCAGGATCAACAACGACACAATATTGACGCCGAGCACTGAAGCTCAACGAATCTAAGAGTATTTTGCATGATCCCGCAACGAAGTTAATAAAAAAAAGATATAAAGGAGGGGTTGGAAACAAAGAGTCCACTTTACTCCACAGAAAACGTGAGACAAAATATTGAACTACTATATCTATAATATACAGGATATTATTTATGATTAATTTCATTGCGGGATTATGACAAATTAAGTTCCCCTAGATCCGCTTAGCTTCTGTTGATCCTGGCACACAGGAGTTACAGTGGCGGGTGTGTGGAGGGATAGGCATAATAAAATAGATAAATGGACATAAACAGATTAATAAACTATCTATAGATTCAACTATAAGTACGCCTATATCTCTAGCGTCGATTGAATGACCGCCCACTTAAATGTCTCCGAATATAAATCTCGTATTTACACTGCGGTCCGTGAGCCGCGAATATTAACAAGTTTATCGTGATTCGATTAAAACTTGTAACTTGGGGTTTGAGATCCCTTTGAATGGCTCTCCTAAATATGAGATTGGCGGGGTTCGTCTCTGTGGGTTTGAAACAGAATGAAGTATGTTGCCTGTATAATATATATTTTAAATTAGTTTAATTCAAATTTGACTATTCAAAAGTGCTTATATATAAGTTTATTTGAATAAAAAATATTTTGATTTGGATTTATTTTTACAATAATATAATGAAAATAATTTATTGAATCTTTAAAATGTTTAACATTAGTCAGATTCCGTCATTTTTTATTTACCACCAGACAGATTCCACTAGAGATTAACGGGCAACGGCTGGGCACAGGCCTCCTCTACAACTGAGAGGAGTTAGGCCTTAGTCCACCACGCTGGCCTACTGCGGGTTGGCAGACTATACACCTAAGAAATTCCTAAAAACTTTTATGTGTGCATGTTTTTTTACGATGTTTTCCTTCACCATTAAATAATTCATTATGCGTATTAGTAGTAAAAAATAAAATATATATCGATTGGTTTTCAAGGAGCAAAAAAGAATTATTATCCTACGCTGCGGTATTTTAGTTCGTACGGTACATTTTCTCCACATTTTGCATTGCTTTGCCAATAACGACATTCGGAAGCTGAATGGCTCAGAGTTTGGCGCTGTGCACACACTATAAATGATTTGTAGAGGCATTCGACATGTTTTAAATTACATACAAATATAGTAACAAAGTCTAAGATGTTTGCTGACTTTCTAGATGAAGTTCTAGTCCCCTTTTTTTAACATAATCTTTGTCTCAGACTCCTGAAAAGTTCTTTAGATCTTAGATTAACAAAAGGCGGCGCATTTCAGGTTTATCCACAAATATTTAATTAGGATTTGTGAGAACTAATCATTATTTACGACGGGGGGCATTTTCTATACCAGGTTTTGTTACCCGCGCAACAAAGGGTATCTCGGCGGTTGAGGGTTCAAACCCCAGGCACACATCTCTGACGTGTGTATTCATAATGAACTATCACGTGCTTTAGCGGTGCAGGAAAACATCGTGAGGAAACCTGCACACGTAAAAGTTCTTAGAAATTTCTTATGCCGTTATGCGGGCACATTTTCAGACTTCGTGCTGCTATTGAGAATTTCCTAATAGAAAAACAAAATAACGCTTTTCCCGACCCGGGAATCAAACGGGACCTCTAGATTGCACGACACATACCTGTGCCACAAGGCAGTCTACTATGGGGATAAATATCTATCCATTTAGTAATGGAGAATTTGGTTCAAAATTTGGGATATTTATCAATATGGAAGGAAAGGCTAAAGAAATTTAGGGTCATAATATGTTTTTCAATAGTCTTTGCTTACCCCTACATCATTAAATCGTTTGTGTTTATATATTTTATAATGTATTTGTGTATGTCAAAATCTAAAGACAATTTAACCTGAAATCTTTAAGCTACATGTCAAGTTTTCAATAAAACGAATATGATATACGGTCGCCGGAACGTAGTGCTGATTTAAAGGATTTGTAATGGCTTCCGAAAATACGACCATCTTGGCCCAGACAATCCGCTTGCTAAGCTTGTGCTAACTTTTAATTGATCTAGGTAATACTTAAATCTAACCTTTCTATCTACGTATATATGTATGTTCATGACCATGTGTTATTTACCCAAACATAACCTCTAAGATTGATAACGCCCTTGATTTAGAAGTGATATGATTTAAGCTTTAATTCATACCATAATTGTCATGTATATATAAACTACGTCGTGTTCTAACCTCAGGCACACACCTCTGACTTTTCAAAGTTATGTGTGTATTCACAATGAATTATCACGAACTATAACGGTGAAGGAAAACATCGTGATGAAACCTGCAAACCTAAAAGTTCTTAGGAATTTCTTAGGTGTGTAGTCCGCCAACCCGCACTAGGCCAGCGTGGTGGACTAAGGCCTAAACCCTCTCAGTTGTAGAGGAGGCCCGTGCCCAGCAGTGGGACGTATATGGGCTGATGATGATGATGGTCGTTTTTATACCGCAAGCAAAACAGGAGAAAACTACTAAACATAATTCAATTTTCCTCAATAAATTCAATACCCCTTTCTGACTAACATATTTTTTCTTATTATTCGGCCAACCCTATTTCGTCCATTTCTCCTTTCCTATTTCATTTTACTAAAGACGTTTGGCAGCACGAAACCCACAGACACCTTGAGCTCATGGCTTGTATAAATCATACTGGTGTCAAACGGGACCATATCTCAGCGGGAGTGACAGCCCTCTTCCGATAGAGGGTCAGAGTCGAGAAAAAATACAAGAGGGTTGAATGCGGAGGTGACATGATGAGCGTACTTGCTTGGTGATTTGAGCACACTTGGAAAGAGAAAAAAAAAGAGTTGAAAAAGAGTTGCATTTGTAAATGTACTTTGTCACGAACGTAAAATTAATAGATTTACGTTAGCATTTTAACAGCTATGTTTGTCCTAAGAAGAAAATGTATTTTTAGTAATTAAAATATTAATTTAAATAACATATACTGAAGTTCAAAAAAAATATTAAAAAAAAAAAACTTGTTTTTGATAATTAATATAATGCAATTAATGGAAATATACATTTTTATGTATTAGTAAAATATTATAAATGTAACGCTTTTAAAACTTCATCCATACCAAGTCATCTATTTTTCGAAAATCGATCTATCTATTTTCAAGACTTCCACTACTTAAATTAACCTATAAATTAAGGTTTATACATAAATTTATTATAAATAAATGCGCCGAACAGTCACATGCATAGTCCTGACCCCACACTACAATACAAGTCTTGTGTCGTAGGTATCAGAGACTACGAGAGTCTTTACGTTCTCACAATCACCCAGATCTGAAATAAATACTTGTGGATATCAAAAATTTGTCTCGGTGATCAACCTGCAGCTCTACCTTTCACAAACTGGTGTTAAGCCAACAGCACTACGGATACGGACCCTGACAAATTGTATTTTGATTACAATTGTATATTTATATTATACATGATACATACATACATAACCTCACGCCTGTATTCCCCAAAGGAGTAGGTAGAGGTGCATTTCTCCAACCGCATTTCGCCAGGTATCAGTCCCACGTGATTGGGGGCGAGCCTATTGCCATTTTTCGGGCACGATTACAGACTCAGTGATGCTACTGAGAATTTCCTAATGGAAAAACCCAATAACACTTTGCCCGACCCGGGGCTCGAACCCAGGACCTCTAGATCGCACGGCACATACTTGTGCCGCGAGACCACGAGGCAGTCATTTTTATATTGTCGATGTTTTAATCACTTCATAGTTTTCCGGCTGTTGGATGTAAATAACAAATACCACCTTCTTTCCTTACTAGTGTCGGGTACACATCGCTGCCAAGAACACGACATGAGGCGAGCGAAAATTCAATTTTTCAAAGCTTTTAAAACTTACTACAAAAAAAATAACAAGATCTTATACCGTGCCAATAATCCGCAATAGCAATTGTAATTTTTGTGTGTTAAGAAGTCTAAGGTTAAATTCCCAGGTTGGGAAAAATGTTTTTGGTTCCTTCCATTGCTGAAATTTTAGCAGCAACCATGACGTTGGTGTCGTGGCAGAAGTGTGATCGTGAAGCCCTGGGTTCGATTCCCGCGTCAGGAAAAGTGTTTTTAGTTATTCTCATTGTGAAATTCGTAGTAGCGGCATGGAGGTATAAAATGCGCTTTAGGCTCGATACCTTATACATGGGACTTAATACGCGGCTCGCAAAATGCAGTTTTATAAGCACACCTTTATCTACCCTTTCACAGACAAAGGCGAGGTGAGAATGTGTATTTGTCCCTTAACAAAGATGCGATTTGTTCGTCCACTGAAAGTAAAGTACTAAAGCATAATTCATCATCATCATCTGCCCATATACCTCCCTATGAAATTCCTAAGAATTTAAGGTGCGCAGGTTTCCTCACGATGTTTTCCTTCATCGTTAAAGTACATACTTAATAATTAATTTGTGAATACACACTTAATGCTTAAATTTTTCTATATTTCAAAATCTAAAGACAGTTTTACCTTTGGTGATAGAAATCCATACGTATATATCAAATATCAGCCAGGGCGGTTATTTAAAAAAATGCAGAACCGTTGACCTTTGTTTGGTCATCGGCTCTGCTTTACTACATTACGCCTAATACTTATTATGCGGCAATATTTAGCTTGTAACTATGATTGCTATTTGTAATTAGATTTATTGCAAACTATGGGAAATATAATCAAAGCGAAATAAGCAAACACAACCACAAACAACAAATATTTTTTTATAAAACCAACAGTGGTTCTACTCACAATGTTTCCTTCGCAATACCAGCGGTGAGAGAGCGCTCCACACGCAACACTCGCCTTTATAAAGGTTCGGTCGCCCCTCCATTGGCGAAAGTCATCAGCAAAGTATTTTAACAACAAATTGATAATGTCACAAATCATGATAATTAATTTTAATATTTTGAAACCTTATTTTTTTATATTTCAGCGTCCTAAAGTTATGAAATATTGATAAGAATTATTTCAGATTTATTTCAACAAACAAGTGTCAACATAAAGACTAATAAAATCAAAAGATTATTTAATTACGTTAATGAGACATCTCTAAATACTATATTGAATAAACAGATTTTTGGTGATATTTAAATTAACCAATGAATGGTAATTAAATATTTCTAAAGTTAACTTAAATATTAGTTAAATAATCTTCGCGGCGACATATATTTTCAGCTCAATCCGTCAAGTAGATTCAGAGGAAACTGGTTGTGACAGACAAACAGACAAGTAGTCCTATAAAGGTTCCGGTATTCCTTTTTTAGGTTCAAAACCCTAAAAAAACAGCAGTAACAAACAATTCAGGGAAATTGTATGAACAGGAAAATAAAAAAGGCGTGTTAAAAGGTAAAAACACAAAGGATACAAATAAAAAGGAACTTTAAAATTCAACTTTTGATTATGTTTACTAAATTCGGTTTTATAGAATGAAGAATAATAATACCACTTCTCCTAAAAGTCTGGATTTGGTTTCCAGATCTGGCGTAGTTTCATTGACTAGTTAAAATTATCCAGTAGAACTAGGAGATGTGCTAGATTAACAGAAATAGGCGTAAATGGTAAATACTTGGCCAAAGGTATGTGGAGATAAATCTATGCCCACCTTTAGGTAGTGGATGCTTGTGCCTAGCTTGGCGATATACCAGTGGCGGTACTTCCATAAAAGCCCAAAAGCCCAGTTTGTCTTTTAAAATTCCGAAATAATATTTAAGCTTTAAATCTTCATTTAACAAAAGCAAATTGGCATATAATGAGAATATCCCGAACCCACAATAAACAATTATAATCTAGACATTACATAATTGAATGCCTCGTGGTCTCGCGGTACAAGTATGTGCCGTGGGATCAAGAGGTCCTGGGTTCGATTCCCGGGTCGGGCAGTGTTATTGGGTTTTTCCATTAGGAAATTCTCAGTAACAGCACGGAGTCTGGAAATGTGCCCGAAAAACGGCAATAGGCTCGCCCCCTATTACGTGGGACTGATACATACCTGGCGAAATGTGGGTGCAGAAATGCACCTCTGCCTACCCCTTCGGGGAATACAGGTGTGAGTTTATGTATGTATGTATGTACATTACATAATTAACGTGTAACGCTTTTGGACTTCTATGGAAGTACCGCCACTCGGATATGCCTAGATATAGGCTGATTAATCTATACTAATATTTTAAAGCTGACGATTTTTTTTTGCTTGAACGCGCTGATCTCAGGAACTACTGGTCCGATTTGAAAAATACTTTCACCGTTAGAAAGCCCATTTATCGAGGAAGGCTATAAGCTATATATATCATCACGCTACGACCAATAGGAGCGGAGCAGCAATAGAAAATGTGGCAAAAAGCGTAAAGAATATTTCTTTAGAAGTCTAACGCTTTGCATACGAAGATGCGCGCAACAACTATTATAATTATTGTCAGCCCCGTGGCGCAGTTGGGTAGACACCAGCTTGCAAAACGAGAGGCCGCGGGTACGATCCCCGCACCGAGACAAATGTTTGTGTGATCCACAAATATTTGTCAGACCGAAAAGTCTCTCGTAGATTCTGATACCCACGACACAAGACTCGTATCTTAATGTGGGGTCAGAACTATGTATGCGACTGTTGGGTGAATAATTATAATTTCATCTAAAAATACATACATACATACAGTAAACCGCAATGGTTTTCATAATTAGAACTTTTCTGGTTTGTTGGTTTATTTTAATTGCATCCAATTAAGAGAAGCGTTGGACACGCTGTAGCTAAATACTTCATTTTGTTAATATTTCCATTTCGTTCTCACCGAGTTTTATTTCGTAACAAGGTTTGGAGATGTTTATTCGTGGCTTGTTACAGCTCCTTTGGACCAGAAATGGCTTCGGTTCCCGGGTCGGGCAAGGTGTAATTTAACGCGTAATTTAATGTTGGGAATTTATAATAAAACTTAAAGATTAATCATTCGGAATTTTGCTAGGCAAGTTGGTCTTTTGGGCTTCTATGGAATTACCGCCACTGGGACAAATATAGGGTATTTTTATCCTAGGATAATGCAGTGTTTCCGTGGGATGAGAACAGTATTCATTTAGTTAATGAGCTGCCCTAATTCGCAAAATGTAGTC
The DNA here is from genome assembly GCA_907164795.1 of Hemaris fuciformis. Taxonomy (NCBI): domain Eukaryota; kingdom Metazoa; phylum Arthropoda; class Insecta; order Lepidoptera; family Sphingidae; genus Hemaris; species Hemaris fuciformis. Next base: position 6,246,316 of record OU015457.1, on the reverse strand, counting down.
TTTGTATCAATACAGTAAATTTCTTGATTTGAAAAGAGCAACACTAGAGTTTCTTGCCCGTTCTTCTCTAGTGATGACTGCCTTCCGACCTGGGTGGTAAACTAAATTTCGAAATGACAATCTAAATTATGTATTTGAAATTTTATAGATTCAATAAATATTATTTCATTTCATTCTTCAAGATTACGCCAGGGCGGAGTGGATTCCTACAGCCAGTGGCGGTACTTCTATTGAAGCCCAAACGTGTTACACGTTAAATGTGTAATGTCTAGTTTATAATTGTTTATTGAGGGTCAGGATATTCTCATTTCTCTCAGTCAAATTTTTGTTAAATGAAAATTTAACAAAATGAAATGAAATACAGGTTCGTCCTAGTTTGTAGTTTTTAGATTGGTTACTCTAATTTTTCTAGGATTAAGCATTTCATTGTATGTTATTACAATTGTAACCTTAGTAAGTGAATAAACAAATTTATTATTATTATTATTTAAAGCTTAAAGATTATTAGTCGTAAATTTGTAAGGCTATTTGGGCTTCTAAGCTTCTATAGAAGTACCGCCACTGCCTACAGCTAGCAATAAAATAAAATAAAGACATACTAGAAGAAATACACCTTTTCACACCAAATTAACTGACCCACAACTAGCGGTGCATTCGGTTTTAAAACTTCGACAGCAGGATTTACAGCTGATGGTTGTGTTTTGTTTCCCTAACCGTGTTTTGTTTAAGTTAACTGGACTAACTGACGGCCGTGTGCTGATTTACGACGCGGATTTTTCATGTACAGTAAATATTGTTGGAAACCTATCAGATATTATTTTAATATAGACTTGACATACTAGTTACTAGCGACTAAATGTCGTACATACAAACGGGGTGTATTCAGACCGTGATCGGAAACTAAGGCAGGTAATAACTAAGGTCATTACAAACCTTACAGTGCCAGCCCCGTGGCGCAGTTGGCTAGACACCAGCTTGCGAAACGAGAGGCCGCGGGTTCGATCCCCGCACCGAGACAAATGTTTGTGTGATCCACAAATATTTGTTTCGGGCCTGGGTGTATGTGAGACCAAAAAGTCTCTCGTAGTTTCTGATACCCACGACACAAGACTTGTATCTTAGTGTGGGATCAGAACTATGTATGTGACTGTTGGGTGTATTTATTTATTTAAAACCTCCTGGCGTTAAAGAATATCCCGACAAAAATTTTGACGTTTTCCCAACAACCATTTCATACCTATGGTTGTTAGGAGAACTTCAAATGTACTATTATATGTATATTCACATTTGTGTCTATGAATCGTAAGCTGAGGTGTTCTAAATCTACGTTTCATGAGCTGCGTTTTAGATGAATTATACCTCCCAGTACTGAGCACGGACTTCTTCTATAACTAAGAGGGTTTAGACCTTAGTCCACCACGCTGGCCTAGTGCAGGTTAGCGGTCAACACACTTAAGAAATTTCTAAGAACTTTTTAGGTGTGCAGGTTTCCTCACAATGTTTTCTTTCACCGTTAAAGTACGTGATGATTCATTGTGCATACACACATAGCTTCGAAACGTCAGGTGTGTGCCTGAGGTTTGAACCCGGTACCGAGGAGATTCTCAACCGCGTGCCCAAACCTCAAAGCCATCACTACTTACCTTACTACTACTACTTTTTCCTTACCTACCCCTACTTATTTTTGCACTATTTTCAAAATTAAAAGCAACGTACCTATATACCTAAGTACGATCAGCTAACCGTACGAGAATAAACCAAAATTTCTATCCACCCCATCAAAGTTTCCAGCACAATAAACAGTGCAATCCCGCAAACGTATTTTCCTCTCTGATATCACGTATTCACTTAGCCTAATTACGCACAGTCGTATTGTTTCATATGTTAGGGAGCGCGTTTGACCTACTTCTCTGTCTGTCGGATTGTTGAGGCACGGATTTTGGAAGTGAATAGGAATAGGAATAGGAATTTCTTAAGTGTGTTGATAGCTAACCTGCACTAGGTTAGCGTTGTGGTCTAATTGTAAGACCTAAACCCTCTCATGGGTGGGACGTGAAAGGGCTAATGATGATGAAGATTCGCAATGAATAGGACCACTCAAAAAGAATGAATTCACCAATTATTCCATATTAAAACGATCGTTGCTCATGTTGTTTTCTTAATACTGTGTAGCACTTTTGGGAGCATCTTTGAATGTAAAGGGGAAATTTTTACCGAGCCGTTTTGAGTCTCCGAGAGACCGCACTCCGCTGATTGCAAATATAAATGCCACATAAATATATACAGCAGGGGAATGTAACCGTATTTGTGTCACTAAATATACGCGAGGCAAATATTTTGTCGTGAATACGTCTCGGCGCGAAGTGACTTTTATGTCACGTGACCCGGCGGACAAATTGTGTAAGTCGCGAATCGCTTTTTTTATGTTCAGCATGTTTTTAAGGTTCTACAACGTTGATGCGTACTGGGATAATATTTTTATATGAAATATGTAGTAGCTAGGCTGGTTTGCTGAGTTAAAATAAATAGATTCACATAGGTACATATATGGTTCAGTCACATACATAGTTCTGACACCACATTAACAGCCCCGTGGCGCAGTTGGCTATATACCAGCTTGCGAAATGAGAGGCCGCTGGTTCGATACCCGCACCGAGACAAATGTTTGTGTGATCCACATAACCGTGTGTGACCGTAAAGTCTCTCGTTGTTTCTGATACCCACGACACGGGACTTGTATGTTGTATCCTTGTGTGAGTTAGAACTATGTAGGTACTCGAGACTTTTCGGTCGCACAAACACCCAGACCCGACTCAAATACTTGCCCGACCCGAAACAAACATTTGTCTCGGTGCGGGATTAAAATCCGCGGCCTAAAAATAACTGCACCTCAGGGCTGTAAAATTTACCAAATATTGTGTTATTTGTATTTGTAAAATATTTTTTGTATCACTAATATAAGCTATTTTTTTCTACATTGCCATACTAAAAAAGTAGACATTTTACATACCTTTAAAAAGCAAACTAAAATATTCCAAGTTTAATACCCAGATACGTAGGTATGCCCGAAATATGTTTGTCCCCGTTCAAATATTCTGAGCAAAATATTTGCTTGTTTACAAAGTTGAGTTTTAAAATTCCTCTCCGAATATTTTCGACGTGAGCTACTGTTGGTAAAAGTATTTATTTTGTTACAAAGTTACCAATCGCTTTGGCTTTTATGAGGCGTGCATTACGGTACTTAAACGGGACTTGAATCCGTGAGGCGTCTCTCACACTTTGTTCCATTACGACTTAAATTGTAGAGAGTTAGATTGCCTCGTGGTCTCACCAGTGCCGTGCGATCTAGAGGTCCCGGTTCGATTTCGGGTCGGGCAGTGTTATTATCAAAAAACACTCATTATCAACCCATATACGTCCCACTGCCGGGCACGGGCCTTCTCTGCAACTGAGAGGGTTTTTTTAGGCCTTCGTCCACACCACGCTGGCCTAAGCGGGTTGGCGGACTACACACCTAAGAAATTCCTGACAACTTTTAGGTTAGGTTAAGTTTGCAGGTTTCCTCACGATGTTTTCCTTCACCGTTGAAGTATGTGATGATTCATTGTGAATACACACAACTTCGAGAAGTCAGAGTTGTGTGCCAGGGTTTAACCTGCGACCGCCGAGATAATCTACCGTATACCTAAACCTCGAGGCCATCACTAAACACTATGATAAATGTCAAAACCAAGATGGCCACCACCACAAATAACGAATTATATTTTTGTTTCGCACCTCATTCCTTTACGTTCATAATTTATTTTTAATTTGTGTAGAGGGTTTTACCTTTAAGTTAGTTTAGCTTATTGATATCAATATATAAGAGCCTAGGCACAAAATTTAGCCGAAATTTCGCTTTTTTACTTATCTATTTCGGTGCTAAGGCTCCGGGCACCGTATTTGCTGTTGTTTTACGACCGGCGCTCGCCATTTCGACATGTGACGTCCGCCGTATATAACCTTCGTATGGCCGATACTTTTTACTACATTCTGCACTTATGTTCTTGTTACCTGGTAAATTTTTTACGCGTATATGCCTTGATTAAATTGTAGATTCATAATTAGCTTCAGTTGCCGATCGAAACTCAATTCCAGGGAAATTTATTAATGTTCTCGTTTTAAGCGTACACTGAAATATCAGAGCGGCTATGAGTTATGTAGATGTACTCGTATATTGTTTAATAGCTGTCGTTTTTGAATTGGCAAGGTAAAGGCACTACAATATCGACATAATTATATAGGCCTTGATATCTTAATACAAATAGCAAAAAAAAGTTGTGCATATTAAGTGCTCAACTCAACTTATATTTCGCCTTACTCGGGAACCGAACCTCGGCTTCTTGGCACGTAAAATAGTTTTTTTACGTAATCCGCGGGATCAACGAAGTCTATTAAAACCTCAAAATTATTAGCTTTGCATCCCTTAAGTTAATAATCTCTTCCCTTTTCGACTGAGTAACTTAGTTCCTTTTCTAAGTGTCTTCAAAACTACTTATAACTTATAAGCTAGAATATCTTCATTAAGAGTTGGCTAAGTATGAACTCAACACAGGATGTTACCCAGAACTTCACACAACGAGCTGTTGAATTTTAATACTCATGTAGCTTAGACGCTGCTTAACTGACTTAAAACTGATAAGTTGCAGTGTGTAGAGAGAACAAGAATTAAGTTATTCACTTATCGCTTGCTTTGAGTTCTATTTTCTTAGAACATCTTTTGCGTCCCGGGTTAGTTAGTTTAATTCTAACAGCCCCGTGGCGCAGTTGGGTAGACACCAGCTTGCAAAACGTGAGGCCGCGGTTTCAATCCCCGCACCGAGACAAATGTTTGTGTGATCCACAAATATTTGTTTCGGGTCTGGGTGTTTGTGATACCGAAAAGTCTTTCCTAGTTTCTGATACAAACGACACAAGACTCGTATCTTAATGTGGGGTCAGAACTATGTATGTGACTGTTGGGTGTATTTATTATTTGAGTTCTATTTTCTTAGACCACCTTTTGCGTCCCGTGTTAGTTAGTTAGGAAATACTCAGTAGCAGCACGGAGTCTGGAATTGTGCCCGAAAAACGGCAATAGGCTCGCCCACTATTACGTGGGACTGATACATACCTGGCAAAATGTGAGTGCAGAAATGCACTTCTGCCTACCCTTTCGGGGAATACAGGCGTGATAATGTATGTATTAGATAGCCCATTTATCGAGGAAGACTCTAGGGTATATATCATCACGCTAAGACTAATAAGAGCGGAGCAGCAACGATAAATGTGGCAAGAAGGGGAAAAAATATTTCTTTTGAAGTCTAAAGTGTCACACGGAGATACGAGCCAAAGCTAGTTCAAATGTATTTGAAAATCTTACGTTAATACGATACTTTAATGGTGGAAATTTGTTACGTTTGAATGCAGATAAAAATGTGAAATATTTTTCAATTCTGCACGGCGGTATCATGTTCAACATTTCACTGCATCTACTTCCGCTGTGACGTCACTGTCGCTCCGATTTCCGGTTCCACAGCAACCGACTTGAATTGCGTCTTCGGGAGAATGGACATGGAAATATGTTCCGTTTTATAAGACGGTTTATTTGCATATGGGTGTTGCATCCCCACCCGCACTAGGCCATCGTAGTGGACTAAGGCCTAAACCCTCTCAATGGTAGAGGGGGACCGTGCCCAGCAATGGGACATATATGGGCTGATAATGACTAAATGCATATTGCATGATACATATAGAAAGATATTTTTGTGATGGTAGGGTAGTTATGAAGAAGGATGGACAAGGAGAGGAAAGCCAAAGAAAAGATGGATAGAGTGCGTGAAAGAAAAAGAGATAAATGAAGACATGATGGCTGATAGGGACGTTTGGAAGGATAAAACACACTGCGCCGACCCCAAATAAAGTTAAAAACAGGGCAAGAAGATGATGATGAGGGTAGTTATGAAGAAATCTATGATATACTCCTGGCAAAGACCTTATACTGAATCAGCCGATATTAAGACCACGAGGCAGTCTAGTATGAATAAAGAAAATATATAGTTTTGACCGAAGATGACTGTCGGCCGAGATTAATACTCAACCCTATTCACTCTGTGGGTAGATAGAAAAAATGTTAAATCAATCACATACTTAAATATTGCTCATTTGTATTTATGAACTTTTAATCTGGTTAAATGTCAGTTTCTCCATTCAAGATGACTATGTTATTCTCATATTCAATACAACAATCTGAGATTGTATTAATGAGCTGCTCAAATTCGTGGAATTTAGTCTTTGTGTCAATATTATGAACTATCTCTTGATTGGAAAAGAGCAACACTAGAGTTTCTTGCCCGTTCTTCTCTAGTGATGACTGCCTTCCGAACAGGGTGGTAAATTAAATTTTGAAATGATTGAATCTAAGTGATGTATTTGATATTTTTTAGATTCAATAAATATAATTTCATTTCATTGATCAGCGTCTGCGTTGTACCTATCATTCATTCATTCATGGACTCGATTCTTAACATCAAGACTCTTACTTTTAAAAGTGCCAACTTAAACGACAAGAACGCAACTGAAAATCAAAATAAGTTGGCTTATTTCGCTACTTGTATGCTGTGGTTTAAGTATTAAGAGAAAAGCGGTTTGTTAGTAACGACAATAATTTTGACGGTTTTAGTGGCAAAAATAACAAGGGATTACAATGCTCCTATATGAAAGTGACTGGCGGGGATACTAACCACTACACTACCGAAACCTGCACAGCTAAAGTTCTTAGGGTTTTTTTAAGGTGTGTAGTCCGCCAACCCGTCTTAGGCCAGCGTGGTGGACAAAGGCATAAACCCTCTTAGTTGTAAAAGAGGCTCGTGCTCAGCAGCGGGACGTATATGGGCTGATGATGATATGGAAGTATGATGATTTAATACAAAAAATACTACCTCCTGCCTGTGACTTCGTATGTATGGACATTACAATTGGATCTATAAAAGGACAAAGGTCACTCAATTACATACTTCTGACCCTCCTACGATAAAGACTTGTGTCGCGCGTATCAGAAACTAGGGTAGACTTTTCGTTCTCCTAAATGTATTAAACTAATATTTATGGATAAAATATTTATGTGATGTCAATGATCGAACTGGCGGCGTCGTGTTTCGATCCTTCAATAATGTTTTTTTTAATTCGTAACGTTCCTCGCTTATTAACATACTAGTTCAAGTAAAACACTGAAAGTTATGAACGTTTGTGTGTAACGAAGCTGACAACTATTTATTTTTAACATACATACATACATAAACTCACGCCTGTATTTACCGAAGGGGTAGGCAGAGGTGCATTTCTGCACCCACATTTCGCCAGGTATGTATCAGTCCCACGTAATAGGGGGCGAGCCTATTGCCGTTTTTCGGGCACATTTCCAGACTCCGTGCTGTTACCGAGAATTTCCTAATGGAAAAACCCAATAACACTTTGCCTGAAACGGGAATCGAACCCAGGACCTCTAGATCGCACGGCACATACTTGTACCGCAGGACTACGAGGCAGTTTTTTTTAACTCCTCCTTTATATCTTTATTCTGATTAACTTCGTTGCGGGATTATGACAAATTAGGTTCCTTTAGTGCTAAACTTCAGTACAGGCGTCAATAACTTGCGAGCCGCTGTTGATCCTAGAGCACAGGGGTTTGTGGTGGAATAGTTTCAAAAACGCTAACGCGCATAGCTTGTGCTGTATTATAAATTCTAGAAGCAACCAAGTAGACATTTAAGTACGCAAATGTTACTCAAAAATCGTGCTTTGTCGCAAGACGCGGTTTGTTTACAAAGTGCCGCTCGCGCTGCCATAGTTCGGAAGAATTCTTTTAGTTTTTGGCGTGAGTTATTGCAATACTGTGTTTCAGGTAGTTTCATTATAATGGGGAAGAAGGTCTTTTAAGTATATTCGGACCCCATGCATCTGAATTGCTTTATTTAGGATCCTTTCAAGTATTACGTAAGCACTAAAGGGGGATGGGAGATATTTACTTTGCTTCCTCATCATCATCATCATCATCAGCCGAAAACAGTACACTGCTCGACATAGGCCAAGACCAAAGACTTCCAAAGCGCTCTGTCAGAAGCGGCCTGTATCCAGCGGATTCCCGCTTTTCTTCGCTCTATTTTTGATATGTTAATTATTATAATAGAATAAACCTTCTCAGTTGTAGAAGAGGCCCGTGCCCAGCAGTGGGATGTGTATGGATTGATGATGATGATGATGAAATTTTCATTTGGTTGTTTCAATGTTAGATCTGAACCCATGCCTGCAATTTGAAGACCGCGTGTAAACCACGCGCACTTCAACCATCTGTATTTTATGCGACAATATATTTTGTAGCAAATATAATATATTAGGAAGGAAGGAGCAAAATGTATACCGCAAAATGGCGCCGGAGGGAGTAATTTATGTCTGATACAACGATAACTTCGGTCGCACGCCATGAGAATCAGATCGTATGCAAATGCATATTTACATATGGAGCATTCGCGCAGTTTCCTGTATTGTATGTAAAACTTTTCGAAATTTGGTGTGAAATTAAATAAATAAATACAGACAGTCATACATTTCAGTCAGTTCATTGTCAAAGTCAGACAAAAGTTTATTCAAATAGACTTTTAGAAGTGTTTTTGAAACGTCGATTTCAAGCTAATGCCGCTTCTACAAGAAACGGCAAGAAACTTACTCAACAACACGAAATGTCATTTATTTCTTTCCAAAATACATGTAATGACATTGACCTTTAAAAATTTCAAATTTCCCGCGTTTCGCGCATTTATAAGTTATCTGTGTGAATGACAAGCACAATGTGATACGAGTGAACCTTTAATGTAGTTGACTCGTTTCTTCGTATTTATCAGAGAAACAAATTGTGGTAAAGAGTGAAAATCATTGATAATTATATATCTTATATACATTTACATATTTTTTGAATTTTATTATATCAATTTTACTGTAGTACAATTACAAAACAAATCTCAATTAAATTTTTTGGGGGTAATAATTTTGGGTTTCATTGGGGTAGGTCCAAACTCACTCCTTTCGCGTCCTCAACTACTAACATCCTCTTAATGCATACACGTCAGTTTCGAGGACTCTTTATATTACCTGTTTTTAATAAATGCCAATTAAAATTGTATGTGCTCCTAGGACGCCTTCGACCGACTTCACCAGTCACTTCCACACAGTAAATCTCTTTCGTAATTCTGCAAACACCAATCCTTTCTTGTATCGTATCAGAAACTACGAGAGACTTTTAAAACAAATATTTGTGATGACATTGAATCGGATCGAATTATATTGGTAAAGTAGAGTTGTAGGCGTGGGGTCGAATTTCTCGGCGGACGCGGGTTCAAACCCCCAGACACATAACTCTGACTTTTCGTAGTAATGTTTAATCAAAATTAATTATCACGTCCTTTAACGCTGAAGTAAAACATCGTGAAGAAACCTGCACACCTAAAAGTTCTTAGGAATTACTTAGGTGTGTAGTCCGCCAACTAGCACTAGGCCAGCGTGGTTGACTTAGGCCACAACCCTCCCAGTTGTAAAGAAGACGCATGTTCAGCAGTAGTACGCATATGGGCTGATGATGTAGTGGAAATGCCCAATAACCCTGGCTTAACGGGGCATCAAACGCGGGACCCCTCTATCGCACACTGCACGGATCTACCAGGATATCAGAAGTTATGAGGGTATTATGTGTTGAAATTCGCTTTGCGTTCCGAACTACTGAATGCGCTATAATTATGCCCAGACTAGCGCTACTGACGGAAACTATAATTCAATCACATTAATAACTCACTGTCAAAAGCCGTGCAGGAATTATAGCAACTTCTATAACTTGATGCTGTAGGTTCGATTCCTGGATTAAGCAGAGTTGAATTTATGTAGAATAAGTTTATACGCAATGAGCAGTGATGGCCTCGAGGTTTAAGCGCGTGGTCGAGAATCTCGGCGGTCGCGGGTTCAAACCCTAGGCACAAACCTCTGACTTTTTGAAGTTATATGTGTATTCATAATTAATTATCACTTGCCTTAACGGTAAAGGAAAACATCGTGATGAAATCTGCACATCTAAAAGTTCTTAGAAATTTCTTAGGTGTGTAATCCCTCAACCCGCATTAGACCAGCGTGTTGGACTAAGGCCTTAACCCCTCTCAGTTGTAGAGGAGTCCCGTGCCCAGCAGTGGGACGTATATGGGCTGATGATGTTCGATTCCCGGATCAGACAAAGATTTCCATTTATGTAGAATACGATTATACGCACGTTAAAAGTAAACAGGATTGACTTCCTCTTGGTCTAGCGGCACAGTTATCTAGAGGTTCTGGGATCGATTCCTGGCTCAGAAAAGTATCATTTTGTTTTTCCGTTAGAAAAATCTTAGTAGCAGCATGGAGTTTAGAAATATGCCCAAAATAGCAATAAACTTCTATAAAGATAAGCAGAACGTGGTTGCACAAATGCATCTTTGCCTACTCCTTTTCCTAATGAAAGATACTCAATAGCAGCATGGAGTCTAGAAATATGCCCAAAAACAGCAATAAGCTTCTATAAAGATTAGCGGGACGTGGTTGCATAATTGCATCTTTGCATACTCCTTTTCCCAATGAAAGATACTCAATAGCAGCATGGAGTCTAGATATATGCCCAAAAAACAACAAATAAGCTTCTATAAAGATTAGCAGGACGTGGTTGCATAATTGCATCTTTGCATACCCCTTTTCCTAATGAAAGATACTCAATAGCAGCATGGAGTCTAGATATATGCCCAAAAAACTGCAATAAGCTTCTATAAAGGTTAGCCACCGTGCTTGCTTGGAATCCAGGAATGTTTAGTAAGATTAACCCCAAGGTAACTCCTTTTGTAATCAAGACCTAACACCACCAAACGCAGTTAGCGTCTAACGTAGCCGCTAAACCCGGTTCAAACTAGATTGCAGACATTACCGCTAATATAGGCAATTAATGCTAGCTCAGTAAACGGAATAATACACCGCAGATTATGCGCCTTCCCAATTAACTATGGCTTATCCTTTAGTGGTTAAATTTAACTTAATTACGTAAAGAATATGGCCTCGAGGTTTAGGCAGCCTCGGGAATCTCGGCGGTCGCTGGTTCAAACCTCTGACTTTACGAAGTTATGTGAGTATTCACAATGAATCATCACTTACTTTAACGGTGAAGGAAAACATCCTGAGGTACCTGCAAACCTAAAAGTTCTTTGGCATTTCTTAGGTATGTCAGCCAACCCGCACTAGGCCAGCGTGGTGGACTAAGGCGTAAACCCTCTCAGTTGCAGAGGAGGCCCGTGCTCAGCAGTGGGACGTATGTACGAGGGGAGGTCCAAAAGTCCGCGGAATGGTAATGAAGGAATGGGGATAGAAATATTTTTTTAGTACCGTCGTATACGTGAACTCATTATTACTTTAAATGTCAAATTACAATATCATACCTTTATTAGTTTACGAGTTATTGCCCAAATAAAAAGTAAATCGGGAAGTTAATTGCAATTAGGGAGCAAATTGAATTTCGTGCTGTCATAAAGTACCTAAACAAGCAAGGAAAAACCGTTCAAACTATTTTAAACGTTATTAGTTCTGTTTATGGTGATCGTTGTCCTAGTAAAACGATGGTTTATAAATGGCATGGACTTTTTAAACAAGGCAGATCATCCATTGAAGACGATTCCAGTCCTGTACGGCGGACTGAGGTCATCACGTTGGAAAATATTGAAAAAGTGGATAAATTTGTTTTGAATGACGCTCATTTAAAAAAAATAGTAATGTGCATTAGTTGAAGTATCAGATACCATCATTTTAAGGATCCTGCATGACCATATTGGTATGACAAAAGTCAGTGCCAGATGGGTACCAGAATACTCACGCCGCCTCAAAAGCAACAGCGAGTCAATGCGTCTGAACACTTTTTGGAGCTGTGTGGCGATGAACCCACCACGATTCTGGAGAAAATTGTTACTGGAGACGAAACATGGGTTCATCACTTGGAGCCTGAGCCTAAATAGAAGTCGATGAAGTGGCATAAGAAGGGTACACCACCCCCTAAAAAATTTAAGTGTCGGAATCGGCCGGGAAGTTGATGGCTACGATTTTTTGGGATTGTGACAGAATTTTACTAATCGATTACAAAGAAAAAGGTACCACAATCACCGGAAGATACTACGCAACAATGTTAGAAAATTTATAAGATGCTATTAAGGAAAAACGGCGAGGAAAAAATTCTAAGGTTGTGCTGTTTATAAACACAGCGCTCCGGTTTACACGGGCAAAGTTGCAATGGATGCCTTACACAAGTGTGGGTTCGAGTCTCTTCTCCACCCACCATACAGTCCAGATCTAGTCCCCACCGATTTTTTTTTATTTCTAAATTTAAAAAAAAGAGTTAAATGGAAGAATTTTTTCGGATGATAACGAAGTGATGGAGGCAATTTTAGCACATTTTCAGGGCAATGAAAAAAATTTTTTTTGGATGGTTTAGAAAAGTTAATACCAAGAAGTAAAAAGTGTATTGAGCTCAAGAGGGATTATATTTAGAACTAAAAATATTTTGGTAATTTTATTTATTTGACAACCCTTCCATTCCGCGGACTTTTGGACCTCCCCTCGTATATGGGCTAATGATGATGATGTAAACGCATAGAAACCAATTTTTGAAACACATACATACAAACATTTACGCCTTTCATGTCACTCAAAGCAAATCATATTTTTTGATCTCATTCCATAAGTCTTTATCTAACAGTCATACATACATAACCTCACGCCTGTATTCACCGAAGGGGTAGGCAGAGGTGCATTTCTGCACCCACATTTTGCCAATCATGTTTTCGTCACACATAATAGGGGGCGAGCCTATTGTCTATTAGGTACAATTCCAGACTTAGTGCTGCTACTGAGAATTTTCTTATGGGAAAACTCATGAACACCTTGAACCGGGAATCGAACACGGGACCTCTAGATGGCATGACACATACCTGTGCCGCGAGAACACGAAACAGTCTGCCTTTGAGTACCTCGTGAAACACATTTACGAAACATTGCTCAGAAAGTTATAACAGGCGTTTTGTAGTGTCCTATAAAATGATTGCGTGGGATAAGGACTAGATTCAAAATTACCCAGGCGGAGCTGAATCCACAGCTGGTAACTCACAAAAAGCAGGAAAATACACTGTTTAGTAATCGCTAGTTTATGCATCATTCATCATCAGCCCAAATACGTCCCACTGCTAGGCACGGGCCTCCTCTACAACTGAGAGGGTTTAGGCCTTAGTCCACCACGCTGGCCTAGTGCGGGTTGGCGGACTACACACCTAAGAAATTCCTAAGAACTTTTAGGTTTGCAGGTTTTATCACGATGTTTTCCTTCACCGTTAAAGCAAGTGATAATTCATTGAGAATACACACATAACTTCGAAAAGTCAGAGAATTTCCGCCGAATTTGCCGAAATTCTCGACCGCGCGCCTAAACCTCGAGGCCATCACTGCATCATGCTGAATTACTGAAAGGTTTCTTGTACGACGGTAGAAGGACAGATAAGTCCTGATGATGAATAGTCTGTCAACCTGCGTAAAGGAACGTACGCGTCGTGAATAAACCCCCTTATCAAGCCTTTACCATATTGTGATTAATTTAGTTGGTGTTTACACATTTCTAATTGAGATTAATTGGTCCGCTAATAAATGTAACCAGTTATATGCTAGAGAATTAATCACTTGAGTAAGTGTGCAGCTTAGTTGGCTGGGCCGATGTCTTGAAATGCGGTCTCAAGATGATGATCATGATGATGATCGTGGATCTTGAAGCTTTTCATAAGGATAATTCCAATGAAGCAGTGATGGCCTCGAGGTTTAGGCGCGCGGTCGAGAATTTCGGCGGTCGAGAATTTCGGCGGTAGCAGGTTCAAACCCCAGGCAAACCTCTGACTTTTCGAAGTTATGTGTGTATTCACAATGAATTATCACTTGCTTTAATGGTGAAGGAAAACATCGTGATAAAACCTGCACACCTATAAAAGTTCTTAGGAATTTCTTAGGTGTGTAGTCCGCCAACCCGCACTAGGCCAGCGTGGTGGACTAAGGCCTAAACCCTCTCAGTTGTAGAGGAGGCCAGTTCTCAGCAGTGGGATATATTTGGGCTGATGACGAATTCCAATAATTCCAATTCTTTGCAATTCCTGTAGTTACAAGATGGCTTTAAAGATTGATTAGACAACCCCGAGGCGCCACCAGTTTGCGAAACGCGGGGCTTCGATTACGATACCCGCACCGAGACAAATGTTTGTGCGATCTACAAATATTTCTTTCGGGTCTGTGTGTTTGTGTGACCGAATTTCATTCTTTCTGATACACAAGACTTGTATCTTAGTGTGGGGTCAGAACAATTTATGTTATTTATGTTATATTATTACACAATTAACGTTTAACGATTTTGGGCTTCTATGGAAGTCCCGCCACTGACCTGTATGTGTGGTGGAGGTACACTCGGCAGGTGAGTGTTGTGTTGCAGATAGGCCGTGTTCGCGGCGTGTCGGCTGGCGCAGAGCATCTACGCGGGCGAGCGCGACGCAGCGCTGCATGCGGCGCAGTGGGCGCGCGCGCTGGCCGCCCGCCTCGCCTGCGCGCCGCCGCCACCCGCACACCTGCGGAGGGAACAGATCTTCGTGAGTCCTCTGCGTTACCTTTCTAGTTAAACTCTTTGTTTTCCAACTCCTCCTTTATTTTGTCTTTCTGATTAACTTCGTTGCGGGATTATGACAAATTTAGGTCCCCTTAGATCCACTGAGCTTCATTGCTCAGCGTCAATACTGTGCGTGCCGCTGTCGATCCTGGAGCACAGGAGTTACAGTGGCGGGTGTGTGGTGGGATAGGGCCCTATTTACCTTTCTCGCACAACATCTTTGTGCCATCAGCTTGCCGCGGCGGTATTTCCAAACAGATACGACTTAGGGCCCTCAAGAAGAGGGCCTATATTTTTCTCAAAGGCCGGCAACACACCGATGATTCCTCTGGTATTATGGGTGTTCATGGGCGGTGTTGACCACTCAACATCAGGTGGCTCACTTGCTCGTTTACCTCCTTTTTCCATTAAAAAAACTTCATAGGGTCTATGTAGCTCCAACCTCTATACCAGAGGAACCTGTATAACTGGGCGTGATGCTTGACAGAGCATCGACAGTGACATTTAAAAAAAACCCGACAATAAAAATAAAAAAACTCGTTTTCCTAACAACTACGTACATTTAATACTCGTGATTGTAAAGAAAATGTAAAAAATAATAATATATTTTTTTGTCGGGATTTCTTTAATGTCACGGTATATGTAATCACCGTGGCTATTTTCTGTCTTAGTTTTTGATGACGGTCTTTATACACCCGTTTACTGAAAAATCTTTCACCCAATCAAGTTTTAAGTAAATGTTTTGACGCAAATGACGCGTTTAACTGCTTTTCAGAATTCACATTCAAACCATTACATTCGATTCATTAGTTTCCCAGTTATAAATGATAGCTTTTGCCCGCGACTCCGTCCGCGTAGACTACAGGGTTGGGTTCAGAATGAAAATAAGTTGTAGTCTATTTTACTCCACAGAGTCCCATTTATGTCCATATCAAAAATCGTTTATATCGGTCAAATGATTTAATCGTGAAAGCGTAACAGACATATAGTTACAGTCGTCTACACGTCGTTTCAACTTTCTAGCTTAAAAAATAACGAATTTCCATACAAACTTTCACCCCTATTTTTTTTACCCCCTGAAAGGTACATTTTTTTACAAACTTTGAATGTCATATTTATTAATATCTAATCAACAAAAATAAGTTTCAAGCTTCTAGCTTTAAAAATGACAAGACCATTTCAGTTAGTTTCAGTTTACGAAGATAATTTATTAAAAAAACATTTTGATGTAAAAACAATATTTTTCTCTTACAACTCCATTTGCTTGAAGAAATAACAAATGACGGTCGTTTGTTTGAGGGCAGCGTAGATCAAACAGTTGGATGCTGCGAAAATCGACATTATTAATCGTGATCGCTTTTGACTGGGCGAGACTGCTTCTCTATATATAAATGGAAAATATGGTTCGAAGCCGCCAGTTTAAATAGGCGAAGAGGTTTATTTGCACTAATTTCAACCTTTGGTTAAGGTGGCGTTGACAAAATAACATAGATCATGTGCCGTGCGAACTAGAGATCCTGGGTTCGATTCCCGGATCGGGCAAAGTGTTATAGGGTTTATCCAAAAGCATATTCTTAGTAGCATTATGGTCTCTAAAAATGTACATTAAAGCTGCAATTGGCTTGCTACCTATTGCGTGGTATAAACACACTTCTACTTCTACCTACCCCTTAAAGAATGCATATGTTAATGAACATACGATTTGTGTCAACAATTACGAATGAGTCGTTATTAATTATGATCGGCCAACCCGCACTAGTCCAGCGTGTTGGACTAAGGCTTAAACCCTCTCTGTTGTAGAGGAGGCCCTAGTAGTGGGACTTATATGGGCTGATGATGATGATGATGAATTATGATGGATTATACTTTAACGATATATTTAATTATAAGTTCTTTTATTATTTTCTTCGTTATTAACACTAACTATAAATAATAAAATTAGATTATTACTTTAAACAGGGTATAAAAATAATAAAAAACCTAAACCACCCTTGAATTTCTTCTCCCCACAAAGAATCGCGTAAAAATTAATGTGAGTCGATGTAAAACATTACTCTGCCGACCGTCCATTTGTCTTGGCGTGAAATTATATTAAAACCTCACCATTTTCGTGTTGGTGCAGATTAATAGAATATTCGGCGGTACGATCGCGAACAAAAATGTCTAAATTATACATTTTCTGATCTTTTTTATGGCTTACATTTTCGCTATAAATTCAAACGTTGAAATAAAAGTACCAAAATGTATGATGTAAATATAATTGTATAATATCATTATCATCAGCCCATATAATAAGACCACCTTTACATCATGTTTGTATAAAGTGTAAATAAAAAAATATATAAAAAAAATTAGGTACGTCCCACTGCTGGGGACGGGCCTCCGTTACAACTTAGAGGCTTAGGCCTTAGTCCACCACGCTGGTCTAGTGCAGGTTGGCGGACTACACACGTAAGAAATTCCTAAGACTTTTTAGGTTTGCAGGTTTCCACACGATGTTTTTGTTCAAAGTTGAGGTATGTGATATTTCTATTCAATCCACACATTAATTCGAAAAGTCAGAGGGGTGTGCCTGGGGTATGAACCCGCGATCGCTGAGAATCCTCGACCGCGCGCCTAAACCTCGAGGCCATCACTACTTTTTAATAATAAATATATAAACGGATAAATCAACTGAAATTTATGATATCAACAATATTAAACTTGGGTTTATTCGTGGATTAATGACTGCGCGTGCCTAATAAGGTATAGATACAAAAATAAAACTAATAAAAACGTTAATATGTATAAAGTTATAATTAAATTATGTTTTTGAAGTGTAAATTTCTTTAGCGACGCTGTGCACTTTTTTTGGGATGGGTAAAAAATGTTCTCGCGTCAAATCACG
Source organism: Hemaris fuciformis (assembly GCA_907164795.1). Classification (NCBI taxonomy): domain Eukaryota; kingdom Metazoa; phylum Arthropoda; class Insecta; order Lepidoptera; family Sphingidae; genus Hemaris; species Hemaris fuciformis. The sequence goes on along the minus strand of OU015457.1, from coordinate 6,228,674 downwards.
TGACCCTGATCGAAAATGCGTAAGACGCATCATGTAATATAAATTGTCATGTTTGTGTGCGATAGCGAAATAAATATTGTATTTTAACACGTAAATGATAGTACTTTTAGATTGATAAATAAAGCATTTCGTGCGAAATTATTCCCTAACCATTCCAAAATATTTAAAAATGCACAACGTTAAGGTTTTTTTTTGTTTCACAATTTCCGCCCATCAGATATTTGAAATAAAAAGGCTTTTTATTAAAAATTAAGCATAAATGTTCCGTTAAAAAATGAACATCGTAAAATTAATGAAATAAAATATCTTTAACATCTCATTAAAACGAGGTTGCTTTGAACGCTTTTGGTTATTTTAATTATTTTAATCGTTCATAATTATTATGTAATTTTGCAGAACAGCTTGTAAGGTAATTACTTTTATCGGGAAAGGCGTGTTCAGGTTCCGTGTGGGAATCGAACGCTGGATTTTTGGTTTATTACTCATAAATATCGATAAACAAAAATAACTTTTTAACAACTTAAAGTCTTCAAGCTTATTAAGTAATTGATCTAAAGAGCGTTTTTTATATAGGCTCAGCAAAGTAATAGCGTCTGTTTTATTTTAATATATGTTAATTCATATATACGTACAAATCCCACGATAGGATAGACAGCGGTGTATATCTACATCCACAATTTGCCAGATATGTATCATCATCAGCATATATGTACATACGTCCCACTGCTGGGCACGGGCCTCCTCTACCATTAAGAGGGTTTAGTTCACCACGCTGGCATAGTGCGGGTTGGCGGCTACACACCTAAGAAATTCCTAAGAACTTTTAGGTGTGCTGGTTTCATCACGATGTTTTCTTTCACCGTTTAAGTAAGTGATATAATTCATTGTGAATACACACATAGCTCTGAAAAGTCAGAGGTGTGTGCTTGGTGTTTGAATTCACGACCGCCGAGATTCTCGAGCGCGCGCCTAAACTCCGAGGCCATCTCGACTTTAGAATCCAAATGAACTAAATACCAATGCTCAATATTTTAGCCCCTAAGACCTGGAATCGAGTTTTTACATACCCTCCAAAAACATTTAATCGATAACGCTATAAGTATCGTAATGTCACACAATTTTGCAGAAGATAATGTGTCCATGATTTACGTCAAACAGCACGGAGAAATTCCGACGGGCAGTATATAATTTAATTCAATAAGTGCTGTGGGCTACTTAAGGTACAGTCGAGTATTAATCTTTAATAACGTTTCCACTTGTTGTGGGGTCGCCACACGGTTGAAATATTTAGGAATTCTTTTCGGTTTATATACTATAAGTGGTATGGTCAACCCGCACTAGGCCAGCGTGGTGGACAAGATCTAAAACCCTCTCAGTGGTAGAGGAGGCACGTGCCCTGCAGTGGGTAATATATGGTCTGATAATGTAGTTTAAAAAAATATTAAGAAGTGTAAAATTGACGATTCAAAAGAACTTGTAAAAGTCTATTTGAATACAGATAATTTGACTTTGACTTTGAAATGAAGTGGTTGTCTGTTTGTTTATAGGTTTATTGATTTTATAAAGTCAGTTGCAGGTTTTATTATGTGGATGTTGAGAATAATATGTTTAAATTCGTCTGTTTGTTACGAATTGCGCACAATAAAGTCGTTCCAAAAATATTATAAGTGTATCCTAATATTGTTATTCTCAGCCTATCGCTGTCCACTGCTGAACGAAGTTGTGGCGACTTGTGCCATACTAATCGCTACATCAACCGCTCCGCTTATGCGCCTTGGGATAGCCGGCTTAGCGGTGACGTCGATGCGCCTGCGCAGCGAGCCAGTGAACCGCCGACAACACAACTGGTGACCCCGAGGACACATTTACCCGAAGAGACTAAAGGTACGAAATCCACAACTGGTGACCCCGACAACACAACTGGTGACCCCGATGAAGGCGGTTCACTGGCTCGCTGCGCAGGCGCATCGACGTCACCGCTAAGCCGGCTGTCCCAAGGCGCATAAGCGGAGCGGTTGATGTAGCGATTAGTGTGGCACAAGTCGCCACAAAGTCCTCCCCAAGTAGGCGACAACCATCCCGGTCTTTAGCAACATAACCTCACGCTTGTATTCCCCGCAGGGGTAGGCAGAGGTGAATTTCTGCACCCACATTTCGCCAGGAATGTATCAGTCCCACGTAATAGGGGGCGAGCCTATTGCCGTGAGGGCACATTTCCAGACTCCGTGCTGCTACTGAGAATTACCTAATAGAAAAACCCAATAACATTTTGCCCGCCCCGGGAATTGAACCCAGGACCTCTAGATCGCACAGCACATTCTTGTGACGCGAGACCACGTGGTAGTCTAAAACTTATGAGTGATTTTGATTTCCGCTTTAAATATAGCTGAGCAAATTGTTTAAATCTAATATATTTTTAAACAAAAAGATGTATTTTTTAGGAACTAAATATTATTATCAGTTAAAGATTCCAATTTAAAATAGCATCGAGCCTACCTAATACCCTTCCAAGATAAATGTTTTATCCAACATTATCCTAAAGTGTGGCTACAATACCTTATGATTACACACTCGGCCGTTAAAGCGATTGATGGTGCTTTAAACACTGAAAAATTACCCCCTGATCTGCTGGTTATTTTCCTACGCTATCATCACGACACAGGTTGGGTGTGAGCTGAGAGTATAAAAGCTCGATAAAATACAGAGTAAATTGCTTTGCATGTCTTTAGCAAATGTGTTATTTACATCGATGAGATGAAACATGCAGTTGTTGTATTAAAAATATATTTTTACACTGGTAAGTCGTGATGGTCTTGAGGTTTAAACACGCGGTCGAGAGGCTCGGCGGTCGCGGGTTCAAACCCCAGGCACACCTCTGACTTTTCGGAGTTATGTGTGTATTCCCAAATAATTATCACGTACTTTAACGGTGCAGGAAAACATCGTGATGAAACCTGCACACCTTAAATTTCTTAGAAATTTACTGACTTTTTAGTAACATGAAGGCTATTACGGCAATAGGTTCTAATTAGGTAGGACTTAAAAAAAACCATTGGCAAAACGTGGGTGCGGAAGTGCACCTCTGCCTACCCGTCGGGGATAAAAGTTCAAATCTGTAAGTATAAATAAATAAATAAATACACCCAACAGTCACATACATAGTTCTGACACCGCATTAAGATACGAGTCTTGTCACGTGGGTATCAGAAACTACGAGAGACTTTTCGGTCTCACAAACGCCCAGACCCGAAACAAATATTTGTGGATCACACAATTTGTCTCGGTGCGGGGATCGAACCCGCGGCCTCTCGTTTCGCAAGCTAGTATGTATGTATGTATGTTCAAACTGAGCTGCGTAATGTGCCATAAATAAATATTGATCGCTTGAAACTCTGATCCACAACCGATAAGAAGTACTTAAAGGTTCATGACCTTGTGTGGGTGTTTTATACGTTTTCAATGCGTTTGCCAAATTTATCCATACTCGTAGAGAGTTCTTCTGTCAATTTGAGAGGAAAATAATGGAACGATTAAACAAATAATTTGATTAACACTTTTGATTATGATATACGTATATATATTACAATGATATATGTAAGTCGTGATGGCCTCGAGGTTTGGGCACGCGGTCGAGAATCTCGACGGTCGCGGGTTCAAACCCCAGGCACACACCTCTGACTTTTCGGAGTTATGTGTGTATTCACAATGAATTATCACGTACTTTAACGGTGAAGGAAAACATCGTGATGAAACCTGCACACCTAAAAGTTCTTAGAAATTTATTAGGTGTGTAGTCTGCCAACCCGCACTAGGCCAGCGTGGTGGACTAAGGCCTAAACCCTCTCAATGGTAGAGGAGGCCCGTGCCCAGCAGTGGGACGTATTTGGGCTGATGACGACCAGCTTTTTAGATGCCTTTAGTCGCTTATACATTTTGTATAGACACGTCACTAACCATTAATAGGTATAGAGATGTTTTTCTAAAGAATCTAGTATTAGTAGTGGTGATGGCCTCGAGGATAAGGCGCGCGCAGTGGGACGTATATGGGCTGATGATGATATATTTAACAAGTTTAACAACATACAACAACATAAGACCGTGATCGGAAACTAAGGCAGGTAATAGCGACGGTGATTACAAACCAAAAAATAGGTATTTTATTTTTTGTCGGAATTTTCTTTAACGCCAGGGGGTTTGTAATCACCTTAGCTATTACCTGCCTTAATTTCCGATCACGGTCTGAATACACCCTGTATACTAAAAAGATGTCAGCAGCAAACGATGAAAATTAAATATGAACGTGTGTAATATATGATTGACTTATATCTTTCGTCACTCAAAGGAATTAAGCTCTCTTTTTGACGTACATAAGCTTAAAAATACCTTTAACTTTAATCGAGTGGCTAAGACAAAATATTCAACTTTTATAAGTAAGGCGAGTCAAATTTAACGGGGAATTTCCCTTTATTTATATAGAAAAGTTGGAAGTGTTCGTACGTGAAAATGTCTCGCGCCGCCGGGGCTCTCCTTATGGTATAGCCGCGAGTCATATAATGAAATTTTCTAGAGGTGTAAAAGTAACGAAAAAAAGCGTACCCGTATGTATTCGTTACTATAACACTTAGTACTCGTTACTATCGTATCGTTACGTTACTCGTTACTTCTGATCATAACATGCTATTTGATGTTAGAGCAACGAATGAAGTCGTATTGCGTACGCGTACAGTATGACATTGCGGCGTCGCACCATTAGTAATTTGTAGAAATCATACTTTCACAGATACTTTTTATTACATACCAAGCTGTGTAAGGTGCATTTTTTTTACTTTTCCGTATTTTGAACCAGGTTTATGTTTAAGTTATTCTAAATTTACCTAGTTTGATTTAATTTCCAAATTATACTTAACAAACATCATTCTATGTAACGAACAATTTTAAATTCACCGAATAAACGCGCACATGCGTAAAACATACGATAAACAAATTTTCAATACACGTACCAACCGTACTTGCGTGAACTGAAACAGTGTAGGTATCAATAATACGAAAAATGCGAGTAACGAAATATATTCGTGTGTAACGTTTCGTTACTCGGTACTAGGTGGCGCACCCGTTACTCAGTACCGAATACATACGGTTTGCTACAGCTCTAAAATTTTCGTACCGCCTAGTGGCGACATCTGACGTCGTGTGTGAATTCAGTTTAACTCGTTGAACATATAAAAAAAAAATTGCAGATTTTTTTGACTGCCTCGTGGTCTCATGGCATAAGAATGACCCGTTTGATAGGCCCCGCTCGATAGGTCGCTAGAGGTCCCGGGTCGGGCAAAGTGTTATTGGGTTTCCATGAGGAAATTCTCAGTAGCAGCACGGAGTCTGGAAATGTACGCGAAAAACTGCAATAGTCTCGCCTCCTATTTACGTGGGACTGATTCATACCTGGCGAAATGTGGGTGCAGAAATACACCTCTGCCTAGCACTTCTGGAAATACAAGCGTGGGGTTATGTATGTATGTATGTAAAAGTAATATAAATTTGTATTTTCAGGCGGGCAAAGTCGTATGATCAGTTATGTATCTCATATCTCTTTTAGTGTAATCTCGAGAGTTTGAAAGCGTTTAATTTTAGCTTTTTCGTTCATTAGCCGGCCAGTTATTATCTGCAAAGGTTGTAAGATCGGTTTAATGTTCTGTAATGCATTTGTAGAAATAAATACATATATTGAGAGAAATTGAGTTATGGTTTCATAACTGTTCTGAATTTGAAAAATCTTACAGTCAATCTTACTTTAACCGTGAAGGAAAACATCGTGAGGAAACCTGAACACCTAAAAAGTTCGTAGGAATTTCTTAGGTGTGTAGTCTGCCATCCCGTACTAGGCCAGCGTGGTGGACTAAGGCTTAAGTCCTCTCAGTTGTAGAGGAGGCCTGTGGCCAGCAGCGGGACGTACATATGTGGGCTGATGATGATGATGATGTATTGAATTTGGTGATCAGCCTGTTTTTTCATAAATCGGCCATTTTAATTGCCGATTGGGCAGCCAATCGTATCCTGTCCATCCTCCATATAGAACAAAAGAATACTTTTAAACAAAAACATTTCTCGTACAATTCTTCAAAAATTACACAAGTTAAAATATTAAGAAGTGAATACTTAAAACTATTATTCAAAGAACAATAGAGCTGCCACTCACAGAGTATTAAAGATCTTACGCTAAAAACTTTCTTGTTGAAAATACTGGTAATTTTTCAATAATTCTGGCATTTTGCGTACCGTCAATCAGGGTGAATAGGGACGTATCGCACTCATAAGTCAACAGTGTTGTAATTCAATAAGTTTTTTTTTGAATTAGCAAAACACTGATGAATTTTTATTTCCTATTACTGTCTAAACTTTAGTTACTTTATACATTATAATTATAAAGGCATTCATCATCATCAGCCCATATACATCCCACTGCCGGGCACGGGCCTCCTCTACAACTGAGTGGGTTTAGGTCTTAGTCCACCATACTGGCCTAGTGCGGGTTGGCGGACTACACACCTAAGAAATTCCTAAGAACTTTTAGGTGTGCACGTTTCCTCACTATTTTTGCCTTCACCGTTAAAGTACGTGATAATTCATTGTGAATACACACTGATTATCTCACTGTTAATATCGCGGATTCGATAACAATAAGATCCCTCAAATTGCAAAATAAACGGTAGACTGTATTTTGTGCAAATAAAAATGTTTTGTTATTAAAACATGTAGGTACGTTATAAAACACAGGAAGAGAAATAGCCAGTATTTTGTATCGGGACGAGTATCGACTTATCTTTTCTGTCACCTATTCATTCTACTACGATAACACGACCAATACATAAAATTTTCAAACAAAAATGAAGTGCTGCTATTGATTGTCACACTTTTTTTTTTTTTTTTTTTTTTTATTCTGGCACGGCAAAGTGACTCCACTGTACCTGATGGTAAGCACAGTGGAGTCAAAAAAAATAATAGCGACCAGCGAGAAACGATATGGTTAGTAATTTGAGATTAAAACGAGCCATCTTAATAGCCGATTGGGCAGCCAACCGTAGCCTGTCCATCCTTCATATAGAATATATATATATGTTACAATATCAAGAAGTGAATACTTAAAACAATATTTCAAAGAACAATGGAACTTGCGCTAAAAACTTTCTTATTGAAAATGTGGGTAATTTTTGACTAAAGCGCGCGCCTTATCCTCGAGGCCATCACTACTTCTAATACTAGATTCTTTAGAAAAACATCTCTATACCTATTCATGGTTAGTGACGTGCCTATACAAAATGTATAAGCGACTAAAGGCATCTAAAAAGCTGGTCGTCAAGCCCAAATACGTCCTACTGCCGGGCACGGGCCTCCTCTACAACTGAGGGGGGTAAGGCCTTAGTCCACCATACTGGCCTAGTGCGGGTTGGCGGACTACACACATAAGAAATTCCTAAGAACTTTTAGGTGTGCAGGTTTCCTCACAATTTTTGCCTTCACCGTTAAAGTACGTGATAATTCATTATGAATATACATGACTTCGAAAAGTCAGAGAGTCTGGGGTTTGAACCCACGTCTGCCGAGATTTTTGCCTCAAGCGCGCCTTAGCCTCGAGGCCATCACTACTTCTAATACTAGATTCTTTAGAAAAACATCTCTATACCTATTCATGGTTAGTGGCGAGTCTATACAAAATGTATAAGCGACTAAAGGCATCTAAAAAGCTGGTGTGACTAAAGTTTTATTTGTCTGACCATTTTCCCCACAAAAGGGTTATCTGAATATTTAAATCCCTTCAGCAAAGAAACAAAGTGAATTCTTGAGACGCTATGGTATTCCAATATGTGTTGAACGGGGGATAACATCGGCTGAAAACCGGAATAGGTTTTTATTAAATTGTTTTTATTTTTTATACCGGCACGATTTGCACACCTAAAAGTTCTTAGGAATTTCGTAGGTGCGTAGTCCGCCAACCTGCACTAGGACAGCGTGGTGGACTACGGCTTGAACCCTCTCAGTTGTAGAGGGGGCCTGCGCCCAGCAGTGGCTTTAGTAACTGTACACGATCTTATCCTTTTCAGCACACAAAAGGAATAGTAAATATAAAAATTTTTTTGTTTGACTTTGCCAGCGTGATGGAGTGCGCGTGCATAACTCGGGGAATTGGAATATTCCTTGAAAATAGGATAACGCATGCACGAGCGACAATATCTTTCCAGGTATATCTTGAGTACGTTCCAAACCCGCATATCCGTAAGATGATTGTGTCAAAGGATTGCGATTACTCTACCTTATTAACGTGGGAGTTACCGCAGCACATACTTTTATTGACTTGAGAAAGGTGGCGGGTAACGGATGGATGAGGGCTCAAGAACGGGATGGTTAGCGCTTTTTTGGGGAGGCCTACGTTGAGCAATAGACGGCGATAGGCTGAGTATATATATAGTAGTATACCTATATACATTTATCTTAACACATCGAGAAACATGAAGAAAATTGCGCCTCTAAAAAATTATCAGGAATTTCAGAGATAAGTAGTCCGCCAACCCGCACTAGGGCAGCGTGGTGGACTAAGGCCTAAACCCTCTCAGTTGTAGAGAAGGCGTGTGCCCAGGACTGATGATGATGATGATCCCACATTTTATTGGATTCTGTGGCTTAAATTGGATTACTATTTTACTTATCCCTTGCAAAAGTATCACGCACAGATCTTTGTTAAGAACTTTGTTAAGAAGACTTCTTGTTGGTGTCGCAAGTGTATGTCGTGTGATCTTGAGATTCTGGATTCGATTTCCGGGTGGGGAAAGTAGTATTGGGATGTTGAGTTATAAAATTTTCAGTAGCAATGAGACTGTGTTCGTAAAACTACGGAACGTGAATGATGGAATTCACTTTTACCCACCCTTTGAGGTAAATAGGAATGTGTGTAAAAATCATACATACAAAACTCCACACGTGTATTCCTCGAAAGGATAGGCAGAGGTGCATTTGTACACCCACATTTCGCTAATTGTTTTTTTAATCAGCGTAATAGGTCGCGAGCCTTTTGCCCTTTTTTCGCGCACAAATTCCAAATACGGTGCTGCTACTGAGAATTTCTTTATGGACAAACCAATTAACACTTTGCACGACCCGGCATTCGAACCCAGAACCTTTAGGTCACACAGCATATAATTGTACCGCGAGACCACGAGGCAGTATGTAAAAAATATAGAATTCTAAAATGTTACCGTAAATTAACCAGCAAAATAATTCCACAACGTCGGACCTCAGGGAAATTAATGATTAACCAAAAACCAGGTGTCGCGAACATTCCCCGGCCAACCTTAATAAATCGTTTGTTATAAATCGTACAGTTTCAACCCCTAAATTCAACCCCAAACAAGGCTTGAAACTTTTGTATACAATTTGTAAAAGCAGTTTTTGGGTCAATTAGCTCTGGTTAATGTACTTCCCCTGTTCCCTTCATGTTTAATATACGTTGTTCCGCAAGTTCTAAGAGCTGGTCTTGACCTGGATTTTCTTTTCATTAACCTGTATCTGGTAGTCGTAATGGCCTTGACGTTTCGTTCTGTTACTAGTTGAAACACTAGTACTCCTTTGACTTTTCGAGGTTATGTGTGTTCACAATGAATTATCGTACTTTGACGGTCGAGGAAAACATCATGAGAAAACCTGCATACCTAAAAGTTCTTAGGAGTTTCTTATGTGTGTAGTCTGCCAACTCGCACTAGGCAGGCGTGGTGGACTAAGGCCTAAACCTTCTTAGTTGTAGAGGAGACCTGCGCCTAGCAGTGGGACGTATATGGGCTGATGATGATGATCTAGATTCGTGATGGCCATGAGGTTCCTTTCGGTCTTGGTTCACGGACCTGTCCAACCAACTGCGAGTCTCAATTCAAGGTTCATAAGGACTCAACACTTTGTACTTTCTCTTTAGATTTAAAACTATAGTGTCACACAATATAGGAGACCTTAACTAGTCGGTAAAACAAGGGCAAAGAGTTCCTGATATGGTATAATAGAACATTTTAAAAGTATAATTCATATGTTGATGAAAACGTAAATTTGAATCCGTATTGTAACATTTATATTCTATGCAGCTACGGTAGGGGAAAAGAAAGGAGAGAGAACTTGCGACAAGAGGGTTCTGTATCAAAGATTTTAGATATTAACCAATTTTATATGAATGTTGTAATTGTTGACCAATGAAGTCGTGATGGCCTCGAGGTTTGGGCACGCGGTCGAGAAACTCGACGGTCGCGGGTTCAAACCCCAGGCACACACCTCTGACTTTTCGAAGTTATGTGTGTATTCACAATGAATTATCACGTACTTTAACGGTGAAGGAAAACATCGTGATGAAACCTGCACACCTAAAAGTTCTTAGGAATTTCTTAGGTGTGTAGTCCGCCAACCCGCACTAGGCCAGCGTGGTGGACTAAGGCCTAAACCCTCTCAATAGTTTAATGGGATAAATACTTTATGTAAACTCACGCACGTATTCCCAAAGTGGTAGCTAGAGGTGTATTTCTGCACCCAGGTTTCGGCAATTTTGCCTTAAGTCTTTGTAAGTTTTGCCACAGTTTTTTGGGGCTCAGTTCCACACACAGAAATTGAACTTCCATCCCTCCTATCTGGATGAATGGCGTTCCTCAACAGTGCGGTTCAAACAGTGTTTCCTTCCTCGCACAACATCTTTGTGGAATCAGGTTTCCTCGGCGTTATTTCAAACGGATACGACTTAAAGACCTTCTAGAAAAGAGCCTATATTTTCCTCAAAGGTCGGTAACGCACCGATGATTCCTCTAGTATTTTGGGTGTTCATGGGCAGTGTGGACCACTTAACATCAGGTGGCTCTCTAGCTTGATTGCGTCCAACACATCTGACTTTGACAGTCCCGTGGCGCAGTCAGCTAGATACTAGCTTGCGAAACGAGAGGCCGCGGGTTCGATCCCCGCACCGAGAAAAATGTTTGTGTGATCCACAAATATTTGTTTCGGCCGAAAAGTCTCCCGTAGTTGCTAATACCTATGACACAAGACTTGTTAGTGTGGGATCACAACTATGCATGTGACTGTTGGGTGTATTTGTTAATTTATCTGAGATCCTTATAGATTGCGCGGTACATATTTACGCCGCGAAACCACGAGGCCAGGTATGTATGAAAACAAGTGGCCACAAGTTGGCTTCTAAATTTTGAAATCAACTTACATATATTGCAATAAAAGCTTGCTGTATTAGTTTAGTAATGATACGCCATAGACAAGACACAAAAAGTTCTGTACACTTTCAAAAATGGAACCCTAAAACAACAAACTCCATAGAAGCTCTTTCAAAAGCTCGAAAAAATAACGTAATTGTATTTTGCAAGCTTTTACTCCCGTGCAACAATAACTTTTGAAAGGGAATGCTGAATGGCGCAAAAAATCCCCTGTTCCTGTGTACGGCGCAGTTGAGGGCGCAGTGATGCAATTTGGATTTTAGATATTTTTTTATACATACATATAATATAAAATCTTACTTGTATTACCGATTGGGTGGGTAGGAATACAATTCTGTACTGTTTTTCGCCACTGTGTTTTAATTCTCACATAATAGGAGGCGAGTCTATTCGGTGGGACTTAGACTTTTTCCCCAGAAAGTTGTATGTCATTTATGTTACATTTCCTTGTATAGTGTACAAAAAGTATATTAAATAAATAAATAAAACTATTTCGGGCATATTTCCAGACTTCAATAACATTTTGCTCGACTCGGGAATCGGAACCGTGACCTCTAGACCGCAAACACTTGTGCCGCATACGATGCAGTCAAATGTACTAGTTCAAGAATTTATTTTAATATGGACCAATACATTAACCATTTGCTCTCAGCAAAGCACTTCAAGACCCTGTGCTATTGTTACTTTGCCATAAAAAAAAACTCCAGTAATACTTTGCCCGACTCGGTCATCGAACCGGACCTCTAGCAAATTTGTACTGCGACGTTATTACGTTAATATGCTGTTTTTAATTAAAGTTACGTGCCTTTGGATGATTAGAGATAGTACGTTATATGACTAAACCTCCCGACAGTTTAAGTAAATACTGAGTATTAAATCAGAATTACATCAGAATGACATATAACAGCGATAACACGTTCTGAAGTGCGAGAGTTTAAAATTTACGATTTAAAAGCATACATACATACATACATAAACTCACGCCTGTATTCCCCGAAGGGGTAGGCAGAGGTGCATTTCTGCACCCGCATTTCGCCAGGTATGTATCAGTCCCACGTAATAGGGGGCGAGCCTATTGCCGTTTTTCGGGCACATTTCCAGACTCCGGGCTGTTACTGAAAATTTCTTAATGGAAAAACCCAATAACACTTTGCCCGACCCGGGAATCGAACCCAGGACCTCTAGATCGCACGGCACATACTTGTACCGCGAGACCACGAGGCAGCGATTTAAAAGCACTTAAAGTCTATTTGACTTTGACTACTGAAATCAACTTGCACTGTGTCCCCATCCTGTGAATAGTTAAAATACAATTACAAGCAAAAGCTAGATTCATTAAAATGTAAGCAAACGCGTCTATTTTACACTTCGAGACTTTTTGTAGGCCTTTTTTAACCGGTACTGCAACCTGACCGTGACACTTAGTGCACTGCCAGCAAATTAATGGCACTGGCGAGTAGCAATCACGATTATCTCAAAGTATACGTTAAAATACAATTGATAATAATATATTCTGCCTCGTGGTCTCGAGGCAAAAGGATATTCACAGGTCGAGCTACTATTACTGGGATTTTACAATAGGAAATTCTCAGTAGCAACACAGGGTCTGGAAATGTGCCCGAAAAACGGCAATAAGTTCGCCCCCTATTACGTGGGACTGATACTTGGCGAAATGTGGGTGCAGAAATGTACCTCTGCCTACCCCTTCGGTGAATACAGGCGTGATGTTATGTATGTATGATAATCATTTATGTATATGGGTATGATTCCCGGGTCAGATAAACTTTGCCTGTTAACATATCTGGCGTTTTCAAAATGTCGGCGGAGAAAACCCTGTCTACCCTTTCGGGAATACAGGCTTTAGTCTACGTCAAAAGCAAATTCCTATATGATACAAGTATCCAATAAAGAGCTAACGGAAGTCTGCCAACCTCTGACAAGTGCACACAAGGGCGTCCGGACAATCCGAAAACCTCGGATGCTTCCGGCCACTCCGGAACTAAGGAACCGCCGGCCAAACACACCAGTAAACAAGTATTTTCAGACGTATTTTCCGTTAAGTGAATTTAGGGGTTTTTTTATATGTTTTTTAGTATAAGTAATAAGAGCCTTATGTTATTTGGGTATGTTTCAAGACTCTGTGCTGCTATGAAAAGAGCTACCTGGGAATCGAACACAGACCTTTCGATTGCAGTCGGACGTATTTTCCGTTAGCAAATTATAAGTAACAGCACGGGTCTGGAAACGTGGCTTAATATCTTACTGAAGCGTGGCGTACAAAACCTAATTGTAAATAACAAAACTGTCTACCTCTCTTGGGATACAGACATGAATATACACATAGGAAAAATAAAAATGTCTGCATACACTGAAATAATTACTACTGAGCTTTGACCTCTCAGAATATCCTGTTTTGTATCCATCTATCACAAGGAAACCCTTGAAACTATTGCCCTACTTAACTTCCAATATCGCATTTTTTTCACACATGGCAACACTGCAAATACTTGATCTATAAGTAACAGTTTCGAGAAAAACACAGGCTAATGTTACTAGACCTCTGTCCCTTCGGATTTTGATACTTGAAGTTCCAAAGGGCGCTTACAGGAGGGGTTATTTTATTCTGGTGACGCGGCGATCCATTTGTCAGTGTCGACATCGATGGGACTGAAGTGATGTAATGATATATAGGCTTGGTCATGGGAGTGTTTATTTTTAATTTTATATTTTTGGATGTATATGAAAAGAGTCATAGAATATAAGGTTTGGAGTAGCGGTGGGCGATTATGAGATATACTAATGAAATCATTCGATTATGAAGATGTCTCGAGATATCTCGATTATGACAATTAGTAATTACAAAAGAAAAAAAAAACAGAAAAATAAGACCTACTGTCCGACGATTTATGTATTTAGTAAATGTCTAAAAAAACAAGACCTCTGGAGTTTCCACTTTTCGACCATTTATGAATAAGTAATTGTCAGCGGCAATAGTTAAAAAAAAATTAATTGACGATTCAAAAGCACTTGTAAAATTCTATTTGAATAAAGGTGATTTTGACTTTGACTTGACTAAAAAAAAAACAACAGCCACTCGAGTCTCGACAAGATTAATACTTCAAATTAGTAAAGTCATTCGATTATAAAAAAAAAATAGTTATCAATTTCATAATCGATTATCAACATTAGTATAAGTAGGATCACATTCATAATCGCCCACCTCAAGTTTAGAGTAGTGTATTTTAGCTGAATTATCGCTTAACAGTACATCTGGTAGGTTTACATGGTTTTTTTTCGGGAGTTTTGAAAATGTGAAGTTTTATAGATTTTGATGTTCTTATTTCGAATTTCTCGACTGCCTCGTGGTCTCGCGGTATAAGTATGTGCCGTGCGATCTAGAGGTCCTGGGTTCGATTCCCGGGTCGGGCAAAGTGTTATTGGGTTTTTCTATTAGGAAATTCTCGGTAACAGAACGAAGTCTGGAAATGTGCCCGAAAAACGGCAATAGGCTCGCCCCCTATTACGTGGGACTGATACATACTTGGCGAAATGTGGGTGCAGAAATGCACCTCTGCCTACCAGTGGCGGTACTGCCATAGAAGCCCAAAAGCCCAGTTTGCCTTTCAAAATTCCGAATAATAATTTTTAAGCTTCAAATCTTTATTGAACAAAATTAATTTGTTAAATAAACACCCCACAATAAACAATTATAAACTAGACATTACACAATTAGCGTCGAACGCTTTTGGGCTTCTATGGAAGTACCGCCACTGCTGCCTACCCCTTCGGGGAATACAGGCGTGAGTTTATGTATGTATGTATGTATTTCGAATTTCCACTTTCCCATCTCCTATCCCTGTCACTCGTATCGCCATATTGGAGAAATGGCGTCTAACACTGATTTTTATGTCTCCTTTCTGACTCGTTTTACGATAAAAATATTTATTTACAAAATTGAAGTACAGAAAATTTCCTATAATTTACGACCTAACATTTTCTTCGTAAAATCTATTGCTACGGCGTAGAAGGGGCTCAGTGTCGTTTAACACGTGTTTTTGCGGAATGAGAAATGGCATTTTGTTGACATTTGGAAATAATTCGAACTTTCATAAACAAATACTTCTGTTGAGCATGGTGGTGGGTCTCCAAAACTATGTATGTGCAATAATAAGTTCCTATCAAGCTAAGAGTATTTTTAAGAATCTACATAATATACTTACTCTTGTAGGTAGGTAGGGATGTTTTTCTATATTTTTGCGTTATGTGTAAAAAACATACATACAATAACCTCACGCCTGTATTCCCCGAAGGGGTAGACAGAGGTGCATTTCTGCACCCCCATTTAGCCAGTATTGTATCAGTCCCACGTAATAGGGGGCGAGCCTATTGGCGTTCTTCTGGCACAATTCCATACTCCGTGCTGGTATTGAGAATTTCCTAATGGAAAACCCAATACAATTTGCCCGACCCGGTAATCGAACCCAGGACCTCTAGATCGCACGGCACACATGTGCCGCTAGACCACGAGGCAGTATTAAAAAAACCTGTTACAGTTTATCCGACTTGCTCCCAGACTTTGTGCTGCTACAGAGAATTTTCTAAAACTTAATAACACTTTCCTCTACCCGGCAATCGGACCCGAGTCTTCCTTTACACAGTACTACACAGAATCAACATGACTCCCTCAAGACTCTGCCAGCATTATCTTAAAAAACGTGAACTGTGAGCGTACGCTGAGAAATAACATATGACTTATTGTGCCCAACGGATGAAGTCGCATTATATGAAATGGGGTAGGTGTACGTGTAATGTACCGTTGAAAAATACACATTGGGGTAACCGTTATTTATACCCCCATTAATGTTATGGAATGTTAAAGGATATTTTTTTTAGTAAAGAAGCTATGGAATGGGTCCGAGTAGTTCGCAGTAGCGTTATTTAATTGTATTATACATTTACTTATATTACATAAACACGCCCTGTTGTAGAAATTATATGTTCCAAAAAATAGCGCCATCTACTTATTTTCTCATGAACTACTACGAATTTAGCTAACTCTGCGCGAAAACTTGACATTCATTGACACGCCTAATCCTTGCTACTCAAATAATAAATTTTTTGCAGATTTTTTTTAAGACAAATTAAGTTTTACACACAAATACCTATTTAATACGGGTCAAATTATTTAGAAATCAAATAGAAATATAAAATTAGCGAGAACAAAGTTTAGCAAGTCCAACCGAGACGCAAGCCACGCCAAGAATGCCCGCGGGCGCCTCTGCCACCTCCGAGCTGCCCTACCGTCGTTACGTCACGCTAAGCTCCGCCCCTTGGTTGGGTGATATTTCTAATTATATATAGATAGATAGATAGACACTTTATTGCACACCATTTAAACGAAGAAAAAACAATACAATAAACAATTTACAATAATTATATGAATGTTAAAATATTTTTTTACATTACATTTTACATTCGGTTCATTTTTTAAAAACTTTTGCAGTTATTTGTACGGAAAATAGTGAAGTAAATTGAATTTTATATTCTATTCCATTTTTCATTAGAAAATTCTCAGTAGCGGCACGGAGTTTGGAAATGTGTCCGAAAAACGACAATAGACTCGCCCCCTATTACGTGGGATTAATACATACACAGAACAGTTGAATAAGACTAGAAAGGAAATGTTTATGTCAGCATGCCGAGCGTGCCGAACCTACGATTAGACTATCATATGTTTGACACGCCCGCTACTTTATAATTCGGGTTGCGTGTAATATCAAGACTTTTATAAATGTGTGACAGCCAATAGCAGCACTTCATTTTTGATCATTGAATTTTTATCATTGCTCGTGTGATCGTCGTAGAATGAACTGGTGACAGACAAGCGACGACACTCGTCCCCATACAAAATACTGTCTACTTCCCTTCTTATCTTATTCAGCTGTTCTGTGGATACTTACCTGGTAAAATGTAACCTGGTAGAATGGCATCTCTGCCTACTCTTCGGGGAATACAAAGGTATGTGACAGCGTGTGGTTATTTATTTGACTGCCCCGTGGCGCAGTTGGCTAGACACCAGCTTGCGAAACGTGAGGCCGCGGGTTCGCCGTTCGATCCCCGCACCGTGACAAATGTTTGTGTTGTCCACAAATATTTGTTTCGGGTGTTTATGAGACCGAAAAGTCTCTTGTAGTCTGTGATACCCACGACACAAGACTCGTATCTTAATGTGGCGTCAGAACTATGTATGTGACTGTTGGGTGTATTTATTTATTTTTTTATTTATGTTAATTTATCGCGATACACTGTACCAATGACACTCGTCTGAAGTATTGTCTCCCCTATCCATTATTTGCACACTACCATAGTTAAGTTAATTTATGTGGCATAATATTTCTTGCATTATCTCCCGGGCGGCAATTACGGGCACACGGTATTCCAGGTGCGTCCCACGGGAAAGTTTCCACGTAGCCTGCGCTATGATTATCCCGGACAGATTGTACAATGGCAAATATTTTGGTACTTTATGGGTAAATTAAACCTGCATATTATTTTTATGTGGTCAATAGTTAATTCATCATAATTAGCCGAAAGACGTCCACTACTGGATATAGGCCTCCCCTAAAGACGTCCAAAGCGCTCTGTTGAAAGCAGCCTGGATCCAGCGGCTTCCCGCGATCTTTTTGAGATCATCAGTGGACCTTGGTGGACGTCCAACGCTGCGCTTGCCAGTACGCGGCCTCCACTCGAGAACCTTTCCGCCCCACCGGCCGTCAGTTCTACGAGCTGTGTGCCCTGCCCATTGCCAATAGTTAATTAATCATCATCAGCTCATATACGTCCCACTGCTGGGCACGGGCCTCCTCTCCAACTGAGAGGGTTTAGGCCTTAGTCCACTACGCTGGCCTAGTGCGGGTTGGCGGACTACACACCTAAGAAATTCCTAAGAACCTTTAGGTGTGCAGGTTTTATCATGATGTTTTCCTTCACCGTTAAAGTACGTGATAATTCATTGTGAATACACACATAACTTCGAAAAGTCAGACGTGTGTGCCTGGGGTTTGAACCCGCTACTGTCGAGATTATCGAACGCGTACCTAAACCTTGAGGCCATCGCGACTAAATTAATCTTAGTAAATCCAAAGGACCATTGATATGGGTCAGTGAACGTTATCAATAAATGAACTGTTCTAAATCATATCTAATAAAATTATATTGTATAATTTTGCCCCGTTGCGCAGTTGTCTAGGCTTGCGAAACGAGAGGCCGCAGGTTCGATCCCAGCACCGATAGAAATGTTTGTGTGATTCACAAATATTTGTTTCGGGTCTGGGTGTCAGCGAGACTGTAAAGTCTCTCATAGTTTCTGATACACGATACAAGACTTGTACCTTAGTGTGGGGTCAGAACTATGTATGTGACTGTTGGGTGTATTTATTATTTGATATTGTTGTTAACTGCTTTGAAAAGAGCAGCACGAGTTTCTTGCTAGTTCTTCTCTAGTGGAATCTGCTATCCGTACTGTAAATAAAAAACGTTGACTGAATGTTTAATGCTAAGCGTTTTTAACATTCAATAAATTCTTATTTCCTTTTAATTTCACTAGTGATTTGAACCCGCAGCCTGTCATATCAGTTAGCTCTTTCAAATTTACAGCTTGTGCTGAACATGCAACCCAATATTAAATTTATACTGCGCTAGCAAAACGGGTATAATTCCTGTCACCTGGTGCAACGTAGGCTGTCCTGTAATGGTGTCACATTTTATAGCTCTCTGTCGACTGTTTGAATCCTAATAACTTTTTAGACGTTGTTACTAGCTAGAGTTACTCTATGAAAGAATGCCCGTAGTAACTACAACTATAAATGATTGCACTTCAGCAGAGTTGGGCCTTAGTCGACCACGCTGGCCTAGTGCGCGATGGCGGACACATATAACTTCGAAAAGTCAGATGTGTGTGCCTGGGGTTTGAACCCGCGACCATCGCGATCCTCGGCCGCGTACCAAAGCTTCGAGGCCGTCACTTTTAACACAAACACATCTAGCAATGTCTGTCAGTCTATGAATAATTTCCTACTCAAATATTCTAAGCAATATAGCACATATCTTCGTCCTCACTGCAGCACAGGGTTTACATAAGCTGCCAAGACTGGGACTGGAGATTTTAAGCTGGTATATTCGGCTCTGTATTTCAACTTCAGTTGAAACGGCTGAAATCCCTTTTATGTTGATAGTGTTTCAGTGTACAGAACATGACACAGTTGAAGTGTTAATTGGATCTTGTTGAATTTAAGCACATGTTTAGATGGACTTATTTGGTCTAGACTGGAAAGTCGTGATGGCCTCGAGGTTTAGGCGCGCAATTGAATACATATCTCGGTGGTCGCAGGATCAAACTTCAGGCTCGCACCTTCGACTTTTCGAAGTTATGTATTTACATGATGAAACCTGCACACCTAAAAGTTCTTAGAAATTTCTTAGGTGTGTAGCCCGCCAACCCGCACTAGGCCAGCGTGGTGGACTAAGGCCTAAACCTTCTCAGTTGTAGAGGAGGCCCGTGCCCAACAGTGGGACGTTTATGGGCTGATGATGATGATGAATCTATATTCATTCCTCTATACGAATATATGTATAGCGAAGCAAATGCACATCTGTCCCCTCTTTCTATATGTACATCAGAGGCGGGACTTCCATAGAAGCCTAAAAGTGTTAGGTACACGTTAATTTTATAATGTCTAGTTTATAATTGTTTATTGTGTAGACAGTATATTATCATTTACATGTCAAATTGCTTTTGTTAAATAAAGATTTAAAGCTTTAATATTATTATTCGGCATTTTGTAAGGCCAGCTGGGCTTTTGGGCTTCTATGGAAGTACCACCACTTATAAACATATGTATGTAGTTTCTAATAAACGACACAAGACTCGTACCTTAGTATGGGGTTAGAACTATGTAATGGTTGACTGTATTTATTGTACTTTATGTAACAAAACATTGGAGTCAAAAAAATCTTCAATATAAGCTAAAACAAAATACGATTTAAGCAGAACAAATTCTAAAAATCCCTCCCGTAACTCAAAGCGGGACTTAAGACTTCACCGGCAGTCAAAGGGTTGGCTTGCGTCCCGCAGCCTTAAACAGGTCAGGTGGCTAAAATTTTCGATGTTTTTCTTTTGTGGGTTTAGATGAGCTTTTACTGCTCAAAATTATTATTTGACTGATTTTTTCTACGGCCTACTTTATACGTTTTGCTGAGAGTAAAGTGGGTAATATAAGATAATAAACTTGTTTTTTTTTTCTTTAAGACCCATATAAAAGATACGGTTTATCATCAGCCCATATACATACGTCTTACTGGTAGGCACAAGTCTTCTTTACAACTGTGAAGGTTTAGGCCGTAGTCCGCCACGCTGGCTTAGTGCAGTTAGGCGTATTACACACTTAAGCGATTCCTAAGAAATGTTAGGTGCGCAGGTTTCCTCACGACATTTTCTTTCATTGTTAAAGTACGTGATAATTCATTGTGAAATTAAAAGATATGGTTGTTCAAGCTCATTTTAAGGCCTACATGTGATTTTTTATTAAGAAATTCGTAATGGAAAAACCGATATACGCTCTGGTAAATTGAGGCATCAAACTCAACGAGGTAACCCGTCTTTTCAATCGAGTGTAGGTATACAAAGAACATAACAGTTTCTCAACATCTTTTTGTGAATATATCCGGATGAAACTGCATTAACTTGTAAATTCAAAAAGGGCTTCTGAATGTAAAAAAGTTTAAATGCGATTTGTAAATCAGACGGCGGAGTAACTGAAATGTAAACGCGTCCACTACACGCTTTACGCCCGCAATGCACGCCTGAGATTCGTTGTCATCCTTATATTCCTGTAAGAGCTATGCTATACTGTGCTAGACTTGGTTTTGTTTTATTTGATCATCAGCCCATATATTGGGTGTATTCAGACCGTGATCGGAATCTAAGGCAGACAATAGCTGCGGTGATTACAAACACCGCGACATTAAAAAAATCCCGACAAAAAAGAAAAATAAATACGTTTTTCTTACAATCACATCTATTTAATATCTATGATAAAACTTCAAATTTTTATTTTTTGTCGAGATTTTTTTAACGCCATTGGATTTGTAATCACCGTTGCTATTACCTGCCTAAGTTTCCGATCACGGTATAAATACAGCCTGTATGTCCCAGCTAGGCACGGGCCTCCTCTACAACTGAGACGGTTTAAGCCTTAGTCCACCATGCTGGCCTCGTGCGGGTTAGCGGACTACTCACCTAAGAAATTACAAAGAACATTTAGATGCGCAGATTTCATCACGATGTTTTCCTTCACCGTTAAAGTACGTGATAATTCTTTGTGAATACATACATAACTTCAAAAAGTCAGAGGCGTTTGAACGAAATTCTAGACCTCGCGCCTAAACCTCTAGGCCATCACTAGGTACTTATTACTCTGGAGGCAATTCGGCGCGTTCATTTTGAGTTCCCGAAGACTCTCCAAAGTGTAGAGGGAGACTACCATGGGGTTTTTAGACGGTAAGAGTCTGGCATACCCCATTTGCCTTCTGGAAACGGGGATCCAAGAGGAATTATCCTCATCATAAAAAAAGAATAAAAAAGGTACTTATTACTATTTAGCCGCGGGTTTAAGTTTATTTATGATATTTTATATATATATAACATACATACTACTACTATTATTATACTATTTATGCACCTACTTTTTTTTACCTTACCCAGAGGTTGACTGTTAGAGAATGCCTTTGGCATTAAGTCCGCCTCTGTACTTAATGTATAAAAAGCATAAATAAATACAGCTCTGAATATTCAAGGTCTTAAGGTATACCTAGCTTTCAGGTCAGTATTTAAGTAAAACCTAGACAGTCACGGATTGTTTCTAAGTTAGCCTGTTTCCCCTCAGTCTTATTTAAAATAGCAACCAAGACTTGTAGTGTAAGCCAAGTTGAAGTGTGCTTCTATGCACAATATTGAACAGGGTTGTCGTTTCGGCAATAATACATAAATAGATGACTGCCTCGTGGTCTCGCGGTACAAGTATGTGCCGTGCGATCTAGAGGTCCTGGGTTCGATTCCCGGGTCTGGGCAAAGTTTTATTGGGTTTTTTCATTAGGAAATTCTCGGTAACAGCACGGAGTCTGGAAATGTGCCCGAAAAACGGCAATAGGCTCGCCCCCTATTACGTGGGACTGATACATACATGGCGAAATGTGGGTGCAGAAATGCACCTCTGCCTACCCCTTCGGGGAATACAGGCGTGAGTTTATGTATATAAATAAATAAATAAAATAAAATAAGCCTTTATTGCTGTTTTAAATTTACAAACTAAGTATAATAAATTTAATATCATAAACGATCGGTTACATCCACAGCTTGTCCTTCGACATAGGCCTCCTCTAGAGTTTTCCATATATCTCTTTCTCTAGCCATTCTCATCCACTCTGGTTGGTTTATGTATGTATGTACATAAATAGATTTATGTTCTTTTATTAGCTCTTTTCGAAGTTATGTGTGTATTCACAATGAATTATCACGTACTTTAACGGTGAAAGAAAACATTGTGAGGAAACCTGCACACCTAAAAGTTTTTAGGATTTTCTTAGGTGTGTAGTCCGCCAACCCGCACTAGGCCAGCGTGGTGGACTAAGGCCTAAATCGTTTCAGTTGTAGAGGAGGCCCGTGTCCAGCAGTATTAAAGTACGTGAATTTTTTTTATGATTACACACATAATTCCGTATAGTCCGAGGTGTGTGCCTAGGGTTTGAACCTATACCGCCGAGATTCTCCACCGCGCGCCTAAACCTCAAAGCCATCACTACTTATTAGTAACTACATCATCATCATCATTCACGGCCCTTTTCAACCCACTGCTGGGCATAGGCATCTCTTTTAAAATGCCACTCGTCTCTATTCTGGGCCAGTCGCATTCAAGATCTGCCAGCCACGTGGACCAGATCGTCCATCCATCTTGCTGCTGGTCGGGCCACAATGCGCTTGCCCTGCCTCCTCCACCACTTGGTCGGTTTGTACCGACAAACTAACTTACTAAATTCTAATGCCAATATTGTTTCAGTGACTGAGTCATCAATCACATGACATGATTTTCGGTGTTTGATTCCTATTAGGCAAAGTTTTATAAGATTTTGTTAAGAAATTCCCTGTAGCATGTATTCTGGAAATCCGCAAAAGATTCCGCTATCATGGAACGTATACGGGGCGATACAATCTTCCATTTTAATGTATGGCAACCCTGCAGGGTACTGATTGTGCGGCCGTGTACCGCTCGCTTCGCAGGCATTAGCGAGGGTTAGCGGCGTGGAAGCGTTGTATTACTCAACCTCGCAGGGAAATTGTGAGCGAAACTTCTAGACGTGTTGTGATCAGGGTGTTACGTGTTATTTGAGAGAAGGTACATATACCTTCAATACTATAGTACATATACTTTGCATACAAAGTTAGAAAAACAACGGCTATAGACAATATAATACCTACTTTAACGGCGAAGGAAAACATCGTGATGAAACCTGCACATCTAAAAGTTCTTAGGAATTTCTTAGGTGTGTAGTCCCGCAACCCGCACAAGGCCAGCGTGGTGGACTAAGGCCTAACCCTCCTAATAGTAGAGGAGGCCCGTGCCCAGCAGTGGAACGTATATGGGCTGATGATGATGATGGTGATAGACAATAGTATGTGAGACTTAAGAACAGTTGGTGATACGTGGGAGAATGTACCTCTGCCTACCCCTTCGATACAAGCGTGGTTGTGTTATAAATAAAAAAATTAATACACCCAACAGTCACATACATAGTTCTGACTCCACACTAGGATACAAGTCCTGTGTCGTGGGTATCAGAAACTACGAGAGACTTTTCGGTCTCACAAACACCCAGACCCGAAACACATATTTGTGGATCACACAAACATTTCTCTCGGTGCAGGGATCGAACCCGCGGCCTACCTATGAATACCGCTTTCACCAGCAATAATTTCAAACAAAAATATTTATTTATAGAGACGATAAGATAAGATAAAAGATACTAGATAATTACATTTGTTCCTAGTATTTTTATTGTATTACATCTGAGCCACAAGCCATAAATCGGTGAAATAGTTTTTGAGTTAATCTATCTATACAAATAGGTAAATAAAATTGGAGTGTCTGTTTGTAATATTGAAATAACCGCTTTTTAATAAATGCATATGGATGTATACACGGTACATATACCAAAATAACGGTTTTTAAAATTTTTGTCTGTCTGTTTGTTCCGGCTTCTGAAACGGGTTGACCAATTTTAACGGGACTTTCACTGGCAGATAGCTGATGTAATAAGGAGTAACTTAGGCTACTTTTAGCTTATATTTTTTTTTTAAATAATTCATTATAAACATACAAATCTTACCACTTTATAATATCACCCCCTCCCCCTCCCGCTTCTAGGCATAAACAACTAGTATGTGGCATAAAGTTTAATGCAACGTTGAAGGAGAGAATAATTTTAATTTATTGCGCCGGCAATGGGCGGCTTACCGCCTTCTCGGAATGTTAACAATTACAAACAATGATTGCGCGCTCAGCTCGTAATCGGATTTGAAATTTTTTGTACATTCGAGATGAAACGCTGTTTTGGTAGTATTTCGAATAAGCACGCCTCTATTTCTAAAGGGTAAGGCAGTGTTATCAAAGTCCCACGCGATAGAAGGCCTAGTACCATTCATAGGGCATGCCAGTCCGAGCCGCTAATGAGAATGTCCTAAAATAATAAAAAATACCGACCCCCGACCGACCCGGGAATCGAAGTCGAGACCTCTAGATCGCATGGCACATATTCTCAGGAGAGTGTAAAGAGTTTGTCAAGAGAAGCACGGAGTAAAATATGATCTAAAAACATCAATTGGAACTCCTATTACGAAGTTTTCAACTAGCTTTAAGTGGGCGTAGTACACCACTGCCAAAGTTTTTCCCGGTGTTTTTCCTCATCGTTAAAGTAATTCTGTACTCAGTTGTACGTATGACGATTCCCAGTGCTTCGCTTTTTCCAGGACCGGCATTAAACAGCGTTAGCGCTCGCTACAAATATAAAAGTGTAGCACAGTCAGGTTAAGAAGTTTCAAAACAATTATTTACGTTGAAATATGTTGGCTTACTTTGAAATGTGGCTGCATTGTTGTCCTTCTTTGAACCGTATTGTGCTGTGGTTTGAGATTTTTTATTTAGTTGAATGTTTAAAGATTAAAGTGTCCATATTTCAATTAAAAAAATTAAAAACATCGTGATAAAACCTGCACACCTAAAAAAATTTTAGGAATTTCTTAGGAGTGTAGTCCGCCAACCCGCACTAGGCCAGCGTGGTGGACTAAGGCCTTAACCCTCTCAGTTGTAGAGGAGGCCCGTGCCCAGCAGTGGGACGTATTTGGGCTGATGATGATGATGATATGTGGCGGACCGAAGGACGCACATAAATTCGCCGCATCGCAGCAGTCGCGAACAATACGTACAAGTAAATAGCTATTTTGTAACGAACAAAAAGATTAAAGTAATATTCAGCACGCTGCTCTTTAATTTCACATACAACCCTACAATTTCAATTTATATGACATTGCAACTCTGCCTATTCCTTCGAATACAGGCGTGAGGTTATGTATGTATATACATATGTTTAATATACAATGTGTAAAAACATCATGATCGTAAACTTAAACAGGTAAATAGTTATTTTATTGGTGATTACAAATACATACATTGATGCTAAAAAAGTCCCGAAAAAAGGACGTTTTTAATAACATAATCAATATCATCATCAGCCCATATACGTTCCACTGCTGGGCACATACCTCTTCTACAACTGATAGGGTTTAGGCCTTTGTCCACCACGCTGGCCTAGTGCGGGATAGCGGACTGCACACCTAAGATATTCCTAAGAACTTTTAGGTGTGCAGGTTTCCTCACGATGTTTTCTTGACCGTTAAAGTACATGATAATTCATTGTGAACACACACATAACTTCGAAAAGTCAGAGGTGTGTGCCTGGGGTTTGAACTCGCGACTGCTGAGATTTTCGACCGCGCGCCTAAACCTCGAGGCCTTCATTACTTCATCAATATGGTGATTAGGAAAACGTAAAAAAATATGTTTTCTTTGGGATTTTTTTAAGGTCAATGTGTTCGCAATCGCCATTATACCGACTAAGTATTACATACCTGCCTGTTTTAGTTTTCAATTACGTTATTTTTTTTTGACTGCCTCGTGGTCTCGCGGTACAAGTATGTGCCGTGCGATCTAGAGGTCCTGGGTTCGATTCCCGGGTCGGGCAAAGTGTTATTGGGTTTTTCCATTAGGAAATTCTCAGTAGCAGCACGGAGTCTGGAATTGTGCCCGAACGGCAATAGGCTCGCCTCCTATTACGTGGGACTGATACATACTTGGCGAAATGTGGGTGCAGAAATGCACCTCTGCCTACCCCTTCGTGGAATACAGGCGTGAGTTTATGTATGTATGTATGTATGTTTTTTAGCCCAAGTTACTCCTTATTACACCAGCTATCTGCCAGTGAAAGTCCCGTTAAATTTTGTCTACCTGTTTATGTGATTAGCCAGAACAAACAGACAGACAGACAAAAATTGTAAAAAACGTTATTTTGGTATATGTACCGTGTATACATCCATATGAATTTATTAAAGAGCGGCTATTTCAATATTACAAACAGACACTCCAATTTAATTTATTTGTATCGAGTATAGATTAAAATTATTTCAAAGGTAAAATGAAGAGGGGTTCAAAGGGGAGTAGAAAATGTCCCTTCATACATCTAATGTAATAGCTGTAATCTTTCGTTTTAATAAAACTGAAGCCCTGAAATATTTCCTCAGAAGACTCTTTTATAAAACGTCACAATCATTCTTATCTAAATTACCTTTCAATTTCCGATCGTAAGAATCCATTGTCATCAGCCAATATGAGAGTTGAGCCTTAGTGATAAAAACTCGGCTTAATTGAAGACTTCCTTATCTAACAAAAACCTAATCCTGATAGCCTAGACTGACATCGGGGTCACTAGAGGTCATTATTCATCCCAATCGACCTTCGCTAACACAGTTTCATGTATATAAAATAGCTTAGTCGGTTTGTTCCGAAATTGTTTTTTTTTTTTGGATAACAACGAAAGGTTGTATGGCAAAGTTGGTGGCTCGAATGAAACGAGAAACGTAGGTTTAATTATTGCACCGAGACAAATTTGAGATCGTAAATGTTCTGTTTTAAGTATGGGTTTTGCGAGTTTTATGCATTTTAGTAGGACTCACTATAAAAGTCAAATGTTTTTGTGTAAATAACAGTAAGAATTGCATGAGCAAATTTTTCACAATTATTCATCAAACCCCCCCCCCCCCCCCCCGACCCTTTGTCAGAGTAAGTAAGCAAATATCGCACTCCCCCCTTACGTAAGCATTAGTATACAATATTTTTAATTTGTTCTGGTCCCTTTTTTATTCAACATATTGAAGCAAATTTTGTATAAAATCATAAGAGAAAGCTATTGCTTACGTTATCATCATCCATCCCCTCCCATTCCCCGATATAAAAAATAAGCAAAGCAATGACCCCGCATTCTCCCTTAGTGCTTACGTAAATCTAGAATGGCCCCTTAGTCCATGCTAAGGGGCATTAGCATCCATATTCAGTAACTTCCATATATTAGAAAAATGTCGAATGCCTCGTGGTCTCGCGGTATATATGCGCCGTGCGGTAGAGGTCCTGAGTTCGATTCCCGGGTCGGGCGTAGTGTTATTTGGTTTTTCCATTAGGAAACTCTCAGTAACTGCACAGAGTCTGGAAATGTGCCCGTAAAACGGCAATAAGCTCGCCCCCTATTACGTAGGACTGATACCTGGCGAAATGTGGGTGCAGAAATGCACCGCTGCCTACCCCGGGGAATACAGGCGTGAGTTTATGTATGTAGAAATATGTCAATTGTAAGAGAAGCCACGGGATGCAGTTAGTGTAGATCTTACGGCATCCCACAATGTCGGGTATCCGCGCGGAGTCCGTGCGTCAATCAATCACAGTAGCTCACGCTACGCCGGCGCCCGGCAATTTAAACTTTTCACTTCCTCCATTCTTTGTGTGACCCATTTTTTTCGGAATTCTCGCACGGAACTGCATTATGTTCCTTTCATTCAGTGTTTTGATTTTATCCGACCTATTATATATTTTTATGTTTGATACAGATTTAAATATGTTACAAAAGATAAACTACATAGGTATATAAGTTTACGTTATTCCAAAATATATTTAAATAATTTTATAAGCAAACAAGACATCTAAAAATCTTGTGTAAAAAGTTTTTAACAAAATTAGGCCCAAATTTCGACCTTTGCCGTTACGTGTTTTAAAAAGTTCACCTTATTATTCATGTACATGTTACTGAAGTAATTAAGTATTAGGATGTTTTCTACAATGTCTAAGTTCATTATTTTATGCTCGATCAAAAACATCGTAATATAACATGATAAAAAGTAGCTTAAAATATAGAATATGGTCTGTTGAAAATCTGTACAATTCCATGTCGACCATTATTATTATTCCAGCTTGTGCATGTTATAAAATATTATTTAATTAAGTAAAAGAAACATTATTTTAGACGCTATAACTTTAGAGGATGCTTGAGCTAGCAACAAGTAGGAACTTCTTAGGTTAGTCCATCAACCGACACTAGGCTAGCGTGGTGGACTAAAGCCTAACCTTTCTTAGCTGTAAAGGAGGCCTGTGCCGAGCAGTGGGGCGTAATTATGACCTGATCATGATGTAAATCAGGTACCGTGTTGTAGCATATTTGCGCCAGTATTAAAAATAGGCGATTTCCTAAAATGGCTTATTTATTTAGTTGCCTACCACACATATTCCCAAGTTTGGCGATGCGAGCGCTATCATAAAATATGTATACGTTAAAAAATTGGCATACGTCGACCAAATAGATTTTAACGATGTCTGAATTTATATTCAAATTTCACCACAATTCTACATAGGCAAAAGTCTAGTACTCAGGCTTAGCTCGAGGATTCGATCCCGGTTGATTTTTCTAATCCCGGGATTTCGAGATTATCTACATTTAATCTGGGGAGCCCGGGCTAGTCTCCTCCAAATAATAACCTCGAGTTTAACTAGTCTCAAAAAGATTCATTTCTTGTTTAATAATTTTAGATATTTATTCAATTTTTATTACTTTTAAAAAAATGTATCAAACCCGAAAATCCCGGGGTTCATTAAATTTGGTCCCAAAATTTTGGGACTAAAGTATGACCAGGATCCCGGGATCGAATCCTTTAAGCCTAGCCCATATCCTCTGTGGCACAGTTAGCTAGACACCAGCTTGTGAAACGTGAGGCTTTGGGTTCAACACCCGCATCGAGATAAAAGTTTGTATGAACCAAAAATATTCTTTCGTCTGGGTGTTTGTGAGACCGAAAAGTCTATTGGTTTCTGTTACCCACGACACAAGTCTTGTATGTGTGGGGTTAATAATAATTGTCAAACAGTTTCTTACGTTATACTTGGACCGCCCCTATAGGTTTTACCACGAAACAGTTGAATATGACTAGAAAGGAAATGTCAGGATGCCGAGCGTGCCGAACCTACGATTAGACTAACATATGTTTGACACGGCCGCTGTAATTCGTGTTGCGTGTAATATCAAGACTTTTATAAATGTGTGACAGCCAATAGCATCCCTTCATTTTTGTTTGAATTTTTATTGGTCGTGTGATCGTAGTAGAATGAACAGGTGACAGACAAGCGGCGACACTATTTCCCTTCTAATCTATCTATTCAGCGTGTGGGTTTAACGTACCCTTAATAAAATGAATAAGCCATCAATCCCCTTTGCTGGCCATTTCCCAGTTCATGGACTTACGTAAGTAAACAGCGGTCTGTGAGAGTGGTATCTACTAGAGGTGGGCGGTTATGAATGATTGTGATAATCGATTGATTCTACTAATACTAATGTACATACATACATACATAACCTCACGCCTGTATTCCCCGAAGGGGTAGGCAGAGGTGCATTTCTGCACCCACATTTCGCCAGGTATGTATCAGTCCCACGTAATAGGGGGCGAGCCTATTGCCGTTTTTCGGGCACATTTCCAGACTCCGTGCTGTTACTGAGAATTTCTTAATGGAAAAATCCAATAACACTTTGCCCGACCCGGGAATCGAACCCAGGACCGATCGCACGGCACATACTTGTACCGCGAGACCACGAGGCAGTCGTGATGCTATGCAATACTAATGTTGATAATCGATTATGAAATTAGTAACTATTTTTTTTCATAATCGAATGACGTTACTGATTTGAATTACTAATCTCGTCAAGACTCGAGTAGGTCTTGTTTTTTTTTTTATTTAGTTACCCAAGTGGATGCCTGAGAGTTGCTCTTGCTTTTTTTAGACATTTTCTTATTCATAAATGGTCGAAAAGTGGAGACTCCAGAGTGGGTCTTTTTTTTAGAAATTTAGTTACCAAAGCCGAGACTTGACAGTATATGTCTTGTTTTTTTTTAATTACTAATTAGTAGGTAATTACTAATTGCCACAATAATCGAGACATCTTCATAATCGAATGATTTCATTAGTATATCTCATAATCGCCCACCACTAGTATCTTCTCGGTCAGGCACTTTCTTACAAGTCCAAACTGACTTGTGATTTTATGAATAATTAAAAGATAGTTTGAATGAAAAGAAACTATAAGTACTATTCGCTAGTTAGCTAGTTGAAGCAATTCTGCGAGCTTGTGGGTTTGCAAAATTGTATCGTCATTATAAAATCAGATTCAATATTGCCTGCCGTGTCAGCCATCTTGTAGGATACTTCAATTCACTCCAGGCGCGTGCGGCAGGGCTGGGGCTATATTCCGTCGGTCTCTTTATAACCCCAAATAAAATAAATAATAAATATATCCAACAGTCACATACATAGTTCTGTCCTCACATTAAGATCCAGGTAGTGTCGTGGGTGTCAGAAACTACGAGAAACTTTGCGGTCTCACAAACACCCAGACCCGAAACAAATATTTGTGGATCACACAAACGTTATTTTCGAGCGAATATTTGAACCCACACCCTCACGTTTCATAAGCTGGTGTCTAGCTAACCACGCAACGACGTCGGTCAAAAGTTTCGTAAGTTTATATTATTGCCTCATAAAGCTGAAATGCACTTCTGATAAACCTTTAAGGATACAGTCGTGAATATGTGAAGATTTGTGCAATTATAAAAACTCGGTACAGGTTATGCGTCTAGTTTCTATCGAACTGTGAAATACTTTTTGTCCAAAGGTCTCTTTACAAAAACAGTATCGATTACTAAAACCCCCATAACAATTTTCGCGAGCTAGAAATTGAATCCAGGACCTCTAGAAACCTCGAGGTAGTCAGTTTGTATAAACATAGATAAAATAAATAGGTATATATAACTTTTTTTTAATCAATAGCAAAAAACTCAGTGAGTGCCAACCCTTAGTGGAGTATGCGTTACGTATCATAAGCAGCGGCGGGTATCCGCTAATACGTACCATAAAACAAGCGCGTGCGACAAATTCCCGCGCAGAGTTCATCCGGGGTCAACTGGCCGTTGTCAAACCGACGTCAACTGCACTCATCATATTTGTGAGATATTATAAATCGTCTGCATCCAGCGACGACCCACGACCTTTACCAGGTATGCAGGATATGCTGCAGGTATGGATGCTGGATGCAGGCTGCCTCCAACAGGTCACTTTGGAAATCATTGCGGGAGGCCTATGTTCCGCAGTGGACTTCCTTAGGCTGATGGATTGGATTGGATTATAAATCGTCTATGTATGATAATACTTACTTTAATAAATATTTATTGTGTGTATATTAAATTGTTCGGGATATAAAGGAAAACATAATGTTTTTTCAAAGAAAGCGCAGCATGGTTAATCATAGCTTTTTTCTGTTGTAGTTATCTCTAACATAAGCTAAGTCTTTACATGAGTAACTATATATCTATACTCAAGTTTTGTCAACAATTGCGGTTGTTACTAAGATTTTTTTTAATGAAAAACGCCCCTTGCGTCTTATGACGTAAGACTTATAACATATCTGACGAAAAACGGCTGTGAGAATACACATCTGCCCTTACGAAGTAGAAATATTTTAAAGTAATGAGAATTTAAAAAAAACCTAAGGAATAAATTAATGTTAATATTTGTAATATTATAAAGTATACAGACATATTTTTTTTGGGATTTTTTTTGCGTCAATGTGTTTGTAATCACCGTTAATATTTCTACATAACATCCACACTATTGCTCTTGAAAACGTCAATCGGGAAACAACGCGTGACTACGGCTTTTCAAACTAGAATATGTGTATAAGTACACTGATAATTGTGTACTATAGCATCGTATCGTATGACATTATTGTCAAATTGCAACAAAAGCATCTTGGTAGAGTCTATGTGTCGATCTTTCTTCTTCAGTAACGTTGTTTAATCCTGCGTCCTGAAAATCTTGTTTCATACTTTTTAGCCTTGTTTTTTTCGTAGTAGGGTTTAAGTTGTTACTTTTTTATTATATGTTTTTTTTCATTCGTGTATTATGTGTTTATTATAAATGGTGAAAAAGAGTGTTGTTTTAATTTTACTTGACCTCGCACTACCCTTCAAAAGCGCTTCGGTGTGACACAACGCCTGAGTAATATTTTAGCAATTTTATATGCTCCAAGTGAAAAATACAACTCTTATTAGTCCCTCGAGGCACTTATCTAAGCTATTCATCGCCAACTTCCCGCTGTTTCCAAAGAAGTTTTAATCAAAACCTATTTCGGAATTCGCATGTCGGCATCGCAATTTTTCCTGACTAATGTAGGCTCTGAAAGTACTTTTCATGAAATACAAGTAATTTAGGTGTTCACAAATTGAATTCATGATGTATTATGTCTTGGCGAAATTTGGCTGAATGTAATAGGCAAATTTCAGAAAGCTTTTTTTATAACTTTATTGAATGCTTATCACATGTAAGAACGAAACGTCAGTCACTATCAGAATAGCCGATAATAAAACCTGGGGCTTCTCGATCAAATATAAATACCGGTGAGCCAAAGAGGCAATGTAATTATATATTATTCTTAAACGATATCTAAAAATGAAAGACGAGATGAGAAAAAATTGGATTCGTAAAAATATTGATGTTCGTATTGATGTTTCATCATCATCATCATAATCATCAACCCATATACATACGTCCCACTGCTGGGCACGGGTCTCCTCTACCATTGTTTAGGGCTTAGTCCACCACGCTGGCCTAGTGCGGGTTGGCGGACTACACACCTAAGAAATTCCTAACAACTTTTATTATAACATCTTGGATTTAAGCCCCCGACTTCTGTTTTAAAAATCCATCCTTTTAATACTATACTTAATGATAATACCATTAAGGTTACAATGAGCTCGTAGTCCTAATCCAGAAATCAAACATTAAAGAATGAACTTTGTCGGAAACAGGAAACGAGTTGTAAAAAAAGAAAAGTGTAAAACTGTGAGGAACGTTATCCCGGGGGCGAGAAGGTCGACGGAAGCTTCTAGGGAATGGGGACGGACTTGGGAATTCTCTGGGGGACAATGTCCACACTCGAGTATCTTGAGGTTTTTGTTCAGAAATTGTGGTGATTATGGTATAATTTACACATAATTTGTGTTTTCATAAATTATTTTTAAGAAATATAGGTGATAATTGTAAATATTCATTTATTCCGTTCTCAGAATAAAAGTACTTCTTTAGCGGCACTGTGCACTTTTTTTGGGATGGGTACAAAATATTAAACTCGCGTCAGATCACGTGACCCTGATCGAAAATGCGTAAGACACTTGTTGTCATGCGTTGTTGTCGCGTTGTCATGTTTGTGTACGATGGCGCAATACTTTTATACTGATAAATAAATCAATTCGAGCGAAATTATTCCCTAACCATCCCAAAATATTAAAAAAATGCACAACGTTAATGTTGAAGTTTTCAATTCTGCCGACACTCCCGTAGTGCCACCCGATTTTTTGTTACATTTTGACTATTTTATAATCGTCATGTTCTTTTTTTCATCAGGCCATTTTATTTTATTTATTGGCCCCTGAAGACAATTTTCAGTTCGTCACTGAGGTAAATGTTAGCCTTATCTTGCTCGGGGCTTTGTGAACTAGAGTTACGATGTAGTTTGTCGTTCTGTTGAGCCATCATCTTATCTGGCGTGGCATCTCGCGATTCTTCTAAATCTACCTTATATGTTAGTCTACCATTCAGCCTAGTAAAAATAGTATGTAAGTTTAGCTTAGGTTTATTTTTTTAGGAATCAAAGAGAATAATTACAATTAAAAAGATAAAATAAAAATAAAGTACACAGTCCAAAGTAGTGATGGCCTCGAGGTTTAGGCGGGCGGTCGAGAATTTCGGCGATCGCGGGTTCAAACCCCAGGCACACATCTCTGACTTTTCGAAGTTATGTGTATTCGCAATGCATTACTTACTTTAACGGTGAAGGAAAACATCGTGATGAAACCTGCACACCTAAATAAGTTCTTAGGAATTGCTTAGGCACTAGGCCAGCGTGGTAGACTAAGGCCTAAACCCTCTCAATGGTAAAGCAGGTCCGTGCCCAGCAGTGGGACGTACATGGGCTGATGATGAAAATGATGACAATCCAAAACAATTTCCATTAATAGATAAAACACCAATTGGAGTAGTGGACAACTAATCATGAATATCTATTAGCGTGAATGTACTCGTATGTATAGGTATACGTAACGTGACCATACGTCCCGTTTTGAACGGGACTGTCCCTTTTTATGATTATGTGTCCCGGTGTCCCCGAAATGAACTCTGGAACGCAAAATTGTCCCGTTTTCTGCCGCGATTGCTTTGGCCAGCCAGGGTGGGAAGATATTTAAACATTTTCACGTCAACAATATTCAGCATAAAAACGTTTCTATTTTAATTAGGTATATATATTTTGTGTTTACATGCTACAAATGCACCAGTAGAAAGAGTTTTTTCTATGATGAAAAATTTGTGGACATCTGAGAAAACCCAGTTACAAACTTCAGTTCTAAAGGCGATGTTGATAACTAAGGTGAATATAAAAAAAAACCTTCCAAGAGTTTCATTCTTACTTAAAATCGTCACCAGCGATATTAAAGCAAATTTGTTCCACTAATAAATACAAATTTAACTAAACATCTTGAGTATGTTCTTTAATTCGTAACTTTCAAACTAGCTTTTCCGAATAAATAAGTTTAAAAGAGTAATGTTTTTATTTTATTATTAAATTCTCTTTTAATTGACCCAAATAAACCAATGTCCCGTTTTGAGTGAAAAAATTAATGGTCACGTTAGGTATACGTAAATGTTGTGATGAAAGTAGCGATAAACCCTCATAAATTTACATTTTTCGTATCCAATATCTGAAATGTAACATTTACAAGAGTCATGTTATAAAACTCAACATAAAGAATATTTAGTTTCAAATCAGATGTATGTGAAACGAAAAAGTATTTTGTACGAGACATTTTTATTCCAATGTCTGTTAAAAAAGTCTGTTTTACCCGCCAGCGACTCCATTTTGTATGGTTAAAGAAAAAAGAATATATTTTTGAAACTGCTGTTTTGACGTTGACAAGGGAGAGACTTTTTTATTTCAACACAAAGGTGGCCAAACATTTTATGTTTTATTAAATACTCGGTTCTAATCGTAAGTCCTTGCGTAACGTATCTTAGCTACCAATGCTGTTTTTTTATCGTCTAGGATATTAATAAATGCTTAAACCGTTTTAAGGGTCGAATAAAATGAAGTCGTTATGGCCATGAGGTTTAGGCACGCGGTCGAGAATCTCGACGGTCGCGGGTTCAAACCCCAGGCACACACCTCTGACTTTTCGAAGTTATGTGTGTATTCACAAAGAATTATCACGTACTTTAACGGTGAAGGAAAACATCGTGATGAAACCTGCACACCTAAAAGTTCGTAGGAATTTCTTAGGTGTGTAGTCCGCCAACCCGTAATAGGTCAGCGTGGTGGACTAAGGCCTAAACCCTCGCAGTTGTAGAGGAGGCCCGTGCCCAGCAGTGGGATGTGTGTATATGGTCTCATAATGATGAAAATTCTTTGGTCCCTA
Source organism: Hemaris fuciformis (assembly GCA_907164795.1). Lineage (NCBI taxonomy): Eukaryota > Metazoa > Arthropoda > Insecta > Lepidoptera > Sphingidae > Hemaris > Hemaris fuciformis. The sequence goes on along the minus strand of OU015457.1, from coordinate 6,192,215 downwards.
TTTCTATAATCTAAGATACGTTAGAAGTCGTGATGGCCTCGAGGTTTAGGCATGCGGTCGAGAATCTCGACGGTAGCGGGTTCAAACCCCAGGCACACATCGCTGACTTTTCGAAGTTATGTGTGTATTCACAATGAATTATCACGTACTTTAAACATTACGTAATATATTTTCCACGAGAATCCAATACACAGCCTACCATTTAACATCCTATTTGTATTAAAGCCAATGAAATACGCGCCAAAAAGCCAAAATTTACATTAAATTATGAGCTAAACTTAGCTGGGACGTTAATGGGCCATCCCCGCGGTTTTATAAATAACGTGTTATCTTATCAGCGGTTGGGATAACTGGGAAGCGTCCTGGGAAGGTTTTGTACTATATTTTTGTATGTAATCCATTGGCTTCGAGATAAAGCTTGTATTGTTCTGGTCTAATTTTGTTATTTACTTCGCGGGTTATAGTTTAGCGAGTATTTTTGGGGGCTGTTTTTTTGTATTTATACAGGCTGTATTCAGACCGTGATCGGAAACTAAGGCAGGTAATAGCTACGGTGATTACAAACCCATTGGCGTTAAAAAAACCCGACAAAAATTTAAAAAAATTGACGTTTTTCTAACAATCATAGACAATATATCATTAAATCCATTTAATGCCTAAAAATTATATAAATAAATAAATAACGTCACGCCAGTATTCCTCTATTTTGTAGGCAGACGTGCATTTATTGTTTAGAATTCATTGCGAGTGGACGTGTGCTCTGTTAATTTTTGATTTAAAAGTGTTTTACTTGTTAGTTGATTGTCATTGGTCAGCGAAGTGGATTTTCGATTCCTGCTTCCGCATACATATTTTATATGGACTAACTCCGCCCCTTGGGAGTGTCTAGAGTGAGACCACCAGAGACTGCACGGCTGCTGTCAAGGTTAGCATTAGTTGTGATAATTTTATTTAAGAAACAAATTTTGAAGAAACAAATTTTGAAGATTTTGTGAGTTTCGAACTCGGGGCCTGCGGCGTCTGCGGCAGTGTACATTGCAGCCACGCCACAGTGAGTGGGAGCGCTGCGTCGAAATTAGTAATCGCACTTGGAACGCAACGCACACTTTAAGACTATCAATACCTGGCTGCTACCCTCGCTTTTATACTTTTATTTACATATTAATTAGAAAACAAATAAAATGATTCGATCACCTACAAAATGCTACTCTAATCCAGACCTTACAAGCGAGTCTGGTTCTGATATGACTAGTACGAAAAGAAAACGTAAACAACCAGAATCGGAATTCGAGATTGCTTTAAAAGACTTTTCAAACACTTTAAATGAGAAACTGGATGTTATGCAAGTGGAGATGAGAAGAGATCTGGATAGCGCCATGTCGAAAATTACTGACAATATAATTAGCATTAAAGCAGAACTGGCTGCTGTAACACAAACTACCTCTAATATTATGAAGGAGCTGGACTCGATTAAATCTAACCAAAACAAACACGAAATTCGTCTGGATAACCTGGAAGCCAAATACGAAGCAATGACCAAGGAAATTGATACTTTGCAAACAACTACGACCCACGCGTTGGAGGAACAAGAAGATTTTAAAACGTGTTTAGATCTCATTGGTAAACAAAGTCAGATAACAGAAGATGTTAACAGTACCATATTAGCCCTTGAAGGAAAAATTGAATCCTTAGAGCAACAAGCTCGTCAAAGTAACCTTGAGTTATGCAATGTTCCCGAAAAGAGAGGAGAAAATTTAATAGTGATTTTAGAAAAAATTTGCGCTGAAATAAAATTTCCAATTAATATTAAGGACGTAACTGCCATTCACAGGGTGCCTCATGCTCATAAAGAAAACAAAAAACCAAAAAATATTATAGTAAAATTTAACTCGCGCATATTACGTGACAACGTCTTAAGCGCATTTCGATTAGCTAGAGGCCTCAAGGCAGCACAAATTGGATTTTCAGGAACAAATCATCCTCTATTCATGCACGAACATTTGACACTTAAAAATAAACACTTATTTCGTGAATGCCGAGAGGCAGCCCGAAAGAACAACTACAAGTATGTTTGGGTTAAGCATTCTACTATTCTTGTTCGAGAGACAGATAGCTCGCCAGCTTTTACAATACGTTCCATGCGGGATATCTCTAAAATCAAGCCTTCTGGAAACTCAACTTTGGTTACAGCAGAGAAGTAATTGCACGCTTTTAATTTATGTTCTAACAAACACTACAGCCAAAAAGTATAAAAACCTACTCGAGCAAAATAGCAGAATGTTAATTCCAGTAAATCAATTTAATAATCAGATACATAATCTAAGAATTATTGTTAATAATGCGTACTTATCACTGTTAATGTTTCGGTTGTACAATGAGATACTGCATAATCTTTATATTACTAATTTCAACATAATATTTCATTCAGGCATTAATAGTGTGCAATCGCTGTGTACTTCGGTAATTCAGCTCTATACTATTAATAAACATATTTGTTATTACTCAGATAACATTGATGTCAAATAAATTGATAATTTATTATCAAAATTGTAGGGGTATCCGCACCAAACTTAACATACTTCATATGAACATATTATCTAACTGTTACGATATAATTATATTAACAGAAACATGGTTAACGCCCCATATATCTGACAATGAGTTTGTTGATGACCGGTATGTGGTCTATAGATGTGATCGTGATCGCGTTGCATCAAATAAAAAAGAAGGTGGCGGTGTCCTAGTCGCTATATTAAAGAACCTTTGCTCTTCCTCTGTCCCGACTTTTATGGGTAATAACGTATACTTTGAACACGTGTTTTTACAGATTCCTGGACCCAATAATCACACTTTTTATTTAAGTGCGGTTTACATTCCACCAAAATCTAAAGAAGAAGCTTTTATATATTATTTTGATTCCTTATCAAACTTAATAGTAGATAAGAACCCAGATACCACCCTACTTTTGTTTGGGGATTTCAATTTACCTGAAATTGTTTGGCTCTCAGACAGTGATCATAACGACGATAATATACAATTAACATGTCGTGGTGATACTTCAATAAGTAAGCATCTAGGATCTTTTATGTCCTTATTTAATTGTTATCAATATAATTACATTCAAAATCACAACAAACGTATATTAGATTTATTGATCAGCAACACTACGTGTACTATCGATGTTCCATGCTCTCCACTGTTACCTATAGATCATCACCATCCACCCTTCTGCGCCACAATTTATTTAAAAATCGACGACCAGATCATATTGAAACGTAAAATCTCAAAATTTAATTTTAACAAAGCGGATTATAATACTATTATAAATGAGTTAAGTAAGCTAAATTGGAAGGATTTGTTTTACAATTTATCAGCACAAGAAAGCCTCAATTATTTTTACGACAAAATATTTCAAACTATAACGGCTAATACCCCACTTATGCACGATAAAAGTACGAAATTCCCATCTTGGTTTTCCAGATCACTCATTCGTATATTTAAAAATAAAAACAGGGCCTGGATTAAATGGAAAAAGTACGGCAATATTAGTGACTATGAGCAATTTTCGTTTCTTAGACATAGATTTAAAATAGAATGCAAAAATAACTTCAAGTTGTACGTAAATAGAGCGGAAAATAACGTTAAAAATAATGCCAAATACTTATGGTCTTATATTTCTAACCGTAAAGCAAATTCTGGAATTCCCACGTCTATGTTCTTTAAAAAACAAAATTCCAATGATCCAGCTTCAATCTGCAATTTGTTTGGTGCTTTCTTCCAATCGGTATACGAACCCTGCACGTACAAATCTGGTCAGTGGACAGCTCCCACAAGTTATGTAGATAATTGTACCATCATTAATTCTGTTCAATTTAAAAATGACACAGTTTTAAAGGGCTTAAAATCATTAGACATCACGAAAGGAACAGGTCCTGATGGCTTGCCTGCGCTATTTCTTAAGAAAACCGCTGATTGCTTATATGTTCCGTTGTGCTTAATCTATAACAAATGTTTGTCGGAAGGTATTTTTCCCGAAGTTTGGAAAAGAGCGTTTATTATACCTATACATAAAACTGGCTCCAAGCATAATGTAGAGAACTATCGCCCCATCTCTATCTTATCTGTGCTGTCAAAGCTTTTCGAGAGATTGGTTCATAACGAAATTTATCCTATCTTGCACAATATAATTATAAGGGAACAACATGGATTTGTAAAACGAAGGTCTAGCGTCACCAACCTAGTTCTCTATACAGATTACGTATTTAACTGTATGGATCAACAAATGCAGGTAGATGCAGTTTATACAGATTTCCGAAAAGCTTTCGACAAAGTCGATCACGAAATTTTACTAAACAAGATTGCATACAACGGCATCCGCGGCGATTTGCTGCGATGGTTTGCGTCGTATATTTCTAACAGAACCCAAATCGTCGCTGTTAAAGGGTTTCAGTCAAATTCTCTTATAGTATCATCAGGGGTACCACAAGGATCGATCCTGGGGCCTCTTCTGTTTAATTTGTTCATAAATGACATCAGCACTTGCTTCAAACATTCTAAATTCTTACTTTACGCCGATGATCTTAAAGTTTTCAGGACTATTAGACGTCTCTCCGAATGTTATTTATTTCAGGAAGACTTAGACAGATTTTCTACTTATTGCAATGTAAACAAAATCCATCTTAATATCGCTAAATGCCAATCAATTGTATTCACTAAAAACAAAAATATTATACCTTTTAACTATGTACTAGATGGCAATATTTTACAGAAATATTCTTCAATAAGAGATCTCGGTGTAGTTTTAGATAGTAAATTAACCCTTGATAAGCACGTTGATACAATAGTTAATAATGCATATCGTATGTTTGGCTTTGTAATGAGGTCAACTGTAGATTTCAGATGTACTGACACATACATTCATCTATATAACTCGTTGGTCAGATCGCAGTTAGAGTATGCTGTAATGGTGTGGAACCCCTATTATAAAAAGTATGACAATGTTCTTGAAAAAATCCAGTGCAAATTTCTTAGAGCTATGCATTACCGATGTTTTAAAGTGAATCTATCCTACCACTCATTAACGCAGGAATATAAGTTAACTAGCTTAAAATCTAGACGTCTCTATCTGGAAACCAAATTTCTTTTTGATTTATGTAACAACAGATATGATTGCTCAGAGATAACTAATCAAATCAGTTACTTTACTCCTAGAAGCATTATACCCCGGGGAGCGCGCGCACGGCCGACATTTGCAGTGTCATATTGCCGCACTAACGCAGGGATGCGTGCTCCTTTGCGTCGTCTTATGAAGTCCTATAATGCACACTTTTCTAACATTGATATTTTCGCATTGACACCCAACGAGTTTAAGAAATCTTTAATGAAAATATTGCTCACAAATGAAAATTTAGAATTGTAAATTATAGTAAAATTATAGTAGTAAATTTAAGTCAACCTATTATATTATTATTACTTTTTAGTCTCTTTAACACGTTTCTATTTGCAATACCTTTTTATATGTAATTCGTGAACGACGCTGTAAGTTATACATTTGATCGTATAACAAATAAATCTGTACTACTTAGTTTTAAGAATGTGTAACTGTTTGTTGTTCCAATAAAAAAAAAAAAAAAAAAAAAAAAAATTCTGCACCCACACTTCGCTAATTGTTTTATCGTCCCACGTAATTAGGAGCGAGCCTTCTCCCGTTTTTATATCCAGACTCCGCGATTCTACTGAGAATTTCCTAATGGAAAAACCCGAAAACATTGTGCCCGACCCGGGAATCGAGCCCGGGTCCTCTAGATCGTACAGCACTTATATACTCGTACACACTTGTGTTTGTATTTATACATACACTTATGGCGACATATCCGAAGGCAGATTTCACGATGATTTCCTTCATCATATTTTATTTATTTATTTATGCTTTATATACAATGTATAAAGGCGGACTTAATGCCAAAAATCTATCAACCTTAGCTGATACAGAGAAAAATGAAGAGGTACTTTTATGTACCTGATTTTGTTATTTGTTTTTGTGTTAATGTCTTTATTGTGGTATAAAAATAAAGAGTTATTATTATTAGAGAAGTTATTATTCTTAACTTCATAAACTAAATATCGACGGATTTGAACCAGCAACAACCAACTTTGCATCGCTCACTTGACTGTGTCATCAAACACTACTTTTTAAAATAAGAAAAATATTACAATTTACCTTTATCACTTGAACACAGAAACCGAATCAGTTATGAAAGTAAAATTATTGACTTAACAATTGGGATCAACAATACTATTGACATTCCCAGGGATGTGCCGGGAACCAGCCTATGGTCCCCGATGTGCATACAAACAGATGAATTGTGGAAAAATTGAGTTTTGACGTGAATACGTTTTTAAATTTGCTTTCATGGGGAGGCAATTCAAAAATACGAATGATAACAAAATCGAGGGATAGATTTTGGTGTTGCAGCTTCATATCTATCATTGCTATCCAAAATTAAATTACACCACTGGATAGCTGAAGAATCAAATAATTTATTACGCTATGCAAGGACGGTTATACATCGCGCAGGGCGGAGGGGAAAGCGCTGCCATTTTGAGGTCAGTTTGTTGCGTATCGAGATTTCTATTTATTATAACTTTTGACTCGGAGTAGTTACGATATTCGTTCTAGTTTCAATCGTTAGCTGTTGACAAAATCTATCGATTATATATCAAACTAAAACAAACATATATAATGTCAGCCTATAATGACAGCCCCGTGGCGCAGTTGGCTAGACACCAGCTTACGAAACGAGAGGCTGCGGGTTCGATCTCCGCACCGAGACAAATGTTTGTGTGATCCATAAATATTTGTTTCGGGTCTGGGTGTTTGTGAGACCGAAAAGTCTCTCGTAGTTTCTGATACCCACGACACAGGACTTGTATCCAAGTGTGGGGTCAGAACTATGTATGTGACTCTTGGGTGTATTTATTTATTTATTTATCTATAAACGTTAAAAAGCCAGATCGATATATATAGATCGTATACGGAAAGGCCTTCTCAAAAGCAATCGAATAAAAATAACACACCATATAACCGACTCAAGCAGTGCCGGCAAAAATTGTGGCAGTAAAAAATTATGAAATTATGCCAGTGATAAATGCTGAAATCGCTTCTATATAGACTAAGCTATATAATAATACGATATATAGAAAATATCACCTATTACGAGACGTATTAACATAGGTACATGATACGGCCGTGTCCTTGCCACAGCCATACCCCATTTTTTAGAGCATAGCAAAGAGAGAACAGCGCATCTGTTTGCATCTAATCCATACTAATAACTGCGAAAGTAACCCTGTCTGTCTGTTACGCTGTCACGTCTAAACCGCTAGACCGATTTTAATGATTTTTGGTGTGGAGATAGATAAGACCTTGATAAAGGATATGGGGTACTTAAATTTTTAACATTGCGACAATTGATTGATAATTCTACTTGTTTGTGTCTTAGGAAATTAAACGAAGACAGTTTTCTATTGAGAAATAAAAGTAGGAAATTCTAGTGTTGCTATTTTCAAAGTTTTACAAGACACAAACGACAAATAGCGTTATGGTCGTGATTTAGTAACGAATCTGAATAAAATTTCTAAATTTAACTATGAAAATTTGCTAACAAAGAAAAATACACAAATTTCTCATTAATGTAGTTGTAATATAAGTATGTGTTTAGAATTAAAATATAGTAAAATTTATGAGAATACTAAAATTATTCCACGTTCATGACGATGTACAAATAAATTTAAAAACCTCGAATTTCTATTACTCCTTCAACTACTAATAAAAATACGTACTAACCATCAAGTAGAGCTTATCGCAAAGTCACATAACACTCGAACAGTTCCCATTCACATGAGACTTTCAACTCCAGCGATTCGCATTCAAAGATCGGAAACTCGAGAGCAGACAATTTCCTAACTTACTTCAGTACTTATAGATGTCGCTTAGTTCGAAATTATGCACCAAAGAGTTCTAAATTTAGGTTAAATATACATGGTATTACGTGGAATATATTCCATACATGAAGTAGTCGAGGCCTCGAGGTTTAGGCGGTCGAGAATCTCGGCGTTCGCGGGTTTAAGCCCCAGGCATACACCTCTGACTTTTCGAAGTTATGTGTGTATTCACAATGAATTATCACTTGCTTTAACGGTGAAGGAAAACATCGTAAGAAAACCTGCACACTTAAAAGTTCTTAGGAATTTCTTAGGTGTGTAGTCCGCCAACCCGCACTAGGCCAGTGTGGTGGACTAAGGTCTAAACCCCATTGCTAGACCCGTGCCTAGCAATGGGGTGTATATGACCTGACAAATGAATATAATATGAGCAGTTAAAGAATATATGCAATTACCTTGTCTAGTATCTTGTCTGCTACCCTGTATGCTCCACCGAAATCCTTCAGCAACAAGAAACACACACATTGAACACTTACGAAACAGATCACTACACTGACCACTTAAAACAACTCACAAACATAAATATTTCACTGCACTGGTCCAGAACCGAACATAAGACAAAATAGTTAAATGCGGGAGACCGAACAGTGCATTAAGCCGCGGAGCGCGCACTCACTCAGTCGGAATTTATTTCAACTACCCACGAATTTGACAAACTAAAAATATTTCATTTTTACATTTTGGGTAAGGTAATTTTTTTTAATTCTAAATTACACTACCGACAAAAAGTTTGGAAGCACTTTTAATACTTTTAATTACTTTAGAAATAATATAGGATATAGTATTATTTAATTAAGAATGATTAGGTACTTAATTTGACCAGCAATTAAACTATGAAACAAAACCATATTCTTATTACTAAAATAATATTATATTTTATTACAACATCGATATAATTTGTTATTATCAATTTGCTATTTGTTTTTACAAAAATTATAGGTGCTTCCAAACTTTTTGTAGGTAGTGTATGTCGTCAACAATTTAAATAAGATGTTGTTGATGGTAACTATTCTATGACGCCTTTATATACAGGTTGTTACAAAACTACCCGTAAAGCCGAAAGGAGGTTAATTCACTGATGTTCAAATCCTATTTCAGTAAAATTGTTTGAAGAATTGTTTAACCTTGTCCCATCCTCTCCGTTCCACACCAGAACCACGCGTGCGGGCATGCGAAGCCACAGCTTTGTGGTCACAACATCCGCGGCTCGAACTAAAAAGTTCGCCAACTCCTACTTCTGCCGCACCATCAAGCTGTGGAATAGTTTGCCCGCTCACGTGTTCCCTCCTTCCTATGATCCTGGATCCTTTAAGCGAAGCGTGAAGAAGCATTTGTGCGGGCCGGCATGAATGTGTCGACCAGCGGGTGACCATCGTTTCTCGCTGGTTGGTATTATTTTTCTGGACTCCACTGTGCTTACCATCAGGTACAGTGGAGTCACTTTGCCGTGCCAGAATAAAAAAAAAAAAAAAAAATAATTAAAAAGTAAACTACGCAGAATGTACCTACATCTCTACGTGATTCGCGGAACGACAAAAATTTTAAAAGACCCAACCTAACGAAACAACCTAAACAAACACTTAATTTTTCACAATAAACGTCAAATTTAATATTCCTAGTTAGAAAACATCGTTATTTTGCAAAAAATGTTGGAAAAAAACTCGAAACAGTTGTAGGATCTCGATTAGAAGATTTGAAATTGACAACATATTTTTTTCCAACTTTTTTGAAGCCAGTAGGTACTTGAGTCCTTGTATTGAGGTAGCAAACATTCATGAACGAAAAATAGAAAACAATATTTTTGGCTTAGTTATTTAATTATATATGTATGTATGTATTTAGTATTTATATACATTTATTAATAGTATTGTTTTAATTCATGCAAACTACTAATGGAAACTTAACAGATACTCGTACAAGATCTTCTATTAAAAGTTATCTTACTATATGATCTTTATATATTTATGTATGTTTATTTATATGTTATTTATATATATATATATATATATATATATACAGGGTGTCCCAGCAGTCGACGATAACCCGGAAACGGGGAATAGCCCAAGTCATAAGAGTTATCAGAAAAATATTTAAAAAAATATAAGTTATGTATTTAGAAAAATATAGGGATTTCAAAAAAATCTAGAAAATCTACACCCTGTGACGGTTTTTTCACTACTGTTGCTGCAAATCTCAACTTTTTTAAATTATTATTTTTGTTATGTAATCCTGAATAATGCCTCTGCCAACTGTTATCCAACATTTAGAGCCATCTTGCTATACTTCGGAAGAAAATGACATTGTTTACCAAACCGCATATTTAAGATTAATCATACGCCCAAATTTAACTGACTGTCCTGAAAAAAAAATGTACTACGCGAGTTTGGCAAGTAGCTTTAAAAGTTGGCGCATTTAAGAAGGAATCTAAAATGGTATAACACTTGCTACATTATTTTTTAAATGTGGCACAATATTTTTTTATTTTGCGAAGAAACCCATTTGATCAAATTTTCTTATTAACTAAAGATGTTTCTATTCGGCTCTTCGAGACAGCAATTTTAAGATACTATTTGGGTGAGATGGAGAGAATCGTTTTACGATGTGTGAGCGAGACAGATAGTGAGGCTAGTTCAGTTAGAGAATATTTCGATTAGGAATACCGGAGTAGATGGATAGGACGAGCTGGCACAATCCAATGGCCAGCCCGTTCACCTGACTTAAATCCTTTAGACTATTTTTTACTGGGGAACGGTGACAGAATTTTTTTGTTTAAAGCCAATTGAAAATTTACCTGAGCTACGGCAAAAAATAAATGGAAGTAGCTGAATTTGTTAGGAATAGAAGATTTTCGCCCCTGATAACCCGATCTTTTTTAAGAAGATGACGAGCGTGTATTGCGGCTGAAGGAAGGCAGTTTGAACATGTATTGTAAATTTTACTAAAGAAATATTTGATGTTAAGTAATTACTTAATAAATCTAAGATATCCAAATAAAAAAAGCCTAAATTTAAAATAAAAAAGTGATCATTGCTCCGATGCGTGGTGCCCATGGACTACCTGACAATGGAGTATCTGTCTCACTCACACATCGTAAAACAATTCTCTCCATCTCACTTATAAGTTCATCATCATGTCATCTTTAGTTAATAAGAAAATTTGATCAAATGGGTTTCTTCGCAAAATAAAAAATATTGTGCCACATTTAAAAAATAATGTAGCAAGTGTTATACCATTTTAGATTCCTTATTAAATGCGCCAACTTTTAAAGTTACTTGCCAAACTCGCGTAGTACATTTTTTTTTCAGGACAGTCAGTTAAATTTGGGCGTATGATAAATTTTAAATATGTGGTTTGGTAAACAATGTCATTTTCTTCCGAAGTATAGCAAGGTGGCTCTAAATGTTGGATAACAGTTTGCAGAGGCATTATTCAGGATTACATAACAAAAATAATAATTTAAAAAAGTAGAGATTTGCAGCAACAGTAGTGAAAAAACCGTCACAGGGTGTAGATTTTCTAGATTTTTTTGAAATCCCTATATTTTTCTAAATACATAACTTATATTTTTTTAAATATTTTTCTGATAACTCTTACGACTTGGGCTATTCCCCGTTTCCGGGTTATCGTCGACTGCTGGGACACCCTGTATATTTGGTTATTTCTTTGTATTTTTTTTCTATTTCTGAAGACAACTGCCTGAACTACAACCTTTCATTCCAGTCCCGTAGGTTGCCTGGAAGAGATCGCAGCTAGTAATAAGACCGCCTATTGTGCCTATACTTATTGTCTTCATTGTTTTCAATCATGTAGTATATATTATTGTATAGTGTACTAAAAAGTATAAATAAATAAATAATTATATTTTTTACGGGGTATTTTGTAACACGTTGTATAGGCAATCTTATAAGTAAAAATACGGTAAAATAAGAAGTAGGTAAGTCTAGTGAATAATAAAATCCAAGCTGTCTACATCGTGTTCTGCTAATAAAGGGAAAATAAATAAAACAAATTATAATTTATAAAGTCACATTTATTAATTTTAAATGAATTTTACATCGCAAACGCAATTTTCATTTAAATAATAAAACCGCCATTGTTATTACAAACCACGAGATGAATGAATCATTTCAAGCGAAATGATAAAGTACAGTTGCTCTTAAAAGTGTTTTGTTTCTATCAAGATCTGCTTGTATATCTAGTTTTGTAAAGTTGGCAATATTGAGTGGACTGATGACGAATAATAAAACGATTAAAACAAAATTAAATTGGTAATTTAATACCTTCTGATGCTTTGTTGTTCTATCAATAGCCTAATATCATAGTTATTGCTGATGTGAGGGTTCGAATATTGATTGTGTTAAGCGTCGGTGTCGTATGAACCAACAATATTAGATCAATATTTTAATAAAAGCGATTTGAAATAGCGACAAGATGGTCGGACGACCTAGTAAAGGTCGCGGGACGTCGCTGGATGCAAGCTGCTTCCAACAGGTCCTTCTGGAAGTCATTGGGAGAGGCCTATGTCCAGCAGTGGATCTCCATTGGCTGATGGATGGATGGATGGATCGATTTGAAATAGATGTGTGCAGAACATATTTAAAAAAAAAACTTCAAAAAACAGATTTACTGTAATGATTAGGTGAGTATTACTAAATTTAATATGCTTTCTAAATACATGAAGTAAGTTTGTCTTGAATGTCTTTAAATAAATAAAAAAATCGTCAATCCTTGAATCAACGTGTTCCCGTAATGTAACGTAGGGTAGCTCATAAAAGCTAACAAATTGTCCTTCATTTAGTAAGTGTATTGAAAACTTTCAACACTTTTACGAGCAATTGCACATTAAAAATAAACACACGAAAATAAATGGTAAAAATTTCTATCTTACAATTATAGCAACTAAACCTAGTTCTGAGATGCTATTTTGTGATAAAAAGAAAAAGTTAGCGGGTTAGTAAATTAAAACTTGAAGGAAAAACAGCTCAAAGTATACGAGACATTTTTTGATCCTCTGACGCAGTAAAATTGTGCTGAAACAAATCTTGATCTTTTGCGCTCCTTAAGGTAGGATAAAACTAAACAGTAATCTATTTTTCTTATTTTATTCTTTGTCTTTTATTCAGGCAACAGTACTTAACAGTTACTTTAATTTTTTATTGATTAATTTTGTTATTTGCAGAAAAGGAATAAAATAATAATTAATCAATTACGGTCTAAAGAGACATAATAATTGAAATTGTTATAAGGTAATAAATTCTATAGAAATTATTATTCTGAGAACTAAAATAGGTGGTAAGGGATATTTTCAAATACATTTTCTACTAAACAGTTAATATTTGTTAGATAAATAAAATGTTTGCCTACTACAAGGATCTGGAATTTATAATTTTTCAAATATTTTACTCCAAATAAGATCCTATGCAAGACGTTATACAATTTCTATGGGCACATATTAAATTAATTACCATTAAGAAACATATTGTAGAAATATATCTTGAATTACAAAAAGATAAAATTGTCTCTAATGCGGCGTATAGCCAACCATAGATAAATACCACGTTGCCGATATGGAATTTAGAATTCAGTTGCGAGCTCATTTTTATTACCAACGGCCGTATCGGGAGCTCAACTAGAAACTTTGAAATTTAATTTCACAGTTTCATATTATTGAACTTCGAAACTGTTTTGCTAACGTTTATATTGGCCAAGTTTTTGTAGTTTTCGTAGAAATTGTTATCAGAAGCAGTGATGGCCTCGAGGTTTAGGCGCGCGGTCGAGAATTTCGGCGGTCGCAGGTTCAAACCCCAGGCACACACCTCTGACTTTTCGAAGTTATGTGTGTATTCACAATGAATTATCACTAGCTTTAACGGTGAAGGAAAACATCGTGATAAAACCTGCACACCTAAAACTTCTTAGGAATTTCTTAGGTGTGTAGTCCGCCAACCCGCACTAGGCCAGCGTGGTGGACTAAGGCCTAAACCCTCTCAGTTGTAGAGGAGGCCCGTGCCCAGCAGTGGGACGTATTTGGGCTGATGACGTTATCAGAATAGATTAACGTTTCACAATGAGGTTTTTGTATCGACTTTCTGTTATTTAAGCTATAGATGTAGACTTCAAAAATGATTGATTGATTTTCATAGAATAATTCTAGTTTTTATTTCAGGAGATATTATCGTTGATGATACCAAAGATGGGAATCTATTTGACTTTGAATAGCTTTTTGGATATTGCAACTGTTTTTAGATTCAAATTCAGATTTTATCTCGTTTATTCTTGTTTTTAAATTGCTAAAGTTTTTTGCTTATATATATTCTTTAGAAATATAAAAGAATAGCGTTTGCCCGTAGCTTCGCGATAATTTTTGTCATTAAATGCAATCTTTGTATTCCTGTTTCAAGTACTCGAGAAGTGAATTTTGAAGAAGCCTTCTTAGAGGTTATTAACTCCCTTTGTGCCCAAATTCCGGGCAATACTTTAAGCAGTTTGAGCTGTGTATTAATCCATCACGCAGTTAGTAACGATGGCCTACAAAATAAGGGAATCAAAGACTTTGCTGTTAATCCGAAAAAGTCAAATTGATCGAAGTAACAACCGATTACAGTAATTAATAAATTACAATGTGATGAAATAAAAAAGTACTGAATAAATAAGCACTCATTATATTGACCAGATAATCTCAGATCAACATAAACACAATTATTTTGTATTCGAGGGCATTAAAGATCCAAATTATTACGTAAATGGGCCAGACTAGATACTGATTTAAAGTCTGACAGCCCCGTGGCGCAGTTGGCTAGATACCAGCTTGCGAAACGAGAGGCCGCGGGTTCGATCCCCGCACCGAGACAAATGTTTGTGTGATCCACAAATATTTGTTTCAGGTCTGGGAGTATGTGAGACCGAAAAGTCTCTCGTAGTTTCTGATACCCACGACACAAGACTTGTGGGATCAGAACTATGTATGTGACTGTTGGGTGTATTTATTTGTATTTATTTATTTAGTTAAAGATGAAATTGACATGAATTTGCTGAGAAAATTACACAATAGGATTCTAGGGCGCCTTGTTATTGTTACCAATAACAGTAGCTTAATACACATACCAAGGGGTTGGCAAAAGTGTATCTCTATAATTACGATTCGCTGGTTAATGTTTGTCCCACGTAATGGATGAGTCAGACTCCGCTACTGAGAATTTCTTAATGGAAAACCTAATCCCATAAAAAACAAAACTTGTAAAAAAAAACAAGTCTCGCAACTCAGTTCTTCTGCCGTAAAAAGTTGTGAGATCCATATGATACCAAGTCGATGAATTTATTCAGTCCCCGTTTAAGGGAACTTCTGTCTTAAGTTATTATGCACTTAGCTTACCAGATACCATCTTATAGTGACCATATCAGTATTATAAATCTTTTATGTTTCAAATAAAATAGTTAAACTTGGCAATCGCACTAAAAGTGAGATACATTGTGATTTCATTTATTTTAATCATTGATTAAAATAAATATTATTTATAAAGAGCGAATTTAAAGATGATGTGTATTTTATAAAATAAGAATGATAGACGAGATATGAAGTACAGCTGCGTAGGACTTTCTATTTTTTTGGAGACTTAATTGTTTTTTTCTCTCAAATGAGTTAATAAGAAATTACTCGTTTTTTAACTACCAGAAGTTGAGCAAAGGATCATTAAGTCATTGCAGAATCATTTAAAAACGAATCAGGGGGATATATGTCTCGAATACTGCGAGAAACATTTATTTTATCACATTAATACGTATTAATTTAAATATAATATACATTTAAACAACACCGCTTCGAATTCCAAGCATTATTCTTCTGATTAACAATCATCTTGGTGCCTGATTATGGCGAAAAAGTCGTTTGATATATTTATGAAGTTACTATAGAAATAAATTTTTATTTCTATCTCTCCTAATTTTAGCAACATTCATAAACAATTTAACATCTGGATGAAGGGCGTTCCTCAACAGTGCGGTTCAAACGGACTTTTCTTCCCCGCGCATCATCTTTGATCAGCTTTCCCCGGCGGTATAACGGACACGATTTAGGGAGGCCTTTAAAAAAAAACTTATATTTTCCTCATAGGCCGGTAATGCACCGATAATTCCTCTGGTATTGTTGAGCCATAAGAAAGTGCCGCAGAGGACGTGAAAATCGTTGTTGATGACAATGATGATGAATGATGATGAATGATGATGTCTCATTTGACTATATTAACAATAAAATTTAAGAAAACTTTTAAATCAACGACTTTTTCGCCTCAACCAGCGTCCACAATAAATAACATACATCTAATTTATATTTAAAACACTTTTAAAGTGGCGAAACAATGTTAGATCTGTTGAAAACTGTCACATTTGTGAAACGAACATTCACAAAACAAAAAGCTCGATATTTCGTACACAATCTCTTAATACTACGAATTAATTATGGCAACTTTTCGTATAACATAGTTTATGTACATTATTTACATCAATATCCATAGGATCTGATCATTCATTCTTTCATTCGTTCTTTGTGATCAGATCCTTGGGCTTACGCGGTACGATCACTGCTTCGGCTGGAAATTAGGCTCGATTTTGGCCAGGCGTTTCGGTGCGTTCTTTAAAACGCTGTTAAATAAAAATTCAAGGTCTTTAACAGATTAGCTTTTCTTGATATATTTACTTTAAGAGTAAAGAAAATGACCTTTAAAATAGTTGAATAGTTAGGCGTGTTTGGATTTAACTAGACATGTATAGATAATATAATATTCTTGGTATGAAAAAGTCTCTGATCATCAGAAATCTGTCATATATCGGCGTAAGTCGTTTAAATATTATGAACATTCAAATAGCTGTGAAAATGATAAATCATAAATTAAAACATTTTTGGGTTAGGTCTTCATTCATGCCACCATTTTAATGACAAATAAAATCTCGGGTTTTTAATAAACTTTCGCCCAAGAATATTTTATCCCACATGGTCGTGGGTTAAAACACTAAAGCAGTGACCGCACATCACAAAGTATATTTTCATTACCTACGTTCGTGTAACTACATAATGTCAGTCTTATACACCTTTATGGAAGATGCAGAATTAACTTTATTTTATTTTTTAAATTTTCATCTATTAAATTGACGTATCTTACAATTTTCCTAACCTCCGTTTATTTGTCAACAGAATAAGTACAAATTTTGGCAATGTTATTAAATACAGAAACCGCAGCGTTTACCCGCCGCGTTTGAACGCTCGCGTACGCGCTTCCTAAGTACAATCACGAATGAAATGGTAACGTAAATAACGCAATTATTTTCAGATCAAACGTAAATAATGAAATTAAATCTAAAATAATGCAATTAAATTAAAAACACACACGGACGGGCCAAATGTCCAACACACATTTTTACACTTTACAGTTTATTTCACGTAATTATTAATAATTATATTATTATTTTAATCACATTCCTTAGTAGGTATCTTGTTAATGTCCACGTTGGTGTCTGTTGATTTTGTCGCACTACTTTTGGGCTCACTCGACAGTTGATTAGGCGAATTCACTGTAACAAAACATTTCTTGTTATTCTATGTTATCCTAGTACACGAAATGGTTAAACGGAAAATTGTGTCTCTACTAATGCTTTGGTCTTTTCGTTTCCTTCTTTTCTATGTCAGCCTCCTATCCGTGGCGCAGTTGGCTAGGCACCCGCTAGTGAAACGAGACTCCGCGGGTTCGACACCCACACACGGACAAATATTCCTATGAACTACAAAAAACTCCCTGGTCCTGTAAGAAGACCGAAAAGTCTAGTAGTTTCCAGTATCCACGACACAAGACTTGTATCTTAGTGTGGGATCAGAAATATAAATGTGTATGGGTGTACCTCTTTATTTAATTTATAGGAAACATTAGATTATTAAGGAAATATTTTCCCCCTTTTTGCCAATTTTTTCATTGCTGCTTTCCTATTGGTCATAGCGTGATGACGTAGTTTATAGCCTTCTTCGTTAAATAGACTATGCAACACGAAAATAATTCTTCATAATATTACAAATAAATAGATATACAGATAAAGATATAAAGGTATATACAGATGAATGGAAATACTCACCATTAATCCTAGATTTTAAATGCGGCAGCGTGTTAGTGGTTCTGTCCAAAACCCCTTTGCTATAGTACACGCTGTTGTCCGCGTTGAATCGCACTGGGGGAGAGTTGGAGCAGCTCCTAGGGTCTATGCCCATGGTCCTAGGCTCCAAGTGGTACCTAGGCTCTAGCTCGGGCATTTGGGCTAGGTTCAGCGGGTTGCGGCTCGGGTTACTGTAGAGGGTGGGCGGTGGGGTGGCGTACAGTTCAGGAGGCATTAGTTGTTCCGCCGGTAGCTAGGGGACAAAGGTGATATGTTAGGATAATGACCTAGTTGTATACATCATCATCTTCATTATCAGCCCACATACCTCCTCTACAACTGAGAGGGCTGTAAACTTATTGTTTCTATGGAAATTTTGTAGTAGAAAAAGTAAAAAAAAAACTGAATTTGTGCTTTGTTATTACTATTAACAAAGCACAAATTATTTTATTATATATGACTGAATTAGAAAAAATGAATAGGTACTGTTCTAAATTAATTATAATAGAAAAGTTTAAATTTGCTTGCAGGGGCATATCATGGTGTTTAGAAAAGGATGCACACCAAATATTGACGTCATAGAGGTGATAGTGCGGTGTGTATCAGAGATACCTATAGTTATATATTTGCACGAAAAACACTCACATTTTAAGAATATTTTATTTAATGTCGTATTTTCAAAAAAATTACTTGTTTATTTTAAAGTGGATATTTTAAACGTATATGAAACTCGTCATTAGGAAACTGAATATTTATTGGGGCAACTAATGTGCTTGACGACATATTTAATTATAAAAGGTCTTAACTACAAATACGTGACTTTCATATACGACATTTTAATTCCAAACAAAAAATACACTCACCAATCCACTAGTATTCAACGGCAAAGCGTTCTTATACTTCAACCAATCTTCGTAAACCTTGTCATATCTGTGGCAATCGTTGGCTCCAACGTTCATATGCAAGCTGCTGATTGGCCCAAGGCTCTGTATACTCGGTCCGAGGTTGGGCATTGGAGCCAATGTTGGCGTGTACGTTGGCCTGCGGTACTCCACTGGTCGCACTTGGATGTACTGGTTGCAGGGATCTATATTGTGGTCGTAATACCGGTCGCAGTTTGGAGGCACGTCGTACTTTTCTGATGGAGTTTTGGAGATCAACGGCCTTATTGAGCTGTAGTCTATTGTAGAAGACTTGTTTGAGCAACTGTCGCTTGTTTTTCCGTCTAATGGTATTATGTCCGGGTTTTTATCTGGAATAGAGGGATATTGTTAGTAATCGTTTGTGGTGTGGTCGTTTGGTCGAAAATATCAGTCGATCATTGACGTTAAAAAAATTCTGACGGAAAATAAAAAAATTGTAGTTTTACTAACAATCATAAGATTAAATGTATGTGGTGATTAAGGAAACGTCAATTTTTAAATTTTTTGCCGGATTTAACTATCGCCTGTCTTAGTTTTTGATCAGGACCTTTTAAGCCCCTGTATAATGGCATTATCAATGAACATACGACAGTATTTGAATGAAAAATAGGTGTGTAGCGTGTGATTATTCGGGGGTTTATTCCATAGGCATTTTAATAGATTTTTCTGTTTAGAACTTTTTTTTGGGCATCGCAGTCTTGAAATATTCATGAAGGCAAAATGCTACTAATATGTGAGAGTGGAACCAGTGGCGGTACTTCCATAGAAGCCCAAAAGTCCAGCTTGCTTACAAAATTTCGAGTAATAATCTTTAAGCTTTAAATCCTCAGCTTTAGAAAAGTAATTTGACATATAAATGAGAATATCCTGACCCCACAATAAACAATTATAAACTAGAAATTAAACAATTAACGTGTAACGCTTTTGGGCTTCTATGGAAGTACCGCCATTGAATGGAAGATCTCTGCATACTTCGGCGTCATCATCATCATAATCATCAGTCCATAAACGTTCAACTGCTGGGCACGGGCTCCCTCTACAAGTAAGAGGGTTTAGACTAGTCCACCACGCTGGCCTAGTGCGGATTGGCGGACTACATACCTAAGAAATTCCTTCGAACTTTTGGGTGTGGAGGTTTCCTCACGATGTTTTCCTTGCCGTTAAAGTAATTGATAATTCATTGTGAATACACACATAACTTCGGCGCCATAGACATGTCTATATCTATATACTTTACATCCATATGTACATACATACATAAACTCACGCCTGTATTCCCCGAAGGGATAGGCAGAGGTGCATTTCTGCACCCACATTTCGTCAGGTATGTATCAGTCCCGCGTAATAGGGGGCGAGCCTATTGCCGTTTTTCGGGCACAATTCCAGACTCCGTGCTGCTACTGAGAATTTCCTAAAGGAAAAACCCAATAACACATTGCCCGACCCGGGAATCGAACCCAGGACCTCTAGATCGCTCGGCACATACTTGTACCGCGAGACCACGAGCCATATACTTTAATAACATAAAACATCCATAGTATGTTTTGTATCTGATGGTTGGTAACTAGATATCTTCCGGGCATCTCGTGTAACTAACGCAATCTGCTACACGCTACATCCGATTTGTTTGTTGCAAACAGTAAAAAGATTTTCGGCTTCCGTACTCGGATTACGGTAAAAGCTTCGTGTTCGAAGAATCTACGGCGAAGATGCTAAAACGTCTGTGCGGAAACTTTCTTGGCTGTACGAAACTCGATCCCTTTGCTCATTCATTTATTAAAAAGCATATCATAAAATAATTATTACAGTTCATAAAAAGTGCTTTTGTCTTGTACGCTGATCTGGAATCCAAGATATGTTTCTTTTGCCAAGTAGGGTAAAGTATTTCAGTAACAGAACGGGGATTGCAATTGTAAAAGCTATAATCTGGTGTAGAAATACATCTCTGTCTACCTTCTTAGGGATAAATGCGTGAATATATTCGTTTAAAAGTACATACCTAGGCTGTCTACACTCTCCGATTCTTTGGTGCCAGTTAGTGGTATGTTGGAAGTCTCATCTTGCTGTCTCTTGTCTTTTTCGCTCTTCCCTGCAAATAAATTAATATTGTCAAATACAAGCAGGTAACTAAATGTTTTTGCTATAATTTTTTACGTATTTTTAATAAATCCGACAGCCCCGTTACGCAGTTGGCTAGATACCAGCTTGCGTAATGAGAGGCCGCGGGTAGGATCCCCGCACCGAGACAAATGTTTGTGTGATCTACAAATATTTGTTTCGGGTCTGGGTGTTTGTGAGACCGAAAAGTCACTCGTAGTTTCTGATACCCACGACACAGGACTTGTATCCTAGTGTGGGTCAGAACTGTGTATGTGACTGTTGGGTATATTTATTTATTTAATCTTTTGACTTATTCTATTTAGTTTTATCATACAAATTAATTAAAGATTATATCGTTATCATCATCATCATCATCTCAGCACATATATATACGTCCCACTGTTGGGTACGGGCCTCCTCTACAACTGAGAGGGTTTAGGCCTTCCATATAATTCAATATATATGTATGTATCTTTTAACTACCATTATAAGTTTGACATAGTAACAAAACGAAATATGTATATTTTGATTGCCACGTGGTCTCGCGGTACTAGTACATATGTGCCGTGCAAGTACGTATCAGCCGTTTTTCGGGCACATTTCCAGACTCCGTGCTGATACTGAGAATTTACTGATGAAAAAACCCACAACACTGCTCGACCCGGGAATGGAACCTGGCACCTCTACATCACACAGCACACGTGCCGCAAGACCACGAGGCAGTCTAAAACAAGTTACATCTCGTATGTCCATTACTGATTATTCAATTAGGTTCCCTTAGATTCGCTGAGATTCATTGCTCGGCGTCGATACTGTGCGTGCTGTTGATCCTGGAGCACAGGAGTTACAGTGGCGGGTGTGTGGTGGGATAGGGCATGTCCATTACTAGAAACACAGTGTCCAATACTGGGGACACTTAATAAAACCTTACACCCAGCCATGGACTTACTCTCTTTTTTATTGCAGTATCGGCAACAGAAGACCATTGCAGACACGGCTGTCATAGTAGCTATGACTCCGACCGCTGCCAGTACTATTATCAGCACAGTCGTCAGCTCAACTTTTACAGGGACTTGGGCTGGAAGAGAAAATTATATTGTGAAGCGATTGAGACGGCCGCCATTTCGGTTTAGTCTATTCGGCGGTGTGATTAGGATTCTCTTCCAATCCTAAAATCTCTCTAGGTTTTTCGATTCTTTCGTTAATTTCTTCATTCGAAGTAAGTCCATATATTTTTGTCAGGTCAAATTCTCGTTGTGACTAAAGCTTAAATACTTTAACTTTTACGATACTGCTTTGGTTTAAGTATCTTATCTTTGTGATAATTTCAAGAAGTAATCAGTAATAATATTTAATGCCGAACTTAAAGTTATAAGTCCTTTGCATTTCATCAACTCTTTTTTATTTATTTTGTATAGTCTCTATACTATTTTCTACACGCAATAAAAAATTAAATGAATTTTAAATAAAGAACACGCAATCCAAATATCTTAAAAAAAGAAGAAAAAAAACAAATGCACAAATAATTCCACGACCGCACAACTGAATTACACTCAAGCGTAATTAAAAAATGCGGGTTAATTAAAACTCACCCGTGTGCCGCTGCGGGTACTTGAGCAAGTTGGACGTGAGTGTCAGGGCCTCGCTGAACCCCTTCTTGTTGTATGCCCGCACGGCCACGTTCAGCGTGCTGGCTGACAACCCTGACACTTCGAATTCGGGCTCGTCGTTGGTTATGTTTCGCAGGAGCAGACCTGTGCTCATGTCGAACACCTGTTGAGAAAAATAGCATTTATTTTGTTGCGGACAAAAAGAACCGCCTCACCATTAATTATATACAGGGTTATTGGTTAAGTCGACCTATTCTCGTTAAGGGCGTGTAGTTTACATCTGTTGACTGATTTGACTATGAGACACCCTATCCTCAATCTAACCGTTTTCGAGATATTTGAATTTAATTGTTTTTTCCAAAAACTCCCGATTTTCGGCTATCAGCTCAGATATTTTGAAATGGGTAAGTCTTATTATTACTATTATTCGATTTTTCCATGTAATATAAGATGCTTTATGACCTCAATAACCAGTATTGTACATAAAATGAATAATTAAGTCGCTGTAGACGATAAAAACTTAGAAACTTTAACAAAAAATTGAAAGTTTATTTTTCTCGAAAGGATATCAAAAAAATATACTATGGCGCCTGTTTTGCAGATGTGCCTAAAAATATCTACGTTTCATCAGCTATCCAACGAGATATAAATCTGGGTTTTTATTAATAGTTTGTAGAAAAAACTTAGTTTAATAGGCTATTGGGGAGGCAAAAATAAACTAAATAAAATAATTGATGAGTACTAAATAATAAATTTAACCTCGAGGCTTATGAGGAAAACATGATGAAAGATGTAACAAAATATCTGGAAAGTTTAATAAATTTAGTATTTTGATTTTTAAAAATTAAAATCACCTTAACATTTTACAACGAAAAATTTTTTTTTATTAGAAAAATGGTGTAAAATATGAATTTCATCAGAAACAATATATAATAAGAGCTCTAACAACTAAAAAATATGTTGAATATAGTGTCCTAAAAATAGGACAGTGCGGAGGAATGGGTTAAATCTTGAAATGTGCTTCTCTTTTTACGTAGGATCTAAAATACGGTTATTCAAATATGAGCACTCAAAAGCACCTCTGAATACCGGTTCAGGGAATTGGTATAATGTCTGTCTAAATGTATACGGCTTCAAGGCTGAGAAGTTAGCTTCCTAAGTTAGTAAAGTTGGGTTACATCGAGTCTACTTGTGCGAGTGTATCCAGCATAAGGACCTGAACTATGGATACGAAGCCTTTGTTTTTCTTGGAACGACATAAAATTATTATACAGGTTGTATTCAGACCGTGATAGGAAACTAAGGCAGGTAATAGCTACGGTGATTACAAACCCATTGGCGTTAAAAAAATCCCATTTTTTTTTACGTTTTCCTAACAATCATAAATATTAAATGAAACGGTTTTTTTTAATTTTCTGTCGGGATTTTTTTAAATGTCACGGTGTTTGTAATCACCGCTGCTATTATATGCCTTAGTTTCCGTTCACGGTCTGAATAAACCCTGTATAATCATATTAAAATATTTGATATCCTGATGGTAAATTTAACAACACGCCTGATGTTCCGGGTTAACCCTATTATATCTCGTATTACTCCCGGGGTACATTGTAGCTAGACTAAGTTCGGCATACCTCCCGCATACGTAACATTGGAGCTCTCTCGGCATACACCTAGGTAGAGCTGTGTTACTTCGGCTAGTATTAACTTAACAAATTACTAATATAAGGAACATGGGAATTATTAAAAGATATAAATCATCATCATCATCAGCCTATCTACGTCCTACTGCTGGACACGAGCCTCCTCTACAACTGAGAGGGTTTAGACCTTAGTCCACCACGCTGGCCTAGTGCGTTTGGCGGACTACACACCTACGAAATTCCTAAGAAATTTTAGGTGTGCAGGTTTCATCACGATGTTTTCCTTCACCGTTAAAGTACGCGATAATTCATTGTGAATACACACATAACTTCGAAAAGTCAGAGGTGTGTGCCTGGGGTTTCAACCCGCGACCGTCGAGATTCTCGACCGCGCGCCTAAGTCTCGAGGCCATCACGACTACAAGATATAAATAAATACACCCAACAGTCATATGCATAGTTCTGATACCACACTTAAATTAAATACTTGGGTCGAGGGTATGGATGTAGTGGTAGAGAAGTCGTAGTGGCCTCGAGGTATAGGCACGCGGTCGAGAATCTTGGCGGTCGCGGGTTCAAGCCTCAGACATACACCTCTGATTTTTCGAAGTTATGTGTGTACCTATTTACAATTAATTATCACGTTCTGTAATCCGCTAATCCGCACTACGCCAGCGTGGTGGACTAAGGCCTAAACCTTTCAGTTGTAGAGGAGACCCGTGCATAGCAGCAGTGGGACGTTTATAGGCTGATGATGATGATCACAGCATAAATTTGCGCGTTATAAGTACGACGAAAGCAAATAACACGACGAAGAAAAAACTGCGCGTTATCTTATTCCGCGTTTCATCGACAAACTACCCTCAGTTTAAAAAAAAACATTGTCGACTTCGATCTGAATCAAGTTTTCCTGCATCGCCTAAATGATAATCTGATTCGTGTACATGTTTAAATCTTTCTTTCTGTACACACTGCCCTCCCAATAAATCCTTTTTTTTTAATTTCCATCTTATGGTTGTCTTGAAAAGATCGCCATGTGCGATAAGGCCGCCTTTTGTACCTTTCTCTATGTTATATATGTATATATATTTTTTGTATGATTTTGAACGTGTACAATAAAGAGTTAAATAAATAAAATAAATAAATAAATACATCTATTATATATTAATTATGGTAAGACACACACAAATCACTACCTGGCGTGAGATACAAAGCGGAGTCCAGAAATGTTGTTTAAAGTACCGACGCTGAAGACACGCGATTTTGACATAAAACGAAAGCTTTAAATATAATAGAACATTTTGTTCAAATTTATATAACAATCAGTTGCGCCCGGCTACGTTCGCAAATTTATATAAAAGTAACTTATGTCCTTAGGTCTTATCTTGATCCCACATTAGGATACAGGTCCTGTGTCGTGGGTATCAGAAACTACGAGAGGTTTTTAGGTCTTAAAAACACCCAGACTCGAAACAATTTATTTCTCAAATAATAATGGCACTGACCTCAGAACAGCTGAATAAGATTAAAAGGGACATAGACAGTGTTTATATAGGGATGAGTGTCGCCGCTTGTCTGTCACCTGTTCATTCTACTACGATCAGACGAACAATGACGAAATATTTAAAAATGAAGGGCTGTTATTGGTTGTCACACATATAAAAAAGGCTTGATATTTCTATTATTACACGCTAACCGAATTACTAAGAAGCGGCCGTGTCAAACATATGATAATCTGATCGTAGGTTCGGCACGCTCGGCATGCTGACGTTTCTTTTCTAGTCTTATTCATGTTCTGTGCGTGGGATATAAAAAAAAAAAAAAATTACCTGTAGCAAGAACGACTGTCGTATTCCTCCATCATGACCCGGCGTGCAGTTCAGTGTCAGAGAGTCGTAAGTGACATTTGTGATTTCACACGATTTTGGCGTTGCTGGTTTGTCTGTCAAACAAAAAAAAAAATATGTATATTTTAGTGTATTGGAGATATTTTAGCGTGACTACCTAATTGGCCGGCGTAAGGATTACGGCGTATAAGACGTAGGCTACTTGTTCGACTAGGACAATCGACGTTTTAACGTGGTTTTTCAGTCAGGAAACTTAAAGTATCAGTTTAGAAATATTTCCGATACATAGCAATGGCATCATCTCTGTTAAATAAACCAATAAAACAGTTGCTATACAAACACACGCTTAATCATTCGAAAGGCTGATCCATTATTATGTTATGTTTGTATAAACTAAGTAAAAAAATAAAAACATATAAAGAAAAAAGTGCTTATCATTCGTTTTCAGGAATAGACCTTATCCACTACATATTTACAGAAAATTCCTTTAATGTTAGTCTCACCTGCAGGAAGGATGTGAAAGAGACACGGCTTGGTCTGACGTCCCACGGTGTTGGTCCCAGAGCATTGGACCCAGCCGTAGTCCGCCGAAGTATTCACCATGTACAGGTATGTACCTGTTGGTAAAAATTGCATTATTATTGTACCTGAATTTGTGATCAATACCCTAGACCCGTAATAGATGACCTCATTCATATGTATTCATTATTTTATCATAAATTTATAAATAAATACACCCAACAGTCAATACATAGTGCTGCACGACTGATTTTTGTAGCCCAGTAACATCTATAGTGCAATAAAGGCGAACAGCTATGCACGTATTTACTAATGAAGGTACGAACACAATTTTAGTAAGCATTCACAAAGATAAAGCAGCCGGAGTAAATCGGTCCACTAAAGTAGCACCCGTTCCCGAATATGACGCATATGTTATCGGTCTTGAACCATTTTGTAGGAAAGCGACCGATCCGGAACACGACGCCAGAAGCTTGGACCCATAAAGTATGAGGTACCTACTCAAATTTATAATAAAGTGTGTGTACCAACCTGGCATGTTCTGTGCTGCGTTTATGGATGATGTGGCGAGCTCGTGCTTGCTGTGAGCCGAGCTGTTGAACCACCAGTGAAATGCCATCGAGTCCTGTGTACAAAAACATAATAAAATATACAACTGCTAGACTTCATAGTAGTTTCGCGGCGCAAGTATGTGCCGTGCAATTCCCGGGATTTGATTCCCGGGGCGGGTAAAGTGTTTTTGGGTTTTTCATTAGGTATGAGTCGTGATGGACTCGAGGTTTAGGCACGCGGTCGACAATCATTCATAAACGGTAAAGGAAATCAACGTGATGAAACCTGCACACCTAAATTTTCTTAGGAATTTCTGAGGTGTGTAGTCCGCCAAACCACACTAGGCCAGCGTGGTGGACTAAGGCCTAAACCCTCTCAGTTGTAGAGGAGGCCTGTGCCCAGCAGTGGGACGTATATAGGCTGATGATGATGATTATAAAAATTACAGTAGCATGGAATTTGGTTTACCCGAAAAACTAGTTCATAAAAATAGTTTGGTTCCCGGTTGCATGGCGCTTAAAACACGTGGCCAAACGTAGGTGCAGAAAATGTACCTCTGCCAACCCTTTTGGAGATATTAATAAAACACGATTAAATCAAAAATTCTCGTATAAAAATACCCCAGAAGCTAAAAGCTTAGATCTAAATGTGTTTCGATTTATCTCAGACATTACTTCGCTCCACAAAGAGCCCTGAGGGAACGCGTAAAGAACGTTTATTAAGAAAAATACGTAGCGAGGAACGCAACATGGAATTGATTAGATATTATGTTATGCATGAAGTGCGTTCCCGAGGGAGCTATAGGGATGACGTATTCCCAACAGTTGATGTTTACATAAAATACACATACATACTATTAGAAACCGTGGCGGTACTTCCAGAGGCCTAAAAGCCCAGTTTGCCTAATAAAATTCCGAATAATAATCTTTAAGCTTTAAATGTTTATTTAACAAAAGCAATTTGACATATAAATGGAATGTCCTGACGCCGTAATAAATAATTATAAACAAAAAAATACACAATTTATGTGTAACGCTTTTGGAGAATGGAAATGGAAACACCAAATAACGCTTTTGCCCGACCGGGAATCGAACCCGGGACCTTTAGATCGCACGGCACATACTTGTGCCGCAAGACCCGAGGCAATTAATAAGGTTGAGCTACATTTAAATGGCAACTTTGTTATTTCTAAAGGGAACCCACTTAAAGCTAAAAGTAGAAACATCAATAGCGTTTAAACAAACAAACGGACAAGGAAACATTTGAATAGCGAGCACGAATTGGAATTACCAGAAATACAGTAACAGTGACGTCTTTCCGGCCGTCAGTAGCCGCTAAATGTATTTCCGGCGGGGTATTACTGGAAAATGCTTTTGGTTCATGGGTGGTCAAGTTTAGTGAGTTCCCAGGTTTGATTCTTGGATGGAATATATTAATAACTGTTTTTTTGCGATAATTTGTTTTGTGATGTTAGATTTTTTTGTGAAGGTGTTATCAATTCTAAAATAAAATCTCTGCCGACCGCAATTAGGCGTGATATTGTTAATATTTAAGGTTGAAAATCAATAAAAAAACTGTTGATCGAATAATATGAGCGGATGTATATTCATCATCATCATCAGCCCATATACATCCCACTGCTGAGCACGGGCCTCCTCTACTTTTGAGAGGGCTTAGGCCTTAGTCCACCACGCTGGCCTAGTGCGAGTTGGCGGACTACACACTTAAGAAATTCCAAAACAAATTTTAGGTCTGCAGGTTTCCTCACGATGTTTTTCTTCACCGTTAAAGTACGTGATAATTAATTGTGAATACACACATAACTTCGAAAAGTCAGAGGTGTGTGCCTGGGGTTTGAACCCGCGACCGTCGAGATTCTCGACCGCGTGCCTAAACCTCGAGGCCATCACGACCTCTTCGTACGTGTATTCAATAATGATGAATAATGACAAGAGACAATACTGTTAGCAATAAATTTGTGTTGCGGGTGGCAGAAGACGTCATCACGTTGGCTGCATATGTAACGGGCGCTGCTCATCATCACTCAGTCATCGGCCGGTTTACAGTGCGGAAGCCCTGTCCGAACGTCTACGCGTGTCTTTTGTAATTAATTTACCCTCAGTAATGTTAACATTTTGTTATTTCAAATTCATGTTAAATGTCATGTCAATTTATGTTTGTTACGATCCGTGATCGAATAAATCTTTATGTTAAAATCAACATATAGAATATTATGGATGCGTTCTCATTTACTAACAGATATGTGTACACAGCTATATATAAAGTATTATTATGCTTAAGATGAAAAGAATAAGAAAAACGAAGCAAAACTATCTTAAAAATCTTTTAAGGAAACATTATTTATCTTTTATATAATATAGTATATTGCTGCTTATTGCTTATTATTATTTCTTGTATTTTAACTATAATTTTTAAATACTTGTATTTATATAATTATTAGAACTTATTCATATTTATTGTATTGTATTTATGTATTGTATGTATGTATATGCACCAAAAATTATTCTACTATATTCACCTCATGGTTGTCTGGAAGAGATCGCTCAAAGCGATAAGACCGTCATTTGTACGTGCATTCTGTGTTTTGAATATGTACCTTTTTTTTTGTTTTGTCTTCCTGTGTATGTACAATAAAGTTTATTTCTATTCTATTCTATTCTATTTGGAGACGTATGTCTGTCCCAAAATTTATGAAAATGTCTATAGATAGTAGTATTAAGCGTGAAAACAGAACAAACAGACTTTCAATGTTATATTAGTTCGGTTACAAGTCAAAAACACTCGCCAATATCCATAAAGTTGCCAAATTAATAGGAAAACCGCAGCTTAACTACTAACAGAACACCATTTAAAACTATTCGAAAATGCGGAATGAACAGCATTACTCGAAATTAACTCTTACACCATTATATTAGCGTTTAAAATTCATTGTAGGATATTAATACTTCACTGCATTAAGCGAATCTTTTGTGTTCAGCATTACGGGGTTAAAGTCGGACGTGGTATTACGAATTTTGTTCAAAACCAAATGCCAGTAAATGTGAGGATATTTTTAGAGTTATTAGTTCGGATGTAAAGTTTCGTGATTTTGATTATCATTTTAACAAGACAGCTTAGGATCTTCAATTGTTTGGAAACCGAATTATCATTGAAATATTGCATGTTCGACATATTCAACACTAGCTTTTGCCCGCGACTGCGTCCGCGTAGACTACAGGGTTGGGTGCAGAAAGAAAATAAGTTGTAGTCTATTTTACTCCACAGAGTCCCATTTATGTCCATACCAAAAATCGTTTACATCGGTCGAATGATTTAGGCGTGAAAGCATAACAGACATAATATAACTATATTATAGTTACATATACATAGTTACAGTCGTCTACACGTCGTTTCATCATTCTAGCTTCAAAAATGACGAATTTCCACACAAACTTTCACCCCTATTTTTATTTTACCCCCTTAAAGGTAAATTTTTTACAAACTTTTAATGTCATATTTATTTATATCTAATCAACAGCCCAAAAAATATGTTTCAAGCTTCTAGCTTTAAAAATGACAATACTTTCATACAACCTTTCATCCCCCTTTCAACCTCTTAAAACCCCTTATCCGGGATAAAAAGTAGCTTATGTCCTTTCTCAGGGTGTAAACTATCTGTGCACCAAATTTCATTTAAATCGGTTCAGTAGTTTTAGCAGGAGAGCGAGACAGACAGAGTTACTTTCGCATTTATAATATTAAGTAAGGATTTGTAATTAAGTGTCGACTGGTAATAAAGAAGGCGATGAATTACCCTCCATTAATAAAATTAATAAATATTAAATACACCCAACAGTCACATACATACATAGTTCTGACCCCACACTAAGATACGAGTCGTGTCGTGGGTATCGGAAACTATGAGAGACTTTTCGCTCTCACAAATACTCAGACCCGAAACACACATTTGTGGATCACACAAACGATTGTCTCGGTACGGGGATTAAACCCGCAGCCACTGGTGTCTGGACAACTGCTACGAGACTGTCACTAGCACGCTTATACCGTATCTCGCTATACCGAACATTTATTATCTCGCCACGACTTCAGCTGACTAAGAAGATTCATTACCAGACGTTTGACAGTAGAACAACGCCGACAAAATTAAAGTTTCAAGGCTTGCTCCAATGGCTTGTTTGTGTACACTTCATTGTGTAACTCACAAGAATTTGCATTATATCCAATCAACTGCCTTTTCATGAGGCTTTGGGTGTTGTTTAAACAGATTTGGCAGACAGGCAGTTGGCTAGAAACCAGTTTGTTGTGTGATCCACAAACATTTGTTTCGGGTCTAGGTGTTTGTTAGAGCGAAAAGTCTCTCGTAGTATCTGATACCCACGACTTAAGACTCGTATCTTAATGTGGGGTCAGAACTATGTATGTGACTGTTGGGTGTATTTATTTAATTATATTTTTATATTAGACACACTCACGCTGATACTACCGAAAGGGTAGGCAAAGGTGTAAAGTACATCCAAGTTTCGCCAGTTATTAAGTCTCACGTAATATTGAGAATTCCGTTACCAATTTTTTTTGTGTTCGATCTAGGAATTACAGGGCCGTCTTTGACTATACTGGGGCCCCTGGGCACACAAGAATTTGCGGCCTTTTTGGAAAGTAAAGAAAGCGACATACAATTTTTTTTATACTATTTTACTTAAATTAATAATTATGTGTAATCAAATTAATATAATCTGACATTAAGGTATTAGTACGTGCTAATTTGTGCCTCCCTTAATGGAATACAGGCGTGAGTATACATATGTATATGTATATGTAATTGCAATACATTACTGCCAATGTAATAGAGCAATGCAAATTGAACTAATATAGTAAAATTGCAATAGTAACTGGTCTTTCCAACACAAAGCGATCGTTCAACATTAAAATAACCACCGAATGCGGGCGTCTAGTTAATTATATGCACCGTGGTGCCAATTGATTGTGTCGAACGGTTATTATATTAAATCATGCTTTATGCGGCATTTGTGTTCACCTTAATACCAAAGCTTTATTAAACCCAGAGTAGTTATTCTGTCGTTATGTAACTAGGGAGCTTAGTATAAACTGAGCCTATTGCCGTCCACTGCGGAACACGGCAAGCATAGAAGCCTAGAAAAGTAATTGGCGTATTCGTCATAATTAGGCGAACATTTTCGTCCATTTTATATATTTTTGTACTTTCTCTTACCCATTTTGCTTTAGCTTTACATTAGCTTCTATATTGTTCATTTTGTCAGGGACCCTAAGCCACAGGTCTGCCTGTACCTATTATACGAGTATAAAGCCAGTCAAGAGATCAATTGGATTGCAATAAATTCTCCATCAAAAGTATACAAAAAATATTCAATCATCATCGTAATCTTTATCACCATCACTATCATCAGCATCATTATTATCTACATAATCACCATCATCACTAATATCATCACCATTATGATCATCACCAGTCATCTATTACATACATCCGATATCCACAATCGCAGTCACAAATAATATAAATAAATACATCCAACAGTCACATACATAGTTCTGACCCCACACTAGGATACAAGTCCTGTGTCGTGGGTATCAGAAACTACGAGAGACTTTTCGGTCTCACAAACACCCAGACCCGAAACAAATATTTGTAGATCACACAAACATTTGTCTCGGTGTGGGGATCGAACCCGCAGCCTCTCGTTTCGCAAGCTGGTGTCTAGCCAACTGCGCCACGGGGCTGTAAAATATATTTTTCACACATCTACCCGTATGGAGGGGTCTCCATACATCCTGACGATACAAGCAAAAGAGTTAACAGAACTTACCTTGGGATTAGCGTCGAGATCGCACTCGATTTCAACAAGTTCTCCTCGGGCGGCCCTCATCACGAGTGGCTGGCTCGATTTGCACGTGGGGACGACTGTGAAAGATTTCCAGTTAAGTGTACTTGAAGACATATTGACAATATCAGGTAATTTATAATAAAAGAAATACTCGTATTGTTACGGGTATTTGCATTAAGACATCGTGACAAAAGCAATAGAGTTAGCTAAGTTATGAGTGTGACAAACATTTGTGAATTCAAACAAATAGTTATCTCAATGTGGAACAAACTCATGTTTTCACAAATTTCGATCAGAACTGTGAATAAAACAAAAATTGGATTTAGATTATCGGTTTTATAACTTTCATAAATATTTTTATTTTTGAACTGACTGGCGCAATTGTGTTTCATAATAATTTAAACAACACTGCAGCTATAATATAGTCATAGTTGAGTTTGGTTACTGTGTTATATGTTGATACAATATCATGGATATATATAGTTGCATTATGAACATTAGTCATGACTACAGTTATTCGTTTTTTTTTTTTTTTATATATTATAAATCTAGTGCAGGCATTTGACCACGATCTCACCTGGTGTTAAGCGACGATGCGGTCGACGATGGAGCATGCCTGTCTAGTAGCAGCCTATTCACATTTGATTTGAAATATTTATTTTACGTTTGGCATTTTTGGCATCGCGACACGTTCATCTCTATTTAAAATCAATATCATTCTATCATCATCATCATCAGCCCCATATATGTCCCACCTACATATATGTGCCTCCTCTACAACCGAGAGGGTTAAGGCTTTAATCCACCAAGCTGGCCTAGTGCGGGTTGGTAGACAAAAAAACACAATAAAATATAATATCATCGTTACGACACATCCATTAATTTGTTACCATTTGACATTCAAGATATTTTCTATGTGTATATGTATGTGTATATACTTATATTTATCTATGTATGCATATGTATATATATATTGCATTGTCGATATTTATGCACCTTTTCGTGTTTCTCTGCACCACCCTAAGGTTGACTGGCAGATAATGCCTTAGGCATTAAGTCCGCCTTTATACTTTTATGTATATGAAGCATAAATAAATAAATATTCGAGATAAGACATTCGAGATTCGACATTCAGCCCCAACTCACAACAGCGTGGTGGGCTAAGGCCTATTCTCTGCTGTAGATTATACAAAAACCAGCAATGCAGATATTCAAGCCCACATATATACAAAAACTCATCCATTCCTCTGCTTTATGGAAATGAAACGATATTTTCTCTCGTGTTAGCGTGACTACCGCAGCGCGTCTGTCGCGGTTGCATTCAATTTGTTCCGGCGGCAATAAATATCGGTTGCCGGCACACTATGGCGCCTATACCACTGGCCAATATGTAGCACATAATTTAGAATGAAAATTATTTTTTAATTAGAAATGGTGTTGGATTTTGCAAAGATGTGATTATTACTATGAGGCTACTACGAGTACAGTGTTATTAAATGATGAAGTTTTTATCTGGGGGCACGGCAGTGCCCCCGCCAAGTCGAGCTAAAAAGCGGCACGGCCGTACTATACTTTTCTCGAAGCAACTCAGGCCATTTTCGACACCCTATAACTTCGTTGTGGATAAACCTAGAAACTTGAATTTTTAATCACTAAGCAAGAATGGTATAAACACTATATTTCACTGACACATGAAAAGACGATGTATCTCACTTTTAGAGCGATTACCAAGTCAAACTATTTTATTTAAAACATTAAAGATTTTTAATTTTCATATGGTCACTATAAGATGTTGTCTGGTAAGCTAAGTGCATAATAACTTAAGACAAAAGGTCCCTTAAACGGAGACTGAATAAATTTATCAACTTGGTATCACATGGATTTCACAACTTTTTACGGTAGAAGAAATGAGTTGCGAGACTTGTTATGGGATTAGTAATTTTTACATTTACAAAGACAATTTATAAAGGAGTAAACTAATTAATAAAGCCTAAACCCTCTCAGTTGTAGAGGAGGCCCGTGCCCAGCAGTCGGACGTACCTATATGGGCTGATTATGATGATATGATGATATTACAATTTGTTTTGACCTTGTTATTATAAATGTGACACTTCAACATTTCATAACACCTGAATTCATCATTTTTTTTCAAAAATTGACAATTTCAACAATACAATTGGCTTCTCATTGACAATAAATTTAAAAAATCACATATTAATAAATTATTGTGAATCCATACAAGCGCATTATTATAATTGCCACGTTATAATAATTGCCGTAAAGAAACTGAATTCAAAATATATGCTAAGCTTGTGGATATTACAGAAGATTTTAGAACTGCTAAATATGACTTGTAAGAATAAAGATAAAAGTTGCATTTACAAAGAAAGAAAACCAGCTCAAAGATATTTTAAGAAGACTGCCTTCATCGCTAATTCCTCTTCAAATCCTTGAGTTTAGTTCCAAAGAATAGAAAAGTCTAATTCTGATGGTCAACTTACATTTAACGTCCAACACCAGGCCTTCGCTGGAACCTTCTCCGAGACTATTCCTAGCTGAGCAGACGTAGACGCCAGCTGCTTTCCGCGACACCTTCTGCAGCACCAGGCTCTGGTTGGCGAGAAGAACTCCAGCTCCGGGCTTTACTACCACTCCCTGTGGATTGAAGATGGTTTTAATGAAATATGTTTTGTCATGAGCCACACACGACTGGTGGCGCAATTGGCTAGATACCAGCTTGCAAAACGAAAGGCCGCGGGTTCGATCCCTGCACCAAGACAAATGTTTATGTGATCCACAAATATTTGTTCCGGGTGTTGGTGTTTGTGAGACCGAAAAGTCTGTCGTAGTTGCTGATACCCACGACACAGGACTTGTATCCTAGTGTGGGGTCAGAACTATGTATGTGCCTGTTTAGTGTATTTATTTAATTCAGGATATGATGCGCCAAACTGTTGTTTTCTGTGTCCGGCCTACTTCTGAGGATGTGTCTTGTTCATCGTCAATTATTTTTAGGGGCTATGTACCAAGTCAACAACTTAAGCGTCTGTATCTGGTGAAATATGCGCTATTCAAAATTGATAACAGTTAGCGCTGTGTTCACTCAGTATAAAGCTAATGATAACACTGTGTTATAGCAAAACCAGAGTGAAATAATAACTTTCAAAGTTTTTTTTCAATAATAGGATGGTAATTGATCGCTTTGCTTACTACTCTCCACTCACCACCTTTGCATTCATATGTTTTAGATGGCTGTGTTAATTAAGCAATAATAAAAAGTGGTACAATGTTACTCTCAGGCGATTTTGAGCACAACACAAAAGGAACCAGGGAAAGAATGCATGGAAATTCTTTAGAATTCAAGTATCAAAAATTCAGCAATTAAACTTACGTTATGAGTGAAATAAACATGATTGTGCCACGGGTTCGCTCGTACCCTGCAGTCTAAATACACGTCAGATCCTTCTACCACTTTGCTGGCATCCAAATTTGCTCCTAGTTCTAACTTCACGACAGGTAGATCTAGAAAATAAAAGTTTTTTTGTTATGATTCATGATATTTTATTGCTTTCTTGCTAAACCATTTAGTTTAGGTATTTCTGTATCCAACGGAAAGTCCAGTCTAGTCCAAAGGAGAATGTGTCAGTTTATTCTATAACTTCAAGTAAGAAATATTTGCTCTGAATGCGAAAGCGCAACCTCACACTTACATATTCATGGCTCATGTGCAAAGACAAGCTTTTTACCACAAGGTTGAGATTGATATATAAAAATAAATAATTGGTGTATTTCAATTATTCCAAAGCATTGTCAACATGAGCAATAAAAATGCTGTCACTTTTTTTAGACTCCAAATGTAGGTCTTGCCTGATATAATCGTGAAATTCCATGTTTGTCCCCACAAATGTGACCATAGAACAGTTTGACCTTCCAACCAATGTATACTCAATACTCACGCTGTATTTCCATCTTCCACCCATCCTCGTGCGTGGAGTGAGGGAGTGACGGCTGGACAGCTCTGCAGGAAAGGACCCTGCCGGCGTCTTCGATTGAGGGTACGAAGGTTAGGATGCTGCTGGTCACGTTGCCGTCTGTGGATGTCTGGTGGTGGAAAACAATAGCCATTATTAATATGGTAATATTTCAAAAAAGTGTAAAATTGACGATTCAAAAGAACTTGTAAAAGTATATTTGAATAAAGATAATTTGACTTTGACTTTCACTTTAAATACACCCAACCATGAAATACATAGTTCTGGCTCCACACTAAGATACTAGTTTTGTGTATACAAGAGACTTTGGATCCACAAATATCCAGACCCGAAACAAATATTTGTGGAACACACCCTTTTGTCACGGTGCGGGAATCGATCCTGGAGCCTTTCATTTCGCAAGCAGGTTTAGGGTTGTCAAAAGAGTAAGTATAATTCTATAAACTTTTAGGTGTTTGTGTGTCATTCTGCTTTTTAATCTTCACAAACATAAAGTCTTTTGCAAAGCCACACTGTCAAATCACCAATCTATAAAGGTCACTAATTAATCTACTGACGCAAAATATAAGTGTTATCGATATTTCATCAAAATTATATTACAATTTAATATAATTGTAGTATATTGTATAGTTTTGAAGCAGTGATGGCCTCGAGGTTTAGACGCGCGGTCGAGAATTTCGGCGGTCGCTGGTTCAAACCCCAGGCACACACCTCTGACTTTTCGAAGTTATGTATGTATTCACTTGCTATAACGGTGAAGGAAAACATCGTGATAAGACCTGCACATCTAAAAAGTTCTTAGGAATTTCTTAGGTGTGTAGTCCGCCAACCCGCACTAGGCCAGCGTGGTGGACTAAGGCCTAAACCCTCTCAGTTGTAGAGGAGGCCCGCGCCCAGCAGTGGGACGTATAAGGGCTGATTATGATGATATTACAATTTGTTTTGACCTTGTTATTATAAAGTACCTGGATGACCGAGCTTTGCTCGGAATGTTTTTTTTTTTAATTGTGTTTTTTGGAAATTATATTTAAGTACGAATTACTAATAAAATGATGAAATATGAATAATGTTACTTAACAACGCCATTTGCTGTTGTGTCGTTAAAGCAATTAGTTGCTCACAAAAAATAGTATTCATCATCAGCCCAAATACGTCCCACTGCTGGGCACGGGCTTCCTCTACAATTGAGAGGGTTTAGGCCTTAGTCCACTACGCTGGCTTAGTGCGGGTTGGCGGACTACACACCTAAGAAATTCCTAAGAACTTTTTTTTTTTAGGTGTGCAGGTTTCATCACGATGTTTTCCTTCACCGTTAAAGCAAGTGATAATTCATTGTGAATACACACATAGCTTCGAAAAGTCAGAGGTGTGTGCCTGGGGTTTGAACCTGCGACCGTCGAGATTCTCGACCGCGCGCCTAAACCTCGAGGCCATTACTGCTTGTAAAAAAATAGTATTATTATTCGCCAATAGATGTCAGGAAGAGTCATCTCAAACGCCTCCTTTTTGTTATTTTTCTTCCAAATGACATTTTATAAAAATGATTCCTAGCTAGATCGATTTA
This sequence comes from Hemaris fuciformis, assembly GCA_907164795.1. Taxonomy (NCBI): domain Eukaryota; kingdom Metazoa; phylum Arthropoda; class Insecta; order Lepidoptera; family Sphingidae; genus Hemaris; species Hemaris fuciformis. The sequence goes on along the minus strand of OU015457.1, from coordinate 6,153,445 downwards.
TCGCCCCCGAAACCCCCTATATACTAAATTTTATGAAAATCGTTGGAGCCGATTCCGAGATTCCAATTATATAGATAGATAGATAAATATATACAAGAATTGCTCATTTAAAGATATAAGATATGACACTTCAACATTTCAAAGAACACCTGAGTGAATTCATCATTTGTTTTCAATAATTGACAATTTCAACAATACAATTGGCTTCTCATTGACAATAAATTCAAAAAATCACATATTAATAAATTATTGTGAATCCATACAAGCGCATTATTATAATTGCCACAATGTCACACAAATGGTTTCCGTAACCACTTATTATTCGTTATCGATTGTCGAGTAAGGTTTCAATGCTATAATGAAAGTTTATTGTGCTGTCAGGGCGTCTACAACATACGAGTTCGGGGCTGCATTTAGGTAGGATTATGGGGGCAATGGCCACTATTTTTTTAGGGTTTGAATCAACACAATTTAGTAGTAGAATTGGCGAATACTCAAATTAGATTTTTTTAAGAATTTAAATTACGTGATATTTAAGAATTATGATGAAACGTGAACCTTTCTGGATTATAATTAATGTAAAAGTGTGTATGATAAAATTGGAACATTCTAGAATCACGAGACGCTAGATTATTAAGTTTATATTTTATTTTCAAGGGCAATGTTATTGCTAAAAGTATTGGTATGATGACTAGTTGCTAAGGCCCTAGGCCCTGTAGAGCCTGTTATACTGCTAAAGTAGCTACTATATTATATGTATGTGTTAAGAGTGTCCAAAGCCGACGAAAAGCATTTCTACCATTTAATAAGGTCTGTCTTTATTATTAAAATATTAGTGCAATAAAAAAAACTATTTTATTACTGTTCAAATTAACTTAGAAAGAAAGTATTATACGAATATGTCCCCCATACCTACTACCTACCCTAGCTCCGCCCTGGCATAGACAAGAAAGTGGATAATTATAGTAGGCGCATGCCGATCGCGATTGTGTGACAGTTATAGAAAAATAATTGGAGCCCACGTGTTGTGACTGTTGCGGACCCTGTTCTTGTATGAAGCAATTATCTATTGAATGTGGGTAATATCCTTATATGTTACTGAGAAATCGGCAATGTAATCTGTATATGGCCCAGTGGCGATACTTCCATAGAAGCCCGAAAGCGTTACACGTTAATTGTGTAATGTCTAGTAAAAAAAAGGATATTCTTATTTTATGTCAAATTGCTTTTGTTAAATAAAGATTTAAAGCTTAAAATTTATTATTCGGAATTTTGTAAGGCAAGATGGGCTTTTGGGCTTCTATGGAAGTACCGTTACTGATATGGCCGTATCTAAATATTATGAAAGCTAGTAATTTTGTTTTGCTTTCACGCTTAACTTTACTCATTAATCAATTTTAACGCATCTTTGTGTACAGGTATATAGGATCCTGGAGAAGTTAATGGGCTTTTTGTCCCGGAAAATTTGAGGTTCCCAATGGAGCTTTTATACCAAAAGCGGTAAGATAGTATTAAAATAAATTACTGGGTATCTGAAACTGTCTTGCTCGCGAGATTTGTATAAAACTTAGGATTATTGTGAGAATTTTTCAAGCATAGGTATACTAGTTGGTTTAGTCTCAGTACAACCACTTTTAGACAATAGTCGCTACTATAAGCAAATCTTATTTTAGAAGAGAAGATTAGTGGTACATTTTATGATATATATTGTGGCTAGATACTAGCCTGCGAAACAGGAGGCTGCGGGTTCAATCCCTGCACCAAGACAAATGTTTGTGTGATCCACAAATACTCGCTTCGGGTCGGGATGTTTGTGAGACAGAAAAGACTCGAAGTTTCTGATGCCTGCGACACAAGACTCGTATCCTAGTGTGGGGTCAGAACTATGTATGTGTAAGGTCAATTTATTATTTATTTATAAATTATTTCCATTATCATCATCATCAGCCCAAATACGTCCCACTGCTGGGCACGGGCCTCCTCTACGACTGAGAGGGTTTAGGCCTTAGTCCACCACGCTGGCCTAATGCGGGTTGGCGGACTACACACCTAAGAAATTCCTAAGAATTTTTGGGTGTGCAGGTTTCATCACGATGTTTACTTCACCGTTAAAGTACGTGATAGCTCATTATGAATACACACATAACTTCGAAAAGTCAGAGGTGTGTGCCTGGGGTTTGAACCCGCGACCGTTGAGATTCTCGACCGCGCTCCTAAGCCTCGAGGCCATCACGACTTATATTTCCATTATACTTGTTTTAGATTGCGCCAACTATTCCAAATAAAAGACCGCAACTTCTTTCATTAATAATACCACTTGGTACAATGCCACAAAAAGCCCCCATATAAATAATTAAACACAATAAACATTGAAATCACTCAAAACGATTCAATTAATGCCCACCCAATGAAGCATATTCCACTTCCGGTCTGCACAATGCACTTCCGTCGCGCCATTTTGCAATGTGTGTGTCATTTCCTTTTCAATTATTAATCCTTGGAAAATTTTAACTGTGTCTATATTGCTTGTATTAAAGGGATAGGCAGTGATAATAATTAGTACTAGTAATTTGGCTAGGGACCCATTAGTCAATATATTGGAGTAGGATATAAAATTCAAATCATACGATATATTTCTCTTCGATATATTTATAAGACTGCCTCGTGGTCTCGCGGTACAAGTATGTGCCGTGCGATCTAGAGGTCCTGGGTTCGATTCCCGGGTCGGGCAAAGTGTTATTGGGTTTTTCCCATTAGGAAATTCTGAGTAACAACACGGAGTCTGGAAATGTGCCCGAAAAACAGCAATAGGCTCGCCCCCTATTACGTGGGACTGATACATACCTGGCGAAATGTGGATGCAGAAATGCACCTCTGCCTACCCCTTCGGGGAATACAGGCGTGAGTTTATGTATGTATGTACGACATATTTCACAAGAGTTCTACACTAAAACCATCTTAGGTATGTGTGCGCCAATCCCCACTAGGCCAGTGTGGTGGACTAAGGCCCAAATCAGCCTAGTTGTAGAGATGGCTTACCTGCAGCAGTGGGATATACTAAGGATTTGTACCCTGTAGTCGAAAACCATCTCCCCAACCCCTAAATATCGCTAGAATTTAATTACCGACTATTAAATTAATGTGTTGCAGCTGAAAATCTCCCGAAAAGCTTTTATAATGTGTATCGCTTGTTAAATTATAAATAGTTGGCCATTGTGTTATTTATAGACGCTGCTCACCATCTGCCGGCGTCTGGCGCGATGCATAAACCATCGTTAAATTAGCTATTAATATTGGAAGTAAATATAAGTAGATTCGACGGTCTAGCAGCAGAGTTTTTTTTTATTTACTTTATTCTACCCTCTCTATTTTTCCTCTTCTATTATCCATCTAAAAAGTGTCTGTAAGAAATTGTCTGGAGCAGTGTTTCTCAACCTTTCGGTTTCACGAACCCCTGTTAAAGTTTCCAGGTTACAATGAACCCTTTAAGCCTTAAATAACTAATTAAATCCCTCCCCACCCTTGAAGAAAATAATAAAATTGTTTGTTGAAGAAAATAAGGTATTTCAATAAAAGAACACCAACAAAGTGCCAAAACAAATATCTTTTTAATATTAATGTGATGGATGTGCTTCAAAAAATTTGGGAAAAAACCCTTGTTGCGAACTGTTATAGCAGCAACAGAAATACGTCACCTGTCAAAATGTCAACTGTCTTTCTATCACGGTTCACGAGATACAACCTGGTGGACAGACGGACAGCGAAGTCTTAGTAATAGGGTTCCGTTTTACCTTTTGGGTACGGAACCTTAAAAATAATCATGAGTCCTACCGTCTCCCGAACAGTCTTGAGCCTCGTCCCTCCCTTCCACCAGGATATATTTGGCTTGGGTCTCGCTCCAACAGCTTGGCAGACCAGCTCCGTGCTTTGTCCAGCCACTAGAGGCCTCTTGCCACCTTGCAGACGAACCCAAAGGGGGCGCACTGTGGACAAAAAAAAATATTAGATTTGAAAGAAGTGATGGCCTCGAGGTTCAGGGGCGCGGTCAAGATTCTCAGCGGTCGCAGGTTCAAGCCCCAGGCACACACCTCTGATTTTTGGAAGTCATTTGTATATTCACAATGAATTCTCATGTACTTTAACGATGAAGGAAAATCGTGAGGAAACCTGCACACTTAAAAGTTTTTAGGAGTTTCTTAGGTGTGTAGTTGGCCAACCCGCACTAGACCAGCGTGGTGGACTAAGGCCCTCTCAGTTGTAGAGGAGGCCCGTGCCCAGCCGTAGGACGTACATATATGGGCTGATGATGATCCAGACTATGTATATATCAGTGGCGATACTTCCATAGAAGCCCAAAAAGCCCAGCTTGCCTTGCGAAATTCCGAATAATAATCTGTAAGCTTTAAATCTTTATTTAACAAAGGCAATTTGACATATAAATGAGAATATCCTGACACCACAAAAACAATTATAAATTAGACATTACACAATTAACGTGTAACGCTTTTGGGCTTCTATGAAACTACCGCCACTGGTACGTATGTATGTAAATTGTGCAAACAGTGAAGGTCAGTTCAAATTTTATTTATTGTCTCGCATGATAAAGGTTTTATTGAAATTTTATGGCGTGTGAAATGTCCATTAATGGTTTACATATAAGGATGTTCGCATGACCTCACTCGCGTTGTTCGGCCGTGAAAATGTCAATAAGCTTTTTCGTGTAATGTAATTGAATTCGACTGCCTTTTTGTTTGTCACTCGGCTTTTAACTGTGGCTTTTACAGGCCTCGTGGTCTCGCCGCTCATGTATGTGCCGTGTGATCTAGAGGTCCCGGGTTCGATTGGATTAGGACATTCTCAGCACGGAGTCTTGCCCCCTATTACGTGGGACTGATACATACCTGGCGGCAGTGGGGAGGAATTTAAATAATAAGTCAGGTATGGTCAGGTAGGTGTCTTGAGTTTGACCCCAGGGTCAATGTCTTGGTAATCCTTATTGCTAAATTGAATAAGCTATACCATTTTTTTCTAACGGTATTTTACATTACGATACCGATGTTTTATCGATGCGATATCGATATTGTTTTATCGATCGATACGATATTGTTTTATCGCATTGTTTTTATTGTATTTGGATGAGTCCAAATAAATGTGTTAAGAAACGGCTGAGAGCGTCAGTTGCCTTAATTATGTCGGCTTGCAGTAAATTCAATTAAGTAACATCTGTTCTTCTATCAATTTAATCGATTAAGAATTGAACCCCGAACCCAATACAATCGAATAGTTTTTATCAATTATTTCTATAAATGAAGTTTTGCCTATCTATACAATAATTCATTTGGAATCATAATACTATAAACATATAATTCGAAATCGAATAAACTCTTTTCAGGTAAGTCGATCAACACACATTTAAAAATACATTCAAACACAATTAAAATAGAGTCTAAATTACAATGAAAACAAAACACAATTGCATTATGTTTTGAAGTATGCAGTTTTAAGCAAACGAAAATCAACTTTAACTGTGTGTGATAAGACTGAATTTCCATTGCAGGCTTTGTATATGTTTTTTAGAGGGTTCAGTTTTAATAACTCATTGTGATCCCATACAATGGTCCACTTGATATTAACAAAAGATTTAACCTAACTACACAAAGCCTTCCGATCCGTTTTGTTTGAACCACTTAAGACAATTAGGCCGGCGTTTTTTAACGCACCCTTTTTAGAGTTCTGTGAGAGTTAACGTTTTTTTTTTCGGCATATGTTATGAAAATAGAATAGGATAATTAGTTTTCTTTGAGGTACTTGAAATGTATTTCTATTTGACAGCCCCGTGGCGCAGTTGGCTAGATACCATCTGACGAAACGAGAGGCCGCGGGTTCGATCCCCGCACCGAGACAAATGTTTGTGTGATCCACAAGTATTTGTTTCGGGTCTAAGTGTTTGTGAGAGCGAAAAGTCTCTCGTAGTTTCTGATACCCACGACACAAGACTCGTATCTTAATGTGGGGTCAGAACTATGTATGTGACTGTTGGATGTAATTATTTATTTATTTATGTAGTAGAGATCATAGACTGCATCGTGCTTTCGTGGCACTAGTAAGTGCAATCCAGAGGTTCGATTCTCGGGTCGGGCAAAGTGCTATTGGGTTTGTAATGTTGTTGCTAATGAAATGTCTCCGAAAATCGGAAATACGTTCGCCCCCTATTATGTAGGACTGGGACATACCTACTTGGCGAAATGTGGGTGCGAAAATGCACCTCTATTATTCCCTTCGCGGAATACAGGTGTTAGGTTATTTTTGTAGAGATCTTAGTTACATGATCTACCTAAAAACTGTTGCTTTTTTGTTTTAACAAGGTGAGAAACACGGACACGAAAAAATTAATGATTTTCTGAAAGGTAGAATTGTCGTAGGGGTAAAAATAAGTGGAAGGGCCGCGCCTTAATCATCTCAGAGATACCACAGACCCACAGTAAATTTAAGTGTAGCAGTATTTTGACTTCTTATACGGTAAGTGACATTGCCGGAAAGTCAATTTTGTAATCATGCAATTATTTTAGCGCTCTGGGATAAGCGTATATGAGATTTACATTATGCCAGCTTCAGTATGTAGATTGGTGAGAATCAATTACTTATTGTCTATTAGCTAAGTGGCATTCTAACTGGACCGCGTTACAATCACTTTACTGTTCCACTATAAAAAAAAATAACTTGGTCACTGTGGTCATATTTTACAATATTCGCGGCTATTTAGATAGTCACTAATATTCACAGAGTGGCACAACTCATAATATACTATTTCAGTAGTAAAATGAATATACGTGAAGGTTTAAACCTTTTTCATGTCATTTGACAGCCCCGTGGCGCAGATGGCTAGACACCAGCTTGCGAAACGAGAGGCCGCGGGTTCGATCCCCGCACCGAGACAAATGTTTGTGTGATCCAAAAATATTTGTTTCGGGTTTGGGTGTTTGTGAGACCGAAAAGTCTCTCGTAGTTTCTGATACCCACGACACAGGACTTGGATCCTAGTGTGGGGTCAGAACTATGTATGTGACTGTTGGGTGTATTTATTTATTTATTTACTAACTGTATGTTAAATCTACCTCCCGTAAATTCTCTTTGAGTTGTAATTGCGCGTCACGTTCCTAATTCAAAAAAGCTGTCGAATTAGCACAAAGAAATAGGTGTGCAATATTCCCGCCGAAAATTACCTGTTCCAAATTCAAAAAAATAAAAACTCACAGAACCAACAAACATTAACTCCACTTCAACTCTTTACAAGTTTGAAAAACGAATCAATGGTATTTTAAATTAAAATTTTCATTCGCATTTCTACCATCATCAACTCTATTCCTTATTTTTAAGGTTGAAAATCCCGTGAAAGAATTACCGCCTGATAAAAATCACTCCTTAATTGTGTAGGGTAGTGGTGAGAACTTTTTGCGTTTTTTTTCGCGAGTGAAGTGCGAATGTTTCCGCGTTTGCTTTTAGCTGAGTGCTATCGAGATTTCGCTGATAAGGGCAATTGTTCGATAGGTGTTTTTCAAATGAACAATACCTAGGACTTGAGGCGTGTAAATTGACCACCATAGGGGTTGTGTTTTTATGACGTCCGGCGAAGGGTAAGGTCTCACCTGATGAATAAAAGAGCTGGCCGAATTGTTGGATTAAGTCTGCTTGATTTTTTGTTCAAGAATTTTGCTAGCTTTTTTTAAATCTTAGTTTTTAACCGAATTCAAAAAAGGATGAGGTTCTCAATTCAACTGTATTTTTTATGTTTGTTACTTCAGTACTTTCGACTGGATGGACCGATTTTGATGATTGTTTTTTTAATTTCCTTACTAGAAAAAAAATCTTTAGGAAAATGGTAACAAACTGGTGACTCTGTTATTTTATTTTTAGCAGTGTGATTTGTCTTTCACGTGTTACTAAAAATATTTTTTATATCTTTCATAATTTTTAAAAATTGAATTTTATGAAAGTTTCTCGGTATCACTAGCTGTGTCTTTTGAGAGGGCCCCATCATGACTGTAAGATCTGTGTACTAGGCTTGGAGACAAGCTTCTGCTCCCGGTTGATAGCTGATGTAGAAATATAAAGTAGTGGTGGCCTCGAGGTTTAGGCGCGAGGCTGAGAATATCGGCGGTCGCGGGTTCAAACCCCAGGCACACACCTCTGACTTTTCCAAGTTATGTGTGTATTCACAATGAATTATCAATTACTTTAACGGTGAAGGATAACATCGGAGGAAACCTAAAAAAAGTTCTTAGGTGTGTAGTCCGCCAACCCGCACTAGGCCAGCGTGGTGGACTAAGGCCTAAGCCCTCTCAGTTGTAGAGTAGGTCCGTGAACAGCAGTGGAACGGAGCTGATGATGTAGAAATACTCCCCCGCCTTATCATCAGGAATACAGACGTAAGTATATTTGGATGTAAGTATATACGAGATGTACAAACACCCACAATATTGAATGAAACAAGATCCAAATCGACAGATTACAGTATCGTGAACGGAACTCAGTAAGCCGCAAGCCATTCCAGCAGTTCAACATTTTCCTTGTGATTAAGTTAAGCCGCATCGCTGGTATTGCCAAAGTTTGGAAAAACAAGATGGCGGTGGCTGGGGTTTTTTCTGTGTTTATCATTCTGGCTTGGATTAACTTAGACGTAGGCGAGAGTAAAGGAATATGTACTTAGTTATTACATACACATACATACATACATACATAAACTCACGCCTGTATTCCCTTAAGGGGTAGGCAGAGGTGCATTTCTGCACCCACATTTCGCCAAGTATGTATCAGTCCCACGTAATAGGTGGCGAGCCTATTGCCGTTTTTCGGGCACATTTCCAGACTCCGTGCTGTTACCGAGAATTTCCTAATGGAAAAACCCAATAACACTTTGCCCGACCCGGGAATCGAACCCAGGACCTCTAGATCGCACGGCACATACTTGTAGTACCTACTTAGTTATTTTAAGTAGATAATATTTCTTTTTAAAGGGGATTTTTAAGTCTAGAAAGGCAGAAACGTTAAGTTAACAGTTTTTCTCTAGTTCAATAATGTTTGAAATACAACTGACACAAAACTCCATTGTTCCCTGGTACCTGTAAGATAAATCAATAAAAATATTCACCACTGGAAGTCGGGCGAAAGGTCCATTTTACAGCGAGATCAAAATTTATTCGGAACTTGTTAGCGGCTGTATGAAATACGATCCGGCCCGCCCCAGTTTCCCCGTTGACGGCCTCACAAACTTTGCAAACTTCAACCATATTTCATTTTATCGTCATTCGCTAGTATTTGTGTTTTTTCTTGCCATAAAGTACTCGCGATACTTCAAAGTTTGTAGCGTTGGGGTGGCATCGTATGTCGATCAGATGAAACATTCCGCCATTGAGTTTGCTTCGCGGTCTCAAGAATCTAGAGGTACCGGGTTCGATTCTCGGGTTGGGTAAGGTGTTATAATAGGGGTTTTCCACTAGGAAATTCTGGGAATCGTATCTATTAGTAAGACTGATACATATCTCGCGACATGTGGGTGTAGAAATGCACCTCTGCCTACTCCTTCGGTGAATACAGGCGTGAGGTTATGTATGAAAACTTTACACCATAATTAAATTGAAGAATCTTTCGATCCCACATCACAACAGTCACACGTCCAAAGCACATCCAAACAAAAAAAAGAAAACACTGCTACAAACGAGTCCCTTTCAAAACTGGTTCAAAGAAAAAAACGTCAAAGAGCCACCGCGAAATTGTCAAACATAAATCTGTGGCTCAGCCGAGATGATAATCTATAGGTCTAATTGACAGGTTGATGTACTTGAGTGTGCTGTAGACGGTATTTTGATGCGGTATTTATGTAATTATTTTTTCGTGGATGTAAGTACTTTAGTCAATGGAAGGGTCGGAAAAGGGGACCCGAAAAGAACATATAGAGATCAGATTTGTGAAGTTCTCCGCAAAGGTCAAGTTAGAAGCAACATAGCGTCTATAAGTCGAGATAGCCCTGAGGTTTAGGCACGCGGTCGAGAATCTCGACAGTCGCAGGTTCAAACCCCAGGCACACTCCTCTGACTTCGAAGTGATGTGTGTATTCACAATGAATGATCACTTGCTTTAACAGTGAAGGAAAACATCGTGATAAAACCTGCACACCTCAAAGTTCTTAGGAATTTCTTAGGTGTGTAGTCCGCCAACCCGCACTAGAACAGCGTGGTGGATTAAGGCCTAAACCCTCTCAGTCGTAGAGGAGGCCCGTGCCCAGCAGTGGGACGTATATGGGCTGATGATGATGATACCCTTCAATTTTTATCTATCCTTTCAAATATCCTGGCTTGAAGGTATCTCTATCATAAAGCAACCATACCAAAATAAAACCATAATATTGATACAGAAATATTATATGCTCATTATCTATACCCGCATTACAAGTCGATAAGGTTTCAAACTTCAATAACGACATGATAATCCCGATGATAGAACGGGATAGGAGATAATTTAAGCTACGGGTGTGAGAAGGACGTCTATACGAATATGCAAGTCATCCCCAAATGTATTCCCAGCGGTAATGATCCGTCAATCATGGCGATGAGATAAATGTACGATACTGGAAGCTTATACTAGTAGATATTGTGCATCAAGCTTGTTAAATAGGAGGGTAGGTAGAAATCAGCGGCGGTACTTCCATAAAAGGCCAAAAGCGTAACACGTTAATTTGTAAAGTGTAGTTTATAATTGTTTATTTTGAGGTCAGTACCTATATTCTCATTTAAATGTCAAATTGTTTCTGTTAAATAAAGATTCAAAGCTTAAATATTATTCAGAATGTTGAAAGGCAAACTGGGCTTTTGGGCTTTTATGGAAGGACCGCCACTGGTAGAAATGCTATCAGTATATATGAAGGCATAGTAGCGACGCAATTTAAAGTACACACAAGACTCGTGACTCAACGGGCTTATTAAAATGAAGACTAAAGGTTTGACGTCTGATGTATGGAAAAGAGTTACGTTGGATTTTGACAGCCCCGTGGCGCAGTTGGCTAGATACCAGCTTGCGAAACGAGAGGCCGCGGCTTCGATCCCCGCACCGAGTCAAATGTTTGTGTGATCCACAAGTATTTGTTTCGGGTCTGGGTGTTCGTGGTACCGAAAAGTCTCTCGTAGTTTCTGATACCCACGAGACTTGTATCTTAATGTGCGGTCAGAACTATGTTTGTGACTGTTTTGTGTGTTAAAAAGTACCTAATAAAAAAAAAAACACAATAAAACTCGTGATAGGAAAGCGATGGAAATTTCTCGAAGCGGAAGCAAATAACTCGGCATCAACCATTACAGAAGCATTAAACGTACCGCTGCTGTTATGTTTGTACAGTGAAATAGTTTCCTCGGTCTAAAACGAACTCGTCTTCTAGTTTCTTTAACGGACTTAGTTAAAGGAAAGTATTCTTGAGTCGTTTTTTCCTTTACTTACACAAAGAGGCACAGATTGAGTGTACGTAATAGTAGTTACTATTTTATTTATTCGCAGGAAAATCTAAAGTATATACTATAAAGTTGTCTAGACTTTAGATTCTCCTGCGAGCTATAATACAACTATTAATGCCTAAGTGACAGCCCCGTGGTGCAGTTGGCTTGACACCAGCTTGCGAAACGAGAGGCCGCGGGTTCGATCCCCGCACCGAGACAAATGTTTGTGTCATCCACAAATATTTGTTTCGGGTCTGGGTGTTTGTGAGACCGAAAAGTCTCTCCTAGTTTCTGATATCCACGACACAAGACTTGTATCTTAGTGTGGGATCAGTATGTATGTGACTGTTGGGTGTATTTATTTTTTAAGTAACTCTAAATTACTGTTAGTCATGTCTTAACTACTGGACCGATTTTAACGTTTAAACGGCTAAAGACTATTAAAAGATATGAGTGTATTCTTAGTGATTTTCTATGATAGTGCAGTGGCGGTACCTCCATAGAAGCCCAAAAGCCCGGTTCCGAATTCCGAATAATGATCTTTAAGATTTAAATCTTTATTTAACAAAAGCAATTTGACATACCTATAAGTGAGAATATCCCGACCCTACAATAAACAATTATAAACTAGTCATTACAAATAAACGTGTAACGCTTTTGGGCTTCTATGGAAGTACCGCCACTCGTTAATTATTAGGGACTTACAGTTGACGTCAATGGAGATGTTTTCCGACACCGGCGGGATCAGCGGATCTGTTACAGCCTGCGAAAGATAAAATACACATGATTCATCATCAGTCCATATACGGCCCACTGCTGGGCACGGGTCTCCGCTACAACTGAGAAGGTTTAGGCTTTAGTCCACCACGCTGGCCTAGTACGGGTTGGTAATTGATTACAGACATGAAACGAGTACAGCATAATCAAATGATTATATTGAGTAACAAACTGATAAAAATTCATACGCTTAATAAACTTATCACAACATCTCCGTTCCCTAAAAAATTTTTATTTTTTTTTATTATTATTTTTTTATGGGAAAGGAGGCAAACGAGCTGGTGAACCACCTGATGATTTACGCGTGCTGGCTTGCAGAACCACATATTCGTGGTCACTACCATCCGGGATCGTACCAGAAAGTTTGCCAATTAATTTCTTTGCCGAACCATGAAGAGTTTGCCTGGCAACGTGTTTCCTCCTTCCAATAATCCTGGGTCGTTTAGGCATTGCATGAAGAAGCATCTCAACAGGCCAGTTTGATACCTATCCTGAATTTTGAGATGAATACGTAAAAGATACAGATATTAACTCACCTGGCAAGTGACGTCAGTCCCAAAATCCGACCTCTGGAGTCGAAAGGAGACGGTGGCTCGCGCTTCAGAGTTGGCGAGGAGGGCGTGTGACTTCCACCAGGACACTCGAGCTGTGGGTCGACCTGGGAATCAAAAAACATATTAGGAAGAAGCAGACTTCAAAATACCTTTTTTCTATGGTCTTGGGGGGTAAGAATCTTAACATGATATCCCTGCCTATCGTAAAAGGTGATTTATATTATCGTCCAATTAAGTGCAGATGCCAGCCAAAGGATGATGGTTAGGAACGCATAGTCCAAGTAAAGATTAAAAAGATTAAAGCGATGATATAAATACCTATGTATGTAGGTATATATCAGATTATCTTTTTTAGCCACCATTTTTGCAGATGTTTTTTTCTTTTACGGCAATGTGATTGCACTGCTGATGGAAAAGTCCAAGCGGAATGTCGACTGGTATGAAACGATTACGATTTTTCAACAGCTGAAACAATTATGCCGGATCAATTGCAAAACACGAGAGCATGAGGAAGTTCTACAATATAGTCCAAGTCGATACATACACAACTTTAAAACCGCCATTTCTCAAATGCTATAACACATTATCCAATAAACAGAACGGTTAATGCAAAGTTTATCGCATTAAATCAGACTTGCACTTAAACTCGCGTAAATATTAAACACGCGGGGAGAAAACACAAATAGGTGTATAAAATAACTAAAACAACAACGCGGAAGCCACGAATGGGAACAAAACACGAGAAAAAATTGTGTTAAACAAAGGGTCCTGCGACCCTCGTCAACTACTGCTTGTGTGACGCAAACGAGAGCGACAAGCGATTTTAAAAGGTGTCTTTATGTAACACAGGTTTGTTTGCATATACTGTATCCAAGGAAGGAAAAGTAGACGAGTATTTTACATCCTCGTGTCAACAGATAGGTTTATAGTTCATTTTTTATATACGGATTTGTGAAGGAAAACATCGTGATGACACCCAAAAAGTTCTTAGAAATTTCTTAGGAGTGTAGTCCGCCAACCCGCACTAGGCCAGCGTGGTGAACTAAGGCCTAAACCCTCTCAATGGTAGAGGAGGCCCGTGCCCAGCAGTGGGACGTATATGGGCTGATGATGATGATACGGACTTAAAAAAAAATGTGTGGCAAAGTGACAGTACGTCATCAGATGGTGTGGACGGTGCTGTCCTAAAAGAAAGCGAGGGACTCATTTCTCATCACTCAAGACTCTCATGCTGGTTGCTAAGATGCTCCTTCACGCTACCATTAAAGTGCCCATAACAATAGGAAGTAAATATGTCGCACAATAGGGCACCTATATGAAGGTCACATTTCTAGACTTCTTATGTATTTTTTTGGCCACTGTAACTTCTGTGCTCCAGCATCAACAGCGTCACGCACAGTTTTGACGCCGAGCACTGAAGCAAAGCGAATCTAAGGAATCTAATTTGTCATGATCCTGTAACGAAATTAATCAGTACTCATTGGCCATTACGTATATTAGTAAGCCATTGATATTGTGTTAAATAAAGTGTCTATTCCAATATATGTCTTGCTTCTCAAATTGTCCCCGCTTCCGCCTAAGTTACCGCTACATCTCCGAACTTGTCCAACAGTATAGCGCGCGTGAATACGACATTTCCGCGAGCACACCCGGCGCTCCGCCGACAAAACTCTATGACGTGTGATGGGGGTTAAACGTTGGACCTTTTACGATTAAAACAAATCCGCGGCGACAGTTTGATGTTATAATGCATTATGTAATGGTTTAAGTGATAAGCGATTGCACATAATCATACTTATGAATGAAAAAAAAAAAAAAATTTCTTACTTAATCACGCCTAAATGACTAATCGGTTTTATATAAATTTTGAAATGTAGGAGCAGGTTATCTTTGGTATTGGCGTATGGAATATTATTTGGTCCGGAAAATCAAAATCGATGCAATCGATACCGCGGGACAAAGCTAGTCAATAAGGTATATGTAAAATGCAATGAATGATGAACTAAAGGTCGGCGAGTTCAGATTTTAGTATAGGTTCTCGGTCTAAGTAGTGTTATAGTTTCTATGTCATTACTTTCTACATACATACATACAATATACATACATAAACTCACGCCTGTATTCCCCGAAGGGGTAGGTAGAGGTGCATTTCTGCACCCACGTTTCGCCAAGTATGTTTTTCGGGCACTTTTCCAGACTCCGTGCTGTTACCGAGAATTTCCTCATGGAAAAACCCAATAACACTTTGCCCGACCCGGGAATCGAACCCAGGACCTCTTGATCGCACGTCACATACTTGTACCGCGAGACCACCAGGCAGTTACTTTCTCTTCTAAATATTTTGGGTTTTTAAGTATAGTATGCAACAAAATGAGACATAAAAGTTTCGATATTTGACATAAATATTTAGTCAGCACCATACTTATCATAACATAAATAATGTTGTGAATCTTTATTGTGCCAGCACAAAAATATGTCGTTTCTATAATCCTGGGTTCCTTAATCGCGATATGAAGAGGCACTACAGTATTTTTTTTAAATCTTGTCTTACAAAGATTGAATCTGCAGAACAACGTTTCACAGGAATAACACTGCTCGATGGTTGTCATCAGAGGAAATTAAAGTCAAGGAATTTCCAGGATTAACTTTACAAAAGAAGATTAAGAGATAATGCTTTTTGCAGAATGTCGACTGCATTTAATCTCACTATTAAATTTTAATTGCTTAGTACCAAAACGTCTTACCTCCAACAGCGACGCAGGTCAAATTCACCTCTGTTCCCTCGTCGTAAGGTCCAAGAACACCTCCTCGTATCTCGTTCCCTTCTTGATTGAGCACGATAAGACGTTCAGGAGGTACTGTGGATGACGAATAAATTACTTTAATTGCTATCTGAATTTATGTCTTTAAGATTCTGGAAACTTCTGCTTTGAGGGAAATTAAACATAAATATTATGTTTTGCAACATAAGTCTGACCCCACAGTAATATACAAGTGATAGGTCTTGAGTATAAAAGACGAAGATTGTTTGCTAGCCCTCAGGAGCATCCAAACATGAAACCGTTGTTTATGGATCGGAAGTGTATTCTTAACGAATTATCACTTACTTTAACGTTAAAGGAATACATCGTGAGGAAACCGGCATACGTAAAAGTTCTTTGGAATTTCTTAGGTGTGAAGTCAGCCAAGCCGCACTAGGCCAGTGTGATGGACTAAATCCTAAACCCTCTTAGTTATAGAGGAGGCCCGTGCCCAGCAGTAGGATTTATATGGGCTGATGATGATCATGATATATGGATTAAAGAACATATACTTACTAAGAATAGTGAGATTAAGCCGCGTGTTCTTTGTGGGTGATTTGATGAAGTCCACGCGGCATCTGTACTGACCGCTGTCTTCAGGCCTGTGAAGAAGAATTTTTGATCATTCACAATTTTAGTCAACTGCTGTTAAACATCTACACTTAATTAGTAATCGCAAAACTTTGTTTGTTAGTAACTTAGCCTTGGTTTCAAAATGAGGTCATAGGCTACCTTTTTATATTACCAATTACATTACCGTGAATTTCTAAGAGGCTAGGTAGATAACATTCATGTCTTTTATACATAACCTCACGCCTGTATTCCTCGAAGGGGTAGGCAGAGGTGCATTACTACACCCACATTTCGCCAGGTATGTATCAGTCCCACGTAATAGGGCGCTCCCTATTGCCGTTTTTCGGGCAAATTTCCAGACTCCGTCTGCTAATGAGAATTTCCTAAATAATATCCTTCATTTCTTCTTTTGCTCTTCATTCTTTCCGTTAACCTGAATGCTATCGTAGTCCTTGAACAGCTAACTATACGGGTTAGATTCCCGTATAGCATAGTAGCGAGCACCACGCGTACCCGCCACAATAATGTAAAATATTTCGACACGGGAATCGTACCCTACTCCCTACCAAAAGTAATTCTAACAAAAGTATCGTATTACCCCAATCGTTTGACGTTAAGAAACGCGATACGATTGATAAAAACGCTTTCAATAAAACAAACCGGGGCTTACATTTACATGTGTTTCGGCCGTTTTGTGTATTGTATGTCTTGGAAATAATGGTTATTTGTTTAATCATAGACAACAAATAGATCGGGAATTGAATGTTCACCCACATCCTACCTTCGGTCGCGTTCATCTTTGCTTTATTCTGTGATCTGCTGATAAATACCCTTTGAGAAGTTTGATTAAAGTTTATTTCTAGAGAGTGTGCTCCGGAGAATTTGGGGTGAAATTCAATAACACCCTATCCGACCGGGGAATCGAATCTATGCTCTCTGCACGCACGGCGCGCTTATACCGCGGAATCAAGAGTATAATTAGACTAGTTACATTAATTTATAACTATCTAACTACATACATACATATACATAACCTCACGCCGGTATTCCCCGAAGGGGTAGGCAGAGGTGCATTTCTGCACCTACATTTCGCCAGGTCACCAGTCCCACGTAATAGGGGGCGAGACTATTGCCGTTTTTTCGGGCACATTTCCAGACTCTGTGCTGCTACTTAGAATTTCCTTATGGAAAAACCCAATAACACTTTGCCCGACCCGGGAATCGAAAACAAGATCTGTAGATCGCACGGCACATACTTGTGCCGCGAGACAACGAGGCAACTATCTAACTAACTTAGATTAAAGCGCTTTCCTTTAAAAAAAAAACCTCATTTTCATCTAGGTACAGTCACTATAAGCAGTTAGAAAAAATGAAGTCCAATCTTACCTGAGTTTCGTAAGAACCAGTACAGCTGGCCTCGTGTCGCTGCGAAACGTGGCCCTCACGCCCAGGGTGGAGGGGTCAGACCAGTGGGTAGTCACTCCTTCCCGAGTGTCCATTCTGTGGACAAAAATAAAGAATAAGAATCTTAATAATCTTAGCGATGGCACGGTCGAGACGAAATCCTGGCACCTCTGCCTTTGAAGTTACAATAAATAATTCAATAGTAAAGCAAAACATAATAAGAAATTTTGCACTATTAAAAGTTTCAAGGCATTTCTTAGGTGCCAACCCGGACTTAGCCAACGTGGTAGAATTAGACCTAATCCCTCTAAGTTGTAAAAGATAGGTGGCCTAAGGCCTAACCCCTCTCAGCTGCCGTGCATGTATTAGACAGTAAATTGCGCAGGCAAGTTAACTTACTAAATAAAAACTGCAACAGTACAGTAGTTCAAAGAAAAATAAAGAGTTGTATTACGGTTTCTAATATGTGAAGTTAGACGCTCAAGGAAGTTTTTAACTCTCATAAAGGTGCTTCACATTTTTATGACTATTTAGAGCGGGTTTATTGTAAGTTCTGCTAGATTTTATAGCAAGAATAAAGGTTGTATAAATTTTGTAAATCTTAATTATTTATGTACCCTTCATAACATGTAAAGGTAGACTTAATGTCTGAGGCATTCTCTGACAGTCGGACCTTAGGTGGGCAGAGATGACAGGCGTAAGTGCGTATATAAACTTATGATACATTAAATATAATACAATGCGTAAATATAATAAACACACTATATATATAAATGTAACAGCACGGAGTCTGGAAGTGTGCCCGAAAAGCGGCAATAGGCTCGCCCCCTATTACGTGGGACTGATACATACCTGGCGAAATGTGGGTGCAGAAATGCACCTCTGCCTACCCCTTCGGGGAATACAGGCGTGAGTTTATGTATGTATGTATATATAAATATCTAAAATTAAAACACTAGCTTGGACAAGAGCCTCCTCTAATGGTATATATTTATAAAATGATTTTTTAATTCATTTACTTTTTGGCCATGCGTCTCAAGTTTTTGCCGTGCGAACGACGTAGAGGTCCCGAGATCAATATCTAGGTCGGGCAAAGTGCTACTTGGGTTTCCATTGGGAAATTCTTAGTCATAGCACGGAATGCAGGAATATTCATCATCATCAACCCATATACGTCCCACTGCTGGGCACAGGCCTCCTATACCATTGAGAGGGTTTAAGCCTTTGTCCACCACGCTGGCCTAGTGCGAGTTGGCGGACCACACACCTAAGAAATTCCTAAGAACTTTTCAGGTGTGCAGGTTTCATCACGATGTTAAAGTTCGTGATAATTCATTGTGAATACACACATAACTTCGAAAAGTCAGAGGTGTGTGCATGGGGTTTGAACCCGCGACCTTCGAGATTCTCGACCGCGTGCCTAAACCTTGATACCATCACGACTTTCTAATTCGACGACGACGAAATTCTTAATAGATGAACAGAATATGGGAATATGGCTGAGTATAACAATATGCTTCCCCGTATTACCTAAGACTTATAACAGGTGGCGAAACGTGAGTTTAAGAAACATTTCTGCCTACCCCTGTCAAAACGAGCGTGAAGGTTTATGTATGCTGTCTTTGACAGATATTTCCTTTTATCTGTGCATCACCCAAAGGTTGACTGTTAGAGAATGCCTAAGGCATTAAGTCCGCCTTTATACGCAATGTGTAAAATACAAAAAAAAACAAACAAAAACTTTCTAAGTTGTGCTATCCAACGAGCCCCACTTGATCCGCATGGTGAACTAAGGTCTAGGCCTGTAAGTTTTAGAGAAGAACCGTGCCCAGCAGTGGGATGTTTACGGACTAATATAGAAAGATATAGGTATACTTTTCCACATAACTACGTTTCATTAGAATGTTTCTAAGTTCAATTACAAAACGTGAACGTTAAACTTTAAACGCTATGCATTTATATGCAGTTAAATTTTATTATATTTCAATATAATTCCGTTTTAACCGTAAACAGTTAATACAAATTGTTGTCGGTTAATGTGGGTTGTTCATCGGAATTGATCGAATTTAGAAATGGACGTAGCCAGCATTGGGCTGATATGCCTGTTGTAATCTATTGTAAATTTTATTATCTTTAATTCTTTTTTCTAAATTATATGGTAGGATATTTCAAATTGGATATAATGTGTTTTATAAAGTTTTCAAAATTCTCACTTATTTCATCATCGTCAAACCCATATACGTCCCACTGCTGGGCACGGGCCTCCTCTACAACTGGGACGGGTAAGGCCTTAGTCCACCTAAGAAATTCCTAAGAACTTTTAGGTGTGCAGGTTTCATCACGATGTTTTCCTTTACCGTTAAAGTTAGTGATAACACACATAACTTCGAAAAGTTAGAGGTGCCTAAACCTCGAGGCCCTCACAAGTTTGTTATTATTCCTCACGTATAGAAAATACGGGAGCGAAACTTTCTTTTTTATTCAAAGCACTTTTTTTACGATGAACCATAGATTAAAATCAACGACAGCGCCGAAATCACAGAATCACGACTCAGTTTAATCTGTGATTAGACTTATGGTGACTGACAGCCGACACAAGGTACCCGCTACACAGATGTTAATGCGTGTGAGAGACGTCTAAAGCCTTCTAATATGTGCACGAAACGGCTCTTAATTAGATAATTAAATTGGAAATGTTAGACGTGAGCCGAGACACTGTCATGGAGTTTCGATTCCCAAGGTAAGACTTTTTATTTTATTTATTTAATTTATTTATAAACTCTTTATTTATTAAACACCACAATAAAACATATACAACAGAAAATAATTCACAATATTAGGCACAATAAATTGGCGGTCTTATCGCTAAAAGCGATCTCTACCAGACAACCAGGCAAGGATAGGAATATAACTGATAGACGGGACGGTGCTTACAATAATTATATAATGATAAAAAAAAAATGGTACTCAAGAATATATACCCAAATATAAGTTTACATATTATTATACCTACATATATATTTATACATACATAAATACATACATATATACACACATACAAATACTTATACTTATATAAATACAAATACAGCGAACATTAAAAAGGACTTATTCATCTAACGATAGGTAATGAGCTTTAACCCTTCGTTTGAAAGTAATCAGCGAAGGCGCTTGCTTAATATTCAGCGGAAGCGCATTCCATAACCGCACTCCTTGGACTTTTTGAAGTTATACTTCTTTAGGCGCGTTATGGAAAAATGATGAGAGTGAAATTTTAAGATGCGCGCGCATCACTGTAACACAAAAGTAAGACGTTGAAGCTGCTTATGTGCTCCAATATAATTTTGACACATTGAAGCTGCCTATGTTAAATGTAAGTGTCAAATGGATCAGAAAAGTCTTAATATGTTTCGGATCGAATATTTTTCAAAAAAAGTTTATATGTTTTAGATTTTACAAATGTAGAATAGTGACAGTACCTAATAAAACGGAATTGACATATTTATTAGTTGTCAAATATTTATGAGTGCATTCAGAAATGTAAAATGTTGTGTAAATTAAGAATGTATAATGTATATGACTGTTGGGCGTATTTATAAGTTTTACTTCAGTCATGTAGTATAACTTCTAACGCGTGTACATAAGTACACACACACTTTTTATTTTATCATCGCGGATTAAAAAAAGCAAATTATAAAAATGTAGTCTTTGTCTAATATCAAGTTCCTTTATAGTTAGAATATAGATTCTAACCAAAAATCACCTAAATCGGTCCAGTAGTATTCTTTAGACATACATAGCCTCATGTATTCCCTTTTGGGGTAGGCAGAGGTGCATTACTGCACCCACATTTCGCCAAGTACGTATCAGTGCTACTGAGAATTTCCTAAAAGAAATACCCAATAACGCTTTTCCCGACCCGGGAATCGAACCCGAGACTTCTAGAAAGCACGGCACATACTTAATCTCTAGACCGCCTTCCAAACTAGGTGATAAATTGTGTTGTGAATCTAAGTGACGCATTTGCCTATTTGACGTAACCCATTACTTCCCAAGTGTCGAAAACATTAGAATTTTTTGATGAAGTGTATAAATTAAGTTCTTAGTACATTAAGAAAAAATAATATGAGAAAAAAATAATTAATTTTAATTAAAAAAATCGCGATGTATAAGGTCGGATCATAATGCTCTTCCTTAGCCGACAAAAATATTTTCAATTTGAAAAAAATACAATAAAATCACCTTAGCATATTTTACAGCGAAAAAAAAAAAACTTATTAGAAAAATAGTGTAAAACTACGAATTTCATCAGGAAAATAAAAATAAGAGCCCTAACAATTAAAAAACTAATTTTGAATATAGTGTCCTAAAAATAGGACAGTGGGGAGGAATGGGTAAACTATTGCCATAAACAAAAAAACATCAGAGTGCCACGCCAGTCCAATCATCCCAATCGCCTCAACCTACGGCTACCTGCCGACTCAACTTTGTGGAAGTGATGCGCCGTAAGCGATTTCGCACCGCAGACGATACCGAGCGATCTATCGGATGGAAGGGATTTTGTTTGCGCTTGTGTTGGAAGAATTTGCCAGATTTGGCTCCAATAGTTCCGGGGAACGAGGCAGTTTTAAATTCAATACCGTAATAGACATATGCGCTTGTATTTAAGCTGATACAACTGAAATGAAAATTATACATAAACTCATAAACTCACGCCTGTATTCCCCGAAGGGGTAAGCAGAGGTGCATTTCTGCATCCACATTTCGCCAGGTATGCATCAATCCCACGTAATAGGGGGCGAGCCTATTGCCGTTTTTCGGGCACATTTCCAGACTCCGTGCTGTTACTGAGAATTTCCTAATGGAAAAACCTAATAACACTGCACGACCCGGGAATTGAACCCAGGACCTCTAGATCGCACGGCACATACTTGTACCGCGAGACCACGAGTCATGAAAATTATTGAATAAATAAAATGTCAAATACTTCACTCAGATTCAGTCATTTCAAAATTTAATGAACCACCCTGTTCGGAAGGCAGTCATCACTACAGAAGAACGGGTAAGAAACACTAGTGTTGATTTTCGACAGTCAACAAATAGTTTACAATATTGATGCAAATTTATTTCGCTTCTTCTAAGTCTACGTTGTCTTATACATCAAAACAGCTTTGTTGGTATGGGTGCTCTTATATGGACCTTATATGATTGTCATTTTATAATATTTAGAAATATAGTTCATCATCAGCCCATATACTGCTGCTGTGCTGGGCACGGGCCTCCTCTATAACTGAGAGAGTTTAGGCCTTAGTCCACCACGCTGTCCCAGTGTGGGTTAACGGATTACAAACCTAATAAATTCCTAAGAACTTTTAGGTGTGCAGGTTTCATCACGACGTTTTCCTTTACAGTTAAAGTACGTAAAAATTCTTTGTGAATAAACTTTTAACTTCGAAAAGTCAGAGGTGTGTGCCTTTTTTTTTTTTTTTTTTTTTCACGCGGGGAAAATCCTATTTACGGACGGTGTGTCGGACTCACCGGCGCCTTCCGACCCAGCATGGATGTTACCGCCCGTTGTCGGGCGGCCGCTGGGCCGGGTCCCTACCAAATATCAATGCGCCGTAATACCGACTAAAAACCCCGCGACGGCCACCATCAGCGCATTCAACGAGACGGCCCCGGAATACCCTGAAGCCAGAGCTATGGATTGACCCGGGACCGCCTCTGCGCCGTGCCAAAAGGCACACCGAAACAATTGTTACCCCTCGGGGGCCGCCAAGGTAGGGACGGCGGCCCCGCGTGGCCTCTGGGCGCCGGGCTAGATGTTCACCCGGCGCCTCCTACGTCGCCTGTTGCGACGAGCGGGATCGGTCTGCTCCCGATCCCGCTCCGCGCTCTCCTTCTGCGAAATGACACGTTCGCAGAAGGAGAGCATAGCTTTCCACGATCTCCGGCTGCCGACCATGGCGGCGACCACGGTCGGCAGCGAGAGGTCTCTCCCCACGACCGCTACGAGAGCGCTGCGCTCCTCGTCCCAGGCTGGACACTCCTCAAGCGTGTGCTGGGCCGTGTCCTCACGGCAGTTGCCACAATGGTGGCACACGGCGGTCTCCTCCACTCCGACGATGCGACACAGGTACGCACCGAAGCTGCCGTGCCCGGTGAGCACCTGCGTCAGCCGGAAGGTCGGCGCACCGTGGCGCCTGTCCATCCACTGCTGGAGGACAGGACGCACTGCCGCGACGGTCGCCACGCCAGCACTTGGACTCTCCAGCCTGGAACGCCACTCCTCCACGGCGGCGCTGCGGAGGGAGGCCAGCATGGCCTCGACCTCTCTTGGGGCCGGTCTCTGTCCGGATCGCCGATACGCCTCCTCCCGCCAGAAGAACACTGACGAGAGGGACTTGGCGTCCAGCTCCCAGGGCAGAGTACCCGCCAAAACGCAGGCCGCCTCGTGCGAAATCGTGCGGTACCCTCTAACGATTCGCTGCGCCACCATACGTTGCGGACGATGCAACAAGCGGACACAGCGAGCGCCGAGGGAATTGGCCCACACGGGACACCCGTACAGGGCCATGGACCGCACGACTCCAGCATAAAGGCTTCGGCAAGGGAAGCCAGGACCATTAATGTTGGGCAGCAGGCGACCGAGAGCGCCCGCTGCCCGGACCAACTTCGGCGACAGCATCTCGAAGTGCGCACGGAATTTCCATCGACTGTCCAGAATCAGACCTAAGTACTTCATCTGGGAGCCGATGGGAATCCGCACGCCCTCCACCGTCAGGTGTGCCTCCGGCGGTGGCCTAGACCGAGGTCCGTGAAAACACAGAGCCTCAGTCTTGTGCAGGGCCACCTGGAGGCCAAGTCGCCGAATCCTGCCCACCACAAGTTCGGTCCCGAACCCGGCGAGCAGGGCGGCCCGCTGTGGGGTCCTGGCCGTCGCTGTCACCAAAGTGTCGTCCGCGTAGCAGACGACAGCGACGCCCCGAAGGTTGGCACCACGAAGCACCCAGTCGTATCCGATGTTCCACAGGAGCGGCCCGAGAACCGAGCCCTGTGGAACACCGCACGACACCGCCCGACGGTGCCACCCGTCGGCGCCCGGATACACGACGTACCTGTCACACAAGTACGCCTGCACCAGACGCCGAAGGTAGGGCGGAACCTCGTGGTACCGCAGTGCCTCATTGATGCAGGCCCAGGGCATGGTGTTAAATGCGTTGGCGATGTCGAGTGACACCGCCACGACGCAGTTGCCCCGAGACACCGCATCCTCCGTCTGTGCCCTGACTCGCAGAATCGCATGTACCGTCGACCGGCCCCTCCGGAACCCGAACTGACAATCTGCCAAGTCCGGGCCCGTACTCTCCAGATGCTCGACGAGGCGCGCGTGCAAGATACGCTCAAAGAGCTTGCACACCTCGTCGAGCAACACGATGGGCCGGTACGCCGACGGCGACTCTGCGGGTCGCCCCTCTTTTCTCAACAGGACAAGCTTGCCCGTCTTCCATCGCGACGGGAAGCTGCCCTGCTGCAGGCACGCGGAGAACAGGCTGCGGAGCCTCGTACCCAGCGACTCGACGGCGAGCACCCAGATACGTCCAGGCACCCCGTCGAGCCCCGGGGCCGAGTTCTTGCCCCGCAGCCGAAGCACTGCCGCCTCCAGCTCTTCAGGCGACACCTCCGGGATATCCCTTGCCGAATCCAACGACGATGGCGCCAGTGGACGTGGCGCCATCGGTGGAGGAGTGAACTCCTCAGTGGCCGGGAACAAAGCCGCGACGACGTCCTCGACGAGGTCTGCCCGGAGACTCTCCGTCAGCGGGGGCGCCCATGGGCGGAGCTTGCTCAACGCCACACGGTATGGACGCCCCCACGGATCTCTATCGAGAGACCTCCGGGACTCCTCGTGAGCCGCGGCCTTTGCTCGTGCAATGGCCACCCGCAGCGCTCTCTTCGCCCCTCTGTGGAGGCCGTAGAGCAGCCGCTCCTGTTCGTCGTCGCCAGGTCGGCGGACCCGACGACGACGGTGCCTGGAGAGTCGGCGTAGCGCAGCCGCGCAAGACGCGCGCAGCTGCGAAAGCTCCGCCGACCACCAGTACACCTGGCGCTTCGCCGGGAGGCGGGTGATCCGGGGCATCGACGCATCGCAGACGCGCGACATCGCCACCCCGAACCATTCCGCCTCCTCCTCGACCCGCACCGGTCCGTGCGGTACGGGGATCCACGCCTGAACAAGAGCGGCCTCTTCCGCAGCCTCAACATCGAGGCGCTTAGCGGCCCACCGCCGGCCGCCCGTGAATCGGGTAGCGGGACCACCACCGGGCTGGGTAGGGGCCCGGGAAGCAGAGACGCTGTACCGGATGTAACGATGATCGGACAGCGTCTCCTCGTCAACCAGGACCTTCCAGCCCCGGACACGGCGGGCAAGGGCCGGGGTGGCGAACGTTATGTCCACCACCGAACCGCCATTATGCCGCACGCACGTGTCCTCCGACCCCCGATTCAGGACGACCAGCCCGATGGAAATCGCCCATTCCTCCAGGGCCCTACCCCGCGCATCCATCACCGACGAGCCCCAAGCCAAGGACTTGGCGTTGAAGTCGCCGGCGACTAGCACGGGGTGGGACTGGCTGCCTTGCACCACCAGGGCCCCCAGGCGGACCAGAAAGCTCTCGAATTCCGCCAGGGACCTGTTGGGAGAGAAGTACACTCCTACGACCCAAATCCCTCCCAACAAGACCGCCACGCATCCCGAGCCCTTCGCTACTTTTTCGAAGGGCGGGGATCCGGCGGCGCCCCGAGTGATGACGGCCACCAAGCCATCCAGGTCCCCAGCCCAGTCATCCCGGGGAGGGACAAAGTATGGCTCGGAGACCACAGCCACTTGAATCGACCACTGCGCCAGGCACTGAACAAACAAATCCTGCGCCCTGGCGCAGTGATTGATGTTCGCCTGGAGGAAGTTTTGTGCCATATTAACTATGGGCGATTTCCATCATCTCCGGGGTGGGCGGTTTCGGCCGCGCCACAACCTCAGATCTCGCACCGTGTAAAGAGCGGTGCGGGACGGAGGAGGCGACGCAAGCCTTAGCGCCCACCCTGTGCCCAGCGGGTTTACCCGCAGCTGCACAGATTGGGCAGTGCGGGTCCGCCAGGCATTCACGGGCCTTGTGGCCCTCTTGACCGCACCGGTAGCAGATCCCGGTGCGGTCACACTCCGCGGTACACTTAACCCTTACGTGCCCCCGGAAAAGGCACCGGAAGCACCGTAAGGGCCTCGGCTCCAAGAGCCGGACCCCAGCCGACACCCAGCCCACCAGGACGCGTCCTGCCCTGGTGAGCTTTTCGGCCGCTTTGGCCGGGCACCGGAGCCAAACGGCGCCCAGACCCGAGCGCTCAGCCCGAATCTCTCCCACCCGAATGTCTTCGGGCGAGCACTCGCCGAGCCGGGCGACGGCCGCTGCGACTGCCTCGGGGGTGGCGGATTCATCCAGTCCCGACACCCGCAGTTCCGCAGTCTTGACGGGTCGGGTGACGCGAACGCCCTCCGACCCTGCAAGTACCTCCCTCATCTTACTGATGAGGGAGTCGGCCCTTGCCTCCGACTCCGGCCCGGGCACTTCGAAGACGTAGGCCCCGGTGGCCCCTCGTCTGGGCTTCAGACCGGTGATGCCCAGGCTAGCGAGGTCCACGCGAGTTGTGAGCTCGCGCAGTACCTGGGCATACGTCGTGCCCCGCTCCAACGCCTCCGGCAGCACCGTCAGTGTGACGGCGGCTCTCTGCGGGAGGCGGAGCTGGGGCGCCGGCTTTCGCAGCGGCTGTGTCGGCTGGGGTTTAGGGGGGGCGGTGTTTTTCCCCCCAGACTTCTTCTTCTTCCCCCGCTTTACCACCTCAGTCCATGGAGTTTCCATGGACACGGGTGGCGGGGGGAGAGGACGCGGAGCTGGCGTCGGCAGGCGCGGTGCCACGCGCTTGCGGTTCCCCCGCTTCCGCTGACGCGATTGGCGGTCGGGAACCGCTGCAGGGGCCACCCCACCAGGACGCTTGGTGGCGGGCTGAGTGCTGGCTGGAGGGGAGGGGGTTTTGCGGTCCTCTCCTCCTCCCTTTTTTTGGTCTGCGGCCAGCGGAGGCCGGAGAATCGGCTCCGGAGGCAGCCTGAGCAGAATCGCCTCGAGCTTGGCGTCCAGCATCGACAGTCGACGCTCAAACTGCTCGAGGCGACCCTCGTCCACTGGTGGAGCCTCCCGCAGGACTGTTGGCCGCGACTGCGGTCCAACAGCGGCCGACAGGTCCTCCAGGACCTTCGTTTGTGTGGTCAGGGCCACCTCCAAAGCCGCCACCTTTTCGCGGAGGCTGACATTCTCGGCCTCCACGCGGGCCACCTCCGCTGAGGGTGTCTCAGGGCAGGCCTTCTTGGCCCTGGCCTGCTCCTCCTCGTCTTCAGCCCTCCTCCTCGCTTCGGCGGCCCGCTCCTTGCGAATGGCCGCCTTATATTTCTTGTTGGTTTCAGCCACAGACTCCTCATCTGTGGCTGAAACCTGGACAAATCCTTTTGGCACCTTGAAGGTGCCAGCCTTGTTTGCGGTGTCTCCACCGCTTCGAGGCCGCCTCCTCGAGAGGCGCCTTCTCTTCGCTCGCGAAGAGTCGCAGCTCAGCCCGGACTCAGAATCGATCCGGGCTGGCGCGGTCCCCTCCGTGGACGTTCCCGCCTTTACTGGAGCGAGTACCTCCCCTGACGCTAAAGCATCCAGGGAAGGCACTCGGCTCAACACCACTGTGCATTCTTTATTTTTTAGATTGGAATTCATTTTTGTTCCCACGAGTATGGGGGAAATAGCGGTCCACCCAGGCAGTGCCCCCTGTACCTGGGTAAGCCTAGCGTAACCCGCCAAGAGGGTCGGCCGGTACTCTGGCGGGGGTCGCACTAGAGACTGAACCTCCCATCAGCCATGCATCCCCTCACGGTGCGCCGCCGCTTGGGATTCGGGGTAACTTTTTATAGAGGTTTTCTCCCTCGCGGCCCGGGCGGTTAAGCCAAGGCCCTCGCGCCGGCCGAACTGCGAGACATGACCACAGCTTCGACCGGATTACGAGTTCGACGGTGGAAATGGGGTTCGCCCATTTCCTGCTCGGAAGCAAGAGATTGCTGTCCGAGCCCGCCGAAGACCCGGGAAAGAACCGGGCTGGCCCAGAAATACGGGCCCCTCCGCGGCGCGGTCAACAGGACCGTCCGCCTGGTGTCGGGATTTGGCCGTCGGCACGGGCCGACGTTGCCCAGGGTGCACCGTCCCCGCCAGCATCCGGACTAGCAGGGCACACTAGGAGGTATCCCGACCTTGCACCCCAGAGGTGTGTGCCTGGGGTTTGAACCCGCGACCGGCGAGAGTCTCGACCGCGTGTCTAAGCCTCGAGGCCATCACAACTTTTTTTAGGAATGTAGACACGATTAATACTAAGCCGGATTCGTCTGAGATCTTTTATTATTTAATTAACCTCGATTATCATGACATAACCTAAACTAAAGAACAGTTTACGCTAACCAAGATTAAGACCCTGACCCTATCAAATTCACGAGCCATCCAAATAAACACAGACAGAACAATTTAATACACGAACTGACAGCAAAGTATCGGCTGTCTTATTCTCGTATTACCGTATCATTCCGCATACCATAATAATTGAACGCTCCATACACAAATAAACACTTAGTCGGACGTCAGGCCGCGTCACGTCACGCCAAACCATCGATTATGCGTCAAAGTCGCCGACACACAACCAATGACTTGAAGCGGGAATGAAATGTGGAGAAATAGTCATTAGGGGATTTTATTATATTTGTATGGTATTTTTTATGTTTGGTTAATTTTATGTAATGTTGTGGGTAGGTGTAAATAAAAAACGGTTGTGTTCAAAAAGTTATATATTCAAAATTTATAGTTATATCGTTATTTAACATATAAATATTAGTGAATATTGTGCAATTCTTTGTCACAAGGCACTACAATTGTTTTCTGTACTCTATGTAACGTAAGAAAACTACAAACACCACCTGCCAGTGTATCACCTACACAACTACTTTGACAAGTAAAAGTCACTCACAAAAAATTAAAGTTCCCGCAATGGTTCAGCTCAGCGACATCCAAGACTCCCAAATTCAGCTTGAGGAATGCTTTTCCAAAAGAATGGCCGAACTTGAAGCAAAGTTGCAGCAGGGAGGCACTTCTAAGGACACCGTTGCACGAGTTGCCGAGGAATTCCGGGACTTCAGAGAGCTAATGTTCAATATCCTTAGGCTTTTGAGGCAACAGATAAGTGAATGTGCTCGTATGGTGGACACTATTGAAACAAGACATCGGCGTAAGACACTTATCTTTTTTGGAATCACCGAGAATACCAAAGAGGACTGCACTAGCACTGTGCTTGGTATAATAAATAACACAATGGCAGTAAAAGATATGTCTTCATCTAACATCACACAGTGTCACAGAATTGGCAATCACAGCAAGGAGCATCATCGGCCAATTCTTGTGCGGTTCTCTGGAGTTCAACATAGGTCTTCAGTCTGGACGTCCAAGTCGAAGCTCAAGGGTTCTTCCATTACGGTGAAGGAATTCCTAACCAAATCCCGGCAGCTAGTTTTCACCAAAGCTCGGCATCATTTTGGCATGAGGTCTTGTTGGACCCAAGACAGCACAATTGTAGTGAAGATCCCAGATGGTAGCCGTGTCAAGCTCACTACGATGGATGAACTTAATCCTTTGATAGCGAAATATCCCAAGACTTCAAGATCTTCTCCTTCAGCAGCTAAAGCGGTAAAGTAGCGGGATATCTAAGCGGACCTTGTTAGGATTTTCATAACATCTGTCACTGATGCTTACGCGCTATCAATATGAATGCATTTATTGTCTTGTATCTATTTAATCATAACTTTTGTATTGTCCACTATAACTTCTTGGTGTGCGTTGTTGTTTGTGATACTTCCATTAGTCTACCGTCAGTCCAGGTCTTAATTTTTGTGTTTATTGTTATTAATATTAAATTAAATGTCAACTTGAATTTGACAGCTCACAAACGTCACACCAATTTTCGTTCGGAAACCATATATTGTAAATGGTTTAATTTTTTTTTTTTTTTTCCTGTAATTATTATTAGCTCTGATTTGTATTAGGTATTATTTTTAATTTTTTTTTTGTTTTTGTTTGATATATTGTGTAGTGTGTAGTTTGCTGGCGGGTGGTGCAGAGACTAAATTGTGTTGACCCATAGTTATACCTATTATTACTTAGTTATATTATTTTATTATTGTTATTTATTTGTTGTATTTTATCTATATATTTATACTCTCATATATCACATATATATGTCTTCTGACAAAGATTCATTTCATTCTGCCAACTTTTCTAATTCTTTTTCCAGTGACGATAGTTTTTGCTCTGTGACTGAGACGCTTGGTGACTTGGTGCGAGAAACATTTGACTCAAAGTGTTTTCAGAGCTTAAATGTGTGTCACATAAACGCACAGAGTATACCAAGTCATTACACAGACTTGCTTGAAACTTTTGCGGATGCCAACGTCCATGCCGTCCTGATTTCGGAGAGCTGGCTCAAACCTCATTTACTTTCAACCATCTACTCTCTTCCGGGCTTTATTCTTATTCGGAATGACCGAGTCGGAAAAAGAGGTGGTGGCGTTGCAATCTACCTACGGAGTAACCTTGCTCATAAAATTATTGCTTCTTCCTCCCTTTCTTCTTCACCTTCTTCTGAATATCTCTTTCTTGAGGTTTGGGCCAGTGGAGTCAAAACCTTGCTAGGAGTGGTTTACTGTCCTCCCTCTATTGATTACTTCTCCAGTGTCGAATCGATACTGGAATCTTTAGGATCGGATTATGCACATCACATCATCATGGGAGATTTCAACACCGACCTTCTTTCCCTAACGTCCTCCCGTTCCCGTAAACTTCTCGAAATCCTAAGGTCAGCCAGTCTACACGTTCTACCTCTGCAAGCCACTCATCACAATATTGATGGTAATGATACCTGGCTGGACCTTATCCTTACCTCAGACCCATCCCTTGTAACACGTCACGGTCAGTATTTGGCTCCTTGTTTTTCTCACCATGACCTCATCTTCCTATCCTACGCCCTTAAACCCATCAAAATTCCTTCGAAGTTTCTTCGCATGCGTTGTTTTGGTCGTTTGAATGTAGAGAACCTGCGCAGGGATGCTGCTCGTGTTAAGTGGGATACACTGTGGGCGACTCCATCGATTAATGACAAGGTAGAATTCTTTAATGCTAGCCTACTTGCTCTGTACGACGTACATGCGCCCATGAAGAATATCAAGCTGAAGCGCCCTCCAGCACCCTGGATGACCGAAGATGTAAGAAAGGCGATGAAGCGTAGAGACTGTGCCTACCGTAAATTCAAGAAGCACCGGTCAGACACTAATTGGAGTAAATTTAAAACCGCGAGAAATCGGTGTAATCAGGTGGTGCGTAATGCGAAACGCCGACACATCCTAGATAATATCTCTAATTCCTCCCCGGCTAATGTCTGGAAGTTTCTTGGAACCCTAGGCATTGGCAAATCAAAAAATTTGGAATTTCCAAGGTGTATTGATTTGGACGATATTAATACTCATTTTACAAATTCTCTTACTTTAAATCTCCAAATCAAACACCGAACCCTGGAAATTTTAAATAGTCTACCTCGTCCCAATATAAAACCTTTCCGTTTTTCTCCAGTGGCTGCTGGCGATATCAAAAAGATTATCCTTTCCATTAAATCAAATGCCACGGGCTGTGATAAAATCAGTCGTCGCATGATAGTTCCCTTACTTGACCTCCTTCTTCCCGCTATTACCCACATCATCAACGCTTCTCTTGAATCCGGCATTTTTCCGTCCTTATGGCGGAATGCTCATGTTATACCTCTCCCTAAAATCCCAAATCCTTCTACTCCTAACCATTTCCGTCCTATATCTATATTGCCTTTCCTTTCCAAAGTGCTTGAGGCCTGTGTCCACAAGCAGCTGTCCCGTTTTATTTACGTTAATAACTTTCTGAGTCCCTTGCAGTCCGGATTCAGGCCTCAGCACAGCACTGTTTCCGCTCTCCTCAAAGTGACTGGCGATATTAGGGCTGGCATGGAGAAGTCCATGGTTACTGTTTTGGCCTTAATAGATTTTTCCAATGCCTTTAATACTGTCAGTCACGACATCCTTTTAGCTATCCTTTCCCATCTTATGATATCGTCTGAGGCTCTGGAATGGTTCTCTTCCTATCTTCAGGGACGTCAGCAATCAGTGCGCCTTGACGATTTATCGTCAAATTGGCGCAATCTGGATTCAGGCGTTCCTCAAGGCGGTATACTCTCTCCATTGTTATTTTCTATCTTTATTAATCTCATTACCCAAAATCTTCAATGTGCGTACCACCTGTATGCCGATGACTTGCAGATTTACTCCCAGGCAAGTGTTGACTGTGTGTCTTCTGCTATTGATTCGGTTAACAGAGATCTGGCTCGCATTAGGGAATGGTCTGACAATTTTGGCTTGACCGTCAATCCAACTAAATGTCAAGTCATAATTGTTGGCAGCCCAAGGATGATGACTAGACTGGACACAACTACACTACCACCTGTCGTTTTTAATAGCTGTAATATAGACTGGTGCCCAGCCGTTAAGAACCTAGGCTTATACATCGACTCCACTCTCAGCTGGCAAGTCCAGGTAACTGCGGTTTGCCAAAAAGTCACGAGCACTCTTCGCGCTTTATATCGTCTAAAGAATTTTCTACCGTTCAAAACCAAAACAATGCTTGTGCAGACTTTGATTTTCCCTATAATTGACTATGGTGATGTGTGCTATTTCGATCTGAATGCAGAATATCTCAATAAACTTGACCGTCTTCTTAATAACTGCATTCGATTCATTTTTAACCTTCGTAAATATGATCATGTGTCCTCCTTCCGCTCCCACCTAAAATGGTTGCCTATCCGTCAGCGTCGTTCTCTGCGTGCCCTCACTACCCTATTTTCTATTCTTAACTCTCCTTCTTCACCCTCCTACTTAACTCCCCATTTTCAATACCTCGGTAGCACCCATTCTAGAAATCTCCGCTCTTCAAGCAATCTTCTCCTTAAGTGCCCTCCCCACACCTCCGATTTTGTCCATTCTTCATTTTCCATACAATCTATTCTCCTATGGAATGCACTCCCCCTCGAAATCAGGTCGGTTACAACTCGCTTGGCATTCAAAATGAAAGTCCGGCAGTTATTCTTTAATGAAATTACTGAATGATATGTGTGATATCTGATTATTATCTCTCTTTTATGTATGTATGTATGTGTATATATATATATGTTATATATATATAATATATATATATGTTTCTATAATTATTTATTTATCTGTGTATATATGTTAGTTATTCTATTTATATGTATTTATTTAACCATTTAACTATTTATGCACCTACCTTTTTTATCTCTGCATCACCCAGAGGTTGACTGTTAGAGAATGCCTTTGGCATTAAGTCCGCCTCTATACTTAATGTATAAAAAGCATAAATAAATAAAATAAATAATGTTTGTCGAAAGGTTAATACTGACAAGGATTTGTGAAGAATCACTTTGAAATACTTAATTACATACATATATAACCTCACGCCTGTATTACCCGAAGGGGTAGGCAGAGGTGTCATTTCCGCACCCACATTTCGCCAGGTATGTATCAGTCCCACGTAATAGGGGGCAAGCTAATTGCCGTTTTTCAGGCACATTTACAGACTCCGTGCTGCTACTGAGAATTTCCTAATGGAAAAATCCAATATAACTTTGCCCGATCCGGGAATCGAACCCAGGACCTCTAGATCGCACGGCACATACTTGTGCCGCGAGACCACGAGGCATTCACGAGGCATACTTAATTTACAGAGATAAAAACAATAAGTAAATTTCATCTAAACTACATATTAAGTAAGTTCAACACAAGCGTTAATATTCATATAATTTTCCTAAAAAAAAACATCGATTTATTTGTGAAAGTACAGCAGTAATTATTAAGGGAGCGAGGATGAAATGTGGAGAAATGGTCATTAGAAGTTCTTATACTTGTAAAAGATTTACCAGTTTTAATATGTGTATTTTTTATTATAAATACACCCAGTATTTATTATTATTTAAGTGTAAAAATATTGAAAAGTTCCGCGAAAATCATTAGTGTCCTCAACAAAACGCTTGCATAATATGCAAAACGGAAGACAAAAACCAGTAAAGATATTCTCGCTACTAAAAATTCAAGACATGATTAGAAAATGAAAATTCTGCAACGCTAGCTTAAGTCGTTTGGGCGAGTGATTTAAGACGAGCTATTGTTCGACTGTGTTCGGTGCGATTTAGTGACTTGCTAATATATGTCAAGAAATAAATTTAATTGCTTCATGTTGTTTATTATATCTAACATGTATCAAACTATACACGATTATAAAATATAATTAAAAGTATTAATAACATTAACACCAGCACGTTAAAAACAAATTAATTGCATTAAAATAATTGACAATTTTGACACACAGTTCAAAACAATATTTCAATGAATTCTCCCCAAGTTATGTGCCCTGTCAGTCGCCATCTTTAAAAGTATATTCCGGCAAAATTAGACGGGCGTTACGTTTCCTACGAACGTTGAATACAAAACTTGCGAGTTAATTTAGAACCGTGTATTTCTCAGTAATCTTGTTTAATCGTATGTAAATAGTGGATTTAACTTCGCCCTGGAAACTATTTGTATGAATTCTAATAAATATTCGTAATGAATTTTTTTCATGTGTTTGATTCTTGAAAGGAATGCTATAGATTATTTGTATTCTAAGAAATGTTCGTAATGAAATTTTTTCATGTGTTTGATCCTTGAAAGGAATATTTTTTACTCCGTTGGCGAATTAATTTACTGGCTGTTATAATATATTTGCAATTATATTTTTTTTTATTAACATATTATGGCTAGTCATGAGGATACGAAGTGATTTAAAATTAATTCAAATTGCAATGAATATTTCTTTTTAATTTCAAAATTTGGTTGTTCCCTTTCTTTAGTACAGTACCTAAGCCGTTTACGTTACCTGATATATTATATTTGACACACAGATTATAATCTAGATTAAGCCATGGCATACATCAAATCGTAGTAAATTAAATGGTTTTATGCTTAATTATTGTTTCATGACTATTATCATTTTATAAAAAAAGAGTTAATAAATAAAACCAACAGTCACATCACACATGCATAGTTCTCACTCCACACTAAGATACAAGCCTTGTGTCGTGTATAAGAAACCACGAGAGTCTTCGGTCTTATAAACACCCAGACCCGAAACAAATATTTGTGGATCACTCAAAGTCAAAGTCAAATTATCTTTATTCAAATAGACTTTTACAAGTTCTTTTGAATCGTCAGTTTTACACTTCTTATTTTTTTTAAACTATTGCCGCTTCGAAACGTTTTATAGCTCAAACATTTGTCTCGGTGTGGGGCTCGAACCCGCGGCCTCTTGTTCCGCAAGCTAGTTACTAACCAACTGCGCCACGGGGTTGCCAAGAATCTTTTATAACAATCACGCACATTGCACGTCTTATTAATTAACTCTAGATGCAACTCAAAATTCCACGAAAATAAGTCGCGGGCAAAACTTACTTATAAAAAGTGTTATCAAAAATATTAGAGCACATCACAAACTCGATACAAGCTTCAAAGAGCTCTTAAGGGCGAGATCACATCATTAGGGCGCGATATTGAAGTGATGTCTCGAGTCAAATGTCTAACGATCGGATACACCACCTGCCGCTTTGATTTTACTTTTTTTTGATGATATGTTAATGTGGATACGACTGGGTGTAGATTATATAGTTGATTCGAAGCCGAAAATATTTGTTTCAATCAGGGGCAGAAAGGTTCTCGAGTGGAGGCCGCGTACCGGCAAGCGCAGCGTTGGACGTCCACCCACAAGGTGGACTGATCTCACGAAGATCGCGGGAAGCCGCTGGATGCAGGCCGCTTCCGACAGAGCGCTTTGGACGTCTTTGGGGGAAGACTATGTCAAGCAGTGGACGTCTTTCGGCTGATGATGATGACGGTAATGCAAGACTGAAAAGTCGTTAGAATTTCTGTAATTCACAAAACATGTGAATAATTTTTAATTATTAAATTTATAAAATTAAAATTTTCTATTTTTTTTTTATTTGGGACATAAAATAATTTCTAAATTAAAGATGCAGCAGGCCGTCATGAGTTTATAAGGGTTGAGACAGCAGCCTATAGCATTTGACGCTCCATTTGTACACCATTAGGTACGTAGTGATGGCCTCGAGGCTTAGGCACGTGGTCGAGAATCTCGACGGTCGCGAGTTCAAACCCCAGGCACACACCTCTGACTTTTCGAAGTTATGTGTGTATTCACAATGAATTATCACGTACTTTAACGGTGAAGGAAAACATCGTGATGAAACCTGCACACCTAAAAAGTTCTTAGGAATTTCTTAGGTGTGTAGTCCGCCAACCCGCACTAGGCCAGCGTGGTGGACTAAGGCCTAAACCCTCTCAATGGTAGAGGAGGCCCGTGCCCAGCAGTGGGACGTATATGGGCTGATGATGATGAGGTACGTAGTTGTCACTTAGCCGTGCCAGTATAAAAAAATAACGAACGAGTAAAAAGGACCTACGCTTTTAAATATTTCGAGCCGATACCTATTGATACCCACCGGAAACTACGGATTAAAGTGCTGTCCGAAGTGCAAGCGTATTATTACACCAAAACGTAAAAACACAAAGTATAAATTAAGCCAGTGGACCATTAAATGTAACGTCCACCGCACACTATTGACTGTGTGTATGTGACTGTAATACGATTTCTGTCGTGTGACTGCCGCTATAAAAATCACGGAGTTGGTTTTGAGCTTTTAAAAATACAAGACACTGGTATGTTACTTAGGAATATTCTTCTAAAAATTCGTATTTAGAACTATTTGATCACATTTCGCACACTGAAGGCTAGTAACCGACTTAATGAGTAATAAGGTTCATTAAAACTGTCGTCATCAGCCCACATACGTCCCACTGCTGGGCACGGGCTTCCTTCACAACTGAAAGGGTTTACGCCTTAGTCCACCACAATGGCCTAGTGCGGATTGGCGGACTATACACCTAAGAAATTCCTCAGAATTATTAGGTGCGCAAGTTTCCTCAAGATGTTTTTCTTAAAGTAAGTGATAATTCATTGTGAATACACAAATAACTTCGAAAAGTCAGAAGTGTGTGCCTGGAGTTTGAGCAACAGCCGAGATTCTCTACCGCGCACCTTAATTGTTTTTTTAGAAGTGTCGTCATTTATTTTGACGGCATTGTCCCAATAAAGGAATAAAGTATATTACAAAACCTTGGATTTTGTCATAACGATATATCTTTTAACTCAAGTGTCCCAGAATTTTATGTGCGGTCCCAATCGATCGCCCCTTTATATCATCCAACAATAGGATCACCGCAGTAAATCACCAACTTTGAATTATGCTCGCAGTGTTATAACTGTAGAACGCGGAAAGATCTCGATTTAAAGTCTGCTGGATTTTGTGAATCTTATATATAAAAATGAATCGCAAAATGTGTTGGTAAGCGCATAACTCAACAACGCCTGGACCGATTTCGCTAATTCTTTTTTTGTTGTGTTTGCTATTGTCAGGAGAAGGTTCTTATGAAAGAAAAAGTTAAGAAAATTGCGAGGAATATGGTAAAAACAACAATTTAATTTTCTCATATAAACTGTTCTACCTAATATTCTGTCAAACATTTTATGTTTATCCCGTCAATATGGTTAATGGTCCCCTCAAATTAAAGAACGTATTTAAATAAAGGTTTTGAATCGACAACATATATCCAGAATATTCGAATAATTGCATATTTTAGATTTTAAAAATGTAGAATAATGTCAGTAATAAAAAGGGATTGACATATTTATTGGTTGTCAAATATTTATGCGTGCGTTCAGAAATGTATATTTAAACTCCTTGGTTGTACCTGATTTACAAAGGAAGGCAGGTTCGGTAGTCATCACGCTTTGAAATCTAAAACACCCACAACTATGCAATGGAATGCGCTTGGTGTTAAGAAAATTGTTGAGTAATGTTATTCACGTGACGATACTGAAAAGACAACTTAGAGATGAATTGGTGCTTGAGAATTCATCAATTAGATTGATCTAAGATTTCATTGATCCTAACGGGTATGACCATTGAGTTCAAACGAATTCAGTTCCCGATTCGTCATGCCTTCGCAATGACGATTAACAAAAGATGTTTGTGATCTTTTAGACAATTAAAAAACATATTAAAAATGTATATCACAAGGTACATCATCATCATCAGCCCATATATGTACGTCCCACTGCTTGGCATAGGCCTTCTCTGCAACTGAGAGGGTTTA
The DNA here is from genome assembly GCA_907164795.1 of Hemaris fuciformis. Taxonomy (NCBI): domain Eukaryota; kingdom Metazoa; phylum Arthropoda; class Insecta; order Lepidoptera; family Sphingidae; genus Hemaris; species Hemaris fuciformis. Next base: position 6,114,375 of record OU015457.1, on the reverse strand, counting down.
GGCTTCAGTCCACCACACTGATGCTTCAATGAAGAGAATTAAAACCGACTACATCCCATCCCATATGTACATGTTTAATTAAATCATGACTTGCGGAGACACGATTGATGCATTTAATTTTCGTACTTATTTATTTCTGTATTTTTATCTCAATAAAGTGCTGAACTTAATATTTATTTCCATACAATCAAAAATAAAATTCAGGTAATATGTAAATATGTAACATTCAATGACTGTTAGGGGATACGAAGTTTTCCGGGTCAGCTATTATAAATGTTAATGTTTTGTTTGTTACGCTTTCACGCCAAAACTACTTAACCGATTATCATGAAAATTTGTACACATAGTCTTCGAGATATAAAAAAGGACAAAGGATTCTTCTTATTAAAAAAAAATACGGAGGATAAAAGAATTGAAAAATGATTTGAATGACTTTTGGTATGCAGATAGGTGGGACCCACCGAAGTAACATAGGTGGGAATGGTTATCCTTACTATTATATAAATGTGAATGTAGGGATGTTTGTTACGCTTTCACGGAAAAACAAAAATTTTGGTATGACCATAAATGAGACCCTGTGAAGTAACATAGGCTATGTTTTATCCCGGGAAAATGTAATGTTCCCATTGGGATATAACATGGGATATAACATATTATTAAAAATACGAAAATAACTGTCAGAGCTTTACTTTTACGCCTCAACCATTTGAATTGATTTGACCTTTTTTTAAATTCAGTAAGTGCCATTTTGGGCACTTGAGGGACGATTTATAGATTCACTTATTATCTTTCAGCGCCCAACCCTGAAGTCTACGCGGACGGAGTCGCGGGCAAAAGCTATAAAAATATAAAAATTGCGATTACAAAACAGGTGTTGTTCGTAGAAGGGTGAAAATTTGGAGTAATATGTATTTTTCAATGCTGAATCATAAAAAAATAAAAACAAAAAATGTCCACAAAATAAAAAAAAAACTTTTCGGGTTGGACCACCCTAGGGGTATAAAAAATAGATAATCTATTCTCAGACTTACTGAATATACATATAAAATTTCATCAAAATCGGTCGAGCCGTTTCGGAGGCTGTTTCGAACTGTGACACAAGAATTTTATATATATAATATATAGATGTATATGTATATCTCACTCTATACAATTTTGACCATATTTTTGTTTAATTTGTATATCGATCAAAGCAATGACTGTTATACGTATCATTATAATTTTTCAGTGCTATTATCATTTATTTACACTTTAATAAAAAAAAAACAAATTAAAATGGTCAGTATAAGATAGAGGTTGATCGTAGAAGGGTGAAAATTTATGATTATAATAATTTATCAATGCTGAATCATAAAAAATAAAGTCAATAGAAAAAAAAACATACCCCTAAATGTTAAACCCTTAAATGTTGACCGATTCTCAGACCTACCTACAATATACACACAATATTTCATAAAAATCAGTCGAGCCGTTTCGGAGGAGTTTGCCAAAAAACACCGCGACACGAGAATTTTATATATATGGCAAAACAACGTTTGCCGGGTCAGCTAGTCTATTACATAAAACATTCACGGTCTAAAGGAAAAACCATTCATAGGAGTTCTTGTGATAGGTGATAGGGGGGGGGGGGGGGGGGGGGGGGTTAAATGTCGGCTTAATCACAACCCAATAATGTATACGCAGCAAATTAATGTAGTGTATTACCGTATAGGTCAAGGATTGGCGGCAGATGGCGCAGGACAGATCGAAGTGGAGAGTCTTATTGTCGGAGGCCAAAACTGACTTTGGATCGTTCAGTAAGTAAGTACCGCATACGCAGCAAATAAATCTAATTTATCCAATCAACTTGTTATAAACAGCATAATTATCAGTCTATACATATACGTCCCATTGACGGATCCCCTCTGCAACTGTAGCACGCCAATCGCCCGACTAAAAGTCAGATGTGTGCGCGTTACTAAGGGCAGGTGCGTGTGACGAGCCGGACTTATTCAATTGATCGCAAAGAGGCCGATCTCAAGGAGCCTCTCAAGCGTGAAGGTCCAAAACTCGTTTTTATTGAAGGTATAGTAATTAATATGAGAAATATGATCGAAATGTTGATTTTTTTATGATTGAATGATTGTGTAAGTATATATAGGTCGTAATGAACTTTTCGTTCCTCTCAAATGATTAATACTGTTTTCATATATCTATAAGTCATGCGATCAAGATGTCACGGGTTTGATTGTCGGGTTGCGTAAACTATAATTTGAGTTACAAATAGGAAATTGTCAATATAATTACGGAGTTTAGAAATATATAAGGTAAAGGGTAATATTACGGTCTTTTCACAATGAATTATCACTTACTTTACCGGTGAAGGAAAACATCGTGATGAAACCTGCACACCTAAAAGTTATTAGTAATTTCTTAAGTGTGTAGTTCGCCAACCCGCACTAGGCCAGCGTGGTGGACTAAGGCCTAAACTCACTCAATTATAGAGGAGGCCCGTGCCCAGCAGTGGGACGTATATGGACTGATGATGATGAACGGTAATAGACTTCTCTCCGATTACTTCGATCATGGCAACCAAAAGTGTAAACATTTTATGCCCACCCTTTTAATGACGCGAGCGAGGACGTATGTATGTAGTAAAGCTATTACTGACGTCATAAGATAATGTTGAGACAACTTCAACCTAATTAACGTTTAAGAAAGATTCTTTTAATTGTGTGATAGATTAGAAGCGAAGTTTTTATATTTAAAGTGAAAACTTCTTTAGGGGCGCTGTGCACTTTTTTTGGGATGGGTAAAAAAAATTAACTCGCGTCAGATCTCGTGATCCTGATCGAAAATGCGTAATTATGTAATATAAATTGTCATGTTTGTGTACGATAGCGCAATATATATTAATAATTTGACCACGTAAATAATAGTACTTTTAAAACCACCCCAACGTTTTTTAAAACTTCCATCGTTTACACTAAACCATAACAATAGCATAAAAGTAAAGCAAAATAGCGAAAAACTATTTCAAACTGAATATAATTTTTCCCAAGATACTTTTTTACAAACAAATACTAGGACATTCTATTATAAAATTCTGTCCTGAAATGGAATTATATTTGTATTGAATATATAACTTTATTACAACGGAATAGAGTGCATTTTTAGTTACAAGTGGTACCCGTTGACACAGCATTTACATGCACATTTTTAAAAACATCTGCATTTGTTTCAACTTCCCGCTCATGCATAATTGATGTTTCCGTAAGTGCGAGTGAGATGAAAGACAATTTATTAAAGCACGGTTGCGGATTTGTCATAATTCGGACGAGGTATGATTGAAGACCCATCAATTATGAAATTATTTATTTTAATGAATTCTCTCGTTGAAACAGATATTTGTACTGAGTAATTTATACATAAATGTCCAAATACGAGATAAATAGCAGGATCTATCAGTCACCATAAATACAGGTGTTTCGTATCATAGTATAAAAGTATTTTTTTCTATAAAATTAAAAAAAAACTCGCCAATGCGATCCTGTGCATAAAGATTGACAGTGGTGCCGAAATGACACCGAGGTCTTAAGCTCAGCTAGACTCTATGGGGACCTAGCTTCGCCTTACCCCGCAACGAATTTTATCAGAAGGAAAATAAATAGGAGTTATAAACGTAGGTGTTCACTACCCTCATATCAATGCGGGGGATATTATATTAAGATTCCATCAATATTCGCAGGGACCAACTTAGGAAGCTTTTCGCCTTGCAATATCCCACAACACCCTAAAGTGCGTGACGGCCAATAAAAGATTTTAGTCCGAGTGCCGGCGTAGAATTTGGTTAGGAACCTAACTCAACCAATAGTTTCCGCTAGTTTAATAAGCCAGCGACCACGACATACCTCGTTCCGCCTCCCCCAAGATACGGAGAGGAGATCTTAAGAGTCCTTCCACTCGTCTAAGCCAAACGGTACTATAATCCAGGACTCCATCATATTTGAGTCACAGTCTGACCACAGATCGTTCCCAAGTTGTTTGTAAGCCTGCGGCCGACCGCGTAATAATAAAGCCAAGTGCTCCAGCCAACCGATATACATCATACGGCCGTCCTACACTGGAATTAACATCTCCAGGCGCGTAGTCAGTTTCGAAATGGGGCCTATGAGCTATTAAATTTTTTTATTAATTTTTGTACGCGAAGGAAAGTAAGGAAAATGGATTTAATTTAAATATAAACGACAAGCAATATAGAACAGATCAGAAATTAAAATAAATAAGTTTAGACTGGTTGCGGAATTAAAAATATACCAAGCCGACATATAATTGGAAGTAAGGACTAAGGAGGGATGCCCGAAACAGTTCAACAATAAAATGCTTGAGAAGAGCTTTAGATTCACAGATTTTGTGTCGTTTGAGTATATGATATAATATTGTAAATATACGTGACTTAGTAAACTCAGTAATGTCTTGTGTTTGAACTTCCTATGTGCATATGCTTTCACTTGAGTCATAACATAACATTTAACTAAAATGTTTCTTTTATACACCCAAAATGTTTCTGTTTGTTATCTAGATTAAGAGAGAAGTCAATAGTAATATTATAAAGGAAAAAGTTTGTATTTTTGTATGTTTGTACCGAATGATCACAAGACTTCTTGAGTGATTTGGATGATTTTTGGTGTGGATATAGATAGGAATTTTGGAAGTAACATAGGCCACTTTTTTATAAAACTAACTGGATCGGTGTCCAAAATAATATGAAACACATCTACGTAACATATTGCTCAGAAAGTAATGACAGGCGTTTTGTATTAAATGTTTCCGTAGGATTGAGCTTGGCACCGCTAGTGATCAATATAAATATAAATTGCTATGATAAAAAATGAATTATACTATAAAAAATAAGTTAATTTACCCCCCAATACCTTCCCCTAATCCGTCCGCGCCTTGCCAATACAGAATAAACCAATTAGAGAGCGCTACCGTCGCCAAGCGGTTACCGACGCTGCAATTAGTATACCTTGAGAAACAAAGCAATGCTTTTCAGCATATACTTTTGTGGCATATTATACTATGTTTATTGCAGTGGCGGTACTTTCATAGAAGCCCACAAGCGTTACATGTTAATTATGTGATGTCTAGTTTATGATTATTTATTGTTTGGTCAGTATATTCTCATTTATATGTCAAATTGCTTTTGTTAAATAAAGATTTAAAGCTTAAATATTTTTATTCCGAATTTTGTAAGGCAAACTAGGCTTTTGGGCTTCAATGGAAGTACCGCCACTGGTTTATTGTATATACTATAATGCTGGACGGGACTGTACGAATTATGATGATCAGGGATGTTATGGAGCTCCGTAACCGTAACCGAAACTATCGGATATCCGAAATAAAAATATATCCGTAACCGTAACCGTATCCGTTTCAGAAGTTTCGGATAGTTTAAGAAAGTCTTGTGTTAATTACAAAATTGATTTTTATATGAGTAGACAAAAAGCGACCAATATCGACTTTAATTTGGACACTTTTTTTTTATCAAGGTAATGTAGATTGTGCAAAATGTAAACATTGTGATAAAAACTTTTCTTACCAGAGTGTCGAAAACAGTTATATTTTACTTCAATCTGATATCCGTAACCGAAAATATCCGAAACTAGCGGATAATCCGAAATAATTACATATCCGTAACCGTATCCGAAACCGATATAATTTAATTCCTATATCCATATCCGTATCCAGATCCGAAATATCATATCCATAACATCCCTAATGATGATGATGTATTGTACGAATGCCGCTACGAGATGATAATGATAGTTGGTTATGTTGGAGATAAAGAAATCAGTTAAAATTAAACAGGATTTATTTTGCAAATGAAAAGACTCGGATGTAAATCCAAATATGAGCAGTTTTACTGTTCAAACACCGTACAAAAAAAACCGTTTCCCAGCATAGCCAACTAACTCGACAATAAAGAAAATTTTCACTTATACACTCCTCCACTCATTCAACAGATGGCGCTGAACCCACAAAGTGACGTTATTTAATCACAACAGAGTTTAATGATCAATAAATTAATTAAGTACTCACGAATAAATAGGCGTCCTGTGTCCTTGCTTGTACCAGATCACGAGGCCCATCTTGTCATCAGGGAGGGTGGGTGTGACGTCACATGGTAACTCAACGCCCCCGCCAGTAGGCGCGTGTAATGACTCAATGGCAGCTGGAACAAACGGACAAATCTCATAAGTTTTGTTGTAGAGGCTACACCAATTTTTTTGATATCCGTGCTTGTTAAAATGAAAGCGTACGAGAAAATATAACATTTTTTTGAGAGGAAAGACATTTACTCTGCTTGGCATTTGAACTTCTGAACATCGACGACATCCTCGTAGCCGTCACGACTGATTGGATGTTTTTGACACTGAAGTCAATATTTAGGGGTAAATTCATAATAATTATTAACTAGAATTCTATTTATTCTCCCAATTCTCAATCTTTGACAGCCCCGTGGCGCAGTTGGCTAGACACAAGCTTGCGAAGCGAGAGGCCGCGGGTTCGATCCCCGCACCGAGTCAAATGTTTGTGTAACCCACAAATATTTGTTTCGGATCTGGATGTTTGTATGACCGAAAAAGTCTCTCGTAATTTCTGATACCTACTTTATTTATTTATTTATTTATTTATTCAATTAGCACGGTTGCACCATTTACACTAATCGATTAAACCATAAAATACAAAAATCATAAAAATAAATAACACAAACAATGACAAAAAATAACAATTAATATACAATTTAAAAACAAAATAGAGAAATAAGAAAATTTACATTATATAAAATTAAAGTACAATAAAACATCCAAGAAAATCAATTGACAATATAATTATAAACATATTCATTCATCACACATTCATTTCACAGAAACGCAAACATTCCGACAAAATCGCCTTCCATTCCTCAGTAAAGATATCGCAGTGTTGAGCACTGTCCAGGAGAGCATTGAGCGCAGTGAGAGTACGCGGTATGGGTGATCTGGCACGAGCCACAGTACGACATGTTGGAACTGCGAATAGTCGGTGCCTCCTTCCCCGCGTGTAACCATTAGGTACGAACAGCCTACACAGCTCGCCATTCAGGTCAGGAGCATCTACCATACCCCTGAGTATCCTGCACATTGTCAGTATTTGATCCCTCCATCTTCTGACCTCTAAGGAGTTGTAGCCGAGGCAACCCAACAGATATTTGGTGGGGTACATGAATGGGTAGTATGTGTAAAGGCGTTTATAAAGGTATCTCAGACGCAAGACTACCTTAATGGGGGTCAGAACTATGTATGTGACTGTTGGGTGTATTTATTTATTATTTATTTAATGCCATGCAAAAGTGCCTCAATACGCACTATTACTAATAGCATCCCTCCTGCAGCTAGTATTAATAAAAGAATATTCCATGAAGCCTAGACACAGTCAAATTGCTATTATCCTGGCAATTTCAATGGTCCTCTATCAACAAGCCACAGTACCGTGAAGGGTATCTTTCAATAACAATCATTAAAATATTATTCTCGGATGCGCACTATGTAACAACCATATTTCTCGGAGTAAGTAGGGCTAACCTGTCTCTCTTGGGGCTATTTGTGGCTTTTTTGTGTTATTCTTAGGGAGGTAATAGGGCTTTCTTCAGTCAATTAAGTAGTCGATAGCAATAACATGATAAATGGAGTGTAATTTTAGTGTGAAGGAAAATTACACAGCCTCAAGGATTCAGGTTCAATTCTAGGGTCAGGGAGTGTTATTTAACAGCTGGGAGTTTATAAATTTACCTGATAAGCGGTATTTGTCTCAACCTTTGGTAGGTACGTAAAAAATATATGTTAAAAACGAAACTTAAATATAAAAAAGAAAATTTACATCATGGCAGGACGACTCTCTATTATAATACATACACATACATACATAACCTCATGCCTGTATTCCCCGAAGGGGTAGGCAGAGGTGCATTTCTGCACACACATTTCGCCAAGTATGTATCAGTCCCACGTAATAGGGGTCGAGCCTATTGCTGTTACCGAGAATTTCCTAATGGAAAATCCCAATAACACTTTGCCCGACCCGGGAATCGAACCCAGGACCTCTAGATCGCACGGCACATACTTGTACAGCGAGACCACGAGGCAGTCAATATTAATATTATAATGTTGTTTTTAATTTACTATAAACCAAAAGAAAGTAGTGATGGACTCAAGGTTTATGTGCACGGTCGAGTCAAGAACTCGGTGGTCGTGGGTTCAATATGCAGGTTCACACCTGTGACTTTTCGAAGTTATGTGTGTATTCACAATGAATTGTCACGTAATTTAACGGTGAAGAAAACATCGTGAGGAAACCTGCACACCTAAAAATTCTTAGGAATTTGTTAGGAGTGTAGTCTGCCAGTCCGCACTAGACCAGCATGGACTAAGGCCTAAATCCTCTCAATTGTAGAGGAGGATCGAGCCCAGCGGTGGGACTTATATGGGCTGATGATGATGACGATGTTAGTTTAAAAAAAATTAGTGACGATTCAAAAGCACTGTAAAAGTCTATTTGAATAAAGGTGATTTTGACTTTGACTTTGGTGATGATAATTGGCTGATGATGATCTCTATCGAACTCACTTTAAACCTTTTCACAGTAGCTAACCAACCAACGCTATCAAAAACTCGACCAAACCCGCAGCTAAAACTTGATCATAATTCACATAAGCACGTCATTAAACTATATTCACCTATCTGTGAACGTGCAATTTTATCTACGCCTAGAGCGCGCCGGTAGAGGGCGCAGTGCGACCAATTTACATGGCAATCATGCAAAATCATCGGCCGTTAGCTAGCCCCCATTGATTTCGCTCTGGCAAATCATTCGCCGTGTTGGGAATTATAAATTGACGCTTTAAGGTGTAATGATCGGGTCGTTTGAGGGTGAATTTACACGCTAGTGCGGTGTGAGGCTTTTGAAACCAATATTCTCGAATTGATGACTGTTTTTAAGTGCATATATATTAGAGTGGAGTGAATTACTTTTTTTCTTAGCCTGGGTGTCGAATTTGTAGCTTATAAAAAACTTTTTGGCAAAAAACTTACTCGACATCTTCATGTGGGCCACTCACTTTTAAAATCTGTATATGGGAGGTCATTTTAGGGGCAATATTTTTTTTTTTTTTTAAACTGCATCGTGTGACATATCAAATGGAAGGTCTTGTTGTGAAGATCCTAAATATATTTTTTGTAATTTTAATAGTATGCAAGTTATTAAATCTTTACGAAAATTTAATTTCTAGAATTTCACATATTTCTAGAATTCCTCTTGCTACTAAGAATTTTCTGATGGCGAATCCCGAAAACACTACGCATATCTGACTTGGGAATCGAACTCGAAATTTCTAGATGACACGCCAAAATTCATACTCCAAGACCAACGAGGCGATATTTCACTAACAGACAAGATTTTCGGGTATCTAAAATTAGATATTTTACGTAGGCCGTCTTACATTCCACGGCCTATTAAATTAACTAAATTAATTTCACTTCAACTTATGATTGAAGATCTTGTGACCTTTTCAAACAATAGGTGTCGAAAATAAACAGGACTAAGCAAATTATATTTACCTTTCAATTTACCTTGAAGTGAGATTAATAAGTAGGTAAGTAATTACATTGAAATCTAATTGAGTTTAAAGATCAAAATTTAGGACGACATTGTTCGACTCAGCCCGAGCATAAGAATTCTAGGTAAGCATCTTATATTTATTTATTTAGCTTCATACACAAAACTGTACACAGGCGGACTTAATCATCATCATCATCAGTCGATATATGTGCGTCCCACTGCTGGGCACGGGCCTTTATGACTGAGAGGGATTAGGCCTTGGTCCGCCACGCCGGCCTAGTGCGGGTTAGCGGACTACGCACCTAAAAAATCCTAAGGACTTTTAGGTGTGCAGGTTTCCTCAAAATGTTTTCCTTCACCGTTAAAGTACATGATAATTTGTCATAAAGTTCTTGGTACTTAACCCGCGACTGCCGAGATATTGTCACGACTTTGACAAAATAATTTTATAATCACTCCACAAAATGATGCTGGCCTCATTGAAATTTAATATTTAAAAACGTTTGACTGCCTCGTGGTCTCGTGGTTCAAGTATGTGCCGTGCGATCTAGCTGGGTTCGATTCCCGGGTCGGGCAGTATTATTGGGGTTTTCCATTAGAAAATTCTCAGTACCAGCACGGAGTCTATACCCTATTCATCTGGGCTTGAGACAAAATGTAAACAAAGAAAACAATGTTTCTTAAACTTTTATTTCACTATTTTATTAAACTTTATATTGGTCCAGGTTCACTCATGTTTTTAAGCACGAAATAGTCAATATAACAAAAAATAATAAATCAACAAATAACTTTAAACTTAACAAAACAAGAAACTTAATGAAAACAACAAAAGTGACGACGGAATAACAAGAAATAAACGAAAATATCGGGAAGCAACATTCTCGTATCAACAAGTTGATCGATAGTACAGATGGCGAATATAACCCGACGAATGACAAAACGACACATTTTAATGTAAAATGTTCGCAGTACCTGTGGTCTATAATTTAGTAGTATTTAAATGCGTTCGAAGTTTGGGAATTGAGTCTTTTTTGGGTGTTTTTACATGTAAACGATGTAATAAATAATTAATTTAAATTTAAAAAATAATTTACCTAAGGCATTTATGTTATCGAGTTCAAATAAGTCTGAAAGGATTACATAAGTTTTACAGACACCATTCTAAAGTATAATTTACAGTGGTGTACTTCCGTACTTATTTTTATAAAATATATTCACTTCATCAATCGTGACCTTTAAAGTACCCTTTTATAGTTTGTTTACCTTTTATCTCACGGCTACCTGAATACGGTATAGAAATGACCCCGAAAAACGGCAATAGGCTCGCCCCCTATTACGTGGGACTGATACATACCTGGCGAAGTGTGGGTGTAGAAATGCTCCTCTGCCAATCCTTTCGGGAAATACAGCAGTAAAAATATGTATGTGTCGGGGGAGGAGGGGCTTTGAAATGTTTTTGAAATGTGTGACGTCAGCAACTCTGACGTCACGATTGTTGGTTTCATGATGATTATTCATATTTTGGGTTTCCCTTATATGTATCAACATACCTGTCGAAATGTGGGTGCAGAAATGCACCTCTACCCCATCAGGGAATACAGGCGTGAGTTTATGTACACTACCGACAAAAAGTTTGGAAGCACCTATAATTTTTTTTAAAACAAATAGCAAATTGATAATAACAAATTTTATCGATGTTGTAATAAAATATAATATTATTTTAGTAATAAGAATATGGTTTTGTTTCATAGTTTAATTGTTGTTTTAATTAAGTTTCTAATCATTCTTTATTAAATAATACTATATCTTATATTATTTCTGAAGTAATTGAGAGTATTAAAAGTGCTTCCAAACTTTTTGTCGGTAGTGTATGTATGGACGAAGTATTACCGTTTCATTGTTGCGTATTCTGGTGGGTGTGCGTCCATAAATGGTGATGTTACGGGTCCGGCGCGACACAACTCGATTTTTATTGCGACTTATGGGCCCTGTGCTTGATTTTTATGACCGATTTTTGTGGACGTTTTGCTAATTGAATTGTTTCGGCATTTTTATTATAGCTTTTCAGAGGCGTAATGGAATTGCGATTTTACAAGTCAGATTTGATGTTTACATGCTTCAATTGTACAACCAATAACAAACCCCACGCTGGTATTCCCCGAAGGGGTAACCAGAGGTGCATTTCTGCACCCACGTTTTGCCGGGTATGTATCAATCCCACATAATAGGGAGCGAGCCTATTTCCGTTATCCGGCCACATTTCCAAAATCCGTGCTCCTACTGAAAACATCCTAATGGAAAAACGAAAAAAACTCTTGTAGTTTCTGATACCCACGGCGCAAGATTTATCTTAATGGGGGTCAGAACTATGCATGCGACTTATAAGTGTATTTATTTATTATTTATTTAATCATCATTAGCCCATATACGTCCCACTGCTGGGCACTGGCCTCCTCTTAAACTGAGAGGGTTTAGGCTTTAGTCCACCACGCTAACCTAGTGCAGGTTGGTGGACTACACACCTAAGAAATTCCTAAGAACTTTTAGATGTGCAGGTTTTATCACGATGTTTTCCTTCACCGTTAATGATAGTTCTATGTGAATCATATTTTTACACTTCATCTAATCGATTAAGCACCGGCAATCGAACTCGAGACTTTACGATCGCACACGCTTATTTATGAAAACTATGTATATTTATTCTATTTTGTGTTTTAAAACATCAAAAATATACTCAAATATGCAATATACACTACCGACAAAAAGTTTGGAAGCACCTATAATTTTTGTAAAAACAAATAGCAAATTGATAATATAGAAAATTATCGATGTTGTAATAAAATATAATATTATTTTAGTAATAAGAATATGGTTTTGTTTCATAGTTTAATTGTTGTTTTAATTAAGTACCTCATCACTATTAATTAAATAATACTATATCTTATATTATTTCTAAAGTAATTGAGAGTATTAAAAGTGCTTCCAAACTTTTTGTCGGTAGTGTATATCGAGCGATCGAACCCCAATCGTAGACATCACAGCCGATTCTTGGCCCATACTTGTCGATATTTACATAATTACAAGGGAAACTCGTTAGAAACGGCTACCGGAGCGATTACAAACAGATTCTAACAATTTATTACATCCAAAATAAATTAAATGGACACATTAAAAATCCATTTGTTTAATGGACATTTTTGTTTAAAGTAAGGCTTTAAGCGTTGATTAGGTTATAGCAAGAGCTATGTTGATTGTTTTTAAGAGACAAAATAATAGTTAATAAAGATTTATAAGTCGTGATGGCCTCGAGGTTTAGGAACGCGGTCGTGAATCTCGACGCTCGCGGGTTCAAACCCCAGGCACACACCTCTGAGTTTTCGAAGTTATGTGTGTATTCACAATGAATTATCGCGTACTTTAACGGTGAAGGAAAACATCGCGATGAAACCTGCACACCTAAAAGTTCTTAGGAATTTCATCCGCCAACCGCACTAGGCCAGCGTGGTGGACTAAGGCCTCTCTCAATGGAAGAGGAGGCCCGTGCCCAGCAGTGGGACGTATATGGGCTGATGATGATGATGAAAGGTTTATAAGGTAATAGGTTCTCTAAGCAAAATGAGCATACTTCATCGAAGATTATTGCAATGCAGCCCTGATAACATTCAAATGTAAGAGATGAAAGTTTCTCGTCACTCGACGTAATTATTTTAGAAAAATTGTACAAATATTTTTGCTCGGATATAGAATTTTTTTTTTCAAGTTAAAACTCTTTTTAGCAAATCTAGGTAATTTAAATATGACAAAAAAAATCTGTGAAATTGTACACCCAAGTTTATAACTCGTAATTTTTATCCTGCGGTAATTTAAAGGTTGAGAATTCCCGAATAATAAAAAACGATACTACTCTGTCCGACCTGAGGATCGAATCCGGGACTTTTAAATCGCATATACCTATGTACTTATGACGAAAGACCACGGCGCAATCAAAACATAATACATAATGCATAACATTTCGATGGGAATGTATCAGTCCTACGTTATTAAGGGCGAGCCTTTTGCCGTTTTTCGGGCACTATTCCAGAGTCCATGCTGAGAATTTCCTAACGTAAAATCCCTGTCATACTTTGCCCGACCCGGGTATCAAACCGCTAGATCGCACGGCACACACTTATGCCAAGAATACAATAGGCAGTCAAAACTTTTAGGGAAATCTGACTTATTTCTATAAGATATATATTGCTGGTGGTAGGATATTCGTATCCGCCCGGATAGCGACCACCGTACACAGGGCGTAAAACCCGCCATAGTGGCACATGCAAGTGTGCCGCGTTCCGGGATCAGCCAGTGTATATCCGGTTTTCGGGGGGGCTTCAATCATGATGAAAGAATGCCGGCATTTTTTGGCCGGTTTGTCGCGGTCGGTCCTTTGATCACCATGGTATTAGTCCGCCAAACTTCTTCACAATAAGGTGAAGAGGTATTCGGCCGGCATGATTGTGTCGACCAACGGGAGACCATCATCTCTCGCTGGTCTGCACTTTTTCTGGACTCCATTGCGCTTACCATCAGGTGCAATGGGGTCACTTTGCCGTGCCAGTATAAAACAAAAAATAAGTTTGATCAGAATGCTGTATACGCTGGGAAGCTGTATCGAGATGTTTGTCACAGATATTCACACAAATCAATCGGGCGTGGTCAAACACGCATTCCAATCACGGAATCCAATTTGCCCGCTCGCATCGGAATAAGTAGAAATATTTAATCGCCAACATTTGAACGCATCTGTCATGGCTATGTGATGTTTTTGTACGGATTCCTCGAAAATATGTGTGAAATATAAAATTAATAAGCAGTGATGGCCTCGAGGTTTAGGCGCGCGCTCGAGAATTTCGGCGGTCGCAGGTTCAAACCCCAGGCACACACCTCTGACTTTTCGAAGTTATGTGTGTATTCACAATGAATTATCACTTGCTTTAACGGTGAAGGAAAACATCGTGATAAAACCTGCACACCTAAAAGTTCTTAGGAATTTCTTAGGTGTGTAGTCCGCCAACCCGCACTAGGCCAGCGTGGTGGACTAAGGCCTAAACCCTCTCAGTTGTGGGGGAGGCCCTTGCCCAGCAGTGGGACGTATATGGGCTGATGATGAATGAATATGTGGAATTCTCAAAAGATTTGTAACAAATTATACTGTATTAGATAGAATCTAGGGGCTTTCCTAATGTTTCTTCTGTTCGAGATGAAAAGGTCCGTTCATTCGTATCGTCACGAATCTATCAAGTACAAAGTTTTCCGCTTGTATACTCATCACTATCCATCTTTTATCACTCTTTACGTCACACGCAATTAACGAATTTTCAAACCCCGTGCAGCGGCATATAATATAAATTCTTAATAGCGATTAAGAATTCGTTAATAGAAAACCTTAATACCATTCCTTTAAATAGAAATTGAACGCCACATACTTCATCATCAGCCCATATACGTCCCACTGCTGGGCACGGGCCTCATCTACCATTGAGAGGGTTTTTTATGTATATCAAAAAAAATAAGTAGGTAATTTTTTTGTCATGATTGGACATTGCATGGATTTACCCCTGGAACTGGCTGGTATTTTAATTAGGTATTAGCATTAGGTATAAACGTAATTACAACAATATACAATTCACCCTTAATCTCAAAGCACATCTCCGTACATAACCTTGAGATTTCTGATCCAGGGAGGTCCAAAACACAAGTAAAACCATCTTCGTCCCGCCCGAGGCCAAATCGCTACCAACAATACAAGGCTAAGCGACCGTGACCATATGCAAAAAGTTATACAGAAGCCTTGTTTAGGGGTCCGTATGCAATGTTGTATGAACTGAGAAATTGATAAAATTTCGCATGCGCATGAGTTGTAAAGCTAAGTTTTAGCTTGGACTGTGGAATCATCCGACCGGAGTGTTACCACTGTCTTACAGGAAACCGTCGTAAAAATCCTCATAAATTTTGTTCCGTAAATTACCTGTTAATATTCTCGTGGAGAGATAACTACAAAATAACAATGCAAGTGTGACGCGTTTTGAGTTCAGCCGATGTTTGGTGTGGCATCTTTTTATTTATTGATGGACTTTTGTTTGGACCGAACTTAACTATGGAAAAAATGCTATAGTTAAAAACGTTAGTTAATTTAACTATTACTTAAATATGTTTTGTCTCGTTTCCCTTTACGTCCTATTATGTCAATCAATAGGGCAGGCTAAAACATAATGTTTAAAGTGTTTTAATCTACTATTACCCGTTACCGCCCCAGAACCCAAGCTCATTTGCAACAAATCGAACAGAAATAAAACACGGAACCCAATCTTTATATCTGTAGAGTTTTTATCGCGCTTTCGACAATGGGCGCGTTTGAAATGATTTTCAACGCATTACATAATAGACCCCTACGGCTATTCTTATTCGCAAAAACTGCCTTTTAGACTTTTTTTCGACACTTACGGACGCCGAAATAGGCACCTATGGTAATGTTTGGACACAGATATGGAAGTGAGCGAAGTTTAAAAATATTTCGGAGCGTAGTTACTAATGATTGTTTATTTCATCATCATATACGTCCCACTGCTGGGCACGGGCCTCGTCTACAACTGAGAGAGTTAAGGCTCCATATATTATTTGTATTTAAGTAATAAATATAAAAAAAATCGTATTCAGACAAGAAATGATAAATAAATACATATATTGTACCAATAATTAAATAAAAAAGTATATGTCTCAATAAATTTGACAGCTCTGTCATCATGTCGTAGACATATATAGACATCTTTATTGTTCCTCTTTTATTATCTATCCTAAGGTTGCCTGTAAGAAATTGCCTAGAGCGATAAGGCCGCCTCTTGTCTTATTTTTAACAGATAAGTTTCTTTATAATATTTTGTACATACAAGGAAGTGTAAATAAATAAATAATGTGGATAAAATAAAACAAAATGCATCTCTGTCAACCCCCTCGGAAATTCAGGCGTCACTGAGTACCTATGTATGTACTCGTATATGGATATTTAAAAAAATATTATTATAGATGTATGTATCTACGTTAATGTGAATTTATCACCCATGGAAGTTGTCATAATTGAAGAGTATGAAATTATAACACTTGGCTTTGGCCTAAAACTATGAATGAATGACGTACTTAATTATATTACACAGACTTGTCTCAGGCCTGTTTACGTTAAACTACTTAATAAAGATGTTGAGGCTGTATAAGAATCCTTTGCCTTCCCAAGACGGAAAAAATGAAGAGTTTGAAAGTAACTTCGTTCTATAAAAATCTTCTCTGTCTCTCGAAATCTTTAAGAATCACTCGGAAGCCTTCGAAATAAAATTCCATTATCCAGCTCCGTTGGATTGCACATCAGATTTTTTCCAGACACTTGAGCGTTCACTGATTACGCATCAAATTGAATCAGCTGTAGATTGGGGGATACTTGGAGAATATCTGTTTGAGATATCTTTTGAATCACCGTTTTAATCGGGAAGTTTTGTATATGTACCATTTATTATACAGCAATGATATGACATTGAATTTATATGATATCCCCGTGGCGCAGTTGGCTAGACACCAGCTTGCGAAACGAAAGGCCGCGGGTTCGATCCCCGCAACCGAGACAAATGTTTGTGTGATCCACAAATATTTGTTTCGGGTCTGGGTATTTGTGAGACCGAAGTGTCTCTCGTAATTTCTGATACCCTCGACACAGGACTTGTATAGAGTGTGGGGTCAGAACTATGACTGTTGGGTATATTTATTTAAAAAAAAACAAAGCTTGGGAAATAAAAGCGTGGTGTGCGATTAAGGGGTGTGGGATTCCAATCTCGTTTCGTGGTAATATTTGAAATTTGAAACGTGCCCTAAAACAGCAGTGGGCTTGTCTTGTTATGGAAGAATTGGAACAGACGTTGAAACGTAAGTGTAGACTTACCTTTACTGGCTCAGTTAGTGAGGTATTTGTAATGTTTCCCGCAACTCCAAATACGAAAAAATACATATTTTTCAATTTTTCAAAATACATATTTTGCCCACGTTCTTGCCCCTTTTTTATTGCGGCTCCGCTCCAATTAGTATCATTTAAAAAAAATCGAAACTGTAGTTCCTGAGTCTAGCGCGTTCAAACAAACTCTTCAGCTTTATAATAATTGAATAGATTACTATGCTTGTTGAGATTCTATGCTTTGTTATTAATTTATCTTATTTTATTCTCTCTTTACATTTGCGTAAAAAGTCGGACTTAATGCTTAAGGCATTCTCTTACAGTCGACCTTGGGGTGATGCAGAGATAAAAAGTATCTAGATGTTATCTTAATTTTACATAATAAAGTTGCTAAAAATACAGACACATTTCATAGACGCGTGGTATTTCTATAGGTAGACACTTCCATAGAGTTAGAGTTCATTGTTGAAGTCGTAAAATAATTATTTTGTTCATATGTGGCCCTATTCAAGGATTAAGCTTTCGTTGAGGAATGCCTTTGTACGGTTTTACGATCGACGGGTCTATTAGCTAGTGATGTGCCCTGTTTGTATCGATATGATTTAATTTTTTAATGAATGTAACTAAATGAATTATGGATTCGAAATATTGTATGTGTAAATAGTTTACGAGCCTCCTTTAAAACTGAGAGGGTTTAGGGCTTAGTCCACCACGCTGGCCTAGTGCGGGTTGGCAGACTACACACCTAAGAAATTCCTCAGAACTTTAAGGTGTGCAGGATTCATCACGATGTTTTCCTTCACCGTTTAAGTACGTGATAATTCTTTGTGAATACATACATAACTTCGAAAAGTCAGAGGTGTGCCCCTGGGGTTTTAACCCGCGACCGTCGAGATTCTCGACCGCGTGCCTAAACCTCGAGGCCATCACGACTTGCGTACGTAATTAAGCCTAAATTTATTTAATTACTATTGTTTAATTCTTTATATCAACAATATTCCACTGCCTCGTGATCTCGTGGCACAAGTATGTACCGTGCAATCTGTAGTTTCGATTCGAGCAAAGAGCTATTGGGTTTTTCCACTAGGAAATTCTCAATAGCAGCACGGAGTCTGGTAATCTGCCGGAAAAACAATAGGCTCACCCCATATTACGTTACACCGATACATACCTGGCGAAATATGGGTGCAGTAATGCACCTCTGCCTCCAATACAGATGTATGTATGTAAAAGTTTGTAATCATCTACATATCAATTGTCACAATATGCAGTAAACTATAATACAATGACAACTAAGTCTTTTAAGTTACTATATCCAACGAATAACACAAAAAGTCATCGATACCCCACCCTACATCCCTACTCAAAATAAACAAGCGGGCCAGGTGTTACCAATCCCGTTGGGTAACAAAGCGCGCCGTTCATTTCACTAGTAATCTCCCGATCGTTCCCCGAAACTCCAGATAATCGGACACGTTAAATCTTGCCGATCATTTGGCCGTGCCGATGCTACGTTCTACTCTGTTCACGGCTGATTGAAAATGATTGGTCAATTTTAATGGCGTTGTTAGAAAGGCGGTTCAAAGGATTCTGTCCGTGTTAATGGTTAAGTTTTGTGGAATGTTGTGCTAATAATCTGCTTTTGTTTAGCGGAATTGTCTTTGTAGACATCCGTGATTGAAGAGAAATGATCTGAATAAGGAAACAGAACAAATGTCTGTGAAGCATTCATAGGTACCGTAATTTATGAGTACATTAAATATAAAATCGGCAATGTCCTTAAAATGTCCGTTTAAACGTACGAATTTATATTAATTAATAATAACCTATTTTCACGAAAAGTTGCGCTTTAAAGTTAAATATCTCGCAAACGGATAACTAAATCAAAAAAATCGTCTAAGCAAACTCTCAATGTTTTTAAAAGACCAATACAATTATACCCAACACTATGAGGTAGACGCGAGAAAAAACTCATCCCCATTTTACCCCAAAAAAAAAAGTTTTTTTGCGATTTCACTTTAGCTCTTTTTCAACGTGGTAAATACACATAAGCAGTGATGGCCTCGAGGTTTAGACGCGCGGTCGAGAATTTCGGCGGTCGCAGGTTCAAACCCTAGGCACACACCTCTGACTTTTCGAAGTTATGTGTGTATTCACAATGAATTATCACTTGCTTTAACGGTAAAGGAAAACATCGTGATAAAACCTGCACACGTAAAAGTTCTTAGTAATTTCTTAGGTGTGTAGTCCGCCAACCCGCACTAGGCCAGCGTGGTGGACTAAGGCCTAAACCCTCTCAGTTGTAGAGGAGGCCCGTGCCCAGCAGTGGGACGTATATAGGCTGATGATGATGATGAAATACACATATACATGCTAAGTATCATCTTTCTAGCACTAACTATTCGGAAGGTAAACCGAAGCCGGACCAACATGACGTAACCATAAGGGTTCCGTGACGTTAACTACGTAATCCTAAAAACACTATTATTGTAGTATTTTTACAACGTGTTGACATCTTTAAACCATAAATTAAGTTTATTATTATCTTAATTGGACTAAAATAAAAGAAGAAGAAGAACAATAACAATCATCATCATCATCATCATCATCATCATCAGCCCAAAGACGTCCACTGCTGAACATAGGCCTCCCCCAATGATCTCCACAGTGGCCTGTTGGAGGCAGCCTGCATCCAGCGACGACCCGCGACCTTTACCAATAACAATACTACCGCCTATTTATTCAAAGATGGCGGCCTAAAATGGCGCCACGATCAAAACAATCCAAATGATGATGACATCAAGAATGTGACTAAAAATACTTTTGCATCATTAAAACAATGGGTTAATAATGTCATTTTTGGATATCGGCATGCAATAAAACCCTATTTCACGATGTTTTGACGTTTTTAGGTTATTTATCACGGCGGGAGGCACAAAATGGCGCCCGACGTGTTACCCGCACGAATTCTTTTGTATGGCAACATTTTTTAGATTTCATTCCCATTTATATAGCGGGTATTAAAATAAAAACGCGGTTTTGACCGATGAAAATCGTAGAATAGCGCAAATCCCGTAGATTCTGTGTTAGTGAGAGAGTTAGGTTTAGCGTAGGGTTTTAAAATTGTTATTCGGTATGCCGCAATATTTAATGGTTGGTAATGGTTAGTAATATTTGATCAATTAATTTAAATAGCGCGAAGTACTTGCATTATTCATGAGTTCTACATATAGGTATATAACCGCAGCCTACCCCGTTGGTGTCGCGGCATAATTATGACCCGTGCGATCGAGAAGTTTATGGTTCAACTCCGGGTCGAGCAATAGGTTTATACGGTTCGGAGGCCCGTGCCCAGGAGTGGGACGTGTATGGGCTGATGATGATAATGATAATGTAATGTATGTGTCAAAATAAACCTCTGACTAACCTTTACGGAATAGGCGTTAGTATATTAAACCATAGTAACAGTAAAATTTAATTATAAAATATTCACATTTGTAGAAACCACTTCAGGCGTTGAAATACCCATTATGACGGACCAAAAAACTAGAATGATCCTATTTAATGAAGTGTTCCACATAATAGTCCCTTTGGGTCGGGATCATCCTTTAGAATGGTAAAAAAAAGATCCCTTTATGGACCCTGTACCCCACGGGAGCTCGGAGTGCCGGCCATTGTAATAAATAACGGAAAAAACCCGACCAGTAGTTATTTACGCGAAAACGTAGTTTTTAATAGAACGCGTATACGCAGAGGAGCGATACGTTTAAAGATAACCACTTTTGGGATTGATTTTGGAAGAAGTCATTGATGCTCTGTTCCAGTGGCGGTACTTTCATAGAAGCCCAAAAGCATTACACGTTAATTGTGTAATGTTAAATGTCTAGTTTATAATTGGTTATTGTGGGGTCAGGATATTCTCATTTATATGTCAAATTAGCTTTGTTAAATTAATATTAAAAGCTTAAAGATTATATTCGGATTTTTTTAAGGCAAACTAGGCTTTTGGGCTTCGATGGAAGTACCGCCAATGCTCTGTTCTCAGGTGCGCTGTTCTCAGATGGACGTGCGTATATACATGTATTCAGACCGTGATCGGAAACTAAGGCTGATAATAGCTGCGGTGATTACAAACACCGTGACATTAAAAAAATCCTGACGAAAAATAAAAAAATACGTTTTCCTTACAACCACATCCATTCAATAACTATGATTGTTTTTTTTTTTCTTTTCTTTTTTTAACTAATTAACTACTGCGTGTTACGTGTGTCGCTGGTGAGTGGTGTGGTTTAATGGGGAGGCCCGGCAAAAGGCCAGGATCTCGCCATATGATACAATTTTCCTGCCCTTTTCGGGGTTCTTATTAGATCTTTGCTGCCACGGGGGAAAAGTCGCGCGCAGGCGTGTTTCCGCCCCTGGCAGCTAAATAGTTTAAACTATGTTAACTATGATTGTTAGGAAAACGTCAAAATGTTTATTTTTTGTCCGGATTATTTTTAACGCCAATGAGTTTATAATCACCATAGCTATTACCTGCCTTAGTTCCTGATCACGGTCTGAATACACCCTGTAAAAAAAAACTTGATAATCTAAGTAGCCTTGTCGACGCGGATTCGAATTATCGAGCATTTAATGAAGAAATAAAAAAGAAAAAAAAGAAAAGCAGTGATGGCCTCGAGGTTTAGGCGTGCGGTCGAGAATTTCGGCGGTCGCAGGTTCAAACCCCAGGCACACACCTCTGACATTTGGAAGTTATGTGTGTATTCACAATGAATTATCACTTGCTTTAACGGTGAAGGAAAACATCGTGATAAAACCTGCACACCTAAAAGTTCTTAGGAATTTCTTCGGTGTGTAGTCCGCCAACCCGCACTAGGCCAGCGTGGTGGACTAAGGCCTAAACCCTCTCAGTTGTAGAGGAGGCCCGTGCCCAGCAGTGGGACGTATTTGGGCTGATGATGATGATGATGAATGAAGAAATGTTCGTAAGAAAACCAGTTACACTAATAAGTGAAATTTGTGTCAGTGTAGACTGTGACAATGTGTTATAACGCAAGTAATGTTATATCAAGGCATATCATTATTATTGTATAATGTGAAACAGGGCTTTTTCCGAACAAAAATGAAAACAAAATCAAAAAACATAGTTTTAATAAAAACAAAACATTACGTCAGTTATATTTCAACTAATTTGCTTTTTTGAAGTGAAAACTTCTTTAGTGGCGCTGTGCACTTTTTTGGGATGGGTAAAAAATGTTGAACTCGCGTCAGATCACGTGACCCTGATAGAAAATGCGTAAGACGTTTGTTGTCATGCTTTGTTGTCGCGTTGTCATGTTTGTGTACGATAGCGCAATAAATATTGTATATTAAGCATAAAGATTGATAACAAATTAAAAAAAAGATATACGATGGCGGACCTAATCGGCCGCCATCTTTTTATTTACAAGTAGAAATCAACACATTTTATGAAAGTAAAGTGCGCACTAATTACACTAATTAACAATCACTATTTACGAAATTTACGAGAGCAGAACTCAAGAGAATAACGTCCTGACGTCTAGTTTCTATCAACGCCCGAAATGGAATGAGAGATGTCTACCGTGCGGCGTGCGCTTTTATAGTAAATGGTTTTTATTTATGTCAAACAAATATTTTATGCTGATAGTATTTTACCACGTAAATGATAGTAATGGCCTCAATCAATTCAATTCACAATCAAGCAGTGATGGCCTCGAGGTATAGGCGCGCGGTCGAGAATTTCGGCGGTCGCAGGTTCAAACCCCAGGCGCACACCTCTGACTTTTCGAAGTTATGTGTGTATTCACAATGAATTATCACTTGCTTTAACGGTGAAGGAAAATATCGTGATAAAACCTGCACACTAAAGCCTAAAACCCTCTCAGTTGTAGAGGAGGTCCGTGCCCAGCAGTGGGACGTATTTGGGCTGATGATGATGATGATGATGATGAAATGATAGTACTTATATACTGATAAATAAATCAATTCGTGCGAAATTATTCCCTCACCATTCTTAAATATTCAATAATGCACAACGTTAATGTTGAAGTTTTTATTTTTATAAATATGTACTCACATGTCATAGAGGTATTTTATCGCATTCATGATAAATAAACGATCATTTTATTTCCATACTTCTCTTAAAAGGAAAAAGACCCACAAGGCTGATAGATCTTTTAAGATTCATGTAGTATTTCTGTGAATGGTTTTCATTTATTTTTTAATCTCGAATAATGAGAAACAAGAATATTGTTGTCTACAACACTTAACTCCAAACACCATTTGCCACTAAGAATTTCCCAATCTGTATATCGTCATTATAAACTCTCCATCGTGTTGCTCATTTATTTAAACTACATACATAAACATACATAAACTCACGCCTGTATTCCCCGAAGGGGTAGGCAGAAGGTGCATTTCTGCACCCACATTTCGCCAAGTATGTATCAGTCCCACGTAATAGGTGGCGAGCCTATTGCCGCTTTTTGAGCACATTTCCAGACTCCGTGCTGTTACCGAGAATTTCCTAATGGAAAAACCCAATAACACTTTGCCCGACCCGGGAATCGAACCCAGGACCTCTAGATCGCACGGCACACACCTGCACCGCGAGACCACGAGGCAGGTTATTTAAACTTTTTATATATTTTATAATAATAATAATACATCATTTATTTCAGACCATAATTTAGTCCATATATAAAAATACAGTTTGAAAAAATACAATTATTTATCCCGCCACATGTAGGCAATTCCATGCTAAAAAGAATGGACAATCCATCTCCATTCTGTTCGCAATGAGTTGCAGGTAACCGTTTATATTTAGTTCTCAATTTAAAACAAACAAACACAAAGATGTGATACTTAAACTGTTACTTTTCACACGGACACTGTTCTTACCGATAAACAATAGAAGATAAGTATCTACCATAGACCACACATTGTTTTAACTTAACATTCCAAAGGTATAAAAATTTTATGGCCTTTACTAACTCTATATTGCTCAACAATTACTGGACGAGACGAAATACAGTAGAACAACTAGTAGACTTGTAGAGACAAGTCGAGTCGAAGGGAGGCCCCAAAAAAAATCGAGTTATAGAGTTTTCGACTTTTGGAGATTTTGACATAGGCGGCTTTTTATTCGACATAAAGAGGTTGTAATTCTTATACAATTTGAGTGAGATATATAGCTATATGTTCGAGATACAGAGGTCCAGTTTAATTTTTCGAGTTACGGACGGAAAATATGTACCAAAATGGCTTGGATCTCACTCATAATTTCGACAAATACAGGTTTGAGATTTCGAGTAATAGAGGTTTTGGTGTTTGAAGGGAATAGACTACAAGCCCATGGTAAAAATTAACCTGTGAAATGAACCACCGTGAATTACGCTTAGAAGGCTGTTCATCATCATCAGCCCAAATACGTCCCACTGCTGGGCACGGGCCTCCTCTACAACTGAGAGGGTTTAGGCCTTAGTCCACCACGCTGGCCTAGTGCGGGTTGGCGGACAATTTATCCCAAACATTAAATACTAAAGTGGGTGAACTACACTAACATATTTAAAGTTATGCAGAATTTCCCATAATGGAACATCATGGTTAAGTTCATAATAATACAATTCCAGAATAAAAATATTTAAAGTAAAAATGCTATGCGTGCTTTTGGGAAAGATTTTTCATTGTTTGCAATATCTCTTTTAGTAGAAGGCTGTTACTATATCATAAAATAACTCTGAGCGCTATGCCGTCATTTCTGAGCGGTACAAGTGAGTACGAGAGTAAATGGAATTTCTCTGCTACAGGGGAGGAATTACGACTACTTATTAATGTACGGCTTTTATTATAACTTATAGATGATTAAAAATAAATGTCGAAAAACCTAGTGCCGTACTAAAGTGGTGGTACCGGAAGTTAGTACAAATTTTTAATTCGCCGGTAATTTTAGGAGCAATATAGGTCATTTATTACTGTACGGCATTTGTGTAATTCTTTTTGTATACATATACAGATACTTTGCCCATGAACGCCGTACAAATTTTCCAGTGCAGGGGTCGAAAGCCAAGGGACGCAACTCTTATTTCTGATTATATATAAATGATGATGAAATGAAACAACATAAAATTAAATGATCTTCAGAGTACTTCATGAGTAGATAATATTTTTTAGCATGCCGTACATTTTTTGTGGGACACATAGGTGTATGGGGTAAATTACTTCCCTCCGAAAAGAGTAACTTGGTGACTTTTTTCTGTACGGCAATAACATAGGTTTTTAGCTCTTTAGAAAATCTTCGATAAAAAATAAATGCCGTACAATTTTGATAGTCCGCTATTATCCGCTATTATCGAAGATTAATCCACCGCCTCAGACCGCTGTCTGTAATAGAAGAAAAAGGGTATAACCAACAGTGCTACAAACAATTGACAAATTTATCCGTAATAAGAAAATTTGAAGAAAATTGGTTTATTTCACGTAATGTTCCATTTAAAATGTACGGCATTATAATTTTTTATTATTATTTAATGTTAAAAACAAAATTTATCAAATGCCGTATAGTTATTAATGACCTCAAGGGACATCTCAAATGTTATCGAAGTTTTGATCAGCTGTAAAGAATAATCTGACGTAAAAAGTACGGCATATGGTTTTTTTGTTTATTTATATTTGTTACAAGTAAAATAACAATAACCTTTGAAAATATTACTTCCCAAATTACTACAGGAACATTTGAAAAATCTTATAAATCTCGGAAATTTCCTTTTTTTAAAATCCTAATATCTGGGGGCACGGCAGTGCCCCCGCCAAGTCGAGCGAAAAAGCGGCACGGCCGTACTATACTTTTCTCGAAGCAACTCAGGCCATTTTCGACACCCTATAACTTCGTTGTGGATAAACCTAGAAACCTGAATTTTTAGTTACCAAGCAAGAATGGTATAAACTCTGTATATTTCAAATTTCATTCAATTTGAACCAGTAGTTTAAGAATTATAACTAGTCAAACTTCGCAGTTTTGGTCACTCACTGACCGATCATCAAAACTCTAAGGCACTTCTAGCCGACATAGAAGCTTCAAATTTGGAACACAATTAGGTTTTAGTGTATAACTTAAGGAAAAATTATAATATCTTGCAAGTTCGGTCTAGTTTTCTAGATACACAAACTGCATAAATAACTTTGTAATTCCATATAAATATATACGATTACAAAGATACATTTGCAGTAAATAAATTAGTGTTCCTGTATAGTATAAAATAATGGAATAATAGGTGTAGCTAGATAAGTAGGGATGGTATTGAGGTTTAGGCGTGAGGTCGAGAATCCCGGCGGTCGCGGGTACACACCCTAGGCACACTTATCTGACTTTTCGAAGTTATGTGTGTATTAGCAATGAATTAGTATTCGGGAAGAGCTTACTATAGAAATAACCCGTGGCGCAGTTGGCTAGACACCAGCTTGCAAAACGAGAGGCCGTGGGTTCGATCCCCGCACCGAGACAAATGTTTGTGTGATACACAAATATTTGTTTCGGGTCTGGGTGTATGTGAGACCGAAAAGTCTCTCGTAGTTTCTGATACCCACGACACAAGACTTGTATCTTAGTGTGGGATCAGAACTATGTATGTTACTGTTGGATGTATTTATTTATTTATTTATCATTTATGAAGTAAGGTCTTTAAATTAAGGACTGTCTCGTGGTCTCGCGTTACATGTATGTGCCGTGCGATCTAGAGGTCCTGGATTCGATTCCCGGGTCGAGCAACGTGTTATTGGGTTTTTCCATTAGGAAATTCTCAATAGCAGCAGGGAGTCTGGAAATGTGCCCGAAAAACGGCAATAGGCTCGCCCCCTATTACGTGGGACTGACAGGTATGTATCAACATACCTGGCGAAATGTACCTCTGCCTACCCCATCAGGGAATATAGGCGTGAGTTTATGTATGTATGTAGCAATGAATTATCGCGTACTTTAACGGGGAAGGAAAATATCGCGAGGAAATCTGATTAATAGGGTCAAGTAATTTATTCATTTCAAAAAAACTGAGTGCGGCAGTTAATACCGTAAATTAGTTCAAGTTGTACCTCTAATAAGCTTAAATTTCTGTTAGGTACATTGACAGTACCAATTTATAGTGAAAGAGAGATAAAAACTTTAAAATAGGATTAACTCCAACTGACGTATGACGCGTGCGGCCCTAAATATTTCTAACTAACGCAAAAAATAATTATTATTTTAAAATAAAGATCACGACGCGGCCGCTCTCGTCTCGTATGTAGAGGAGGAAGACTACCTACCAAAGTAAGTAAAGCTCATAAGGCAGAGAGTGGGCTTTAAGAAAATCCGTTGTTAGTACTCAAGAAGTAGAAGATACCGAAAATAAAAAAGTAGGACTATCTACAAAAAGGAATGAGATCCCATAAAAAACAATTTTAAACATTGATATGGTCACTATAAGATGGTGTCAGGTAAGCTAAGTGCATAATAACTTAAGACAGAAGTTCCCTTAAACGGGGACTGAATAAACTCATCGACTTGGTATCATATACATAGATCTCACAACTTTTTACGGCAAAAGAACTGAGTTGCGAGACTTGGGGTTTTTTACAAGTTTTGTTTTTTATGGGATTTTTATTTGTTACCATTTATAATGAACGGCTATAAGGTACAACGGTAATATTTAATAACATTATATTAAAAAAAAGGTTGCCGTACATAAATTTATGATCTTACAGCAGTAATAACTCGGTAAATCCTGAAATGTAGATACTTATTTATTTATATAAATATGAACTATAATTTTTAGACGGCATAATTACCAAACGTTATTGTCCGTATAAAATAACATTTTGAACAAGATGCCGTACATTTTACAATGACCTTATATCATATGGTGTAGGGAAAGGTTTGCGTCCCTTGGCTTTCGACCCAGTACTGGAAAATTTGTACGGCGTTCATGGGTAAAGTATCTGTATATGTATACAAAAAGAATTACACAAATGCCGTACAGTAATAAATGACCTATATTGCTCCTAAAATTACCGGCGAATTAAAAATTTGCACCAACTTCCGGTACCACCACTTTAGTACGGCACTAGGTTTTTCAACATTTATTTTTAATCATCTATAAGTTATAATAAAAGCCGTACATTAATAAGTAGTCGTAATTCCTCCCCTGTAGCAGAGAAATTCCATTTACTCTCGTACTCACTTGTACCGCTCAGAAATGACGGCATAGCGCTCAGAGTTATTTTATGATATAGTAACAGCCTTCTAAGCGTAATTCACGGTGGTTCATTTCACAGGTTAATTTTTACCATGGGCTTGTAGTCTAGAAGGGAACAAAACATTTTTTCGAGATAACTTTCGACTATTCGAGGTTCAACTTCATTAGGTTCTACTGTAGTTAAACAATAAAACAAGAAGGATAAAGCGATCGAGAGATACCGAGTTCGATTCTCGGGTTGAACAGTGTTATTGTGTTATCTTTTGGGAAATTCTCAGCAGCACGGATTAACGTGTATATTGGATATTACGCTTGCGCAACATGATTGTACACCTCTGTCTATCTTATAGGGACATATGCGTGATTGTATGCAATCCATACATATGTATTTTATGCACAAAACATCCATACCTATAGATGTACGGTGAATTGACCGTATTGGCATAACATTTGTACATACATACATAGCCTCACGCCTGCACTCCCCGAAGGGGTAGGCAGAGGTGCATTTCTGCACCCACATTTCGCCAGGCATGTATCAGTCCCACGTAATAGGGGGCGAGCCTATTGCCGATTTTCGGACACAATTCCAGACTCCGTGCTGCTACAGAGTATTGCCGAATGGAAAAACCCAATAACACTTTGCCCGACCAGGAATCGAATCGACGCTCTAGATCGCACGGCACATGTGCCGCGAGACCACTAGGCAGTCATTTGTAATATTGTAAAATGACAACAAATAAAACCGGGCATCGAATCCAAGACCTATGTTCCAAAGCATCACTCCCACCTTCGGTCGTTACAGTAAATGTTAATCCATATTAAACAAGGATTTCCTGATTTACATTCAAACTGCTGAATTCGCAGGAAACGGGTCGAGTAAACACTGCCTAATGTTGTCAAACATAACATTGTTGTATGCGGATAAACCTACTGTATAATTTATTATGAGCATATCTTCACGCTTGGGTCGGCAAGGGTAGACTGAAATGGAGCGTTGAACGATATTTAATAAGAAAATATACTTCTATATTTCTTAAAGGTTAGTTAGTCATTGTAGATACTTACTTGCTTACGACACATCTTGAAGGTACAATAAATACGAAATACTTGAATATATTTAACATTCATCATCATCATCATCAGCCCATATACGTCCCACTGCTGAGCACGGGCCTCCTCTACAACTGAGAGGGTTTAGGCCTAAGTCCACCACGCTGGCTTAGTGCGGGTTGGCGGACTACACACCTAAGAAATTTATTAGAACTTTTAGGTGTGCAGGTTTCGTCACGATGTTTACCTTCGCCGTTAAAGTACGTGATAATTCGTCGTGAATACACACATAACTTCGAAAAGTCAGAGAGATTCTCGCCTAAGCCTCGAGGCCATCACAAAAATATCATAAGACATCGATTGAAGGCAACACCAAGACAATTCACACTCATCATCATCAGCCATATACGTCCCACTGCTGGGCACGGGTCTTCTCTACAACTGAGAGGGGTTAGGCCTTAGTCCACCACGCTGGCCTAATGCGGGTTGGTATTTTTTTCGTAATTCTCACTACATACATATACATACCAGTGGCGGTACGTCCATAGAAGCCCAAAAGCGTTACACGTTAATTGTGTAGGTAATGTCTAGTTTATAATTGTTTTTTGTGGGGTCAGGATTTTCTCATTCGTATGGTAAATTGTTTTTGTTAAATAAAGATTTAAAGCTTAAAGATTCTGAATTTTATAAGGCAAACTGGGCTTCTGTGGAAGTACCGCCACTGATAAATACATCATAACATCGCGAAGTCCACAGCCATTAGACGCCATCCGCAACTCTTAATGAAATTCCACGCGTGTGCCTTTACGACGTCGTGTATTCTAATGCGACACGCGGATTGTGTATAGAGAGGGAAAAATAGCAATATTGCGGATTAAATAAATGCCACAGGGTAGAATGTGGGGGCGTTCGGTGTCGACTATGACTTATGGCTTGCGTAATTGAATTCGGAAACCCATATAGCATACATACATACATAAACTCACGCCTGTATTCCCCGAAGGGGTAGGCAGAAGTGCATTTCTGCACCCACATTTCGCCAGGTATGTATCTGTGCCGTTTTTCGGGCACAATTCCAGACTCCGTGCTGCTTTTTTTTTTTTTTTTTTTTTTATTCTGGCACGGCAAAGTGACCCCATTGCACCTGATGGTAAGCGCAATGGAGTCCAGAAAAAGTGCCGACCAGCGAGAGATGATGGTCTCCCGTTGGTCGACACAATCATGCCGGCCGAATACCTCTTCACCTTATTGTGAAGAAGTTTGGGGGACTATCAATCATGGCGATCAAAGGACCGACCGCGACAAACCGGCCAAAAAAATTGCCGGCACGGTCATCCTTTCACCATGATTGAAGCCCCCCCGAAAACCGGATATACACTGGCTGATCCCGGAACGCGGCACACTTGCATGTGCCACTATGGCGGGTTTTACGCCCTGTGTACGGTGGTCGCCATCCGGGCGGATACGAATATCCTACCACCAGCAAAGAATTTCCTAATGGAAAAACCCAATAACACTTTGCCCGACCCGGGAATCGAACCCAGGACCTCTAGATCGCTCGGCACATACTTGTACCGCGAGACCACGAGGCAGTCACCCATATAGCTTTAGGAAGTAATTGCTATGTAAGCCCCGTGGCGCCTCGTGGTGCGAACCCGCACTAGGCCAGCGTGCTGGACTATGGCCCAAACTCTCTCAGTTGTAGAGGAGGCTCGTGCCCAGCAGTGGGACGTATATGGGCTGATGATGATGATGAGCTCTGTGGCGCAGTTGGCTAGTCACCAGCTTGCGAATCAAGAGGCGGTGGGTTACCCGCTCCGAGGCATAAATGTTTGTGTGATCCACAGATATTTATTCCCAGTTTGAGTGTGTGTGTGAGACCGAAAAGTCTCTCTCGTAGTTTCTGATACCCACGACACAAGAGCTGTATCTTAGTGTGGGGTCAGAATCAATGGCGGTATTTCTTTCCATAGAAGTCCAGAAGCCCAGTTTGCGTAACAAAATTCCAAATAATAACCTTTAAGCTTTAAATACTTATTTAATAAGAGCAATTTGACATATAAATGATAATATCTTGACCCCACAATAAACAATTATAAACTAGACATTACACAATTAACATGTAACGTTTTTGGGCTTCTATGGAAGTACCGTCACTGCTTTATATGTGACTAGCTTTTGCTCGCGACTCCGTCCGCGTAGACGCGTTTATGTCCATACCAAAAAATCATTCAAATCGGTCAAATAGACGTGAAACGTGTGCCGCGCCTGCCGCGCACCGGCCGGCCGGCGCCTTGCACATCATAATTGCGCGCTTGATAATTTTTTCGCTGCGGTGTTATTTTAAAACTGCGATATCTTCTAAGATACTCATTGAAATCAAATGATGTAAAGGGCAAATTTCTTTTAAATTAAATACTTGTGATGAATAACGTATTTATTTGGATAAGGATTAATATCATTTTTATAAAAACACATTCACAAATAATGCTTTATTTTAGAACAAATTTGGTAAGCATAAAAAAGGTTATAGTGAGCCAATCTTAAAAGATAGACTTATGCTGTCGCGGACTTTTTTTTAGAACTTTTAAAGGGGAATAATTCTGTCATACATTATTTTAGCGAAACTTTAACCGTTTCCGCAGCGCACGCAGCGGAAGTTCTCAAAAGGGAAAAAATACTCCCGATTTTGAAACATTATTTATTGCTGCTCCGCTCCTATTGGTCGTAGCGTGATGTTATATAGCCTATGGCCTTCCTCGATAAATGGTCTTTCTAACGCTGAAAGAATTAATCAAATCGGACCAGTAGTTCCGGAGATTAGCGCGTTCAACCAAACAAACAAACAAACAAACAAACTCTTCAGCTTTATATATTAGTATAGATTGTTGGATGTATTTAATGATTGGCACTTACCTCCACTATAATTGAGAGGGGTTAGGCCTAACTGGCTTAGAGCAGGTTGAAGGACTAAGTGCCTAAGAAATACCTCTTCACATAATATCTAAACTTAGCAACACTGTGCGCGCCGGACATCAAACCTGGGACCTTGGTATACATTTACACAGCTGGAATATCGAGGCAGTCAAAAATTTTACGCGACTGAAGTCTAGAGTAAGACAGTATATAAAAAGGGGAATGAACAAGACCACTAAGGATACAACGAAGTTCTGGAGCGTGCAGTTATTAATATTGTAAATATTTATGCACTTTCTTCAGCAATATCCGTTATTCTTGGCTAAACTAACATTAACTTCCAAGGTTGTTTGTTATTTTTAACTCCGTTATGAAGTTAATTAATAAAGCTGTCCTTGGGAATATATTTATGCAACTAATGACAAATTTGTGCTTACATAATCAACTTTATCGTCATCGTCAAATTCTAAAGATTTATTCATGTTGTTTTCCACCGTGGCGTGCAACCAAAATGTCCCCGATTCAATTCCCGAGTTATGCAGTGTTTTTCAATTCGGAAATTCATAGTAAGAACATTCGCATAGTAGGGAGTTCAGGGATAACATGAATTTGACAAAATAAGTCACCTTTTTATTTTAAATATTAGATAATATTTGACAGTCCCGTAGCACAGTTAGCACTAGACACCGGCTTGCGAGACGAGAGACCGCGGGTTTGATCCTCGCATCGAGACAAATGTTTGTGTGGCCCACAAATATTTCTTTCGGTCTGGGTGTTTGTGAGACCGAAAAATCTCGTAGTTTCTGATATCCATGACACAAGATTTGACCTTAGCGTGGGGTCAGAACTACATATGTTTGTATGTGACTGTTGGGTGTATTTATTTATAATACAGACAAGAACCAGCATGGATATGACACAAAAAGCTGACCATTGTTTTAAGAAGACGCAGGATGTCCCATAAATATGTATGGGGAAGTTCAGATAAGTTCAGCAGTTAGCGTGTCCCCATGCCAGCCCATTAGTTTTGATAAATGTAAGCACTTTATTATTTTAATGTACTTGGCAAAGAACTGCCGCCCTTGACCCCGGCAAATTGGCGTGACGCCGAATGCTGTGTTGGTACTATGGTGCGGTGGGGTTTCGGCAATGTGAAGGCAAGCTTAGCGAGCCAAGTTCTACGTACAAGATGTCAGGTCAGATTGTTTGTTTTGGTTGAAAACAGGTAACATTTAGGTTGTTACATGTTTGGCATAGGGATTTTTCTTAAGGACCCAGCCCGGCATTAACATCTGCGCGGGATGTGGCCGCGCGCCGAGCTGGAAGGCCGGTGACCCCGATATACGCTTCTCGCCCCCCTCACCCAGGTCTGGCGGGAAGTAGAGCCATAACCAGCTTTCCCCTCGAGAAAAAAAAGGTTATAAGATGCTTTTCTAGATAATTTAAAGCTGTATGGTATTGTATAAAATTTTTACTCCTACAATTTTTTCTTGATATTATTCCTGAATGAACATAATAAATGAGTTTAGGCATGCGGTCGAGAATCTCGACGGTCGCGGGTTCAAACCCCAGGCACACACCTCTGACTTTTCGAAGTTATATGTGTATTCACAAATAATTATCACGTACTTTAACGGTGGCTTCTAAAGGTCCATAGTTTGATTTTCGACTCATCCAAAATTTCTTCGATTTTTTATGACATTCAGTTACACAAAATGTGTGATGTGCCCGAATAACGGTTATAGTGACATAAAATGTATGGCGAAACTTGTGTTAAATTTTTTTCTACCCCTTCATGTATACAAGCGTGAATTTATTCAAGTAAAAAGTTCCACATCAACCATTCTAAGAAATTCCAGGTATAAATAAACATGGTGATTCAAATCCCATTAATTTAATTAGCAACCCATACATCGGTGGATTAGTTGCACAACCAGTCGGCCGATCGGTTGATTACCAGCCAATCACTGGAGTAAGGAGCAATTACCGCTTCTTTGTTAGACCGTGGTGAAGGCTTATGAATGTAAATATCGACTTATTTATAAGATTAATTAATTAAACTTACCCGTTAGGCTTATGTGAATAAATATGGTTATTTAATTGCCTGACTTTTCAAAGTTATGTGTGTATTCACAATGAATTATCATTCACTTTACCGGCGAAGGAAAACATCGTGAGGAAACCTACACACCTAATATTTCTTAGGTGTGTAGACTGTCACCTCTTATTTGTATAGGAGGCCCGTGCCCAGCAGTGGGACGTATATAGGCTGATGATGATGATGATGCTAGCAATTATTGCTCCCTAATTTATTTTCTTTTTATGGTATACTCGTATAGAATTCTAGTGCCTACGTCACAATTTCTTCAAAGTTAATCTTATCTTATCTTATCTTACTAATAAATAAAATTGGAGTGTCTGTTTTGTCTGTCTGTCTGTTTGTTCCAGCTAATCTCTGAAACAGGTGGACCAATTTTAACGGCACTTTCACTGGCAGATAGCTGATGTAATAAGGAATAACGTTGGCTAAAAAAATATAAAAAATAATAATTAAAGAATCAGCTGTTAGGCGGAATGAAGTTCGCCGGGTCAGCTATAAATGCATATGGATGTATACACGGTACCTACATATACCAAAATAACGTTATTTACAATTTTTGTCTGTCTGTTTATTCCGGCTAATCTCTGAAATGGGTGGACCAATTTTAACGGGACTGGCAGATAGCTGATTTAATAAGGAGTAACTTAGGCTACTTTTAGTTTATAAATTTTCTTATTAAAAATAAATTTTCCGCGTGGACGAAGTCGCGGGCACAGCTAGTTCTTAATATATTCGAGTTTCTATCGAGTAGAAGACACACTGTAGGCATTGGATTATAACAAGCTTCATTAAAGCAAACATGAATCCCGTACGAGCGGAGAACGCCTAACATCTTAATTCGATTGAAACGCGCTGATGGATCTTATTAATATTCAGGATTACGTGAGTTTGACGGCTACTAATACTGCAAGATATAGTCTCTAGTATTGTATATCGGTTATATTGAAGCAGTGATGGCCTCGAGGTTTAGGCGCGCGGTCGAGAATTTCGGCGGTCGCAGGTTCAAACCCCAGGCACACACCTTTGACTTTTCAAAGTTATGTGTGTATTCACAATGAATTATCACTTGCTTTAACAGTGAAGGAAAACATCGTGATAAAACCTGCACACCTAAATGTTCTTAGGAATTTCTTAGGTGTGTAGCCCGCCAACCCGCACTAGGCCAGCGTGGTGGACTAAGGCCTAAACCCTCTCAGTTGTAGAGGAGGCCCGTGCCCAGCAGTGGGGCGTTTTAGGGCTGATGATGATAATTGTATATCGGTTATTTATATCCTTACACCTGTTTATGAGAAAGAGTAGGCAGAGGTGAATTTTTGTGGTCTCATTTCACTGTGCTTCAAGTCGTCGAGAACATTTCTATACTCCGAGCGACTGAGAATTTTCTTATTAATTACATTACATACATTTTAAATAAAATAGCCTATGTACTTACTATGTGTGTCCAGCAACTGGACGTGTATGGGCTGATGATGATGATATTTGTATTTGATCTTAGTTTAATATGTTAGTCGGCACTTTTATGTAGTAGGGGAGAGGGGGGCTTGTTGTAACAATTTTTCGTTTCTTGGCTATGAAAGCTTAATTCTTTGGTATTTATGAAATCTAGCAGTACTATTCCAATTAACAACTATTCAACTATCGATTCCAAATAAACTTTTGATCAAACCTGTAACGGTTTTTTGTAGAAACGGCTTTGAAAAAAAATTGACGAGTGTTACAACTTACCCCGTGATTGGGGCTAGTTGTAACAGGCTTAGGGCACATTGTAACATTAGGAATTGAAAACCAGTTTTATATTTTATAAAGATTTATTTGGCATATTTAGTATAAGAAACTTTACAAACGCTAAAACAGGTTTAGACTTTTAAGTTAAATATTTAATCTAACAGGAAATATTCAAAAATAAACAATTAACATGTTCTTTCTTTACTTAAACTATTAATTAAATTTGAGCTCACAGCCATTTATAATCTTAACTTCTTCAGTAATCAGACTTGATTCATTTAGCATTATAAACCTTAGGCACGGTATAAAAAACGTTGACTTTTAAGTTTTATTCTTAATCTAATAGAAAAATAATCAAATATTAACAAAAACATGGTCTTCCTTAAACTATAAAGGAACTTTAGACTCACAGCCATTTATCAAAATCTCAATTTTTAAAGTATTCAGCCTTTTGATTGACGTAGGTAAAATATGAAATCAGTCTTCATCGGAATCACAATTGGGACACACAAATGAGATATTATTTCCTGTTGCACATTTTACATGTGCCCACATCTTGCACATGATGTATTGTATTGACTGCTCGTTTTAATTTTCATAAGTTTCCCCACAAGCTAAACAAAACCATTCCATGGGTTCAGATTCCGAATCAGAATTTAAAACACCATATTTTACTTCTTCTATTCTATCTTTTTCCTCTCAATCTTTTTGTCATCGTTCTTTTGCTCTTTCCTTTGCCTTTCCTAGTCTCTTGTGTTTTCTTTGTCTTCTATAACTTTTCTTCATGATCTTTATGGAACCCGTTCTTCTCTGGCGTATCTGTGAGGACACAGCATTTTCTTTTGCGTTGAGGGTGGTTAGTCATTTTCGTGGTGGAGCTTTTGGGTAAGGTCTTATTTTAGATGGAGAGAAATCAAATTGATTTTGAATACCAGAAGGTAGGCTCTAAGTCAGGTTGACCTCCAGGTGAAGCTAAAAAAGTATTCAAAACATGAAAAGAAGGAATTTAAATACGTCCCGCGTAATTTCATATAACTTTTAAATAAATAAGGGGCAAGTTGTAACATGTTACAACTTGCCCCGTAAAAGTGTTACAACATACCCAGCTGCGAGTTTTTTTGAAATAACTTCTATTAAAAAAAAAGGCGCTTACTTGGTGTGAAATTACACTTAATATAATCAAACTAAACAAATGCTAAATGTATATGTATAAATCAACAAATGCTAAACAATTTGAAATCTATGATAATCCATTTTGTATAAGGAGTAAAAAATACATGACCTGGCTTTTTCAGAGCGCCTGCACATAACTGCTTCCTGCGCCGTTCGGCAGGGTACTGATCGTGCTTATATGATAGAATGGATATAACGTAGTAGGTTAGGTTGAAAACCAAACGAATTTTCTTCTATTATGTAGGTAAAAAATGCTTGTTACTACTTACCCTTGTTACAACTAGCCCCACGCTCCCCTACCTACACTCCGCACTGTATATCACATTTCAAATTTTGACGTCAGTAAGTATAAAAAAGTATTTCTTTTAAGTTTAGCACCAAATAATTATCGTTTTTATACTGCATCTGACTGAATAAGATTAGAAGGGCAATAGTATTTTGTACAGGGACGAGTGTCGCCGCTTGTCTGTCACTTATTCATTCTACGTCAAATACACTACCAATGAGAAAAAATTCAAACAAAAATTTATTGGCTGTCACACATTTATAAAAGTCTTGATATTATACGCAACCCGAATTACTAAGAAGCGGCCGTGTCAAACACATGATAGTTCACACGCTCGGCATGCTGTCATTTACTTTCTAGTCTTGTTGAACTGTTCTGTTCTACAATCACTGTACTTTCCTTTTAAGTAAAAAAATATTTTTTCAATCTACCCGCAAACATTGAGTCCATCTGGCGTCCGCGTGTACGTACTAAAATACGCAATAACGCGTCAAATATGATATGTTTGCTTTGGATTTGTGTTTCCTGACCGTAATTACGGGACACGGCATGTTTTTATTGGTCACACGCTAAACGTTGGACGTAAAAAACAAACCGAGACAGTTTTACTGCTCATAAAATATATACGTATAAAGTTGGCGTGGCAAAAGTTTTTTGTGGTGATGATTAATTTTATGATGCTGTACCGTCTGTGGTGCTGAGGTGGTATTGCGGGTTGAAGTATACTCGCCGGTAAACGCGAAAGGGTAGATAGATAGGTTCTTATGAGTAACATTACCGTTTATGCTGCTGCTACGAAGAATTTTCTAATAGAAAAAAAACAAATAATGTTTTCCCAACCCGGGAATCGATACCTAGACTTTTCGATGGCACGCCACATACATGTGAGTTAGAAAAAAAACAAGGCTGTCTTATAAAAAGTTCGAAAAATCTCAGTAATATCGCAAAGTTGTTCCAAAAATTTATGAATTATTAAAATATCATTTTGTTCCCGTAGGGTGGTTTATGGCTAAAATAGGGATATATATTCAAACCGGGGAGCTGTATGTGTTTTTTTTATTACGGAAAGGTCGCGGGGTCCGGATGAAATCAAATCAACGAGGACACGGTAGATGGCGCGAGAGAGAGACTGTGGCGATTGAGAAGTTTATGCTGAGAAAAAAATGTGAATATAACTTATTAGTTCGATCGACCGTTCACGGGTTTGATTCCAGTGTCGGGTAAAGTGTAATTATTATTTTTCATTTTGCTTACAGCTATATACACATACAACCAAATTTTGCTGTAAAAATGTAATAAAGCGTGTCAAATTGTTAATGTATTAAAAGACTGACTTATGAATATTCATTATGACAAAAAAATGATACGATTTTATCTCCGAATGTGTAGACAAAAGTTTCAACATCATCATCAGCCGAAAGACGTGCACTGCTGGACATAGGCCTCTCGCAAAAACTTCCAAAGCGCTCTTTAAGAAGCGGCTTGCAT
Source organism: Hemaris fuciformis (assembly GCA_907164795.1). Lineage (NCBI taxonomy): Eukaryota > Metazoa > Arthropoda > Insecta > Lepidoptera > Sphingidae > Hemaris > Hemaris fuciformis. Next base: position 6,074,773 of record OU015457.1, on the reverse strand, counting down.
CCAGCAGCTTAGTTATATCATCAGTCCACCTTGTGGGTGGACGTCCAACGCTGCGCAAAAGTTACAATCTAATGTAAAAAGGATCGAGCTGTTTTAAGTACGCATATCCATACACCCTATGACCGACATTAATACTTTTGTACTGGAAATCGAACCTATGACCTTACAATCGAACCTAAATATGCAGAGATAGTTTATCCGCTTCATCTTTTGCCTCAGCCACTGGTCAGTACAACGGGCATCTCGGCAATAAAGGTCTAATCCTCAATTTCCTTCCCGGAATCTTTATTAAATAAAGTCTACATGGGCCTGCCATGGGCCTTAATGTGACGTCATTACATTGTTTTGTTAGCCATATTGAGGTTATGACGTCATCAGATAATCCGGACGATTTGGTACAAGATATAAGTTTATTTACAGCAGGATTCAGAATGACTGATGTGCTATATAGTGTTATTAAGCCTGACTTTACAACAAGGTCAGTGCAGTCAAAATCTTATGAGGAAAGATTTGATTTTTGTTTGGTCGTGTAAAAACTAGTCGAGCGATTTCAATGATTTTTGTATGGGGCATAGGTACATGGATCCCTGGGAAATAACATTCCGGGAAAGTGTGTTCCCGTTAGAACGGAATTCAAGATTGCGCCGGAGCTGGGCCACATCGCTAGCAAGTGCCTATGTTAAGCAAAGAGTAGAAACGACGAGAAATAAAAAAGAATTATGATAAATACATGCACCCATTTTACGCTTCTACAATAACTACGTCAACTGTCTTCTTAAAATCTAGTATTTTTACATTATTGTGGGTGCGATACGTGTAAATATAGTAATCCCTCCTTGATCAAAAGATTTTTATGGTTAGGGATGTGCATAGCATTATTCTAAAACAATTTTAAGGTGTGTTAAGTCTAGTTTTAGGCCATTGTGGTGGACTAGGGCTTAAATTACACTGTTATAGAAAGACGAATCAGCAGTGTTGAATAATTTTATTAATTGCAACACTGAGCACGCCATCTACATTAAATTATTTAAACTATATATGACAGTTGTCACATATTATTGACGGTTTTGATTGATCCATCTGGTACTCGTGTAACAGCCTTGCCTAACGTATATTATAAGATTATTGCTCAGTTTTGTTTTTTATTAGTTCCGGAATTATTTAAATTCTTTCGACAAATATCAAGCAGTTCAAAGTAGACAAAAAATCAACATGACAAACTCTAAATCCGAATTATTCAATTCTAAGAAACTACACCAAAAGTTCCTTCAAACGAATTTAATTCTTATTCATGTCAAGATTACATGAATCTGTAACTTGAATTCCGTGGAGTTTTACTCTAATTTGTCAAAATTATACCACTCTGCTTATTAAGGGATGTACTTAGGGTTGAAACCTCATCGCTTTGCGCATCTTAATGTAATTATTAGTACTCAGTAAAGCAAGAGGCACTAAATTGCGTATACTTAACCCTATTGAAGTGATTAATGATGCAGAGTATACTAAAGATGTAGATTTATACTAAAGATACAGAATATACTAAATATGTACATAATAAAAAAAAACAGTGCTACAATTACGTACAAAATGATCCGGAAATTAAAGTAGTAGTACCTTCGAAAGAATTCCCAATGTTTAAACTAACATTGGAGGAAAACACATACATACATACATAAACTCACGCCTGTATTCCCTGAAGGGGTAGGCAGAGGTGCATTTCTGCACCCACATTTCACCAGGTATGTATCAGTCCCACGTAATAGGGGGCGAGCCTATTGCCGTTTTTCGGGCACAATTCCAGACTCCGTGCTGCTACTGAGAATTGCTTAATGGAAAAACCTAATAACACTTTGCCCGACCCGGGAATCGAACCCAGGATCTCTAGATCGCTCGGCACATACTTGTACCGCGAGACCACGAGGCAGTCATGAAGGAAAACATCGTGATGAAACCTGCAGACCTAAAAGTTTTTAGGAATTTCTTAGGTGTGTAGTCCGCCAAATCGCACTAGGCCATCGTGGTGGACTAAGGCTTGAACCCTCTCAGTTATAGAGGAGGCCTGTGTCGAGTGGGGCTTATATGGGCTGATGATGATGACGAAATGGATAAATATAATCACTGCAGCCTTTTGATATCAAAAATTACATTAACACTGCGCATTACAACTTAATTTCATGACAAAGTAAAAAAATGTAGGAATCACTCCAGATTTAGTCAAAATGTCAATAGCTGTTACGAATTTTAAAAAGAAAATTGAAGTTAAAACAATATACCAAGGCCTACATCCTCCCAATAACAAATCAATAGGGCTGACAGTGGGAATTATGAAATATTAATTGGCAACACTGTTAGCACTACCAATTTCAGTTGCCGACTCGACGCGCGCCGACTAATTGCTACCAATCTAAAATGTATTATTTATAGCCGACGATAAAGATTCCTGTTACGAGATGCCAATAAACGCTGCAAATGTCGATTAATAAAACGACTTACATTTCATTGTAAACGAAATAATTGCCAATAAACAGTACAATTATGTTTGTTTATAGATTTTACGAGTTCGCGATCAATGGGAGGGTAGTTTTGATTTTATCGTCTATATAAAGTTTATTGTTCCTTTAATCAATGTTTATTTACATCTAATTTATATGCATGATATAAGGCAGTGGAACGTCAAAGCTTTGAGCATTGAGCGGTTAAACCTGGGAAAACCACTGGGTAAGCACTCTCATAAAATACTAAAACAAAAAATATTAATTTTAGCATATTCAAAGAGATTGAAACTGAATTTGAAAATTCTTATCGGAACTCATTAAATAATCACAGACTTTATAATCAATAAAAGTGGAATTACATCATCTACAATATTTTACATTGGCTTATCCTTACTCCTCAATAATTTTTATTTCTTTTGGCTTAGGTATTTCGGTCAACATTCTTTAGGTACATTATATCTGAACAAAAATGAACTGGTAACTAGATCTTCACATGAGAGATCTTTGCATGAGATACTTAGACATCATAGGCGATAAACAGCATGAAAGGAAGGAAGGAAGCCTTTGCTCAGCAGTAGGACACAAATAGCTAAAAATTATCTTGATAGAATCTAACCTAATATAGTTTCAATATACTAAACAATTCAATATTTACCGATCGCGTGTATCGACAGAGCATCAACCTCTGCAAGACTACCAACATTACAGAAATAACATGTGCCAATGTAAATAAAATGAGTAAAGGTGGGTTCGCGGCTGTGGAACAAATTACCAGTTGTCCGACTTATCGGTTTGCTGTCACGCCGACTCAATGTCTGCTGTTAGGGTTGACAGCTCAAGAACTAATGTTTTTTATTTATATGAAGTGTATTGCGGAAATTTTACTTTGTTTAACAGTTGAAGAGTAAGGCCTTAGTATATCATGCTAGCCTAGTACATTTCATTGTTCGCGTATAATCAATGTTATGCAATGTTTTAACAGGTGGTCTAAAAAGAGTTCATAATTACATCTGCTTAGGTCTTCAATAGAAGATCCAGTCACCTCCGTAGTTTTAGGAAGATACCAGGATAGGATTAAAAAAGGTTATTTTATCCTTATTATCCCAAATTTTCTCAAGCAGCCTTTTAAATATATTTCTTGTGCAAATCAGACATGCAGATTTTTTAGCAGCAGCACGAGGTCTGAGCGTATGTAATAAAAACGGCAATAGACTCGCACCTTATAAAATACAACTGAACCGTAGCATACAGGTTCAAACACAGAGTTTTGACCCCACACTATTAGGTATTAGAAATACGAGAGACTTTTAATCTCAAAAACACTCAGACCCGAAACCAATATTTGTGGATTACGAACATTTGTCTCAGTGCAGGGATAGAAGGCGCGGCCTCTCGTTTCGCAAGACTTTGCTACGGGGCTCTGCATGCTATCTATTTTCTATAACGGCTAAAGCGAGTGACAAGTCATCATCCTCACACAAATTTGAAAATTCAGACATGCTTTAAGTCGGACTTTCGATTCAGCAGACCTTGAATGTAGTCAACATAGTTATAGCATTTTATTTAGTTATCAGTTCCGTCATTACTGATCAACCCTACGCCTTTCCAAGAAAACACGATCCCCCCAAGTTCTCAGCTCAATGAGTTTCATGGTTAAACATAGATAATAATCCACTGTATTTCTGGTTTTTGATGATTTACTCCTATTGACACGGGCCTTTCAACTTTATCGTAAATAACGAGCCTTTATGTGGATGAAAACGAGTTTCATGTTTATGAATGGTTATGTTGATAGAATGTAATTTTGGTTCGTGGGAATTATGAGATGAGGGTAATTTGGTTTTTAAATTATGCATACACGCGTCTATCTTTATCTATCCAGATGAGCTCATATATGTCTTACTGCTGGACACTGGTTTTCTCTAGGGGTTAGACCTTAGTCCACCACAACTAATACATATATTATTACGCTCATATTATTTGTTTCTGGTCTGAGAGTTTGAATCCGAAAAGTCTCTCGTAGTTTTTGACACCTACCACACAAGATTCGTATCTTAGTGTAGGGTTAGAATCAATGGCGGTACTCCCAGAGAGTTAGAACTATGTATGTGACTGTTGGGTGTATTTATTTATTTATTTAGTATCCTACTGGAGAAGATAGTAAGTCTACGCCTTATTTAATCCTGGCATTTCTGTTCCTCTTTATATACTTTCTTAAACACTTTTCTGTATTTACAGTAAGGGTCATCATCATGATCAGCCCAAATACGTCCCACTGCTGGGCACGGGCCTCCTCTACAACTGAGAGGGTTTAGGCCTTAGTCCACCACGTTGGCCTAGTGCGGGTTGGCGGACTACACACCTAAGAAATTCCTAAGAACTTTTAGGGGTGCAGGTTTTATCACGATGTTTTCCTTCACCGTTAAAGCAATTCATTGTGAATATACACATAACTTCGAAAAGTTAGAGGTGTGTGCCTGGGTTTTGAACCTGCGACCGCCGAAATTCTCGACCGCGCGCCTAAACCTCGAGGCCATCACTGCTTTTACAGTAAGGGTATCTTCATCAAATTTAATTTTATGTCTCTAGCCAGTCAAATGTTAATTTTGTATATTAATATTTTATAATAAAGATACAAGTCTCGTTCTTAAAGTCAACCACGAAACTAGTGTAAATTTAATTTATAGATGTGACAAAGTGCTGTATTTCAATTTATCCATATAAATTATTCCCAAAGTATATTGAGCCATTCAATACGGTTGGATAATAAATTACCGATAGCCACTATAATCCTCAGTAATCTGCCACGCGGTGGAATGTTTAAACGACAGTTATCTGATGGTAATTATACATTGCGTAGTTGGGATGGGGGTGCAATTATTGCTCTTTTATGGAATTTACAATAGGATACACATGTACATAAATGCATGCCCTACCGCCTGAAGAGAAGAAAGGAGGGTTTAATTTTATATCTTCACTTTGGAAGCTTTCTTTAAAATCCCAAGTAACTATTGTCGTTCTTCAAGCACAATTCCAGACGCCTTGCGGCTAAACTAAATTTCCTAATGGAAAACCTAACAGTCTATCCGACCGTCCGATATGGTTATTAAATCTAAATAGGCTATCACCAAAAAATAATAGTTTAACTTTTTAGACTCGCAAACACTTAAAGTGAATCGCCACTGGAATAGTTGGTACCCCCAGACTTCGAGATTTAGCAGACAAATCGGACGAAAATAGGCTAAGTGTGTTCCAGACCGAATTAAATCAATTTCACTTTATTATCAGAATTATGGCATTATGGGTATCAGTTTCTGGTCCATATTAAGCTGTGTTGGTTATTTTATACATTTGGATTGTATTGAAAATATCTTTCTGATGGTGTAATTATTAATATGTTATAGTTTCCTCTAAGAGATAAGCAAAGGTGCATTCCGACACTCACAGTTTGCCAACTATTGAATCCCACGTAAAAGACGGCGAGTCTGTTACCGTTTTTCGTGCACATTTCCAGACTCCGTGATACTAGAACTAGACATTATTCTAAGGGAAAAACTCAATAACACTTCGCCTGGCCTGGGAGTCTAAGCTACGTGACCAACGCGGCATGAAATGAGAAATATTTTATTTTAACATAGCAGGACATTTATAGCGCCATTTAAACATTTATTACTCCTTAATAGCCACATAACGAGTAACCCCACACAATCAACAATACAATAGGAATTAATTAAACACAGATCCCGGGATCTCCAGCTCCCCCGGGAATTATCCGCATTCTTGCCGCACGCGTGGCGACCGTACTTCGCGTTCAAGACAATATGGCGGGATTTATGCGCCGCGTTGAAATGAGATCGTTTGTCACCGATGGCGGCGCGATTTCAATGCCAAATTTGGGACTTGCGGTGTAAATATTTGTGTTCTTTGATTATTGGACGAATGGTGTTGTGGGGTGGATTTGACTTGGTGCATTGGCCGTATTGTTCGGGAAAAAGTTTATAGAAAGTATGCACTGTTAGCAATTCATCATCGCCCATTTGCGTTCCGCTGGTGAGCATGGGCCTCCTTTACAATTGAGAGGGTTAAGGCCGTAGTCCATCATGCTGGCCTAGTACGGGTTGGCAGACTATACATCTATGAAATTCCTAAGAACTAAGGTGTGCAAGTGTCCTTACGATGCTTTTCCCCCATCGTTAAAGTACGTGATAATTCATTGTGAATACACACATAACTTCGAAAAGTCAGAGATGTGTGCCTGGGGTTTGAACCCGCGACCACCAAGATTCTCGACCGCGCGCTTAAACCTCGAGGACACGTTAGCATTTATTAATCTTAAAATGAAAAAAATATTATGAATAACAGCCCCGTGTCGCAGTTGGCTAGAAACTAACTTGCGAAACGAGAAGCCGCGGGTTCGATCCAGCACCGAGACAAATGTTTGTGTAATGCACAAATATTTTTTTCGGTTCTAGGTGTTTGTGAGATCGAAAAGCCTCTAGTAGTTTCAGATACCCACAACACAAGACTTTATCCTAGTGTGGGGTAAGAACTATGTATGTGACTGTTGGGTGTATTAATTAATTAATTTATACATATTTAATTTAATTTTAATTTAAACATTGTCATTTTTTAGTAAGCATTAGTGACAATTCTACTCATACCTGCATGAAAAATAAAAAATAAAACACAGAAATCTAAGCACCTTGCATTTATCTCTATAAATCCTGTCTGTCAATGACAAAGGATTTGTCCGTAAATTTTGTAGCTCATAGCGTACGTACTTCGTGTAGACAATATGGCGGCGATTTATGTGCGACGTTGAAATGAGGCCGTTTGTCACCGTATCGTGATTTCAATGTCGAATGATACAAAATATACGGCCGATGTTAAATAAATATTGTCTACCGATATAAAACTTTTACTGTTTGTTTATATTATTGTAAGAATGTGTTGTTGAATGAAAATTTCTTAATATAAATTAAATAAATAAATAAGCGCCAATACTCACATAGTTCTGACCCCACACTAAGATAAAAGTCTTGTCTTGTGGGTATCAGAAACTACAAGAGACTTTTCGGTCTCACAAACACCCTGACACGAAACAAATATTTGTGGGTCACACAAATATTTGTCTCGGTGCGGGGATCGACGTAGCCTCACGTTTCACAACCTGGTGTCTAGCTAACTGAGCCCCGGGGCTATCAAAATTAAATTATATAATAATCATCATCATCAGCCCATATACGTCCCATTGCTAGGCACGGGCCTCCTATACAATGAGAGGGTTAAATTATATTTTAGTTAAGTTTAAGTTATATAATGCCATAAGAAGAAAAAAAAAAAGTTAAATAATGTATTTCATTAATCACAGAGTATAGTGACTAATTATAATGAGTGTGTCACAGTCCAGTATTGAGCTACTTTTTTTTTAAATGTGCATAATGAGTTCGATTAATGAATGTATTTTCTTTCCGGCCAGTAATTTATTTCGAACTTATTACTGTGTACCAATTACGTCACAATTCTATCTTGGTAGAATTATGAAAACTACAAACACGATTTTCTACACGTGGTCTTACAAAGCAGTATCAAAAGGTCCTTGGTTCTATTCCAGAAAAGGTAATTAAAACTATGCAATGGGAAAATCTCAGTATGGGGTCTAAAATCTCCCTTAAATTTGGTAAGAAGCTTGCTTTTCTTAATTGGAATGTAACTTATGAAACTAAGGTGTAAAATATTGTGGGTGTTCATGAGCGGTATTGACGACTTAACATCAGGTGGCTCACTTGCCCGTTTACCTCCTTTTTACATAAAAAAAAAATGTCTGCGAACCGTCACAAACTTACTAGAATTAGAAATACATTTTATATTCTGTTGTACGAATTATCTTTTATGAATGAGATATCTTCGCCACAAAAAGGACACTGAAAAAGCAAATAACACGCAATTACATTAATATCTGTCGATCAAAATATCAAATAATACTTCAAAGAAAGCGTGGCACGTAATAGCAATAAATTGCACGCGTACCATAATCTGCTTGGAAAAAACCTAAATTGGATCCACGAGATCCAAAACTCATATCACGTCTGAAAACGTGTGGATACAGACATAGATATCAAATAAAACGAACTAGACTGAAAAAGTTAGGGCTCCGTTGGTTATATAAAAGAACCGTTGAAGTTCTTAGGAATTTTTGAAGTTATACTTCTTTAGGCGCGTTATGAAAAAATGATGAGAGTGAAATTTTAAGATCTTTGACACAAAATTAACAGTATGAAGTTGTCTGCAAATGAACAGTACGAAGTTGTCTGCTTAACCGCTCATTAAGTCTCGAAAAAAAATGTAAGTGTCAAATGGATCAGGAAGGTTTTAATATGTTTCAGATCAAGTATTTTTTCAAAAAAGTTTATGTTTTAGATTTTTAAAATGTAGAATAGTGACAGTAATAAATTAAAACTAAAATTGAAAATAAGAAAATGTCAATTATGTTCTACGCAACTACCAGGACATCATAAATCAGCAAGGACAAAGTACTAGCATTAAAAACTGTATAGGTACTCGTATAATCCATTCGAAATTTAAACCACGATGAATTAAAAACAAAACTTATTAATGATAGCATTTCAAGATTAAGTAAAAAACTTATTATATTATTTAAGAAAATATATATTTATGTATGAAGTATAACTTCTAACGCGTGTACATAAGTACACACACACACTTTTTTTTATGTGTGTAGTACGCCAACCCGCATTAGGCCAGCGTGGTGGACTAAGGCCTAACCCCTCTCAGTTGTAGAGGAGGCCCGTGCCCAGCAGTGGGACGTATATGAGGTGATGATGAATGAAGAAAAAAACTACGTCATAGCAGCTTAATGCTGAGTTGAGCACATAGTTGTTGCGATGTGGACGTGAATAATTTACGTTTCTGTGATTCATTTTTTTTATCTTCTTGTACTTAATATTATAGTATATTTGCATGTACTTCACTGGAACAATAAAAATCTTTTTCTTTCTTTATATGTAGACCTCGGGGCCTCAATTTGCGCCATGCAATAAAAACATCGATCGATTCCCAGGTCGGACGAAATGCAATTAGGGTTTTTATTTATTAGAAATCAGTATCTCAAAAAATTTATGGAGATGTTTTTCTGCACCCACGTTGAGTTAAGTTAATACGAAGTGCGCCTAATGTAGATTTTCGGGCACTTTTCTGTACTCCGTGACGCTACTGAATATATTCTAATGGAAAAACCTAGAGACGACAATCACTGTGCACTCAACACAATTATGTACAAACTGTGATAGGTTTACAATTATGTGCCGTGCGATCTAGATTTGATTCCCGGGTCAGGCAAAGTGTTATTAGGTTTTTCAATTAAATAATTCTTAGTAGCAGCATGGAGTCTGGAAAAGTGTCTGAAAAACGGCAATAGGCTCGCTGCCTATCACGTGGGACCTAATTGGCGAAAGGAGGGGGGCAAGGACACACTTCTATCAGTGGCGGTACTTTCAAAGAAGCCCAAAAGCATTACACGTTAATTATAATCTAATGTCTAGTTTATAATTGCCTCGTGGTCTCGCGGTACTAGTATGTGCCGTGCGATCTAGAGGTCCTGGGTTCGATTCCCGGGTCGGGCAGTGTTATTGGGTTTTTCCGTTAGAAAATTCTCGGTAACAGCACGGAGTCTGGAAATGTGCCCGAAAAACGGCAATAGGCTCGCCCCCTATTACGTGGGACTGATACATACTCGGCGAAATGTGGGTGCAGAAATGCACCTCTGCCTACCCCTTCGCGGAATACAGGCGTGAGTTTATGTATGTCTAGTTTATAAATATTTATTGTGGGGTCAGGATATTCTCATTTATATATCAAACTGCTTTTCTTAAATAAAGATTTAAAACTTAAAGAATTTTGTAAGGCAAACCGGGCTTTGGGCTTCGATGGAAGAACCGCCATTGACTTCTATATATGTACCTATATATGTAGGTATAAACATTTTTTCTTTCTTTACATGATTTAGGTCACTTACACATAAAAGAACAATACCCTAAAACCCGTTTGACAAAAAGGAAATAAAATACAAACGACAGTCTTACATATTCCATAAGAAATATAACACGTAATAACTACAAAACTGGTATAAATACGGATTTCTTCTACCGAAATTAATTCGTCAATCTCAATCGGACGTTTCATGTGTCGCCGACAGCTCTATAGACCCGTCCCATTGGCATTCAGACCGCGCAATAAATACGAGGGACAACTTAGAATATGGCCTCCGGTTGTGGACATATTTTTATGTCGGATTTTATGAATTTCCTTTGTTGTATAAAGAATCGAATAAGTAATCTATACATCTACACAAATAAATAAAATTGAAGTGTCTGTTTGTAATATTGAAATAACCGCTTTTCAATAAATGTATATGGATGTATAGGTACACGGTACATATACCAAAATAAAAATATTTAATTTTTTTGTCTGTCTGTCTGTCTGTTTGTTCCCGCTAATCTCTGAAACGGGTGGACCGATTTTAACGGGACTTTCACTGGCAGATAGCTGATGTAATAAGGATTAACTTAGGCTACGTACATATAAATTAAATTGGAGTATCTGTTTGTAATATTGAAATTACCATTTTTTTACTACGTGTATATATGAATATATATGTATATACGGTACATACACCAAAATAACATTTTTAAATTTTTGTCTGTCTGTTTGTTCCGGCTAATCTCTGAAATGGCTGGACCGATTTTGACGGGACTTTCATTGGCAGGTAGCTGATGTAATAAGCAGTACCGTCTTTGCCATAAGGGCACACGGTGCCCGTGCCCAGGGCCCCCGATCCTAAGGGGGCCCCGAAGAACCGTCATTTTATCTGACATTCGTTCTCAAAACATTATTGAAAAAAAAAAAGATTGATAGCGTAAACTATTCTTTCTCTTTCCCCTTCCTTATAATCGTTAAATCTATAGTGCTATATTTTGATTTGTTGAGGTGTGGAAGTGGAAATATCTTTAAGTCATTAAATATTCAATATTGAAATTAGTTAAAATGGTACACATTCCTTTTAGCAAACATAATGGACATCTTGTTCTTTTTATGTCAAGTCCACTTTAGTACTTATACTTCCTACACAATATTTCATTCATCAGTCAGGGGTCCTTATGGATACAAGTGTGTCCCTCGAATCATGTTATAGTTAAAAACTAAGGTACTTATGTTCATCATGTTTCACTTAATATTGTAAACTCTTGTTAAATTCTTATAGATACAAGTGTTTCCCACAAACGTCGTTGTCGATTAAACTAAGTATTACCCATAAATTGTGTTATGGTCTAAACTAACTTACATTAATTACCTTTGTTTTTGTCACCAGCACTTCTTTTGTTGTAAAGAAGTGTGGTAATTAGTAACTGATTTATGTTTTATCCTTTAAGTTAAGTTGGTATATTAAGACAGATTTCAGGGGACTCGACACAGTTGTCAGAGTCACTGAGCAAGAATAGTACTACTAGAAGTTTTGATTTGTTTGATTTAACATTATTTCATAATGTCGAAAAGAACATATTTAAGTGGTTCACAAAAAAGAAAAAAAGTGATGGCTCAAAAAGAAATAACGGGGAAACTTCCTAAGATTACTTCGTTTTGTACGGTTGAAGAAAGAAATAAGCAGAGGGATTCTTCATTCTCATCACTTGAGGATTCACCTCAAGATAAAAATACCTTTGAATATCACCAGGAAAAAGAGGATACGAGTGACAAAAACACAACGGGTGCGGGACCTTCGACTTCAAGCTGCTGTGAGTTAGTAACAGCGAGCTCGCATCATGTATTTTTATCTCCTGACCCTGGTACTTATTGTGACGATATTTTAACGGAAGAAGTCCGTAATATTTGGATTCGAAAAGGGCCAGAGTTTTTCCAAAACAAAAATTGTGACTTCTCGGAAACTTCTACGAGTTTTCCAGATTCAAGTGGTAAAACTAAAACTAGATACTTGACTTAAAATATTTTTACTCGTAAATTGACGAATGGTGAGTGTTTAGAAAGAAAATGGCTCCTATATTCACCAGTAAAGAAGTCTGTATACTGTTATTGCTGCCGCCTATTTAATACCACTTCTGGTACTGGACATAATTTGAGTTCTCCAAATGGATATAAAGATTGGAAACATATAAGTAACTTATTGAAGGAGCATGAGAATACCTCACAGCACAGGCAATTTATGATGAATTATGTTGAAAGAAAAAAAACTACTGGACGAATTGATAGTGAGTTGCTGTCTCAATATAATACAGAAATTAACTATTGGAAGAATGTGCTTAGGAGGATAGTTGCAGTAGTGAAATTTTTAGCTTCAAGAGGTCTTGCTTTTCGTGGTGATGATGAGACATTGGGATCGCAAAATAATGGAAATTATTTGGGATGCTTAGAACTGATTAGTGAATTTGATCCTTTTCTTGCTGATCACATACAAAACTGCGGAAATCGTGGAAAAGGAAGTACATCGTATTTATCTGCAAATATTTGTAATGAATTTATTAATATAATGGGACAGCAAGTTTTAAAATCAATTGTCAAAGAACTTAAATCAGCAAAGTACTACTCTATTAGCATAGATTCTACTCCAGATCTGTCTCACGTTGACCAACTTACTTTCATCGTTAGATACGTAAAAGGTGGACAGCCTATTGAGAGATTTTTGCAATTTTTGCCTATGGATGAACATAATGCACAATATATAGCAGATACCATTTTAAACTTTTTTGAAAGCCTTGACATTGATATAAAAGATTGTCGTGGACAGAGCTACGACAATGCATCAAATATGTCTGGAAAGTACTCTGGTGTTCAGTCAAGAATAAAAGAGGTTTGCGAATTTGCAATCTACGTCCCATGCGCGGCACATTCGCTAAATTTAGTGGGTGTTCAGGCTGTTGAGTGTGTTTCTGAAGCAGTAGCCTTCTTTCAATTTGTACGAAAATTATTCATTTTTTTCTCAGCTTCGACCAAACGATGGAAAATTTTGATAGAGCATTTAGGTGCAAATAGAGTCCTGAAGTCTATTTCAGATACTAGATGGACTGCACGTGCAGATGCTATTAATGCTTTGCAAAATGGTTATTTAAATATTTTTGAAGCATTGTCCTCAATCGCAAATGACATCAATCAACCAGGAAACTCTAGAAATGAAGCCCAAAGCCTAGCAAAAAAAATGGAAAAATTAGAAACTGCTCTTCTAACAGAAATATGGAATGATCTTTTGGGAATTATGAATAAAACAAGTCTAAGTTTGCAGAATAGCACTATCACCATGGATATTGTTACAAAACTTTACGAATCTGTGATCAATTATATCAATAACGCACGAAACAATTTTGATCAGTACGAAATGGCTGGTAAAGAAAAAAAATCCAGACGCTGACTACAAAGATAAATTTGAAAGAAAAAGAATTCGCAGCACACGCGTCACTTTTTTTGAAGGATCATCAGAGACTGCACAGTTAAGAGGCAAGGAAAAGTTTCGTGTAGATACTTTCATTCCCATAATTGATACATTAATTACACATTTAAAAAAACGTTCGACAGCATACCGAGAAATTGATAATCGATTTAGTTTTCTTTGTCAGTTAACAACAATCGAATCTGACGAGTTGACTAAAAAATGCAAAGAATTTGCAGAATTTTATCATGAAGACATTAATGCATATGAGCTCAAATCAGAATCATCTCATTTAAGCCAATATTTAAAAAACGTTGCGAAGCAATCAGACGATTTGAATATTTTAATGTTACATAACCTAATAAAGTCAGATAAATTAGAAGCGGCGACGTTCCGCCTGACGCAGGTGTTGTCGGGGCACGGATGCTTCGGCCACTACCTGTGTCGGGTGGCTCTGAAGGAGGAGTCGGCCGTGTGTCACCACTGTGACAACTGCCCGGACGACACAGCCCAGCACACACTACAAGAGTGTCCAGCCTGGGAGATGGAGCGCAGCGCTCTCCGCGCTATTGTTGGTGGCGACCTCTCGCTCCCGGCCGTCGTCTCTTCGATGGTCGAGAGTCCGAGGTCGTGGCGAGCGGTGCTCTCCTTCTGCGAGCACGTCATGTCGCAGAAGGAGAGCGCGGAGCGGGACCGAGAGAGAAACGATCCCGCCCGCCAAAGACGTCAGAGAAGGAGGCGCCGGGTCAACAGAGATAATTAGACCCGGCGCCCTGCCCTGTGGCAAGGGGGCGTTAGAATCCCACCACGGTATCCCCTGCCTGTCGTAAAAGACGACTCAAAGGGGCCCTTGGGGTCGCTGGGCGCGCTGCGGGGGCGGCGCGCCCTCACTGAAAGTGACCCCGAGAGGGGCGGCGGCACTGTGGCCTGTGTACGTCGCGGGCGCCCATCAACAACCCGGGCGCCCGAACCAAGCTAGTGGGGGTGCAACTGCGCCCCCTACACACTCCGAGACGGCCGAGACAAATACGTCTCGGAGGCGCACCGGGCGGCTGCGGCATTACGGTTGGCGCTTCTCGCTAACGTACCGTGGTCGCCCCACTCGGCGCGGAGATGGCCACCGGGGGGTTTTGGTCGGTATGCCGGTTTAGGGATATTGTTAGGGACCCAGCCCGGCACTAACACCTGCGCGGACATGACGTCGCCGCGCGCCGGGCTGGAAGACCGGTGACCCCGACATACGCTTCCCGCCCCCCCTCCCCCGGGGCTGGCGGGAAGTAGAGCCATAAACAGCTTTCCCCTCGAGAACAAAAAAAAAAAAAAAAAAAAAGATAAATTAGATATTCCTTTGCCTAATGGTTACCAATTGTAGTGGAGAGCGGTCATTTTCGCGCCTTAAGAGTATAAAAAATGAATTGCGAACAACAATGTTACAAGAACGACTGAGTAATTTGTCAATTATGTGTATAGAAAGTGAAATCCTTCAAAAAATTGACTTTGAGGATATAATAGAAGATTTTGCTCAACAGAAATCCCGAAAGAAACTATTATCGTAACTTTAAACAAGAAAACCAGCAGCATACTAATACCATTAATGAAATATTATATAATATACTTGATTACCCATAATAAATTATCCTATTAGAAAAATGATTGTATAATTCGCTTTCTTAACTTTCCAGGAGGGCCCCAAATTCTTCTGTGCCCAGGGGCCCCAGCATAGTCTAAGACGGCCCTGGTAATAAGGAGTAATTTAGGCTAATTTTAGTTTACTTTCCGCGCGAAAGAAGTCGCGGGCACAGCTAGTAAATAAATATAAATACACCCAACAGTCACATACATAGTTCTTAGATACAGAGTCCCGAGATAAAAGGTGTCGTACGATGCAATGGTCCTTGGTTCGATCGCTGTGGCGGGCAATGTAATTCAATTATATAATTTCCTTTAGCAGGAGTTGGAAAATGTGTGACGGCAACAAGCTCACCCCCCTTTTTACGTGGATATTGTGCAATTTACACAAATGCATCTTCCCCTTTGTGGAAACAGTCTCATTGTATGTGTATCTATGTCTGTTCAATCCCCGCACCAATTTTTTTTTGTGATCCATTAATATTTGCATCAGTAAGCCACTTGGTAGTGGTGGCTTCGAGGTTTAGACGCGGGTTCGAATCGAAGCTCGGCGGTCGCGGGTTCAAATCCCAGGCACACTTTTGGAAGTTATGTTTGTATTCGTTATAAATTATCACGTTCTTTAACGATGAAGGAAAACATCGCGAGGAAACCTGCACATCTAAAATTCTCAGCAATTTCTTGGACGTGTAGTCCGCTAACCTGCAATAGGCCAACGTGGTGGACTAAGGACTAATCTGACCAGCAATGGGACGTATGTAAATGGACGATGATGATGAATATTCGTTTCGTTTCTGTGTATTTTTGAGACTGGAAAATCTCTTACTTCTGATACTGACGGCAAGAAAAGACTAGTATTTTGTAAGACAATTGTCATAGACCATTACTCCCACCAAACAATCCACAGTTAGCAACAAAAAACTAACGACTCCCACGTATTGCACACTTTTATTTCTTTAGCTTTCGGAACTCGCATAAATCTCCGCAGCCATTTCCTATTTCGAACGGTTTTGATCTCACCGTGGCGTTTCTATGGGACGACGGAGTGAATGAATTGGAACCCATTAACTTTGGTCTTTTATGGCTTAGTTTCTAGATTTTTAGACGACCTAGTTCCATTTTTAGGAGAGGTACCGATCAAGCTACTGTTAACTTCTAACATCACAACATATTAAAATTATGAATCATTGAAAGGATTAATGATTGCAGAATTACAACAGAGATTTACTGTGCGGAAGTGAGTGGTGAAGTCGGTCCAGGACGGCCCAGGCGAATCTATAAAAATCATATAAATAATAATATAGCCTTTTATTCAGATCTTTAACTTAAAAACTAATTCAAACAAAATACATAAAAAGTTAAAACTTATTCTACTATCTGCTGTTTGGTAATCTTTTGCAGATCTGTTTCATCATCATCATCATCCCAAATACGACCCACTGCTGGGCACGGGCTTCCTCTACAACTGAGAGGGTTTAGGCCTTAGTCCACCACGCTGGTCTAGTGCGGGCTGGCGGACTACACACTTAAGAAATTCCTAAGGACAGTGCAGATTTCCTCACGATGTTTTCTTTCACCGTAAAGTAAGTGATGATTCATTGTTAATACACACATAACTTCGAAAAGTCAGAGGTGTCTGCCTGGGGTTTGAACCTGCGACCGCCAATACTCTCAACCGCACGCCTAAACTTCGAGGCCATCACTACTTTTTATATGTATATGAAATAATAATATTATTAATTTCAATATCTTGTGTTACAAAACAATGGAATTCTTAATCACTATACCATATAACAAAAATACTGTTATTAATTTTTTCAAGAGACATCTCACACTAGACAGAGCCTGTATCGTGAAATATTGATATATATATTTGCTTGTCTCAAGTTCCATTCGACCTTGAAGCGATAAGCTTTCTTTGTATTCATGTAGCAACTGTCCTTCGATTTCGTTCACATAACTGCCTAACTAGAGTCACCTTACACAGGTCACCTTTGTCTAATGCCTCAATCGACCAAATTAGAAACAGATGCGTTTTATTACGCACAGATAAATACCGTCAATTTTCATTTATACATTTTTGTGGCGAGTTACTAAATAATTTGATTGCCTCGTTAGTCGCGCATGTGATGCGTATTGCGTAGCAGCGTGGGTAGAATCGAGAGGTATCGGAATCGATTACTGTGTCATGAATAGAGATGGGATTATACCCGGAAAAACCCAAATGTGGGGAAAAAATAGGGAAAAAACCCGGGGAAAATTACCGAATGGGATAATATTCGTTTTTATTTTTATATTTAGCATATGTATCTAGGTAGTGTGTAGATACATGTATATATCAAATATTACGTACTATTTAAGTACAACGATATTCCATAATAATTTTTTCCGTTGCACGAAGTCCGAAGTCCTGTAACATCAACTATTACGCGGAACAGAGTACATCTCTGCCTACTTCATACCGGACATCGTGTCACACATAGTAAAGATTTTATTATTACGAAATGCTTCAAAAGACACTATAATATTCCAAACAAAAGTTTGCTCGAACATAATTGGTTTACCAACTTGTCGAGTGATATTGCACTGTATGCGGACTCGGTATTCGCCGCACGTTCGATGAAGGTGCAACTTCCTTAAGCCTATGATCGCCTGGTACTTGGACGACCAAACTGACGAATGCAGGATAAGTTTGATGGGATATTTGTATCCGCCGAGATACTGACCATGGTATTTGAGGTGTAGAGGATGCTAGTGAAAGCAGAAATCTTATAAAAAAAACGACCTGAAACAATAACTTATGCAGCGGTACTTAAAAGATGATGGTCGCGGGTACAAATCCAGAGCAAATAGACGTACCAGATTATATATAAGATTTTGAAAGTATGTAAAGTTTAATCGTAATATTTTACATTGGTTTCTAAGAAATATTAATCAACTTTGAAATTCTATAGTTACGTCTCCAGCTTCAAAGATATTATCAAGTTACTCGGTTTTTGTACAGCTTTGATACTTAGGGTTATATCTTCATTCAACTTCATTGGATACAAATAAAGACAGATCTGATTGTGCCTTTGAAACTCATTCGAATGAATAGAGATTTTGCTCCAAGAGACTAAATATGCATTGATATTTATTTGAATATTTTATTCTGTGTAAAACCTTTCACAAACACTTCACTTTGACCAATGGAACGGAAATTCCATTAAAAAATATAAATTCAAATTTAGAATATTAGTGTTCGAAATTTGAATTTGTGATTACAATTTAATTTGTTGGAATGTCCGAGGTTTTGCGAATTTGATGTATAATAGTAATTTTTATTTTCATACCATTAACAATAGCGTATGTGGTGTATACGGTTCTATTCTAAAAAAATATTCATTTTAACTTATCACGCAAAATTCAGATTCGCGTGTCACGTTTGAATTTAGAACGCGATTTCAATTGAACTATTTTAAATGAAAGTTGCCTCATTGCTGCCCGCAATATAAGTGTGTGCCGCGTGATCTAGATATCTCATGTTTGATTCCCGGGTCGGGCAGTTTTATTGGAAATTTCCGTTATGCCTGCCCTTTTTACGAGGCGAAACGTATGTTCAGACATGCAATTGCACCTACCCTTTCGCGGATATAAGTACGGCTGCAGTATTTTCGAAACAATCAAAAACCCATTTGCCCCAAAATTCCGTACTCCCAGCGGAGTAATTAAACAAAAAACAGCGCACACTAGCGTATGAAACGCACAAATTAAACAGTACATTCTCCTCGCGTTATGCACCAGTGAAATAATCCAAACCCATTGTGAGCGGATTAATCATTTCTGTCTGACACTTTCAGCGTATACAGCGAAATGCTACAGCGCTTTAAAGCGACGAGTTTGCTTTTTTATTTATTTTCATACGTATGAATTATTGAGGTGATTTACAAATGTAGTTGCATTGTGAATTGGAAAGGCGCTTCTGAACAAATAAACGGTTTCATGAGAGTATGTTTCGTGCTTTTCGTATGCCATGTTGGTTTTAAACTCTCCTGGTAGAATGGTGAAAACGCAAACATTGGCTCCAATGATGGTCCAAACATCATAGTTGATTTTGGTTATAGATTTGCTTTTAAAATAATAGCAAATGTAGCGTGTTCTAAATAAACTATCGAGCAACAAAAGTTTAAAAGCATTAAAGTGATTTAAAGATTAAATAAAGACTCCTTGAATTTAATAAATGCTTTAAACACCCACAATACCTTCTAATTCTATCTTCTTCCTGAATTACTGGCTGCAGTAAAATAAAAATAAAAAACTGTTCAAAATTTTAAATAAAGACTTCCCTCAAATAAATAACATTAAACACCCACATTTCATCGCTATTTGGCATAGGCTTCTGAATTACTGGCTGCAATAAAAAGACAAAATTAAGGATATAAATTAAAAAGTGTTTTGTTGCTATTTTCAACACTTTAATTACTTTTCAAATTTATAAGCGACTCGTCGACGTTGCGGTCGCGTTGTGTATTTATTGTTCGCAAACTTTTTGTAATTATGGCCTAATTGCTTTTAAAGTTCGCAATTTATGTCTATGGATAGCCATTGGAACGAGGATTAGTGCTTCACTGCTTTTACTAAAATTTTGTACTTTGATGAGAAGAGAAAGAACACTTTGATGATAACCTTACCTATTCATCGTCAGCCCATATACGTCTCACTGCTGGGCACGGGCCTCCTCTTCAACTGAGAGGGTTCAGACCTTAGTCCACCACGCTGGCCTAGTGCGGGTTGGCGGACTACATACCTAAGAAATTCCTAAGAACTTTTAGGTGTGCAGGTTTTATCACGATGTTTTCCTTCATCGTTAAAGCAAGTGATAATTCATTGTGAATACACACATAACTACGAAAAGTCAGAGGTGTGTGCCTGGGGTTTGAACCTGCGACCGCCGAAATTCTCGACCGCGCGCCTAAACCTCGAGGCCATCACTGCTTTTACGAGGAAATAACTAAAAACATTCTTATATAAATCAAGGTTTTGACTGTATTTTGGTCCCAAGTAAAATAATACATAGGGGCATAATGCTGTTTTTTTTTCAAGCACGTGCTCAAAATCCGTGCAGAGACCGGGAGTCAAACATGAAACCTCTAAAACACACGCTCTGTGAGACAAATTGGCATCGGGACAAACGAGACAAACGACTTCAAACCCAATTCCATTTGAAAAAAATCTAAATTTATAATCTGACAGTTTCCAATCCAAAACAAACCCATGTCTAGTTATTTATGAATGTGATAGGCAGGTATTAGGTACTTCTGTTCAGTTTGAATTATAGATGATTAAGAAAACTAGAACAATATTAGTACTTGTAGGGGTAAACTGCCCACTGCCTCAATATATCTATCCCTTAAAATGAGATATTGGGAAAACCAAAGAGCAAACATTCATTTACAGAATAGGGATAATATCATTCTTACTAAGAAACCTGTAGAATGATCTTCCACGAACTGGAGTAATTATTTCATTGAATTGATTGATAATATTTTGTGGGGTTTCATTGTAATTGTATACGGTTTCATACTTCGGAATGAGACAAATTTTCAATATTAATCAAGTCTGATTTTGCGTGAGACTGAGACTGCCTCGTGGTCTCGCGGTACAAGTATGTGCCGTGCGATCTAGAGGTCCTGGGTTCGATTCCCGGGTCGGGCAAAGTGTTATTGGGGTTTTCCATTAGGAAATTCTCGGTAACAGCACGGAGTCTGGAAGTGTGCCCGAAAAGCGGCAATAGGCTCGCCCCCTATTACGTGGGACTGATAAATACTTGGCGAAATGTGGGTGCAGAAATGCACTTCTGCCTACCCCTTCGGGGAATACAGGCGTGAGTTTATGTATGTATGTATGTATGTGATTTTTTGTGCCTCTAAGAAGTCTATGGGCCCTGGCACACGGCGTATTTGAAACGCGTCGACGACGCGCAGGTGACGCGCGTATACGCGGGCCCTAAGATATATATAGGGCCCTAAGAGTTTCAATGTTAGTAAATCACAGCAATCACAGTTATCATGTAAAGGAGACAGGTTCGATTCCCAGAAAACAAGTGTTGTAACGAAGTCTGTAAATGTACCCAAATAGGACCGTCTTAAAATAGCTGGTGAAACGCGGATGTACCATCTCTGCCTGTACCTTCAGGGATAGTAATAAGATATAAATACGACTAACAGTCACACACATTGTTCTGACCCCACACTATGTTATGAGTCTTGTGTCGTGGGCGCAAGAAATTACGAGCGACTTTTCGGTCTCACGAACACCCAAAATCGAAACAAATATTTGCGGATCACAAAAACATATGTCTCGGTGCGGGGACAGTGGGTCCTCTCGTTTCACAAGCTCGTAGCTAACCCACTGCGCCACAGGCAGTCGATATATGTAGGTAAAGGTAATCTTGTCTGGTGTTTTTCTCCACTTCATACTCTGTGTTTTGCGCAGCCATTGTCATAACATTGTCTTAACAAGAACCGCTCGTATTAATTATTGATATGGCGCAGTCAATAAGCGCAAATTGTTTTGACCGTAGGCTGACGTGTTTGTACCATCGGAATACAAAACATAAACTAATATCTTTTTTTATCTAAAAATAAAAGAAAAAAATATTTTTTTAAAACAAACTTTTAATATGTTCTTACTAATTAAAAGAACTAAAAATTAAAACATACCCTGGTTACCATCTAGCAACAATGTACTCGATAAGATGAATCAAACGAGCCCATACTCGATGGGGTTATAAAGTTTAATTACTGAGTTCTTATGGCCATCTACCAGTTCCATCATCAGACCCTGGTTACCATCTAGCACCAAAGTACTCGACAAAGTGAATCAAACGAACCCAAACTCGATGGGGTTATAAAGTTTAATTATCGAGTACTTATGGCCATCTTCCAGTTCCATCATCAGACCCTGGTTACCTTCTAGCACAAAAGTGCTTGTCAAGACGAATCAAACGAGCCGAGACTCGATGAGGTTGCGTCGTATCTTTACTGAGTTCCTATGACCACCTTATATCTCCATTATCAGACCCTGGTTACCACTGAAAGACAAACTACTTGTCAAGACGATTCAAACGAGCCCAAATTCGATGAGGTTGTGTCGTATCCTTAATGAGTTCTTATGGCCACCTTCCAGCTCCATCATCAGATCAGCACTATGTCATCATAATATTGTATTATCACGCGATTTAAACATGTATGCAAAATTTCAGCTCATTCGGTTGAAGATATCTGCTTCAAAATTGAGTTGCAAGATTACACCCGAACAAACATTCATATGTACATACATTGCAAGTTAAATAAAAGCTTGTAAAAACTGTTTTAACTAACCCTCATTGTGAGCACATATAACATACAATATTTTTATTACACAGCCCGATTGTTCAGGGTACCACACGTCCTGTGGGTACTCCTGCACGACCGGGAGTGCCGTACTCGTAGCCGGTGTGTCGACAGCTCGACGCGGCGACGGCGCGCGCACCGGGGCGGCGTGGGGGTGGGGGGGGGGGGTTGCATTGTGCAAGAGAGATGACGTAGACCGATTGGTGTACTGAATGAAATATTTTATGCCAAAAACACGTATTTTTAAGTATATTAAGAGTGTGTGTGTGCCACTGCTGGGCGAAGGCCTCTAATATATACTTCCACTTGTCGCAATCTTAAGCCATTATCCTCCGAATTAAATCTAGGCATCGCTTTTTTGGTCGACCGTGTTTTCAGTTATCATTTGTTCGGACACTGATCATAGTATTCGTTTTAGTCTAGCGATCCGGATGAAAAAATGTTTCTTGCATGAATTGTAGCATTAAATACAGGAAATTTTAAAAATAGCAGAATCAGTGTAAATTGCACTTGGCTATGGCCCGTGCTTTTTAAGACGAGCTTTATCGACAAGTCGAATCAAACGAACCCAAACTTGATGGGCTTATGAAGTTTAATTATCGAGGTCTTGTGGCCACCTTCCAGGTCCATTATCAGGACCAATATCTGGCATCAAAGCACTAGACAAGACAAATCAAACGAGCCGAGACTCGTTGAAGTTGCGTCGTATCTTTACTGAGTTCCTATGACCACCATCCAGCTCCACCACCAGATCAGACCCTGGTAACCATCAATAATAAAGTACACGTCAAGACGAATCAAACGAGCTGCAACTCGATGGGGTTGCATCGTTTCATTACAGAGTTCCTATGGCCATCTTCCAGCTCCATCATCAGACCCTGGTTACCACTGAAAGACAAACTACTCGTCAAGACGATTTAAACGAGCCCAAACCCGATGAGGTTGTGTCCTTTCATTAAGAAGTTCCTATGGCCACCTTCCAGCTCCATAATCAGATCAGCACTATGTCATCATAATATTGTATTATCACGCAATTTAAACATGTATGAAAAATTTCAGATCAATCGGTTGAAGATATCTGCTTCAAAATTGAGTTGCATGATTTCATCCGAACAATCATACAAATATAAATAAAAGCTTGTAAAAACTGTTCTAACTGACCCTCATTATGGGGACATATTTATTTATATTACACAGCCCGATTGTACAGGGTACCACACGTCCGGCGGGTACTCCTGCACGATCGGGAGTGCCGTACGCGTAGCTCGTGTGTCGACAGCTGGCCGCGGCGGCGGCGCGCGCACCGGGGGGGGGAGGGGGCGGTGCACTGTGCAATAGTATGCAAAATTTCAGCTCAACCGGTTGAAGATATCTGCTTCAAAATAGAGTTGCAAGATTTCACCACAACAATCATACAAACATAAATTGTAAAATAAATAAAAGCTTGTAAAAACTGTTCTAACTGACCCTCATTATGAGCACATATACAATATTTATATTACACAGCCCGGATGTACAGGGTACCACACGTCCGGTGGGTACTCCTGCACGACCGGGAGTGCCGCACTCGTTGCTGGTGTGTCGACAGCTCGACGCGGCGGCGGCGCGCGCACCGGGGGGGAGGGGGCGGTGCACTGTGCAGGGGGGATGAAGTAAACGAATTTTACGAGTATGCCAAAAGCACGTTTTTTTAAGTATATTAAGAGTGTGTGCCACTGCTGGGCGAAGGCTTACCTTGTATTCTTCCACTTGTCGCGATCTTAAGCCATTATCTTCCGAATTAAATCTAGGCATCGCTTTTTTGGTCGACCGCGTTTTCAGTGACCATTTGTTCGGACACTGATACGAGTAGTATTCGGCTTAGTCTAGCCATATGGGAACATTGAAAATGGATGATAGATAGCAGCATCCGTATAAATTGCTAAGCACTTGGCTATATCCCGTGCTTTTTAACCCCTATGAAGGGAAAAACGAAAGTACTTTACATCATAACAATAATGAATTCTTTATTTCGGATCCATTACAATCCATAACTTAAAACTAATAGGAATGAAAACTTAATGCTATTTGTAAAAGCAGTGATGGCCTCAAGGTTTAGGCGCGCGGTCGAGAATTTCGGCGGTCGCAGGTTCAAACCCCAGGCACACACCTCTGACTTTTCGAAGTTATGTGTGTATTCACAATGAATTATCACTTGCTTTAACGGTGAAGGAAAACATCGTGATGAAACCTGCACACCTAAAAGTTCTTAGGAATTTCTTAGGTGTGTAGTCCGCCAACCCGCACTAGGCCAGTGTGGTGGACTAAGGCCTAAACCCTCTCAGTTGTGGAGGAGGCCCGTGCCCAGCAGTGGGACGTGTATGGGCTGATGATGATGAACTATTTGTAAATACTATTTGTCGAAGTAGTGACCAAAACTGAGAGGGGGATGTTAAAATAGTTTGGCCACATTGAAAGCATTAATGATTACAGAATTACGCAAGAGATTTATCTTGCAGAAGCTGTGAAGGACGTTCTAGAGGCTCCTATAAACATCTTGATAATTTATTTAAAAAGAGTTATAGGTATATACGTAGAATGAAGGGTTTTGGTCTTTTACCCGGGGGAATACAGGCGTGAGTTTATGTATGTGTATGTTATGTACCTAAAATATAAAAATTACGGAGAAATAAAAATGATTATTAATACATAGAAAGAATTTCAAAAGTTACTCATAGGATAATCATACGTCTGTCGGACGTAAGCCATCCTAATATCTATATAATTATTGTAATTACCGTGGTGACACAGCCGTCTCGCGTAAGCTCTGCCCAGCGACTGAGAATACTGAGAAGGAAGGCGCACTACGTTGCGAAATAAAAAAAAGACAGCAATATTTGTTTTGACAGCCCCGTGGCGCAGTAGGCTAGATACCAGCTTGCGAAACGAGAGGCCGCGGGTTCGATCCCCGCACCGAGACAAATGTTTGTGTGATCCACAAGTATTTGTTTCGGGTCTGGGTGTTTGTGAGACCGAAAAGTCTCTCGTAGTTTCTGATACCCACGACACAAGACTTGTATCTTAATGTGGGGTCAGAACTATGTATGTGACTGTTGGGTGTATTTATTATTTGTGTTGGGCTTACGTCTTAAAGACGTAGATTATCTTTCTAGGGTTAATAATAATCTGTTTGATTAAAAAATGTAAAAAATAATATAAAAATATATTTAAAAATGAATTCATAGGTTAAATTAAAAATAAATAACAGTTCATAATTAAATACTACATAAATATTGTATAAGAAAAAAAATTTTTTGTTGCTTAAATAAATTGTAGAATGTAACTGTTATTAAGGAATAATAAAAGTTTAAATAAATAGGTATATAGAGTAGAGGTATATAGACTGCCTCGTGGTCTCGCGGTACAAGTATGTGCCGTGCGATCTAGAGGTCCTGGGTTCGATTCCCGGGTCGGGCAAAGTGTTATTGGGCTTTTCCATTAGGAAATTCTCGGTAACAGCACGGAGTCTGGAAATGTGCCCGAAAAACGGCAATAGGCTCGCCCCCTATTACGTGGGACTGATACATACTTGGCGAAATGTGGGTGCAGAAATGCACCTCTGCCTATCTCTTCGGGGAATACAGGCGTGAGTTTATGTATGTATGTATATAGAGTCTACGAAACCGACGTGCATGCATGAAGAGGATTATGTCAATTAAGGAAGCGAAAGAAGTGTGGACCGTAGCATTTGGCGCTCTACGGTCTTTGCCTACCCCAACGG
Organism: Hemaris fuciformis; assembly: GCA_907164795.1. Classification (NCBI taxonomy): domain Eukaryota; kingdom Metazoa; phylum Arthropoda; class Insecta; order Lepidoptera; family Sphingidae; genus Hemaris; species Hemaris fuciformis. Next base: position 6,048,061 of record OU015457.1, on the reverse strand, counting down.
GCGACAGTCGTGAGTTTATTTATGTAAGAAAACATGTGCCACAAGGTTTCAGTTTTGATTTATGTTTTAGTTATATTTCCAACTAACAATTATTTAATCGCGATATCTCTTATACAATATTATGTTTGGGAATATTAAGTGGCGCTTGCTCGACTCGCTTCCTACAAATACAAATTTGAATGTAAATCTCCCTTGATCTGATTCTCCTGGATTAGAATTCCGTATATTAATGTAAACTGAATTGAGCACTCGAGTTGTGCTATTTATTGTACATACATACATACATACATAACCTCACGCCTGCATTCCCCGAAGGGGTAGGCAGAGGTGCATTACTGCACCCACATTTCGCCAGGTATGTATCAGTCCCACGTAATAGGGGGCTAGCCTATTGCCGTTTTTCGGGCACAATTCCAGACTCCGTGCTGCTACTGAGAATTACCTAATGGAAAAGCCCAATAACACTTTGCCCGACCCGGGAATCGAACCCAGGACCTCTAGATCGCACAGCACATACCTGTGCCGCGAGACCACGAGGCTATTTATTGTTGTTATATATATTGCGGTTTAAAGCTAATTGAACGGTAAATCGTAACTGGTGGTTGAATACTTGTGATGCGAAAAAAATAAACTAAGACTTGAATAAAATTAACTGTTAAATTTCTTAAGTAGTGATGGCCTTGAGGTGTAGGCGCGCGGTCGAGAATCTCGGCAGTCGCGGGTTCAAAACCCAGGCACACACCTCTGACTTTTCCATGTTATGTGTGTATTCAAAATGAATTATCACTTACTTTAACCGTGAAGGAAAACATCATGATGAAGCCTGTACACCTAAAAGTTCTTAGGGATTTCTTAGGTGTGTAGTCCGCCAACTCCCACTAGGCCAGCGTGGTGGTCTATGGTCTAAACCCTTTCAATGGTAAAGGAGGCCCGTGCCCAGCAGTGGGACGTATATGGGCTGATGATGATGATGATGATGAAATTTCTCAAATTTTATGTAAAATAATTCATCTTTTCCAAAAAAAGACAAAATTAAATTGCAAAAAAATAACTTCACCCCTGACTCTCAGAAAAAGTGGGCAGACTTATTTCTAAACCCATTGTTTATTTTGCTTGTGTTATTTAGTTTATTTTGTCTGGCAAATTTCCAGACTCCATGAAAAATGTTTCGAACCAGAATCGATCGATCACACCCAGATATTTCTAGATAACGAAAGCATTTATAAACAGTCGCGAAACAAAACTTTTCTCCCCAAACAATTCGATACTGTAAACATCACAATTTAAATGTGTTAAGGTAATTGTAAATTTAAATGTGCTCTTATACACAATAATAAAATATTTTTTTGTTGGCAACATTGTTAACCGTCGTGACTTAAATCAACAACGGTTGTCGGTAGAAGTCGGGTATTCTGATTCAAGCAATCACAGTAAACAGATGTAAATTCAGCAAAATATTTTTAAATCTATTAAACCACTGCAATCTTCGATTCTGTGTGCTTCGGAGCTTAATTCTACAATACCAATCACAATTTTTCCAACTATCAGATATTCCACAAAAATTCAATTTTTCCCCTCCAGCACCAAGAAATTCTGTAAATCCCCAACGCATTCCGAAGCAAAACGTTTCTGCAGTCGGTACAACCAATTGGCAGTTCAAAATGGCGGACAGGGGCGTTTATTGGCTTCAACAGAGGCATTATTGGCACCAGATAATGGGTAGGGGCCGCTTATTGTCAGGTGACTGGCACTCTCGTCTTATGGAGTGGGTGTTCTGTGTTAGAATGCTTGGTATCTTTTGTTTTCCTTTCGTTTTAATTACCGACTAAGGCACATACATGAATGTCCTAAGGATACTATAGTGAATTTATAATTTCAATTTTTAAGTATATTGTTTGTTAATCAGTTTTGGGTTATCGAAAATCACAATAATTGCCAACCATACAAAAATAGCGCTGGCAACCCGAAAGCATAACTGGTAACATATACGTTTATACTCATATAATAAGTCCTGTAACTAATTACATTTTAAGATAATGCAATAAGAAGAAGTATCTTATTTAGCCTAACGTCGTCCCGAGAAACCTCCCTCATCACCTACGGTCAAACTCAACTCTTCCGCTTCAACTCTCATTAATCTCCTCGACGGCAAAGGTGTATTTGTACACCCACATTTTACTAACTATTTACCGACTGGTCCCAAAGAATAGCAGGCGAGATTGTCGTATTTGGAGTATTTCCAGACATAGTGATGCAAAGAAAAATTGTGTAATGGAAAACTCAATAACACTCCCCAATTCGAATATTGTATTTGGGACGTCGCGAACCATGCTGTTTGAATTATTATACTTATGAGACAGTACCTATAAGTGAACAAAACCTTTACACCAATTTTGATATCCAATTTTATAATGGGCACAGATGCGATCTTATTTAACATGTCCTACTTTTCATCAAACTACGCCTATACGATTTTGGGCCATATCACAGTACACTTACCTCAACAATAGGCTTACATAAAGTGAATAATTGAACTTCTAAAAATACTTTGTAACAAATCAGTTACCTTCAGTAAGCAATCAGTCGACCCTAGCCCTAATCAAAGTTAAAAACTTCGTTAATTTGATTTACTTACAATTTATGAGTTTGCAGCAGAGACGAAGCTAGGTCACACTGTGGGGGTCACGAGACCCGGCGCAATAGCGTGTTAATTTTATTACCTCGCGTAATAAGGTTAATGTTTACCTCATGTCCATTTATAATTCAGTTAAGTCTGTTAAACTATCAGAGGGATATGTATATAGACAAGACTGTAAGGCGCCTTATAAGGACATAGTTACCAGCTAGATTACAGAAAATAAAGTAATGTTTATAATATGATCTGTAAGTCTTTTATAGTGTGTGTTACGCATGACAAAATTTATTATTGAGTTTATGTGCTATTTCCGGGTATATTTCATGTCACATGAAACCTATAATTGGAAACAGGCCTCTCCCAAAGACAATTAACTCTACAACAAAAAAGCCTACATACCTAGCATTCATTTTGGATCAAAGTAAATTTAGAAATTGAGCAAGTGTCAAGCTCAAGTTTGCACGCTTAAGGGTCTGAACCAATGTTGTATCGATCGCACCGAGACAAACGTTTGGTCTGGGTGTTTGTGAGAGCGAAAAATCTAAATTGTAGTTTGTGATACCTACGATATGTATCTTAGTGTGGGGTCAGGACTATGTACTGTTGGGATGTATTTATTCATTATTTATCAACGACATTTAAATAAATTCATTGATAAGAGCTTATGTTCCTTTTTTAAATATACACGCTACTAAAGCTGGGCGGTCGACTGCTCAATTTGGACCCCCATAAACCCAGCCAATTCCATCCCTTACTTACTAATTAATCCTTGTAATTGAACCCAACAAATTTAAGGGCACCGTGCCTCCATACGCAGTCCCAGAAGTTTTTGATCTCATTGCAGAGTAATGTTATTGGGAAAAGTTATTTTATACGCATAACCTAATTTTACTTTCAAAGTCGATTTTTATGGAGAAAATTCACGGAGTTTTTCTTTAAAAAATGGATATTGTAATTTTTACCTTATTTTATTCCTGTAATTCATTAAAAAAATCTTTGAATAAATTTGAGTTCATTTGATCATAAACTAGGTTATCCTATCGTCAGAAAAGAAACCCATTATAAAATCAGAAAATTTAAGATGTTATTAGTAACAGAAACTATTAGTTTTTTTCCATATACAGTTAGATTTGAATCAAATGGCTACACGCCTATATTCCCCTAAGGGGTAGGCAAAGGCCTATTGTCGTTGTTTGGGCACATTTCCTGACTCAGAGCTGCTACTTATGTTTTCCTAATGGAAAAACCTAGTAACACTACAAGACTCCAGAATCGAACCCGTACACTCCATATTTGTGCCGCGAGACTACGAGGCAGTCTTCTACTATTAATACAATACAAATGATCAAAATCGGACCATGTCTCGTTTAATTCACAATAATTAATTAATCAGACTACGAAATTAATCCGCAACCCATAATCATCAATGTTTACAGTCAACGGCAGCGTCCATTAAAACTTGGTTAAATATTGTTTCAGCCGTCCGTAAAGTTGCACAACGTGACACACGGCCGTGGAGAATGTGCGATAAATACTACAACCAACATCATGCATACATAACCTCACTGTATATCTGATGGGGTGAGCAGAGGTGTATTTCTGCACCCACATTTCGCTAGGTATGTATCAGTGCCACGTAATAGGGGGCGCGCCTATTGCCGTTCTTCGGGCACAATTCCAGACCCCGTGCTGCTACTAAAAAAAATCATAATGGAAAATCCCAATAACACATTTCCGACGGGGATTGAACCAGGGACCTCTAGATCGCACGGCACATACTTGTGAACACACACACACACAGAAATACACCTTGTCACCTCCGGAAATAGAGACACGACAATATAAAACAAAAAAGAATCGAAGACATAGAAGTTACAATCCCAATCGACCAAAACAAAACCCTAACTCAATCACCCAAGTTGTGCGAAACAAAAGGCGCTGTGTATTCAAAACTTAGCCCGATGTTATCAAATTACAGAGATAGTGAATTCGACACTGATTGGTACAGCTTAGGCATCCGAAATCGAATATTCAATCGGTTGCCATGACAACGCGTACCCTTCACAAGTCTTTCTGGTCCGCCATATCGATTACAATTGTCTTAGGGCGTCATTTGTTTCTTGATCTTGTCCAATTTCCAAAGGCCTTAAGAACAAAAGTCCGGGAAAGGGTTAAGCAATAAATTTGATGAAAAATTAGTGAGTGTAATGAGAGATGGGCCTTCTATCAGATTTTTTTTAAAGTACCTGCCTTATGTTGATTAGTTACGTTTTTAAACTTTCTTTATGGGAAAAGGAGGCAAACGAGCTAATGTTAAGTTGTCAACACCGCCCATGAACACAAAAAAAATATATGCTTTTTTTTTAAGGTCCCTAAATCGTATTCATTTGGAAATACCTCCTCCGCGGTATTCTACGAAAAATTTGTGCGAGGAAGGAAACACCGTTTGGAACGCCATTCATCCAGATGGTAGGGATGGAACTTCAATTGAATTCATATGTGACGTTTTCAAACTGGTAAGACTAAGTGACATCACCGCATGTCATGGTGACTTCGATGCTGTCTACACAGAGCATAAATTGCTCCCCCTCTCTCGTTATTTGTCTCTAAAATGTTGCTTACCTTTTGAAGGCCACGTTATACTATGCTAAGCCTGAAAACAGCGGTGATTTCAATACTCGCATTTCGCATGGTGTGTGCGATGTAATAGTAAGCGAGCTTATTACTGGTTACCGTGCGCCTTTCTAGACACCGGGCTTTGGGATTTTCAAATGAAAAAACTAATAGGAAACACTGTGGCCAACCTAAGATCGAACCCGGAACCTCTAGATCGCACGGGTCGCTTTAGTACCGCGAAGGCACGAGGCGGTCCTCTATCCGCAAATTCTAGTATTAAATGAAACATATTATACGTACACTGTTCCAGATCGCAACTTCAAACCCCAGGCACCTCTGACTTTTCGAAGTTATGTGTGTATTCACAATGAATTACCAATTAGTGACTTACTTTATCGTTGAGGGAAACATCGTGATGAAACTGCACACCTAAAACCCGCACTAGGCCAGCGTGTTGGACTATGGCCTAAGCCCTCTCGGTTGCAGAGGAGGCCCGTTCCCAACAGAGGGCAAGATAGCAAAATTTCGCCATCGAAAAACCGGACCGGAAATATTTAATGAACACGACCGGATTCGAGAAACAGATTACCGTGTTAGCGTAAATAAACTCCGGTTTAAATTAAAGCAGATCATGGCACCGCAGATTTATACATTTCGTGGGTTTATTTTGGGCAATCAAATCTTTTATTAGATTTATTTAACAGCAATGGTTGGTTGAAAAGAAGAGTTCCCGCGCAAAAACATTTTTAATTTTTTTGACTGCTTCGTGGTCTCGCGGCACAAGTATGTGTTCCGTGCGGTCTAGAGGTCCTGGGTTCGATTTCCGGGTCGGGCAGTGTTATTGGGTTTTTCCATTAAGAAATTCTCAGTAGCAGCACGGAGTTTGGAGATGTGCCCGAAAAAATGGCAATAGGCTCGCCCCCTATTACGTGGGACTGATACATACCTGGCGAAATGTGGGTATAGAAATGCACCTCTGCCTACCCCTTCGGGGAATACAGGCGCGAGGTTATGTATGTTATAATAATTATACTCCGTCACGGTTATATTCCTGAAAGGGTAGGCAGAGGTGCCACACCCAAGTATTTTTAATTATTAAATCTAAAGTAATAGGAGGCGAGTTATTTACCGTTAATCTGAAACATTTTGAAGATCCGTAGTACTACAAGTAATATCGAATTGGAATCGAACCTGTGGTGTGTTAATTGTGAGTGTGAGGTGTGAGTTATAACATATATAAATAACATATTTATTCAAATTTCATATTAAGTAGGTAGTTATTAATTTCGCAGTTTGTTGTATGGCGGTTTGTACACATAAATTCGTTTCCGTCGAATAGACCGCAACTAGTAATTTGTGGTCACAAACGATTTATTCAAACAATGAATACAGCATGAAATTTAGATTAATTATTATTTCATTTAATTAACGACCGTATATCAAGTATTTTAGGTTGGGTTTTGTAATGAAATGTTTTTATTATGTTTCGGGTCGATCCATCGCCACAACGCCCTTTTTATACCATACGTTTAGTACATCCGAGTTGAATAATGTTACGAAGCTTTTAAATTATTTTGTCTGCGGTGGTCGTTGGTTCGATTCCCAGTTCTTGAAAAGTATTATCGAGTTATTCCTTTAAGAAATCCTTACTAATACGATGTTTGGAAATGTACCCAAAAACGCCATTAAAGTCGACTTCTATTATATCACCGTCATCATCATCATCATCACCAGCCTCTCTCACGTCCACTGCTTGACATAGGCCTTACCTATCCAACCGCTGCCAGCCACCTTGCGGATATCGTCACCCTACCTAGCCAGAGGGCGTTCTACACTACGTTTGCCGAGCCGTGGTCTCCACTCCAGAACACGTTTCCCCCATGGTCATCAGTTCTATTGATATTCTTTCTCTATTACATAGGACTTCAAAACAGCCCCGTGGCGCAGTTGGCTAGACACCACGAGAGGCCGCGGGTTCGATCCCCGCACCGAGACAAATGTTTGTGTGATCCACAAATATTTGTTTCGGGTCTGGGTGTTTGTGAGACGGAAAAGTCTTTCGTAGTTTCTGATACACGACACAAGAGTCGTATCTTAATGTGGGGTCAGAACTATGTATGTGACTGTTGTGGTGTATTTATAAAAGAAAAAGAAAAAAAAACACAGCCGGCAAAATGTGGGGGCTTAAATGCACTTCTGCCTACCCCTTCTTAGGATACACGCTTGAGTATGTATAATTTACAATAAAACAACATATAGAAATTCGTTCAAGAGAAATCCCGTTTTTACGCTCAAATAAAACCTTTCTGTAGAATTGTCTATTCATTTCAAGTGTCCATTAAAGACGTCAGTAGTCTGTTCTGGGACTTCATTTGCAGTTCTCGAATGAAATTACGCTAATACTGTTAATTCAGCTCGAATATACATCTACTTAATTAGATTGTTTTATACAACGTTATAGGGTCTTTAAATTAGCCCGGCTTACTTAAAAAGCCTAGACTTATACTTACTGCATCATACTACTACCCATTGTGTTACTTTCATAGAAGCCTTAAAGATTAACACGTTAATTGTGTAATGTATAGTTTGTAATTGTTTATTGTGGGGTCACGATATTCTCATATATATGTCAAGTTGCTTTTGTCAAATAAAAATTTAAAGCTTAAAGATAATTATTGGGAATTTTGTTAGGCAAACGGGGCTTCTGTACCGCCTATTGCTGGACACAGGCTTCCTCCACTACTAAACACGCTGGCCTAGCGCGGTTAACGGACCTAACATACCTAATTAACTCTATTCTGAGCTCTGATTAATTGTGGGTTTTGTGGGAAAGACATGAAATCAACAATATATCTATCCAAAAACAGGCCGGTATGATTGGGTAGTTTGAAAAGAAATTATGAAAATGACTGTACAAGTTTTATTTGACAGCCCCGGGGAGCAGTTGGCTTGCGAAACGAGAGGCCGCGGGCTCGATACCCGCACCGAGACAAATATTTGTGTAATCCACAAATATTTGTTCCGGGTCTGGGTAGTTTCTGATACCCACGATTCAGGACTTGTTATGTATGTGACTGTTGGGTGTATTTATTTATTTAAGTAGCTAGTTAAAAAGTCTTTTGCAACATACAGAAGTAATTCATCGATTTAAAATGTAGAGGCAAATCGAGATATCAAATCTATCATCTCCGCTAATAAGGCATGTTGGGTTGAAAAGTTTTACTGCATTATTTGACTCGGCACTGCCATGCTGAATTCAAAACTTCCAACTACCTCAATGACGTCACAAAGATGTAATTTCACTATAGTAATAACGTCAATGTTAAAATAACATGCAAAAGAAATAACAATACTCAAGGACTACGTATTATGTTCTAAAAAAATATAGGTACCTTGTGATTTACAAAGAAAACCATTTTGTGTAATTTCGTTCTGAAAATAAGTTTCGTTGTACAACTAAATTGGTTTTGTTTGTGTAGCAATTTTAAGAATTGCCAGTTATGACTACTTTGTAATGGACCTACATCTTTTATAATACGAAAAATCCGCTCTTTCACTTGATATTATCTAGACGTTCTTTTGCAGTGGAGACACAAATTTTATCTATCGGTGTGATGTCGACTGTTCATCAATATAATTATACCTTCAAATATTTTACCTTCTATTGACAGTACTGATAGTTTTCAGTGCTGTAATAGAAAAAAACGGGTGGCACTCCGGGAGTGTCGGCAGAAAAGAAAACTTCAACATTGATGGTGTGCATTTTTTAATATTTTTGAATGGTTTTTTATCAATATCAAAAAGTACGTGGTAAAATATAATATTTATTGCGCAATCGTATACAAACATGACAACGCGACAAGAACGCATGACAACAAACGTCTTACGCATTTTCTATCAGGGTCACGTGATCTGACTCTCCCCAAAAAAATTGCACAGCGCCGTAATAATTAAGACCCATAAACATAAAACAAACATAAGTTTACCCATCGATAAACAGAAAGTTTAAAATAAAAACTATAACAGCCAGACATAACTTGATTGAGTAGAAAAGATGAACAAACAAAAACTTTAATAATTTATGCTTTATCATGTAGCTAAGCACATCATCATCATTCATCAATAGCCCATATACGTCCCACTGCTGGGCACGGGCCTCCTCTACAACTGAGAGGGTTTAGGCCTTAGTCCACCACGCTGGCCTAGTGCTGGTTGTCGGACTACACAGCTAAGAAATTCCTAAGTACTTTTAGGTGTGCAGGTTTTATCACGATGTTTTCCTACATCGTTAAAGCAAGTGATAATTCATTGTGAATATACACATAACTTCGATAAGTCAGAGCTGTGTGCCTGGGGTTTGAACCTACGACCGACGAAATTCTCGACCGCGCACATAAACCTCGAGGCCATCACTAAGCACACCAAACGATTTATTTCCAGAACCCATCTTAGTTGAAAAAAGACTTTTAAAACAGATGATAAATAATTCCAAATAATATTTCGAAACTAGACCACTTTTGTCCGCGAGGCTCCGAAGCGCAACAAAACAAATGCCGATACATTTTGGATGGGGCCAGTTCAAACAAAATTGTCGAGGATTAACCGCGGAGTGGGGGAAGGGGGTGGCGTGTGCGGGGCGGGGGGATGATATATTATGACAGCGTATGGAATTTGAAATAAAAACGAAAAAAAACCGGTACACGGAAATAAAACGATGAAAGTCGAGTTTTATTTTTAAATGAACGCCATCCGAAGCGGAAAGCAATTAATTGTTTGTACGGGGTTGTATGTAATGGAATTTGATTTTTCAATGATTTTGAGTAACATCGTCTTGAAAATTTGTATTTTAGTATATTTGTGACGAATAAACTCAAAATTTACTTAAAACCGATTAGAATTATTTTTTGTATGTTGTATGTGCCGTGCGATCTAGATGTCCTGGGTTCGATCCCCTGGTCGGGCAGTGTTATTGGGTTTTTCCATTAGAAAATTCTCAGTAGCAGCACGGAGTCTAGAAATGAGCCCGAAAAACGGCAATAGGCTCGCCCCCTATTATGTAAAAAAAAAAAAAAACACCCATACAGTCACATACATAGTTCTGACCCCACACTAGGATACAAGTCCTGTGTCGTGGGTATCAGAAACTACGAGAGACTTTTCGGTCTCACAAACACCCAGACCCGAAACAAATATTTGTGGATCACACAAACATTTGTCTCGGTGCGGGGATCGAACCCGCGGCCTCTCGTTTCGCAAGCTGGTGTCTAGCCAACTGCGCCACGGGGACTAATACATACCTGGCGAAATGTGGGTGCAGAAATGCACCTCTGCCTACTCCTTCGGGGAATACAGGCGTGAATTTATGTATGAATATTTTTTTTGTATGGACCTTAAGGAATAACATTGGCTATTTTCTATAATGGAAAAATGTAGTGTTCCTGTGGAATAAGCACAGATATTGTGCCTAGGCAGAGCTGGACCCTATCGCTGGTATCGTATAAAATTACTTACTTAATTACGTATTTAACCAAAATTCTCATGAAAAAATTAAATTATAATGATTTGTTGTGGGCGCGTTATAGCCACAATTCATTAAAGGTCTGCTGGCTTCATTTATTCTTGGGAAATCTATTTTCATATTAATTTTTCAGTTAGAAAGGCATAATTCCTTGAAAATATCGTTTGCGTAATTCTTTTTGAAACCGTATAGGACTGGTACATACCAAATAAGAAATATTCGACGAAATTTATCGTCATAAAAAAGTCGTTTCGATAACCAAAAAGTTTCCAAAAAATAACTTTTTAAACGCGAACGCATTTAATTTCGAAAATCGATTTCGTCTCGAACTCGATAACTAGAAGGTGGTTTGAATAAAATGTTGTAATTTAAATAAGTAAGGGTTGAATGGAGAACGGTCGTAAATTCATGTTGGAATTTAATGGGCCATCGTTACTACTGACTTTACTACTATGGGAACTCGACTTAGGAAATTGGGTGAGATGCTGTCGCGTTTCTATATGCTTCTATTTTTACATCACCTTTAAGTAAATTTAAAATTAAAGCCGAGATTTATGTTAAAACTGTTATTCAAAAGATTTTTAATCATTTATGACAGTTTTCGATTCGTAAGGTATCTGCAAAAAATCGTTTTGGTCACGCGAAGCAAGTATGTGCCAAGAGATCAATGGAGGTTTCAATCCTGGGATTAAAAGAGTATTATTAGATTTTCAGTGATAGGAGTCTGGAAGTGAGCTATAAAAAAGGCAATAGACTCGCCAATTACTACGTGTAAAACAGAAGTATGAAGCCACTTCTTCCTTTTAAATAAATACAAATAGTCTTCAGGCACAATTTTACCAAAATAACAATTTTCTTGCACTCGCTCAAGTTTCTATTTAATAATGCCTGGAGCGAAATGTAGTCATTCAAGTGACATTCGAATATACACACTTTCTTTATATTTAACGTTAATAAAAGTATAATAAGTCAATAGACCTTCTAATAAACCATTGTTATTTTATTTAATTTTACTCTTTGTTTATATTTTACAAATATTAATACAAAATACTACAATTAATTATATCAATAAACCACATTTATTACAAGTGGAACTTAAAACTCATGTGGCGCAACATGCTAGAGTGTATACACACATAAATTTGCAAAATAGGGTAAAATGGAAGGCGTCTTCTAAAGAGGCAGACACTAAGAGGATTAAGTTTGTATACATGAACATTTTCTTCATTCATCCAGCATATCTTAGACAATTCTTAAGATGTGAAGGAATTAGGTGTGTAGTCCGCCAACCTGCATTAGGCCCGTGACCAGCAGTGGGTCGTATATGGACTGATGATGATGATGATCTTAGACAATTATTCTCGGCGCTAAACTGGAAGAATAGACCCAGACATACCCCTATCTACCTCCCGTGAAGCGCGGAAAGGGTACCTAAAGTATTTTAAATAGTTTTTTAAGGTTCTGAGGTAGAAGATCTAGGTCCTACAACTTACAGTTCTACGAGTAGGTATATAGTATACCTTACGAAGAGGTATATCAGAACTTTGATTACTAATAAACTATGTATCGATTCCTTCAGTGATTTACGTCTGAAGAGCAATAAATATATCAAAACAGTACCTGAACTGTTAATTATTGGCAAAGTTAGCTTTTGAAACTTTCACTTCAATGAAATAGATTAAACTTTCTAAGTGGATATAAATTATAATTATTATTTTGCCACTACGCCTTGTAATAATACTTTAAGATTAATCTTTAGAAAGAAAAAAAATGTAATGCCCTTTTAGTCTTCGCGGATTTGAAAGAGCACCGAGACCAGTGGCGGTACTTCCATAGAAGCCCAAAAGCATTACACGTTAATTGTGTCACGTCTAGTTTATAATTGTTTATTGTGGGGTCAGGATATTCTCATTTATACGTCAAATTGCTTTCGTTAAACAAAGTTTTAAAGCCTAAACATTATTCTTCGAAATTTTGAAAGGCAAACTGGGCTTTTAGGCTTCTATGGAAGTACTGCCACTGACCAAGACAAATGTTTTTATGGAGTTTTTATAGACCAAATAGTATTTTATAGTTTTTTAATACCCTGAACACAATACATACATCTGAATATGGAAACCGAATTGTGTATGTAACACTCGGGTGTATTTATCATTTTATGTAGAAGACAATTATTTATTTAATATAAATATTTTTTAATTAAATAATAGTTAATTAGATTTCCACAATTATTAATAAAGTAAACCAGTGTACGACGCCCTCTAGCTAGGTGGGGTGACGATATACGCAAGATGGCTGGCAGCGGTTGGATGAGGAAGGCCGAAGATCGAGCCCAGTGGCGTGCCATAGGAGAGGCCTATGTCCAGCAGTGGACGTAAGAGAGGCTGGTGGTGATGATGATGATGAAATAAAGTAAAATCTGCTGTGAAATTATACATAATGTTTTGTGCCCGGTATTATTGTTCCAACTAGCGTGATAATCGCAAGCACCCGACTTTATTTGAACCAGTGGCAGTACTTCCATAGAAGCCCAAAAACCCAGCTTGCCTTACAAAATTCCGAATAATCATTAATCTTTAAATTTGACATATAAATGAGAATATCCTGACCCCAAAATAAACAATTATAAACTAGATATTACGCGAATAACGTGTAATGCTTTTGGGATTCTATGGAAGTACCACCACTGATTTGAACCTGCACTTACCATCAAGTGCCTATGTTTTATCTCTCGAGATAAATTCGAGATGTGACAACAAAGGTAGTGTTTACCCAACATCGTTTGGTTTTATGTTATAATTTCCCCATAAACTAGCGCCGACAGGACTATCAAGGTAAGGGGAGTGCTTACTGGTTCACGGGCGTTGCGATATAAGAAAGGTACGGCACGACACCTTTATCGATTTAATATATATATAATTTAAAAACTTATGGCATATGCCCAAATATTTAAATATTTTTTTCCTGATTTATTTATTATCAAATGAAAAAAAAACCACTACTATACAAAGAACTTGAACGTAAATGTCAATAGTTCATCCTTTAAATACCACAGATTGGTTACACCAGTTGTATTTTTGTATGTTTGAAGCAGTGATGGCCTCGAGGTTTAGGCGCGCGGTCGAGAATTTCGGCGGTCGCAGGTTCAAACCCCAGGCACACACCTCTGACTTTTCGAAGTTATGTGTGTATTCACAATGAATTATCACTTGCTTTAACGGTGAAGGAAAACATCGGGATAAAACCTGCACACCTAAAAGTTCTTAGGAATTTCTTAGGTGTGTAGTCCGCCAACCCGCACTAGGCCAGCGTGGTGGACTAAGGCCTAAACCCTCTCAGTTGTAGAGGAGGCCCGTGCCCAGCAGTGGGACGTATTTGGGCTGATGATGAATTTTTGTATGTTTGTAACGAATAAGCGCAAAAACTACTTGACAGATTTGAATGATTTTTGGTTTGGATATTTAGAAAAATAAAGTAAATACACTTAACAGTCACATACATAGTTCTGACGCCACATTAAGATTCGAGTCTTGTGTCGCGGGTATCAGTAACTGAGAGAGACTTTTTCAGTCTCAGAAACACCCAGACCCGAAACAAACATTTGTCTCATTGCGGGGATCGAACCCGGGGCCTCACGTTTCGCAAGCTGGTGTCTGGTGGTGGAACTTCCGAAGTAACATAGGCTACTTTATTTCATAAAATTAAGCCCGGACGGAGTTGAGTCCTAAACGATATGAAATATATTTAACAATATTTATCAGAAAGTTATGACAGGCGCCGTGTATTTTTGTATTAAGTGTTCCCGTGGGATGATCACGGGGTTCATAATCAATAAGTTGATAAAAATAAATTTAATTAATCTATATAAAATGTTATTTCCATAACGACTTATCCCTTGCTTGCTATTCCATGCATATATTTATTTACTCTATGTGAGAAAATTGTAAGGGTTACTTTTAAAATTAAATAACTGGCTAATAATTACAAATAAGCATCATAGTTCCATTCGGTCCAACCGTCAAACTTAACAAAAAATATTGAATTTATTTTAAAAAAAGCATTCAATCCAAACAATCAAACAAATACTCTAATAACACAGTTGCCTTACCGTTCTCCCTACACTAACATCCCATAGTTACAACTTTTATTGGTCATTTTGAGATGATGCCCTGATAAAGTTGGCTGTTTGATTTTATGTCCTACGCCATTGTTTGAACCGTCGCGGAAAGTAATTATGTATACGTTTATGATTTGTTGTTGCCCCGCGGCGTTTCCTGCGTTGTGATTTGTGAACTTAGAATCCTTTATATCTATACTTGTCATAGTTTTTTTTATGGTGCTTTTAAGGTATGTGGTATTATTTTTGTTTATGGTTGTAATAAATTGGTTGCCTCACATTGCTATGACCTCTAATTATGGAGGGTAGAGGTAAGGAGTGTCATCTTGTATATGCAAAAGTGTCCGTCAAAATGTATTAAATTAGAGGGGCGCCACATTAGCATCAGCGTAAACTTTAAAGGAAGCGGAAATCAATAAACGTACTATTCACAGTTCAGGATATAAAATCACTCTAGCTACACGCTTTTTCTCATAATAACCCTTTAAGGTTATATTGCCTACATTATTTTGTACTACTCAAGTAGTTGACATTTTCAATAAGTAAGTACTTTAGTCGACAATAATATCCTACCTATCCTGTCCTTTGTCTACACCAGCGCCATTCTGGAAGGTTTTTGAACTGTTATTTACAGCTGACAGCTGGACACTTTTTTCGATTTTCTACCATATGAGATGACACTCCTTACAATATACCCTCCATACTTCTAATGTAACACTGCAATGACAGAACAGTTGAATAAGACTAGAAATGTCAGCATGCCGAGCGTGTCGAACCTACGATTACACAATCATATGTTTGACACTGCCGCTTCTTAGTAATTCGGGTAGCGTGTAATATCAAGACTTTTATAAATGTGTGACAACCAAAGGCAGACCTTCATTTTTGTTTGAAATTTTTATCATTGGTCGTGCGATCGTATCTACTATGAACAGGTGACAGACAAGCGGCGACACTCGTCCCCTATACGGTCAATTTCCCTTCTAATCTTATTCAGCTGTGACTGCAATTGATCACCAAAGTAATGTAACACGTTATTAATGAGCGGCTTACCGTGGATAGGTCTATACAAGCAAAGTTGTGGACAAACATCTAGCTTTTTTATTAAAGAAAATCAGGGACAAAAATGGAACGCATAAATTAAACATAATTCCAATAATTCTTGAATAACCAAACAGATATTAGCCAAGTTCAAAGGCATTAAATCAGAAGATAATACCCTCAAACAATTTCTTCTTTGATTTGTTTTATTGCCAATTCCCTCGGGATTATAAAACCCATGGGAACCGACGGGATTAGCGGGCACGATCGCTTACATCTGATGTGTATTATCGTAAAAATTCAAATTTCGTAATTAGAGCATGGAATCCGGCATTTAAATTTATTAGCAGTTGGGTGTTGCTTAAGTATGATTTGATTAGTTAGTATTAGGTTAAAAGCTTTGAGAATCTTCAATTTTGTGCATTTAATCCGTGTTTTCACCGAAAATTGAATATGATACGTATTGATTATAATGTCAATTTAGTCTTTTGTCCAAAAAACATGTAAAAACATACGTATAAAGCAGTGGCGGTACTTCCATAGAAGACCAAAAGCGTTACACGTTAATTGTGTAATGTCTAGATTATAATTGTTAATTGTGGGCTCAGGATATTCTTATTTATGTCAAATTTCTTTTCTTAAAAAAGTATTTAAATATTAAAAATTCGCAATTTGGTAAGGCAAGCTGGGGCTTTGGAGCAGACAAGTGTTGGAGTGGAGACCGCGCTTAGGCAAACGTAGTGTAGGACGACCTGCAGCATGATGGTCCGACGACTTGAGAAAGGTGGCGGGTAACGGATGGATGAGGGCTGCTCAAGACCGGGATGGCCTACGTTCAGCAGTGGACAGCGATAGGCTGAGTATATAAGCTGGGCTTTTGGGCTTCCGTGGAAGTGCCGCCTCTGATATGAAGCTAATAAAAGGGTGTTAAAGAAAATAACATGCTCGTCTTTTATTACGTTAGACTTATGGTTAAGTCGTGATGGCCTTGAGGTTTAGGCACGCAGTCGAGAATCTCGACGGTTCAACCAAACCCCAGGCACACACCTCTGACTTTTCGTAGTTATGTGTGTATTCGCAAAGTATTATCACGCGTTTTAACGGTGAAGGAAAACATCGTGATGAAACCTGCACACCTAAAAGTTCTTAGGAATTTCTTAGGTGTGAAGTCGGCCAACCCGCACTAGGCCAGCGTGGTGGACTAAGGCCTAAACCCTCTCAATTGTAGAGGAGGCCCGTGCCCAGCAGTGGGACGTACATGGGCTGATGATGGTGATGACGATGATGGTTAAACAAGAGTATAGAAATACCTCTCTACCTACCCTTCTGTCAGGCGTGATTGTGTAGCTTTATCGAAGTATTCTCCCTGGACAATACTTCGTAATAGCGAGCCTTACAAAAACAACCCCGCCACCAATCGTTACAAAACTTTTCTCATTCAGCAATAACTATCTGACGACAAAGACGAGGTCGAACATAATTGAAATGAAAACGGTGGGAGAAAATTAATAACGAATTTTCCACCGGTCCCGTGGAAATTGTTGATTAAATTTTCATACTTTGCGCGAGTCAGTGTATTGTTTTGTCGGCAAACTTTGCAATTAACGTTTTTGACGTGTTCATGATGAGTTGCCGAAATATATGATTGTTATTCATCGTTCATTGGTTTGGTGTGATTTGAAAGTTCATAGTTTTAAAATTATTTTATTCAATATCATTATAAGCAGTGATGGCCTCGAGGTTTAGGCGCGCGGTCGAGAATTTCGGCGGTCGCAGGTTCAAACCCCAGGCACACACCTCTGACTTTTCGAAGTTATGTGTGTATTCACAATTAATCATCACTTGCTTTAACGGTGAAGAAAAACATCGTAATAAAATCTGCACACCTAAAAGTTCTTAGGAATTTCTTAGGTGTGTAGTCCGCCAACCCGCACTAGGCCAGCGTGGTGGACTAAGGCCTAAACCCTCTCAGTTGTAGAGGAGGCCCGTGCCCAGCAGTGGGACGTATATGGGCTGATTATGATGATATCATTATCGCGGGAGTAGAACTCAGTGTAATATATAGGAGTAGGTACGTTAAAAAAAACATCCTACACTTCATAACCAGTGGCGGTACGTCCATAGAAGCCTAAAAGCCCAGCTTACTTTACAAAATTCCTAATAATAATCGTTAAGCTTTGAATCTTAATTTAACAAAATCAATTTAACATATAAATGAGAATATATTGACCCCATAATAAACGATTATACACTAGACATTACACAATTAGCGTGTAACCTTTTTGAGCTTCTATAGAAGTACCGCCATTGGTCATAACTTGCACGTCTGATAGCTCTCTACGACAAAAGTTCGATGTCTGTTTGATAAGGCCGGCTTTTACGGTCCAAGGTTAAATATCTATTAACTGTATAAATAAGTATAAAAGTAACCTCACAACAAGCTAAAATTCATCATACAGCAAATTTAATAAAACTTAATTTATTCACAATTAATTATACATCAAAGATGCTAATTTTGAGACTACTAAGTTATAATCCACTTCATTAATTCCCAAAAAATATTTACTTATATTTTGTCAATTTACGCCTTATGAGCTTCGTAATACTTGGCGTAGTTTGAGTAATGAGATTTTGGCTTCTATTCGTTTTATTTTTCATATGAATGAAGGTAGGTGAGCAAAAAATTGTAGAGGAGGCTCGTGTCGAGCATAGGGACATATACAGGCTGATGATGATGATGATGAGCAAAAAGATTGCAGGTTCTTTATCCGCGCGGGTCAATATAAGTGCTAAAAAATATACGGGTGAAATTTGTGTTTGTAAATGCTTCCACGATGTAGAAAAAGTCCAGACATGACGTTATATTTAGAAAAATATAATATATACATACGCTATTCTTTAAATACATCAAAGCTCCTCTCTTAAATGAGTTACCTGAAACAAAAAAAAAACATAAATAAATAAATATACCCAACAGTCACACACATACTTCTAAACATTAAAATTTAATAAATAAATACACCCAACACATACATAGTTCTGACCCCACACTAGGATACAAGTCCTTTGTCGTGGGTATCAGAAACTATGAGAGACATTTCGGTCTCTCAAAAACCCAGAACCGCAACAAATATTTGTAGATTACACAAACAAATTGTCTCGGGGCGGGGATTGAACCCGCGGCTTCTCGTTTCGCAAGCCGGTGACTAGCCATCTGCGCTACGGGGCTGTTAAAAAATAACGTTTAGTGTAATATTCAGTTGTTGGTATCAGAAACCACTACAGACTTTTCAGTCTCGTATCCAAACCAGTAACCAATATTTGCAAGTAACCGTTATGTTTTCGGGCTGGATAACCTAGAGGTTCAGAGACAGGATGTCCTCAAATCCAGTCTCGACGGTCGTAGGATCAAGTCTTAGGCGCAAACATTCGAAGTTTCGAAGCTATGTCTCTATTATTTTTCTTAAAAAAGATGAAGGAAAAGAAAGTCATGAAATCTACATACTTAGTACACAAGCCAGTGTTTGGTATATATATTTTTTAATAATAAATCATTTATTCATATAAATTTACTAGCTGACCCGGCAAACGTTGTTTAGCCATATACATTATTTCTAGGAAATATTGTTTTAGTTAGCCACCCATAAAGTAAATTTGTAAAAAAATATGAGATTTTACTTTAGACTTTGCGATAAACTTGGCATTTTATTTTGATTTTTAGTTACTTACAGCTACTACTTTAGTTTTTGAGCTTCTCCGGTATTGGTGTCACTTTTGAAGCGTTGAGAAAAAAGTTGAAAATTAAAATGGCCAGTAAAAAATAGGGGTTGATCGTAGAGGGTTGGAAATTTAGGGTTGTATGTATTTTTGTATGCTGTATCATAAAAAATTAAAAACAATTTTTTTGGCAAATTAATAAAAAATAAAATTTAGGGGTGGACCACCCTTAACATTTAAGGGGATGAAAAATAGATGTTGTCCGATTCTCAACCCTAGCCGATACGTACGTTAAGATTCACGAAAATCGGTCTAGCCATTTCGGAGGAGTTAAACTTCTAACACCGTGATACGAGAATTTTATACAGGGTGTATTCAGACCGTGATCGGAAACTAAGGCAGGTAATAGCTAAGGTGATTACAAACCCCCTGGCGTTAAAGAAAATTCTGACAAAAAATAAAAATTTTGACGTTTTCCATACAACCATCGGTGTTAAATGTACGCGGTTTGTATGGAAAACGTCAAAATTTTTATTTTTTGTCAGAATTTTCTTTAACGCCAGGGGGTTTGTAATCACCTTAGCTATTACCTGCCTTAGTTTCCGATCACGGTCTGAATACACCCTGTATATAAGATTTGTGTTACAATAGCTAAAACTAGTAAATGACATTTGTTCTTAACCTACTTATATATACTTACAGGGGCTCCCAAAATTCGTTAGTATACCTAGTGGACTTAGTCCTAACCTCTTAATAGGAGACTCTCGACCAACATTATGACGAATCTATAAATAAATATAAAATAAATAAATACACCCAACAGTCACATACACAGTCATATACGAATGTTTGTGGATCACACAAACATTTGTCTAGCCAACTGCGCCACGGGGCTGTCATACCTGTCATGCCGTATCTGGGCATCAGCAGAGAGTATATCATACTCGCTGCTAGAGCGTAGACCAATTATTATACAATTACAACCTCAATAATAAATAAAAAAGACGTCAAAAATAGTAATAAACCCACACGGAGTCTATAAAGGGACGATCCACCCTCGAACCCTTATTTATATTGCGTCCGACACGGACTGACCGCCGCCTTTAAAACAGGTAACAAATTACTAACTCGCCGTATTAAACTAACAACGGGCGGTTTTGGACGATGATGGCCATGTTTTTGTTGCGTTTTGAAACATAAATAAATAAAATACACCCAACAGTCACATACATAGTTCTGACCCCACACTAGGATACAAGTCCTGTGTCGTAGGTGTCAGAAACTACGAGAGACTTTTCGGTCTCACAAACACCCAGACCCGAAACAAATATTTGTGGATCATACAAACATTTGTCTCGATGCGGGGATCGAACCCGCGGCCTCTTTTTTCGCAAGCTGGTATCTAGCCAACTGCGCCACGGGGCTGTCGATATTACATATTTTGTTTCTCAGCCTATTGCCGTCCATTGCTGAACGTAGGCCATTGCGAGTAACCAACCATCCCGGTCCCGAGCAACCCGCTACCCGCCACCCTTCTCAAGTCGTCTGACCATCGTGCTGCAGGACGTCCCACACTACTACGTCTACCTAAGCGCGATCTCCACTCCAACACTTGTCTGCTCCATCGGCTGTAGGGCCGTCGGCAGACATGGCCGGCCCAATTCCACTTTAGCGTGCTAATCTTGCGGGCAATGTCAATGACTCTGGTTCTCTGTCGGATGACTTCATACGTGTATATTAATATTATTATTTATATTTACATATTAATTAATTAATAGTGTTATAGGTATGTACCTATACGTATAACCTGATATGTACCAGTTTATCCGTAAAATTATATTATTATTAGTTAAATATATGGCCACCCTACAGCGATTCAGTAGAAAATTACGGCACTAGGAAGGACTGTGTTAAGCCCAATGGCGTATTAAACGATCAAATGTTAAATTTACTTTATTTCACAACATTACTTTAATCGGTAATGAAAACTGCGTGTCGATTTTTTTTTTTATATTATTGATTGACGACTGCCTTGTTAGTCTCTTTGGTCCCGAGGCGCAGTTGGTTAACCACCAGATTGCAAAATAAGAGGCTGCGGGTTCGTTCCCTGCACCAATATTTGTATGATCCAATAATGTTTGTTTCGGATCTGGGTGTTTGTGAGACCGAAAAGACTCTCTTAGTTTCTGATACCCATAACACAAGAATCGTATCTTAATGTGGGGTCAGAATATGTATGTGACTGTTGGGTGTATTTATTTATTTATTTAAGTTAAGTGGCACGACTGCCTCGTGGTCTTGCGGTACTTGTATGTGCCGTGCGATCTAGAGGTCCTGGGTTCGATTCCCGGGTCGGGCAAAGTGTTATCGGGTTTTTCCTTTAGGAAATTCTCAATAGCAGCACGGAGTCTGGAATTGTGCCCGAAAAACGGCAATAGGCTCGCCCCCTATTACGTGGGACTGATACATACCTGGCGAAATGTGGGTGTAGAAATTCACCTCTGCCTACCCCATAAGGGAATACAGGCGTGAGTTTATGTATGTATGTATGTTAAGTTAAAAATTACTTTGCAACACGCAGAAGTAATTCATCGATTTAAAATTAGATATAAATCCACATATGAAATCTATCATCTCCTCGATTAAGGCAGGTTGGGTTGAAACAGTTTTACTGCATAATTTGACTTCAAACATATCAGGAATCACTAGATATGTAATTTCAAGACCTTAAGTTGACGTAACGCTAAAAAACTAAGTATTGAGTCATTTATGACCTCCAAACCATCAAAGCTATTTTGTAAGCGAAATTCGAAAACACCTTTCACTCAATAACACTATGACAGGTCGCTATATTCAAACTCTCACTGAACTACTAATAACCAGAGTCGTAAACAAGATAGACCCCTCCGACGTACCGGCGCCCACACATAACCGAGGTCTATCTAAGTTTGTCTGTACTTGCAATGCAAAATCACAGGAAAAGTTGTTCACCTGCTCAATAAAACTGTTCCAACTACTTGCGGTGTTAGATTGCGAAAGTTAACACCACCGACGGCACTATAAAGTCGACTGGCAACTAGTTGCTTCAGGTTTGTTTAGTGTAAACTTATTTTATTTATTGAGGGTAGGAATAAATTTATCGAAGTAATGTAGGAATGAATTTTTAGGAATAAGTTTATACATATACCGTTAGATAAGCATGGTAGACAAATTCTAGTCAGGTTCTATCTCTGACAAATTAATCCAAAAAATTTGAGTGTGTCGTGGTCTCGCAGTACAAGTATGTATGTGTCATCGAGAAGTCCCGGGTTCGATTCATGGGTCGAGCAAAGTAGTATTGTGTTTTGGCATTAGAAAATTCTCAGTAGCAGCATGGAGTCTTGAATTATACACAACAGGCTCGCTCTCTTCTTTGGACAGAAACAGTTGGCGAAATGTGGGTGCAGGAATGCACCTGTGCCTTACCGTTCAGGGAATAGTGACTGTATGTATGTATATCTGATTCAGGCCTTGGTGTTTATGTCTTTTGAAATGATGAATAATATTTATTGAATCTATATAATACCAAATACATCACATAGATTCAGTCATTTCAAATTAAGTTTATTCGGAGAGCAGTCATCACTAGAAAAGAACGGGCAAGAAACTCTAGGGTTGCCCTTTTCCAATCAAGAGGTAGTTTACAATATTGATACAGACTAAATTTTCCGAATTAGAGCAGCTCATTAATACAATCAGGACAATAGATTTGTACATTAATTTCTCGTACGACTTTTATATGAGAATGATTTGAAGCACACAATTCACAATATTCCATTTTAAGGTCGGCGCAGTATGTTTTCATTACATGCTTATCAGTCATGGACTCATGTCGCCACAGAACAGTTGAATAAGACTAGAAAGGAAATGTCAGCATGCCGAGCGTGCTGAACCTACAATTAGACTACCATATGTTTGATACGGCCGCTTCTTAGTAATTCGGGTAGCGTGTAATATCAAGACTTAAATAAATATGTGACAACCAATAGCAACCCTTCATTTTTGTTTGAAAAATTTATTATTGGTCGTGTGATCGTAGTAGAATGAATTGATGACAGACATTCCTTTGTTGTTAATATGCCATCTTGCCGCACACACCGATTTGGGTCTACTTTTTTAATGCGCACTGCAAAGGAGTGGAACGCCCTGCCCGCTGAAGTGTTTCCCGTACGATACAATCTGGACAAATTCAAATCTAATGTAAATAGGCTGCTACTAGACAGGCATGCTCCATCGTCGACCGCATCGTCGCTTAACACCAGGTGAGATCGTGGTCAAATGCCTGCACTGGATTAAAAAAAAAAGACAAGCGGCGACACTCGTCCCCGTACAAAATACTGTCTATTTCCCTTCTAATCTTATTCAGCTGTTCTGTGGATTATAGGTTAATACTGCGTTGTTTACAACATCAGATGCAGTATGAAAACGATAATTATTTGCAGCTAGCTACATGTACATTAAAAAGAAAACATAAAAGACAAACTTGGCGATTTGGCGACACTCGTCCCCATACAAAATAGTAAATACCATCTATTTCCCTTCTAATCTTATTCAGCTGTTCTGTGTTAACCCCTTTCCCTCTCCTATCATCCCCCACTTTCTCTACTTACTTCGGTCTTCCCTTTTCTCTTTTGGGCGTATTTGTTATTGAAATTGAAATTGAAATTTATTTCGTAAAAACATATACATTTTTGAGTATCAACAGGTCCCAATATAGGCAAGCCCGTAGCTTGGGTACCTGTTTATTTACATTAACGAGTTAAATAGTACATTAGCTGAACGGCAATACAAATAAAAGTGAAACAGTTTCAATCATCTTAAAAATACGTTAACAAAATAATATAAAATAAAAGATAAATAAAAGATCGCTTTGTATTTCTCCAAAACACGCATTCGAGAACCTTGAGGTCGTCAGAGGAATTGAAATTGAGAATGGCTGTGCATACAACAAATTTCATGGACAAGTCTTTCATGGTCCAGGCTGTTCGATTGTGGAATGCCCTACCACCTGCCATAAGACGAGCGAAAACAATTCACTCATTCAAAAGACAAGTGAAAGATCACTATCTTTCTCTCTAATCTATATTTTCTCCACTCATTTGTTTATATGCTATAATACATTATATATGTATGTATATGTTTGTACATATATGTTTATTTAATATATTTTGTTTTATATTGCATATGTTTATTTCAGTGGCGGTACTTCCATAGAAGCCCAAAAGCCCGGTTTGCCTGTCAAAGTTCAGAATAATAATATTTAACCTTTAAATCTTAATTTAACAAAAGAAATTTGATAAATAAAGACCTCACAATAACCAATTATAAACATTACACAATTAACATGTAACGCTTTTGGGCTTCTATAGAAGTACCGCCACTGGTTTATTTATGTATTTAAGTGTAAGTAAGTATATGTTGAAAAATATGATGATAATTTTTATTTACTCAAAGTTATTAGTATTATTTATTTAAGTTGTTTTTTCTTCTTTTACTTCCTTCTTTGCACTTTATTCTACCCGCTTTATTTTTCCTCTTTTATTATCCATCCTAAGGTTGCCTGTAAGAAATTGCCTAGAGCGATAAGGCCGCCTCTTGTCTAATTTTTAATAGATAAGTTTCTTTATAATATTTTGTACATACAAGGAAGTGTAAATAAATAAATAAATAAATAAAATAAAACAAAACAAAATACAACAAATAAGTAATTTAAATATGTGTGTGCGTGTGTACATGCGTGAGGGTGTGTGTATGTGAGTGTGTATTGAAGTATAGTATTCAATGAATAATTTTAAATATATCTTCAATTTGGTCATATGACATTTTAATTAGCAAGCTTTGCAATTTGGATTTCATTTCATACTGTGTACAGCTTAGAAAATTATATATTTTGAGCATAGAACAACCTTTTAAATTACAAAACCTTTCTCAGCAATATGCCATGCATCGCTTCACACATGGAGTTTAATCATAGCATCGAAATTTCGTACACTTTAATTCACGTAGCCGCAATGCATTTGCATATTGCGCACGTGATCCCTTGGGTCGCGTCGCTGATCTCAATATTGTACTGCTGGATGCGGAAATTTACACCCCCCTATAATACAAGAATATACGGTACAACGGTTACCGACCTACATTTTGCTTAGAATATACAGGATTATTCGTGGGCGAACCGCACTCTTAGTTGTAGAGGAGGTCCGTGCCCAGCAGAGGGACGTATTTGGCTGATGATGATGATTCGTGGGTAGTTAATAGTAAATATATCATCATCAGCAGCATATAGCAGTGATAGCCTCGAGGTTTAGGCGCGCGGTCGAGAATTTCGGCGGTCGCAGGTTCAAACCCCAGGCACACACCTCTGACATTTCGAAGTTATGTGTGTATTCACAATGATTTATCACTTTTTTAACGGTGAAGGAAAACATCGTGATAAAACCTGCACACCTAAAAGTTCTTAGGAATTTCTTAGGTGTGTAGTCCGCCAACCCGCACTAGGCCAGCGTGGTGGACTAAGGCCTAAACCCTCTCAGTTGTAGAGGAGGCCCGTGCCCAGCAGTGATTTCTTCACTATGTTTTCTTTCACCGTTAAAGTATGTATTTATAATTGTTACTACAAGAATTATTTTAATATATCACATTGACATGACTTTGACAGCCCTGTGGCGCAGTTGGCTAGATACCAGCTTGCGAAACGAGAGGCCGCGGGTTCGATCCCCGCACCGAGACAAATGTTTGTGTGATCCACAAATATTTGTTTCGGGTCTGGATGTTTGTGAGACCGAAAAGTGTCTCGTAGTTTCTGATCACCACGACGCAAGACTTGTATCTTAATGTGGTTGTGGGGTCAAAACTATGTATGTGACTGTTGGGTGTATTTATTTACATATCTCCAAAATACTTTGAAGCACCAACGTCGCCTAATTCACACGGCTACATTTATTATTAACCTGCGAATCGGAACCAAATCATAAAATATTAAATCTTGTTTTTTACAAACTGCCTCGTGGTCTCGCGGTACAAGTATGTGCCGTGCGTTCTAGAGGTCCTGGGTTCGATTCCCGGGTCGGGCAAAGTGTTATTGGGTTTTTCCATTGGGAAATTCTCAGTAACAGCACGGAGTCTGGAAATGTGCCCGAAAAACGGCAATAGGCTCGCCCCCTATTACGTGGGACTGATACATACTTGGCGAAATGTGGGTGCAGAAATGCACCTCTGCGTACCTCTTCGGGGAATACAGGCGTGAGTTTATGTATGTATGTATGACAAAAAACTATCACGTGAATTTTTCTTAGTTTTGTTCATTATTAGAGGATGGCGTAACGAAACACGTAGTTTAAATGTTATGATATCGGTATTACCTGTCTAAAAAATAAATAAGAAATTTGTATTTAAATTATACGAAATTCTCCTCATACTAAATATAGATCACCAAGAAATCCAAATAAATCTTTAACAATTGTGTGCGCATGCGATATGTTTTCTCTCACCAACATCCTTTATTCGAACAGGTAAATTCCGATTCGTAACAATAATTCTGCGAAACCAGACCTTCGTACAATGAAATGAACAATATTATCAGCTGGGGACGTCAGATGCACACAATATAATTTCGAATTGAATGTGATTTGAACAATGTCAGTTACTCAGCATGGTGTCTAAGGATTCAGGGTGCGGTCGTATCGATATTCGATAGCGGGAATTGAAATATTTTTATAGAAATAACAAGTCAAATAAAATTATATAACAATCTCAAAACTTCTTGTGGTCTCGCGGTACAAGTATGTGCCGTGGGATCTAGAGGTCCTGGGTTCGATTCCCGGGTCGGGCAAAGTTTTATTGGGTTTTTTCATTAGGAAATTCTCAGTAACAGCACGGAGTCTGGAATTGTGCCCGAAAAACGGCAATAGGCTCGCCCCCTATTACGTGGGACTGATACATACCTGGCGAAATGTGGGTGCAGAAATGCACCTCTGCCTACCCCTTCGGGGAATACAGGCGTGAGTTTATGTATGTATGTCTCAAAATTTGTAATTCTATTGTAAATAAAAAAAAAACGTGTGCAATTCACACGTGATAGAAGTAAAACCTTCAAAAATATTGGCTACAACAGATATACAAGATAAAAAAAATGGTTTCGTTCTTTACAATATTATATAGTGGCCAAGTACCTATATCAACGGTAAAACCTTTACTAAAATGTGTCTGTCTCTTTTTACTGTCGCTTTTTCGTTTCATCGACTATCAAATCACAACGATGCTACAGAAGTTTTCACTTCAAAAATAAGAAACTTATACTGCCTCGTGGTTTTTCCGTATAAGTATGTGCCGTGCGATCTAGAGGTCCCGGGTTTGATTCAGATCAGTGTTTTTTCTATTAGGAAACACTCAGTAACAGCATGGAGTCAGGAAATATGCCCGAAAAATACAATATGTTTTTCATCTTTATTGATCGTCACTCGACATAGTCATATTAACCTGCTAAGTTACTTTAAATAATAACTCAGATACCTATAACCCCAAAGTAAATGAGTAAATCTACATTTATATTTCAATTTATGCAAGCTCCAAGTTAGAGTTTAAGCCTATTACTGTTTACCGTGGTTATAACTTTTTTCTTAATGTGACCTAAAAAAATCGCTGTATCCCCCGCTAATCGCCGTCACACGGACCGCACCAAAAAGGTATTTAGCCCTAATTTACGAGCAGATATCACTTTTACTGTTTAAATAATGATTTTATTCACAAAAGCGGCGTTTTATACTGATTTTATAGAGGCAACATCTCGTAAAGTCGGTTAAGGGCCTGTCTCCCGCAGCTGAGGGCGCCTGTAGAGTTCCGATTCAAAGTAAGGCGTTTTAAGTAAAATATTTACACTAAATGCCCACTAAATACATGTAAATTGTTATTGGCTAGATAGTTTCTTTGTTTATTCAAAGGAATTTTATTGCTGGAATAAATTTGGGTACGTATCGATTTACGTAGAGTGTGAGGTGAAGTATTTGGTAATGATGTTTGTTTTTTAATTATTTTTTTATGCATACGAAACTGGCTATGCTGTGACTGGTGGTAATTTAGTAAAGAAAGTTTTTTTCATCTAGCTACGTAAACAAGATTTAGGATTGTGTCACGGAGAGAATACGATATCTGTCTATTTTTAATTACAATTATTTCATGCCTTCATACGTTACCAACAATATTACTGTGCTTATATCATCAGCCCATATACGTCCCACTGCTAGGCACGGGCCTCCTTTACAACTGAGATGGTTTAGGCCCTAGTCCACCACGCTGGCCTAGTACGTGTTGGCGAACTACACACCTAAGAAATTCCTAAGAACCGTTAGGTGTGCAGGTTTCATCACGATGTTCCTTCACCGTTAAAGAACGTGGTAATTCTTTGTGAATACACACATAACTTCGAAAAGTCAGAGGTGTGTGCCTGGGATTCGAACCTGCAACTGTCGCGATTCTCGACCGCGTGCCTAAACCTCGAGGCCATCGCTACTTTTATGATGGGCTTTTATATTACAATTTTCAAATTTCTTTTGAATATTCTCAGTAGCAGAAATGAATAGCTTCGCCCTATTTCTTGAGGCATTGGTGAACCATGGGATACTATAGGATACATTTCTGCGTCCATCCTTGAAGGTACAGGCTTGACGTATCTAGGTCATATCACACCTTTCAAATACACATTTAATACTGCAATTTCCATTTTAAAACTGAACACAATAGGAGGCTCAATATCGTTAAAACTGTATTTCGTCAATGCAAATATGTACGGCACGATGAAGTGGAACACCAACTCGCCTACAGCGTTACGTAAAATGTATTACTTTGAATGAAAAATATTCGGAGTGCAATCAAGACATGCAGCTAAAACAGTGGCGGTACTTCCATAGAAACGCAAAAGCGTTACACATTAATTATGAAATGTCTAGTTTCGTCATCATCAATTCAATCTAGAAATGTGCCCGAAAAATGGCGATAGGCTCGCTCCCTATAACGTGGGACGAAAACACAATTGGCGAAATGTGGGTACAGAAATGCACCTCTGCCTACCCCTTCGGGGAATAGGTACAGGCGTGAGGTTATATATGTATGTATGTACATATATAGAAAAAAAAGTAAATGAAATATAACCGGTGTAAAATACACTGGTCAATATTTTTTTAATTTTATCAAAAACTGAGTGTTAATTTTATTTTTATTTTTGATCAGATAAAGCGTCGATTGACAAGTGTTTAACGCGTCACCAGATGAGAAAAATCGGCCTGTAAACTGGATATACGGACGCTGATCCCAGAAAACGAGACCATTGTTTTTTTTATGTGTGTTGAAGTTTATACCACTCAAGGTCCCAGCGATGTGCATACCAACATCGGATAATATGATTAAGATTTTCGGTACGCTTGAGAAAAGAGATTCTCTGGTGTATATAATATTAGTATGGATTTAGAAGCATACATTATTTAAGCAGTGATGGCCTCGAGGTTAAGGCGCGCGGTCGAGAATTTCGGCGGTCGCAGGTTCAAACCCCAGGCACACACCTCTGACTTTTCGAAGTTATGTGTGTATTCACAATGAATTATCACTTGCTTTAACGGTGAAGGAAAACATCGTGATAAAACCTGCACACCTAAAGTTCTTAGGAATTTCTTAGGTGTGTAGTCCGCCAACCCGCACTAGGCCAGCGTGGTGGACTAAGGCCTAAACCCTCTCAGTTGTAGAGGAGGCCCGTACCCAGCAGTGGGACGTATTTGGGCTGATGATGATTACTTGGATGTTCTATCAATTTCTAAGGATTTTTTTAAATATGATATTCTAAACGATTACAACGTAGCCCTATTTTATAAAGTATTATCTTTGTTAGTCGTAATTCTTTTTGAAAACCCAGATACGCTCGCTATCTCGGGTCATTTATATCAACGATAAGCTTGTGGTTTTTGTCCATAATCAATGTTGTTTGTTATTAATCATTATCTGACGTCATAGGTCGTATACCCATCAATTGTTCACATAAGTACGTACTCGTTTGTGAACTGTCAAATGGTGGTCGAGGGTTCAAATCGCTCGCAAGTTCTCTTGACAATTTTTTTCTCATACTGCTTCTGATAGATTTTTTCGTTGTTAATCGCCAATTTACACTAATATGCAGCCGCATGGCGCAGTTGGGTAGTCACCGGCTTACGAAAGGAGAGGCCGCAGGATCGATCCCCGCACCGAGACAAACGTTTGTGTGATCCACAAATATTTGCTTCGGGTCTGGGTGTTTGTGAGACCGAAAAGTCTCTCATAGTTCTGTTTCTCGTACTTTCACGACACAAGACATGTATCTTAGAGTGGGATCAGAACTATGTATTTGTACAATTTATAGAAGTCTTAAAAATCCCATTCCAGAACTAGACCAACCCTTTCAGACGCAACTGTACGGGAAGCCTAAGCCGTCTTATGCAAATTCATCGTTTTTATTGTAAATTAAGGGCGTCTGAAACACTCCGTATTGTCTCATTAGGGGAAATTGAAATTTTATCGATTCGGGAGCCCCAGTGTTCTTTTTCTCGGTATGAATAAAACATCAACACCGGTTTGGATTGTAAGGCCTTGTAAGTGTTTTAGTGGGTTCTTATGGTTCTTTTATTGTTTTAAACATTTTTGTCTTCGTCCCCGGAGAGTTTTCGCCCTCTGTTTCTTCCCCTGTTTCGCAAAGGTTTCAATAATCAAAAGAAATATGAACACAAGATTTATTTTACATATTCGTTCGTCCTTTGATGTGATTCTACATTTCCCTTCATTAGACCGTTTTAATATTTCATGCTACGAACTTAGTACGGCAATTGACATACGCTAAATATCTTGTTGTGGAGGGGAGTAGGCAACTACATACATACATTACCGATATTGTATTGCCCGAAAAAGGAGGCAGAGGTGCATTTCTGCACCCACATTTCGCCAGGTGTGTATCTATCAGTCCCACGTAATAGGGGGGCATTTTTCGGGCATATTTCGAGACTTCGTGCTGCTACTGAGAATTTCCAAATGGAAAAGCCCAATAACACTTTGCCCGACCCGGGAATCGAACCCAGGACCTCTATATCGTACGGCACTTACTTGTGCCTCGAGACCACGAGGCAGGCAGTTAGTGGGCAACTATATGTTTTATATCCATATTCTTTATAATTTAAACAGAAAGAAGTAGTAACTGCCAATCACATTCATAAATAAATAGATATGGGTTATATTACCTATATAATTTTTCGCCGATATTTTCCTTTACTTTTTTATTGTGATGAGTTTTTTAAGCCTACGACTTAAGATTTAAATTATACATATGAATAATTAACATCAAAAATGCACTAAAAAGTAAAAAAAATATTGCGTATTCTTCTGTAACTTAATAATCAACTTACTTTTTCTCTTCATCAATATGTACTGTACGATCTATGTGTTTACGACGCAAGAAGCTAGGTAGGTAGGTACCTATCCACGTCAAATCTAATTCAATACACACCTTTGAATAACAAACAATGATTAAAATATTTTTTTAAGTTCTCCTAAGTAAAATGAAATGAAAAATATCAGACTACTTAAAAGTCAATCAAATTATTACGATAATATAATGTAGTTTTAATTATTGTTATTCTTGGAGGCGGTGTCAGCCAAGCGAGGATTCTCATATATATTATTCATCATCATCATCATCAGCTCCCATATATGTATATACGTCCCACTGCTGGGCACGGGCCTCCTCTACAACTGTGGTGCTAGGTATGTATATTGTAGTGTTTCCTTGGCTTAAACTTAACTTAACTTACCTAACTTAATTTTTCTCAATATTAATTGTAAGTAAATTAACTCAACAATGTCATAAGACATTATATCAAATAAATAGTGTTGTGTAATTTCGACCTAATTAATCAAGCGATAGATTACTTTTTCCATTGACAGCTAATCATTTCGAAATAAGTCATTAATAATATCAAGTCATCTACTGCTATAAAAATTCTCGCGAGACCGACAACTGTTGCGACACCCGAGGCCAATCAAAGATCTGATACATAATATTACTTTTAATTACGAGAATAAACAAGAAACCGTTGCTTAATTCTGTTAATAAATGGGGCCGGTCATAGGTGAGTTGCAGTGATGGCCTCGAGGTTTAGGCGCGCGGTCGAGATTCTCGGCAGTCGCGGGTTCAAACCCTAGGCACATACCTCTGACTTTTCGAAGTGATGTGTGTATTCACAATAAATTATCACTTGCTTTAACGAAAAATGAAATCGTGAGGTGTACACACCTAAAAGTACCTAGGAATTTCTTAGGTGTGTAGTCCGCCAACACCACGCTGACCTAATGCGGGTTGGTGTACTATACACCTAAGTAAATTCTAAGAACTTTTAAGTGTGCAGGTTTCCTGATGATGTTTTCTTTCACCGTTAAATTACGTCATAATTCATGATGAATACTGAAATGAGAAAGAATAACCCAGCTCAATTTTAGAGTTAAAATTCTATGACACTCCTGAAGACTAGACTAATTTATATACCTAAGAATTTATCCTAATCTAAATAGCAAAGTACCGTCTGTCTGTTTAAGAACAATCTCATTTAGAATTTTTCTTATGTTTTGACAAAATACCCGTCACTCGACACGGTTAACAGACTTCGTAAAAAGCGGAATAATAATACATAAGGTAGAAAATAAAGGAAATTTTGTCGTGACTTATGAAACGCCCTCAAGGTTGGTAGCACGTGTAATCAGACGCGTAAGTTGGGAGCTGTGACCCCCATCAGCACAAATAAAATAAGTGTTACATTTTTATGAATATTATTTAATCAGATATTGCGTGACTACAAATTGCACAGAAGAAAGCATCATCGATTGTATTTTCGCAATTACATACCAACAATATTATAATTGGGAAAATTATTTGGGTGTTTGTTCTTTCAATGCCATAAAATTACTTAATTAAATTTAAACCTTTTTAAAGACATCTTTTAAGGACATCGAGTCACACGTAAAGTCCTAGTATGAGACTTTTGTCATGTTTTAATGAAAACAACTTATAAATCAAGGATGCAGTTTGTTGTAAACCAGCTTACGAAACAAGAACAGGATCAAACTCGCACCGTGACAAACGTGTGTGATGTACAAATGTTTCGAGTTTGAGCTTGAGACCGAATAAATCTCTTGTAGAATATGTCCATGACTATTGTGTGTATTTTAATTAGACGATTAACTTCTGAAATCCGGTTAAATAAATGGACAGTAAACAAAAAAAAACAAAATAACCCCCATAAAAATCCCAAGTTCGTGCCAGGCTCCTAATATTATTGAATTTACCCAGTCCCGCACAGTCTCTTACACGGCGCAGAAGAAAATTACCCAGACGTAATTTAGTTGTACCAATTACCCTCGTGGGTTAATTTTCCGAAGGAAATGCCTAAGGTTTCCCGGGATAATGTGTGCGCTTCGGAATGCTTAACGGATTTATTTATAAGCTAAGGGTGTTGTGCTTTTTTGCGTTTATAATAAGGTAGCTTTATTTTTAAGACTAATCATCATTTCCTTGCCCTGTTCCCAATTTCATTTGGGGTCGGCGCAGTATTTTTTATCCTTCCTAACATCCCTATCAGCCGTCATGTCTTCATTCACACCTTTTTCTTTCATATCTTTAGTTACGCACATTTATTGAGACTAAGTTAATAAAGTAAAAAAAAATCATTGAAGTTGTCATAGAATCGAGGTTTAGGCGCGCGATCGAGACTCATGGCGGTCGCAGGTTCAAACCTCAGGCACACATCTCTAAGTTTTCTAAGTAATATGTGTATTCATAATGAATTGTCACTTACTTTAACGGTAAAACATCGCGAGGAAACCTGCACATCTAAAAAGTTCTTAGGAATTTCTTTTCCGCTTACCCGAACTAGGCTAGCGTGGTGGACTTAGGCCTAACCCTGTGTAGAGGAAGTCCGTGTCTAGCAGTGGGACGTATATGGGCTGATGAGGTTGAATAATAGGCAACTACCAAATTCTAAATCCACTTCTGCTATTTTATTACTGGCGCGTTTCTTGACCAATCATCCAACAAGTTCGAAGTACATACATACATACATAAACTCACGCCTGTATTCCCCGAAGAGGTAGGCAGAGGTGCATTTCTGAACCCACATTTCGCCAGGTATTTATCAGTCCCACGTAATAGGGGGCGAGCCTATTGCCGTTTTTCGGGCACAATTCCAGACTCCGTGCTGTTACTGAGAATTTCCTAATGGAAAAACCCAATAACACTTTGCCCGACCCGGGAATCGAACCCAGGACCTCTAGATCGCACGGCACATACTTGTACCGCGACACCACGAGGCAGTCAAGTTCGAAGTACTCGTAATCAAATCGAATATTTATATCAAACAAGCCACTTCGCCTTGGGAAACGTCAAAAGACTTCAGGGAATATAATTAAAACGACTTCTCCCTATCAAATTAAAAAGAAATTAGAGGGTGCGCCGCCCACTTAATTAACAAGTCTTTGGTATTAAAACAATGGCTCTTAGATATAATTAGTGAAAGACAATGTATGTTTGTCTGGCTTCGAAAAAGCTTGGTGTGCTCAACAGAGCAAAACATTATTTCACACCGGCTCAGCGCCTTCTACTGTATAAGGCGCATGTCTGGCCACATATGGAATATTGTTGTCATCTCTGGGCTGGAGCCCCTCGGTACCAGCTTCTTCCATTTGACCGCATTCAACGACGTGCTGCTCAAATCATCGATAACTAGGTCCTTACGGACAAAATTTACCCCCAGGCATTGCGAAGAGACGTTGCGTCTTTATGTGTCCTATATCGCATTTACCATGGGGAGTGCTCTGAGCATTTTTTTTGGCTTAATACTTGCTGCTAAATTTCACTACCGCACCACACGCCAGAAATTAAAGTTCTACAGTTCGCCTTAACAGTGCGTTTCAAACGGTGTTTCCTTCCTCGCATAACATCTTTGTGGAATCAGCTTTCCTCGGCGGTATTTCCAAACAGATGCGACTTAGGGACCTTCAAGAAAAGAGCCTATATTTTCCTCAAAGGCCGGCAACACACCGATGATTCCTCTGGTATTATGGGTGTTCATTATTTGAGTGCCGTAGCTCGGTTAGGTAAGTAAAGACACGATATTAAATTGCCTTCACATTTACGCTTATATACCTAATGGGGCAGACAGGGACTCTTTTCTTTGTCATGTTAATATCAGATCTGTAGAGTAGCGTTACATGTCCACATGCGGATGAAACAGTTGGAGATAAAAGTCACCTTCATTAATCAACTTATTTGGATCTTATCCAAATAGATAAAATAGAGACCATTAGTTTGACTTGCCTATACCTTGCGGCACAAATCGACGAGCGATATAAAGGTTCCACGTTCGATTCCCGGATCGAAGGTGTTTGTAAAAAACGGGAATAGACTCGCTACTATTACGACAATCTAGAGGCCGTCCATTAATCACGTGATGTTTTTTTAACATTTTTAAAATATAGGTATAATCTAATTTTATTCTGAATTTAAGGATCATGATAAAAATGTCTACACAGAAAGGTAGCAGGTTGTTTTTGACTGGCTTTTCGGTTTAGAAATCGCGCGTTAAAGGAAAAAATAACATACATACATACATAAACTCACGCCTGTATTCCCCGAAGGGGTAGGCAGAGGTGCATTTCTGCACCCACATTTCGCCAGGTATGTATCAGTCCCACGTAATAGGGGGCGAGCCTATTGCCGTTTTTCGGGCACATTTCCAGACTCCGTGCTGTTACCGAGAATTTCCTAATGGAAAACCCAATAACACTTTGCCCGACCCGGGAATCGAACCCAGGACCTCTAGATCGCACGGCACATACTTGTACCGCGAGACCACGAGGCAGTCAGGAAAAAATAAATACACGTGAAATACTAAAACAAAGCCCATATTAAATAAAAATTGTTTTTTTTTTATGTGAAAGGAGGCAAACGAGCAAGTGAGTCACCTTATGTTAAGTGGTCAACACAATACCAGAGGAATCATCGGTGCGTTACCGGCCTTTGATGAAAATATAGGCTGTATTCTTGATCGCTGTACCGTATCCGTTATTTTCCTAGTTTCTCCACACTTAGATCTAAGTGCCGTGTACAACTTTTCTATCTTTTACATTCACTCATCATCTTTATAAATCTTTAATAAACATTCTTTTCATGAATTTACGTTTATTTGCGATTAAAAAACTTCAACTAGACAATCTAGATTTGTGACGTTAATCGCTAAATGCTCAATTAAATCAGGCTGACTACTGCAAGTACTATAGGCTCTTGGCTCTTAGCCAATAGACCAATTTCTTGACAATTATCTGGTACGAGTATGGAACAATTGACTGCGCAGGTCTAAAGGAAGTGAGGGCGCAATTATCGTATTGTTAATAGGAATATTTAATGAAATATCCTCTAGGTATTGTTGGACAAAGATGATTAAATTAATAACTGTTGAAAGAATGCGATTCGAGTTTAAGAAGTGAAAAAGATTTAACTACATACATTTTTTGAAAGACTGCGCAATTAAATTTATTGTAAAGTGTTTTATTAAGTAACATTCATTAAATACTGATTATATCAGTCGATCCAGGAATCGAACCCAAAGAAACAGTCACTACTGTTTCTCATATTATTTATTTGTACTCTATCTTCATCATCAGCCCAAATACGTCCCACTGCTGGGCTCGGGCCTCCTATACAACTGAGAGGGTTTAGGCCTTAGTCCACCATGCTGGCCTAGTGCGGGTCTGCGGACTACACACCTAAGAAATTCCTAAACTTTTTAGGTGTGCAGGTTTTCTCACGATGTTTTCCTTCACCGTTAAAGCAAGTGATAATTCATTGTGAATCACACATAACTTCGAAAAGTCAGAGGTGTGTACCTGGGGTTTGAACCTGCGACCGTCCAAATTCTCGACCGCTCGCCTAAACCTCGAGGCCATCACTGCTTATTTTTATTTATTTATGTCTTCTATATTAAGTACAATAAAATAAATGGAAAAACTAAACTTAATACAAAGTAGGTACAAGTACAATTTTTCACAGACAACCTTTGAATGGGTAATAGAAGAGAAAAAAGAATCTGACATTATTGTCTAGTTTAATGAATTATTCTATATTATGGTGTAATTATTTAGACTTTTGGATTGGTATAATATCTATATTATAGCCTAAACGTATAACATTGCCATCAGCTTAATACATGCTTCACTGACCACGAGTCTCCTTAAAATTTGGAGGAATAGACCTTAGACAACCACGCTGGCCTAGTGCAGGTTGGAGGACCACACGTACGAAAAAAATCTCTTTGTGAAGAGCCCTTAAGCATTCAAGATTAAATTTATTTTTATTTAAAACTTTATTGTACACATAATTATATTAAAATAAACTTAGGAGTACAGTAAACAAATCAAGTACAAAGGGCGGCTTTATCGCACAAGGCGATCTCTTCCAGGCCAAGGATGATGATTCCTCTTATCAAATTTAAAGCTATTTATTTATTACATGGTAAAGACAAACTGGATATCCACAGATACTCGCTGATTCACCGCTCGGTGCCATTTATGTGCTATCAATTCTGGTGTACAGTGCAGTGTGTGTATAAGAAAGATAGCAATCAAGTTTCCTCACGATGTTTTCCTTCACCGTTAAAGCACGATGCTTCATCAGTTGCTAATATAAAAACATACAAACATACCGTACTACACAAACCTCTCCAGTTCATCTTGGTAGAATAAACTTTGTGCGCAATAAAACTTGTGGGGCGAACAAATACTTAACGAAAACTGTATAGGGCCGCGAGCGTGACCTATTTAACGGAAATTTCTATTCTTCCATACATTGTTACATCGGGAATGTAATGTTTTGCTTGAAGTAAAAGAATTAAATGTGTAAGTGCACTGCAGTACTACCATAGAAGCCCAAACGCCCAGCTTGCCTTACAAAATCTTGAATAATAATTTTTATTTAACAGAAGAAATTTGACATATAAATGAGAATATTATGACCCCACAATAAATAATTATAAACTAGACATGTTACACAATTAACGTGTAACGCTTTTGGGCTTCTATGGAAGTACCGCTACTATGTAAGTGTATATTGTCTTAAATACGACAGATAAGGACTTCGACTTCAACACAATATTAATTTAAACAATAGGTAGTAGAAGGTTAGACAACTATAGGACTGCGGGGTCGATACCTACCGGGAGAAATATATTAAAGCGTAGGTATATATTACGTAATATTTTGTAATATGTTAAGAGATCAGGACTACGTTTTATAGAAAACCCAGAAAAGGAAAAAGTATCGCTTTCGTAATCACCATCCAAACCCCCATTTATCCCCCGTCAAAAATACAGTAATACCCCGGACTTACGCTATTCATCATCAGCCCAAATACGTCCCACTGCTGGGCACGGGCCTCCTCTACAACTGAGAGGGTTACTTACGCTATAGGTGGGACAAACGCGATATCCGAAGTTGGGGTACAGTTTTGCATATAAATACTTATAAAGTTTGTGTAATCGGGACCAGAGTCTAAAGAAAACAATTATTTAGAAGAAACATGATCAATGAATGTTAGATAATAAATAAAAAACTGTGAATAAAACTATTGTACATAAACCGAAGTTACTTTGATAAAAAAAAAAAAAAATTTTCCTTACTTTTATAACAGTTCGGATTATTCATTCCGGCAGGTCTTTGCCAATTAACAAATTTTCACTTTCGATTCCAAAGTCTTTGATAATATTTAGTTTACACTCCAAAGAGAGTGTTTTTCGTGTTCTCTTATTGGGTTCAAAAGACTTATTTTTTGGATAACATAATTAAAAACGAATCTGCAAGTTGCCCTGCATACGTAAAATAATTACACGAGGCACATGTTCGAACTTGCTGTTAACCGAGCACCGAGCACTGAGTGGAGTGGGCAGATGAAAAACCGCGTATTTCCGAATTTGCGTAAAACGGTGTAGCTTAAGTCGGGGTATGACTGTAATCAAAACCAATACTTCAGCGCTTACGTAAAACTCGAATGCCCCTGGACGAAAAAAGTAATAAAAAATATTTTGAATAGGTAATCAATGACGTCATAACTAACTTAGGCCTAGTTCCAATCAAGCCGCTTTAGCTTTCTAGTTTCAAATACAACACCACTACACAAAACACGTCGACTGTAAAAAAAAATACAGCAATGTATCCCGATCTACGCAAACTGGGCAAATTTCCATAAAAGTTTGACTAAATAAATTGCGCTTTTGGCAGCGCTATAGAATTTTTTAAAAAGCTGCACAGTAGGGCTGCTTGATTCGATATCCGGCAGACAAAATTGAAAACATTAGTTTTTAGGGGTCCACGGACGGTGTAAAAAGAACCCAAAAAGCGGATAAACTCTCCGATTGACTAATTAACTTCTTAGGTGTGTAGTCCGCCAACCCGCATTAGGCCAGCGTGGTGGACTAAGGCCTAAACCCTCTAAGTTGTAGAGGAGGCCCGTGCCCAGCTGGGCTGATGATGATATTTATGATTGCAAAACTTTCATTAAACGAACATATTGCTACTCTTACTTGACTGCCTCGTGGTCTTGCGGCACAAGTATATGCCGTGCGATCTATAGGTCCTGGGTTCGATTCCCGGGTCGGGCAATGTTATTAGGTTTTTCCATTAGGAAATTCTCAGTAGCAGCACGGAGTATGTAAACGTGCCTGAAAAACGGCAATAGGCTCACCCCCTATTACGTGGGACTGATACATACCTGGCGAAATGTGGGTGCAGAAATGGACCTCTGCCTACCCCTTAATACAGGCGTGAGGTTATATGTATGTAGTATCAGTGTCGGTACTTCCATAGAAGCCCAAAAGCGTTACACGTTAATTGTGTAATGTCTAGTTTATGATTGTTTATTGTGGGGTCAGGATATTCTCAATTATATGTCAAATTGCTTTTGTTGAATAAAGATTTAATCGTCATCAGCCCAAATAAGTCCCACTGCCGGGCACGGGCCTCCTCTACAACTGAGAGGGTTTAGGCCTTAGTCCACCACGCTGGCCTAGTGCGGGTTGGCGGACTACACACCTAAGAAATTCCTAAGAACTTTTAGGTGTGCAGGTTTTATCACGATGTTTTCCTTCACCGTTAAAGCAAGTGATAATTCATTGTGAATACACACATAACTTCGAAAAATCAGAGGTGTGTGCCTAGGGTTTGAACCTGCGACCGACGAAATTCTCGACCGCGCACCTAAACCTCGAGGCCATCACTTCCTTAAGATTTAATGCTTAAAGATTATTATTCGGAATTTTGTAAAGCAAGCTGGACTTTAGGCTTCTATGAAAGTACCGCCACTGGTATGTATGTATATGACTCTAATGAAATTTAATAAAAATTAACATGTGATTACAAATAATACAGCAATGTCATGGTTGTGACGTGTGTAGGTCAACTTGGCTACTGGAAACGTGTAATTAAATACGAGATGAAACAAATGCTCTTAAACAAGCCAGACAGATGATACATTACGAACAGACGATTTGAATGACGTGGGAAATGTTTTGATTTATTATTATACTTTACTCGTTGGCTTCGCGATAGAAATGTGCAGCATCGAGAGATCTCGAGTTCGATTCCCGCGATGACAGTGTTATTAGGTTTTTCTGTTACTGATGTTTCTCTGATGTCTATTCTTTAACACATGTGTGTCAATTTGTGTGTAGACCTGCATCAAAATCATCTCATCGTCAGCCCATATACGTCCCACTGCTGGGCACGGGCCCAGAACGGGCCCAATATTGAGAGGGTTTAGATCCTAGTCCAGCATGCTGGCCTAGTGCGGGTTGGCGGACTACAAACTAAGAAATTCCTAAAAACTTTTAGGTGTGCAGGTTTCCTCACGATGTTTTCCTTCACCGTTTAAGTACGTGATAATTCATTGTGAATACACACATAACTTCGAAAAGTCAGAGGTGTGTGCCTGGGGTTTGAACCCGCGACCGTCGAGATTCTATTACGACTCACGGCTATCAATGCCATATAAAACACAATATTTTAACAGTAACACCATTGTGAATTCAATAAATAAAGCTCAAAGTTTATACCACCTACGCTAATTAAAATTATAAATATTTGTTTCGGGTCTGGGTGTATGTGAGACCAAAAAGTCTCTCGTAGTTTCTGATACCCACGACACAAGACTAGTTTCTTAGTGTGAGATCAGAACTATGTATGTGACTGTTGGGTGTATTTATTTATTTATTTATTATTTATTTCATCAACCATTCCAGAAATATTCCTAACTAGCTTTTGCCCGCAACTCCGTCCGCGTAGACTACAGGGTTGGGTTTAGAAAGAAAATAAGTTGTAGTCTATTTTACTCCACAAAGTCCCGGTATGCGGCAGCGCACCGCTCATAGTGTACGGGGCTTCGCTTGGCAAGTTTCTTACTTGCATTGTCTCTTGTCGCATACACATAAAACATTTCATCCCCCATTCCCGATCGTTATATTACCCCCTTAAAAGCCAAATAAAAATGTTTTATCATTCTAGCTTCAAAAATGACGAATTTCCACACTAACTTTCATCCCCTATTTTTATTTTACACACTTAAAGGTAATTTTTTTACAAACTTTGAATGACATATTTAGTTTCAAGCTTCTATCTTTAAAAATGACAATACTTCCACACAACCTTTCATCCCCCCATTCAACCCCTTATAACCCCTTTTTCGCAATAAAAAGTAGCCTTTGTCCTTGCTCAGGCTCCAAACTATCTGAGTACCAAATTTCATTTAAATCGATTCAGTAGTTTTAGCAGGAAAGCGAGACAGACAGACAGAGTTACTTTCGCATTTACATATAATAATATTAGTAAGGATAAGGATTTTGGGTGTACTTCCGAAAAGCGCATACCATCGATCGATCTGAAATTTGGTATATTATCGTATTTTGACCTCCTTATCACGAATATCATAACAAAAATTGGCGAATGTCGAAGCAGAAAATTTCAGATTCATCGGCGGTATACGCTTTTCGGAAGTTTATCCCTAATTTTACGCCCCGAGTCCCGCATATTCAGATACGGAGGAGTTCCCGCACGCAATCCCGATAGCAAATATCATTACGACGGAAACTATCGGTTCGCGTCTGGAATAACAATTGGACTATTAAAATTCTGTTATGTTACCGTGGAATTCGGAAGTATTACTTTGAGGTATCCGATTTATTTTCCGGGTTAAGTAATGAATTGCGCCCTCCATACATTAGATGTAATATAAAAATATCTAGAGGTTTTGGGTTCGATTTCCGAATCGGACAAATTTAATTTTTTCTTTAATTCTTTATAGCCAAGTTAAGAAGTGTGTACAAAAAGAGTCGGGCAAAGTGTGCCCGAAAACCGGTAATAGGCTCGCCTCCTATTACGTGGGACTGATTTATACCTGGCGAAATGTGGGTGCAGAAATACATATGTATGTATGTAAACCTGCACACACACCTAAAAGTTCTTAGGAATGTCGTAGGTGTGTAGTCCGCCAACCCGTACATCACTTGTAGAGCAGGCCCGTGCCCAGCAGTGGGACGATGGGTGGATGATGGTGATGTACATATGTATGTATTTTGTGTACGTATTTTGAGATTAAAATTAAAACCTAGAACTAGTTTCTATATTATGTTCCCTTTGGCCTTTACAAGTATAGCTCAGCTTAGCTAATTAATAACAAACATGCCTCTATAAAAACTACTCGCCGGCAAAAGAAGCGGTTTACAATAATCCCTAGAAGCCTCATATAACGCGGCCGCGTGTTCAATTAGCGCTTTCTGAATGTTTAATGGAAACTGGAAATGGCGCGGATACTCGCTATACGCTGGTAACATTATAGGAAGGCTGGCATGGAGTCGGAGGGGTGTATGGGGGGAATCGGTAAGCAGGCTTTGTTGGAGTTATTGGTAGATTAGATTTTAGAAGTCGCAGTAAATTGTATAATGATATAAGGATTTTCCTTTAGAAAATTACTAAACGTATTACGAGGCATATTAAAGTGTTGAAAAAAAAGAAGGAAAAACGGCATAAAACGTGTATAGAAAATACACCTCTATGTAGTCATTTTTGGATACTGGCGTGCATATATTTTAACATAACCTCAACTGTATTCCCCTGCAAAGGTGTATTTCTACACCCATATTTCGTGGGGCGTGTATCAGTCCTACGTAATAAGGGGCGAGCCTATTGCCATTTTTCGGGAACATTTCCAGACTACGTGCCGCTACTGAGAATTTCCTCATGAAAAAATCAAGTAACACTTTGCCCGACCTCGGAATCGAACCTAAGAACACTAGATTCGATTCCCGGGTCACAGATAGGAAAATTGTGTAAATTTTTGGAATCAGTCATAGCTGTGTTAAATAGTGATAAAAACTCACTTCATACATACCTGACGACCGACTTGTAGAGGAGGCCCGTGCCCAGCAGTGGGACGTATTTGGGCTGATGATGATGATGATGACTCTCTTCATATTTGAGACGTCATAAATATTTATAAATCACGCAAAAAACATCTCGGGATTGAACCCGTCACAGCCCGCCTGAAATCTAGTGTCCTACGGTGATTGTCTCGATATAAACAAATATATAATTAATACGTACGTGATTAACCCATCATTATGGTGTATTATTTACCTGAAACAAAATAAGATCCTTGTTAATATTCACATAAATATAATCGACTCTGGATTATCGACTTTTTCCAACGAAATTTTAAA
Organism: Hemaris fuciformis; assembly: GCA_907164795.1. Taxonomy (NCBI): domain Eukaryota; kingdom Metazoa; phylum Arthropoda; class Insecta; order Lepidoptera; family Sphingidae; genus Hemaris; species Hemaris fuciformis. Next base: position 6,003,566 of record OU015457.1, on the reverse strand, counting down.
AACTATCTGGGGGCACGGCAGTGCCCCCGCCAAGTCGAGCGAAAAAGCGGCACGGCCGTACTATACTTTTCTCGAAGCAACTCAGGCCATTTTCGACACCCTATAACTTCGTTGTGGATAAACCTAGAAACCTGAATTTTTAGTTACCAAGCAAGAATGGTATAAACTCTGTATATTTTAAATTTCACTCAATTTGAACCAGTAGTTTAAGAATTATAACTAGTCAAACTTCGCAGTTTTGGTCACTCACTGACCGATCATCAAAACTCTAAGGCACTTCTAGCCGACATAGAAGCTTCAAATTTGGAACACAATTAGGTTTTAGTGTATAACTTAAGGAAAAATTATAATATCTTGCAATTTCAGTCTAGTTTTCTAGATACACAAACTGCATAAATAACTTTGTAATCCCATATAAATATATAGGATTACAAAGATACATTTGCAGTAAATAAATTAGTGTACCTGTATAGTATAAAATAATGGAATAATAGGTGTAGCTAGATAAGTAGGGATGGTATTGAGGTTTAGGCGTGAGGTCGAGAATCCGGGCGGTCGCGGGTACACACCCTAGGCACACTTATCTGACTTTTCGAAGTGATGTGTGTATTAGCAATGAATTAGTATTCGGGAAGAGCTTACTATAGAAATGACCCGTGGCGCAGTTGGCTAGACACCAGCTTGCGAAACGAGAGGCCGTGGGTTCGATCCCCGCACCGAGATAAATGTTTGTGTGATACACAAATATTTGTTTCGGGTCTGGGTGTATGTGAGACGGAAAAGTCTCTCGTAGTTTCTCATACCCACGACACAAGACTTGTATCTTAGTGTGGGATCAGAACTATGTATGTGACTGTTGGATGTATTTATTTATTATTTATAAAGTAAGGTCTTTAAATCAAGGACTGCCTCGTGGTCTCGCGTTACATGTATGTGCCGTGCGATCTAGAGGTCTTGGATTCGATTCCCGGGTCGGGCAACGTGTTATTGGGTTTTTCCATTAGGAAATTCTCAATAGCAGCAGGGAGTCTGGAAATGTGCCCGAAAAACGGCAATAGGCTCGCCCCCTATTACGTTGGACTGACAGGTATGTATCAACATACCTGGCGAAATGTGGGTGCAGAAATGCACCTCGGCCTACCCCATCAGGGAATATAGGCGTGAGTTTATCGATGTATGTAGCAATGAATTATCGCTTACTTTAACGGGGAAGGAAAATATCGTGAGGAAATCTGATTAATAGGGTCAAGTAATTTATTCATTTCAAAAAAACTGAGTGCGGCAGTTAATGCCGTAAATTAGTTCAAGTTATACCTCTAATAAGCTTTATGTTGTAAATTTCTGTTAGGTACATTGACAGTACCAATTTATAGTGAAAGAGAGATAAAATCTTTAAAATAGGATTAACTCCAACTGACGTATGACGCGTGCGGCCCTAAATATTTCTAACCAACGCAAAAAATAATTATTATTTTAAAATAAAGATCACGACGCGGCCGCTCTCGTCTCGTATGTAGAGGAGGAAGACTACCTACAAAAGTAAGCAAAGCTCATAAGGCAGAGAGTGGGCTTTAAGAAAATCCGTTGTTAGTACTCAAGAAGTAGAAGATACCGAAAAGAAAAAAGTAGGACTATCTACAAAAAGAAATGAGATCCCATAAAAAACAAAACTTGTAAAAAACCCCAAGTCTCGCAACTCAGTTCTTTTGCCGTAAAAAGTTGTGAGATCTATATGATACCAAGTCGATGAATTTATTCAGTCCCCGTTTAAGGGAACTTCTGTCTTAAGTTATTATGCACTTAGCTTACCAGACACCATCTTATAGTGACCATATCAATGTTAAAAATCTTTTATGTTTCATATAAAATAGTTTTGACTTGGCAATCGCACTAAAAGTGAGATACATTGTGTTTTCATGTATATTAACGGTAAAACCTTTACTAAAATGTGTCTGTCTCTTTTTACTGTCGCTTTTTCGTTTCATCGACTATCAAATCACAACGATGCTAAAGAAGTTTTCACTTCAAAAATGCGCCGCAGTGGTACTACCACGGTCGACCCGGCCCATTCGCTCCGCTGAACCACCTACCAACAGCTGTCAAAATACAAACGTTTTAATTAAAATTCAAAACAGAAATAAAAATAATACGCCCATTACGTCTAATTAAAATAATTGTGTTTTTTTACGTTTAGCATTAATTTCACGGTCGTTAAAAACACTCGGTGTAAATTTATCGGTGGACTTGTAAAAACGCGATGCTCGAGAACACAACGGCTTTCATAATTAACTCGCCGATTAAGTTTTGAACAATTAACGAAACACGGTTAGCATGGACTAGAAATTGTTAATTTAAGTTTCACAACAAAGTATTGAGTCATACTAAGGTTAGGACGAGGGTCGATAAAAGATCAAACTTGTAGACTGCCAACTGCGCCACGGGGCTGTCATTTTATTGTTTATCTTGGAATGAGGTCCAGACTATGTGTGTGAATGTTAGTTTTTTTTATTTTCGACTAGATCTACCGTAGCCCGACCCATTGTACCACTTGATTTTACCTATTACAGCAATTTAGTATTAGAATAGTTATTGAAGCATTTGCGAAAAATCGAGACAAATGAAAAAAGTTTCTATAAGTTAAGTAAAAATGAAGTCTCAGTAAGAATTTAACTAAAACTATTATTAATTGAAATTATTATTAATTGAAATTGAAATTTATTTCGTAAAAACATATACATTTTTGAGTATCAACAGGTTCCAACTACTATATTTATATGGCTTTGTTTATGAGTTTATTACTTATTCTAATTAAAGTTGCTATGAGGTTAAATGTTGGCACGAAGTTACAGACGACAGTAAAATCTGTGCACTAACGGGTTTTATGGCTTCTTAAGATTTTCTTCACTAAACTCATTCTAACATAGGTCATAACTATAAACTTTTACAGTATTAGTTTAGTTTTATCAAGTGCCAAGCTAAGCCCAGGCTGAATTGTCTTAAATTAATTATCCTATGCCCTTTACAAGGTCCTATCTATCTTCATATCAAAAATCATTTGAATCTGTTCAGTAAATTACACAGATAATTTGTAATATAAACACGTTAACAAACAAGTATATGCTGAGCGACCTAGAGGCCCTGGGTTCGATTCCCGGGTCGAGCAAGGTGTTATTGAGTTTTTCCATTAGAACATTCTCAGTAGCAGCACGGAGTCCCGAAATGTGCCCGACAAACGGCGATAGGCTCACCCCTTATTACGTGGGACTGATACATACCTGGCGAAATGTGGGAGCAGAAATGCACCTCTGCCTACCCCTTTGGGAAATACAGGCGTGAGGTTATATATGTATTTAATAAAAATAAGTACCTACATATGTCCTTTCTTAAAGTCCTACCTATCAAATTTCATTTGAATCGGTCAAGTGGTTTAGTCTTGAAAGCGTAAAAGACACAGTCATTTTTGCATTTACAATATTACTATAGATTTTTACGGTAGCGTGGCTCAGTCACACCCGATGGTGCATTGCGGTCCACATTAAACGTCTGGCTAGATATTACTAATATAAATTATTGCGATTCAAACATAGGACACATTTTTTGTCTTTCGTAAAAAAAAAGGAGGCGCCTGAAGGAAGTCCGGAAAAGCCTACATTTTTTAGGGTCATTACACATGTCTGAATCTCCGTAGGGCTAGGAAGAGCGGAATTTCTATAACCCACGTGTTGTCAGATGTGTTTTAATTTCAACTTAATAAGGCCAAACGGATCATAAATTTGAATTATTTAAATTGTACCAACACCAAAAGAACAATATATCCTTACTAGTTTTGAATAAATAAAGCTTCGATAAACGTCTCAGTTCCACTCAGACTCAAAACATTAGTTTTTTTTTTTTTTTAATTCTCTCGGTAGTTGGAACGGAAATCACCATCTAACTTCTAGTTTATAAAAGGCTGTCTAATCAACTGCTAAAGACCTTTTTGAGGTGTAAAATATATAATATTACATTAAATTTTGTCCCACAAAAACATACTTAAGTTGAATATACTCCAGCCGTGTAAAGTGTGATTAAGAACCTCTACCTCTAGGGAACGTCTGACTTCTGTCCCGTGTAACTGAACAAATACTTCATTATAAAATGGAGGTTTCGGGTTCGACGGTCAGCCGGGACATTACCGATAAACGACCTTTGAGAATAACTCTTTATATATCGACTATCGCTCTGACTCACTTTAGTTCAATGTTAAAGAGGCTCTGAAAGTTTTGGTTGGACTGTAATGGCTTTAAGAATCATATTGTTTATTTTTTCTTTTTTTTAATCTAATAAATGGTAAAGTTTAACAACAAACACAAACGATCGCACATTAAAATGGCAGGTTTAAGTCTTAATTTTGTTGTATGGTATTGGTGAAGTTCGCCATCCTTCTGTATATAAGTATTGAATGTATATTTTTTTCTTCATCATCAGCCGAAGGACGTCCACTGCTGGACATAGGCCTCCCCCAAAGACTTCCAAAGTACTCTGTAAGAAAGTGCTCTGCAAGTGGCCGGCATCCAGCGGCTTCCCCCGATATTTCGTTAAATCATCGGGCCACCTTGTGGGTGGACGTCCAACGCTGCGCTTGCCAATACGCGGCCTCCACTCGAGAACCTTTCTGCCCCACCAGCCAACAGCTCTACGAGCTATATGCCCTATCCATTGCCACTTCAGCTTGCTATTTTTTTCTTATTTGAATTTAAAAAATCAATTTATTTAATTTTAACAAAAATTAAAATTGAAATCTAAGTTATTGCTAGCTGTAAAAATATTAAACCTGATAGATATTCAGTCACTAAAGTAGGATGAACATCATGTTGTATTCAATACTATAAAAGAAAATATAATTTACGCATAAATATCCTTGCGACCAGAATCAATTGATTTTAATGACACTTCGTCCTCCACTCAAGGTGTGGAATAAAAATCTCTACATCATTAACACGAGGCGACGCATGTTCGTAAAAAACCGGATAGTACTGATTGATAAGACTACGGACTGACTTCACGCGAATATTTATTTACTGCCTCGTGGTCTCGCGGCACAAGTATGTGCCGTGCGATCTAGAGGTCCTGGGTTCGATTCCCGGGTCGGGCAAAGTGTTATTGGGTTTTTCCATTAGGAAATTCTCAGTAGCAGCACGGAGTCTGGAATTGTGCCCGAAAAACGGCAATAGGCTCGCCCCCTATTACGTGGCACTGATACAAAACCTGGCGAAATGTGGGTGCAGAAATGCAACTCTGCCTACCCTTTCGGGGAATACAGGCGTGAGTTTATGTATGTATGTTATTTATTTACACTTTATAAAATATAAAAATTGTAAAGGTGGACTTAATGCCTAAGAGGTTCAAACCCCAGGCACACACCTCTGACTTTCGAAGCTATGTGTGTGCTAACAATGAATTATCACGTATTTTAATATTGAAAGTTAAGTTCTTACGATTTTCTAATTTCTTAGGTGTGTAGTCCGCTAATCTGCATTAGGCCAGCGTTGCGGACTAAGGCCTAAACTCTCTCAGTTGTAGAGGAGGCTCGTGCCTAGCAGTGGGACGTATATCGGCTGATGATAATAATGGTGAATTTTAGGTAAAGACGGACATTACTGGTTGCCCACCGCACACACAAGGTTTTTAGTGATTAAATACACTCATCTGTCACATCCATAGTTATGACGGCACAAAGGCACGTTTGCGTCGTGGGTATAAGAAATATACTTTTCCGTCTGACTAACAACCAGACTCGGTTATCAATGTAGAAATATTTTGTCTTGCTCATTTGAGAGACCTGTGGCATTGGACGGAGCGTGATAAAATATAACTTGATTAAAAAGTTAAACAGACTTTCTTCTTTATTTGCGGCAGGTCAATAAAACCGGACTTGCATCTCATAGTCAGTAAAGTACACTTCAATTATAGTGTAAATAGCGAAAAACAATAGGCGTCTTTTCTCAGTCAGAACAATTTTGCCGGCCTTACAGACACAGCCCAGAACGCGTTTCGCTGTGACGGATTTTACATCTATAAGATCTAGCTAGTGTCCGGGTTTAATTCCCAGGCAAAGTGTTATTGGGTTTTCCATTAGGATATTCTCAGTAGCAGCACGGAGTCTGGAAATGTGCCCAAAAAACCGCAATAGGCTCACCCCGTAATGCCTGGTGAAATGTGTGTACAGAAATGCATCTTTGCCTACCCCTTCGAGGACTACAGGCGTGAGGTTATGTAAGAATTTCACACGTCATCAACGATGGAACCTTCTTCAAATAAACTTCTTCGTCCCACAAATTCCTCCAACATTACAGATCCCACAGACTAAATTATCATAAAAAATAAAGAATACAAAAACAACAGTACATAAAGTTATACGATTCTGTGTGACGTTAGACGAAATTTACTTCGAAAGAAATTTACGCGGATGAGATAAAATGCGGAGGCGTTGCGGTTACTACGTACTACGCAGTACGCGAGATAATACGCCAGCGATACGATCTCTGGGTGGCGTTTTAGGCGAAACGTCGCGGTACGCAGAATGGCTTCATCCGGAGAATTATGCACGTGTCGCGTGTATGGTAATTGTGTCGATGGGAGCGTTAGAATTGTTTCTTGATTGTTGACTATTTGGAATAATCATCATTAGCCCTTATACGTCCCACTTATGGGCATGGGCCTCCTCTACAACTGAGAGGGTCCTTAGCCCACCACACTGGCCTAGTTCGGGTTGGCGGACTACACACCTAACAAATTCCTAAGAACAGTGTGCAGGTTTTCTTACAATGTTTTAATCACAATGCACTTAATTATGTGCTAGTGTGTTGAGACTGTGATAATATTTTGAGAAATCCTGTATCCATGTGTAAGAAACACCAACCAGAAATGATACCACAAACTTGTAACTACTTCCTTTACTTTTGATACACAATCACTCGATTATTATACTGTGTAAACATCTTAAACTTTTCAACACAATCATCAGTTTGGTATCTTACAAACGTTCGGTACCGAATATCATCCAATCTGTCAGTGTCGCCCATATTTATAGTCTCCTTCCACCAATTCCCCACTTTAAAACCCCATTTTTGTTATTTTTATTTACCCACATTTTATTAATATTTACACAAAATAATAAACTTTACAAATGTAACCTTACACTCGTCCATCCTGATAACGTGTATGTCCCCATACACGACTCTGTTGGCAACCTTACACTCGGCACAGATTGAATCATAACGATATAAAAATAATTTGTTTTTAGTTTTCATCAATAAATACATAATATCTTATTATTTTAAAGTAAACAACGAGATGGACCTTGTGCATTTCCGAAACGTCACGTATTTTTTTAATGCTACCGCCGGATCCAAACGCGACCCTGACTGAGAAGACCCAGCGAAACAAACTCAGCGGGCTCACTTTACTACTGGAATTTACGCGGCGCGACCCACACCTGAGTAGATCCAGTGAGTCCAACTCAGTGGGCATGTATTTGGTCCAGTAAGGATAACATAATTATATTATATGACCTGCCAAATAAAAATTGCCTTCTTATTATTTATCTTGTTCACGTTTTATATTAGATATCAATTTGTAAATGTAAATGTCGGAAACGAACCCATCCATTCTCGCTTCCGATCATTTGACGAGACAAGTTACGAACCCATCCATTCTCGCAACTTGCTCGCTTCAACTAGGATGACAAAATCGAATTGCGAACCCATCCATTCTCGCAATTCGCCTGTCAATCAAGTCTGACCTGATAGGATTCAAGTGGCAAACCCATCCATTCTTGCCACTTGGTCCCCCGTACAGAACTTGAACTTTGTCATACTGCGAACCAATCCATTCTCGCAGCATGACCTGATCGGATCCAAGTTGCAAACCCATCCATTCTTGCAACTTGTTCCACTTTACAACACTGAGCTTATCATGCTGCGAACCCATCCATTCTCGCAGCATGACCTGGTCGGATCCAAGTTGCAAACCCATCCATTCTTGCAACTTGTTCCACTTTACAACACTGAGCTTATCATGCTGCGAACCCATCCATTCTCGCAGCATGACCTGGTCGGATCCAAGTTGCAAACCCATCCATTCTTGCAACTTGTTCCTCTGTACAAATCTTCTCAGTTGTCACGTTGCGAACCAATCAATTCTCGCACCATGACTTGTACAAATCTTCTCAGTTGTCACGTTGCGAACCATTCCATTCTCGCACCATGACCTTAAAGCAAAGTAACAACTTTTAATCAATAATTTCATTATCATTGCCTAACATGTCATCGTAACATTTAAGTAAAAGATGGAATACGTGACCTTGTACAAATCTTCACTTGCTTATTCGACTGCCACCTCGCCTGCTTATGCGAATGTGGTCACGAGAACGACTGCGTCTCGTGACGCTGCGCCTGCGACTAGTGGTCTCTAGACGTCGAGAACTATTTTTACGACTCGATTCCATTTTCCTAAAACTCACGACAACAAGTTGGTTTTCTTTAATGCCAAGAATCTGGTAAATAACTAATTATATACAGGAACTATAAGTCAAAATCAAATTATCTTTATTCAAATAGACCTTCGCAAGTTCTTTTGAATCGTTAATTTTAAACCCTTTTTTTTTTAAACTATTGCCGCTTCGAAACGTGTTATCGGCAGTGGAGAAAAACGGCAAGAAAATCCCTCAGCAACACTAAATGTCATATTTTTTCAGTCTATACAAAATTATACGCTTTTTGTAATGTTTTTCTATAAACTTATTCGAGAGAAACTCCCTAATAGCCTTTGAAAGTTTGTTATAAAAGCGTATACATTTCCGGAAATGACTTAACTATAACTAACTATTCCGTGTTATATGGCTAACTATTCCGTGTTATATCTGCACAAAATTAGGCAAAATACAAGGAATTTGTGAAACATTATACTCCTATTAAACCAGCTGTAATTTTTTTCCATAGAAAATATTATTGAATGTTCTGGCATTGAGTTATTAGACCACAATATATATATATCATATGCATTCATAGGCCTCCGAGGTCAAAATTAGACGATATAAATAAGTTTCTTTCTAACTTTAACTCTCTCCTAAACCGTTTTTGTCACAGCAGAAAGAAAATAATGATCTGCGGTGATTTTAATATAAATGTCCTCACAAGACCCATGAAACAAGGGAACTTAGGCAAATCTTGTATAGTTATAATCTAAAGTTAGCCATTAACGAACCAACGCGATCATCAACTAAAACATGCATTTAATGAATTTCATGAATTGTTCTGTCTATTCTATAATCTTTACTTTCCATTAATAAAAGTACAAATATCAATTAGATCTCGCCTACGATGGATTACAAAAGGACTTAAAGTATGCTGTAAACGTGAACGGTAGCTTCTATGGGAATACAGAAAAAGGCCCACAGAAAAAATAAAAGTAATTTCCCATCTTTATCGCCAAGATTAAACCGTATAATTAAACTTACAAAAATCGCGAAATAAATTGCAAGCTACATGGAAAATAATCAATGCTAATAAACTAAATATACCAAGGGATCAAATACAGCAAATAAATGTAAATGATATGACAATAAATGATCAAGTCAAAGTAATAACTCTATATCAGATTCCTCAAGATATCATATCCCGTCTATACTAGTTTCAATATTTGCGCGTCCTACTGACCCAACAGATATACATTTATAAAATTATTGGAGATTTTAAACATACACACAGTACTGGATATGACAATATATCAACAAAAATCTTAAAATATGTATCAATCAAACTTTCATATATACTCAGCTTTATACTAAATTTATGCATATCAGCTGGTATCTTTCCAGAAAAATTAAAATTAACAATAATTAAACCATTGTTTAAGAAAAATTATAAGAATGTCATGAATTGTTATCGTCCCATAGTCCTTGTACCAGTCATATCAAAAATATTTGAAAAAGTGATGCGTAATAGTATCTATTTGTATTATATAAGAACTATTTGTATCCCATATTCGCAAATAAATGATTTTGATTTGATTTGTAAAAGTATTATTATCCATAATCCTTACAGTAAATAGAATACACTAGGGGTGTACTTACGCAGTTTACGTCGTCGAATCCCGCTTCTGAATTGTAAGAAACACCAACCAGAAATGATACCACAAACTTGTAACTACTTCCTTTACTTTTGATACACAATCACTCGATTATTATACTGTGTAAACATCTTAAACTTTTCAACACAATCATCAGTTTGGTATCTTACAAACGTTCGGTACCGAATATCATCCAATCTGTCAGTGTCGCCCATATTTATAGTCTCCTTCCACCAATTCCCCACTTTAAAACCCCATTTTTGTTATTTTTATTTACCCACATTTTATTAATATTTACACAAAATAATAAACTTTACAAATGTAACCTTACACATGAAAGGGAGGGTATCGAATCTTAGGAATATATTAAATGGCAAATCACTTTTTTACAGGTTATTTCATCAGTAATTTCCCCCATAAAGACAGTCGCAACAAGTCACTCTGAGAAATAATATCCGCGACAGTTATGGTAAAAAATTAATTATATCAGCCACAATGGCCCCTAAATAAGGTAAACGCGTGAGTAATGGAGCCACCGTGCTGCCCGCTCGTTTGTTATATGCGATTTTGCGGTCGGATTGAGTATAACGCCATTGAAGGCTTGGAAACGAGAATCCGCGGGTTTTATCCTTTGGATTTGTATACCAGAAAGATAATCTTCTAAAATAGAGTCAGAATGGTGACTTCCGTGCAACATAATTCTATTTATTTTACTTCTGAAGAACAAAGGAAGATACCATATTTGCATATTAAAGCAAAAAGTTCGCTACAGTCGAGAAAAAGGCGGTAAAATAGAAAAATTAAATTCAAAAATAGAACACTAATATTCCACACCAGGAAAGAATGCATAAACAAAAAAATCCTCAAATACCAAAACCGTTTCAAAAAAACAATCCAATAAAATCGCGCAACAACAATCAATCTCGAAAATTCAAAAATAGAACGGCCATTCTTGAACACGGAATTGTTAAACCATAGATATCGCCGCACAAAGGAGGCAACGCGGCGGGCGGTCGGCCCAGTAATGTACGCCTTAATGTGTCGGGTTTATCTTAAAAAAAAAAAATAAGCGGAACAATGGACACGTTTTGTGAGCCCTTTGGGATGCCCTGTGTAGGTGTTGATTTATGTTACCTTTTAGATGTCTCTAAATGGCGCGAAATGTGTGTCAAGTTTGATGTGTCAGTTAAGGCGTCAGGCTTAGATAAGACGGAGTAGGGGTTGGATCAACAAGTGATTAATCTGTTTCGCTTCATATGTTATTAATTATTTGAGTTGAAGTACACGTAAATATGGGGTGTGTCGGTCATTTCACAGATAATAAATATTTAGTTTGTGGTAGCGATTCAATAATTTTGTATTAATATTTATGTTTATAATATCTCACTTCTCATACAATAGTGTTTTAATTCAAAATGGAACTTTTGTCAGAAATAACGAATAACTGAATATTAACTTCCTATTGCTGATTAAATAATTATTTAATACAGCTATAACACGTTTCGAAGCGGCAATAGTTTAAAAATAATAATTAAGAAGTGTAAAATTGACGATTCAAAAGAACTTGTAAAAGTCTATTTGAATAAAGATAATTTGATTTGATTTGAAATGTATTGGTTAGTTTTATGAGTAAATTTAAAGGAACTATAACTTCCTACTTATCAAACAACCCAGTGGCGCAGTTGGCTAGACACCAGCTTACGAAACGAGAGGCCGCGGGTTCGATCGCCGCACCGCAACAAATGTCTGTGTGATATACAAATATTTGTTGCGGTTTTTTGGGTTTGTGAGACCAAAGGATCTCTCGTAGTTTGTGTTAACCACGACACAAGACTCGTATCTTAATGTGGGGTTCAATAAAAAAATAATTATACCTACTAATTATACGTAACTTATGTATGTCACGTTCGAAATATTTTCAAATACAACATTATTGTTAGAAAAATGACGCAGGGTTAGCGATTATCATAACCTTAATAAACCCGCTGTGAGCATTGAAAAGCTATTGTAGAGTTAAATTCTTTTAATCCGGGTAACGCGATTCATACGGATAATCGCGTTGAATTGAAGCTGACGGTAGCAGCTGCATTTACTATTGACAGTTGTGTATGAAAGTTAATAAAATAAATCAGCAAATAAATACTAAGACTGTAATGAATCAATACTAATGATATAAGACATTTTGTTTGATTATGATAATGGTCTTGTTGTTATGTACATTTTGATGATATCGATGTATACAATATTTTTTTGTTTTTATGTAGGTACATCGTGAGGATACATGCACACCAAAAAGTTCTTAATAATTTATTAGGTCTGTAGTCCGCTAACCCAGCGTGGCCAGCGTGGTGGACTAAGGCCTAAACCCTCACGTTGTAGCAGGGGATGTTTATGGGCTGATGACGATTTATGTTTATGTACAAACTACAAACATACATATATAACCTCACGCCTGTATTCTCCAAAGGGTTAGATAGAGGCGCATTCTGTCCCCACGTTTTGTGAACATTATTAGGTCCCACATATGGTTTTTGCAGTTTTTCGAGAACATTTCCAGACTCCTTTCAACTCCTAGGAATTTATTTATAAACTAGCTGTGCCCGCCACTTCGTCCGCGCGAAAAATTATTTTTTAATAAGAAAATTTATAAACTAAAAGTACCCTAAGTTACTCCTTATTACATCAGCTACCTGCCAATAAAAGTCCCGTCGAAATCGGTCCAGCCATTTCAGTGATTAGCCGGAACAAACAGACAGACAGACAAAAATGTTATTTTGGTGTATGTACCGTATACGTTTCCCCAACCGAGTCCTCGCACGGCGTAATAATATCTAATAAAATTTCCTATGAAGTCTCCCTTTATTAATTTCTCGTAATACAATATCTTTCAACAGTATAATTAACAATATGTTTGACGTGGCATGTGACTCAGTGGATCAGTCTACAAAAAGCAATTCCATTTAAATGTAATTAATTAATCAAACCCTCCATTAATGGAGGACATTGTCGGGGTAAATACGGAAATATTTTCGGAATGACCGGCAAAATTATTAGCGACCAGGGACCGAGAAGTACCCTATTATTAGAATTTAATAAATAAATATACCCAACAGTCACATACATAGTTCTGACCCCACACTAAGATACAAGTCCTGTGTCGTGGGTATCAGAGACTACGAGAGACTTTTCACCAAACCAAATTCCTAAGATCTTTAGGTGTGCAGGTTTCATCACGATGTTTTCCTTCACCGTTAAAAAACGTGATAATTCATTGTGAATACACACATACCTTCGAAAAGTCAGAGGTGTGTGTCTGGGGTTTGAACCCGCGACCGTCGAGATTCTCGACCGCGTGCCCAAGCCTCGAGGCCATCACGACTTGTAAAACATCATGATTTTGAAAAAGTGTCTGATAAACGCCATTAGACTCGTTCCCTTTTACGTTTGACATAATTGGTTAAAGTTTCATCCCTACCATCTGGATAAATGGCGTTCCTCAACAGTGCGGTTCAAACGGTGTTTTCTTCCTCGCACAACATCTTTGTGTAATCAGCTTGCCTCGGCGTTATTTCCAAACAGATACGACTTAGGGGCCTTCAAGAAGAGAGCCTATATTTTCCTCAAAGGCCGGCAACACACCGATGATTCCTCTGGTGTCACTTGCTCGTTTGCCTCCTTTTTTCATTTAAAAATGGTGAAATATTTGTTTTATTCTGCCTCTTACGAGAAACAGGTAAATATGTAAAAACAACTTCACATAAATCCCCTGTGAATAACACTAACTTTGTAACTTAAGTAACGCTTAAATACACAAAGTAAGTGAATGTTTTAAATTTAAATGCGGTACGAACTTGAGTTTTCTTTATTCCTCTTTCAAGGCAAGTTTTGAATGAAATGTTAAAGTTAAAAGTAACTGTCGAGGTTGGTATTTATTTAACTGCGATTGTGTTTGCTTGATTGCTTGCTTGCTTGTATATGTGGCGGCGAAAGAAGTAAACATTTTTTAAACTATTTTTTTCTTTGTAAGGATATGAAGTTGATAGGTATAAATTACATAGTATGTATAATGCCTTCATTTAGCCACAGCCTCGTTCCGCTGTACGAGTATATCTCTTGGGAAAAGACATAGGGTTCTTAATTTAAATTTGGACCTAAAACTAGTCAAGAATACACATAACTTCGAAAAGTCCAAGATAAATTCCTATTTCGGTCCCTACTAGACAATTCGAATTACATATAATGAGTCCAATCAAGCCAAGCCACTTTGAGCGTTATTGTTACATTTTTAAATTGCTACAACACCCATATTTCCGTGGCGTGAAAGTTACGAGGCGTGTTGCCCGCCATAATAGAGGTACAAAGTGTAAATTCTTGTTACATCGCCTTTCTGCTACTAAACCTTTGTTGAACGTTCTTATAATGACTTCGTTGGAAAATGAATGGGAAATTAAAAACACTGTTTTACATCGTAGTAAAGATTTTTTGTAGCTACATTATCAACGATTACAAATAGGGGACAAGGAAGTAACTAACGCTTCATTGTATTTTATTTATACTTCGTATTTTATGATATTTATTTTATTTTACCTGCAGCACGGTGGTCCGACGACTTGAGAAAGGTGGCGGGTAACGGATGGATGAGGCCAAGAGGCTGCTCAAGGCCGGGATGGTTGGTGCTTTCTTGGGGAGGCCTACGTTCAGCAGTGGACGGCGATAGGCTGAGTATATATATATTTTATTTTATGATGGTCAGTCAACAAGCCCCTTTGTTTAATAGTTTATTTAGTTCAATGTTTTTCACCCGCTTTGCTGTGAAAGGGAACTGGACAACTCTTTGTTTTCCAACTCCTCTTTTATATTGTCTTTCTGATTAACTTCGTTGCGGGATTATGACAAATTAAGTCCCCTTAGATTCGCTGAGCTTCATTGCTCGGCGTCAATACTGTGCGTGCCGCTGTTGATCCTGGAGCACAGGAGTTACAGTGGCGGGTGTGTGGTAGGATAGGGCCAAAAAATCCCTTTGTTTCTTTGGGCACATTATACGATCTCGACGATGGCTAATAGGGATGCATTGAAGGATAAAACATACTGCGCTGACTCCAAATGAAATTGGGAACAGGGTAAGGGAATGATGATATCAAATTATCAAGTATGATACGTTTCTAAGTTAGTTTGTTCATAAGTTAAATAAGAATTTATAACGTTTCTATAACCACTTATTTAATGGATATAAAGTCAAGTTTCGAATTCCTGGCTACTATTCCCAACCGCCTCCCAGCCATTACGCCATAACAGAGGATAATTCACATCGTGACATTTTTTGTTAAAAGCCCCACTGGTGCCGGCGTTAATCTTGTAAAGTATCTCGTGATACCGGAAGTGGCTTGGCAGCCATTTTTAAAGGAACGAATGTAATTTCTCCGGTCTGTCAACACGGAAGGAGCTGTGAAGCGTCTCCGTAAATCGATTAAGTGTTCCGCACTTTTTTGTTGTTACAAAGACGTGGAGTTGGTGAATTGTTTATGCTTCGGTAATAACCTTTTGTAGTTTTATTAAATTAATTATACACGAATTTGGGTGATTAAGTACGCCTTTTTTGTGCCTAGACGTCCAACGTAGTGTGTCAAATTGCTATATTTTTCATTTTTTTGAAACTTTTTTAATGAGTTTTTTTTACAGCGTTGGTAGAGTTTTTTGACCTACATATGATTTTATAGTGGGTTAAAAAGTAGTCATTATATATTTCTTATAAGTCGTGATGGCCTCGAGGTTTGGGCACGTGGTCGAGAATCTCTACGGTCGCGGGTTCAAATCCCAGGAACACACCTCTGACTTTTCCAAGTTATGTGTGTATTCACAATGAATTATCACGTACTTTAACGGTAAAGGAAAACATCGTGATGAAACCTGCACACCTAAAAAAGTCTTAGGAATTTCTTAGGTGTGTAGTCCGCCAACCCGCACTAGGCCAGCGTGGTGGACTAAGACATAAACCCTCTCAATGGTAGAGGAGGCCCGTGACCAGCAGTGGGACGTATATGGGATGATGATGATGATGATAAATTTCTATTGAAACATTACTGTTACTCGCATAAAGGAAAAAAAAATGTACGTTAGTCAAAAAAACATTCTATTATCATAATGCTATTATTTACTACAATTTTCGTGGCTGTATCCGAAATTCCTTTGTTTAAGGATTCCTAAAAAGTTCATAATTGAGTGCCGGGGCGGCCTGAGTTTTAATTTATTATTATCTGGCCGAAAGTCAGTCATGCGGCTGAGGCACTGTTGTTACAGCTGAAGTTATTTGGGTACTTTATGTAGACACAATCAACTAAATCAGTCTTATGGTCACTATGTTTTGTGTGCCATCGCTTTAGAGGTCTATGGTTCGATGCCCGGATCGGACAAGAAATAAATAAATAGTTCTTAAGGATTTTATAGGGAATTTCTTAATAACATTTAGATTACGTGTGTCTTGAAACACAATTGGCGAAACGTCCCTTTCGAATTATGGGCGTAAATTTAGCAAGAATGGAAAATACTGAATCAACGGGCTCGACCAAGATTGCTAAAATTAAAAATTCTAGCTAATCTTCTCCAAGATTTCTACCATCTTTACGCTAAAATTCTTCAAAATCGTTTCAGCACACACGTTAACATGTCACACATAGAAACACCGATGCATTTTTCACATTACTTTAGATAAGTTGCTACACCTTAACAACAATTACGGGGGTCATAAATTACATTACCTTAGAAGGTGTTTAAGACCCCAGGGGTCTAAGCGAACCAGCCAGAGTGTCTTTTCATGTAAGTACGTAGGAGCGAATTGTTAAAAATGTTTTTGGCTGCAATATATCCTCATAAGGCGAGACTTGGGTTCAACGCTAACCGTTCTCAGCTTTTACTTAGAATTTTTATAGGGAAAAATTAGATAGAGTGCTTTGTTGGTCTTGCTGTACAAGTGCTGTGCGATGTAGAGATGGTATTATAAGGCTCTTCTTTTGAAACTGGACTTTAAATACTTCAGAAAATTTAAGATTTAGGATATTTGTTTGGGGTGACGGTGTTTGTGAGACAGAAAAGTCTCTCGTAGTTTCTGATACCCACGACACAGGACTTGTATCCTGGTGTGGGGTCATAACTGTGTATGTGACTGTTGGGTGTATTTTTTAATTTACTTTAATGTTGTGATAAATTTACCAGAAAATTAAATTTTAACTTACCATACATATTAAAAATCAGATATTTTTTTATAAAAAGTAGTAAATTTTCCATACAATAACACTCTGACTTAGATAGATAGATAGATAGACACTTTATTGCACACCATTTAAACAAAGAAAACAATACAATAAACAATTTACAATACAGTGGACAATTGGCGGTCTTATCGCTCAAAGCGATCTCTTCCAGACAACCAGGCTTGATGGAATATTCGATGAGTGATCAACGAGATGTGGGTGTGTTTAAATAATATAAAATATACATTCATGAATTTACACATAAAAAACATATATAAATATATACCACATACATACTTATAGGTATACATAAATATACAATCATTTGAAGTATTTTTAGGCAGGCAATATCATCCATTCCATTTTACCGTTCCGAAGTCTTAGATTAATGAATTACTTCTTTAATATATCCCCCTAAAACCGCTTCACGTTATATTTATGAATCTCATTTGAATATTAAATCACGGATGAAAACAAGGATGGTAGTTTGGGCGCACACATCCAGTTCCCAACTGTAGCAAGTTTGTTTGTGCGAACTTTAGTGCGGCGGCACAATACGCTTGTCTGCAAGTTGGCTAACTTTGAATTAGTGCATGGCGTGCCTTTCATCTCTGTAATGCTGTAAAATTTGGGATTTGTCCATATATTACTATGGTCTTCTTATACCTTTTATTATTTTAATAAACTTTTGTGAACAAAAATAAAAATAAAATTCAAATACACAGTTTTAGAAGTAGTGACGGCCTTGAGATTGAAGCGTGCAATCGAGAATTTTGGCGGACGCGAGATCAAACCCCAAGCAAACACCTCTGAATTCGAAGTTATGTGTGTATTCACAATGAATTATCACATAATTTAACTGTGAAGGAAAACATCCAGAGGAAACCTGCACGCCTAAAAGTTCTTAGGTGTGTTGTCCGTCAACACTAGGCCAGCGTGGTGGACTAAGGCCTAAACCCTCTCAGTTGTAGACAAGGCCCGTTCCCAGCAGTGGGACGTATGTGGGCTGATAATAACATCGTTTTAATTAAAAACATATTGACCGGTGTACCATTTTACGACAGTTACATATATTTCAATTAAATGTGTATATTTTTTTTATTTAAAAATATGTATTGACGTGTCATAAGTGCTTTATTATTGTCTACATGCTAAATCAATTCATCAGTCAATCAATCAATCAATCAGTCTATATGCTTTTATAATAATAGCCTTAAATAGTCCGTTATTCCGCACCAGACCACCAGGGTGGACTAAGAAATAATCTATTGTAAAATTGCCTTTCCTTTGCTTGCTAATATATAAGACAATGTAGAATAGTACTATCCGTTTCCCGCAAGTTTAATTTTCCTGGATAAAAGAGTGTAAACTACCCCCATACAAAATTTCGTCAAATTTGGTAAGGCTGTTTGATCGTGAAAAAGTAAAAAACGTAGGTACTTACATTGCGACGTCAATCTTCTTTGTCAATCGACACTAACTTTATTGAATCAATCGCTTTCGTTGTGTCAAAATTTTGTTGTGTTAATTTTGAGGGTAGTTAAACAATTAACATAGAAATAACTAGCCACAGAGCTTCCCAGTCGATGGTAAATCAATCCCGGCATATCAGATGAGCCAATCGCGTGCTGTCACCTGAACCTAATTAAAATGGGATTTAATATCCGTTTCCGCCCATCCCGGTACACATTCAATCAGTCGGTTTAATTAATGAAACAATGTCGGGCGCGGAATGCGCTGCTTATTTTTATATCATGAAGATGGCGCCACCATGTTGGTTTTAAATTCGCGCCGTTTTTGAATTTGGAATGCGTTCGTTTTTATTAAATTACATTTCGTATGAAGTGATGCTATTAGTATTTCAAGAATTTATGATAAATAGGCAGAAGTTACAAAAGAGGTTGGTTTCAATGAACTAATAAATTAATTAAAGCACTTATTAAATTTGAAATAGTAAGTGGATAATAGTGGTGGTAGCCACGTGGCCCTGATGGCTAGACACCAGCTTGTAAACCGAGGGGCAGTGGGTTCGATCCCCGCACCGAGACCATTTTTTGTGTGATCCACAAATATTTGCTTCAGGTCTGGGTGTTTGTGAGACCGAAAAGTCTCGTAGTTTCTGATACCCACGACACAAGACTTGTATCTTACTGTGGTGTCAGAACTATGTACGTGACTGTTGGGTGTATTTATTTATTTATCTCCAGTGTCATAACGCCCTATCACCCGCCATTGTGCAAAAATAAAAACAATTGCCACAGATAAAATCAGTATGCTGAAATAGGTAGATAAAAGTGACTGCTCGACTGCCTCGTGGTCTCGCGGTACAAGTATGTGCCGTGCGATCTAGAGGTCCTGGGTCCGATTCCCGGGTCGGGCAAAGTGTTATTGGGTTTTTCCATTAGGAAATTCTCGGTAACAGCACCAAGTCTGGAAATGTGCCCGAAAAACGGCAATAGGCTCGCCCTCTATTACGTGGGACTGATACATACTTGGCGAAATGTGGGTGCAGAAATGCACCTCTGCCTACCCCTTCGGGGAATACAGGCGTGAGTTTATGTATGTATGTAGATAAAAGTGGTCTACGTTTAGTCTTTTCTCTGTATAGCAGAATTATGCTCTCTGGAAGCTGTCATACAAATCAAAATGATACCCACGTCATTCAAATCGTTTGTTCGTAATGTATCATCTGTCTCTGGCTTATTTAAGAGCATTTGTTTCATCTCGTATTTAATTACACGTTTCCAGTAGCCAAGTTGACCTACACACGTCACAACCATGACAGAGGATTAATCGCTGAATAAATAAATAATCACTTTTGCATGTTAATTAATTATTTAGATATTATAATCAAGGGAAGGTTTAATCATAGAGATAAGGTAAACAAGGTAAAAATCTTGTTTGTACAATAATAATGACTATGCATAATATCTAATGCTACGTAGGTCTTATGGCATTTGTGTGCGACTGATGAGTCCCGGGTTAGATTCTCAGGGTAAAATTTACTATTTTGTAAATTTTAGTCAATGGCAGTAAAATTCAATGTGTCTGAATAAAGGCAATAGTGGAATACATTTACGGCGTCTATATGTTTTAGATAAATAAATCCGCAATTCTTACTTCGTGTTTATTTTTTGTGATTTATGCGAGGTTTTAGATTCGATTCCCGGGTCGGGCAGTGTTATTGGGTTTTTAATAGGAAATATTAAGTAGTAGTAAAACAGCAATAGGTTCGATACAACGAAAAATCAGATGTGTGTGCCTGGGGTTTGAACCCGCGACCGCCGAGATTCTCGACCGCGTGCCTAACCTCGTGGCCATCACTACTTCTATGTATGTATGTTAACAGTAAATATTGTTAACAAAAATGAATTAGTTATCAAGTTGTCTTTGCCAAACCTAACCATAAACACAACACCAAAGTCACTAACCTTACGAACTCGAGTCGGCAAAACAAAATTCCGTTCACACGTATCCTTTAAATCAGGGCACACTTGACAGTTTTCGAGATATCCTTACCGTTGCTATCTCTTTCTATCTATAGGGGCATGACATACGTGCGAAAAGGACGGGTAATGTTGTCTCATCCCAATGCGATATCGGCTCGCACTTTGTAACGCGATAGCCGTGTGTGGCTTTATATTTAGTGATGCGTTTCGATGATCGATTGATAATTATTATCGATTTTATTTGGAATTGTATCGATAGTCGAATTTTATGAGATGATAATCGATAATTGTTAAATTAATGTGTAGTCAGAAACTACACACGACGCAGGACTTGTATCCTAGTGTAGGGTCAGAACTATATGTGACTGTTGGGTGTATTTATTTATTTAAATGTATTGCGGGCCAAATAGGCCAATATCATTTTCATGACTGCGGTTCTCTCTTTCTATCTGTAGCTGGATTAATACAGACTAATCTCGGAACTCGATTCTGTTTCACTCAGCTATAATCTTCAAAAATATGTCGGGGTCTACCTCAGTATAATTCATATTTATCAAGGTAAAGCTTTTTAAAATTTTTTGTGGGAAGTTCTTCGCATTGTGCCACATAAAGCCATACAAATATCGATAAATCAACAAAATCAATAGTATCGCTCAATCCCGTCCCTATCTGCCATCCACCCGTCTGTATCCCGTTAATTGGAGCGACACTCCTCGACGTCTCAATTGACGTAGCGACATCTGTACCGGGATACTCCGGATCAGCCGGGATTACTCTCGAAACACTTTAAAACAATACCTTTGACTGGAACTTGTTGGTAAAGTCGATATTGTTGTTGACAAATTAGCTGTAGGTACAGATGGGGTAAGTGTATGAAAAGATAAATTCACGGGTTTATTTTTGAGTAATGGTGGCCTCGAGGTTTGGGCACGCGGTCAAGAATCTCGGCGATTGCGGATTCAAACCCCAGGCACAAACCTCTGACTTTTCGAAGTTATATGTGTTCATAATTACATACATACATACATAAACTCACGCCTGTATTCCCCGAAGGGGTAGGCAGAGGTGAATTTCTGCACCCACATTTCGCCAAGTATGTATCAGTCCCACGTAATAGGGGGCGAGCCTATTGCCGTTTTTCGGGCACATTTCCAGACTCCGTGCTGTTACCGAGAATGTCCTAATGGAAAAACCCAATAATACTTTGCCCGACCCGTGAATCGAACCCAGGACCTCTAGATCGCACGGCACATACTTGTACCAAGAGACCAAGAGGCAGTCATGTTCATAATTAATTATCACTTACTATTTATTTATTTTTCTGAAAAAAGGAGGCAAACGAGCCAGTGAGACACCTGATGTTGAGTGGTCAACACCGCCCATGAACACCCATAATACCAGAGGAATCATCGGTGTGTTGCCGGCCTTTGAGGAAAATATAGGCTCTCTTCTTGAAGGCCCCTTTAACTTTAACGGCTTTGTTTTCCAACTCCTCCTTTATTTGTCTTTCTGATTAGCTTCGTTGCGGGATTACGACAAATTTAGGTCCCTTTAGATTCGCTGAGCTTCATTGCTCGACGTTAATACTGTGCGTGCCGCTATTGATCCTGGAGCACAGGAGTTACAGTGGCGGGTGTTTGGTGGGATAGGGCCTAAACAAATTACTTAAACGGTAAAGGAAAACATCGTGATGAAACCTTTCCGAGGAATTTCTTAGGTGTGTAGTCTGCCAACCCGCACTAGGTCTAAGGTGGACTAAGGCCTAAACCATCTGAGTTGTAGAGCAGGCCCGTGCCCAGCAGTGGGACGAATATGAGATGATAATGAAATTATTTACATTAAACTATTTTCAAATTAACATTAAAAATTCGCAAAAATGGTCTAGTAACACAATTTATACAACAATTTTATATGAAAATAATTTATTGATAAAATAAACATTTTAACCTAAACTGGAGGTTTGCATTAAATGTTCATAAATAAACAGCTAAGAAAGATCTTAGCAACATTACAAGGCCGCAGTTTATCGATGAATCAAAGTAGCAGTAGGTACATTTCACTAAAATCAAGCAAAGCCATACAAAATCTCGTATCGATCAGGTAAAAGAACGCACGCATTTCGCAAACTTTAAACCGTGGAGCGACTTCGCTTTGTTCCCATAAAAATTGCGACTGTTCCTTAGATCGTTTAAGTTTAGACATAAATTAAACTTTCAGCCCATGGTAATAAAGTCTATTCTGAGTTTGGCAGTTAAAAACTTCGCACGCTTTTATTGGGAGCCTCCGCCATTGAAACGCTTATCAAGTTGATTTCTGTGATACGCTTTCGGTTCGATACAGCGTGGGAAAGATGTTCGTATGTTAATGTCATTCACCTGATTTTTTGGACATTTGTCAGTTGATGTTACAACAAAGAACACTGAATAAGAATTGATGCAGCTATGGAGGGCAAAAATAACTTTTATCAATCTCATATCATCATCATCATCAGCCCTTATACGTCCCACTGCTGGGCACGGGCCTCCTTTACAGCTGAGAGGGTTTAGGCCTTAGTCCACCACGCTGGCCTAGTGCGGGTTGGCGGACTACACACCTAAGAAATTCCTAAGAACTTTTAGGTGTGCAGGTTTTATCACGATGTTTTCCTTCACCGTTAAAGCAAGTGATAATTCATTGTGAATACACACATAACTTCGATAAGTCAGAGGTGTGTGCCTGGGGTTTGAACCTGCGACCGCCGAAATTCTCAACCGCGCGCCTAAACCTCGAGGCCATCACATCTCATATGAAAGCGGGAAAAATACGGCCTTATAAGCGTGTATATAACATGTTGTGTTTTGTGTTCATGGTTAAGGATTATTGATTAAGTAGTAGTAACCAACACTATCAATAAGCTAAAGTTTTATAAGGACTTAAATGTCGACTACAATTATAACCTGTTAAATATAAACGGACATTTCTGCTTCGTCAGTCCTATATCGAGGGGTCATGGGTTCGACTGCAAAGTCAGTGTTATTTAATTTTTCTTCAGGAGAGTCCATACCAACACGAAGTCTGGAGACAGAAGAATAGGGACTATAATATGCCCTTATTACTAGGACTAAACACAGCTGTAATAACGTGTTTGAAGAGACACCTACTCTCTCGGGTATACTGTCGAAAATATAGCTATTTAAAAGATAAAAAAGGCCAACCCCAAACAGTACACGGAAGACGAAACTACGCCATTGAAACACCCTTTTTATTGGTAAATAAATCAGAGGGTAGACAGGGAAATAAATTGCCGCAATAAAGGTTCTTGTTCATATTTTCTGTAAGGAAATATTTATCAATCTGAGGAGCACGAGACGTCTGAAATATAAAGGGTACGTTTTTCCGTAATATATCGTGTGAGCAATAGAATAGTAAGTTGTGAAGGGTAATATTTAGAAAATATCGTGGATTCGAATCCGAAATAAAAAACTTTTTGACATAAAAAATATCACAAATTAATTTTGACGACTGGATTGGTCATAATTAGAAGGTAAATGAAATTAAAAGTATGTAGAAATAATTGTTACACAAATTTTAAAGACAAAAAATACATTTCGTGTTGCTTAGGCGATGACACTTCTCGAAGCGAAAGCAGTTTATTTCAACTGATGATGTAAAAGTACTTGTAAAAGTCTACTGGAGTAAAGATTATTTTGACTTTCACTTTGAGTTTTTAGAAGAGTAATTCCCTCACTATGATATTAGTTATGCTTATTTTTAACCATATATACTTACGCTTGTATCCCGAAAGGGTAGGTAAATGCGTATTCCTGTATCCATGTTTCAAACATTACGCATTAAGTCCCAACATGTGGCGAGCCCACTTCCATTTATGGAGATCATTTCCAAAATTCGTGCTTCTACTGAGACTTCCCTAATAGATAGACGACGAGTAAGTAAGACTAGTGGACAATTCTTTGTTTTCCAACTCCTCCTTTATATTGTCTTTATGATTTACTTCGTTGCGGGATTATGACAAATTAGGACCCCTTAGATTCGCTGAGCTTGATACTGTGCGTGCCGCTGTTGATCCTGGAGCACAGGAGTTATAGTGGCGGGTGAGTGGTGAGATAGGGCCATCTAGACAGACTACGTACAAAATATTTTATCTTATTCTTAGAAGCCAGTGGTACTACTCCGAACACTTGGCTGAATAGTCAGTATAAGAACAAAATAATTTATCTTCTCTTAAAGAACCAGTTACTATTCCGTACACCTTTCTGATCAATAAAAACGTAGAAAGCTGTCGCCACTGTTATAAGTTAGTGACGTCACCTGGCAACAGTAGGACATCGGCGAAATTTCTCCGAATACCCTCAATATAATTGCATTTCGGTATCAAAGGGCAAAGCTTACGAAACACGAACCCTTCCTTATATAGTAATGCTAATATTGACAGAGGACGGTCCTCAGGCCGCGGTGTTATTCTGACAAAGTTAGGGAAGTTTATTATGAAGATTATAAATACATAAGGTATGTATGTATTTCTACACACGTTAGAACTTAGACCAGCAGCTATATTTTAAATATCACGACATAGGCATCCTATTGCAGATTATATGGCAAATGTCCAGGATCCGTGCTGCTACTTAGTATATCATAAGAAAAAAATTGGCAGTGCCAAAATCAAACCCGGGACCTCTTAACCATCGCATTGTTATGCCGAGTAACAATGCTATATTTTTTCTACTGTACTCCATAGTTTTTATCATACGTACAATAAAGTTTTAAATAAATAAATTAAGATATACTTACATACGAAAAAAAAGAAAGAAAAAAGGTTTTAATGCTGGCCAATCGGTCCAATAAGTCGTGATGGCCTCGAGGTTAAGGCGCGCAGTCGAGAATCTCGACGGTCGCGGGTTCAAACCCTGTGTACCTCTGACTTTTCGAAGTTATGTGTGTTTTCATAATGAATTATCACGTACTTAAACGGTGAAGGAAAACGTCGTGATGAAACCTGCACACCTAAGAGTTCTTAGGAATTTCTTATGTGTGTAGTCCGCCAACCCGCACTACGTCACAGGAAGGAAGGCGTACAGGAAGCTTAAAGAAATATAAACTAAGTAAATAAAAAAACCACCAAACTAATCGGCGACAGGACCGTTTAATTATAAACGAGAAGCAACAGTTAACATGAATGCAAAAACGAACGAGTTACCACTAACCAATTGATACATGAGCTGCAATTAAGCGGACACTCCCAACTGCCAGCACAATTGACCCAGCAGTTTTGATTAAACTGTTCCGTGGGTTGTTGACTCTTATTTCAACTTCCATGATATTTATGTGCTGTGCCCTGCGTCAATTGGTGTGTCAAATGTGTTTTGCAGGGATAAAAAGGATCTTGTGTGCTATTCTGGTGAGTATTTTTTGTGGCTGCCTCGTTTCTACGGCATAAGAATATCTAGTGCCTGGTTCGATTTGCAGTACGATTCCTGTTTTTGAATGGAAACGCCTTTTTCCATTTGTCCATTGATAAATTTCAATTTTTTTTTTTTAAATTTATCCATCATCTTAGATATATGTAGTTCTAGATTAATCTAGGACTTTAAACATCTATAAAATGATGATGATCTATAAAAAAAAAATCCAACGAAAAAAATGAATGACTTACGAATATTTGTTTTGAATCTGTGTATTAATGAAATCGAAGTCTCATTGTTCGTAATACTCATCAACAAAGACTTTGTTGGGTATGTTTGCACCTATATTTCTTTCCTGACAGTCACTAAACAAACTTAAACAAATGATGACCTTATAACTAAAAGAGTTTCTACACATTCCCCTTTACGAGGGCTCGCCCCCTATTACGTGGGACTGATACATGCTTGGCGAAATGTGGGTGCAGATATGCACCTCTGCCTACCCCTTCGGGGAATACAGGCATGAGGTTATGTATGTATGTACATTCCCCTTTACCAATTACTGTCCTATAATTTGGCGACGGATCAGAATAAGGACGTAGATTCGGACCTCGAAAAAAATTGCTTTACAATGGGTTGCGGTTTTTGGATTAAATCTAAAACGAAACAGTGTAAGTGAGCCTGCGAAAGTTGATTTAGGCCAGGTGTAGAGGCATTAAATCGGATATTGAGCAACTTTGGGCTCACTTTTGGGCAAAGACCCACGATTCGCCAGATTTGATTTCAAATACCACTTAAAAGAGGGCACGAGTACACTTAGCACGGTGGCGATACTTCTATAGAAGCCTAAAAGCGTTACACGTATTGTTCAATGTCTAGTTTATAATTGTTTATAGTGAGGTCACGATATTCTCATTCATATGTCAAATTGATTTTATTAATTAAAGATTTAAAGCTTAAAGATTATTTTTCGAAATTTTGTAAGGCAAGCTGGGCTTTTGGGCTTCTAAGGAAGTACCACCACTGACTTATCATGGAAGTGCGAAAAACTGCATAGATACAGATCCCTCTTAGCTAAAGTTTTGGATAAGGTCCTGCGGATGTAGGAGTTCTTAATATCATTATAGAAATATGTTTAGATAGACGGGTGAAGGAGACATGGCAACTGTACAGAAACAATAACCTATATTGCACAGCTAATGAGTCTCCATTTTTGAAGTTATACTTCTTCAGGCGCCTTATGAAAAACTGATGAGAGTGAAATTTTAAGCGCGCGCATCACTGTAACACAAAATTAAAATGTTGAAGCTGCCTATAGTAAATGTAAGTGTCAAATGGATCAGAAAGGTTTTAATATTTTTCAGATCGAATATTTAAAAAAAAGTTTATATGTTTAAGATTTTAAAAATGTAGAATAGGTAGTGACAGTAATAAAAAGGGATTGACATATTTTTAGTTGTCAAATAATTATGAGTGCGTTCAAAAATGTAATATGTTGTGTAAACTAAGAACTATGTATGTAACTGTTGGGCGTATTTATAAGTTTTACTTCAGTCGTGTGGTATAACTTCTATCGCGTGTACATAAATACACACACTTTTATTTAATTATAAGACAAACAGTATCGATAAAAAGTACAATGAAAGAAAAAATTAACATTTTAAACAAGTAAATCACTAGATTAAAAAAACACGATGTAAGCAAAATTTGGTTATAACCATCCCAACATATTTCTTTGACTGTCTGTCACTGTGAGTACATAAAGGACTTAATCTTTTTAGCAATAGGTGGAATGTGCATCCAAAACGGGCTGAAGAAAATAAGTAGATAAAAAGGTATCCCCACAAAATTCAAAATTCAACGCTCCTTGCAAAATAATTATCCAGTTTAATTAATTGTGAAATTTCTAAATGCTTCACGTTTCCTTCAACGTTTCAGAAGACTACCTTCGAATTTCCTCAGGTTAAATCGCAATTATTTTAATTAAATCCGCCCGCACGGCTTCGTTCTTTTCTCAGGAACGTGAAGTGGAAGTATTTTTGCAATTATCTTCAACTTTGGATTGATTCTGCGATTCATCTGTGTCTTTAAAAATGTATGTCTTTTTATTTTATGAAAACATCGCGGGGAAACCTGAATTACTTAGGTGTGTAGTCCGCCAACCAGCAGTAGACCAGCGTGGTGGACTAAGGCCTCAACCCTCTCAGTTGTAGAGGAGGCCCGTGCCCAACAGTTGGACGTATATGGGCTGATGATGAAGGCGATCCCTGAATAGGCAAGTGAAGGATGTATTTCTGCATCCATACTTTGGCAACTGGATTTAAAATTATTTTCAAATTAAATTATATAATAACAATTAAATTATTGCGAGGCTCTGTGGCGCAGTTGGCTAGACACCAGCTTGCGAAAGGAGAGGCCGAGGGTTCGATCGCCACACCGCTACAAATGATTGTGTGATCCACAAATATTTGCTTCAGGTTTAATGTTTCTGAGACCGAAGAGTCTCTCGTAGTTTCCAATTGGTATTAGAAACTAGACGACACAAGACTTAAATCTTAGGATGGGTCTCAACTGTGTGTGTGTGACTGTTGGGTGTATTTATTTATAATGTAATAATAAATGTATTTATTTATTTTTATTTATAAACTCTTTATTTATTAACACCACAATAAAAACATAGACAATAGATAAGAATTCACAAAAATTGGCACAATAAATTGGCGGTCTTATCGCTAAATAATAATAAGTAATGTAGGTATTTATAAATAATCGGACAAATTTTTAGACTATTTACAGTTACAATGGAAAAACCATCATCATTAGCCCATATACGTCCTACTGCTGGGCACAAGCCTCCTCTACAACTGAGAGGGTTTAGGCCTTCGTCCAACACGGTAGCCTCGTGCGGGTTGGCGAACAAAACCGTATGATTTAGTATCATCACTTTCCAGGTAATATTGTGTTATCATAATGTCTATAGATACATTATCTCGTCCGATTGGTTTATCAATTATTTTGACAAACACGATTTTCTTCGACCTTATCTAATAAACGATAATGCAAGATTTTTGAATGTAGTTTTTTAATTACAATTTATGATTCAATGACAAATCATTCTGGAGCCTTCTATATATCCCAAAAGAGTAAGAGCAAAGGTTTTTTACTAGACACACATTTCGCAAAAAATGTTTTTATTAAAACTTAATAGATAAGGCGCCTGTTGCAATTGCCCAGGATTTGTGCTGGTATGGAAAAAAAATTGATAGGAAACTTAACAAAAAAAAAGCGGCAAGGGCATCAAACCACAGACATTTCGGAACTTGCCGATTTATTGACTAACGAGGCAGTTACTGATTAATATCCAGGTTATTCACGAAAGTTAGATGCATGAAGCCTCAGTTACACTAAAGAGTGTAATGAAACATTATTTGTTTCAAATTTTATTTTAGTAATTTTACATACATACATAAACTCACGCCTGTATTCCCCGAAGGGGTAGGCAGAGGTGCATATCTGCACCCACATTTCGCCAGGTATGTATGTATCAGTCCCACTTTTTCGGGCACATTTCCAGACTCCGTGCTGTTACTGAGAATTTCCTAATGGAAAAACCAAATAACACTTTGCCCGACCCGGGAATCGAACCCAGGACCTCTATGTAAATATTTATAGGATCTAGTAATTTTAGTAATATTTATTTTGTGTATAGTGTATAATTTATCGATATTAGCGCTATGACGTATACTATGAGCTTGTTAATATTAATAATTATATACACCCATATGAATAGATATAGATTGACGTGTCTGTTTCGGACTCATTTAGAAATGTTAACAAACGTTATCAATTTTATTGAAAACGTGCCCGCGACTTTCGTCCGCGCGGATTTTTTTTATTAATAAATTTTAATAAGATAATTTATAAACTAAAAGTAGCCTAAGTTACTCCTTATTACATCAGCTATCTGCCAGTGAAAGTCCCGATAAAATTGGTCCACCCGTTTCAGAGATTAGCCGGAACAAACAGACAGACAAATATTGTAAATAAACGTTACTTTGGTATATGTACCGTGTATACATCCATGCATTTATTAAAAAGCGGTTATTTCAATATTACCAACAGACACTCCAATTTTATTTATTTGTATAGATGTATATGTGTGTATAGATGTATAGATAGAATGTAAGTAATGACTCGTTACGTCACTATTCCTATACTCTTCGTCAATTTTTTTATAGATAGTACAAGCTCGTTAGCTCAGCGGTGAGAGCGCCCATCTGAAGAATCAACAGTGGTGGTCGGGGGTTCAAATCCCTCACGAGCTGTAATTTTTTACCCCCAATTTTTTTATTTATTTTCAGAACTAAGGCAAGCCTATTAGTTACTTATTATAACTGAGACTCCTCTAAGCAAACCTAATTACTTCGCTACCCGGGAATCGAACCTGTAGTCTCAAATGCGGTATTCAGCCATACAGTCTTAGTATAAAACATTTACAGCCAAGACATAACAGTTTTTTATCAATCAAAAAATAAAAGTACAGCCAAGAAAATTTTCACTAAAAGAATTCCTTTGCAGATAAAATGGCGGTGTAGCGGTAGATTAACCCCGTATCGACATTATCAGACAGATAAATTAGTTTTGTGTTGAACGCGGGGAAGTTTGTTCAACCCTTTGTGCTAACTTTGTGGCGGCCACAATGCCGCTAGTGTACTACACGAGGAGTTATTTGAATCACCAAAATAGTTCTGTATAATCACGCCCGCATCCCATAACGGGGGGGGGGGGGGGTGGTACTGAGTACTAAAAGCTATCCTGACATCTTTTGTTTCTTCAACATCCATATATCTCCTACACGTACGTCGTGCGGTTAAAAACATTTGCTTAATTTTGCGTTAATTGCGTCTTATTTCACCAATTGTAATCGTCTTTTTTACGTGAGGGTGAAGCCTCATAAATCAATATTTAGTCTCCCGCTTTGCTGTGGAGGGAAGTGGACAACTCTTTGTTTTGCAACTCCTCCTGTAGATATATTATTTCTGATTAATTTCTTTGCGGGACCATGACATAAGGGGACCTACCCTTAGATTTGCTGAGCTTCAGAGCTCAGCGTCAATACTGTGCGTGCCGCTGTTGATCCTGGAGCACAGGAGTTACAGTGGCGGGTGTGTGGTGGGATAGGGAACATAAAAACTGCTACTTAAACATGCTTTGAGTCGGGATGGCCTCGAGGTTTAAATAAAAATAGGACAGTGGGAAGGAATGTGTTAATTTTATTGTTTTAGTCGATGGTTTAAGGTTTAATAACCTTTTAAACTAATTGCAACTAGAGGTTATTGACTTGCGTCTAATTGTAAGTTACACATGGACTGGAATATATAATTATTTTTGTGGTTTCTCTAAATATTGATTTCTACTTTATGTGGTAGCAACTAATAGTATAGAATTTTCTCCATTTTTTAAATAAAAATTATAAAAAATAAATATAAAAAATGGACAGCTCGTGAGGGATTTGAACCCCCGACCACCACTGAGAAAACTTTCAGACGGGCGCTCTGACCGCTGAGCTAACGAGCCTGTGACAGTGGCATCAAAATAATATAAACGTATGAAAAAAATGACGTCACAAAGTGATTCCAAGTATTGAACATTGCATACAAAACCAGATAATAGATTATTCGTACTAATTACTGATAGCGAGATAGTAGAGGCGTGAGTCAATGAATGGGTCTGGTTCGATTCTCGATACGGAATTAATGACATGATAGTAAATACAGAACTGTATTTTTAATAACACGATATAACGATTTGTTCATCCGTATCAATTTAAAAAAATCATACTTACGACCAGTGGCGGTACTTCCATAGAAGCTCAAAAGGTGATACACGTTAATCGTGTAATGTCTAGTTTATAATTGCTTATTAAGGGTCAGGCTATTCTCATTTATATGTCAAATTGCTTTTGTTAAATAAAGATTTAAAGCTTAAAGATTAATATTCAGAATTTTGTAAGGCAAACTGGGCTTTTGGGCTTCTATGGAAGTACCGCCACTGCTTACGACTTGTGTCCCAAAGTGGTAGGAAGATGTTTATTTATAAATAATAACTTAAGAGCGTGCTAAAAACATAATACATACATCATCAACATCAGCCCATATACGTCCCCTGCTGGGCACAGGCTTCTTCTACAAATAAGAGGGTTTAGGCCTTAGTCCACTACGCTGGCCTAGTTCGGGTTGGCGGATTACTCACCTA
The DNA here is from genome assembly GCA_907164795.1 of Hemaris fuciformis. NCBI lineage: Eukaryota > Metazoa > Arthropoda > Insecta > Lepidoptera > Sphingidae > Hemaris > Hemaris fuciformis. The sequence goes on along the minus strand of OU015457.1, from coordinate 5,971,106 downwards.
AGGAATTCCTAAGAAGTTCGAGGTGTGCGGGTTTCCTCACGATGTTTCCCTTCACCGTTAAAGTACGTGATCATTGCGAAAACACAAATAATTTCGAAAAGTCAGAGGTAAGTACTTCGAAAAGTCAAAGTTCTCGACCGCGCGCCTAAGCCTCGAGGCCATCACCACTTTTCACTAGATTTAACATTAAAAATCTTCTCTACAAAAATTTTCATACAAATACTTTGAAAAACTATTCTCGCGGGTTCGTCCCTCCCGCTGGAGCAGCCGGGACGTAAGAATACCGGAGGTGTTACATTTTATTCAGCTATTCAAACTTCGCCGACTCGTTCCTAACATACTTTATCAAGCTCCATGCATCGTATATTTGTCTATGGGCTACATAGTTTTGCTACCAATATACCAGACTATTTTCACAATAGATCTACCTACATAATATATAGAAACCTCTTTGGTCAAAAACTAAAATTTTATTTATATAGTTTTTTTTTATGTGTAGTACTTCTATATTTTACTTACTTTGTTTTTGTTTTATATTCCGAAGGTTGTCTGGTACAGATCGCTCTCAGTGATAACACCGCCTTTTGCATACACTTTTTTTTATAATTTCATTTATGTGAATTACTGTAAGTGGGTGGCAATAAAGAGTTGTCTTTCTATCTATCTATTGTTGAGATTGAAGTTAAGGCTCGGTTATAGGTCATTAAGAGTCTATATTGGATAATGATTCGTCATTTGTGGGACTGCTTCGTGGTCTCATGGTACAACTCTGTCTTCTATCTGGAGACCCTGGGTTCAATTTACGGTTCAGGCAAAGTATTTCTGCTATTAAGACATTGTCTTTAAATTTATAGATTTTGAAAATAAGCCCGATGTACGATAGGCTCGCTATTAATAAAACAAAAACACAAGTGACGGAAAGGGTGTGCGAAGATTCACATCTGCCTACCCCTTCTATACGGACATGAGTAAGTATGGCACGCGTATCAGTTATAAACGAGAAAAGGTGGAAATTGTTTGAGAATTTTAAAGAGTTGCAGCCATTATAGAACACGCTGAGCGAGGAAATGTCGCCACGCAAGCGGCACGTTTCTGAACTGTTAGTCACGTCTGCATCATTTACAATGCGGATGGCCCGCCGCTGCAATCCATCCAGGAAAAATAGGTACTTGGCAAAACCTTGTTAGTAATATTCCATTTACAGTCGAGCCTTACCATAAAGGTACTGAGTTCAACTCGATTGGTATTTTGAAATATTTCGTTTAGTAACACTACTGCCTCGTGGTCTCGCGGTACAAGTAGGTATGTGCCGTGCAATCTAGAGGTCCTGGGTTCGATTCACGGGTCGGGCAAAGTGTTATTGGGTTTTTCCATTAGAAAATTCTCGGTAACAGCACGGAGTCTGGAAATGTGCCCGAAAAACGGCAATAGGCTCGCCCCCTATTACGTGGGACTGATACATACTTGGCGAAATGTGGGTGCAGAAATGCACCTCTGCCTACCGCTTCGGGGAATACAGGCGTCAGTTTATGTATGTGTCGTTTAGTAAACTGTTATTAGCAGAACGGAGTAGGAAATTTAAAAAAGGCAATTGACTCGTCCCCTAATATGTGGAATTGAATACCACTAGAGTTTAACAGCATTCTTCCTATAAAATATGCAGTGTTATTTGTTATTTTCCATTATGGTCACTCAGATTGAGTACTTCAGAGCAGATATCATGTCATATCATAGAGTTTGTCTAGATACACAGTTCTACATACAAACATTAATATAGGGTGGTTGCTCCCTAATTGAGTGGGTCGAGTACAAATTAATTTCAAACTAACGGAGCGACACAGTGGCGCGTCGGATAGACAATATTTTTGTTGGGTATTTGGTGTTAAAATTTGTAATAGATTGTGCCTCCGTGAACTCGTTGTTAAGACACTAATGATCGAGACAAATGTTAGTATGATGCATAAATATTTAAGACCGAAAGTCTCTCGTGGTTTTTTATGTTCGCGGCACAAGACTTGTATTCTAGTTTGGTGTTGGAATTAAGTTCGTAACTGATGGGTGGATGTTTTAATTTTTTTTCTACATACAGTTAAGGAAACAAAAAAGCACGTAATTAAAGGATAGCTTGTGAAATCACTTTTTTAAAAAGTTTTATTTGGCCCTATCCCACCACACACCCGCCACTGTAACTCCTGTGCTCCAGGATCAACAGCAGCACAGTATTGACGCCGAACACTGAAGCTCGGCAAATTTAAGGGAACCTAATTTTTCATGATCCCACAACGAAGTTAATGACAAAAAGGATATAAAGGAGGAGATGGAAAACAAAGACTTGTCCACTTCCCTCCACAGCAAGGCGAAGAAGTTTCAAAAAGGTTGTAAAAAAATTTACTTAATAAAAGATGTAAATCAATTGACTAATTCAATTATTTTACTCCATTTCCAATTCGCTTAATATACAATACAATCACCAACAAATCCGCCAACAAATTCGCCAACACGCTGGCCGTTCCCGCCCTCAGTATCCCACCTGACAACATTAAAGGAATGTCGACTGTCTTCTGTATAACACGGCTTTGAATTGCTCATCACAAAGGGTTTGTGCGAGGGACGAGACCTCTGTAATTGTACGTATTGGATACAATTGGCTGGACGTTTATATGGAAGTACATTTGAGTGGGTTTAAGCAAACAGACTGTAGGAAACTAGCTTCGTTCAAAGGCGTCGCGTCGGTCGAATTAATATAAATACCTACAATATAGAGTTAATAATAATAAGTCGTGATGGCCTTGAGGTTTAGGTACGCGGTCGAGAATTTCGACGGTCGCGGGTTCAAACCCCAGGCACACACCTCTGACTTTTCGATGTTATGTGTGTATTCACAATGAATTATCACGTGCTTTAACGGTGAAGGAAAACATCGTGATGAAACCTGCACACCTAAAAAGTTCTTAGGAATTTCTTAGGTGTGTAGTCCGCCAACCCGCACTAGGCCAGCGTGGTGGACTAAGGCCTAAACCCTCTCAATGGTAGAGGAGGCCCGTGCCAAGCAGTGGGACGAATATGGGCTGATGATGATAGAGTTAAGTAAGTTAAGTAGTTATGGCCTTCTTGTTTAGGCGCGCGGTCGAGTCTCGACGGTCGCGCTTTCAAGCTCCTCTGAATTTTCGAAGTGATGTACGTATTAAGCTTGATGGAAAACATCGTGAGGAAACCTGCACTCTTAAAAAAATCTTAGGTGTTGTACGCCAATCGTCAACACGCCAGCGTAGGCCAGCGTGGTGGACTAAGGCCTAAACCCTCTCCGTTGTAGAGGAGGCCCGTGCCCAGCAGTGGGACGTATATGGGCTGATGATGATGATGATGGTGATGATGAAACATATCTATTACCTGCTCTAATTTTCGAGCAGTCACAAACCACTACGTATATTCAATCCTTGAGTTATACATTGGCAAATTTCAATTATATCTGGCTAATTAGAATCAATCGAACGCATTATGGTATTGTTAATACAAATTACTCAGGGTTAATTAAGTGTATTACATTCTGTGGATGTATAAAATGAGGTATACGTAATGAAATTGTTATCATACGCCTGTATGGTCAAGAAGGTAGGTTTATTCCTAGTTTTATGTTATGCAACTGTTTATTCAGCCCCGTGGCGCAGTTGGCTAGACACCAGCTTGTGAAGAGGCCGCGGGTTCGATCCCCGCAACGAGACAAATGTTTGTGTGATCCACAAATATTTGTTTCGGGTCTGGGTGTTTGTGGGAGCGAAAAGTCTCTCGTAGTTTCTGATACCCACGACACAAGACTCGTATCTTAATGTGGGGTCAGAACTATGTATGTGACTGTTGGGTGTATTTATTATTATTTCTTAGGCGTGCCTAATTACCGTTATTTCTATACATTACCAAATTTCGTTGTCCTGCTGAGAACGAATCAAAGAAACCGATAACACTTTGCCATCCCAGGGATAGAACTCAGGGCCACATCATATGCCACACGTTGGTAGACAATCAGGCGTCTATCTACATATATTTTATACACTTTGCCCGACCCGTTAATCGAACCTTTAGGTCCGAGCCAGGATGGTAGACTACAAACTTTTAAAACCAGCACTTTGAACTCAGGTATCAACCCGAGACACAAACCCACAACTTTCATCTCAATAGCCCGTTTCGCTAATATCTAAGCCACCGCAATCCAATTCCCGCACCGTTCTATTTATAAAAATACATTAATCTAACACATTACGTACCGCACGTGTTTTTTTAATAATTCCGAGTGATTTATAACCATCGCTTCTTAAATTATGATTATATTTACCGCATTTAGTACTCATAAATCAATGTATACTGCTTTCCGGTCGCAATATGTGGCTTTTACTTATACGGCGTCTGTGACATAAAATAGGGCTTTTGGATAAATAGAAACGGATAAATAATAGACTCGTAAAGATAGGGCAATGAGAGACCGCAGGTTCGATTACTACGTCAATGCAAAATTTGACAACTCATTGTACATACATACATACATACATAAACTCACGCCTGTATTCCCCAAAGGGGTAGGCAGAGGTGCATTTCTGCACACACATTTCGCCAGGTATGTATTAGTCCCACGTAATAGGTGGCGAGCCTATTGCCGTTTTTCGGGCACAATTCCAGACTCCGTGCTGCTACTGAGAATTTCCTAATGGACAAACCCAATAACACTTTGCCCGACCCGGGAATCGAACCCAGGACCTCTAGATCGCTCGGCACATACTTATACCGCGAGACCACGAGGCAGTCCACAACTCATTGTGTATTTCATTAAATACCTTTATATATGTCTATATGAAGCAGTGATGGCCTCGAGGTTTAGGCGTGCGGTCGAGAATCTCGACGGTCGCGGATTTAAACCCCAGGCACACACCTCTGACTTTTCGAAATTATGTGTGTACAATGAATCATCTAACGGGGAAGGAAAACATAGTGAGGAAACCTGCACACCTATAAGTTTTTAAAGTTCTTAAATTTCTCAAGTCCCACATTTCATAGGCTTCATTGGAAAAGACCAAGCAGCTAATAAGTATAATATTTTTCCAAGAACACTTTTCCTGATCCAAGAATTGAACCCGGGAGCTCTCAATCGCACGCCGCACTCACAAACCAACAAGACAACGAGTTAGTCACGGAACCACATTGACATAAATTAAAAGGAAATTTTTAAATTCTTCAAACCTCGTACTTAACAGAAACTTAGCCAAGTATAATTTTAAAAGAATATTTAGCTTATAAAGAACTGACAAATTACGTGAATACCACTAAGTACTCTTAACTTAATTAAAACTTTCCCTCAATGCGCAAACCGTAACTTTAATCAAACTTAGCCAGACTAAGTTGGATGTTACTTGAAAAAAAACGACAAATTTTACACTCCACTGAGCAAAAATGTCCAACTCTCGAACTTACAAATGACTTGTACAATTATTCTGTGAGTACGTGTTGTATGTTCACGCTTCTTTTAAAAGGCTAGGCAGAGTGAAGCAAATCTGTTTCGCAAGCTATAAAATACGTGATAGCTTTAACCTATACTGCTTATATTTCCAGACTTCGTTCTACTACTGAGGTGCATAAAGCATGCATAACCTCACGACTGTGTTCCCCGGAAAGATAGGCAGAGGTGTATTTCTGCACCCAAATTTCACCTGGCATGTATCAGTCCCACATAGTAAAGGGAGAGCCTATTGCCGATTTTCGGGCATATTTTTAGACTCTGTGCTGCTATTGAGAATATTCTAGTAGAAAAAACCCAATAACACTGCCCAACCCGCGAATCGAACACAGGCCCTTTAGATCGCTTGCTTGTGACGCGAGACCACGAGGCAATCATTCTACTAAGAATTTCCTAATAAAATTTCTCTTTTGAACCGACGACCAACAAGGCAGTCGATACTATTTCAGTAACCATACTTCGTGGTCATTTTTACTTCGATCTGAACTAATCGTTTGAAAGCCCATATCTTCTTTGCCTTAACATCAAAATATTTTTTGTATGTACCTACATACATACATACATAAACTCACGCCTGTATTCCCCGAAGGGGTAGGCAGAGGTGAATTTCTGCACCCACATTTCGCCAAGTATGTATATGTATAAGGGCGAGCCTATTGCCGTTTTTCGGGCACATTTCCAGACTCCGTGCTGTTACCGAGAATTTCCTAATGGAAAAAACCCAATAACACTTTGCCCGACCCGGGAATCGAACCCGGGACCTCTAGATCGCACGGCACATACATGTACCGCGAGACCACGAGGCAGTCTTGTATGTCTTTCGAATAAAACAAAGTGACAAATTCTCGAAGTAGAATGTCGAATGGTAAGGAAGCAATCAACACTAAAAGCAATAAACTCTAGATTTTTACAAACAATTTTAGACTAGGGAAGACGTATTTCAGCAGATTGGTGTGCTTGAGTGAAGTCGGGCTTAAAACACGAGGGTTTCATGTACACCTATTTCTATCCCTTCGGGATTACAAGTTTAAATATACTATGTACGTGTATAAACCAAAGCCCAACTAATTATTGCCTGACAATAAAATTATTAAGATTGTTAAATCCTTCAACCAAATACACTCATAAATTAATTTCTAGACTTTAAAGATTTTATGTTGTATGAAATTGTAAAAGACTTTTGTAAATTATAATTTTTACGCAAAAAAGTCTTTTATATTTTTTAATAATCTAAGACGATACAAATTACAATGGGTTGAATGCAGAAAAACGTGTCTGCGAATTAAAAATATGGTTATAAATAAGGATTTTTTTTAAATTAATTATTCGTTTATAATTGAAGCGAAAATTTACACCCAAATTTTGTCGAAAGAAAGCAAAGTGAGTGAAAATTTATTACTTTTTCCATCGCATTTGTTTATTGAAAACATCAGTTCTATTGTTGGAAAAAGAAGGTAACGTAATTAATATAATAGCTGATGGCTTCGACCTTACCACTCATTATTTTAGATTGTCAGGATTAATATCAATACAACAAATTACTGCCACACACTGTTACAATTTTGGTAGAGACTGCAATACAAGATGACCGTAATTTCATTAAAATTCTAATAGTGTCCACAAACCGAGTAATACTAGGCTTGATAGTCAAGAGTAGACGCACATCATCATCATCAGCCCATATACGTCCCACTGCAGGCCACAGGCCTCCTCTACAACTGAGAGGATTTAGGCCTTAGTGCACCACGCTGGCCTAGTGCGGGTTGGTAGACTACACACGTAAGAAATTCCTTAAGGCGTGCAGGTTTCATCACGATGTTTTCCTTAAACGTTAAAGTAAGTGATGATTTAGTGTGAATTAACACATAACTTCGAAAAGTCAGAGGTGTGTGCCTGGGGTTTGACCGTTGAGATTCTCGACCGCGTGATTAAACCTCGAGGCCATCACGACTTACACACAGACAGTCGACAGACGCACATACAGAGTGTAAGCAGACTGTGATCGAATACTAAAACAGGTAATAGTTACGGTGGTTCCAAACGCATTGACGTTAAAAAAATCCCAAGAAAAAAAAATGAAGTTCTTCTAATCACCACACTTAATACTTATGGCAGTGATGGCCTCGAGGTTTAGGCGCGCGGTCGAGGATTTCGGCAGTCGCAGGTTCAAACCCCAGGCACACACCTCTGACTTTTCGAAGTTATGTGTGCATTCACAATGAATTATCACTTGCTTTAATGGTAAAGGAAAACATCGTGATAAAACCTGCACACCTAAAAGTTCTTAGGAATTTCTTAGGTGTGTAGTCCGCCAACCCGCACTAGGCCAGCGTGGTGGACTAAGGCCTAAACCCTCTCAGTTGTAGAGGAGGCCCGTGCCCAGCAGTGGGACGTATTTGGGCTGATGATGAATACTTATGGTAGTTGGGAAAATGGTTAATTTTTTTTTTAAATATTTTAGCGTCATTGTGTTTGTAACCACAGTATCTATTCTTTTTACGGCCTTTTTACACCCTGTACGGCTATACACTAAAAAGAATATGCATTGGGTGGGCTTTTTTTAAATACACTTTGGGTACAACAAAGTGAAACTTCCCAATATTTCATACGGGAACAGAGAGGATAAATAAACCAACGTTATCATATAGTGGACATGTCAAAGGGAATATTTATTCGCGTGTAGTCATGTGTTCTTGCAAAAAGTCTGGAATCAATTCGGGAATGAGAACGCACTTTTCCCGCGTATCCTGCAGCGACACGAACACGAAATTTCAAGGGGATTTTAATTTGATTGTTGAGTGTGGTTAAATGGTTTGCTGGGTCCAAATTGATTAATTTTATAGTTATAATGAACACATATTCACGCCTTTATTGTTACAGAAGCAGGCAGAGACGTATTTCTCATCACACGTGTCGCCAGTTGAATTTTCATCATCATCATCATCAGCACATATACGTCCCACTGCTGGGCACGGACCACCTCTACAACTCTACATTCTTGCTAAAAGTATTCATATTTTTCCAACCAAAGTCAACACAAAAGAAGATAATAGTAAAGATCAACTTCAGATACATGAGCAGGGACTAAAAATATATATCAAAGTAAAATAGTCAGTAAATCTCCAAAACATCTGTCTACCCGCAGAATTCAAATATAATTTACCGAGAAATACTGTAGTAATTACATCTTGAACCTAACACGAGCTCTGGGCATTTGCTTGTTGTCACAATCTATGAATTATTTAGCCGTCATTTTGGGAAAGCGACCTCTGGCGGAATGCCAGCGAATTAAATCGTCACAAGTTTATTTGCCGTCAAAATTGGGGGTTATCTTCGGCGCTCTTGGTATTACAGCTGCAAACGTTAATTTGTAACCGTATTTTAACTGGGATTGCCTAGTCGAGACTAATTTAACCAATTACGACTATGGAAGATGTTATGAAATATGAGTCGGCACCAAAAAACACTTTGCGAAATTAGTTTTTTACTACCCACTAATGATATAAGTTGCGATAAATTTTTATCATAAAGATGATAGATTGGAATTTGAAGATGCTGTCTCGGTTTAATATTTTCGAGTAGATTTTGCCATTATAGATAGTTTTAACTTGGCAGCCCTTCATCATCAGCCCAAATACGTCCTACTGCTGGGCACGGGCCTCCTCTACAACTGAGAGGGCCTTAGTTGACCACGCTGGCCTAGTGCGGGTTGGCGGAACTTTTAGGTGTGCAGGTTTTATCACAATGTTTTCCTTCACCGTTAAAGTACGTGATAATTCATTTTGAATACACACATAACTTCGAAAAGTCAGAGGTGTGTGCCTGGGGTTTGAACCCGCGACCGTCGAGATTCTCGACCGCGTGCGCTTAAACCTCGAGGCCATCACGACTTTGCCATTACAGATACTTTTAACGTGGCCATGGGCGTACCCAGCTTCTGGCCTAGGGGAGGGCAAGTCAGATCGTCCGCGGCTGTTTTGTGATACACACTACACAAACACATCTACATAAAACATAAGGTATATGCATATGTAGTATGCATATATTGCATTAAGTAGGGCAAACAGCCGGAAATAATCCTGCTTTATAGGTAGTTAAATAAATAAAAGTAGGTAAATTTGACTACTATGCATTTTTATTTTATTTAAATTATTTAGTTTTAACTTGGCAATTACTTTAAAAGTAATTTTCGAGGATCTTCAGCAAAACGGTTAATGACATCTTCCGTGAAAGAATTTCCCATCCTGTTAACTAGATTTTTATGTACACTGAGCATACAAAGTCCATTTAACCTGTCTTCGATCATTGTTGATCTCAGCCACGTTTTCACGCGTCTGAGTGTACTGAAAGACCTTTCAATTGTAGCCGTAGAATAAGGCATTGCCAGTAAAATTTCTAGAGCCGTTTTTACTTTAGGATAAAAAGATTCTGCTTGTTGGATTAATTAATTTTAACATGTCTGATGTTGTTTTAATAATTAAAAGCAGATATTTTAATCAACTTGGAATATATTTCATTTCTCAATCTGAGTTACATCTACACACTTCAGCGACCGGAGGGCAAGGAGAGTGAGTGTACGAACGAAGGAAACAAAATTAAAATCAATACTACCAACATACATAATTTAAACATTCACTCTCTCTGCAATACAGACAACTTAAATATAACTAATATAAACATTGTCATATAACAATGTCAAATAAAATGAATGAATACGATCGCTCAGCTAGATTCGATAATCTTCGTCCGCTATTGTCGCGACGGCGCACAGTGAATCGCCTAGAAGAAGCTAGCTGCTAGCTGGACAAAACTCACTCAAAATTCTTAGAAATAACATTAATTAGTGGTAAACAACCCCTCACAGGCTTGAATTCCAGGAAATGTTTAGGTCACACATTACAAATCGATGAGTCATCTGACGTTAAATGTAAGTGATAATTTATTTTCATTTGCAGTTCTATATCAGTTGCATTTTTGCTGCACTTATGAAAACATCTCCTAAAGTTAAAAATGGCTACACTGACATTTTTGTGATGGATATTTCTCTTAAAGGTGTGTATTTTGATAAAAAAAATATTTCAACCAAATGTTTACCTCAGATTTAAGAAATTCGTTTTCGAATAATGTGTAAAATTTAAGTAACATTTTAGATTTTTCTTTCTATTTCAAAGAGTGTAACTTTTTGTACCCACGTGTACCCGCTCTGATATTTTTTCTATATTGTAGCTCAATTAATATATACAGCTAGCTTGTTCTAGGCGATTCACTGTGCGGCGGCTACTAGCGACTGTAGCGTTTGCTCACTAGGGATGTTAAAAAATAATCGATTTTTATTTAAATCTATTATTGTTTTCTTATAATCGATTTTTTTAGTCATATTAATCGATTAGATACGTTAATTAAACTACGCGGTTTTTTTTATGACAATTGCACCGTCCATTTTGCCAGTGTCTACTGCGCGGTTTATTTAAAAGTTAGCACATAAGGCCCCGTTTACACTTTGACTAGTAATTGGGCGAGTCCATACATTTTCTTCGAGATTTCCAGGGGGGGGGGGCAGCTGCCCTCCCCTGCCCCCCCCCCTGGGTACGCCCATGAACGTGGCAGCTCTTCACTTCAAGCGAATAGGGAATAAATTATATGACATAATTGTATTGACGGGGACATTAGTTACAATCTCTTAATAGTTTTTTGCCATTTGGAAGTATATTCCAATCATTCAGCAGTTACCGTTAAGACCAAGATTGTTCAGTTTATTACGCAAAAAAACTTGGACGGTATCAAAAGTTGGCTGACAAATCCATAACTCTGCAAGTATTGTGACGTGGTCAAACTATGCGAGACTAAGATTTCACAGACAATAAATACTATATAAATATTATATTCAACATTTGAAGCAGTGATGGTCTCGAGGTTCAAGCGCGCGGTCGAGAATCACTACGGTCGCAGGTTCAAACCCCAGGCACACACCTCTGACTTTTCGACGTTATGTGTGTATTCACAATTAATTATCACTTGCTTTAACGGTGAAGGAAAACATCGTGAGGAAACCTGCACACCTAAAAGTTCTTAGGAATTTCTTAGGTGTGTAGTCCGCCAACGCGCACTAGGCCAGCGTGGTGGACTAAGGTCTAAACCCTCTCAAAGGTAGGGGAGGCCCGTGCTCAGCGGTGGGACGTATATGGGCTGATGATGATGATGATGATGATTATATTCAACAGTCACATACATCACAAGTAGTTCTGGCCCTACATTAAAAGGGACTTGCGTCGGGGGTATCAGAAACTACGAGTATATTTGGTGTGTCATAGGAACATTTAATGGAATTAAAGAAGCGTATGTGAATCTAGGCGAGCCATTAACTCAAGAAATGTCAGACCCCAGACAAATATTAATTGTAATCGTATTAAATTTGGTGTGGGTAGCGAACTCGAAGCTTCTTTTTATGAGACCTGGTTTCTAACCAATTATATCACTGAGCCTGCCTTTCTAGAGGTCCTAGGTTCTTGGCGAAATGCACCTCTGCCTACAATAATAATGAAAAAAGGCGTGAGGTTTTGTATGTATTTGCACCACTGATCTTCGGTAAATTCGTTTAAATCTAAACCTCAAATCCGTCAGCATTATAAGTAAAGTCATTTGACTAAAACATCGTCACGGAAACGCGACACGTACATTTAAATTACTATTGATTCGTTTAATGAAAACAGACCGACACCGCGACCAACTTTAATTATATTTGATACCTTTGAGAAGTTCAAAACGAATTATTTAAACCGACCTTTTGGGGTAAAGTTGTTCCGCAGGCTCTTAATTATGGCATATTCAGTTTGAAATTAAAGACTGCTGGTTCGTAATTTGTTAACGATGTTCAGTAAACAATTTTTCGATCGTGATGGCCTTGGCTAAGGACTTAGGACTAAGGACTAGCTAGCGTGTCCACCACGCCTTAACCCTCTCAGTTGTAGAGGAGGCTTGTGCCCAGCAGTGGGACGCATATGGGCTGTTAATGATGATGATGATGATGACGATGATAGCCTTGAGGATTAGGCGTGAGGTCGAGACAAAATTTACGTGTTCCCTACACGTGGGGGAGAAAAGTATTTCACAGCTTCATATGCAAATAAATAAATACCCCCAACAAGAGTTGCATACATAGTTCTGACCCCACAATAAAATACAAGTCTTGTATCGTGGGTATCAGAACCTACGAGCGACTTTTCGCTCTCACAAAAACCCAGACTCGAAACCAATATTTATGGATCACACAAACATTTGTCTCAGAGCGGAGATCGACCCCACCTCTCGTTTCACAAGCTGATGTCTTGCCCATTGCGCCACGGCGCTGTCAATGAATTTACAATAGGAATATTCTTGCTTCAATGTTTTGAATATTTTTTTTTTTTTTAAAGTGTCACCTAATGACGTGACATGTGTGCAATTCACACGTGGTAGAAGTGAAACATTTAAAAACAATTGGCTTCAAGAAAAAAAAATATGGCTGTGTTCTTTACAATATTATATAGTGACCAAGTATATTAACGGTAAAACCTTGACTAAAATGTGTCCGTCTCTTATTACTGTCGCTTTTTCGTTTCATCGACTATCAAATCACAAGGATGCTAAAGAAGTGTTCACTTTAAAAACTTTATTTCCCAACTACGGCATAGCGAATGATCTCAAGGTTATCATAAAAAAAATACATTTGTACCTTATATGCCCCAAAAGTTTACAATAACGGAAAATAAATAAATAAATAAATACACGCAACAGTCACATACATAGTTCTGACCCCACACTAGGATACAAGTCCTGTGTCGTGGGTATCAGAAACTACGAAAGACTTTTCGCTCTCACAAACACCCAGACCCGAAACAAATATTTGTGGATCACACAAACATTTGTCTCGGTGCGGGGATCGAACCCGCAGCCTCTCGTTTCGCAAGCTGGTGTCTAGCCAACTGCGCCACGGGGCTGTCATATAAACAAATCATTCTGTAAATTAACACAGAAAAAATATCCCTTTCATCATAAAAATCGCACATTCCCCGGGTATACATTAAAAGTAAATACACCTGAATAACCATTACATATACAACATAACATTCCAAATTTAAAAAAACATTCCGTACATCGTAATGGCGCGTCAGAAACACATTTCAATAACAAGCAATTTTACGAATCGAAAAAAAATTACGCTTTGTAATTTGAAACGTTACAAACGGTGGAATTAATTGGTACAGGGGGGCTTTGACGCGATCCCAGGGTTCGCAAATTGCTTCGACGGCAGACGGATTGACGTAAAAAATATTAAATTCTATGAGCACCTGAATTTCTTCGCACTTTGACGAATGAAAATTAGAAAGGAGTAACGTATGAAACTGGAAGTTACCCCATTCGAGAAAGTCAAGGACAAGATATCTTGAATCATGCAGACTTTTACAAGAAGTTATGAATCGTCAGTATACTGTAGGTACTAAAGCTTGAGAATATTATATGAATGTGGAGAAGAACCGTCATAAGAAACTTCTTTAGCGAAGTAATATCCAATTTTTCATGTCGTAATTTTATGTCCATTAATGTCATGTATTTATAATAATTATACAATTAGTGTCATTTATTTAACATTTAAAGTAATACATTCGAGTTCTAGAAAATTAATCTTAACCCTTAATTCGATAGTGTCCAGTGTGACGAACAACTGATTTAAAAAAATCTACTGAACTAGTTTAGAGAAAAATACGTGAGATTTTGATTTTAGTGTGTTGGTGACATATAAAAGATATAGTAGAAAATATTATTTGAATAATGACAGCACTCAAAATGTCAGTTTTCGTCAAAAATAGCGTCGACGCCCAAGTCATATGTTTTGCTCAAAGTATTTTATTTCATTTCTATTGGTTATTACTAACTTTTAGACGATTTCTGTATTAATTTATATTTATGATATTATATACATCTGGAAAATAAGATAATCACGAGCTTCTACTCTCATTTTCACTATTTTATCTCACTTTAAATCTCTTGTCCGCCACATCGGACACTGTCGATTACTACGTGAAGTATATATTTATCAAGTTGTCCGGTGTGACGAACATTGCCAAATACGCTACGATGACACTTTTTGTTACAATTATTGTTTTTTTGCATAATATCGCATGTGGTTGAATGCATTCTTCTATAAATGCTTGGTGTGGGTGTGTGTATGCTTACTTTTTTGTTTAGCGTTTTTACAGAAGCATTTGCATGGACGCACTTACAAGATATTAGCTCTAGTACCCAAACATCGTGCCCCATCTGAAGCTAGTAATAAATCAGATTCTGACGAAGAACTGCATGTCCTACCTTCACCATATTCATATTTTTCATCTCCTGCACCTTCAATAGCTTCTTGTTTGGAACGGCTTAATTTATTAGACAGTGATGAATTTGAACGTGAAAGAGATTTTGAGCCCTTAACTGCCTGTTTTACTCCAATATTGCAAGAAGTTATCCCTAGTCCATCGCAAGAATCAGTCTACAGAAATCTCCCGTCAATATCATCTCTACCATCTTTACCAACTCCTCCATCAGTAGCAGTTACAGTTAAAGGAAAGACAAGATCTAAAGTTCCAGTTGCAGCAGTCAAAAAGGCCAAGAAACCTCAAAACAAGTTCAGTCTGACATACAAATGGAAGAAGGTGCCATTTCATCACAGAGTGGCGACCCCAGAGGACCACTTTGAAGATCATGACATACAAGAAATAGAATCACCCTTTTTTTTCTACAGATTATTTTCTTGTAATATTATTGAAGATATTGTCAGTGAAACAAATATTTATTCCACCCAATGTACAGGCAAATCTATTCAGCTTACTGATTTTGTACAGAAAGCACCACTCCCAAAGAAAATCTGAAAACAGCTTAAATTGAAAGATTTCCGATACGAGATATTTTCTGCTTTGATCAAAATTAACAGGTCAGCTAAGCGCACTAACCAAGAATAGACCACGATAAGGAAGCCTTGTACGCCCAGACCAGTAGATTGTGTGCGTTTTGACAACATTGGTTATTTTTTATCGACGAAGGAAGAAGGTCGTTGCATGGAGTGCAGTAAAAAGACTGCTGTCTTTTGCATAAAATGTGACGTAAGACTATGTTTTGTAACAGGAAAGAACCCTCGTAATTGCCATTTGAAATTTCACACAAAATAATTATTATATTCATAGTTATATTTGATTAGAATTACATTTCTTTTTGTTTTTGATGTGTATTTGTCTTATTTATCATTTCTGTTAGTCATTTGGTAGAGTCCGCCCCAACGGACATGTTGTTTCGCATGTAATTCGTTACATACTTGACAATGTTCGCTGTGACGGACATGTGTTTTATTAAAAACTGTACAGCACTAAATTTTTTTAGCATTTTTCCTGTACTTATTTCATATCCAAAAATATGACTTTACTAAAAAAATCCGTTTTCTTTGCTACAAAAAACTCCGTCGAATTAAGGGTTAAGCATGTCTGTCAAGACACTTATGAACTAAAAGAAAAAATAAAAATAATTGTAAAAAAAGAAAAAAACTTTGTTTTAGTTATAAGGTTGATAAATATCAGAAATAAAACGTTATTACAAATAATATCTTAGATAAATAGCCCATAATAAGACAAATCGTTTCACACTTAAATATATTACTTTCTCCGTCGTCAACAAGCATTGTCATTTGTAAATGACAGGGGCTGAGACGTCAACTCGCCGTGTCAATAAATCTGTCCGCCATTTCATTAACTTGGGAAAATATAGAAAATTATTTTTATATATTTGAAGATAAAACACTGGTTAATTAATTAATGTAGTGATAAAGCCATATCACTAATTGAGCTTATTTAATAAGCTTATTAATTAATAAAATTGTATTTTGTATTGAATAGTAAATTGCAGATTTTTTTACTTAATTAACTCATTAGGTATTGTATTTGAGAATTTCTTCAAGGTTGTAATTTCTCCTGCATATTCCCTCTAGCGCCACAAAATACAGACAACATTTGTTCTTGAGACAATTTGGTTGATGAACTGGCTGACGTTCTTGATATTTAACTCTATAATACGAACAATTGACAGCCCCGTGACGCAGTTGACTAGATACCAGCTTCCGAAATGAGAGGCCGCGGGTTCGATATACACACAATCATAAATATTTTTGTCGGGTCTGGGTGTTTGTGAGATCGAAAAGTCTCTCGTAGTTTCTGATACTCGCGACACAGGACTTGTATCCAGTGTGGGTGGGGTCCGAACTACGTACATGGATGTTTCATGTTAGGTGTATTTATTTAATGTAAAAACAATCCTAGTATAGCACTGGTTCCATTCGGTGACTGCATGCTAGGATATTTAAGACTGTAATTTTTGTAAAAGAAATGATTAAGAAATGTTAACATAACTCAATCGATATTTTCACACACCTAAATAAAAAACCCAAAAAAAAACATACTGCTTCATCAAAGAACCACAATATAATGTTAAAACATACCTGACTCCTCAATTAAATTCTCCTGTTGACTCTCAACGCAGTACTGCAACAGGAGGCTCAGCAGCACGCTCGACACGACATGTGCACGTGACACCGACATCGTCAAACACTATCTCGATAGTGACTTATCGATTAACTGCACTCGCTCGCACATCACTAGCACTCACGACTTGTGGGTGGCACTTTCTGAAACAAAAGACAGTTGAAGTAAAGTACCACATGATAAAAAAAATATGTTTAAAGACCTTTTTATGTAGTACATTACAGTGTTGAAGGCATGTCGTGTAAGTTAGTGTTTGTGTGTATGTATAATATGTATGTATGTATGTATGCAAGTATGTATGTTTGTTTAAGTATATATATGAATATTTATTTATATGTTTTATCATATTTATTTATATGTTATACCAGTACACTTCGGCTACCTTTCATCTCTCTTCCTGCATCTCCATCCCAGGTTGCCTGTAAGAGATCGCGTCGTGCGATAAGGCCGCCCATTGTACTTTTATAGTTCTCCTTAGTTTTAATGTTGTGTGTACAATAAAGTTTTAAATAAATAAATACATTGCTGCTTCACACTATAAAAAATTATAAATACGATATTTACACTGCTCCTTTGGTCCAGAAGTACCGTACAAAAATAATAAAATAAGAATCGTAATCCTCCATATTTTTATGTTTAAAATATACACCAAATGGTTTTGCACTGTAAGAGATAAAAAAATACAACGGTTGGTTTATACTTTCGTTTTCAACGCTCGAAATAACATCTCCTCCGGCATTTAGTTAACAAAAATACCTAAAGCATTTAATGCAGCTTAAAATATGTGCCTAGCTATGTATATTCTATCATCATTATCATCCCATACATCCGTCCCACTGCTGGGGACGGGACTCCTTTACAACTGAGAGGGTTTAGGCCTTAATCCACTACGCCGCTGGCCTAGTGCGGGTTGGCGGACTACACGCCTAAGAAATTCCTAAGAACTTTTAGGTGTGCAGGTTTAATCACAATGTTTTCCTTCACCGTTATAGTACGAGATAATTCTTTGTGAATACGCACATAACTTCGAAAGTCAGAGGTGTGTGTTTGAACCCGCGACCGTTTATTGTACAATATGCATATATTTAATATACATAATATGTAAATAGGGAAACCCGAGACAAAAAACTGACTGTTTGTTTCGCTCTACTGTAAAGCAGTGTAATTTTAATTTGTGGTAGCATTTAATTAAAGGAGCTTTATATAGAGAGGCTCTGCGTGGGAAATTGGGGCAATAAAATTACCCCTTTTCAATGCTATAAACACAATACCCCAATGACGTAATTTGAGACTTGATGAAATAAATTATGTCATTTTAATTACCCCCAATGTAAATACATAGTGTAATGTAAATACGAGGGGTCGTTGTTTACCCCAATGCAATTATACCATTTTAATTGATATTTCAATAAGCCCTGTGGAAAAGACATAATTTATCATCACAGTTAATTTCACGTTTTTATTGTAATTAATAAAATGGTGGTAAAAATGTACATATTTTTTATTATACTATTCGAAGTGTAGTGGAGGGTATACTCGGCATAACAGATAGAGAGGATCATAGACTCTAATAATTAAATGATGTTTTCTTGAATAATAATTATAGTATTTAGAAAATATTTATCGTAGAAATTTTGCGAGGAGTAAATTGTACATACATACATACTTGTTATAAAATATCTGGGATAAAATAATTAAGCACGTATTCATCATCAGCCCAAATACGTCCCACTGCTGGGCAAGGGCCTCCTCTACAACTTTAGGGTTTAGGCCTTAGTCCACCACGCTGGCCTAGAGCGGGTTGGCGGACTACACACCTAAGAAATTCCTAAGAACTTTTAGGTGTGCAGGTTTTATCACGATGTTTTTCGTTCACAGTTAAAGCAAGTGATAATTAATTGTGAATACACACATAACTTCGAAAAGTCGGAGGTGTGTGCCTGGGGTTTGAACCAGCGACCGCCGAAATTCTCGACCGCGCGCCTTAACCTCGTGGCCATCACTGCTTATTATAACTAAGTAAATATTACATAAGATTTTCTCCCCACAGCAGTAATGAGGATGTATATCGCTATATCAGTTGGTTCTTTCGTACCAAAGTACTTCAAAATGAACTGAATACTGCTTGTCGCTTAATACCCCATCTGGGCTTAATCGCGTGCGTGGCGCAAATTGTTCACCCCAAGCAATTAAAACGTAATGATTGATGTTTTAATAAGCCCGTGCTGGAGACAAATTAAACCGTCCATTAAATACGGTGACGACTGCAGTTAACGTGGACGTTACGAGCCAATTTCGCGCAAAAATCCATGGCGAATTTACATTTCCGAAACGGGGTAATTGAATTCACGTCAGTCGCGCTTTGACATAATCGTTGCTTAATAATGAACTTGCTAATGGGGTAACTGGGTATCTGAATTCGTACTGCACGTATGCATTGGGGTAAAGTGTACCCTGTAAATCCCGAGTAGATAACTTAAATTCAGGGAGAGTGGATTCGTCCAATGCTTCTATAGATAGTCTGCCTATAGATAAATTCGTGATGTTGTCCTAGATTTTCGCGTCGAATAACGACCACACATGGGGTTATAAGACCCAAAACAGTGATTCAGGGGAGTTAGCCACGTTCCGGGAACAATAACATAACGGGTATAGAAATATTCGTGGAACTGACCAGAACATACGAGTACAATTTTTAAGTGAGTTTGATTCCAAGAGCACGTTGCTATTGATTTGAACTGTGGTGTAAAATGTACATTTATTTATATACTTTTTTGTACGCTATACAATAATATATACTACATGATCGAAAACAACGAAGACAATAAGTATAGGCACAATAAGCGTTCTTATCGCTAGCTGCAATGTATTCCAGAAAACCAACGGGACTGGAATGAAAGGTTCCAGTCCCGTAGTATGTATGTTATAAAATCAAGTAACTGGATTTTCGAGACATGCTGTAATAAAAATTCAGGCCTAAGGTGAATTTAGTCCAATATTTAAATACAATTAACAGCCTTCGTAACGTATTTATTTAGGATGGGCGTAGGTGTACATCTACGCTCACATTCCGCCAGCTACATTTTAAAGTTAAAAGGTTTGGGCAAATTTACCAGCCAACATGCTACTACTATGAATTTCTTAACGCAAAAATCTAACAGCAATGACCCCGATCTAAAATTCTTGTTATCCGGATTGAATCTCTCGATCATAAGCGAAAATGAGACCGCAGGGCCAAAAAGACAGTCATACAAAGAAATTATGTGCCATTAAAGATTAAAAAAGTTTTTATCAAAAGAAATTTACGAAAAAAGTTTAATGAGAAAATATTCCTTACACAAAATTACTTCAAGCTTTAAGAATATCTAATATAATACTACGTATAGTCGTTGTTAATAAGTTTAATGTTTTTTATTCATTAACCAATACAAAGAAAGTCTATTTTCTTTTAATTAAATTACTAGGTATTAACTATTAACTACACAAAACATATTGTATGAGCCAAACGTCTTCGAAATTTATAATTTGTAATAATTTATTATAGGTTTTTTTCTCTCTCTCTTTTTTTTTATTGGGAGTTTAAACAAAATATGATTATGTCACTCCTGTACACTCCAAATACATGTATTAACCACTACTTAATATTTACTAATTATACTAGCAATATATATATAAGTACATCAATAATTCTAACTTATTATAGGTTGGTGCACGAGTTTGCTTCTCGCAACGAGACAAATGAATGTATGAATGTATGAATCAACATTTTTATTGCATTTACGAGACCGAGAATTTCCTCTCAGTTTGATAATCACAATACAAGATTTGCATCTAAGCACGTACATTCACACTTCTATCTTTTAAGATACAGATAAGGGTATATTTTTACACGCATTTTTTCAGTAATATGGAGTGAGGCTATTTCTCATGATGATAATTTCTAAATAGAAAAACCCAACACCACTTTGTTCGATCCAAAGACCTTACGCAGTGATGGCCTAGAAGCAGTGATGGCCTTGAGGTTTGGGCTCGCGGTCGAGAATCTCGACGGTCGCGGGTTCAAATCCCAGGCACACACCTCTGACTTTTCGAAGTTATGTGTGTTGTTCGCAATGAATTATCACTTGCTTTAACGGCCAAGGAAAACATTGTGATGGAACCTACACACCTAAAAGTTCTTAGGAATTTCTTAGGTGTGTAGTCCGCTAACCCGTACTAGGCCAGCGTGGTGGACTTAGGCCTAAACCCTCAATGGTAGAGGAGGCCCGTGCCCAACAGTGGGACGTATAAGGTTCCAAATTATGATGATGATGATACTTAAACTGCACGACCAAGCATCTGAATCTAAGAAGCTTTTAATATTGATTTAAAACTACCTCTAAATCCGACTATAATCTTACATCAAAACTAATCACCAAAGATGGATGATCCTAAGATAGCATACAGTATGACAGTGTTGTGTATGAGTCACGGGCCGGTAATGTGCGGTGAAGTGTCACAATGAGCTAAAGCCGATCATTCTCAATTGTTCCATTAGTGTGAGTATCGACTGACCCACGCCATCCGATCTACGGGTTTGACTTTGTTTTGTCTTGTCGCGTGCCTGTATCTTTGTAAATCGAGTCATTGTGGTTTATACTTTTAATTGTTTGATTAAATTACAAGCGTTGATAGATATATATATCTTTATTGCCGTTAAAATACAGGAATTCGACAAAAAAGGTACATGGAATGCATACATACATATATAAACACACGCCTGTATTCCTCGAAGGGGTAGGCAGAGGTGCATTTCTGCACCCACATTTCGCCAAGTATGTATCAGTCCCACGTAATAGGTGGCGAGCCTATTGCCGTTTTTCGGGCACATTTCCAGACTCCGTGCTGTTACCGAGAATTTCCTAATGGAAAAACCCAATAACACTTTGCCCGACCCGGGAATCGAACCCAGGACCTCTAGATCGCACGGCACATACTTGTACTGCGAGACCACGAGGCAGTCTCATGGAATGCAAAAGTTAGTTTTGACGCTGAAAGTGATCTTTTATGGAACTATTGGATTGAATATAAGAAAATATATTGCAGCGCACTCGTATGTTTCGTAAATACTATGTCATAAATGTGCAGCTTCCGATCTAAAAGTCCCAAGTTGGATTCCCGTGACGGATATATTATTGAGTTTTTCTGTTAGCAAATTCTTCGTAGCACTAATAAAGTACAAATAAAAATACACGTCTGCTTACCGGGAAACAGGTTTGAGTCAAGAATAATACAATTGTAACATTGATTGAAGATTAGACAAATTAAAGTTTAGTGGAATCTTTTTTAACCTCTTTTAGTACAGATAATTAACATGTGTGTCTTTCTAGCCATTGCGAGTTCTATAAAAGAAATTATAAAATAATTCTATTATTTTTATAAAATAATCATCAACATCATTTCGCTACAAAAAATGAATTTTCATTCCCAAATAAACAATTATAATACCACTGTCTTTTGTTTCTAAATTTTGTTGAGTTAACCCGCATTGCGGTCTACCTTTGGGGTAAGCGGGTTCCGCGAAGGTCACTGAGGTCAACTATGGGAAATATTGGGCTAAAGTGTTCCCTAATGAAACTAACCCGCACGTGTTCATAGTACGAATGGGCTTGTTATGATATTATTGCTCATTTAGTCAATCGATGGTGTACAAAGAGAAAAATAAGGTTATCGGTGTTATGTATTGGGTTTAATTTCAGTTGTAAAGCAAATAATTGAAATTTTGTTTGGAGAAGAGATTTCTAACGGCATTTTCAAGTGAAAATTACTTCTTACTTCTACTTCATATATATAAGCATCAGAGGCGGTTCACCCATAGAAGCCAAATTATAATAATATTTATTCTTTATTTAACAAAAGAAATTTGACATAGAAATGAGAATATCGTGACCCCACAATAAACAATTATAAACTAGACATTACACAATTGACGTGTAACGCTTTTGGGCTTCTATGAAAGTACCGCCATTGCTTCATATAGGTATAAGCGCATACATGTGCCATTTACATGGAAAAAATGTAATGGCATTTCACTTGGCTGGCTTAGTGCTTGTACTATCATCATCATCATCATCAGCCCATATACGTCCCACTGCTGGGCACGGGCCTTCTCTACAACTAAGAGGGTTTAGTCCTTAGTCCACCACGCTGGCCTAGTGCGGGTTGGCGGACTACACACCTAAGAAATTCCTAAGAAATTTTAGGTGTGCAGGTTTCATCACGATGTTTTCCTTCATCGTTAAAGCACGTGATAATTCATTGTGAATACACACATAACTTGGAAAAGTCAGAGGTGTGTGCCTGGGGTTTGAACCCGCGACTGTCGAGATTCTCGACCGCGTGCCTAAACCTCGAGGCCATCACGGTGTGCTTGTACTATTACGGGTTAATTCAAGAAACTGCAGTCCAAATTTAGCGCCGTTCATAAATCGAACCATGTCTTTGCACGAAAAGATGAGACTAGTCACACTTCTTAGTCAACATTGAAGTTTAAGCTTTAACCAGCTTGCGAAACGAGAGGCCGCGGGTTCGATCCCCGCACCGAGACAAATGTTTGTGTGATCCACAAATATTTGTTTCGGGTCTGGGTGTATGTGAGATCGAAAAGTCTCTCTTAGTTTCTGATACCCACGACACAGGACTTGTATCCTAGTGTGGGATCAGAACTATGTATGTGACTGTTGGGTGTATTTATTTATTTATTGATATTATCGATGGCAAAAAAAAAAACTTAACAATACGATTGTGACGTTGTGGACATTCTGAAAAATATCTCATCTAGGGCTGGGTGAGTTTTCTTAATTTAATATGTATTTTTATTTGACATTGTAAAGTGACTATAGTATTATAGCCAACAGCGTTGGCAGAATCTACACACAGTGGCGGTACTTCCATACAAGCCCAAAAGCGTTACACGTTATTTGTGTAATGTC
The DNA here is from genome assembly GCA_907164795.1 of Hemaris fuciformis. Taxonomy (NCBI): domain Eukaryota; kingdom Metazoa; phylum Arthropoda; class Insecta; order Lepidoptera; family Sphingidae; genus Hemaris; species Hemaris fuciformis. Next base: position 5,947,080 of record OU015457.1, on the reverse strand, counting down.
TAATTTATAATTGTTTATTGTGGGGTCATTATTTAACAAATTGCTTTTGTGAAATAAAGATTTAAAGCTTAAAGATTATTATTCGGAATTTTAAAAGGCAAACTGGGCTTTTGGGCTTCTATGAAAGTACCGCCACTGTCTACACACAGAGCTTAGTTCTCATACGCTGGTTCGGGAGCCCTATAGTTTGTGGGCTGTTACCTTTTGGAGGAAGAGTGTGATTCGAATCTGCAATTGCCGAGATTGTGTCCTGGATATCACGGACTTCAAAATCCTTAATAAAGAGTAAAGACCTACTTTCAATACGTCTAAGTCTAATAAGTTTAAACCAATGGATTTTGGAGGTTATTGTCCGCGCTCAAATGTAACAATTAAGAAAGTTCATAGTCTATTGTGTAATAATAATAATTTATCTTATTTGTATCTCATTGCAATAATAAATAAATCAATATTATAAGTGCGAAAGTAACTCTGTTTGTTGCGAATTTCACATGCAAAGCAGACCAATCAGGATGAACGTGACCTAGAGAAGACATAGGCTATTTATTTTTATACAACGAGCCTAGGAAGTTTTGTCTTATTGCTAGTTTAGTACAAAACCGGTCACTCATCAGTTTCTACGTCCCACCGAACTCCGGTTAGAAAATCTCAACTCCCCAACTTCATAAATAGCTGACAACCCTTACAAAGTGGCGGGAACGATCCGGCGAGTTCTTTAGCCCGCTGACGGCTATTCACGGGGCCGGACAAAGCCGAGCCATTCAGTAGACAAATAGCTTTCACCAAATTCACAATGACTCGTCCCAGATTTTTATATCGAACGGTTTGAGTTTTTAGTTTGATCTTGCGAGTTCTGAGACATCTGGTGTAGTGTGAGTATTAACAGCCCCATGGTGCAGTTGACTAGACACCAGCTTGCGAAACGAGAGGCCGCGGGTTCAATCCCCGCACCGAGACAAATGTCTGTGTGATCCACAATAACTTGTTTCGGGTCTGGGTGTTTGTGAGACCGTGAAGTCTTTCGTAGTTTCTGATACCCACGACACAAGACTCGTATCTTAATGTGGGTTCAGAACTATGTATGTCACTGTTGAGAGTATTTATTTTAATTTGGTGTGGTTTATTTTTTACCACGCAGGTACTTCGATTTTCCTAGAGATATTCCAATTGAGATCAATCTCCGTTCTCCATGCCATTTGATCTGGGGTCTTCTATTTTCGCCATGACAAATAAAAACGCACAATTTTCGAACCTCATACATATGTGCTTGTGGTTTGTACCAGAAACTAAAATAAACTTCGTTGGCACACACACCCATACCTTCAACAAATATTTGACCAAACTCACGGCAACAAAATCAGGGTTGATTTTTAACCAACTGCGCCATGCAGGCTATTGTAACCTTCGTCTGATCTAAAAAGCGAATTAAAAAGGTCATTGAGGCCAATAGACTTCCCTGGGAAAGGGCGTCCATTAACAATGGTTTAAATACCGTGCGACAGAATTCCTGCCACAAGCGACAAAAAATGCCTTTTATTAGCTTATAATATAGGTTAGGTCGGGCAAGTGTATGTAGATATAAAAGTGCATTTACAGATAGCCCCGTGGCGCAATTGCATAGATACCAGCTTGCGAAACGGGAGGCCGCGGGTTCGATCCCCGTACCGAGACAAATGTTTTTGTGATCCACAAATATTTGTTTCGGGACTGGGTGTTTGTGAGATCGAAAATCTATCGTAGTTTCTTATACGTACGACACAAGACTTGTATCTTAAATGAGGGATCAGAATTATGTATGTGACTGTTGGGTGTATTTATTTATTTATTTAGTATTTACATTGCTGTTTTACTTTAGTTAAAAAAACGAAACATCCATACATACGTAAAGGGTAAACAGAGGTGCATTTCAGCACCCACATTTCACCAGGTATGTATCAGTCCCATGTAATAGGTAGCGAGCCTAATTAACGTTTTTCGGGCACATTTTCATTTCAGACTCCGTGCTGCTATTGAGAATTTTCTGATGGGAAAATCGAATAACACTTTGCCCGACCCGGGAATAGAATCCGACATTTATGGGTTAAAAATGATGGAGAAAATTGAAAAGAGGAATAATTTGTTAGAAACAAGAAAGTGTATTTGTTATTTGTAATCCGGTTTGCAAAATAACTAAACAAAACACAACCGCAATTCTAATGAACTAAGTCTGTGAATTCGAATCGTGGACTCGGCAAGCTATGCGGCGCCTATAAAAAGCCGAAGTGGCGTGAGATATGGCGTTAGAATCACTTCCGCGGCGTGGGTGTTTGAGAGCGGCGCGGGTTTAATTCAAAGTTTTCTTAACTAACCGCATCGTGTTGATTTATGCGCGTTTAACTAACAAGCATGCTTTTTATGTTAGCATGGAATTCATTAACCGTGGGTCAAGTTGGGAGATGATAGAGGTTTTAAATTATTTTCCTTTAAACAACGACATTGTGGTTTTGTGGCAGGAGCGTGTGCCATTAAGACGGGACGGATTCTCTATTGCCGGGCGGGCAGAATAGTTTTTTTTATGTACCAGAAAAGCTGCTCTAAGTCTTTGCAACTTAGGCTCAATCTTCAGTGATATCCTTTTTACTTAGTTATCATACTTTTTTCCCTAGAAAAATATGTATGCTTCTTAAAAGATTATAAAAAAAAACAAACCACAGAATTTGGAAACAATTTTCTAATAGTTTCTACTAGGTTTCTCGTAATAGATCGAAGGATTTTGATAACTTTTGTATTAAAATGGTTCAGTATATTGAAAAATCTTACGCTTAAGCCTTGTCCCATACAAACAAGAATCCCGCTACACTTTTGTATTTGTTTTTCTAATTATCAAAACACTATGAATTAATAATCGGCCCACGGCACTACATTTTGACGTTTTTCTCTCATTAAAAACTCGTTTAATTACCCAAAATATATGTGATACACTTTGTACACTCTGTATATCAAATTTTTAATTATTATTATATTAATATAGAATATATTTTGACTATCCGATCGAGTAGTCACAGGTTTGATATCCAGATCAGGAAAAGTTATATTAGGTCTTCCCAAAAAAGATTTATAATATCTATTATTCTGGAAGTGTGTCCGAAAATAGCAAGAGGCTCGCCCTTTATTATGTGTGACTAAAATAATTGACAAATAATGGGTCTACCATTTGACAGTCCCGTGGCGCAGTTAGCTAGACACCAGCTTGCGAAACGAGAGACCGCGGGTTCGATCGCCGCACCAAGACAAATGTTTGTGTGATCCACAAATATTTGTTTCGGATGTGGGTGTTTGTGAGACCGAAAAGTCTCTCGTAGTTTCTGATACCCACGACACAAGACTTGTATTTTAATGTGGGGTCAGAACTATGTATGTGACTGTTGGGTGTATTTATTTATAAGATATTATTACCCTGTGACTACTAATGACTATGAAACCGATCTAACCTTTGCCTACCACCTGAGGGTAAAAGGGATGAGACAATGTGCATGTAATTTGCTTAATTTATTAATAAGCTATTACTAATGTCCTGCACCACGATGGTCCGACCACTTGAGAAAGGTGGCGGGTAGCGGATAGTTGAGGGCAGCTCAAGACCGGGATAGTTGGCGCCTACTTGGGGAGGCCTTCGTTCAGCAGTGGACGGCGATAGGCTGAGAATGAATGTAATTTAGGACGGTAAAATCAGCGGTCCAATCCAAGCCGAAAATTTAAGTTTATTAAATCATAGACTTATTTATATTAATACTTTCACAAATTATTTACACTGGCACAACAAAACAACATTTCGATGAGAAATGTCATCAATATTTTGTTGTAAATAATTTTATTACGGACAATCGCACGCTTTTAAATATGGTGGAATATGAAAAACCTCGGACATACAAAAGGACTGCTCAATCAGGTTCCGTCCACGCTTTGTAGTTCCTTTATCCGTACCTCAATTGAAAATTAAAAAAAAAACGGATAGCAAAATTAAAATTAAACTTATTACTTACATATGTACATACAAAAATTCACTCGTGATTTCTCTAAGAGGTAGGTAGAAGTCGATTTCTGCACCCACGTTTCGCCAATTTTTTGAGAACCACGTACATGGAGGCGAACCTATGGCCGCTTTTCAGACACATTTCCAGACTCCGTGCTGCTACTGAGGATTTTCTTATGGAAAAACCCAATAACACTTTATCCAATTTCAAATTTCACTTTTCTTTAAAAACTGTAACTGCCTAGTTGGTATCAGTCATTGATAAGTGCAATAGTTCCACTTTTGAATGCCTGGTTGGGCAAAGTATATTGAGTTTTTTCAACAAAATCTCAGTAACAGTACTAAGTGTTGAAAATTAAGAAAATACCTATAAATTTGTTACGTAACATACTTATAGCTACGTTACGCATAATTTTACGAGACAAAACTGTAATTTGGCCTAAATAACAAATTATTCTGTTTACATTTCTTTACATCCAATTTAGATGTTAAAACAGCGAGGGTTTCTCATGATATGTAATTTGGGACACATCAAAAGAACTTAATAACATTTTGAAATATTATATTTTAAGAAACATTGGTAGAGAAAATTATTTATTACTTATACTTATACTCGTATTATCACAGGATTAGGTGGATTTCAACACCCAGCTGGTCATGTTTGACTCCTAAGTAACGTATGAATATTTTTGCCGTTTATCGGGGACTTTTTTAGACTATATACTTCCTTCTTAATTGCCTTCTTTTAAATGGTACTGATGGCCTCAAGGTTTAGGCGCGCGATCGAGGGTTCAAACCCCAGGCACACACCTCTGACTTACAAGTTAGGTGTGTATTAATAATGAATTATCACGTACTTTATCGGTGAAAGAAAACATCGTGATGAAAACTGCACACCTAAAACGTTCTTAGAAATTTCTTAGGTGTGTAGTCCGCCAACCCGCACTAGGCCAGCGAGGTGGACTAAGGCCTAAACCCTCTCAGTTGTAGAGAAGGCCTGAGCCCAGCATACAGCCAGCCAGCCAGCCAGCCAGCCAGCCCAGCCCATACATCCCGTATATGGACTAATGATGATGATGGAGATTACCTTGAAAAAAAATCTTCACAAAATTAAGTATATGACTTTATTTCCCAATTTACCATAATTTACTTTGAAACTATGTTATGCAATACCAACTAGTGTTGGCAATACAGTCAAAATATAACGGTAACTATAGACAAATTGGCTCGCACAGCAAGACGCTCTGGTTATAACTTAGAATTGTTTCTGCAAATTACTACCAGCTCAATAAATGTTAGTTAGATGTCGTACCAACTGCTTTTACCTAGAATCCATGGAATAGTTAATGTTCCAGATATTATTTATAGTACCTGTAATAATAGATTAAATTACATTTATTAAACTAGCTTTTGTTGACGTTTTCGTTTATGTTAATATAGATTTAGTTGAAGAATGTCATAAAAAGATATACCTTAGAAATATTTTGAAAAGAAGTGAAAATATATAAAATGATCGTTTATTTATCATGTAGCCAATAATATCATCATCAGCTCAAATACCTCCACAACTTCAGGAGGGTTTAATCCTTAGTCCACCAAGCAGGCTTAGTGGGTGATGGCGGACTACACACACAAGAAATTCCTAAGAACTTTTTTTTGGAGGGTTTCCTTACGATGTTTTTCTTCACCGGTTAAAGTACGTGGTAATTCAATGTGAATCACACTTACATCGAAAAGTCAGAGTTGTGTGCCTGGATTTGAAGTCGCGGTCCTCGAGATTCTCAACCGCGTGTCTAAACCTCGAGGCCATCACTACTTCACTAGGGGCTATATAGTATATAACTTCAAAAAATCCTATATATATCTCAAGCCCCGCATTCCATGATTAATGTATGAAATTTATTTCTCCCAGTTTTGTTATTAAGCCTCCGTGCTTTAATCCCGTTACGCGCCGGTGTCGTATCAAACTTCTTACTTTTTGCGTCGAAATTATATTTTTTAACTCAATTCGGACGTGACCGCGCGAAATTATTGCGACTTAAGGGATCATTCTTAGAGAGTTTGAAGGGTAATAAACTTCGCGTAAATCTCGTAGATTATGCATTTTGCACGACATCAGTGGGCGCGTAACACGTTAAACTGCTGAGAAAAATGTGTAGAAATGAATCAAAGAGCCGAATAATTTTTTCGTTGCAATTTTTATGCCGACAAAGTTGCCATTGTGGTACAATTTTTTTAGTGTTATGGACATTTTCCGTTAGTTGTCTATCGGCACAAGTATGTGCCGTATGATCTAGAGGCCCAGGGTTTATTGCCGGGTCAGGTAGTTGGGGTTTCCATTATGAAAATCTCAGTAGCAGCACGAAGTAACGTGCCCGAAAAAAGGCAATAACCTGGCGAAAAGTAGGTGCAGAAATGCACCTCCGCCTATCGCTTTTGGAAATACAGGCGTGAGATTATGTATGTAATTCTCATTAGAAGCACGAAGTATACTGTGTTCTTTCTCTGCTGTGCCAGTATAAAAAAAAAACAAAACGTTAAGAATTCAAAGAACGTTGAATGTATGCAGACCTATTTTTTTATCCACAGACTATAAAACACAGCGCCATTGACGATATTAAACAATATAACTGGCTGGAATAGAAAAAAAACTATAAACCAAACCACCCAACGTTCTAAAAACTTCAAAATTTATGGTATCACATGTAAAAACTAACAAATATCTTATTAAATTTATTATTGGGCCGCATTAATAAATAAATTCAGGTAGATGGAGCTATTGATGGATGGTTCTGGGTTCTGTATGTATTATGACGCAATTCTAAATTTAAATTTAATAGTATCGCCGGAAGCACTAGTTGTATTTTATGAGGTGTGTTGGTAAATAAATTGGGTCTACCACTGATAAGCTTTTTATATATTTTTATCATTCAGTGTTTTTCTTAAATAAGCAGTTGTTGAAGAACATTTTTTTTTATTTCTCATATTTTCAAGGTTGACTGGTAGATAATGCCTTAGGCATTAAGTCCGCCTTTATACAATGTATATAAAGCATAAATAAATAAACATTTTATGCTTCTAAGTTAACAAAATTTCGTCTTCCTGATTATACGCTTAATCTTTCATACCACAGAACTGCTTGTATTTTGTGTAACACTATTTTCTTCTTATAGATCTTTCCGTTCTTAAGCTTCTTATGAATAAAACAGCACAAACTCCTAGTCTAATACAACTTCACATTATAATCCCCCAAAATTTCATCCTTCATCGTCATATCAAAAATTACTGAGCTCACCCTAAAGACCCATTTACACATGGGTTTTGCTAACATCGACGGGCCCCTAAACCGTCGGTCTACGCCCGTATTAAGACATTTCACGGTAATTTACGAGCGTGTAGGCGGCGTATAATATGAGACAGTGTACAATAGGTGTAAAATTGGCTTATCTTGTTGCGCAGGGAATATTTTTCGGATTATGTGTATTGTGTTTTAGCGCCACGGGTGTGTTTAAGCGTGCTCTTTCCGTTTTATGAATGCCTGGTATCGATTACGCCTCCGTGAAGGGATTAACACGAGTTTTCGACGATTTCTCAGATTTCATTTTATCGATCCCTTACTAGTAGTATTATATTATTTCAATATAATTAACATAAAATCCAAAATAATCGATCATTCGATTCGATCATTAATCTCACAGTACGAAGAGCCCGTATCATGAGATATCCTTATCCGTTATAAAGTTTACTTAGTTATGCCTGCACTTGAAGTAAATCTATCCCAGATACATGTCTTGTTTGCGCGTATATTTTTTTTTGTATCTCTCACTAATTTAGTTTCAAACAAATGTTAGGGGATTATTATCATTACCTTTCATCTGCGGTTTTACTCTTAAACATGTGATTGATTTGTATCTCACTGTTATTTACATATTTCCGAAACGAAATAAAACATAATAACCGCCCCAGAGTCTTATTTAAAGTTGTTTTCTTTTTATTTGTTTTTTTCTCTTTTTCATAACTTGTACACTTACGACTACCTTCATCTCTTTTCTTACATCTCCATTCTTGGTTATCTGTAAGAGATCGCCTTGTGCGATAAGACCGCCTTTTCGCGGTCCCTTGTATTTTTATAATGTGTTCAATAAAGTTTTAAATAAATAAAATATTCACTAAAATTGGTTCAGCAGTTTAGGCGTATAAGTGGAACTCTTCCATTTACTTTTTCTGTCGTCTGTTATGACGGGTTTTTTTAATATTAAAAACAACAATTCTAACTGTAGCACACGCTTGTAAATCTCCGTCGTATCCCGATCTCTATACCGCTGAAAGAACGCTAATTATAATTTACAACACGCGTAAATTGTGGCTCGGGTGACGTCACAACTCACTCGACACGCTGCTCGTTTGCGTGTCTACCCTCGTTTTGACATATTTTTATTTATCATTATAATTATCTTTAAATGTGTCATGTATATGGGTTTAGGTAATGTTTTATGTCAATTTAGATTATGACGCTATTAGCATTCGTTAGGGATTTTTTCATATAGCGCTGTTGATTTGGGATGTGAAAAGAGCGGCCGCGGGTTCGATTCTCACAATGAAATTAATTGTCATGATGATATATCAGCTTACATTAGTTACATTGCATTGGCATCCTTTACAGTTCAGAACGGTTAAAGCTATGTTTTAATTTAAACGTAATAGCAGTGAGACTTTAGGCGTTTTTCGTATATTTTTATATATTCCACTAAAAATAACACTGCCTAGTTTGGGGATCGAAACCAGAAAATATGAATAAAATAATAAATATTTATACACCCAACAGACACACGCATAGTTCTGACCCCACATTAAGATACGAGTCTTGTGTCGTGGGTATTAGAAATTACGAGAGACTTTTCGGTCTCACAAATACCCAATTCCGAAACAAATATTTGTGGATCATACACACATTTGTCTCGGTGCGGGGATCGAACCCGCGGCCTCTCGTTTCGCAAGCTGGTGTCTAGCCAACAAATATGGAATGCAAGTCGCATAGGTATGTACCTACTTACACGATACGGTTTCACGATAAAAGATTTAAAATTATAACCGTTTTTAACCAATAGGCTAAAGATGTGAATACTAGATAATATTTAAATAAGTTAACATAAAACATAAAAGTCCAAACATGAAACGCTGAAATAAATTTAACGAATGACAAAAGTGTAAATTTACGTTACAAAATTTAATATTTCGCCTTAAAGTCCGTAATTCGTATTCATCTGGAGCTGTGCGACAGTGTCTGTGCATTTGCTTATTTTAGTGCTGGAAAAATACGGCAGTCTATTCTGACGTCATTATTATTTTCGAAACAAATAACTGATAATTTTAGACAAAAATTTGTATCAAATCAAATTAATTAATTCATTAATTCAGTTCGATCCCCGCACCGTAACAATTTTTTGTGTAATCTACAAATATTGGTTTCGGGTCTGGGTGTTTGTGAGACCGAAAAGTCTCTCGTAGTTTCTGATACCCACGCCATAGGATTTGTATCCTATACATACTATATATTATATACTTGTGTAGGGGTCAGAACTATGTATGTGACTGTTGGTAGTATTTTATTTATTTATTCTGATGGAGAAGTGTCCCGTAGGATAGAAAGACCAAACCTGTAGGATATATTGAACATGATATACGAGTACTTGTGTCATAGTAGGGGAGCTGTAGTTTGAATTTAGTAAGTTTTGAAATTGCTTTAGGCAGAAAAATTTCGAACAGTTAGTTCAGTTTCATTATCCTGGGGCAAATATTTTTGATTTAGGAGCATGACCTACTGGTCATGCCGTACTCGGCGTCTGTCAAACCAAAATTGTTGTGATGAAACAATAGAGATAGTGCGATCATCGTACGTAAACTCGTATAAAGCCTACCTATGATTCACGTGATTGTATCGCGTTACAGGACCAGGCTGGGGTTATCGTTTTCTACTCAGACCCCACTACATTTAACATTTGCTGCTAAACAGTTTATTTACCGTGCCAATTTGTAAAAAAAGTTGTGGAACTACCGATTCTTTTTACATTTTGTTTTTCTTATGCTCGTTAATTGGTATTTGTTATAAGCCAGTTATATCGGCTGCGGAATCATTGTGGGCGCTTCTCGCTCACGCACCGTGGTCGCCCCACTCGGCGCGAAGATGGCCACCGGAGGGTTTTGATCGGTTTGGTTAGGGACCCAGCCCGGCACTAACATCTGCGTGGACGTGACGTCGCCGCGCGCCGGGCTGAAAAGCCGGTGACCCCGACATACGCTTACCGCCCCCTTCCCCCCAGGGCTGATGGGAGGTAGAGCCATAAGCAGCTTTCCCCTCGATAAAAAAAAAGTTATATCACTTTGGCGTATTATGCAAAGGTTTAATCAACAGGTCAAGTAGATTCGGAGAGGTCTCAGTGACAAACAGATAGATAAACACACTAGTGATCCTATAAAGATCATAATATAATCTTTTTTACTTTTTATATACGGAACCCTAAGAAAACAATGTATCTAAATGTACCTCACTCGTCTTTAGGATTGACATGTAGAAAGACCTCTAGAGGAAACGCTCCTTTAGAAACAGGTCAAGAGAATTGACAAGGCTATGTCAAAGGCTTGCTAAAGTGTTCATAGTGGACAATTACCGTGTACTGTCTTGTCTCTGGTTGCGGCTTTTATGTCAAGACTCGGATTTAGGTCACAGGTTTCTTTAAAATACAAAATCTAAATAGTACCATTCTTGATTCAAGATATTTCTTTAGCTTATCATTTCTTTCAGTAGATGTCCCTGTCGTTTCTAATTATAAATGTGTTCAGTACGTTCTAGAGGTCCTGGATTAGATTTCTAGTTTAAGAATAATAAATCCTTTCCCATAAAAAAAATATATATATATATAGTGGGTATCAGAAACTACGAGAGATTTTTCGATGTCACAAACACCCAGACCCGGAACATATTTTTGTGGATCACACAAACATTTGTCTCGGTGCGGTTTGGACTAAACGTTATTGGGAATTTATATAATTTTTGGTAGCACGCTACTAGCTAGAACATGTTGATGAAATGTTCTTCTGCCTACCCCCTCGGTAACACAAGCGTGATTGTGTATATATGTTAAGTATTATCTATAAAAAAGTCGTGATGGCCTTGAGGTTTAGGTACGCGGTAGAGAATTTCGACGGTCGCGGGTTCAAACCCCAGGTACACACCTCTGACTTTTCTAAGTTATGTGTGTATTCACAATGAATTATCACGTACTTTAACGGTGAAGGAAAACATCGTGATGAAACCTGCACACCTAAAAAGTTCTTAGGAATTTCTTAGGTGTGTAGTCCGCCAACCCGCACTAGGCCAGCGTGGTGGACTAAGGCATATACCCTCTCAATCGTAGGGGAGGCCCGTGCCCAGCAGTGGGACGTATATGGGCTGATGATGATGATTATGTATAAAGTACAAAAGGCTTCAAAAAATCCCAGGCAAAACTGAACTAGGCTGCTACTTTAGTAAATTAGCTAGATATTTTGACCTGAATTGCTATTACATAACTTATTCGATATAATAATAAGCGAATTAATATAATTAAACACACAACATTTGAATTTCTATTCATTGTACGAAATTACCACCGTATTTTGGCTACGTTTGAAATTAAATTACATTTTGATATTAATTTATCATTTTGTTGACATAATTACGAAAGTATTACCTAATGTATTATTATTATTTTGATAGTAGAAAACATTTGAACGTATTCAATTGAAAAGTGATTCTATTTATTGTAATATCGAGTAACTTATAAAAAAAAAATCGAAACAAAGAACTCTTTGGTACATACAGTACCTATATGTTGGGCAATGTAGTGGTCTCAAGACTAATCGGTTCGGGCAGTGTTTTTGGTTTTTCTAGGAAGCGCTCTCTAACAGCAGTCTGGAAATGAGCCCGAAAAACCGCAATTTACGCGGAACTTCAAACTAATTTGGGTACTTTGTTTTTCTCTTTATTTTTAAGTGGGTATTAAACCAAAACATGATTATGCAACTACCGTACACAACAAAGACTCTTTTTTTTCTTTTTAACCAAAACATGATAATGTCACTTTCGTATATCTAGAAAACGACATTGTTGATGTATGACTAATTATACAAACAAAAACATACATCAATTCTAACTACAATACATAGACTTTTAACATACATACATAAACTCACGCCTGTATTCCCCGAAGGGGTAGGCAGAGGTGCATTTCTGCACCCACAGTTCGCCAGGTATGTATCAGTCCCACGTAATAGGGGGCGAGCCTATTGCCGTTTTCGGGCACATTTCCAGACTCCGTGTTGTTACCGAGAATTGCTTGATGGAAAAACCCAATAACACTTTGCCCGACCCGGGAATCGAACCCAGGACCTCTAGATCGCACGGTACACACTTGTACCGCGAGACCACGAGGCAGTCTATAGACTCTTAACAGATAATATTAACCCTCTCAGTTGTAGAGGAGGCCGGTGCCCAGCAGTAGGACGTATATGGGCTGATGATGATGAAAATGAATCCAATTAATAAGTAGATTTAATAAAATGCCCATCCACATCCCCCCTCGATGTAACCGGTATTTATACAGATGTAAAAAGACCGTAATCTAAAACTAGGAGGTAATAATAGCGGTGATTACAAAGATATTGACGCTAAAAATCCCGAAAAAATACTGATTTTGACGTTTTCCTTATCGCCATATATGTACAAGTACATACATACGGAAGTTAGGAAAATGTTTTTCGGGATTTTTAGTGTCAATGTGTTTGTAACCTGTTTGTCTGTTACCTGTCTATGTTTTCGATCACGGCCTTTTCACACCCCGTACAATATCAATAAAGTGACAAGCCAAGTTTAAACCTAATACCAAACAGTATTCCCTCCCGTATGTTCCCATTTACATTTGCAATTGTCTTCCTAGTTTTGAACCCGAGAAATATAGCTGCAAGCGCCCTGGGTGCATTAAATCATAACTCTAAAGATTGTCACCGACAGAACCGTGAAAGGGGGGTTGGAGGAGGCGAGACGGGGTGAAGGAGGGGGCCGAGAGGGGTGTTCTGTTTGATCATCTTACATTGTTCGCTATTGTTGGAATTGGCTGATAGTTTTGAGGTGTTCTTGTTGTATAGAATTGTGTGATAAATACGGTGTTATTTTAATTAGCTGCTAATGGTACTAATATAGATGTTAATTAGGTATTTTTGTATTTGCTGCTTCGTCGTAGTAAATAGAATGGTACGGTTATATAGACCGAAGTTAATGAAAAATAGCCCTTTTGTGTTCATTTCATCATCATTAGTCTATACGACGCACTGCCGGGCACGGACCTCCTCTACAACTGAGAGGGGTTAGGGCTTAGTCCATAACGCTGGGTTAATACAGGTTGACAGACTACACATCTAACATATTCCTAAAACTTTTTGAGCGTACAGGTTTCCTCGTGATGTTTTCCTTCATCTTTAAATTACGTCATATATTGTGAAGACACCTACAATTTGGAAAAGTTAGAGATGAGTGCCTGGGTTTGAACACGCGGCCGCTGAGATTGACTTCTGACTGTGATAAAAACAGGCCGGCATTGTGTCGACAGATGAGACATACTCGACATTTAATATTATTTCGACTCCACTGCTTTTATCGTCAGATTTGTTGTCAAAATTAAAAACTTTAAAAAACAACAACAACGACAACGTATGTATATACATAACGAATAACATAAATAGGTGCGATACAACAGAAATTAATGTCCAATTGTGGCCATTACAGGTCGTTTTGGCCATCATGTTGACAATTCAGCAATGGCTGTTTTATAAGCATATTTTTTTACGACCGGAGTTTGGCCGCGCCGCCGCCTTTTGCAGTGTAATAGGTTTGTCACAAAGAGATGTGCGCAAACATCGATAACGAATTCGGTTCGAATCTAAGGCATACACTGGCCTTTCCAAAATATTTGTATACACAGAATTAAATAAATATAAATACACCCAACAGTCACATACATAGTTCTGTCCCCACATTAAGATACGAGTCTTGTGTCGTGGGTATCAGAAACTACGAGACACTTTTCGGTCTCACAAAAACCCAGACCCGAAACAAATATTTGTGGATCAGACAAACATACATATCTCGGTGCGGGGATCGAATCCGCGGCCTCTCGTTTCGCAAGCTGGTGTCTAACCAACCCAACTGCGCCACGGGGCTGTCAAAGAATTAAGTGTACACACTCACATCTGTATCCGCGAAGGCGAAGGCGGAGATGAATTTCTGCACCCATATTTCGCCAGGCGTATTTACAAATGCGACGTTATAGGAGGCGAGCTTATTGCCTATTTTTTGGAGTCTTTTTCAAACTCCATATTGGTAGTGATAATTTCCTAATAGAAAATCGCAGCATATTTTTTCCGACTCGGGTCAGGAACAAGACAAATCAGTCAGAACTACGCATTATTTCCGCCAGACCGATAACGAAGCCACAGACTTACATGTACTACAGCTTAAATAAATTAAAGAGATAATCCCATCCAAAAATATCCAGAAAGCGATAAAAGTAAATCAAGCTATTAAGAAGTATTACGAAGAACTGCAATAATTCCCAGAGTTGCGACGCAGCCATAATAATTCTTAAACGGACAAATTGTTAAAACACAAACACGGCCAAGTTATTTCCTTCGATGTCACTTGGACATTAAAAACTTACAGTTATGTGTCGTAAAGTTGGTAGGATATAGCCAAAGTTGGAATGAAGATTGGGTCGATGGAATATTATATGTAGTTGCTTACTTTGTTATTGATTTAGACCATAGAATGTATGTCACCAAAGTATGCGGTCACATATTAGAAAAATACGTAATAAGATCAACATTCACAGATAAATAAATGGCTCAGTGACGGGACTTCCATAGAAGCCCAAAAGCGTTAAACGTTAATTGTGTAATGTCTAGTTCATATTTGTTTATTGTGGGGTCTTTATTTAGCAAATTAAATATAAATATAAATACACCCAACAGTCACATAAATAGTTCTGACCCCACACTAAGATACGAGTCTTGTGTCGTGGGTATCAGAAACTACGTGAGACTTTTCCACACACACCCAGTCCCGAAACAAATATTTGTGGATCACACAAACATTTGTCTCGGTGCGGGGATCGAACCCGCGGCCTCTCGTTTCGCAAGCTAGTTACTAGCCAACTGCGCCACGGGGCTGTCAACTTTGCTTTAGTTATATAAAGATTTCAAGTTTAAAAAATATTATTTGGAATATTAAATCCAAACTGGGCTTTTGGGCGTCTATGGAAGAACCGCCACTGATATGTAGGTCTGATCGCCTCAAGATACATGTCTTGTGTGGGGGGCACACTTTTTTCAAACAAAACACTTAAATTCAAAGAGCAGTACATCAAAAGTTAATGTTATGTATCTGAACTGTTTTGTCCGCCAACCCGCACTAGGCCAGTGTGGTGGACTAAGGCCTAAATCCTCTCAGTTTTAGAGGAGCCGTGTCTAGCAGTGAGAGAGTTAGTACCTACTCTGGTGCACCAGGGAATCACAATGAGGCATTGCTTGTATATCTATATATGTGTAAATGGAGACTCTTAGCTTAATAAAATAATGCTCGTACAATATAAAATCGGTGAGTATAAAACTGCCGCATAGAAAAACAGATGATATTTAAAAAAAAATTATAAGTTTTACATAATATGTTACTTGTAGCAAATGTGAGAACACACACATATACATATGTACTACCGACAGAAAGTTTCCGGACAAGATGAAAAAGTTATAAGAACAATAATTGTAAGTAAAATAAGTCAAGTTAAAATAAGTTTTGTTTTGAAAATATTAAAATATAATATTTAATGATTAAAACCATCAACATTTTCTTCTATTTCATTTTATACAGCTACACTTTCTTTTCATAAAAGAAATCGCCTTTGATCGTCAATACTTTTTTCACTACCTGCGGCATTCTTTATAAATAAATATTTTTTTTTCATATATTGGATAATTTAAGAAGTTCTATATTTCAATGGAATTAAAGTCATATTATGGTGTAATTGTTATCACAGTCATAACAAACGGAATAGTTTCTCTTAAAGTGAAGGAAGGGAAGTTAAAATCACAACATATCGAATACACAGCTCCGTAAACTTGAAACCAACAATTTGTAAGTGCATTACTACTACATATAAATCAAGCTAACACACCGAACAAACGTTTATCGATTTTAATCTTATCGACAATCGATAGCACAGCTCTAGCAGTTCTATTTACATACAAATGTAGGAGTGAAGGCGACATACTAGAGGGGAAAACAAGTGGAAAATGGAAGGACCATTAACTCAATGTTTTATATTCTGCGTGTATATGTTGTCCTGATTATCTTGCTGATAACACATTTTTTCCTTTTTTTACGACCTATCTAGTCAAGTGTATTAGGTTTCGTATGCTTTGACTATTTACTTATCACAATGGTATTATACATGTATTTTTGGAGATAAAATAGATATAAAATACATACATACATACATAAACTCAACTGAGAAGGTTTAGGCCTTAGTCCACCACGCTGGCTTAGTGCGGGTTGGCGGATTCTCAGTTGTAGAGGAGGCCCGTGCCCAGCAGTGGGACGTATATGGGCTGATAATGATGATGATAATACATAAACTCTCGCCTGTATTCCCCGAAGGGATAGGCAGAGGTGCATTTCTGCACCCACGTTTCGCCAGGTATGTATCAGTCCCACGTAATAGAGGGCGAGCCTATTGCCGATTTTCTAGCACATTTCAGACTGCGAGCTGCTACTGAGAATCAAACCCGGGACCGCTAGATCGCACGGCTCATACTTGTGCCGCAAGGTTACGAGGCAGTCGTTGTAGATTAATTATCTTTTCCGGGATGTAGGCGAGTAAGAAAGGTACCTATATGTATTTCAGTCATAATTTTGTTAAAGTAGGTACTATTGACCAAAAATATTTTTACTATACTTTTGGTCGATATTGTCAGTCAAAAGTAATATTGGTCGGTAAGAGCTTTTTTATGAAATAGAATTATTTATTAATTGGAGCATTTGTCATTTAATATTGTGTTATTCACCTCATTCCTCCATTTCTATCTGAATTATTTATTTTACTCGAAGTAACTAACCTATAATAATAAAATACATACCATTTGCACTTCAAAAACTGTACCTATATTGGCTCAAAATATATACAATAAATCAATATAATATTGACTTTTAAAGCTATAACTCCCTCTTACAACCCGTAACATACACACGGCCAAGTTCTAAAATGTCTTTGAGATAGACACGGATATGAAGACGGTGCGGTGAGCGTGCATTAGAGCCTCAGATCGAAACGTAACAAGCACATCCGTGGCCTAGTCTGAACCGTCTTAGATGTAGTTATACTTAGGAGTAGAGTTCAGTCAATACAAGTATAGAAGAACAAGTTGCGGGAGAGAACACACAAAGACAGTAGGTACTCGAAAGTCGACTCTGGAGTTCACAAAACATTTACAGTATTTACTCTTCTTCTCGGAACAGCAAGGAGTCTAGTAATGTGAAAAACTTCTTTAGGACTGTCCACAAGAATATATCGCGAGAGATAGGTCAAGCAGCAAGTAAGTTAAACATGCCCTTTAAGGCATATTTTTTTAAATGCAAACTCATTATACACTGTCTTCCATTAAATTTGCCGTAAATAAAAGAATAATATAGTACAAAAAATTGTTCAGTATTGTGGAAGTAAAACTAGTTTTTTTTTTATTATTTTTTTTTTATACTGGCACGGCAAAGTGACCCCGTTGCACATGATCCAGAAAAAGTGCCGACCAGCGAGAGATGATGATCTCCCGTTGGTCGACGCAATCATGCCGGCCGAAAACCTCTTCACCTATCTTGTGAAGAAGTTTGGGGGACTAATACCATGGTGAACAAAGGACCGACCGCGAGAAACCGGCCAAAAATGCCGGCACGGTCATTCTTTCACCATGATTGAAGCCCCCCCGAATAAAAATAAACAATTCGAGATATAGTTGTAGTGGCTTTTCATAGAGTTAATACGTAAAAAACATTTTATCCTAACAGATTTCTGTAAGTTCGTTCCTATTGGGTGAACCTTAAAAGAGTATAACACCTACGCATTTGGTGATACAAACCAGAATGTATTTTTGAACACTATGAAAACAAAAAACCTCACACTATTTTCGCGGCGAATACGGTTTAACATACGTTACTTTCTGGCACGTATGACGCACAAAACCGGGACATATACACTAGTTTTAAAATATAATGTGAAGCTTTATGCCCCAATTACAACGTCCACACTTAACATAACTGCACTCATAAAATTCATAGCAACTACGGACTTCGTTTAATACTCGATTTCCATTAAGGCGCCTTGTTTATGATGCTGCGTTCTCTGGCGTATTTGTGGTCAAAAATATTTAAAGCTATACGAGTAATAATTGTACATAGATACACGAAAAGGATTCAATCCACAATAATCGCATGACACGCCAAATTTCGATATTATAGTTCAGTAAAAAGACCCACGTAAAAACAGCTTATTTTTCATTGATTATTAAAATCGGAACCAACCCACATCTATTTGCACATCATCATCAGCCGATATACGTCCCACTGCTGGGCACGGGCCTCTACAACTGAGAGGGTTTAGGCCTTAGTTCACCACGCTGGCCTAGTGCGGGTGTAGCCATTTATAGAGTGTAAAGTAATAAGATACATTTAAGGAATATGAATTTGATTTGTTATTAATTTTATTTGAATTGTAATTAACTATATATTGTAAAGGGTGCAGAATATATAGTTATATTTTTCTTTTGGTATTGATAAAATTAATGATTGATGGAACAATTAACTACATTACCAGATGGTCGGAACAGTATGTAACTAACAGTTGAGTCACATCTTTCAATCACAGAGCTTATGTACTTAATTGCGATAATTAATGTACTGTTTAACGAATATGTATTAGATGTTATAAAATAAATAAATAAATAAATACACCCAACAGTCACATACATAGTTCTGACCCCACACTAGGATACAAGTCCTGTGTCGTGGGTATCAGAAACTACGAGAGACTTTTCGGTCTCACATACACCCAGACCCGAAACAAATACCTATTTGTGGATCACACAAACATTTGTCTCGGTGCGGGGATCGAACCCGCGGCCTCTCGTTTCGCAAGCCAACTGCGCCACGGGGCTGTCAAAAAATAAATAAAATTTTATAAAAATTGTATACACATATACACATACATGTGTACACGCGTTAGAAGTTATACCACACGACTGAAGTAAAACTTATAAATACGCCCAACAGTCACATACCTACATAGTTCTTAGTTTACACAACATTAAATTTCTGTACGCACTTATAATATCGCTGCTGACAAACGAGAAATTTAAGTTCTATAAATTAATTTGGAAAGAGTGGTTATATTTAGAAGGATACGGGTGAATGTGAATATAAAGTTAAGTTGGCGGAACCTAAAATTAAGTTTTTAATAAATTAAAATTGACGCGCGAAGTATCTAAAACTGACTCAAGTAATAATAACAAAAATAAATTTATTAACAAACTTAAACAAAACTAATTTACAACTTCAAAAATTATCTCTTATAATAAACTATATGTACCTATCTATCTTTCTATTTATCTATTATTCTAAACGCACATAACAGTAAACATCATCATCAGCCCATATAATATGTCCCAGTGCTGGGCACGTGCCTCCTCTATAACTGAAGGAGTTTAGGCCTTAGTCAACCACTCTGGCCTAGTGCGGGTCGGCGGACTACACACCTAAGAAGTTCCTAAGAACTTTCCAGATGTGCAAGTTTCCTCAAGATGTTTACCTTCACCGTCAAAGTAAGTGATGATTCATTGTGAATAACTAAACAATAGTCTTAGAACAGCATATAACATTGCATAAGAAAAAAAAACTAAACTGCATCAAGCCATTTAAGTCAGTTAAGTGAATTTTTATGAAGTAGTGATGGCCTCGAGGTTTAGGCGCGCGGTCGAGAATCTTGACGGTCGCGTGTTCAAACCCCAGACACACACCTCTGACTTTTCGAAGTTATGTGTGTATTATCACTTAATTTAACGGAGAAAGAAAACACCGTGATGAAACCTGCACACCTAAAAGTTCTTAGGAATTTCTTAGGGGTGTAGTCCGCCAACCCGCACTAGGCCAGCGTGGTGGACTAAGGCCTAAACACCCTCACTAATAGAGGAGGCCCGTGCCCAGCAGTGGGACGTATATACGCTGATGATGATGAGTTTTTTGTACACTATACAAGGAAATATAACATAAATGACATACAACTTAAAAGATATATAATATTATAGATATTACATTGAAAATAAATAAAATATTACGAAACCGGAAGTATCTTAGGAGCAGCCATTAAGGTAAGCCTTAGTTATCATCACCAAATATTTTCAATTCCTCTTCAAATATTATTACGACAATGGGACAAATAGACCTCTTTACTATTATTTTAGGTCTATCCTTTCTCCTTAGCAAATATTTGAATACAAAACGTAAGACTTATGTCAATTTACATTTTAATTATCTATTAGTCGTTGGAAGTCGCTCCAAGCGGACGCAATTTATTAAAAAAAAAAGCTTACGTTCTTTCCCTAGATCCTATCTATCCAAAGAAATGAAATTACATAAAAACATTTTTTATTCCTCTTAAGCACTTTTCACTTACGTAACATTCGTTCACATGGAAATAAAGGGATGAAAGGGTATGTTACTCGCAAAAATATTTTTCTACTGGAAAAATAATTTTAAAATAGGTTTAGTGGTTTTGGTGTGAAAGCAAAACAAACGAAAAAATCCAAAAGAAGCCCAAAACGTTACACGTTAATTGTATAGTGTCTAGTTTATAATTGTTTATTGTGGGGTCTGGATATTCTCATTTATACATACATATGTCAAATTGCTTTTGATAAATTAAGATTTAAAGATAATTAATAAAAAAATTGTAAGGCTAGCTGGGCTTTTGGGCTTCTATGGATACTTCCATAGAAGTATGATGATCTAGTAATATTTCGCCTAGTATGTATCAGTTCCACGTAATAGGGGGGCGAGCCTATTGCTGTTTTTCGGGCGTATTCAAGACTCCGTGCTGCTACTGAGAATTTCCTAATGAAAAAAATCTAATCACATTTTCCCGACTCGGGAAGCGAACTTGGGACCTCAAGATCGAACGGCACATACCTGAGCCGCGAGACCACGAGCCAATCGAGACGCACGAGATATTACATACTGTCATTGGCAAGCTTATAACTTAGAGCTCGAGTGAAGTTGGTCGTAACACCGCTTTGCTCCAGTGACCACTTGACACGTCTAGGATAGTGTGCTTGTACCAGATTTTACTTAGGAGTAAAGAAAACACCTGTCAGAGAAATCTCACTTTCATCATCATCATCATCAGCCCATATACGTCCTACTGATGGGCACGGGCCTCCTCTTCAACTGAGAGGGTTAAGGCCTTAGTCCGCCACGCTGGCCTAGTGCGGGTTGGCGGACTACACACCTAAGAAATTTCTATTAACTTTTAGGTGTGCAGGTTTCCTCACGATGTTTTCCTTCACCGTTAAAGCAAGTGATAATTCATTATGAATACACACATAACTTCGAAATGTCAGAGGTGTGTGCCTGGAGTTAGAACCTGCGCCGCCGAAATTAAATATTATAATAATATAATTTAATTTTTTTTTACTATAGAATAAAAAGAAAGTTTATTGATCGAATGTCACTTAAACGACGACATTTTGCTCGTGTGACCATTATCGAGTAGTAATTCGAATATAGGAGAACTAAAGTAACCGACATAGCCCAGCGGATTAGCAAGTTGAAGTGGCAATGGGCCGGGCACATAGCGCGGAGAACTGATGGCCGATGGGGCCAAAAAGTTCTCGAGTGGAGGCCACGTACCGGAAAACGCAGCGTGGGACGTCCTCCGACAAGATGGTCAGACGACCTGGTGAAGGTCGCGGGACGTCGCTGGATGCAGGCTGCTTCCAACAGGTCCCTGTGGAAGTCATTGGGAGAGGCCTATGTCCAGCAGTGGACTTCGATTGGCTGATGGATTGGATTGGATTGGAATTCGAGCGAGCGCAAGTAAATTGTTATCCTGCTAAAATATTAATGTATACTTGTGTCTGAAGACTGGTCGTATTCATTTAAAAAGGAAGCCACATCTACGTCCTTTTGTTATTGTTCAGAAGTGCGATATTAAAAGGTATACCTCCCGGGTGTACAGGACACAGAGGCGTCGATTGGATTTCTGTAAAGGCCAAGTATATTGTTTAAAAAGAAACGGTAAGTTTGATGCTATTTTATATTTTTGAAGTTATGCTTCTTTTGGCGCGTTATGAAAAAATTATGAGTGAAATTTTAAGATGCGCGCGCATATGTAACACAAAAAGTAAGACGTTAAAGCTGCCTATGTGCTCAAATATAATTGGCAGATTGAAGCTGCCTATATTAAATGTAAGTGTCAAATGGATCAGAAAGGTTTTAATATGTTTCGGATCGAATATTTAAAAACAAAAATCAATGTTTTAGATTTTTAAAATGTAGAACAGTGATATTAATAAAAAGGGATTGCCATATTTATTAGTTGTTGAATATTTATGTTCAGAAATGTAATATGTTTGTAAACTAAGAACTATGCATGTGACTTTTGGGCATATTTATAAGTTTTACTTCAGTCGTGTGGTATAACTTCTAACGCGTGTACATAAGTACACACACACACACTTTTTTATCTGTACTTTTTTTATCTTTATTTCTTTCGGGGTTTTTATCAAAAAAGATATGACAACCCCATTGTACTCTGTACGATATGAAACAAGTTGTAAATTCAGGCAGTGAACATTTAGGTACTATTCATAAATTGTTAGATCTACCCTATTATACCTATAGGTAATTGTAAAAAAAGTTAAACAGTACCATCTGTTTCGTCGACGTGTTCAAAGATTTATGCTTGATAACAAAACTAGCTTTATATGATTATTGATTATATGAAACTAATGTTTTGTGTACAAAATAAATTATTTCAAAAACCCTATTACATACATACATACATACATAAACTCACGCCTGTACTCCCCGAAGGGGTAGGCAGAGGCGCATTTCTGCACCCACATTTCGCCATGTATGTATCAGTCCCACATAATAGGGGGCGAGCCTATTGCCGTTTTTCCATTACATTTCCAGACTGAGAATTTCTTAATGGAAAAACCCAATAATACTTTGCCCGACCCGGGAATCGAACCCAGGACCTCTAGATCTCTAGGAAATGAAATGTTTGTATACATATGTATAAGGCCAATAAGCCATTTCATCATCATCAGCCCATATACGTCCCACTGCTGGGCACGGGCCTCCCTTACAACTGAGAGGGTTTAGGCCTTAGTTCACCACGCTGGCCTAGTGCGGGTGTAGCCATTTATAGAGTGTAAAGTAATAAGATACATTTAAGGAATATGAATTTGATTTGTTATTAATTTTATTTGAATTGTAATTAACTATATATTGTAAAGGGTGCAGAATATATAGTTATATTTTTCTTTTGGTATTGATAAAATTAATGATTGATGGAACAATTAACTACATTACCAGATGGTCGGAACAGTATGTAACTAACAGTTGAGTCACATCTTTCAATCACAGAGCTTATGTACTTAATTGCGATAATTAATGTACTGTTTAACGAATATGTATTAGATGTTATAAAATAAATAAATAAATAAATACACCCAACAGTCACATACATAGTTCTGACCCCACACTAGGATACAAGTCCTGTGTCGTGGGTATCAGAAACTACGAGAGACTTTTCGGTCTCACATACACCCAGACCCGAAACAAATACCTATTTGTGGATCACACAAACATTTGTCTCGGTGCGGGGATCGAACCCGCGGCCTCTCGTTTCGCAAGCCAACTGCGCCACGGGGCTGTCAAAAAATAAATAAAATGTTATAAAAATTGTATACACATATACACATACATGTGTACACGCGTTAGAAGTTATACCACACGACTGAAGTAAAACTTATAAATACGCCCAACAGTCACATACATAGTTCTTAGTTTACACAACATATTACATTTCTGTACGCACTCATAACTATTTGACAACTAATAAATATGTCGATCCCTTTTTATTACTGTCACTATTCTACATTTCAAAAATCTAAAACATATAAACTTTTTTTTAATAACTTTTTCGTGACGGTGTGCGCGCGCATCGTCAAAAAATACTCATCATTTTTCTCTAATGCGCCGAAAGAAGTGTAACTTCAATAAAACAGTTAATTTTCTGAGTTACATCACTATTGTATTATTTATGCGATATGTGAAAATTGATTTACCTTAAAATTTGATTTACCTTAAAATTGGACGTAGTTACACGAAAAGTATCCAATCCACACAATAGACAACAGATATTGAGATTTGAAGTTTATAACAGATTTCTTCATTCATTCGTGTGCCAAAAGATGTCGCTGTTTTGAATTTTAAATCTGTCAACTATGAGGATAATTGTATGATAATGAGGGTATATTAATTTGATTTTTTGATTGTATCTTGTAATGGTGTATTTAACCCAAGTTTCGCCACTTGTTTTTAGCTCTCAGGGAGTAAAAATCCTACCGGAAATACTATTTTATACTGTACAACCGAATCTAACCCCTCGTTTCACTTGCGCACGCTGCAAGTTTAACGCTGCTGACAGACTAGAAATTTAAGTTCTATAAATTAATTTGGAAAGAGTGGTTAAATTTAGAAGGATACGGGTGAATCAGTGGCGGGACTTCCATAGAAGCCCAAAAGTGTCAAACATTAATTGTGTAATGTCTGGTTTATATTTGTTTATTATAGGGTCTATTTGTAACAAATTGCTTAAGTTAAATAAAGATATCAAGCTTAAAAATTATCATTTGTAATTTAAAAAGGCAAATTGGGCTCTTGGGCTTCTATGGAAGTACCGCCACTGGGGTGAATGTGAATATAAAGTTAAGTTGGCGGAACCTAAAATAAAGTTTTTAATAAATTAAAATTGACGCGCGAAGTATCTAAAATTGACTCAAGTAATAATAACAAAAATAAATTTATTAACAAACTTAAACAAAACTAATTTACAACTTCAAAAATTATCTCTTATAATAAACTACATGTACCTATCTATCTTTCTATTTATCTATTATTCTAAACGCACATAATAGTTAACATATTATGTCCCAGTCCTGGGCACGTGCCTCCTCTATAACTGAAGGAGTTTAGGCCTTAGTCCACCACTCTGGCCTAGTGCGGGTCGGCGGACTACACACCTAAGAAGTTCCTAAGAACTTTCCAGATGTGCAAGTTTCCTCAAAATATTTACCTTCACCGTCAAAGTAAGTGATGATTCATTGTGAATAACTAATCAATAGTCTTAGAACAGCATATATAACATTGCATAAGAAAAAAAAACTAAATTTAATCAAGCCATTTAAGTCAGTTAAGTGAATTTTTAGGAAGTAGTGATGGCCTCGAGGTTTAGGCGCGTGGTCGGGAATCTCGACGGTCGCGTGTTCAAACCCCAGACACACACCTCTGACTTTTCGAAGGTATGTGTGTATTATCACTTAATTTAACGGAGAAAGAAAACACCGTGATGAAACCTGCAAACCTAAAAGTTCTTAGGAATTTCTTAGATGTGTAGTCCGCCAACCCGCACTAGGCCAGCGCGGTGAATTAAGGCCTAAACTCTCTCAGTAGTAGAGGAGGCCCGTGCCCAGCAGTGGGACGTATATAGGCTGATGATGATGAGTTTTTTGTACACTATACAAGGAAATATAACATAAATGACATACAACTTAAAATATATATAATATTATAGATATTACATTGAAAATAAATAAAATATTACGAAACCGGAAGAATCTTAGGAGCAGCCATTAAGGTAAGCCTTAGTTATCATCACCAAATATTTTCAATCCCTCTTCAAATATTATTACGACAATGGGACAAATAGACCTCTTTACTATTATTTTAGGTCTATCCTTTCTCCTTAGCAAATATTTGAATACAAAACGTAAGACTTATGTCAATTTACATTTTAATTATCTATTACTCGTTGGAAGTCGCTCCAAGCGGGCGCAACTTATTAAAAAAAGCTTACGTTTTATTCCCTAGATCCTGTCTATATCCAAAAAAAAAGAAATTAAAAACATTTTTTATTCCTCTTAAGCACTTTTCTCTTACGTAACATTCGTTCACATGGATATAAAGGGATGAAAGGGTATGTTACTCGCAAAAATACTTTTCTACTGGAAAAATAATTTTAAAATAGGTTTAGTGGTTTTGGTGTGAAAGCGAAACAAACGAAAAAAATCACTTTTTGATTTATCATATAAAAATAATAAGTATATTATATACCTACGACATACTTACATAGCCTCACGCCTTTATTCCCCGATTTATTACTAGATTCTAGTAATATTTCACCTAGTATGTATCAGTCCCACGTAATAGGGGGGCGAGCCTATTGCTGTTTTTCGGGCGTATTCAAGACTCCGTACTGCTACTGAGAATTTCCTAATGAAAAAAATCTAATCACATTTTCCCGACTCGGGAAGCGAACTTGGGACCTCAAGATCGAACGGCACATACCTGAGCCGCGAGACCACGAGGCAATCGAGACGCACGAGATATTACATACTGTCATTGGCAAGCTTATAACTTAGAGCTCGAGTGAAGTTGGTTGTAACACCGCTTTGCTCCAGTGACCACTTGACACGTCTAGGATAGTGTGCTTGTACCAGATTTTACTTAGGAGTAAAGAAAACACCTGTCAGAGAAATTTCACTTCACTTATCGATTATTGATTCGGTGCTTGAAAGGTGTAGGATTGGTTTGATACTGGAAGAATTGTGTCTATCCTATCCCACCACACACCCGCCACAGTAACTCCTGTGCTCCAGGATCAACAGCGGCACGCACAGTATTGACGCCGAGCAATGAAGCTCAGCGGATCTAAGGGGACCTAAATTTGTCATAATCCCGCAACGAAGTTAATCAGAAAGACAAAATAAAGGAGGAGTTGGAAAAGAATTGTGTCTACTGTCTCATCTTCGTCTTGTATATACGTCAATATACAAGACGATATACGTCAATATACAAGACGAAGATGAGACAGTAATATATAAACGTCAAACTGCTGGGCACGGGTTACGTTCATCACCTGAGAAATTCTTTAAAAGAACTCCGGAGCTTGCAAGTTACCTCGCAACGTTTCCATTGACCGTTCAAGTGTCTTTTTTTTATATACTGGCACTGCAAATAATAATACCCATAAAATGTCATGTTTGTATTGATTCGAACCCACGACAGCCTGATATCTAAAGACTGCGCGCCTAAACCTCTAGTCTACCAGACAATTTATCATCATCAGCCCATATACGTCCCACGGCTGGGCACGGTCCTCCTCTACAACTGAGGCCTTAGTCTACCACGCTGGCCTAGTAGCCAGTTGACATATGTATGTACACAAAAAAAATCCTAAGAACTTGTAGGTTACTTGGTACAGGTTTCCTTTACCATTAAAGCAAGCGGTCATTCATTGTGAATACACACATAACTTCGAAAAGTCAGATATGTGTGCCTGGGGTTTGAACCCGCGACCGCCGAGATTCTCGACCGCGCGCCGAAACCTCGAGGCCATCACTGTTTTTTCAGACATTTTATACCTACACATACTTATCCTCACAAACTAATAACAAACCCTATTCCACAAAAAAATGCCAACCAAATCCGTGGAAACGCCAAAATCGGGGATTTTCTTCGGATATTTTATGTTTTTTAGATGAACTGGCGTATTGGGCCGTCACAAAACGGTGACGTCATCAGGGTACGGGCGATCAGTGCGCCACGGAAAACACTAAGCCAACTATATCAGCCCTGCTGACTCACGACAGAATCTTCGAGAACATACGGCACTTTATTTAACCGAAAACTTTCGAAGTGTTGTGGATATGAGATTGCTATTCGTTAAACAATAATAATATAAGCAAGCATTAAGTCCACGTATATACATATATTATGTATGAAGGGTAAATAATTTTTTTTTTCCTTTCTTTACATATTCAATTGACATAAACTCAGGTTTTTATTGCTGAATGATAAGAATATATATAGCTGCCCACGTTTCGTTAGTGAATAAGCTTAAACTCTTTTCTTCAGAATCCGTGCTGCCTTTTTTAAATTTCGTGATGGAAAACCCAAAACACTCCAAACGGAGATTGAACCCGGGACCGAAATCAAACGGCGCACGCTTGCGCCGACTAATTTACGTCCCGGTCATTCATTCATAAAATGCAGCGACACTACTAAAAATCTTCAACCCTATCTGACAGGCATGTTTTTTGTTTTATTACTCTTCTTTACTTATGCTTCACAATCCTCTCCTTAATAAAAAATGTCGCAAGTCAAAAAATGCCAAAATAAAACCTCTACATGTACCGGGAAATTAAAACAGAGATGAAATACAAATGTCATAAAAAAATCCTTATCTCGCACTGAAGAGAATCGCATTAAACCACCCAGTTTAAAAATACGGTTGCTTTATGACGACATTTCTATTTGGTACCACGTCGTAAATCCTGCGAAACATATTTAATTAAGCGTTTTAATCTGTGGCTGATTTTAAAGGCAAGCAGCAGCCAATATGAGTAAGTCGAGTGACAAGAGATCGTCATGATGCGATCAGATCATATATGTATGTATGAACGTCCAACTGCTGGACACAGGCCTCCTCTACAAATGATAGGGGTTAGGTCTTAGTTCACTAGGTTGGCCTTGTACAGGTTGTTCGACTTGACCTTGTTATAATTCATTCAATAGTCTTTCTATGCATGAATTAAAACCATTACAAAACAAACAAAAACATCAAATGATATTTTTTGTAAGCCTTACGTCATTTCACAGAATCTAGAACAAACGGTTTTCGAGGAACATTAAAACTATTTAATTCCAAACGTATAAACAATTTTGCTAGCACCTGGTTTTGCATGTGAGTAATTATTACAAAATGTCCTGCTTTTCCTTATATCTAGTCCATACATGATAGCAATATATAAATTTTTATTTTACTGCTTTCACTGATTAACACTACTGACGCCTTTTTTTTCTCGAGGGGAAAGCTGGTTATGGCTCTACTTCTCGGCAACCCTGGGGGAGGGGGATATATGTGTGTATTATATGCTTGGATAGACGAAATTCCCAACCGTATATTTTTAGTAGATAAAAACTTGTGCGTAGGGAAAGTATTATGGAATATACATATGTATATGCCTGGTATATTATTTTTAATAGGGATTACCGAAATTTCAATCCATCTATACTAATAATTTTAGTAAAGTAGTGATGGTCTCAATGTCTAGGCTCGCGGTCGAGAATCTTGGCGGTCGCGGGTTCAAACCCCAGGCACACGCCTCTGACTTTTCGAAATTATGTGTGTATTTACAATGAATTATCACTTATTTTAACGGCAAAGGAAAACATTTTGAGAACACGTACACACCTAAAAGTTCTTAGGAATTTCTTAGGTGCGTAGTCCGCCAATCCGCACTACGTCAGCCTGGTGGACTAAGGCTTTAACGCTCTCAGTTGTAGAGGAGGCCCGTGCACAGCAGCGGGACGTATATGGGCTGATGACGATGACGGTGATAATTCTACTACAAACTAAGGAGTCTAGCTACATTACTCCTATAGACTCCTACAGCACGTATTCGCAGTTTTATTAGACGATAAGGAAATAGGACGCCAGTTTCGGAGATGTCGGGTTACTCGTGTCGAACGGGAATAAAGACTGGATAAAAACGGGAATGATTGCGCGAAATCCCGCTCGCCCGGCGGTTTATGGCGCAGGTTGTTAAGATCCCTAGAGAATCTTGTGACGTGATGCCGGAGCTGACCTAATACTTATTATAAAAAAGTTTGTTAGGATTTCACGCAATGTCAAGGTCAAAATTATCTTTATTTAAATAGACTTTTACAAGCTTTTTTGAATCGTCAATTTTAAACTATTTTTTAAACTAAACTATTGCCGCTTGAAAACGTGTTATCGCCGTGGAGAAGAAACGGCAAGAAACTCCCTCAGCAACACGAAATGTATTTTTTTTAATAATAAATTCTCATTTTTCATTCATTTCATTTATTCATCATTCAATTCCTTATGATGATTTCCTTCTCCGTTCAAGTGCGTGACAATTCATTGTGAATACTCACAGGAGGTGTGTCTGGGATTTGAACCCGCGATCGTCGAAATTCTCAACCGTGCGCCTGAACCTCGGGGCTATCAACTCACTACACAAATATACTAAAATAATACAAAACTTAACACAATCAACTCACAGGAACAAAAACTGAACCCCGACATCCACCAGTATATCCGGCTTAGCACATCTCCGAGCCATTAGGACGTATCGTAACAAAAACTAAGTGGCACCAAGTTAGTGAAGCGCGATGGAGTGCTAAACTTCAGCTCTGAGACGCGAAAACGGAAAAACTCCGCCGAACTTACATCTTTATTGCATGGATAGGCGTTTGTACACTTGCGGCCCGAAATTTCGGTCTCTGTAATTTTTAATACATATTATATTTAATATTAATTTAGAGTAGTGATGGCCTCGAGGTTTAGGCGCGCGGTCGAGAATTTCGGCGGTCGCAGGTTCAAACCCCAGGCACACACCTCTGACTTTTCGAAGTTATGTGTGTATTCACAATTAATTATCACTTGCTTTAACGGCGAAGGAAAACATCATGATAAAACCTGCACACCTAAAAAGTTCTTAGGAATTTCTTAGGTGTGAAGTCCGCCAACCAGCACTAGGCCAGCGTGGTGGACTAAGGTCTAGACCCTCTCAGTTGTAGAGGAGGCCCGTGCCCAGCAGTGGGACGTATTTGGGCTGATGATGATGATGATGATAATATTTACGTCCTTAAAAGAAGTCGCAATAAACTATTAGTCTACAGGTTGGTACTTGCACTGGGTGGTATCGGTACGTGAGTAGACACACACATATAGATTTTTGCAATCGTATTTCACTAGATTTTTGGCGAGCCTATTGCAGTTCAAAGAGCATTTATAAACTACTTAAAAAAGAGGTAACACTTTGACCAACCCGGGAATTGATTCTATTTCATTTAGATCTCACGGCCCTTTTTGCTACCAAACCAATGAATTGGTCGTTTTATTTATTTTTCAATTCTAGTTATTTGTTAAAAAATATTTAATACCAAACTAATCTCGTATTTATCATCATATTGATCTAGCTAATTCTTAACAAGTGTCTAAGAATATCCTTTTCAGCATAGCCTATTTGACCTTTATAATATAATATGATAGTAATTAAATCAAAAACATAGCAAAAATATGACCAGTATTTCGGCACAGTTGGTGGACTTCTTAATTTTATTTCGTTCATAATATTTCGTTGTTAGTAAATAATAAAAACTTTCATAATTTAGACTAATTGTTTTATACAAAGAACTAAAACAATTTCTTTTCTAGAATTACGCAATACTTCGAAATTTATTTTCCACTACCTGCCATCTTCGCTTTATTTTATTTTTTTGATGTTCTGTTCATTAAGGTTCAAATTAACAAAAATCTTAGCCACAAGTACATACCTCTCGTCCCTTGGGCGAAATGTCTAGCCTAATAGCATTGACCTGAATAAATATTACACGATTTATCTACCTGCCTACTGTTTATTCTGTGTATTAGTGCTTTCTGAATTATTAGGAAGGATTTATCCCTTAGTGAAATCCGCTGTCTTAATGAAGGTTAATGGACTGACTCAAAAATTATTTATTGAGAACAGATGTAGATTTCTCGACCTATTTTATTCAATTCAATAAATACTAATATTTATTATGAATGAAGCAGTGATGGCCTCGAGGTTTAGGCGCGCGGTCGAGAATTTCTGCGGTCGCAGGTTCAAACCCCAGGCACATACCTCTGACTTTTCGAAGTTATGTGTGTATTCACAATGAATTATCACTTACTTTAACGGTGAAGGAAAACATCGTGATAAAACCTGCACACCTAAAAGTTCTTAGGAATTTCTTAGGTGTGTAGTCCGCCAACCCGCACTAGGCCAGCGTGGTGGACTAAGGCCTAAACCCTCTCAGTTGTAGAGGAGGCCCGTGCCCAGCAGTGGGACGTATTTGGGCAGATGATGATTTATCCCTTAGTGAAATCCGCTGTCTTATTCATTAAGATTCAGGTTAGTGGACTGACTCAAAAATTATTTATTGAAAACAGGTGTAGATTTCTCGCCCTGTTTTATTCAATTCAATAAATACTAATGTTTATTATGAATGCAAAAATATCTGTCTGCCTGTTGCTCTTCCTCCAAAAACTACTAGACCAAATCAGATAATGTTTAATAAGGAGGTTGAGGATACAAAATTGCGGTTTGATCTAAATTATTTATTGAATTTATTTACAATTCATATTTAAAGTTAATTTGTTTCACATTAAGACTTGGTTCAACTCTTATACACTTACATTTGCAACAATAAATTACAACACAAAGCGGTAGACGACCGCTATGTTAGACTTAAGACCGAAATCCGTCTTACAGAAAACAATTTCAAGACAGATGGATTTAATTAAAGAAATGCCAATACAGTGCAAGAATTTACAAGACAATAGAAGAATAGTTGGTATTTACCGAATGGTTTCACATGGCTTAACAGACTGGAAATCTTGAAGATTCTACGTCTAATGGTTTAAATGAATAAAAAATATTTGTGAGTACTTATTCTGCCGGCACTATAAGTAGAAATTTATAATTTTAGATGTGAACTTACTTGATTAAGAAACTTGTTTTGTGTAGAAAATGAAAGTATCGTGTTTCATAAATTACCTGAAACAAAAGGAATATATTATTACTTGAATTTATGATGTGTTAATAGAAAAAATTAAAAAATAAAACGAAATTGTGGATAAAGTAACATCCCACTTATAAAGTTACAATAAATAGCACATACGAATATAATAAAAAAAACCGGCCAAGTGCGAGTCGGACTCGCGCACGAAGGGTCCCGTACCATTATTTATAAAAACAGCAAAAAAAAAACATGTCTGTTGTGTGGGAGTTTCACTTAAATACATCACTTATCAAAATTTCAACTGTCTATCTATCACGGTGCATGAGATACAGCCTGGCGACAGACTGACAGCGAAGTCTTATTAATTGGGTCCCGATTTACCCTTTGGGTACGGAAGCCTAAAAATATACATACCCATTTGCGACTAAATACCCGAAGAGGTAGACAGAGGCTGATTACTACTGAAATTCTCGACCGCGCGCCTAAACCTCGAGGCCATCACTGCTTTACTTTACTGCTTACTCAAAATTCGGCCACAATTCTAATATGCACTAAATACACATGTAAACACACAATAATACATAGATTCATGCCTAGAAAAGTTATAGAAATACTATAAAATACACTATTTTTCTCGGCCAACACTGCACAACATATGCGTACAAAGCGGGCCATCACATAAAACTATACGAGCCGTGTAACAACACTATCGTGTGCTCTTGTCCCTTACTTAAGGCGGTGTTTAGCTAACTTAGTGTTATGGTACGCTGCATCTAAGACGATTTATAAATAAACACGTTTATTGGATGTTATCCTCTGGGACCATATTTTTTTCGGGATGAATTTAAGTGTATTAGTAATGTTCTCTACGCTATTAGCAAACAGTTTGGTATAATTGTGTAGATTTGAAGGGGTTATTGTAATTGATCTTTTTTTTTTATCTGGCACGGCAAAGTGACTCCACTGTACCTAATGGTAAGCACAGTGGAGTCCAGAAAAATAATACCGACCAGCGAGAAACGGTCATCATCATCATCAGCATATTCACTCATATTCCTGACTGCGGCTTAAAATTTATTAGTCAAAATACACTATGTCAGCTCGCCCCGTAAATTGAATCCGTTATTCTTAAATCACATGGCCAATATTTGTAGTACAGGGCAAAAGAGACACGAATATTATTTATCTCTATCATAAGCCCATATACATCCCACTGTTGGGCACGGGCCTCCTCTATAACTGAGAGGGGTTAGGCCTTAGTCTACCACGCTGGTCTAGCGCGGGTTGGCGGACTACACACCTAAGATATAACTAAGAACTTTTAGGTGTGCAGGTTTCCTCGCGATGTTCTTATTTACCGTTAAAATACGTGATAATTCATTGTGAATACACACATAACTTCGAAAAGTCAGAGGTGTGTGCCTGGGGTTTTGAACACGCGACTGTCGAGATTCTCGACCGTGTGCCTAAGCCTCGAAGCAATTTTCTACTTCGCCAGGCAACACTTTCAAAACTGATCTTGACAAGGTATATGTAATATATAAAAATATCAATTTTATCCTTACTTCAATATTAACATTTTAAATAAGAATGAACAGAGATTTTGTTGAGATAAATTGAATCCTGGAAACGGCTGTAGGCTACTTTTTAACTCAAAAAAACTTGAGTTGACTTTTTTTATATTATAATTAGCAAAAGTAAAATTAATACAAGGGCAACCGCGGGCTCAGATAGTTAAAAACACAACCAATATTTATTTATTTATTTATTTTATTTAAATCAACACAACCATCACAGGATCATCGTCTCAATACAGCTGCATGACACTTGTTACATCCTACATTTTTATATCTAATCTAAATTCTAATTTCTATACGAAAATGTCCATGTAGTCCAATCCTTCCATCCTTGTGAATTCACTCAGAGTACAATGAAATATGTCCAGAGCTTCTGAGATATGTATAAAGAGCTCGTTGATTTAAAAAGAAATGTAAATAAACGCTGTTAAGCAAAGAAAGATGACGTGTAAGATCATTTAAGAGCTAGTCATAAACATTGGATCAAAAACATTCGGAGCCAAGCTTTGATGTTTAGTTTGGTTGTTTACACGTCGGTCTGTGTGTAACATTAAATAGATCTTTGTTATTCTATTGTTTAAAATTTATAGAAACTTTGATGAGAAAAGTCCAGTATAACAAGAACTCTATATTATAAGAAAGCTTCGGTTTCAAACATCATAAAAATATGAAATTTGATGTATGGAATTAATCAAGATTTATATTAAAATATACGAAATTGAAAGAAAATAGGGTAAGGATTGAAGAAGTGCTCTTTTACATTAAACTAAATTAATGCAAACGGCTAAAAAAAAGGCTTACCAATATAAGTGAATTCAAAGAATTCCTTTTATGCAATTATTTTCTAGTAGTTAATATAACTACGTTTAATAATAGTGTGTGAATGTGAGTGTGAATAGAACGTGATCTTAAACTAAGAAAGGTAGTAGTAATTGTATTTTTTTCAATATTTTTATAGCGTCAATGATTTTGTAACCATCGTAACTATTTCCTGTCTTAGTTTTATCATACTTTAAGAAATACATCTCTGCCTGTTTTTTAAAAGATATAGGAGTGTGTGTATGTATTGACAGCCCCGTGGCCCAGTTGGCTAGACACCAGCTTGCGAAACGAGAGTCCGCGGGTTCAATCCCCGCACCGAGACAAATGTTTGTGTGATCCACTAATATTTGTTTCGGGTCTGGGTGTTTGTGAGACCGAAAAGTCTCTCGTATTTTCTGATACCCACGACACAAGACTCGTATGTTAATGTGCGGTCAGAACTAGGTACTATATGTGACTGTTGGGTGTATTTATTTATATGACGAACAACTTTTCCAAACTGTACCCAGTTGGGTAAAACTTAGGCTATAAATTTAGTTGTTTTTGAATCACGCGCTTTGAAGCCACTACAATAGTTCAGTGGAGTGCAAATAATACGTAAACAAGGTACAGACTACAAAGACAAGAATTCCTAGCAGTGCCTTACAATATTAGTGATGAAAAGCACATTTCTATTGTCAAATAAGTTATTCTAGAGGTGAAGCTTGAGTTTCACATTTCGCCATTTTTATTTAGGTTCCACGTAATACGGCATTTGTCTGGTGAATTATTATAGAAGTATATCCAGACTGCATGATGGTACAAAAACAAATCTGGATATAAAAACTCATTAATTGCACGAACCGAGAGTTAGACCCTAGACAGATCATTGCATATACTTGTGCCGCGAGAGCCACGAAGAACGAAGGACAGGAGGGCTAAGCTTGGCTGGGCCGTTTATTCCATCTGTGGGTTATCCGAGACATAATTATAATCAGAGGCGGTACTTCCATCGAAGCTACTACTATTTATTTATTTTATTTATCTTTATTTAACAAAAGCAATTTGACGTACACATACATACATAACATACATAAACTCACGCCTGTATTCCCCGAAGGGGTAGGCAGAGGTGCATTTCTGCATACACATTTCGCCAGGTATGTATCAGTCCCACGTAATAGGGGGCGAGCCTATTGCCGTTTTTCGGACACATTTCCAGACTCCGTGCTGTTACTGAGAATTTCCTAATGGAAAAACCCAATAACACTTTGCCCGACCCGGGAATCGAACTCAGGACCTCTAGATCGCACGGCCCATACTTGTAC
This sequence comes from Hemaris fuciformis, assembly GCA_907164795.1. Classification (NCBI taxonomy): domain Eukaryota; kingdom Metazoa; phylum Arthropoda; class Insecta; order Lepidoptera; family Sphingidae; genus Hemaris; species Hemaris fuciformis. The sequence goes on along the minus strand of OU015457.1, from coordinate 5,910,372 downwards.
CGCAAGACCACGGGGCACAATTTGACGTATAAATGATAATATCCCCTCAATAAGCAATAATAAACTAGACATTACACAATTAACGTGTAACGCTTTTGGACTTCTATAGAAGTACCGCCATTGATTATAATGACCGTTCCCTGATTTCGCTCTCAATCTCAATCACTTTTAAAATACCAATATTAATCAGAATTTATTTACTCTAAGCAGAATATTAAACAAAATATCATCATTATTCCCTTGCCCTGTTCCCAATTTTATTTGGGGTTGGCGCAGTATGTTTTATCCTTCCAAACATCCCTATCAGCAGTGGCGTGCCTAGGGTTTCTAGCTAGGGCAAGCCCAAATTTTATTACGGTTTTTATAGTGTATTTTTTTGGTCCAGAATGTCAGCGAACTAATAAATAATATCATCATCAGCCCAAATACGTCCCACTGCTGGGCACGGGCCTCCTCTACGACTGAGAGGGTTTAGGCCTTAGTTAATATACCTACCGCAAATTATTTACATTCAAGATTTTGACATATTGATGTAGGTATATTATAACTGGCCTAACAAAGAAATAATTATTTGTCGCTAGTGATAGTTAGTATCAAAAACCATAAAATGTCGGCGAAAATTATTAGAACAATAAAATGTCCAAATTGTCCACAAACGTCGTGTCTCTCTAAATTTGAATGCGAGATGTTATAACATAGACACGGAATATATCATATTGAATTTTATTAGACAAATAACTCGACTCAAATTGGTTTCAAACCACATAATTAAAAAATAAGCAGTCAAATTCTAAAAATTACCTATACTCGTAAGTTAATTTTCATGTCGTGACCTTGAATGCAAGTTTTTTTGTTGAACAGAATGATAAATAATATGTATTAATCTTAGAAATAATACGATGATGATCAACGCGAGAGTTTTGAAATTTCGTGACATAATTAACGAGAAATGAACACTTCAATGCGTTGTTTACAATATTTACAAAAAGAAATCAAAGTATGTGGTGTTGTAAATTTTAATGCATTCTACAAGAACCAGATAAATTATTTAAATCATTACAACAAGAATTCCACACATTTTAAAACATTATATAAAATATGCAACACAAACATAATATAACCTTTTCGTACATTCAACTATTCAATTAGTTATGTACTTACTAATCGGATCTATTAAGCGTCCTCATAATTTTTAACAATTAGAGAAATACTCGAGTCTGGCATAAGTATATAGGTTTTGGACAAGTTACGAGCCGTTTTTTCACAGAATAATTTAATGAATTTACCTTATCTTCGAAGAGCAAAACATGCACACACTTTAAGTCGCCACGAGGATTAACAATAAACATCACCCATTTTTATAATCACTGTAGTAATATTCTAAATACCACAACAAATTATATTTTTTTTTTCAATTACATTAAATTCTTATCATATAATTGCTGAGTTTTATGACACGGCAATGAAATTCTGCCGTGTACCGTGTTTTTTTTTCCAACTGACCCCAATTACCTTATGACACGGCAATTGCCGTTAAACCTCAATGGCAACCCTGCTGCACTCCCGATTGCACGCACTTCAGAGCGAAAGCGGGATTCTTATGTCCATACTAATTGCTATATAAACGGTATTTTGGTTATATACAGGTTGTTAGGTAAAAGACCGTACATACTGAAGGACACGTTAGTCAATGGCTTCAAGTAACCATTAAAAATATAATGCAAGAGTAATATAAATATACGGCACAGTAAACGATACGAAATTATTGTAGCACAAATGCAGAAAATATGGACACCCTACATACATCGAGACTTGAATAAAAAATAATAACTAGGTACCTACCTTTTAGTGTATGCAGCGTCCACAATGGTAGAATATGTAGTATTTATTTACACCGATTCACTTACATTTACTAAGTATTTACATTTACACTATTTACATAAAATTAAACGTATTTTAATAATTGTTCAAAATGATCGCCTCCTCGCGCAACGCAGAGTTCGGCGCGTTTTCGCATATTGTTTTTCACCCGGCACAACACAAACGTATCACTTCGAACCTTATCAAAGGCGGCTAATATTCTAGCCTTTAGTTCATCCCGGTTGGAGTATTCTGTAGCGTACACAAGCCGTTTCACTTCACCCCACAAGTAAAATCTAACGGTGTAAGGTCAGGCGCCGGCCACGGCACGGGCCCACCGCGACCGATCCAGTTATTGCCGAAGTGACAATTTAAAAACTCGTACACTCGTACACTGTCATTAGCTCGGGCATATGCACGAACCATTTCCCAGTATTCTTCGTTTGAAAACGACATTGCACTTGACACAAAACACACTAACAGTTAAAAGAGGTTTCCGCAAATAATCAAATATTGCATCACGGGCGACTCGCGACCTTTGACTGGCGCCCGCGCGTGCCGCGTGCTCGGCCGGCGGGGCGACGCACGGGCATGAAAGGGCGAGTGCGGGGAGGGGTGCGGGAACAGAGCGCTGTTTGTAAACAGCTGATCGCCGATGACCGCACTTACGCAATACTTAGATTTTTTTTGGATAAATTATGTAAAAAATAAGGTACCAATTTTTTTACAAATTTGGGGTCAGAATTGAGTGCCTTATATTTGACTTCAGTATGTACGGTCTTTTACCTAACACATTGTATATGTTTTAAAATCCAATGGGAATTTCAACGTAGTGCGGAAGAGATAGAACTAGTAAAGTGAAGCCAGGTTTAAAGCCCACGAGATAAAGGGAGATAGATATTATTATTATGTTCAAAATTGATGTTTACTCTAAACTATTGACGTTCGTGCGCCTGCGTTTCGTTTTTTTTGAAATTATATGGGCAGGGATTTGGCGCGCGGCGGCGCGGCTGTATGGCGGACGGCGGCGCGGCAAAAATACGTAAATTTCTGTTTTTGGATAAATATTTTGTTGTTTGTATTGAATTATGGAATATCTAGTTTATGTTTCTTATTCGGAATTACGTAAGGCAAGAAGCTGGGCTTTTGGGCTTCTATGGAAGGACCGCCACTGCCTATCAGCCGCCATGTCTTCATTCACCCCTTTTTTTCACACCATCCATCTTTTCTTTGGCCTTCCTCTGCTTGTCAATTCAGCATTCATAAAAAAAAAGGAATAATATTAAACAAAATATATTCTTTGGAAATATATTATCCAATAGACGAGATTCATTCAGCTGTCTCCATCATCACACCCAAGAGATTCCGTAATTACACATCAATCCCTTCTGGTTCAAGGGACGTCTGAAAGGGAATATGCCCCTTATAAAGATTATCTTAATTAGATTAGCTAGGTAACGATCGTTTGTTGGAAAGAGATGGACATATCCCAGCCAATAGTGTAAGAGAGAGGGAAACAGGGGTCAGATTTCAGGATCACTTTAGGTGTGGTATTTCGAGCATGGTCGGAATATGCAATTAACTGAAAACTAAATTGAGAGGGAAGTGTACTCATCGGACCGTTAATAATATTAATAATAATCAAGTAGGGTATTGTATGCTTTCGGTTCCAATTAACTTCTGTCTAATATGAGCTAATTTTAAAGAGACATTATAGTCAACAATAACAATTTCTTAGCCATCTTATAACATATTTTTAAGGGTTAGAAAGAACATTACTTTGTTAAAATGGTTTTAATATATAATTAACTATAAAATTAACAAGGAATTTAAATCACACCTAAAACACACTTGACTCATTAATTTAATTAATATATTAAATGCGGCAGAAATACAACACCAATTTACTGAAAAGACAAGAACAGTAACAATTATTCAATTATTGTATTCCACATCTTGTTATGTAAATGTACATTTTTTTAACTCCACTGTTCTAGAAAGATCATTTTTTTATTATTCACCTACATTATTTCTATAAATTTCCTCCAAATTTTATCCATCTTCTCCACATGTCCAAACCGTAAAAAGAATACTATAAAATTACAGATTATAAAATCATTAGCCCATATTATATGTACGTTCCACTGCTGGGTACGGGCCTCCTCTACAACTGAGGATAAAAATTGCAGATTCTATTAAAGATAAAAAGCCCTGGGTGCAAGTAAATTGATCAGTGATTTGTTTAGTTTATGATGTAAAATTGATATAATTAAAATAAAAAATTATATAAATATATTGTTCCATATGAAAGAGAACAAAAACATGACATTTCGTGTTCCTGAGGGACTTTACTCGTATACAGTGATAACACGTTCCGAAGCGGCGATAGGGTATTTAAACTATGGATTTAAAAAATACTCGTAAAAGTCAAATTGAATAAAGATTATTTTGACTTTGACTTTGTTATCTACGCAAAATACTTTTAAAAGAGCCTCGCAGCGTAGGCCTTCAATACTGATTAAGATCTAAAACTGGCTTTGCCTGCCAAACAGTATTAGGATAAACTCGTGAACAAGACTCAGTCTAAAGGCCAATGAGATCAGAAAATTTCAAAAAATGGCTACAGGATCGTGAAAACAGCGCTACATTCAGAAGCTTAAATAAATCGGATTAAAACAATACGTAAACATAGTACATTGCTCGCGGATTTTACTGAGCGCACAACAAACCGCCAAGCGAATGTGGAACGATAAGCGATAATATATCTAACTAGCTGTGCCCGCGACTTCATCCGCGCGGAAAATTAATTTTTAATACGAAAATTTATAAACTAAAAGTAGCCTAAGTTACTCCTTATTATATCAGCTATCTGCCAATGAAAGTCCCGTTAAAATTGGTCCACCCATTTCAGAGATTAGCTGGAACAAACAGACAGACAAAAATTGTAAAAAACGTTATTTTGGTATATGTACTGTGTATACATCCATATACATTTATTAAAAAGCGGTTATTTCGATATTACAAACAGACACTCCAATTTTATTTATTTGTATGTATAGATACATACAAATAAACTACTCTTTCTCTATTCTTGTAAATCAATTACAAGGAAATACTTTATTTGTATTTTACTAATAAGTACAGTATCAATTAATTTAACCGTTTTACACAGTACACAATACATACAATAATTCCAGTAAGTAATTTTACTAGTCTAAGCAGTGACGGCCTCGAGGTTTAGGCGCGCGGTCGAGAATTTCGGCGGTCGCAGGTTCAAACCCCAGGCACACACCTCTGACTTTTCGAAGCTATTTGTGTATTCACAATGAATTATCACTTGCTTTAACGGTGAAGGAAAACATCGTGATGAAACCTGCACACCTAAAAGTTCTTAGGAATTTCTTAGGTGTGTAGTCCGCCAACCCGCACTAGGCCAGCGTGGTGGACTAAGGCCTAAACCCTCTCAGTTGTAGAGAAGGCCCGTGCCCAGCAGTGGGACGTATTTGGGCTGATGATGAGAACATTGGTTAAGTCTGAAAACTATTACATATGTGAAAATGAGCTTGTTAATTTATGACGGCGAGGCTAGACCTATAAACTATAAAGGATAAATGGCGATTGTTATAGGTTAAATTTTAGCCCAAAAAAACATGGGTTCTTGAGGGTTATATTTGTCTCAACATAGACTAAGCGCTTGAGAGAAACAGAGAAAAAAATACTAGTATATAATTCGGTTTGTGTCATATGTGTTTCTGTCAAAAAACACTTAATTTAAAAGAAAAAACCTTTTAACATCTTCGTGAACCTACCGACATTCACAAAACATTCCATGATAAATCTTCTCAAATGTCGTACAATACAATATCGCCAAAACTTTTGATCGCATCGCTTTGTCGTTTTAGTGTGGCGAATGCTTTTTGCTGTTTTCGTAGCCGTCGTTCTATTACGAGGGAAATACGATATTCAACTAAATCCCTTTCATGCTACGTAAAATATGTACGTGTTACAGTGAAATAATCTTGTTTGGGTTACTAGCTGTTGCCCTGGCTCCAACTGAGGTCTTTTAATTATAGCTATGTTGACTAGAACACTTTTGGAGTAAATGAAAGAAATGTCTTGATGGTAGAGTGTAGGTTTGTGCATCGAGAGGTCGCGGGTTCTATTCCCGGGTCGGAGAAAACATAATTTGTTTCATCCTTTCTATAACGAAGTTAAAAGTTCATAAAAGTGTTTGAAAAAATCCAAGCCTGGGAATCAAAGACGATTCCTCTTGATCGCACGCGGCTTTTAATGCCCAAGCCTAGCAAGACAGTAAGGCAGTAGTTCCAATATAAGGTATTGCAAAAACACAGTCCAAACCACGTAGCACAAAAGAGTCTGTGACCACGAAATAAGAAAACATTATACTTTCTTAGAAAAGAAACAACCTAATAATTTTCTCACTATTCACGTTTATCTACAAAGCAACATCTGTTCCTTATAAGATCCAGTAGCTTATCTTTCTCCATTCGCATAAAGAAGATGATCGTGGAAAGAGGTCAAGTTACACTGGCCTCCTTTGAAGTTAATCAATAGTCTTACAACTTAATTCCTCTTGAGAGCATTATCTCTGAATGCTTGGAAATGTACAAGGATATATATTATTTAATTCAATGGTTTGAAAATGTTTCTAAATTAAGATGGAATATTGCTAAATTCATTTAATAAAAAATATTCTAATTGTCTTTATTAAACTGTGATTCTTTACTTGCTTTTAATAATAACCGTTGATCGGATTTGATACATTTTGTACAGAAGTAGATCTATAGGATATTTTCGATCTGGAAAAATATTAGTTTCCAAGAGGATTATCAAAAGGCATACAACAGGTACTTCCACTACTTTTTATTAACCCAGAACGCAATATGTTACCTGAAGACAAACAAGAGGATGAAGAGAGTAATTGGTCCAAAAAGTTAGGCAGCCCTTCGCCGCGCCATTAAGCTAACATATTCTACGTGTTCTCTCCTAAATTCTTGGCTCATTTGAGCCACGCGTGAAGAGGCAATTACGTTGGGTGATATAATGCCACGGATATGGTAACAAAATAAAAGTCGTGATGGCCTCGAGTTTTAGCCACGCGGTCGAGAATCTCGACGGTCGCGGGTTCAACCCCAGGCACACACCTCTGACTTTTCGAAGTTATGTGTGTATTTACAAAGAATTATCACGTACTTTAACGGTGAAGAAAAACATCGTGATGAAACCTGCACACCTAAAAGAGGAATTACTTAGGTATGTAGTCTGCCTATCCGCACTAGGCCAGCGTGGTGGACTAAGGCCTAAACCCTCTCAGTTGTAGAGGAGGCTCGTGCTCAGCAGTGGGACGTATATGGGCTGATGATGATTGTTTCGTAAATCAATTGCTGATTCGCCATTTCTGCTCTATTTAGCTTTGCACATTTACAAATATTCACAGTCACGCTTGTGTCATTGAAGAGGTTAGCAGAGGTAAATATCTACATCCACGTTGGTCCAGCTGTTTTTAGGGTTCCGTAACCAAAAGGTAAAACGGGACCCTATTTCTAAGACTTCGCTGTCCGTCTGCCCCTTTGTCGGTCTGTCACCAGGCTGTATCTCATGAACCGTTATAGTTTGAAGTGATATTTGACAGGCGATTTTATTTATTTATTTATTCTTTATTGTACACCATATAATAAGAATACAACATATGTATAAGCAACTCTAAATAAGGTAGTGTTACAAATGGCGGCCTTATCGCTGTCGGCGATGTATTTCTGTTGCCGCTATAACAAAAAATACTAAAAATCAGAATAATTAAAAACAAAATCAGTGGGGTTCCCATACAACAGACATGTTTTTTTTGCTAATTTTATAATTAATGGTACGGGACCCTTCGTGCGACTCGCAATCGGCCGGTTTTTTTTAAGTCCCACGTAATGAGTATTTCCTAACGGCAAAATCTACTTACACTTTGCTGGATCCGGGAATCGAACTAGAAACCACTCAATCGCATTATTGAATATGTATAAAGAACTTAATCTTCTAGAATCCCAGCATAATTTCTTCTAAGACTTAGTAATAAACTAGTGACAACACAAAATATTTTTAAGCGGAGCGCGCACTTTTTTGCCTTTTAAAAGAATCTTGTTAAGCGTAACCCTTTTAGGGTACTGTGATTATAATGTTAAAAGGCCGTGCTGACCAGAGGGTGGGCAGTAATTATGTAAAAACGTCCTCCATTAATGTGAAAGGGTTAAAAGTCACACCTGTTGCTGTTTCGCTTAAGGATTGAATTTTTATAAGATGTTTGTTCTGTTTGCCTGGGTTGTCGAGTGTGTTGCTACGGAGAATATTCTAATGACGAAACCTAATAGCACTGACCGGCCTGGGAAATGAACCCGGACTTAACAAAGCCTTACGATATAGGCAATAGGCTTGCTCGTGGAGTTCAAAAACACTAATGCGGGTTGGTGAACTACACACCTAGGAAATTCCTAAGAACTTTTAGATGTGCAGGTTTCATCACGATGTTTTCCTTCACCGTTAAAGTAAATGATAATTTATTATGAATACACACATAACTTCGAAAAGTCAGAGGTGTGTGTCTGGATTTTGAACCCGCGACCGCTGATATTCTAGAGAGAGGCCATCACAACTTTTATAATAATATTATATATCATTCTTATTCTTATTTTAATAATTTGAGCATTGGCCATTGTTGATAATTAAATGGCTTTACAATTAGGGACTCAAAGCCAAGAACATTGTAAATTACTTTTTAGTTGTTATTTTTTTTATTTTTTATTGTTATACTTGTACTTTTCGGAGAACGCTATGCACACCTAAAGTGTCATATATATCAGACATAGTACCTAAGGAAATGTCATTAATTATAATTGTATTAATATATGTGATGTGGTTGTGCTATATAAATAAATAAATAAATAAACATTAGTTCTTAATATGCCACAACACCAAAGCTTCTATTTAAATTCTATTTTCACTTCAACTTGTTTGATCGACAAACCCAACGCCACCGAACCGAGTCGATCGACTTGTATCTAAAACTTAATCAGACACCCGTTCGACGGATGGCTCGTGTTTGCGCTACCGTCACTAGAGCTGACACGCCGACCAATGTCCATTAACACCGTTCGGGAACGTTCGGGACCAATTAGCAATCGTCCGCATTTATACTGGCTTCCCTCTGTGATAAATTGAAACTTGTATGAAATTCCACATGCTTAATAAATTACTAGTGGTTACAGTTCTTTCTCAAGATTCTATACATGTTCGTGAAAAAATCATCTTCATCAAGCGTAACAGATAGTTTTCATCTTGGTCTTTGGCAGTACTTCCATAGAAGCCCAAAAGCCTCCCAAAATTCCGAATAATATTTTATTGCTTTAAATCTTTATTTAAAAAAGCAATTTGACATATTAAAGAGAATATCCTGACCCCACAATAAATTATAAACTAGACATTACAAAATTAATGTGTAACGCTTTTGGGCTTCTATGGAAGTACCGCAACTGGTCTTTGGATATACAAGATCTAATGGGATGGTAACTTGGGAGAAATTATAAGACACTTCACTTGGCTACGATTTTATAAATTTGATATCAAAGACAAATTTTTTTAGTTCCCTTTTAAACATCTTATTCTTCTGACATGTTCCCGCATAAGTTCTCCGTCAAATATCCCATACTACATTCATCGTTCACGCAAACGCGGAACTAACAAATCACTCACATACATACATAACCTCACGCCTGTATTCTCCGAAGGGGTAGGCAGAGGTGCATTTCTGCACCCACATTTCGCCAGATATGTATCAGTCCCACGTAATAGGGGGCGAGCCTGTTGCCGTTTTTCGGGCACAATTCCAGACTCCGTGCTGCTACTGAGAATTTCCTAATGGAAAAACCCAATAACACTTTGCCCGACTCGGGAATCGAACCCAGGACCTCTAGATCGCTCGGCACATACTTGTACCGCGAGACCACGAGGCATACTAAAAAGTCAGTATATAATAAATACATAACTTCTATATTAATATACCCGTACGGCTAGTTTCGTCGGCCGACGGTCTCAAGGTTGTGGCGCTGATTATTTTCGTAATAACGCCAACTGTGGAGAGGTCTCTCGACATATTCCCTTGACCCTGTTGGATATTTTTTGGGACTCATATATTTACTTTTTTTCTGGCAACTACATACATTTTTGTTTCTTGACAGCCCCGTCGCGCAGTTGGCTAGATACCAGCTTGCAAAATGAGGAGTCGCGTTAGATCCCCGCACCGAGACAAATGTTTGTGTGATCCGCAAATATTTTTTTCGAGCCTGGGTGTTTGTGGGACTGAAAAACTTTCCTTGCAGTTTCTGATACCCACGACACAATGCGTGTATCTTAGTGTCAGTCAGAACTAGGTATTCTGTTAGGTGTATTTATTTAATATTATTTATTTTATATTAGCAAGACAAAGTAAGCACGATGCTGACCGAATAGTGTGTATAATGTGATGAATGGATATTTGTATCCGCTTTGCAATAGACTACAGTACAGTCAATAAGTTTTTCATATAGATGATTTGGGAATTGTACCCACGAACGGCGAGATTTTACATCGGTCCTATTTAACTCTACTTTAAAAAAAAGGCTACATTTCGCCGATAGGAGGCGCGCCTCTTACCGTTTTTTTTATTTTTCAAAGTCTCTTTGTTATATAAGCGATATAAATTCAGAGAACTTCCAAGTTTTTTCGTATAGAAAAGCATAAAACCAACATTAATTCGTTCGAAGACGCGGACAATAGACCAGCTGATCTTCGCTTTCACCGCTATCTCGCGTCCATGTGATTTATGTTTGGATGCTGTATTTGGGTCAACGAGGTTTCAGATTCGGTGCTCGAATGAAAAATTTATTGTGCAAGCATTGCACTTAAGAAATGGGAATGATGAGGGGGATATAACGACACAAATTTGACTTTTTTGTGCTACATTAAGATTTTAATTTTGTTCACATTATGTCCGTATCTTCGAAAATGTATTTCTAATATAATTGTCTATTGATACTGTTGCTTACCTACTTTGTCTGTCATAGTCTCTTGACCATGTGATCTTGAGGTTCTTGGTTGGATTCACGTGTCAAGAATTCTCAGTAACAGTCCAAGAATGCACCACTGGCTACCCCGTTTATGAGATAAAATGAGTGTGAAAGAAAACACCGTTTTCTTCAAGTAAGGCCACTGGGACCTAGCTATCCCCCAGATATCAACACTTTTCCGTGACAAAAAGTTTAATCTCGCATTTATAATATAAGAATGATAAAAGGCTTTCACGCGTCCATGATACGAAGGAATAGTTAACAATTAAAATAAGTAAATAAATAAAATAATAATAAAACAAAAACTCCCTGACCGCCGGTGACTCAGGCCATCCAATCTATACATACTAGTTCACCTAACAGCCATTCTATTCAACATGGCCTGTGGTTACATTCCAGTGTATTCACAATTTCGCTTCTTCATACAGTAATTACTCTGATTAATATAATGTGGCCCGAATCATTCTACTATCAGATATGAAATGCCACAAAGCTTCCATTAATTCATCATCATCATCAGCCCATATACGTCCTACTGCTGGGCACGGGCCTCCTCTACCGTTGAGAGGGTGTAGGCCTTAGTCCACCACGCTGGCCTAGTGCGGGTTGGCGGACTACACACCTAAGAAATTCCTAAGAACTTTTTTTTTTTAGGTGTGCAGGTTGTATCACGATGTTTTCCTTCACCGTTAAAGTACGTGATAATTCATTGTGAATAAACACATAACTTTGAAAAGTCAGAGGTGTGCCTGGGGTTTGAACCCGCGACCGTCGAGATTCTCGACCGCGTGCCCAAACCTCGAGGCCATCACGACTTCAATTAATTACGAACTCCTATTGAATTCCCCATAAAATTACTTCTTACCTAGTATTTTAATTCACTCCTTCATTTGTGGTTAATTAATAAAGATTTTATCAATTAGTTTATTGAATAGAAATTTCATTATTATTTTATCCGTTTCAGTGAATTTAATTACGATGTATCGATATTTTCGCGGAAATCTGTACAGCTGACAGCTCTACACAAGGAATTTCTTACGTGTGGGTATTCACAGAACAGTTGAACGGACTAGAAACGCGAGAATGTCGAGCGAACCTACGATTAGACTATCATATGTTTGACACGGCCGCTTCTTAGATATTCGGGTAGCGTGTAATATCAAGACTTTTATGAATGTGTGACAACCAATAGCAGCCCCTCATTTTTGTTTGAAATTTTATCATTGGTCGTGGGATCGTGGTAAAATGAATTAACTTTGATAAATCATAGCACTTCCAACACAAACTATAATGCAGAAATGTATGCCTTCCTTTTAAAGCCTTCGTTGTGTGTATTAGAGGTCCTTATATTTTTTTAAATGGCATTCAATACCACCTTGGCAGCCTTTTGTATGCAGAATGAATTTCAATTAAACCTATCCGCCGATATATTCGACACTCCATTGGTCTAATATTTGCTCCATTTGCCTAAAACTAACGTGATTAGGCGGGAACGAGTGAATCCGACCCGTTATCGAACCGGTATTTATCCGATTTCGTATTTACACTGCGCAAATTGGGTTCGGATACGCTAATTTCACTCGTGAATTATGACATTAATTTGTGGTGAAATTGAGCTCCAAGTGCGTTTGTTCGGTTTGGATTTAAAAAGTAAAAGATCGTCATCATCAGCCCATATACGTCTCACTTTAGGCCTTAGTTCACCACGCTGGCCTAGTGCGGGTTGGCGGACTACACACATAAGAAATTACTAACGACTAATAGAAAGTAGAAGATGATGAATCTTTGTAATCGTATACGTCAGAGTGCTGGTTAAAGACCTGCTCTACTATTAAGAGAATAGGTAGATGCTACACTACAAGTGTTCTTGTGCGTTCGATAGGACCCAGTCTATCCCCGGATTGGGCACTAGTGATAGCACTTTGCTACTCATCATCAGGCCATATACGTCCCACTGCTGGGCACGGGCCTCCTCTACAACTAAGAGGGTTTAGGCCTTGGTCCATCATGCTGGCCTAGCGCGGGTTGGCGGACAAAAGGAACACCTCAGATATTCTTAAGGTCTTTTAGGTGGTCAGGTTTCCTCACGACGTTTTCGTTCACCGTTAAAGTACGTGATGATTCATATATAATATTCATATATAAAAAAAAAACATAGACACAACACATATCTTCAAAAAGTCAGAGGTGTGTGCCTTACCGAACAGGGGAGCTTAAAGAGCTTTCCTCTCGTAAAAAAAAAAAGAAAAAAGAAAAGAGGTGTGTGCCTGGGGTTTGTACCCGCGACGGGCGAGATTCTCGACCGCGGGCCTGAACCTCGAGGCCATCAGATCTTCGCTACAAGTTTCCATTAAATATTTTTTAAACTCTATCATGGAATCTAAAAAGGTCGAAAAAGGTCAATAGACTAGCCCTTATGTTGACTAACACAGTTGCCTAAACGTTGCTGTAGAAATACAGACGTTTGTTTTCGTAGGTTTTTGTATTATGGACCCAATTTTGAAATCCCTTCAAAATTGCGATGAAACCTAGTCCGGAATAAATAAGTAAAAAACAAATGACCAATTGATATAATAGGATCAAGATTTCACACATGTCACTTGAAGAAATACATAAGTAAGATCTCAGTCTGTGCCAAATCTTAACAAGGGGTTGCGTAATATCTGGAGCGGAGACGCTTAGCTAAGCCGAAAATTGATTGCCACAGTTTCACAAATCTAAGTGGAATGTTTGTATCGTTCGGAGTGTTATTTGCAAAATCATATTCATCTTAAGACCTATTTACGTCCACGAGGCTGTAGTACAAAGTTGCAATAGATATTTGAGATGTCGTGTAAAGTAATTGTATCTTAGTGACACCTGAATCAAATTTATTAAAAAACAATCAATAAAAACGTATTATAAAATATTCCGTTAAAATGTTCAGATGCGATTCTATATTTGAATAACTATTTTCGAATATCGAATGAGGTTAATTAAAAACGTATATTATGTTTCACTGAACGATACAGTAAACGCACATTCATTTAAATTAAAACGGTTGGTCTTATTATATAAATAAATTTGTTGAATATTTCAATAGTCATGATAATATAATGAGGAACAAGAACCTCGAAATTTATGAGGATAGTCTGCAAAACTTCTTTCGGTGCGGCTGACGGTTACGCAATCTGTCGAGTCAAGATGGCGTTATTATTCAAGATGGCGTCATTAATTAAAATGGCGCCAGTATACAAAATGGCGTCGCTATTCAACTACTTTATTTTAAGTAAATATTTTTTTCCTAGTAATTTTAATAAATAAACATGATGGCCTTGAGATTTTTCTTAATGGCCTCGAGGATTAGACGCGCGATTGACACAAAAATCTCGGCGGTCGTGGATTCAGGTCCCAGACACCTCAGAGTTTTCATAGGTATGTGTGTATTCAAAATTAACTGTCACGTAGTTTAATGGTGAAGGAAAACATCGTGAGGAATTCTTCGGAATTTATTAGATGTGTTGGCCAGCGTTTATACTAAGGCCAAATACCACTCAGTGGAAAAGGGGCCCATGTCCAGCATCATCTTCTTGCCCTGATCCCAATTCTGTTTGGGGTCGGCGCAGTATGTCTTCTCCTTCCAAACATGTCTATCAGCCGTCATTGTCACACCTTTTTCTTTCATATCTTCTCTCACGCACTGCATCCATTTCTTCTTTGACCTTCCTCTGCTTGTTCATCAGGCCCATGTCCTGTAGTGGCACTTATATAGGCTGATATAGATCGTTGAAATGGTCTATTGCAGTTATTCGAAATCCATTCCCGAATAACCCTCCATCCGATAACTATTTGTTGACAAAATTCGTTGACGCCATGATGAATGGGAGCGTTTTTTTCCACTTTAATTTAACGTTTAACAACTGGAATTAATAGTTTTTTAACTATTTGTTTCGATATCGCTATTCGGAAAAAACAGTGAATATATTTTAAATGTATGCTCAAATAAAGTGATTAAAAAAATGATTTACGAAGCCCTGTTGCTGGGTGTTTGAGAATAATCAACAGTCTAAAAAATAAGTTTCAAGCTTCTAGCTTTAAAAATGACAATACATCCATACAACCTTTCATCCCCCTTTCAACCCCTTAAAACCCTTTTTCCACAATAAAAACTAGCCTATGTCCTTTCTCAGGCTCTAAACTATCTGTGTACCAAATTTCATTTAAATCGGTTCAATAGTTTTAGCAGGAAAGCGAGACAGACAGACAGACAGAGTTACTTTCGCATTTATCATATTAGTAAGGATGTACGGTGGTTAGCTATATGAGAGGATAGGAATATTATACCACCAGCAAAAATACCTTTTCAGATTTACTCATGATGTTTTTCTACATCGTTTACTTTTAAAAATGAATATAAATATTTAAATATTTTTCGAGGTATTACTCATAATAGAAGAGTAATTAAATTAAGCTCCACAAAAACGTAAGGTACACCAGAGCGGTATATTAATTAATTTAATAAACCTTTATATGTTTTTCTCTTTATAAGCGTATTCAATGAGAAAATTCCAATTAATAAAGATATTGCTATTAACAATGCTACTCAGATGTAATGAATGAATGATAAAATCAAGATTTTCCATCAAATACACAATACAAAAATAAATTTGTTAATTCTATGTACGATTTATCACTAAAATATACGTTAAAAATTTATTAAAAAAAATTAATAAAAATATGTATGTAGCATCGAAACTTTTGTCACAAATTACAGATTAAATACATTACAGACTAAACAGATTACAGACTAAACTTTATGACTTCTAATATATGATTTCGCTAAATAATCATAACCACTTTAAGTATCCAACAATATTTTATCTATGCATGTCAAAGGACACGATTCCATCAAATCGGTTAAAAATTCAAATTTCGAAGCGTACGCAGTTCGAATTTTGAATTTGAACATGGAACACGGCCAGTTACTAAATTACTGGTGCGAAGTAAATAAAACCGGATTAAAAGACTAGCGTCCGTAGTAAAAAACCATGCAAAAAAATTCCAACCGCAAGTCCATTTGGGTAAATATTGTATACACTGGCTTTCAGAGCGCTCATTGCTCAGTCAGTTAGGCCAGTAATATGGTAAAGTGAGCTGAAAATATTGTTTGGAAGGGACCACGGCTATATTGTTCATTTGCAGGCCTTGCTAAACGTATATTAAGGGTCAGGGTTTTGTTGTGAAAGCGAGCGGGAGGCTAATCACAATTACGAAAATGTCTATGTGACGTCTAAATGACTAAATTTTGATGAACTTTTGGAAAAATAGAAATGAGACCATGATGAAAAAAAAAGGATATTTGTTCTCGCGACATTGAAAAAAAAGACAAAAAAAAGTTTTTAATAAAAAATTCGCAGCTTAAAAACTAAAAAAAGCCTGACATAGATAATTAAACTCGTCTTGTATAAGTTGGGATTGAGAATACACCTGTTTCTGCCGTGCGATCTAGAGGTCCTGGGTTCGATTCCCCGGTCGGGCAAAGTGTTATTAGGTTTTTCCATTAGGAAATTCTCAGTGACAGCACGGAGTCTGGAAATGTGCCCAAAGAACGGCAATAGGCTCGCCCCCTATTACGTGGGACTGATACATACCTGGCGCAATGTGGGTGCAGAAATGCACCTCTGCCTACCCCTTCGGGGAATACAGGCGTGAGTTTATGTATGTATGTATGTTCTTCTAGATTATAGGCATATATATTAAACATCTTAAGATTATACAAACTCTTATCAGATTGTCTACTAACATATGCTATTATTAATCAAACGATCAAAATCACAAACAAGCCCCACCCTTAGATAATTTAATACAATCCACGCACTTCCGAAAGCATGTGAATGACACTTGGGCCAACTTTTTGCCCCGGAGCGTCAGATTCAGTTCAAAACTCAGTTTCAACCCTTACGGATGAAGTTTCGAGTGTGGGAAATAGGATGATGGGCCTTTATCGACCCCTAAAGTAATTCAAGTGCGAAATGTTCTTTTAGGAACAAATTCAAGAAGGGTTAGACTTTGTGATTAGCGTTCGTGTTTTATGGTTAAGTTAAATTAGCCGTCTTGTATGTGGCTAAATGTAAAGGGTTTGTGGAGTCTTAAAAGCGGGTGATAGATAGGGTGATAAAACAAGGGTGACTGTAAGAAATTGGCTAGAGCAATAAGACCACCACTTGTATTTTATATTAAGTAAGTATTTTATATTAAGTTAAAGTTTCCCCTTTATTTATTTTTAATTTGTTTATATTGTACGAGTTGTGATGGCCTCGAGGTTTAGGCACGCGGTCGAGAATCTCGACGGTCGCGGGTTCAAACCCCAGGCACACACCTCTAACTTTTCGAAGTTATGTGTGTATTCACAATGAATTATCACGTACTTTAACGGTGAAGGAAAACATCGTGATGAAACCTGCACACCTAAAAGTTCTTAAGAATTTCTTAGGTATGTAGTCCGGCAACCCGCACTAGGCCAGCGAGGCCTAAACCCTCCCAAATGTAGAGGAGGCCCGTGCCCAGCAGTGGGACGTATATGGGTTGATAATGATATTGTACAAGAAAGAATAAATAAATAGAATGCTTTGGAGAGTGTGTTACTCACCAACCAATTTAGCCAAAATGCATTAGTGTATTTGTTATTTTTATTGGGACGACAACATCACACTTTTCAGTACACTGTTGACCAAATTGAGAATCAGGTGGACAATTTGCTCCATCAACTGCCACTCAAGACAATTCACTTTCTGCAGATGCTTTTCAACATTCTGCATGAATCTGGATGGAAATACATAATTTATGTTTATGACAGCTTCCGTGGCGCTGTTGGTTAGACACATGCTTGTGAGGGAGGCTGTGGTTCCGATTCCCGTATCGAGTGCTTTTAAGACAGAAAATAATGTCTGTCTAAGACTGCCTCGTGGTCTCCCGGTACAAGTATGTGCCGTGCGATCTAGAGGTCCTGGGTTCGATTCCCGGGTCGGGCAAAGTGTTATTGGGTTTTTCAGTAACAGCACGGAGTCTGGAAATGTGCCCGAAAAACGGCATTAGGCTCGCCCCCTATTACGTGGGACTGATACAAGCGAAATGTGGGTGCAGAAATGCACCTCTGCCTACCCCTTCGAGGAGTACAGGCGTGAGTTTATGTATGTATGTAAAATAATGTCATATTTTATGATACATGATAAAATTATCTTAGTTTGGGGTTAGAACTATGTACGTGTGTATTTTTATTGTATTTATATACAAACGGATATATTTTCATCCGCTGTTCTTATCACCGATCCCCGCCTAATGTTGAATGATCCGCATCATTTTTGGGTCAAGTTGATATAACAGCGTGGTGCGGTCAAACGGAGTCCATATTTTACGATATACCATGATTTTCGGTTTAATCGCCCACTGTCGGCATGCGAATGTTCCCTCATTATGGCAATTTATTGCAGGGAAACATAGTGATGTGCTACCTGTGTTTCCGATTTAAAGGATTGCGTTTTGAAACTCTTAATATGTATATACACTGATGATACAGATGTCATTTCTAAACAAAAATATCTTAAGAATAATGCATATATCAAAATAAAATAATACATATGAATGTTTACTTCCAACCCGCACTAGGCCATCGTGGTGAACTTAAGCCTAAACCCTCTCAGTTGTAGAGGAGGCCAATGCCCAGCAATGGGACGTATAAGGGCTGATGATGATAATAATGATATATTTCTATAATATAGTCAGCTCGCCTCCTATCCTATTACGTGGGACTGATACATATCTGGCGAAACATTGGTGCTGCAATAAACGCCTGCCTACCCCTTCGGGGAATACAGGCGTGAGGTTATGTATGCATGTAAAATATGTATATAAGGCCTTCATAATCAATTCAACATCATCATCATCAGCCCATATTCGTCCCACTGCTAGGCACGGGCCTCATCTACAACTGAGAGAGGTTAGGCCTTAGTCCAACACGCTGGCCTAATGCGGGTTGGTGGACTACACCTAAGAAATTCTTAAGATCTTCAAGGTGTGCAGGTTTCATCACGATGTTTTCCTTCACCGTAAAAGTAAGTGATTATATTCACTGTGAATACACACATAACTTCGAAAAGTCAGAGGTGTGTGCCTGGGGTTTGAAACCGGACCCACGAAATTCTCGACCGCGCGCCTAAATCTCGTGGCCATCATTTCAACTAGAACTTAAAATTTTATACCTTAGAGCATACTCATCTGTATCTATATAGTTCTAAATATATGTTACAGTTTATGACATGTAGTATATACTAGTATACTAGTGACCACAAGGCGGTTAAACAATCCAATCACAATAAGGACGGTGGGTAAGCTTGGTTGGGGGTATTGACCCCCGGCTGAGGACGTGAGATAAGGCGGTCATAAATGTCCCATCGGCCGTAACGTCTTTCAAGCGTATTGCGGTCAGTAATTCAATGTTTGCGGCCGACATCCGTTGTTTGCTGTTGGGACAAATATTGGACGGGGTTTGTCAAACATCTGCAGTGATGACTCTAAAGTACGTTTAAAGGCTTTTATTAATGACTGCCATTGGTTTAAACTCAAGGTATAGGCGCGCGGTCGAGAATCTCGAACCGCGGGTTCAAACCCCAGGCACACACCTCTGTGTTTTTTTGGGGTCATGTGTGTATTCACATATAATTATCACATACTTTAACGGTGAGGTTTTCCTTCGTGAGGAAACCTGCACACCTAAAAAGTCCTTAGGAGTAGAAGTTTCTTTAAAAAAAATCTTCTGAAAATTCAAACTTTCAGTGCAACATTATCTATACAAATAAATAAAATTGGAGTGTCTGTTGAAATAACCGCTTTATAATAATTGCATATGGATGTACACGGTACATATACCAAAATAACGTTTTTTACAATTTTTGTCTGTCTGCTTGTTCCGGCTAATCTCTGAAACGGGTGGACCTATTTTAACGGGACTTTCACTGGCAGATAGCTGATGTAATAAGGAGTAACTTAGGCTAAAAAAAATATTAAAGAATCGACTATTAGGCAGAACGAAGTTCGCCGAGTCAGCTAGTCTAAAGTAAAATAAAAAAGAATAACAAGCACACGTCCATACCTCAACAGCATTCCACACAACACTCCTAGACCCACCAAATAAATTACACGCAGTATCATTTAACCAATACAAAATTAGTTTACTACTCTATCCATCAAAACAAATACTTAAACTTTTATAACACTATAAAATCGATGTTAGAGCAAGTATGTTGCATAATAGGATGCCATAGAGCATGAATTACGTTGAGAGGAACTGTTTATGGCGCCATAAAGAGGACTCACGTCAACCATAGATACTTGGTGATTGATGATCCTGTGTTTATTTACCGGAACATTACCTCCTTTGAGATAGGATACTATGGACGAATGATAGGATTACATTTTCTAAGTGCCTATTCAGTATATAGTAGCGGTTTAGAACATATATAAATCATCATCATCATCATCATCATCAGCCCAAATACGTCCCACTGCTGGGCACGGGCCTCCTCTATAACTGAGAGGGTTTAGGCCTTAGTCCACCACGCTGGCCTAGTGCGGGTTGGCGGACTACACACCTAAGAAATTCCTAAGAACTTTTTTTAGGTGTGCAGGTTTTATCACGATGTTTTCCTTCACCGTTAAAGCAAGTGATAATTCATTGTGAATACACACATAACTTCGAAAAGTCAGAGGTGTGTGCCTGGGGTTTGAACCTGCGATCGCCGAAATTCTCGACCGCGTGCCTAAACCTCGAGGCCATCACTGCTTCTATAAATAAATAAATAATAATAATAATATAACTCTTTATTTAGACACCACATGTACAGAGTAAGCCATAAGAAATAAATATAGCAGGTGACATAAATTGGCGGTCTTATCGCTAATAGCGATCTCTTCCAGACAACCTTGCAAGGAGAGAAAAAGTTCACTAGTATGGACGGTGCTGCGTCTTAATAAACTTACATATAAATATGTACTTTGTATATTTTACTTTGTGGGCATTAAAATTATATATATATCATCATCATCATCAGCCCATATACGTCGCACTGCTGGACACGGGCCTCCTCTACAACTGAGAGGGTTAAGGCCTTAGTCCACCACGCTGGCCTAGTGCGAGTTGGCGGACTACACACCTAAGAAATTCCTAAGAACTTGCAGGTGTGCAGGTTTTATCACGATGTTTTCCTTCACCGTTAAAGCAAGTGATAATTCATTGTGAATACACACATAACTTCGAAAAGTCAGAGGTGTGTGCCTGGGAGTTGAACCTGCGACCGCCGAAAGCCTCGAGGCCACTGCTTAAAATTATATATAGTCGTCCTGTACCTATTTGAGGTTGGATTTTTTTGTATTACGCTAACATAGGCTATCTAAAGGTTCGAGAATTGCTGTTAAATATCAGAAACATCACAATAGCATGTTTATAACATATATGCAGGGTTAAAATACAGGGTGGAAACGGACCGTGATCGAAAACTAAGACAGGTAGTAGCTACGGCGATTACAACTACTGTTTTAGATTCCACTGTGCTTACCATCAGGTACAGTGGAGTAACTTTGCTGTGCCAGAATAATAAAAAAAAAAAAAACACATCGACGCTAAAAAAAACTCCCGAAAAATTTGACGTTTTCCTAACTACTCATTTTCGATCACGATGTTGATATTTAGTCATATTATACAAAATGTAGGTTGCTTACTTTCGTTCCAAAATATAATTGTGTAATTATTTGTGTTTATAAATATTATTTTATTTGCACACCTGCTGTGTATCATGTGCGCACTGCAAAGGAGTGGAACGCCTTGCCCGCTGAAGCGTTTCCCGTACGATACAATCTGGACAAATTCAAATCTAATGTGAATAGGCTGCTACTAGACAGGCATGCTCCATCGTCGTTTAACACCAGGTGAGATCGTGGTCAAATGCCTGCACTAGATTTTAAAATAAAATAAAGAAATCATATCTGCATCACCCTAGTTACGACTGGCAGAGAATGATTTAGGCATTAAGTCAACCTTTACGTAAATATATTAACTAAGGAAAATTTTATAAATATATCAAAATGGGCAGATAAGATGGTTTGAAAAATACCTACATTAAAATTATACAGCGCTTAAATAATATAATGGTGATACAAAAGCAACACAAGTAAGCGCATAATTCAAAACTAATCTAACAAGTCAACTTCTCCTGTCTAGACGGCTAATACTGTCAAGCTAAATCGTTCTCAAACTAACTGCCAACAATAACCACAACGTGTCTTCACTGCACATGCGGGGATAAAGGGGACTGTTGTATTATTTGACACTTTCAGTCTAGTTAACTATGTCCTCACTCTTGGCACGAATGCAAGGAATTTAAATTAGCTGAATTGTTTAGAACTGAAGCTATGTTTGTAATGTACACAAAATCAGGGAACGAAATGAAACAATTTTTACATACAACACCTTACGCCTGTATTCCCCGAGAGGGTAGCAGAGGTTCATTTCCGCACTCACATTTCACCAGTACCAGTCCCACGTAATAGGGGGGAGCCTATTGCCGTTTTTGGGTATATTTCTAGACTCAATGCTGTTGCAGAGTATTTCTCAAACCCAATTGCCCTGGCCGACCCTCGAACTCGGGACCTCTAGATGGCACGGAACATACTTGTACCGCAAAACGTCGAGGCAGTTTTTAAAGTTTTTTTTTTTTTATAACAGTACCTACTGAAGACTGACCACTATATTATAAGTTTTATGACGGTAATTCAGATGACGAGAGATTTTTTTGTTAAGTTTATTAGTATGTTCTATGGATTTCTGTGTCGCGAAAAGACTATACTTCATGTTATCCAAATTAAATGGCATATTATTGGATTGAATAATTTAAAAAATCGTGAAAAAGCTAAGACATCAAAGCCTCACTAAGTTTTTCCTCGATAGCCGACGGTTAGGTAGTGCTTCTGATATTAGACGACGGAAACCATTGTATTACACTTCAAAGCTGACCCATCCACAGACGGATCTTTAGTTATAAAACCACTTTAGACGACGCAAGGGTGTTTCCTGCATTGACCAACCTGTGTATATTTGGCTATGAACTGGTCTGCATAATAACTACGCCTAGTGAGGGACAGGTGGTCTTTCTTAAACCTGCACACATAAAAGTTCTTAGGTATTTGATAGGTGGCGCAGATGGCTAGACACCAGCTTGCGAAACGAGAGGCCGCGGGTTCGATCCCCGCACCGAGACAAATGTTTGAGTGATCCACAAATATTTGTTTCGGGTCTGGGTGTTTGTGAGACCGAAAAGTCTCTCGTAGTTTCTGATACCCACGACACAGGACTTGTATCCTAGTGTGGGGTCAGAACTATGTATGTGACTGTTGGGTGTATTTATTTATTATTTATTTCTTAGGTGTGCAGTCCGCCAACCCGCACTATTCCAGCGTGGTGGACTAAGGCTTTAACCCAGTTGTAGAGGAGGTCCGTGCTCAGCAGTAGGACGTCTATGAGCTGATGATGATGAATTAGAATATTAGGTACAATTGATAAATATAATATTCCTTTAATACTTTTAGAGCTCTTAGTATAATATACAAAGTTAGAAAAAAAATACTTTTATAAATCAAGTCTAGCTCTCAAAAGGGCGATATAGGCAATTGTAACGGGCGACTGACTTGTATAAATATTATCTTTCGTAACGAGCTTGTCATATTATTTACCTTGAACTCAACTACGGCTTGTCTAGACTAAGGTAAGTATTACATTTTAGCAGGCCAGTGCAATTGCATCGAGTGACGAGTCCGCCAACCCGCACTAGGCCAGCGTGGTGGACTAAGGCCTAAACCCTCTCAATGGTAGAGGAGGCCCTTGCCCAGCAGTGGGACGTATATGGGCTGATGATGATGATGATGACGACGAGAGATAGAGCAAGCAGCATACATATCATCAAGTTTTTTTTCTATTTATTAAAGAGTTTATTCGCTAAGCGAACATGCCACTCTTGTATACAAAATTATTATAAATAAGTTACCTTAATAACTAGTACATACAGATATGTATTTATGATCAAACTTAACAAATTTCTGGCTGCAATTGCACATTTCACCATACGTATAAGAGAGATTACGAAATCCGATAATGGATCAGAAAGTATTGTAAAATAAATAAATAAATACACCCAACAGTCACATAAAAAGTTGTGAACCCACACTAGGATACAAGTCCTGTGTCGTGGGTATCAGAGACTACGAGAGACTTTTCGGTCTCACAAACACCCAGACCCGAAACAAATATTTGTGGATCACACAAACATTTGTCTCGGTGCGGGGATCGAACCCGCGGCCTCTCGTTTCGCAAGCTGGTGTCTAGCCATCTGCGCTATGGGGCTGTCATACAAAATCCAACTCCTAAAAAAATAATTTTGCTACGTTTATCTTAGTTTCGGACACACTCCATCAGAATATGATACGTGTCCTCTGGTACATCACATGCTTCACAATTAGGTGTCGAAGTCTTTCCAATTAGAAACGCACATTTGTTCAATTGAATGTGTCCGGTACGGAATACCATCAAGTTGTTTGATGTTTGTCCTCCCAATATAAAAACTACAATATAGAACAAACGAATATTTCTCAAGCTATAGAAGCCCTGAGTCCTCGTTCAATCTAGGAAGAATTTCCGTGCTTTTCAGCGCTGTTGCCATGCTTATTATTGGAAATCTACATAACAGCTCGCACCTTAGGTCCAATTTATTCAATAAATCGTATATAGTTATTTACCCGTGGTGCGTTAATTGCGTCTAATTTCACTAATTGTAATTGTCTTTCTTTTTATGTGAGGGTGAAGCCTCATAGCTCAATGTTTTGTCACCCGCTTTGCTGTGGAGGGAAGTGGACAACTTTTTGTTTTCCAACTCCTCCTTTATTTGTCTTTCTGATTAACTTCGTTGCGGGATTGTGACAAATTTAGGTCCCCTTAGATCCGCTGAGCTTCACTGCTCAGCGTCAATACTGTGCGTGCCGCTGTTGATCCTGGAGCACAGGAGTTACAGTGGCGGGTGTGTGGTGGGATAGGATTAAAGCCCTGAGTCCGTTTCAAATAATGGAAGTGTTTATTGGATTTTTCATTGAGAAATATTCAGTAGTTTTGGAGTCAAAAAAAAAACGAGAGTAGACTCATCAACGATTTCCGACACAAATACGTCTCAGAAAAGTTTCTAATACCTTCAAATACTCTAAACTCTCGTTTATTGCTTTAGAACAGCGGTCGGCAACGCGCGGACGTCTTGCTTGCGGCCCGTGAATGTTGGCATTGGTTAGCATTTTCATTTTTTCTATGGGATATGACCAATTATACATACCTAGGTATTACGTAGAATCTAGGTTAAATATCACACCTTTACCGTGGGCTACCTTTAGTTTATTTTACCACATTGCGGCCCTTGCCTGCCAAAAGGTTGCCGACCACTGCTTTAGAAGGTACGAGCTGAGAGGAACTTGCTAATAATTAAATTATTTCTGGCATTTATGACAAAAGGTAAAATACTGCCTCGTGGTCTCGCTGTACAAGTAGGTCCTGGGTTCGATTCTCCGTTTGGGCAAAGTGTTGGCATTTTTCATTAGGATATTCTCAGTAGCAGCACGGAGTTTTGAAATGTGCCCGAAAAACGGCAATAGGCTCGCTGCCTCTTATGTGAGAAAAAAAATAATTGGCGAAATGTGGTTGCAGAAATGCACTTGTGCCTACCCCTTCGGGGAATTTGGGTGTGAAGTTATGTATTTAAAATAAAGACCTAAAATATGTTACGTCTACCTGAGAAGCGCTTCAGGTAGCGTCGTATTATGCGTCCCATTCACAGCGACACCTTTCTTATGTCAACAGAATTTACATGCCAAAGAGCTCCCGACGCCACGCACAAGACCTTTAAAGGACAAAGGGATCCGTCAAATCGATGAGACAACGCCTAACTCCAAGCGATCATCGTTTACTGTTGTATTTTATTATTAAATGCGTCTTAATTTACAAAATGTTTGAAATGTATTGATCATTTGAACGTACACTACCGACAAAAAGTTTGGAAGCACCTATATTTTTTGTGAAAACAAATAGCAAATTGATAATAACAAATTTTATCGATGTTGTAATAAAATATAATATTATTTTAGTAATAAGAATATGGTTTTGTTTCATAGTTTAATTTTTGTTTTAATTAAGTACCTAATCATTCTTAATTAAATAATACTATATCTTATTTCATTCATTCATCATTCATTATCAGCCCATATACGTCCCACTGCTGGGCACGGGCCTCCTCTACAGCTGAGAGGGTTTAGGCCTTAGTCCACCACGCTGGCCTAGTGCGGGTTGGCGGACTACACACCTAAGAAATTCCTAAGAACTTTTAGGTGTGCAGGTTTTATCACGATGTTTTCCTTCACCGTTAAAGCAAGTGATAATTCATTGTGAATACACACATAACTTCGAAAAGTCAGAGGTGTGTGCCTGGGGTTTGAACCTGCGACCGCCGAAATTCTCGACCGCGCGCCTCAACCTCGAGGCCATCACTGCTTTTTTAATATTTATTACGTATCCAATTTTATGAGGACAATAAGGACACAAGTCAACGAGGGCAAATATTCGCACACAAAGAATTTCCTCAGAATTTACTATTTCGACTTACATTTCGTGGAATATTCCGATAACTACACCTCAATAAATACGCATTTAATATTCGAGCAAATTTTACGAAAATTTCGCCATCCATATTTGATACAATTTTGGGCGATATCATTAGTAGCTTGTAGAATAATTTCGTTATCTTGTTGGAACAACGACTTCGTTAATTTTTGTTTGTCCAGACCTCGTTTGAGATTTTAAATTTAATAAGGTTTTAGTACTTTCAAATTTTTGTTTTAATAACCCTTGATATTATAATCTTTATGATGGCAAAGTCAATTTTCAACTGGAGATTAAGATAAGTGCGAGGATGATCAATATAGAAATTAAATACACAGACGCTTTTATCACAAGATCAATGTTATTTCCGTTTTTCAGGCACATTTCTAAACTCCGTGCAGCTACTGAGAATTTCATAATGGAAAAACTCAATGATGCTTTGCCGCCCCCGAGAACCCTCTACCGCACGCCGCATATGTCGCTGGATAAGCAAAACAGTATTGGATTTTAAAAGTATAGGTACTACATATGCCATTGAATAAATGGCTCAAACATGAACAGCCCCGCGGTGCAGTGGGTTAAACAGTTTGTGAAACCAGAGACAGCGGGTTCGATACCTGCATGTTTTTTTCTACTTTGGGTAACATACAATTTTTCTTATAATCTAATTTTTAAATAAATATATACATCACAAACAGTTTCCACTTATAAAATATTTATAAATGTTATTTATTTATAATTATTATAATTTATTTATAAATGTTGTGCTATTTACTACGATCAAAAGCTAAATTACCTCAAATGTTCAATATTATTTCTGTTCCCTCCAGTTCTCGGAGTATTGTACCGAGCATAAAACAGAAACGTGGACTGCACACAAAGTTTATTAAATACGTTATTAAAAATTTAATACGGTTAATATCCATTCACGAACTCGTAATGGTGTAAGAAGACAATTCCATTTTCAAATTAAAGTAGTTGCTGATATCTTAAGAATACAATATGCCAGACTGTGTTTGAGAAGAGTTTTTTTAGTTATAAATGCCCACAAGTTAATATTACATACATACATACATAAACGCCTGTATTCCCCGAAGGGGTAGGCAGAGGTGCATTTCTGCACCCACATTTCGCATCAGTCCCACGTAATAGGGGTGAGCCTACTGCCGTTTCTCGGGCACATTTCCAGACTCCGTGCTGTTACTGAGGATTTCCTAATGGAAAAACCTAATAACACTTTGCCCGACCCGGGAATCGAACCCAGGACCTCTAGATCGCACGGCACATACTTGTACCGCAAGACCACGAGGCAGTCGAAGTTAATATTAATCTCTGTAAATAAATAAAACCAACAGTCACATACATTAGTTCTGACCCCACACTACGACACAAGTCTTGTGATGTCGGTATAAGAAACTACGAGACACTTTTCGGTCTCACAAACACCCATCATCATCATCATCATCAGCCCATATACGTCCCACTGCTGGGCACGGGCCTCCCTTACAACTGAGAGGGTTAAGGCCTTAGTCCACCACGCTGGCCTAGTGCGGGTTGGCGGACTACACACCTAAGAAATTCCTAAGAACTTTTAGGTGTGCAGGTTTTATCACGATGTTTTCCTTCACCGTTAAAGTACGTGATAATTCAATGTGAATACACACATAACTTCGAAAAGTCAGAGGTGTGTGCCTGGGGTTTGAACGCGCGACCGTCGAGATTCTCGACCGCGTGCCTTAACCTCGAGGCCATCACGACCACCAATAACACCCATAGCCATATAATAATTAATTAAAATATTTTGTCTGACAAAATATTTTACCAAAAACCCGAGACATTTGTCGAAAACGTAACAAACTTTGGCAATTTCGTGGTATAATTTTATTGAGTACTGTTAGAACTTGCTTACACTAATTTAGAACGTATTCAAAGAAGTCTCTTGTAACTTTGCAATGGAGATTTGGATCTATAATTCAGTTCAGTGGTTCCCAACATTTGGTCGCTTTCATGTAGCTTGCACGTTAACAGATGAATTACACTTTAGCTCACTCGTACTTGCCAGGAATGTTATTGCATTTTGTATTAGAGAACTTTGCGAAATCTATTTCATTTGAGGCTATTGTATGTAGTACGGATAATTCTACATATGTTTCTCTATAATTTCGTGATGGCCCAGTGGATTACACGTGGTTTACAGAAACCATGTCATCTGACAATCAGCGCTGCCATACCGTGCATGCGGAATTGCAGCATGCAGCTGAATGAAGGGATCATTGTTGGCTGCGTAAATTGTAGGTATCACCTAATTGTTTTTTTTTGGGGATTGTTGGCCAACGATAAAACGTTTTTTCTTTCTTTCAATGACATACACATCTCTGAATCTTATCAAGTTGTTTCCTTGAGTGTTTGTACTCCTACTAACTTCACCATGGCTATGCGTAAGTCCCCTCTACTGAAGTATATGTTTAAATCTGCAATAATTAAGTACATATAGGATGTACTGATAGTAATATGTCGTAATATCATTAATATCCACATTAATGTTTTCGTATAAAAGCTGATATAATTTACTATACAGGTTTTATGTAAACAGATACCTAGAACCATAAATAAAACTATTACTTCAGCGTATTTTGATATACAGCAAAGAGAGGTCTCCGCCTCGAATCCATGTCAATGTGTCGTAGGAATTGGCCTCAGGCAATGTCATACGTTTGTGGCGTTGTCGTATTGTCAATTATTCCAGTAAAAATGTGTCTCGCGAAGTTTTAGACATGTTGTTATTGATATAAATATATGGAAAAATGCCGATGAAAACTTGACATCATTATTTCTAGATACGTTTGTTTAGTAATGAAGGAAAATATCGGAACAAATTTACATAGTCGCGGATTCTTCACAAGATTTTTTTTAATGTCTATCAAAAAACAATAAGGCAGCGTGGTGGACAAAGTTACATTAATATACAGGATGTATTCAGACCGTGACCGGAAACTAAGGCAGGTAATAGCAGGTGATTACAAACCCATTGGCGTTAAAAAAAATCCGACAAGAAATACAATTTTGACGTTTTCTTAACAATCATAGATATTAAATGGATGTGGTTGTAAGGGAAACGTATTTTATTTTTTATTTTTTGTCGGGATTTTTTTTAATGTCACGGTGTTTGTAATCACCGCAGCTTTTATCTGCCTTAGTTATATAGTTTCCGATCACGGTCTGAATACATCCTGTATGTATAAGCTGATGAAGGTGTAGTCATACTATTATCTGTAATGAATTTTGGATCAATATTAATTTAAATCAATAAATAAGATGTAACAACAATATAAATTATTGCCAATAATTTTTATAATTTTAATTTTTCAAAACCTCTTAGGAAAGGTTCTGGAAAAGGACATTAGTAGCTATGCGTTTCATATGTGCCGAAAACTCGTATTTGTTTAAATAAACCTGGAAGCTAAACCACCGTCTTGTATGGAGAATATTAGAAACTACGTCTGTTATAATATTCATTTCGATATTGAAAAAACTGCGGCACAAAGGTCGTACTTTCCCGCACAGAAACAAAAAATCGCTCGACTATGTCATAAAATGTGCTATGGACAAAACATTTGAATCACACATCTGAGCCAAGTTCAACCACGCACATCAACGGGCCTGCCAATTAGACGCATGACCGTGTACAGATTAAACATTCTAACTAAACACTCAACAAAGATAAATTATTCAGCCGTGAAATTGCATAAAGCAATACAGGCCGTTCAATTTGGCATCGCATTGGGCGCGGAGGGGCGCGAGGGGGCGTGAGGTGCGCGGGGGGCGTCGCGCGCTTCGAGAACCGTTGTCTTTATGTCACATATAATGGCTTAATGGATTCGATTTCTCGTACTGGAAGTGCTTGAGGTGTACTTAAACTTTGAGTACGTTTTATTGGAATGAAATTGGGTAAATAATATGAGTTACTGAACTGGATGTTCGCTTCCAGAGACGTGGTTTATACAGCGTGTGTAAACCGTTTTATACGTTCTACGCTTTCAGAGTTTGCTCTCGTAATAGATTGGAATGGTATCTAGAGATATTTAATGTATTTCCGGGATGATTTAGAATTGAAACGAGGTACGTCTGTTATTGTTTTTTGACTATATTGTAATAATTTTATAAAAGGTAGTTTTATTTTTCTTAAATCGTAACACTACTCGACCCCGTCAGTCTTTTGTGACAACTTCCGATGAAAGGATTGAGAGTGGTGGGGTTGAAGCAGCGTTTTGAATATTGAGTCAGGAGCTCGGTCAGTCGTTCGATAACCATCGAGATGATAAGTTGTCTAGTGGAAACTATGCTAGTTGACCGATAAAAGTGTTAAAAGTGGAATAAAAGTATTTACTGTGCTGTGAATTGGAGTTTTTCTGATAATATTTATAAACGTGACGGGGACTTTAAGAAATGAGACACTATTTTCTGTATATGTATATATAAGCATATATGTATGTGGTATGTATATATGTGTATGTATGTAGTTACATGTATATATATTTTATAAGTAAAATAATTTAAACACTCCCGCATTTCGTTGATCACTCGTTACATATTCCTTCACGCCCGGTTGTCCGAAAGAGATCGCTTTGAGCGATAAGACCGCCGATTGACCACTTTTTTATAAGTTGTTTCTTGTATTGTTATTTCTCTGTTTAAATGGTGAACAATACAGTGTCGGTATATTTATCTATCTATCTATTTTGTTGATCCGTTCTAAATACTAAATGCTTCAAAGTCACACGGCACAATCGTTTGCCAAGCTATCTAGGAAACTAGAAGGAGAACGAGTTCGACTCCTAAGTTAGGCAGGATGTAAATGATTTTTCTTATCGGAATTCTGAGAATTTTTCCTGAATTTTCGCATTGGTACGACAAACGTCAATGCGTCGTCCATGTCATGTCAATGTTAGGACAAAGTCCCATGTGAGAGGTTAAATGAGATTTAAAGCACGAAGCTAAACAGAGGTGCAAAAAAGCAACCAGGCTTACTTCTTCGGAGATACAGGCGAACCAGTGGTTATACTTCCATAGAAGCCCAAAAGCGTTACACGTTAATTGTGTAATGTCTAGTTCATGATTGTTTATTGTGGGGTCAGGATATTCTCATTTATAAGTCAAATTACTTTTGTTAAATGAAGATTTAAAGCTTTAAGTTTATTATTCGGACGTAAGGCGAGCTGGGATTTTGGGCTTCTATGGAGGTACCGCCACTGAGGCGTACGCAAGTATGTATACGTATGTTTTAGTAGGTATGGATTCTGAATTGCCTGTAAACTCACAACCTCTCGATCGATTTTTTTTTTAATACTGGCACGGCAAAGTGACTCCATTGCACCTGATGGTAAACGTAATGGAGTCCATAAAAAGTGCCGACCAGCGAGAGATGATGATCTCCCGTTGGTCGACACTATCATGCCGGCCGAATACATCTTCACCATTTTTGTGAAGAAGTATGGGGAATTTATGCCAGTTCAAGGGCACGATGCGTGAACAAAACAAAACACCATTAATAAAATGAGAGAGAAATAAAGACAGGCTTTGGGCGCGTAAAAACCCCTATCGGTGTATAAATATAAATAGCGTGGCGTTTACGTCGAGGTGGGGGTGATTGATGACGTCACGGGTGCCGGCGTTTCCGTTTCCTACCTGTTATCGTAAAAATTATGTAGGCGGCGAAAGATATGTTTAGAGTGTGGAACATGTTAAATTAATGTTGTGAAAATCCGACAATATATCCACAGTCTGTTTGTATGTTGTTGGATATTTGTATTGAGGATAACGATCTTTGAATATATGTAGACGCTTGCTGTAGGGAAATATGCTTGCATATGCACCAAGCTCCGGATTTCAGTCAAGTGGGTTGATTTATTAATGAATATCCTATCGGCTAGTCGAGTATTTTACTAAATTATTTTTCTTATTTCAACCAATTCGTCACATTACCTAACTACACTAAAATGACAATAAATTTTGTAATCTTGCCATTAATTAACAAGTCATATTTTTTTAAAGTCTGTTAACAAAAAATTTTCAGTAACTAGAGTAAAATGCACGATATGAATTTTGACGTCATCACCTTTAAGGCACGTGCGTGCGAGAGAGACATTCTTTTGTCTTTAGATATCAACTTTATCTTCATTTTGCGCGTAATTTCGATGCTTTTATCACAGTAATAAGTACCTACATACATATATAACCTCACACCTGTATTTCCCGAAGGGGTATGCAGAGGTATATTTCTGCATCCACATTTCGCCATTGTATGTATCAGTCCCACTAAACAGAGGGCGAGCCTATTGACGTTTTTCGGGCAATTATTGGTTTTTGATATATATAAAAGTTGTCTACAAACCTGATTGTCAATGTTATTTGCAATTTGATTTATTTAGACTGCACTTAGGCGAAAACACGAAAATCAAGGTCAACACTAAAATTAATAAAATAATACGTATAAGATCTTTATCCGTGTCTAAACACAAAAATCCCACCACTGAGAAACCCTAATAGAGAAAAGAAGATATCAAAATATTCTGAAATTACATCTTTCCAGATGGTTGTCGTGTCAAAAAGCTCCTAATTTATACAAGGTCGTAACGAAGGCCTGTTTAATTGGATCCTGAAAGCTCTTAGATCCATTTTGGCACTCGAAATGGGAAATATATTTTACGTTTTCATTTTTCTTTAGGTTATTTGATAAGTGAGTTTGTTCTAGAAATGAACTTTTACTTGAGAGTAGTCCTTGTGAAGACTGACATGATTTTAACGTGGCTAGAGGGGGTTCAAACCTCCCCCCAACTTTACTAGGTTTGAATGGATTCAAGTCATTTTTTTAAACTTTACATCGCCGACACTAAAAATATTTAAACTCTACAATTTTATGCGGTGGTCACTATTTCCTTAAACGTTACCTATAGCTTTATTTTTCAAGTTTTGATGCTGTTTTTAAATGCTTTTTACTTGTTGATATGACGCTTTTCATTATTGTTTCTACTCACTCAACACTATTTACACCATTTGACATCAGATGCAACGCCGTTACTTGTCATTGCCACAAGAAAAAAATTGAGCTTTTCATACCAGTTCTCTCAAGCATTAATCGAATAAAACCCTCAACTTCCATTCCACTTTCAAGGAAAATAGTACCATACCCAAAATTACATTAATAAGGTTAACCCGTAAAGGGTGATCGCATAAGGCACGACAGTACCGTACTTGCTCAACAGAACCGCGAAATCAAATAAATATTAACCTAATTCTGGCCGAAAGTGTATCGTATCTAACAATATGAATGGAATGTGTATACATTGGCAGCAGTGTACACTTCCTTTCAAAGGTCAACGAGCAATGCGTATCGTTAGCCCACAATGTAGCAAGGAGGTGACATTATCTTCGATGAGATGTGCAAGCGATTTTCAACTGTACATGGTTTGGATAGAGTTCAACGTTGAGTAGTAGAGTAGGGGATAATGTAATGTTAGGGTTGCCAATGAAAATAAATTAGGTGATCGCGGTAGCCATGAGTGGAGTTTGTAAGAATGAGTCTTTATGGTTATACGGAGTATTTATAGAAGAAACGGCGGTTAAGTGTTATGGAAAGATGGTTGTTGTGGATCGTTCGCTTCGACTGTACAATAGCTGTTTTCTTACTTGTTATTCGATTGGTCTACCGTTTGAATCAATTTCGCGTAAATATTTTGATTTAATTCCCAATATTAAGATGAGAGTGTCTGATTATGTCACTAGTGATGACCTCGAGACTTAGACGCGCGGTTGAGAATCTTGGCGGTCGCGGGTATACCCCAATCACACACCTCTGACTTTTCGAAGTTATATGTGTATTCACAATAAATCATCACTTACTTTAACGGTGAATGAAAACATCGTGACGAAGTAAATGATCCTTGTAAGGTATTTTGATGTCTCACACCACAAGTCTAAGTAGATGCTAGATTTTTAATTTTAAACCTCTGCCAGTGGCAGTACTTCCATAGAAGCCCAAAAGCCCAGTTTTCCTTTTAAAATTCCGAATATTAATCTTTAAGCTTTAAATCTTTATTTAACCACAGCAATTTGACATATAAATAAGAATATCCTGACCACATAATAAACAATTATAAACTAGACATTACAATTTAACGAGTAACGCTTTTGGGCTTCTATGGAAGTACCGCCACTGCTGCTTACACCATTGAAGTTAAAGCCTGAGTGTACCTTTAACACATAATAGAGCACTTTTAACTATAGCCTTGACTTTCGACTTTGATAAATAAATCATAACCTTTAAATAAGATCTTTATAAAAAAGACCGTCAAATGTATTGCTAAGACGACAGGCAACAAACAAAAAATACTTAATATTAAATACGAAAGTTTTTACCACCCACGCTCACTCCCACACACTTTTAGCTTGGTGACTATATATATCCTGCGGTCCACCACATTATATTATATTTATTTATTATTTAAGGTTAACTGTATATACCTACATGTATGTATAAATATTCCAATTATCAAAATTATATTCCAATATATTTTTTCAAACTAACACAGCGTGTTTATCAATTTGAAGGAAAACATCGTTAAGAAAACTTAACATAGTTCTTAGGAATTTCTATAGCCCGCTAACCAGCAATAGGATAGGGTGGACTAAGTCCTCAACCCTCTTAGTTGTAGAGGAGGCCCGTGCCCAGCAGTAGAACTTATATAAGTTAATATAGACAATCTGCTTTAGTACATTATGATATTGGCGGTGCGTTTAAAAGAAAGAGTTGAATGACAAAAATGCAATGCAAATCAACAAATTAAAAAAAATATATTGTATAAGACATTGGTCCGACCTATCGATAAAATAAATTCCAAAGAAAAAATAAATATTCGTCATAGCGAACTATAATTTTTAATAATTAACTTTTAAATATTACAGATACTATGTCCCAGTCCAGACTCAGCACATCACTCAGCACATCATCAGCCCAAATACGTCCCACTGCTGGTCACGGGCGTCCTCTACAACTGAGAGAGTTTAGGCCTTAGTCCACCACGCTGGCCTAGTGCGGGTTGGCGGACTACACACCTAAGAAATTTTTAGGTGTGCAGGTTTTATCACGATGTTTTCCTTCACCGTTAAAGCAAGTGATAATTCATTGTGAATACACACATAACTTCAAAACGTCAGAGGTGTGTGCCTGGGATTTGAACCTGCGACCGCCGAAATTCTCGACCGCGCGCCTAAACCTCGAGGCCATCACTGCCTGCTACTTTCAGACTCAGCACACTAACAAATAATATCAGTTCATTTTTCACTTAGAGCAGAATCAATTTCAACAGAAAACTGAATTGAATAAAAAAAATTGATTACACAAGGAAATAAAATAAACCACTTCGACGACACATAAATTGCAATATCGAAGTGCTACGCGTTCACGTCTACGGCTACGAGCTACGGCGCTGCGGTGCTACGAACTTAACGCCTGGCTACACTAGAGAATTCTCGGCATACATTCTGGAATATAAGGGAAATGTGTTTTTTAAGTTATTGGACTGCGGAAAATGCCGTGGAAATGTACGATCGCTCATTTAAAATGTTGGGATTGTTTGCAAAATAAAAATTGAGAGAAGTCACTCCTGTCCAGCAAGATGAATGGTTGCTGCGATGTTATGTGTAAATATGCATTTTGTTGTTATAATATTTAAGAATCTTGCTAGATATAATATCTACGTATAAACTAAAGCAAAAGATTTTTATGATTCAAATCTCAATAATACTTTTTATAGTAAGACTTTATTTTTTGTTAAATTAGACTGCCTCGTGGTCTCGCGGCAGAAGTATGTGCCGTGCGATCTAGAAGTCCCTGGTTCAATTCCCCAGACGGTCAAAGTCTTATTTGGTTTTTCCATTAGGAAAATCTTAGTAGCAGTCTGGATATGTGATCGAAAACCGGCAATAAGCTCGCCCCCTACTCATCATCATCATCATCAGCCCATATACGTCCCACTGCTGGGCACGGGCCTCCTCTACAGCTGAGAGGGTTATACGCCCCCTATTACGTAGGACTAATACATATTTGGCGATATGTGGGTGCTATATGTAATAATATTTTTAATTCAATCTGCAAAATTATGATAATAAATTTACACATACTATGTAAGTTCAATAAGCTAATATAAAACAGGACATTTCGAGCCAAAAAGTCACTCGTCCATTCCCTACGTAATAAAATAAAGTATCATATCTTCTTACAAAAACACTATCAAATAAACAATACGTGAATTAATTCAACTACCCTCGTTTTTCCTGTTTACCCTGTCATTTGGTTTCGTCAAACATTTGATCACAATTACAATGTTTGTTCTAGTTGGTACATTGTATACTATACTACCATTCATGGCCAAAAGGTTTAGTAAATATTAAGTTTGTATCAGTGTAGTAGTTTGAGACAGCGACAGCTTTGGTTGGTCGGTCTTGGACCACATAACAGTGGTAGCGAATTCGAGTTCTTTGCTCACATACTTATTATATATTACTTTTAAAAGAGTAAAATTACTAATAATATTACTATACTAATATACTTTGCAAAATATACAACATTTTAAATGTGAATATACCTATATGTATAAGCGTAAACGTATATCGCTGACTATATATTTGTAAAATTAAAAATTTATTTAACCCGAAACCAAAAAAGGAGATAAAAAATACCAGACGAAACAGACTGTGTAAACAGATTTCTTGTTCCAATTGTAATGGAATTTACTTTGAAACCCATCTCAAAATGTAACCTTCGTAAAAACGGATCTGTAATAATCTGAAATTCCAACTTTATTAGCCTCATGAATTATAAATGATAGTTGCCGGTTCGACCCAATTTCTATCAAAGGAATAGAATAATAGTAGTAGTAATAATAGTCTTACTTTTAATTATAACAAGGATCTGATTTCGAATTTTCAGCTTTTAGTAATAATATATTATTATAATAAAATTTGGAGTATAATTATAATTCATAATAATTTTGTGGGTAATATGGCGCTAATGACACATCAGTAGAAAAAAAGATACGTTATAATATGGTTACTTTTTTTTGTTTTCTCTGCAATGTGTGTTTGTTTTTTATTTTATTTTAAGATTACATTTATTATTTTTGCCAACCCGCACTAGGCCAGCGTGGTGGACTAAGGCCTAAACCCTCCCAGTTATAGAAGAGGCCCGTGCCCAGCATGGGACGGATATGGGCTGATGATGATGATGATAATTTACGATATTTACCCACGGCACAATCTTTAGATCTTGTGGGGTTAGAACTGGGTGACTGAAGGCAGTATTTATAATAATAATAATAATTCATTTATTTAAGATAACATAGATCCACAATGTGTTAGTAACCGGTTCTTAAAAAAACTATGTTAGTACATAATTGGCAGGGGATTTTAATAACTTACATAACTAACTGCAAAACAAGCGGACAATTTACACACTCAACAACTGCTCGTATATACTGTTTGGACTGCCCCGCATCCGGTGCAACAAAGATGCTCCTTTTTACCTAATGACAGCATCAAAACTATCTACATGCGCCTGTGCAAGCATTGTGGACGCACTGCAATACCGGGGCAGACCCAACAATGCTCTAAACGAATTGTTGAACTGGATGCGCAAGGAACGTACCGATGCCTTTGTAAATTTAACCCACAAACTGCGTGTGTAAAACGTCATGCAATATGCCTTAAACAGCGTTATCTTAACGGCGTTAGTACATTTTATGTTTATTTATGTTTAAAAAATATTTTTTTAATTACAAATTTTTAATATACTTTTAAGCAGTTAGTTTACTTTCATTGAGGCCCGGAAGCGTTACACGATGATTGTGTAATTTTTAGTTTATCATTGTTAATTGTGGCGTCAGGATATTCTCATTTAGATGTCAAATTGCTTTTGTTAAATAAAGATTTAAAGATTATTACTCACGAGTTTTGTAAAGCAACCTGGGCTTCTATTGAAGTGTTTTCATATAAATATTTTATAGTGTTTGTAATAGTATATCTATATATCCGGAGTGACGACAAAAGGTAAGCAGTAACAAAACAATTAGCAAAGTTCCCGAAGGATCGAATGGACAGTTTGATCTATCGCGAAACAGACACAACAGGGAAGCGCCGGGAATTAATCCGTCGCGCTCTTTCACTATTTTTGAAGCATTCACAGTCAATTGAGCAGATTAAGTTTCATTTAAACCTTTTTCTCGTTCTTTCTCTTTTTTGTAACTTTAGAATCGTTTGTTTATTTTATAGGACGGGAGAATTTTGTTTTATCATATATTTACATTACGTAAAAAGTAAGTGGGTTTATTCATAAGAATATTCTCAATAGCGCAGCAGCAGAGTCTGGATTTGTGCCCGAAAAACGGCAATAGTCTCACCCCCTATTACGTGGGACGAAACCACAATCCGCGAAATGTGAGTGCAGAAATTCAACTATGCCGACTCTTTCAGAATACAGGCTTAAAAGTATTTTATTTATTTAGACAGGCAATAGAAGTTATGTGTGTATTCACAATGAATTATCAGTTACATCAACGGTGAAGGTAAACATCGTGATGAAACCTGCATACCTATTCGGGCAAAGTGTTAGTGGATTTTTCTACCAGGAATTGTGCCCGAAGAACGGCAATAAGCTGGCCACCTATTACGTGCGACAAAAACACAATTGGCGAAAAATGGGTGAAGAAATGCACCTCAGCTTTCACGGATTATAAGCGTGATTGTATGTATGTAATGATAAATTAGAAAGCAATTACATTGCCATCAAAAGGGAATCATAGACGGATATAGCTATAATGTCTGTTTAATCGTAATGTTTCTAGAAAGTTCTATCGCCTCCCAAACACTTCAATAGATTCCAACAATTAGACGTATCACGTAACCATTTAAGGCATTGATTGAAACTCCAATATACAATAACTGTGACCTACTTCTGCGCGGCGCGACGAGTGTTAAAATTTCACAATCTCGTATTAATAATGGCTTCCGTAATATTCCTGATACTCTATCAGAATTTTAAGTGTCTGTTTGTGATGAAAATACTCACGCATTTATTTCCGGTGGTGTGGATAGAGGTGAATTTTTCGTCTTGTTTTAAGTCGAATAGGAGCAAGTGTATACGTATATACTTGGTTACATGTTATGTTAATCATATTGCTGTTGACAATTCTAATGAACTGTGAAACAACGAAGCATTCAGCCATTAATATTATTATGCATATTCAAAGAATCTATTTGCAATTCTTCTTGCATTACGTTACGTCACTATCACGTATGATCATGAAAGGAGATGGGAGTGGATAAGCACTGCATAGTCAACTGCAGAGAATTGCGTAATAAATAAATAAAACGCTTTCTTGAACGTGGTCTGAGTAATACTATTGACAGCTTGTCGATAAATTTTTACTTCTATCTATCTATCAGCCAAAAGAGGTCCACTGCTGAACATTGGCCTCACCCAATGACTTCCACAAGGACCTGTTGGAAGCAGCCTGCAGCCAGCGACGTCCCGCGACCTTTACTAGGTCGTCCGACCACCTTGTGGGTGGACGTTCTTCGCTGCGCTTTCCGCTTGTAGGGAAACCCGGAGCATAGCCCTCTCTATAGCTCGTTGAGTGACTGAGCCTTCTAATGAGGCCCATAGTGAGAGGCCCCGTCTCGGTGCCGTATGTCATTACCAGTTACACACAACTGTCGAAGACTTTCGACTTAAGGCACTGAGGTATTTACTTGCTTTAATAAAAATAAATCAAGATTGCAGAAAATATGCAATAGAAGAAATAGGTACATACAAAGCCTTCGTATTCAGACCTAAACCCACATGACGTAACATTATTTACGTACCTGCTTTGTTTCCTCTCGAGAGTAAACGTCAGCAAAGAAATCAGCTAAAACAGTTCCCAACAAAACCCAGCACATACCATTTGGTGGTTTTTGCGAATACAATTCGAATCGAGGAGCTCTGGAGTGGGCACGCTCGGTTACCCGCGCTCGGCTGCTCCAAACGTGGAATTTAAATGCGAAATTGTTTCGTGCAAGAAATTGTTTATTTTGCATTTTAACTTTAAAGAAATGTATCTTGGTTCTATTTGGCGAGGTTCCATGCCTACGCTCAGGCACGGAAATGACAAATGGCCGGTTATAATTAAGATACTTGGAGTTCTGAGCGCTCTTGGCAGTAAAAATCTTGGGGTAGTAATTTAATTGGCAAGGAGCTGTTGTGTGGAACTGAATAAGGCTGAACAAAACAATACGTCTGTTTCTTAAACTTGCATTCTTAAAATCGTGGAAGAAAATGCGGGTCTAATTGTTCCTACCTAGTTTTTAAGGGCTCAACGATTCGGTCACTGTACCTTTTGCCCTTCGATAAAGGCAAATTACTCCTACCCGCTCAGGCAACGAACTAGAG
This sequence comes from Hemaris fuciformis, assembly GCA_907164795.1. Lineage (NCBI taxonomy): Eukaryota > Metazoa > Arthropoda > Insecta > Lepidoptera > Sphingidae > Hemaris > Hemaris fuciformis. Next base: position 5,869,208 of record OU015457.1, on the reverse strand, counting down.
ACCTCGAGATCGCAAGGCACATATCGCGGGACCAGCAAGGAAATCATTTTATAAGATTAAACCGCTTACTTGTCTGACCATTTAGCTTTGACGTATTAGAGTAGCCTCCACTTAAAACATGCTAAGCAGTGATGGCCTCGAGGTTAAGCGCGCGGTCGAGAATTTCGGCGGTCGCAGGTTCAAACCCCAGGCACTCACCTCTGACTTTTCGAAGTTATGTGTGTATTCACAATACACCCAACAGTCACATACATAGTTCTGACCCCACACTAGGATACAATGAATTATCACTTGCTTTAACGGTGAAGGAAAACATCGTGATAAAACCTGCACACCTCAAAAATTCTTAGGAATTTCTTAGGTGTGTAGTCCGCCAACCCGCACTAGGCCAGCGTGGTGGACTAAGGCCTAAACCCTCTCAGTAGAGGAGGCCCGTGCCCAGCAGTGGGACGTATTTGGGCTGATGATGATGAAAATATGCTTTATATTATTCCCATCTTCAGGTAATATAACATGAAATGAATAATCAATTTGGTAATGAAGTTATGCAAATGTATACATTTTGCTCGTTAATCCATCAAATTTCAGAGGTGAGAGCGTTGTTTTGCCGTCTCGTAATCCGCGCTTCAAAGTAGGACTAAGCCGTACAAGGAACATAAATCATTGCTCTTGTTATTTATTCATCAATGTTTAGCCTTCGAGGCTTAGGCGTGCGGTCGAGGCAAAGCGGTTGCGAGTTCAAAACTCAAAGTTATGTGTGTATTCGCATTGAACTATAACATACTTTAACGACGAAGGAAATTATCGTGAAGAAACCTGCACACCTAAAAGTTCTTAGGAATTTCTTAGGTGTGTAGACTAAGGCCTAACCCCTCTCAGTTGTAGAGGTGGCCCGTGCCCAGCAGTGAGACGTAAGTATATGGGAATGAATATCCATACAAGATAGACTTAAACGGCCAATTACTCCCATTCTCTAAGAGAAACCAGTATCAATACCATATACATCCAACTGGTCTTCAATGCGCCTTAAACACGTCAATTACTCGTACCAATGATCTGAAACTTACCAATAATGGCGGCGTTAATGATCTCAGCTCACTCTAATGAACAGCGTTCAGTTAATACCATGGTTAACACATAGACCTGTTACTCGATCTGTGCAGATTCCGGCTAATTTGTCCTGCATTCCGAACTGTCGATGCAATAAGGTTCCATTAGTTCTATTGATTGCGAATAGCGTCCGTATGAATAGAAGATACGGTTAGTGTATTTGCTAATTAATATATCTATTTATGTGATTTCATGTGTGTTGTCCTGGGTTCTATTCCTGGGTCGGGCAAAGTGTTATTAGATTTTTTCCATTAATAAATTCTATTCTATTCTTCCTCGGGGAAGAGCGAAAGGTGTATGTCGGGGTCCCTGGCCTTCCAACTCGAGGCCGTGCGCCCTCATCGAAAGCGTTCCGAGATGTGCGAAAGAGCGCAGTCTCGTGTTTGATGTAGACGCTCATCCTAAATGAACGTCCAAAATAGGGTAAAGTTGAGTGCGACTCAAACCTCCCCAACACTGAGGAAACTAGGCTTGGATAATATGTATATCGGACCAATTCATTCACTGCCAACTCTTAAATGTCTCATACCACTCATTGGAGTACCACGCATATTGATGCGTGACGGCTATCAAGAGGTTTTAGTCGTTATTCTGTTGAGAATCTTAGGGAACCAGTTCAGACAAAGGAAGGCCACGACCTCCCCCGAGGCAGAAAAGGGAGCTCGAGGAGGTTCCCCTCGTTAAAAAAAGCAAACAAAACTATATGATGCATTTTTTTATACCTGCATGAAAACACTTGACCTGAATTAATTAAATAGCGACAGATCCATCTCATCGCTTTATGCCTTCATGCCGGCCTGCTGAGATGCTAATTCACGTTTCTCTTATAGGATTCATGATATAGAAAGTAGCCTAACCCGCAAATCATGTACCTATAGTGTATAGCGTAAGTGATCCTCCTCGTATTCCATGGTTTCATCATCATCATCAGCCCCTATACGTCCCACTGCTGGGCACGGGCTTCCTCAACAACTGAGAGGGTTTAGGCCTTAGTCCACCACTCTGGCTTAGTGCGGGTTGGCGGACTACACACCAAAGAAATTCCTAAGAACTTTTAGGTGTGCAGGTTTCATCAGGATGTTTTCCTTTACCGGCCAGCGTGGTAGACAAAGGCCTTAAGCCTCTCAGTTTGTAGAGGAGGCCCGTGCCCAGCGGTGGGACGTATAAGGGCTGATGATGATGATTATGATATACTATGGAACTGACATGATCGAAAGTGATTCAAAGTCCCTAAAATTAATAAAGAATATAAAATATCTTTAGTGCAAATTCACTAGCATTGAACATGAATGACGCGAATTCAAAGAGAAAATGCCATTAATTCTGCGGAAAGGTGCGAAATGTTTATATTTTTGCCCGAAGCAAGGCGAGAAAGAAGGCAAAAGGCAAGCGTTTGGAATCTGTTTTATTTTTACTCAGCGTTGTGCGCTATATTTTCCACATAAAGTAGCATAGAAAACTTAAGAATGTAATCGATAAACGCTTAGACTTTATATTCATATTATTTCTGCTAGGAAGATTGCAGGTAGATAATTCGAACATAATTCAAACACTTACGCCTGGTGGTATTTTGCCAGGTACGTATAAATCCCACGTAATAGGGGCCTATTGCCGTTTTTCGGGCAAAATTGCAGATTCCGTGCTCTTATTGAGAATTTCTTAAAGGAAAAACTAAACAACACTTCTCCCGACCCGGGAATCGAACCCTGATCCTTCAGTCCACACGACACATATTTTTACGGCAAGACCCCGAGGCAGTCGAAATTATTCGTATCCACCTATTTAATGACTACCAAACACAAGGTGTCAATTGTATAGGGACGAACTGTTCTAAATGGTAAAAGAGGCCAATGCCCAATAGAAAAATTTAAGGAAATAAATATTCTTACCCTCACTTGTCAGTTTATATACGAAAACTTAATGTACGTCCAAAAGAATCTTGATAAATTTAATAAAATTTGTAATGTACACAATAAAAATACTAGGAACAAATGTAATCTCGTTCAACACGTAACTCGTCTCCGGAAAGTTAATAACTCTTTTATGGGGCAATGTATACGCTTCTATAACAAACTTCCGAAGGCTATTAGAGAGCTTCCCTTGACAATGTTTAAGAAATCAATTAAAGATAAGCTTTACAAAAAAGCATACTATAAAGTTTCAGATTTTATTGAAGATAATAAGCCCTGGGAGTAAGTAAATTGATCGGAGTTTTGTTTTGTTGCTACAGTTTGTATCGTTATGACATTTATAATGTAAAATTTAAATAATGTAATGAAAAAAAGACATAATTATATTGCTGTTTTTTAAAGAAAAAAATGACATGTCGTGTTGCTGAGGGAGTTTCTTGCCGTTTCTTCTCCACAGCTATAACACGTTTCGAAGCGGCAATAGTTAAAAAAATTAAGATGTGTAAAATTGACGATTTAAAAGAACTTGTAAAAGTCTATTTGAATAAAGATATTTTGACTTTGACTTTGACTTTGACTTTGATACATATATGACTTCATATAGGTAGATAGAAATATCTAGGCTAGTACTAAAATATCTAATATCTAGTCTCTACTAGCCTTCAAAAATAACTACCAAAACGAAAAATCTATGTAAAATATAGAACTTATCAACAATTACCTTATCCGCCTGACACCTGGCGTACTTTCATCATCATCATCAGCCCATATAGGTCCCACTGCTGGGCACGGGCCTCCTCTACCATTGAGAGGGTTTAGGCCTTAGTCCACCACGCTGGCCTAGTGCGGGTTGGCGGACTACACACCTAAGAAATTCCTAAGAAGCTTTTTAGGTGTGCAGGTTTCATCACGATGTTTTCCTTCACCGTTAAAGTACGTGATTATTCATTGTGAATACACACATAACTTCGAAAAGTCAGAGGTGTGTGCCTGGGGTTTGAACCCGCGACCGTCGAGATTCTCGACCGCGTGCCTAAACCTCGAGGCCATCACGACTTCTTATAAAGGCGTACTTTATAAAGGGCTAAATAAACCGTACGCTACAGGCCGAATATTTATGAACGTCTTATTTCGACATCGAACGACTGTCCTTCATGTAGCATCAATTCCCGAAACAACAAAATAATTTGTTAATGAAAATTTAATAATTTGTTTTATATTTACAACTAACCTACTTATGCCTTAATGAAAAAATATCTAAACACAAACATCCTCAATGTCAAATAATATATTTATTATGAAAACATTTGTTTATGTTTATGTTTTATTTAACTGGCAAGGTCTCGGCGTTTGCAAGAAAAACAGTTTAATGCTTTGTAAAGTACATTCGGCCGTAGTTGCAAGTGATTTCAGTAAATGTTCAGGTGTAAGGAGGTTATAATTACGTACACATCTGGTACATAATACCAGGGCTACATAAAACAAAGTCTATTCGAAATCAAACGCGGTCTGACCGCTCGACGATTTAATGGTCAGTACCATTTGAAATTCAAATCTGGGCCCGCTGATAAAAGATTCAGCGCCTCGCAAAGCCAACGGGAACCGGCCACTCATTAATTAAACTGGGCCCTATTATTGTATGGAGATTTCGTGCGGTGACGATGTAAGGTATTTTATGTTGCTGCCGAGAGGTTGATGAGCGGTTAGATTTCATACATACACTAGCTTTTGCTCGCGACTTACTCGCTACGTCATAGTAGCTTTATGCATGCAAAGTCTCAGCCCGATCGGTTTAAAATTGACAAAGTTTCATAAAACTTTCATCCCCTATTTTATCCCCTTGGGGGTAGAATTAATCAAAATCCTTTCTTAGCGGATGCCTACGTCATAACATCTACCTGCATGCCAAATTTCAGCCCGATCCGTCCAGTGGTTTGGGCTGTGCGTTGATAGATCACTATGTCAGTCTGTCAGTCAGTCAGTCACCTTTGAGTTACATATATATATTTAGATAACCTCACGCCTGTATTCTGTATCAATTCAAAATTTCTATCGATCTTGACATTCCCGTTTGACAGCTCTGTGGCGCAGTTGGCTTGACACTAGCTTCCGAAACGGGAGGCCGTGGGTTCAATCCCCACACTGAGACAAATGTTTGTGTGATCCACAGATATTTGTTTTAGGTCTAGATGTTTATAATACCAAAAGGTCTCTCTTAGTTTCTGACAGCTACGACACAAGACTTGTATCTTATGGATCAGAACTATGTATGTGACTGTCGGGTGTATTTATTAATTCCAACAATATCTTCACTGCCATACCTAAAGACACACGACCCTCCAAAGTAAACGCCATTAGTAACACAAATCACGTTCTATTAGCTCATTAAAATTGTCTAATACAGAAACACACGCGGCGCACATTTTAAGCGCAGATTACGGGAAGCGGCGGCGAATATTGCGAACTCGCAGAGTTTGGCAAACTTAACAAGTCAGTAACAGTCGCTAACTTTAACAAATTATAACACAAACATGAGGGATGTGGAATTATGGTATAGAATTCAGAATGTTTAATGTATATTTTAAACAATTATTGCTGGAAATCAAAGCCATTGTCAGATCATAGCCATATATTTTATTAAATACACCCAAAAGTCACATACATAGTTCTGATCCCACACTAAGATGCAAGTCTTGTGTCGTGGGTATCAGAAACTACGAGAGACTTTTCGGTCTCACATACACCCAGACCCGAAACAAATATTTGTGGATCACACAAACATTTGTCTCGGTTCGGGGATCGAACCCGCGGCCTCTCGTTTCGCAAGCTGGTGTCTAGCCAACTGCGCCACGGGGCTGTCAAACATCTACATCTATCATTATCATTATCATCATGGTTCGGCAAAGATATGAAGGAAGGATAGGCAGAGGAAGTACAAAGAAGAGATGGATGGAGTGCGTGGGAGAAGAACATAAGTGAGTGGAATCATAGGCTTAAATTCAAGTAATTGCGATCATAATCATAGTTCCTACTTCTTAAACAACAATGACAAAGACTTCTTATATTGGTTCATTCACAGCAAAAACTCCTTTGAAAGAAGATCGATATCTACGTTAAATAAGTGTAAGACGCCAATCCTAAGTTTCTCAGTGTCGTTTAAGAGATTTTTTTTTCTTTTCTAGAACGTCGCCTTAGTTTAAGGTAGGTTGAGAACAGAGCCGTAGTAAGATATATGAAAAATATTTAATTTTTTTCTTAGAATGGCAGTAGATACACACATGTACATGATCTTGCAGTCTGTTTCACAGAATTCATCATCATCATCATCACCAGCCCATATACGTCCCACTGCTGGGCACGGGCCTCCTCTACAACTGAGAGGGTTTAGGCCTTAGTCCACCACGCTGGCCTAATGCGGGTTGGCGGACTACGCACCTAAGAAATTCCTAAGAACTTTTAGGTGTGCAGGTTTTATCACGATGTTTTCCTTCACCGTTAAAGCAAGTGATGATTCATTGTGAATACACACATAACTTCGAAAAGACAGAGGTGTGTGCCTGGGGTTTGAACCTGCGACCGCCGAAATTCTCGACCGCGCGCCTAAACCTCGAGGCCATCGCTGCTAGAATCGAAAAATTCTCGTTTCTCGTTATGCCCTGTATGCAAAATAATATAGTAAGGAAAAGTACCTATCACGCTTTGATAGAAAGAAATCCCACCCATCCCATACTCCTTACTCCCCCACTGGCGAAGTTAAACAGTGTTTTACTTTCTGTTTTAGGTTCGTTAGCAGCGCGGAATCTATTTGTGTAGCGTTCCCACTAACCGAGGGTTCTTAATTATATATTTTTTCGCCCGCCTTGTTGTGAGCATCTGCTGTATATTTGATACTTTTATCTTGAAAGCATTTTGAAAATGGAACCGGTGGATGTGCGAAACGATTCGCTTTTGTTTTACGTTGCGAATGAAAATTGAGTTTACAATAAGGGACTGTTGTAATATGCAATGAAAGAGAGAAGACACTAGCTGTAGGCCGACACTATAAATATAACGTAAGTATTCTCTAAGTAGGCCTCGATCGCGAATTTCCTTAAACAATTTTTCGATGAGTAGGTACCTACGTATACTATTTGATCCACCATGCCCATCTATTGCGGGTTGGCGGACTTAACACCTTTCCTTACGTTTTCTTTCACAGTTCCGTGATAAGATACATAACTTCGAAAAGAGGCGTTTATAAGTCGCGACCGTCGAGGTCTTCTCTTAATCGCCTGCGTTATTCTTGATCTCATTTAATAAGTAATAAAGAGTATCTACGTCAAAACGATAAAACACTTAAAATTTATTTCAATTTAAATGTTTTGTACAGCATGAGCTTAATCATCTGTAATATTATGGTGAAAAAATAAGATGTTTTCCGCAAAGAGGAGTATCCATAACCAAAATAAAGGGTATGTATGTTTATGAAACAAAAGTCAGTTACGATCGTAGCTTATGGCATTCAATAGTCTCTGCCTACCCCTATGGGAACCGCGCGTGAGTATGTATGTATGTATTATACGTATGCAAAAAAACGTATCTGTGACATAACCTCGTACGGAATAAGTTAAATCGCAATACGAAATTTAATATAAAGGGCGTTGACCTCTATATCTAGTGATACCGCGAACGCAGCATCCACGAGGGAGTTTTAAACGGTTTGCCGTTTATGAAATCCTATTTCCTCGCTCAGATTAATTATGCACAAAATGGATCTAGTACGATGTATTCATTTTTAAATATAGTCCTGATATAATACTATGGCGCAATTTGCTAAACACCGGCTTATAAAACGAGAGGCTGTGGGTTCGATCGCCCCAGCGAGACAAATGTTTGTATTATATTTTATTATATTCTCAGCCTATCGCCGTCCACTGCTGAACGAAGGCCTCCCCAAGTAGGCGTCAACCACCCCGGTCTTGAGCAGCGCAACTATGCTATGGTAATCCTTATAATATATAATATATATATATATATAAAATTCATGAGACCAAAAAGTCTCGCGTAGTTTAGGATACAATGCAATATTGAAGGAGCCCAGGACGTGTATGATACCCGGGTGACGCAGATATTTCCCCATTCAGAAAATTCTTAGTAAGTAATGTTTAAGTAATGTGTTATTGTGATCAAAAACGGAGCTTCTAGTTTCTTGTGACTTGAAACACAAATTGTAGGTATGGATGAAGAAATTCAAAATGAAACTTTTTTGAGTGTGGATTTTATTATTTTTTGTTTCAGTGTAACAATTTTTCATTCCTAAATAACCAAATAAACTCGCGATATGTTACTAATTTGAGAGTCTTACAATTGATTTTATTTTTACTTATCAGCAGACAGAATAATTTTGCCTGCAAGTCACCTAACAAAACTCCTTGGTCGGCGGTAGTAAAAATTACACAAATCTGAGACATCTTGAGGGCCATTCCGATCAGTTATTGCGAGGCAGGTGGTACCAAGCACATTCAGAGTGGACGGCGGAGCATAGAATATTCCAGATGGGGCTGCGACTCTGCGAGTATTTTTAAATCAAATACTGTAAGTTTATTTATTCAGCACAACCACATAACATGCATATTAAAGTTAATAACATGCCTTTTTTCGTACATACATAACCTCACGCCTGTATTCCCCGAAGGGGTAGACAGAGATGCATTTCTGCACCCACATTTCGCCAGGTATGTATCAGTCCCACGTAACAGGGCTCGCAAGTCTATTGTGTTTTTCGGGCACAATTCCAAACTCCGTGCTGCTACTGAGAATTTCCTAATGGAAAGACCTAATAACACTTTTTCCGACCCGGGAAACGAAACCAGGGCCTCTAGATCGCACGGCACATACTTGTGCCGCGAGACCACGAGGCAGTCTTTTTTTTATCGAGGGGAAAGATAATTATGGCTCCTAATCACACTCGACCCGGGAATCTAACCTGGGACCTTTCTATGCTGTCTCTTCACTTTTTTACTCCAACCAGCGATTGTGTCGACCAGCGGGTGACCATCGTTTCTCGCTGGTTGGTATTATTTTTCTGGACTCCACTGTGCTTACCATCAGGTACAGTGGAGTCACTTTGCCGTGCCAGAATAAAAAAAAAAAAAACAGTCACATACATAGTCCTGATCCCACACTAAGATACAAGTCTTGTACTCTTGTACTACGAGACTTTTCGGTCTCACAAACACCCAGACCCGAAACGAATATTATTGGATCACACAAACATTTATCTCGGTGCGGGGATCGAACCATCGGCCTCCTGTTTCACAAGCTTGTGTCTAGCCAACTGCTCTAGGGGCCTGTCTACCGCGATAGCAAAATGAATACTGCCTATTCATTTACTTATTTTTAATACCATACCAACATTAATTAATTAAAAGAGGCCACTTGTTGAAAAAGTAAAATAAATAGTCTAATTAAAAGATATTAACGTTATTTAACATCGAGTTTATCTCAAACAGAAAACAGTTATTGGATAAATAATTTTCTTCAGTAAAGGGGATTAAATAATAAACAAAATTGGATTAGCAATAACTGCTTTTAATGAAAGAATTGCAACATTACTAATTCAACAGTATTTATTTAGGCTTTGGCTTAATCTATTTCATTTCTCTGAGTAAAGTTAATTTGTCTTTCATTCTATTTATCTTAATTGCTATCAGTTTTTGCTTGACTTCGCCGAAGTAAAAGGTCATTATTTTGACCGTAATGTATGTTCATCTATTTCATAACTCTTAATCTATCTATACTGTTACGTTGTAACAAGTTTTATAAACATAAAATAAATACAAATAATAACTACATACAAACAAACAAATAACCCGTTGTTACAATTGAATGCAAACCGCGCGCTTTAACTAGCGATAACATCACAACGACCATATAAGGTATTCGTCGGTGCCGGAAATCAAATTATTTCTAGAACATCGGATAGTAAACGCCACAGCCAGAAATTTCGAGAAAAAATACAATAGCGATCGACGGTTCAACTTCCTACGAACTATTCCATCTCGCTCGATTCTATAATTACTATCTCAGTCCCACAGGGATTTACAAAAATAGAGGGTAGTCGTGGCGTGTCTTGCTTCGGTTGTACCGTTCTTTCCATATCTCTGTCTCATGTCATACGGAACAATCTAGAATCTGACAGTACGCATTGTCGCCTCAGGAAGGAAATAGGCCCACCACCGAACCGATATGTACCTATATAAGGACGAATTCGCGGAGAGAGAATGAGAAATTCCGACGCCAGAGAGTTGTGATTAGTTCGCATTTTTTAAACAGTAGTAAAATCAGTGCTATACTAAAACGAAAAAGAAATTAAAAGCGGATCGCATCATTTTCAACCCCCTTGGTAAGTTTAATATATTTAATTCCAATATTGGCTTGGTTGCTGTTAACTAGTTTTTCGTGTCTGGATTAATTTGATTACTATTCAACAAGTGATTTCTTCAACCTTTTAATAGTGCAAAAATTGCTATGGCTATATATATTTCTTGATAGTGGTATAACAACGTAACGTAATGCGACTGTGAGTATCTTAAAATTGGTAAAATATAACTTACCTTTTTATTTTTTCCGATGAGTTTCAAATATGTTTCGCCGCGGTATTTTTCTTCATTAACATTCTATTATACCTAATATTAATTTAGTCCAAATCAATATGGCCGCGATAATTAATTCCCACTGTGTTCCACGCGTATGTTGTTAATATCGGTGGCTTGTGTATTATCTTAATAAGAACTTTATTATCTTAAAATATATTTCCAAATTTAAATATAAGTATTCTATTAAAAATTGCCACCGAATAATTGTATTAGTTTGCTTAGACTTTAAAGCCAGTTAAATTTTTATAATTGTGTAAAGTTATATATAAACTATATTTCCTCCTGTTAGTTCAAATAATGTAATACACACACATAGCTGTGAGATTTATTTTCTAGATTAGCGTGATGTTAAGATAAGAGAAATTTCTCGATGTACCGGCGAAATAAATATCGAAGGTCATTGTTTCACTCGTAGTATTCATGTGTATAAAATTAAACCTGTACTTGTGTAAAAGTTTAAGTGTAACTATTTCTTTTGTACTCATCGCGTAATGGAATGGTGATCGTCCGGCATATAAACAGTTGGGGTTTGATCCTGGGTTGGGTAATTTAAATAATAATTATTAATTATATTGGCATTTGACATATAACTATGTTTCGTTTAATTATTATTTTTTTTTTTTTTTTTTTACAACCGGACCTAAATGTCGCCACTCCATTCCGCTATTTTTTAATTGCTTCACGAAAGATGCCGACGCCCATTCCTGGTCTCGTCTAGTGCCTGGGTGTCGGATCTTTCGCGCTACAAGTGTCGTTTCGACGCGTTCCAGGAAACTGGGGGTTCTCCGTTCGGGTTGAGAAATACGAGCTGCACGTTCACGACTCGGATTGAGAACTACGAGCTGCAAGTCCACAGTACGTTTGTGAACGACAGCTGCACGTACTAGTACGGACTGTACCAACGGGCAACGCTTCTGCCCACCGACTCCAGCAGACCCCTGCGGCTGAGGGCCTTCCGATATATCACCGAAGACCCCTCCACGCGTCACGGGATCGAAAGACCGAAGTTAAGTCCCCAGTGCACATAGGGTTTTATTGGGACCAGAAAGCTTTCCTGTGCCAAGAATCCACCCCCCTGGGTGTAGTCATAAATATAGAATTTTTATTTTATTTTTTATTTTTTAATAAATTGATTATTTTGTAATTGTTTTTTTTATTGTTCCCGCCGTCAGGCGGTCGTAACAAGTGGCGCCCACTATATAAAAGGCAAGGCACAGGGAAGTTTTTTTGTACTCTTTTGGTGTCGGTATTTTTCAATTCCAGGTGGTAAGCCTTTGCGGACGAGGCTGAACGGGGAGGTACCACCGACCCGTTTCTCCTTAAAGAGGAACGGGTAGCCGATTCTTGTCTTCTGGCTCCGCCGGGTAATCAAATACCATCTCAGATTACCCACACATACGCGTGTGTTTCACAGTGGGCATTATACAAATTATTGACTCCGACATTTTTGTTTTGCACAGTCGGGCAACATCAAGTATTTTTTTTTTCTACAACATTGTGTCATTTTTTTTTATAACATTCCATTCTGATACATTCTGTGCATTTACATTTTATGTTAGCATTTGTATTTTGCATTTGTGTTTGTGCGTAATTCACATTTCTTTTCAGAGATTTTTTTTATTTGTGCATTTATTGCATTCATTTTTTATTGTTGCATATCTTTATTGTTTTGTAATTTTAATTCTTTTTTGCTCTGAATAGATAATAGCGGTTACGTACATTATTTTACATCGTTCTTAATATATATTTTTTTAACATAACATTGCCCACAATCGTGTCACATTCCGTCGCGTATTGTTTCAGTTCACTATTTTAATTTAAATACATCGTCTCACAAAATATTAATTAATTAACTTTCATACATATAGCTGTCCCACAATATATTAAGATATTTTAACTTCATTTTTGAACTTAGTCAATTCTCTAAAAATAATTTTCCTTTAAAATGGACCGTAACATTAAATATTTACATTTAACTAAATCGGAGCTCACGTATGAAGTAGCCATACGCGGTTTAGAACCTAAAGAAAAGGTTGAGGATCTTAGAGTGCAAATTAATAAAATTGTTTCGGAATATCCTGCGGACGCGGTTTTTGACTCATGCTATGACATAGAAACAGACATTAAAGAAGTTAACGCAACTATTAGCAAAATATTAACAAACTTAGATACTTTAGATAATAACCCGGATAATAAACCAGTTTTAGATCGTACTCGCTCGTTAATTAATCACACTTTTATAGTGTCTATCAAGTTACTTGTTATGTTATATTCACGCGGATTATACACGTTGGATTTATTTTATCATTTGTGTTATGTTTCGCGGGTTCGACTCATATATTTTTTTTTATTTTATTTATAGTTGTTAATCAATAGTATGATGATTATATTAGCATTCGTTTATTTTATAATGTATCGGCAAATAATTAATTCAATATTAGTCTGTTCGTTAATCGATTATGTTTGTCTTTAGCGGATTAAAATAAGCCTACACGAATTTTGATGTTTTGATTGGGAGTTTTGTTTTAGTGTTGTATGACTTCTTTATAGGTCTACAAACATTTTAATTGCGTTTTGCAATTTTTTTTTAGCGGAGTATGACAGTTTCTTGGTATAGGTCTACTCGTCTGCTGTTTTTTTTCGTTACAGCGGGTCGTGACTGTAACAAATTCGCTAAAGACTAGACATACTCACAATGCCGCTTAGTTTATTTAATTTTGTTTTTATTAATTGTTCATATATTATCATAGTCGTCACCGTTAACAGTTCAATACTTGTTTACCTTGATACGTACCTAGTGTTTCGGAACATTGGTTAATTTTTTTTTTTTTTTTACAATATTTTTTTTATTAAAAAGTTATTGCGTTTCGGTCTCTGTCTACGTTTGTCTTTGATGAATTAAAATAAGCCTACACGGAGTTTGATGTTTAGTTGGGAGATATTTTTTTATTTTTTTTGCGTTTTGCGCATTTATGGCGGGTTGCGACCTCTTGTATAGGTCTGATTCGTTTTGTTGTTTTGCGTTCTGCGCGTATAGAGCGGGTTGTGACTCTTTAAATAAGCCTACACTAATTTTCTCGTTAGAGCGGGTTGTGACTCTTTAAATAAGCCTACACTAATTTTCTCGTTACAGCGGGTCGTGACTGTAACAAATTCATCAAAGACCAAATGTATTCCACAGTGCCGATTTCGTCCGAATGTTTCATGTTACAGTATTTTCCCTCTTAGATGCTCTTTGTCATGCAGTGCTGTTCTTGAGTCCAATCTTATAATAGATTTGTACTCTAGTTGTATGGTAGTCTGTTGATAATTATAGAATTCTTCAGACAAATGTGACAGGTCGTATGCAAGGTCGCATGGTAGGTATTTGTTAGTGGATGTATGAAAGTGAGACAGTTACTGGGCGGTTCTATCCTTCTTAGGCGCTTGCCGCAGCGGATTTTACTACGTAAAATCCTTTCTCTGGGAGAGGGGGTATTGTTACGTTGTAACAAGTTTTATAAACATAAAATAAATACAAATAATAACTACATACAAACAAACAAATAACCCGTTGTTACAATTGAATGCAAACCGCGCGCTTTAACTAGCGATAACATCACAACGACCATATAAGGTATTCGTCGGTGCCGGAAATCAAATTATTTCTAGAACATCGGATAGTAAACGCCACAGCCAGAAATTTCGAGAAAAAATACAATAGCGATCGACGGTTCAACTTCCTACGAACTATTCCATCTCGCTCGATTCTATAATTACTATCTCAGTCCCACAGGGATTTACAAAAATAGAGGGTAGTCGTGGCGTGTCTTGCTTCGGTTGTACCGTTCTTTCCATATCTCTGTCTCATGTCATACGGAACAATCTAGAATCTGACAGTACGCATTGTCGCCTCAGGAAGGAAATAGGCCCACCACCGAACCGATATGTACCTATATAAGGACGAATTCGCGGAGAGAGAATGAGAAATTCCGACGCCAGAGAGTTGTGATTAGTTCGCATTTTTTAAACAGTAGTAAAATCAGTGCTATACTAAAACGAAAAAGAAATTAAAAGCGGATCGCATCATTTTCAACCCCCTTGGTAAGTTTAATATATTTAATTCCAATATTGGCTTGGTTGCTGTTAACTAGTTTTTCGTGTCTGGATTAATTTGATTACTATTCAACAAGTGATTTCTTCAACCTTTTAATAGTGCAAAAATTGCTATGGCTATATATATTTCTTGATAGTGGTATAACAACGTAACGTAATGCGACTGTGAGTATCTTAAAATTGGTAAAATATAACTTACCTTTTTATTTTTTCCGATGAGTTTCAAATATGTTTCGCCGCGGTATTTTTCTTCATTAACATTCTATTATACCTAATATTAATTTAGTCCAAATCAATATGGCCGCGATAATTAATTCCCACTGTGTTCCACGCGTATGTTGTTAATATCGGTGGCTTGTGTATTATCTTAATAAGAACTTTATTATCTTAAAATATATTTCCAAATTTAAATATAAGTATTCTATTAAAAATTGCCACCGAATAATTGTATTAGTTTGCTTAGACTTTAAAGCCAGTTAAATTTTTATAATTGTGTAAAGTTATATATAAACTATATTTCCTCCTGTTAGTTCAAATAATGTAATACACACACATAGCTGTGAGATTTATTTTCTAGATTAGCGTGATGTTAAGATAAGAGAAATTTCTCGATGTACCGGCGAAATAAATATCGAAGGTCATTGTTTCACTCGTAGTATTCATGTGTATAAAATTAAACCTGTACTTGTGTAAAAGTTTAAGTGTAACTATTTCTTTTGTACTCATCGCGTAATGGAATGGTGATCGTCCGGCATATAAACAGTTGGGGTTTGATCCTGGGTTGGGTAATTTAAATAATAATTATTAATTATATTGGCATTTGACATATAACTATGTTTCGTTTAATTATTATTTTTTTTTTTTTTTTTTTACAACCGGACCTAAATGTCGCCACTCCATTCCGCTATTTTTTAATTGCTTCACGAAAGATGCCGACGCCCATTCCTGGTCTCGTCTAGTGCCTGGGTGTCGGATCTTTCGCGCTACAAGTGTCGTTTCGACGCGTTCCAGGAAACTGGGGGTTCTCCGTTCGGGTTGAGAAATACGAGCTGCACGTTCACGACTCGGATTGAGAACTACGAGCTGCAAGTCCACAGTACGTTTGTGAACGACAGCTGCACGTACTAGTACGGACTGTACCAACGGGCAACGCTTCTGCCCACCGACTCCAGCAGACCCCTGCGGCTGAGGGCCTTCCGATATATCACCGAAGACCCCTCCACGCGTCACGGGATCGAAAGACCGAAGTTAAGTCCCCAGTGCACATAGGGTTTTATTGGGACCAGAAAGCTTTCCTGTGCCAAGAATCCACCCCCCTGGGTGTAGTCATAAATATAGAATTTTTATTTTATTTTTTATTTTTTAATAAATTGATTATTTTGTAATTGTTTTTTTTATTGTTCCCGCCGTCAGGCGGTCGTAACAATACATAAATACATACATACATAATATACATCTATACAAATAAATAAAATTGAAGTGTCTGTTTGTAATATTGAATTAACCTCTTTTTAATAAAAGCATATGGATGTATACACGGTACATATATCAAAATAACGATTTTTACATTTTTTGTCTGTCTGTTTGTTCCGGCTAATCTCTGAAACGGGTGAACCAATTTTAACGGGACTTCCACTAGCAGATAGCTGATGTAATAAGGAGTAACTTGGCTACGTTTATTTTAGAAAAAATCTTTTATTTTATAAACAAATTAAATTAAGTAGGTATCATAATAATAAAAAATAAAAAAAGAATCGACTGTTAGGCGGAACGAAGTTCGCCGGGCCAGCTAGTCTAATATAATTATATATTTGTCCATCCAGGCAGAGATTGATAGCGTATTGATTGTCTTAATATAGGCTCTGCGACGTCACAATAAATTAAGTGTTAATAATTAAAAAATAATAATGACTGACCTAAGATTGCGCCGTGCGATTTAGAGGTTCATAGTTCAATTGCCGGGTCGGGCAGTGTTATAGGGTTTTGCCGATAGGAAATTTCAGTAACTGCACGGAGTTTGGAAACGTGTCCGAATAACGACAATAGGGTCGCCCCTTATTACGTGGGACTGATACATAATTGGCAAATGTAGGTGCAGAAATGCACCTCTACAAATCCTCAAACGCCAATCGAATCCAGAAGTCAGTTTTCAATTAGGGCTATGGGTCCACTTTATCGCTGTATTTTTGTCCATCTCAACAATTCTAGAAAATTCTAGAAAACAACTCACCTTATTTACCCACAGACCCTTCTAGAAACGTCTACAGATTCCAAAATCCTAACACAATCCGTTGAAGAGGCCACTCGTATTACAATAAAAGTTTGACAAAGAAAATGCAACCTAAGGCCATTGTGATACGGCGTCATTCCTCCAAAATTCGCCAAAGCATATGTGACTCCGTTCTGAATTCAGTAGGTGACTATTTCTCGCGATGTGTATTCCGATTCTAAAATGGTCGGGGTTTAAATTGGATTCTTGTATTGGGACGAATATGTGTGAATTGATAGCTTTGATCTTGGAGCGGAGCTTTATATTGGCCTAGTACTGCATGAGTAGTATTGAAAAATATCTCGTGAAACCATTGAAAAGAAATATCTACCTCCTGGCTTCTACTGCTAACTTAAATAAAATTTAACTCTCCATATTTCTAATAGCTGACCAGGCGAACTTCGTTCCGCCTAATAGTTTTTTTTAGCCTAAATTAATCCTTATTACATCAGCTACCTGCCAGTGAAAGTCCCGTTAAAATTGGTCCACCCGTTTCAGAGATTAGCCGGAACAAACAGATAGACAGACAAAAATTGTAAAAAACCTTATTTTTTGGTATATGTACCGTGTATACATCCATATGCATTTACCTATTAAAAAGCGGTTATTTCAATATTACAAACAAACACTCCAATTTTTTGTTATTTGTATGTATGTATGTATAGATTAGATTTTTCAAGAGAAGACGGAAATTTTCAAAGTTTAACAGATACAGAGTCTTTTACCGCCTATAATGCCAGGAAAAGTCATAGCTGGTAACATATGGAAGGGAATTGTTAAGTCTGGTGAACCATTGAAAAATACGCTATAATTGATTTGGTACGGCTCTGAACAATATGAAAGATGTATTAGTTATCAAAGTATGATCATCAGCCCATATACGCCCCATTGCTGGGCACGGGCCTCCTCTACAACTGACAGGCCTTAGTCCACCGCTGGCCACGCTGGCCCAGTGCGGGCTGGTTGACGAACATTGTCAAAGTATAAACAAATAGATAAAATTTGGGGTGAAAAATATAAAATCAAGTGGAACCATTCATATCTTGTAAATTTACAACGTTAGGACAAACAAACAAAACTGCACTCTCAGTTGAGATGGGAACGAAAACATCAGCTAGATGGGAAACGGGAGCATTCTTCAAACAAAACATGTGAGATATCGGATATTCGTACCTAGGAAGGTGTAAGCTAAAGGATTCCGATCCCAATAACATCTGTAGAGGATTGATTTACGTCGAACATACGAGTACTAGCGCTTTTTTTTTGACACGGTTCCATCTTTGAACGGTTGGTACTTCTGTTTTTTGGTCTATTGTTTTTATCATCATCAGTCCCTATACGCCCCACTGCCTCCTCTACAACTGAGAGGGTTTAGGCCTTAGTCCACCACGCTGGCCTAGTGCGGATTTGCGGACTACACAGCTAAGAAATCCTAATTTAGGTGTGCGGGTTTCATCAAGATGTTTTCCTTCCCTGTTAAAGTACGTGATAATTCCTTATGAATACACACATAGCTCGACCGCGCGCCTAAACCTCGAGGCCATCACTACTCTTTGTATGGCTATTGGCACTACTGTTTATAGGTAGTATCCGGACTTAGGAATCTGATCGTAGTAATGGTAGTTCGGTACGATCTAATAAAGTGTCCGTTGAAAAGATTTCGAATAATTGTACCTACTTATTGTTAATAATAACACCATTTTGTTCCGCTTAACAATATTACCATAAATCAACAGATTTTATATTGCGTTTCGTTCTCATTAAACCTACCATTAATAAATATTGTTTGACCAATAAAAACGATCGCCATTTCGTTTCCTGCTTTTACTAACTAACAGTAAATAGACATAATCGTAGTATAAAATACAAGATTTGAATGAAATTTCTACGAGCACGAACAACATTCGTCCACTTACAAGCTGCTACAAGCTGTTACAAGTCAATCTCCCTTCTTAAGCGCACGAGTCGTTTTGGAATTTATCTTTTTCAGTTTTTCAAAGATTTGTTTTCTCGTTTGTCGAAAGTATCTTTTGTAATTAATCTTGTGCGGTGCTGTCGAGTATCGGAGATTAAATACTTTTTTCCTCGGGAGGAAATTGAAAAGGATTTTTTTTGAGAAAATCCGCAAGGATTTAAGTTTCGGGCATCGCGGTGGTTGTAATTTTTCGCGAGGATGGTTTTGAATAAATATTTTCAGTTTTTCTTTTAAAGCTATGAAATATTGAGCGTTTAATTTTTGGCGTTTGCCTACGATTTAAGTATTTAGTACTTACATTGCTGCAACTTGATGGAACAAAACGTACCTGAAACATAAAAAATATATTATGAGTGTCTATTTTACTTGACTTAAGTAACGTAATCTTAGTTGTACATATACATCAAAATAAGTGCAATAAAGATTAGCTTATTTTACAAGAGAAAAGCTGTTAAGTTAAGTATAAAGTCCTGTGAAAGTTATTGAAAGCAATAAACTAGTATATAAACTACTGACAATTATCTTCTCTGTTACAGTGATTTGATTGTTCATTTAAGTGGTATTATTATGGCGGAATTATATTGAAATTTTGTAAGGCAAACTGGGCTTTTGAACTTCTATGGTATGACAAGGCTTCTAGTCGGATTAGTCCCAATGCTAAAGGTGACATTCATCTACCATCAAAGAGTCTACTACGCTGGAAACCCCCAGCTTTAGAAAGAAATACTTGCCATAAAAATAATTGTCAATTCTTGTAATAACTGTTTAAATTACTAACGTATGCATTAAAAGTGTTTTGATGTAAATTGACTGTAACCTGTTTTGTGTAAAAATTATAAAAAGTAAAATTTCAAATAAAGTATTGGAAAAACGGAAATGATTAACTTTTAAAACATAAATCATATTTTAATCAATTTTGGTAATCAAATAATATACTCAACAGATTGCTACAGGGCTCATTTCACTCAAAAAATTACATGTTTTTTTAGTGTAATCAAATCATTAATCTGAAACTTTGCTTCTTAAAAAGAACTCTGAAATCCACAACAAAACCACAGGTAATCTAAAAACAAAATTCATGCAGAAACCCTAAGAATTCAAAGGCATCACAAAGTTTAAATCTGAACTTCTTCACCACATGTTGAAGTGGAATTCTCAACATTAACCCGTAGATACATTGCGAACACGTAGCTAGCTAGCTGTTATTCGAGAGATTTCCACGTCCGCACTTCTTATTTATGAACTGTTTTTCATTGAGTGTAATTTAGGTTTATGGGACAGTTGCAGTTAAGGATTTATTTTTTGATTTTCAATTTTCATGGTCTCGCGGTACAAGTAAGTGCCGTGCGATCTGGAGGTCCCGGGTTCGATTCACCGTGGCGCAGTCGGCTACACCAGGTTGCAAAACGAGAAGCCACGCGTTCGACCCTCGCACGAAGGCAAAGGTCGGCAAATTTCAGGTCTGGGTGTTTGGACCGAACCGTCTCGTAGTTTCTGATTCCCACGTCACAAGACTTGTATCTTAATGTGGGGTCAGAACTATGTATGTGACTGGTGGTTGTATTTATTTATTTCCACTGCATTTATTATCAGATCCCAATGTGACCAGAAAGTATCTATCTACAGGCTGTATTCAGACTGTCATCGGAAACTAAGGCAGATAATAGCTGCTATGATTACAATCACCGTGACATTAAAAAAAACCGCCAAAAAATAAAATAAAATACGTTTTTCTTACAACCACATCCATTTAATATCTATGATTGTTAGGAAAACTTCATTTTTTTTATTTTTTGTTGGGATTTTTTTAACGCCAATGGGTTTGTAATCACCGTAGCTATTACCTCACTTAGTTTCCGATCACGGTCTGAATACGGTGCTGTATATCAGCTCTTATACGTAATACGACCCAAACAGACCTGCCCTAAAACTGTAAGAAGTTACGCACTTCACCTCGCTGGCTTAGTGTAGGTTGGCGGACTTCAACAATAGACAAGTTTCAGTAAAATAATCAGAAAAAAACCTAGACTCAATATTACAGTGATACAAAAATAAAATATACTTGAGACTTGTAACAGCTACGAAATTGTTGTTATATAGTTACACACGTCTGTTTTTGCCCGACCCAGCCCCTTGTCATCTCCACAATGGTCTTGTGTGTCAATAAACGTGCCCACCCGTATTTGAACCCGCGCTTTGTGTGCTTACAATGTTCTGTGTCGTTGTGTGTTGCGGGTTTAGGTGTTATGTGATATGGCTAGTTTTTTTTATGTTATCTCATAAAGTTGTTTATCGTTTTTGTCATACGTTCTTGTATAGTCTACAATAAAGTACACTAACAGCCTCTCATACGTCCACTGCTGGATAGGCCTCTCCTATGGCACGCCACTCGGCTCAATCTTCGGCTCTCCTCATCCAACCGCTGCCAGCCACCTTGCGGATATCGTCACTTCACCTAGCCAGAGGGCGTGCTATACCTACTCAGTTTGCCGAGCCGTGGTTTCCATTTCAGAACACGTTTCCCCCAAAGGTCTTCCTTTGTCAAAGATAATATATGTAATTTTTTTAAATAAAATAAAACAAATAAAACAATAAGCCTTTTACTTGTTATAGGCTTAAATGCGTATTTTTGTCTGACGTAAGAGTTATGATGACGTTGATAAAAAAGTTTATATTTCTAGTCAGTTTACAAAAATGCTGAGATTAAAAATTTGACTACGACGTAGAAACGCAATATATGTTTGACTTCTTTTGAACTCGCAGAGGTATTGAGCAAACCAATTTCATACATTCGGAAAGAGATTTCTACATTGAACGAATTATATTTGATCAGATTTCATACAATCGAATCGAAACGACTGTAAATAACAACTAAAATAAACAAGGCTATATCAATAAAAATATATTTGAGGAGTGTGTTATGGTTATATTTTCTGTTATAGTAGGTCTGGGGTTCGAAACTAATACTTAGGTGAGACCTTAATATTATCCTTGGATCCTTAATATTATGTCATACAGGATAAATAAAAATAAGTGAATTAACTCAAGCAACAGTCACATAAATAGTTCTGACACCTCACTTAAGATACAGGTACTTTTCAGTGTCATAGCCACTTGGACTCGAAACAAATATTTGTCTTAATGCAGAAGCCTAGTAGTAAGTAGGTAAGTATTGAGGTTTAGGCGCGCGGTCGAGAATCAAAGTTGCGGGTTCAAATCCCAGGGGACACACCTATCATCATTATGTATTTACAATGAATTATCATGTACTTTAATGGTGAAGGAGAACATTTTAATAAAACGTGCACATCTAAAAATCTTAGGAATTTCTTAGGCGTATAGTCCGCCAACCCGCACTAGGCCAACGTGGTGGACCAAGGCCTAAAACCATCTCAGTTGTAGAGCAGGCCCGTGCCCAGCAGTAGGACGTATATGGGCTGATAATGATTATGATGATGAGAAACGTAACCCGCGGTTTTTTTTTTTGTATGGAAAAAGGAGGCAAACGAGCAAGTGAGCCACCTGATGTTAAGTGGTCAACACCGCCCATGAACACCCACAATACCAGAGGAATCATCGGTGTGTTGCCGGCCTTTGAGAAAATTATAGGCTGTCTTCTTGAAGGCCCCTAAGTCGTATCTGTTTGGAAATACCGCCGAGGCAAGCTGATTCCATAAAGATGTAGTGCGAGGAAGGAAACACCGTTTGAACCGCACTGTTGAGGAACGCCATTCATCCAGATGGTAGGGATGAAACTTCAATTTCAGGCGTGTGGTGCGGTAATGAAAGTCAGCAGCAGGTATTAAACCAAAAAGGTTCCTCATTTCACAATGTCCTATGTCAACTGCGCCACAGAGACTGAAAAACATAGGTAAATTATGTTGAAATTCATAAATTCAAGTCTAAAACTCGTAAAACAATATGACCATAATCACCCTGGGTTTCATGAATTATTCAACCAGAAATACAATAACCTGTTTTCCATTTCGGAACGACAAAAAACCGTTTTGCGTAAACGTTAAAGGGCATTAATTAAAAATTAGCGCGAAAATGAAAGTCGAACAGGCCATTAACTTTCCCTTTTTGAGTAAAAAGGTCGCTTGAAGGCGCTATTGAAAAATGTGGCTAGTGTGGCTGAGGGCGGAAAACTCCCGTTAAATTTATGCAATTACACCAACGCCCAGTCTCCGCCTGTGCATGTTTTTGGACACTGTTCATTTCATTCATGTTTTATCCCGTCCATTGGTTTATCAATGGCATGTAGAACATATATTTCAATCGTATTTCATCATGATCATCAGGCTATATACGTCCCACTGCTGGGCACGGGCCTCCTCTACCATTGAGAGGGTTTAGGCCTTAGTCCACCACGCTGGCCTGGTGCGGGTTGGCGGACTACACACCTAAGAAATTCCTAAGAACTTTTAGGTGTGCAGGTTTCTTTACGATGTTTTCCTTTACCGTTAAAAGAAGTGATAATTCATTGTGAATACACACATAACTTCGAAAAGATAGAGGTGTGCGCCTGGGGTTTGAACCCGCGACCGCCGAGATTCTCGACCGCGTGCCTAAACCTCGGGGCCATCACTGCTCTTAAATCATGCTTAATTTTTTATAAGACCTGTCAAGCTAGATTGAAATATATTGTCTAAGACTGACGGATGTTTGTTTGATTGACGGACGAACAATTGTAACATATACATATATTCACAAAATAAAATTCAATGAACCATAATGTCTAATATAATAGCAGAGTTTTGTTAAAATATTTAAGCCACTAAAAATATTTTTTCTTATCTTTCGTTGTTTTTAATTACTAGTTTCTCGATACGTTAATAGAGAAAAAAATCTTTATCGACATAATTTATTAGACAGCCCCGTGGCGCAGTTGGCTAGACACCAGCTTGTAAAACGAGGAGCCGGGGTTTCGATTCCCGCACCGAGACACATGTTTGTGTGATCCACAAATATGTTTCGGATCTGGGTGTCTGTGAGACCGTTAAGTCTCTCGTATTTTCTGATACTCACGACACAAGACTCGTAACTTAGTGTGCGGTCAGAACTATGTATGTGACGTTGGGTGTATTTATTTATTTCTTTAACCCAAGGGCAATCCTCACTCCATACCCTATACAGCAGTTTAATTCGGACAATATGAAATATATCATTCAATATCAGTTCACTTTTAGGCACAGGCCTCCTCTACAAGTAAGGAGGCCTTAGTCCACCACGCCGGCCAAGTCCAGGTTTAAGAAATTCCTAAGAATTTTTGGGTGTGCACATTTTCTCCCGATGTTTTCCTTCACTGTTATAGCACGTGATTTAAATACATTTTGAATATATGTAGTGTAGTAGACTTTTTGATGAATGAATATTAATATTTTAAAATTGGGAAAACCTCTGGTCTATATAACGTAGCAACACCGCTTACAGCGTTTGAGGTCAGGTCAGATCTTTAGCGGTTTTTGTTCAGTAAATATAGTGAATTGGGGCGGTCTCCGGTGAAAAACTTCATTTTGACTTCATAAAAGATGATGTAACTGGTTAAAATAACAGGTATTTCTGCAGCAATGACGAGTCTTTTATAGGTCTAGTGGTGTATTTGGGTAGTTATATTTTATTTAAATCTGGTAAGTGATCATGAGATTTTCTTGCCCACTTTTTTCTTAAAGTCTCGACGCTATTATATGTAGACGTATAAATACTTTAGGTTACTAGGTTCAATTCCCGGGCCGGACTGTGTTATAAAGTTGTTCTATTGGGAAATTCTCCTTAGCAACAGGGAGTCAAAAAATGGCTTTAGGTTCGCACCATATTACGTAGCATTAAAAATTCAGACTAAATTAGAACTTAAAATAAACTCCTTATATTTCAGACGTAACACGTAAATATACCAAGTAATACCACTATTATAGTGCTTCACGCTACAGTACAAAAGACAATAAATACGAAACAAATCCGAAAACATCAAGTGGAATACAAAAGCCGCCAGCCGGGCAACTAAACCAGCAGACGGACAACAAACCGCTTAACTTCACTCAACTGGCGACTTTGCGCGCCTGCTCACCATCCGACAATGTGGACACTTCATCGCCGTTTTATTTATCGCATGGTGAGTGTTTGTGGAGAGGTTCGAGATTGTAGAGTGGTAGTTGTTTAAGTTTAAAGGTTTTGGGTCTAATTTGTAAAATAATTCCAATGCAATATAACACAAAACTTAATACAAGTCTTGTATCAGACGACTTGTCTCAAGAACACCCTATCCCGAAATGAAACAACATTTATTGAATCTATAAAATATACACCACTTAGATTCAGATATTTAAGTTTAGTTTACCACCTAGTTCGGAAGGCAGTCGTCATCAGAGAAGAACGAGCAAGAAACTCTAGTGTTGCTTTCAAGGCATACTAATATTGCTAGAAAGATTACATTTTCTGAATCAGAACAGCTCATTAAAAAAAAACACACACACACAAACACAAACTAGTATTGAATTTGAGAATAACATAGACACTAGTAGATATTTCCACAACCAATTTCAAAGACACGGCCTCTCTTTTCACAAGCTGTTATCTACCCAACCGCGTAACGAAGACTCCCCCGGTTCCATGCCATGACCCAATATACAACCCTTCCGCCATTTTTACAAAAGTATAAATAATGCCTCGTGGTGACGCGTCATGAGTACGTGCCGTGCGATCTAGAGGTCCTGGGTTCGATTCCCGGGTCGGGCAGTGTTATTGGGTTTTTTCATTAGGAAATTCTCAGTAGCAGCACGGAGTCTGGAATTGTGCCCGAAAAACGACAGTGGGTCGCCCACTATTACGTGGGACTGATATGTATCAGTATGTACCTGGCGAAATGTGGGTACAGAAATGCACCTCTACCTACCCCTTTGAGGAATACAGGCGTGAGGTTATGTATTTATGTTTAATTAAAAATGCGGATCAAACCAATTTTGGTCAGCATAAAAGCCATGAACAACAATGTTATACTGCGGAATAAATCCAATATGCAAAGCTTCAGCATAAAGCAGGTGGACGAATGGCGAATCCGGTAGGGGCAAAAGTCGGCTCTTTGAGACCGGGCCGTCCAATTAACCGAACGGCCTGTGACGATGACTACATCACTATATGTACTCGTGTGCGGACTTCAGTCAATAAAACAGCCTAGAAACAATGGAAAATGGCATGAAAATGTCCTTAAAAATGTAGAATATGTTTTTGAATCATAAATGAAGAAAACATGCGTTATATACGTACAATCATGCCTGTGTACCCGAAAGGGTAGGCACCATGCAATTTTATTTTATTTGTCGATATCTCAAGAACCAATATAAAAACATACCTATTGCTTTACGAACACAATTTCAGTCCTCATGTCACTAAGAACTTCGTAATGTACGACTATTAAACTTCACCCGATCCGAGCAAGGAACTCAGAATCTCCATAACACGTGCTTGTGATATAGAACTTTAGAACGAAATTTGTCTCAGGTAAAAAAGGACGCAAAGCACTAAGACTCTAAGAGTTTGTTCGTGTTTTCGATAGAAAAGAGCTTGCTGAATTTGTAACAACGAATAAAAATAAATACAAGTAATGGAGTATTTGATTTTTCATAAACATTTAACATAATGTCCTTATAATATCTAAAAGCATAATCCGCACAAGTAGTAATGGCCTCGAGGATTAGGCGTGCGGTCGAAATTCTCGACGGTCGCGGGTTCAAACCCCAGGCACACACCTCTGGCTTTTCAAAGTTAAGTGTGTATTCACACAGAATTATTACATACTTTAACGGTGAAGGAAAATATCGTGATGAAACTTGCGCACCTAAAAGTTCTTAGGAATTTCTTTGGTGTGTAGTTCGCCAACCCGCACGCGCGTGGTGGACTAAGGCCTAAACCCTATCAGTTGTAGAGGCCCGTGCCTAGGAGTGGGACGTATATGAGATGATGATGATGATGATACGATGTTTACCCACATTATCAGTGTGCAAGGTGTGATCAAGAAGTAGCTGGCTACCTGTGGTTGCAGTTTCAATAGCAGCAAAAAGACTGATAAGTGCTCTGACTGATAAAAAAGCAAGAAGCTCACACACTGTTTCATGGGACGAAAACTAGCGAAATTTCGATACCCTTCAGGATACCAGCGTAAGTGTGTACACGCATTGAAATGATGATCCGAATACATTTTCAACAGATATATTAAGCAAGCTTCTAATTTCTATTCCAATTCTCGAATTAATATTATAAAGCTGAAGAGTTTGTTTGTTTCTTGAACGCGCTAATCTCAGGATATACTGGTCTGATTTGAAAAATTCTTTCAGCGTTAGAAAGCTCATTTATCGAGGCTATAGGCTATATATCATAGCGAGCATTAATGTGGCAAAAACGTGGAAAAATTATTCCTTTCAATGTCTAAAGTTTCTCATAGTTGCGGCTATATAAAGCTATTTCTCGATAAAACAAACACCATAAATAACCAACTGAACCCAAACTCTATATACAAGATTGATACCGCGCATTACGTTCACAAAAACCCCACTCATATGACCCGCGGCAATATTTCCACAACTTCCATCAAATATACTGCTTCTGACAGGGGGCTGAATAAGTCGGCATCCACAAACACGGTCCCACATCACACACGTCGCAGCTTCGTCTTTGCCCGATCTGTCATTATTGATGACGACATTTGTCTGGCTGACCCTCAGGCGACGTTGGTCGAACGTTGGATGTTGGGAATGAGTGAGGAGACACAAGCGGCTTCAATGGTCGGAAATACTGAAAGTAACATGAACAGGCGAAGAAAACCTTCACTAAGAGAAAAGAAAAGAAGAATTTTTAACGAAAAACATTCATATTATGTAAACACTTAAATTGATTTTAAGTTTGGATTTAAACGGTAAGATAACTTGCACACTTAAGATTTTTTTGCTTATTTTAATTTGAATGTCCGCGCTAAGTACGAAACTACCCTCAAACAGACAAATTCGACTTTTGCTTTAACCGTCGCTATCAACAACTTTTCCTCGACAATAGTGACGATTACACAATAAAAAAGTTATAAATATTCATAAATAAAATCGTAGGTGAAACCGCTCTCGCGTGAGCTTATGATTCACACCGCAACAGTCACGTATTTGGATATTTATGGTTTGGGAAATATCAAGTCATTGGAATCTTTATCTTTTATTCTTTACGGTACCGAATTCCGCTCTTTGTGATACGGAACAACAATTAATCACAGTTTCCCATCGCGTCCATCCGAGTTTTTTTCAGACGAAATCAAATTCGCGCGGAAAACATTAATTTCCTTTGCTGCTAAATATTCAGTGTTTTTTTTGTTATCGTTTGTATTACTGCGTTTTCCTGTTGTAACTTCTTAAAAACAAAATACTTGTTCGAATGATATAACTGCGGTGGTCACTAACACCAAAGCTCTAACCAAACATACAAACAAACATAAACTCACGCCTGTATTCCCCGAAGGGGTAGGCAGAGGTGCATTTCTGCACCCACATTTCGCCAGGTATGGTATCAGTCCCACGTAATAGGGGGCGAGCCTATTGCCGTTTTTTGGGCACATTTCCAGACTCCGTGCTGTTACTGAGAATTTCCTAATGGAAAAACCCAATAACACTACCCGACCCGGGAATCGAACGCAAGACCTTTAGATCGCACGGCACATACTTGTACCGCGAGACCACGAGGCAGTCAAAGTCAAACCAAAGTGTTTGCAAATTCCTAGCTGTACCATGAAGTTGTGGTATACTTGGCCAGTCCACCTGTTTCTCTGCTTCCTACTATCCGAGGTTCTTTAAACATGGAACAAATAAGTATCTCAGAACGGCAGCATGAGTGTATCGAGTGAAGAGATAGAAACCTCTCGATGCTTCGTCTGGACAGCTTCGTGATTACCATCAGATACGGCGTCGTTTTGCCGTGCTAGTCTAAAAGAGATACCAGAAAACGTGTTGGTAAACCTATCATATCCAAAAAAATCGTGGAAAATTGTTATCCTGCCATAGATGATCATGATATGTCTCGTGATCCACCCTAGCATAAGGCAGTAGGTATATACCCATCGAAGTGTGTGCTGCGACCTAGAAATCCCAGTTCGATTCTCGGGTCGGGATATTGTTATCTTTCCATTAGGAAATTCTCAGTAGCAGCACGGAGTTTAGAAATGGCCCCGAAAAACGACAACACGCTTACTCCTTATTACGTGGAACTGATATTTATTTGGCGAAATGTGGGTGCAGAAATGCACCTCTGATTTCCCCTACGGCGAATAAAGACGTGCGGTTATATATATTGTATATTACACTTCAGCAGAATATCCATTGATGAAGTTATGTATGTATGTAACTTCTCAGTAGAAAATCCATTGTAATAACTCCTCAAAACACGCCATGATAAATGAGTCAAAAGTGAAAAAAGACAGACAATGCCAATATGACAGAGAATTGTATGAATTCCGAACAATATTGCGCTCATCGCACCAAAGTAATCAAGAGAATGCCATGTGCACCAGCCGACATTACAGCTTCCACACTGACGCATGTAAATAACAATATAGCTTAGAGAAGTAGAAATGATATATGTGCTGGCGTGGATTGCAAAATGAACTTGTAACGCTGTGTGGGTTATACTGATGAGTCAGATCGTCAACATAAATAATGTTTTTGTTAATAATAATATCTCATAGCAGTTTTGAAGAAGGTTTATTGAATTTGTCTAAGGTAATAAAAAAGGACACGAAGCACTAAGAGTTTGTTCGTGTTTTAGATAGAAAAGAGCTTGCTGAAATTTGTGACAACGAATAAAAATAAATACAAGTATTGATGTATTGAGTAGTAGTGATGGCCTCGAGGTTTAGGCGCGCGGTCGAGAATTTCGGCGGCCGCAGGTTCAAACCCCAGGCACACACCTCTGACTTTTCGAAGTTATGTGTGTATTTACAAAGAATTATCACGTAATTTAACGGTGAAGGAAAACATCGCGATGAAACTTACACACCTATAAGTTCTTAGGAATTTATTAGGTGTAGTCTGCCAACCCGCACTCGGCCAGCGTGGTCGACTAAAGCTTAAACCCTCTCAATTGTAGAGGAGACCCTTGCTCAATGGTAGGACATATTATGGCTAGCTGAAAAAAGGAACAAATTCTTACTGGACATTTTCTATCTTTTATTCAATAGTACGTCTTATTCATAAGTGTCTACTCCATTCTCTCGAATTGAATTTATATACCTCCATAATGAATAAAGAAAAAACAATCTTATTTCTCGTTAGAAATTCCTCATTAAAAAATAAATATACCAACATTTCCAACCGACTTAGTAATGAAATTGATCAGCACTCCGGCCCGGCCGTGTGTAGCGCGGGTTGTTCTGATGCGCTAATCCCTCCATACATAAAGTTATGCAAACATAAGCTTTAAGTTAAATTGACTTACGGGCTCCATACGAGCAAAATTATTCCTTTGAAGGAATTAAAAGCCGGCCGTTCAATTTGAACGTGAATTTCCGCCATGTTTGTTATATCTTAGTTTAAGGAATTAATATTAGAGTGTCGCCACAAGTCGAAAGGATGATTAATGTGGGAATATTTGTTTTGGGTCTGGGTGTTTGTGAGATCGAAAAGTTTCGTAGTTTCTGATAGCCATGACATAAGACTTGTAGCTTAGTGTGTCAGAACTACATAGTACATAATATGTGACTGTGTCTGTTGGGTGTATTTATTAATGATATTAAACACTGTCAAATCTTTTTTAATGACATTTGATTAACTTTGGGTGACTATGATCATCAAGAAATGATGAATAGTATGAACTAGTTCAGATAATTGTGTCAGACTACTCCGGCAGCTTTCTTCGTCATCATAGATATTTATTTATGATGATTGTTATTTATTTATTTATTTAATCTTGCAGGCCGTACGACTTTCGAGCCAGCCTATTCATTCTTCAGCTCAAAGTGACTACGATGTGCTTCTGACACTTATTTATTGATTAACTTTATAATAATAGTTCAAATGCTGGTTTCTATAGAACATTAATAGCAGAATCATAAATACATACATACCTACTAAGCAATAGCAAATATTATCACAATAAAAAAACAATTGACATAACGTGGATGCAGTTATGCACCTCTGCCTACCCTTCCGTGGATACAGGCGTGAGTGCACGTATGCTAATAATATCATAAAAAAACATAGCAGTTTCGGCTTTATAAATCTGATGCGTTTGTTTTTTAATAAAAAAATATCCGACGTAAAAACACAGCTATATTTTACAACATAGTAAAGTAAACTTTACGGCTTATAACTGGATGCTGTAAAAATGGGAACGGCTTTGGCGGGTAGTATGAACTTTAATGAACGATATTAATATACTATATTAATATAAGCGTCTTGTGTTACTGACTTAGAAAGCTACATTCCAGTGGCGGTACTTTCATAGAAGCCCAAAAGCCCAGCTTGCCTTACAAAATTCCGAATAATAATCTTTAAGCTTTAAATCTTTATTTAACAAAAGCATCATCATCATCTCCTTGTCCTGTTCCCAATTTCATTTGGGGTCGGCGCAGTATGTTTTATCCTTCCAAACATCCCTATCAGCCGTCATTTCAAAAAACAAACAAAAGCAATTTGACATATAAATAAGAATATCTTAACTGCACAATAAACAATTATAAACTAGACATTACACAATTATTAACGTGTAACGCTTTTGGGCTTCTATGAAAGTACCGCCACTGATACATATATAACCTGACGCCGTATTACCCGATGGGGTAGGCAGAGGTGCAACCTAGCACCCATATTTCACCAGGTATGTATCACTTCCACGTAATAACGGGCAAGGCTATTGCCGTTTTTTTGGCATATTTCCAGACTCCGTGCTGCTACTAAGTTACATACTTGTGCCGCGACGCGAGACCACAAGGCAGTTAATAGAATTCCTCTTGTTAAAAAAAGGCCTTGTGGTTCCATCGCCGTAAAACAAAAGGCCGCGTTTCGATGCTTGTAGTCGCGGTGTCAGATAAGGTAGGAATTAATTCAAATTGCGTAATAAAACCTCTTAATACTCTGAGATACTTATCAGGTTAGTTAGGGCGGGGCGGCACGCGATACATGTTGCCTGTGTGTTTTATTCAATATTGTAAACATACATGTACCGATGCCTTTATAAATTTTAAAAGCATTTATTTTAGCAATGTATGTAAGTAGGTTTGTTCGGGTGGAATCTTTGAACTCAATTTTGAAGTAGGTACATATCTTCAACCGATTGAGCTGAAATTTTGTATACACGTTTAGTATGGATGCACGATATGGTGTGTGTCATCATTCTAAATCCAATATGGCGGACCATCCAAGATGGCGGAATAGTCATTTATAATGCATTTGTACAATATAAATATCAAATGAAAAGGCTTGTTGAGAGTAACTCGAAAAAAATTAAAAAAAAAAAACGCTTTTATTTAATCGCTCTAAAAAGAAGAAAATATATTTTTCCTTAAAAAATTTACTATCAACTTATAACCTCATTATATTATGATCATAAAAGCTTGTCACGAGGTTTAATTATTCAATTTCAATTTAATTAAATAGGTACTGATAGGTAGTTCATTCTGTCATTACCTGTTCATTCTGTCATGTTCAACGATAAAAATTTCAAACAAAAACGAAGGGCTGCTATTGGTTGTCACACATTTATAATAGACTTGATTTTACACGCAACCCGAATTACCGAGAAGCGGTCGTGACAAACATCTGATAGTCTAATCGTACCGTAGGTTCGGTACGCTCGCCATGCTGACAATTCGTTTCTAGTCTTATTCAACTGCTCTGTGGTACGCAAAACCATATTTGAATTATAGACTAAGCAAAACAAGTAGGTATCTTTTTCACATATTACTGCTCAGTGAGCCGGTAGTAACCGGTGTTCAGATGATACATTGCGCAGCTCCCAACTGTGACAGTACGCTAGAACAAAAGAATATGAAATAAATGCGGACTGGCGAAAAATCTAAACCCTGTTTGCAATGCATGTTGTTTCTTGGCAAACGGGATGAATCTCGAAAACTGGGTTTATTCACGAGCGCTCATTTGATTGGCCTTTTAGTTGTTCTATACAGGATGTATTCAGACCGTAGTCGGAAACTAAGGCAGATAATAGCTACGGTGATTACAAACACCGTGACATTAAAAACATCCCGACAAAAAAGAAAAAAAAATACGTTTTCCTTACAACCACATCCATTTAATATCTACGATTGTTAGGAAAACGTCAAAATTTTTATTGGATTTTTTTTTAACGCCAATTGATTT
Source organism: Hemaris fuciformis (assembly GCA_907164795.1). Lineage (NCBI taxonomy): Eukaryota > Metazoa > Arthropoda > Insecta > Lepidoptera > Sphingidae > Hemaris > Hemaris fuciformis. Next base: position 5,835,870 of record OU015457.1, on the reverse strand, counting down.
GTAATCACCGTCGCTATTACCTGCCTTAGTTTCCGATCACGGTCTGAATACACCCTGTATATACGTACTTACTATATCCCGAAGGAGCAGGCAGAGGTGTGTTACTGTCACGGAACAGTTGAATAAGATTAGAAAGGAAATATCAGCATGCCGAACGTGCCCAACCTACGATTAGACTATCATATGTTTGATACGGCCGCTTCTTAGTAATTCGGGTAGCGTGTAAATACCATGACGTTTATAAATATTTGAAAACCTATAGAAGCCCTTCATTTATGTTTGAAATTTTTATCATTGGTCGTGTGATTGTAGCAGTAGTAGTACACTCGTCCCTATACAAAATACTGTCTATATCCGTTCTAATCCTATTCTACTATTATGTGGTTAGTGTTACTGTACCCACGTTTTAACAGCTACATTTCAGTCTTAATAGGAGTCGAGGAAAGTCGAGTCTATTGCTCTTGTTCGGGCACATTTTCTGACTCCGTGCTGTTACTAAATTATTTTACAAAAAACCTAATAACACCGTTCCCGAAATTGAAGCCTGGGTCTTTCAATATTACCTACAACATTCTTGTTAGGTATAACAAAATAAAAATATATATATAATCTCATCACGTACACAGAGGTGCTTATATGTTGATTTCTCCAGGGCCTAAAAAGGTTTCCATCAACCGGACTGTTTGTCTTAATTTTATCTATATTTTATTTTGTTTAAGTTAAACTACGCATTAACCGAAACCGACATAAACTTGTTTTAAGGTTCCGTAAATCTTATACTGAGACTGCCTCGTGGTCTCGCGGTACAAGTATGTGCCGTGTGATCTAGAGGTCCTGGGTTCGATTCCTAGGTCGGGCAAAGTGTTATTGGGTTTTTCCATTAGGAAATTCTCAGTAGCGGCACGGAGTCTGGAATTGTGCCCGAAAAACGGCAATAGGCTCGCCACCTATTACGTGGGACTGATACATACCTGGCGAAATGTGGGTGTAGAAATGCACCTCTGCCTACCCCATCAGGGAATACAGGCGTGAGTTTATGTATGTATGTAAATCTTATAAAGAGCGAAAAAACAATAGTTTTGCACTTGGTATAAGTTCCACCTGGTATCGTACCATCCAGTAGTTTTCGTCAATCGACACGTTAATGCCAGTCAGCTGAGATGCTGAGATAATACTTTTACATCCTCGATTATAACATGAAAGAAACCCAGTGACTATGAACCTATTTCATTATAACTTAAGACCGTTAAAAATATTCTTGATTGAAGCATGTTTAATTTCGTTTCTACTTACATCACAGGTAAATGGACTAAGATCTTAGCAACATTTATAAGGAAACATATTTTTATCTAATAGTTTTATCTTCCTATGATCCTGGATCCCTTAAGCGAAGCGTGAAGAAGCATTTGTGCAGGCCGGCATGATTGTGTCGACCAGCTTGGTGACCATATCGTTTCTCGCTGGTCGGTATTAATTTTTTTGGACTCCACTGTGCTTACCATCAAGTACAGTGGAATCACTTTGCCGTGCCAGTATAAAAAAAAAAAGTTGAAGTGGCTATGGGCCGGGCACATAGCGCGGAAAACTGATGGCCGATGGGGCCAAAAAGTTCTTGAGTGAAAGGCACGTACCGGAAAGCGCAGCGTGGGACGTCCACCCACAAGGTGTTTGGAAGACCTAGTAACAGTCGCGGGACGTCGCTGGTTGCAGGAAGATTCCAACAGGTCCCTGTATAGTTCATTCATTGGGAGAGGCCTATGTCCAGCAGTGGACCTCTTTTGGCTGACAATCATCATCATGATCAGATAATGATGATATTTTTATCACCGAGCACAAATGTGACGTAGCAGGTCGTATACATCTCTGCCTATCCCTTCTGCGATGCAGTCACGGGCATATTAATAAATAACTAAGCTTTTATACATATGAACCTACAATACAAACAATTAATCCAAACCAAACAAAAAAAAATTTAAAATACCCTCAGCGAACACGAAATATATCATTACTCGACCCAGTCCGTAACGCAAACAAAAATTCATACACAATTAATTCTGATACAGCCGTAACCCGAGGATTGGGGATTAAAAAATACATTAAATAAGCCATCAATGTGATGTTATATTTGTGATGTTTGCTTCGAATGGATACATAAATAAATACATACAAAACGCAGATTTATTAGTGGTAACATATTTTATTTTATCTCTCCCTTTTAAAATTATAATAATTACTACAGTGGGTCGTACATAACCTTCTTGTCGGTTTTTCATGTGATACTACAAAAGATGTTTGTATTCTTGTATGTTTGTAATGAAAAACTACTTAACCGAAATAAAGATAATGGTATAAACTTGGACTTTGGTAAGTCATAGGCTAGTGTTTTTCTCATCACATTGCACCTAAAAGGAGAAGAGCCCAACCACTAGATATTAATTAAATATAACTAACCAATTAATATAACTACCCCGTGGTCTCGCGGTACAAGTATGTACCGAGCGATCTAGAGGTCCTGGGTTCGATTCCCGGGTCGGGCAAAGTGTTGTTGGGTTTTTCCATTAGGAAATTCTCAGTAGCAGCACGGAGTCTGGAATTGTGCCCGAAAAACGGCAATAGGCTCGCCCCCTATTACGTGGGACTGATAAATACCTGGCGAAATGTGGGTGCAGAAATGCACCTCTGCCTACCCCTTCGGGGAATACAGGCGTGAGTTTATGTATGTATGTATGTAACTAACCAATTATTTCTGCTTTTGACAGCCCGTGGCGTAGTTGGTTAGACACAAGCTTGCGAAACGTGAGGCCGCGGGATGGATCCTCGCAAAATGACAAATGTTTGTGTGGTCCACAAATATTTGCTTCGGGTCTGGGTGTTTTTGAGACCGAAAAGTCTTTAGTAGTTTCTGATACCCACGACACAGGATTCGTATCTTAATGTGGGGTTAGAACTATGTATGTGACTGTTGTATTTATTTATTTAAACAAAAGTATTTTGTGTAGCCTATAGAAAATTCTAAATTATACCACACAAAATTCTACAAAAAGATTTGACTTTACAATTCCACTATATAACCCTAAACAGAAAACCGATAATCTTAACCCGCAAGACACGAACGTAAGCAACGCAGACAAAATGTAGTGGTCATTTCATCCACATATCTTTCCAGTTAAGTGAACGGGTTTTTCTTTATACCCACATATCCTTATCTAGCCTCTTCAATTTGACCGTGTTATACCATCTTTTGTTTGTTTCATAATAAATATGATTATGGTTTTCGTCTTATAACCTTTGAAGATTACAAAGGAAGTAAAATTAAAACGATTCTTTTATAAATAAATACTGTAGCTTAGGATTTTTTTTGGGATAAACAGTTACACACTGCAAACTAACTAGTACAGATTATTTATTATAATATGATTAAATGTATAACTCACAGCGTTGTCCACGAATTACATATATTAAAGGTATAGCAAATAGAAGCGTGTTATAGATAATTTCCAATCCAATCCAATCCATCAGCCAATCGAAGTCCACTGCTGGACATAGACTGACTTCCAATGAATTTTATAATTATTATTATGTTATTGTTATTTTTAAATAACATTATTTTTTGCAGATTCAGTATTTTCAATTCCTGTCTTGTATACAATTTAAAATTCTTGTTAAGGCAGCCTTGGCTATCCTTCCTTCAATTATAAAAAGATATTGCTGAAAGTACATTCTTATCCATTTACGTTGCGACGAAGTAAGCCTAAATGACTTCTTTGTTGGGTCAGCGTGGAAATAACGTCATATTACATGATAAAACAACCGATTTGGGTCGTCAAGGTCGTACCTATATTATGATTTCTTAAAAACACCAACAGCCACATATGTAGTTAGTTCTGACCTCACACTAAAATATAAGTGTTGTGTCTTTATTAGAAACTACGACTCAGTTCAAAAACACATGGACCCGAAACAAATATTTGTGTATCGAACAAATAAGTTATCGAACCTGCGGCCTTTCGTTTCACAAGCTGGTTTCTAATTGCGCCACAGAGCCTTTATATGGTCTATTAATATAAAAAGCATGATAAAAGTAGTACGTTTTATTTTACATATATTAAAACGAGCTACTGGACCCAACCTTATAATTCAAATGAAATATTTTTCTCCCGTTTTTGCCACATTACTGCTCCGCTCCTATTGGTCGTAATGTAATGATAATTAACTTATAGCCTTCCTCGATAAATGGACTATTCATCACAAAAGTATATCAAATCAGACGAGAAGTTCCTGAGATTAGCGCTTTCAAACAAACATTCTCTTCAGCTTTATATATTAATATAGATACGATTTTACAGCAGTTTAAGCCCCGTTTCGCCTCAAGCCTTAAACTTAAATAGACTCATTCAAGTCGGATGCAGAGCGCGTGCATTTATTTTATTCCATCCGAATAAATACGTAATATTCCAGATTTATTCCCGGGCATGAGAGTTCCCGTTGGAGCGCATTCGGTAAACACTCGATATGTAAAATACAGTTTTTAACTTCATACTGATATATGTTTACTGTAGGATAATCAAACGAACTTGTAGAATTGTTTGTTTTCATCGTCATTAAAATACATGCAACTATATTCACAGAATTTACGAATTTAAACATAAGCATATACATACATAACCGTGAGGTTATGTGAGGACGTGAGCCCGTATTCATTGAAGGGCAGGGAAAGGTGCATTTCTGCACCCATATTTTGCCTCGTATATATGTAGGTATCATTCAGTAATGGGGGCGAGCCTATTGTCGTTTTACTGGGACATTTCTAGACTTCGTGTGCTACTGAGGATTTCAATTCCAATAATATTTCGGGGCCCAGGACCTCTGGATCACACAGCGCATACATGCCTCTACTTTACGCTTATAACTATTGTTGAATATGTTATTATGTGCCAAACGACGCATCGAGGTCGCGTCGGCTCACAGACGAAAGCAATAAACGTACGGTCGATAATATCTATTATTAGATGTCATCAATAAATATTTAATAAACCCAAGAGTATGTCATACTCAGGGGATTTCATACAAATGGATATTTTAAATTGACAAGTGTTTTATTACTTCCTGGTAGAATGCCTTAATCCCGAGGCTTTAGGGGTGCGATCGAGATATTATGTCTAGAGTTTCTTTGCACAAAACAGCTGAATGAAATTATTTTTAACAATACTCCTAAAATACTAGAATACCAACTAGTATCTGCTTCTGATCAATCTTAAAAACATTGGAAATGTATTAAAACCACACGTTGTATCTTACATAAAAGCAGGGTAACACGCTACCCCAGTTTATGTCGCCACTCTATTCATACCTTCACACACGTGCGCCCCACAAAAGCCCAATGTAGGGCGCTCAAAACTGCCATATTCAACATTAAGAAAAATCCGAGAATTTAGCACAAACCACTCAGGGAAAAGGGAAGAGGTTAAACGTACTTTGACCGCTCTTACGGTCGCGATTTTAAAGGGCCCTTAAGGATTACAAAAGGTATTTATAGGTGTTCTTGTCGGATAAAGTACGATTCTTTTTTGTTTTACTCTTCTGGGAATCTTTTTATTGCCGTTGACGCGGTTAATTGTTTGTCATGTTTTGTGATGTTTTGACACTTTGTCTTTGATAACGTGATTTTGGTTTTAAAGTAGTTGTTTTTTGGAAGCTACCTGATGTTCCTCTTAATATTTAAGTGCGGAAGTTTTGTTTTGAATTATGCATAAACGGATTAGCGGATTCGGATTAAATATTTATTTATGTAAATACTATCTCATAACTCCTTCTTTTTCTTGTTTTAACCTTAACTTTATTGAAAACTACTGCGACTACTACTTCTTTTTGTACGAGATCGTTCATTAACCGAGAAGTATGATTTTGAAGTAAAACTTTACGCACACTTGACTTGGGAAGTAAACTGCTGAATGCGTGACGATAGGCGTCACGAAAAGTGTGATCGGCGAGGCGAACGGAAGCTGAGAGGGAGATATAAGTTAGTAAATATATAAAAACCCATAATAAATATAAATATTTGTAGAGAATTAATATACTTATTATACATGTATATCAGTGGCGGTACTTCCATAGAAGCCCATAAGCGTAACACGTTAATTTGTAATGTCTAGTTTATTGTGGGGTCAAGATATTCTCATTTATATGTTAAATTGCGTTTGTTAAATAAAAAATTTAAGCTTAATGATTTACATTCAGAATTTTATAAGTCAATCCGGGCTTTTGGGCTTCTATGGAAGTACCGCCACTGATGTATATATTATGCACATATGAACATATGTACACATAGATGGAGCTAAAGAAGTTTTATAAATATATGTAGAAAATTAATATACGTATATGTATACATGTATATCAGTGGCGGTACTTCCATAGAAGCCAAAAAGCGTTACACGTTAGTTATGTAATGTCTAGATTGTAATTGTTTATTGTGGGGTCTGTATATTCTCATTTATATGTCAAATTGCATTTGGTAAATAAAGATTTAAAGCTTAAAGATTGTTATTCGGAAATTTGAAAGGCAAACTGGGCTTTTGGGCTTCTATGGAAGTACCGCCACTGATGTATATATTATGCATATATAAACATATGTACATAGATGGAGCTAAAGAAGTTTTACGTAAGTCGTGTGGTCTAAAGCACACTCGTTTTTATACTCGTTTTTGTATCTATTCGAGAACGTTCCTGACATCTGACACACCCATTATCTTCATTGAAGATAATAATACTGCCTTCACTTGACACAAGTTGGACATAAACTCTCTTACATAATAGCTAAACCCGAAAAGCAATTGGAGAGAGTGCGAAACTTTTATCCAGATTCGGATATCGGCTGTAAAATCAAGTAATATTGCCCCAGGGTGTCCTAACTCCCCGAGGTGTGATTCGCGTAAAGAGTTGTTCGATGGGGTGAATTTACCCCAACCGTCTTGAGGGTGATTTGGGTCTTATTACCCCTTTAACTGACTATTTAATATCGCATTTGGTTCTTAAGTTTAGATTAGTTTCTAATGAATATTTGGTACATATTTTCTGTTTCATTGGTCTCCTGGCGTATTCTAGCTCATTATGTGCCTTGCGATCTAGAGGTCCTGGGTTCAAGTCCCGTGTCGGGAAAAGTGTTATTGAGTTTTTCCTTTATTTTCTTAGTAGCAGCACGGAGTCTGGAATTGTGCCCGAACAACGGTAGTAGGCTCGCCCCCTATTACGTGGGACTGACAAATACTAGGCGAAATGTGGATCCAGAAATGCACCTCTGTCTACTCCTTAGGGGAATACAGACGTGAGGTTATGTGTGTATGTACATTATTTTAAAAAAATACACCCAAAAGTCACATACATAGTTAGAAATTACTAGACTTTTTAGTGTCACCGCCTAAACAAATATTTGAAGATAACACAAATACTTGTCTCATTGCGGGGATCGTGTGCGGCCTTTTATTTCGCAAGCTGGTGTCTAGCGAATTAGGCCAAAGAAACTAATTAATTAATATTCTTCATCATCATCATCATCAGCCCATATACGTCCCTCTACTGAGCACGGGCCTCCTTTACAACTAAGAGGGTTTAGGACTACACATCTGAGCAATTCCTAAGAATTTAAAGGTGTGCAGGTTCCTTCATGGCGTTTTCCTTCACCGTTAAAATAGGTGATAATTCATTGTGAATACACACATCGAAAAGTCAAGAGGTGTGTTCCTGGGGTTTGAACCCGGGACTGCTGAGCTTTGATTCGACCGCGCGCTTAAATCTCGTGACCATCACGAAAAAATGTAATACCCTTAGAATGAAGGGTCAGCCACGCCCTTAATACAAACCATTTTACAATACTATCAAGCGTCCGACTTATAAATTTAAAAGGTCAACCCTTTTGACTTAGATCCGAAAAGCTTCAGAAATTGAATATCCAAAAGGAAACAAAATGTAATAAGACGAAATTGAAAGTCTGGTTGAGTGGAAATAATACTTCCATTTGAGCTGACTTTCGATTTTTTAAAATAGAAATCAATCAAATTAAATTTGTTTTTATTCTAAATTGATATAAAAAATATCGGAAATTGATGTTGTTTATTTCCTCGGAACCCGTACAGTTTTAATGGAAATATTGTAGCGATAATTTAACTGGCTCTAAATTACTATAACATCTTGATTCTAAACAATTAATCAATGTAAAACTAATAAAAAAGTCGTGATGGCCTCGAGGTTTAGACACGTAATCGAGAATCTAGATGGTCGCGGGTTCAAACCCCAGGCACACCTCTGACTTTTCGAAGTTATGTGTGTATCCCCAAAAAAATATCACGTACTTTAACGGTGAAGGGAAACATCGTGATAAAACCTGAACACTTAAAGGTTCTTAGGAATTTCTTAGATGTGTAGTTCGCCAACGCGCACTAGGACAGCGTGGTGGACTACGGCCTAAACCCTCCCAGTTGTAGAGGAGGCCCGTGCCCAGCAGTGGGACGTAAATGGGCTGATGATGATGATGATGATGAAAAGTAATATGTTGGAAATGACATATTCCGTTCTGAGCATGCCAATATAAATATTTGGAGTTCCATTTTCGCAAGAATTAGTAAGGGATATAAGCTAGTGGAAAATGTTTTACATTCAAATACATGCTTTCTACTCATCCCTCGAAGGCATGGGTAGAGGTGTGTTCTAACACCCATGTTTAGTTACAGTAATGACACTGTTATCAATTACAGATTCGGTGTTGCTACTGAAAATTTTCCCAACAAAAAGACCCTGCAATCGAACCCTGAACCGCTCGATCGTAAGCCGCAACCAAACACCGCTGCAAAAGTATATTTAAATAACTAAAAAATACCAAGGACAACTTTAATGGTTTCCCAATGGAAAAAACACACTAACACATAAGCCGAAACACGTCATGCCTAAATTATTAATCACGCACTTTCAGTATGTTCATCGCGGCTGAATTAAGCCGACGCCCAATTCCCATCACGCGTGCAAAAACACTCTTCCCGCACCGAATTCTGAATATTTAACTCGTAAATATGTTCACATGACGCCAAATAAACTCGCCGAGTTAATATCAAGACGTTTTGTAAGGAAAAACAGATGACATCTAAGTACACCCGCACCTAATTCGAAGAGACAAAAAAACCTACTTTTATAAAATAAGGAAAAACTGAATGGGCGATACTGGCTGAATCGTGATGAGGTTAGACAGAGAGGGCAGATGTTTAACGATGTTAAGAAAGAGACGGAATATGGAATAGCGTTAAATGAGTCCAATGGAGAAGTGTAAGTTACGGCAGAAGGCGCAGAGGTTCATAATATAAAAAATGCTCGAGTATTTTAGCCTGTTTTGAATATTTCTATTATTTAAGGGTGTTGACCTGAAGATTATTCGGATGGTGTACGAGTTCTTTGATCCTAAATACGAAAGGACATTTTGTCATCAGTATTAGCAAGGCTAACGGAGCGAGGGACATTTTCGAGTGTAACAGAGCGACGACCGGGGATAATAGGCTTGGAATGGAAGTGATGAGCTCTGTTTCCAGTAAATAGTAGTGTATTTTTCTAGAAAAAATAGCTAATTTTGAAAGGTGGAAGAGAAATATAGAAGAATCTCAGATTTCTACGAAAATTGTTTTTTTATAAAATTCAGATTACTAAAAATAAAAAAAAGAACTAGTGATGGCATGCGGTCGAAAAGCTCAGCGGTCGCGGGTTCAAACCCCAGGCACATACCTATGACTTTTCGAAGTTATGTGTGTTTTCACAATGAAATATCACTAACTTTAACGGTCAAGGAAAACATCGTGAGGAAACCTGCACACTTAAAAAGTTCTTAGGTGTGTAGTCCGCGAATCCGCACTAGGCCAGCGTGGCTGACTGAGGCCTAAACCTTCTCAGTTGTAGAGGAGGCCCGTCCCCAGCAGTGGGACGTATATTATAGTGATGATGAGACAACACTCAAAAACCTACCAATTCAATTCACATTCAATTACTAGTTATAATCCGACAAATTCGAGTGGCATTCGCATCTAAATGTAGGGTACATACCTCCCGGTATATTTAACTGGGACGGATATTACCATCGCTCCGTGACAGAGAGGGGATATTTTTCAATTTTATTTGCATTCATAACCAACGTCATAACTCGTGAGATGAGAACAGCTCGGAATAATAACAGCGATGTATAATACATTGCAAAGAAATTTAATAACAAGCAAGTTTGAGAGGCGTTTCGTTCGTGACGCTTGGAATGTTTAAATTATAATATATTCTCATGTAATACGTATCTATAGGGTTTTTATAAATATAATGAAATAAACACCTATTCATCTCTATAAAAAATATATACCTATTATATAAAATCTCCATATATTTTTGCGTGGCGGACTAAGGCCTAAACCCTCTCAGTTGTAGAGGAGTCCCGTGCCCAGCAGTGGGACGTATATGGGCTGATTTATTTATATAAAAATGCCCCAGGAAGTGTTACTGAATTTTTCAATTAGGAATTTCTGAGTAGCAGCGCGAGCTTTAGAAATGTGCTCGAACAAAGGTATTATGTAGGACTTTAAAAAATAGGCGAGATTAGCTGAGGTGTATTTCAGCCTACTATTCCAGAAATATAGTTGTGAGTAGTATAGAGTATTTATAATAGAGTATACTATATGAAAATAATAAACTATATAAAACAAAGGTATATGAAACTACATATACCTGTAATCCAAACGTACGCAGAAGAAAGTCCTCTGCTTCCTACGGGTACGTATCCGGTATTATTGGAAATATGTGAACTGAATATCTTTACCCTTTATGGGAATCTAACTCGGAAAAAGTCTTATTAAAATCAATAAATCCAGCTCAAATGTAAGTGGAATATTTATTCTAATGCAGGAGTCAATTCCACGACGCCTCATGTAATTTCCTGCCCAAGACATGACATGTCAATTAACCATGCAGTTAGTTTAGGAAGAGCAATTTATCGAACTAAGTGAGTCTAGCAATTTCCGATACACAGCAAACTTGCATTTGATTAAGGAAGATGGAGCAATTTAGATTTCCAGAAATATAATATTATTCACAAACTACACTTGTGTGACTTCATCATCATCAGCCTATATACGTCCCACTGCTGGGAAAGGGCCTCCTAAACAAGTGAGATGATTTAGGCCTTAGTCCACCACATTGGCCTAGTGCGGGTTGGTTGGAACTTTTAGGTGCGCAGGTTTCATCACGATATTTTCCTTTACCGTTAAAGTACGTGATAATTCATTGTGAATACACACATAACTTTGAAAAGTCAGCGGTGTGTTCCTGGGGTTTGAACCCGCGACCGCCGAGATTCTCGACCGCGTGTCTAAGCCTCGAGGACACCTGTGTGACTTATTTATGATAACTTAAGTTAATCTTTACTAATATTATGTACACATTTTTTTTAGGTGTGCAGTCCGCCTATCGCACTGGGCCAGCGTAGTGGACTAAGGCAGTGGCGGTACTTCCATAGAAGCCCAAAAGCCCAGTTTGCCTTTTAAAATCCCGAATAATCATTTTTAAGCTTGAAATCTTAATTTAACAAAAGCAATTTGTTGAATATAGACCCCATAGTGAGAAAATATAAACTAGACATTACACAATTAACGTTTAACGTTTTTGGGCTTCTATGGAAGTCCCGCCACTGGACTAAGGCAGTGTTATTGGATTTTTCCGATACAAAATTCTCTGTAGCGTGAAGTGGAAATGTCCTTAACAGTACAGTAAAACAGCAGTACTTGTTAATTGGGACTAAAAAACTTGGGAACTTAAGCCACACACCTTTTAATACGAGAATATGATTTAAAACGTTTTCATTGGTTACCATTACCGTCGTAAAACGTGACGCGAAATACTAAACGACCTTTCAAAACATTTTTATCACGAAACGTGTTTAGCGCAATGGAATTTAAAAACGCTTGTGCTTAAAATTCAGCCCTGGGACAATGCTGAGGCGTCAGAACACGCGTTGACGCGACAAAACCAGATTTGACAAGAGTTATTGGATAATGGGGTCTTTTGCAGCTGTTTTGGGTTTAATGGGGCATTATTTCATCACTTGGTTTTGTTTGCTTTAGGGTTAAATTTGGCCAGGCCAGCGTGGTGGACTAAGGCCTAAACCCTCTCTGTTGTAAAGGAGGCCCGCGCCCAGTTGTGGGATGTATATTGTCTGATGATGAGGGTTAAATTTTGGTGAAGGTTAATCATCTAAATATTTTTTCATATACATAACCTCACACCTGTATTCCCAGAAGGAGTAGGCAGATTATTTCCGCACCCACATTTCGCCAGTTACGTATCAGTACCACGTAAAAGGGGGCGAGCCCTTTTTCTAACAGTAAAACCTAAAAACACTTGCCCGACCCAGGAATCGAACGCAAGACCTCTAGATCGCACGGCACATACTTGTACCGCGAGACCAAGAGGCATACTTTTTTTTCAGTGACATTGTGAGTATAGCTGAATAAACTAATTTTATATCAATGAATAATTAATTCCATCTCACATCAAAAAACAAACATAAGCAGAAATAATTGGAACACGAAATACCCTCAATATTTCTCATACATATGTGAATAATTAAAATACAATGTATGTCAAGCGATTCTACAATGTAAATATAACAAAAATAATTGGCGAATATGCCAATTGGAGCGTTAAATATTAATTGGGAAGGAGACAATTAAAAAAATAGCTGACTTCTTCATTTTTCCCTCAAAAAACATATGAGAGCGATCAATTCATATTGGATTGGATTTCTGGGCAAGGCTAAGTATCGTTGAGTTTCAGTATTGTGTAATTTTGAACAAAAATAGCACGGACAAAACCAAAAGCTCGTTCTAATAAAGGTTAGGGAGTCTTTAAAATGTATAATCTTCGATGGAAATTTTGAAATATGCCGATTTCTTCACGATGTCACTTCATGATCAAAAAATTCTCCATAGCAAAAGTCGTAAAGCAAGATAACACAGTATAGTAAATATGTCACATAATATATACGAGAATAACCTCGCCGGGCCATTGTTATATAATTTATCAGAATAGGGAACCTGATAGCGACTGCGCGGTATCGCGTCCAACACACGATAAGCTTAGCGATCAAGCTAGGAGTAATTTTATTAATCCTACCAATATTATCGATGTGAACATCATCAGCCCAAATACGTCCCCGCTGCTGGGCACGGGCCTCCTCTACAACTGAGAGGGGTAAGACCTTAGTCCACCACGCTGACCCAATGCGGGATGGTGGATTACACACCTAAGAAATTCCTAATAACTTTTAGGTGTGCAGGTTCCATCACGATGTTTTCCTTCACCGTTAAAGTAAGTGATAATTAATTATGAATAATGAACGTGGGGATGTTTGATACTCTCTCTGTCTTGATGGAATAGCTGAACGGTTCTGGATATCAAATACGCTCAAAAATAACATACATAGTTCTAGGAACTACGAGACTTTCCATTCTCAAAAATACCTATACCCGAGACAATAATTTGCAGATGACACAAAAATTCGTCTCTAGACTCACATGTTGCCTTAGAAAAAAACTGCGTCCTGGCAAAACAAAATCTTGTTGCTAATTGTAATAATACTCAAACAGCGTCGCTCGCAGTGTAAACCAGCCGTTACTAAAACAATACCGACTAAGGCCAGTACACAACTAAGTTAGGATTAAATCTGATCTCGAGAATAAGACAAGCCTGGTAAGTTAAGCTTAACCGTTGTAAAACTAATGCAGTGAGCTGGCAGGGCGCTTTGTGAATTTTGAAGCGCTTTGTTATGTTACAGAAGGATTTCCTTGCCTGGGATTCTGGGATACGTGTTTGGTTAGCTTTGATGTATGATTTTGTTGTGTGAGATTTGAGAATTATGTATGTCTATATAATTTTATATATAGTTAAGTTATTGTTTTTTTATTGCTTTACTAGCTGACCCGGCGAACTTCCTTACAACTGATTCTTTATTTTGTTTTTTTTTTAGCCTAAGTTATTCCTTATTAAATCAGCTATCTGCCAGTGAAAGACCCGTTAAAATTGGTCCACCTGTTTCAGAGATTAGCCGGAACAAACAGACAGACAAAAATTGTAAAAAACGTTATTTTGGTATATATTATATGTACCGTGTATACATCCATATGCATTTATTAAAAAGCGGTTATTTCAATATTACAAATAGACACTCCAATTTTATTTTTTGTATAGAGTATAGATAGATATATTGTTTTTTATTATACGTAACTGGCTAATATTATTAGAATCTAATGTTAGTATGGAGTATTTGTACAATAATACCCTAATCTTTATATCTCGAATTATTAATTGCTTGACAGCTCCGTGGCGCAGTTGGTCAGACACCAGCTTACGAAACGAGAGGCCACGCGGTCGATTCTCGCACCGAGACAAATATTTGTGTGATCCACAAATATTTGTTTCAGGTCTGGGTGTTTGTGACACCGAAAAGTCTCTCGAAGTTTCTCATACTTATAACACAAGACTCGTAACTTAGTATATATTCATATTTCATATGTATAAATTTATATGCTTACAATTTTTTTATTCCGAATTATTTACAGCTACTTGTAAAGACTGAAAACTGCCAGTGAGTTGTGTATATTCATCAATTATACGTTCAAAACATTCCCATAAAATCCCATAAAATATTTTCACAAAAACACCCCATTACATAACCCATTCAATAGATGACGTCACTCCTTATTAACGTCAATCTTTAATTTTGTCATCTACCATACGCACACCCCAATTTGTGTTAGTAACAATCACCTATAAATAACCCAAATAAACTACAAAGAGAATAACCCTGAATGACACGAAAGAGCTCGCGAAAGGCCCGCAAAGCCTTACTTAAGAAATAAGGCCGCAAATCCAGCTATTTATTTGGTTGCATTACACATGCTTTAGCACATACTGAAACGCACTTTAGGTGTTAAATAACGAATTATTCTGGGCGCGTACGGCAAAGAATTCGCGGATTTATGAAGCTACGTGCTGAGACTCGGGGTTTGGTAGAAGAGATAAACGGGGGCGGGATGTAATCACAATATTTATTTATTTATATACAATTTATTGTACACCATGGACATATCGCACAAAATGAAATTAAAATAAAAATAAATGCTAAGGACTAAGTGACAGGCGGTCTTTTCACTGACTGTGGTATCTTTCAGACAAACTTATTTACAAAAAGAACATGTAAAAAGATGTCAGGGTAATAAGAAAAATGGATTAATAATGATTGCTTTATTTATCAGTATAAAAGTACTATAATTTACGTGGTAAAATATAACATTTATTGCGCTATCGTGCACAAATATGACAATTTGTATTAAATAATGCGTCTCACGCATTTTCGATCAGGGTCACGTGATCTGACGCGAGTTCAAAATTTTTTTACCTATCCCAAAAAATGTGCACAGCGCCGCTAAAGAAGTTTTCAATTCAAAAGTAAGTATTTTTTTACTCTACGTTTTCAAAAATAATTATGAAGTAGAAAACATTTTAATTTATGCCCTCCATTTTCTTCAAGTAAATTTTCAAAAACCAAGTAAGTACATTTCAGTTGTAAAAATACCTAGCTTAATCTAATTCCGCATAAACCTTTGTAGTGTCGAACGATCATTTCAGAAAAAAACAATTCCATTTAATGTTACACCGCACTAAGAAACCGAATAGCCAGCTAGCCATTACTCCAAACGACTCATAAAATTAGACAGCTGAATAAAAACAAACCCAGGCCATAACCGCTATCTCCTGTCGCTTCGCCCCCATCTTATGTCCAGGATTACTCGAGTACGGATCGGCCAGAAAATTGGGCTGCCTCGGAATGGGAGTGGTAGTGAAGATAACGAGAATTATAAAAGCCTTCGATATATGCCATTGAAATAAATGTGGGTGTAATGAATTTTTCATTCGTTTTTGTCGGCAGAATGTTTTAATGTTTTTGTTATTATTCTATTGTTAAATATTTTCGTCTACCTTTCTTTGGACTTCACTTTCCCTCGAAATCAGGATTTCGACAATCTGCTTTTAGTTTAAAACAAGGGTTCGGTAACTTTTATTTGAACAAATTTCAGAGCACCATAGTACGTATGTATATTATATGTACAAGTAGTTATGTATTTATATTATATACGTAACACTATAGCATATTATCAACATGTATTGTTAGGAGTAAAAACAGTTCGGGGGTAGCTGAGGACGTCATCACGTCGGCTGGGCGTCATAAAACGGGCGCTGCTGAACATCGGACACTCACTCATCGGCCGGTCTACAGTGTGGTAGCTCTGTCCGAACGTCTATGCGTGTCTTTTGTTAGTAATTTACCCTCAGTAATGTTAACATTTTGTAATTTCAAGTTGGTCTATGTTTGTAACGGCCCCTGGCCGAATAAATGTTTATTTAAAAAAAACTATTAATATTCACCTATCTAAAAGTATTTATTATATGGTTATGTAATAGTTCGTGGTTTATACATGTATATAGTTATTTTTAATCATGACATCATAAAAAAAATCTGTTTCATCCTAAGGTTGACTGGTAGATAATGCCTTAGGCATTAAGTCGGCCTTTACCTATACTTTTTTTTATATAAAACATAAATAAATAAATTTACACTCATTTTACTTCTTTAGCATTGTAATATAAAACTAAAGCCTAGATTTACACGTCTAAATCATTTCAATGTTTATTTTCTTCTTTTTTCACCGGTCTGGTTTAAGCACTTAGTCAAGTTAGAAACATGTGGCTCAAACGGTTTTTTTGCAAAAGGCTACTGGTTTTAGAAGACTAATACCATAGATCTTTTCAGTAATTTTCTTATGGTTTTCAATTAAAGTTGGTTTTGGAGCACTCGTTTACTAGACACGTTTAAGGAACGGAGAGTTATTGTACATTAAATGTCTGCCAAAGCCTGTCTAAAAACATTTGAACATTAAAACATAAATTTAGCTGAAACTGTCAAATAGGGTCTTTAAAAATATGAAAAAGAGGGAAAGAGGACAGGTTTGAAAGCTGTTGAGCGCGAGGTAGTGCTGTTATAGCAGCAGTCACGAAGTAAGAATTTTGTAAGATATGTTTGAATACGAGTATCAAATATGTGTTGATCTTCGCGTCTTTGTCTAAGCTAACTTCTAAATAACTACGAGTACGTTAAGGAGAGGTTTTTGTTTTATCATACTGCCGTTAGGTCCCCAACTCTAGCATTTATGAATCCATATCCATACAATCATCGAATGATTCAAACTATAAAGAAAATAAAATGATAAAGAAATGGCTTTATCTTAGTATGGATAAGACAGGAAAATTAGATATATCCAAGAAATCAAAATTCAGAAGTCAATTCAAGTGGGTGTTTATTCAACCGCGGGATGAAGATTGCGCGATGACTACACCTCTAGAAGCTCCGGCTACGGCGCCTGCGGTTGCTCCTTGGCGGGTGATTTGAGAGCCAGCTGCTCCAAACACATTTTCACCAGCGCCTCCACCCGTGGCTGAAGCAGTTGGTGAAGACTGGGGCTGCGCCGCCACGAACACCAGCACCATAGCGAAGATCTGTCATTGTTGTTCAATTAGCAATATCACACCAGCTACACTTATGGATTAAAACTTTTAGTATACCGACTGTCAGGGCTAATAATAAAGGAATTAAAAAAATAGTAATGAAGTTTACATTACAAAAAAAGGAACCATTTTCTTTTGAAAGCTTATCTTCTACATTATGAAGGTATAAAGGGCACAGGATTTTTCTATAGGGGTTAAAATAATTTAGTCAACTTAGTTTGTAAATTATTGGTTTGTAACATGAATAATTCAGGTCAACCGATTGTTATTTTTAGTGATAATTGGAAAATTGTTGGCTTCACATACCACACATAGACACTTAACCATACTTACCTTATCGATACAATTAACATTAAATTAAAGTTTACTATGCCATGTACTAAAAGATATGCAAATATCAACTACATTAAACATCTCCAATTCTAAATTGAAAATAAAATCTTGGAAAAAAATTGCCTATAAACTAACCCTTACTAACAAGCCTTTTGGAAACACCTATTACAGCTAGACCTCAACACAAAGGCCTATACGTATTACTACTAATCTTCATCACAAAGGGAGAATAAAGGCAAAAATTTTAGGGCATTTTTTTGCCCGAAATAAAGACCTCGAGTGCCTATAAAATAAATTTATTATATAAAATAAATTAAACCGAAGATATAGTTCCAAAAGCATTACTCCATTTTATATGACACCCTTGTATATCGGAGGCCCTTTCAGAAAGATTTAAATGGATGGATCCGAATAAAGAAGCATTAGAAGACCTATGATAGATAGTAACCATCTCTATAATACATTTTATTTTCAAAAATAAATATATAAATAAATATATAACTCTGTAGTTAAACACTCTGAATTTTACTATTGCAAATCAATTTAAGAGCATCGTTCTCAACAAATATGTCA
Source organism: Hemaris fuciformis (assembly GCA_907164795.1). Classification (NCBI taxonomy): domain Eukaryota; kingdom Metazoa; phylum Arthropoda; class Insecta; order Lepidoptera; family Sphingidae; genus Hemaris; species Hemaris fuciformis. The sequence continues at coordinate 5,817,336 of OU015457.1, read as the reverse complement.
TCGACAAACATATTTTAGATATTATTATGTAAATTTATATTCAAAATACAGATATTTTAAAAGATATTTACATTTTTTACTAAGAGGTTTTAGGCCTTAGTCCATATGGTCAATCTGTTATAAATGGCATTTAAAAAAACCACAGAAGAAAAATACTAAAGTTTCAATAATCTAGTGAAGAACGAACACGAGAGATCAGTTCAAACACTCCACCGAAAATACCGTTGTTGAAGTAAACAAATAAAACTTGTCACTTACCAAAACAGCTTTCATGTTGCCTCTGTTGTTGGTTACAGTATGCTGTTGTGTGGCGAGCGATGACGTTTTATACTACTCAAAAGATGATAACGCAGTAATTAATTATCTCATCAATATTCGTCTATTATTCTAATCTAATGAGTTCCAGTATTTCTGTTTGAAATGTTTTTAATTTTTAATTTAATTTCTAATTTCGTTGATTATTTTGTCTTATGTTAATTCCTAATTTTGCTATCGCGAAAATGTCTGTTTGTTACACTATTGTGACTTATGATTTTTAATGTTTTATCCTTATGAAAGATGGTAGGTCTGCTTGTATTGTAGCGTAGACATATGTTGGTGTGTATACCTTAGCTGTAAGAACATATATATTCGGTTGAGATTCAATAAACAGTTAGTATTGTATCGTCAGTCATGCGTTTCATTGCTCCCGTCCCTACAGTATAATAAGAAGAGGGAGAAAGAATGTTAGGCAGAGGAGTATTTTTACACATGGTTATTTATAACATGACCACTCATTCTTTGCTTCTGATTACTCCAGTCCGTATAACGGTTGCTAGGATGTAATCGCTGACAGCGATGAGGTCGCTATTTGTGCCGCAACCTTATTTTAATTTTACAATTACCAATTTTGTTCATTTCATTTGGTGTACAAAAACAACAAATAAATAAATGGGTATTATGGTATTTGATAACATTACAGTATTTCAAAACATAGGATCTACCATCTATATTTTTAAGACCTACGCAATATATGTGTTACTGTTTACCAAGCGCATTTTTGACGTCAGCCTACTTATAATTTTCAAATGGAAAAATCCAATACCACTGCCAACCTATGTATTAGTTAAAATATTTAATCGAAGCCCGAATAACAGTGTTTCCAAGTAAATCGAGTCCAGAAATTTCATTCTTTTGCGCTAATTTATGCAATGATTCAATTTACGCCAAGCATGCAGCCTTTCATTTCAAGATAGCTGAGAAATTCACAGATTATTATTTCGACATTCCCGTGACGCAGTTGGTTAGCGACCAGCTTGCGAAATGAGAGACTCCGGGTTACATCCTCACACAGAGACAAACGTTTGTATGATCCTCAAATATTTATTTCGGGTCTGGGTGTTTGCCGCCCCCGCAGCGCGCCCAGCGACCCCAAGGGCTCCTTTGAGTCGCCTTTTACGAGAGGCAGTGGTTACCGTGGTGGGATTCTAACTCCCCCTTGCCACAGGGCAGGAGACAGGCTCTCCGCATCTATCCTAACTGTAATGAATCATTAATTTAACCACTCTAAAGAATTGTACCTACTGCATTATGGGATTATGCTTTATTCCAAATTCCGATAACATATGTAATAGGTACTCTGAATGAATAATGCTCTATAGAATTTATCTTCATCTAAAGTTTGACTGAGGCAGACCTGTAATTCTTATATTATTCTTATATAAAAAGTTTATAGCCTCGTGGTCTCGCGGCACTAGTAAGTGCCGTGCGATCTAGAGGTCCTGGGTTCGATTCCCGGATCAGGCAAAGTGTTATTGGGTTTTTCCATTAGGAAATTCTCAATAGCAGCCCGGAGTCTGGAAATGTGTCCGAGAAACGGCAATAGGCTCGCCCCCTATTACGTGGGACTAATACATACGTGGCGAAATGTGGGTGCAGTAATGCACCTCTGCCTACCCTTTCGGGGAATAAGTACAGGCGTGTATGTATGTATGTTAAAAGTTTACTAGCTAGAACCAGTTTCCTCCGTGCTTATTTATGCATTTAAGTAGCATAGTTTCCATCAAAAAATCATCGAAATCGATTTAGTGGTTAAGGCATAATAGCGCAGCAGAAAGTAATGGTCGCATTTATTATTTAGTCTTGGTAAAGATTAGAATAAATACTATTTGATCTAAACTCTTTATTTATTTATTTACACTTTATACAATGATATAATTGAAAAGCTGGACTTAATGCCTAAGACATTCTCTACCAGTCGAACCTTGGGTGATGCAGAGATGTGAACAGCAGGTGTACAAATAAAATAATTATTCTGAAGCAAAGAGGTGTACTAACACTAGCAAATTTGTACCACAAACTATTTTTATCAAAACACTGGCCGAATATTATACCATTTATTAATTTAATTGAACCGTTCCAAATTTAAATTTATTGTATATTATTGTTATCTCTTTCGCTGCTTATCATATTGTTTATTCTTATTCCAGCGTTCTAAACGAGCGGACGTGTACTAGGAATATAAAATGAGTAACAAATTTAATTAATTATCCTCCATCAAAGTTGCTTGTATAGTTATTGAGATATAACTTTTTTTTATGTGAAACATTTATTGGCGATGGGTAAACCTGATTGTTGGCGTGGCGAGATCAGGCCGTGGCGACACCTCGCCACGCTATATTTTGGTATATCTTTATATACATATATAATTATTCTGTACGTGTTTCTGTAATTGGACTCGGTAGGTGGCGCTGTGATCGAGTTCTGGGATTTTAATTTTTAACGGTAGGACCGATTTTAATGAAACTTTCTGTGTATCTTCAAGTGAATTCGAGAATGGTTTAGATTCACAATTGGACCCGGTAGGTGGCGCTGTGATCGAGTTCTGGGATTTTAATTTTTAACGGTTGGACCGATTTTAATGAAACTTTCTGTGTATCTTCAAGTGAATTCGAGAATGGTTTAGATTCACAATTGGACCCGGTAGGTGGCGCTGTGATCGAGTTCTGGCATTTTAATTTGTTGCATATCAGAACATAACTCCTAAAATTTAAACTATTCATTTTCTTTGTTCAAAAGAATTTTATTGTGTCTTCGGTTGGATTCGAGAATGGTTTAGATTGGAAAAAATAATTATATTTAAAATTGTGTACAGGACAACGTCTGTCGGGTTCACTAGCATATTGTATGTACTTATACCTATATATACAGGGTTACAGGTGAAGTCGTCCTATATCCGTTAAAGGCGTGTAGTTTACATCGTTTCTGACTGATTTGACTATGAGACACCCTGTCCTAAATCTAACTGTTTTGCAGATATTTGAATTTAATATTTTTTTCCAACAAACTCCCGATTTTCGGCTATCAGCTTAGATATTTTGAAATGTGTAAGTCTTATTGTTACTATTATTTGATTTTTACATGTAAAATAAGATGGTTTATGACTTCAATAACCAAAATTGTACATAAAATGAATAAATAAGTCGCAATAGACGATTAAAACTTAAAAACTTAAACAAACATTTAGAAAGTTTATTTTTCTCGAAAGGATATCAAAAAATATTATTATGGCAACTGCTTTGCAGATGTGCCTAAAAATATCTACGTTTCATAAGCTATCCAACGAGGTACAAGAATCCAGGGTTTTATTAATAGTTTGTAGAAAAATCTTAGTTTCATAGGCTAAAGGGGAGGCAAAGTTGAAGTATTTAGAGACAGGATAATTGATGCGGCGATAAGTAAAATGAGAAGGAATGACTACTGCTGTCGTAAAAAGTGGACTTCGTAACAGATTGCGAAGATTTGTGCAAAACAGACGCAGACATCATCATCATAATCATCAATCACCCCATATACATCCCACTGCTGGGCACAGGACTCCTCTACTATTGAGAGGGTTAAGGCCTTTGTCCACCACGCTGGCCTAGTGCAGGTTGGCGGACTACACACCTAAGAAATTTCTTAGAGCTTTTAGATGTGTAGGTTTCATCACGATGTTTTCCTTCACTGTTAAAGCATGTGATATTTTATTGTGAATACAGTTACATCTGAGTTGTAGAGGAGACACGTGCCCAGCGTTGGGTTGTATGTATGTATGTATGTATATGGGCTGATGATGATGATAACGATAAAAGCAGTGGCGGTACTTTCATAGAAGTCCAACTTTAAAAATTCAGAGGTGTGTGTCTGGGGTTTGAACCCGCTACCGCCGAGATTCTCGACCGCGCGCCTAAACTTTGAGGCCATCACTGCTTATGAGGCAAAAATGGTGAACATAAAATTAATACTAAGATGTTTTGTGAGAACTGGAAAGTTTAATAAACTTAGTATTTTGTACTCACCGATTGTTTTATTTAGTTTATTTTCGCCTCCCTTTAGCCTATGAAACTAAGATGTTTCTACAAACTATTAATAAAACCCTGGATTCTTGTACCTCGTTGGATAGCTTATGAAACGTAGATATTTTTAGGCACATCTGCAAAGCAGGTGCTTTAATAATATTTTTTGATATCCTTCCGAGAAAAATAAACTTTCTAAATGTTTAAGTTTTTAAGTTTTAATCGTCTACTGCGACTTATTTATTCATTTTATGTACAATTTTGGTTATTGAAGTCATAAACCATCTTATTTTACATGTAAAAATCAAATAATAGTAACAATAAGACTTACACATTTCAAAATATCTAAGCTGATAGCCGAAAATCGGGAGTTTTTTGGAAAAACTATTAAATTCAAACATCTGGAAAACGGTTAGATTTAGGATAGGGTGTCTCATAGTCAAATCAGTCAGAAACAATGTAAACTACACGCCTTTAACGGATATAAGACGACTTTACCTGTAACCCTGTATATATATACATTATGTATATATGGCCGCGGCGATTATTACGCCATCTGTTGTAAAAACAAACTTAACAAAATTCAATGTAAAAGCTTATATCTATTGTAAAGATAAAGTCTTGAAAGTAAAACAACTGTTTATAATCTTTTATGATTGATTTATCTAAAATATATATTTTTTATATAACTATTGCCAAAGTCAGTGACGAAAATAATTGAGTTGTGTTGATTTCAAATAAATTTAATTTTCGAATTTAATAAAAATGAATAGTAAGAAACAGTCATTATTTTATGGAACAAATTTGTAATGCTTTATCTTTCCTGTGATAATGTTCTTCTTCTGTCTTTTATGCATATAAGTTATACAAAATATCATCTCCATCCTCGGTTGACTGGAAGAGATCGCCTTATGCGATAAGGCCGCCCTTTGTAGGTAATTGATTTGTTTACTGTACTCCTAAGTTCATCTTATTTTTATGTGTACAATAAATTTTAAAATAAATAATAAATAAATAAAATAATTTCGTTGTTTCACATCTGGCAGGCGTCCCGTGACGGCTCTTTTTTTTCTGCAAAAGTCTTACTGCTCTTAGAAGAATTATACCCTCAGCCGTTAATCTATTCAACCCTTATGTTTTTCTTTTCATTTAAAGTTGGTCTTCGAGCACTATTAAGGGCGTTCAAGTATTACGGGTAAGTAAGCATATTTTTCATAATTATTAACTCCCCCGTCCCCCATGTCAGCAAACGTAAGCAAATATCGTCCTCCCCCCTCATATGTTTACGTAAGCATTAGTATACATATTTTTAAATCATCATCATACATATTTTTGTTAGCTAACTTCTATATAACTACATTACTATATATCTTAGTATGGATAAGACAGGGAAATTGGGCATATCCAAGAAATCAAAATTCAGAAGTCAATTCAAGCAGGTGTTTATTCAACCGTCGACTGATGTGTGCGTGACGACTGCACCTCTAGAAGCTTGGGCTTGGGATACGGCGATTGCAGTTGCTCCTTGGCTGGTGATTTGAGAGCCAGTTGCGGCCCTGACATTTTCACCAGCGCCTCCACCCGTGGCTGAAGCAGTTGGTGAAGACTGGGGCTTCGCCGCCACGAACACCAGCACCATAGCGAAGATCTGTCATTGTTGTTCAATTAGCAATGTCACACCAGCTACACTTATGGATTAAAACTTTTAGTATACCGACTGTCAGGGCTAATAATAAAGGAATTAAAAAATAATCATGAAGTTTACATTACAAAAAAAGGAACCATTTTCTTTTGAAAGCTTATCTTCTACATTATGAAGGTATAAAGGGCACAGGATTTTTCTATAGGGGTTGAAATAATTTAGTCAACTTAGTTTGTAAATTATTGGTTTGTAACATGAATAATTCAGGTCAACCGATTGTTATTTTTAGTGATAATTGTAAAATTGTTGGTTTCACATACCACACATAGACACTTAACCATACTTACCTTATCGATATAATTAACGTTAAATTAAAGTTTACTATGCCATGTACTAAAAGATATGCAAATATCAACTACATTAAACATCTCCAATTCTAAATTGAAAATAAAATCTTGGAAAAAAATTGCCTATAAACTCACCCTTACTAACAAGCCTTTTGGAAACACCTATTACAGCTAGACCTCAACACAAAGGCCTATACGTATTCCTACTAATCTTCATCACAAAGGGAGAATAAAGGCTATAATTTTAGGGCATTTTTTGCACGAAATCAAGACCTGGAGTGCCTATAAAATTTACCGAAGATATAGTTCCAAAAGCATTACTCCATTTTATATGACACCCTTGTATATCGGAGGCCCTTTCAGAAAGATTTAAATGGATGGATTCGAATAAAGAAGCATTAGAAGACCTATGATAGATAGTAATAATAATATAATAATAATAATAATATAGCCTTTTATTCAGATCTTTAACTTAAAAACATACCTTTAAAACTAATTCAAAAATACATTTAAAACTAATTAAAACATACATTTAAAACTAATACAAAATACATTTAAAAACTAATTCAAACATACATTTAAAACTAATTGAAACATACATTTAAAACTAATACAAAATACATTTAAAAACTAATTCAGACATACATTTAAAAATTAATTCAAACATAAATTTAAAAACTAATTGAAACATACATTTAAAAAACTAATTAAAACATACATTTAAAAACTAATTGAAACAAAATATATAAAAGTTAGAAATTTATTCTACTATCTGCTGTTTGGTAATCTTTTGCAGATCTGTTTGCCAATCGGCAAAGGCCTCCTCCAACCTCTTCCATTCTGTCCTTACTTGAGCTACTCTGTTCCACATCACTCCTGCCACCTCTTTAATATCATCGTCCCATCGTTTCAACGGTCTCCCTCTTCTTCTTTTACCTTCCCTGGGGTACCAGCTTGTTACTTTCTTGCTCCATTTATCATGACCTCTTATCATATGCCCCGCCCATCTCCATTTGAGTCTTTTGATTTTTAGCGTAACATCTGTTGTTTTTGTTTTATTTCTAATGACGTTGTTTTGTACTCTGTCTGATCTTTTGATATTCAGCATACTCCTCTCCATAGCATGCTGGCAAGTTGCAAGTTTGTTTATCAATTCTTGGGTTATAGTCCATGACTGGCAGCCATACGTGAGAACAGGTAGTATGCAGGTATTAAATAGTTTCCTTTTCATGTTAATATGAAGTGTTTTGTCTTTCATAACTTCTTTTAAGCTCCAGTACCTTTTCCATCCGTTTGTTATTCTTCTTTTTACTTCTTCGTGCATTGATTCTTTATGAGTTATGAGCTGTCCTAGGTAAATGTATTCATCAGAGTAGTTAATTTCCGAGTTTCCTAACATTATTGTAGTTTTGTTTCCATCCGTCATCAGTCTAGTTTTTTCTGGGTTGAGTTTTAGTCCTACCTTTTCGCTTTCGATCGCGAGGTCTTCAATCATTCTATTTATATCTTCAGATGTTTTGGCAAATAAGACTATGTCATCAGCGAATCTCAGATGTGTCAACGATGAACCGTCGACATTGATCCCAAGGTTTTCCCAATTGAGTCGCCTGAAAATTGATTCCAGAACAGCGGAAAATAGTTTAGGAGATAAGGGATCTCCCTGTCTGACGCCTTTCCCTATTTTGAATGAGCGGCCTTTCTTCTCTAGCTGGATTCTGGCTGTGCTGTGACTGTATACGTTCCTAATTAAACGAATGTATTTATGTTCGACCCCTTGTTCCACTAAAGCTTCCCAAATATTATTGTGTAGCAAAGAATCGAAGGCTTTGCTGTAGTCAACGAATGCCATATAGTATGTAAGCTGGTGTTCTCTGTATTTCTCCAGAACTTGTCGGACTACATGGATATGGTCAATCACCGAGTAATCCTTGCGAAATCCAGCCTGTTCGATGGGTTGGTGTTCGTCCAGTGTTCTCTCAATTCGTTTCAAAATGATTTTAGCGAAGATCTTGTATATGTTGGACATAAGGCTGATAGGGCGATAATTTCCGATTTCATGTTTGTCTCCTTTCTTATACAGCAGGATAATGTTCGACTCTGTCCACTGCTGTGGGATTATTTCTGTGGTTAAGATATTGTTAAACATATCTGTGAGAACAGGTATTAAAATGTGTTTGCCTTGTTTTATGATTTCATTACTTATTCCATCTGGACCTGGTGTTTTTTCAAGCTTTTGTGTGTCAATAGCATTCTCGACTTCCGCTTTAAGAATGCTCGGAACGCTTGAAGTATCTAGCAAGTCAATTTCGTTTTCTGTTGTTTTGGCTTCATACAATCCCTTGTAATAAGATGTTGCTATTGTCAATATGTCTGTTCTGCGATGTTTCCATGTTCCACAGTCATTTTTCATTTTAACTATCCAATCCCTCGAATTCTTCATTTCTTTATATGCTTTCTTTACCCCACCCGTTTTAGTTATATATTTTTCTATTATTTCCATTCTTTTTTGTTTCCTATCTTTCCTTATACTATCTTTAATTTCTTTACTTATTGTTTTTAACTGTTGTCTTCTGTCTTGAGTATCTTTAGTACTGAGTAAGTGTCTTCTCATCTCTAGTAGTTCTGTGGTATTCTTTGTAAACCATTTTTTGTGTTCATTTTTGTTATTTGCTACAAGTTTCATTTCGGTTTTTATGGTGTTTTCTATCCAGTTGTACTTTTCTTGTGTTTCTAATGTTTTAATGTTAGGAAGGTAGTCTAAAAATTTGTTATTTAGCGCAATCGTTATTTGTTCCAACTTATGCTTCCCTAGCTGAATGGTTCTAGTGTCTTGTCTTGGTCTGGGCATTTTTGGTTGAGTTGTTACCAGTTCTGCTCTAATAAGTTTATGATTAGTGTTGAAGTTCAGATTATTTATTACAGTGAAGTTTGTGAAGTAGTTATTCCTGTTTGTCATAATAAAATCAATTTGGTTTTTCGTTTTACCATCCGGCGAGATCCAAGTCCACATGTTTTTCTTTCTTTTCCTGTATATAGTATTTAAAATGGTTAGATTATTTCTTAGCGCGAAATTCGTTATATGTTCACCATTCCTACTTCTGGTTCTGTTACTGTATGTGTATGGTCCCAGTGCCTTAATTTCCTCTGGGCGCCTATGCCCAATTTGACCATTGAAATCTCCCATTACTATAAGATTTTTATGACCATACTCTTGGATTGCATTATTTAGACTAAGGTAAAATGTGTTTATTGTTTCCAGGTTTGATTGTTCGGTAGGCGAATAAATTTGTACAATAGACCAAGGATCTTTATAGCCCGGAAATTTCAAATTCATCATCGCAATACGTTCTGAGATACCTACAAATTCTTCCACATATTTTGTTATGTATCTTTTAACAATAAATCCAACCCCATGAAGGCCCGGGGTCTCGCCTATGTGGTAAAATACGTAATCTGGATGAGATATAATATTTTCTCCCATTCTTCTCACTTCACTGAGGCCAATAATATCCCATTTAATGTCTTTTAATGCATACATGAGTTCGGCAAGATTTTCTTCGTTTTTTAGGGTAAGTACATTGAGGGCTGCGATGTAAATTTTACATTCTCGTTGGTTTTGATTTTTGTCGTTACTGTTGTCACTTATTGTTGGAGGGTTGTGGTCTTCATCCCCCACGAGGACCAGTCGGCTTGGGGGAGGTTGTTTTTTAGTTACGTTGTTGTCAGTTTCTTTGGTTGGGTTCGGTTTCCATTTGCCGATTCTTAGTTGTTATTGTTTTTTGGTGGTAGATATGTTAGAAATAGAGTTTGATCTGGACCGCATCATATCAAAAGCATTTGTTTTAATTGAAGCTACAATCTGTTGTTTTTTGGCCTGGTTATTGTAAGATGAGGGCGAGGCGGATGGTTCTCTTTTTCTTTTTTCTTGGTTATCTTTGTTCTCTTTAACGATGAGTCTGTCATATTTCAAGTATGCAATATTGCCTTTTTTCCTCTCTTCAGTTAGTTCTGCTTTCAATATTTTCCTCTTTTCTAAAACTTCTTTGGAGTAATCTTCACTAATATAAATTTTCTTGAGGTGTTTTTTGTTTTTAATGATTTCGGTTTTTTTCCAGTTACATACAAATGAGCAGAGTACCGGCCTCGGCTTGTTACTTTCTTGGTTTTTTATTCCTAAGCGGTAAATTTTGTTTATTTCGTGGTCTTCAACATTAATCTTGATATCACTTTTCAATTTTTCCCTCAGTTCAATAAGTAGTTCGGAGGTTGACGTTTCTTTTCCATCAAGGCCAAAAACTATTATATTGTTGTTCTTCTCCCCTCTCTTGAGCGCCTCTATTTCTTTTTCTAGTTTTTCTACTTTAGTTTTTAAGTTCTTGTTTTCTTCCACTAATGGAATTAACTTCTCTTCCATTTTGTCCATGATACTTTTAGTGATCGAATCCTTCAGTTCCACGGTTTGGTTTTGCATTTCACTTTTCATTTTGTCAAATAATATTTGGAATTGACCTTCCATGGTGTTGTTATCAGTTATTTGCGTTTGTTGGAACGTATCTATATTTTTTGTTGGCAACACTGACACTGATATGTCAATGTCACATACACAAACGTCAGCTTGATTGACGTAGTGTAGCGGTGGTCTTCAACAATCACACAAATCTGATTACCAATGAACCCTTTTTTCTGAGGTGGGTAGCTTTCGAACAGAACCCCGGCCAACTTGTCTACCCAATCGTGATGTTTACAACAAATCTCCGCTGGCTTATATCGTCTAACGGTATACAAATTTATTTAGTTTTAGGATTTTAATTATATATGGCGGTTTAAAACTATTTAAATTTTGTGGAATGAACAAATTATTTCATACAAAAAGTTTTTAATCTTCTGGTCTCGAACTCCCGCCTACGCGCTTCGTTTCGCGTGTAACCGTATCCAATCGTCCAATTCTTTGCAACGGTTGTTAGCGAAATAAAGCTACACTTTTAATTGTGTTACTATAATTTGACCGTTAATGTTTGCAACTGTTGTAAATAAAGTTTGAATTTGTAACCGCTTATAGTTCTAGGTTATACAATTGTTTATGCAAAATATCACTTTTCACTTATTGGAGTAGATAACCGTTTGTTGTTTTATCACTTTTTATGTATGGGTAAAGTCTGACCACATTATTTATGTCCACATTTACGCAAGTCACTTAAAAGTTGATGTCCACAATAATTGTTCGTTTGCAGCGTTATTAGTGAATAATATTCGAAGATAACACTCACACTTAGTTGTTATACTTTTATATTAAGTTTGTTATTAAATTCACTTTAAATAAACCACAACAAATATTTTTATGCAAATTAGTGCAGAGACTACGCGTGACCCGAACCGCAACCGACCAAAGGAATCCCTAGTCTAGATGATAGATAGTAACCATCTTTAATCTTTATAATACATTTTATTTTCAAAAATAAATATATAAATAAATATATGACTCTGTAGTTAAACACTCTGAATTTTACTATTGCAAATCAATTTAAGAGCATCGTTCTCAACAAATATGTCATCGACAAACGTATTTTAGATATTATTATGTAAATTTATATTCAAAATACAGATATTTTAAAAGATATTTACATTTTTTACTAAGAGGTTTTAGGCCTTAGTCCATATGGTCAATCTGTTATAAATGGCATTTAAAAAAACCACAGAAGAAAAATACTAAAGTTTCAATAATCTAGTGAAGAACGAACACGAGAGATCAGTTCAAACACTCCACCGAAAATACCGTTGTTGAAGTAAACAAACAACTTGCCACTTACCAAAACAGCTTTCATGTTGCCTCTGTTGTTGGTTACAGTATGCTGTTGTGTGGCGAGCGATGACGTTATATACTACTCAATAGATGATAACGCAGTAATTAATTATCTCATCAATATTCGTCTATTATTCTAATCTAATGAGTTCCAGTATTTCTGTTTGAAATGTTTTTAATTTTTAATTTAATTTCTAATTTCGTTGATTATTTTGTCTTATGTTAATTCCTAATTTTGCTATCGCGAAATTGTCTGTTTGTTACACTATTGTGACTTATGATTTTTAATGTTTTATCCTTATGAAAGATGGTAGGTCTGCTTGTATTGTAGCGTAGACATATGTTGGTGTGTATACCTTAGCTGTAAGAACATATATATTCGGTTGAGATTCAATAAACAGTTAGTATTGTATCGTCAGTCATGCGTTTCATTGCTCCCGTCCCTACAGTATAATAAGAAGAGGGAGAAAGAATGTTAGGCAGAGGAGTATTTTTACACATGGTTATTTATAACATGACCACTCATTCTTTGCTTCTGATTACTCCAGTCCGTATAACGGTTGCTAGGATGTAATCGCTGACAGCGATGAGGTCGCTATTTGTGCCGCAACCTTATTTTAATTTTACAATTACCAATTTTGTTCATTTCATTTGGTGTACAAAAACAACAAATAAATAAATGGGTATTATGGTATTTGATAACATTACAGTATTTCAAAACATAGGATCTACCATCTATATTTTTAAGACCTACGCAATATATGTGTTACTGTTTACCAAGCGCATTTTTGACGTCAGCCTACTTATAATTTTCAAATGGAAAAATCCAATACCACTGCCAACCTATGTATTAGTTAAAATATTTAATCGAAGCCCGAATAACAGTGTTTCCAAGTAAATCGAGTCCAGAAATTTCATTCTTTTGCGCTAATTTATGCAATGATTCAATTTACGCCAAGCATGCAGCCTTTCATTTCAAGATAGCTGAGAAATTCACAGATTATTATTTCGACATTCCCGTGACGCAGTTGGTTAGCGACCAGCTTGCGAAATGAGAGACTCCGGGTTACATCCTCACACAGAGACAAACGTTTGTATGATCCTCAAATATTTATTTCGGGTCTGGGTGTTTGCCGCCCCCGCAGCGCGCCCAGCGACCCCAAGGGCTCCTTTGAGTCGCCTTTTACGAGAGGCAGTGGTTACCGTGGTGGGATTCTAACTCCCCCTTGCCACAGGGCAGGAGACAGGCTCTCCGCATCTATCCTAACTGTAATGAATCATTAATTTAACCACTCTAAAGAATTGTACCTACTGCATTATGGGATTATGCTTTATTCCAAATTCCGATAACATATGTAATAGGTACTCTGAATGAATAATGCTCTATAGAATTTATCTTCATCTAAAGTTTGACTGAGGCAGACCTGTAATTCTTATATTATTCTTATATAAAAAGTTTATAGCCTCGTGGTCTCGCGGCACTAGTAAGTGCCGTGCGATCTAGAGGTCCTGGGTTCGATTCCCGGATCAGGCAAAGTGTTATTGGGTTTTTCCATTAGGAAATTCTCAATAGCAGCCCGGAGTCTGGAAATGTGTCCGAGAAACGGCAATAGGCTCGCCCCCTATTACGTGGGACTAATACATACGTGGCGAAATGTGGGTGCAGTAATGCACCTCTGCCTACCCTTTCGGGGAATAAGTACAGGCGTGTATGTATGTATGTTAAAAGTTTACTAGCTAGAACCAGTTTCCTCCGTGCTTATTTATGCATTTAAGTAGCATAGTTTCCATCAAAAAATCATCGAAATCGATTTAGTGGTTAAGGCATAATAGCGCAGCAGAAAGTAATGGTCGCATTTATTATTTAGTCTTGGTAAAGATTAGAATAAATACTATTTGATCTAAACTCTTTATTTATTTATTTACACTTTATACAATGATATAATTGAAAAGCTGGACTTAATGCCTAAGACATTCTCTACCAGTCGAACCTTGGGTGATGCAGAGATGTGAACAGCAGGTGTACAAATAAAATAATTATTCTGAAGCAAAGAGGTGTACTAACACTAGCAAATTTGTACCACAAACTATTTTTATCAAAACACTGGCCGAATATTATACCATTTATTAATTTAATTGAACCGTTCCAAATTTAAATTTATTGTATATTATTGTTATCTCTTTCGCTGCTTATCATATTGTTTATTCTTATTCCAGCGTTCTAAACGAGCGGACGTGTACTAGGAATATAAAATGAGTAACAAATTTAATTAATTATCCTCCATCAAAGTTGCTTGTATAGTTATTGAGATATAACTTTTTTTTATGTGAAACATTTATTGGCGATGGGTAAACCTGATTGTTGGCGTGGCGAGATCAGGCCGTGGCGACACCTCGCCACGCTATATTTTGGTATATCTTTATATACATATATAATTATTCTGTACGTGTTTCTGTAATTGGACTCGGTAGGTGGCGCTGTGATCGAGTTCTGGGATTTTAATTTTTAACGGTAGGACCGATTTTAATGAAACTTTCTGTGTATCTTCAAGTGAATTCGAGAATGGTTTAGATTCACAATTGGACCCGGTAGGTGGCGCTGTGATCGAGTTCTGGGATTTTAATTTTTAACGGTTGGACCGATTTTAATGAAACTTTCTGTGTATCTTCAAGTGAATTCGAGAATGGTTTAGATTCACAATTGGACCCGGTAGGTGGCGCTGTGATCGAGTTCTGGGATTGTAATTTGTTGCATATCAGAACATAACTCCTAAAATTTAAACTATTCATTTTCTTTGTTCAAAAGAATTTTAATGTGTGTCTTCGGTTGGATTCGAGAATGGTTTAGATTGGAAAAAAAAATTATATTTAAAATTGTGTACAGGACAACGTCTGTCGGGTTCACTAGCATATTGCATGTACTTATACCTATATATACAGGGTTATTATTTAATTTTTACATGTAAAATAAGATGGTTTATGACTTCAATAACCAAAATTGTACATAAAATAAAAAAAATAAGTCGCAGTAGACGATTAAAACTTAAAAACTTAAACAAACATTTAGAAAGTTTATTTTTCTCGAAAGGATATCAAAAAATATTATTATGGCACCTGCTTTGCAGATGTGCCTAAAAATATCCACGTTTCATAAGCTATCCAACGAGGTACAAGAATCCAGGGTTTTATTAATTGGAAAAAATAATTATATTTAAAATTGTGTACAGGACAACGTCTGTCGGGTTCACTAGCATATTGTATGTACTTATACCTATATATACAGGGTTACAGGTGAAGTCGTCCTATATCCGTTAAAGGCGTGTAGTTTACATCGTTTCTGACTGATTTGACTATGAGACACCCTGTCCTAAATCTAACTGTTTTGCAGATATTTGAATTTAATATTTTTTTCCAACAAACTCCCGATTTTCGGCTATCAGCTTAGATATTTTGAAATGTGTAAGTCTTATTGTTACTATTATTTGATTTTTACATGTAAAATAAGATGGTTTATGACTTCAATAACCAAAATTGTACATAAAATGAATAAATAAGTCGCAATAGACGATTAAAACTTAAAAACTTAAACAAACATTTAGAAAGTTTATTTTTCTCGAAAGGATATCAAAAAATATTATTATGGCAACTGCTTTGCAGATGTGCCTAAAAATATCTACGTTTCATAAGCTATCCAACGAGGTACAAGAATCCAGGGTTTTATTAATAGTTTGTAGAAAAATCTTAGTTTCATAGGCTAAAGGGGAGGCAAAGTTGAAGTATTTAGAGACAGGATAATTGATGCGGCGATAAGTAAAATGAGAAGGAATGACTACTGCTGTCGTAAAAAGTGGACTTCGTAACAGATTGCGAAGATTTGTGCAAAACAGACGCAGACATCATCATCATAATCATCAATCACCCCATATACATCCCACTGCTGGGCACAGGACTCCTCTACTATTGAGAGGGTTAAGGCCTTTGTCCACCACGCTGGCCTAGTGCAGGTTGGCGGACTACACACCTAAGAAATTTCTTAGAGCTTTTAGATGTGTAGGTTTCATCACGATGTTTTCCTTCACTGTTAAAGCATGTGATATTTTATTGTGAATACAGTTACATCTGAGTTGTAGAGGAGGCACGTGCCCAGCGTTGGGTTGTATGTATGTATGTATATGGGCTGATGATGATGATAACGATAAAAGCAGTGGCGGTACTTTCATAGAAGTCCAACTTTAAAAATTCAGAGGTGTGTGTCTGGGGTTTGAACCCGCTACCGCCGAGATTCTCGACCGCGCGCCTAAACTTTGAGGCCATCACTGCTTATGAGGCAAAAATGGTGAACATAAAATTTATACTAAGATGTTTTGTGAGAACTGGAAAGTTTAATAAACTTAGTATTTTGTACTCACCGATTGTTTTATTTAGTTTATTTTTGCCTCCCTTTAGCCTATGAAACTAAGATGTTTCTACAAACTATTAATAAAACCCTGGATTGTTGTACCTCGTGGGATAGCTTATGAAACGTAGATATTTTAGGCACATCTGCAAAGCAGGTGCCATAATAATATTTTTTGATATCCTTTCGAGAAAATTAAACTTTCTAAATGTTTGTTTAAGTTTTTAAGTTTTAATCGTCTACTGCGACTTATTTATTCATTTTATGTACAATTTTGGTTATTGAAGTCATAAACCATCTTATTTTACATGTAAAAATCAAATAATAGTAACAATAAGACTTACACATTTCAAAATATCTAAGCTGATAGCCGAAAATCGGGAGTTTTTTGGAAAAACTATTAAATTCAAACATCTGGAAAACGGTTAGATTTAGGATAGGGTGTCTCATAGTCAAATCAGTCAGAAACAATGTAAACTACACGCCTTTAACGGATATAGGACGACTTTACCTGTAACCCTGTATATATATATACATTATGTATATATGGCCGCGGCGATTATTACGCCATCTGTTGTAAAAACAAACTTAACTAAATTCAATGTAAAAGCTTATATCTATTGTAAAGATAAAGTCTTGAAAGTAAAACAACTGTTTAAAATCTTTTATGATTGATTTATCTAAACGATATTTTTTTTATATAACTATTGCCGAAGTCAGTGATGAAAATAATTGAGTTGTGTTGATTTCAAATAAATTTAATTTTCGAATTTAATAAAAATTAATAGTAAGAAACAGTCATTATTTTATGGAACAAATTTGTAATGCTTTATCTTTCCTGTGATAATGTTCTTCTTCTGTCTTTTATGCATATAAGTTATACAAAATATCATCTCGCCTGCCTCGTGGTCTCGCGGTACAAGTATGTGCCGTGCGATCTAGAGGTCCTGGGTTCGATTCCCGGGTCGGGCAAAGTGTTATTGGGTTTTTCCATTAGGAAATTCTCAGTAACAGCACGGAGTCTGGAAATGTGCCCGAAAAACGGCAATAGGCTCGCCCCCTATTACGTGGGACTGATACATACCTGGCGAAATGTGGGTGCAGTAATGCACCTCTGCCTACTCCTTCGGGGAATACAGGCGTCAGTTTATGTAAAATATCATCTCCATCATCTCCATCCTCGGTTGACTGGAAGAGATCGCCTTATGCGATAAGGCCGCCCTTTGTAGGTACTTGATTTGTTTACTGTACTCCTAAGTTCATCTTATTTTTATGTGTCCAATAAAGTTTAAAATAAATAATAAATAAATAAAATAATTTCGTTGTTTCACATCTGGCAGGCGTCCCGTGACGGCTCTTTTTTTTCTGCAAAAGGCTTACTGCTCTTAGAAGAATTATACCCTCAGCCGTTAATCTATTCAACCCTTATGTTTTTCTTTTCATTTAAAGTTGGTCTTCGAGCACTCTATTAAGGCCGTTCAAGTATTACGAGTAAGTAAGCATATTTTTCATAATTATTAACTCCCCCGTCCCCCATGTCAGCAAACGTAAGCAAATATCGTCCTCCCCCCTCATATGTTTACGTAAGCATTAGTATACATATTTTTAAATCATCATCATACATATTTTTTTTAGCTAACTTCTATATAACTACATTACTATATATCTTAGTATGGATAAGACAGGGAAATTGGGCATATCCAAGAAATCAAAATTCAGAAGCCAATTCAAGCAGGTGTTTATTCAACCGTCGACTGATGTGTGCGTGACGACTGCACCTCTAGAAGCTTGGGCTTGGGATACGGCGATTGCAGTTGCTCCTTGGCTGGTGATTTGAGAGCCAGTTGCGGCCCTGACATTTTCACCAGCGCCTCCACCCGTGGCTGAAGCAGTTGGTGAAGACTGGGGCTTCGCCGCCACGAACACCAGCACCATAGCGAAGATCTGTCATTGTTGTTCAATTAGCAATGTCACACCAGCTACACTTATGGATTAAAACTTTTAGTATACCGACTGTCAGGGCTAATAATAAAGGAATTAAAAAATAATAATGACGTTTACATTACAAAAAAACAAACAAACAAAGAAACCTTTTTCTTTTGAAAGCTTATCTTCTAAATTATGAAGGTATAAAGGGCACAGAATTTTTCTATAGGAGTTGAAATAATTTAGTCAACTGAGTTTGAAAATTATTGGTATGTAACATGAATAATTCAGATCAACCTATTGTTATTTTTAATAAGATTTGGAAAAGTGTTGGCTTCAAATACCATATATACGTACCTTATCGATATAATTAACATGAAATTAAAGTTTACTATGCCAGTTCTAAAAGATATGCAAATATCAACTACACAAAACATCTCCAATTGTAAATTGAGGATACAATCTTGCAAAAAATAGCCTGTAAACACACCCTTACCAACAAAAGCCTTTTAGAAACACCTATGACAGCTAGACCTCAACACAAAGGCCTATACGTATTACTACTAATCTTCATCACAAAGGGAGAATAAAGGCTAAAATTTAAGGCATTTTTGTGCCCGAAATAAAGACCTCGAGTGCTTATAAAATTTACCGAAGATATAGTTCCAAAAGCATTATTCCATTTTATATGACACCCTTATATATCGGAGGCCCTTTCAGAAAGATTTAAATGGATGGATCCGAATAAAGAAGCATTAGACGACCTTTGATAGATTGTAAGCATCTTTATAATACATTTAATTTTCAAAAATAAATATGACTTTGTAGATAAACACTCTGAATTTTACTATTGCAAATCAATTTAAGAGCATCGTTCTCAACAATTATGTCATCGACAAACGTATTTTAGATATTATTATGTAAATTTATATTCAAAATACTGATATTTAAAAAGATATTTACATTTTTGATGTAAATAAACTTCGCGTCAAAATCGCCTCGACATTGCAGACGTTACAAAGGGTACGATTGTAAGTAAAGTAAAATATACACCGAGAAAAGAAAGTGAACAATTAAAAAGGACCAAAGATATAACAGTGCAACTCTGAATACGGGATGTATCAATTAATAACATTATTTCCTCTGAATTAAACTGTGCTGAAGACGCAAGATGCAAACGCAGAGGTGGACAAACAAAGTGCTAACTGGGGTTTTCCTCGCTCTTTTTCGATTTAGACTTAATTAAAAAAGTTATAAATTCCGGGAATCTATCGTTCTCCCAGAATAAAAGGAACCTCGTAAACTTGTCCAGAATCTATACTTTCATATATCTATGTACATATGATATATGAAAGTCATCTTAATTGGGTCTGAGGTTTTCCTTGCTCTTTTTCGATTTAGACTTTATTTACAAAAGTTGTAAATTTCGGGAATGGATCATTATCCCAGAATAAAAAGAACCTCATAAACTTGTTGAGAATACCATCTAAGTATAATATATACCAAATTCATCTTAATTGGGTCTGAGGCTTCCCACATCGTAGGACCTAAAATACATTTCGAGAAATGATTAGGACATCATTTACGATGAATAATCTCCACCACTGAGAGGGTTTAGGCCTTAGTCCATATGGTTAATCAAGTGCTATTAAATTAACAAACAATTTTTCTTGAATCCAATCCATCTCTTATTACTGGCATTATAAAACCCCAGAAGAAAAATACTAAAGTCTTAATAATCTAGTGAAGAACGAACACGAGAGATCAGTTCAAACACTCCACCGAAAATACCGTTGTTGAAGTAAACAAACAACTTGCCACTTACCAAAACAGCTTTCATGTTGCCTCTGTTGTTGGTTACAGTATGCTGTTGTGTGGCGAGCGATGACGTTTTATACTACTCAATAGATGATACCGCAGTAATTACCTTATGAATATTCTTAGATTATTCTCATGAGTTCAGGTATTATGTTTGGAATGTTTTTAATTGAATTTCTAATTTCGTTGATTATTTTTTCTTATGTTATTTCCTGATTTTGCTATCGCGAAACTGTCTGTTTGTTACACTATTGTGACTTATGATTTTTAATATTTTATCCTTATGAGGGAGGGTAGGTCTGCTTGTATAATAAGAAGAAGAGGAAAAAAGAATGTTAGGCAAAGGAGTATTTTTACACATGGTTATTTATAACATGACCACTCATTCTTTGCTTTTGATTACTCCAGTCCGTCTATAATCGCTGACAGCGATGAGGTCGCTATTTATGGCGCAATATTTTTATTTCACTATTACCTATTTTGTTCATTTCATTTGGTGTACAAAAATCGTAAATAAAAAAAAATGGGTATTATGGTATTTGATACAGTATTTCAAAACATATTATCTACCAGCTATATTTTTAAGTCCTACGCAATCTATTGTGGTTCACGGAGCGCTTGTTATGACGTCGCGTCGGCCTGCTTATAATTTTTACATACATATACATAAACTCACGCCTGTATTTCCCGAAAAAGGTAGGTAGAGGTGCATTTCTGCACCCACATTTCGCCAAGTATGTATCAGTCCCACGTAATAGGGGGCGAGCCTATTGCCGTTTTTCGGGCACATTTCCAGACTCCGTGCTGTTACGGAGAATTTCCTAATGGAAAAACCCAATAACACTTTGCCCGACCCGGGAATCGAACCCAGGACCTCTAGATCGCACGGCACATACTTGTACCGCGAGACCACGAGGCAGTCCATATAATTTTTAAATGGCAAAATCCAATACAATTGCCAAACTACATATGTATTTGTTAAAATATTCAAGCGAAAGCCCGAATAAAAGTGATCCCAACATTTAAATCTAATCCAGAAATTTCATCCTCTTGCGCCAATTTATGCAATGATGCAATTTACGTCAAACATGCAGCCTTTAATTTCAAGATAGCTGAGAAATTCATAGATCGTTTTTTCGAGAGCCCTGTAGCGCAGTTGGGTAGCTACCAGCTTGCGAAACGAGATGCTGTGGGTTACATCCACGCACCAAGACAAATGTTTGTGTGATCATGAAATATTTATTTCGGGTCTAGGTGTTTGTGAAACCAAAAGGTCTCGTAGTTTCTGATACCCACGACACTAGACTTGTATCTTATTGTGGATTTTGATCTAAGTATGTGGCTTTTGGGTGTATTTATTATGTACCTTTATTAATGGTTTATTTATTCGCTAAGGAAATCAATAAAATTTTATCACAATTACTATGTGGGTTTAAGGATGTTTAATTTGAAACACGACCAGCCCATTTCTTATAACGTTTATTGAGACAGACTCTCCACGTCTATCGTAGCTGTAATGAATCAATATTTAACCACTCTACAGAATTGTACCTACTGCATTATGGAATTACGCTTTATTTGATCTTAATTAAAAAATATTCTTATAAAATACATAAAAAGTTTACTAGCTAGGACCAGTTTCTTCGGGGCCTAATTTGGTTATTTAAGAAGCATAGTTTCCATATTAAATAATCGAAATCGGTTAAGCGGTTAAGGCATAAAAGCACAGCAGAAAGTAACGGTCGCATTTATAATTTAAAATCTTAGTAAAAATTAGTATATATATTTTTGATCTAAACTCCTCATTCTGAAGCAAAGAGGTGTACTAACACTATGTATCACAAACTATTTTTATCAAAAACACTGGCTGAATATTCAATTAATTAATTTAATTGAACCACTTCAAATTTAAATTTAGGTATTTTATCTCTTTGGCTCCTTATCATATTGTTTATTCTAATTACAGCGTTCTAACCGAGCGGACGTGTACTAGAAATTTAAAATGAGTAACAAATTTAACTAACCTTCATAGAAGTTGCTTGTGGAATTATTGAGATATAAATGTTTTTTTGCAAAAGGCTTACTGGTCTTAGAAGACTAATACCCTCAGCCGTAAATCTATTCAGTCCTTATGTTTTTCTTTTCATTTAAAGTTGGTCTTCGAGGACTTTTTAGGGGCCGTTCAAGTATTACGAAAGCATATTTCTCATAATTATTAACTCCCCCGTCCCCCATGTCAGCAAACGTAAGCAAATATCGTACTCCCCCCTCACATGTTTACGTAAGCATTAGTGTACGTATTTTTTCATCTGATCTAGTTATTATTCAAGAAATCGGGATTAATTTTTGTGGAGAATCCAAAAAAAATTGCGTAATCACCATCCAGACCCCCTAATGTCTGATTCCCTGATGTCATTAAAAATAAGTTTCGCATTAATCCTAGCATGGATAAGACAGAAGGAATTGGGTATATCCAAGAAATCAAAATTCAGAAGTCAATTCAAGCAGGTGTTTATTCAACCTTGGACTGATGAATGCGCAATGACTGCACCTCTGGAAACTTGGGACATGGTGCCTGAGGCTGCTGTTAGGCGGGTGATTTGAGAGCCAGTTACGACCCTGACATTTTCACCAGCGCCTCCACCCGTGGCTGAAGCAGTTGGTGAAGACTGGGGCTTCGCCGCCACGAACACCAGCACCATAGCGAAGATCTGTCATTGTTGTTCAATTAGTAATATTACACCAGCTACACTAATGAATTAAAACCAACATCAAATATTAGGGCTAATTAAGAAATAGAAATAAAATAATGAAGTTTAGGTTACAAAAAAAATGGTGTTCCGATTTACTTAAAATGGCTTAAGACGCATACAATCAAAAGCTTAACTTCTACATTGTAAAGGTATAAAGAGATGTATCTATAGAGTTTGAAATTATTTAGTAAGTTTGTAACATGAATAATTCAGGTCAACCTATTGTTATTTCTGGTGAGAATTGGAAAATTGTTGGCTTCACATTTTGTGCCTGTTCAAAGTACGAGTGTTGAAAATGATAACCTGTTTTTCATAGAATTTATACACAACTATACTTACCTTGTTGATATAATTAACAGGAAATTCAAGTTTACTATGCTAGTACTAAAAGATAAACAAATATGGACTGCACAAAACATCTCCAATTGTAAATTGAAGACAATCTTGAAAAAAAAAAGTCTATAAACACACCCTTACTTATATTTAATTTTCAACAATAAATGTTACTACGAGTATAGATACACAAATTTCGGAGCATAGTTCTCAACAAATATGACATCGACATGCGAATTTTAGATATTAATATGCAAATTAATATTTAAAATACAAATGTTTAAAAAAATAATATATTTTTATGCAAAAAAAACACACGTTTAAATCGCCTCGACAATACAGACGTAACAAAGCTCTCTAGATCTATGGAGTGTCTAACGTTTTTTACAATTTTTGACTTTCTGTCTGTCTGTTTGTTTGTTCAGGCTAATTTCTGAAACGGGTAGACCAATTTTAACGGGACTTTCACTGGCAGATGGCTGATGTAATAAGGAGTAACTTAGGCTAAAAAACAAAAGAAAAAAGTTATAAATATCTATATTAAAGAATCGGCTGTTAGGCGGAACAAAGTTCGCCGGGTCAGCTATCGTGAGTAAAATAAAATGAATACCGAGAAAAGTAAGTGAAGAATTATAAAGGACAAAAATATTTCAGAGCAACCAAGAAAAGGGTATGTATCAATTATTAATACTATCATTTTCACTGAATTCAACTGTATTGAAGAGGCAAGATGCAAACGCAGAATTGGACAAACAAAATCTTAGCTGGGGTTCTCCCGCATTTTCTTTTGATTTAGACGTAATTAACCAAAGTTATAAATTGAGGGAATCTATAGTCCATCCAGAATAAAATATAACTTCATAAACTTCTCCAGAATCTCATCAATGTACAATATATATATCAAAAATCATGCAGGTCTGAGGCATCCCCACTAGGGCATCAAAGAACTTTTAAGATGAACAAGTGCTGTTAAATTAAAAAAAAAATCTCTTAACCCGACCTATCTGTTATTAATGGTATTAAATAACCCCAGAGGAAAAATACTAATGTCTTTCTTCATAATCTAGTGAAGAACGAATAAGAGGGATGTAAGTTGAAACACTCCCTGTTACAAACAGAAAATACCGTTGTTGAAGTAAACCCAACACAAATTGAGTTTCAACGCATCTTGTCACTTACCAAGACAGCTTTCATGTTGCTCTATTGTCGGTTGCCGTATGCTGTTGTGTGCCGAGCGATGCAGTTTTATACCACTCGAAACACGATAATGCAGTAATTACCTCATGAATATTCTTATAGATTATTCTAATGAGTTCAACTAATTCTGCTTGGAATGATTTTAATTAAATTTCAAATTTCGTTGATTATTTTGTCTGGCGTTAATTTCTTTATTTAATATATGTACTTTATTGTGCACCACATACAGAAGTTAAAATTAAATTAATGCTACCTTATAAACTATTGTGCTACAAAGGGTGGTCTTATAGCTATTAGCGATCTCTTCCAGACAACCCAGAAAATAATTGTAAATATGAAAGGCCACAGCCATTAAAAAAAATATGCCCTACTGAGGAATGGTAAGTAGTGATGGCGTCGAGGTTAAGGCGCGTGGTCGACAATCTCGGCATTCGCGGGTTCAAACGCCAGGCACACACCTCTGAATTTTCGAAGTTATGTATTCACAAAGAATTATCACATAGTTCAACGGTGAAGAAATCAGCACACCTAAAAATGTTCTTAGGAATTTCTTAGGTGTGTAGTCCGTCAGCCTGCTCTAGGCCAGTGTGGTTGACTAAGGCCTAAACCCTCTCAATGGTAGAGGAGGCCCGTGCTCAGCCGTGGGATGTATATGGTCAGATGATGCGGGATGGTATAATAAGAAAGAGGAAATGAAAGAAATTTAGACAATGGAATATTTTCATCATCATCATTATCATGATAATGATTATTGATAAATATTTTCAAGCATGGGTATTATTAACATGACCACTAATTCTATGCTTCTGATCACTCCAGTCCATCTAACGGTTTCCAAGAAGAAATCGCAGACTGCAATAAGGCCGCCATTTGTGCCACAACCTTATTTTAATATATTACTATTACCTATTTTCATTTGGTGTACAATAAATCTTAAATAAATGAATGGGTATTACGGTATTTGATAACATTACAGGATTTTAAAACATATTTTTAGCAGCTACAAAAAGTTATGTGGTTGGTGGGTGGATTTATTTACCTTTATTAATGGTACTACATTTGTTCGCTTAAGAAATTTCAGTCACAATTACCATGTCAATGGATTTAAGGATGTTGAATTTGAAACACGACCAGCCGTTGCCTTGTTACGTTAATTGAGACAAGCTTTCCGCGTCTACCGTTGCTGTAATGAATCAATATTTAACCACTCTACAGAATTGTACCTACTGCATAATGCTCTAGTCCGAATTCTGAAACATTCGTGATTCTGAATGAATAATGTTTTGTAGAATTGATTTTTTCTATAGTTTATCAAAAATATAATGAATATGTGTATTGTAATTATTGTTGTCTACATTCTTATATTTACGGGCTGAGACCAGCTACCTCAGGGGCCTTATTTAATCATGTAAAAAAATCGAATGTAATCCATAAATAACCCATGTAATTTCATACCAAAAATCAGCTATTTCGATTCAGCTGTTTAGGCCTAAAGGTGAAAGAGACAAACAGAGTTACTTAAATTTATAACCTAAGAAGATTAGTATAATTACTTTTTTTTCTAAAGCAAAGAGGTGTAGTAACACTAGCAAATTAGTATCACAAACTATTTTTATCAAAAACACTAGCTGAATATTCCATCAATTAATTTAATTGAACCGTTTCAAATTTAAATTTAGGTATGCTATCTCTTTCGCTCCTTATCGCATTGCTCATTCTTGTTCCAACGTTCTAACCGAGCGGACGTGTACTAGAAATATAAAATGAGTAACAAATTTAATTATCCTCCATCGAAGTTGCTTGTAGAATTATTGAGATATTTAATAGGTAATATTCTGCTTTGTAGTAAGTTAGGTTTAGAACCTAAAGATTAGTAAAATTATATTTATATATTAAATTATTTTTTAAAGGTGATAGGGTAAAATTATTTTTTGGAATATTAACTACAATTCTATTAAATACATCTTAATGCTTTTCTACTTTAAATATAGTCAGGTTTGAACATACAACATAACACAATAATCACGCCTGTATTCACTAAGGGATTGGCAGAGTTGCATTTATGTATAATCCACGTTTCGCCAGCGGTGTTTAATGTCATGATGATTTTTATTTATTAATTTTGTGTTTTCTTTGCAGATGCATATAAAGGACTGAATGCCTAAGAATTGCAAGATATTTTTCAAATACTGCTATGTTTAAAATATTAACTTACTAGAAAGATACAAGCAATCAAGAATTCAATATACACAACTCCCTTTACGTTTGTGAAACAATGAGAACTTGGCTATGAAATATTTAATATATACATTATACATCCATATCATCAGGCCTCTATTCCCCGAAGGGGTAGGCAAAGGTGCATTAGCTACTAGCTATTGCATTTTTTCAGACGCATTTTCAGATTCCGTGCTTATGCTAAGAATTCTCGAATGGAAAAACCCAATAACTTTTTGCCCGATCCGAATCGAACCCGTCCCGGGTTCTCTAGATCGCACGGCACATACTTGTGCCGCGACACCACGAAGCAGTGGGAAATATTTGTTGAATACGATTCATATCACAGTGCTCAACTAGAGTTCCTTCGTGCATATATATTCGGATTATAATCTCAATATTATATTGACGGCTATGTAGTTCTGAAGTTAAATATAATATATCGACAGAAGTATCCCGAGTTCGATACCCTGCTCAGGTAGAGTGTCATTAGGTTTTTACATTAGGAAATTCTCAGTAGAAAGTAGTAAAAACCACTGGCGGCGCTTGGGTGTAAAAAACCACCTCATCATCATCAGCCCATATACGTCCGGCTGGGAACAAGCCTTCTCTACTACTGAGAGGGTTTAGGCCTTAGTCCACCACGCGGGCCTAGTGCGGGCGGACTACACACCTAATTCCTAAGAACTGTTCTAGGTGTGTAGGTTTCCTCACGATGTTTTTCTTCACCGTTCAAGTAAGAGATAATTCATTATGAATACACACATAATTTCGAAAAGTCAGAGGTGTTTTCCTGGGGTTTGAATCCGCGACAGCCGAAATACTCGACCGTGTGCCTAAACCTCGAGGCCATTACGACTTATTACACATAAATTATGTACAGCATAAAACAATTTTATCGAGAGATAGACTGGAGTTTTTGGCAAGGATAAAAATACCAGACACCAGACTGCATTAGTATTTGAAAGTGTGATTGCACTCCAAACTTTTAGCGTGGAACATTGCTGCACAGTGCTTAGACAAGTTTTTACTCGACTGACAATAGTTTTCGGTGTAATGGATGCTTGCAAAACACTCTAAATTTAGTGTCACTAAACATAATTATCAAATGACGAGACTCCATCGTGGTATGTTGGAGAGATAACTGCTATTTTGCTTCTAGACATTCAGTTGATTAGGAAATGAGTTTCCGTCGGCTACAAATAGTAATTAATTATTATTCTTGATTAGCGTAAACTCTTTTTTTTGTACGAGTTTACTTGGATCAGCTTGTTTTTTTCATTTCAATTCAATTTATAATATTTTTTATCATTTAAATAAAACAAAATTTATAAATTGTACTCGACAATATTATCAATGCGAACTTGATTTTTTTTATTATTTGCAACGCTTGGACACATAAAATATTCTATTCTCAGCCTATCACCGTCCACTTCTGAACGGAGGCCTTCCCAAGTAGCCGCCAGCCACCCCGGTCTTGAGCAACCCTCATCCATTCGCTGGTTATACATAAACTGTTTAAGTAATATTAATAAGTATTGGAACAGCGATACATAGATTCTTACATACATACATACATAAACTCACGCCTGTATTCCCCGAAGGGGTAGGCAGAGGTGCATTTCTGCACCCACATTTCGCCAAGTATGTATCAGTCCCACGTAACAGGGGGCGAGCCTATTGCCGTTTTTCGGGCACATTTCCAGACTCCGTGCTGTTACCGAGAATTTTTCAATGGAAAAACCCAATAACACTTTGCCCGACCCGGGAATCGAACCCAGGACCTCTAGATCGCACGGCACATACTTGTACCGCGAGACACGAGGCAGTCAACATAGATTCTTGAAGATGGTTAAAGGCAATTTTAATAATAAAAAAACAATATATATGGGAAAGCACGCAAACGAGCCACCTGATTTTAAGTGGTCAACACCGCCCATGAACACCCACAATACAAGAAGAATTATCGGTGGGTTGTCGTCCTTTGAGGAAAATATAGACTCTCTTCTTGAAGGTCCCTGAGTCGTATCCATTTGGAAATACCGCTGAAGAAAGTTTATTCCACATAGATGTGAGAGGAAGGAAACGCCATTTAAACCGCACTGTTGAGAAACGCCATTCGTCCAGATGGTGTAGGGATGTAATTTAATTAACTGATAAAAACCTGTATGTCACTCATGAGGGCCTGTTGTGATGCTTATTCACGCTACGTTTAAAGGAACCTAGGATTCAAAGTCAGTGGAATAAAATTCAGTGCCTCTTTAATAATTTTTAGATATTGCTTTGTGGGTGATCGGGGGATAAATTGGCCTATGTTTGATCACCCAAATATTGATACCTTTCCTATCAATTCGCGACCGCAATATTCGTCGCTGGTTTGTTGTATGCCAGCCAGATATGAATGTCTTTGATACCGCGGTAAATTGGCGATGCATGGGAGGGTACACGACTCGATCTCTGGACTGGGGAAAATGCTATTGAATTATTTTCTATTTTCTTTTTAAGTCTAAGTAACAGCACGAAGTCAAAAAACAGCAAGAGTTAAACACACAAAGAACGAAAAGAAGGTGCAGAAATACTTGCACATCTTAACTGACCTCTTAGGGGCATGTTTTATTAACATGCGTACGAAAATAATAAATAAATAAATACACCTAACAGTCACATACATAGTTCTGATCCCACACTAGGTTACAAGTCCTGTGTCGTGAGTATCAGAAACTACGAGAGACTTTGGTCTCACAAAAACCTATACCAGAAACAAATATTTGTGGAACACACAAACATTTTTCTTGGTGCGGAGATCGAACGCGGGCAGCGGCCTCTCGTTTCGCAAGTTGGTATCTAGCCAACTGCGTCACGGGGCTGTCAGATAACAAGAACTCTATAAAAACAGCGCAGGATTTTGAGTTTTACTTTATAAAGCTACACTTCATAGAACAGTGCAAAGCGTTCCGAGCGTAGAAACTAATAGACTAAATTGACTTTTAGTTTAATACCATCAGTGAGACGTATACGGGCTGATGATGATGTATATATACATATTTACATTTTTGTTATACATATTTGTATTTAAAGTAATAGATTTACACACTCATACCTGGACCCACGAAGGGATAAATACATATATATATATATAGTTACCATAGTAAGTAGATGTATGTATGTAAAGAACATATGAAATTTTATAATTATAAACATATACCTATATTGAAATAAACATTTAAACATCCAGATTTATTTATTCATTCAATATTGTAAACCAGAATTACACAACAGCTTTCAAATAAAAAAGTCTTATCGCTGAAGGCTAAAGACCATAGAAATAATGGAAAACAAAAGACGATTTCATCAAGGCAGTTGACCATAGAAGAAAGTCATGAGAACGAAGACATTATGGGACATATCTGTACTTTGTTAATCCATGTTAATTAACCAACGGTTCCCCCACTTGAAACAGCGTTTCCGTTGGATGAAGAGGCGCCGCCATCAGCATTGACTATGTCCTGGGTAGCTTTCAGGGAGGTGGATGCTTGAGGGTTGATTCCATTAGCAGCTGACTGTATATCCGCCTCGGGACTACCGTTGGAAGTATGCTTGCCTGATGCACAGACCAGGAGTACTAGGGCCTGGAATTTTAGAACCTTTAGAATCTTCTGGTACCTTCTAAACCTTTATGGAATTGCAGCTACAGAATATTCGTTTTATAATGGCGTTTATTATCTTAGTATCATTTTCAATCGACCTCCTCGCTGTTTAATTGTGGGATGCGATTAAGGAATACCAAGATCAATTCTCAGAGAATCTTCTAGAGCTGAGTTACTGTTTCTATTTGTAAATTCTTAGTAGCAGCTCTTAAATCTGACGTATAAGGGGCGCGCTACACATTTTTGTGCACGTACCCCGACACTACGTTGCTCCTAAGGATTTCCTAACAGAAACAACAACAACATCTTGCCTGAACCGGGAATCAAACCCGAGAAATTTACATCAAAGGACACAGCAAGGGATCAAGGGACAACGAGGCAGACGGCAATTGAAATCATCGTCACATATTATTGTGAAGTTTTCTCCGTGCCAGTACGAAATAAAACATTTGGAAAGAAATATTAATTAGCCTAGAAGTTTCATTAACTTAGTAGACAAAGAAACACTTACCAAAACAACCGTTACTGCTACAGTCTTCATTGTTACTTACTAATTCGTAAAAGAAAACTGACTTTTTATACTGAATTCACAATAATAATAGATAGCGTTAATTGCCAAAATATTCTAAAAACCCAAATACATTTTATTCCTTGAATAAACATATTCAATTGACGTTCAGGCATAATGATTATTTTTAACTAACTTTTACCAGCGGTTTTGTCTGTGTCTCAACAATTAAGATGGCAGCCCCGTTGCGCAGTTGGCTAGATACCAGCTTGCGAAACGAGAGGCCTGGGGTTCGATCCCCGCACCGACACAAACGTTTGTGTGATCCACAAATATTTGTCGGGCCTGGATGATTGTGAGACCGAAAAATATCTCGAAATTTCTGATACCTACGATCCAGGACTTGTATCCTAGTGTGGGGTCAGAACCATGTATTTGACTGTTGGGTGCATTTATTAATTATTATTCATAAGTAAAAACGAGTTAAAATTATTTCTTAAATCCTTAACATGTCAAAAACATAACTAACATTCAGTAATTTCAATATTAAATTTACCGCCCAGTTTGGAAGGCAGTCGTCACTAGATAAGAACGGACAAGAAACTCTAGTATTGCTCTTTCCTAACAAAATGTACAAAACTGTGCGACTTATTATTAGATGATAATCCTCGAGAAACCTCAGGCTACGGGATAAAATAAGCTTATAATCGGGCACAGAGTTCTACGTACTAAAAATCATCAAAATCGGTACTGCATTCTATGTATTAAAGTATGACAAACTTCCTTCATCATCATCATCATTAGCCCATATTCGTCCCACTGCTGAGCACGGGCCTCCTCTAAAACTGAAAGGGTTTAGGCCTTAGTCCACCACGCTGACCTAGTGCGGGTTGGTGAACTACACACCCAAGAAATTCCTAAGAACTTATTTTTAGGTTTGCAGGTTTCTTCGCGATGTTTTCCTTAATCGATAAAATAAGTGACAATTCATTATGAATACACACAAAACTTGGAAAAGTCACAGGCGTATGTCTGAAGTTTGAACCCGCGACCGCAGAGATTCTCGACCGCGTGCTTAAACCTCGAAGCCATCACTAAGCGCTCCAAATGGAACTTGACATGAGAGATCAATGGGCAAGACGGTCAAATGTGGAAATCGTAGGTGTCCCGGAGAAGAAGGGTGAAAATCTGGTGGAACTATTATCCAAAATTTCTCAACATACAGATTTCCAAATAAATCCTGAGGTTGACTTAGACTTTATTACCAGGGTCGTTCCTTTGGATAAAAGCATTAAGAAGCCTAAACCTATTATTCTTCGCTTTATTTCGAGGTACAGAAAGGATGATTTTTTGGCAAAGCTTCGTGGATTGAAGGAATTAAAAGCATCTGATATTGGTTTTCAGCAGTGCTCGTCTCGGATTTACTTTAATGACCATCTTACCAAAACTAATAAAATATTACTGCAATCTGTTAAGAAAAGTGCTAGCGAAAAACAGTATAAATACGTTTGGGTACGCAACTGTCGCATTATGGTGCGTAAAACTGATACGAGCCCTGTCATTCATATAGGTTGCCAAGATGATTTAAAAAATATACAGTAGGGGATTATTATTATATTCCTGGCATTGTGATACATTTCTTAATTAGTATTCTTGCGCCATATATTTTTGCTTTATTTCTTGCGCAACGTTCATTTTATTCCTTAAAATATTTGTACCAATGGTATTTGTTTGATTTTCGCTGCACTTTTTTGTATTTTTGTAGCATATTATCTGGTATTATTTTTATTATTGTGGTAATGAAATTTAAAATTGGATATTTTTCTGTTGGAGCGACTTGCAACTTACAGTTACTGTTAAATCATATTTACTTGCCGTTTTGTTATAATTCTATGTTTTGTTCGAGGTATTGTTGGACTGAATTGATCATTTCTCCTAAAAAATATAATTCAATTAGCTTTATCGGGACTTTTTGTTATAATGTCTAATATTAAAATATTTTATCAAAACACTCGTGGTTTACGTAGTAAAACCAATTGTTTTTTTAGAAATTTACTTTTATGTGACTGTGATATTATATGCTTAAGCGAGACATGGCTATTACCAGGTATTTATGACTCCGAACTTTTTGATGAACGTTATGTCGTGTACCGCTGTGATCGGGATTATTCGTCTAGGAATGATTCCATGGGTGGTGGGGTGTTGATAGCGGTGCGTAATGAAATAGTGGTCACTGCGGTTAATAAATACCCATCTAATAATAAGCAGTCAGGTGATGTAATCTCCATTACTTTATCTTGTCTTAACTCTAATTCTAGGAACAATTTAATTCATTTATATTGTTGCTATTTTTTGAAAATGTATCGGATTATGCCTTACGCCATTCTGAGGACGAATATATAATTATAGGAGACTTTAATATTAGTAATGCATCTTGGACCGTTGCCGAAAAGAATCAATTACACTTGAACAATGAGCGTAATGATGCACTTGTAATGTTATTATACAACTTTTTGTCCATTACTGGATTTAAGCAATTTAATTCAATTGCCAATTGTAATAACAGGTGCTTGGATTTGGTAATGGGAAGTTGTCAATGTTCTATTGAAAGATCAAAGTATCCTTTAGTTAAGGAGGATAATTATCATCCGTCACTTGACATAGAATTTAACTACTCTTGTCCTAAAATCCTACGTACTCCATCTCGTTTGACCAGGTTATTTCGACGCGGTGACTACTCAGCAATAAATGAAGCCTTAAATAGCATAGATTGGGATTCTTGTATAAATAATATGAATATAGAGTCTTCAGTTTTGAGCTTTTACGAAATCCTGGAGAAAATCATTTCCGATCATATTCCGTCACGGCATTTGCGAGGACAGTCCAACAGCTTTCCAGCCTGGTACTCTCCAGCACTGATTAAAATTGTAAAAGAGAAACTTAAATTTCATAGAAAATGGAAGTGTTATGGTCGCTATGCTGATTATCGTACCTATTCTATGTTACGTGAAAGGCAAAAGAAGTTAGAAATTGAGTGTTATAACAGTTTCATTATTTACTCAGAAAATAATATATTAAATTGTAGCAAACACTTCTGGAAATTTGTGAAATCCAAAAAGAGAACTGGTGATTTGCCTGAGAGTTTATTTTTAAAAAACACATCATCTACTGATGGGAGCATAATATGTAACCTTTTTAATAGTCATTTCAGCTCTGCATTTCAAACTACCCAGAATACTCCTAGCACTATAACTTTTAATAACAGTAAATACACCTCTTGTGATATCTCTTCTGTCAGTATAGATGTTGGTACCGTTGCTAAATATCTTAAATCTCTTGATGTTACCAAAGGAGCTGGTCCGGATGGTATACCTCCATTTTTTCTACGCGAATGCTGGGAAAATTTAAGCTACCCTTTACATCTATTATTTAAACAGTCATTAAACTCTGGAGTAATGCCAACTACATGGAAGAGGTCATTTGTTGTGCCTATCTTTAAAAATGGCGATAAGCATAATATTGAAAATTACCGACCAATATCTAAAATTAGTACTATTCCGAAATTATTTGAACGCATTATTTACGACAAAATCTTTCCACTTGTTCGGCCGTTTATAATCAATGAGCAACATGGTTTTCTTAGCAAAAAGTCGACAGAGTCTAATCTCTGCGAATTCGTGGATCTTGTTACCGGCGCCTTGGAGGATGGATACCAAGTCGACACCATTTACACTGATTACTCTAAGGCGTTCGATAGAATAAGTCATAATATACTAATAGCTAAACTTTATGATTTTGGTATACATGGTGATCTTTTGCGTTGGTTAGATTCCTACCTTCGCGAACGCAGTCAGGCTGTTACAGTCAAAGGTTTTTGCTCAAGTTTTATTCCCGTTCCATCTGGGGTGCCTCAGGGATCACATCTTGGTCCATTATTATTTAACATTTTTATTAATGATGTGTATTTATGTTTTAAGTATTCTAAATTTATATTATATGCTGATGATAATAAAATATTTAAAATTATAAAATCCTTTGATGATTGTATACAATTACAGAATGACATTAATAATTTATATACTTATTGCCAAATTAATTTATTATCTTTAAATATTAAAAAATGCAACATTATCACCTATTCTCGTAAAAAAAATAATATTCTTTATAAATATAATTTTAATAATCAAGAGCTCGAAAGAGTAACGGTTGTCAAAGATTTAGGTGTATATTTAGACTCGAAATTATTATTTGATGCACATGTAGAGAAAACAGTTGCTAAAGCTTTTAGTTTGTTAGGCTTCATATTGAGAGTAGGTAAAGATTTTAAGAAAATTTCCACAATTCAGCTACTATATAATTCTTATGTGCGATC
Source organism: Hemaris fuciformis (assembly GCA_907164795.1). Lineage (NCBI taxonomy): Eukaryota > Metazoa > Arthropoda > Insecta > Lepidoptera > Sphingidae > Hemaris > Hemaris fuciformis. The sequence continues at coordinate 5,782,064 of OU015457.1, read as the reverse complement.
AGTTTTGGAATATGGTTCTGTAGTGTGGAATCCACATTATCAAACGTATATTTACCAACTGGAAAGGATTCAGAATATCTATCTCAGACATCTGAGATATCGCTCTACCCAAGAGGAACGGATTTTTTCTCTAGCAGAACGTAGGCTTATAAGAGACCAATTGTTTCTCTATAAGATTATTAATGGCCACATTGACTCTCCACAACTCCTGAGTCAAATATCTTTCAAGTGTCCCCGTATCTCTGGGCGTAAACAAATTACGTTTCAGTCCGCAATACCTCGAACAAATTATGGATCAAATATGTTTGTTCGCAGGTCGACTAAAAATTATAATATACATTTCTCCAATATCGACATATTTTTTGAGTCGCTAGATAATTATAAAAAATTACTTTTTTCTAGTGTAAGTAAGTGTTAGATTAGTTTAGGTGTTTTTGTATAACTGCTTTTTGTTTTGTATTCGATGCTTTTTGTTTCTGTATTATGTAATTTTTTGTTATTATTATTATTATTATTTAACTCTTTATTGTACACATTCAAAATCATACAATATATATATATAACCTAGAGAAAGGTACAAATGGCGGCCTTATCGCACATGGCGATCTTTTCTTTTTTGTTAGTTTAGTTTAGTCGTTCACTTCTTCTTTTTTGTGCTTTACCTATAAGTGGAAATTGCTTTGGATTGTGTTTATATTTTTTGTTTTGTATTCTTTGATTGTGATTGTTCTGTATATTTCCCAAAAAAAATAAAATAAAATAAAATAAATATTTTACTTCCTTATGAATAATAATAATAATTACATACATACATAAACTCACGCCTGTATTCCCCGAAAGGGTAGGCAGAGGTGCATTTCTGCACCCACATTTCGCCAGGTTTTGTATCAGTAATTGTAAAGTAATAGGGGGCGAGCCTATTGCCGTTTTTCGGGCACAATTCCAGACTCCGTGCTGCTACTGAGAATTTCCTAATTGAAAAACCCAATAACACTTTGCCCGACCCGGGAATCGAACCCAGGACCTCTAGATCGCACGGCACATACTTGTGCCGCGAGTAGTAGCTTTAAGTAGTCTAATTATTCCAAATCAAGTAATATTTTTATTGACAATAGCAGCCCGCCCCGGCTTCTCACAGGTCTTAAACAAACATTTCAAAAGTTATAATTTTTTACACACACACACTAAATACATACATTGTCTTACACTCCTTTTAATTCAAATTTATTATTGTATTGTATTTTTATTTATTATTGTTGCGTCAATTGTTTATCCTAGAAATTTTCCTTCGACAACACCGAGAACATTATTACAACTACATTATCAACAGGTTCATCAAATAGATCTGCACGGAATCATAGGATAACAAGACCTTACTTTTATAAAACTTCTTTCTGTGGTAAATTTTATTATTTCCTCGGTACATTCATATACAACAAATTATATAAGGACAAAATAATTTACAACACACTATCTAAGTTCCAATGTAAAAATATGTTAAACAACATCTTCACAATCTGAATTATGATGAAACGGAAAATCTACTCCATCCTATAAAATAATATATATAATATTATATGGGCTTATATATGCATATACATTATACACATATATATAGCAGAGAATAAATATATATATTTATTCTATAACTTTATTAAATTTATCTCACAACTCATCATAATTGCATCAATAAGACCCTCAAAAATGTATTAATTCGTTTTGTTTTACTTTTGTTTCATTTGATTTTGTTATTAAATAATTTAAAGTTATATAACTATATAGTTTCAATATTGTTATTAGTACCTAAGATAAATTAAGTATTATAGCCTTAAGCAATGTAATTTAGAATTAAGCCAACAATAATGTAACTGTGATCCTGGAGGGCTGCTAGTTCTTATAGCACAGGATTTCCCTATTATAAGTACCGGCCGTACCACACTGTTATGATCTCAAAAAAGATAAATAAATAAATTTTATTATTATTTATTAAAATTTATTTTCTATTTCTTAATTGGATTTTCTATAAAAGCGTGTTTTTTAAACTATTACTTATTAATGATATACACAGCACACACTCATGCCTGGATCCACGAAGTGGTAAATACATATGCTCAATTATCATACTAAGTACATGTAGGTAAAGAATATACATACAAATGAAATTTCATAATGATAAACATACATATTGAAATAAAAGTCTGACATTCACAAATCCAGATTTATTTAAACAACAACAGAATTACAACACAAATTTCATAGTTTTATCGCTGAAGGCCAAAGACCATAGATTTTAAGGAAAACAAAAGATGGTTTTATCAAGGCAGTAGAGAATAGAAGAAAATCATGAGAACGAAGACATTATGGGACATATCTGTTCTTTGGTAATCCATGTTAATTAGCCCATAGTTCCCCCACCTGTTTCAATGTTTATGATCAATGAAAAGGGCTCGTTATCAGTAGTGAGCAAGTTCTGGATAGCTTTCAGGAAGGTGGATGCTTGAGAGTTTATTCCAGAAGCAGTTAACTGTATAGCCGCCGCAGGGTTACCGTTGGAATTTTGCTGGCCTGATGCACAGACCAGAAGTAGGGCCTGGAATTTGAGAACCTTTTAGAGTCTTCTAGAACCTAGAAAATATACTGACCCTACAAGTTTTTACCCCAATTCACTGAACTTCCCCGACACTATGTTGCTCCGTAGCATTTCCAACCAGAAATACACTATAACATCTTGCCTGATCCGGGAATCAAACCCAGGTATTTTAAATCGCAAGACACGCAATATACGGGACAACGAGGCAGACGGCAATTGAAATGATCGTCAAATAGTATTGCGATGTTTTCTCCAGTGCCAGTACGAAGTAAAATATTTGGAAAGAAATATTAAATAGCCTAATAATTTTAATTAACTTAGTAGACAGAACAAATACTTACCAAAACAACCGTTATTGCTACAGGCTTCATTGTTACTGAATAATTCGTAAAAGGAAACTGCCTTTTTATACAAATCACTATATTAACCCTTTAACGACCATGGGGACGCGGGTGTCCCCTACTTTAATTAGTTAAAAAAGAAATGAATATGTAGCCAAAGAGTGTCATATTGATATTTATTTATTTTATGAACGTGTCTTTTCAAATTTCTTAGCTGACAGAATGAGATAAAGGTTATTGTTTGTTGTCAATTGTCATTTGAAACTATTAGTTCTTAAGTTCTGAAACTTGTGGATTTTCGAAAAAGTTTTTGAAGTTGTAAAAGTAATTTTCACCTGCTTTGTGTGTGTTATACTCCTTACCGGTAAGTAAATTGTTACTATACATAGTTATAAAAGCATAATTCAAGTTGCGTATAAAGATATATAATGAAAACTATAAAGGGACATATATGTCCCTATGGACGTTGAGAGAAATTAGGGATATGTTACTTACTAATATCGATAATATTTATTTATTTTTGTTGTAGATTATGTTTCGCAGGAGTCGTGGAGTATTCGAGCTTCGACAAAATGAATTCCACCAGATTTTCATGTTTGCAATAGCGATGACCTGTTATTTGACAAAGAAAACCGAAGAATTCTGACACAAGACTTCTGACCAAGGGATTGATAATATTGAAATTGAAGATACGCCTGCAGCCCAAGCACCAACAAGACATTTACCAGTCCGGGGAAGAACCCATCATCAATCAGCCTGCCGACAACGATGAGCAGGTATTCAAGTGGAACCAGAGAACATATATCCCAATAATCGAAAATTAATCGATCGAAAATAAAGTACTATCTTCGGTTGTTTCTTGGTCTGTTTCGTATATCAGTGAACAATGCGTATGTCCTCTGCACTATGATTCATGACCAAAAACCAATAGAAGGAGCTGTGATGACCTCTTTACAGTTTAGACAAGATGTTGCTTGAACTTTGATAAATGGTTATGCACACAGGCAACGAGCTTCTTCCAGTTCAAGAAAGAGTGCCGTATGTAGTTCTATGAAACGTCATCTACCTCCACATCCTATGGAAAAAACTAACATAAGAAAAAGATGCGTAAACTGCGCAAAAATTTAGAAAGAAAACCGGACAAACAATACTTGTCCTGTATGAAAAATTCACTTATGTTGTATAAATGAACGGAATTGTTTTGCCCAGTATCATTACTAATACTAAGGATGAAACTGATATAAGCATAAATAATAAATATTTCTCATAAATAAACGGTAAAATTTATAATAAATGTGTCTTTTTTTACAAATATACCTAACAAATAACTAAACGAAAAGTTGAAGGAATATTACTCTTAACGACCATAGGGACATATATGTCCCCAAAATTTACCTAAAATCCATAGACATTATTGCTATTTTTACATGATAATATGTTTTCGGCATACCTAACAGATCATTGTATACAACTAAAGTAGTCGCAGTAGCTCTCAAAACGTTATGGTCCTGAAAGGGTTAATAGATAGCGTTAATTGCCGAAATATTTTAAAAACTTAAATACATTTTATTCCTTGAATAAACATATTGAAATGACATTCAGGCAATATTATTATTTTAAACTAAGTTTTACCAGCGTTTTTGTCTGTGTCTCAAAAATTCAGTTGACAGCCCAGTGGCACATTTGGGTAGATACTCTTTGCGAAACGAGTGATCGCAGGTTCGATCCCCGCACCGAGACAAATATTTGTGTGATCCACAAATATTTGTTAGATGATTATCCCTGAGGAACCTCAGGCTACAGTATAAAAATAAGCGTATAACCGACTACAGGGTTCTATGTACCTACTAAAAATCATCAAAATTGGTACTGCATTTTATGCGTTGAAGAATAACGAACTTACTTATGAACTAGCTGACCCTGCGAACTTCGTTCCGCCTAACAGTCGATTCTTAAATTTTTTAGTGTTTTTTTTTTAAGTATAATACCTTCTTAATTTCATTTTATTTTTACTTATTTCAAAATTGTTCTAAAATAGAAGATTTTTTTCTAAAATAAACGTAGCCTAAGTTACTCCTCATTACATCAGCTACTTGCCAATAAAAGTCCCGTCAAAATCGGTCCAACCATTTTAGAGATTAACCGGAACAAACAGACAGACAGACAACAATTGTAAAAAATGTTATTTTGGTATACTCGTATGTACAGTATATACATCCACATGCATTTAGTAAAAAGCGTCTTTTTTAATATTACAAACAGACACTCCAATTTTATTTATTTGTACAGATTTGTTATATTATAATTAAGATATTTACATAATTTATTTACACTTCAACGTACAAATACAGATGGCAAGACAACCATGAAATAAATATTATGAAGGTTAATCATTTTGATAAAGTATTTTGAAGTAAGATATAATAAGTACAAAATCATATGATTCCGAACGACCATGAGATGACTATATTAGAAGGGAAAATAGAAATAAGGGAAGAAGAAAAGTATAATATTAAACGTGAAAAATATAGATGTGAGAACGCGATCATATAACAATTTTCTATATCAATTTCGACTGTCACGTGGTCACGAGGCACAAGTCCTAGCGAACTAGAGATCCCGGCTCCAATTCGGTGGGTTTGTGTTTTTATCATTACCCTTATTATGGGTAAGGGAGCAAACGAGCAAGTGAGCCACCTGATGTCAAGTGGTCATCACATGAACACCCACAATACCAGAGGATTCATCGGTGCGTTGCCGGCCTTTGAGGAAAATATAGGCTCTTTCCTTGAAGGACCTGCGCGAGCCTGCGTGCGTGCGTGCGTGTGCATAAATTCACCTTTGCCTATCCTTGCGGGGATATATTTATATATGTATCTATTTTTATTTTTTTATTTTTTTAAATCATGGAATCACATATATGTACTTACATGAATTTATGCACCTATTCATATCTCTCTGCATCACCCTAAGGTTGACTGGTAGAAAATGCCTTAGGCATTAAGTCCGCCTTTATACATTCATTGCATGTATATAAAGTATAAATAAATAAATAAATAAATAATAGCGTGAGTGTGTTGGTCCGCTTTAGTTTAGTAATAACTTACTCAATAACACGTACATATTTTAGTAGGTACTAACGAAGCGGAATGATGAAAGACCTCTCGACCGAAGCGTGAAATAAATTGGTCAAACTTTCACGGAACCTTTACTATTTCAATTGTTCAGCCCAAGAACTTTTCATAATGGCGACCCCAAATTACGGGCCCAACTATGAAACTCGCCTCATGTTTTATTAATGAGACTATCTGGCTATTATTTTATTTTGTACAAACTTATTGTTGGTGCGTTTGAAATTAGGGTATTATTCATCGAGAGGTTAGTGACATTTTATACAAATATACGTATTTTTTAACACACAATTTCACGCTTGTGAAACGGTAGTAAGTTATGGTAGGTAAAGGTGCATTTCGGCACCGACTTTTTCACCATCAGTATTATCAGCCCCACATAATAGCGGACAAGATTATAACCGATTTTTAGGCACATGTTACTTCTCGTCTGCCTCGTTGTCTCGCGGCACAAGTAGGTGTGCCGTGCGATCTAGAGATCCTGGGTTCGATTCCCGGGTCGGGCAGTGTTATTAGGTTTTTCCATTAGGGTATTCTCAGTAGCAGCACGGAGTCTGGAATTGTGCCCGAAAAACAGCAATAGGCTCGCCCCTATGACGTGGGACTGATAGATACCTGGCGAAATGTGCGTGCAGATATGCACTGCCTACCCCCTCGGGGAATACAGGCGTGAGGTTATGTATGTATGTTTCTTCTCACTTCAGGTTTTTTAATAATTTTGAAAAACAATTCTAACGTAATACTTGAATGTATAGTATAGACATGAATATCCTACAAAAATATTGAGCCTCCGACAATCTCACTAAATGAAAAACATTCCTCTACGTCGATTTATCTCCGTGCAATCTAATTTTATTACAAATGACTGTTTTAATAAAACTGAGTTGTACGTAAGCAAATATTTGAGAAAAATTATTTACTTGCAAGAAAAACTCATACAGTTAAGTGGGATTTTGTTGTATGAATACAAATATGTTATTTCAATGTATGGATGTTTTTGCGTTTTCATTTAGCAAGTGGCTTAGTTCTTGTAACTGAGTTATCTTAGACATTGTTTTTAAAATTGACTGTTTCGTTTGTTACTTGCGAGCGTGAGGATCAAATTTCGATTTCCAGGTCTGGAAAAGTGTAAGTAATTTCTTAGGCCTAGTACGGAATCTAAAAAATTGCGTGAGGCTTAAAACACGTGAGGCTTTGGATTAAGGGTTAAGTGACTTACAATCTTCGTGGCGCTGTTGGTTTGACTCAAAAACAAGAGGTCGCGGATTCGATCTCCACAATTTCTTTCACGTCAGGATATTTGTTGGACCAAAAACTTTGTCTAGTTTTTCAATAAACAACCGATTTTAAATAAAATATTGCTGTTATAGACTTCAAAGGTATCGTTTTAAACGGTTGAAAACACACCTACAAAAAAAAAAGAACTATATGGGTAATTTTTGGTGATTATGGGTAAATTTGGTCACCTGACGTCATTTTTCGTCATGCAATAATATATCACAGACACTTTATTAATCCGACATCGCGAGCAAACACTCGGTAACACATTCGTTTCAAGAAGCGCGTCTGTACGTCACACGATTTCTATTTGATTATATTTTTGTCAGCCATCGCTTGCACCGCTTGTTTGTGTTAAACAATTGTGAAAAACAGTTTGTCATCTCAAGAATACTCGTTATTCTTTCAACGTCACTAAACGTCAATACCATTCAACTGACAACGATTGTCGGAAATCGATTCATTATCCCGTAATCCCTGAAATCCCGGTACCCCAGCCCAGTAAGGCACATTTAACACAATGGTGGGTATCGATAATATTGAATGATTGATGGCGCACATTTATTTTCTATCATGACAGCGTCTTGAGTCTCGGGAAATGGTCTCTCGGATTATTATTAGAGGATATTTGTTGGTGTTTTACATAATACATTTAAATTTGAGTCCTAGAATAGCTTTTTAATCCGTAAAATAAATATCTCTAGATATACATAGGCTGCCTCATGATCTTGTATAAATATGTGCCGTGCGATATAGACATCTCTGCTTCGATTACCGCGTCGGGTAGTGTTATTGGGTTTTACCATTAGAAAATTAGTGCCAACCCGCACTAGGCCAGCGTGGTGGACTAAGGCCTAAACCCTCTAAGTTGTAGAGGAGGCCCGTGCCCAGCAGTGGGTCGTATTTGGGCTGATGATGATGATGATGATGATTAGAAAATTCTCAGTTCATAGAGCCTGGCAATGTGCCCGAAAAGGGGGAAATCATTACGTTTCATTAACAATTGTCCTAGGAATCCAAATCGAGACAACTAGATGACGTCAATTAATATGTATATGTATAATAATGTATAAATAACTACAAATTCAAATTCTACCTGCTGGGCACGGGCCTCCTCTACAACTGAGAACGTTAAGGCCTAAGTCGGCCTAGTGCGGGTTGGCGGACTACACATTTAAGAAATTCCTAAGAACTTTTAGGTGAGCATGTTTCACCACGATGTTTTACTTCACCGTTAAAGTGCGTGATGATTATATTATTTGTGAATAAACACTTAATTTCGAAAAGTCAGAGGTGTGTGCCTGGGGTTTCTACCCGCGACCGTCGACATTCTCGACCGCGTGCCTAAACCTCGAGGCCATCACGACTTCAATTTATGCCTAGTTACCGACCAATTAAAATTCAACCTACAAAATTTCAAAAATACAGTTTTTCCATTTACTAATTTAGTAAAATTATTTGAGATAACATGTACACTGTTAATTTATTCGCAATACATTATAGAAGCTTATTAGAATTATTTTCTCGCAAAGCTAATTAGACGTAGGTATTTAGGCCGATTAACATGAATTTGGAGACAATAATTAGTATTTTCGTATTTAATAGTTTCTATAGTATTGTTTCTACGTTTGTTTTTGACTGCCTCGTGGTCTCGCGGTATAAGTATGTGCCGTGCGATCTAGAGGTCCTGGGTTCGATTCCCGAGTCGGGCAAAGTGTTATTGGGTTTTTCCATTAGGAAATTCTCAGTAACAGCACGGAGTCTGGAAATGTGCCCGAAAAACGGCAATAGGCTCGCCCCCTATTACGTGGGACTGATACATACCTGGCGAAATGTGGGTGCAGAAATGCACCTCTGCCTACCCCTTCGGGGAATACAGGCGTGAGTTTATGTATGTATGTTTCTACGTGTGGTTTGTTGAGAGAACTGGCAAAAAACATTGAATGAATTATTTTTTAAGTTTTCCCTCACTAGACTCTTTACAAATAATAATTATTTAGTATCTTTCTATGTAATAAATATAATCTTTATTATATCCAAGGCACAATTTATAACAACACACCCACTGTTCGATGTCCCAAAGGCGACATAAAATATTGCAGTGACATAAGAGATTAAAAATATAAAAACATCCCAGGCGCGTTTATAGGCGAAGAGATTTACAGACTAAGAAAGTACATTTATTGGAGTACCTTGTTGGTCCCGCTGAATAAATCTCGGGTAAAAAGGACTCCTCGAGGTTTAGGCGCGCAGTCGAGAATCTCGGCGGTCGCGGGTTCAAACCCCAGGCACACACCTCTGACTTTTCCAAGTTATGTGGGTATTCACAATGAATTATCACTTGCTTTAACGGTGAAGGAAAACATCGTGATGAAACCTGCACACCTAAAAAAAGTTCTTAGGAATTTCTTAGGTGTGTAGTCCGCCAACCCGCACTAGGCCAGCGTGGTGGACTAAGGACTAAACCCTCTCAGTTGTAGGGGAGGCCCGTGCCCAGCAGTGGGACGTATATGGGCTGATGATGATGATGATGATGATGATGATGAAAAAGGACTCAAGTTCGGTTCGGTCAAAATGACACCTATTTTGCTTTTAGAAAAGTGTCCAATAGTAAGGAATCTAATAATGCCCTTGGTATGCATTAGCCTCCCTCTCTACTACATAGGCTTCGAAGGTGGGAAAAGCGGGTATCACATCTCTGATTACCCACTAGGGAATTCGGGCGTGAGCTTAGATATATAACGAAATAATCAATTATTCGGTACAAGCATATTTGAAGACAAAATATTGATTTGGGGTCGTTCAGGTATTACGTAAGAAATTTTTCATAATTGTCAACCCCCCCGTCCCCCATGTCAGCAAAAATAAGCAAATACCATACTTACATACTCCCCCTCATACGTCACCATTAATAAACATATTTTTTAGACTGTTCTATTTTTTTTATTCAAGAAATCGAGACATAATTTTGTAGAAAATCCGAAAAAAAAAATTGCTTACGTAATCACCATTCAGACCCCCCATTCCCCGATGATCCTTGCCATCAATTTGACAAATCAAAAAACTTCAATAATTTTTCAGTGCCAGTAAATAAATATCGTACTTAATAACTGGTAAAGCGCTGGTATAAACACTGCTGTCTACCCTTTCGCGGTTACAAGCATGAGGTATAAGCATATACCTCGGTCTATCTTTTGAATACCCCATACCAAGAACAAAACTCCAAGTCTTCACACATTTAGCAGACTTAAAAGAAAACGCCAGCGAAAGGAAATCTTTTGCGCAAAATATAGCAACCGCCAACCGTCCAACGGTAATGTTCTCGAGTTTAGAAATCTTCAGTAGAAATACTATAAAAGGGGCGAAATGGCGAGCTCGGCACTTCAATGATCTGAATGAGTCTTAAATTGATAAAGAAACTGCGCTGATAAAAGTGTTTCACCACAGAATGTTACGTCTGATATTAAGATCAAGATTGTAGAAACAGTTGACTTTTCTTATGACCATGTACAATGTACCATATTAAAAACCTTAACCATACATTCCTGTAAAATAAATTCATCATCACCAGCCCTTATATGTCCCAGTGCTGGGCACGGGCCTCCTCTACATCTGAGAGGGTTTAGGCCTTAGTCCACCACGCTGACCTAGTAGGGGTTAGCGGAATACACACCTAAGAAATTCCTAAGATTTTTTAAGGTGTGCGGTTTCCTGACAAAGTTCATTACACACAGTTTCGGAAAGACAGACAGACAAGGTGTGTGCCTGAGGTTTAAACCCGCGACCGCCGACTTTTGACTCGACCGTGTACCTAAGCCTCGAAGCCATCACTACTTAAAAAAAGAAACAAACATAAAACAAACACTTTAACTGGGACCATAAAGTAAAAAGTTAAAAATAAATTCTAGTAAATATTTGGGGCCTAAGTACTGAGACTGGCACTACCCGTGACAGGTTTCACGTTAAACATTTAATATAATGTTGCGCCAACTCTTTAACAGCAACATGAAACTTTTTGCTGCTACCTAGAATTTTCTAATAGATGAACTCGATAACACTACTCGACCCGAGAATCGAAACCACAACACCTCTCGATCAGGAGACCAACTAGTTTGAACTATCTCGCTTTCATACACTTACTTATACCACAAATTCGGGACGCCTCTCATAAAGAATTTATATAAGCAGAGATTTACTATGCCATTGGGAATTATATCAGGGAGCTTTCGGGACGTCGGGATTCGGAAATTAGACCTGTAGGGCATCCTTTACGAAACAACTATTTTCCAAAGGCCTTTTTAGCCAATTTTGTAAATTTAGGCCGGGGCGGATCGAATAGTCGTCAAAGACTTTAGGTATAAGTAATGGGCCTAGATGTAAATGTAAAGAAACCCTAATTTTGTCGTACATTTCATGCGATGTAAAAAGGTTTTGGTTGTAATGTTGGAGAAAAAAATATGGTAATGAAGCAAATACAAGACTTGTTGTAAAAATGATAACTACAAAAGGAATTTAAAAAATCTTCATTTAAAGCCCATAAATAATTAATCGTTTATTAATTCGTGATGGCCTCGAGTTTTAGGCACGCGGTCGAGAATCTTGATGGTCGCGGGTTCAAAACCCCAGGCGTGTGCCTGGGGTCAGAGGTTTGTACCTCTGACTTTTCGAAGTTATGTGTGTATTTACAAGAATTATCACGTACTTTAACGGCGAAGGAAAACGTCGTGATGAAACCTGCACACCTAAAAGTTCATGGGAATTTCTTAGGTGTGTAGTCCGCCAACCCGCACTTGCCACCCAGTACCCACACACGCCTAAACCCTCTCAGTTGTAGAGGAGGCCCGTGCCTAGCAGTGGAACGTTTATGGGCTGATGATGATGAAATTATAATTAATACATGTGTTTTTAGAAAACAAACATGGGAAGGCGCGCGGTCGAGAATCTCGGCGGTCGCGTGTTCAAACCCCAGGCACACATCTCTTACTTTTCGAAGGTATGTGTATATTGACAATTAATTATTTATACACTAACATTAACTGTGAAGGAAAACATCGTGAGGAAACCCACCCATAAATTCTTGGGAATTTCCAGGCCAGCGTGGTGGACTATGACCACCCACTCAGTTGTAAAGGAGGCTCGTGCCTAGCAGTGGGACGTATATGTTCTGATGATGATGTCTGTGTAGTATGATCAAAATAATTCGTCGATAAATAATTGCTATGACATTCTACAAGTTAACAGAAATATGTCGGCTTAATGTTAGTTAAATACTAATCGGAACACGATGTCTTGATACCCTCTATCAGGTTTCACGTATTATAAGTCAATCAGACAGCCCTGGCGCAGTTGGCTAGACACCAGCTTGCGAAACGAGAGGCTGCGGGTTCGATCCCCGCACCGAGACAAATGTTTGTGTGATCCACAAATATTTGTTTCGGGTCTGGGTGTTTGTGAGACTGAGAAGTCTCTTGTAGTTTCTGATACCCACGACACAGGACTTGTATCCTAGTGTGGGGTCAAAACTATGTATGTGACTGTTGGGTGTATTTATTTATTATTTATTTATTATAATATATAAAGATACGAATATTAAAGATTTCCAGTAATTACTGTATTTTTCTACAAATTTTTTCATATTATTTTCGCTTAAAATATCCCATCTGCTCATAATATTACATAAAAGCGAATACTAGTTTTTGCTAGACAAAAACTAAAGGCGCTAGAATAATTTATCAACTTGAATTAGGCTTAGTGACGTAAACAAAAGCGTAAAGCTAGGTAAGAAGGTGTTAAATTACGTGTCTGGTTAGAAAACACCATTTCTCTGTCTTTGTTTTAATAATAGCAGTATTTTTATCACCGGGTTACCGGCTTGTATATACAGGGTGTATTCAGACAGTGATCGAAAACGAAGGCAGGTAATAGCTACGGTGAGTACAAACCCATTGGCGTTAAAAAAATCCCGACTAAAAATAAAAAATTGACGTTTTCCTAACAATCATATATTAAATGGATGTGGTTGTAAGGAAAACGTATTTTTTGTCAGGATCTGTTTTAATGTCACGGATTGACGATTACAAACATGCAATCTCCGTGGTTATTTACTGCCTTAGTTTCCGATCACGGTCTGAATACAGTATAAAATTGCATTTGGCGCAATTTCGTCTCGATGAGTATCCTATGACCTTTTTTACTCGAGTTCGTGATCGAAAACTGATGCAATATTTATTTATTTAAAACTTTATTGTAAGCATAAGATTAAAACTATGGAGTAGGTACCTACAGTAAACAAAATAAGTACAAAAGGCGGTCTTATCGCACAAGGCGATCTCTTACAGACAACCAAGAATGGAGATGAAGGAAGAGAAATGAAGGGTGGTCATAAGTGTATCTACAACGGTAAATAGTAATAAAACAGAACTATAATAGAAACCGTAATAGTAATAGTGTAGAAGGTAATAGTTTTTTAAAAACGGTAAACGTATTTTTTTATATTTTATTTCAGCATTTTTGGCGTCAACGTTCTCGAAATTATCGTAACTATTACCATATATTTTTTATTGCCTCAGTAGGCAGACGAGCAAGCGGTCCGCCTGATGGTAAGCGGTTACCGCCGGCCATGGACTAAAGTAATGCCAGGGGCACAACCCAGCCGCTGCCTACCGTGTGGTGAACACTCTTTTTAAGCCTCGTTTAAAGAAGGACTAGTCATACCTGTCTTAGTAGTCTTAGTATATATTTTTTTAACTTACCAAAATTTAAATCGCTTCAACCTCCGATTTGAACCAGCGTCTCGCGACAAAACGTCATACGAGCAAACTAAACCCTCCCTTCACCGGATACGATTCGGAGAGGAATTGAAAGGGTTAATGCACGACGCCCGGGAGTAAGAAAGGCCCAATCCTTCCGGCCGTTTGTGTATAAATACCTGAAAAAGAAAAAATGTTTCAGGAAATACTGTTTATGGGGTCTGGTTTTGTTGCGCGAATCTGTAAATAAAGGGTGAATCTAATACTATGAATGAATAAAAGTGAAAAACAGAGGACATGAGACGAATATTATATAGACAGTGGTAAAGATTTGAATAAACCGTACTAAACTTATTGTCTTGCGTCGTGGGTATTTGAAGCTACGTTTCCACACACTTTTTCTTTCATTTATGCATTAGAGCCTGTCATATAATGTAAACGGTTGTCAGGTTTTAAACTATCAATATAATTGTTATTAGTGTCAGCAGATCGTCTTAATTGATTAATTAATTAACTCTTTATTTATTAAAAACCACAATAAAAACACAGACGAAAGAAAATAATTTACAATATTAGGCACAATAAATTGGCGGTCTTATCGCTAAAAGCGATCTCTACCAGACAACCAGGCAAGGATAGGAATATACTGATATACGAGACAGTGCTTACAATTATATAATATAAAAAAATATGGTTTATTTTTTTCTCCAAGGTACCTACTTGGTAAAAGGTACTCCAACAAACTTGAAAAGTTTGGGACGGCAGAGGTGCACTTCTGCTAAGTATGTATCAGTCCCACCAGGTATGTATCAGTCCCACGTAATAGGGAGCGAGAATATTGCCGTTTTTCGACCACATGTTCAGACTTCGTGCTGCTATTGAGAATTTTCTAATGATAAAAACCATTTCCACTGCCCACACGGGAAACAAACATGAGATCTCGTGATTGCACGGCAAATACTTGTTCCAAAAAATAATAAACAACAAAATATATATTTCAGAACGAAAATCATCATCATCATCATCAGCCCATACACATACGTCACACTGCTGGGCACGGGCCTCCTCTACAACAGAGAGTGTTTAGGCCTTAGTCCACCACACTGGCCTAGTGCGGGTTGGCGGACCACACACCTAAGAAATTCCTAAGAACTTTTAGGTGTGCAGGTTTCATCACGATGTTTTCCTTCGTTAAAGTACGTAATATTTCTTTGTGAATACACACATATGTAACTTCGAAAAGTCAGAGGTGTGTGCCTGGGGTTTTGAACCCGCGACAGTAAAGATTCTCGACCGCGCGCCTAAACCTCGAGGCTATCACGACTTAAGACACCACAACGATAATCACAGCCCTAGTTTCGTGTTTCAAAAGTAGACTGCCTCGTGGTCTCGCGGTACAAGTATGTGCCGTGCGACTAGAGGACCTGGGTTCGATTCCCGGGTCGGGCAAAGTGTTATTGGGTATTTCCATTAGGAAATTCTCAGTAACAGCACGGAGTCTGCAAATGTGCCCAAAAAACGGCAATAGGCTCGCCCCCTATTACGTGGGGCTGATACATACCTGGCGAAATGTGGGTGCGGAAATGCACCTCTGCCTACCCCTTCGGAGAATACAGGTGTGAGTTTATGTATGTATGTACTTTTAACATCCATGATATAATGGCTGTGTTATACCAATACCCAAGACACGTATCGCCAAATGTGAGTTCTGTATGTATTAAAAAAGAATCTCGTATCTTCAACGCAATTACTGATTACATATTTTTACGTAGCTCTTTGGATATTGCTCAGCCGAGTCACGTACTGTAACACCCAGCGGGCCGCACATCAGGACTGATTCGGAAAACACTAAAACACGGACATTAAAGGGATTTGTTGTGACGTTAATGTACGATAGAATACATAACAGATTACATTAACCTAAAGCCTATAATAAGCAGTGGCGGTACTTCCATAGAAGCCCAAAAGCCCAGTTTGCCTTACAAATTTCTGAATAATAATATTTATGCTTTAAATCTTTATTCAATAAAATCAATTTGGTATATAAATGAGAATATATTGCCCCCAAAATAAACAATTATAAACAAGACATTACATAATTAACGTGTAACGATTTTGGGCTTCTATGGAAGTACCGCCACTGATAATAAGTAGACCTAGTAAAGGTCGCCGGACGACGCTGGTTGCAGGCTCTTCCAACAGGTCCCTGTGGAAGTCATTACGAGAGGCCTATGTCCAGCAGTGGACCTGTTTTGGCTGAAAATGATGAAGCTAGTATGGATAATGGGGTAGGCAGAGGTGCATTTCTGCACCCACATATCGCCAGTTGTGCTTTTGTCCAATGTAATGGGTGGCGAGCTATTTGCCATTTTTAAGCACAATTCCAGACACCGTGCTGCTATTGTGAATTCCCTAATGGAAAAACCCAATAACACTGTACCCGACCGGAAATCGAACCTGGGACCGACATATTGTACCGCGAGACCTCGAGGCAGTAATATGACAGATTCTGGATATTAAATAATTTTTTGAAGAATTTAAAGATAGATACCTAATTAAAACTTACATTTGATTAAACTTATATTCGATTCATTCGAATTAAATGTAATTCAAAAATAAATAACAGCCACTTAAATATAAGTCGCCCTCAGATTAAGTAGCGTTGCAGTATTCGGCCATATGTTATTGAGTTAAACAATGTTGTTACTATCTTTAAGGTGTACAATAAAGCATAAATAAATAAAATAAAATAAATAAAACTTACAAATTACAGTTTAGATATATTTTTGGTGTGAATTCAACAATGTTATTCTAACTGTATACAATTTACTAGTAATAAATGAAAATACAAATCTTATTTCATATTTATCATAAACTACAAAATACCTTGTGGTGCAAACAAACACTCCAACGGAAAATAAATATAGGTATGTGGATTTACATTTAACCTTACGCTGGAATGCCGACTAAAACCTCTCGGTAAGGCGCATTTTCCTCTATTTTAATAAGGAGTAACTCACCACGCTGCTCAAGTGCGACTCCTAAGAAATTCAAAGAATTGGTTTTCTGTAAGAGATCGCCTTGTGCGATAAGACCGCCTTTTGTACTTATTTAGTCTAATGTACTCCATAGTTTTCATCTTATCTTCATCATCAGCCCTCATACGTCCCACAGCTGGGCACGGGCCTCTTCTACCACTAAAAGGGTTTAGGGCCTTAGTCCACCACGCTGGTCTAGTGCGGGTTGGCGGACTACTCACCTAAGAAATTCCTAAGAACTTTTAGCCGTGCGGGTTTCCTCACGACATTTTCTGTCACCGTTAAAGTAAGTGATGATTCATTGTGTTTACACACATAACTTCGATATCTTATGTTTACAATAAAGTTTTAAACAAATAAATTAGATATTCTTTGTAAATAACTAATAAGCATGACGTTTCTCTTCACCGTTAACATCATCATACATCATCAGCCCATATATGTCCCACTACTGGGCACGGGCCTCCTCTACAACTAAGAGGGTTTAGGCCGTAGTCCACCACGCTGGCCTAGTACGGTTTAGTGGACTACACACCTAAGAAATTCCGAAGAACTTTTAGGTGTGCAGGTTTCATCACGATGTTTTCCTTCACCGTTAAACCACGTGATAATTCATAAAGATAATATCACATACAAGATTTATTTAGAAGCATAAAACATTCACTCAACGGCGCTTTTTTCATTCAACAATTAACTCGTAAAAATAAACGGAAATGAACCCTTATCAAGGCGTCAGAACCACCGCGTAATTACTGCACCGCGTGGTACCAAATTATATGCAGAGCTCGTAAAATTACGTATAAGTCGTACTTAAATACACCTTGATAAAATACACGAAGGAAAAGCGCTTGGGGCAGAATTTTGAGAACGGTATGCTGACATAAATTTGAAAATTTTAAATAATTGTTTTTTTTTTGCTACTTTGCTGCTCTTTATACTATTCATCATCATCAGCCTTCAGTTTAGCGCGGACATCCTCTATAACTGAAAGGGGTGAGACCTTAGTCCACCACGCTGGCCTAGTGCGGGTAGGCGGACTACACACCTAATTCTTAAAAACTTTAGGTGTGCAGGTTTTCTCACAATGTTTTCCTACGCCGTTAAAGTAAGTGGTAATTCATTGTGAATACACACATAAATTAGAAAAGTCAGAGGTGTGTGCCTGAGGTTTGAACCCGCGGACGCCGAGATTCTCAACCGCGCGCCGTAACCTCGAGGCCATCACTACCCTTTTATATATCTACTATTAGAAATTGATGTCTGGTGAAACTTAGTACTACTTACTTGCCTGGATATAAAATAAAACGAACACAAAAACGCGATTACGTATTTATTTAAGTCTTGTGTTATGTGGGCGAAACTTTTGCAGTTCAACACTTCAAGGGCTCAAGCTGCGACTGACGAAAAATCGTCACTTCACATTCTCATGCCGGCCTTCTGAGATGCTTCTTCTCAATATGGGATCCAGGATCACAGGAAGAAAAGGAAATAGGGAATGGCTAACTAATCTTCAAGTTTTTGGTACTGAAAATATGAGCTTGAGAATATTTTCCCTACAGCTGTGTCGGTAATCGCCGCGATGTCACACAAATGCTTATGTTATGGTAAAGAGAGCGCTGGGCTATTTCGTCTAAGGGTTTTACGAAATTTTGATTCACGACGTAATTCTATTAGCTTTAGATAACAATTTTCTGCAAATCATTTTTTTTTCCGACACCGAGACTTTCTTGTCAACGAAACTAGCAATCAATCATTAACGTATTTTAAGTCTTACAGCATTAACGATAAGAAACAATTTGCAATGAAAGCGCCATTTAAATTAAAAAACGAGACTCGAAACAGAATGAAGAATTAATTTAATGACCGTATTCATCATTTATAAATGATTGATCGAAAGAGTTATTAGTTCGGTGTTTTCGCCATTAATTTTAAGTCGCGCGTCACAGACCATTAACGTTTGCTGAATAATATTCATTCCGTTAGCATATAGTTTATCTATCTATACTAATATATAAAACGAAGAGTTTGTTTGTTTGTTTGTTTGGTTGAACGCGCTGATCTCAGGAACTACTGGTCCGATCTGAAAAATTCTTTCAGTGTTAGATAGCCCATTTATTGAGAAAGGCTATAGGCTATATAACATCACGCTAAGACCAATACGAGCGAAGCACCAATAATAAATGTTTTTAGATCGGGGGATTTTTTTTCTTTTGAGAGCTTCCGCTTCATGCGCTGCGGAAACGGTTAAAGTTTCGCTAAAATAATGTATGACAGAATTGTTCCCCTTTAAAAGTTCTAAAAAAAAGTCCGCGACAGCATATGTCTATCTTTTAAGGTTGGCTCACTATAACCTTTTTTATGCTAACCAAATTTGTTCTAAAATAAAGAATTATTTATGAAAGTTTTTTATAAAGATGATATTAATCCTTATCCAAATAAATACGTTATTCATCACAAGTATTTAATTTAAAAGAAATTTGCCCTTTACACCATTTGATTTCAACGAGTATCTTTGAAGATATCGCAGTTTTAAAATAACACCGAAGCGAAAAAATGATCAAGCGCCCAATAATGATGTAAAAGGCGCCGCGCCGGCCGGTCGGTGCGCGGCGGCACACGTTTCACGTCTATTTGACCGATTTGAATATTTTTACTAATGTGAAGGCACATAACCACTTAATTACATAAATATAATCACGCTTCTGTCCCTAAAGAAGAAGACAAAGGTGTTTTTCTACATGAACTTATCACAATCCATTTAAATTATACTCGTATGAGATAGGGGGAGCCTTTTTTGTACATGAAAATATTTATTTAATCTATACTAACGCAAATAAAAATGCTGCACAGTTAAGCCCCAATGCCTGAAATTTGATGGTATAATGTAGAAATATGTAGATGGATCTGTTATTAACAGACAGACAGAATTATTTGTTTTTCTAGTACCACGACAAAGCAGGTGAGTATAATTTTGCATCTGAAGACAGCTGCAATGTAAGCATATAAATTAATAAATAATTAAATACACCCTACAGTCACATACATAGTTCTGACCCGACATTAAGATACGAGTCTTATGTCGTAGATATCAGAAACTTCGAGAGACTTTTCGGTCTCACCAACACCCAGACCCCAAACTAATATTTGTGGATCACACAAACATTTGTCTCGGAGCGGGGATTGAACCCGCGGCCTTCGGCTTCGGCGATTCGTAAGCTGGTATCTAGCCGACTACGCCACGGGGCTGTGAACTTAATTGTTGAGACACAGACAAAAACGCTGGTAAAATTTAGTTCAAAATAATCATATTGCCTAAACGTATTTGGGTTTTTAGAATATTTTGGCAATTAACGCTATCTATTTATTATTATGAATTTAGTATAAAAAGGCAGTTTTCTTTTACGAATTATTCACTAACAATGAAGCCTGTAGCAGTAACGGTTGTTTTGGTAAGTGTTTCTTTATCTACTAAGTTAATTAAAATTATTAGGCTAAATAATAATTATTTCCAAATGTTTTATTTCTTACTGGCACGGAGAAAACTTCACAATAATATGTGACGATGATTTCAATTGCCGTCTGCCTCGTTGTCCCTTGATCCCTTGCTGTGTCCTTTGATCTAAATTTCTCGGGTTTGATTCCCGGCTCAGGCAAGATGTTATTGTTGTCTCCGTTAGGAATAGGTGCAACATAGTGTCGGGGTATGTACACAAAAATGTGAAGCTCACCCCGTATCCAACAGATGTCAGTAACATAGCTCTATCCGAGACTTGATCCTGGTGTTTTTAATCGCATCCCACACTTATACAGCGAGGCGATAGATTGAAAATGATACTTAGATAATAAACGCCATTATAAATCGAATATTATGTAGCTACAATTCCAGAAGGTTCCAGGAGATTCTAAAAGGTTCTTAAATTCCAGGCCCTAGTACTCCTGGTCTGTGCATCAGGCAAGCTTACTTCCAACGGTAGTCCCGAGGCGGATATACAGTCAGCTGCTAATGGAATCAACTCTCAAGCATCCACCTCCCTGAAAGCTACCCAGGACGTAGTCAATGCTGATGGCGGGGCCTTTTCATCCAACGGAAATGCTGCTTCAAGTGGGGGAACCATGGGCTAATTAACATGGATTAACAAAGTACAGATATGTCCCATAATGTGTTCGTTCTTCTAATTTTCTTTCATGGTCTACTGCTTTGATGAGACCGTATTTTCTTTTCCTTTATTGTATGGTCTTTTGCCTTTAGCGATAAGACTATTTTTGGATTTGAAATCTGTTGTGTACCTAATTCTGTTGTACAATATTGAATGAATAAATAAATCTGGATTTGTGAATGTAAGACTTTCATTTCAATATGTATGTTTATTATTATGTCATTTCATATGTATATCTTTACCTAGTGTACTTAGTATGATAATTGTGGATATGTCTTTACTCCATCATGAATCCAGATTACTGTGTATATCATCAAAAAAAGCTTAAGGTTTTATTCTTCCACGGTGGAATAGTGCGGATAGGCGGACTACACACCTAAAATTACCTAAGTTCCTGATATCTAAGCAGTGATGGCCTCGAGGTTTAGGCGCGCGGTCGAGAATTTCGGCGGTCGCAGGTTCAAACCCAAGGCACACACCTCTGACTTTGCGAAGTTATGTGTGTATTCACAATGAATTATCACTTGCTTTAACGGTGAAGGAAAACATCGTGATAAAACCTGCACACCTAAAAGTTCTTAGGAATTTCTTAGGTGTGTAGTCCGCCCAACCGCACTAGGCCAGCGTGGTGGACTAAGGCCTAAATCCTCTCAGTTGTAGAGGAGGCCCGTGCCCAGCAGTGGGACGTATTTGGGCTGATGACGACCTAATATCATATTGGTGTGTAAGTGGTCAAAACTAGAATGAAATCTTAACAGGCATGAGAGTATCAAATAACGAGAGATGTGACGTTTCGCAAGCTGGTATCTAGCCAACTGCGCCACGGGGCTGTCAATGTGTAGTATCACAGTTGAAGTTATTTCAAGTTAACACGAAAATATTGTCCCCAACTCAACTTCGAAGGTTCCCTCCACTATACTTATACAATTTCTCTCAAAATACAAGTTTGGAAGTGGAAAGTTGCCACGCATTAATGAAGACATTCGTGCACCAATAACTTCCCGTTCTCGAGCTCTGACGCGTCATTTGTCAATAGCTCACTATTATAACTAATTAGAATAGTATCTCAAAACTCGCTTTGAATTTCTCCATGAATCACATTCAAAAACCTTGAGGTCGTCAGAGAATCTAAAATTGAAAATGCCCGTGCATACCACTACGTTTCTAGACAATTCTTTCACTATTAAAGCTGTACGTCTGTGGAACGCTCTTCCTGTTGAAGTACGCCGGGCCAAAACACTTTTACACTTTAAAAGACTCGTCAAAAATCACTATCTCCCTCCATAATACCTAATATATATAGTATGTATGTATATGTGTATATATATAGTTGTATTTGTATTATAATTATTTTGTTTGTATGTATATCAATTTTTTTATTTATTTTTTATTTTTTTTCTGTACACACTGCCCTCCCAATATATCCTTTTTATAATATCCATCTTATGGTTGTCTTGAAAAGATCGCCATGTGCGATAAGGCCGCCATTTGTACCTTTCTCTAGGTTATATACCTATATATATATTTTACTTTATGTGTACAATAAAGAGTTAAATAATAAATAATAATAAGATAGAATATATTAACTGTATTGATTAGGAAGCAGTATGTTGTAATGAAAAATAATTGGCGTGGCAACTGTCAACTGGTTTGAGTTTCTTGTTGATTTTATATGTATTATATTATAATCTAGTTATGTTGTCTTTATGACCTTAATTGTGTATGTGTAGACATGAAGTAATTTTGAAATAAAAAAAATTGGTTGAAATATATAAAAAATAATTGAAAGGGCTACCTTGCCACTAGATGATATCACCTAGTGGTAGTATGATAAAACTAAAATAATTCCAAAGGAATAGCGAAGTTTATTTAATATAATTATGGCATTATGAATTGAAATTTAGTCGGTAAATCCATAAAATGCTAACAATATTATTTAGATAAAACGACTATTTAAACAAATTTAATTTATAACTAAGATCGGAAGGCAGTTTTTATCATTCTCAGTTAATACCGACTTGATCCGTAGTCGTGATGACCTCGAGGTTTAGGCACGCGGTCAAGAATCTCGACGGTCGCGGGTTCAAACCCCAGGCACACATCTCTGACTTTTCGAAGTTATGTGTGTATTCACAATAAATTATCACGTACTTTAACGGTGAAGGAAAACACGTATCCTTACACAAGTATGGAAATACTTAAAAGGAGGCCATAACACTGTAATAATTGTTGTAAAAAAACTTGGTAATGAATAAAGATTATTTATTATTTATTTATTTATCATGATGAAACCTGCACACCTAAAAGTTCTTAGGAATTTCTTAGGTGTGTAGTCCGCCAACCCGCACTAGGCCAGTGTGGTGGACTAAGGTCTAAACCCTCTCAGTTGTAGGGGAGGCCCATGCCCAGCAGTGGGACGTATATGGGCTGATGATGATGATGATGATAAATTTATAAGTAAGATCGGAAGGCAGTTTTCATCATTCTCAGCTAATACTGGTAACGGACCTTTACGACTGAGGGGGTTAAGGCCTTAGTCAACCACGCTAACCTAGTGCGGGTTGGCAGACTACACACGAAAAAAATTCTTGGGAACTTTGAGGTGTGCAGATTTCCTCATAATGTAGGAAACATTTACCATTTTAGCAAACATTCACCGTTAAATTAGGTGTTAATTTATTGTGTGTGGGTTTGAAATCACGACAACTATTTTACTAATCAAAAACTAGCAAGAAACTGTAGTGTTTGTCTTTTCAAAAGCTCCTACATACGTAACAGTTTTGATCTGATTCATAGCTTAGTTACAAGTAGACTCCGATATACCCTCAATGTCACTTACACAACAGCCCTTGTTTTTTCTCCCAAACTCTACGAACAACCATTATAATTTCTAAGAACAAATCTTTAACAAACAAGGTTCGGTTCACGCCAACTATTATTGGAGCCGGCTCTTGACTCCCAAGTAATTGCGCCCGCACGAACTGTGCTCTTAGGCTGATTAGATTTTTTCCTTCGTCTTCTGAAATGTAACGGTTATTTTTATAGACTCTTGATATTATGAGATCAAATTGTTCAGTTTATGTAAATGTTGGAGTTTTGTGTGCTTTATATATTGGTTTAATGTTATGAGGTGTTCTGACGTCTGATCACTTAAATATTTGTAGTTTACACTACACACTTAAAAAAAATTTTCGCTGTAAAAAATGTTAAAGAATTTTAATGTGATTTTTTCAAATTGATATTTTTTGTCGGCTAAGGAATAGCTTTATGATCCAACTTCATATATCGCAAAAAACATCTCGTTTTTTTTACTATAAAGTACCTACCTACTAAGACTAAGGCCTACACCCTCTCAGTTGTAGAGGAGGCCCGTGCCCAGCAGTGGGACGTATTTGAGAGAAAGGGAGCGTAATAACAGACTCCCCACCGGGACTAGGCGAACCCGTCGTCAGCGAGACGACTCACGACCTCCATAAGTTTGGGTAGCTCTCTCTTGAAGGGGACGACTTAAAATTGCGTGGTAGTACTGTGGTACTCTGTGGATCGGTTGACAATGCTCGGACCGCGGAGGGCCCCTTAGGGCCAACTTCTCGGTGGGTGCGGTCCAATGCACACGCGTATACCGTGCCCCCCTGCATAAAGAAGCAAGAGGAATATCACGGGGTTTTAGTCGGTAGGACGTCCCAGTATTTGACAATTAGCAAATCTAATTTTCAAATACTGGAACGGTGAGTCCGACATACCTCCGAGCCTCATGCTCGGGGACGATCCGCAAAGGGATTTCCTCGTGTAACAAAAAAAAAAAAAAAAAAAAAAAAAAAAAAAAAAAAAAAAAAAAAAAAAAGTGGGACGTATTTGGGCTGATGACGATGACGACCTACTTAATTTATAAATACATTTCATCAAAAAATTCCAATGTTTTCGATGCTTGGGAAGTAATAGGTTAATAGCTGCTTAATTGTTTCTACTGATTATTTAAAACTACTATGAAATGTTATCGCATTCGTTTCTTCTTATGGTAAAGTCTAGACTTGGACCGCACTGCATTTACCATCAAATGTATTCTAAATAATAAAGGATAAAAGTTTTTTATTTATATGATTTTTATTATATTTGAGAACTTAAAACCCTTGAAAATAATAGCCTTCTTATGTTGTAGCTCCATAGTTTTTGTAGTAAACCGACATATGTTTCAGAAAGCCGCTTATTTCATTTGATTACGGTTATTAGCGTCGCCGCGTACGCTAGAGGCGAATTTCAACACATTGTTTGGGCTTCACGGAATTATCACTCCTTTTGAACGTAAACGGTACAGTCGGGGTGTGATTTCATAGTTCAAATCAAATCAAAATAATCAAATCTAGTTGATTATTCAACTTGATTGTACATCATCATCATCATCATCAGCCCATAGCCGTCCCACTTCTGAGCACGGGCCTCCTCTACAACTGGGAGGGTTTAGGCCGTAGTCCACCTAGTTTAGGCCTTAGGCCTAGTGCGGGTTGGCGGACTACACAGCTAAGAAATTCCTAAGAACGTTTAGGTGTGCAGGTTTCATCACAATGTTTTCCTTCACCGTAAAAGTACGTGAAAATTCATTGTGATTACACACATAACTTCGAAAAGTGTGTCTGGGGTTTGAACCCGCGACCGTCGAGATTCTGGCTAACTTCTTTTATAATACTATAAGGTTACCTACAAGGGGTTTCTGGTAATTTGTTAGGTATGTATACTATAGCAACTCGCACTAGGTCAGCGTTGTGGATTAAGGGATAACCCTTCCCAATTATAACAAAGGCCGTTTCGAGCAGTGGACGTTATGATTTTCGTCGTAATCATATGAGGATTATAGGATTTCAATATACGAGTAATAAGAAATTATAACTATAAACTTTGGTAGATAAATCCCCATAAGCAGCATGCGTTCTCGAGTGTGACTCATATGGCAGCCATGGGTCTCTTAAACCATATCACAGGGAATCAAGACCAGGGATGTATGCAGGGAATCAAGAGCAATGATAATGATGAACCCAGAATAAGATCGACAGGGAAATTATACCGCTTGCCGATACGAAATCGAAATTAACAATCGGAAATTCTTCATTCAACTGTACCCGATTGGTCGTAAAATTATCCTGTCTTGATTGTCAGCGCGCTTTTGGATGTAAATTGCACGCTTGTGCACGCAACTGCTCATTTCATTCGATGCCTATAAGAAATGAATTTTGTCATTTGTATTTTTTTGTTGCCGCGACTGCACTATCGGTTAAAAGCAGTACAAAGCGTTATTTCATAAACTGACTTTTTATTTAGCTTTCATTTAAACATTTTTATCCAACATTCAATTTCACATTATACAAATAATACAACATAACCTCACGCATGTATTCCCCGAAGGAGTAGGCAGAGATGCATTTTCTAACCAATATTTTGCCAGTTATGTATCAGTCCCACGTAATAGGGGGCCTATTACCGTTTTTAGACCACTTTTTTAGATTCGGTGCTGCTACTGAGAATTGTCCGCCAATCCGCACTAGGCCAGCGTGGTGGACTAAGGCATAAAACCTCTCAGTTGTAGAGGAGGCCCGTGCTCAGCAGTGGGACGTATATGGGCTGACGATGATGACGATGATGACTGAGAATATCCTAGTGGAAAAACCCATTACACTTTGCTCGACCCGCGACCTCTAGATAGGTGGGCTGCGAAACCACAAATCTATCATACCACTAATAAAAATAGATGACTGACGTTTAAAATCCCCATTAAAAATGAATGCAATAGTTATTTCATTATATAAATAGCAAAAAGAATTCACTACCATTTAATTTAAATGTAGTGAAATGTTTCGACGTACCTATTTTAATAAAAACATTCCAGGAATTCTTTGGAGCTGAATTAAACTGGATTTAAATTTTATTTCGCGAATTGACCGCTTATTCGTTCGTACTAACTAATTTTATATGTAGTGACTTTATCATTTAAATTTGTCAGTTGCTTAACTGATAAGCCAATCCTGATGCGTACAGTGTATAGGCAGAAATGTATTTGTCTCGATGAGAGTACCGAACCCACAGCCGTTAGTTTCCTAAACTGCCTAGCCAACTGCGCCAATGAGGCTTCAAACTTTTATATTGTCATCATCATTTCCTTGCCCTGTTCCCAATTTCATTTGGGGTCGTCGCAGTATGTTTTATACTTCCAAACATCCCTATCAGCCGTCATGTCTTCATTCACCCCTTTTTCTTTCTAACTTCAGTCACACACCCCATCCATTTCTTCTTTGGCCTTCCTCTGCTTGTCCATCCTTCAAATTTCATATTCATCCCCTTTTTACCTACATATGATTCATCCCTTCTCATAATGCCCAAGCCCATACCACGACAAACTGTTTCCTTTCAGCTTATCTATCTCAAGAGCTACTTTCTTCAAGTTTTTACATTGTATAATTTATATTTAATGAGAAATTAAACGGCTTATCTACATGCAAACAATAAAAATTTGTAGTTGCAAACATCCCAGGAACAGTATGGCACGGGCTCGGCAATGAGAAAACTTTTGAATGGTGCATAAAATATGTCCCCGGAATGCTTTGGTTCACGGGAGTATTTGCAGTAATTATTACTTTAGTTAATGAGTAATTGTTTTGCATGCTCGTGTGGTTAGTTAGCTCTGGTTACTAACTAGAGGATGAGGATTCAACGGTATATGCTGCAAGCATATACCCACGTATATAAGCCAAACCCTTCTGGCAAAGGTTCTGGCTAGACAAAGGTGTGATTGTAAAGTTTTTTTCAAATGTATCAGTAAAATGTCTACGTTGGGATCTGATTAAAAAAGGGGAATTCAGACCAAGGTACTGTGTTTTTCGGCATATCTCGACCACTATAACAAAATTCGGCAAATTGATCAGTTCAGATTTTTCCAAAGTTTTCATTATTGTAGTATTAATTTATTATGTGAAAAGGTCATTTTATCAGACATTTAAAGAAATTATTAAAGAAAATCATGACATTTCGTGTTGCTGAGTTTCTCGTACCGCCTCTTCTCCCAGCGATGACACGTTCTGAACGTTCTGAACGGTGTCATTTATTTTAAATTGATTCAAAGGTCTTCTTATTTTTATTCCTGTAACACCATGGCCACCCATTTTTTTTGTTAACTACTGTTTTTCTGGGTTGTCTGGAAGAGATCGCTTATAGCGATAAGACCGCCCTTTGCGGCACACTTAGTATTTATTTTATTTCTGTTCTTGTGGTGTCCAATAAAACATATTAAAAAAGGTGCCTATGAATAAGTCTCATTAAAAGATTATTTCTGACTTTGACTTTGCGAATAGCAAATAAAACCCACAGCGAAGCTGAATGTACAAAAAGGATTTCGAAGAATTCAATGGGCCATATTTAAAAACGGATCAAGATGTCTAATCAAGATTACGGTACCCAATGGGCGGGAAGCTTAGTGAATTTCTCCCGGAATCCTGTGATTAACTCGCTGCCCGGCATTCCCAATAACGTATCCGTCTTATGGGATCATTACCCGGCTTTGTTCAGTCGCTTGTCCATATCGGTTATTATCGCTTATGAAAAATATCAGGAGTTTTGGCAGATATTTTACGCGGGGGAAGCAGACTGTGAAATGTCGTTGAGAATATCTGATAATTTTGGTGGTAAAACGAGAACAGACGTGGGTCTGAGATCATGTTTCAACATAGAAACAATAGCGCCAGTAATTTCGGTTGATTAAGCAGTTGTGTTTTTCTACATCCAAATTTGTGATGTGTTTACTAATACACCTAGAAATCAGTGGCGGTACTTCCACAGAAACACTTACACGTTAATTGTGTAATGTCTAATTTATAATTATTTATTGTGGTTTCTCATTTTTCCCAAAGAATGTAATTTAGTCACCAAAGATCTTAATACTGAGACAAATGCTGTACCAGGTAATGGTGCCTTAAAATGCCTAAAATGCAACAAAACTTATGGTAGGTGTTTATTTGGATTATATTGGTTATAATGAGAAATAATTTATTTGTCAAATTGCTTTTAATAATTAAAAATTTAAAGCTTAAATATATTATTATTCGGAACTTTGTAAGGTAAGCTGGGCTTTTGGGTTTCTATGGAAGTACCGCCACTGCTAAAAAAAGAGATATAT
Organism: Hemaris fuciformis; assembly: GCA_907164795.1. NCBI lineage: Eukaryota > Metazoa > Arthropoda > Insecta > Lepidoptera > Sphingidae > Hemaris > Hemaris fuciformis. The sequence continues at coordinate 5,752,622 of OU015457.1, read as the reverse complement.
GTATTCCGGACTTGAATCTCAAATAACTGTCTCTATGTGGTCAGTTTTCAATCAAGCTCACATAACATACGATTATAACGATCATATACATATCTGTTACTATATTTAATATGATAATAGTTTATTAACACATGGCTAACCATTCAATAACATAAATTGTGTAAGTTATGAATATTATGAGACGTAATATCAAATATCTAACTAATGATATTGAAATGCCTATTTGTTATGTTAAAATACAGCTTTTTAGTGAACGCATATCCATAAGACCTATCCCCCGTCCCCGTATCTGTCTGGCTGTCAAAGCCCCGTGGCGCAGTTGGCTAGACACCAGCTTGCGAAACGAGAGGCCGCCTGTTCGATACCCGCACCGAGACAAATGTTTGTGTGATTAACAATTTCACAAAGTTTGTGAGACCGAAAAGTGTCTCGTAGTTTCTGATACCCACGACACAAGACTCGTATCTTAATGTGGGGTCAGAACTATGTATGTGACTGTCAAGTGTATTTATTTATTTATCTTCGAAGAGTTAGGTACAATTCCAACTTTCGTCAGCTATTTTAAGTACTACGTGATATTTGGCGGGGCAATTGCCGTTTTTCGTCTATATTTAGTACTCTAAGCTGCTAATGAGACTCTTTAATAAAACGCAAAAAAAATATCAGATTAGAGATTCGAATCCGGAAATGGCTCACACGTATGCCACTGCACCAACGCAGCAAATAGTAATATTCTGTATTATATTCCAAATAAATATTTACCAAAGCCTCGATCGACAATTAACAAAACTGTCATCCGATTTTTTATCAATGAATATTTTGCGATCTATCTCCCTGATTGAAACAGTTTAATACTGCCGTGCAATACTATAAATATTATAAATTCAAATATCCTATAATTAATAAACATCTAAATTTTAGATACACGCAAGTTTGTGATACCAAGGGCCGAGGACTCGATCCCCGTGCCGAAACTATGTAGGACAATAGGTACATTATGTATTATTATTTTTATTTACTTATTTATTTACAAGAAACACAACACATATGTACAAACTTGACATTATTAAGACAATATCTTAAAAACTTAACAAAAATTTATATCATTAGTAGTGCTAGGTTCTAGACCCGTGTTACTACTGATAATATCTATATGTGTTGGACCTGAACGTGTGCGTGGTACTAACAAGTAGTTTCTGATAGAACATAACCCAACTTGTAGCTTAGCTATTGCCGTTCACCGCACCCATTAACAGACTACAAGTACATTACCTATCCTGGACATGAGACCTTTCGACAACAAGCGCCAAATTACACTGCTGTAACGAGGTACTCTATAATCCTTCGACAAATAATCGAACATAGACTCACTAATCCCTACTTCTTTTTTAATAGAAAACGGAGGCAAACGAGCAAGTGAGCCACCTGATGTTAAGTGGTCAACACCGCGGAATCATCGGTGTTGCTGGCCTTGGAGGAAAATATAGGCTCTCTTCTTGAAGGTCTCTAAGTCGTATCTGTTTGAAAATACTTATTTCTAATTACACAACATACGCTAATGGACACGGGTGTCCTCTATAACCGAATGAGGATAGGCCTTAGTCCACCACGTTAGGCTACTCCTCGTTGGCGGACATCACATAGGTACCCAAGAATTTTCTCCCCAAGTTATCACTCACCGAGCAATATAAACCATCGTTAAATATTAAAAAAAAGCTAAGAATAGATAAAATAAACTCGACGGTAAAGCTCATAGCATCTACCATATTTACGACGCATTAAATTCACCAAAATTATGGTTATTACGTGCTTATTAACTGCTGTCGGTTTGTGTATAAACGACACTTTGTTGATAGTGTGCGGCGGATTTTATTGTTGTTTTTATTTTACCCATATAAATCGTTAAAGATATTTTATTATGTGGTTACTGATATAGTATTATGAAAGCTTTAGAGGCTGAGATGAGATACGAAAGGTCCAGAGGTTTGAGTATCGTAATGAATTGTAATCTAAATATCATGGAAATGTAAACGATCGAAGATTTCGTGGAATATATTAAGTACTCGTAAACAAACATAAAAGATGATAGTTGTGATCTATCAAGCAATCTCGGCGGAAGCAACTTTGAATTATATGTTTTTATTCAATGTTGTGCGATTATAAAAAATCTTACGGGAAATTAAATATAGCAATCAATTGATCATCATCAGCTCATATACGTCCCACTGCTGGGCACGGGCCTCCTCTACAACAGAGAGGGTTTTTTGCCTTAATTCACCACGTTGGCCTAGTGCGGGTTGGCGGACTGCACACCTAAGAAATTCTTAAGAACTTTTAGTTGTGCAAGTTTCCTCACGATGTTTTCCTTCACCGTCAAAGTACGTGATAATTCATTGTGAATACACACATAACTTCGAAAAGTTAGAGGTGTGCCTGGGGTTTGAACCCGTTACTGCCAAGATTCTCGAGCGCATCAATTAATAATTGTAGAATATTCAAACATGTACTTAGTACTAAACGCACCCTAAGATATCTTGTGTTTTTAAACCACTTAAAGGCTCCGCTATCACCCAACCCCGAACTCGTGGCTTCATAAATCCTTGTATCTACTCTAAACAACATGGAAGCTATCACAGCAATCTGCGGCTTAACAAAAGCTAAAGCTACAATAAATGAGAAAGGAAATAATTTAAACCGAGAATCTTCACAATAGAGACCATCTGAAAACAATTAATGGAATAAAATACAATTTTATGAGAACACAAAGCGTTGTAACAAATGATCGGTAATTAAACACGTTGAAATCGACAAAGAGCCACCGCGAGCGAGAACGGACAGAGAAATGTGCGCCATTAGCCACAACACAGATTATGGTTTCCTTCGCATTTGTCTAAGGACCAGGCGGACTTAGAGACCTAGTTTCACGGATGGCGATTACGGGTAATCGCCTAGGACTACAGGCTACTAAATTGAATTGTAGATGAGGTTAAATAATTTTCAACAGCATTATCTAGGACTTTGATAAATTTTGGTTATATCACCTAAGTCGAATTATTATTCAAACCTGAAGGCTTAAATAGTAAAGTAAGTAGAAAATCACATAGAAGGTGTCATAAAGGGTCTTGAAGCCGCTGAGGCCTTGATTGAACTATACCTTTTCATCAAAAGCTATCCCGAATAAACATACATCTATGAGACTCCCCACGGTAGGAGCACGCAAATTAACAGGTCTTGTCTTAGTTATTTAGGCAAAATTATGCTCAGTTTCTTCCGATACTTTTACGGTCGCCGTAGTCTAACATCATACATAAACTCACGCCTGTATTCCCTGAAGGGGTAGGCAGAGGTGCATTTCTGAACCCACATTTCGCCAAGTATGTATCAGTCCCACGTGATAGGGGGCGAGCCTATTGCCGTTTTTCGGGCACAATTCCAGACTCCGTGCTGTTACCGAGAATTTCCTAATGGAAAAATCCAATAACACTTTGCCCGACCCGGGAATCGAACCCAGGACCTCTAGATCGCACGGCACATACTAGTACCGCGAGACCACGAGGCAGTTAAAAATGATACGATAAAACTCTTTCAATAAAATCGAGACATTAAAGTCAAGTGTCGCAGGAAATAGCACTAAGCAACAATATACAGCTAAAATTTAGCCAATTCCCAATTGCTGCGAAACGCGAACATTGCTACATCACAATTACAAAACAGCACATTACAGCTACATCCAAGTGCTAAATTATTTACATGCAACATGGCACTGTTTGAAACGGTTTGCAAACGCCATTCCGTATGATGAATGCGTGTTAACAACTTGTGGTCGGCTAATGTTCGGGCCAGCGTGAGTGTTAAACCATTGGATATTTCGTGTTTCGAGTATAAACATATGGGGATTACGTGCTTAGAAGTTGTACTGGGATTAGTCGTGTAAAGTGAACTGCTCGTGATGGTAAGTATAAATAGAGCCATAGCGAGAGTAGAAGAAAGGAAGACTCAGTAAAATTGTGTCAAAAGTTAGCAGATAACTGATTGCTCTCACGAGTGGGATGGTTAGAGTCATACTTAGCCTACATTAGATAACCCAGAATACCTAGGGAGGCATTAGAAAATTATTAGTCTCCCAGCACAAATAGGCATGCTGACATATTTGTACACGATGACAACGATTAACAAAACCAATGTAAGAGGAACACTGGCAAAAAATTCCATAGCTTGATGAGAAATTTGACACTCCAAAGACTTTGATAACTTAAACTTTCATATGGAATGATCGTAGAAACCCAACAGAACTTAATAAATTTGAAGAATTAATTTCCATTTATCTCTAAAAAAATCTATCAAAATTGTAATTGTCGATTGACTCTTTTCGTTCAAAATAAGCTTTAAAATGTTGCCGCATCCATTCCAAGCTTAAGAACTTTAGACAAACTGGAAACCTCAACATTTAGTAGTGAGGCGAACTCCAAATAACATGTCAAGAAGTTCTGAACCGCGCTTGTCAGAACTGGGAGTCACGCATTTGGAAGCGCTAGACTTCGTCTCAGTGAAATCAAAACTCGATTATTGAGAAAAAGAAATACAAAACAAAGCTATTTCAACCCCGACATAATACTTAGAAAGAAAGATAAATATTTTTACAATAGGATATCGATAAATAACAAAAATGTATTTCTGTTGCCTCATTGTTTTTTTTTTCACTCTGGCAAATAATCTATTTCCTAAAATCTCGAGCCTCTTTTAGTTGACATGGTACTGTGACTAAATATAGTATTTCTTCAATATTTGTTTCTTTGATATAATGACTACGAACAGACCCTTCCATTTATACACACGATATAATATACCGAACTTATAAATATCAAAAACGTAATTCGTAACCATATGTTTTTTCGTTAAACAATGGTACCACCCCGTTCGAGCTTTACCACTTCAGAAATACCGCTTTGAATATCACTTCCTCAACTTTTAATTTTCGTACGCTCCCCGTCTAATTTAACCGTCATTATTCAAACACTCATTAAGAGATCATTTTTAAAATTCCGAGTACCCACATACCAATTCCCCTGAATTAATCCAATATAATTAAGTCGCCCTCGGGAATCCTATTAATTAAAGATGACAATCTTTTTTGAGGAGTGGAAGTTAAGAGGGTCAGCGAGTCAGCACTTTTTGACCAATCGAATCTCCTGGCATACAACAATTAAGACTATGGGAAATTAAAAAAGTTTGGACGATGTCACTGGCTGTCGCCAGATGGGCGAGGGAAAGGTATGGCAGAGGGGAAGGGGGACACAGGTTCGTTGGAAATCCTAATCAGTTCATTGTTTTGTCAAAATAAGTATGCAAGAACGGAGTTTTGAAGTCGTACTAATTTCGGTGTACTGTACTGTAATACCTTAAAGCAGTGACGACCTTGAGGTTTAGGCGCGCTGTCGAGAATCTCGGCGGTCGCGGGCTCAAACCCCAGGCACGCACACACCTCTGACTTTTCGAAGTTGTGTGTGTATTGACAATGAATTATCACTTACTTTAACTGAAACCTGCACACCTAAAAGTTCTTAGGAATTTCTTAGGTGTCTAGTCCGCCAACCCGCACTAGGCCAGCGTGGTGGACTAAGGCCTAAATCCTCTCAGTTGTGGGGAAGGCCCGTGCCCAGCAGTGGGACGTATATGGGCTGATGATGATTTAATATCTTGGCATGTGTTGTTTTAGACATAAACAAACTAAATAAACAGATCTCTTTCAACCTTTTGGAGATACAGGAGTAAATGTATACGAAACAAAAGTAAAACTAAGACAATGATGTTAGTCCCAGCAATTCAACTGAGCCAAAAAAACGCGACAGCAAAAGCGCTCCGAATATTGCATGAACTATATTACAATACTAGTTATCTGCTTCAATAAATATCCCCCACAATTCAGAGGAATCTCGCAGATATTGTATCAATATTATGCTGTATTTTTGCGTTGTTTATTTTGTTCTTCATATATTTTATTACTGGATAATTTATCTTTCCAAGCGTGGAGCAGATATTAGATATGTACGAAGGAATAAATGTAGTGGGTCTTTCAAGATTCGATTCAGCGGGCCTAAGGAAAAACCGTAAAGATTATTAAATGAACAATGAAGAAGCCTTCAAGCCTGGCATTATAATATCACCTGGTGATTTGGTAGCTTTATTAATACCATTTAAACTGTACTATGCTTACTAAATGGTCTTCCTATAGGTATTGCAGTTGTTTTATACACTTGAAAGCGACTACACTCGAACTTAATGGTAAGTGCGAAATCGATGCAATTATTTCTTCCTGTGTGTTCTGAATATAAAATATATAAGTACACCTAACAGTCACATACATAGTTTTGATCCCACACTAGGATACAAGTCCTGTGTCGTAGGTATCAGAAACTATAAGAGTTTTCTTTGGTCTTTTTTGGCTATCTAGTTTATTTTGAAGGTCACACAAACATTTGTTTCGGTGCGGTTTCTCTCATACTGCAAGGTGGTATCTAGCCAACTGCGCCACGGATCTGTCATATGATTAATTGACAATCATGAATTCAGAATCTTGTAGACAAGCTCAATCGATCGAATCACAAAATGAAACATGAAAAAAAGGAGATAAAACACCGCAAAGCCCCCGAGAACAGCAAGCTTGTTGGCTTCCGAAAATATCCGAAATTTTTGTAAAAAACAAAGCCTGTAATAATGCAAGCGAGTCGCGTTCGACAGTTCATTTAGTTAAGTATGCCGAATATTTTGTAGAATACCCCCCAAAGGGGAGGTACTTATTGATTCCGCTCGGGTTGGGCCGTTTTCGTTGTGTCACGGTATCTCCGGGCTTTTCTTCATGTGATTTCTAGTTTCCTGTACCTTTGGATTGATTTGATAGAATCTACGTGAGATAGTACTATTTATTATGGTGACTTCTGATTGTATTGTCATAAATAAAATAGTCAAACGAAAAAGTAGTTGCTATACAAATGAGATAATTGTGCCATTCAAATGTTAAAAAAACTTCATCTAGGATAAAACAATTTCCTACTTTGCTTTTCAGACGTAGAATAATAATACTCTTCCTAGATCATAGACAATAAAATTTATGAAGACATTACTGTGACAACGATCAACCTTAAATCTCAATAACGTAGGCGTTGATGACAGGCAGTGATCGCTTTCCATCAGATAACCAGGTTGCACAATAGTCAAAGAAAAGCAAAACACAATCAGATGACAGACATCAGATACACACATTAATACGAAACATAAAGATTGAGATGATAGAACAACGGTCTACGTGGGCAAATATAAATATTCGATAGATTTCCCATGATTAGCTTTACTACCGCTGTGCTAATGAAAGCAGATTCTATTCCCCACTCCGCCTTCCACGTTACAAACCCTCAGCGTGGTGTTAAAACCACTTGTCTTGGACCTAGTTATGTTGAAACAGACCGTGACAAACCAAAAACTACAAAGAGGCTTTCCTCAAGAAGATCCAGGGCAGTTTTCTTATGTACGGATCAGAAACAGTACGTCAAGCTCCAACAGATATTCTCTTATTACTCGTCATAACTGTAACTTAACCCTTAACTGTAGCAATGCATCTTCACGCTAAGATTAAGGATAATACGAATCGTTTAAATTAAGGGTTCGACAACTATTCTTAAAACGATTGTCACAAGCTCCATAGTATGTATTATATTTGTATAATTATGTGTATGTATTTATATTTTATACTTATATAAATATCATTATAGTATATCTATATGTATTTTATGTATATATGTTTATGTAATGGTCTATTTAAATATATTTGTTTATTTTAATTTCTATTATAATTATAATATATACATATATATTTTTAATCATGACAATTTATATTTCATGCACCTATTCATTAATATTTTTTCTCTGCATCACCCCAAGGTTGACTGGTAGATAATGCCTTAGGCATTAAGTCCGCCTTTATACAATGTATATAAAGCATAAATAAATGAATAAATACGAAAGGGGAACATGAAGCTGGCATAGTATTCGCCAAAGTTTTTAATTATTTAATGTCATATTTATATCTTAGTCATAAAATTCCCATGATTATCTGAACCATTGACGCAAACACACTTCTAAATTGTTAGTTGTTTTTTTGCCTTGCACATGAATACGGGATAAATGTTTATAATTCTTTAAATGTTTTATTCTTCATAATACATCTATATGTGCTCTTTATTTCTGTCAGAAAAAGAGAAACATCAAACACGTCATAAATTCCGTGCCGTCTCGAACAACGGCGCCAGACCAAAACCGCATAAATAACCAAAGAATAAGAAAAAGTAAGAGGGGCCACTCGTTCAATTGAGCGATTCATGCCGATCCGTTCGAGTTAATGTGCACGCGGCGTGCGATTTATTAGTCCAGTTTCAATAAAGACTTGATCTATAAAAGGAAGTTAAAAGGCAGTTTATCTGCGCGGGAATAACTCGCGATTAACTACCGCCCTCGTTAGAGACATCCTTTAGGAGTTGGAAGTAGGATAAGAAATCCATTTAACGACTCACGCAATTGTTGTACACTGTGTCATAGTGTGCATATCTATTACACGGTTATAATTTTTGTAATTGGTATCGCGGCATAAATATCCGGGTCGATAGGCCCCGTATTCGATTCCCAGCTCGGTAGCAATACGATGGCTGGAAATATTTCTAGCATATGCCCGAAATAGACTCGTCCCTTAGCTATCTTTCTTATACTATTTCGGAGAACGCTATGCACACCTTAAATGTCATGTATATCAGACGTAGTACCTAAGCAAATATCACGAAGCTATAAATGTATTAATATATGTGATGTGGTTGTGCTAAATAAATAAATAAGTCCCTTCTGACGTGGGACAAAATCAGCTAGCAAATTTTATCGTTAGAAACACACCGTTGGTTGCTACTTCAGGAGTACAAACGAGTGTACATTATGTATGTGTATCTCTGTAGAGACCCAAGCAAATGCTTTTTTTTATTCCGAGATCATTTTGTGTAATATGCAAATACAATTGTACATTTTTTTTTGTTCTTTTTCTATATAAATAAAGCACTGATTTCTGCAAAGCGAAATAAACATTTTTGTTATGATCATCACAAGTTTTTGGTTACGAACTAAATAGCTTCAAAGTAATTGTCACTTCAACAGACGATAAGACGCTCCAGGAATGTGTCTGACAATTCCGTTTAGCAACTTTTAGCTAAGGATTTTTCCACGAAACAATATCGAGAAGCGAAATGTTTTAAAAGTGTTTTACATACTCCGAAGCGTGTCACGTCTCTTGAAAATATTTTAAGAAAGAGGGTTTATTTTTATTTCCATTAAACTTCCAAAACAAAAGAGCGAGGTCAGTAAGCAATTATTTAAAACATACCAAGTAACATAAAAGTTGCTAAAATTTGCGACTGCCCGAGGCTCAATTTGCTAATGACAGCAAAAATTCAGTTTAACTTAACGCAATATAAAAATGTGGCTTCACGTCTGGTTTTGAAGCAACGATGGTATTACTCCCTGATACCCGTCTAATCGGATGAGCAAAATTACTCGGTATCGTCCCCTTATTGAACACGAAACTTTTCTACTATTGATCGAGGTTAGACCTAAGTCCACCACGCTGGATTAGTGCGGGCTGGTGGGATTGTTATGTAGGAGCTGCGAAGTGGGATATAGGGGGGAGATGTTAATACTACGAGTGCATAAGAATGCTATTATCGCACAATATCACCACAGTTTTTTCATCGTGGAGAACATATATTCCGTTTTTATCACAGTATTTCCTACAATGGAGGATTTTATTAATAAATCACAATATACTAGAAAACTCCGTTTAACTATGTGTCGGTAGACAGAGCGTGATATTTATTAATACTGAAATAACTCCAAATCTTCGTGTGTCTGTGTCTTGGTATATCGGGCATCTAATTGTTAAGGATTTATATTTTATACAATTTTAGAATTGACTGCTCTACAAGAGTACTTGTTCTATGAATAATGTAGCCTTGTAACATACCCAAATTTGGCACGGTTTAAGTGAAATATTCAGGCTAGCAAAAAGGTTCGTCGACAGTCTGAAATATAAAACGGCGAAGGATGTCTTGCGTAACACTTTTAATAAAAATACTAAGGCTGAAGAAGCTTAGAATTAAAAAATACCGATATCATTATTGATCTCGCGACATACATAAGTTTGTGGAGTGCGATACAATTCTCGGGTCCAGGGGTAATTTAATGGGTTTCCCATTATAGAAATTCTCATAAGCAGACATTTAAAACTCAGCTATCCAATTATGTTTAAACACACATTGCCCATTCTTGCACTGCTGAGAGCAAAATGCTCTCATACTTATGAAATTAAATATTATTTATAGAATCTATAAAACGTGAAATACATACATACAGTTCGAAAAGCAGTCATCACTAGAGAAAAACGGTCAAGAAACTCTAGTGTTGTTTTCCCATCAAGAAACAGTTAAGTATTTTTTTTTTAAATCGACAAGATTTCCAGCCAGTTGATAGTCTATTTGGACCGCACTAAACTTACTGTTAGGTTCCAGTTTAAAAAATATTTGAAACAATATCATTCACATCAATGAATTTTCAACCAATCCTTTCAACAATGAGTTACAGTTAGCCAACAAGAAGGCCGACGTAAACAGCATCCTTAGACCCTTGAAAGAATAAAGTGGATACGCCAAAATTACACTATAAATCTTGGCGATAAAATAAATGTCAGATTTTTTGGTGAAGATATGTTCATTTGACCAGAATTTATTTTTACCCGCGTTTCCACGCTACATTATTTATCTCCGAGGGACTTCATTTTCGCGAGATAATATCTTCTATTGCCCGTTCGTGTCGGAATTTAGCTCTTAAGCCGCTGTGCTGTTTTGCTGTTAATTTAAAAGAAATAGAAATTCCATGATGTCTTAACTTCTAATTTTAGTTTTGGCTCTGACGAAACTTAGGTTACAAATACATCTCTGTCTAAAAATTCATTCAAGAGTATTTTTAATGACTGCCGTGATGCTCTGAGTTGTAAAACGGTGCGTTCGATCTAGAATTGGCTGGTTTTATTTCTCCAAATAATTTAATAATAAATACACCCAACAGTCACATACTTAGTTCTGACGCCACACTAGGATACAAGTCCTGTGTCGTGGGTATCAGAGACTACGAGAGACTTATTCGGTCTCACAAACCCCCAGACCCGAAACAAATATTTGTGGATCGCACAAACATTTGTCTCGGTGCGGGGATCGAACCCGCAGCCTCTGGTTTCGCAAGCTGGTGTCTAGCCAACTGCGCCACGGGGCTGTCCAGGCAAAGTTATATTGAATTTAATATGTAGAAAAAAAAACTTTTGAATCTAAAAACATTTTGTAAATTTAATAATTCATAAACATTCTAAATTAATACGGCTTTCACACAATACACACCAATTAAGAGCTAAAACTTTGTGTGCCCACTGCCGACTTCTAAGAGGCTAATCTAAACAACCCACTATTAAAACTTTCCCTACAAATTAATTTCCCACTTTACCCCATTAATATTAAAGTTAATATTCCAATGAACCAACAACAACGCTAAGATTTTCACACTACCAACAATAGCTGCCTTGTACAGTGATTTAAGTAATTACTACCCGTGAAATGTTTAATACATTCGGTCGTTCATTCATTCGGTTCATTCGTTCGTTCATTAATGGATGGCTGTTTAAAATTCCCATGTTTATGTACGAGTATAGATAACAAATGCTACATGTTTAATAAAAGTGTTCTAAATGATAATAAGGGATGTAGTGGGATACATATTCTGTCGCGAATAATGATCGAATTTTTTGTGAAGGCCTCTTGCGTATCCATAATGTATACGCACAGATATAGAAGTATAAAAAAGTAAGTGTATATTTATAGCCATTTGAAAGTCGTGATGGTTTTGATAGAGTCGAGATTTAGGCACGCGGTCGAGAATCTCGACGGTCGCGGGTTCAAACCCCAGGCACACAACTCTGACTTTTCGAAGTTATGTGTGTATTCACAAAGAATTATAATGCACTATAACGGTGAAGGAAAACATCGTGCAAACCTACACACCTAAAAGTTCTTAGGAATTTATTGGGTGTGTAGTCCGTCAACCAGCACTAGGCCAGCGTGGTGGACTAAGGCCTAAACCCACTCAATTGTAGAGGAGGCCTGTGCCCAGCAGTCGGACATATAATGGGCTGATGATGATTTATAGCCATAGGAAAACAACGCCTAATTATTCTACGGAGGACATCTACATCAAAAGCTGAGATCAGATACAAATATTCGATTCGATATTTATATCGAAATATCAAGTTAGTTTAATTTAAAACAGAAAGAATTTTAAAATCCATTCAGGAATTAGAGTTTCAAATGTGTTGGCGAAGACCTGATCAAAAAGAGCAGGATGCACTATATGACTATTGACGTTATCGCTGTACGTACGAAAGAGATAGTTAGATGTCCTCACTACAATGCTGTCATAAACTTCTCACTAATGGGTCCTTATTTAATCAATTATAATTAATTGATTAATCAATCAATCAATGGTTTTTTATAAAATCCTAATTATAAAGCTTTCTGCGATGATTTAAATTACGAACAAAACTGATTATAGGGAACTATCTAATTCTTTTTTTATACTTACATATAAAAACTAAACTGCTTTTTCATATTCCTAATCCGATAAAACCATTGCGAGTGCCGTATTAGTTCAAAACGATTCCCCAAACCGATACATCACAATATATTGTCAATTTGTATTTTCGATCGGACAAATTGTACTCAAGTTGGGAACAAACAACGAGCCCATATAAATTATTCCGTTGTCAATAACCAAGCGATTGATAGCCTGATACGTGACTCATTTTGATGGATCCCTAACTCGATATAGCGATGGTTATTGCTTAGCCCAGTTATTTCTCCTCATAATGGTATGGATTATGAAGTGTACGATGGCCTTCAGGATTATCTACACGGCCTTCTGAGACACCGTCTCGAATCCCAGGCAAATACCTATAAGTTTTTCAGTGGCGATACTGCCATAGAAGCCCAAAAGCCCATCGTGCCTGAAAATTTCCGAATAATAATTTTTAATCTTTAAATCTTCTTTAAAAAAAAGCAATTTGACATTTAAATGAGAATATCCTGACAATAAATAATAAATAAACAATTATAAACTAAACATTACCTACACAATTAAGATGTAACGCTTTTGGGCCTCTATGGAAGTACCGCCTGGACTTTTCGAAGTTAATGGTTCCTTAAATATTACGATTTAACCATCAATATTAATGGCACCTTAAAACTTATGATTTAATCAGCAATAAAACAATATAAGGAAACCTATAATTTTACAAGGAATTTCTAGGGTATATGAAGTGAAACGACATGCGTGAGGTGAGGGCGTGATGAACTATGGTCTACATCTTCACATCTGAAACCTGTTCTCAGCAATGGGTCGTTTGTGGGATGATATCATCATCTTTATCCATTGCATACCTCATAGATGCATCCATATATCCATACATACATACATACCTAAGATGTTGCTGATACAAATAGGAGAAATGAAACAAAAATACTTTAAAACGTATACTCGTAGCATTTGACGGCCCCGTGGCGCAGTTGGCTAGACACCAGACGGGTTCGATCCTCGCACCGAGACAAATGTTTGTGTGAGCCACAAATCTTTGATTCGGGTCTGGGTGTTTGTGAGACCGAAAAGTCTCTCCTAGTTTCTGATACCCACGACACAAGATTATTTTAGTGTGGGGTCAGAACAGTGTGTGTGACTGTTGGGTGTATTTGTTTATTTATTTATATTTTATATGAATCAGTTCAAGGGATTGGCCAATCTAATATTAACGTGTCTGGCATGTATGTACATCGTTGTGTATATTAAGTGAAGGATTGCCGAGTCACAAAGTGTCAAGTCAGCCGACAAGGGTATTGATATGCGCCTGTGAAATTCGCAAGATTAGCATATTCAAGTTCCCGGATTGGACTGAAGCAAGCAGTGATGGCCTCGAGGTTTAGGCGCACGGTCGAGAATTTCGACGGTTGCAGGTTCAAACCCCAGGCACACACCTCTGACTTTTCGAAGTTATGTGTGTATTCACAATGAATTATCTTAGGTGCATAGTTCGCCAACCCGCATTAGGCCAGCGTGGTGGACTAAGGCCTAAACCCTCTCAGTTGTAGAGGAGGCCCGTGCCCAGCAGTGCGACGTATATGGGCTGATGATGATGATGATGATGACGGGTTGGGCTATCAATGACGACTATGGTCAGCTAGATATATCGAGTTTCTACATGCAATCGTCTCTATTGGGACCTCAAGTCAAGGTGGGAGTGGGTGGAAACTTAATGGAATTATATCATAGTTGAAGAAAACAAATGCACTACTGCCAATCAAAAAGGGTTAAAAGGGTAAGTGTGTGTTTTAACTTATTGAACAACATAAATTATCGCTTCTGAATTTACATTTTAATTTTCTGACGTTCATGTAAGGGCGCGTACACATAGACCGTACGTTTTACAGGTTCATTTAAACGGATTTGTTATTAGCGTATGTAGATGTATGAGCGAGTTCACACAGAATACTGTATATCGGATCCAGTAAAAATCCCACACACAACGGAAATACTGATCCGTTTTATCGGATCGAAACCGCGCCAGGCTTGGCACGGGCGTGCGCGGGGTTCATAATCGTTTAAGAAGGTCATCAAAAGTAGACGTCGTCATTCGGAAATAAGTAAAAATTTAGATACACTGAAGAACGACACTCCAGTAGCGTCGGATCTGTGTAAATCGGTCCTGTAAATCGAACGTCCTATGTGAACGCGCCCTAAGTTTCTCAGTATTTTCTTAATCCAATATATGAGTTTCTAGGACTTCTTACCGTTTGAATCAAACTTTCTGAATATCTTATGAAGTTGCAGGCATTAAGGAAACGAACTGATCCAATTTGCATATTCACCATTTCCGCTTTCAACTTGCAGATTACGATTGTATTGATTTCTTTTATTTGCATTAATTAATTAACGGGATTAAATTTTATGCGAGGTTCTGGAACCTCGAGATATTGGTATCTGGTGTCTGCTTACTCGCTACCTATTTTAAAAGAAAACACACCGCTATGATTTTTTTTTTTACATAACTATATATAATATATATATTTTAGATGAGTCATCTTCATCAAAATCACCATCAACATCATCATCACCAGCTCATATACATACGTTGCACTTAAGCCTTAGTCCACCACTCTGGCCTGGTGAGAGTTGTCGGACTACACACCTAAGAAATTACTAACAACTTTTAGGTGTGCAAGTTTCCTCACGATGTTTTCTTTCACCGTTAAAGTGATAATTAATTCTGAATACACACAACTTCGAAAAGTCGGAGGTATGTAATTAAGCAAATTAAAACAAGTTTCGGCTTTGACTAAAACTACAATTACATCGATTTTTTTACATATCGATTCCGTTAGCAAGGCCATTGTTTTAAAAACTATGTACATAATGTTTGCCTCTAATAGGTATTCAAGCTTATTCTGCGTCACCAAAATAATGTCAGGTAACTACCGATCTGTGAACAGTTTCGAAGGCTCAAACAACGGTCCGACTCTTAGCTGACCTACCTTAATATAAGGACGGAGTTGTGATATTTGTCGTTCTAGTTTTGGAGAAACTTCATTCAAACTAGTAGGTCTTATAGGAAGTTTTATTTATACCAAGTTTTATTAGTGTTAGATGAAGACACGGTCATCCTAGCACTAAAATATTAAGTATACGTACCCCTGCAACATCCACAAAAATGTTTTGGTTTTTGTCAGTTTGATCGTATATACAATCTAAGTGGTGACAGCTTACCTGTGAACAAAACAATAATGTTATTAGTAAACGTGTCTCTGGCTAAATTGTGGCAACAAACAATATATCTATTGGCATTGGCAAATGACCATAACTTTCAAAACACATCTATGTTTATAGTCGGAGCTGACTGTGGAACAAATTGAATCATAGTTACACCTTTTTTATCATCATCATCATCAGCCCATATACGTCCCACTGCTGGGAACGGGCCTCCTCTACAACTAAGAGGGTATAGGCCCACCACGCTGGCCAAGTGCCGGTTAGCGGTTTTTAGATTTACTTGTCATAGATACATAATGTACATGCCTAATGGTCTCGCGATACAAGCATGTGCCGTGCGTTATAGAAGTCCCTGGTTCGATTCCCGGATCGGCACTATTATTGGGTTTTTCCATTAGAAATTTCTGACTAGCAGCCGGAGTCTGGAATATTCTTCGAAAAACGGCAATTGGCTCGTCTCCTATTACGTGGGAATACAGGCGTGAGGTTGTGTATGTATCTAGATACATATACATATGCACCAGTGGCGGTACTTCCATAGAAGCCCAAAAGCGTTTGACTTTAATTTGTAAAGTCTAGTTTATACTTTTTTATTGTGAGGTCAGGATATACTCATTTATACGTCAAATTGCTTTTATTAAATAAAGATTTAAAGCTTAAAGATTATTATTCGGAATTTTGTAAGGCAACCTGGGCTTTTGGGCTTCTATGGAAGTACCGCCACTGATATGCACATTATATTATTATGCATGTATATTACAATCTCAACGATCCCTGATTTACCACTTAAACTTCGTATAGGTACTTTCATCTATCACTTCATGAAATTTATTTTGTTCAGTGTGCTTTTAACCAGTCCCTTGTTCAAGACGTCATCTATCTAGATCAGTAAAGTTCCCAAAGTGGTCCAGGTGGACCCCCAGGGGTCTACGAGAGACTCGTCGGGGGTCTACGTTGGACGTGACAAAAAATGGGGGTCCATAATCGTAAAGGGGGTTCCATGAAAATTTATTTGGTTTCAAAGTACTAGGTATTTGGCTTTTGACTTCTATCCAAATAGGCAGATAATATTTTAAAAAGCCCAGTGACTTACTTGTAAAATTTTGCATATTCCATAATCAGTTCAACGCGTGTTGTTTTTTTTTAGATTTGAAAATAGGTAATAATGTAGTCGCAGGGAGTCCACCGCATCTATTAAAATTTTGTAAGTGGTCTATGAAACAGAAGAGTTTGGGAACCTATGATCTAGATGTAATAAGTCCGAACCCTACAATTTTTGTCATCCATGCTTAGTTCTTCATGTACAAATTAAAAAAAAAACAAAATATTTCAGTTCGCTATTTATATTTTCGTGAACCTCGACGTCGTCAAGGCATCATACCTTTGTTCCTTTATTAACTTAATTAATTCCACAGCATTCAAACGCTCTTAAGGAGTTTAATTAATTATTTTATTAAAATTACCGTCTTCACTCTTTGGGGGATTAACTCAAAGAAATTTTGGGAATATTTTATTAATTGCCTCCTGAGGTCTCGATACTTGTTTATTGACAATTAATATTGTAAAGCTTTAAAATACTTTCCATCGCTATGAGAAAGTGAAGCTAGCAATTCGAATCAAGAGAACGCACATTTTCCACTTCAAGGTAAGCTAATTTTCGTAGACTTCACAAACATTAGTCATAAACCTCGTGTATTTTAGAAAAACATATCGAAAAATACGAGACAATCTGCATTTGTAATATCTAGAATGTAATATATATATGTTATATATGTTTTTAAATATTTTGATAAGGTTTTTATTATAACTATCATTTATAGAGTAACTTCTAGAAGCTTCATGTTTATTTCGTAAATATTCTTAGGTAAAACCGGTCAGACTAGTAAATCATTTTTAAATGTCAGAAGTTAAATTTAAAAATACATCGTTGATTATATGACATTTATATTGGTACAATTTTTGAATCCGTAGCAGGATATTGACTTCCTCTGTTTTATTAATGGCAAATACATTCATTAACATTATTAACTAACGTTTTGATTAGCATATTTCATTAATTAATCTTAATATATTGTATGATTTATTTTCGTTGCTTTTAGTGTTATTGTTTATTTAATTTTTCCTTCTTAGCCTCCGTAGTGTAAAAATAATAGTCAACCGTTAATATTTCTTGTATTACAATTTTTTCTATTAATTTACTTCTTTTTCTAAGTTGGCCTTATTGGTCAGGTGTTAATTTTCAATTAAGTAGCAAAATAAAATAAAATCGTTCATAAAATATATCAAGAAATCATAATCATACAAAGTTTTTTTATTTCCACTATTGTACATAAACATCTTTAGGTTTTTTAAGATACTCCTTGCGTCGTACTATCAAGATGATTACACTAGATAATAATTTATCTTGGGTACAATTTTTCTTACGGTGAAGGAAACGGTAAAGGAAAACGTCGTGTTAAAACCTGCACACCTAAAAGTTCTTAGAAATTTCTTAGGTGTGTAGTCCGCCAACCCGCACTAGGCCAGCGTGGTGGACTAAGGCCTAAACCCTCTCAGTTGTAGAGTGGCCCGTGTCCAGCAGTGGGACGTATTTGGGCTGATGATGATGACAATTTTTCTTAGATTGCACTGCAGTAAAAATATGGCGATCTGACGTAGAAATTGTTTAACACATGGAAAAACTATATAGTCCAAACGTCATATAATGGCCAGCAAAATACTTTTCGATTTCAAAAACACGCAGGCATTAATTTGGATCCCGAATCTTGCAAAATTTAATTTCCTTAAATTGACCAACAGTGCGATCTGCAGATTACAAGTATGATTGATAATTATTATCAATCCTAATTGTAATGTGCAGATTACAATTAGTAAATTTGCCGTAATGAATAACTCTTCTCAATCATAGTAATTTCATTCATTCATTCGTTCATCGTCAGCCCATATAGGTACGTCCACTGCTGGGCACAGGCCTCTACAACTGGGAAGGTATGGGCGTTAGTCCACCACGCTGGCCTAGTGCGAATTGGCTGACTACACGCTTAAGAAAATCCGAAGAACTTTTAGGTGTGCAGGTTTCTTCACGATGTTTTCCTTCAAGATTAAAGTACGTGACGAATTCACTCAAAACTTCCAAAATTCAGAGGAGAGTGTTTGAGGTGTGATCCTGCGACCGCCGAGATTCTCGACCGCGCGCCTAAGCCTCGGGGCCATCACGACTGCAGTCATAGTAAAGTCTGTTTATAACGCAAAAATTTCTGTATCTAAAATATTCTTGAAACCGCTCACATATTAAATACTGCGCACAAAATTTACAATGCAAGTTCCTGAAATCGGGCAAAGGGGATAATCCCATTCAGCCAGGCATGCCACAGCTCCCACTTTTCTTTGATAGAAATACTTCTCAAGTGCTCGTATAATGCAAAATTCACTTCTATACAAGGTTTATTGGAATGCGTTCCGGTGCGGCGTGTATTAATGTGCTGACCTTTTGATCGTGGTCACCGCACTGCGCTTTTGGCAAACGACTGCCTGTGCCCCCGGTGCCGTGTAGCTTATAAAAATTGCAGTTCTTTACCTCAATGATGCGGACGTAGATAAACATGTACAAATATTGGCTATAACTGCAATCGAGAAGTCTCAGGTTGAATTCCCGCGTCTGCATGATTAATTTCCTACATTATACAAATCATCGCCGCTGAATTTCGCGACAGACATTTATAGTTTTTCATTGTATCATCATCATCGTTATCAGCCCTTATACGTCACACTGCTGGGCACGGGCCTCCTCTACAATTGAGAGGGTTTAGGCCTTAGTCCACTACGCTAGCCTAGTGCGGATTGGCGGACTACACACCTACGAAATTTTTAAGAACATTTAGGTGCGCAGGTTTTATCAGGTGCCTAAACCTCGAGGTCATCTCGACTTATTCAACGGGTATAAGCAATTAAATAATTACTAAAGAAAAGTGCTTGGGTTTTAACCTTACTAGTACCAAAATGATGTTTCAGTATACCCCACGCTTAACCCTCTTAAGACATATAATTATCTAACGGAGTACAATGTTCTTGATTACCGCAAGGTCGCCGACCGCCTCCGTCTGGCAGAAAAACTATATTCCCTTTCTCTGGCAAATATAAACAAGCCTGGCGTTATGTCGCCTTGTAGCAAAACAAGCTAATCAAATCGCCTCCGATCCGCTCTGTCGGTTCGCTGTTCCTACGCCGAGTTTTTTCTTATTAACTTTGTTGCTCAAAGGTAGGCATTATCGTTGTTTCGTTCTGGTACGGAAAAGTGACTATAGACATATAGAAAACTAGGTAATGACCGCAAGACTATAACTTTTTCCCTCTTTTTCATATAATGTTTATTGCTGCTTCGTTTATATTGGTTGTAGCTTGATGATATGCAGCCTATAGCTTTCTTCGATAAAAGGGCTATCTAACACTGAAAGTTTTGGTTTTTTTAATAAATAATACACCCAACGGTCACATACATAGTTCTGACCCCATACTAGGATACAAGTCCTGTGTCGTGGGTATCGGAAGCTACGAGAGACTTTTTCGGTCTCACAAACACCCAGACCCGATACAAATATTTGTGGACAAACATTTGTCTCGGTGCGGGTATCGAACCAGCGGCCTGTCGTTTCGCAAACTAGTATCTAGCCAATTACGCCACGGGGCTGTCAAATCGGACTAGTAGTTCTTGAGCTCAGCGCGTTGAAACAAACTCTTCAACTTTAAAATATTAGTATAGAGGTATACGAGTAGATGAAAGCATGAACGAGAGACTTATCTCTCGTCGATTGGTTTTAGGTTTCCATAATTTTAATTAAAGAACTCGCGTAATATAATGTTGGTGATTATGACAATTAGTTAACGCGACAGCCTAGTCGGTCCTGCGATTTAAATGTGTGGTGTGCGTTCGAGTTTCTGAATTCGACTCCCGGATCTGGCATTAAAGAATTCTCAGAAGCTACGCAGTCTTGATTAAAAAGCCAATAAATGGCTTAAGACCTGTTTGGACCTCAGTATACTTAAAATAATTCATCTGCATGATCTCTTTGTCGTATTTAAAAAAAACTATTCCTATAAGTACCAATTTCGATACAAATACACAAAACATACTAAAGTATATACCTAGATATATTATAAATTATTTTCGTAATACAGTAAATAACATTATCACCGTTTTAGTGGAAACTGAGAAGAAAAAGCACAAAATCCACTCAGCAACAGCAAAAATTCTAAACACGATCTTTCTATAATAGTAATTGGGTTATTATGCGGTGTAGCTTCCACTTCGGCTCGGTTGCAGCCAATTATTATTAGAGGAATTTTAAGGATAGTTAGTCCGTTAATTCCAAGTAATGCATATTGTTAAAGGAGTTTTAGCATTCCGTGTTGGATTATCATCATCATCATCAGTCCATATAGGTCCCACTGCTGGGCACGAGCCTTCTCTACAATTGGGAGGGTTTAGGCTAAGGCCTAAACTAAGGTGGACTAAGGTCCACCACGCTGGCCTAGTGCGGGTTGGCGGACTACACACCTAAGAAATTCCTAAGAACTTTTAGGTGTGCAGGTTTCATCACGATGTTTTCCTTCACCGTTAAATTAACACCGTGTTGGATTGATTCCTAAAAAATTAAGTATTTTTGTAAGACATTTGAAATTAGAAAAAGATAAGGTTTTTATAGAGAAAATGGCAACTGTTGATAAAAACAGTGCCATCATAGGCGCAGGAATCGTCTGTATTTATATTTGACAAAATTATGTCCACCAAATTCTATAATTAATAAAAAATAAATACACTCAACTGTCACATACCTACATAGTTCTGACCTCACACTAGGATACCAGTCCTGTGTCATGAGCATCAGTAACTACGAGCGACTTTTTCGGTCTCAAAAACACCCAGACCCGAAACAAATATTTGTGGATCACACAAACATTTGTCTCGGTGCGGGGATCGAACCCGCGGCCTCTCGTTTCGCAAGCTAGTATCTACCCAACTGCACCACGCGCTGTTTAATTAAATAATACAAAAATATTTCTCAATCAACTTCAACAGCAGTGTGTTAATCCAACACGCGGTGGTGACACAAAAATAAATAAATTACATTCCGCTTATTCCCAAAATGAAACTATTGTTAAATTTTAACTCGCCGCTACCCGCAGACCGAATGGCGTCAAATGATCCGATATCACGCGAACCGCGCGTCCAAATGCAACAAAATGGTACGGCGTTAATATTTTACATGTTTTACTTAATTAAAATCGAAATTTGGGGGAGTTTCGTATCGAGCAATCACCCTTTTTTACGAGGGAAAAAAACATTCAACTGTCAAAAGTTCTGCCCCACCCTAAGATACATATATGTAAGATACATACATGTAAGTTGTGTATGTATGTTATGTAGGTATCAGAAACTATGATATTTTTCGGTTACTAACACGCCATTGTAAACATATTTGGACATCCTACAAAAAATGATCTCTATGGTAAATTATAGTTGATAAATATTTAAAGAGAATTGCTGTTGTTATTAACACACATAATATCATCATCATCATCATCAGCCCATATACGTCCCACTGCTGGGCACAGGCCTCCTCTACGAAAGAGAGGGTTTAGGCCTTAGTCCACCACGCTGGCCTAGTGCGGGTTGGTGGACTACACACCTAAGAAATTCCTAAGAACTTTTAGGTGTGCAGGTTTTATCACGATGTTTTTCTTCGCCGTTAAAGCAAGTGATAATTCAATCTGAATGTGTATTCAGATGTATGATTATGTGTGTACATAACTTCCGAAAAGTCAGAGGTGTGTGCTTGGGGTTTGAAACCGCGACCGTCGAGATTCTCGACCGCGTGCCTAAACCTCGAGGCCATCACTGCTTACATAATATACATACGCACAATCTACAGGCTGTATTCAGACCGTGATCGGAAACTAAGGCAGGTAATAGCTGAAGTGATTACAATTTATTTTTTGTCGGTTTTTTCTTAACGCCAGGGGACTTGTAATCACTTAAGCTTTTACATGCCTTAGTTTCTGATCACGGTCTGAATACAGCCTGTATGTTCAAAAGAGTGTGAAGATGTGTATTTGCGGACCCACGTTTCGCCAACAATTGTTAAGCACCACGTAATAAAGGCGAGCCTATTGCCTTTTATCGGGCAGATTTACATACACCGTCCTGCTTTAGAGATTTTCCTAACAAAAATACAATCTTATTTAGACCTGAGAACTGTACACCGTGCTTTTATGCTGTATCAATGAAGTATTCATGTCGATTAACACCTTAATACCAATGATTTCTTTGACCTATCCCACCATACACTCGCCACTGAAACTCCTGTACATCAGGATCGACGCAATGAAATGACACCGAGCAGTGAAGCTAAGCGAACCTAAAGGATCCTAGTTTTTTACCCGCAACGGTAAAACAACAGATATTCAACTAAAAGAAGTTACGTAAAGAATTAATAAAATACTTTTTACAGTACACGCAATGCTGCAACGATGTCTAGATACGACATCGAAGTCCTATGACGAATGGTGAACGGCAGTATTTTTGTCATAAATGCGTGTTGCGGGTACACAGATTTAAAACATGTTTTACGATCTTCGTACATGAAAGTTCGACGGATTTAAAACATCAGATAACTGTAGGTTCTCGGTTTGATTTATAGTCGTTTTTGGATACCTACTAAAGGTTTTGTTAAAGGTTTAGTTGGACGTAAAAGTGCAAATTTTTTATATCAAAACAGTTTTTTAAGATTTCTTTTGTGTGTTTGTTAATACTTATATACAGAAGGGCTGGAGAAATTCCTACGAGACTTTCATTGGAAGATAGTTGACTGTTACTGTTTTGTGTAATATCTTTTTTTTTTTTTTTAAACTGGCACGACAAAGTGACTCCACTGTACCTGATGGTAAGCACAGTGGAGTCCAAAAAATTAATACCGACCAGCGAGAAACGAAGGTCACCCGCTGGTCGACACAATTATGCCGGCCTGCACAAATGCTTCTTCACGCTTCGCTTAAAGGATCCAGGATCATAGGAAGGAGGGAACACGTGAGCCGGCAAACTATTCCACAGCTTGATGGTGCGGCAAAGGTAAGAGTTGGCGAACTTTTTGGTTCGAGCCGCGGATGTTGTGACCACAAAGCTGTTTTTTTTAAGCCACAGATGTTTCATCAATATGGTGACTAATGATTAACCAAAGTTCATTAAAAAAAGCTATTTAAGTACTGAGATCTCCGGACGAAACAATCATCATCATCAGCCCAACTACGTCCCACTGCTGGGCACGGGCCTCCTCTACAACTGAGAGGGTTAAACAATATCACATTATTACTGATAAACCCATGATAATTATAATTGTACTATCAAAAGTTACATGCAACCGCAAACTGAATGTTAGACTAAATTGGAAACGCCATCTCACAACCGACAAAATTAATTAGAGCCGACCAAATTAATTTTCATTCACGAGCGTTACAGAATGGACATGCGCAAACTCTGTACGTAAAAGGGTCAGATGTAGTTAACAGTAATTACTGGATAGCTAACTATCCTATAGAACGATTTATGCTTCCATATAACCATGAAAATATAATCCTTACTAATATTATAAATGCGAAAGTAACTCTGTCTGTCTGTCTCGCTTTCCTGCTAAAGTACTGAACCGATTTAAATGAAATTTGGTACACAGATAGTTTAGACCTTGAGAAAGGACATAGGCTACTTTTTATCCCGGAAAAAGGGTTTTAAGGGGTTGAAAAGGGGGAGTGAAAGGTTGTATGGGAGTATTGTCATTTTTAAAGCTAGAAGCTTGAAACTTATTTCTTAGGCTGTTGATTAGATATAAATAAATACCTATGACATTAAAAGTTTGTAAAAAAAATGTACCTTTAAGGGGGTAACAAAGCAGTGATGGCCTCGAGGTTTAGGCGCGCGGTCGAGAATTTCGACGGTCGCAGGTTCAAACCCCAGGCACACACCTCTGACTTTTCCAAGTTATATGTGTATTCACAATGAATTATCACTTGCTTTAACGGTGAAGGAAAACATCGTGATAAAACCTGCACACCTAAAAGTTCTTAGGAATTTCTTAGGTGTGTAGTCCGCCAACCCGCACTAGGCCAGCGTGGTGGACTAAGGCTTACACCCTCTCAGTTGTAGAGGAGGCCCGTGCTCAGCAGTGGGACGTATTTGGGCTGATGACGACGATGACGAAGGGGGTAAAAAAAAATAGGGGTGAAAGTTTGTGTGGAAATTCGTGATTTTTGAAGCTAGAATGATGAAACGACGTGTAGACGACTGTAACTATGTATATGTAACTATATGTCTGTTACGCTTTCACGCCTAAATCATTTGATCGATGTAAAGATTTTTGATATGGACATAAGGGGGACTCTGTGGAGTAAAATAGACTACAACTTATTTTCATTCTGAACCCAACCCTGTAGTCTACGCGGACGGAGTCGCGGGCAAAAGCTAGTAATTAATAAATAAATACACCCATAGTCACACACATAGTTCTGACCCCACATTAAGATACGAGTCAGAAACTACGAGAGACTTTTCGCTCTAACAAACACCCAGACGCGAACAAATATTTGTGGATCACACAAACTTTGTCTCGGTGAGGGGATCGAACCTGCGGCCTCTCGTTTCGCAAGCTCGTCTAGCCAACTGCGTCAAGAGGTTGTCATGAAATATGTCATAAGGCCGCTATTTTTACTCGTTTCTATGTATTATAATTTTTAACTAAGTGTATAATATTGAGTGAAATAAATAACCAATTTTTTATGCACTACATTTATATGATCCTATGCCATCAACAAGGCAGACACAGGCACATAAATGTCTAACTACAAGTAAGGGTTACACTCCACTCCTAAATTCCAATCATTTTAAATCCACGCTCAACTGACCAAAATTCAACTCAGCTTCAGAAATATCGTCTTAAAACCGAATCGACTACAAATCTTCGAGAAACTTTTTAAACTGCAAAATATTCTCAGCGCATTCTTGGCGGACGTGACGTAACGAGGTGCGACGAGTCTGCTATCGACTGCGATTTCTCACACATAGAACACGTAAGGGGCTATCTCCACACGCGAGACTCCCGCTGCGTTCGGCGCACTGTTAGAATCGATAGGTCGGGGTTTCAATGATGTTATGGACTGAATTTATTTGTACATACTTGTTAGTTGTTAAATGTCATTATATTATGATAATAAGATCTAGTGATAATATGTATGCTTGTTAGTGTATGTCATACCGGCGTAACTGTGTAAACTGGTACCTTTTTGTAAGTCTACAGTTTATTTTGTCTACTTACTATCATGAGTTGGTAATGTCACTAAAAGTACCAAAAATTATTATATTATTATAATTTATATACATCACTACTGTTAAGAGAATTCGGGTCTTAATCTGGCAGGCGCAGTGTAAATTGATGGATTTTACACATCTATTTCTTTGTGAAGAATTGAAACTTGTATATAATTTCGAAGACTTCTGTCATCCCTTACGGTGCGTGATATTTATTTAATAATACACATATAAATTTGAAAATCCAGAGTTTTAAACCTGGTATATTTATGAACCCGCGTTCACCAAGAGAGTTTTTCAATACACCTCACATGTGCAATATTTCAAGCCTTATTGATCCCAGTCCTATATCATTTTATTTAATCCTTTTATGGATCAGTGTATGTACTTCTATAACAAGATTACCAAGAATAACTGAGCGGCTCTGAAGAAGTTTAGAGACAATCGAATTTATACTTTGCGCAGATCCTAACTGAATTTCAGAATGCATTTATGATGAAAAGCTCTACTTTAGTTAATACTGTTAAATAAAAATGAAAAAACAAAGATTAACCTATTATTTTTATATTTCCGCCCTGCGGTTTCAAGCGCGTTAAATTAAATTTTCCGATATAAAAAGAAGTTAATGTTAAGTTAATTCAAAGTGTCAGCTACGTCTACACCAAAGTTATACGTATAAGGCCAGGGTTTGAACTTGCGACCGCGACCGACTGTCGACAGTTACGACTTTCTGACTACAAAACAATTAATGGAAACAATTTAGATAAAAGTTACGATTTACGCGAATATAGAAGCATACCCTTATTTGTAATAAGGTCGGAGATTACACAGGTCACCTAACATCTCAGGTTGTGCCAACTTAATCATATCTATTACCATCCGATCTTTTGAGTTTCAATTATGTATCTGAATACGTAGTCTGTCCATAAATATTGTCACAATAAAAAAAAACAATATTACATTCCAATTTTGATATTTATTATCTGGATACATGGTCTGGCTAAAAAGGCTGTTACAATAAAAAAAAATATGTTTCTACATTCGAATTTCGAATCTGTCATTCTTAATGAATCGTCAGTTTAAATAAGCTTCCTACTATGAAGTAGGTATTTCCTAACACGGTATTTTTGAAAACTAGACAGAAAATTTAGGGCTAAGCTATAAATTTAACGAAGTAACTCATATTTTTCGGGGAAAGTTTTTCGGCGTTTATGTGAACTTGTTTTTTACTCGCGCAGCAAATTGCGTTGAAAGTGACCGTAATTGAAATAAAAATAGAGTTGATTGACGAAAAATATTTTATCGGTCGCTGATCGCTGCAATTACGGCGGCCCGCTGTAGCTGGTCACGTCATTTTGACGCAATCGGTTGGGAAGTCTTAACATAACTAAAAAAATAATTTAAGATTTAAAGTTTATTGGAAAGGAAGGAAGGTTTTGGAAGAATATACCTATATTTAATCAAATAATAGATTTCTATTTAGTTTGTCAGGCCCGTGGCGCAGTTGGCAGACACCAGCATACGAAAAGAGACCGCGGGTTCGATCCCCGCACCGAGACAAATGTTTGTGTGAACCACTAATATTTATTTCTGGTCTGGGCGTTTCTCAGAGCGAAGAGTCTCTCGTAGTTTCTGATAACCACGACACAAGACTTGTTTCTAGTGTAGGGTCAGAACTATGTATGTGACTGTTAGGTGTATTAGTAGCTATGTATCTACCACTTAAAAATAGTGAAATAAGTACCTACATACAATAATAAACCTTGAAAAGATTCTTTGAAGTCATTTATTTCTTTAACTCCTTTCACTGGACTACCGACAACCACTTCATTGTATTAAAAAATTCCCATTTCTGCAGTACATGTGAACGCCGTATCGATTTTTAAAAATTACCCACACTAAAATTATGTTGAAGTGAATGACGCTGTGCGACATTTTATTAATAAACTTTGAAACGGACGCGTCGGGGCAGCGTGGCGGTAAATTACAAGCGATTTGGTGCCCACAAAAAGTCATTAATTCGACTTTAATTTCGGAGTCCCAGCGGTAACAGTCAATGGTTCTTTATTGTTATGCTCTATGTTGGAGTCATTTCCGATATTATTTTAATAACTCAGGGTTCATTATGTGGTAATGACTATCGCTTCTTATCTTTACTAATATTGTAATAAGAGATGATTTGATTGTTTGCTACGGATTGATTCAAATATTTAACCAAACTTTTGACTACCTCGTGATTTCGCGGCACAAGTACCTATGTCCTGTACAATCTTGAGGAACCTGGTTAGATTCTCGGGTCGAGTAAAGTGTTATTGGGTTTTTCCATCAGGAAATTCCCAGTAGCAACACGGAGTCTGGGAATGTACCCGAAAATCCTGGCAAAATGTGGGTGACCAATTAACCAAGGTAACCAATTTGGATGATTTTTGGTATGAATATAAATTATAAGACTTCGAAAACGAACATTACGCGTTTTTTATAAGATTGCTCACGATCTACGTAATACGGGACAAGCCCATTTCTATTTGTTAGACACATTTCCAGACTACGTAATACTACTGAGAATTTCTTAACTGAAAAATCCAACATCTGATAGCACATTTTTATCTTCGCAATGCAAATAGGCTATTTAATGTTAATATATTTAACAACTATTTCGTATAGAAAGCTATATCTCTCGATCTGAATCTCTCTCTCTCCTCTCTCAATCGAACTGAATCTCTCTTTAATGCTCTTAACAACTGTTTCGTATAGAATCGAAAAGATCTGCCTCGTGGTCTCGCAGTACAAGTATGTGTCGTGCGATCTAGAGGTCCTGGGTTCGATTCCCGGGTCGGGCAAAGTGTTAATTAATTGAAATTCTCGGTAACAGCACGGAGTCTGGAAATGTGCCCGAAAAACGGCAAAAGGCTCGCCCCCTATTACGTGGGACTGATACATACTTGGCGAAATGTGGGTGCAGAAATGCACCTCTGCCTACCCCTTCGGGGAATACAGGCGTGAGTTTATGTATGTATGTATGTCGAAAAGATCTCGCATTGAACCCATAGAATAAAGAGCGTGTTCTGTTATACTGGACACCCCCCTGCCCCCACTTCATTCATTGCTCCAAATGTTACTTCGCAAAGCGGGGCGAGTATTAATCATAACGGGGTGCATATACAGCCGGATTTAGGTCAAAAGTGATGTATACGGGTACAAAGTACACTGTCAGTAATTGGAGGGTTATTCAATACAAAATGAGAGAAAAGAGACATGACTGCTGCATTGTGGAGTGACCGCTCTAGTTGTTTGTGGTAAGCCCAGTTTCGACCGCCGAGGAAGTGTCGATTTTTTAAAATGAAAGACGAAGGCCAAATATGCAAGTAAATGCCGCGACAAATTAGCTGGTTTAATTGGTTAATCTGATGAGAAATTCGACACTCGATTTAGATTCCACTATCGTAATGTATTGTGTGCACTCAAGAACCAATATCAAAAGAAACTTAAAATGCCGTTGACCCTATTTTGTATTGAATTTTCATTTGAGAAACATCCTAATTCACGCAAGTAATCCCAAAAATCAAATAAAAAAAGTCGTGATGGCCTCGAAGTATAGGCACCCGGTCTAGAATATCGACGGTCGCGGGTTCAAACTCTAGGCACACACCTCTGATTTTTCGAAGTTATGTATGTATTCACAATGAATTATCACGTACTTTAACGGTGAAGAAAAACATCGTGATGAAATCTGCACTCCTTAAACTTCTTTGGAATTTCTTAGGTGTGTAGTCCGTCAACACGCAGTAGGCCAGCGTGGTGGACTAAGGCCTAAACCCTCTCAGTTGTAGAGGAGGCCCGTGCCCAGCAGTAGGACGTATATGGGCTGATGATGATGATGATGAACCCAAAAACACATTCACATACCAATGTGGTAGGCAGAAACCAAAAAGTGCAACACACTGCACAACACAGAACATTCATCCATACATGCATTTACGACACTAAAACTACTCCAAGGGATAAAGACGGACATACCAAGCGCAAGTGCAACAAATTACCCGTGTATCCGTTTGCATCGAATTGGCTATTTGAATTCGCAAAATTTATTGAATCCAGGTACCCAAATAGCGTCGTTCAGGTGCCAATTCTGAATAATGCCACAATGTCGCTTGCAACGTGCTTGGGACCAAAGAATTGATTACTCGCACGGGGGCGATGTTGACACAATCGGATTCGGGACGTGTTTGCTCAACTTGTCGACATGGCCGCGTAAATTTACGAGTGTATACGCCGTCCAGTTTGTGTGTAATTGAATTGTCGTAGATCGATTGTCTTGCTTTTATAAATTGGTGGTTGATTTAAGAAGTTGGAAATGTGAAACTGATAAGATTAGAATTATTTACATAATTTAAGGCGACGTCTGTTCAGAAAAGTGGTGGATGGGATAGAAGCCCAAAAGCGTTACATGATGTCTACATTTTAATGTTTGTTGTAGGGTCAGTATATTCTCATTTACTCGTATTGTCAAATTGCTTTTGTTAAAGATTTCATCATCATCATCATCATCAGCCCAAATACGTCCCACTGCTGGGCACGGGCCTCCTCTACAACTGAGACGGTTTAGGCCTTAATCCACTTCGCTGGCCTAGTGCGGGTTGGCGGACTACACACCTAAGAATTTGCTAAGAACTTTTTAGGTGTGCAGGTTTTATCACGATGTTTTCCTTCACCGTTAAAGCAAGTGATAATTCATTGTGAATACACACATAACTTCGAAAAGTCAGAGGTGTGTGCTTGGAGTTTGAACCTGCGCCCGAAGAATTTCTCGACCGCGCGCCTAAACCTCGAGGCTATCACTGCTTTTTACCAAGAAAGATTAAAGATTTAAAGCTTAATATTTAATATTCGGAATTTTCTATGGAAGTACCGCCACTGGTTCAAAAACAACCTCGGCGGTCGCGGTTCCAAATGGCACACACTGATAACAATAAATTGACCTTTCTCAAGTCATGTGAAAACATCGTGAGAAAACCTGCAAGCCTAAAAGTTGTCCGCTAGAAATTTCTAAGACGTGTAGTCTGACAACCCGCACTAAAATAGTGTGATGGACTAAGGCCTACATTATGGCCAGCAGAGACATGTATTTGGGAGGATATATGCAGGAAAATGACCACATTATTATATAGTGTTAAGTACGTACGTTGTAGGTTGTCTATAAGAAATCACAGCTAGCTATAAGACTAGCTATAGGTATAGTTTTTTTTTTCTCAAACTTGTATATCATTTATGTTGTATTTACTTGTATAGTGTACAAAAAAGTATATTAAATAATAAAAAATAAGTAAAAATAAGTACGACCAAACTTGGGCTTCATCCGGTTTATTTTGATTGTATAATCATTATTATTTAAACTATCGAGTCCCAACCAGTCGACACAATAACGGCCTAATAAAACATACTGCTATACAGCTACTTCGTGTATTTTTTTATTTATCTAAAACCACTGTAGATAAACATTACTTGGGCCGTCAAAAATATTACTCCTCCAACAAAAAAGACATTAGATTCTCTTAAAGGTCGCTCTAGCGTAAAAAGTACATTGTACGTAATAACTCGAGCATTTGAGTAAAACGTAATGTCTTATATAAAACGCGCACTTTGAAATTGAAAATATACGTTACCTTTTAATTTCGTGAAAACCCGTGGCGAAAATTTTATTACGTGGGACTGATACATACCTGGCAAAATGTGTGTGCAGAAATGCTCTGCCTACCCCTTCGGAGAATACAGGCGTGAGGTTATGTATTAATGTATGTAGAAATAAAAAAATACATTTTCACAATCACCACATAAAATTAATACTTAGGATTTCTTTTTATTTGTTGCTTTTAGATTTATGGTTTTGTATAATAAAGTATATTAAATAAAAATAAAATGTAACTTTCAGTTATTCTGCAGCCCTGATCTGTACCCTAAATACCGCTTTGGTCCTTTCATTAGAGTTTCAAACAAGAACTAAGAAATTTAATAAGACCTGTACAAACTAGGGTCACATCCTGCAAACTAAATAAGGGGACACGTGCTACTTTTACGTGGGTAGAAGTGACGTTCGCCGAAATCTTAAGTTTTTTAGTTTGTTATTAGTGTGGACAACGTTGTTTCTACTACGGCACATATTGGTGCCGTGCGTTCTAGAGGTCCAGAGTTCAATTTCGGGTCTGCTTAGCAGTGATTGCACTTCCATAGAAGCCCAAAAGCACAGTTCGCCTTTATAAATTTCGAATCTTAATCTTTAAGCTTTAAATATTTATTTAACAAAAGCAATTTGACATATACCTAAATGAGAATATCCTGACCCCACAATAAACAATTATGAACTAGACTTGACAAATTAACGGGTTACGCTTTTGAGTTTCAATGGAAGTACCACCCCTGCAACTAAGTGTTGTTAAATTTTCAGTTAGGAATTTTTCAGAGGTCCAGGGTTCGATTCCCGGGTCAGGCAAAATGTTATTGGGTTTTTCCATTAGGAAATTCTCAGTAACAGCACGGAGACTGGAAATGTGCCCGAAAAACGGCAGTATGCTCGCCCCCTATTACGTGGGACTGATACATACTTGGCGAAATGTGGGTGCAGAAATGCACCTCTGCCTACCTCTTCAGGGATACAGGCGTGAGTTTATGTACGTATGTATGTGAATTTTTCAGTAACAGCACGAAGTCAAAAACGGAAAAATACTCGACACCTATTACGTAGGACCTAAAACAGCTTTCAAAACGTGGGTGTAGCAATATACTTCCCACCTAACGCCTAAGAAACACGAGCGAATGCAAAGAAACGATTTTACGCTCTGGAAATTCACAAAAGTTCGCACATAATAAAATCGGGCGCGTTCAAAAACCTAGACCGATTTTACATTTTCCTCCTGTTGTAAATCTGAAGTTCGCGAGTAAGTGCCGTGTTTCGTGTTACCCCCTCCCCGCCCTCCGCTTCCACTTTCAACCCCTTCAACACCCCCTAAGCTGTGTATCACAGAAACATCCATTAGCCCTGTTTTGGAAAAGTCTGAAATGTAAAACAAAGTGAAAATACTTCAAAAATACCGGCGGTGTTTCGTTAGTTACACGGACTGTGGCGTGAGCGAGTTCATAGGCGGAGCGTGAGCGGGTTTATAATGTAAGGGTTTAATTTTGAAGTTTATATTCAACATCATATTCACTCCTTTTTTGACGCTTTCTTATTGAAAATTTATTTAATGGCTTTTAATTGCTTTCCAGTAATATTGTTCCTAATAAATAATTGCTGATCGCATTAGCGACCCCGGGTGCGATTCCGGAGTTATTCGATATTCCAAGTGCTTTTAGGTTCATTCATAAGAGCAATACCCAGCAGGACTCAGTCTAGAAATTTGCCCAAAAACCGATTTTTCAAGGATTTTTTTATTAAGATGGCCCAAGAAATCTGCCTGCTTCTTCGAGGACACATTTGTATATATAAATTCATTTGAACTCCGACTTATTTCCGCATTGGAGTGCGTAAGAGTTTTGGCCCGTGCATTTATTATTCAAGCAACGACGCTGCGACATCGGAGCTCAAGTTATTTATAAGAGACAAAACGCGGCACAATCTCACCCTACATTGTAGATGAACAATTGGGTATTCAGAGTTTTATAAGCATTTTATGTATAAGAAACTCGCCGCAAAATTTGGAGGCAGTGAAATTAATAAACAAAATTTTCGCGTTCAATATATACTCGCAGTCTTAGTAAACAACAGTTAGTGTTTTACTCTACGTCATAAAGAGCCAGATTGTACTTAATATTATTTTTCGCGTAATGCGAGGTCATGGGTCAATTACACTTTGCTTTACCTAGGAACCGCATTCTGCTGATCGCTCGCCACAGACAGACTACAACTGATCATCATCAGCCGAAAGACATCCACTTCTGGACATAGGCCTCCCCCAAAGACTTGCAAAGCGCTCTGTCGGAAGCGGCCTTCATCCAGCGGCTTTCTGCGATGTTGGGTTAGATCGACAGTCCTCCTTGTGAAACATCCAACACTGTGCTTGCCGGTACAGCCAGTTCAGCCAGAGAACCTTTCTGCCCCACCGGCCGTCAGTTCTACAACCCGTAATTATGAGAATTGGTAGAAACATAATTCATTTTTACTACACTTATGATTAGATTTACAAACCCTCTATATCTGCATTACGCAGTGCGTTGCGTTTTGACATTTCTGTGACTTAATGACTTATATTTTACACATACCTTATCCAAAACTTCAGTTAAGAGGGATCTGTATCTATGCAGTTTTTCGCACCACCATGCTAAGTCAGTGGTGGTACTTCCTTAGAAGCCCAAAAGCCCAGCTTGCCTTACAAAATTTCGAAAATTAATCTTTAAGCTTTAAATCTACATTCATACATACATAAACTCACGCCTGTATTCCCCTAAGGGGTAGGCAGAGGTGCATTTCAGCACCCACATTTCGCCAAGTATGTATCAGTCCCACGTAATAGGCGGCGAGCCTATTGCCGTTTTTCGGGCACATATTTTACATTTGTACAATATTGGTGGTGGCCAGCTACACCTCTGCAAAATTTTATAAAAAGTAAATAAATCTCTTCCCACGGCCCCCTTATCATTATGTTAAAAAATCATCCGAAACGATCTTTCAATTTTGGGTAAAAGCGTAACAGACAAAGCTACTTTCGCATTTATAATATTAGTATAGATATGAAAAACCTATTACATTCTCCTTCGACGTCAAACAAAAAAAAAGATTTCACAAAACGCTCTACAATATTTATTGTGGGTACAATATTAAACCATTTCTACGGCAAGATCTATTTCCACGCATTTGGAACACGTAAACACATTTCTTTCAATATTTACGTCGTTTCGCAACCGTTGTAAGTGGCAGGAATGGGTTGCTCATAGTTCTGTAAACATTTTTCCATCTGTTTTTCATTCTTCCTGTACAGACACCTTGCCTATATCTATTTATTTATTTATTTTTACACTTTAAACATGATGTAAAGGTGGACTTAATGCCTGAGGCATTCTATTCCAGTCGAACCTTAGATGGTGCAGTGATGAAAAGCGTAGGTTTAAATTAAATTATGATATATACTTCACACGATATTAAAGCTAATACATAAATACAATATATAAAACATAAATATCATAAAATTATAATATATATACTTAAATAAATAAATAAAGGTTTAAAATACAATTAATACATACAAACTATTGTTGTGAAGAATCTGCCATTATGTTTGTCAACAACTTTCGAACTTTCAACTTGAACGCATAACGATTCGTACTCGTCCTGATTTCCAAGGGAAGTGCATTCCAGAGGAGTATAGACTGCACAGGAAAAGAAGAATGAATGAAATCTATATCCTACGTGATCAGTTGTGTATTTCATCATTTACTTCGTTTTAAGCTTCTTTGTTTTTCATAAAAGAAACTTCAAAACTGACGACGAGACTGCCTCATGGTCTCGTGGCTTAAGTATGTGCCGTGTGATCTAGACGTCCGGAGTTAGAATCTAGGGTCGGGAAATGTTATTGGGTTTTTCCATTAGGAAATTCTCAACAGCAGCACGGGGTGTGGAAATGTATCAGAAAAATGGTAACAGGCTTGCCCTCTATTACGTGGGACTGATACATACCTGGCGAAATGTGGGTGCAGAAATGAACATCTGCCTACCCCTTCGGAGAATACAGGCGTGAGGCTATGTATGTATGTATGATTTTAAAACAGAACTACGCCTTACTTAATAAACGTCTGTATTTCGTAGAATGCAGACATGTATATACAGAATATATGTATGATGTTAAAATAGAACCACGTCTTACTTGCAAATTTATAATCTTGTTTTTGCTAACACCTTCGCTCGCTTTAATATACGTAGATCTTGTTGATCTTTCTACTTGCAGACTTCTAACTAGAACTCCTTCTTAGCGGGCACTAAGTCATAATCGTGAATTTCAGCGCAATCCGTTCAGTATTCTTAGCTGACGTGTGACTACGGATTTTTAAATTTTAATATGTGTCTCTTTACACTGATATTATTATTTTTAAACACACCCAACAGTCACATAGTGACCCCACATTAAGCTACGAGTCTTGTGTCGTGTGTATCAGACTCTATGAGAGACTTTTCGGTCTTACAAACACCCAGACCCGAATCAAAAATTTGTCTCGGTGCGGGGATCAAACCCGCGGCCTCTCGTTTCGAAAGCTGGTTTCTAGCCAACTGCGCCTCGGGACTGGCAGTAATTGTATAGTATAGTATCTTATCGTATGAAAGACATTATTGTCAAATTGCAACGAAGGCATCTTTGTGGAGTCTGTGTCGATCGAGCTTCTTCAGTAACGTTGTTTAATCCTGTCCTGAAAATCTTATTTCATCCTATTTTAGCCTCGTATTTTGCCGTAATTGGGTTTTAGTTTTTATTTTATACTCAAGAAGTTAGTAGTATTTAAATATTTGTATACGAGAGGTAAAATTAAAACCTTTCAAACACGCCATACAACTCGCAACACAAACAGAACCTGTACAATTCCGATTATCGATCCTATTTATTTATCGATTTCACGTTACATTACAAAATAAACTCTATTTACAACGTCATAAAGTGCGAATTACATTCCGAGATTGGTGTTGACTTGTAATGGTGCATTAAGATTTTTATTATGAAAGCAATAAAGACTGTATTTGATCGAGACGAGTTTTATTAGATCGTGGAGGTTCAAGGATCTCGACGGATACACCCGACGACACGTAAACGTAACGATGTTTGTAGGGCAATGTAAACTGAGCTGAAGACTTTTGAAGTGAAAACTTCTTTAAAGGCGCTGTGTGTAACACACACGTGTTTTTTTTTTGGGATGGGTAAAAAATGTTGAACTCGCGTTAGATCATGTGACCCTGATCGAAAATGCGTAAGACGCATTATGTAATATAAATTGTATTTTACCACGTAAATTATAGTAGTTTTATACTAATAAATGCACAACGTTAATGTTGAAGTTTTCACTTTTGCCAGCACTCCCGGAGTGCCACCCGTTTTCTTTTTTGAAACATTAATTTAGACGTCTGTGTAATCTACATTTTTGTTTTGCGGTATTTAATGACATAAATAATAATTATTGACTGACTGACTGTATAGTGGCCTCGCGGTACAATCATGTTCCTAAGGATCTAGAGGTTCCAAGTTCGATTTCGACCGGAAAATTGTTAGGTATTTGATGTTACTGGATATATCCTTCTATTACGTGGGACTGATATAAACTGCCTACTCCTTCGGGGAATACAGACGTAAGCCTATGTATATATGTATGTATAGATAAATACAAGCAACAGTCATATAATTATAAAACCACAACTAAGATACAAGTCTTGTGTCGTTGGTATCGGAAACTACAAGACAATTTTCGTTCGCGCCAACAGTCAGACCCGTAACAAATATTTATGGATCACACAAGCATTTGTCTCGGATCGAGCCCGCGGTCTCTCGATTTACACGCTGTTAGCTAACCTAATTAAGTATTTTTAAGAGTAAATTATTAAAATTAATAACGCTTATGTTTCGCTGTTAAAAACAAAGATAGAAGAAACGTGTAAGTATGTCTTTATTTAACATTTATAAAGAATCTTTGTGAGGCTTCAAAGTAACATTCTTCTAGCAAAAACGCTAAGAGAAACAAGAAAAATAACTGACGAAAATAACAGCGTTATTTTTTCTATTTTATATGTCTATTTTGTTATTTTTTATAGAGTTTGTAGAATGGTACTTTGAGTAAAGCCCTAGTATTTCTTCCTGGTGTTTCGCCTAACCTCATTTTGCCTAAAGTCCCTATAAAGATGTCGGCTAAGGAAGAGAATTATAATCCAAATTCATATATCGCGAAAAAATATTTATACTAAAATATATTTTTTCTCATATCATTTTTTGTTAATGGACTAAGAATTTATAACTATTAATTTATAAATTTCATCAAAAAATCCAATGTTTTCGATGCTCGGAAAGTGATAGGTTAAGGAATAACGTTGTATAGTTTTATCTGTAGCAACGCAATCGCTGGTTCAACTATGCCTTGTCAACAAGCTAAGTCTAGATAACTATGCTATAACTTAACTAGGATTACTACCACGTGCGTCTAGATTGCAGATTCAAATCCTAGGCACTCAGGTATGACTAAGGACACGCCTCCTAATACGTTAAACTTAAACATAGGTCGGCAATCAATGATATAATTACAAATAATCATTATTTTTTTAGCCATTAAAGTTCCTAAGAATAGATAAATTAATACTCCTTTATCTATCCTTTAAAAACACATCATTATTCATCATCAGCCCAAATCCCACTGCTGGGTACGGGCCTCCTCTACAACTGAGAGGGTTTAGGCCTTAGTCCACCACGCTGGCCTAGTGCGGGTTAGCGGACTACACATCTTAGAAATTCCTAAGAACTTTTAGGTGTGCAGGTTTTATAACGATGTTTTCCTTCACCGTTATAGAAAGTGATAATTCATTGTGAATACACACGTAACTTCGAAAAGTCAGAGGTGTGTGCCTGGGGTTTGAACCTGCGACCGCCGAAATTCTCGACCGCGCGCCTAAACCTCGAGGCCATCACTGCTTATTATTATTATTGCATTAAAAACACAAACTAAAGTTAATGTATTCGTAGAAAAAAAGACATTTCTCATGATCATAAATACCACAATTCTCGTCTAGAGTACAACTGCATTTAGCAGCCGAAATTTCCGTAAAGTATTTCTAAATTGAAATTCCCAGTGTAATAACCCCGGCTTCCTGTTTGAGTAATGAAATCATCCCCAAACGCTTTATCTTGAAATAACTTTACTGTTATTGTTACGAGTCCCATTATTCTGCACGGTAATTCTTTATTTTCATCCGAATCTTTGGATTTTAACCAACAAACTCTGCATAACAATTGTAAAAACTCATTATTATGCGAAAATGTTACTCTTTTTATATAAAACTTTGCCAACATAAAAAAAAACGATTAAAAATACACATGCCTATAATTATTTATAGCTATTTATTCCGACATCCATTTTTCAACAGTTGTTAAATCCCAAGCCTTAGACTTTCCGCTATTTTCAGCTGAGAAAATTTTCTCGAGGAAAATCTACTAAGTAAAAATTTGGCTATTCCCGGAAATTGGCTTCCCTTTCGCCTAAGATATATATACCACCTATTCCTTCATGAGCAATCAGCCAGGACCTTTAACAAATACCTTTGTATTACAAGCAACTACTTTCAGCAAGAACTACTTTCTGCCACTAATTTTACAATTTTTAAAAATACCCTCAATCGAACAAAAACAAAACTAGAACATCAGACTGGAGTAAAAGCTTCCTCGGTTTGACACGGTGTGAATTCCCGTCGATCAGGCATTATAAATAAACAAATCAGAACGAAATGGAACAGGGAGCGTGTTAACGCCTCGCCATTACGATACTTTTAGCTTTACCTACTTAGTTGTGATGTATTTCGTGAAACGCTTCTAGAGACCGCTTAGATGAAGAATGGATGGAATTTAGTATCGCTATTTATTACATTTTCTTTGTATTGATACATACATTAGTTCAAGCCTGGATCTACAAGTCGTAACCAGAGATGTATTTCAATATTTTTTTAATATCAATCACTAAACAACACACAAATACCATTTAGCATTAATAATAATAGTAATGCTAATATTGTCAGCATTAAGAAGTTGGTTATTAAAAGATAAATATAAGAACACATAAAAAAGGAGCTAAGTAAACACACACAAGTATACACAATAATGAAGAAATAATGTTTAAAAAAATACGTCTTCAACTCATTTTTAATATTAGTCTTCGTCAACAATTTTTAAATCCGAGGGTAGTTCGCTGAACTGATTGTTTGAATTCTACGTAATAAGGGGCAAGCCAATTGCCGTTTTTAGAATTCATTTTAAATCTCTGTGGTGCTAAATGGAATGCCTAGAACTTGGAATTTCAAGCACCAATATTTGAAATACCTAAATGCATTATACCGTATTAGATATATTTTATTTTTTACATAGTTTGATATAATGAAATTCAAAAATATATTTTATTCCTTCATTTACCATTTTTTAAACAAGTAGAATGCGAGACTATCATAATTTAGCATGCGATTAATATTTCCCTGTGTATATTAATAGAATATACACAAGGAATACCTTTAGTTAATTATGACGTAAGTAGGGCTATTACCTTGCCTACATGTCAGTCTATCAAATCAGAACATCTACATTTTCTGATGTATCTAGATGAAAGCTGACAGCAACGATTGATGAGTTGGTGTGTTTAACATCAGAATAGCTGAGTATAATAGTCTATATTAGTTGATTGTAATATATAGATCAGACATTAAATGTGATAAAAACATTAAATGTGTGTGAAAAAGTCGTAATGGCCTCAAGATTTAGGCACTTGGTCGAACCTTAACGGTCGCGGGTTCAAACTCCATCACACATCTCTGAATTTCGAAGTTATGTGTGTATTCACAATGAATTATCACGTACTTTTACGGTGAACGAAAACATCGTTATGCACACCTAAAAAGTTCTTAGGAATTTCTTAGGTGCGTAGTCCGCCAACCCGCACTAGGCCAGCGTGGTGGACTATAATTATCAAAAACCCCAAAAAAAAAAATTGCCCGACCCGGGATTAGAAATCGGAACCTTTAGATCGCACGGCACATGCGTTTGCCACGAAACCACGAGACACTTCCATGCTAGTATTAAAAATGAGCGCCCTAAATCCAGAGAAAAAAAATGAAATTAGCAAACAAACCGTCCTCGACAAAGCATTTAATTACCTAATATCTTATTTACACAGATTTCTTTACGTGCAGGTGTGAACCGC
The DNA here is from genome assembly GCA_907164795.1 of Hemaris fuciformis. Lineage (NCBI taxonomy): Eukaryota > Metazoa > Arthropoda > Insecta > Lepidoptera > Sphingidae > Hemaris > Hemaris fuciformis. The sequence continues at coordinate 5,711,416 of OU015457.1, read as the reverse complement.
CCTTCGCGTTACTTTATAGATTAAGGACGTTTCCTAGACTTGTTATCTGAGAATAAGTTAGATAAGGCAGGAAACAGGCAGATGTATGATAACCTGCTTGTTTGTTTTGAATGTTTGAACGTCGAGTGTTGTAGGTTTTTTGCGGAACCGAGACTGTTTGTTTTTGAAGTGTGAGCTTAATTATTAATGCATATTTTGCTTTCTTTACTATAGCTCTAAATTAGTTAGATCAGCTCTTAGAGCTGATGATTCGAGACTAATTTGAGGAAATTACATTTTACTATTCAAAATTATTAGTTTATTACATTAAAAATGTGTATGAAATCTGGTAGTTTTTGGTGCCCACGAAACAAGACTGGTATTAAACTTACTGACAGTAAAACGACAAGGGTCTCTTGTTTATATTAAATAACTCACTATTATTATTCCACCATGAAGTGGAAAATTAAAAAGGTGAATTCCTTTGCCTGACTTCTTTAAGCTGAGTATATTCATATTATTTTACTTCCTTTCAATCTCCTACAGATCTATTACTACCAATCTGCTTTCTTTAGAGATTACTCATTCAACGTTCTTTAAGAGCATAATGCATTGACCATGTTCTGATGACGTCACTAAACAAAACAAAATCTTTAACAAATTATCACCTACATTTATGCCCAGCAAAATTGCCTCATATGATGAAATTGGCTTAATCTGCGGATGGGAACAATAGAATATGACTAGTTTGAGAAATAACTGTCATTATAGTAATGTCTACATGCGTGATAGTACTACTTAAGTTGTTCAAGGCTTGCTTTGTTAGAGGCTTGCTATCCTTACTAATGTTATCAATGTGAGTTTCTTAGTCACGCTTACACGCTTAAATTGCTTAATAGATTTTGATATTTTTGATACAGGGAAAGGACTATAGCGAGGGTCGTAAGCTACATTTTTTACCCGAGAAATATTATGTTTTGGAGAAATACATGAGATTTAAGAAAAATAAATTATTTTTTCATAAAATTTATGTATAATTAGACACACTGAACCAAAAAAGGACACAGAGGTACATTTCTATGTAATAGTAGGCGAGCCTATCGCCGTATTTCGTGCAAATTTTCAGAATCCGTGCTGCTCATAAGAATTTCTTTATGGCAACCCAAACAATTTTTTATTCGTCCTGAGAATTGAACCCAGGACCTCAAGATGGAACAGCACACACCTGTGCTGCGAGACCAAGTGTAGCAGTCAAGTTACATTATAATCTTCATAACATAATCAAGCATGTACCAGGATCACATAACCGTCGAGCGCCCTTATCTTCCCTCGCTTCAAAGCCCGCGTCACACGCCACGACATTATAAATTATAATTGACATTTCCGCAGAATATAACTAGACGGTACGTGTAAGGTGTCCTCGTTAATTGCAATGTATGTCTGTTTTCATTAGCAGGCAAACACACCTGAAGCAAACCTCATTAATGTGACGACACGGCTCTGCTGGGCACTTGAGACGGCTCTTTTTGTGGACAAAATGGCTGCCTTATTGTTTATGGAGACCATAGAGAATGAGACCCAACGTTATATGACTTTGAGAGAATGAGTGAGACGTGAATTTTTTTTGTTCGTTTTTGCTCGATATCGATAACGGCAACAGGTAGACGCTTGAAATATTCACATAATATTGAGTTATAATATGCACTTAAAGAGTAAATAATCATATTAAAATAAAATAAATATTTAAGGGGGACTCCCATACAACAAACGTGATTTTTTTGCCGTTTTTATAAATAATGGTACGGGACCCCTCGTGCGCGAGTCCGACTCGTACTTAGCCGGTTTTCATTCACGTTATCCTACAACAGGTTTCCTTTATTGTAATAACGCCTAATTATTCATTAAAGATATAAATATGCATGCGAATATACCTACCTATATGTGTGTCCGATAGCTATACAAATAAATAAACTTGGAGTGTCTGTTTGTAATATTGAAATAACCGCTTTTTAATAAATGCATATGGATGTATACACGGTACATATACCAAAATAACGTTTTTTACAATTTTTGTCTATCTGTCTGTCTGTTTGTTCCGGCTAATCTCTGAAACGGGTGGACCAATTTTAACGGGACTTTCACTGGCAGATAGCTGATGTAATAAGGAGTAACTTAGGCTACTTTTAGGTTATGAATTTTCTTTTAAAAATAATTAAAAATAAATTTTCGGCGCGGACGAAGTCGCGGGCACAGCTAGTTTCAAATATATATGAAACTGACCAAGTCATAGCTCTATTTTGAGAAATGTCCTAAGAACTTTTCAACAACACAAATAATCGCTACAAGAAGCTAAACCTTTTCAGGTCGGGATTTACTATTCCCGTGGAATATTCCAGGGAGGGGATTACCTGGAGCGTAAAGCTACGCCAAACTACCGAGATCAAATAGGACGACTTAAGCGTAATATTTCTTATCCGCATTATATTTAGTCGAGAAAAATGTACTTATAAATTCGATTTTGTTTATACCACCTGGATGTATTCTACGTTCATAAGACTGGTAATAGTTAATCGTTAAACGTCAATTTTTTTTAGTTTTTTTTTTTTAGTGTCAATGTATTTGTCATCACAGTTACTATTACCTGTCTTAGTTTTCTCTTTAGTTATAATAGCTATATAGCTGCCTCGTGGTCGCGCGGCACAGGTATGTGCCGTGCGATCTAGAGGTCCTGGGTTCGATTCCCGGGTCGGGCAAATTGTTATTGGGCTTGTCCATTAGGAAATTCTCAGTAACAGCACGGAGTCTGGAATTGTGCCCGAAAAACGGCAATAGGCTCGCCCCCTATTACGTGGAACTGACACATACCTAGCGAAATGTGGGTGCAGAAATGCACCTCTGCCTACCCCTTCGGGGATACAGGCGTGAGGTTATATTATGTATGTATGTATGTAGTTATAATATGTAGTTCCGTCGTCATGGCCTCGAGGCTTAGGCGCATGTTCCAGTCAATAATCTCGGCGGTACCACGTTCAAGCAACACTACTGACTTTTCGAAGTTATGTGTGTATTTACAATGAATTATTACAAACATAAGCAGTGAAAGAAACGTCGTGAATGAACCTGCCCAGTCAAAAAGTTAGCTTCTCTTAGGTGTATAGTTCGCCAACCCACACTAGGCCAGCGTTGTAGACTAAGGCCTAAACCCTCTCAGTTCTAGAGGAGGCTGTTGATAATGACGATTATGATGAAGCCTCTTCATACTAACAAGGAGAAAAAAATATATTCTTGGCTACTTCTAGAATTCTGAAGAAGCATTCATATTTCTGCTAATATGTAATCATATTGACAAAGTTATTAGACAATTCTATCGCCATACATATCCACCTCTCAAATAAAATACAAGCTTTTCAGCCCGTATCTTTAGGAGTCCGGGATCATTTCCGACCGCTCCCGTTTGTTCCCTGTTTTAATCGCTGTTCGCGCCTTGATTAAATGGGTTAATATGACATTTATTTTATGTGTGAACATTCTAATTGAGTGGAATAAGTCGGATACCCTGTTTTAAATTCAGTGCTAATTTTGGCTGCCTGCCTAATCTCGAGTTATAAGATGCGATGGGTCCGATAACCGAGTCGGGCGGTGTTACTAAGATTTTCAAGTCAAGTCAAGTCTAGATAGGGGGCCTATGACCCCTCGTCACTACTGTAACTTTAGAACAATTAGAAATCAAATAAACAAATCCAGTCTAGCAAATGTTTCTGCGGAAAGACTATTAAACAAAATACTTACATATTTCTCACTGTGGATGAAACATTAATATTATATTACTGCTTAAAAGAATGTAAGCTCCGAAGTATCAGCATCAGCAGTGATCATTTTTATCAATACACACAATCATGGCGGCCTAAACAATAAAACAGGAGCCAAACTGTGCTTCAATCGCTAATAGTTTTTATTGCGTAATCCACAGCACTGCTCAGTACCAAACAGATTTCAAACGAATCCTCAACCATATAAAACACTGGGGTGTCAACACGGCCCCACACGCCAAAAACAGCGGTTCCACCCGATTTCGCCTATATATCACGAGAAAAGCGGTGTCTGCTCGGGAGTGATAAAAAATACCCCAGCGTGTCTTTCCACGTCGTATTTTATGCACGGATGCCGTGCGTTTGACAGGTCACACTGGTTATGGAAGCGTTCGGGGGTTAAGGCTCCAGCATGAAAAGTGACTAAGTTGTTTGTCTGTGGCTTTTCGTAGAACATTGTCAATAGTATGTCTGGTTGTATTCACTTGGGCGATATGTTTAAAGAAGTATAAGGTCGTGTAAATGTATCGAGTCGGGGGTTCGATTCCCGGGTGGGGAAAAGCAATGTACGAAATAGACTTGCCCCCTAATTATATACACTTTTGCCTATCCTTTTATGTGTTCAGGCGTAGATGTTTGTATGTAATATTAGTACCTATAGACTACAAATAAGTTATTTGCCTAAACAATTATAGGAATGCCTCCTATCTCAACGCGAACTGAAATCTAATCAATAGATTTAGGCGCGTAAAGCTTCCAAAGACGTATTTCAAATAAAAATTCCTGAAATAGTTCTCGAAATAGGCGTAATACTTTTCGTCTTTTAATATTTTATTATATATCAAACTGATATATATTTAAATAATATATAAGCCCTTACATATTTTTCTTGATAAAAACTAGAATATTACAAATATATCATAAAATGAGAAGGTTTTTATAATCGTTCTTATAAATTCTAGAGAACTTAGAAAATTTTTCTGTCAACTCTCTAGTTAACTTGATATGAAGGACACAAAATTATTTTATATTTTTACCTATTTATAAAATTGCGTCCGGGCGCAACTTCTACCCTCTCAGTTGTAGAGGAGGCCCGTGCCAAGCAGTGGGACGTATATGGGCTGATGATGATTGTGTCGTTGGTATTAGAAATTATGTATGTCTTTAGTCCACACAAATACCCAGTCCTGAAACAAATATTTTTGAATCACACAAATATTTGTCTCGGTGCGGGAATCGAAGCTACGCCCTATTGCTTTGCTAAGGTGTCTAGACAACTGCCCACGAAGGCTATAGATACAATTAAGACGGTCAATAAGACTTTAAATATTGTATTTTAATATTTACAATGTATATTCAAAAAATCTTTTAAAATAAAAAGTCTATAACACTGATAACAATCTTAAAAGTAAGCTTGAAATTCAGTTTAAAACACATTGAATTTAATTCGAAGCAAAATTCAATTTTATGTCACGACTTTCGTCTTCGAGGCTCTTAAGCTAAAAAGGTTTTGAAAATTCTACCTTTTTAAACATCTAAAATTTACATACATATAAAATGTTAATTTTTCATGAGTAAGCCTTGAATTATTTATTTATTTTATGAAGAGGCTTGCTGGAAATATCCGCCGCATAGCTTCTTTTTAAGGTTAATCCCTCTGCTCAAGGCAACTCATAACCTGAACTCCTTATTATATTTTTTATCACCTAGAAAAGAGCACAAGGAAATGATTACCTGATTAGTTGACATTATTTTGTTGGCTTACTCGTCATCCGAAACCGTTAGCGAAATATTATTTTTTGGTTTTGTTATAGTTTCCTAAATGCAAGCGTACAAAAAACAACTATTCCACCTTGTATGAGTAATATGATGATGCTAAAGAAACTTTAATAATGCAGATGTCTAAAATATACATCATCATTATCATTATCAGCCCATCATATACGTCCCACTGCTGGGCACGGGACTCTTCTAAAACTGAGAGGGTTTAGGCCTTAGTCCACACCACGCTGGCCTAGTGCGGGTTGGCGGACTACACACCTAAGAAATTCTTGAGAATATTTAGGTGTGCATTTTTTATCACGATGTTTTCCTTCACCGTTAAAGTAGGTACGTGATAATTCATTGTGAATACACACATAACTTCGAAAATATACATAAAAAATTACATATGAAATTTTTTTTTAACAGATCTACTCGTAAGGCGAAACACTTTTGCGTAAACACTTTTGGACTTCGTTATGGTCTCGCGGTTTAAGTGCCGGGCATAATACTATTGGGCTATTCCATAAATAAATTCTCAATAGCAGCACGTAATCGCGAAATGTGCTCGAAATACGGCGTTAGGCTCAGTTTCCAAACTTGACTCAAATAGCATTGGTGTAGAAATGTTCCACTGCCTGCCCCTCCGAAAATACAAGCATGAGTATGTATGTACGTATAGTATGCTATTCAAGAACAATTCAATATCATTGCATGTTACACAAAATATCTTTGCAAACATACATCATCATCAGAGACTAAATTCACTTAGGATCCAAACATTTCACTGATAATATTGTAAGCTTCTTGATATAGCCCTAGTCTATTTTAGAGTTCAGTTCAGTTTTAGTAAGTGGCTTTTGAATTCTATTATAGACTAAAAGGGTTTATACGAAGGGCGACATCTAATGTCAAGGACGTAAACTAACGCCTACATATATTTAAAATTAGACTCTAAAACAAAAGAGCTACGAGTCCTTCATCTATATTGAAGTAGGGAGTTTTACGTAGGCTTGAATGTCGTGGTATAAGTAATAGGAACACGACAAAGTCCTATTCTACACAATTTATTCAAAATGTCATAAGAATGTGAGACTTTTCGGTCTCACTAACGGCGAACCAAATTTGTACTAAAATAGATGGATCTTGTAGATTTTTAGAGACGATCTCACCACACAGCCGCCAATGCAACTCCTAAACACCAGGCTCGACCGTGCACAGAAAACGCACCGATCGGTGAAACTCGGCGAATCTCAATGGGGATCTAGCTTGTCTTTAAAAACGAAATTATTCAGACGAAAATAGATATCGTATAAAATAAAAGTGTAACAAAAAAAGACTTGTGGCTTTATACAAAAACAAATGTGTGATGTTCCACATCCAAATATCATATAACAGTCTACATTTTTACCGAATAAATGCGACAGCAATACTGCCAACACATCTGTTTATTACAAAACAGTGGTACCACCAACCTTGCCACACCAGGCTGACAGTCGGTACCTACATATTTTCAAGTAAGATTATCCTATACTTCCACACTTTTTAAGTAAAACTTAAGCTTAAACAATTTACATACTTTCAGAGCTTAGAAACGTTCAACCTCGGCGCAACCTTTCTTTGGCCTAAGTAAGTTAGGTCTAGATAACTCTAGATAACTTAGTTTGTGGCACGTCACTGGAGATGTGCGTTTAACTTCATTAATTGCAATTAAATTACAATAATAGAAATCTACATACAAATTAAATATAAATGTATTGTTTGTAATTTAAAAGTAACACTTTTTACTCATAAGATATCAATGTTTACATTGCACTTTCAACAATTTTTAAGTTTTAATCACAAAAACTGCTGAACCAATTTAGATGAAAACCAACTGTTCTCAACCCATAGCGAAACATACATGGACAAGTAAATAACGCCAATATAATTTCGACACGGAAATCGCACCCATACACCTCTCGATCGCAAACCATCTTGATTTTTACTAACGAGTCATTTAGTAAAAATTTAACGACCCTTATCCTACGAGCTCGTATTAGAAATTCACCTCCATCCCGCACATAGTAAAAGAGGTCAGATTAAAACCACGAACATTCATTAAAATACATTTTCTTTAACAGCTGTTGCACCTCAAGAGATAAGCGGTTCGAATTTTATCCCTTGTAATCGAAAATAATGTTTCTAGTTTTAAAATCGAGTTTTAACGACCCGTACTGGCTGATAGTGATTGCGATAAAGAAAATGAGGTTTTATTTCAAGTGAAAATTTGAATAACAGTCCAGATAATTATTATATTGAATGCATGACTGCCTCGTGGTGTCGCGGTACAAGTATGTGCCGTGCGACCTAGTGGTTTTGGGTTCGATTCCCGGTTCGGGCAAAGTGTTATTGGGTTTTTCCATTAGGAAATTCTCAGTGACAGCACGGAGTCTGGAAATGTGCCCGAAAAACGGCAATAGGCTCGTCCCCTATTACGCGGGACTGATACATACCTGGCTAAATGTGGGTGCAGAAACGCACCTCTGTCTACCCCTTCGGGGAATACAGGCGTGAGTTTATGTATGTATGTATATTTAATGCTCTGTTTGTATCATAGATTGTTGCCATAGATGGTAAATGCAATCACTAAAGTGACTAGCTGATTATTATGCCATGTCAATAGTACGATATTAAAAATTGCTTTATCCTCCTTATCCTCATTAAATTCCTCGACTTTGAAAAGCTAATAACTAGTATAAGTTTTAATATCGAATTCCAAATTTCATATTGATTTCAATAATACATTTTCTATTGCACTAGGCCAGCGTGGTGGACTAAGGCCTGAACCCTCTCAGTTGTAGAGGAGGCCCGTGCCCAGCAGTAGGACGTATATGGGCTGATGATGAATGATGATGAATTTTCTATTGGTACGTCTTAGTCACAATAGGATGTCAAGAACGATGCTGTCCAATCACAGTTTAATGTAGCGAAAGATTCTATCTGTAATCACCATACATGTCAGCCTTACACGGAAAAGTTAAATGACCACACATAAGTAAGTAAAACAATTCCCAAGATATTATGATTGTAAATAAAAAAGTCCTTTTAATATTCGTCAAATCATTTCAGCCATGTTTGAAAGCATACTTCGTAATTCGAAATGTCAAAAGTCGCAAAAATATACAGCCAGAAAATATATATCCCAATAGTCACTTTCAAAGTATTTTCCAATGTTCATTTATCTTTTCACATCGGGTTTTTTTACTCGACAGCATTCTACGACTTTGAGCCGTCTGATGTTTTTCTAACCGACTTGGAAATCTCAACTGGCGCTTATTAGCTATAAAGTTGGTCGGATTTATGAAGATAACAAAACCTTTTTGCTTCAAAATCCTAATATATATATCCTAAAGATAAGTATTCAAAAAAATCCTTAAGTTTCACGTTCTATTTCTAAATCAAACATTTAAGTTTGAACCAAATACGTGAAATAATACCAAAATATAGAACAAAATTCCTGCAACTGCTGAACCAATATTAATGCATTTTATTTTTCATATTATATTTTATTTAGTCATATCGAATAAACTGCGTAACGTTGTTATAGTTAGCGAGCCTGAAGAAAAAGAAAACACAAATCAGGCCACACACGAAACATGTTTAGATAAATGAAACCGAAAAGTCTCTCGTAGCTTCTGATGAGGAAAGTACACTACATCTTAATTAGAAATCAAGGCGACTACACAAAGACTGTCGGATTTATTTATAGCGAATACTTTAAGGCGTGATGGCGCGGTCCGTCGAGACCAAATCTTTTGGCCGCAGTTTAAATCCCATGTACACATCTCTGACTTTTCTTAATAAAACGTAGTCATAATAAATTACTATTTTAACGGTAAAAAAACCGTCGTGAGGAAACTAAATTCATCATCATCATCATCAGCCCATATACGTCCCACTGCTGGGCACGGGCCTCCCCCACAACTGAGAGGGTTTAGGCCTTAGTCCACCACGCTGGCCTAGTGCGGGTTGGCGGACTACACACCTAAGAAATTCCTAAGAACTTTTAGGTGTGCAGGTTTTATCACGATGTTTTCCTTCACCGTTAAAGCAAGTGATAATTCATTGTGAATACACACATAACTTCGAAAAGTCAGAGGTGTGTGCCTGGGGTTTGAACCTGCGACCGCCGAAATTCTCGACAGCGCGCCTAAACCTCGAGACCATCACTGCTTTCTTTTGAAACTAAATTAATTAACAAAAATCCTGTTTAAGGAATTTCTAGGGTGTGTATTCTCCCAAACCGCAATGACCTAGTGGTGGACTAAAGCCTAACCTCTCTCAGTTTTAGAATAAGCTCGCTATAGATTTACAGTGTAAACTGATCGTCATCGCAAACTAAGACAGGTCTGAGGTAATAGTTATGGTGTTATGTAACTTCAAATTTTTAAATATATTTTTTTGGATTATTTAGCATCAATGTGGTTATAAATATTTTAACTATAACCTAGCTCAGTTTTTGATCATGGTCTGTTTACATCCTCTATATTATAACACAGAAAGTATTTGAAATCGCCATTCCACGTGATATTTAGCACGATAATAAATTAATTCATTCAATGACACTACGATAGTTATGACAATAGCCCGGCCTGGTATATCTAACGTGACCATACGTCCCGCTTTGGACGGGACTGTCCCTTTTTATAATTACGTGTCCCGGTGTCCCCGAAATGAACTCTGGAACGCAAAATTGTCCCGTTTTCTGCCGAACGCGGTTGCTTTGGCCGGCCGGGGTGGAGATATTTAAACATTTTCACGCCAACAATATTCAGCATAAAAACATTTCTATTTTAATTGAATATAGGTATTTTATGTTTGCCTGCTATTTTTTTAAATGAATATAAAAAAACCTGCCAAGAGTTTCATTCTTACTTAAAATCAAAATCATCACCAGCTATATTAAAGCAAATTTGTTCCTTCAATATTACTACTCGTAAACATCTTTAATTCGTAACTTTCAAACTAACATTTCCGAATAAATAAGTTTAAAAAGTGCTGTTTTTTTTTCATTAAATACCTGTTAATTGACCCAAATAAACCAATGTCCCGTTTTGAGTAAAAAAATTAATGGTCACGTTAGGTATATCCCGCACACTACGACGCACCGCGCCAGTATGTTGATTTAAACCTGTCTCCTGTTCTAGGAAGCTTGTAGCCGAATGGGTAGGCAGAAATGCATTCCAGCACCCACATTTCGCCAGGTATATATCAGTCCCACGTAATAGGGGGCGAGCCTATTGCCGTTTTTCGGGCACATTTCCAGACTTCGTGGTGCTACTGAGAATTTCCTAATGGAAAAACCCAATAACACTTTGCCCGACCCGGGAATAGAACCCAGGACCAGGCACATACTTGTGCCGCGAGGCCACGACGCAGTCAAAAGTAAAGAGATGATGAAATCGAGTAGTGAGACTCATGAAGTCAGAATGGGATCCTAGCGCAACTTTTTTTAGACCTTAATTCAACAGAGCTTTTTGTATCCGTACGATCATCACAAATTTTGTTACTCAGCTTGTGAGAGATTTCAGAAAAAAATCTCAAAATCTACCTATTTCAGTATCCTGAAAATCTACGTCCATTATAATGGACATTATCATGTTAAATTTTTGTTACTCTAACGAGAAGTATGTATACTGCAGGGTGTCGAATAAGGGTTAATGGTATGACTAGATGGCCGCAAATGTTATGGTTTGAGCAGTGCCGTCCACTATTCTCACATAAAAAAACATCATCATTGCCTTGCCCTGCTCCCAATTTCATTTGGGGTCGGCGCAGTATGTTTTATCCTTCCAAACATCCCTATCAGCCGTCATGTCTTCATTCACCCCTTTTTCTTTCATATCTTCAGTCACGCACTCCATCCATCTTTTCTTTGGCCTTCCTCTGCTCGCCCATCCATCAACTTTCATATCCATCACCTTTTTTCCTACGTATGATTCATCCCTCCTCATAACATGCCCATACCACGACAGACGGTTTCCTTTCAGTTTTTCTATCAGAGGAGCTACTTTCAGGCTTCCTCTAACATATTCATTCCTCACTCTGTCAAACCGTGTTATACCACACATCCATCGCAACATTCGCATTTCCGCTGCATGCAGTCGTCTTTCGTCCGTCTTCTTCGTAGCCCAACACTCCGATCCATACAGTACGACAGGTCTTATTATGGACTTGTATATTCTGCCCTTCAATTTGAGGGGCATTCTGGGGTCACATATTGTGGATGAGACCTGTCGCCATTTCATCCATCCTGAGTTGATTCTCTGCCTTACGTCCCGGTCTATATCTCCGTCGCTTTGCAAAAGTGACCCAAGGTAGCGAAATTCGGAACAAACTGGTATCGACATTCCATCGAGTGTGACGGACACAGAACTTGAAAGACCGCCATAGTCGCAAAACATATATTGTGTTTTGGTTTTGCTGACTTTTAGGCCAAAATTTCCAAGTCTATGCCGCCACACCTCCAGCTTGTTCTGCACCTCGTGGCCACTTTCTGACACCAGCACGATGTCGTCAGCAAACAGCATGCACCAGGGTGCCTCTTCCTGTATACCTGCCGTAACAGCATCCATAATCAACAGGAAGAGGTAAGGGCTAAGAGCCGACCCTTGGTGCACACCAACAGCGACATCGAAACTGGCGGTAAGACCAGCTGCTGTCCGGACTTGAGTACTGCATTTACAGTACATGGCTTGAATCAACTGCAGGTACTTCTCAGGCACACATTTCTTCTTAAGGGCCCACCATACAACTTCACGTGGAACCCGATCATAAGCCTTTTCGAGGTCAATGAATGCCATATGCAAGTTTTTATGTGCTCTCCTGTATTTTTCGCATAACTGGCGAATAGCAAAAATGGCATCCACTGTCCTACGGCCAGGCATAAAACCGAACTGGTTCCGTGAAACCTCACACTCCTCTCGCAGGCGTCGCTCAATTATTCTCTCCCATGCTTTCATAGTGTGCGACATTAACTTTATTCCCCGATAATTGTTACAATCTTGCACGTCCCCCTTGTTTTTAAAAATGGGCACCAGATAACTGTTGCACCATTCATCGGGTATCGTGTTGTCCAGTAACATCTTATTGAAGAATAAAGTCAGCCACTTCCACCCATCTGCTTGCATAACCTTCCATACTTCTACTGGTATTCCATCTGGTCCAATCGCCTTTCCATTCTTCATTCCACTCACAGCTTTCTTCACTTCATCTACACTAATTTCTCTTACTAACCCCGCGTTCACTGGTATATCCTCAAGCAGTCTCTCCCAATCATTCTCTTCATTCATTAGCCTTTCAAAATAGGTTCTCCACCTATTTTTGATTCTTTCATCATCGGTCAATATTTCTCCTAATTCATCCCTTATACACTTCATATGCGTCACATCCTTCGCCTTTCGTTCCCTAGCTTTAGCCAGCCGGTAAATACCTTTCTGTCCCTCAGGGCTTTCCAGAGACTTGTACAATATGTCCTGTGCCTTTGCCCTGGCGACAGCCACGGCTTTCTTAGCTTTTCTCTTACACTCATCATAATCAATTTTCTTTCGTTCTTTCTCACTGACATTTCTCACTTCTTCACGCTGCCATTCCTTAAATTTTTGTTTCTTTTCCTTAAGCACACTCTGTACATCATTCGTCCACCACCATGTATCCTTCGCTCTCATGTATTTCCCTTTCGACTCTCCTAACACTTCCCTTCCCACTTTTCTTACACAATTACTCATCTCCTTCCAACAGTCATTCACACTCCGAGGCTGCATATCGCCCATCTTAATTATATCTTCTGCCATTCGTCTCTTAAATTCTTCTGCACAATCATTCTTCTTCAACAAATGCCATTTTATTTTGGAGGGTGGTCGCGCATGGGATTTACCTACTTTCACCACGATTTTGGTGTCCAATACCAACAGGCGGTGCTGGGACACTAATTCCTCGCCAGGGCACACTTTACAGTCCTTCACGTACTTGAGACTGTTGCGTCTGAGGAGGAAGTAGTCAATTTGGGTTCTCACATAAAAAAACCATTACAGTTATCTCTCAACAATCGATATACATATACCGGCCTGCCTACGCACTTGTATTATATATGTCACTATGCCGGATTATGTACCATTAGTATTACCTTATGGTAATAACCTTAGTTTAATTAGAGACAATATGGCTTACATTAGGATGTCGAGTTTGGTCTAAGGTATGTTTTTTCGAAATCGAGCTTCATAAAATCTTGTAATTTAGCGTGTAGTTAAACACTATGTAGGTACTAAGAAAGAAAAATTTTGAGAAGTCTGTGATAGTAGAAAATTATCTCAATTATTAAATTTACAAAATGGCGTCACTAAGTAGTTATGATAAAATATGCATTAAATAATTTAGACATAATTATTTGTAGTTTTACATGCGCGTAGATATTCTTATTCTTTTTGTATTAAAAATTTTATATCTTGTTCCATTTGTGGATCTTTGGTACTAAATAAATATTGATAGTAAGAATCATAATGGATGCGGGCTGATCAAGACCAAGATGGCGATAGGCCGAAATTATAATCTAGTGAAATCCTTTATCTTCCTCTATAGCACGGCGACGTAAGATTGATGCAATATTTTGTAATAAATCTGGTATATTGAATGATTTATTAAGGTATATAAGGATATATATTTATAAAGGAAGAGTATTGAATTGTATAATAATAACGGTTTAATCAGAATTTCTATTGACTTAATATATTTTTATTACTATAGAATATAAAGAAAGTGTATTGATCGAATGTCACTTAAACGACGACATTTTGTTCGTGTGATTATTATTGGTTAGAAATTGGAGCGAGTGCAAGTAAATTGTTATCTTCGAAAATATAAGCCACATCTACATACATCTGTTTTAATTTCACAAAGGAAAGCACGTCATGATAATAAACTTTTAACTACTAGACGTCATAATGTTATCAAAATTATAGTTTTCTAATCAGAAAACAAACACAAGGAACACAAACTAGTAAACCGAATGGGATATCTGTCTCATGATTCCTAATCTTAATGTAAAAATAGAAAAAATCCGCACTAAGTACATAATTCCTTAAATATTATTTCTTTTTAGATTCTATATGCGTTTTTAACAAGATGTCCAGGATTTTTCGAATAACTGCGTGCAAAAGAAAACATGAAAGGTATCTTTCCCAATATTTGTAGACTTCAATAGCAATGTAGATTAGTAGTTTACATTAAAAAAGTTATTTTATCTTTTATATTTCACCTCAATTTTAAGGCTAAATTTTATAGATAGTATAAGTTTTTTATTATACGCATTTGTCGTTTGTTTTTATATCGAATTGAATGAGTTATAACTAGGTATATATTTCATAATATTAGAGAAAATTGTGAGTTCTTATTATATTATTGTTCCAAGTCTAAGAAAACAATTTTATGAAACACACCTCCGATCAGATTCTCTGAACGAAATAGCAAGATCTTAAAGATATATTTGATGCATTATATCAATAAAAACGAAAAAAGAACAAAAGAGGTTAACTCACAAAATTACTAACCGTAAAAATTACTACAAAAATACTAAAATGTTTCAATTTTATCCGTAATCTCTTCTAGTATACAACTTCACAATATCAAACGATTGCTTAGGCCTACACGGAAAGCAAAAGTGCACCATAAACAATAAACAAACTATCAACCGACCTGTTTCAAATGATCCCAAAGGCTTATTCCAGGAATCCAATGCTAAAACACGATACACAAACCAAACACCAAACTATAAATTCTAAATCACATTATCCCGTCACACTAAAACACCGTAATCGCACTATAAACCATTTATACACTGTACATATGTTTTAACCACACTGAAATCCGTAAAAACGATTTTTGCGTCTGTTTTATATCGCGGCAACGTACGTAATGTTGGTCATCGGTTCGAACGCGACGATACAACAAATCACGACCACAAGCCACGAGCGCCAAAGGCCGACTGACGCGCGACGGGATGCGACGAACGCGGCAATCGCGCGAGCTTCGAATCAAAAATCAAAGCAAAAAATAGGGCGTTTATATTGACGTTCTAAATTCGAATTTTAAAATTGACAGAATTAAGGAGAGTTAAGAAGTTTCGAATCACGCATCTTGTTTTGAATTTATCTTCGGCTTGTAAAAGCTTTATTAAATACTAGCTTTTGCCCGCGACTCCGTCCGCGTAGACTACAGGGTTGGGTTCAGAATTAAAATAAGTTGTAGTCTATTTTACTCCACAGAGTCCCATTTATGTCCATATCAAAAATCGTTTACATCGGTCAAATGATTTAATCGTGAAAGCGTAACAGAAATACTCGTATAGTTACAGTCGTCTACACGTCGTTTCATCATTCTAGCTTCAAAATTGACGAATTTCCACACAAATTTTCACCCCTATTTTTATTTTACCCCCTTAAAAGGTACACTTTTTTTACAAACTTTGAATGTCATATTTATTTATATCTAATCAACAAAAATAAGTTTCAAGATTCTAGCTTTAAAAATGACAATACTTCCATACAACTTTTCATCCCCCCTTAAAACCCCTTTTCCTTGATAAAAAGTAGCCTATGTCCTTTCTCAGAGTCTAAACTATCTGTGTACCAAATTTCATTTAAATCGGTTCAGAAATTTTAGCAGGAAAGCGAGACAGACAGACAGACAGAGTTACTTTTGCATTTATAATATTAGTAAGGATAAGGATTTAAAAAAATAGCCTATGTCCTTTTTTAAGGTCTCATTTTTGTCCATACCAAAAATCATCCAAATCAGTCAAAATGGTTTAGGTGTGAAAGCAAAACACAGGCAGTGTTACTTTCGTATTACAATATATGCTCATCCCACGGGAACCCTTCATATTCCCGGGATAAAACGTAGGTTATGTTACTTCATAGTGTCCCATTTATATTCATACCAAAAATCATATAAATCGGGCGAACAGTATAGACGTGAAAGCCCATTCCCACGGGAATACTACATTTTCCGGGATAAAAAGTATCCTATGTTGCTTCAGTGGGTCCTATCTACCCCCATACTAAAACTCATCTAAATCGTCAAATGGTTTAGGCGAGAAAGCACAACACAGGCAGCTTTACTTTTGCATTACATTATATGCTTATCCCACGGGAACCCTACCTATTCCCGGGATTGAACTTGGGTCTATGTTACTTCATAGGGTTCTATTTAAGTCCATAGCAAAATTAATATAAATCGGTCGAATATTTTAGGCGTGAAAGCCCATTTCCACGGGAATACTACATTTTCCGGGATATAAAGTATCCTATGTTTCTTGGGTGGGTCCCATCTACCCCCATACTAAAAATCATCTAAATCGGTCAAATGGTTTAGGCGTGAAAGCATAGCATAGGCAGTGTTACTTTTTCATTACATTATATGCTTATCCCACGGGAACCCTACATATTCTTGGGATAAAATATAGTCTATGTTACTTTATAGGATCACATTTATGCCTGTAAAAGACTTCATTCATATCGGTCAAACGGTTTAGGCGTAAAAGCAGAATATTGACAGAGCTACTTATACCCATTCCCACAGGAATACTACATTTTCCGGGATAAAAAGTATCCTATGTTCTTTCCCAGGCTCCAACCTATCTGTGTACCAAATTTCATTTAAATCGGTTCAGTAGTTTTAGCAGGAAAGCGAGACAGACAGACAGACAGACAGACAGACAGACAGACAGACAGAGTTACAATCGCATTTATAATATTAGTAAGGATTTTGCGGGATAAATTATAAATTTTAGTAAACTGATGGCAATTTATTTTAACGTATATTATATGTTATAGTTGTAATAATTCATTATTTCATTGCATTCATACAACATGAACATTAAAAATGTGTTTCCAATTTGATTCAGTGTTTGATGAATGAAATAAAAAACAAAACTTGTAAAAAAAGTAAGTCAGTGCGATTACCAAGTCAAACTATTTTATTTAAAACAAAAGATTTTAAATTTTGATATGGTCACTATACGATGTTGTCTGATAAGCTAAGTACATAGAAAAACTTTTTTAAGCCAGAAGGTCCCTTAAACAGGGACTGAATAATTTCATCGACTTAGTATCACATGGATCTTACAACTTTTTATGGTAGAAGAACTGAGTTGTTTTTTTTATGGGATCTCATTTCTTTTTGTAGATAGTCCTACTTTTTCCTTTTCGGTACCTTCTACTTCTTGAACACTGACAACGAATTTTCTTAAATCCCACTCTGTTTTATGAGCTTCTCTTACTTTTGTAGGGAGTCTTCCTCTTTTACATACAAGACGAGAGCGGCCGCGTCGTGTTCTTCATGTTAAAATAATAATTATTTTTCCGTAAGTTTGAAAAATTTTATTTAGGGCGGCACACGTCAAACGTCACATAAAGTTAATCCTTATGTAAAATTGTTAACTCTCTTTCACTATAAATTGGTACAGTCAATGTACCTAACAGAAAATCACAACACCAAGCTTAACAGACTTTATTTACCGCACTAACTGCCGCACTCAAAGTTTTTGTTTTAATTAATAAATTACTTAACTCTATATGAAGGTTTCCTCACGATGTTTTCCTTCACCGTTAAAGTACGACTAGTAGACTTTTCGGCACACTTATCGGACTTTTCTAAATTATGTGTGTACTAGCAATAAATGATCACGTACTTTAACGCTGAAGGAAAACATCGTGAGAAAACCGTCATAAAGGGTCAAGTAATTTATTCATTAAAAAAAACTTTGAGTTCGGCAGTTATTGCCGTAAATAAGTTCAAGCTATACCTCTGTTAAGCTTGGCGTTGTAATTTTCTGCTAGGTACATTGACTGTACCAATTTATATTGATAGAGAGATAAAAACTTTACCTAAGGATTAACTTTAACTGGCGTTTCACGTGTGCGGCCCTAAATATTTCTAACTAACCCAAAAAATAATTATTATTTTAAAATAAAGAACACGACACGGCCGTTCTCGTCTCTTATCTAAAAGAGGAAGACTACCTACAAAGGCAAGAAAAGCTTCTAAGACAGAGTGGGCGTTAAGAAAATCCATTATTATTTAAGAAGTAGAAGGTATAGAAAAGGAAAAAAGTAGGACTATCTACAAAAAGAAATGAGACCCAATAAAACACAAAACTTGTAAAAAAAAAACAAGTCTCGCAACTCAGTTCTTCTACCGTGAAAAGTTGTGAGATCCATATAATACCAAGTCGATGAATTTATTCGTTCGTTTCGTTTAAGGAACCTTCTTTTTTACGTTATTATGAACTACAGTTACCATATCATCAATATTAAGAATCTTATGTTTTAAATAAAATTGTTTGGCTTGGCAATCGCACTAAAAGTGAGATACATTGTGTTTTCAAGCGTTGCCAAGTCTAACTATTTTATTTAAAAGAAATATATTTTAATATTGATATGGTCATATAAATCTATACATATAAATAAAATTGGAGTGTCTGTAATATTGAAATAATCGCTTTTTAATAATAGCATATGGATGTATACACGGTACATATACCAAAATAACGTTTTTTACAATTTTTGTCTGTTTGTCTGTTTGTTCCGGCTAATCTCTGAAACGGGTAGACCAATTTTAACGGGACTTTCACTGGTAGATAGCTGATGTAATAAGGAGTAACTTGGCTAAAAAAAGCATTTATACAGGGTGTATTCAGACCGTGATCGGAAACTAAGGCAGGTTATAGCTAAGGTGATTACAAACCCCCAGGCGTTAAAGAAAATTCTGACAAAAAATAAAAATTTTGACGTTTTCCATACAAACCGCGTGCAATTAATACCGATGGTTGTATGGAAAACGTCAAAATTTTTATTTTTTGTCAGAATTTTCTTTAACGCCAGGGGGTTTGTAATCACCGTAGCTATTACCTGCCTTAGTTTCCGATCACGGTCTGAATACACCCTGTATACCTATATTAAAGAATCGGCTGTTAGGCGGAACGAAGTTCGCTGGGTCAGCTAGTAAAAAAATAAATAACACTTAATGCATTGAATAGGAATACCTGGAATTCTATCAATTTGATTTTCTTAATCAAATTATTTCCTTTTATATACATGATGAAGGTCAATCATAGTCATAATGTCTTTTCTAATGCCTACTGTGTTATCTCGACCTCTTTATATTCATACAATTCACAAAATGTAACTATTGGGGCGTTTCACGTCGAGCGGCCAAGGAAAAAAAAAGTGAGGTCGTGAAGTTTGTTTATATTGCGGCCAGTTATAGTATTAGTAGACGTAAATATGTACACACATTTTATTTTCGTGTGATGCTTATTTGCGTAGTTATGTGCTTCTAAAGATTTGACAAAGTTTGAGGAGACATTTTTGGACGATGTGGTTGGAATGAGTAAATTTATAAAAATCTTTCTATCATGTATATAAACAGAAAAATGACTATGATTTGCTGTAATTACTTCTCAAAAACATTTTTTTCGAACAACACCGTACTGTTTTGCTGTACACTTATTTACTAAAGATCGAATTAAAAAAAAAACATTACGCTCGCACCCTCCTGCCAACATGCCTCATATTATAACCAGCCTTTTCCACATATTACAAACTATACATTTAAAAGCAAGGTCAGCAAACAAAGTTTCTAGTTAATGCACCTATGTTGCCATCTGTGTCTCCGGTTTGTATACTATCTCAAAACTGAATTCTTGCTTTAACATTCTTCCTAGTATATTTAACATCATTCGCTTGTGATTTATCCACTATAAAAATGTATTGGTTTTTCACCTTTATTTGTAACCTGGGTTAAAATGAAACCTACACTGTCACGACTGGCGTCTGTTTACATAATTATGTTGCAACTCGATTTGTAATTCAGTTAGCAGTAGACAGTTCAGTACCCCATTACCATAAAACATCTATTAAAACTTACATATGATAATTCTTTATAAATTTTTAAAAATAATTTACGAGACCTAGAAATTTCCGCACTTTCTGTTCGAATACCCTTTACAGAAATTTAATACTCTAAAAAAAACAGTTTTCGTAGCCATCAATTAATCAATATAACAAATAATTCTATCAAATCTTAGTTTTCCAAAGCACAGTGTTCATAAGTCTTTGGAAATCAGGTAGCCCATTGCAAAAACCGAATAGCTTCCATTTTACTCATAGTGGCCATCAAGGGTAATAAAAGCCGTTATGCCTTTAGAGTTTCCTCAGCTTTAATTTGATATTACCAAACTCGAGTAAATTAAAACAATTACAACCGCTCATTTTTATCTATCAAATCTTCGATATAAGATATTGTCAATTTATTTAACACATCTAAACAACTATCAAAAAGACACATCTTATATTATATGGCGAACTACTACGCGCGTGAGAAGTTATTTTTTTTTGCATCATTATCATCATCAGCCCATATACATCCCACTGCTGGGCACGGGCCTCCTCTACAACTGAGAGGGTTTAGGCCTTAGTCCACCACGCTGGCCTAGTGCGGGTTGGCGGACTACACACCTAAGAAATTCCTAAGAAATTTTAGGTTTGCAGGTTTCATCACGATGTTTTTCTTCACCGTTAAAGCACGTGATAATTCATTGTGAATACACACATAACTTCGAAAAGTCAGAGGTGTGTACCTGGGGTTTGAACCCGCGACTGTCGAGATTCTCGATCGCGTGCCTAAACCTCGAGGCCATCACGGCTTATTATTATTATCATTAAATAAATATAAAAAAATATTTTTTTATTAAATTTATTCATTTATTATGTAAATATTAAATAACCAATAAATATTTAACTTTAATAATTTAAGAACATTCAGTACATATTAATTATAGTAAATAACAATATGTTAATTTATATCAATAATTAATAATACATACGGATACTTAACCTCAATTATATTAGAGCAGCTTCAACCTGTTACTGTTGTGTTAAAATGATGCGCATCTTAAAATTTCACTTTCAAAAAGTTCATCAATAATTTCACGAGTAACTAACTTTTTCGATTCGGACAACCGGTAAGGTCAATGGCAAATGAGTGTTCTACACACGCAAGTTTCAGATAACTTGTATCTTGAAAACAAATTACTATGTATGGAATAAACATTAAATAAGGATTGATCATAGTAAAGTCGTTCTATACGTGTATACATTATCCCTTTATCTTCACAACAATTTCTTTAAATTAACATTAAACTACCAAATAATTCATCAAAAATATAAAGGGTGATATTTAGATATGCAATGTCTACTTCAAGATCCGTGCAATAAAACTGGTTCATTTAAATTAAATTGACAGACTTAAACTGCCCACATTAATGAAATAAAATTAAATAGTATTTATTGAGTCTATAAAATGTCAAATACATCACTTAGATTCAGTCATTTCAAAATTTAGTGTACCATCCTGTTCGGAAGGCAGTCATCACGAGAGAAGAACTGGCAACAAAAAACTTCTAGTGTTGCTCTTTTCCTATCAAGAGATTGGTTAACAATATTGATACAAAGACTAAATTTTCCGAATTAGAGCAGCTCATTAATACAATCTCACTGATGTGTTGAATATTAGAATGACGTTGAGTCACCTTGAATGGAGATCATGACATTTCACCATCAGCACCCGTTCACGAGTATGACTCGTGTGCCAGCCATCAGTCTCCTCAACCACTTTATAGGGAAGTGACCGACCCGGCACGCGATGCTCCCGTAAGCACAGACATTTCAGCGAGCATGACCTACCTAATTGCTTACAAAGTACTAAAGTAAATGTGTATTTATATACAGCTATATCCATTGAAGACCTAGTCAGACTTGAGATTACAATAATTAGGTACTAATTATACCCAGGCTTAGTTATCCTCCATATATTCCCATATAGTATGCTTTGTTATATAACTGTCTTAAAAAAATCCTATTTTAAGGTAATTTAAGGCTTTAATTGTAAAAGTGTATACAGTAACCGTTAAAAGATTTGCTGATCTTGTGGAGCCTGGTCTTATAGGTAACTAACTTATTTTCATTACGTGTATTTCTCTCATGTATGTCGGAAACCTTTTCTCTACAATGAATACCAATTATTATAATTTTATACCTTTAATGTAAATTAAGACTACATGCAAGTTCCTAAATTATCACACGTTAATATTTAATGGGTACATTTTTTTTAAGTGAATCATACCACGTTTTCGCAGTATTTAGTATTTTTTGTACAACCTGGTATTGCAACCGCAATCGGATCAATCAAAAGCGTGCATTAGTTCAGAAAAATTAGTTCACATTTTAATATTAATCAAATTGTGGTGTCACTGATGCTAAAAATAACATTTTCACTTAGGTACTGCAGGAGACTCAGCTCTCGTGCGCCTCGATTTCGTCCTCCTGTGTCTAGGTGCCGATACTAATTACTACCTGATGAAGTTTTTTTGTGGTTTTGTGGTATTTGCATGGTTTACGGAACACTCCTGATGTTATCTCAACCTCTTTATATTCATACAATTCCACAATATGTACATAACTTTTTATTTATTTACACTTAAAAAAAAAAAAAAAAATAAGAAGCGGTCTTATCGCTCTAGGCAATATCTTCCAGACAACCTTTGGATGGATAATAAAACAGAAAAAATAAATAGGGCTTCATAAAGTGTACAGAAAAAAAAGTAAAGGAAAGAGAAAAAAAATCAAATAGAAATAAATAAATTATAACAACTTTGAGTAAATAAATTTTAATAATAAGTATAAAATATACAAATAGCAGTGATGGCCTAGAGGTTTAGGCGCGCGGTCGAGAATTTCGGCGGTCGCAGGTTCAAACCCCAGGCACACACCTCTGACTTTTCGAAGTTATGTGTGTATTCACAAAGAATTATAACTTGCTTTAACGGTGAAGGAAAACATCGTGATGAAACCTGCACACCTAAAAGTTCGTAGGAATTTCTTAGGTGTGTAGTCCGCCAACCGCGGGTAGGCCAGCGTGGTGGACTAAGGCCTAAACCCTCTCAGTTGTAGAGGAGGCCCGTGCCCAGCAGTGGGACGTATATGGTCTGATGATGATGATACAAATAGACTTAATATTACAAGGAATTATATTGTGTGACTTGTAATAGTTATTTTATTATTCTAAGTTGTCTGGAAGAGATCGCTAATAGCGATAAAAACCGCCCTTTGTGGCACAATAATTTATAAGGTAGCTTTAATTTAATTTTTACTTATGTATGTGGTGCACAATAAGCTTATTAAATAAATAAATATAATATATACAATAACACTATGGTGCATAATCTAGTCAAGTCTGTTCAACCGAAGACGTGACACGGCAATCCGCTACTGCTAGCACTGAACGTGCTTATATAGAGACTGCTCCACCATAACATTCCAATTGTGACAATAACATCTCAAACTACCGACAAACATTTTATCATTACTATTTATCTACCCTTTTATAATTTATTTATTTTCATATTTCTACAAACTAGTTAAAGCGACAACAATTGTAAAATTTATGCTGGCTTTAAAAACCTACAACATCTTTGCTTATTTTTACAAAACCGTTGAGCTTTACTAAAACTATCAACGTTTTTGTGATAACGTATATGAACTACGACTTCAATTAATTTTTCCAACCTGCTAAACATTTAAAACACCAAATGAATAGTCCACCATTAACGCTCATTTACTTTTGAAAAAACAACAATCAAAATAAATTAAAGCCTCATCATTCACACTCCCGCCAAAAAGTCCGTCATTTTCGTTCATAATTATAAAGCAAAGGTAACTGAATATTCAGCCAAATCATCCTGCAGTTTTTTCATTCTACCTTTGCGTTTAGTCGAAGTTAATTACAATTAAATCTAAAGATTAGATAAGGCGGGTTGTGGTGTCGGCAAGTCGACAACTATTTGGATTGGTGCCGGTTTAATTTCCTGCCTGTCTACGGGTAGCTTCCACCAAGTCAATTCTGCGATGCGGATTTATATATTTTTGTAATTAAAGGCAGGAATTGTTGGTACATTGCGGAATGTTTCTTTAAATAAACGGAATTTTGTGGTTTGGTGTTTTTTATAGGGTTAAATTGAGTCTATTGTTTAATTCAAGCTTTATAAGCATTTTTGAAGTGAAAACTTCTCTAGCGGCTGTGCACTTTTTTGGGAAGGGTAAAAAATATTGAACTCGCGTCAGTTCACGTGACCTTGATCAAAAATGCGTAAGACGCATTATGTAATATATATTGTCAAGTTTGTGTACGACAGCGCAATATATGTCATATTGTATTTTACCACGTAAATGATAGTACTTTTATACTGATAAATAAAGCAATTCGTTCGAAATTATTCCTTAACTCCAAAATATTCAAAAATGCACAATGTTAATGTTGAAGTTTTCACATCTGCCGACACTCCCGTTTTTTTTCTGAGTTGTATAAGTATAATGGTTTTCTGAACCTAAGAATTACATTTTCTTCTAATCGGGAACTGTGCCCGCAATCTAACATAATGGCAAGGCACACGAAATATCGTAAATAACTATCTGTGTCGACTATGTTTTTTACCAGTCAAACACTATTGGTATTTTTACAGCACTCCGCTTACAAGCAATTGCTCATACGGTCACTTTGCCAATATGAAATAAAACCAACAACTGCCCAGGCGAGGCTGAGAGCGTACAACCGATGCATTTTTACAACGCATTATTTTTTTAAAATTGAAATTCATTTTAAAACCAGCCAACTACTAGCATTTATAGGTCGTCGACCTTAATATTTAATTCAACTGTCAAATTTAAAAAACGAACGAACGAGTATTTGCTGAATGAAAATCATAATGAATGAACAAATGAATGAAGTATATTTAAACTGCGTCACGCGATATTAAATTCCGTTAGCCTGTGCTATTTGCGTCCATGTTTTCAACGACTTTTTTTCCAGTCAACGAGGAAAAAAGGCAAAGATCACTCGAACACACGCATAATACGCCTTATTTTTTATTCAATATTGAAAACCCGCCTGTTAAGGTAATTAAATGGGGGAGTGTCGCCTCAAGGTGACTTTCGTGAAATAAAATGCACAGTAATTGTCCGACATGACGGAATAAGATTTATATTTCCTGCACTGAGACTCGAGACTTAATTGTTTTTCGCCGTTAAGGTAGCTTTTAAAAATTGTTTATTCATATACAGTAGCAGACGCCGTGCTGCTACTGAGGTACTATAAATTAAATACATTTTGTTGGATCCAGGAATTGAACAAATAAAAAAAACATTCTTCTCTATTCTGTTTTATTTAAGCGTGTTACAGAGATTTTGACCCCGTGGCGCATTTGGCTAGACACAAGCTTGTAAGACAAGAGGCCGCGGGTTCGATCCCCGCACCGAGACAAATGTTTGTGTGATCCACATATATTTGTCTAAG
Organism: Hemaris fuciformis; assembly: GCA_907164795.1. Taxonomy (NCBI): domain Eukaryota; kingdom Metazoa; phylum Arthropoda; class Insecta; order Lepidoptera; family Sphingidae; genus Hemaris; species Hemaris fuciformis. The sequence continues at coordinate 5,685,422 of OU015457.1, read as the reverse complement.
TCTGGGTGTTAGTGAGACCGAAAATCCTCACGTAGTTTCTGATACCCACGTCACAAGACTTGTATCTTAGTGTCGAGTCAGAACTATGTACTCGTATGCGACTGTTGGGTGTATTTTTTTGTTTGGAAATTCGCAATATCACAAAAAATCCTGTAATTAACTAGCTTCCTATTTTGTAATTGCTGGCAAAATGTAGACATAAAAATACATCACTATTAAAGACTGAGTAGTAGGTAAGTGCATGTACATACATATATTATAATACCAACTTACCAGAATATTTAAATTTTAAATCACAAACGCTAAATATGATTATTTGACAGCCCCGTGGCGCAGTTGGCTAGACACCAGCTTGCGAAACGAGAGGCCGCGGGTTCGATCTCCGCACCGAGACAAATGTTTGTGTGATCCACTAATATTTGTTTCGGGTCTGGGTGTTTGTGAGACCGAAAAGTCTCTCGTAGTTTCTGATACCCACGACACAAGACTCGTATCTTAATGTGAGGTCAGAACTATGTATGTGACCGTTGGGTGTATTTATTTATTTATTATTTTATTATTATCTTGTTCAAGAAGCCAACAAGTTTCATAAATCTTAGAACATTATTACGTCCACTGAGTCAGCTGAAGAGACAGTTTTTGCATTGACTCGATAAATGGGTCGAATAGTTTGTAATACTTGAGCATAATGAAAAATACTCTGGCATCGCTATCTTCTATTTAACAGACTAGCTTTAAAAATTCACTTATTAAATGCCTTAATGCAATTCTGTGTTTTTTTTTTCTTATGCAATATAATATGCTGTTTTAAAAGTATTGATAGCCTCGAGGTTTAGGCGTGCGGTCATTTACAACGAATCATCACCTACTTTAACGGTGAAAGGAAACATCGTGAGGAAACCTACACACTTAAATGTTCTTAGGAATTTCTTAGGTGTGTAGTCCGCCAACCCGCACTAGGCCAGCGGCCAACCCTGTCAATTATAGAGGAGGCCCGTGCCCAGCAGTGGGACATATAAGGGCTGATGATGATGATATGCTGTTCTAAAACTTATTCATAAAGGTTCTATAAAACTCTTATATTCTGGTCTCGGTTTCACAGTCGTGAAATAATTGTTTAGTTTTATTTAAAGATATAATACAACATTTATGAAGAAGCAATAAGGACTTCATCATCATCACCATCAGCCCATGTACGTCCCACTGCTAGGCACGGGCCTCCTCTACAGATGAAAGGGTTAGGTATAAGGATTTACTTAAATGTAATATTAATAATAATTCATAATTCACAATTTTATATCTTTTATCCTGAACACTATGAAGGTATTTCATGGCGGTTGAGAGTCCAAAAGCACTAGCTTTTACTATGTATGTTATCATTTAAAATGACTCAGAACAATATTCTTCGGTATCTATATATGCTCTTAACCGTGAAGACAGATTGTGCCGACCATTAAAAAAAATATAGGTTTACATATATAAACTTATTTAAGTTCTAACCCTCGACGTATAGTATGCCGTGAATTCATGTGGTATTACGAGTAGCGCCATCTATTATCAGTTATTAGAAATATAAAATGCGAAAGAATGTATCATAAATGCGAAACGGGGAATATGATAAAATTTATTATTCTGCATGTTATTTATTTATACTTTTTAGTACACTATACAATAATTTCGAGCCCTTACCGCCGTTTTATCGCAACCGACAAAAACCAAATTTTACAGGAGAAGGTTTTTTTAAATATTTTTAAACAGAAATGTGCCAGTAAATTAAAATTTTACATACATGAATATTTTTTAGATATTTACATATATAAATGAAAAAAACACAAAAATAATTAATATTTAAGCTATTTATGGCGCTAACATTATTTTTGCTGTCATAAACTAGGGTTATTTTGGCGTTTACGATAACAATATCTGTTAACATTACTCTGTTTAAGAAACTATATTTGATAAATAAATAGACATTTTAAAAGGGTTTTCAATGAAAAAGTCATATTATAATTGCAAAATATATTTATTTATATTAAACATTTGGATGTGAGGTGATTTGAATTGATTTGAGGGTGAAAACCGGCAGTGATCACCGAATGGTTAGAGGCTCATTGAATATCAATGTCCAATAAGAAAGGCGTCGCCTGATGAAGTCTACGCTTCGACCTACTCGCGCTTTCAACTTGAGCTGTCAAATCGCTTTGATTGTTAAAAAAAAACGTTGCAGTGGACAAGCTAAAGCGGTTTGGTAGAAGCTGTCCATACGGTGGGATCTAAGTAGATCATTTAGATCTCGCCGTAGAGATAGACCACAATAACTCTCGGTCCACACTCTTGACTTCATGGCCGAACGTCGATCTATGACACTGCAGTCTTCCGATGACGCCGAAGCATATCGTCGGCTCAATAGACGGATTTAGAAGTCCTTGCGACACGATGTCCGTGCACGCAATACTATGAGCATCAAAGACACAATTGAGGGGCACGGAGGCTCCAAAGTGTTTGCAAGAGACTTATCTATTGGGCAAAGACAGTTGTCTAGGCTGAAGACGGACGACAGCCGCATAGTGTCGACGAGGGCAGAGTTATTAAGGGAGATCAAGAGGTTCTATGAACAGCTTTACACCTCGGTTGCCAAACCGACTATTAGCTCGGCCGAAGAGCCGAGAGTCGAGTTGATCCGCTACTTTAGCGATGATATCCCGGACATCAGCCTGTGTGAGATTGAGAGGGCCCTGAGGCAACTTAAAAACAACAAGGCGCCGAGTGAGGACGGAATCACTTCAGAGCTTCTGAAAGCGGGCGGAACGCCGATACTTGAAGTCCTTCAAAGGCTCTTCAATTCCGTTCTCCTCTAGGGCTCAACGGCAGAGGCGTGGAGCAGGACCGTGGTGGTACTGTTCTTCAAAAATGGCGATAACACTTTGCTGAAGAACTATAGGTCCATCTTGCTCCTGAGCCATGTTTATAAGTTGTTTTCGAGGGTCATCACAAATCGTCTCGAACGAAGGTTTGATGACTTCCAGCCTCCCGAACAAGTCGATTTCCGAAATGGCTTTAGCACCATAGACCACATCCATACGCTTCGGCAAGTTATACAAAAAAAAAAACGAGAAATATAACTTGCCGCTTTGTTTAGCGTTTGTGGACTATGAGGAAGCCTTTGATACGATCGAAACCTGGGATGTGCTAGAGTCTCTCCTGCGGTGCCACATCGACTATCGGTAAATCGAGGTGTCGAAATGTATATACAGCAACGCCACCATGTCGCACTATGGGCAAAATAGGTCATTCTCATATCAAAAATCTGTACTTTTTTTGTTTATAAAGATATCGCTTTGAAATTTTGCATGGATATAGTCGAAAGTACAATCATTTAGGGATTTGCATGAATTTATGATACTAATGTTCTAACCCGGTTTTGCTTGGGTTCAAAGTTAAAATGCGAAGAAAAAAAAACTATATTTATTTTACACTTTCGAAAATATTATCTAAACTAATATATAGGGATTATATATAGGGACTATATAAATAGGGACTACCTAAAAATAAATTTATTGGGTTTTTAAAACTTCAATTAACATAAAAAAAGTTTATCTTTTTATAGCACTTATAAACTTACTTAAGTATAACATTTAACGCAAAGAAATTAAATTACAAAATATTATCTTATAATTAATTTATTATAATTGGTTTTAATATACAGATTCACAATTCGACCGATGAAATAACTATTAAATATAACTTAAACATATATGTAACTTGTTTTGCTGGATCTACAATTAGTTGATGAACCTTTAAAAGAACCAAAGTGTCTTCGTCAAGTTCTTTAATATTTTTTAAAGTATTGCTTTCGAATACTGGATATGTATGGATCAGACGTGTATAAAATAGTATGAAAAACATCTTCATTCCTAGCAGACCTTGAGCATTTTCTTGCATGATGCAGTCTAAATTTCTTGTAGTCCTTATTCCCGGATTCTTAGGCATTTTCTGAAAGCTGTCCAATGGGCAACACTGAAAAATGATTTATAATACTCTCTTCATGTATTAATATTGTATGCACGGAGGATGGCATATAATACCAGTTGTATTTGCTGACATAAAGTCTAGCAGTCTGCAAAGCAAGAGATTTTTGAAATCCTCAATTATGAAATTTATGTGGTCCCTGGTTGTCTATGGTTGTTTATATAATATATTATTATTTCTTCCTTTGAACAAGTAAAACTGGCCATTTTCACTGTAATTATTGTGATAGAATAATCACCCTCGACTGAAGTTTATGTAGGAAAGCTATGAGTGTAGAGTGCAATTAAACAATATATTTCCCACATGTAACGTGTGCAAACTCATATAAATACCATTTCCTGGCAATTACATAGTCAATAAGACCATAAAAGAACACTATTTTTTCTTAACCGCAAAGATAACGTTTTCGCGAACGTGGGACTCGGTTGATATTTATCATCATAACTTCTACATAAGCACGTATAAGCAGACAAATTTTTTATATGTCATTTTTAAAGACCTAAGCTATTGATAAATACAAAATTCAAAACTTCGGCAAGCTTCGATAATAAAGAAATACCTAATTGAAAATTGTAAACTGGATTTTTTTATCTATATTTATAAATTTTATCATTATATACAATATATGCTACTTAAAGCAAATATTATTTTATCAAAATTATGAGAAAGAAACATTCTTTCCAAAAATATATAATTTATTAGGTGTTTTTTAACAATTTCAATCTGAAAATTGATACTGAATGTACGAAAATTATCTTGACAAATTTACTTAAAAGTAAATGTGAGTTTTTCAAATCTGTTTATCAAGTAAAATCATGATTCCAAAAGGTTATAATTCTTTCTATTTCGATAATTAACATCTTAACTATAAAACAAAATCATCAAAACAAGTAATAAGTAACTTTTTTAAAAACTATTTTTGATATGGCCTTGTTCTAACGTTTTCCATAGTGTGTCGGTCCGAGTACAAGATCAGAGCACGTACTTACATAAAATGAAGTTTTTTTCTCTTTAGTACCTGACAGAAGGTACTCCTTTTGTCTTATCACACCCTAATCCCCAATAGTTTAAAAAAATATGAATTTGATCATCTTCAGTAAACAAGTAGGATCGTTTGCGCTACAAAAAATCTATTGCAAGGCACGTATGAAGAAAATGCTTGTGTCGCTTACGATAAAACTTTAAGAAAATATGTGCTAACGATAATTTTGGTACTTGCTATAACTTTATAACGATTTTCTTTTTTGGGAAATTTTCGACAGGGGTGGGTCCGTTACGGCTTAAAGTAGTAGTTTTGATAAAAAACGCATTTTCGACAAAAGTGTCGTTTACGATTATTTGGCGGTAAGGGCTCGATTTATACTACATGATTGAAAACATTGAAGACAATAAGTATAGGCACAATAGGCGGTCTTATCGCTAGCTGCGATCTCTTCCAGACAACCTACGGTTATATTTATGTGTTAAATATACATCAAGCTTAAAACAGTAGTTTTGCCAAGTTTTAAAAACTATTGAAATACTAACCTCACGCCTGTAATCCCCGAAGGGGTAGGCAGAGGTGCATATCTGCACCCACATTTCGCCAGGTGTGTATCAGTCCCAGGGGGCGAGCCTATTGCCTGAGAACTTCCTAATGGAAAAACCCGATTACAGTTTACTCACCCCGTGAATTGAACCCAGGACCTCTAGATCGCACGGCTCATACTTGTGCCGCGAGACCACGAGGCAGTTTACATTCCAAGATTATTTATTATGCCTATGTTCCTAATATGGTATTGTAAGCTTTATTATTTTTGTTTATAAGTGATTAGATTATTTTTGAGGTTTCAATATAATTTTGAAGTTAAAAAATACGCACGCATAGTCGTCATCACATTATATTTACACATTGGATTGTACACTAAATGTTCGCGAGGGAAGGTAAAACCGTATTAAATAGCGAATTTGCCTTCCTCTCGCTGGCACGTCTAAAAACCACAACTCGCAACACTAAACCACCACCACATTAAATTTTACAATAAAAATGAAAGTGGTAAAGTAGCTTAAGTTTGATAAATTTTATTTTTGTTATTAAAATTATATTATACTTTAGTACAGCCAGTTTTGGGTTAAATAAGTCAACTTTAGAAACTTCACAAGTAAATTTAAAATTTCTTAAAAATTAATTTTAATTTCCGCTAACTTTATTTTACATTCACCCTTATTTTATTTATAAATTCAACCACTCTTTCTGAATTAATTTATAGGACTTACTTTTCTCGTTTGTCAGCAGCGTTAAACGTGCAGCGTACGCAAGTGAAACCCGGGGTACGATTCGCTTGTACAGTATAAGTATTTCGCTAGGAAATAGATTTTACTCCTTGAGAGCTAAAACGCAATTGGCAAAACTTGGGTTAAAATTAAAATACACCATTGCCCTATTTCTTCTCGAGGGGAAGCTTATTATGGCTCTACTTCCCGACAGCCCTGGGGGAGGGGGACGAGAAGCGTATGTCGGGGTCACCGGCCTTCTAGCCCGGCACTCCTACGAAGATACAGACATGTGTACATAGAAAAGTTACCTACAAATCAAATTAATATACCTTCTTTATCATCAGGCAGTGATGGCCTCGAGGTTTAGGCGCGCGGTCGAGAATTTCGGCGGTCGCAGGTTCAAACCCCAGGCACACACCTCTGACTTTTCGAAGTTATGTGTGTATTCACAATGAATTATCACTTGCTTTAACGGTGAAGAAAAACATCGTGATAAAGCCTGCACACCTAAAAAGTTCTTAGGAATTTCTTAGGGCTGTAGTCTGCCAACCCGCACTAGGCCAGCGCGGTGGACTAAGGCCTAAACCCTCTCAGTTGTAGAGGAGGCCCGTGCTCAGCAGTGGGACGTATTTGGGCTGATGATGACTTTATCATACAATTATCCTCATAAATGTTGGAGTACTGGTGCCTTCAGAAGGGTTAAGTATTGGCTGGTTACGTCACCACAAGTCAGGGTAACACGTCCGCTCTCGCCAGCGGCTCGCATGAGACTGTTTCCCCAGTACCCGTGTCCCCGAGACAAGTATACAAACACTAAATCCCCCACTACCCGTGTTCTCGAGACTAGTATACAAACACTACAGTAAACACATTTAAAATTCAAAACGGCGACATCTTTTGGCACACGTCGGAACTACATCAAAGTTACCTTATAATTATTACTCATATAGCCTTTATTTTTGACCACAAATACTCCAACGAGAACGCAGCATCGTAAACATGGCGCCTTAATGGAAAGCGAGTTTTAAACGAACCCATAGTTGCTATGAATTTTATGAGTGCAGTTATGTTAAGTGTGGACGTTGTAATTGGGGCATAAAGCTTCACATAATATTTTATAACTAGTGCATATGTCCCGGTTTTGTGCGTCATACGTGCCAGGAAGTGACGTATGTTAAACTGTATTCGCAGCGAAAATGGCGTGACGTATTTTTATAGTGTTTTCAAAAGAATAGATTCAAGGACTCGGGTCATTCACCAAAAGAGTAGGTGTTAGAAACCACTTTTAATCTGCTATATTATTTTAAGGTTCACTCAACAGGAACGAACTCATGGAAATCTGTTACGATAAAAAAGATTATAAATCGCAGTTTTCTAATGTCACACGGATCAGTTTTTTACCTATTAATTCTATGAAAAGCCACCACAACTACATCTCGAATTATATATTTTTATTATTTTAGTTTTACTTCCACAATACTGAACAATTTTTTGTACTATATTATACGTTTATTTATGGCAAATTTAATTAACGACAGTGTGTGTTGGCGTTTACAAAAATATGCCATAAAGCGCATGTTTAACTTACTTGCTGCTTGACCTACCTATCGTGACATATTTCTGTGGACGGTCCTAAAGAAGTTTTTCACATTACTAGACTCCTTATTGTTCTAAGAAGAAAAGTAAATGTTTTTGTGTAGAGTCGACTTTCGAGTACTGTCTTTGTGTTTTGTCTCTCCGGCAACTTGTACCTACTTCTAAGCTACTTGTATTTACTGACCTCGACTCCAAAGTAGAACTTAGTGCATAAGACGGTTCAGACTAGGCCACGGATGTGCTTGATACGTTTCGATCTGAGGCTCTAATGCACGCTCACCGTACCGTCTTCATTTCCGTGTCTATCTCAAAGACATTTTAGAACTTGGCCGTGTGTATGTTACGAGTTGTTAGAGGGAGTTATAGCTTTTACAAGTCTGTCTTATATTGACTATGTGATATATATATTTTGAGCCAAAATTCTACAGTTTCTGAGGTGCGGAATGGAATGTATTACATACATACATAAACTCACGCCTGTATTCCCCGAAGGGGTAGGCATTTCTGCGCCCATATTTCGCCAGGTATGTATCAGTCCCACGTAATAGGGGGCGAGCCTATTGCCGTTTTTGGGGCACAATTCCAGACTCCGTGCTGCTATTGAGAATTTCCTAATGGAAAAACCCAATAACACTTTGCCCGACCCGGGAATCGAACCCAGGACCTCTAGATCGCTCGGCACATACTTGTACCGCGAGACCACGAGGCAGTCAGAATGTATTTTATTAAGGTATTATAGGTTAGGTTCATCTGCGTAAAATAAATAATTTAGTTAGAAATGGAGGAATGAGGAAAATAACCCAATATTAAATGACAAATGCTTTAATAAATAAATACTTGTATTTAATTTAAAACTGTTACCGGTCAAATTACTTTTTGTACTTTTGGTCAATAGTACTTTTAACAAAATGATGAGTGAATTACATACTATACCTTATTTACTCGCCTACATCCCGGAAATGCCAATGATGATCTACAATGACTGCCTTGTGGTCTTGCGTGACGAGAATTTGCCGTGTAATCTAAAGGTCCCGGGTTCGATTCCCAGGTCGGGAAAAATGTTATTGGGTTCTTCCATTACGAAATTCTCAGTAGCAGCACGGAGTCTGGAAATGTGCCCGAAAATCGGCAATAAGCTCGTCCCCTATTACGTGGGACTGTTACATACCTAGTGAAATGTGGTTGCAGTAATGCACATCTGCCCACGCCTTCTGGGAATACAGGTCTGTGTTTAAGTTACGTACAATAATTTAAGATCGTCTGCTGCTATTGAGAATTTACCAACGATGTACCCTAAAAATCTCTATTCATACCGTAAATTAAATCAACCAGGAAGTTAAATTTTAGACAGATACAAACAAACAGACAAACATTTCATCAAACGATTCGTTTTATATAAGTTTTGAAACGTGTCCAGATTGCATTAATTAAGCGCATTCTTTAAATGCAAGCTCATTCTGGGTCAAATATAAGCTCGGTTTACAAGAATTTACTGCTCTGTGTCTTAATTAAAAAATGTTTTGTTCTGAACGTGTAAATGTTGAAGAGATGCTATAAAATGACTTGGCACTTATAAACTTTTTTATTTCTTTTTTACGAATGTAGACGTGGATCTTAGTAACCACATCTCATTGGGTGTGGTAGATAACATCATCATCATCATCATCATCATCAGCCCATTTACGTCCCACCGCTGAGCACGGGCGTCCTCTACAACTGAGAGGGGTTAGGCCTAAGACCACCACGCTGGTCTAATGCGGCTTGGTAAAACCTGAGAAATTCTAGTAAATAACTTTTCGTATATGTATCCTCATGATATTTAATTAAACTACCCACATCTCATGTTTTCTTAATTTTTAAGTCCGCGATAATCTAAAACCGTTCACTCAAGCCGAACCAATTCTAAGCTGTTTGTCACGTGGTCCATATAAATAAAAAAACTCGATTGTGAAGTTGAGGTTTCAATGTGTCTGACCTGGGGTCGAAATTTTATTGAGTTTTTACATCAGACTTTTTTTAATAGCAAGGAGTACAAAAATCATCTGGCCTCTTCGTTTCCTTAAATTAATATTTGTAATCACAGTCAATTATTTGACAGCCCCGTGGCGCAGTTGACCAGACACCAGCTTGCGAAACGAGAGGCCGCGGGTTCGATCCCCGCACCGAGACAAATGTTTGTGTGATCCACATATATTTGTTTCGGGTCTGGGTGTATTTGAGACCGAAAAGTCTCTCGTAGTTTCTGATACCCACGACACAAGACTTGTATCTTAGTGTGGGATCAGAACTATGTATGTGACTGTTGGGTGTATTTATTTATTTATTTATTATGACGCAATTTAACCAAATAGGAAACAAATATTTATTGATCACACAAATATTTGTCTCGTTGGGAGATCATAGCCACCGCACGGCCTCTCGTTTCGCAAGCTCTCACTGGGCTTACAAAGAAACACTTGAAATTTTATCAAACTGACTAATTAGTGCACCCATTGAGTTACTTATAACAGCAGATTTTACAACACAAACGGTTAAATTGGATTCAGGAGAACTATCGGAAACTCGTTGCGCTTCCGGTTGACTAAGTTGGCTTCATTAGTCGGAACTAAGTCGGGGCTTGTAATTTCATTATTTTGGATTCGTTCTTGAACTGTGGGTGGAATGCTGATTCGGAACACATTTCGGAACAATCTACACGATAAGGTTTTAGAAGATTTTGGTTTTGAAATTGCTAGGGTTTAATAAAAAAATATTTTTAACGAAACATTTTTGAGAATCCTTATTATTTTCTGATTTTAAATTACTAAGATACTTACGTACTTTAACGGTGTAAGAAAACATCGTGAAGAAACCTGCACACCTAAAAGTTCTTAGAAATTTCTTAGGTGTGTAGTCCGCCAACCCGCACTAGGCCAGTGGTGGACTAAGGCCTAAACCCTCTCAGTTGTAGAGGAGGCCCGTGCCCAGCAATGTAACGTATATGGGCTGATGATGATGATGACGATGTGTCGATCATGAGATACGCAAGCCACGCCCACCGTCACAACTCGATGCTAACAATATGATTATAAAAAGATAAAAAGATTTGATTTAACTTGAAATTGTTTGTTACGGAAAAACTATTTATTTTGGTGATTTTAGCACTGACATAGATAGGAACCTTAGAAGAAAGCGCCAACCAATCCGGTCTAGAGCAGCCCTCATCCATCCGTTATCCGCCACCTTTATCAAGTCGTCGGACCATCGTGCTGCAGGTCGTCCTACACTACGTTTGCCTAAGCGCGGTCTCCACTCCAACACTTGTCTGCTCCATCGGCCGTCGGACCGTCGGCAGACATGGCCGGCCCACTTCCACTTTAGCGTGCTAATCTTGCGGGCAATGTTAATGACTCTGGTTCTCTGGCGGATGACTTCATTACGAATTCTATCCACCAGAGAAACTCTAAGCATTGCCCGCTCCATAGCACGCTGAGCGACTTTGAATTTGTGGACCAGGCCTTTGGTGAGTGTCCACGATTAGTTTTATCGATTAGTTTCTTATAAAATTGAGTCCAGGCTAAGCGGGACCCATTTGAAGTACCAGTCTCACATAAAAACAGGAAATAGTTACCTTATTCATCATCATCAGCCCATATACGTCCCACTGCTGGGCACGGACCTCCTCTACCATTAAGAGGGTTTGGGCCTTAGTCCACCACGCTGGCCTAGTGCGGGTTGACGGACTACACACCTAAGAAATACCTAAGAACTTGTAGGTGTGCAGGTTTCATCACGATGTTTTACTTCATCGTTAAAGTACGTGATAATTCTTTGTGTGAATACACACATAACTCTGACGGTCAGAAGTGTGTCTGGGATTTGAACCCGCGACCGCGAAATTCTCGACCGCGTGCTTAAACCTCGAAGCCATCACTACTTAGTTACCTTATTAAGTAGGATTCATTTCAACTCTCCAAGCGGTTAGTATAGTGACAATTACACACCATGTGTACGGAAGCACGTAAAGTTACGATAATTATTAAGCTGTTACATTTGTTAAGCGTAGCGGCTGGAGCTGGTTTTATCACCCATTAATTAAACAAGCAATCTTGTAGGGTCATATTTATAAATGTACCTTGCAGCTGGTAATAACGCTTATTGGTACTATTCTTTAAATATCATCATCATCGTCAGCCCATATACGTCTCACTGCTGGGCACGGGCCTCCTTTACAACTGAGGGATTTAGGTGTTAGTAGGTACACCAAGCTGGCCTAGAGCGGGTTGGCGGACTACACAGCTAAGAAAATTCTAAAACTTTTAGGTGTGCAGGCTTCACCGATAAAATACGTGATAATTCTTTGTGAATACACACATAACTCTGAAAAGTCAGAGGTGTGTGTCTGGGGTTTGAAGCCGCGACCGCGAAATTCTCGACCGCGTGCTTAAACCTCGAAGCTATCACTACCTTTCTCTATTTATTATTACTATTATCTCTGCTACCATAAATTTAAAAAATATATATTTTTCTTTAGAAATATAATTTGTGGCATGACATTTGTTCTAATAATACGAGTAAATACACCCAACAGTCACATACATAGTTCTGACCCCACATTAAGATACGAGTCTTGTGTCGTGGGTATCAGAAACTACGAGAGACTTTTCGGTCTCACAAACACCCAGACCCGAATCAAATATTTGTGGATCGCACAAACATTTGTCTCGGTGCGGGGATCGAACCCGCGGCCTCTCGTTTCGCAAGCTGGTGTCTAGCCAACTGCGCCACGGGCTGTCAATATATATGGGCTGTGATACTATTATTACATAGGAAGGAAGGAAGACTACCTGACCGATTCGAATGATTTTTTGTATGGACATAGATGGGCATCGCAGTAACATAGGGTATTTTGTTCCCGGAAAAATGTAGTTTTCCCGTGGGATAAGCACGAATTTTTTTCACCCGTATGAACTAGCTTAGTCTACCGCCAGTTTGAAATAATTAAAATAAAGTATTAATATTATTGTCAGTCACAAATCGACAAAATCATGCAGACGATGGCCTCGAGGTTTAGGCGTTCGGTCGAGAATTTCGGCGGTCGCAGGTTCAAACCCCAGGCACACATCTCTGACTTTTCGAAGTCATGTGTGTATTCACAATGAATTATCACTTGCTTTAACAGTGAAGGGAAACATCGTGATAAAACCTGCACACCTAAAAGTTCTTAGGAATTTCTTAGGTGTGTAGTCCGCCTACCCGCACTAGGCCAGCGTGGTGGACTAAGGCCTAAACCCTCTCAGTTGTAGAGGAACCCCGTGCCCAGCAGTGGGACGTATTTGGGCTGATGATGATGCTTACAATTTCGTTTTTACATACGCTCAATTCTTTACTAAGTAACAGAACGCAACAAACTCAGGTTGTTTTTAATCTTATATACTATGGTTTCCATAACAATACCTACTATCTGACATCTTGCAGAAAACTTAAGTCGCATTGTTGATGGGATTAATCCAGGAGAGCCCCACCTAATCCCATAAAATAAATGCGCGCCACTAACCGACTCACTCTTCCTCGGCGGCATTTTTCAACCCGCCCTTTTATCTTAAGTGCGTTGCGGAGACAACTGGCTAAGGATATGCCGGGACTTTCCTTTAATACTTTTTATATATGTATACGAGTATGACACTCCAAGTAGTGATGGCTTCGAGGTATAGGCACCCGGTCGGGAATTTCGACGGTCGCAGGTTCAAATCTCTGACTTTTCGAAGTTATGTGTGTATTCACAATGAATTATGTATTACTTACTTACTTTAACGGTGAAGGAAAACATCGTGAGGAAACCTGCACACTTAAAAGTTCTTAGGAATTTCTTAGGTGTGTAGTCCGCCAACCCGCACTAGGCCAGCGTGGTGGACTAAGGCCTAAACCCTCTCAGTTGTAGAGGAGGCCCGTGCCCAGCAGTGGGACGTATATGGGCTGGTGATGATGGTTATGATGTGATACTACAGAGATTTTTTGAGGTTTGACTAAAAACTAATTATTTACCGCGTCATTTATAATCACTGCACTGCATTTTGACTAACGTTTTATGACTTATGATGCGAGAAATAGAGATAACCAGTTGTAATTGTTTCAATAACTGGCCTAGGTTCATCTATCTTCTCACCAAGAATCATTGCGGCGATTTAGACGTTAAAGATAAATAAAATCATTTGTAATATGAATATTTATAACATCCACTTGTCAGTATGGGTAAACGAATTTGCTGAAGATACTAATTTGAACTGTGTCGTGATCTCTCAGAACAAGTTTGTGATTTGAGATCCTGGGCTCGATTTGCAGGTCAGGCAAAGTGGTATTGGGTTTTTTGAATATGATATTCTGGGTCTGGATCTGGAAATATATTTATTTTATATCTCTTTTATGTATCTAGGTATGTATGTATTTATTTGTGTCTACATACATACATACATAAACTCACGCCTGTATTCCCCGAAGGGGTAAGAAGAGGTGCATTTCTGCACCCACATTTCGCCAAGTATGTATCAGTCCCATGTAATAGGGGGCGAGCCTATTGCCGTTTTTCGGGCACATTTCCGAGAATTTCCTAATGGAAAAACCCAATAATACTTTGCCCGACCCGGGAATCGAACCCAGGACCTCTAGATCGCACGGCACATACTTGTACCGCGAGACCACGAGAGATGTGAGCTTTATATGTGTCTATAATTATTTATTTATCTGTGTATATATGTTAGTATATATAAATCTTGCTAGTTATTCTATTTATAGATATTGTATATTCTTTTAACCATTTATCTATTAATGCACCTACCTTTTTATCTCTGCATCACCCAGAGGTTGACTCTCAGAGAATGCCTTTGGCATTAAGTCCGACTCTATACTTAATATAAAAAGTGTAAATAAAATAAATAAATAAATATACCCGAAAAACGGTAATACGTTCGCTCCCTTAACATACATACAATTTGCAAAACGTGTACGTATGCTCCCTGGTTTAGCTTTCAATACAAGGATTAAGTTTGTACGTCTGTCTGTATATCATATATTAGCATTGATATGGATAGAACGATATGTAGTACGAATAAGACACATACTAAAAATACCAGTTATCGATACAAATATTTCCGCATACCGCCATATTGCCCACTGACAGCCGGGTAAACAATCGTAATCCGGATGATCCGGGTTCAGGTCACGGGGCGACGGCGTGACGGCTCCGCTGCCAGACTCCGGCCTTCCGATGTGGATGATTTGCTCTCACTGGTTGCGGGTTGCCAATATTTTGTATGTTTTAGGCGCAGAGGATTAAGAATGAATGAAACGTGAATTCAACAAATTGAATTTTGAGTTAATCACTTCTATTATCATCATCATCAGCCTATATAAGTACGTCCTACTGCTGCTGCTTGAATGAATGAATTACTTTAACGAAGAAGGAAAACTTCTTGTGGAAACGTGCACACCTAAAACTTCTTAGGTGTATTTCGCCAACCCGCAGGCCAGCATGGTGGACTAAGGCCAAACGTAAGTGGCATGTACAATTGTATATGAGTTTTATCCGCTTGACAACTCTAAATCTGTATTTGGTTAAATTAACAATATCGGTTACCAATCTGTGCGTAATTCCTCTCATATTTAACACCTAAGTACGGTGAGGTGACTAACACCGATAAAGCCCTCTGTCCATTGCCGTAAGAAATATAAAAAAAAAACGCTGTAATACTTATGAATTATAGACAGTCTTGTTATAGATTTCCATGTTACTTAAGCCCTATAATATATGAAACAGACGTGGTATCCACAAGTTTAAGTCAAGTTAATTTTTTTCTTAACTTTTACACAATACGTAATGCCTGTGAACCAACAACTTTTTTTGCTTCGATTGACAATATTTTAGAAAAACAACACCGTATAAAACCGAATCAAAACTTATTTATTTTTATATGATATTTGAGAATAAAATCTACACTCACTTTCAATAGGATCTATTTATGTCTCGATTGACACATAAAAACCCCTGCGTATTGAAATACAAATTTACGAATATACGAGTACTAGACTTAAGGCTTACAAACTCTAACATAAGATAATAAATAAATACACCCAACAGTCACATACATACGTAGTTACAACCCCACATTAAGATATAAGTCTTGTGTCGTGTTTATCAGAAACTACGAGAGACTTTTCGGTGTCACAAACACCCAGACCCAAAAAAAATATTTGTGTATCACACAAACATTTGTCTCGGCGCTGGGATCGAACCCGCGGCCTCTCGTTTGGCAAGTTGGTATCTAGCCAACTGCGCCACGTGGCATATAATTTAATCACGGTCAAAATTTTGGACACTGCGGTTGAACGTTTCCATGCAGCGTTATTCCATCGCATAGGTATGCAGGTTTACACAAGTGAGTAAGTTGGTGGTCTGCGGTGACAAAGCGCGCTCCACTGGAACCGGGCACGCTCAAAGCCCCTGCCCACGTAATGTCATGTAATGCCACCAGGCCAAGGACATTGTTATGGTAATTTCAATGTGGGGTATTCGGATGTTAGGTCGAGGATATTAAAAAAGAGCGTCTTTGAAATGGTGTCATTTTATTCCTAGGGCATACGCTTGTATAAACAATTATTTATGACCGCTTCGTGGTCTCGCGACACAAGTATGTACAGTGCGATTTTGGAGCCTCGGGTACTATTCCAAGGTCGGGCAAAGTTTTATTATTAGAATTCTGGAAATGTTCTTATGAGGGGCAAAACACAATTCGAGAAAGAGGGGTGACAAAACCATCGATCTTCTTGGGGAATACCGGCGTTAATATGTACAATATTGTAATATTTAATGTACTTGTATGTTGTACATAAATATCCATCCAATTACTCCGAAAAAACGACTTATTTATTTCTCGAAAATACTAGTTTGTTGAAATAATAAATAAATAAATACACCCAACATCACTTACATGGTTTTAACTTTTAACGTCCTCGGTTTGATTCCGGTTCAACATTATTGATTTCTCAATAGCACGGAGTTTCAAAATGGCAATAAGCTTTTAAAATTATTCAAACCTAGTGAAACTTAAGCAAGGTGTTAAAAGTATGCAAACCTAAATTAAGCAAAGTATAATAAAATATACTTTTATCTATCCTTTCGATTATAATTGTATATATATTTTGACACCCCGTAGCGCAGCTGGATAGACATCAGATTACGAAACGAGAGACCGCGTTTCGACCCCCGCACTGAGACCTTTTGTGTGATCCACATATATTTGGGTCTGGGTGTTTGTGAGACCGAAAAGCCTCTCTTAGTTACTGATACCCACAACAAGACTTGTATCTTAGTATTCAGAACTATGTATGTGACTGATGGGTGTATTTATTTACTTCCACCGCATTTATTATCAGGTCCCAGTATGATCAGAAAGTATCTATATCAGCTCGTATACCCTTCCTCCAGACCTGCCCTAAAACTATAGGAAGTTACTACGTACGTAACTGTTGGATGTATTTTATTTATTTATTTATTTAAGCAACTGCCTCGTGGTCTCACGGTACAAGTATGTGCTGTTGGATCTAGAGGTCCTGGGTTCGATTCCCAGGTCGGGCAAAGTGTTATTGGGTTTTTCCATTAGGAAATTCTCAGTAACAGCACGGAGTCTGGAAATGTGCCCGAAAAACGGCAATAGGCTCGCCCCTATTACGTGGGACTGATACATACCTGGCGAAATGTGGGTGCAGAAATGCACCTCTGCCTACCCCTTCGGGGAATACCGGCGTGAGTTTATGTATGTATGTATGTTATTTAAGCAAAATTACTGACAAAAAAAACAATGAACTATCTTATGAACCAACTTAAAGACTAAAAATTGAGCGCCGGTACTTAAAAAAGGTAACCCTGAACTTTTGTATTTTGATAGATATAAGCAGAATCCCATCAAAAACTTCTCCAAAGATTCGTCCGTTCATAAATCCGGCTCAACTAATATCTTTTAATTATAATAGCGGCGGTTCTCTCAATACATGAGTAATCGCTGTGCGTTGATTTTGGGCCGTCATGCGGAAACTTGGTTATCGCCAGTCATGCGAGTTTTGTCGGCACATGTTATGGAGTATCGATAGTTAAATCGAGAAAGTCGGTAAATAAATTTGCGATAGGTATATGTTATACGATAATAAATTTAAAATATTCATTATTGCAAATGGGTATTTGTTTTAAATTATATTGATATATTATATTTCCTTTTATTGAAAAATAAGAAAAAAGAAGATAAATTTTATAAACTTTGGACAACGTCGTGCTTACTTGATACGTTGCCGTCATTTTATCGTACGTTTTAAAAAAAATGCAGAAATTAATAAGAAAATCTCCTTAAACGCACTAGAAATAAAAAAAAAAATACTTAACAAATAGTCTTTTTAATATTTAAACAGCGCCAAACATTAAACAAATTCAACAAAATCTAATGTATTCTATTCTATTCCAAATCGATTCATAAACGAATTTCGAGGTAACAAAAATTTTTTTTTTTTGTTCTATATTTTAAAAACCGCCAAAGATATTATTATTCAGCAAAATCTAACCTATTCTTATTCTATTGTATTTCTGCATGAATTAATTAACGAATTTCAGAAATAAAAAATATTAAAGATAATTTTCTTAATGTCACTTTTTGTATCCATCTCATCGATAAGTCTATCCCAACACTACCCTGGGGTAGTGACCAAAGCTCTTCCTAGACCGCAAGGAGGTTATAAATTGTGGCCCCTTTATTGTCCCTAAATGTACCAGTGTTTGTAAGACGATGGACATACAGCGTGCTCGCTCCGTGGTATCTTTGTGGTCGCATTTTAGACCATAGCTTTGTAATTAAGAACGAACTGTCAAGTTTACGTTTAGAATAAGTTTATTAGAAATGTTGGTTATTAATTTGGGAACTTACTTTTGAAATATGGTTGAATATAGTGAATAATGTTCTTTTTTGTAGTGATAGCTTGATTAAGGGTTCCCGCACAGAGATAAATGTTTGTGTGATCCACAAATATTTGTTTCGGGTCTGGGTGTTTGTTAGAACGTAAACAATCGTAGTTTAGTTACCCACGACATAACACTTACATCTTATTTTGGGATTCAGAACTTTGACTTTCTAGTGTATTTATTTATTTTAATTATTCTGTCCAACGCTTTATTAAGAGCCTTACTAGAAGTTATAGAAATAAGGTTATATAAAGTTCATTGCGGTTCAAACAGAGCATCAACTGACAACACTACATTAGGATATATAACTTTAAAGAATAAACAATTTGGAGTGGACACCACGGCTCGGCAAAACGTAGTGTAGAAAGCCCTGCGGCTAGGCTTGCGATATCCGCAAGGTGGCTGGCAGCGGTTGGATGAAGAGGGTCGAAGATCGAGCCCAGTGGCGTGCCATAGGAGAGGCCTATGTCCAGCAGAAGTGAGAGAGGCTGTTAATAAAGGACAAACAACGTAAGAAGTACCTGAACGAGAAAAAAGGATGTCTGAGTAACGCCTTTTCTGGGCAATTATCTCAGTTCTAAGTTTCACAAATTCCGGTCATAACATAATTGGAATACTAGAGGAAGAACACAAGCTACCATTCTATAAAATTGAGTCCAGCTGACCCGAGCTTGGAACACAATAATTTCGCTCTCTCGTTTGCGGACGCATAAAGTTAATACAAAGGTAGGAATTAAAGCGATACATACGCAAGGATGGTTAAACACGCTACATTTAATTAAATGTTGGTAAAGATAACCTGAATAAAAGGTTTATTGTATGAAATAGTTGGCGAAATATTATTAAAATTTAAGTAACTTGCTTGTGATAAGCAAAGCAAAGCAGCGTAAAAGTGCGATCAAGAGGGTTCGATTTCTGGTTCGGATAAAGACTGCGATTTTAGGTTAAGAAATTCTCAATCATAGAATGCGAAAATTTTACCAGTAAATGGCGACCTCTCTAGTTACGTAAGCTATAATACATACATACATAAACTCACGCCTGTATTCCCCGAAGGGGTAGGCAGAGGCGCATTTCTGCACCTACATTTCGCCAAGTACCTATGTATCAGTCCCACGTAATAGAGGGCGAGCCTATTGCCGTTTTTCGGGCACATTTCCAGACTCCGTGCTGTTACTGAGAATTTCCTAATGGAAAAACCCAATA
The DNA here is from genome assembly GCA_907164795.1 of Hemaris fuciformis. Lineage (NCBI taxonomy): Eukaryota > Metazoa > Arthropoda > Insecta > Lepidoptera > Sphingidae > Hemaris > Hemaris fuciformis. The sequence continues at coordinate 5,665,357 of OU015457.1, read as the reverse complement.
ACACTTTGCCCGACCCGGGAATCGAACCCAGGACCTCTAGATCGCACGGCACATACTTGTACCGCGAGACCACGAGGCAGGTGGTAATTAAATGTTGGTAAAGATAACCTGAATAAAAGGTTTATTGTATGAAATAGTTGGCGAAATATTATTCAAATTTGCGAGTAACTTGCTTATCACAGCGTAAAAGTGCGATCAAGGGTTCGATTTCTGGTTCGGATAAAGACTGAGGTTTTAGGTTAAGAAATTCTCAAGCATAGAATGCGAAAATATTACCAGTAAATAGTCACCTTTCTAGTTACGTAAGCCATAATAATGCAGAGATATGGAAAGTAAATTATTTTATTTATTTATTATATAAAAAGACTAACAGTTTAAACATTGGTATTTAGTGTAACATAAATCATTGGAGTATTTCTACATCACCACTTCGCCACCTGGTTCTTAACTCTTACTTTAACCATACTCCGAGCTGCTACTGAAGATCTAAAAAAATTAAGACTACACTTTACCTACCTCGGAAACAGTATCATTGACCAGCTAAACGCAGGCCTAAAAATAGTTAAGCCATTTGAACGCTAAGTAAATATTCTAAAGAATAGAATTAATTGACTTTTATTCTACCAGTTTTGATTAGATATTGGTTTTGATATTAGTTGACTTTTATACAAAGTGGAAGTGGGCCGGTTATGTCTGTCGTCGCGTCCAATGGCCAATGGAGCAGACAAGTGTTGGAGTGGAGATCGCGATTAGGCAAACGTAGTGTAGGACGACCTGCAGCACGATGGTCCGACGACTTGAGAAAGGTGGCGGGTAGCGGATGGATGAGGGCTGCTCAAGACCGCGATGGTTGGCGCTTTCTTGGGGAGGCCTACGTTTAGCAGTGGACGCCGATAGGCTGAGTATATTATACAACTATATCTTTACAACCAAATCCGCGAAGCAAAACCAAATGCCACGTAATGAATGACACAAAAACCTTACATTCCATCTGTTTCATATAAAACAATCCCAAAAAAGACCAAAAACTTACTGCAGCAGTAAAGTTGCCTGTAAACACAAATAAACATTTTCAGCCATACATCGCTTTGTAGTGAGGTAATAAATCAACCTGTAAATATGTTAAACTTGGCTCTGTTTAGACCACAGCTGATGTATTTTCGGATAACGGTGCGAAGCGTGGGTTTTAGTATGTAATTGGTAGTGAATTCAATTCTTTTATGGAGTTTTTATTGTGGTTGGATGGTGGCTGCAGAAAACATAATAATAAAGCTTTATTTGATTCCACAGTAATTAGAATACATTAGTTAATTTAATTTTGATATTTAATAATTATATTACTGCTCATGCAATTTCATCTCCTTCTAATGTGGACCCCCTAATGGTAAAAGCCTCCCCTAAAGAATTCCATCAATCTATCCTTATCTTTAGCAGTGTTTATCAAATCTCTTCTTCCAACAGATACAATCTCGTCCTGCCACCGGGCGCCCGGGCGACCTCTACTTCAGAAAACATACATATTTATTTATTTATTCATGCTTTATCATCATCAGCCCATGTACGTCCCATTGCTGGGCACGGCCTCCTCTACAACTGAGAGGGTTAAGGCCTTAGTCCACCATGTTGGTCTGGTGCGGGTTGGCGGACACACCTAAGAAATTCCTAAGAACTTTTACTCACGATGTTTTCCTTCGTCGTTAAAGTAATTGATGATTCATTGTGAATGCGCACATAACTTGTAGCACATTCTATTGAATAATCTACCTTAATAATACTAAAGCACCTTAAAACGATTCCACAGGTCTCGAGTCCCAGTGGCGGTACTTCCATAGAAGCCCAAAAGCCCAGTTTTGCTTATAAGATTCCAAATAATAAATCTTTGAGCTTTAAATGTTTATAAATATAAATGAGAATATCCTGAGCCCACAATAAACAATTAAAAACTAGACATTACACAATTAACGTGTAACGCTTTTGGGCTTCTGTGGAAATACCGCCACTGTCGAGTCCTTCATATAAAATGCGAATTTTCACTTAACACAGTGAAAAGGTTTTCAACACGTTTGCTGCGCGTGTATTATCCTCTTTCGCGGTCAACTAAATATAATTTCAGAAAACACTTCTCGCCAGAAGTTGGATTAACTCACAAAGCTAGATTTAAACGATACTGTATACATTTTTCATTAATCTTACTTATGAACGTGAAACATTTTGTTCATTCGATTTCTGTGTCGAGCAATTTACCTGCAACAAATAAAACGCTAATTAAACGCCATAATTCATTGGAAAAAAAATACTATGAACAAAAATATCATTAATACTTGACTTCGATTCTCCGGCTGCATTTTTTTATTGAGTTTTTCCAATAGAAAATTGTCAGTTACACTGCAAAGGAAATTTGGCAATTGTCTCACTTTCATCATCATCATCATCATCAGCCCATATACTACTGCTGGGCACGGGCCTCCTCTACAACTGTCTGGTTTAGGCCTTAGTCCACCACGCTGGTCTAGTGCGGGTTGGCGGACTACACACACTAAGAAATTTTATGTGTGCAGGTTTCTTCACGATGTTTACTTTCACCGTTAAAGTACAAAATAAACCAAAATATTTACTACGAGCAAATAACTAAATCCGATTCCCTACCGGAAAAAATGTCTTTGGATTTGTAAAAAGAAAATCTGATATGCAATAGTCTCTCTCTATACACCGAACTAAAACACAGCTGATATAGCGTAGTTGTAGAATACACTACTGCCTACCCCTCTGGGGACACGGGGGTGGTATTAACTAAATATTTTAATTAAATTAAGCCATGACCAAATGACGTGTCAATGTATAATAAAAAAAATCGCAATACATTGCTGGTCGAGCTCATTAATTATATATTTTTCACTGAGTCCCATAAAACTATTGTTTTGACGTAATATATGACTGAGCCTCGTGGGTGAGTTTATTTCAACTAATGGAGCGGAGTAAAATCATTTAGTTTATGCGTATTTCGTCCTTGCGGTGCTTAAAACAAATATAATGTTTTTATGGTATGTTTTTTTTATTCGGTCGAAAAGGGCGTGTATGTATACATACGTATATCACACGTGTGGCCAGATTAGCTTTGTTACATACATACATAAACTCACGCCTGTATTCCCCGAAGGGGTAGGCAGAGGTGCATTTCTGCACCCACATTTCGCCAAGTATGTATCAGTCCTACGTAATAGGGGGCGAGCCTATTGCCGTATTTCGGGCACATTTCCAGACTCCGTGCTGTTACCGAGAATTTCCTAATGAAAAAACCCAATAACACTTTGCCCGACCCGGGAATCGAATCCAGGACCTCTAGATCGCGCGGCACATACTTGTACCGCGAGACCACGAGGCATTAGCTTTGTTGTAAATCGGAAATCAGGGCAGAAGGTAAAACAAATGAGGATTTACAAATCGAGACAAACAAATAACCAAGGCATTTCTAAATTAGAGTAATTTGTTGCGAGTTGCGACGAATATTCTTAGTAAATCTGAATTTAAGGATCTGCTTAAAAATAATGTTCTTACAACAAAGATTAATCGGAATACAGTTATCACGAGCAGCTGCAAATCGTGACGCATCTTCGGACCCTTGAAAATCGGGAAACCTGACAACGTTAGTCACACACAAGCACTTACATTTAGCAGAGGTGCATTTCTGTATCCCATTTTCGGCAGTTATGTTTTAACCCCTTCCTTTTCTAGTGTATTTCCAGACTCCAAGTCGATACTAAAAAATTCCCAAATAAAGAATCCAAAAACATTTTCACGAGGAATAAAACTCTGGACTTCCAGATCACAAATCACACACTCACGTCACTTAACAGACAGCCCCCTGGCGCAGTTGGCTAGACACCAGCTTGCGAAACCAGAGGCCGCGGGTTCGATCCCCGCACCGAGACAAATGTTTGTGTGATCCTCAAATATTTGTTTCGGGTCTGGGTGCTTGTGAGACCGAAAAGTCTCTCGTAGTTTCTGATACCACGACACAAGACTTGTATCTTAGTGTGGGATCAGAACTATGTATGTGACTGTTGGGTGTATTTATTTATTTATTATTTACTTAACTGACACATTATATGTAAATGAAACAATAAAAGGCACACATCACCGATAAAAGTTTATATATTGGTGTATACCATTGAACCGGTACAAAGAACATCAGTAGAAATAAGACCCGGCGCCTATTTAGATAAACCAGAGATAAACCGGCGGAATTGATGTGTCTATTTGTACAAGCCGTGCGAGCACGTGGGCTAGTAAGGATTGTGGAGGCGTCTACATATTACCGCAGGTATTTCGAAACATAGACAAAAATTTGTGTGTTATCAGCTTTTTGTCAGGTGTTTTTGTTGCAAGTAATTCTACAATATCTTTATTCTAGAGTTTTAAATCTGGGTGTTTGTGAGGCCAAAAAGTCTCGTTGATTCTCATACACACGACACAAGAATTCTGTGTTAGTGTAATTATTCATAAAAAATACACACATATCACTTCGAACCTTGCCTACCAAGGTTTTGCCTGGACCACGTGTCTAATCCTCTAGGCCATCATATATATGTATATATACGTATACGTTTAACAAAACACAGGCTTAAATTATGCCGTCAAATAAAAACTAAATCATACCCTGGATGAGCTGGTTTCAGACCTCCATGTTCCTAAAGTATTTATTATGGTTTAGCTTCCAGACCGCGACGTTATCGAGTGCAGTGATAAACACTAGTGTCCTAGGCTATTTATTAACCTAGGCAAGACCTGAGGCACGATTTACTGTCCGCGCTCTGTATGGGCTCGTAAAATGGTTCAACTCCATACTACGAGTATAGTAGCTGAGTCTTTTTATTGTTACTCCTTGGTGTAGCGTTTATTGATAATCGGATTTGGAGATCGAGAGATCTTTAGTTTGCTTTCAGTAAGGGACATATAAGGTTTAATCATCATTATCATCAGCCAAAAGACGTCTAATGCTAGACACAGGCCTCCCCCAAATACTTCCAAAGCGCTCTGTCGGAAGTAGCCTACATCCAGCGGCTTCCCGCGATTTTACGCGTAACAATATTAGGTTTACCGTAAGGAATTCGCCAGTAGCAGCATGGAGACTGCAATTTACTCATTAAATGACAAAAGCCGAAAAACGGAAATAGGCTCACCCCATGTTACGTGGGACTGATACATACCTGGCGAAATGTGGGTGGCGAAATGCATCCCTGCCTACCCCTTCGGGGAATACAGGCGTGAGGTTTTGTATCTATGTAAGTATGTACGACAAAAGACTTGTAGAAATTAAAACTACCATCAGGTACAGTGGAGTCACTTTGCCGTGCCAGAATTAAAAAAAACACAATTACCAAGGCGTTTGAGCTGAAATGCACCTCTGTCCTTTCCTTCGGGAGTTTACGCACGAACAATGGTCTATATATGTATAACATATGTAAATGGTTAATAAAACCCAAAAGTTTATTATCATTATTAAAGATTCACTTTTGATAAAATTTTATCGGTAAATAAATAAAAAAGAAATTTTAGCGAAAATAAGTATTTTTTAAATCGAAATGATAATAGCATAATAGAAATTCCCATGTGAGCAAATAGGTCAGATCAGTTCACACAACTGCATCCGTTCTCGAGTTGCGAAATCTATGGGCAACCTTGGTCAGGATCACATGATCCTTTATTATTATTATTATACTAATAGCACAGAAAATAAGCAAACATGTTCTGTACATAATTACAGGATATTATGTAAAGATATGTCCTTATTTTATATTTCCAATGACAAGATATCGTCCTTATATCCTAAATAAAGGTTGACTATTTATTATTCAATGACAAAGGCTCATTCAGACATCCCACATAATAGGACGCAGTAATGAACATGGTAATGTACAAAAGCGAATTCTCTACGTAGTGCACAGGATGACTTTCATAACATTTTCGACTAAATGTTGCAGATATTTTTGACATGGTTCATTATTTCATTATCTGGAAATGTAGCGTGAATAATAATAAGCTTAAATTCCTAGAACGGGAGCACAATAGCCTTCATTGTATGAGAACATCTGTTGGTAGTCTTCCGTGGAAAGTATAAAATATAAATTGTATGAAATAAGTAAAATATTATTTATATTTAGGTTTCATGCTGTAAATCGGTAAGTCCTGGGGTCATCATGTTACATGGTTGTTAGGAAGTATTTTGTCAGTTCAAGTGTTCCCTATTGCCTTTGGTCTTTTAAGCGTAGCAAGGAAGCACATATAACAAGACCAGCCCAAGGGAAAAAATAAATAAATACACCCAACAGTCACATACATACATAGTTCTGACCCCACACTAAGATTACAAGTCTTGTGTCGTGGCTATCAGAAACTACGAGAGACTTTTCCCTCTCTCAAACTCTTTCTCAATTTTGTGGATCACACATACATTTATCTTGGTGCGGAGATCGAACCCGCGGCCTCTTGTTTTGGAGGATGGTGTCTACTGCGGCACGGGACTGTCGAAATAAGCGAACAAAACCGAATACTATTTTAATTGAGGCTTCTTCTTATTCAAACTTCGTAAAGCCAAAGGTCAAATCAAACCTTTTTTTTTATTATCACGACTGAAATAAATAATTAATAGATAAATTTACGTTAAACAACAATATTTTCCCCCCTGCTCTTAAATAGATAAAACATTTTCCTAAAAAAATCCAACTACTTTGCATCCTGGATTCAAGCCATTTGGCAAGCATATTAAATTAAGCCTATTTTGTCATAATATATGCGTGGTTTAAATGAAAACTCCATTTTATAGTGGCATTAAATGTGTAGTGTATGACGTGACGTCAGGCGCTCATGATGGATGCTCTCTGTTCGGAATTATATAGAGTTCATAAAACAATAAAAACAAAAGACTAATATTAATTATACGCACATAGTTTTTTTATTTATATATTCATCATCATAATCAGCCCATATACGTCCCACTGCTGGGCATGGGCATCCTCTACAACTGAGAGGGTTTAGGCCTTAGCCTACCACGCTGGCCTAGAGTGGGTGGCGGACTAAACAAATTCACATTTATAATAGTATAAGGATAATGTACTTCTATAGTGTACTAGAAAGTGTATAAAATATAAAAATAAATAAATATGTAAATACATACTTACACAAACACTAAGTAATTATTTTAATTCCGACAGTAATCTAGGTTTAAGGGCAATGAAGCGAACAAAAAAGCTGCTCCTATAAATTTGTGGGTAATTATTAAAAATAAGTTATGACCTGGACGAAAAGGCACACGGACTTCTGACTTTTCAAAGCTATGAACATATGTACATAGCTTAAGTACATGTATATATGTACTCACAATTGAATTATAACGTGACTTTAATGGAGAGAAAGAATATCTTAACGCAACGTTCACATCTAAAAACTTCCCTAAGGGAATTTCGAAGAATTTCCCTAAGGGAAGACCGGTTGTCTGGAAGAGATCGCTTATGAGCGATAAGACCGCCGATTGTCCACTTTGTTATAAGTTGTTTCTTCTATTGTTATTTCTCTGTTTAAATGGTGAACAATAAAGTGTATATCTATCTATCTATCTATTTCTTAGGTATTTGTAACAGGTTACCCCGCATGTAGCCAGCGTAGTGAACTGAGGCCTAATCCCTTATAATTGTAGAGGAGGCCTGTGCCCAGCAGTGGGACCTGGGCTGATGATGTCATAAACTTCATTTGTCCAAGTTTGCGCGATATTTATTACAATCAATAATTTTGTTTGTAAACGTACTAGTATAAAAAAAGCAAGAGATTAGACAAAACTAAACAATAGAAAAACTGTACGTAACCGCTCTATACATATGAGGCGCTCTCAACATTCAGCAACCCCATAAAGTTAAGGCAAAATTAATTACCCACATCAGGTCAGTCGCAAACCTCGGCGAGTGACGTCACACACTTTTTATGACAAGTTCTGACGGCTAAGCTGGTTAGGACATGTTTTTCGGTCTGACTAGAATATGGAGTTCCGTTCTACGAGTTTTTTGCTTTATGTGATGTTTTGTATGATAGATGATGTGTTTGTAGTTTTTAGCAAATATGGGCTAGTTTTGACGTGTGTGGCCCTGGGTTCGCTACCCGGGTCGTTAAAGAATTATTCCGTTTTTCGTTTGAGACATTCGAAAAGGTTCGCTCTCTATGATCTAAAACTTTTTTGTCGAATCTTGAATATTTTTTCATCCCCTTTCGGAATACAGGAATAACAGTATTTATACGATAATGCCTTTAACTCGCTTCAAATCACCACGTAATGCATTAACTGGTTAGTCTCGGGGCATAAGTCTGTATGCTATCGAACCATGTCGGGTTTGATTCCCCGGTCGGGCAGCGTTATTTTTGACAGCCCCGTGGCGCAGTTGGCTAGACACCACGCATGCGAAAAGAGAGGCCGCGGGTTCGATCCCTGCACCGAGACAAATGTTTGTGTGATCCACAAATACCTACATATATGTATAACTTTACAAAAGCAATACAAAGCCTTCATAATCAGCCCATATACGTCACACTGCTGGGCACCAGCCTCTTTACAACTGAGAGGGTTGAGGCCTTAGTCCGCCACGCTGGCCTAGTGCGGGTTGGCGTACTACACACCCAAGAAATTCCTAAGAACTTTTAGGTGTGCAGGTTTTATCACGATGTTTTCCTTCACCGTTAAAGTACATGATAATTCAATGTGAATACACACATAACTTCGCAAAGTCAGAGGTGTGTGCCTGGGGTTTGAACCCGCGACCGTCGAGATTCTCGACCGCGTGCCTAAACCTCGAGGCCATCACGACTTCCTCACGATCATACGAAGCCTGGAAACGTACAAATAATGGCAATTATTAGTGTATGTAGTATATACATACATTTCATATCACTGTCGAAGTTCTCAACGACTGGAATAAGAGACTTTTCACCTTTTCGAGTATAATAATTTTATGTTAATAAGAATTCTATAGAATCGCCGGCTGGCACCCTGGCTGAATTAATAAGTTGTTTCCTATGCCGAAAATAAAAGGCGCGTAACCTCAACGGAAATTCAACGCTCGATTTAACATCCCTGATTTTTGCGTATGGTTTCACACGGGATAAAATTATATCGTTCAATAACTGTATTTTTAGGCACAAATATGATCTTATAAAAGTAGCATCCGCCATCGCGCACTAGGCAAGCGTGGTGGACTAAGGCCTTTCAGTTGTAGAGGAGGCCCGTGTCCAGTAGTGGGACGTATATGGGCTGATGATTATCATGATGATGATGGTTGATGTGGTTTTGTTGCATCACGAAATCACAGACATTTCATTTACGAATAGATAATAAAAGATTTTTTTTGTACTGGCACGGCAAAGTGATACCACTGTACCTGCACAGTGGAGTCCAAGAAAATAATACCGACCAGCGAGAAACGATATGGTCACCTGCTGGTCGACACAATCATGCCGGCCTGCACAAATGCTTCTTCACGCTTCGCTTAAAGGATCCAGGATCATAGGAAGGAGGGAACCCGTGAGCCGGCAAACCATTCCACAGCTTGATGGTGCGGCAAAGGTAGGAGTTGGCGAACTTTTTAGTTCGAGCTGCGGTTGTTGTGACCACAAAGCTGTGGCTTCGCATGCCCGCACGCGTGGTTCTGGTGAGGAAAGGAGAGGATGGGACAAGGTTAAACAATTCTTCAGAGCATTCACCATGATACAGAAGGTAGAACACGCTAAGTGCGTAAATAAATTAAATAAAGCGTAATTAAATTGAGAATAAATCAAATTTCGGTCGTGACTTTCAATTGGCACCAACGTGCATATAATTAACTAGTCGCCCGCATCCACTGATTATTTTAATGTTACAATCGCTTTGTGTTGGGACTTCCGGTTACTGTTGCAATTTTACTGTGTTAGGGAAATTTTCATTGTATCACAAAGGTGACATAGTTTATTTCAACTTTCATGTTTCAACAAGTTTGAAGTCTAGAACAATAGTTAGGTATTACGTTTCATTGTGCATATTTTTAGACTTGCTTATCGTCTTGAAATGCTGTAGCACCGCAACAAATGCGCGTAACGGCCACTGAGAGGCTTTAGTCGGTATGCTGGCGTAATATCTTGGTTAGGGACCCAACTCAGCTAAGCGAACAATTGTTCCGCGCACCGAGTTGGAAGGCCAGAGACCCCCACCATACCCCTTTCGGCCTCCCCCGAGGTACCTGGCTATCGAGGTTAAGACGCATTCCTCTCATTAAAAAAGGGGGCACTTGATCATGCACTGAAAATTCCGCAAAAGCAACGCGGTCGTAAGACTGTTCAGTTTCTTTTTATAGTTTAAAAGTTTCCCATGACGGGCAAAGACAATTTACTAACCAATGATTTGAGAAACAGCTTGTGGAGATACCCTTATCTTTACCTATTAGAATCTCAGTGCTGGGCATAGGCTTCACGGTAGAATGGCCTTAGTCCCCTACACCGTTCTATATTCTTACACGCTCCTATCTAATATTGATTGGAAACACCGTAGCCCGCAGTTTGATCAAACTTGGCAATAAATAATTGAGTTGTTTGGAACAGCTCAAAATTTCAGTTAATTGAAAACGCATGTACCTGACCGAAATTGATGTGTTCAATCTAGTTTCGTGATGTAAATATTGTATAACTAGCTGGTCCCTAACTCGCCCGAGTGTGATTTTATAAAAGTAGCTTATGTTCTTTTCAAAGGTCTTATCTATCTCTATACCTTAAATGAAATGAAATAATATTTATTGAATCTATAAAATATGTCAAATATATCACTTAGATTCAGCCATTTCAAAATTTAGTTTACCGCCCTGTTCGGAAGGCAATCATCATCATCATCATCAGCCCATATACGTACTGCTGGGCACGGGCCTCCTCTACAACTGAGAGGCTTTAGGCCTTAGTCCACCACGCTAGCCTAGTGCGGGTTGGCGCACTACACACCTAAGAAATTCATAAGAACATTTTTAAGTGTGCGGTTTCATCACGATGTTTATCTTCCCCTGTGCCCAGCAGTGGGACGTATATGGGCTGATGATAATGATGATGATGTTTACGCGTATTTTAGACATTGGGGCAGATGACTTGACTTGACTTGGCTTTTAAGGATATCATCATTTTTCCATTCAATTTTACCTTCTACATATCCAACTATCAATATGTAACTTAAATTTAAATTTTCAATGATATGACTTAAAAATTGAAGATCCTAACCCCGCGGCTGACTTTTTCTTTAGTCTCCTCTGCGAACATTAATGCTGTAAAAGTTGGAAGGTCGAAACAAATTGAAAACGGTACAAATTCTTAAAAACCACTTTCGTAACTTAGCTTCACTCACCGCTAGAAAAATAATCAGAGAGAATCAAATAAGGGACGAAAGCTAATTAGCCTATTTGCATCGCTGTTAGGTACAACGAAGCGAGAGACATAGCATTTTGCACTGATATTTCCTTTTGTAGTGGACAAGATACAAAGCGCAGAATTGTTAAAAAATATAGGGTGTGGCTGTGGCATGGACACGGCCGTATGTTGTAGGTAGGTGAATACGTCTCGTAATAGGTGATATTTTCTATTTAAAATTATTATTACGTTCTTAACTCCTGCAATCTCAGCTTCACGAGCTGGTAATAAAAGCAAACACGGGCCTAAGCTAACTGAGTGCTTATGGTTGTAAGAGTTCGCTTATTCTATGTCGTTTCTTAAAAACTTTCGGAGTGTCCTACATGTGAGATGGCAGCATTTTGTAATAGGTGGTAAATGTCTGTCGGTAAGTCTAATAATTCTATAGCTTTGTGCAAATATTCAGGTATGACTCCTGTGATTGAGAGGACTAGGTCCAAACCTATATACACTTTTTTCAGCCTTCACATCCGCGTAATCTCATACTTTAAATCTGTGTATTTTGATATTTTTTCGGATACTGTATTTATTAAATTGTGTGTGTTCGTCAGAGTTGCTGACGTCACACATTTCAAAAACATTTCAGAGCCCTTTTCCTCCGACATATCGATTCCAAAAAATCTTAAGGCAACAATTTTGTTGGTCATAAATCTTACAAACAAAATTATCCGCATCGGACAAATATTACATACAAAAAAACGTTTTTAAGAAATTTCTTAAGTATGTTATCCGGTAATCCACATTAGGCCAGCGTGGTAGACAAAGGCAATATTATAATGTACCCTCTCAGTTGTAGAGGAGGCCCGTGCCCAGCTGTGGGACGTATATAGGCTGATGATGATACAAATATTGGTAAGAACGGAGTTCGAACCCGTAAATTGTGTCTTTTCGAAGTCTAAATCATAAATTATAAACCAAATCAGTGCCCACACTGAAACATTTCACCCAACATTACATTTTTCAACAAAAAACCACTGAATATTCCAGCAAAGTTAATCTGTCGGGAAGGGAACCCAGTACACCCAGGCTAATCCGGATTAACCTGCTAAAATTTGCACACGACCTCGACTGCCGCGTAAATTTCATTTTCACTAACAATGGAGGCGAGATCATAAAATATTTGTACTCACATTAAAGTAAGGATTAAAATTCAACTAGCTTCGGCGCGCGGGTTTATGTGAACTTTACCACAGAACAGCTGAATAAGATTAGAAGAGAAATGGACAGTATTTTGTATGGGAACGTGGGCCGTCGCTTGTCCGTCACCTGTACTTTCTATCAGTGGCGGTACTTCCATAGAAGCCCAAAAGCCCAGTTTGCCTTTTAAAATTCCAAATAATAATTTTTAAGCTTAAAATCATTATTTAACTAAATCAATTTGTTATATAAAGACCCTATAATAAGCAATTATAAACTAAAATTACACAATTATAGTTTAACGCTTTTGGGCTTCTATGGAAGTCCCGCTACTGCTTTCTATTACGATCATAATTATGAGTAATGATAAAAATTTCAAATAAAAAGAAGGGTTGCTATTGGATGTCGCACATTTATAAAAGTCTTGATATTACACGTTATTCGAATTACTAAGAAGCGGCCTTGTCAAACATGATAGTCTAGTTCGGTACGCTCGACATGCTGACATTTCCTTTCTAGTCTTTTTCAACTGTTCTATGATTTAACTTCTCCGATTATATACAAAGGTGTATATAAGTGTAATGAGGCCAAATAAAAACACCATACTGCTACAGATAATTTTACATACATAACCACACGCCTGTATTCCCCGAAGGGGTAGGCAGAGGTGCATTTCTGCATCCAACTTTCGACAGGTATAGGGGACGCGCTGTTTTTTGGGGCACATTTCCAGACTCCGTGCTACTAGAGAAGTTCCTAATGGAAATACCCAATAACTCTTTTCACGACCCTGGAATCAAAACCGGGACCTCTAGATCACATTCATACTTAAGATGCGAGACCACAAGCAAGGATAAAATCATTAAAGACACCAATAGTTATAAATCTAATTTTTATTACTATATTAAAGAATTGATAATTAAGCGTTTAAGTATGGGGTAACGAAATGCGGGAGGGGTAAATATTCCCAACTTAAAAAAGTAAACTGCGCCGAGTGACGCCTTCCGGGTCCGAGATCCGGTGTAAATAGTGTACTTGTGTTTGTTCGCAGGTTCGTTTGTTTTGTACCTGCGATACGTCATGCCACCCGCACTACGGGAATGTAATAATAAGCAAAATGTATGCTGAAGTATATTTGTTAAGCTTTGACGTATAAACCAGTAAATCGTTTTTTTAATAATTTTCAGGAGAATATAGGCAGTATTCTCTGTACGGGTAGGCAGAGGGGAATTTCTAGACCCACATTTCACCAAGAACCTATGTATCAGTCCCAGGAAATAGGGGGCGAATCTATTTCTGTTTATTGGGCACATTTCCAAACTCCATGCTGCTACTGAGATTTTCTAATGAAAAAACTCAATAACACTGCTCGACTCAGTAATCGAACCCGGGACCTGTAGATAGCAACGCACATACTTGTTATATATACCAGAATGCGTAAAATAAAATGCCTTGTTGATTCCGCGGTATTATGTAGAGAGTGCAATCGAGTGGTCCTGGACTCTAATTCTGGGCCGGGAAATAGGTTTACAAGTTTTTTTTACAAGAGGAAATTCTCAGTATCAGCACTAACTCTAAAATAAGGCCAAAAATAGTCTCGCTCCTATTTATTGAGACCTATAAACACATCTATGAATGTATAAAGACAGCTTTGCCTACCTCACGAGGTTACAAGCTAGAGTGAATATAAAATCTAAAAAAAAATACCTGGATCTCCGGTCTACGTATCTGAGTACTGCATATTATGACACAATTAGAGCTGCTATGTTCAACCGATCGCATTTCTCCCACGGGAACATTTCATTTGTCCGGGTTGAAGCTACATATTCGTCAGGATGGACTGATGACGTATAGTTGTTAAACTTGGATAAAAAGTATATTAGAAACGATGACTACTGTCTCGTGGTCTCGCGCACGTGAGTGCGGTAGGTAGTATCGAGGGGTACTCGGGGGCGGCTGCGGCATCATTGTAGGTGCTCCTCGCCCACACACCTTCGCGCAAAGATGGTCACCGGGGTTTCGCCGGTATGCTGACAGGGATTTTCGTTAGGGACCCAGCCTAGCGCTAACATCTGCGCGGACGAGACGTCACCGCGCGCCGGACTGGAAGGCCGGTGACCCCGACATACGCTTCCCGTTCCCCTCCCCAGGGTTGGCGGGAAGTAGAGCCATAACCAGCTTTCCTTTGAGAAAAACAAAAAAAAGGTATGTATCAGTCTCACGAAATAGGGGGCGAGCCTATTGCTGTTTTTCGGTCACTTTCCCGGATTTCGAGCTGCTACTGACAATTTCCTAATGATTAACCCAATTACTATTAACGCTCGGTACATACTGAAGCCGCGAGACCATGAGGCAGCCGAATCTCAAGCCAACCGTACCACGCTGTCGTTTAATAATAACATACTTGAATAGCGAAGTTACGGCATACGTAAATAAACGTTTCAAACTTTGTTATTCGACTTCCAAAATTGTAAAGGTAACTTCACAATTACGAAACACCCAAAACCTTAGTCTTCGATTGACAAAGACTACGCCGTAACTATATTTAGACGAATCTGAAGACTCAAAATATGATTACATGACGAAGCACATATATATCCTTATTCAGTCTTGTATATCGCGATGAATTTATCTGGAATGCTCGAGAATACTTCCTTTTATTCCTGTTGTGGTGCAAAGGAAAATAGCAAAGTTATAAGAGGGATAAAATTGGACATAATCACGAAGCAATATGTATCAAATTTCATCATTAGCCCATAGCCTTCCACTGTTGGACACAGGCCTCCTCTATGACAGATAGGAACGTTGGGCGCTGCACTACAGTACGGGTTGGCGGACTACAACCCTATGAGTTTCCTAATAACTTACAGGTGTTCAATTTTGTTGTCCCGATGTTTTTCTTCACCGTTAAAGTAAAAAATCATTGTGAATACACAAATAACATAAGAATAAGTAGTGATGGCCTCGAGGATTAGGCGCGCCGTCGAGAATTTCGGCGGTCGCAGGTTTAAACCCCAGGCACACACCTCTGACTTTTCGAAGTTATGTGTGTATTCACAATGAATCATCACTTAATTTACGGTGAAGGAAAACATCGTGAGGAAAACTGCACACCTAAAAATTCTTTGGTATTTCTTAGGTGTATAGTTCAACCCGCACTAGGCCAGTGTGGTGGACTAAGGCCTAAAGCCACTCAGCACCAGCAGTAAAGGAGGCCCGTGCCCAGCAGTGGGTCGTATAAGGGCTGATGATGATGATGATGAAACACATAACTTCCACAAGTTAGAGGTGTGTGTGTTTGCACTTGTCTCTTCTTCTGCCTATTAAAAACACAATAAAATTGCGCGAGTCGAGAATCCAAATCAAGATTTTTTTTCGAAATCTAGATATATTTTTCATTACTAAAAATTCTAACTTAGACCACACCCTGGCAAAGTACCAGAAACGCGTATGCAGTGCTACTAAAGGAATTATTTATAAGAACATGTCCAGCTATAAACAATTCCTTGCCGATAACGTTGTTAGGGAAATTGTGCAAAGTATCAATGAAATATAAATCGTAATTTTGTGTCCCTTTTACACGCGTGTAGCTTCTTACTTGTTAGATGAGATAGAAAAATTGTAAACGTATTTTGATTTTTTCTTTCATTTATTTGTACTAACTATACAGTTGGGTAAACACAAAAAAAATATGAATAATATTACTCCCAGAAGTCACATATGTACATAGCTTTAACCCCACGCCCACACTAAGATACAAGTCTTGTGTCGTGGGTATCAGAAACTACGAGAGACAAGTAAAGCAGTTGAGTATTATAGTCATAATTAAACGATCCCGCATCGCCTAAGATTATCATCGTTACATCAGCCCAAATACGTCTCACTGCTGGGCACGGGCCTCCTCTACAACTGAGAGGGTTTAGGCCTTAGTCCACCACGCTGGCCTAGTGCGGGTTGGCGGACTACACACCTATGAAATTCCTAAGAACTTTTTAGGTGCGCAGGTTTTATCACGATGTTTTCCTTCACCGTTAAAGCAAGTGATAATTCATTGTGAATACACACATAACTTCGATAAGTTAGAGGTGTGTGCCTGGGGTTTGAACCTGCGACCGCCGAAATTCTCGTACGCGCGCCTATACCTCTAGGCCATCACTGCTGTAAGTTAAGTTTAATATGGGTTGCCTAAGTTTAATATGGGTAAAATTAGACTGTTAATACAAAACACAAAAAATAAAACAAGACTACCCTCATTTCCATGATCGTAACTCTTTAACAGGCCGTATAATCCTATCTCTATTACACACGCTTTACCCGGCCAACTTAAATTGTTTCAAGTTGCGCGAGCACACAAACAAATTGCTTACAATTATAATTGGGAGGACTGCACGTGAAGTACGGGGTCCATTGTTATGGCTATTTCGCTTCCGTGTTTCCAAATGGCTGTTGACACATTTGAATGCGTAGTTTGAGTTTGTTTGGCCGTTTATTTGTACAAATTAATCACACATATATAACCTCACGCCTATATTCCCCCAAGGGGTCAACAGAGGTGCATTTCTGCGCCCACATTTCGCCTTGTAACACTTTACCGAACCCGGGACCTCTAGATCGCACGACCAAGGCCAGGGGGTAATCACACACACACACAAACACACAGTGACATAAATATACGGTTTGTTATCCTATTAATAACGCCTCATGATGTAGCGGCACTAGTGCGTCCAATCTAGAATTCCCAGGTTCTCATTTTGAGTCTGACAAATTGTTATTGGCTTTTCGTATTAGGAAATTCGAGCTAGCAGCACGGAGGATGAAAACGTGGCAGAAATCAAGAAGCGCGCAAGAAGCTCGTTCCCTAAATGGGACCTAAAATTAGCGAAACATGGGTAATGCACTTCTGCCTACCAATTCAGAAGCACAGTCGTGAGTGTGTCTATGTAGTGTTAACATTGTAATTGTAAGTAGGTAGTTATAGGGTAAAACTGTTTTTTAAATAAGGCCACGTTCCAATAAACTCGTACAACACAACAAAAACGTACACAACATAACATATTTATTACAAATATTTTTATTAAACAATATTCAACTTGACAAGAAACGCCACCATACCACATATAATATTTTTTTATTTTATTTTATTTATTTATTGAAATAATTTATAACATCAGTTACAGTATACACCAATGCGATGCTATAAGCAATAATCGTAGGTTCTTAATAAATAACTTAACTATATTACAACTTTTTTTTCAATGCACATATATATTATATGCGGCTTCAACGAATTTATCTAACACACGCCCACACACGTACGCATGCACGCACGCACACATGTACCTTCAAAAGAAACATTTGCAGACTTTCTGCTGCTATTGTTCATTTACACTCTTTCTCAGCTGAACCATAAATGGGACAAGCATGCGTTAATACAGTGTAAATTAACATAGTTTTCTTACAACATTAACAAGAAAATTCCTCAAAATCCCATTGAATTTAGTAAACATACGACCCGGCCGAACCTTTCAAATAACCTAAAGTCTATTAATCAGTGCACGAAGGGCAAAGTTGAATTATTTAGCGTCGAGTCCCCGGCCAAGTGATTTTGGGGTCACGTCCATATTTTATTAATGGGAAATGTTGGCCTAATCGGAGGATAAATAAGGATTTGGTTTGTCCCAATGCATCGGTCATTTAAATGTTGCTAAGATCCTGGAATTTTGGGATTTAGAAGTTATCCTAAGATCGGATTGGCTAAGAGTTGAGTTATTTACTGAGAAGATTGTATCGGGTGGCAAAAACGGGTGGTACTCCGCGAGTGCCGGCTGCTGAAGGAAAACTTCAATATTAACTTTGTGCATTTTTGAATATTTTGGAATGGTTAAGGAATAATTTCGCACGAATTGCTTTATTTACCAGTATAAAAGTACTATCATTTACGTGGTAAAATACAATGTTTATTGCGCAATCGTACATAAAAATGACAATTTATATTACATAACGCATCTTACGCATTTTCGATCAGGGTCACGTGATCTGACGTGAGTTCAACATTTTTTACCCATCCCAAAAAAATTGCACAGCACCGCCAAAGAAGTTTTCACTTCAAAAAGTGTTTTGAAAAGTCTAAGGTATGGTTTTTTAAGGAGTTTTAATCATATCTAAAATTGGTTCATTTAATCTAAATAAGGCTAGCGAAACGCGGGAAAATTCTAGTGAATAATCTTAACAAGATTCCCTAGAATTAAACACTTGCTTTAGAAACGTTATTATAAATTGCTTTGTAGAAAATTCTAGATTCTGTGTGTTCCTTTTATTTGTATGTTAAGTCTATATTACGTATTTAGTCCATCAAAGGTCGGATTCAGCGGGAATTGATTTTGATAATTCAGTGCAGAATTTTTGTCCTAGATACTGATTAAATACTTTTAATATAAAAAATATTGACAAAGTCTACATTAACACGCATTAAGTTGCACACATAATTAATTACTAAATAAACAACCAAAATAAAAGTCTACGTGTCCAATATAATATCTTAGCGAATCATTCCACGTCTTATCAACGCAGTTGATAAATCACCAAAAATATATGTTGTTTCATTGTCAGGGGATTCGACCAGTGATCCGTCTTGATGGCTTAATTGATTCTGAAGCGAAAGACCGATGGCTGCAGACAAATAATTGTTGAGAGATATATTACTGCCTGCCTGACTGCCTCGTGGTCTCGCGGTACAAGTATGTGCCGTGGGATCTAGAAGTCCTGGGTTCGATTCCCGGGTCGGGCAAAGTGTTATTGGGTTTTTCCATTAGGAAATTCTCAGTAACAGCACGGAGTCTGGAAATGTGCCCGAAAAACGGCAATAGGCTCGCCCCCTATTACGTGGGACTGATACATACCTGGCGAAATGTGGGTGCAGAAATGCAACTCTGCCTACCCCTTCGGCGAATACAGGCGTGAGTTTATGTATGTATGTAGATATATTTATCAACTAACGTACGCGAAGTCGTCTGGGCTGATTCAAAAATTGATTCAAGAGAGAAGTTGAAAGTATCTTTAAAAATTAGTGTTGGGAAACCTAAAATTTAAGAAAAGAAAACATCCTTAATTTTGGCTTTACACATTAAAAAATAATTAAAAAAAACATTTAAAATATAAAAAATATTTTCACCCGCAGACGGCAGAATGTATGCTACATACCACCAATGGTTAGGGACTCAGACTAACTGTTATTCTTGATAGTAAACTATTTGTCTATATTAGCCTGTATATATCATGCCTGGCGAAAAATGGGTGCAGAAATGCACCTCTGCCTACCCCTTCGGGGAATACAGGCGTGCGTTTATGTATGTGTATGTAGCCTGTATGTCTCCCACTTCTGACCGATGGCTTAACCTCTTCTCCCATTGAGAGGAGTTAGGTCTTAATCCACCACGCTGGCCTAGTGCAAGTAAGGGAACTACACAATACACATAATATAAGAAATTCCAACGAAAATTTAAACAATGTTCACACCTCACAATGTTCTCCTTTATCATTAAACATGATAATTCATTTTGAATACACATATAACTTCGAAAATTCAAAGGATTATAGACTCGATCGCCTACATCATCATCATCATCATCAGCCCATATACGTCCCACTGCTGAGCACAGGCCTCTTCTAACTTTGAGAGGGTTTAGGCCTTAGTCCACCACGCAGGCCTAGTGCGGGTTGGCAGACTACACACCTAAGAAATTCCTAAGAACTTTTACGTGTGCAGGTTTCCTCACAAAGTTCTCCTTCATCATTAAAGAACGTGACAATTCATTGTGAATACACGCATAACATCAAAAATTTAAAGGTAGAAGGTTTGACAGCCCCGTGGCGCAGAT
Source organism: Hemaris fuciformis (assembly GCA_907164795.1). Classification (NCBI taxonomy): domain Eukaryota; kingdom Metazoa; phylum Arthropoda; class Insecta; order Lepidoptera; family Sphingidae; genus Hemaris; species Hemaris fuciformis. The sequence continues at coordinate 5,644,886 of OU015457.1, read as the reverse complement.
GGTTAGACACCAGCTAGCGAAACGAGAGGCCGCGGATTCGATCCCCGCACCGAGACAAATGTTTGTGTTATCCACAAATATTTGTTTCGGGTCTGGGTGTTTGTGAGACCGAAAAGTCTCTCGTAGTCTCTGATACCCACGACACAGGACTTGTATCCTAGTGTGGGGTCAGAACTATGTATGTGACTGTTGGGTGTATTTATTTTATTTAAGTGTCCACCTAGTTTTTGACTCGATCGCCTACACCTAGAGGCAATCACGACTTTCAATGCATCTATTGTCATTGCGGTCATTTTGACTTATACAAATAGCAATACACCAAGAATATACCCGGATCATTCTAGAACAAAGAGACATGCAGCGAATAATTATTTCTATTGTACAACATTGTTCATTATCGAGATATCCCCTCGACACCGGCTTATTGTTGGTAACGGCTTATTATTCACATAGTGTTGTAACAAAAAGTAGTGATGGCCTCGAGGTTAAGGCGCGCGGTCGAGAATCTCGACGGTCGCGGATTAGAATTCCAGGCAAACACTTCTGACTTTTCGAAGTTATGTGCATATTTACAATGAGTTTTGTAATAATTTTTATCACCTACACACCTAAAAAGTCCTAGGTATTTCTTAGGTGTGTAGTCCACCAGCCCGCACTAGGCCAGCGTGACGGACTAAGGCCTAAATCCTCGGAGTTGTAGAGGAGGCCCGTGCCCAGCAGTGGAAAATATATGGGCTGATAATGATTGTAGCAATATGGAAAACCAAAGTAGTATTTCGACATATTGTTTTAATGTGTGTATTTTCATACTGGCACGACAAAGTGACAGCACGGCACCTGATGATAAGCACGATGCTGTCCAAACAGACTAGCATCAAGTGGCGAGAGACTCCACTCTTCACTCGATACTCTACTGCCGGCCTGCTGCGCCGCTTCTTCACATCATCATAATTGTGGGGCACAGATCATTGTACTATAAATCGGTCAAAGCTAATACGCTTACTAAATAAATTAGTAAATGATGCACACTACCAACTCAGCGGCAAATACGACAGAAGACACACGTACACACACACTAACCGAACTGTGTATATAAGTTAATAATTTCTACAATAAAGCGTTCAGTCAGACATTATCCATCAAGTCGGCACCATGCCACCTTAGTCAGAACCCTAGTAAGTGTTTCATTTCAACCGATACTCCAGCACACCTACATCGGCGAACCCGGCGTGATCCCGAAACACTTACATAATCATCATCAGCCCATATCATCATCATCAGCCCAAATACGTCCCACTGCTGGGCACGGGCCTCCTCTACAACTGAGAGGGTTTAGGCCTTAGTCCACCACGCTGGCCTAGTGCGGGTTGGCGGACTACACACCTAAGAAATTCATAAGAACTTTTAGGTGTGCAGGTTTTATCACGATGTTTTCCTTCACCGTTAAAGCGAGTGATAATATTCATTGTGAATACACACATAACTTCGAAAAGTCAGAGGTGTGTGCCTGGGGTTTGAACCTGCGACCGCCGAAATTCTCGACCGCGCGCCTAAACCTCGAGGCCATCACTGCTTTTTTTTGCCCATATTGACTTAAAAAACTGTTGTACCTTCATATTGTTAGGGCATAAACAAAACAAGATTCCAACAAAATGAGCTTTAAAATATTAAAGTTCGTTTATAGTATTTCGATTAAATTTTTGTACTAAAAAATATTTGAGAATATTTAATAACATCTGCCAGAAATGTATACACAATTTACGCGCGCCTGGTTCCTAAAGAGGTATTATATAGAGGGTCACATTATTGCCGTTTTCGAGTAATTTTTAACGAAAAACCTAATAACACTTTGTCTAAACCTAGTATAGTAAGTCGTGATAGCCCCGAGGTTTAGGAAGTCGTGATAGGTTAAGGCACGCGGTCGAGAATCTCGACGGTCGTGGGTTCAAACCCCAGGCACACACCTCTGACTTTTCAAAGTTATGTGTGTATTCACAATGAATTATCACGTACTTTTACAGTGAAGGAAAACATCGTGATGAAACCTGCACACCTAAAAGTTCCTAGGAATTTCTTTGGTATGTAGTCCGCCAACCTGCACTAGGCCAGCGTGGTAGACTAAGGCCTAAACCCTCTCGGTTGTAGAGGAGGCCCGTGCCCAGCAGTGGGACGTATATGGGCTGATGATGATGAAACCTAGTATAGAAACATGGATGTCTAGAATCTAGATGGCTGCTCAGCTATGCCGCTGTAACAACTGATCTCAATGTAATCCTAGACAATCAAATCAAAACTAGCTCCATCCCATCCACCCCCTTCATAAATAAATTCAGCACACAATACCAGTCGATACTCCAATAAATAGACATTCCAATAAATGTATAATTCAATGAATTTTGAAGGACTTCTCGACACAACGTTGAACTTTACACAGAGTCAAGATCTGTCGAGAACTTTTGTACAGCATTACAACTTTCGTCTCGATTCAGACTAATTACATATGCACATAAATAAATAGCCTCGCGCATGTATTCCCCGGGGTAGGTAGCAGTGGCGGTACTTCCATAGAAACCCAAAAGCCTACTTTGCCTTTCTTCTCTTTATAGAAGAAAAGAAATTTGATAAATAAAGACCTCACGATAACCAATTATAAACTAGACATTACACAATTAACGTGTAACGCTTTTGGGCTTCTATGGAAGTACCGCCACTGGTAGGTAGAGGTGCATTATCCACATTTCGCCATATGACAGCCCCGTTACGCAGTTGGCTTGATACCAGCTGGCGACACGAGAGGCCGCGGGTTCGATCTCCGCAACGAGAGTGAGAGTGTTTGTGAGACCGGAAAGTCTCTCATAGTTTCTGATATACGACACAAGACTTGTATCTTAGTGTGGGGTCAGAACTATGTGTGTTACTGTTGGATGTATTTATTTATTTATATAAAAGGCACGAAAAGTGCAAGCACAATATAATGACTAAAGATTGGATTTATGCATATAAGATTCAGAATGAATAATTTAGATATTATATGCAACTAGAACTCTGTTATGAAGTCCCACGGCTAATAAAGGAGCACAACACCGCTGCTAATTATGACCAAACTTGGATCAATAACTGAAACCCTATCCAAGCCGGATAAGCAAAATAGAAGGTATGGTTCGTGGCGCCAATTGCAGCGTTTTCCTGATTAATTATTCGCCAAAATTAATTCGCATTTGTTTATTTGTTAAGAATTTAATTTAAAGTCTAATAAAATAGTTGCAATTATTAAATTAAAGCTATACAAAATAATATTATGTTTAATTAAACTAACATCACCGGTGATTTCCAATCCAGGCGATCTCGATCAATCTTGTGATACTGGTCAAGAAATTACAATTTGAAAAGAAAGAAATACGTGCCGAGTGACTTATTATTTATATAGGTACAAAATTAACTGCCTGTTACGCCTTCAAGCCTAAACCACTGGGCCGAGGATGATTTTTGATGATTTCGCCCAAGTGAAGCTAGGTAGAAGTACTAAAAGGAATTGTTCATTTTGAGGTCCCGGAAAATCTCCTTATTGTTTTAAACTGATAAAAAGCTCTCTCATCATCATCATCAATCATCTCGTTAGGCAAGAATCCAAGAGGATTTTCCACATTAAAAAAAAGGGGAGGTAGTAAAACATTGTGGCTAGAGCTAGACAGAGCTGGGAAAACTAAACAACAATATTAGCCATCTATATTTGATCAGTAATGCAAAATATTATGTAGCTTGATCGCAATAGGTACTCAAGTATTTGCTGTGCGATTTATAAGCCTTGGGTTCGATTTTTGGGGAAGTGTTGTGTTTTTCTATTAGCAAATCCTCAATACCTAATAACAATGCCCAAAAAATTGCAATAAGATCGCCACTATTACAACACACTTGGCGAAATGTGGGTGTAGAAATGCATCTCTGCCTACCCGTTCTGAAAATACCGGCATGAGTGCGTACGCACATACCATAGCTTGATAATATTTTTTATTTATTTATTTTTAAAATTATTGGTTCGATTTCAGCTTCTACGCGGGTAGTGACAATGTACCTTTATGTAAACAATCATTTACTGGACAAGCATTCGTTCGTTCAAAAACTATGAATTGTTCTGGCGGCGCGCCGAGCATTCACATTGTGGCTAAGCCAGATTAAGGTTTTAGCATATCTCGTTGGAATGGGTTCGAATCCAATTGCAATTGTTCACCGTTATTCGTGTTTGGACTGGGGTATAATATTATATTATTAACTAGGCTGTACCCAGAGTAGTAAACAGGTATTACTGTCTTCTATTAAGCAATGTTTTGTTTAGTGAGTTAGATTGCTGTTCAATGTTGGCGGATGGATATTCGTATCCGCTCGAATAACGTTATCAAAGGCTACACTCACACATTGGTCTCTAAAGGGGTAGGCGAAGTAAGTCATAGGTGATATTTTGTGTTATGAATTATGCAAATAATTTGATTGGTAAATAATATAAATAATTTCATTGATATTAACATATGTATATTAATATGTGTTTCTGACGCATCTATCCTTGGTGCCTACCCAGGCAGAGGAATATTTCTAAACCCATGTTTGGCCAGTTGTTATACCCTACGTCTTAGGAGTCTACTGCCTTTTACCACAGTAAAAGACCAAAAGTGTTACAAGTTAATTGTGTAATGTCTAGTTTATAATTGTTTATTGTGGGGTCAGGATATTCTCTTTTATGTGTTAAATTGCTTATGATAAATAAAGATTTAAAGCTTAAAGATTATTATTCAGAGTTTTTAGGGCGCGCCGGGATTTTGGGCTTCTACGGAAGTACCGCCACTGTTTTACAATGAACATTGATTCACAATTTGCTCGACACGAAATACAATCCTAAAACCTCGCGTCAATTTAAGCCAACGAGACAGCTCAAATTGAATCAAAATGAAACATAATATTCTTGATATTTTGACTTGAAATGACGTGTGTAATGTTAATTAATTTGGAACCAAACACACGTAATTAACACAAATTTCCACGTCAGATACAGTTGGCCGTATATGCATTAATTATAATCGTACTTATTACATATACATATCAGTGGCGGTACTTCCATAGAAGCCCAAAAGCCCAGTTTGCCTTTTAAAATTCCAAATAATATTTTTTAAGCTTGAAATCTTTATTCAATTAAAGCAATTTGTGAAATAAAGACCTCATAATGCGCAAATATAAACTAGACATTACACAATTAACGATTAACGCTTTTGGGCTTCTATGGAAGTACCGCCACTGATACATATATGATAGCCAGCGGTTGCCTGTGAAACGTTTGGACGGGATGGGTTTCATTTGACGTAAATTATTTAATTTAGAAACAACATGGCTTGATGATCGAGATATAATGACGTTAAATTAAAGCACGTGCATAAATGCACGAAAGCCCCGTGGCGCAGTTGGTTAGACACCAGCTTGCGAAACGAGAGGCCGCGGGTTCGATCCCCACACCGGGACAAATATTTGTGTGATCCACTAATATTTGTTCCGGGTCTGGGTGTATGTGAGACCGAAAAGTCTCTCGTAGTTTCTGATACCCACGACACAAGACTCGTATCTTAATGTGGGGTCAGAACTATGTATGTGACTGTTGGGTGTATTTATTATTATTTATTATATTTAAATATGTGCATATATTATATTTGCAGTCCGCCAACCCGCACTAGGCCAGCGTGGACTAAGGCCTTAAATCCTCTTAGTTGTAGAGGAAGCCCGTGCCCAGCAGTGGGACGTATATGGGCTGATGATGACGATGATTATATTTGCAATGACTCATTTAGAATTAAATACAGAAAATGATTTTTTTTTAAATCTTAACTCGGTAAACAAAATAACATACCATTGCCACAGCGGGCAGTGGAGAGAAACTCTTGATATCTCGATTGTAATTTTTGCCAAAAATCAGCGCGCTTTTTAAAATATTTCGTGTGGCTGAGGGAGTTTCTTGCCGTTTCTTCTCCACAACGGTAGTAAGCGAGTGAACGTCCGACACGGCGATTGCTAAAAACTGACGATTCAAAAGCACTTGTAAAAGTGTAATTGAATAAAGATTTTTTTCACTCTAACTTAAATGTACCTACGTTGTCAAAAGATTCCACCAGAAACGTGGTTACAATAAATTTCGTTATTTAAGAATCACATTCAATGTCCTTATTTCATTGATGTAAGAGATTCATATTTGTCTATTTACATATATTATGATTAACTATAAAATTAATAAAATTTCTGAGAAATTTCTTAGGTGTGTAGTCCGCCAGCCCGCATTAGGCCAGCGTGGTGGACTAAGGCTTAAACCCTCTCAGTTGTAGAGGAGGACCGTGCCCAGCAGTGGGACGTATATGGGCTGACGATGATGATGTGGTTACGTAAAAGCAGCTGAGCTGGTTTGGACGGCATTCAGAACAGTTTAGAAACATGTATCCAATAAAAAATACTAAAATCCCAAAAGCAGACAGTTCAGTGCGCAGTTGACCTAACAAAACACTTCTGCGGCGTCGCGTTTGGCTGAAATCCTATTTCCTGTTAGGATTTAGGTTTTATTGCCTTAGATATGAATCCTAATGGCTTATAGCATGGTGGGTTGTAATCTCTATAAGACCCACTCCGGTGGAATATGAAATTATGTTCAATTTTAGACCGAATTGAAACATTTTTGTTGTTGTTAAAGGCACTGAATCTAAATGACTGAATCTAAGTGATGTATTTGAATATATTATATATAAATATTATTTCATTTCATCTCATCTCATGTCATCTCAGCTCATCTCGTCTCATCGCATCACATCTCATCTTATCTCATCTCATTTCACAGAACAGTTGAATAAGCTAAGAAGGGAAATAGACAGTATTTTGTTTGGGGACGAGTGTCGCCGCTTGTCTGTCACCTATTCATTCTATGTTAAAAACACGACCAATGATAAAAATGAAGGGTTGCTATTGGTTGTCACACATTTATGAAAATCTTGATACTACACGCAACCCAAATTACTAAGAAGCGGCCGTGTCAAACATATGATAGTCTAGTCGTAGGTTCGGCACGATCGGCATGTCATGTCTTATTCAACTGTTCTGTGGTGTTACACGAGATATTTGTAAATACTATTTAAATAAAATGTTTTACTTTAAGGCTTGTTACATAGACATACAAACTTACATTCAACGATACTAAAAAAACGTAACATCAATTTTTTTTTAAATAAAAATACATACAGCAAAATTAGCAAGACCAATCATTCAATTTCAATTCAACTGCAATCATTTTGAACATTATGACAGGTGATGCAGTTGGCTTGACACCAGCTTGTGAAAGGAGAGGCCGCGGGTTCGATCCCCGCACCCAGACAAACGTTTGTGTAATCCACAAATATCATCTGATATCATCGGAGGATGACCGGCATGAGGGTGCCGAGTAACGGGAGATGTGAGACTCTGGTCACTTGATGCTCCATTTGGACAGCATCGTACTTACCATCAGGTGCAGTGTTCTTAATTTGTCGAGCCACTATATACATTTTGTGGCGCACAGATCATTGTACTATATGTCGGTCAAAGCAAATATGCTTACTAAATAAATTATTAAATGATGCACACTACCAACTCAGCGGCAAATACGACAGAAGACACGCGTACACACACACGTTAACCGAACTGTGTATATAAGTTAATAATTTCTACAACAAAGCGTTCAGTCAGACATTATCCATCAAGCCGGCACCATGCCACCTTAGTCAGAACCCTAGTAAGTGTTTCATTTCAACCGATACTCCAGCACACCTACATCGGTAACCCGACAAGATCCTCATTCACTTACAATTGGTGAACCCGACGTGAAATGATACACTTACAATTGGTGACTCCGACGTGATCCCGAAACACTTACAATTTATCGTTTCACAATTGATTACAGTGAAAAGGTCGAAATATTTGCTGATATCTGATCAAATATTGATTATGCAAGCGTATTCATATAACTGAACATTGCATTTGCACAATACGAGTTCTGACAATAGAATAAATATTCGTTCAGTTAGAATGCAAATATTAACTACATTTGATGTTTGGAAATCACACACGTTGACTGATGTTACATATTTATAATTAAAATAGCTTTTGCTCTGTTACGTACTGTACTCCGTCCGCCGACTACAGGGTTGGGTTCAGAAAGAAAATAAGTTTTAGCCTTTGATTGAAGAAATTCGTATATTTTAAACTGAAAAGTTACTAATCTTATATAGCCTGCATCTCAAAACCCTTTCTTAGGGGATGCCTACGTCATAGTAGCTTTATGCATGCAAAGTCTCAGCCCGATCGGTTTAAAATTGACAAAGTTATATACAAACTTTCATCCCCTATTTTATCCCCTTGGGGGTAGAATTAATCAAAATATTTTTCTTAGCGGATGCCTACGTCATAACATCTACCTGCATGCCAAATTTCAGCCCGATCCGTCCAGTGGTTTGGGCTGTGCGTTCATAGATCACTATGTCACCTTTGAGATATATATTTAGATAGAAACAGATGCCTATTTGGTCCTGCGATGTAACTGTTTGTTGTGCAATAAAATTTTGCATAAATAATTATATTTACTCCTGTGTATAGCATCGTGATAATATAATGTATGTTATGTATTTGACAATGAAACTAAACTAAACTTAATACTAATGCGTGATTTTTTATCTAACCAGATTTTCCCCGGCGCGAGAATCGAATCTCTGACATCTCGCTTAATTTATGCTAAGAGAGCGACGAGGCGATACAAGTCAAATCTTCGAAGTTATCGATCCATTTAATATTTATCCCAAATTTATTTATTGAACCCGTGGCCTTTAGTTATAATACACACGTATTCATAAGAAATTATCACTTAATTTGACAGTGAAGGAAAACGTCGTGATGAAACCTGCATGCCTAAAAGTTCTTAGGTATGGACTACCCGCATTATGCCAGCAGCGTGGTGGACTAAGGCCTAACCCCTCTCAGTTATAGAGGAAGCCCGTGCCCAGCAGTAAATATTATCCCTAAGAATTAAAATGTACTCGTAATTTTTGACTTGTGTCGCCTCGTCGCTCTATTAGCATTTTAGCGAGATGTCTGGAATTCGATTCTCCGGGATAAATCCGGTTAGATAAAAAAATCTCGCATTAATATTAAAATGGATTAAACAAAAAGCATAAAATGAGATAGGACTCTCGCCAAAGGATGTTCTTTTTGGACGACTCCAAAGAACAAAACATGTGGTTGCACAAATACACCTACTTGGGGAATACCAGCGTGAGAATATGTATTACGTCACTCCCAGGCCAATACCGACACGTCTCATGCAGAATTCGTTTGCCAACTGGAATATTCATGTTCTAGAACCGAGCAATAGAGCGAAATATTACCATTCCTCAGTATTATGAGGTTCGTGTTTGATGTTCTTCTATTTAAATTTAGTTTAGGAGTAAAATAAACTAGTAAGGTCTTGATGGAAAGCTACTGCAGAAAAATTCATGTAGAAAAATTATAATAAATTCAATTCGACTGCTTGGTACACTGCTGGACACGGGCCTCCTCTACAATCGAGAAGGTTTAAGCATTAGTCCTTAGTTTATTATTTATTAACTCTTTATTACATATATAACCTCACGCCTGTATTCTCCGAAAGGGTAGGCAGAGGTGCATTTCTGCACCCACAATTCGCCAGGTATATGTATCAGTCCCACGACGTAATAGGGGGCGAAGCTATTGCCGTTTTAAACCCAATAACATTGCCCGACCCGGGAATCAAACCCAGGACCTCTAGATCGCACGGCACATACTTGTGCCGCGAGACCACTCTTTATGGTCTTAACTCTTTATTGTAAACAAAAAAATCTAAGAAGGAATTACAGTACAATTGGCCGTCCAACCAACACTTAACTAAGCTACCATTATTCATTATATTTGTCAAAATCCGTGGGAATATTCACACCACACGATTTCACTATCAAATTGACACCTCCACTAAAAATGGCCATTAATCTCGTATATTTGACGCTAAATATAGGTAATAAAGTATAGCTTGTACATTGAAAAGAAGCGGCGCGGGAACACAAAGACGGGTTCTTAAGTACTGATGATGATTTACAAGCTTGCAGCGGTCGTTTTAATTGAATGTCTTAATGGCGAATTTAAGGGCGATTCACACTGCACGATGTCTGAATTATTTCGTTTTTTCTTAGTACTTGCGCGGTGAAAATTTAAATTACGCTTATTTGTATGATTGATTTGATTGATCATATGTATTTTTAGTTCTCGTACGGATCTCCTCATTTCTGATTCGATCTCGTAGGGAAACCCCTAAGCATAGCCCTCTCCATAGCTCGTTGAGTGACTCTGAGCCGTCTAATGAGGCCCATAGTGAGAGGCCTGGTGAAGGTCGCGGGTCGTCGCTGGATGCAGGCTGCCTCCAACAGGTCACTATGGAAGTCATTGGGGGAGGCCTATGTTCAGCAGTGGACTTCCTTGGGCTGATAATGATGATGATGATGATGATGTATTTTTAAGTGATATTTTAGCAATATTTTGTGTATTAACATCACTCATCCGCTCAAATATCATCATCATCAGCCGAAGGACATCCACTGCTGGGCATAGGCCTCCCCCAAAGACTTCCAAAGTGCTCTGTCGGAAGCTGCCTGAATCCAGCGGCTTCCCGCGATCTTCGTGAGATCAGTCCACCTTGTGGGTAAACGTCAAACGCTGTGCTTGCCAGTACGCAGCCTCCACTCGAGAACCTTTCTGCCCAGCGGCCGTCAGTTCTACGAGCTATGTACTTTGCCCATTGCCACTTCAGCTTGATAATCCTTTGTGGCCTCTATGTGCCTCATAAGAAAGCTCAAGGTCACTCAGCGAGCTATGGCGAGGGCTATGCTTGGTATTTCCCTACGCGATCGAATCAGGAATGAGGAGATCCGTAGGACATCGACGGTTGCTGACATAACCCAAAGGATTAGGACAAATTATATAGAATGTTGCACTTCATAATGTCTGCCAACCACATTACGGATACGAGCGTATCAATCGATCGTATCAATTCTATATTTGACTGTCACCACTTTACACTTAAACCCTTGATTACATTATCATGAATTTTGGCACAGAAATAGACAGAAACCTAAAGACGTTATTAAACATTTTTCATCACATAATTATAGTAACACGAGCGAAACCAGTAAAAGCTAGTGAATATTAACAACGTCCCATCCTCCCTCATCACATTAACTGATCAAACATTATTAATATTATCGCGCTCGTTCCGTTGTATGTAAATTATACTTTACGAAGAACAATTACAAAATCCCGCGGGGTAGTATAAATTAAAAATTGCCGTAATAAGCCCATAATATGATATTCCACATCGGGAGTTATTGTAAAACGCCTTAGGGCTTATCAATTTGCCATTAGTTTTAATGAAAACTTCAATCGGATTCGGTCAGACTGCCTCGTGTACTCGGGGCTCAAGCTTGTACCGTGCGATTTAGAGGTCCCGGGGCCAGCTAAGTGTCATTAGGTTTTTCCACTCGGAAATTCTCAGTAGCAAAAAAAACGCTAATAGGCTCACTCCCAATTACGCGGGACTTATACCTGGCGAAATGTGGGTGCAGAAATACACCTCTGCTTACCCCTTCGAGGAATACAGACGTGAGGCTATGTATATATGTAAAAACCTTACACAAGCTTTTAGGAAAGAATACTGTGATGTTTGTAAGAATCCAGAACATACAAAGACGTCTTTGTCTTTAAAGGGGTTTCATGACTTAATAGAGGGCGGGCCTATTACCATCTTTCGGGAACAAGTCCCGACTTTGAGAAAAAAATAATAAAAATTGATTTTAGATGATAAATCCGTCATTTGTATTCCATTTAACATTATAATCACAAAATTACACAAATTGGAGGCCACAAAACACCTCGCATCCGAAACGTCGATTACTACCAACACAAAACCATAATGCGTTAAACTCAACAAATTGTAAATGGCGTTACTTTGGTCAATATGACACGTTCCCGTTCCACCCCATTTGCAGCAGTGACGTCATCGCTCATTAAAGTAATTAGCGAATTTGCTTGGCACTTGTTTACGCTCGAATGGTTGTAGCTATAAAATATTTTGAAGGATTTCTGGCGATGAATAAGTATTTTTTTTTAAATTGACACATTTTCCGAGTATAGCTCTGGTTTCAAGTTACAAGTTAAATGAGTTAAGTGGGCCGTGACCGGCTCTCAGAATAGAGATGTAAAATTAAAAATAAGTTATTATATTGAGGATTTTTTTAAATAAGCTACCTTTATAAAATTTTAAATTACAGAAAATTAAATAGAAAGATGAAAACTTGGTTACTTGTTGACATAATTCTATCAGCAAAGTTGAGCTTTAGAAGTAATATCTGATCGTTAAGACAACGTCCTAAATGGTTTTATATGCATACACACATACACACACAAACACAAACACACTTTCTGAAATTGTGCTCGAAAAACACCCATAATGCGCCTATTACACGTAATATCGATAAATATCCGCCGATAAATATCGGAATATTATTGCCTATAAATATCGGATAAATCATGAGTTCATTAAAAAAAAAGTAAATATAAAAAAAACGCATTGTATTACTCGAATACCCAACACTCGCATACACTTTAGGATTATTTTGATGCCAAAATTGGCCAATTTAATCAAGCCAATTTAGTGGAATAAGAACTCAAACCGTTTAAAAGCAAAGAACGAAAAGCGCTGCGTATTATTTTGGATTTTGTGGTCGTGGAATACTCAATACCTTATAGAACTGCTCATGTAAGTATTTTGATCTCACGAGATCAAATCGCAATTAGCGAAATATGGGTGTAGAAGTGCACCTCTGTCTTCGGGGAAGACAGGCGTGAGGGGTATGTATGTATGTAACACTTTCCCCAAAACGTTAAAGTCAAGTAACAATATTAAACGTCGCACAGCGGGCACATGAATTTGTTCGCGGTTTGTTAATACGAGCACTGTAAAGTGACAGAAGTAGTGATGGCCTCGAGGCTAAGGCGCGCGGTCGAGAGTCTCAGCGGTACCAACCCAAACCCCAGGCACACATTTCGAAGTTATGTGTGTATTCGCAATAAATTATGACGTACGTTCTTAGGAATTTCTTAGGTGTGTAGTCCGCCAAACCGCACTAGGCCAGCGTGGTGGACTAAGGCCTTAACCCTCTCAGTTGTAGAGGAGGCCCGCGCCCAGCAGTGAGACGTACATAGGCTGATGATGAAAGTGACAGCAACGCACCTATATTAAGTGCAGTTGGGTGATAGAGTGTTGACTGGTTCTTACCAGTCAGTCAGTTGACGCAATTATTCCTAATGTTGATCGGATTTAAACACGCTGAACTTGGAACGTGACTTACAAAGTAAGAGCCCACGACGGCCACACCTTTGTTATTTTATAAGAAAAAAGGTGAGAAAGGTCAGCGAATATAAAGCTGAGAATGGTTTGTGATTACTTGGGCAGGTAACGGGTAGAAAAGGTGTATTAAATGTTACATAAAATTCCTTAAAGTATAAGCTCTATTTTTATACTTTTAGGGTTCCGTACCTCATAGGGTAAAACGGGACCCTATTACTAATTTTATTAATTATTTATTTGTAATGTCACTTACTAAAACGCAACAGTACCACTTCAAGTAAATATAAGAAAACAAAACACATATAAATTTATTAATGATCCCATTGAAAGTAGGGTCAAACACCACAGTGACCCATTTCACTGCAAAAACTAATTATTACAACCGAGCTGTGAATGTTACTGCCTAGTTAATTAAATTTCCGTTTTAATTGCAATTTTAACTGCCCTTGCCAGTGGTTATGTTCGCTTAACTCAAATATGTTTGTAAACATCGCCATTAAATGTTACTGCGGGATCGTTTTGTAGCTTAATAGTATTGTTATATTATAGTTTATAAGTCGTGATGGCCTCGAGGTTTAGGCACGCGGTTGAGAATCTCGACGGTCGCGGGGTCTAACCCCAGACGCACCTCTGACTTTTCCAAGGTATGTGTGTATTCACAATGAATTATCACATACTTTAGCGGCGAAGGAAAATATCGTGATGAAACCTACAGACCTAAAAGTTCTTAGGAATTTCTTAAGTGTGTAGTCCGCCAACCCGCACTAGGCCAGCGTGGTGGACTAAGGCCTACACCCTCTAAGTTGTAGAAGAGGCCCGTGCCCAGCAATGGGACGTATATGGGCTGATAATGATGATAATATGTAATCACGCCTGTACTCTATGGAGCGGTAGGCAGAAGAGCACTTCTGTATTTGCGTTACGCTAGTTTTATTATTGTCTTTAAAAGAAAGCGAGCCTATTGCCACTTTTCGGGCACAATTCCAAACTCCGTGCTGCTACTGAGATTTTTTTAACGGAAAAACCCAATAATATTGACTTGAGAATCGAACCCGGGAATCTAAATCGCATGACACATACTTGTACCCCGAAACCACAAGGTAGTCATTAGCATGGCTAATTTTGACATATTATTTAACGTTTCTTTCCCGGTTCAATTTTTATTCCACACAAAAGTTACCAACTTACTAGGGCGCATTCATTCATCGCCTTATGTCTATGCATGATAGATCTCCTCCCACATTAAAAATACGATGCCCTGAAGCATCTTGTATCGATCCCGTATTATCCATACTTTAATTAACTATTGAGTCTCGCTATCTCAAGAGTAAAAAGATAATATAAACGTATAAAAATAAGAAAACCAGTAATAACTGCGTTTCTTGACGGCCATCATGTGACGGTCCAATTGGATCCTTGTTAAAACTGAAACTATTAGTATAGTAACATTGTAAGTGCGCTGAAGTGCAAGCGAAAATAAACCTTAAAAGGTTTAGGGGGTATTTGTATTTTTATGTAAGTTGTGTGGATCTGAGCGGCCTTGTCGTTGGGCAGGTGAGAGATTGTTGTTTTTTTAAACGAATAAACTTAGTATTGTTGTTGCGTTGGCTTATAAACTTTATTTTAATATGATTTTCACCGTGATGATGCTTAAGAGTCGCTTTAAAGGCGATTTTGTTAGCCAAGATTTGAAATTAGTCCTTCAGAAATCGTAATTATTAAGATATAAAAAGTTGCGTATAAAATAATTTCAAAAATTACTCCAGGATTTTCCAGGATTACCACCTATGCCTCAATTTTTTTTAATAGTTTTAGATCTAAAAACTTTTCGCACAAACAAAATTATAATTAAAGAATTTTGCCTTTAATTTTGCCTGCACTAGGCCAGTGTGGTGAACTAAGGCCTAAACTCTCTTAATTGTAGAAGAGGCCCGTGACCAGCAGTGGGCTGATTATGATGATGATGATGATGTAGTCCGCCATCCGCACTAGACTAGGTTGGAATAAGACTTAATAACCATAACACGGTGGTGTCCAAACAGAGTGAAGTTGCGAGAGACCTATCTCTCGTGTCATTTCTTCTTGATTGGCATAATTGGTTATAGACCTATGAAATAAAATCAAAAAATATTACTTAGTAAGTTTTATCGCTCCTTCTATCAAATACTGTTATAACTATAAAACATCAAAGCTGGTATTTTCTGACCAAAAAAAACCGTCAAAACAACCAACGTAAGAAGCAGTGGCGGTACATCCACAGAAGCCCAAAAGCGTTTTACTAAAAGCGTTTACAAAATTCCAAAAAATAATCCTCAACCTTTAAATCTTTATCCAATAAAAGCAATTATTATTTATATAAGTAAGTCTTTAAATATATTATTTATGTATATATGTCTATTGTTAATATATTTAAATATAAGAGTATACGTATATCAATATTTATGCACCTATTCAAGTATCTCTGCACCACCCTAAGGTTGACTGGTAAATAATGCCTTAGGCATTAAGTCCGTCTTTATACATTGTTATGTACATAATAAATAAAATTCGACATATAAATGAAAATATCCTGACCCCACAATAGACAATTATAAACTAGACATTACACACCTCTTAGGTCTTCAGAAAATCTGACGCTTGAAATTCCTAAGCACAGCACCACATTTCTTAGTAATTCATTTACAGTCCATGCTGCACGTTTGTGGAATGAATTGCCGCTGACAATTCGAAAGGCTAAAACACTTTCCACTTTTAAAAAACTTCTCAGAGCTCACTATTCTTAACTTTATATTTCATCATCATCATCATCAGCCCATATACGTCCCACTGCTGGGCACGGGCCTCCTCTACCATTGAGAGGGTTTAGGCCTTAGTCCTCCACGCTGGCCTAGTGCGGGTTGGCGGACTACACACCTAAGAAATTCCTAACAACTTTTTTAGGTGTGCAGGTTTCATCACGATGTTTTCCTTCACCGTTAAAGTACGTGATAATTCATTGTGAATACACACACTTTATATTTGTTTTGGTAAATTTGTATATATATGTATGTATGTATTTAGTATTTATATACATTTATTAATGGTATTGTTTTAATACATGCAAACTACTAATGGACACTTTACTGATACACGTATAAGATCTTCTATTAAATGTTATCTTACTATATGATCTTTATATATTTATGTATGTTTATTTATATGTATGTTATTTACATATATATATTTGGTTATTTCTTTATTTATTATTTTCTATTTCTGAAGACAACTGCCTGAACTACAACCTTTCATTCCGGTCCCGTAGGTTGTCTGGAAGAGATCGCAGCTAGCGATAAGACCGCCTATTGTGCCTATACTTATTGTCTTCATTGTTTTCAATCATGTAGTATAAATTATTGTATAGTGTACTAAACAGTATAAATAAATAAATAAATACACAATTAAAGTGTATCGTTTTTGGACTTCTCTGATAGTACCGCCAATTTTAAGAAGGCAATTTGCATTATATTACACGAAAGCTCGCTAAAGGTACGAACGGGAATTGTCTCAATTTATATATATCATTAATATAGATAATTTCAAGTAACAACAGCGTTTGGTCGGAGGTTAGATATAACGTTTGACAAGTACACCATTTTAATAATTAATATTACTTTATTAATGCAGCAATTGCCGTTAAGAAATCAGTTCATTCCCAATTGTTGGCAATAAAACCTAAGAAAGTACAGCCAAATGAATTCATATAGCAAACCGAGGTCCGACTCAGCCCATTGTACGCGCTTACAAGAAAAATAAAACTCAAACACAGAAACAATCGTAAATCAACAAAAACTACTTAAAAACGACGTCAATGAGAAATAAAGGCGAAAATTGCTCGTGTTTTGTTTTTTAAAATTCCATGTATTGCTTCTTTACTTGATCTCATTTAGAGATGATTTTAAACTGTAAGTTAATGGCTGTAGAGTTGAAAATCGATTGGCGTGTATTTACTTATACCATTCAGAATTTTTTATACCAATGCCACCCATTTTCTCGTCAATGAACAGGCGCCAGTGACCGGTTTAACCGTTCGTGCATGTATCCTTTACGTTTTTGGTAGGGTTCCGCGTGATTTGACAGGAATAATCAACGAAATATGAAAAAAAAATAGGGTTCTTGTAAAAAATATTATAAAAATGGTTGGGGATTAAGTTTCCAGGTGATTCGATAGAAATAAATACTTAAAAAATAAACAAGGTTCTAAGAGTAGAACTTACTAGTTTTTAGTAGGTTGTTAGAGATTTTTTGATCCCCGCACTGATACAATCTACTAACATGAATAATATTAGAATTGCAAAAGTTTGTTTAAATGTGTGTTTTTCATAAACGTCAAAACGTCTGAACGAATCTGATTAAAATTAGGCACAAAGTCAGATTATAGACAAAAACACAGCATGTTTATTCTCCAAAAATCGTATGCACAATCAAATTCTTCTTGGATTTAACTCCGAATTGTATATTTTTTTTCTCATAAAAAGACAATATACATTATTATTTGTAAGTCAAAGTCAAAATAATCTTTATTCAAATAGGCTTTTACAATTGCTTTTGAATTGTTTTGAACTATTTTAAATGCATACGGAACCCCATCGTATTCAAGTTATCGGTCTTAACACATCTCGCGATGTTTTGTCCGTCGGCACGTTTTATGTTGTTATCCGGTTAATCGGGGCCCATCCCGCCTATAATGAACGTATTAATTTCGCCTTAACGAGACTCCGTTTAAAGCGGAAGCCGTTTGTAAAACTCACACGATTTAATTATGTTTTTACTCAGTAACTTTGGCATTATAATTTGTATTTGCACGTAGTTATTGGAACTGTTTAAGATCATCAATAACATTGATTACATGAATAAATTTTATAGCCTAATATACATAAAGGACGTGGAAGTTGGTGGTATTTTTTTATGTGAGGGTGAAACCTCATAGTTCAATGCTGTGGAGGGAAGTGGGCAACTCTTTGTTTTCCAACTCCTCCTTTATATTTTCTTTCTGATTAACTTCGTTGCGGGATTATGACAAATTAGGTCCCCTTCGCTGAGCTTCATTGCTCGGCGTCAATACTGTGCGTGCCGCTGTAGATCCTGGAGCACAGGATTGGACAGGGAGTGGTGGGTGGGTGGTGGCATAGGACATCACATATTTGAATAAATTCTTGTACAATCTAACATTCAGGATTCCTCACGATGTTTTACATCACTTTCAAGGTGCATAATATATAATACATTTTTAACACACACATAACTTCGGAAAGTAGAAGTGTGTGTAGGGCTTGAACTTGCAACAGATTCGGTAGACTGTGCGTCATATCCTCAAGACAACTTCCCACTTAATTCTTACTTTGGTGTAGCGTAAATAGATAAATAAGACAGTCACAGACTAGATAGCCCCATGGCGCAGTTGGCTAGACACCAGCTTGCGAAACGAGAGGCCGCGGGTTCGATCCCCGCACCGAAACAAATGTTTGTGTGATCCATAAATATTTGTTTCGGGTCTGGGTGTTTGTGAGATCGAAAAAATGTCTCTCGTAGTTTCTGATACCCACGACACAAGACTCGCATCTTAATGTGGGGTCAGAACGATGTATGTGACGGTTGGCTGCTTTTGTTATTTATTTATTTATTAAATAAATACACCCAACATATGTATTTCTGATAACATAGTTCTGACCTCACACTAAGATACAAGTCTCACACTTGAAGTACCTAAACATAGCACCAAATACCTCAGCAATTCCTTTACAGTCCATGCTGCACGCTTGTGGAACGAATTGCCATTAACAATACGAAAAGCTAAATCGCTTTCCACATTCAAAAGGCTTCTCAGAGCTCACTTCTCTCCAATTTAATGTTTACTATTTATGAAACATAATTATGTATTTACATCTCGGTAATTATCTCTTCTATTAAATGTAGACTATTTATATATGCATATATATGTGTATATTTATGTATGTATGTATTTATTTATATATGAATGTGTATGTATGTATGTATGTATTTATGCGTGTATATATATGTATATTATTTATATGTATTTCTGAAGACAGCTGCCACAACTACAACTTTTCATTCCAGTGGGTTGTCTGGAAGAAATCGCAGCTAGCGATAAGACCGCCTGTTGTAACTATATATCTTTTAAGTTGTATGTTATTTATGTTATTTTTCCTTGTATAGTGTACAATAAAGTATATTAAATAAAAATAAATAAATAAGTCTTGTGTCGTGGGTATCAGATACTACGAGACTCTTCGGTCTCACAAACACCCAGATCCGAAATTTGTGGATCACACAAATCATGTTTTTCTATTATTATTATTTTGTTTTAAAAATAACACTATTCTATAACCTCGCTAATCAGGATCTCAGCCTTTACATATAAACCTAGTAACAGCATAATTGTGTAGAATGGTGACAAAAAGACTGTGCTTTTCTGGTTAGATATTCTGTTCGGACTTCATCATCATCATCAGCCCATAAACGTCCCACTGCTGGACACGGCCCTCCTCTACTACTGAGGGAGTTTAGGTCTTAGTCCACCACGCTGGCCTGGTGCGGGTTGGTGAACTTTACAGCTTTTTTTTTTAACAAGAGGACAGTGCCTTAAGCTCCCCTTTCAGAACCTCAGGGGAGGCCCGTCAGGGGTATTTCGGGGTGTCTCCGGCTCCTGTAAAGTGTGCGCTCATCTCTGCAAATTACACAACGAACCTTTTAGTGTAGTGTAATCATCAGTCACAATTATTTCGTCAAAGGAAAAATATGCAATTATCCAATTATTTAACTGGAAAACTCCACTTGAGGCAAAGGCGAAGTTTTGCTTGACATAAGCAGTTAATTGGAGTTAGTGCTTTCATAATGAGGTCATATTAATCCTCCGTTTGAGATCCCTATACTTTGGTTCATGCTTTTTTTTCAAATAATAAAGTCTTTAATTTGCTGTTCGGAGGGATAGAATTGAGTAAATGTTTTCTGCAAAGCAGTCTCAATGTTTTCAACCAATTATTAGGATAAGGGTTATATCTTTAATGAGCTGAACAAGAGTAACAAAATAGTATCTATACATCTATAGAAATTAATAAAATTGGAGTGTCTGTTTGTAATATTGAAATAACCGCTTTTTAATAAATGCCTATGGATGTATACCTACATGGTACATATACCAAAATAACGTTTTTAACAATTTTTGTCTGTCTGTTTGTTCCGGCTAATCTCTGAAACGGGTGGATCAATTTTAAAGGGACTTTCACTGGCAGATAGCTGATGTAAACAAGAGTAACTTAGGCTACTTTTATTACAGAAATTTTATTATTTTTATTAATAAACAATGAAAAAATAACTATTCCGCGCGGGCGAAGTCGCGGGCACAGCTAGTCTTGAATAAATTATTAAAATATATTGTATTGTATATTAATTATTAGTAAAGTTATAAAGCTGAAGTGTTTGTTTCCGTGAACGCGGTAATCTCAGGAAATACTGGTCCGATTTGAATAATTCTTGCAGTGTTAGGTAGCCCATTTATTGAGGATGGCTATCGGTTATATATCATCAAGCTACGACCAATACAAGCGGAGCAGCAATGGGTAATGTGGCACAAACGCGAAAAGAATGTTTCTTTTGAAGACTGATGTTTCGCATACGGTGTTGCAGACAACTAGCAAACAAATAAAGGTAAAGGAAAAAATCGGGTAGAAATCTGCATAATCAAGATCCACAAGGAATTTATTAGATGTGTATAGTCCGACAACTCCGTAGGCCATCGTGTTTTCTGCACCCAAGATTTTCCAATTTTTTTGTCCCATTATACGTAAAAGTGGGTATTTTTCAATAGAAATACCCAATAACACACGTCAGAACCGGGAATTGAACACAAGACCTCCAAATCCCAGTACACTTATGCCACGAGAGCAAGATGCAGTCATATTACACATATAACTTCTAAAAGTCAGTAGTTCGTGCCTTGAGTTTTAATCCGCGACTCTCGATATGATATTCCGGGGACTTCGCCCCCAAGGCAGCGAGTGTCTTACACTCTCTTGATATAAATAAAAAAGGCTGCAAGCATTCTCGTTTGCGATATTTATTTAAAACACGCAAGCAGGTGCACGGAAGTCATTTTTAAAGGATCTGTTATCAAAAATCAACATTGTTAAAGTGACAGTGATAAAGAAATGCACTTTATTAACTTTTGATTTCTTTGGATCATTCCCCATATATTAATGTTTTTTATTTTACTTTTGAAAACCTAATTATAAAATTAAACAAACCTTTCTTTGGTATGTTTGGTACTGTAATAATATTTTTTAATTAAAAATATTTGATAGCCCTGTGGCGCAGTTGACTAGACACCAGCTTGCGAAATGAGAGGCCACAGGCTCGATCCCCGCACCTAGACTAATGTTTGCGTGATCCACAATTATTTGTTTCGGGTCTAGGTGTTTGCGAGACCGAAGTGTCGCGTAATTTCTGATACCCACGACACATGACTTGTATCCTAGTGTGGGGTCAGAAATATGTAAGTGACTGTTGGGCGTATTTATTTATTTATTATATTTGATCGATGAAATACTTTCGAAGTTATAATAATTATTACAAAGGCTTAAAATGTTTCGGAATCGATACCGACGCGGAGCAGTATTTGTTTTGCTCAATAATATTCTTTCTTGTCTGGATATTGTCAGAGAATTTTAGGATCTCTGTAAGATGTTCATCATCATACGTGCTACTGCTAGGCACTGGCCTCTTCTACAACTGAGAAGGCCAGAACTTTTAAACAAATAAAAAATCTAGACACAAAAACCATTATTGACCAAATAAGTTTGATTTAAGAGCCTTTTCTTAGCCAAAATCCACTAAATAAGACAATTGAAGATAAATTCGTAGAATCAAAAGGATCTCGGCTAGCCAAGATTGAACTCAAGTGCTCTCGACAGGTTTAAAGCCAAGTTGTTTAACCATTTCCATCCGTTTGTTCTTCAATACACATTGTGTATTTTCTAATTTCCAGTGAAATCTTTAGTTATGTGTAAAAAGACATAGAGTTTTGATTTCGGCCTTTTCTCTTATGGACCGTGCGATCTAGAGGTCCCGGGTTCGATACAGTCGGGTGTTATTAGGTTTTTACATCAGGGAATTCTTAGTAGCAGCACCCAGAAATGTGGGTGCAAAAATGCACCTCTGCCTACCCCTCAGATGACTGCTGACTTGAGTATGTATGTCTACGTATACTTGTGTATCACTATGAGGGTATGAATTTCTTTATCTACGTTCCATTAGATGTCAGCTTTAAAAGAGTCCGGTGAAAAACTACATCATTAGTACAATGCAAATTCACTTTGAAACCTTGTGATAAGTCTTTAAAAAAAAAGCAGTGATGGCCTCGAGGTTTAGGCGCGCGGTCGAGAATTTCGGCGGTCGCAGGTTCAAACCCCAGGCACACACCTCTGACTTTTCGAAGTTATGTGTGTATTGACAATGAATTATCATTTGCTTTAACTGTGAAGGAAAACATCGTGATAAAACCTGCACACCTAAAAAAGTTCATAGGAATTTCTTAGGTGTGGTGGAGTAAGGCCTAAACCCTCTCAATTGTAGAGGAGGCCCGTGCCCAGCAGTGGGACGTATTTGGGCTGATGATGAATGGAATGGAATGGATAAGTCTTTCAATTCCTTTCCTATTATCGAACTCGCCAGTCTCCAGTCTAATCGGCTCAAATAACAAACACGCGTACCCAAAACACGTGAACAATAGACACGTGCCAACGTAATAATCTAAAAACAATTAAATCATTTAAAAACGCCAATCAATTATGAGGCTCTAGATTTCCGGACACGTTCGCGGCAAAAAGGGTAATTGCCGATGCCCCGCCGGTCCCATTCACTCAGCCATTCAGCCGGTCGTTCGTTCGTTCATTCGCTCCGCGTCCATTCACAGCGCGCAAGTATTTTAACAAGCAAAAACTTGGAGATGCCACGCGACCGAGGCGCTGTGGCGAATCGCGAATTGGATGAGTCTAACAGCCATTGGGATTGTTTGATTATACGTTCTTATTAGAGATGTGCCGATTATGACTTTGGCCGACTAGCCGACTAGCCGATTAGTCGGTATAAAGAGGCCGACTAATCGGCCGACTAGTCGGCCAAGCCGATTACGGTTTCAGTTATTCTGGTAACCCATCGTTTACAGCGTATTCGCGTGAAAGTCGCAAACGCTTTTTGAAAGCATGTCTCTACTTGTGTTGTTAACTTCACATTGTTTCTTGGTTGCTTTTGTCAAGGGTCAGAGTGGTGCTTAGGTGTAAAAAAATTGTGCCAAGATAATTAATAGAACTGTTATTGTTCCAATGTTAATTAAAGTGAAATAGCGCAATTAAAATTTAATCATGTCAAAAACAAAATCTCGTGTATGGATGTTTATTGAACAATTGGACACTGATTCTGGCAAAGTAAACCAATGCCAAATAATAATTTTTAGTAGTTAAGAATGCCAAATGATAAGAAGAAATAATTATTAATGTTTACTGAAGTTAAGAAAATATTATGTCGGTTTGTTTGTTAATTAAGGTTAATAACTGCAATAGATATGATTTCTTTACAAGCAAGTAATTGTAAAACTGATTCTCAAAGGAAAGGTTACTTTGCTTTACATTTCAAATTGTCTGATTATAAAATGAAAATATGAATAAATAATTATCAAGGTTTTTATTTAATGTGATTCGTCATACATATTACTGAGAAATATATACAAAGTACGAGGCCGGATAGTCGGCACTCTTTGCCGAATAGTCGCCGACTAATCGCCGATTATGAAAGTGGCCGGATAGTCGGCTTTACCGACTAGTCGCCGACTAGTCGGTACATCTCTAGTTCTTATCCAATTACTGTGTAATGTGAGTGTAGTAGGATGTTGGAGGGCCAATTATTGTGATACGGGTAAATACATGCAGCTATGTGCCTTTTATTTTACACGTTGAGATATGGTTTGCTTCCCACGATTGCAGGTGAAAAAAATCTGTTATCTGTTGGTTTGCAGTTATCTCTACCACTGATCTAATGCGAATTAATAAATCAGTAGACCCATACATATGTAGTTCTGACTACACACTAAACAACTACTATACAAGTCTTGTTTGTCGTGGGTATCAGAAACTACGAGAAATCAGAAACTTTTCGGTCTCACAAACACCCAGACCCGAAACAAATATTTGTGGATCACACAAACATTTATCTCGGTGCGGGGATCGAACGCGCAGCCTCTCGTTTCGCAAGCTGGTGTCTAGCCAACGGCGCCACGGGGCTGTCGTAATTAACATATTTTTGAAGGTTTTATGAAGCGTTCTTAGTTGATTCCTCATTTACTTTCACCGATATTACTACATAAAACTATAGTTTAGAGCAGTGGCCTGGACACCAAAATTACTAAGTAAAAGTGCCATGGAAAAGAGTGGCTTCGATTTTTTTTTCTTAAAAATCTATTAGTTCTAAAAGGTATTTTCTATCTTTCTTTGATTAGCCTTTCGGAGATATTTGTTTGATGTGATACAAAAAAAAATACAGTAAACAAAATAACACAATTTCTGTAGAAGTATTTTAATTGTTTTTCAATAAGCACGTTTAAACCCATGAATATTCTCGTTATTGAACGCCCATTAAAATCAATCAGCGATTCAGAAGAACATAAAATTAATGAATATTTTTTGCCCAATCAGCTTTACTCATAGACGGCGCGGTTCGTCAAAGAAAAAGGCAGATATAATGTAGTCGAAGCCTCTGTTAATTGTATTTATTTACTACTAACAAGCTGTTTTATCGATTCGAATTCTTTTCGGGAAAATATATTAATGTTAATAAAAAACATTTATAGGTTTTTCATACTTTGAAGTTACGTAATAATTAACATGGATGTGAATAATTGTTTTGTCCAGTCCTTTTCCAAATACGAATGTTTTGGGCAGCGTATTCCCGGAACATACACAAGACGGTTTGAAGCTTTAATTATAAATATAAATTTTATAAAAAAATGTACGCAACAAAATATTTCGCAATTCAAAGCCATTACGTATTTTTATTCAAGCTGATTTTTTTATTTATAAATAATGACAGCAAGTTAAAATAATTAAAAGCGCACTCCAAAACACTTTTTGAATATTATCTTTTTATGATTTTTCCAAGAAAAAAGTGTCAAAAAAGATTGATTGATTGAAAGATATTAGCAAACCCCCAAATTAGCAGTTATAGGTATCAAAAAAGGTATAGGTATAGTAACTAGTTAGTACTAGAAATATTTTCTCGCGGTACAAGTGCATGCTATGCGATCTTAGTCCCGGGTTAAAACACCCCAGTGTATCGGCGCCTACGTTCGCTCCAACCCCAAATTGACTCTTCTCTGGTATTCGAAAAGTCAGCCTCATTTCGGATTGAATGCCTTCCTTTTGTAAACACGATATACAATGCGCCCGATGCTTTGAACTGATCAGTGTCCGCCTGTTTTGTCGACTCCACATAATTTCATTGTGTGCAGATGAAAAGACTTAGATTTGCGCATATTTTGATATTGTATGCAATATTTTTGATGAGAAATGATAGGATGGTAATGGAGAAGGGGCTTTGACATTTTTATATTTTACGGCCATGGATGCTGCCTTGTTATTACCGCGTTCGGTTCGTAGATAGGCTACTTTTATAACTGTTTGCGTTCGGAGACCAGATGTTCGAGAAAAATGGCAATAAACTCATTTCCTATTAAAACGTGAATGTAGAATTACATCTCTGCGTAGCCCTTAATTAGGGTACAGTACAGTTCTAGTTTGAGTACACAAAAAAATAACTTGAAAATGTCCATTTTAATGGACGTAGATTTTTCATGATACTGAAATAGATAGACTTTTTGGGTATTTTTTCTAGGGCCCCTCACAACCTAAGTAACAAAATTTGTGATAATCATACAGTAAGAAATCACTTTAAAGATTTATTCGACCAGGGGCCATTACAAAAATTAACAAAGTTGAATTGACTAAATGTTAATATTCACGAGGATAAATTATTAACAAGCACGCTTAGACGTTCGGGCAGAGCTTCCGCACTGTATGACGGCCGGTGAGTAAGAGAGCGAGTGACGTGCAGAACGCTGTTATATAGGCAGCCGACGTGGTGGTACTACCCGCCACCAATTTGTTATCTAACTCGGCCTCTCCTGACGCCGAGTCGTCCTCGACGTTTCGTTGTTCGACTCCACTCGGGTGCGCAGCTATTGCGGGTTTGTTGCTGCTGGTCTGGCCCGTGTTGTCACCCTCATCTAAAAGATTATGATAACACAATGATTAGGTTTAAGATGGCCTCGATAGCATCAATAAAACACAGCAAAATGCAGGATGATCGGATGATGATGATTGTCTATACCTTACCGGTATACCTTTCCACAATTGTTAAGCGGACTAACCGCGGTGGACTAACCACAAGTTGGGCGGACTGACCGCAGTGGACTTACCACAGGTTGGGCGGCCTAGCCGAAGTGGCCTTACCACATGTTGGGCGGACTAACCGCAGTGGACTAACCACACGTAGAGCGGACTGACCGCAGTGGACTTACCACACGTTGGGCGGACTAACCGCAGTGGACTAACAACACGTTGGCGGACTAACCGCATTGGACTAACCACACGTTGGCGGACTAACCGCAGTGGACTAACCACACGTTGGCGGACTAACCGCAGTGGACTAACCACACGTTGGGCGGACTAACCGCTTTTCAGTTGGTCACCTCAGTGGGCACCTCGCTTTGTAAGACGGGCACACCATCTGTAACTGAAGATGTTTGTAAATACACGAGTTTACTCACTTCCAAATGACAAGAGGTGCATGTCTCAGGGCACCATTCTACCTTTCACAGTAGGTACCATGTTTGAACCAACAGTATGCACTTCAGTAAGTAACGTGGGATTAAAAATATCGAGAACAAGTTTACTAGTCAAACGGGTAGTAACTCCAAAAATTGTCTTGCTAGCGAGGCTTAGGGGCCTTTGTTAATGCGTCAAATTTATACGCGCTTGGCCTAACCTGACCATTGCTGATAGCCCTCCCTATCACTCCACTGATTAGCAATACGAACGTGGTCGACATCATCGCACCAAACATTAATATCATTTAAAGTCGGATCAAAAGTTAAAATATAAATGTTGTTAGACCTTACCAGGTTCAAAGCACTTATCGCTTAAACTTATCCGCCAGCAATGTAGTCGCTCGGAGCTTGTGACACCGCTGCAGGCGTTAACGGGGATAGTTCGTAGTCAGGATTCATGCAGGTGTAGGGGCCACCCACACTGTACCAGAACACCACCATCGACGGTCGTCCGCCAACGACATTCGCTGCGCTTGACCTAGAACTATCTTACAACACACTCAGACAGGTTATTGAAGTTGCTGATGTAGGCCAGGACTCGGAGAACGCTCAAGTCTTTTATTACTACTAGTTTGCTTACTTGACAGTGACATATTCATGAGCTCATGAAACTAATTTATGCAACTTCAACATGCAGTATTCTTTATATCAATATGAGAGTAAACTCAAGACACACACAAAGCTATAAAAACTTTAAGTGTATCCCTCTACATATGTACCGACGAAAATGTCCCGCAAGCCTCAATAATTGGACCAAATCTTTAAGATTCGTGGGTCTATGGAACTTGACAAATCTTTCTAGGGCTCGGTCTAACCTGACCATGGCTAATTAAACGTCCTAAATATTCTAGTTCAGTATCTAAGAAAGTGCGCTTCTTTAAATTAATTGAAAACCCACCGGAATCAGGGTACACGTAAAACTTTAGGTGTACTTAGATAGAAACGTCGTCTATGTAATTTAGAAACCTAGCCGTGTCTATCAGAGCCTTAAGTGCCTTTTAATTCATCCGACAAGCCCTTGACAATATTCAAAAGTAAAAGACTTACGAGGATATTCTGCACAAGTGATGTACTTACTACACTTAGTATCTACACATCACTTTATATAAAACGGTAGCCGTATCACTATCATCGCACAGAGTGTGACGTATCCCCCGTTATACCCACTAGCTGTCACAACTAAAGGCATCGGCTGAATATTACTTTCGCTACGCGGCCGCGACAACAACCGGTTTCAACGTCTTGACGCCTTACGCGACACGTGGCTTAATCACGGGAACGATGCTTATGGGAACCATTTCGTGACCCACGCGAGGTATCACTGTGTTTAGACGGCCTACGCTAGCGCTCAACCGAACTATCACTGGAAATATTAAGATCACAAGACTTTCCACCGCTATTGTAACGTTTCGAACGGCTCGACATGTTACGCGATTTAGAAACCACTCGAACAAAACAACATAACACAACGCGAAACGCACTATTCTCGTTACGCACAAATTAAAAATTTCATAACGATAAACTTCATGAAAACCGAGTTCTTAAACACGCAAATTCTATCCATCAGAGTAGGCGTAGGATACACACAAAGCTATAGAAACTCTGTGTGTATCCCACTTCTGAAGTAAGAAATCACTTTAAAGATTTATTCGACCAGGGGCCATTACAAAAATTAACAAAGTTGAATTGACTAAATGTTAATATTCACGAGGATAAATTATTAACAAGCACGCTTAGACGTTCGGGCAGAGCTTCCGCACTGTATGACGGCCGGTGAGTAAGAGAGCGAGTGACGTGCAGAACGCTGTTATATAGGCAGCCGACGTGGTGGTACTACCCGCCACCAATTTGTTATCTAACTATACAAATAAAATTAAAAAAAAGGTCTGTCGAATTAAGGCTCTAACCCCTTAACTCCAAGGAAAAAGGCATGAGTAGGTATATGCTTTAGCATAGGATGTTAAAAAGGAGGTCGGGGGTCAAAACTGAATACAATATTAAAGAATTCCCCATATTGAAAAATAACACGATGTGCCTAAATTTCTTTTCTGTTAGCTGGACCGCAGAATTCTATGGGCCTGGGTGAAATATAGCAGAGGGAAAGGTGAAAGGAATGGAGCAGAGAGGATGTATAAAAAATAGTTTAAAAAAATTAAGATGTGTAAAATTGACGATTCAAAAGAACTTGTAAAAGTCTATTTGAATAAAGATATTTTGACTTTGACTTTTAAATAAATGAAGAGAACAACGGTGAAAGTGAGTAGATATAGTCAGTCAATCAATGTCACGACTATTTAAAACATTAAATGATATATTTACTACCTATTATATTTTCTATAATATTTTAAGTCGCTACTCGGATTTTAATTGTAAGTAATGCATTATTCATATCATTATCGTGTTCATAAAATTTCAACAGAATGCAAATATGTTATGCCTTTGCCAGTCTTGTCCTTTATGCATAAGGTTTTAATTCTATAAAATTGTCGTGTAATTAAAAACTATTTTCTTGGCCACCTCATTTTCTACAGCATAAATATGTACTATGTCTGAAACCACCAATCGCTTCTCCGGTCAATCGGAAATTGCTGATGTACACGAAAATTATACATGAAAGAACATATACATATATTTACGCTTATTCCTTAAAGGTGAACTAGGGATGTTATACATCTATAATTCACCACCTGTGTTTAAAGTACAATGTATTAAATTTAGTTCTGCTATGAATATAATGTAAAAGCCAATGTTGACCCAAAAATCGCACTCGAAACCTTACAACATCATCACCATCATCATCATCATCAGCCCATATGGGCTGACGTCCCACTGCTGGGCACGGGCCTCCTCTGCAACTGAGAAGGCTTAGCTAGTCCACTTCAGTAAATCATCTATAATATGTAACGAAGCCAACAGTGACGTAATCACAATTCTTACAATAGTATTCGACTCAAAATGGCGGCACAAAAAAGGACGCCAGGATTTCCTTTAGTATTTCAAGCTTAAACATTGATTATGATAAATGATTGTCCTGCTCATTGTAGCGAAGATAAAATGGGTCTTTTTAACTTACTGAGCGGCACTTGGCGTGGCGCGGTTTTGTTTGCACATACAATGCTGGCCGAGAATATTGGGCGTATTCTAGTATATTTGATATAGTAAAATAGAGGCGTTTTATAAACTTAAATAACTTTTTGCCATGCCTATTATTGGAAGTGTACATAACAGCTCGCACCTTAGGTCCAATTTACTCAATAAATATCATATATGTAAGTAGTTATTTATCCGTGGTGCGTTAATTGCGTCTATTTTGACTAATTGTAATTGTCTTTCATTTTTATGTGAGGGTGAAACCTCATAGCTCAATGTTTTTGTCACCCGCTTTGCTGTGGAGGCAAGTGGACAACTCTTTGTTTTCCAACTCCTCCTTTATTTTGTCTTTCTGATTAACTTCGTTGCGGGATTATGACAAATTTAGGTCCCTTTAGATCCGCTGAGCTTCATTGCTCAGCGTCAATACTGTGCGTGCCGCTGTTGATCCTGGAGCACAGGAGTTACAGTGGCGGGTGTGTGGTGGGATAGGGCCAAAAAAAAAAACTTAAATAACTTATGTTCTTTGCCACGGTCCTATCTATCTCTGTGCCTTATAAATATATCTTAATACCTTGATTTATATTTAATTCAAATGTGGGTTTTGTATGCACATTCTGAGGTCTAAAGTAAAGGGGATACCTTTGTCGAGTAACTTATACGTAGGTATATACCAGTGGCGGTACTTCGATAGAAGCCCAAAAGGCCAGCTAGCCTTACGAATCCTATGCTTTAAATATTTATTTAACAAAGGCAATTTGACATATAAATGAGATAAACTGACCCCACAATAAAACAATTATAAACTAGACATAACACAATTAACGTGTAACGCTTTTGGGCTTCTATGGAAGTACCGCTACTAGAATATGCCTTCTCTTCGCGACACGAGCGTGAGTGTCAAAACACTACGCCATTTATTGGCTAAGCAGTGTAACACAGACCACACACATAATTTTGGCACCGAAAATTGGACATCCGTTTAAGCAATTTACGCTGAAAATGAGTCACACGTAATACATTAGCTTTGTCTTCATATTACATGACATTCGTTGTTCATATTCTAGCCGCAAAGGGTTTTTAACTTTTCAAGACTTGTTCAACATTAGTCCTCGGCTAGGCCAGGATAGTGGACTAAGACCATCAATCACACAGCTGGGCACGGGCCTCCTCTGTATCTAAGAGGGTTTAGGCCTTTAGGCCACCACGCTGGCCTAGTGCAGGTTGACGGACTACACACCTAAGAAATTGTTAAGAATTATTTAAGTACAAACTTTTTTAACAATTTTTTAATATATTTCTATTTTTTAGATTGATTTTCTATGTATGTGTTTTTTAGTTTTTTAAACTATATATTTTTTTAATTATAATAATGATAAGTATGCCTAATTTAACCCAACGTTTAAAAATCAAAATCATGTTCAAAGTTTCCGTTAAATACTAACATAACGTATAACATAACGCACTTCCACGTCGAGATAAGACGTGCACAAACACTGTCACAATTCAAGAAACTTGTCAAAGAACATTACTACTCTCAGTCTTTCTAAAATAAAAGCCATTTTTTCCGAATACATACTTTTTTTGTAATATTATATATATTCATATATTATATATTTAATTATTTTTTTTAGAAATTTTGTATGTATTTTTGTATATATGTATGTTGTACACACTTTTTTTTTTTTTTTTTTTTTTTTTTTCGAGAGGAAAGCTCTTTAAGCTCCCCTGTTCGGTACCTCGGGGGAGGCCTAAAGGGGTATGTCGGGGTCTCTGGCCTTCCAACTCGGCGCGCGGAACAATTGTCCGCTTTAGCTGAGTTGGGTCCCTAACCAAAATCCTACGCCAGCATACCGACTAAAACCTCTCGGTGACCATCTCGCGCATTTAGGGCGGTTTTGCGGCATCTCAGGGCGAGAAGCGCCCTAAATGGTCCGCGTCCACCCAGATGTTGTACACACTGACTACCCTCTCATCTATCCTTTCTTTGTTTCCATCCTATGGTTGTCTCTAAAAGATCGCCTTGAGCGATAAGGCCGCCAATTGTACTATTTACTTTCTTGTGTGTTCTTGTTTTGTTAATTTTCTCCGTGTGTACAATAAAGTGTTAATAAATAAATAAATAAATAAATAACGTATGAAGCTAAAGAAAGCGTGTTAAAAAGGATTTTCCCCACCTTAGACTACGATCCAAAGATTGCGTGGAGAACTGTTGACAACATCTTTATTAACGCGACTGAAGGTGCTGGTAAAAGCGAGTTATAAATATATGACAATGATATACCATAAGCTTTGATCATCTCAATTGGTCCGGACGCGACTATAAGCTGGTAATAAACCTGGCATAGATGAAAGGGAAACATGAAGTTCCCGAGGGACAAGATTCAACAGATATTTGACGAGCGAAACCCTCGGGCGGCAATCGGTATTCTTTGAAGTGTCCAATTAATTGACTGATGGAGGGGATTTCGATGAAGTAAATATTTTGGTTCCTAATATGATGTAATATCGGCAGAATATAAAGATGTATGGCTTTCTATTTTTGGTCTCCGATATCTGGAGAAGGCATTCACTTACAGAAAGGTTCATGCAGACTGAATAATATAATAATAATGTTGTATAATTAGAATAAAAAAAAAATTATTAAAAAAAAACTAAATTTAGGAACTTAATTTGACTGCTCTGTGGCGTAGTTAGCTAGACATCAGTTTGTGAAACGAGAGGCCGCTGGTTCGATACCCGCACCGAGACAAAAGTTGGTGTGATCCACAAATATTTGTTTCAGTTCTGGGTGTTTGTGAAACATAAAAGCCCTACGATACCCACGACACAGGACTTGTATCCTAGTGTGGGGTCAGAACTATGTAAGTGACTGTTGGGCGTATTTATTATTTATTTGTTTAATAAGCCCTAAAATAGCATAAATAATATTTTTTATTCTGAAAATTTAATACGATACGGATAAAACCGCGAGAAAAGATACTAAATCTTCTATATATATAAAAATGAATCGCCGTTCGTTAGTCTCACTAAAACTCGAGAACGGCTGGACCGATTTAGCTGATTTTGGTTTTGAAATGTTTGTCGTAGTTCAGGGAAGGTTTTAGGCGGTGAGAAATTATTGCAAAATTGCGAGGAAGATAGTAAAAAAAGCAATTTCATTTTCCCATATAAACTGTTCTAGCAAATTTCCTGTGAAATATGTAATGTTTAACCTGTCGATACGGTTAAAGGCCCCCTCAAATTAAAGAACGTATTTAAATAAGGGTTTCGAATCGACAACATATATCCACAATATTCGAATAATTGCGTATTTTTGATTTTTAAAATGTTGAATAATGTCAGTAATAAAAAGGGATTGACATATTTATTGGTTGTCAAATAGGTATTTAATTTATGCGCGCATTCAGAAATGTAGGTATTTTGTGCAACTAAGGAAAATATATCAAACCTAATTATCCAACAGAATTTTTAAACTCCTTGGTTGTATATAGAAAATATACAATTATATAAAGTGCCACTGCAAAATACTAACGTCAAAAACAAAAAAAATACTTATATACAGAACATAACTCCAGAGTCTTAAACAATTCATTTTCTTGAATTAAAAGAAGGCAGATGAAATTTTTTGTTTGTCTTCAGTTGGATTTGAGAATGGTTTAGATTGGGGAAAAAAATGAATTTTTGGATTTAAAATTGTCCACAGGACAACGTCTGTCGGGTCCACTAGTAAGAAATAAATAAGTATTTGTGCTTTAGCTGTAAGTTCCTTACACTTTGACCAAGTACCACCGAGCTAAGGCAAGGGTCTAAAGTCGGTAAAGCCAATAGAAAATCTCACACAATAGATTAATTAAGTTTAAAATGTATTTAACCGGGAATCGAAGCTGCACCAATAAGGAGCGGGTTAATTGCAAATACAACGAGTGTTTGCCCACGTCTTGATCTCGTAACAACTGGCGGCCATTCATTATTGTACAGAGACACTGCCCTCACTGTTTCCATAATACTTCGGATTTATTTGTTTATTTAAATAAATAAATAAATACACCCAACAGTCAGATACATAGTTCTGACCCCACACTAAGATACAAAAGCAGTGATGGCCTCGAGGTTTCGAGAGTCGAGAATCTCGGCGGTCGCAGTTTCAAACCCCAGGCACACACCTCTGAATTTTCCAAGTTATGTGGGTATTCATAATGAATTATTACTTTAACGGTGAAGGAAAACATTGTGATGAAACCTGCACGCCTAAAATTTCTTAGGAATTTCTTAGGTGTGTAGTCCGCCAACCCGCATTAGGCCAGCGTGGTGGACTAAGGCCTAAAAGACAGCAGTGAGACGTATACGGGCTTATGATGATGATGACTAAGATACAAGAATAGTCAATGACGCTTTGTCCGACTCGAGAATATCCCCAGGGTATCCCCTTTTATTTGACACGCACCAATATACACTGCGAACCGATCAGATTTATGAGCTGTTTGGACCACAAAGGAATTTGGAAATCTGCCCGAAAAA
The DNA here is from genome assembly GCA_907164795.1 of Hemaris fuciformis. Taxonomy (NCBI): domain Eukaryota; kingdom Metazoa; phylum Arthropoda; class Insecta; order Lepidoptera; family Sphingidae; genus Hemaris; species Hemaris fuciformis. The sequence goes on along the minus strand of OU015457.1, from coordinate 5,609,886 downwards.
CGGTAATAGGCTAGGTCCTCCATACATTGCGAAATCTGGTTGCAGAAATGTACCTCTGCCTACCCCTTCGGGGAATGCAGGCGTGACTATGTATGTAATTAAACATTCCCAATGTATGTGGATTATGGACACGCGCAGAGAAAATTAATTGGCGGCTCGCACGTGCTTGCTTTCAGTTTGTGTGCGCAATTTTAATATCTTGCTATCCATTACATTGCATAATGATTAACGCATTATTAATGGAGAAAAAATATAAGAATTCTCCATGAAAATACACTCACGCTCTCATCCCCGAGAGGGTAGACAGAGCTGAACATTTACCGGAGTTTTATTTATTTACACTTGATACATGTCTGATGTATAGGTGGACTTAATGCCTAAGGCATTCTCTTACAGTCAAACCTTGGGTGAGTTTTGTCATTTGTATTAAGTCTTAGGTGGTAAGGAGCAATCCTATCGCCACTTTTTAGGATTATTTTTTTTTCTGAGAATTTATCATTTATTTACCCCACCTAGATATCAATCTCGACTCTTTTATAAAAACATACATACATACATAACCTCACGCCTGTATTCCCCGAAGGGGTAGGCAGAAGTGAATTACTTCACCCACATTTATCAATCCCACGTAATAGGGGGCGAGCTTATTACCGTTTGACTGAGAATTTCCCGATGAAAAAGCCCAATAACACTTTGCCCGATCCGGGAATCGAACCCAGGACCTCTAGATCGCAGGGCACATACTTGTGCCACGAGATCACGAGGCAGTCACCTATGACCACTTTTTAGGCATTTAAATTTCGAGTTATAGTTGATAATTGCATAATAAACAAACAGCAATTTACCCCACCTAAATTTCAGTCCCGACGCAATTTCTGTATTCATCATCATCATTCATCATCAGCCCATACACGTCCCACTCCTGGGCACGAGCCTCCTCTACAACTGAGAGGGTTTAGGCCTTAGTCCACCACGCTGGCCTAATGCGGGTTGGCGGACGACGAAGAAATTCCTAAGAACTTTTAGGTGTGCAGGTTTCATCACGATGTTTTCCTTCACCGTTAAAGTACGTGATAATTCTTTGTGAATACATACATAACTTCGAAAAGTCAGAGGTGTGTGCCTGGGGTTTGAACCCGCGACCGTCGAGATTCTCGACCGCATGCCTAAACCTCGAGGCCATCACGACTTCAATTTCTGTATAAAAACTCAAAATTCGTCTGACTTAGTAATGTAACAGCCTTTGTCAGAACATTTTTATAAAATTGCAACAATAAATACCGCTTGAACGTATTCATGTGAAATTAAAATTAATAACTTCCCTGAAATTTTAGAACATAAAGTTTCAAATTATATTGTTGGCCAGGTAGGTTACTGTGAACTGGCAGATTAAAAACGCCGGTTTTAATGTAAAAGTTTGCACTGCAAGTGGAATAAGTAATTCTGACTAGTACAAGCACTATGAGCAGCTTCACATGTAGGTTTGCTGGTTTATATGCGGGTCTACTCTTAAAGCTTAAAAAAAGCTTGAATTCTCAACTGAGATTCATAATATATTCATATATACCGCGCTTAGGCAGACGTAGTGTGGGACGACCTGCAGCACGATGGTCCGACGACTTGAGAAAGGTGGCGGGTAGCGGATGGATGAGGGCTGCTCAAGACCGGGATGGTTGGCGCCTACTTGGGACTACGTTCAGCAGTGGACGGCAATAGGCTGAGTATATATATTCATAATATAAAGTCGAAGAGTTTGTTTACTTGTACGCGCTATTTTTAGAAACTACTGGTCTGATTTAAAAAAATCCTTCAGTGGTGTGATAAATCTCATTTATGAGTATTTCTCAAAATAAATGTACATCTTCGAAAAAAAAAGTGTGCCTCGAAATAGTTAAAAATCTACAAGTTTTTAATTAATGATACAAAAAAATAACTTCACAATTTTGTAGAATAAATATTAGACTTCAAAATAACGAAGAATTTACAATACAATCTTATTATTTATCAATTATTATGATTTTTTTTAAAATAACGTTTTTTTACCTTCCATACAAAAATCTAACTGCCACCCTACTTCTCTCATGGGTTTATACTCCATAAAATGCTGTAGGATACGTAAATGTTGTGCATTTTTGTATATTATCGGTCTACATTAATTAATTAATTAATTGTATGTGATTTTCTATGGGGTTTTCATAATGAATTATTAATTTAATGCAACAAATCAAAATGAGTCGTACTCGTTTACTTTTTAGTTACTACTCTTTAGTTACGTTTTATTTCTACTTCCACATAATTTCTAAACGCATCCGTTAATTTTTTGCACTTTAAACACTAGCTTCTTTCTGATTGTTTGTTGGTCTGACGTCTCCGCCATAACATTTGTTGTGAAATCAGTAAAAACGAGTGGTGTTTAGTGAGATTACTTTTTCGAGACAGGTAATATTATAGGCTTTTTTTATAAAACGGTAAGTCTTTATTTTTTCGTCTTTTTGTAATACGTGTGACACGATCATTTGCTAAGTTTATGTGTTTGCAGTATCAGCTTTTATCAAACCATTGACTTTTTATAACCCCGTTTTGTCTAATGCTTATTACAATTTCGTAACGTTTTTTATGAATTTCGTTACGTAACGAAAATGTACAGTATAGGGCTGAGTGCATACAATTATATTTTTGCTTTTAATTAATTCTAAGTTTTTATTAAGTTTTTGTGTGTGTTGTAATAATAAAAGATAAAAGCTTGTTTAAAAACATGTATGGGTATGTCATCATCATTCATCATTATCAGCCTAGAGAAGTCCACTGCTGAACATAGGCGTCCCCCAATGACTTCCATAGTGACCTGTTGGAGGCAGCCTGCATCCAGCGACGACCCGCGACCTTCACCAGGTCGTCGGACCATCTTGTGGGTGGACGTCCTACGCTGCGCTTTCCGGTACGCGGCCTCCACTCGAGAACCTTTTGGCACCATCGGCCATCGGTTCTCCGCGCTATGGGTATGTATAAAACTATATTTTTTATAGTTTACTCTGATGATACCCACTACAGCATTCCTTTTTTTTTAGGAATGCCCCCAAAAACCAATGCTGAAAGGCAAAAAGCTTATAGAGAAAGGCTAAAAAAGGAAAAGCCAAATAAATATGAAGAAATCCGTGTTAAACATTTGTCAAAAGTTATCGCTAAAAAACTATATTCACGCGCCAAAGCAAATAGATAAACCAAAGTCTGAAAAACGGATTATCAAACCAAATTTGTCTCGGACAAAATTCAATTTTTATAAAAATACGGAAGAAATTTATGAAGCGCTAATGGATAGTGATTCAAATTAAGGATGTTATAAAATTTATAAACCTTTTTAATTTGATTTTAATACAGAAATGAATGAATACTATCTTGTTTTATTTTAAACCCTTTACAATATATGCAACTAAATATATTTGGTTGGTCGCTAGTTTATGTATATGTACAATAAATAAATAAAAGGATAAATGTATTATAATAAAAAAAAACACGAATACTTACTAGATTAAATAAATTATAGTTAGCCATTGTATAACAAGCCTTATTTTACTATTTAGTTACATCTTAGGACTATTTCGTAACAATATTTCGTTACTACCATTTCGTTACGTACATTTATTTTGAGAAATACTCTTATAAGCAGGCTATAGACTAACCTCCCAAAAATGTCTCCAATACTTAGTCACAAAACATTACCTAATAAAATACCTTATATATTAATTAAACTAAATCATTCCCTACAATGGTACTCTAACAAATGACTGTTCCTTACATCTAATTTAATATAGCATATTAGGTCTGTAGCGTACAGCGCTCCAAATAAGCGACTTATAATTGACCATTGATTGTGAAATGCGCCTGATTCATTTCAAAACTATTGGGACGGGTGTATTTTACTGTTTAATGTAACAGGAAGTATGTCTGACTCGTGGTCTCGCGGCACAAGAATGTGTCGTTGCGATCTAGAGATCCTTCGATTCCCGGGTCGGGAAATGTTATTGGGTTTTTCCAGTAGGAAATTCTCAGTAACAGCACAGAGTCTGGAAATGTGCCCGTTAAACGGCAATAGGCTTGCCCCTATTGCATGGGACTAATACCTGGCGAAATGTGGATACAAAAATGCACCTCTACCTACCCCTTTGGGGAATACAGGCGTATGAAGTACTCGTATCTGAACTCTCACGCTTGTGTCTCTAAAAGGGTGGGCAGAGGCGTATATCGTATACTTTTTATACCAAAAGGTGATTTATTAAAAAAAAAAAAAAAAAAAAAAAGGTAATATTCCTTGAAACCGACGTGCATGGATGAAGAAGATAATGTCAGTAGAGGAAGCGAAAGGAGTGTGTTCGGACCGGGGCATTTGGCGCTTTATAGTCTCTGCTTACCTCAACGAGAGACAGGCGTGAGTCTACGTACGTGATGAATGCTTCGTTGACAGCCCCGTGGCGCAGTTGGCTAGACACCAGTTTGCGGAACGAGAGGCCGCGGGTTCGATCCCCGCACCGAGACAAATGTTTGTGTGATCCACAAGTATTTGTTTCGGGTCTGGGTGTTTGTGAGACCGAAAAGTCTTTCCTAGTTTCTGATACCCACGACACAAGACTCGTATCTTAATGTGGGGTCAGAACTATGTATGTGATTGTTGGGTGTATTTATTTATTTATTTGGTATTGCGGTGCGCGGTCGAGAAATCCTGGCTTCGATTTCCAAGTTGGTTAAAGTATTATTTAGTTTTCCATAGAAAAAAGGCTTGAAATGTGCCCGCCTTTATTACTTAAAATCCCATCTACCAAAAGTGGATGGATATTGTAGGTGAAGTAGTGAGGGGATATATTGCCAGACTATAGCCCATAGTCATGAATCTATCAAGGCTAGTCAAAAAATACAAAGTCTAGTAGCAGTAGTAGTAAAAATACAAAGCCTACATATGAATAAAAATATTTATGATTTTATAGGAAACTAAGATTTTAAAGTTAACCAAAAGATAATTTAAATAAATTGGTAATTAAAATTCTATCCCAATCGCACGATGTAAATTATATGTTTTATTATTACCTCGTTATTCATAATCATCGAATTATCTGGTATCGATAGATAACGATTCTAATCGATATTATTAATTAATCGATTAGTTTTAATCTTTCAACGTCATGTGTGGCCGCAACTGGTTTTCCTATAATTAAGATGTAGCGTTATTTACATGCTACGTTTCCGACACGATATATCGTGGCGTCGTGTCGGTTTGCCTCAGCCGCTTAGTAACAAATTATTGGACATTCATTCTTAAAACACACATACTTAAAATGTAAAGATTTCCTTGTTGATGTTTTTTAATTGTAGAGGATTCCCGTGCCTAGCGGTCGGACGTAAGTACGGCGAAGTTGTTGTTATAAGCGCCATCATGCCTAAATTCTCCAAGGGGTAGGCAAAAGTGTACCTTTTTCTACATTCACACCCATCATCATCATCATTATCATCAGCCCGTATACGTCCCACTGATGGGCACTGGCCTCCTCAACATCTGAGAGGGTTTAGGCTTTAGTCCACCACGCTGCCATAGAGCGGGTTGGCGGACTGCACACCTAAGAAATTCCTTAGAAAATTTTAGGCCTCACGATGTTTTCATTCACAGCTACAGTACGTGTTAATTCGTTATGAATACACACATACCTTCGAAAAGTCAGTTGTGTGTGACGGGGGTTTGAACCTGCGATCATCGAGAATCTCGACCGCGTGCCTATACCTCGAAGCCATCACGACTTCATTTTATTCGACGCTTAAAACGGGTTAAAGCATTTATTAATAAACAGACATTGGAATAAAAATGTCTCGTACAAAATACTTTTTCGTTTCACATACATCTGATTTGAAACTAAATATTCTTTATGTTGAGTTTTATAACATGACTCTTGTAAATGTTACGTTTCAGATATTGGATACGAAAAATGTAAAATTAGGAGGGTAACTTTATCGCTAATTTCATCACAAAATTTACGTAGCTAGCAGTTATAAGCAGGTGAATATGCGGATGGGCGTTCAAAGCATCCACAAATTATTGCGGAATGTTACATGGATGTGCACCAGGCAACAGCGTTGACCTGTGGTACGATTGAAAATATGTGTGAGATTCCCTGAAGTGGAGGTCGAAGACAGGAGAAAACAAAACATACTCTTCGTTTGTCCACGTAGCACTAAAAGGCAGTTTTTTTTTCCTCGTAAAAATAGCTCTAGTGCGCTCACTTTCTTTTGCCAAAGTTTGCAAATAGTACATCATCATAATCATCAGCCCATATACGTCCCACTTCTGGGCACGGGCCTCCTCTACAACTGAGAGGGTTTAGGCCTTAGTCCACCACGCTGGCCTGGTGCGGGTTGGCGGACTACACACCTAAGAAATTCCTAAGAACTTTTAGGTGTGCAGGTTTTATCACGATGTTTTCCTTCACCGTTAAAGCAAGTGATAATTCATTGTGAATACACACATAACTTCGAAAAGTCAGAGGTGTGTGCCTGGGGTTTGAACCTGCGACCACCTAAATTCTCGACCGCGCGCCTAAACCTCGAGGCCATCACTGCTTTTGCTGCAAATAGTCCAATAGAAGAAAAAAGGGATGAGTTCTATTGAGCTTCGGAAAATCTTAGTTACTTTGCTAAGTTGATCTATTCTCACTGCCATGACTTCAAGTAGTTTGTCTATGGCGAGACTACAATTTACAGCTATCGATTAAAGACCCAAATATTTTTGTTGAATGAGGAAACCTCTTTGTGTTCTACAAACAAATGATGCTTAATGTACGTGAATATTTAAACTGGTAAAGCTTACCAAGAAAGCCTAGTAGTTTTTGTTGAGGTTTTCACTATAACTGCAATTACTCCAGAATCCTTTGTCATGGATTACTTTCTGTGCTTCGCTCCGAGTGCCAGTCCTTATAAACAGAGAGGTGGGTATAAATAACTTATTAACGCTCGGTAGCGTTAATATTTCTGTACATTCATAGATTTAAAATGTTTTTTTTTTTTATTATTTTTTTTTATTTTTTTTTGTTTTTTATGGGAAAGGAGGCAAACGAGCTAGTGAACCACCTGATGTTAAGTGGTCAACACCGCCCATGGACACCCACAATACCAGAGGAATCATCGGTGCGTTGCCGGCCTTTGAGGAAAATATAGGCTCTTTTCTTGAAGTTCCCTAAGTCATATCCATTCGGAAATACCGCCGAGGAAAGCTGATTCCACAAAGATGTTGTGCGAGGAAGGAAGCACCTTCCTCGAAATTTATATGAGTTCTACGTATGCTACGTATTAGTAAGGATTTCACAGTTTATTTGAAATGCGTGAGTATTACTTTCATGTTCCTTGAGGTTATAGATGGTAAATGCCGTCTTAAATACGGTCTGATGCCGCGGGTTCAATTCCCATATTAGGGAAAAAAATAGTGTGATTCGAATATAATATGTTTCAGATTTCTATTAGAAGTTCTGATCATCACCACACAATATAATACAGTTAAATAGCTCTCTCTGCCGTATAATCTTTATAATAAATTTTTATAATCACTTCTTGTAAGAAACTAAGTTAACTTTTATTTTGTTACACAAGAAGATCTGATATGCAAATTGATGAGATACAGTTCCATTACTGAGCAGCGGTCTTTTTGATGTTATCCCAAGTAATTTACGATTTCGACTGACTACCGTCATTTCGCGCAAACCTTCAAATTAACAGGGATATATTTTGATCGAAATATCAATTTAGGTTTCACTAATATTTTGAATGTATCGCCAAATTTTTCATCAAGATAAAACATAGTGTTTGATATAAAAAGTAAGTGTAATTTAGTATTTGAAAGTAATATAATGGATTTAGTTCAAAATTATCGTGACAAATCGTGCACACCTAATAAATTTAGGAATTTCGTAGGTGTTTAGTCCGCCAATCCGCATTGGGCCAGCGTGGCAACGAGGCTTAACGCCTCTCCCTTTTAGATGAGGCCCATGCCTCATGATGATGATGATGTAAAACAAATGGACCGCGGGTTTGACCCCTACACCGAGAGATATGTTAATGTGATCAAGTATTCAGGTCTGGGTGTTTGTGACACCGTAAAGACTCTTGTAGTTACTGAAACCCACGACACAAGAGATCTTAGTGTGGGATTAGAACTATGTATGTGACTGTTTATGATGAAACCTGCACACCTAAAAACTTCTTAGGTGTGTAGTCCGCCAACCCGCACCAGGCCAGCGTGGTGGACTAAGGCCTAAACCCTCTCAGTTGTAGAGGAGGCCCGTATCCAGCAGTGGGACGTATATGGGCTGATGATCATGATGATGATGTGACTGTTTGGTATGTTTATTTATTATCTTAAATACCAAAAGTGTAAGTTGATGTTTGTGTGTATGTATAATATGTATGTATGTATGCAAGTATGTATGTTTGTTTAAGTATATATATGAATATTTATTTATATGTTCTATCATATTTATTTATATATTATACCAGTACACTTCGGCTACCTTTCATCTCTCTTCCTGTATCTCCATCCCAGGTTGCCTGTAAGAGATCGCCTCGTGCGATAAGGCCGCCCATTGTACTTCTCTAGTTCTCTGTACTCCTTAGTTTTAATGTTGTGTGTACAATAAAGTTTTAAATAAATAAATACCAAACCATTTATAAATACCAAAGGCAGTCTAGACACATAATTTGTGTAATTACTGTACAGACTTGGAAATCACTGCTTGAATATTAATTCACAGGATTTACGATTAGATATTAAGCTCAGGTAGTTTAAATCGGATTTCAACTTACCTACTGGTCAAACGGGTTAGGACTGGAAGACGCTTGGATTATTCAAGAACCTAAATTAGACGCAATTTCTGAGGCTTTTATATAATAAATACTAGTTGACCTGACAAACGTTGATCTGTACACAATTAAAAAAATTCAAAAATTCCATTTTTAAAAGCAATCTCGAATCCACCTGAAGATACACAGAAAATTTCATTAAAATCGGTGCAACCGCTTAGGAGGAGTTCAGGAACAAACACAGGCACAGAAGAAATATATATATAAAGATTGGTGCCATCGCACTAAAACGCTGCGTACGATCGGTAGGTTTTAGGTTCGATTCACGTGTCAGACAATTTTTAAAACCGAACCCAAGACCTTGTAAACACACTTCAGACACTTTTTGTGTTTTTAAATATCTTACTGTTGGAAGAAAACACAAAAGCATTGCTTCACATGATTTATTTATTTATTATTTATTTATAAACACTTTATTGTACACTAAGAAATAATGAACAAAACAATATACAAAAAGAATGAAGTACAATTGGCGGTCTTATCGCTCGAGGCGATCTTTTAGAGACAACCATAAGATGGACATAAACAAGTGATAGAAGGGAGGGTAGTTCATGTGTACAATATAATAATTAATAAGATAAATAAATAAATGTTTTATTGAGACTTTAGTATCACGCTGGTCGAAACCATTCGGACTGCAGTCAAACTGGTTATGCTGTGACTTTTCCACATGTGTTTAAACTATTCAATAAAGAGAGCAACATGAAAGAAGATAAAATTAGTAAAAAGTAACATGGACTGCAATATGATTCTTATCTCAAGGATCATCATCATCAGCATATACAACCCACTGCTGGGCACGGGCTTCCTCTACAACTGAGAGGGTTTAGGCCTTACTCCACCACGCTGGCCTAGTGCAGGTTGGCGGACTACACACCTAAGAAATTCCTAAGAACTTTTCGGTGCGCAGGTTTCCTTACGATGTTTTCGTTCACCGTTAAAGTACGTGATAATTCTTTGTGAATACACACATAACTTCGAAAAGTCAGAGGTGTGTGCCTGGGGTTTGAACCTGCGACCGTCCAGATTCTCGACCGCGCGCCTAAATCTCGAGGCCATCACGACTTATATTTGTAAGGATATTATATTTGTATTACAAATATCCTTTAAAAGAACTCAATAAAATTTACTAGTTAGCAAAATAGAATTACGTCTAAACTTATGGAGTTTCACCATGAGGAATAAGTCAAGGTCATTTTCAAACGAATTTCCATTAAAAGAACTCAACAAATACTAGTAAGCTTTAACAGTAAGCCAAATAGCCGAATTAAGGCGAAATATATCAACGTCAAACACATAATGTTTTTATCACATCTAGATGCGAAAGAAAAGAAAAGCGAAGGTCCATCCCTATTCAGCCTTTCAGAGAATCGCGAATACACAAAGGATAATATAAAAGGCCTTTAAAAATCTTAATATAAACACCTACTCACGTTTGGAAACAGGGTAGGATTAATAATTTCACAATGGGGGTTGAAATAAAAAGATTGTAGCAGCGATTCTTTTTATCGATGGTTTACTGTACTCGTATGTTTACCTTCACTCAGTTCGATATGAGCCAGCGTATATTAAGGACAATTAAATCAAGAATAAACATACCTAGTATATAAAAAGCAATTAAGTTTTTCATATTTCACATATTTCAAACTCGTTGTATTTGCTATCCAAAATTTATGATTGTATTTTAGATTAATATTTGAGCGAATACTCCTCTAGCGCCTTCCAATATTATTTTTAAAAACTACGTGCCTATATAATAGAATATAACAATAGAAAACTATAGTTTTTTTTCTGCAATAAAAGTCTAGTTTGATTCTTTTATAAGGCATTGTATGCAACGACTTATCTATATTTTTGTCCTCACAAACCTTATTAGCTGTGTTGACTACTGATCTTGAAATGAAATCAAATGGTCGTTTATTTATCATGTTATGACACGTCGATACACGATTAAAAAAAAAGAAAATTAATTTAAATATAACTGGGGTAAAATACGCTGGTCAATGTATTTTACTTTTATTAAAACTAGGTACTTTAATTTTATTTCATTAAATACTGAATTAAAAACTGCTATTTAACATTACATTATAAGATATATTAATTTACTTTATATCAATTATCCCCCTTCGTAGAATAAAATAAGAATTTAATGGGAGGTCAAACCCCCAATCGTTTCCCTAGTTCGTTTCCTTCACGCTCGTATTTTTTATTCATAAATAGCCGAAAAATCAAAAGTTCTCATCTGAGATCCACATCAATAAAGCGTAAAATGAAACGTTGGCAACACACAGTAAAACGTTGAGTGGCGATAAAAATTTACGCACAGGCCGCGGGGAACTGAAACACAGTAATTCAGCTTTTACAGATATTATACATTAATGCTCGGGACGTAAAGCGGTCTACTCGGTCATATTTTTTTCCAGGGCTGTGAAGATCTCTACATACTGAAAAATAATAAAAAAATACACTCAACAGTCACATACTAAGTTCTGTCGCCACTGTATCTTAGATACTAGTCTTGTGTCGTGGGTTTCGGAAACTACAATAGACTTTTCGGTATCACAAACATCCAGACCCGAAACAAATATTTGTGGATCACACACACATTTGTGTGGGTACGGGGATCGAACCTACGGCCTCTCGTTTCACAACGGCTCTCAACCTGGTTTAAGTTTATGCGATAAAAAAAATTGTAACATAATTGTCGCACCAAATAGAGACGTATCAACGTTGAAACTCAGATTAATATCTGTTGAGTATACCATTATGTCGCGCGGAACAGAAATCGGCAGTTTTTACAAACATAATCTTATGCATGATGAAACCTGATGAAATCATCTCGAATCATGGTTATGAAACCTGCAAACCAAAAAACTTTTTGGGAATTTCTTAGGTGTGTAGTCCGCCAACCGGCACTAAGCCAGCGTGGTGGACTAAGGCCTAAACCCTCTTAGTTGTACAGGAGGCCCGTGCCCGGCAGTGGGATGTATATGGGCATCAGCCCATCATCATCATCATCAGATGATGATGAATCTCACGCCGACAAGTTGCACACACATTTAGCCAGGTATGTATCAGTCCCACGTAATAGGGGACCAGCCTATTGTCGTTTGTCGGAAACATTTATAGACTCTGTGCTGCTACTGAAAATCCTTTAATTGAATAACCCAATAACACTTTGCCCGACCCCGGAATCGAATCCGAGACACCTAGATCGCACGGCACATGCTTGTTGAGACCTCGAGGCAGTCAGGCAGATTTTTTTTTGTTTTTTACAAATACTCTTCATACTTTATACAAGAAGTAGATCTTAATTTTATTTTACTTAGCAAACAATTCCCTTAAACATTCATTTTTACTTCAATTTCACCTCTCGTAAAAAAATCCATTCAAAGGAAAAATATTCTTTCACGTGTTTCATTAGATGTAATAAAACACGCGGAGGTTACAGAGTAGAAAAATTTGCATTTTGTGCCAACTATTGTTTCATCTCAACACTTAACAATAGTCTTTGTTACCTGACTCTGACATGTAACATACATACATAAACTCACGCCTGTATTCCCCGAAGGGGTAGGCAGAGGTGCATTTCTGCACCCACATTTCGCCAGGTATGTATCAGTCCCACGTAATAGGGGGCGAGCCTATTGCCGTTTTTCGGGCACAATTCCAGACTCCGTGCTGCTACCGAGAATTTCCCAATGGAAAAACCCAATAACACTTTGCTCGACCCGGGAATCGAACCCAGGACCTCTAGATCGCTCGGCACATACCTGTACCGCGAGACCACGAGGCAATGTAATATAACTGGCTTTATAAACGTCTTTAAACAAATTGCTTTGTAGCTTAGTTAAATCATTTGTTTTGAATAAATAATTACACTGAAATCACACACATGGTTCTAAATCTACACTGGAATGTCTTATTTATTTATTTACACTTTATACAATGATATAATTGTAAAGGTGGACTTAATGCCTAAGGCATTCTCTACCAGTCGAACCTTGGGTGATGCAGAGATGTGAACAGCAGGTGTGCAAATAAAATAATTTATGAAGATACACACATATATATATATATATATGTACATACACAAACTTATATATTTTTGGCAAAGAAAAGAAGTAATGAATTGTGAATATAGGTTTAATAGTAAATATATATATATATATATATATATATAAATATAATAAATATATAAATATAATAGTCTTATGTTGTGGGTCAAAAAAACTACGCAACATTTTTCAGTATTTTTGAGACTCGATTTGACACGCAAACCCGATAAAAAAATCTGGATCACAATTTTTTCTTTCGATACTTGCATCGAACTCGGGAGTCTCGTTGCTGACAAAATTTTAGCTGTTACATTGTTGGAGACTAGTCATCTTCGTTTTGCACACAATGATCTATATCTTCTGCCAACCCGCACTAGGCCAGAGTGGCGGACTAAGGCGTAAACCCTCTCAGTTGTAGAGGAGGCTCGTGCCCAGCAGTGGGGCGTGTATGGGCTGATGATGTGTGTATGATGATGACCTATATCTTATTAAAATTCTTATCAAAGATTACCGAACCCTAGCCGAATTTATATATCCTAAAGCATTTTGGATATTCATGACCATTTTACCATTTTTGTTAAATCTATGTAACGCCTTAGGGGTAAAACAGATAGGGTATTTTAGCAATAGGTTCCTCCGATTATATCTCTTCGCCATTTTGAACTGTTCTGAGACATTTCAAGGAATATTGGAAAAAAATATTATTGGCAATGATTAACATACATACATACACATTCATATCTGTATTCCTTAGACAGAGATGTATTTCTGCACCCGCGTTTCGGCAATTTTTTGGCAATGAAGGAGGCAAAAGCAAAGATTAACCTATTCAATATTACTTCAAACATCCTTCTTTAAACACAAAACTCCACTCAAATTCAACGAAATCTTAAAGGCTACGACAATAGAAATTACAATTTCATCTACTTCCAGTTTAGTTTCATCGTCCCCTATGTCATTAGGTTACGAGGCCATTTCAGATTCCAAAGCTATTATGCCAACACTATCAGCCTTAACAACATAATCTTTTAAAACGACTTTAGATGGAACATTAGAGCCACCGCCAGCATACGTATTACCAAATTCCCTTTCCTTCTCAAGTCTACCGTTTACAATTTCAACTTTCCCCCTTAAGGATGTAACGAACTTTCAAATAATATTGTTTTACTCGCAAACTTTAGTATTCCGAGCGATAACTTCGTGTTTACGTTTCTTGTTGTCTTGTACATTGTTTTGCTGTAAACCATATCAATTGTAGTAAAGGTTAATTGATTCGTATTCAAGCGGGTTAAGGAAACAATTATTTGGAAGTTCTGTTGTTTGGCTGATTGCATGGATTGTTCGTAACTTGATCAGTTAGAGGTGGCTTGTTAGAAGACCAGGTGCCATTTTTAAAGGAAACTTACCTGAAAGTTCAATTTCTCAGGTATTATTATTATTTATTAGGTATGTCGTGATGGCCACCCCAGGCACACACCTATGACTTTTCGAAGTTATGTGTGAATTCACAACGAATTATCACGTATTTTAACGGTGAAGGAAAACATCGTGATGAAACCTGCACACCTAAAACGTCGTAGGAATTTCTTAGGTGTGTAGTCCGCCAACCAGCACTAGGCCAGCGTGGTGGACTAAAGCCTAAACTCTCTCAGTTGTAGAGGAGGCCCAGCAGTGGGACGCATATTGGCTGATGATGATGTTGATGATGGATGTCAAATTGCTTTTGTTAAATGAAGATTTACAGCTTAAAAATTATTATTCGGAATTTTGAAAGGCAAACTGGGCTTTTGGGCTTCTATAGAATATTCTTCTATATGAGCATGAGTGTGAGTGAACAGGGAAAGAGCACCGGTAATACAAACAAAACATTCGTATACCACCCACATTTTTACCTCAACCAAATTCATTTTGAAAATTTTATTTTCTTTCAATTTTCTTCCTTGTTCCGTAATGTTGTTTTTATCCAACGCCACGTAATTCTGCCCGTGTTGGCTGAAACGTTACACCTACAAAGACCGTCGCATCTTCTTAGTTTTGAGCTGAAATTCTAGAGGAATATTGTGTAGTCATTTAGACTAAGTATTCAATTTTAAAATACTTCATTAATGTTTGGAGGATCCACAAATATTTGTTTCGGGTCTGGCTATTTATTTATCCAATTAGTACGGTTGTACTAATCACTATTAAGACTACAATATCTAGAAATCATAAAAATAATGAAGAAAAACAAAAGAAAAAATTACAAAAAGACACAATATTTGTATTTGTGAGACGAAAAGTCTTTCACAGTTTTTGATACCCACGACACAAGACTCGTAGCTTGGTGGGGGGTCAGAACTGTGTATGACTATTAAATGTATTTATTTAGTGAGTGATAATCATAGTAGCTTCTCGCCAGACGATATTTTATTCGAGTCACTTAGCATTATCTAGTCTCCTTTCTACTGTCGTAACTTTGCCTCGTGGTCTCGCGGTACAAGTATGTGCCGTGGGATTTAGAGGTCCTGGGTTCGATTCCCGGGTCGGGCAAAGTGTTATTGGGTTTTTCCATTAGGAAATTCTCGGTAACAGCACGGAGTCTGGAAATGTGCCCGAAAAACGGCAATAGGCTCGCCCCCTATTACGTGGGATTGATACATACCTGGCGAAATGTGGGTGCAGAAATGCACCTCTGCCTACCCCTTTGGGGAATACAGGCGTGAGTTTATGTATGTATGTATGTAACTTTGCCTAGTCAGTATAAAGATCTGATCTGAAAAGGTGTGGGTTTTTGTGGCACTATAAAGTCTCGTAAATTTTCTATGATCCACTAAAAATATTTTGGATAGATTATAATCTGTTTTGCTATGGTAAAACTACTTATATCTTCGGTAATGAGGTATCCGATGGAGAGATCTTGGGTTCGACTTCCTTGACGGTTTAATATTCATTAACTTTTTTCTAAGGGAAAATTTATACGAACTCGGAGTTAAAATGTCATCATCATCATCATCCATCAGCCAATTGAAGTCCACTGCTGGACATAGGCCTCTCCTAATGACTTCCACAGGGACCTGTTGGAAGCAACTTGCATCCAACAGTGAAAATGTGCCTTATAATAATTACAAAATTATAATTAATTATATAATAATTTTGAACTTTGTTGTGTTTAACTACCTGCCATAACAAGCAAGTATTGCCACGAAATACATAAACAATCAAAGTGAACAATTTTAATTAATTAATGCCAATAAATTGAAACAATGCAAATTTCGCTAACACAGTAAAATTGCAACAGTAACCGGACGTCCCAACACAAAGCGGTTGTAACATTAAAATAATCAGCGAATGCGGGCGTCTAGTTAATTATATGCACGTTGGTGCCAATTGATTATGACAAAGCCCAATGCTATTATTCTCAATTCAATTATGCTTTATCTATGACAAGCAATTTTGCGTTTATGATTATCCAATCCGATAGTTTGAATACTGGCGCACAACTATGAGTTTTCGGAGTGAGCATTAAATAAATAATAAATAAATAAATAAATACACCCAACAGTCACATACATAGTTCTGATCACACTAAGATACAAGTCTTGTGTCGTGGGTATCAGAAACTACGAGAGACTCTTCGGTCTCACATACACCCAGACCCGAAACAAATATTTGTGGGTCACACAAACATTTGTCTCGGTGCGGGGATCGAACCCGCGGCCTCTCGTTTCGCAAGCTGGTGTCTAGCCAACTGCGCCACGGGGCTGTCATCATTACTGATGAACAATCACGTGGTTAAATATTAATAAACAGTCTCGTATCGGCATTCCTGCGAGCGAGTCGTGTAATTACCAGAGTGCGTAATTCTAAAACATTAGGTATCTTTAAAATATTGTCCGCGGCGCAAGCAGGTAGTCGGCAAGGGCCGCGCAACCGGTTTATGCGACCCGCCTTATCTATCTGCATCATCATCATCATGCGTCCCACTGCTGGGCACGGGCCTCCTCTATAACTGAGAGGGTTTAGACCTTAGTCCACCACGCTGGCCTAGTGCGGGTTGGCGGACTACACACCTAAGAAATTCCTAAGAACTTTTAGGTGTGCAGGTTTTATCAAGATGTTTTCCTTCACCGTTAAAGTACGTGATAATTCATTGTGAATACACACATAACTTCGAAAAGTCATAGGTGTGTGCCTGGGGTTTGAACTCGCAACCATCGAGACTCTAGATCGCTTGCCATCACGACTTTATCACATCACGTAGTTTAATATTAATAAATCTTTTTTCATTACTATTTTTTTATAAAAAATATTACAATGTTAGGGCCTTCTTTAAAATATGTCTATACTTTTGCCAGCAAACTTTGCTCTCTCATAACCATTATAAATTTGAAGCACCTACTTACATTTATTGTAGTACTGCATTATAACAATGAATATTTTTATTTATGAATATATCCAAGACATAAAATTTAAAACTAATTACAAAAACTATAAACATTTGACATAATATCAATTGTAATAAAAACTACAAATAAAAACCGGCTTAACCATGAAGAAACTTAAAAGTACCCACAAAAAAATCTAAGTTATTAGAACCCCACCAATTTGTACTAGGTTATCATAATGGACTGAGCCCTTTCTATACTAGAGTATGTCCTTGCCCAGCGGAGAGACATATATGGGCTAAATTGATAGGCCTTAGATTATATGTAAAATGGAGAGAATGTATCATACGACTTATGACTAACGGAATTTTCGGGCAAAGATTTAGTCGCAAAAAGGGCCCGAAGAGGACGTACGTAAATCAAATAAATGATCTTTTTTGAAAGAAAAATCTTTGTCTTACTCATAAAGTATTACTTTAAAGAGAGTTTAGGCCTTAGTCCATCATGCTGGCCCAGTGCAGACGTTCTTAATAGAAGTGTAGAAAAATATGCTGATCTTCACCTAGGCTTCGAAATTGTTACTGCGTAATGGCGTGTTAACAACTAAACCACGAGCAGTAATGAACTCAAGTGTTATTTCAGCGATAGTTATGTGAAGTTTACATTGTATTAATACCGGTCGCACTTAGAGTTCCGCAAAGCTAATGAATTATGAAACCCCACACCACTTCCTCGTGTTGGCGAAGAGCTAGACATCTATAACATATTCTTGCTATTATAGAATTCTAACTGTTGGAACCTGCTCCGCTCGGGAGCAATTTTGATGTGGACGGTTTTTTTTTTGTATATTTTTTTTTATATGTTGTCCTACAAAGTTCCGTCTATGTTCTTACCAAATATGATTCAAATCGATTCATTACTTTTTAAGTTTATTCGTTACAAACATACAACAATTCAACCATTTCCTCCTTATTATCATTTTATTATAGAAGTAAATAAAATACACCCAACAGTCACACACATAGTTCCGACCCCTCATTATGATACGAGTCCTGTGTCGTGGGTATCGGTATCAGGGTACATCTGGCGAATGTCTCGCAGAATGGTTGCTTTTAACTATAAGCGCCAAATATAATTGCAAGATCTATAATGGCGCGTTGCTACATAATATATTTAGCTACAAAATTTTCTCTACGAACTAAAAATAAACCCGGCAAAGTTTTAATTAAAGCGCTCAAGAAGAGAGCGCGTTTAAAATACCTATTTATGTGTTCATAGGATATATACAGCGTGCACTCGCTGCCAAAAAATTAAATTATCATCTCTATTGCGCGGCTGGACTTATTTCATCAAAATTCTCACTCGTTTTGCCTGTTTGTTATTCATCAAGATGTAGGAGGAAAAGCCTAGAATGACATAAAACAATTCCGCTACGGAATAAAAAGTTTAGAACAAAAAGAAATGAGACTAAAATACAGACAGCCCCGATGTAGAGGCGGACGAGACGTTTTCGTCTCGGAGGCGCACCGGGCGGCTGCGGCACTATTGTGGTCGCCCCACTTGGCGCGGAGATGGCCACCGGGGGGGTTTTGGTCGGTATGCCGGTGTAGGTTAGGGACCCAGCCACACGCCGGGCTGGAAGGCCGGTGACCCCGACATACGCTTCTTGCATCCCCTCTTCCAGGGTTGGCGGAAAGTATAGCCATAAATAGCTTTCCCCTCGAGAATAAAAATAAAAAATAAAAGGACTATGTATGTATGACTATGCATGACATGAAACAATTCCGCCCCCAAAATAAAATTTTTAGAACAAAAAGAAATGAGACTAAAATACAGATAGCCCCGTAGCGCAGTTTGCCAGACCCTGGCTTGCGAAACTAGAGGCCGCGGATTCCCGCATGACAAATGTTTGCGTGATCACAAATATTTGTTTCGGGTCTGGGTGTTTGTGAGACCGACAAGTCTCTCGTAGTTTCTGATACCCACGACACAAGACTCGTAACTTAGTGTGGGGTCAGGACTATGTATCATTGTATGTAACTGTTGGGGATATTTATTTGTTTAACAAAATACATATGATTTTTTTAATTACACCTAAAACTAGTGTAGCTGACTTTGAAAGCTTAAAAAAAGCCTAAAAATGCGGCAATCAATGGACTGAATTTGTTCCCCAATGGCTGGCTAATCAAAAATTCTGTTACAGACTAAAAGCGTTGGCAAGTTTGATCCCTTTGTGCCATCTCTGCAGAACGGACGCAACGGAGGTTCGATATCCGCAAAAACGCCCTAAATGCGCGAGATGGTCACCGAGAGGTTTTAGTCGGTATGCTGGCGTAGGATTTTGGTTAGGGACCCAACTCAGCTAAGCGGACAATTATTGTTCTGCGCGCCGAGTTGGAAGGCCAGAGACCCCGACATACCTCTTTTCGGCCTCCCCCGAGGTACCGAACAGAAGAGCTTAAAGCGCATTCCTCTCGTAAAAAAAAATGGTTCGATATGACTGCATAAATGTAATTTTTTTATTACGAGAAAAAAAACTCTTATCAACAAGATTTTATCCCGATATTTACATACATACATAAACTCACGCCTGTATTCCCGGAAGGGGTAGGCAGAGGTGCATTTCAGCACCCACATTTCGCCAAGTACATATGTATTAGCCTCACGTAATAGGGGCGAGCCTATTGCCGTTTTTCGGGCACATTTCCAGACTTCGTGCTGCTACAGAGAATATCCTAATGGAAAACGCAATAACACTTTGCCCGACCCGGGAATCGAACCCAGGACCTCTAGATCGCACGGCACATACTTGTGCCGCGAGACCACGAGGCAGTCTTACACTTACACTTACTTGACTTTAGTCTTTGCAAGTACTTGACCCTGGAGTTTATTTATATTTCGCAACGAAGTACAGCTCCTAACCAATGTACAGTCAATGAACGTTTTTCCATGAATGTATTCGCGAATAAATTGCGCCGATGAATAATTCACGAAGAGCTTTCTATAAAGAAAATAACAAGAAACGTTGACACTTAATTTTTTAAGGAATTTCATTTGGAAATGGCCGTGTTTGGACTGGGATAATGTAAGATAAACATTGTTATAAATGGGAGATACGTTCGGGATTCTCTTTCAAGGATTTTTTTCGGGCGCCATTTTGAATTTAACGTGATGGGATTTCTGTAAAATCAGAAAACAATTTTATAGTTTACACTTCACCGAAGATTGCTTTATGCAATAGTTAATCAAACATGGATTTACAAAAGAAAATAAACAGGTTTTGCGTGTGGATTAATGTTACTGTCACCCAAATCCGAAATTACTTTAATCCCGAAAGATTAAACAAAGGTGTATAGGTATCCATTTTTGTGACAATAGACCGTTGCGATTTTGTGCGTAAAATAATGTCCGTTATGAGAATATTTAAACGCCAGATATTTTTAAACCAATCCAAAATCCGGATATGACCATTAACCTACTTAAAAGTCATTTTCCGAAACGACAATGGAATGAGCCATAAATCGATGTTTAAGTACCATAAAGAATACACAAGACATCATACTTAACACCAGTATAAGAAGACCTCTGATGGATATCTTTGTTATTTCTGTTAGGGATCGTTATTCACGTAAAAGTGTACCTAATTCAAGAAGGCGATTTTGAAATCATTAATTACCAGTTGTCCTGGCAGCCGTCATCCTGCCCGGAAAAGCTTTAAGCTATATGCCGACAGCAGCGCCACCTACCGGTTAATTGTGTTTTGAAATCATCCAGGGACCCATTGGAATATACATAGAAAATTTCAACCCAATCGGTCCAGCCGTTTGACATACCGACAACGGCGCCATCTATCAAGTCCAATTGTGAATCTAAATCATTCTCGAATTCCCTCGAACACACACAAAAATTTCATTCCAATCGGTCCAGCCGTTTAAGAGGAGTTCGATGATATACAGACAAACGTTCAATTTTTACATAAATAGATTTGAAACTAATTTGATTAAAATATATCGAATAAACTAAAATTATTTTTAACTTGATGATTTTCTATTATGAAAACTGTCATGCACGTCATCTATTACGTTAGGTGTTCTGATTTCAAATACAATTGCTGAAACGTCGGTGCAGAAATGCACCTCTGCTTATACTTTTGACGGTACAGACTTGTATGTGCATGTGTTTATGAGACTGTCAATCATCCAGCGAAATTATCCTCCTATGAGTCGACACAACAATGCCAGTCCTTTCATGTTCTAAAATCTGTGTTTGTGTTAATAGAATTTGTAATCATAAACTTACATTAACTGCCTCGTGGTCTCGCGGTACAAGTACGTGCCGTGCGACCTAGAGGTCCTGGGTTCGATTCCCGGGTCGGGCAAAGTGTTATTGGGTTTTCCCATTAGTAAATTCTCGGTAACAGCACGGAGTTTGGAAATGTGCCCGAAAAACGGCAATAGGCTCGCCCCCTATTACGTGGAACTGATACATACTTGGCGAAATGTGGGTGCAGAAATGCACCTCTGCCTACCCCTTCGGGGAATACAGGCGTGAGTTTATGTATGTATGTATGTGTACATTTACAATATAAACCTTAGTGCGGAAAAAATAATCAGAAAGGCTAGACTTTTATTTATAAATTTTATGCTTAGGTTACTTTACTATGTATTTCTATAAAAGTAAACAAAAGAATGTTATATTCTAGTATATCCAATGCTTTTAAATAGCAAAGTATTGCGTTCTAAGAATAGCGAGTACACGCACTTTGGCAAAGGAAGGAACCGACTCAAGGGTCCTCCTTGCTGCTAAGGACCTCGGCTCGTGTTGGGGGAATGAAAAACACGCAACGTGAATGGAAAACACGGTTTTTTCACTGCAATTTTCCGTTGAATTACTGTGTTTTTCTCTTATAGGAGTAAAATTTTATGGTAGAACATAGAATTTACGGGTAAAGTATGCGTATAGGTCAATTAAGCACAATAATGGCAAACTAGATTAGATCGCTAACTTATAGCGTTAAATAAAAGTAGTCAAAATAATTTATCGATTTAGGTATAAAAAAGTGATAGGCAGAATATTCTCTTTATATATTCCAGTTATACTCGTATATGTAATCAGTTAAACAGTATATATTTTCTTATTTACTTTCTCAAATGCATTATGTAAAACTTAATGCTTTAAAAACTGACCGTTAGACAATAGTAGGTTTTCTGATCATACGTTTAGAAAATAGCCAACATCATCATCATCAGCCCAAATACGTCCCACTGCTGGGCACGGACCTCCTCTACAACTGAGAGGGTTTAGGTCTTAGTACACCACGCTGGCCTAGTGCGGGTTGGCGGGCTACACATGTAAGATATTCCTAAGAACTTTTAGGTGTGCAGTTTTCCTCACGATGTTTTCCTTCATGGTAATTTACAGTAAAATAATAAAACTTTATTACTACATCTAAACTCCTTAAATTACTAGGAATGTAAAATACAAAAATTAATATTAAAAAATAATTACACCGGGTTGTCACATAGATCTGACCCCACACTAAGATGTACATAAGTCTAGTCTAGTCGTAGTTATCAGAAGCTACGAGAGACTTTTCAGCCTCACAAACCCAGACCCGAAATATATACATATTTATGGATAAAACAAACACTTTTATCGTCGCGAGGATCAAACCCGGGGCCTCTCATTTCACAAGCTGGTGTCTAAACCAACCGGGCTTGGGCTGTCAAATAACTTTTAATAACAAGAAAATCGTATATAATATTACTTAAAACAACAAATAAATCCCAAAGTCAATATTTAATGACATACGTAACTCCGCAAATCTTATCTTATCTTATATCTTTAAATGAGCAATTCTTGTATATATATAATTGGAATCTCGGAATCGGCTCCAACGATTTTCATAAAATTTAGTATATAGGGGGTTTCGGGGGCGATAAATCGATCTAGCTAGGAATCATTTTTAGCAAATGTCATTTGGAAGAAAAATAACAAAAAGGAGGCGTTTGAGTAGACTCTTCCTGACATCTATTGGCGAATTGGCGAATAATAATACTATTTTTTGTGAGCAACTAATTGCTTTAACGACACAACAGCAGATGGCGTTGTTAAGTAACATTATTCATATTTCATCATTTTATTAGTAATTCGTACTTAAATATTATTTCCAAAAAACACAATTAAAAAAAAAATCCGAGCAAAGCTCGGTCATCCAGGTACTTATTCATAAATCCGTACGCAGAGGTATCTTTATATTGGTCGCTTAAACCGTTATAGATTATGGAAGGATTTATTTATAAGGGTTGTAAAATATGAAGAATGTCTCTGTATTAACTTCTGTAGTAGTAAATAGCGAGGAATCAGTAAATACGAATGTTTAACTTGTTGTTAGTAAGTAAAAACTAAGAACATTAGTTCATATTTAAAAATTATAATGTTAATCGCAATTTTCTTTTAAGAATCTAATGGCGTCATAGGGTTTTATATAGGGTATAAAAAGACAGTACACACCCAACAGTCTCATACATAGTTCTGACCGACAGGAACTATGAGCGACTTATTCGGTCTCACAAATACCCAGACCCGAAACAAATATTTGTGGATTACACAAACATTTGTCTCGGTCCGGGGATCGAACCCGCGGCCTCCCGTTTTGCAAGCTGGTATCTAGACAACTGCGCCACGGGGCTAGAAAACTAGCACAAGCAATACTTACTGTGATTACAAACACATTGACGTTAAAAAAAACACGACAAAAAATAAACATAAAACTATTTCTAATAACCACATAATTTGACAGCCCCGTGGCGCAGTTGGCTAGACACCAGCTTGCGAAACGAGAGGCCGCGGGTTCGATCCCCGCACCGAGACAAATGTTTGTGTGATCCACTATATTTGTTTCGGGTCTGGGTGTTTGTGAGACCGAAAAAGTCTCTCGTAGTCTCTGATACCCACGACACAGGACTTGTATCCTAGTGTGGGGTCAGAACTATGTATGTGACTGTTGGACGTAGGTATATATTATAATTATTTAATACTTAAGGTTTTTGTATTTTAGTATTTTTTAGCGCCAATGAGCTTGTAATCATCGTAACTATAGCCTGTCTTAGTTCTCAATTACGATTTTTACACCTGTATAACTAGTGCACTTGCATTTACGTGGTGTTTACGTGATAGTTTGTGACATAATTCAGCTCGTAAATAGATTATTCACGGAATAGCACAGAAAATAAACAAAACATTTTTATTTCCATTTAACGGGACTCTTGTTTATACCACGATGAAGTCACAAGATGTTGTCATGGCTAAAGCCCGCGTTTACGAGAACAATTTAAATTCAAATTTTCAATTTTAATTTGCCATATTGGAAAAAAATGTTGGACACACACATACACACATACGCACGCACGCACGTTCGCACGCATGCACACACGCACACATGCACGCACTGTTATGAATTATTAAATGTACAAGTAAATTGCTGCATAAGCGATAACCCCCGTCGCATTCGCCACGATGCCGATAATATAAAAGGGCAACTTCACGTGGTTTTTTAGTTCAGTTCAGTTCAGTTCAGTTGTATTTCAATTCAGTCTTAATTAATTCTATAGTAAAATCGCAGTCCTCAGTGTTGTAATCATTTTAAATTTGATTAAAATTTGTAGCAGTATAAAAGTGTTTTTTTAAAAAAGGACCCCACGGAACGTCATCCTAATAGCACGCACGCACGCACACAGTAATGTCTCTTTCCCCAATGAAGGTATGTAGAGGTGCACTTCTGCATCTAAGTTTCTCCAGCTGTTTCAAAGTCCTACTTTATTGAGCTCGAGTCTATTGGCCTTACTCGGGCACATTTCCAGACTCCAAGCTCCAACTGAAAATTTCAATAAAAGCTCAATAACGATTTGTCTTACTTAGGCTTCGAACTCGGAGCATCTTAAATGCAAGGCATATTTTAGCTTCTAACTACTAACACATCTTTCACAACCATAAAGCTATATTCCTAGTGCAAAGACCTTACCCGGTCGAAGCAGGGAGACAGTGCTAGTTGTACCGTAGTCACGCATTCACATCGCCGCCATATTGCACAAGCCCGGCTTGCATTCACAAACACTTGATAGATGTGGCGTTATGCGCAACGCATATGTAATCTGTATTTGTTGACATGTAACTTGCGGTTTGTGGTGGAACGTGGTATTAGGTTTGGTTTTTTTTTAAATACTACATATACACATATACACACACTTACAACTATGTCTCCGATCTATATTCAAAAACCTTACATACATAACCTTACGCCTGTATTTTCCGGAAGGGTGAACACAGGTTAATTTATGAACCCACATTTTTTCACTCGTGACTGCCTCGTGGTCTCGCGGTACAAGTATGTGCCGAGCGATCTAGAGGTCCTGGGTTCGATTCCCGGGTCGGGCAAAGTGTTATTGGGTTTTTCCATTAGGAAATTCTCAGTAGCAGCACGGAGTCTGGAATTGTGCCCGAAAAACGGCAATAGGCTCGCCCCCTATTACGTGGGACTGATACATACCTGGCGAATTGTGGGTGCAGAAATGCACCTCTGCCTACCCCTTCGGGGAATACAGGCGTGAGTTTATGTATGTATTTTTTCAATTGTTTTCATCCCAAGCAATAGGAGCGAGTCTATTGCCGTTTTTCGGGCACAATTCCAGACTGCGTGCTGCTATTGAAATTTTTCTAATGGGAAAACCCGAATAATACTGCCCGACCCAGGAATCGAGCCCAGGACCTCTAGAAAACACGGCACATATGCACCCCGAGATAACAAGTCATTTTTTTAAGTTCCTAATAGTTTTTTTCAAATAAATGTAATAATGATAATGAATATTGATGTTACCTTAATAAAACATCACCATATTACTCTACGGTTTGGATGAGCCCAAATTAAAATATATTTCACAAGGCGACATATTATAAAGTAGTCGAAGTAATATTTCGGCTAAGTCCCTAATAATTACGTCTAAATCCTTGTAATATTTACGAAATTACCTCGAAGGCAGTAAATTTCATATTCGTCTCATAAGCCTTATATATGCCTTAATCGTCGTAATTTACAGCTTACAACACTTAAGCCCGTACGCCATACTTGCATGAAAAGCCACTAAAAAATAATTATTAGTCGGCTTTTTCTTATACCACAAAAGCTAAATGTAATTCCAGAGTATATTTTGTTATTATTAGTAAAAACTTTTAGCGGCGCTGTGCACTTTTTTGGGATGGATAACAAATGCTAAACTCGCGTCAGGTCACGTGACCCTGATCGAAAATGCGTAAGACTCATTACATACATACATACATAAACTCACGCCTGTATTCCCCAAAGGGTTAGGCAGAGGTGCATTTCTGCACCCACATTTCGCCAGGTATGTATCAGTCCCACGTAATAGGGGGCGAGCCTATTGCCGTTTTGCTAATGTAAAAACCCAATAACACTTTGCCCGACCCGGGAATCGAACCCAGGGCCTCTAGATCGCACGGCACATACTTGTACCGTGAGACCACGAGGCAGTCACATTATGTAATATAAATTGTCTAGTTTGTGTACGATAGCGCAATAAATGTTGTATTTACCACGTATATTATAGTACTTTTATACTGTTAAATAAAGCAATTCGTGCGAAATTATTCCCTAACCATTCCAAAATATTCAAAAATGCACAATGTTAATGTTGAAGTTTTTACTTCTCCTGGCACTCCCGGAGCCACCCGTTTATATTTCTGTTTTTATGTTACTTAATTATGAGGATAACTTTAGCACTAATTCATCATCAGCCGGGCGATGTCCAGTGCTGGACATGGGCCTCCACCGAAGAATTCCAGCTCTGTTAGAAGCGGCCTGCATTCAGCAGCTTCCCGCGATTTTCGTAAGTCGTCGATCCACCTTGTGGGTGGATGTACAAAACTGCGCATACCGGTACGCAGCCTCCACTCGAGAACCTTTCTGCCCACCGGCCATCAGTTCTACGAGCTGTTTATCCTGCCCATTACCACTTCAGCTTGCTAATCCTTTGTGATATATCAGCAACCTTCCTTTTTTTACGAATTTCCTCATTCCTGATTCGATCTCCATAGCTCGCCGAGTGACCTTGAGCTTTCTTATGAGGCACATAGTCAGAGGTCACGTTTCAGTGCAGCACTAATTGTGATTTAATATAGTAAAAAAAAATCGAAAAAAAAATAACTTGTAAAACTTTGTAAGTCGGATATTTTAGTACAGAAAACATCCGCTTTCCACACAACGACTGTAAAGAATGTATCATACAATCTAAATACATTTGCTGTTTAGTCGGAATTTGTTACTAAAACATGGGAAAATGCGGGCCGGAAGTGCGCAGGGTTGGCTTTCACGCCACATCCGGTAGCACGCCATCGGAAGTTGACATCCACATGGGGAGGAAATGAGGGGGATCAGTCATATGGGTAGAAAACATTAATATATTGTCTAGTCGAGTGTAAGTTATTGGTTCCGCCGACCAGTTTACATAGACCTAGTGAAGTGAATTTTTATTAGATACAAATTCATAAAAAATACTTTTATTAAGGACTATTCCTCTGGTATTGTGGGTGTTCATGGGCGGTGTTGACCATTTAACATCAGGTGGCTCACTTGCTCGTTTTCCTCCTTTTTACATAACAAAAAATACATAGTGTACTTATTACGACTGTATTGTTAAAGGCAACGAACACCTGAATAAGATAGGGAAATAGTATTTTGAATGGGGACGAGGGTCGCCGCTTGCCTGTCACCTGTTCATTCTACTACTATCTACTGATGATAAAAATGTCAAACATAAATGAAAGGCTGCTATAGGTTGTCAATTATACATAAAAGTCTTGATCGCTACCCGAATTACTAAGAAGCGGCCGTGACAAACATATGATAGTCTAATCGTACGTTCGGCACGCTCGGCATGCTGACATTTCCTTTCTAGTCTTATTCAACTGTTCTGTGGTTAAAGGATAGGCAGTATTATACAATTAAAGGTGGCTAGCTTTTTGCCCTAAAAAGGATGATAGGCTCGCTTACGTGGAACTAAAAACACAATTAGCAATTCGAGCATACCTCTTATGCATGCACTACTTTCGTTGAATTACTGCCATCTATCGGACAAAATCAAAACTCCACAGCAAACATCGAAAAAATCTCAGCTTCAAACACAGTACTGGGAGCTAATATATGATTTAGCAGTGCAAATATTAATATATTCAGATCATTGCTGGCAGCGCTCCCCCGTCTCCCCTCCACGCCCCGCGCTCCCCCCGCGGCGCCAAATATCCTGATGTACAATTAATTCCGCCCTTTATCTTCGCATGTGTACACACAAACTTCTGATCCGGCGTCCGTGGAAGCTCCAATCGTGAGATCGAAGAGACCGCTACTATAGGTTTTAAAGATGTATTTTGTTTTGTTCTTTTAATTTATTTTATTTGCTGTATATTTATCATCAATAATCATCAGCCCA
Organism: Hemaris fuciformis; assembly: GCA_907164795.1. Lineage (NCBI taxonomy): Eukaryota > Metazoa > Arthropoda > Insecta > Lepidoptera > Sphingidae > Hemaris > Hemaris fuciformis. Next base: position 5,581,074 of record OU015457.1, on the reverse strand, counting down.
TATACGTCCCACTGCTGGGCACGGGCCTCCTCTACAACTGAGTGTGTTTAGACCTTAGTCAACCACGCTGTCCTAGTGCGGGCTGGCGGAATGGAAATGAGGTGTATTCATAATATATCATACATTTCAACGATGAACAAAAACATCGCGTGGAAATCCTCACACTTAACAATTGTACGAAATAAACTTGTTAGATTGTAGTCCACCAATCCGCACTAGACTAGCCTGGTGGATTAAGGCCTAACTCAGCTGTAAAGGAGGCCCATGACCAGCAAGACTTAACAAAATCAGATAAGTATCCATTTAACCACCAACCCGCACTAGGCCAGCGTGGTGGACTAAGGCCTAAACCCTCTCAGTTGTAGAGAAGGCCCGTGCCCAGTAGTGGGACGTATATGGGCTGTTGATGATGATGCATTTAAAACCGCGTCCATTGGGATTTTGCCTCGAAATATAAAAGTTGTCAAATAGTAGGGGTATTCTGTGGCCCGTATGTCCCAAGTAACTTATGTCGAAGACACTTCAACAAGATCGATCGCTTGTTATACTCAAATATGTATTGAAACTTATTAAAACTAGTGCACAGTTGGTCGTCTGTTACATCTCAATGGTGTATTTTATTACGTTAGTTGCTTGCGAATCTATCTGAATTTAGCAAAGTAACCTGAACTGAATTTAGTGGGGCCTAGTGCAGAAATCGCCAGTACACGATTAACATCAAATGTTTTATGTTAATTCCTTTATGTTTGAACTACTTAGTAAAACGTTTTTATAACAAATAAATATTATTATTATTAACATAATTATTAAATCCTTTCATACCACACATAAGACTATAAAGTATACATACATACATACATAAACTCACGCCTGTATTCCCCGAAGGGGTAGGCACTAGGCAGAGGTGCATTTCTGCACCCACAATCCGCCAGGTATGTATCAGTCCCACGTAATAGGAGGCGAGCCTATTGCCGTTTTTCGGGCATATTTCCAGACTCCGTGCTGTTACTCAGAATTTCCTAATGGAAAAACCCAAAAACACTTTGCCCGACCCGGGAATCGAACCCAGGACCTCTAGATCCCAGGGCACATACTTGTGCCGCGAGACCACGAGGCAGTATAGTAAACTTAATTAGTACAAATGGCGGTATTATTTCACAGGGCGATTTCTTATACATAAAAACGATGGCGATGAAAGAATAGAAATGAAAGGTAGTCCATAAAGTGAATTTTAAAGAATTTTGAAACAAATACAAATAAATATAGCAGAAAAAGCATAAATATATTTTGTCATTAAATTACATTTTTTTTTAAAAGATGGCAACGACTTTGTCCTATCGCAACTGGAAGTGAGGTCCACAATCTAACAGCTTTGACGTTGAAGTTGTCCATAAAAATTTAGAAGATAAAAGTAGCTTCTTCCGCTGTATAAGATGAGCTATTTGTGTTTAAAAATTCCGCAATTTTCAGTCAACCAGTTTCGAAGATTAGCCCAGAATTTTCACAAATTTTGTGACAGGTTCGTGGCGCAATGGCTAGACACGGATATGCGAAACGAGATTCCGCGGGTTTGATCTCTGCACCGAGACAAATTTTTGTATGATCCACATATACCGATGACACAAAACTCGTATCTTAGTGGGGGGTCAAAACTATGTACATATGTGATTGTTGGGTGCAGTTATTTATTTATTTATTTTGGTACAGATTAGCAATGTGTATGCATGTTGATGTATTTTTTGTGTAGACCGAAAATACATCAAAAAGTTTGCGCGGTCATTCGTATCCGTGGCTTATGCTTTAAACGACTTCGTACCACCAACAAAAAGTTCTTTATCATTAACCAAACCACTACTGTACATTTCACTATCTTCGAACATAAATCAAAAACTAGCAAATATTTCGAACTCCATAAAACTGCCAAATCTTCATATCGAAGAACCTTCGAGAACCGATACATAATGCTAACTCAAACGCCACACTCACTCTGACAAATCGTTGTTTGTCAATAGTTTCCACTTTCGCGGCACAGTTGAATTAAGTTTGAAAAATAACAAAAATATTTCAGTCCATTGTGTAAATTGACTGATTGCGCTTTCTTATATTTTTCAAACTAATTTATTAAAGTGTGAAATATATAAAGTTTGCGAATAGTAACATTAATCTAATTGTAAACCTTTCATTTTTCGACCAAAACGTTAAGATGGACTAACGACCTCACAATTTCACAAGAGGTCATAAGATGCATGACGCCTAATAGATCATTTATGACGTATTTGGGAAAGATAGTTTGACATATGAACTTAAATTTTCACATTTTCTTTTAACTCATATTTTCTTTGTAAACAATCTTTTGCCCGTAGTTTCGCAAGCTTTAATAAAATGTTTTTTCAATGAATGTTACAAAAAATGACTATTTTATTTATATGAAATGTAATAATAAAATATACAATATTATAAGTAAAGAAAATTATCATGACAAGTGTTTCTGAGGGAGTTTCTTGCAGTTTCTTCTCGATAGCGATAACCCGTTCCGCAGTAGGTTGTTTTAAATTTGACGATTTAGTGCTTATGTATAAGTCTATTTGAATAAAGATCATTTAAATTTGACTTTAAAATCTTACTTTGATATTTATAACACTTCTTAGTACTTTCAATAGCTCATTGATTTTAGGCTTACTTCATGCTTTGATAACACATTGAAATGGTGTACCTAAGTCTAAATAGACGCACTAATATCTCACATAAAGAACCCTCATAAATCCCACTTCCCGGAACACCATAAAAAACAGGTAACACAAAAATAAGACTCGGTGAATTTGAAAGGGAATAAAATATCCGATATTAGAAGCGAGTGAAGGGGAAAAAAGAAAAACTTCAGCTGGCGAGTGAGATAATGTCAATTAGGAGAGATGTATGGCTTACCTCGGTCACATGTACCGCCATGGGATGTGTCGCAGTAAGCTTTTGGATTACACTTTATGGGGAATGTCTTAGAGTAAATTGTACGAAATCCTTGATATAATTGACCGCAAATTGGATGGTGAAGAAAATTAAAAATAACTGTACTGATTAAAAAAGATCACTGGCAATGAAAATTGCAGTAGATTCCAAATAATTTACAAGTCATGCCTATAATGAAGAAAGGATAGACAGAGGTATACTCAAACACCCAATTTTGTCTAGGTATGTTTCTATGTCTACGCAACAGTAAGCAAACCTACTTAGCCGAGCAGTTTTTCGTACAAATTTCTTCACTTCAACCTGCTGTTATGAATTTCTTAGATAATATCTAAACAAAGTTTTCCCGAAAAAAGAATCCAGTACTTCTCGATTGCACGATGCTTATAAATAAATAAATACACCGAACAGTCACATACATAGTTCTGATCCCACACTAAGATACAAGCCTTGAGTTGTGGGTATCAGAAACTACGAGAGTCTTTTCGATCCCACAAACACCCAGACCCGAAACATATATCTATGGATCACACAAACATTTGTCTCGGTGCGGAAATCGAACCCGCGGCCTCTCGTTTTGCGAGCTGGTGTCTGCAAACTACGCCACGGGGCTGTCAAATATATGCGCGGTTATTTTTCAGTTTAAAAGTTTTTTTAAAAAGTATAGTTAGTTCTACTTCATATTTAAGGCTCGCGCTATTTGGTCATGTGAAAATGACAAAAAGAACATGAATTACAATGAAAAAACATGTCAAATATAGAAAAAAAATTCATCAACAAAGTATTAACATCCAGACACTAATCAAAGTACCTATTCTAAAAAATCTCGCTGCAACTCGCATAACATCCGAGCATTAAAGGTTTGTTTTGTAATTTCTTTTAAACGCTTAAAGGTGCTGAAACCAACGTTTTTTAGATACTGCAATCGGCTGAAGGCGTTAGCGGTTAGAATAGAACGATGGTTATCTTAAAAATACGGAATTTCGAAGGAAATAAATACAGCAAGCTAAAACGATATTGAGAAAGGATCGTCTTTTTTCTTATTGGAGATATTAAAGAGAGAGAAAACGAGACAAAGGACTTATGAAAGACCATATGCGAAGCGACAGCTTTGTGGTTATTACATTCCTAAGAAGAACCTAAAGGTTCGCTAATTATTCCTATGCCGTACCACGTAGCCGTGGAAGAGTTTACCAGCTTTCTATTATCCTGGATCCTATTATTGTGATATGAAGGTGGATCTTAGCAGGTCGCCAAGAGGGTATTGAGTGACAAAAAAAAATAACATACATACATAACCTCACGCCTGTATTCCCCGAAGGGGTGGGCAGAGTTGCAATTCTGCATCCACGTATCGCCAGGTATGTATCAGTCCCACGTAAAAGGAGGGGAACCTCTAGATCGCACTGTACATACTTGTGCCGCGAGACCACGAAAAATAACTCCAGAAATTATATTCTTCATATCATTCTTCACATCATAACCTCACGCCTGTATACCCTGAAGAGGTAGACAGAGGTGCGTTTCTGCACCCACATTTGGTCAGGTATGTATTAGATCCATATTCCGTGTTCCTCGGTAGTGTTACTGAAAATTTCCTAGTGGATAAAACCAATAACACTTTGCCCGAGCCGGAATCGGGGCCTCTAGATGGCACAGCACATACTTGAGCCTCGAGACTACGAGGCAGTTTGGTAGTAAAATAGTTAAACAAAATTGAACTCCAGAAATGATTCTTAGACGGTATTACTGTAAAACTATAATAAATTTATCCTCAAAATATTGTGAAAGAAACAAAGCGAATGTATATATTTCATTTCTCATCCTACAAACAGAGTTTAGGTCACGAAACTATAATAGAAATATGAAATTCAAAATGGCGCAACACAATGACTAATAAAAATAACACACTCGACACACATTTCGCTTATTTTACGAGCGCGTCACTCTATAGTTTATGGTATATCTAAAAATCTTCGACCTTTTTCCTTTCCATTAAGCTTGCGCCATATATTCAATCGGTGAAGATAAATCATTTCTTGTGTTCAGTAGAAAAAATATTACACGCCAATCTATGCACTTAAGATTTCACATTGATATATATTCTATTGTCTTGTATTTACGCAGTTAGCATAATACATACATAAACCCATGCCTGTATTCTTTGCATTACAGTACCCACATTTCTCAGAAAGTATCAGTCCCACGTAACAGGGGGTGAGTCTAATGCCGTTTTTCGGTCACAAAACTGACCATCATCATCATCATCAGCCCATATGCGTCCCACTGCTCGGCACAGACCTCCTCTACAACTGAGACGGTTTAGGCCTTAGTCCACCGCGCTGGCCTAGTGCGGTTGACGGACTACAAATTTAATGCTTTACAAATATTTGTCTACTTTTATTTGACCTCCATCAATATTTGACCAAATAAAACGAGACTTCCTTGTCCATGGTCGCGAAGCCATGTGTTGACATGCGACCTTTAAGACCCGGGTTCGATTTACAAACTTGCAAAGTTACTTAGTTTTTTAATTTATAATTTCTCGGTAGTGACATTGAGTCTGGAAATGTGCACAAATGGCAAAACGTAAATTCAGGTAGGCGCCTCTGTCTACCCCTACATGGATGTAAACTTGTATATACGAATTATACGAAACCTCACGCCTGTATTCCCCGAAGGGGTAGGCAGAGATGCATTTCTGTACCCACATTTGGTCAGGTCAGTCAGTCCCACGCAATAGGGGGCGAGCCTATTCCCGTTTTTCGAGCACATTTCTAGACTGTATTGCGTATATGTACATATATATAAAATTAGGTAGCCATGTAACCCGATGTCAGATTGCACAAAAGATCGTAAAATATAGATAAATCGAAACGCTTTCATTAAAACAAACAGATATGTATTCGATAAAATAAATTGGATGACTTATTTCAAATATATTTTCAAGACAGTGTTTTTCTATGCGCAATAAATTTACATTTTAAAATGGTTGTGGTGATTTTTTGTACTCACAAATTAATTATTGGATTAAAATATTTTATACTGGTACGGCAAGGTGACCGCCAAGCGTAAATTTTAACGATTCTACATCTATATCTATACAAATAAATAGAATTGGAGTGTCTGTTTGTAATATTGAAATAACCGCTTTTTAATAAATGCATTATGGATGTATACACGGTACATATACCAAAATAAAGTCTTTTACAATTTTCTGTCTGTCTGTTTGTTCCGCTAATCTCTGAAACGGGTGGGACCAATTTTAACGGGACTTTCACTGGCAGATAGCTGATGTAATAAGGAGTAACTAAGGCTACGTACATATAAATAAAACTTGAGTGTCTGTTTGTAATATTGAAATAACCGCTTTTTAATAAATGCATATACACGGTACATATACCAAAATAACGTTTTTTTCATTTTTTGTCTGTCTGTCTGTTTGTTCCGGCTAATCTCTGAAACGGGTGGACCAATTTTAACGGGACTTTCACTGGCAGATAGCTGATGTAATAAGGAGTAACTTAGGCAAAAAAAAACATTTTTTTTATATTAGAATCGGCTGTTAGGCGGAAAGAAGTACATAACAGCTCACACCTTAGGTCCAATTTACCCAATAAATCTCATATATGTAAGTAGTTATTTATCCGTGGTGCGTTAATTGCGTCTAATTTGACTAATTGTAATTGTCTTTCTTTTTTATGTGAGGGTGAAACCTCACAGCTCAATGTTTTTGTCACCCGCTTTGCTGTGGAGGGAAGTGGACAACTCTTTGTTTTCCAACTCCTCCTTTATTTTGTCTTTCTGATTAACTTCGTTGCGGGATTATGACAAATTTAGGTCCCCTTAGATCCGCTGAGCTTCAGTGCTCAGCGTCGATACTGTGCGTGCCGCTGTTGATCCTGGAGCACAGGAGTTACAGTGGCGGGTGTGTGGTGGGATAGGAACGAAGTTCGCCAGGTCAGCTAGTCAACCATATAGTTCTACACAAATACATTACAATATGAATTGTATACAACCGATACAGTTTATTTTTCTTTATAGTTCGTTTCATCATCATCATCAGCCCAAATACGTCCCACTGCTGGGCGCGAGCCTCCTCTACAACTGAGAGGGTTTAGGCCTTAGTCCACCACGCTGGCCTAGTGCGGGTTGGCGGACTACACATCTAAGAAATTCCTAAGAACTTTTAGATGTGCAGGTTTTATCACGATGTTTTCCTTTACCGTTAAAGCAAGTAATAATTCATTGTGAATACACACATAACTTCGAAAAGTCAGAGGTGTGTGCCTGGGGTTTGAACCTGCGACCGCCGAAATTCTCGACCGCGCGCCTAAACCTCGAAGCCATCACTGCTTTATAGTTCGTTTAACGCGGGATAAATGTACCTACGACGTGCGATCTCGAAGTCCTGGATTCGATTTCCGGATCGGCGTACTGTTATTTGTTTTTGTCCCATTGAAGATTCTCAATTGCAACAGAGAGTCTGTCAAATATACCAGAAAAAAGGCAATTATATAGACAGCCCCGTGGCGCAGTTGGCTAGACACCAGCTTGCGAAACGAGAGGCCGCGGGTTCGATCCCCGCACCGAGACAAATGTTTGTGTGATCCACAAATATTTGTTTCGGGTCTGGGTGTATGTGAGACCGAAAAGTCTCTCGTAGTTTCTGATACCCACGACACAAGACTTGTATCCTAGTGTGGGATCAGAACTATGTATGTGACTGTTGGGTGTATTTATTTATTATTATTTAAAAGGTTCGCTCTCTATTATTATTAAAACTATAATTGCCGAAACTTGGATAATGCATTTGCAATTTTTCTGCCCCTTTCGGAATACAGGTATGACATAGTATGTACGAGTATATCATAATAATGCCTTTAACTCGCATCAAATCACCATGTCATCTTAGTGTGGGATCAGAACTATGTATGTGACTGTTGGGTGTATTTTTTTAAATTGGCTTACCTACTATTACTTACCTACCCGCTACCTTCCGCCTACAAATATATACAGGGTGTATTTACACCGTGATTGGAAATACGAGTATATAGGCGTGATACAGGCGTGATTGTGTTGTTGACACATCGCGTCTAGACGTCCAAACTTTAAAGCCAGACAAACCTCATAACATAATTCCTTTTAATACAATTTTATAGTGTTTTTATCACTCTCTCAAATCGAATAAAGATGTGGGGTATTAATTATGTTTTTATTAAGTGGCCGGCGACAAATGGCGTCGTTAAAATTTAAACGCTCCATCCCGCTGACCGCGTTCGGACCGATGTGAAGTTAGCAACGAATACTGTACATTTTTAATGTCGCGATTTTGTCTGGGAATTAGTAGGAATTATGTCTAGAAATACAAATTAAGCGAGTTGTAAAAAATAGTAGTAAGTAGTAATTGTTCTCGTAATTCTCCGTGCTGCTAGTTCACAATACATAATATCATCATGACAGTAAACGCTCAATTTGGACAATAAATACGCACGCACGCACGCACGCTCGCACGCACGCATGCACGCACGCACTAATTATAATTCCCTCATTATCAAACCTTGTAAACCTGCTCAATCTTGCATATATCTTCGGAAGAATAGGCAGAGGAACACAATATGCAATAAATCTCACATATCAGGTGGCGCCAGGCCGCAGTAGGACAGCGTGGTGGACTAAGGCCAAAACTCTCTCAATTGTAGAAGAGGCCCGTGCCCAGTAGTGGCACGTATATGGGCTGATGATTATGAAGAACAGGTGGCGTAAGCACGGCCATTATTATTTTCACTACGCATTCACAGAGCGACTATCAACGGTAAATTTGACAATTTCGCCGACACATTTGGCACAGGAGCTTATCCTGAAATTTGAAATGAAACCGTCGTGTGCTCAGTATTACCTGAAAAATAGTTCAGCCTAATTTCATAATCTACAATTTGCACTCGCGAATGGGCATGGGTTGTTTGGCGAGCGGCCAAATGTTGTAGGGTTTGCGCTTTGGGTTTTTTATCATTTTTTAAAACCTATTCAATTTAATATCACGATATTAATAACAATGTTTATTGTAATAATTATTGTTAATAACTAAATATTCTTAGGAATTTCCTAGGTGTGTAGTCCGACAACCCGCACTAGGCCAGCGTGGTGGCCTAAACCCTCTTGTTGTAGAGAAGATTCAGCAGTGGGACGTATATGGGCTGATGATGATGATGATGATGATGATTAATAACAATGGGAATTACTACAGATCTTACTACAGATTAACACGCGATCAAAATAGCTTCTGCTGAGTAAGATAAACTAAATTTCCTCTAAACTTTAATTCAGAAAGACAAGCTTAACCCATAATTAGGCAATGTGCAGTATACTTCTCGTCAAAATAACAAGAATTTAACCTGAAAATGTCCACTATAATGGATGTAGATTTTTCAGGATACTGAAATAGGTAGAGATTCTTTCGATTTTTTTTTCTAGGACCGCTTACAAGCTAAGTAACAAAATGATGATGATGAAACAAAGTGATGATCGTACAAATAAATAAAAAAACCTTTTTCGAATTAAGGGAAAACGCTTCGTAATTTAAATTTAATCATCTCCATAAAAAATTATACTTGTTTTTGTATTGCAAGACTAAAAAGCAATTTTATCAAAGTATTCGCTTTTCCCATCAAAAATATTTAGCAACTGACCACTGCTAATAGAACGGAACTTCACAGCCCGGTTAATTTATGACACACTTTGCTCCAGTTCCGTACAGCTAATTGTAAAAAGGCTCGCAATCTGCCTACTTTGTATTTCGCTGGTTTTTTAATTTTTCATTCACAAAGAAATGTTGAAATTAAGCGCAGCCCTGGCCGAGGCCTTTGTTCCCTCCGTTCAATAACACTATGTAAATTGGAACGTTTTAAAAACAAGCAAGTCCACACTTGGGTGAATAAAACGGCCTGTTTTGAATATTCCAAATTCAATCTTGATAGAAGAAAATTATTGCTTGAAAGATATTTATGGATGAGTGTTTTTTTTTTAGATAAGAGTGGGCAAAGGAAAATTAATCTCACAGAAACAATAAATGGAAATTGTAGGGTTGTCTTAGACAAGTATTTAAAAAGTGTATTACATGTTTTGCACAGAATTAAAATACTGTTTACGCGAACGCTGCTATTCAAGGTAGTATCATAATTATATCTAAGTTCTTAAATGTACTTTTTTGTTTCTAAGATTATCTTGAATTGACACCAAGAAGACTTCAAGGATATTGCAACAGACTTTAGGAATAAGAACAGGAAATTTAAATACCTTAACACTCAATTCATTTCTTAAATGGGCGTTTCTCGCCATGCATAACTCTCTTCGGACAGCAGCGTGCTCACCATTAGGTGCCGTGTTGTCACTTCGCCGTCCCCGAAAAAACTTCAGACAAAGTTCTTTAATATAAAATGCTGGCATAGTACGTAAGTTATACCGATCTAAGTTCCCGGACTCATGTCTCCTGTACAATTGATAGGAAAACCTTTCCTCATCACGCTGGCCCACGGGTTAATGAATATTTTTTTTAAGATGATTACATTGGTGTGCAGGTTTTCTCAAGATGTTTTTTCTTGGTCTTTAAGATGCGTGTTAATTTTAATATGATTGCCTCGTAGTCTCGCGGCACAAGTTTATGCCATGCGATTTAGAGGTCCTGGGTTCGATTACCGGGTCGGGCAAAGTGTTTTTCCATTAGTAAATTCTCAGTAGCAGCACGGATTCTGGAAATGTGCCCGAAAAACGGCAATAGGCTCGACCTCGGCTTACGTGGGACTATTACATATCTGGCGAAATGTGGGTGCATAAATGCACCTATGCCTACCCCTTCGGGGATTACAGGCGTGAGGTTATGTATGTATGTATGTACATTATATTAAGAAGTCAGAAGAGTTTGACTGTGATTTGAGCCAGTTCATCATCAACCATTTAGACGTTGCTACATGTGTCAATAAGTGCGCAATATTTAAAAATAATATTGCAAACATGGATACTACGGAACCAAATATGAGGATCCAGTTCAGCCTTGCCTGCTCAAAAAATCCTTCGTTTCTAATTATTATGTCAAGACAATAAAGCTTTACAGTTTAAACATTTAAAAAATAAGTTACCTGTTGACATTAATGGATCTACCATTAATTTTAATTTACTCGTTTTCCACCATTTAACTACTATAGTATCAAAAAGATAAAAAAGACATATTTTAAAATCACATTAAATATATCAAAACCTACAAGGAAAGAGCGATCAAATCAAATTTAATCAAAATTAGTCCGTCCATAAGTCGAGGCAATAAAAATAATGACAGAATTACGACCTCATTCCACGAAACGGCTTCATGCCTCCATAGACAATTAAAAATAAATTAACGTCATGGCGGGAAAGTTGACGTTTCGAATGTAAAATGGCGCCATTATTGCTTTATTACGTTTCGCATTTAATTTGCAATTTAATCGTTCCGCCGTTCGTGTTAGTATGATTCAACATATTATTAGTTTACCCATAACATGTTATTTTGATCGCAGATTAATTATGAAATAATAAAACTTTAAAAAGAAACTGTAAATAAAAGTCTTATGATACGTGGCTGTATTCCACATTACCTTTGCCGAAAAAAGTCACATGCAATTTGCAATAACAAATAACCCAAAAACTCCGATAAATATGCTAATGGTAATTTTTAATGGCGGAATAAACAAAGATTAAGATTTAAATATGCAAATAAATACTAAAAATTGAGTTGTTAAAAATTATGCCTCCGAGGATATGGTATAAAAAAAGGACCAAACGAAATAACGGTTGGCAGTAACAAGTGTAGATTTATGTTCAGTAATTTGTGATTGGATCTTTTTTCGTATGGGCGTTTTGGAGATATGTGAAAGATGTTATGCATTGAGGAACAATTTCGGCAAACGCGAAGAGAATAATCCTTAGTTGATTTAGTTATTATACAGCGCATGAGCAAAAGTTAATATTGGACTAGATTTCTTTAAATTTCCTACATTTCTATTGTATTTGTTTATGCATTGAGGTAGAAAGCCATTTATTCTGTAGATCTTTTTTGAATACATCAACTTTTAAGATTGTGCAAGTTTTCCGTTTTTTATTTATTTATTTACACTTTATACAATTAAACACATAATTGTAAAAGTGGACTTAATGCCTAAGGCATTCTCTGCCAGTCGAACCTTGGGTGATGCAGAGATGATGCAAAGTAGGTGTGCAAATAAAATCATTTATAAACATACACATACATATATACACATATTATAAGCCAATATAAATTGGTAAAGAAAATAAGTAATGAATTTAATGTAATAGTAGTTATAATAGTAAATATATAAATATAATATGAATATAAATATTATACATACCAAAATACTATAATACATACATAAAGATAATACTATAATGAAGATTCTGAGATTCTCTTTAGCAGCAACTCGCGAACCTTTGACTTGAACGACAGACGGGTCTTACACATCCTCATCTCTAGGGGAAGGGCATTCTACAAAAGACTAGCCTGTATGTGGAAAGAAGAGTGAACAAGACTAGAGGTGTGAGAAGGACAGAGAAGAAGGAGATTATTTTTAGAGCGAAGATTTTTGTTGTGGTTAGCATGAAGAAATTGAAAGAAGTCGGATAAATACGAAGGAGCAGTAGAAGACGTGAGTAAAGAGAATACAGTCGAAAGTGCTCGCAGGTCACGACGCTGCCGAATAGGCAACCACTTGAGCTGGGAGCGATAGGAGGACACATGATCGTTTTTTGTTTTATTTTAATTGTTTAAATAGGCGACTATCATTCTACATAAATTTCAGCTGCACAATATTATTAAATCCACTATAGATTCTTCTTAAGTATTCAAATCTACCGTAACTACTAAAGAATACTACGTCTACCACAGTTATAAAATCTAGTGCCTGTACAAACATTTTTTGGTATTCTCCTACATAAAGCCGTCTACATTACCATCCTAATAACTAAATGATCACCTGTCCAATAAACTTTATCAGCTGTGATACACTGCACTGTATTTTGCGTCAGGTGCTAAAAAGTATACACCAGCCTGCAATACCTTACAATTTGCATAATTTGAAGCAAAGGATATCGTGGTCTCGCGGTACAAGTATGTGCCGTGCGATCTAGAGGTCCTGGGTTCGATTCCCGGGTCGGGCAAAGTGTTATTGGGTTTTTCCATTAGGAAATTCTCAGTAACAGCACGGAGTCTGGAAATGTGCCCGGAAAACGGCAATAGGCTCGCCCCCTATTTCGTGGGACTAATACATACCTGGCGAAATGTGGGTGTAGAAATGCACCTCTGCCTACCCCTTCGGGGAATACAGGCGTGAGTTTATGTATGTATGTATGTGGATATCGAATTATGAGTCCTTAAAATACATACATAACCTCACGCCTGTGTTCCCCGATGAGGTAGGTACATTTTGGCACATTAATTTCTCCAGGTACTATGAATGAGACCCACGTAATAGGGGGCGAGCCTTTTGCCGTTTTTTGGACACAATTCCAGACTCCGTGCTGCTATAGCTGCTACTGGAGCATACTAAGCTAATGGAACACCTTTAACCGTTGCCAACGAGATAGTCTTCATCGTCTCTCAGGAAGTATATAATATAGTAAGAAATCACTTTAAAGATTTATTCGACCCGGGGCCATTACAAAAAATAAACAAAGTTGAATCGACTAAATGTTAATATTCACGAGGATAAATTATTCACAAGACACGCGTAGACGTTCGGACAGAGCTTCCGCACTGTATGACGGCCGGTGAGTAAGAGAGCGAGTGACGTGCAGAACGCTGTCATATAGGCAGCCGACGTGGTGGTACTACCCGCCACCAATTTGTTATCTAACTATATAATATAATAATAATAATAATTTGAGCATTGAGTTACAAAAGTTGTGAGTTTCTCGCCCCTTGATGGTCTATTTGGATAGGATTTATTTATTTATTAACACTATTATACACACGGGGATAATAAACAAAACCAAAACAGAGGGAAAACAGTACAATTTGTTGTCTTATCGCTCAAGGCGGGTTTTTAGAGACAACCTTAGGATAGACATTAAGAAATAATAGATAAAAGGATTTTAAGAAGAATTATTAAAAATCCTATCCTAAATTGATGGCCACCATTAACTCTCCGTTTGCTGTTCTGTCAATTTCTTTGGTATGCAGCGGTAAAGCTCCCTAAAGTTTCAGCCACTCGCATAGCAAGGTATCTTCGTTCCGTAACCGTATCTTCGTTCTGTTACCGGCGTCTCATTCTCTTACGCTGGCATACCGACTAAAACATCTCGATACAACCAAATTGCCTTAAAAGTAAAGAAATTGTCCACAAAAGTTGTGGAGTGCATTCTCTGTTTTACGGTGTTGTCACTTCATCATCATCATCATCATCAGCCCAATATAGGTCCCACTGCTGGGCACGGGCCTCCTTTACAGCTGAGAGGGTTTAGGCCTTAGTCCACCACGCTGGACTAGTGCGGGTTGGCGGACTACACACCTAAGAAAACTTTTTTTTAGGTGTGCAGGTTTTATCACGATGTTTTCCTTCACCGTTAAAGCAAGTGATAATTCATTGTGAATACACACATAACTTCGAAAATTCAGAGGTGTGTGCCTGGGGTTTGAACCGGCGACCGCCGAAATTCTCGACCGCGCGCCTAAACCTCGAGGCTATCACTGCTTCGTTGTCACTTGTCACTTGCTGCTGCTGCTTGCTTGCTGTTGTTGTCACAGGATAAAAAAGACCACTGTTTTACTCCATATTTCCCCCGGGACCATAATTGGAGTCTATAGACAAAATCGCACTCAAAAGCTAGTGGAAAATAAAAATGCACGAGACTCCTGGGAGCTACGTTTAATTAATTTAAAAGCGTTGAATATTGAGTAATTGATACTTGCTTGTGTACATTTTGAGCTATTGTACTTCGGTGTAGTGGAAATTCCCATTATATGCACAAGGTTTTTGGAAACTGCTTGTTTGGTTAATGCTTCAAAATAAAATATGGAATGGACAACATATCTATTCTTAATTAAGTTTGGTTGAGCCAAATCTTTTGGGGATTACAAGACTCCGTTTTGCTCATAATTTGTTGAGAATAAAACGCAATAAGATTAATTAGGAATCACCTTGCACACACTTGCAGCAAAAGCAAGAGGTTGTCGTAAGTCATGTCAAACATAAAGAAGTATTATTTTAAATCTACCGTTCAATTTCTAAAATGCCGCTTAAAATTAAATAAAAAAAATATCATCATCAGCCCATATACGTCCCACTGCTGGGCACGGGCCTCCTCTACAACTGAGTGTTTAGGCCTTAGTCCACTACGCTGCGCTGGCCTAGTGCGGGTTGGCGGTTGGACTAAATAATAAAAAAAAATAAACGAGAATAAAACGAGCAAAACTTCGATATAAAATTGAAAATAAAGAAATGTGTAAGTATTCAAAAACTGTAGCAAGTGGGAATTAAGCGTTTTTTCACTAGTATGTAATATTTTGAGTTACTAAACTAGCCGACATTTAGAAATAGGACGGTATAAATTATGTACAATCTAATATAAGAACAGCTAAAATTCACAAACATTAGCAAAATTATACAAGTATAACTCGAAATAGTCTGCAATTTGTGGGAAAGTTTTATTTTAATGGGTTAGTTGCAGTTGCCGCTAATTTTATCGTAATTTAAATTGTCAAATTCCTTATTTAACTGGTAAAATGTTTAGCTAAATCTAGATTTTCACGAAGCTGGATGCGGTAGTTAGAATTAGTAGTGATATTGCGAATTATTCGGTGAGGAAGCGACCATTACTTACATGAAGAATTTGGCAATTTTCCTACCTCCTTGCGAAAGGAGATTTGGCTTGCAAAATCTTCCTGTTTACGGTTTTAAGTTAAGTTTAAATACGTTTAAAATAACAAAAAAAAAACATACCATTTGCATTGTAATGTTGGCAATGGGCCGGGCACATAGCGCGGAGAACTGATGGCCGATGGGGCAAAAAAGTTCTCTAATGGATGCCTTGTAGCGGAAAGCGCAGCGTAGTACGTCCACTCACAAGGTGGTCACTACCTGGTAAAGGTCGTGGGACGTCGCTGGATGCAGGCTGCCTCTAACAGGTCCCTGTGGAAGTCATTGGGGGAGGCCTATGATCAGCAGGATGATGGATGATGATGATTGTAATGAAACAGAAAAGCGGACCGACTTTGGTGATCTTTGGTATGGATATAGATCATACCATCGGGAAGGACATTGGCTATTTTTTTAATTATGTCCGTGCAACGCTGAATCCAACGCATTTTGTAGATAATTAGACGCGGTCTGTATACAAACATCAATAAATTTACGTAAAATTTTTAAAATCACGCAGAGGTTTTTTATACTGTCTCGACTGCCTCGTGGTCTCGCGGTACAAGTGTGTGCCGTGCGATCTAGAGGTCCTGGGTTCGATTCCCGGGTCGGGCAAAGTGTTGTTGGGTTTTTCCATTAGGAAATTCTCGGTAACAGCACGGAGTCTGGGAATGTGCCCGAAAAACGGCAATAGGCTCGCCCCCTATTACGTGGAACTGAGACATACTTGGCGAAATGTGGGTGCAGAAATGCACCTCTGCCTACCCCTTCGGGGAATACAGGCGTGAGTTTATGTATGTATGTTTTTTATACCTATATTTACGTTTCGTGAGCTGACTTTTAAGTGCCACTTTAGACAGGCGTTTTGTATTTTCGTATTAAGTTTTCCTATGGGATGAGCACGGGGTTCAAAATTGCGCCCGGGTTTAGCTGGGCCCCATCAAGCGGTACTTCCATAGAAGCCCTAAAGCGTTATACGTTAATTGTCTGTCTGTCTGTTTATAACTGTTTATTGTGGGGTCAGGATATTCGCATTTATATATAAAATTACTTTTGTCAAATAAAGATTTAAAGCTTAAAGATTCGGAATTTTGTTAAGAAAGCCGAGCTCTTGAGTTTCTATGGAAGTACCGCCACTGGGACCCACCGCGAGTCACTTATAAAACAAGCTAGAACATTATATGGAAGTAATTAAGTAGAACGCGGTTAAGTACTACATGCTTGGCGTTCTCCAACCAATTTTAATATAAAGATCGCTTCATGAGATAAGCAGTATCTTATTATATCATGTCAGCACTTATCTCGTGTTGTAGGAATGCGTAAAATTAGTAGTTTGCCATTTTGTCGGTATTTCAAGTGAAGAAACATCTCAGCGTACCGGCATGAGGGAGTGACGAGAGATGGACATCTCACGACACTTGAAACTGTGTTTAGACAGGATCGTGCTTACCATCAAGTGCGGTGTTTTCAAAAACACTTAAATTATACTTTTAAATAAATACATATGAATGCACCCAACAGTCACAAACATAGTCCTGATTCCACACGAAGACAAAAGTCTTGTGTCGTATCGGAAAATACGAGACACTTTGCGGTCTGACAAACACCCAGACCCGAAACAAATATTTGTCATCACACAAACATTTTTTTCCGATGCGGGATCAAGTCAACGACTTATCATTTCGCAAGCTGGTGTCTAGCCAACTGCGCCACGGATCTGTTATATTTCTAAAACTAAAAAGTAAAATTAGGCTGTGCCGTTCTTTTACAGTGACTAGATTGAGTTGACCGCACTGCATTTAACGGTTAGTGCAATATAAGGACACCTTAAAATTCTTACGAATTTCTTGGGTGACAATAAAATAAAAAAGGTTTTCCTAACCGCCATAAGTATTAGCTGTCGCAGTTTTCAATCAATGTCTGTTTACACCATATAAAAAGCCTAAGGAATAAATTTAAGTTTTTTTTATACAATAAAAGTTGGAAACAGATCGAATACTAAGACAGGTAATAGTTATGGTGATAAGATAAACGTCAAAATATTTAATTTCTTTTTTGAGTTTTTTTATGTACTTGTTTTCGAACATACATATGTCCATCTTATCACTTTCTACTCTAGAATAGCTGCACTGCACTACCAAACCTTCAAATTGGCGTAAAAACTAGCGCAGGTAAACAAAAAACAGCCGTACCAAGCTGGCCAAAATACACAAACTAGCTTCATAAACAAGATATTTTTAATTTTGGCGAGCGCAGGAAATTCGGTATTGTCCCTATTTGGCATAATGACCGCAACCGCCACCAGCGCCCGCGGGCTTCAACTAATGAATATTTGCCGTAATACGACCGTATTATGAAGGAAACGCCATATTAACATTCGTAAAATTATTGGATTTTCATGTATTTATAAAGGCTTGTGTTGTAAAATGCAAACTAATGTAGATGCGAATTTACTGTTTGTTATGTTTTCCTGATGAACCAATTCTGATCAATTTTGGTGTGAAGGTAGACGAATTGTAGGAGAACATTGGTTATTATTATTGGCATTTTCGCTAACCTTTAAATACGGTTTTGTCACATTGTCTTGGAGTATATATAATAAAAGTTGTAAAGATTAAGACGTGACAAACTTTTTACACTAGGTACTTAACGAATGTTCAATAAAATTTATACAGAAACTAAGTAGGTAATTAATAGAATTAAAGAATCAGAAATTAAGTAATTAGTGACCATTTTGTTTAGATTAAACTCAGGCGAAACCGAGATTACTTTGTTAAATATAAAAAGTTAAAAACCCAATTTGTATCACCAAGATAAAGATTTACAAACGCGCCATTTTTAATCCTCAGCTCGTAACGTTCGATATTTAAAACACCAGAAGGCCTTTTATACATCGCACATTATCGGCCGACACGCTGTAATCTTATTTTACATACATCGACATTAAAAAGCACCCGAAACATCATAAATAAAGCCTTTCCGGCCGCTTTATGTTAACCACGGCATAAATTACTGGCCACATGAACAAAAAAACTTTGCAAATCGAAGATCACATCTGTCAATTACCGGGTCGGGTTGCGAGGAACAAAAAAAACATGGCGGCGCGTCCCGCCGAAACAAAACGCATTGCGACGTCAATAAGCGGCCAGTGTTGTTTTGTATTTACATCAGTTCATAATTCTTGCCAGTTACTTTCGTTTTAATGTCTTGCCGACTTTGTTTGTTATGATTGCTTAATCATTTTTATTTAAATTATGTCTAGAAATTATAATTTTATTATATTATTACCATAATTGACTGCCTCGTGGTCTCGCGGTATAAGTATGTGCCGTGCGATCTAGAGGTCCTGGGTTCGATTCCCGGGTCGGGCAAAGTGTTATTGGGTTTCCATTAGGAAATTCTCAGTAGCAGCACGGAGTCTGGAAATGTGCCCGAAAAACGGCAATAGGCTCGCCCCCTATTACGTGGGATTGATACATACCTGGCGAAATGTGGGTGCCGAAATGCATCTCTGCCTACCCCTTCAGGGAATACAGGCGTGAGTTTATGTATGTATGTATTACCATAATAGTCCATTAAAAAGTTACCTTTGGGGTTGCGTTTCTCAGAGGACGCAATTTTATTTTTTAGATATGAAGGGGTAGCCCCCCTTTAAATTAAAAAGGTTTAAAGTAAAAAGTGTAAAATCTGAAATTCTATAGTATGTTTTTTTCGTCAAGTTTATCTTTAATTGATTCTTTAAACTTTTTTTAAGGGAAGCTCTCTAAAAGACTTTGGAAGTTTGTTATAGAAGCGTATACATTGCCCCATAAAATAATTATTACTTTCCGGAGACGAGTATATAGTAAGTGTTTTAAGAATATTTACTTACCTTATTTTTATATCTTCACTCTTGCTTCTGTAGTAGTCGGGAAACCAGCCCTGAAACAACGACCAAATGTTCGATCACACATTAATCTTTATATTTACCACAGCCACGTGGCGCAGTTGGCTAAACACCAGAACCTAGATCCTGGGTTCAATTCCCGGTTTGAGAAAAGTGTTTTTTTTTTCATGAGGAAATGCACGGAGTCTGAAAATATGCTCCAAAAACGGCAATAGGCTCGCTACCTATTGATCATCAGCCCATATCTCTCCCACCGCTGGGCACGGGCCTCGTCTAAAACTGAGAGGGTTTAGACTAAGTCCACTAAGCTGGCCTAGTGTGGGTTGGTGGACTACACACCTAAGAAATTCCTAAGAACTTTTAGGTGTGCAAATTTCATCACGATCGCTACCTATTCCTTCCTTTTTTACTATCTATACCTTCGAGGGTAAAGTTAATTTGTTTGTATGTATGTTTGTAGGGATCGAAGCCACTTAGTTATACAGTCTATTATTTTTTTTAAATCCGCTACACACGCTTGAATCTGTAAATACTGTAAAATAAAACCCTAAAACAAAGCATCTCAAGACACGTAACTGCTTGTACGTAAATTATTTGTAGCCACAATTTTCTTTGGAATTGGAACACATAATGTCCCACCCTAATTAGGTACTTTGACAAAGACGTTGCTTTTCCAGATAATGGAAGCTTTTCAGCCCTTAGATTAGGCTTTGGGAATACAATATGTTACTTGGTATGCGTTAATGATATTAAGTTTCCTTTTGTTAAAGATGTCGCGACTGTCGCTTAGGGTTTTTTCTATAATGTCTACATACCGTACCAACTCAAAAACCTTATTTGGCTCATGCACAATAACTGTGCTAAAGATCATCACATGATCAAATGTATAGTTTACAATTCTATGAAGGACAAACAGACAAACATTCATTTTTATATAAAAGATGACGACCAGTAGCAGCCGTTTATTGTTGTTTGAAATTTTTGTCATTGGACGTGACAGAATAAACAGGTGACAGACAAGTGGCGACACTCGTCCCCATACAAAATATTGTCTATTTTCCTTCTAACCTTATTCAGCTATTCTGTGAACTCACACACTCTCGCCCGAATAACAGGGAGATTACATACATACATACATACATATCCTCACGCCTGTATTCCCCGAAGGTGAAGGCAGAGGTGCATTTCTGCACCCACATTTCGACAGGTATATATCAGTCCCACGTAACAGGGGGCGAGCCTATTGCCGTTTTTCGGGCACATTTCCAGACTCCGTGCTGCTACTGAGAATTTCCTAATAGAAAAACCCAATAACACTTTGCCCGACCCAGGAATCGAACCCAGGACCTCTAGATCGCACGGCATATACTTGTACCGCGAGACCACCATCATTCAAAAAAATCTCCCATTTAATTCAAAAAATGTCTATGTCAGTCGCCATTCAACAGAGGTATACAAAGGACTAAAATTTCTGTTTCCAACGTGTCATATGCGTCACAACGTCGCGAAGCAATTAAGAAAGCGCTTAAGGCGTTGACCAAAGAAAAGTCCCGAGCGCCCAAGGATACGCTTTACGTATTAAGAATTATCAGTGAGGGGGTCCGTGGACCCTTGATAAAATTCAGATTTCTTTTTATTAAAAAAAGTAAAAGTTAAGGTACTTTTAAACCTATTAGAATAATTCATCATCATCAACAGCCCATATACATACATATGTCCCAATGCTGTGCATGGGCCTCTTCTACGACTGAGAAGGTTTAGGACTTAGTCTACCACGCTGGTCTAGTGCGGCTTTGCGGACTGCGCACCTCGGAAATTTCGAAGAACTTTTATGTGTGCAGGTTTTCTCACGATGTTTTTCTTCACCGTTAAAATACGTGATAATTCATTATGAATACACACATAACTTCGAAAAGTAAGAGGTGAGTGCCTTGGGTTTGAACTCGCAACCGCCGATATTCTCGACTACTACCAAAAAAATCTTAATATTAAATCACAATTTCATTTTTCTCGACGCGATTTTTTTTATTAAATTTCAAATTTTAAAGAACCACAGAATATTTCACACACGAAATGCACACTGTATACATGAAAACACTTTATCTGTGGGTCACACTCAACTGAGCCCACACAACCCCTTACGAACTCCGTCAATGGTCGCCTTGGATTGTCACATAACTGACCCTCGGACGTTGAAGGGGCGGATTTGGGAAAAAAGGTTTTACTCGAGGTAAAGATGTTTTTTGTGTCCCCTCTTCGCTATGGGTCGTTTGGACCTCCGTGCTGGTGTAAATGTTTATGAGTAAAAAAATATATAAGAAGAATTACTTGGGGTAAATAGAGAAAGAATGACCAATTAGGAGAGGCCTATGTCCAGCAGTGGACGTAAAAAAGGCTGCTGATGATGATGATGATGACCAATTTAGTGTTATAAGATATCTTCGTTGCTAACAGCTTTAGAGTATTTCAGTAATCCAGTATTTTTTACAGACGCCGTAGAACGTTTGGTTAGTTAACGGAGTGGTAGCGGGTTCAATATTTGTTCAGGACTGGGTTTTGTAAAACCGAAACGTCTCTCTTAGTTTCTGATACTTCTTACCCATTAACGCTCAAAAATATACTGAAAGCATCAAAAACACAAATAAGAAAATGTTAGTCGTTAAAAAACACACAACAACAGATGTTTTACATACATTAGTCTCGAAGCAGGCTTCGAATCCGAGCCTTTTTTCACAGCATCTAACCAAGCCATAGAAAATTTAAAATACATTTACCCAATTAGAAACGAAACATGCGACGTTCAGTCAAATTTACTACTTCAATATACATACTCTACAAAATTACATAACCTCATCCAAGATCATTAAAACATCAGCCTGTATAATGTTTCGAGGTTAATGAACCCATAACGTATAATCACCATGTATATGAACAATGTACACCCTATATTTTCTCCCCGCAAGTATCAGTTAAAGCGCACACTGGAGATTTAGTTAGAGTCACATAAGACCAAGTTTACGTCACAAAGAACTTCGAATTAATGGACTTGGTAATTATATTTAAAATAAAATAGAATATTGTGCAACTAGTGCGAAAAATTGTCGATTGCCCACGAGAGCGAAGTTGAGCGCACGAGCGAAGTGAGTACGATCATTCGCTCCAGTGGCCAATAGACAACTTCGCACGAGTTGCACATACTATTTTTTATTACGTATATATGCGGGGAAAGTAGTATCTTTGTAGTATAAATTATTTTTACTTAAATATCAACCTCACTTCTTTAATATTGACACTTCGACTGTCACAGTCACTAAATTTGGGTGTGCCAATAAAAATTTGGGTGCGAGAAGTTTACTTGTCGCACTATAATTGTGAAGTGGGGTATTAAGGTTTTTTCGACCCCAAAAGAGTGCGCAAAGATACTACTTTTCCCGCATGAGTAATAAAAAAGTTATTGTTCAATTCGCCGAGCTTAGAAATTTAATTATTTATAATAACAAAAAAACCGCCATCAAAAAAAATTTTTTCGTCAAAAATTAATAAGGAATAAAAAAATTAATGCGTATTCTTCTATAACATAATAATCAACTTACTTTTTCTACTCATCAATATCGTGGTACATACAAGGTAAGATAGGTAAGAAGGTACCTACCTACTTCAAATCTAAGTCAACACATACCTATGAGTAACAAATAATGATCAAAATAAGAGTTCTCCTAAGAAAAATGAAATAAAAAATATTAGACTACTTAAAAGTCAATCAAATTATTACGATAATACAATCTCGTTACAATTATTGTTAATCTTGAGTCGGCGTTAGCCAGGGTAGGTTTGTAACTATATACATTATTATTATTAACGTTATCATAATAATTATACCCTTTGGATAAGTAGGCGAAAACTTACGACTGAAATTATAGATGAATTCTTGAAGACACAATTGGATCGATTGAAAAAATTAATTTAATCAAAATTAGTCGAAGTCGTGATGGCCTCGAGGTTTAGGCGCGCGGTCGAGAATTTCGGTGGTCGCAGGTTCAAACCCCAGGCACACACCTCTGACTTTTCGAAGTTATGTGTGTATGCACAATGAATTATCATGTTCTTTGACAGTGAAGGAAAACATCGTGATAAAACCTGCACACCTAAAAGTTCTTAGGAATTTCTTACATGTGTAGACCGCCAACCCGCACTAGGCCAGCGTGGTGGACTAAGGCCTAAACCCTCTCAGTTGTAGAGGAGGCCCGTGCCCAGCAGTGGGACGTATATGGGCTGATGATGATGATGACATTATACATACATAGTTATAGGTGAGATGTGCTTGTGTCGCGCGCGTGACTTGACGAGGCGAGAGGTGCAATATCGTTTCAAGGTGGCAGATGTTGTCACAGTATCATTCATCATCATCAGCCCATATACTTCACAGTATACTGTCATGTAAAAGTTAATTTGTATAAACAATATTTCTTAAAGTACTTGTAGATAAGTTTCCTTGGCTCATCATCATCAGCCCACATACGTCCCCATACGTCACCACGCTGGCCTAGTGCGGGTTGGCGGACTACACACCTAAGAAAATCCCTAGAACTTTTAGGTGTGCAGGTTTCATCACGATATTTTCCTTCACCGTCAAAGAACATGATAATTCATTGTGCATACACACATAACTTCGAAATGTCAGAGGTGAGTGCCTGGGTTAGAACCCGCGACCGTCGAGATTCTCGACCGCGTGCCTAAACCTCGAGGCCATCACGACTTCGACTAATTTTGATTAAATAAATTTTTTCAATCGATCCAATCGTGTCTATAAGAATTCATCTATAATTTCAGTCGTAAGTTTTCGCCTACTTATCCAAAGGGTATAACTATTAAGATAACGTTATTACATATATAAAAACCGCAAAAGCCGCATCTACCCTATTCCTTACGCGATAACCCTTAATGTTAATAGTCCGTATAAGATTTCTCTTAGACGAGATAAGCTCAAACGACCCCTAATGCAGGAAGTAATGATAACAATACTTATTTACTGCGCAACCGTCCGGATATTCGGATATTGTTCGGAACGTTCCGGCGTATCCGAAAATGTGCTGACTTGGATCTTTTTCCCTTTTAAAAGCTTTTTTACTCCCTTTTAAGGTTTTTGAATGCTTTGTAACATAATATTGTAGACAGTGGAATTTTTATGGAGTTATTTTCACAGGAATTGTTCATAGTTAGTGATTTTAAATAAGACTAGCTGTGCCCGGGACTTCGTCCACGCGGAAAATTTATTTTTAATAAGAAAATTTATAAACTAAAGTTACTCCTTATTAAACCAGCTATCTGCCAGTGAAAGTCCCGTTAAAATTGGTCCACCCGTTTCAGAGATTAGCCGGAACAAACAGACAGACAGACAGACAAAAATTGTAAAAAACCTTATTTTGGTATATGTACAGTGTATACATCCATATGCATTTATAGCTGACCCGGCGAACTTCATTCCGCCTAACAGCTGATTCTTAATTATTATTTTTTTTATTTTTTTAGCCTAAGTTATTCCTTATTACATCAGCTATCTGCCAGTGAAAGTCCCGTTAAAATTGGTCCACCTGTTTCAGAGATTAGCCGGAACAAACAGACAGACAGACAGACAGACAGACAGACAAAACAGACACTCCAATTTGATTTATTAGTATAAATGAGCGATAGATCGTTACTAAAAGCAATAAATAATACTGGGTCTATATTCTATATTATGTACCAATAAAATATACTTTAATATGATCGTTTTTAATAAAAGAAACGACTAATTAAGTTTATTTAAAAAGGCAATTTTCACAATCTTTCTTCTTCTTTTAAACTCAACATGGTTCTAAGATACGGTGATTGTAATTTTTTTCTAACCCGATTACTAGACGGCTGTCATTTATTTATTTTACAACAACAAAAAATGTATTCCAAAAAGGTTGTTTTTCAATAAATTCTCTATACAACCTCTTTAAGGGGTAGGCTGACATACACACCCCAACGTTTTGTCATCTGTATTTAAAAGTTCTACGCAATAAATGGCGAGGTATCGAAAATTCCGTAATGAAAAAGTCGAATATTTTTTTGCACAAATCGGACACCGAAAATGAGTGTTATCAATCACACTCCGTTCAATTAATTATCATTATTTTATAACTTAGATTCTCATTACAACCCATGAACCCTAAAAAGCTGTACTAACTACCAGGGAACGCGATAGTGTCTCCAGCCAAGTTTAGGAAAAAAGCGACAAATGCATGTAAATTTACACGAACCATTCTAAATTACTTTTGACCTCTTCATACCTCAAAACCCATGAAACCTGCAAACTAACATTTAATAACGCTTGTTCGCTTACCTAAAATCCAAAATTTCATATAAGAAGGTCAAGCAGTTATAGAAATATGAACGTTCAAAAACCAGCATTTATGCGATTGACTTATAGATGATAAGGTCAGTGGCGGTACTTCCATGAGCCCAAAAGCCCAGCTTGCCTTACAAAATTCCGAATAATCTTTAAATGTTTATTTAATAAAATAATTTTGACATATAAATAAGGATATCCTGGCCCCACAATAAACAATTATAAACTATATATTAAACAATTAACGTGTACCGAAGTACCGCTACTGCATAAGGTTCTTACTAAGATTTTCAATTTTAATGAAGTAGTTTTGGATTTCATTTCACAAAGTATCTATTACGTCACGCCATATCATAGCTAGCTGGTACTAGAACAAAATATAGATAACAAGGTTTTATCAACAAACTCACCGGCGCAGTCTGTAGCTCGTATTTCCAAAGCAAAATTGTTGAGCTTTAAGCCGGTCGGGTATTCCGCTACAATACCTGTTAATATCGATGGACTGACGTCAAAACTTATCCTATTCAGCCATAATAGGATTATAGTTGAAATCCATTACCGCAATTCATTTTAGAGCTTATTAATTTAGCATTTCATCGAATGAGTCCACTTTAGTCCGACTTATATTTACACAACGGATTGCTTTCAACCTGCTTCGGTATTAAATATTTCAGACTTCGAATTGGACATGGATTGGTCCCCGTTTCTATTTCGGTAGGTGGTCTATTGGTTTCTAGGGAATCGATTGTGGCTTTTAAATCGATTTTAAGTCATAATATTTTACTTATTTTGGAATTCAAGTCTTGTATCGTGAAAAGTTGAAACTACGAGAAGCTTCGATCCCCGACTGCTTTAAAATCAAAATCGGCAATAGGCTCGCATCTTATTACTTGTGACTGATAGTTGATACATGACAGTCATTTGGAAAAAAATATATGCTTCGACTGCTTATTCTTATATGTATGTATTTATGTATATTTGTATGTATGTATGTACGTATGTATGTATACATGTTTTGTATATATTTGTGTATGGGCTATGTAAATTAATTAAATATATACACATTGATTTATTTATCTTATTAATTATTATATTGTACACATGAACTACCCTCCCTTCTATCACTTGTTTATGTCCATCTTATGGTTGTCTCTAAAAGATCGCCTCGAGCGATAAGACCGCCAATTGTACTTCGTTCTTTTTGTATATTGTTTTGTTCATTATTTCTTAGTGTACAATAAAGTGTTTATAAATAAATAAATAAATGACCTTGCGAAATTTTGGTGCAGAAATGCACCTCTGCCTACCACTTCTGGGAATACGAAGAATAATGTATGTATGTATGATCACTTTAATGTCCCTTGATATGAAAAATCTTTAATAATTAATAAAAACGTGATGGCCTTAAAGCCATAACTGCGTCCTATTTTTATAGCCTCTATATTAATCGGTTCAAATAGCCTCCATTTGATACTCTGAAGGAATTAGCGAAGTATAATTGAACCAGAATATCGCTTCCCAGTTTCATAGATTAATTGCGACACTGGGAGCTAAATTAACCGCGCAATATCTCAGGGTTACGGTAATACGACCTCCTATTTACAATATGATATTCAATAAATTAATTTCCTTTGATGTACCTATACACACAATGAATAAAATTATTAAGTATTTTAAAGGTGGTTTGACAGTCCCGTGGCGCAGTTGGCTAGACACCAGCTTACGAAACGAGAGGTCGCGGGTTCGATCCCCGTACCGAGACAAATACCTCTAACTTTTCGAAGTTATGTGTGTATTCAATTATTTTAACGCTGAAGGAAAACATCGTGAGAAAACCTCAAAGTTCTTAGGAATCTCTTAGGTGTGTAGTCCGCCAACCCGCACTAGGCCAGCGTGGTGGACTAAAGCCTAACCCCTCTCAGTTGTAGAGGAGGTACGTGCACAGCAGAGGGACGTAGGGCTTATGATGATAAATTCCTAAGAAATCGGAAACCAATTTCACCCTAACCTCGAAACCAAACCTTTATAAATCAATCCTAAGGAATCTCAGTCCAAAAACCCATGTAAAACAACTGGGGTGTGTCTCAACAATTGTTTCATTCTCGTAAACGCTCTTTAGAGGCCAAATAAAGAGGCCACGAGGCGGAAACTCTCGCCCACTTAAAGTACTTAATTAAAGTTTAATTTAATCGCCTTGTACCCACAGGCTTGGTTCAGCTCTGTTCTTTTTGTACGGGCATTGCAAAATGACCACACGATGATAGTAAATGCAGGGATGTATAAAAAATTATGACTGGAAATAAGTGACTGATCAAAATCATATAAACAGTTTTGTCTATAACTTTACTTTTTTTATACATCATCAGCCCTTATACGTCCCACTGCTGGGCACGGGCGTCCGCTACAACTGAGAGGGTTTAGGCCTTGGTCCACCACGGTTGCCTAGTGCGGGTTGGTGGATTACAAAGTGGAGTGCAGGTTTCATCACGATGTGTGCACCGTTAAGTAAGTGTTGATTTATTGTGAATAGACACATTCCTTCGAAAATTCAGAGGTGTGTGCCTGGGGTTTGAACCTGCGACCGCCAAGATTCTCGACCCCGCGCCTTAACCTCGAGGCCATCACTATTTTTCTTATCTTTATCTTTTTATTTTAATAAATATAAATAAATGATAATACCACGACTGCCTCGTGGTTTCGTGGTACAAGTATGTGCCGTGCTGTCTAAAGGTCCTGGATTCGATTCCTGGGTTCGGAAATTCTCATTATACAATAGGCTCGTCACTATTACCTGTGTACTCTTTGCCCAACCTGGGAGTCGATCTCGGGACTTCTAAATCGCACGCCACATTCACGCGAGACCACGAGGCATGATTATTTTCATCATCAATAAAATGATCAAAAATATTTACGTTCAAATTAATAGTTATTAACCTAATTTTAAAACCTCTTAGTTGTAGGGGAGGCCCGTGCCCAGCAGTGGGACGTATATGGGCTGATGATGATGACGATGAACCTCATTTTACCCCCTCCTGTAATTCCTGAAGTCGAGTATCAACTTACGTAATAAAAAAAAACTTTTGTACTCTTCCCCCAGTTTAATATCTTTACGGTTAATTCCATATCAAGTTAATAAATTAGAGAGGGAATCTTGACCTTAAATCAATAAAAATGTTAAGCAAATGAATCCCGGTGACCTCGCGATCCACTCCCAACATTTTACTTAAGAAATGGCTCCAGAAACTTTTAATTAGCAAATTTTTCTTAGGGGTGTATGGCGCGTGTCATGAACTTATCGAAATATATTTTTTTACAGCCCCGTGGCGCAGTTGGCTAGACACCAGCTTGCGAAACGAGAGGCCGCGGGTTCGATCCCCGCACCGAGACAAATGTTTGTGTGATCCACAAATATTTGTTTCGGGTCTGGGTGTATGTGAGACCGAAAAGTCTCTCGTAGTTTCTGATACCCACGACACAAGACTTGTATCTTAGTGTGGGATCAGAACTATGTATGTGACTGTTGGGTGTATTTATTTATTATTTTTAGCTATCATCATCATCAGCCCATATACGTGTCCCACTGCTGGGCACGGGCCTCCTTTATAACTGAGAGGGTTTAGGCCTTAGTCCACTACGCTTGCTTAGTGCGGGTTGGCGGACTACAACTTTATCGTTAAGCTTTTTTTACTTTCTTTTTAACAAGAGATTATTATAATATTGCATTGGAATATTTTGCTTAATGTATGGATGCATTTCATTAAATTAATAAAATTATACATATATATACATGCTTGTATTCCCTGAGGATGTGGATGAGGGTGATTAGGCCTTCCACCACGCTGGCCTAGCTGCGGGTTAGCGGATTACACACCTAAGAAATCCCTAAGAACTTTTAGGTGTGCAGGTTTCATCACGTTGTTTTCCTTCACCGTAAATGTACATAAAAGTACAAGATGCAGGTTTTGTTTCGTGGGGATACATAGAAACTACGAGAGACTTTTCGGTCGCACTAACACCCAGACCCGAAACAAATATTTGTGGATCACATAAACCTTTGTATAATTGCGAGGATCGAACCCGCAACCTCTCAATTCGCAAACTAGTGCCTAGCCAACTGCGCTACGGGGCTGTCATCAGTTACGGACTCCATGTAGTTATTGAGTTTTTTTTACAAAAACTTAACCTTTTAAAACGCCTCATAACTCCTCGAGACCTTTACACACACCGCACACTTTGCCATCGGGTAAAACGCATTGAAATTATTATAAAAATGCTACTTTATGCTCAACAAATAAGCTACAAATTTGTTATATGGAGCATGAGCTCACTTCAAATATGACATAACCCTTCTTGTACGACATTCGAGTTACAAACTTCATGTTCAATTGTAGAAGCTTTTCAGAAGTAGGTCGTTCACAAGAATGCATTGACATCTATAACATGTTCGCGAACTAAATAACTCCGAGAGCATCTGTTACGAACAAATTAGGATTTAGTTTCTGAATGGATGTTGTCGACTTAATGTTACTAGCTTACGTTAGTGGATTTGTCTGTGGATTTTAGAATTGTACTTACATAGCGAAAAATGAAGAAATTTGTGTGTAATAAAACGGCGAATAAAAACATCGCGAGGAGAACACACCTAAGTAAGGATCTTTATAATTAGTAAATAAATACACCCAATGATCAAAATAATACTGTATAGTCCTTCGAATACTTCGAATACGGATTAGTGTTGCAAAAGTATACACGATATTCATATTTATATTATAAATGCGAAAGTGACTGTCTGTCTGTTACGTTTTCACGCCTAAACCGAACGAACTATTTGAAAATTGTTTTGGTATAGATATATAGAGCATAAACCTTGGGATAGGACATAAGATACCTATTTCTTTAAAATTGCACCCGAGAGAAGTACACTACAGGTAGTAAAAAATTCTATTTTAGAGTTTTTTTTTTTAATAAACCTACCTTGCTCTTATTACTTGCACCACACGCCTACCTTTAGGATTGATAATACTTTGTTTATGTTACCTGACAAAAGTACCCTTACCTTTGTCATCTTGTCACTTTGCGAAATTAAATTGTGCCTTAAAATAAATTTTTAATTCACTCCCCTCAAATAAACTTTTGAGAACTCCAACATCGTTTGTAATTGTAAGAATTTTGACAGTTGGGAAATTTTGAAGTATTACGTTTCGCGGAAATTTACTGAGTGATGGGGGGGGGGGAGACAGTCACTTGGATAATACGGTAATTCTACGGTGCCTGCCGGTGCAGGTTTGTAGTCTTTACGTGTCTATGAAAATCCTTTTATAAAAACTGACTCATCATACGACCTTCGTCAGTAAATTTACGGTCAGTGTTAGAAAACAACACAAACTCATATGGTTTTGAGCCATAACCAACTTCAGTACTTTCCCAGCGGATAAAAATATCCCACAATCAAAGTAAACTAAATCCACGCGTTCCCCACATTCCGGGCTAAAGAACTAAATTCCTGCATAGAGACAAACTCGGAATAGCGCGAGGCCGCGGTAATAAAATGTAAATTGTACCTAACTTTTATTTCAATTCTTCAGGATATTGAGAATTTTTCCATTTTATCAAACTGAGCCGATGGAACTTCACTAAGTTGGGTATTCTTGAACGCTTGAGAGATATTGACCGTCCATTCGTCTATAACGAGTCTGGGACAAACGCGATCAAAGAATGTATGAAATTAAAAAAATAAATGCGGAAATGTCTGCTTTCGATAACCAGCTCTGCAATCTTATCTTTCTTTTTCTTGTCTATAAAAATATTAAAAATTCGATAATGTCTGATTTTGAAAAACAGTGCTGCAATCTTCTCTCTTTCTTTTCCTTGCTAGCTAATTTGTATGATTATCAGTGTTAAGATAGTTGGAACTTTGAAAAGGATCTACCAATTTTAATAAATTATGTATCCCTAGATCGAGCTTAATAATGGACCAATCTGGTTGAAGCTTGTAAGTGACACATATATTAATCTCATTGGCTATTTTTGGATCCAATTGAAAATTAGGATCAAGATTTTTATTAAATTTGTGTCATAAGATGTCATGTCATCATCAGCCCAAATACGTCCCACTGCTGGGCACGGGCCTCCTCTACAACTGAGTGGGTTTAGGCCTTAGACCACCACGCTGGCCTAGTGCGGGTTGGCGGACTACACACCTAAGAAATTCCTAAGAACTTTTAGGTGTGCAGGTTTTATCCCGATGTTTTCCTTCACCGTTAAAGCAAGTGATAATTCATTGTGAATACACAATTAACTTCGAAAAGTCAGAGGTGTGTGCCTGGGGTTTGAACCTGCGACCGCCGAAATTCTCGACCGCGTGCCTTAACCTCGAGGCCATCACTGCTTTTAAGATGTATTATTTGTAAAATATTAAATTGGATTATTCTTCAAAGACTTTTATTATCCAACACAACTTCAAAGATAACTAACAAATTCTCGAGAAAAAGCTAACCTACAAAACACGAGAACCGTGCAAAATCACGTTAATACCAATAATTTATAAGACGTACTTAGCAGACTTAATCTATTAAGGAAATGCAAAGCTTCTTGGGCGATATAAACAATGGGGAGCCGTGATTAATGTCTTCATGTTATTACGACAAAAGTAATAGCACAGTTGAGGAACCAGTAACGCAGGTTCTTTTTCTTTTATCTTGGAGGATTTGCGCTACTTAGGGTTTTTTTTAGTTAAAAAGATTTTTTTACTCTTTTAAAATGTAAATATTTCTAGGTTTTCTTATTTAAATGTATACATTATTGTTGATAATACTTAATAATTATGTAATTATAAAAAATCCTAGTCGGCTACAAGCTCGCCTATTACACATGAATTGTAGATAATAATAACACTATAAAAATATATATATATCTATCAAAAAATGGCTTTTAAATTTGAGCTACAATGAAACCGAAGGTTTGGTGAATTAGGTTTTATTAACAGCAAACTCGCATACACACTTACACTCAGACACTCACACACACTCATACATTCACACACACACACACACGCCCACTCACACACTGTCACAGAAACACATTTGTACATTACTTTAGTAATTACCGTAGTGAATATATGTACTGTAATGGTTGTATCGTTTTAGGAGAATCTATGACTCCCAAGTTACAGGTTTATTCCTAGTTTGGGAGTCAATGAGACATAAAATTGCAAACTGATATTGTACAGCCCTCATTTTATGTGTATTGTAAAAATATTGTAATGTTTTTGTACAAATAATTTTTTATTATTATATTATATATATTAGTATATAATTGTATATTGTTAGTGGTCTATTTTATATATTTTTCAGCAAAACTTTTTTTATGCGCCTCCTTTTCCATCTCTGCATCACCTAAGATTGAATGTTAGAGAATCGTTCAGGCATTCAGTCTGCCTTAATAAAATTTGTATATAAAGCATAATTAACAAATAAAATAAATAAATAAATCTTAATATTACGAGAAAACACGAAATATACTATGCATATTATCAGATCTGCTTACTTGAAGCGAGGATTAATCGTTCTAGTTTCTTGCCAGTCGAAACTATATTTGAAGCACACGGCACTAAAATTGATAAATATTTTATTGAATCTTTAAAATGTTCAATATTATTTAGATTTATTCATTTTTACTTTTATTCCACCCGATTCGGAAAGCAAATCCCACTTTTGTAAGGCAATCAGGTCTTTTGGGCTTCTATGGAAGTAACGCCGCTGGTATGTATGTATCGGAAAATTGTACAACTTGCTTTACTGTTTTATAATGGACTATGGCCAATCTGATAGAAGGACACAGGAAATGACGATGGAATATCGTAATATCTTATTACGTAGTATGTAAGAATATGCTATATTATTACTGCCTCGTGGTCTCGCGGTACAAGTATGTGCTGTGCGATCTATAGGTCCTGGGTTCGATTCCCGGGTTGGGCAAAGTGTTATTGGGTTTTTCCATTAAGAAATTCTCGGTAACAGCACGGAGTCTGGAAATGTGCCCGAAAAACGGCAATAGGCTCGCCCCCTATTACGTGGGACTGATACATACTTGGCGAAATGTGGGTGCAGAAATGCACCTCTGCTTACCTCTTCGGGGAATAAAGGCGTGAGTTTATGTATGTATGTATGCTATATTATTAAGTTTAGTGATGCGATCCGCTTTCTAACGTCTTGGCACTATCATAAAACTGTGGAATAATTTGCCAGCTAATATGATCCCTCCTATTATCCTGGGTCGTAAGCGTAGCGTGAAGAAGCATTTCACAAGGCAGTCTTGAGTGTATTAAGCATAGAATAGTTGAATAAGATTAGAAGGGAAATAGACAGTATTTTGTATGGGGACGAGTGTCGCCGCTTGTCTGTCACCTATTCATTCTACTACGATCATATGAACAATGATAAAAATTTCAAACAAAAATGAAGGACTGCTATTGGTTGTCGTATATTTATAAAAGTCTTGATATTACACGCTACCCAAATTACTAAGAAGCGGCCGTGACAAACATATGATAGTCTAATCGTAGGTTCGGCACGCTCGGCATGCTGACATTTCCTTTCTAGTCTTAATCAACTGTTCTGATACGGTGATGTTAAGTTATACTTACTGTGCCAGTATAAAAAATTAAGGGCATCAGAACATAGTTTATAAAAAATATAGTATCATTATTATGAAAGACAACAGACAAAGATATCATCATCAGCCCATATACGTCCCACTGCTGGGCACGAGCCTCCTCTACAACTGAGAAGGGCCTTAGTCCACCACGCTAGCCTAGTGCGGGTTGGCGGACTACACACCTAAGAAATTCCTAAGAACTTTAAGGTGTGCAGGTTTCCTCACGATGTTTTCTTTCAGCGTTAAAGTACATGATCATTTATAATGAATGTATACACACAACTTGGAAAAGTCAGAGGTATATGCCCGGGGTTTGAACCCACGGCCGCCGAGATTCTCGACCGCGCGTCTAAGCCGGCCATCACTACTTTAGACAAAGATATACCGACTGCTGGTGGTTGCTGGTGGTAGGATATTCGTATCCGCCCGGATAGCGAACACCGTACACAGGGCGTAAAACCCGCCATAGTGGCACATGCAAGTGTGCCGCGTTCCGGGATCAGCCAGTGTATATCCGGTTTTCGGGGGGGCTTCAATCATGGTGAAAGGATGACCGTGCCGGCATTTTTTGGCCGGTTTGTCGCGGTCGGTCCTTTGATCACCATGGTATTAGCCCCCCAAACTTCTTCACAATAAGTTGAAGAGGTATTCGGCCGGCATGATTGTGTCGACCAACGGGAGATCATCATCTCTCGCTGGTCGGCACTTTTTCTGGACTCCATTACGCTTACCATCAGGTGCAATGGGGTCACTTTGCCGTGCCAGTATATAAAAAAAAAAAAAAAACATCGAAACCACCTACTACATAAAAAAGTACTATTGTATTTTTATTTTTTGTGTCATTTTCACGCGACCAAACAGTTAAACAAGTCTGCGATATTTATAATTATTAAGGAAACAGAGCTCTGATCGTAAATACGGGATATTTATGCCCAGCTAAACCTTTTAGCCTAATTACCGAATGCCGAACCGATGGGGAATTCTCGGTCTTTTTTATCTATCTGTTAATTTTATTTTGGAGTTGCAAGTGCTATATTGAATGTATCGAAAAGTGTTTAACATTAAAATAATTTCGTTAATGTAGTAATTGTTTGTTGTTAAGAAATAGTGAAGGCCTCGAGGTTTAGGCGTGCGGTCGAGAATCTCGCCAGTGGCGGGTTCAAACCCCAGGCACACACCTCTGACTTTTCGAAGTTATGTGTGTATTTACAATGAAAACATCGTGGTGAAACCTGCACACCTAAAAGTTCTTAGGAATTTCTTAGGTCTGTAGGCCGCTAACCGGCACTAGGCCAGCGTGGTGGACTAAGGCATAACCCTCCCAATGGTAGAGGAGGCCCGTGCCCAGCAGCGGGATGTATATTGTCTGATAATGATGATGATGAGTAATTATTTACATCATATACTCGCATAATCATCATCACCATAATCTCCTTAGTGGGTAGGCACAAGTGTATTCCTAAATACATATTTCGCTAGCTGTCTTTTTTAAGTTTCATTAAATAATTTGAGAGCCTTTGCTGCTTTCGAGCACTATTTCAAACTCTGCTACTAATGATTTCCTGATATAACCGCAATATTACTTCAACTGATGGCATTGACAGCCCCGTGGCATAGTCGGCTAGACACCAGCTTACGAAACGAGGCCGCAGGTTCGATCCCCGCACCAAGACAATTGTGTGATCCACAATTATTTGTATAGGGTCTGGGTGTTTGAGAGACCGAAAAGTAAGACACAGGACTTATGTCCTACTGTGGGGTCAAAACTATGCATGTGCCTGTTCATTGTATTCATTTATTTACTGACCCGGATATCAAACCCGCGGCCCCTCGTTTCACAAGCTGGTTTCTAGCCTACTGCGCCCCGGAAGCTATCAAGTGACGAAATATCCATAGAACAACATATCGGGTTCGGTCAATGTTTGTATTGTCTTCGCGACTTCGGCTTGAGCAAGGCCATTGAGATGTTTACACAAGTTTTAGCTAGCGAACTCCGAGAAGCATACATGCATTGAATCCCCCCTTGAATCTCCGACATAATAAGCTGAGGAAAGTGCTCCAAAATCCAATTACCTGTCTCAAACATTAAAGCTAAAACCTAACAATCGAACGCTGCACACTTGAGCCACGGGACCAAAGAAACAGACAAATTAATATATTGTACATAAAAAAGTATAAGTCGTCATGACCTCGAGGTTTGGGTGCGAGGTCGAGAATCTTGGCGGTCGCGGGTTCAAACCCCAGGCACACACTTCTGACTTTTAGAAGTTATGTTTGTATTCACAATGAATTATCACCTACCTTAACGGTGAAGGAAAACATCGCGAGAAAACCTACACACCTAAAAAGTTCTTACGAATTTCTTAGATGTGTCTGCCAACCCGCACTAGGCCAACGTGGCGGACTAAGGCCTTAACCTCTCTCAGTTGTAGAGGAGTATAGGGGGACGTATAGGGGGCTGATGATGATACAACAACTACAGCAGATATAGCGTCAACTTTTCAGGTGAAGTTTTACAAACTGGCGTCTAACCAACTGCGCCTTGAGGTTAATAATAATAGTTGAAAACAATTGTCTTCTTAAGCTATTTAACGAAGAAAACAATAGCCTTAATTACATAGTTATTACAGAGCATGAAAAGTTACGAAACGCCTTACTAAATATAAAATTATTAAAACTTCCCCGTGCCAAAGGGTAGAAAATAAACGATTTAAGCGCTCGACAAAGAGCGTAAAGCCGCTTAAGATAGTTAACGCTCAGAAATTGTTCGTCTCTTTACATTGTTGCTTTTACACGCTGCTATGGTTACATTAATGCAGATTCTTATTAAAAGTAATCCATTAACATATAAAATACTCATGCTTTTTCCCCCGAAGTGATCGCCTCAAGGTTTACACGTGTTCGAGAATCTCCGCGGTCGCGGGTTCAAATCCCAGGCACACCTCTATCTTTTTGAAGGTCGTACATTAAATTATTATGAGGAAACCCTCACACCTAAAAGTTCTTAGGAATTTCTTAGGTGTGTAGTCCGCCAACAGAGGAGAGCCGAGGAGGCCCGTGCCCAGCAGTGGGACGTATATGTGCTGATGATGAATAGATGGAGAGCCTATTACCGTTTTTCGTGACACGTCTAGACTCTGTGATTTTTAATGAAAAAACTTAATCAAAAAAAAATTCGCCCCGGTATTAAAATCCACAAGTCACCCCATGGTCCCATGACCACGAGGCAGTTAATAAATAAAATAAATATATTTTGCAAACCATTTCCATATACAACTAAGCCCATTCAAATTAAAAATTTCCGTAACAGATCTTCAGAAACAAATAACAACCACTTAAAGAGCCGACAAACCGCAGTGACGTCAATTAAAAGAAATAAAACAACTTGCCCGCAGCCCTTGGAGTCCCTAATTAGCCCTCAAAAGTACAACGGCAGGAGTACATGAATTTACAATTTCCAACGACCTTTTTGAGGAAAGCACCTTTCAGATTCTCCCGGGGGAAGAGCAATTATGTCCCTTGCAAACGATGAGTGTCTTAGTTAACTTGCTTCTGGAATGTTCGGGATGATTTCGGTTCCTCCCGAAGTTGGTTTGGAAACTTTATTGGTACCATTAATTAATTGTTTAATTTTATTTCTCAATCAATTTAAATGCGGAGTCTTGAATTTATAAAACTATACAAATAAATAAAATGGAGTGTCTGTTTGTAATATTGAAATAACCGCTTTTCAATAAATGTATATACACGGTACATATACCAAAATAACGTTATTTTACAATTTTTGTCTGTCTGTCTGTTTGTTACCGCTAATCTCTGAAACGGGTGGACCGATTTTAACGGGCCTTTCACTGGCAGATAGCTGATGTAATAAGGATTAACTTAGGCTACGTACATATAAATAAAATTGGAGTGTCTGTTTTTAATATTGAAATAACCATTTTTTACTACATGTAAATATGAATATATGTATATTTATATACGGTACATACACCAAAATAACGTTTTTTTACTATTTTTGTCTGTCTGTTTGTTCCGGGTTATCTCTGAAATGGGTGGACCAATTTTAACGGGACTTTCACTGGCAGGTAGCGGATGTAATAAGGAGTAACTTAGGCTAAAAAAAATAATGAGAATGGACTGTTAGGCGGAACGAAGTTCGCCGGGTCAGCTAGTGTTAGTATAAAGATTAACTCACGCCTGAATCCCCGTAGTGGTAAGCAGAATTGTTTCTTAACAACTAGATATGTTTCATCATCACCAGCCCGTTTACGTCCCACTACTGGGCACGGGCCTCCTCTGCAACTGAGAGGGTTTAGGCCTTAGTCTATAAGGCCTCTTGGCCTTATGTTTCGCCAACTGTATTTTACGTTCCATGTAATTGATATTTTTATGGCATTTTACCTGACCTCGCACTACTATTAAGAATTTTCTAATGGAAAAAAACAACATTTGGCTCAACCCGGGAATCGAACTCGAGACCTTATAATCGTCTGGAATAGACATATGCCGCGAAATCAATATAATAATTTCACCCTGTATTTCCAAACTCCGAGCTGCAGACACTTCTATAAAATATCGAGTTATTTGGACTTGGATATGAACTAACAATATAATATGTTATTAGAAATATCACCTAACAAAGAGACGGCTAGGCTTAGCGTGACGTCACTATGGCGTGATATGGCGCGGCCATTTGGTTGTGGTAACGACGGTGGGGCAACTGGGAAGCGACGGAGGCGCCCGAGGAAATTCTTAGCGTGGCTTTCGACTTGTATAGACGTGCTAAGCATTGTTCTCACTAATTTAATATTTCTACATACATACATACATAAACTCACGCCTGTATTCCCCGAAGGGGTAGGCAGAGGTGTATATCTGCACCCACATTTCGCCAGGTATGTGTCAGTCCCACGTAATAGGGGGCGAGCCTATTGCCGTTTTTCGGGCACATTCCCAAACTCCGTGCTGTTACTGAGAATTTTCTAATGGAAAAACCCAATAACATTTTGCCCGACCCGGGAATCGAACCCAGGACCTCAAGATCGCACGGCACATACTTGTACCGCGAGACCACGAGGCAGTTTAATATTTCTATTTGATCTATAAATAATTTGATCAGCATTAATTAGGATTTTTTTCTGCCTTTTAAACATTTAATCTACTCTTCGTTTCTAAAAATGTTACAAATGCTAAAAATACTTCTCCTTGAACCGTAGAGGACTCGTATCGAAGGAAGACGGAATTAATTCGGCCGGGCCCTAGATTAATATACCTGCATATCCACCATGGATTTCATTCAAATCTGATTTTGTACAGGAAAGGGCAAAATGTGTTGGTGAGACAACAATTCTGCCAACCCGCACTAAGCCAGCGTGGTTGAATAAGGCCTAGCCCCTGTCACTTGAAGAGTAGGCCCGTGCCCAGCAGGGGGTCGTATATGGGTAGATATTGTAGAATAATTCATGTGGAACTTATGAAGGTTTGCAAACACTTTCATATCATAAGGAAATTTTTTTGATTAGCCAAATAATCAGCATAGAAATGTTGCGTGTCATTTTTTTATTTGTGTAATTATGTCAATGTTCTTTCGAGACAATTTTAGCCTAGAGCAGAACAAGCCATTAAATTGTATAAAATTGACAAAATATATTTTTAATTTTCTTTTTTTATGCACATTACTGAGTGATATGCTCACTGTCGCCAAGCGAAATAAACAAAAAAAAAACACTTCTGCTTGCAAATGTACATTGTAACCCCACATGACGTAGGACGACAGCCCAAAAGGTTTTAGGGACCAATTTGAATATCCGATATTTCAATGGTTTTTCCATAATGTATAAGGGATATTTTACATCAAATCACATTCAGATGATCGTGTTTACCCTTACATATCCTTGTTTGGTTTGTGCATAAGCAATAGCAACCAGGCCGGCAATAATATGGCGGTTGAAAACTCAATCTTTCTCAGCGTTAACAATCGATCGTGCCGGAAATATTGTGTCGATTGGTAACCATTAAGCTTTAACTCTAGTGCAGACGATTGAGCTAAAACCAAATTAAACAAAACAAACGTACACTTTTCTAATTATTTCTATCTATTGCTTAAAACCGAATGAAAATATGTTCAGTAGTTTTTGAGCTTATCGCAGACAGACAGGCAGACGCGACAGAGAATTTCTTTATAATGTGTACGAGTACATTTACTCGTACACGTAGGTAAGGTAGATACGAAGTAATCTCAAATATATATTTGAGAAAAAATCCTAAAAGTAAGATAATCGTAACAGTAAATTAATCGCTGATCGTTAAAAACACATTACCTGACCGAAAAATCGAACCCGGGATCTCCAGATCTGCTCTTTTATACCAATCCCAGGCAGTCAATTCCAATGAAATTTAAATCATTTCATATACTAATAAATAATGGTTGTATACATAACCAAAGTATTTGATTCCGTCGATACAAGACGAGCGTCTCTAAAAATAAACTATATTGGTTCAATAAAAGCAACAACCGTGCAAAAACCTGTTGCCCGTTGCAATAATTGTTCCCGGCCAGACAGATTGCCAGATAGACGTTTCATATCAATATAAGAGGGCATTTTAATTGAGAGCGTTCAGGTACAAGGCACAGGCTTAAGCAATATTTTTGTGCTTTTTCAAAGGGTAAGGAAGAGTGTCAAGATCATCAGTATTATCAGGCCATATACGTCCCATTACTGGGAACGGGCCTCCTCTACCATTGAGAGGGTGTAGGCCTTAGTCAAACAATAATAAAAACAAAAAAATAGTAAGCCAAATACACAAATATATTTTTGATAAGATAAATCAAAAAGATTTAGAGCAGTGTGCTCGTCTATGGACAAAGGGTGTTCGTTCCATAAGCGAGCAGAATGAACTGAGAACGAATTGCCAAGGAAAGAGCTATATTCGACACGAATGCCTCGTGGTCTCGTGGCACAAGCATGTGCCGTGCGATCTAGAGGTCCCGGGTTCGATTCCCGGGTCGGGCAAAGTGTTATTAGGTTTTTCCATTAGGAAATTCTAAGTAACAGCCCGGAGTCTGGAAATGTGCTCGGAAGGCGGCAATAGGCTCGCCCCCTATTACGTGGGACTGATACATACTGGCGAAATGTGGGTGCAGAAATGCACCTCTGCCTACCCCTTCGGGGAATACAGGCGTGAGTTTATGTATGTATGTATGTAGAGCTATATGTATATATGCTATCACGTATGTATATGGGCTGATGATGATGAATAACAAAACCCGTAAATCGTTTACAACTTGTAACTTGAATTCGATCCTTCCACTTAGCAAGAGGGCCGACACTGATGCACTTAGTCCGACAGGTATAATTGTTCAGAAAAGCATAAACGATACCACTGCGCATAAAGAACGGCGATATAGACTGCTCGCATTTATAATGGACT
The DNA here is from genome assembly GCA_907164795.1 of Hemaris fuciformis. NCBI lineage: Eukaryota > Metazoa > Arthropoda > Insecta > Lepidoptera > Sphingidae > Hemaris > Hemaris fuciformis. Next base: position 5,538,866 of record OU015457.1, on the reverse strand, counting down.
TTGACAGCCTTACCTTAACCCTTATCGTGGCAAGATTGCTTTTTTGAGGAAAAGCAAAGAAAATGTATATAGGTAGCTTCTTTGGGCTATAAAAAACATCAAAAAAATAAATAAAAAAATCGTGATATGAAAATTTCGGAAAAACAAGATGTATACTATTCTATACATTGCTACACGTACAGTGATTATCGCATTTTTAGGAATGTATATTATGCTACACATTGCTATGTTTAGGGAGAATTGGAATGTTACTGGGTTTTAACATTTACCAAAAGATTATTGTAAATAACATGATTTTAAATAAAAATAACTGTCTTGGTGGAAGTAAAAATGTTTAATAAATCTTTCTTGATTATTTTTTTACAAAATAATCTCAAACGTCTTAGATAGAGCTAAAACTACTTTACTTCCAACACCCATAGTCTCTTCCTCTTCAGTAAATGTAATATACATACTGATGATAACTATGTTAGCTAAATTTTGTCATAAACTATTGCCAAGTATCCAAACTTGCGTCATCATCATCATCAGCCCATATACGTCCCACTGCTGGGCACGGGCCTCCTCTACAATTGAGAGGGTTTAGGTCTTAGTCAACCACGCTGGCCTAGTGCGGGTTGGCGGACTACACACCTAAGAAATCCCTAAGAACTTTTAGGTGTGCAGGTTTTATCACGATGTTTTCCTTCACCGTTAAAGTACGTGATATATTTTTTTTGTGAATACACAAATAACTTCGAAAAGTCAGATGTGTGTGCCTGGGGTTTGAACCCGTGACCGCCGAAATTCTCGACCGCTCCTTAACCTCAAGGCCATCACTACTTGAAACTTGCGTAATACATATAGAATAAATAAAATAAAAAAAAAGGATTTATTCAATAAGTGACTACAATAAATGAGAACAGGGTTGAGACCTTCGAATAAGTATTAAACACATATGCCAGAAGGCCTCGCTCATCCATGTCCAAAGGTAACAACGTAGTTCTTTAGAACATGTTACAAATAAAATTAAAACACATGTACATACATAGTATGTATTACATACAAGTCGTAATGGCCTCGAGGTTTAGCCACGCGGTCGAAATCTCGACGGTCGGGTGTTTAAGCCCCAGGCACACACCTCTGACTTATCGAACATTTCGAATTTTCCGTACTTTAACGGTGTAGGAAAACACCGTGATGAAACCTGCACTCCTAAATGTTCTTAGGAATTTCTTAGGTGTGTAAAACCCGCACTAGGCCAGTGTAGTAGAATAAGGCCTAAACCCTCTCAGTTGTAGAAGAGGCCTGTGCCCAGCAGTGGGACGTAAATGGGCTGATGATGTACATACATACATTTACGTCTTCCCAAAAATGCAAGCAGAGGTACATATCTACAATCTCGATAGAAAGAAAGAATAGATGGGGGTTTAGTTAGTTTATACAATATAAAAAAACATATAAATAACTAGCTTTTGCTCGCGACTCCGTCCGCGTAGGCTACAGGGTTGGGTACAGGGTTGGCCTACGTCATAGTAGCTTTATGCATGCAAAGTCTCAGCCCGATCGGTTTAAAATTGACAAAGTTTCATACAAACTTTCATTCCCTATTTTATCCCCTTGGGGGTGGAATTAATCAAAATTCTGTCTAACCGGATGCCTACGTCATAACATCTACCTGCATGCCAAATTTCAGCCCGATCCGTCCAGTGATTTAGGCTATGCGTTGATAGATCACTATGTCAGTCAGTCAGTCAGTCAGTCACCTTTGAGTTATATATATTTAGATTGTATAGAATACATTACATAAAAAATTTGATGCTACGAGTATTAGATGAATACATTGTAAGAGATCCCTTCGTGCGATAAGATCGCCTTTTGTAATAATTTAGTCTACTGTACTCCATAGTTTTAAGTGTACAATGAAGTTTTAAATAAAGAAAATAAATAGGTTTTCTAATGGAAAAATACACAGACACACCGCCCAACTCGGGTATCGAACCCAAGACCTCTTAATAGTAGGTTTTGCCACGAAACTATCAACGCAATAAAATGTAACAGATAGTTTTTTTTATGTATAATAAAAGTTTTACTTTATTACTCTTTTAGTTTTGAAAGCATGTTTTACGTCCTGTGTAATGGAATTAACAAAAATGTTTTCGCACAAGTTATAAATTCATTTTGTTTACTTCGATGTAATTGAACGATAATACGCTATGCTATTTTAATAAAATGAATGAAAACATGTTTTGAATACTTTATCATTCTTGCATACCTGTATGGACAAACTGTCCAACGTTGATATCACAAAATGCATTCATCAGCCCATATACGTCCCACTGCTGGGCACGGGCCTCCTCTACAACTGAGAGGGTTTAGGCCTTAGTCCACCACGCTGGCCTATTGCGGGTTGGTGGACTACACATCTAAGAAATTCCTAAGAACTTTTAGGTGTGCAGGTTTCATCACAATATTTTCCTTCACCGTTAAAACACGTGATAGCTCATTATGATCACACACATAACTTCGAAAAGTCAGAGGTGTGTACCTGAGGTTTGAACCTGCGACCGCCGAGATTCGCGACCGCGCGCCTAAACCTCGAGGCCATCACTTTTAATAAACCTTAGCTGATACACAATAAATATAAAAAGCGCCATCATTATTTTTAGCGCTTGTATTACAAAATTGCCTCGCTTAAGGCGTTGTCTGAGAAATGGCGCATGCGCATAGATTTAATCACGTTTATCTTGTATGATGGATGATGCCAATCAGAGGCTGGGAGTTAAGCATACACTGCAATGGTTTGGTGGCAGGATATTTGCATCCGGGGGACCACTGTAGATAAGAACATAAAAATACTCACAACTGTATTACTCTTAGAAATTTCTACAACCATATTTCGTGTTTTATTTCGTGTACTGTATACATACATACATACATAAACTCACGCCTGTATTCCCTGAAGGGGTAGGCAGAGGTGCATTTCTGCACCCACATTTCGCCAGGTATGTATCAGTCCCACGTAATAGGGGGCGAGAGCCTATTACCGTTTTTACGGCACAATTCCAAACTCCGTGCTGTTACTGAGAATTTCCTAATGGAAAAACCCAATAACACTTTGCCCGACCCGGGAATCGAATCCAGGACCTCTAGATCCCACGGCACATACTTGTACCGCGAGACCACGAGGCAGTGTACTGTATTTAGACGAATATCATGGTGACGTCACGTGACGTTAGTTTATTTATTTATAAATAATCGGTCGGTTAGCCGATATTTTTAATAATACAGAATTAATTCACGTTGAACTTACAGCGTATACATATAGAATAAGAAAACACATTAAAACTATGAAAACCCTTAAACTATCAAACACTAGGCTGAAGTATTTCCGCCACAAAAATACGCCACGTTCCGCCACGCGGGCGGAGCAGCGAATATTTCGCCCCGTCCGCCCCAACTGTTATTGTTTCAAACTGCACTTCCCGCGAGTTTTCTTTTCGAATTTTATTGAAACATAAATAGGTGTATTTTTATTCAGCAGCGGTCTTTAGTTTAGGAATAGTATTCCACGGGTATAAAATCTATTACGGGACATTTCCAAGATTTTTAATGATAAATAAATACACCCAACAGTCACATACATAGTTCTTAAGATATTTAGATACAAGTCTCCCACATTAAGATAAAAGTCTAATGTTGTGAGTATCACAAACTACGAGACTTTTCGGTCTCACAAACACCCGGACCCGAAACAAATATAAATTGCGGATCACACTACCATTTTCCTTAGTGCGAGGATCGAACGCGCGGCCTCTCGTTTCGCAAGCTTGTGCTTGTGCTTCGCAAACACATAACATCGAAAAGTCAGAGGAGTGTGCTTGGGACTTGAGCCCGCGACCGCAAACCTCGAGGTATTCACTCTATTTAATTACTTATGCAAAACAAGAAACTGTTTAGTGGCTAATATTTAGGCGTCAAAAGGCAACTAAACTAAAAAGTCAGGACATACCATTAGCACGAAAAAACAAACCTTCTTAACAGGAAACTTTTGAAAAAGATGTAAACAAGTATTATTCACGATTTACAGATGGCAGCACCGGCAAGTTAATACAACTTTACCCATAACAGTCCACGGTTAGGTACTTGTGGAAAATTACAACTCCGCGATGTTATTAAGGAATTTCTAGATCAGTATTGAAGACGCTGTTTCTTTTTATGTGAAGTGCCCAGTTTACATTACAAATTTACCTATTAGACAGACAGACAGCCCCGTGGAGCAGTTGACTAGACACCAGCTTGCGAAACGAGAGGCCGCGGGTTCGATCCCCGCACCGAGACAAATGTTTGTGTGATCCACAAATATTTGTTTCGGGTCTGGGTGTATGTGAGACCGAAAAGTCTCTTGTAGTTTCTGATACCCACGACACAAGACTTGTATCTTAGTGTGGGATCAGAACTATGTATGTGACTGTTGGGTGTATTTATTTATTTATTATTTATTAGAGTTTATTATACATACACGCCTATAAACATTGTACGAGTATTAGTTAACTGGTTTTGTGATGACGCTACTAATTTCATTCAGCAACTGAGACAGATAATGTGGTCCAAAGTATGTTATAGAAATGAGAATATTACTACTATTTAATGAATTTTCGCAAACACCTGAACTTAATTTATAATTTATTTATTAATAATACAAAAATACATACGCATTGACGCCTATATTCCCCGAAGAAGTAGGCAGAGGTGCATTTCTGCACCAACATTACGCCAATTGTTTTCGCAATAGTAGGCGAGCCTATTGGCATTTTAGGGCTAAATTCCAGACTACGTGCTGCTACTAAGAATTTCCAAACTTTTTCCGAGCCACCTACTTATTTATTTGCAGTAATTAATTTAAAATAACAAACATAAAGTTGTGTATGGAATGTAAAAATACCTACATGTTTTTATTTCAATTGACAGCCCCGTGGCGCAGTTGGCTAGATACCGGCTTGCGAAACGAGAGGCCGCGGGTTCGATCCCCGCATCAAGACAAATGTTTGTGTGATCCACAAATATTTGTTTGTTATTTTGTGTGTATTTATTTATTTATTTTATTTAATTGTATGTACCTATATTAATTATCAAAATGCATTATGTTTGAACTTTGAAGAAACAGCCTTATCAGACGCCTTATAAGCCTATAAAGAATGTCTGAATGAGGTTGACCCATAAAAATTAGTTAGATCTATCTGGGACAAGATAGAGTACAACAAGGAAATGGAACGGTCCTGCACAAAAGCGGGAATCTTTTTTCTTAGAACAAAGGATGTCAAATAAAACCTACGTTACGCGTACCTCAATAGTTTCTCGTCGAGCTGTGAATTCTAATAGAAGTAGTAGACGTGGTTATAGAGGGCAGCACTAAAATTGACCAAGTGCCATCTAGTAGCTTAAAATGCAACTAAAGTGGGCAATAAATATCTAACTTTTAAGTTCTACATACATACATAGATACATAACCTCACGCCTGTATTCCCCGAAGGGGTAGACAGAGGTGAATTTGTGCACCCACATTTCGCCAGGTATGTATCAGTTCTACGCAATAAAAAATATATGCCCATAACCATCCCCCTCATATTCAGTTTAGTTGCAATTGTCGTGAGTTAATAAAGTCAACCACAATCAGATATCTAGGAGTTATTATTGATGACAAGTTATGTTTTAAACAACATATAGATAACTTAGCAGGTAAAACACGTAAGCTCATTTTTGTCTTTAAACATCTCAGGAATGTTGCGGAAATAAAAGTTATAAAAATGGTTTATTACGCATTGTGTCAATCGGTTTTGAGTTACTGTATAACCGCATGGGGTGGTTCTGCAAAGACGTCACTACTAAAATTGGAAAGAGCCCAGAGAGCAGTACTGAAGGTCTGTACATTCAAACCTTTCCGTTTCGCCGCCAAGGAACTGTATGAAAATTGCCAGGTATTGACAGTGAGACAATTATTTATTCTGCAAGTTATTTTAAGACAACATAGTACCGCCCTTAGCTCTATTTGCTCCTCTTCCACCCAAAGTAGTAGACGCTTAAACTTAGTTCCACGTAGTCATATATGCAGAACCCGATTTTCACAACGTTTTTATTATTTTTTGGGACAATATTTATACAATAAAGTTAATAATATTTTACAAATAATTTTTCTTAATAAAGTCTTATGTAAAAACACAGTTTTAAATTGGCTATTAAAACTTAGTTACGATGAAACGGAAAAACAATTAGTAGTAATACACTAAGATAATTGCACCCTCATTCACATAAGCTCACACTCACACAAACACAAACTCATACGATTCATACATTCACACACTTTTATATTTAATTAGATCTAATTTTAGAAATTAGTTTGTTACTAGATTTTTATTTTAACTCTTTTTATTGTTTGCAAACTTAATTTCTTTATTATTGTTTTTCATTTTTAGTATAACAATTTTATAATTTTTACCTATACTCAACCTGTACAAATGGAAGGTTGCTGGTGCTTAAAGTTCAGGGTTACCTTTTTTAAGTACCGGCGCTCAATTTTTAGTCTTTAAGTTAGTTCATAAGATAGCTCATAGTACATGGTTTTGTCAGAAATTTTGCTTAAATAAATAAATAAATAAATAAAATAAAGGGCGAGCCTATTGCCGTTTTTGCGGCACAATTCCAGACTCCGTGCTGCTACTGAGAATTTCCTAATGGAAAAACCCAATAACACTTTGCCCGACCCGGGAATCGAACCCAGGACCTCTAGATCGTACGGCACATACTTGTGCCGCAAGACCACGAGGCAGTCGTTTTTTTTTAAGTTCTATATAATTTAAAATGACTTTATTAGGTGACAGGACATTTGGGATATCTTTATAAGAGTGCTTCATCAAGCAGTTAACGTCGTTTAGATGACGGTGATGATGATAATAATTATAATCATCATCTTTAGGCGATTAGGATGGACTTTCTAAAGGGATTTATTGGGAGGGCAATGTGTACAAATAAGAAAATATATAATAAAAAATAAGATAAAAACATACATCTTTGGAATGCGCTCCCTTTGGAGATCAGGATGTGCTCAAATCGTTGTACATTTAAGCACAAGGTTCGTGAACTGCTAGTTAGTGAAAATGCAGAATCTTCATAACAGTAAATTACTGATAAATTTTTTTAATATGTATTTTGTATATATTTATGTTTATATGAATTGTGTGTATATGTGTATGTATTTTATTCATAGCACTGTAATTATATTTACACACCTGCCTCATTTATCTCTGCATCACCCTAGGTTTGACTGTAAGAGAATGCCTTAGGCATTAAGTCCACCTATACAAAATGTATAAAGTTTAAATAAATAAATATATACATACAAATACATATAATAATGCATACAATATATTATATAATTAAAATGGTTTTATGAGAGGTTTTATGACTTATGAGAAGTCTATACAAGCGCTATTCGTAGCTCAACGAATAGAAGATAAGGGGCATTTCAAGAAGGCACGTATTGAATGCGCCGCCGTCCCTTGTCGTGATTACATACATTCGGACATATTATACTGTCTACATATGTATGTATATCGAATCTATTTTATATTATGGCAAATCAAAGCATATTTTCATGTAGTATGTATTTCTTAACACTTTATTGTTCAAAGAGATATAAAAAAAAAGATTCCTTCATGGTTTCGTGGCACAAGTACGTGCCTTGCGATCTAGGGGACCTGAGTTCGATTCCCGTGTCGAGTAAAGTAAATAAATACACCCAACAGTCACATACATAGTTCCGACCCCACACTAGAATACAAGTCCTGTGTCGTGGGTATCAGAAACTACGAGAGACTTTTCGGTCTCACACACAACCAGACCCGAAACAAATATTTGTGGATCACATAAGCATTTGTCTCGGTGCGGGGATCGATACAACGGCCTCTCGTTTGGCAAGCTAGTGTCTAGCCAACTGCGCCACGGGGCTGTCAAAAGTGTCATGGGGTTTTTCACTAGATAATTCTCAATAGCAGTCTGAAAATGTACCCGAAAACGGCAATAGGCTCGCAATTACGTGGAAATGCACCTTTGCTCCCCCTTTCGGGAATACAGGCGTGAGGTTATGTATGTACGTATGTTTTTATACGAATTTTTATATTTTTTGTTATTGAAACATCGCAAAAACGTTACAATGTCATCAGCAAAGACAAAAGTTATAATATAAATTGAAAATGTGAAACAAAAATCCAAGCAAGGGTACCCTGAAGCGAAATTAATTAATTAACAAACAAAAGTTGCGAAGTCACAAGTTCCAACTTAGCAGATGTGACTTCAAAACTGTGTCTTTTAACGCTCGATGAGTCAATTCCTTGTTCTCGTAAAATATTGTTCGTAATTGTTTTTGTAACTTTATGTTCATTAATATTGGGCTATTAAAATCATAGAGTTTTTGTAAACGGGCACAAGTTGATAAGAGGACAGGCTTGGTCTGTCACGTATTATCACGAGGAAAACATCGTGATGAAACCTGCACACCTAAAATTTCTTAGGTGTGTAGTCCGCCAACCCGTACTAGGCCAACGTGGTGGTCTAAAGACCTAAAACATCTCAATGGTAGATGAAACCCGTGCCCAGCAGTGGGACCTATATGGGCTGATGATGATAATGACATTTCATTGAATTAATATATGATATTCACACATACAAGTCGTGATGGCCTTGAGGTTTAGGCGCGCGGTTAACATCTCGACGGTCGCGGGTTCAAAACCCAGGCACACACCTCTGAATTTTCAAAGTTATGTGTGTATTCATAATGAATTATCACGTACTTTAACGGTGAAGTAAAACATCGTGATGAAACCTGCACACCTAAGAATTCTTAGGAATTTCTTAGGTATGTAGTCCGCCAACCCGCACTAGGCCAGCGTGGAGGCCTAAACCCTCTCAGTTGTAGAGGAGGCCCGTGCTCAGCAGTGGGACGTATATGGGCTGATGATGATTCACACATAAATGCATACTTATAAACTTACGCCTACATGCCCGAAGGGGTAGGTATACCTGCATTTCTGCCCTGTGTCAAGGGGGTATTAGAATCCCACCACGGTATCCCCTGCCTGTCGTAGAAGGTGACTGAAACGGGCCCTTGGGGCCTGGGGTCTGCGTCTGGGTCTTGAGGGCTGCAAGGGCAGCGCATCCAGAAATTGGCCACGAGAGAGGCGCGGAACGGTGGGTTGTATCCGTCGCGGGCGCTCATTCACAACGAGGCGCCCGAACCAAGCTAGTGGGGGTGAGTAATACTCTGCCCGACCCGGGAATCGAAGATGGGACCTCTATATCGTGCGGCAGAGTTGTGCCGCGAGACCATGAGGCAATCCACACAATGTAGTTTTATTATTAACCAGAATACTTAATATAGATAGAAATGTCTGGCTTAAATATTAACAACAGCAAAATTTAATTAATCGAAAATTGTTTTAACATGTAAATTAAACTTTTGATAGCATTCACTCAATACAAAATTGTGAAGCCGAAATTAATTGACATTTAATAACGGAATTCCGCTAATTGGTATTGTTTACATTGAATATTAATTTTTGATATTCTTTATTAATTATTACCTAATTGAAATTTTAATTAAGGTTCGTCTTTGTTTGAACGTTTAGTATAGAGATTCTGAATTTAAAATTTTATTATTTTTTATTTAAAATATATATAAGTATACAGGGTTATTGGTTAAGTCGAATTTTCTACAAACTATTAATAAAACCCTGGATTGTTGTACCTCGTTAGATAGCTTATGAAACGTAGATATTTTTAGGCACATCTGCAAAGCAGGTGCCATAATAATATTTTTTGATATCCTTTCAGGAAAAATAAACTTTCAAAATGTTTAAGTTTTTAAGTTTTAATCGTCTACTGCGACTTATTTATTCATTTTAAGTACAATTTTAGTTATTGAGGTCATAATGCATCTTATTTTACATGTAATAATCAAATAATAGTAATAATAAGCCTTACACATTCACAAATCGGGAGTTATTTGGAAAAAACTATTAAATTCAAATATCTCGAAAACGGTTAGATTTAGGATAGGGTGTATCATAGTCAAATCAGTCAGAAACAATGTAAACTACACGCCCTTAACGGATATAGGTCGGCTTAACCAATAACCCTGTATATATTTTATGATCTTGATAGCTTATTGATACAGCGATGATTGAGACTATTTGATATTGATGATTGCGGCAGCGGTTTCAAATCCCAGGTACTAACTATTGGAACTTGTGCCTTTACAACAAATAATCACGCATTTTACCGCTCAATAAAAACATCATGAGGAAACCTGATATGATGATACACACTTTATAGCACACCATGCAACAGAAGAATAACGCCAGGGAAAACAACTTATAGTGGTCAAATGTGCGGTCTTATCGCTCAAAGCGATCTCTTCCAGACGACCAGGCATGATGGAATATTCAACGAGTGACCATGAAAATGTGGAGGTAATGTAGTTATTATCTATACATCTATACTCTATACAAATAAATCAAATTGGAGTGTCTGTTTGTAATATTGAAATAACCGCTTTTTAATAAATACATTTATGGATGTTTACACGGTACATGTACCAAAATAACGATTTTTACAATTTTTGTCTGTCTGTCTGTTTGTTCCGGCTAATCTCTGAAACGGCTGGACCAATTTTAACGGGACTTTCACTGGCAGATAGCTGATGTAATAAAGAGTAACTTAGGCTAAAAAAAATTAATAAGAATCGGCTGTTAGGCGGAACGAAGTTCGCCGGGTCATTTACTACATTATAATATGTGTTATAGATTTGAACCTGCGACAACCGCAACTGAGTCTACAAACTGAACCATCACGTATGCAGAACCAAGCCACAAGTGTATAACTTAGTCTGATGACAACAAATACCCTGTTTACACAACGCCCCTAAACTAAGCAAAGGCCGACTAAGTTCGCCTGTTAACGGCTAAGTTGGGAGTTTAAGTTAACAAGTTTTTGCAAGGCTTCGATCGAGCTGTTGTAATGCCTCGAACCTTGGTTAAACTTAACTGTCATCGTGTTTAGTTAGTAATAGTTACTAGTTGGTGTTACATAGCCATACATATAGCATAAAGACGTGGTGTTTTTGTTCGTTTAACTACTGAACGGATTGTAATACGGTTTTCACCGTTCGCTCGGTAAATAGTTGTGAAAATATACGAATGACTTGGATTTAATAAAAAAAAACCATAAACGTGGTACGTAAAATGTGAATGACTTTTTGATCTTATAATAAGAAGGCTAGATCCAAACCATTTATTTGTGGATCACGCGAAAACTTGTCTCGGTGCGGGGATCGAACCCATAGCCTCGCGTTCCTCCAGCTAGTGTCTAACTAAATGCTTAACGCAGGCTGTAATGGCGAAAATACTTTTTTATGAAATGCATAAAATGGAGCCCCCATTTTAATTTATTTCATTACAAAGAGTTTTTTCATTACAAAGACTGCCTCGTGGTCTCGCGGCACAAGGATGTGCCGTGCGACCTAGAGGTCCTGGGTTCGATTCCCGGGTCGGGCAAAGTGTTATTGGGTTTTTCCACTAGGAAATTCTCAGTAGCAGCACGGAGTCTGGAATTGTGCCCGAAAATCGGCAATAGGCTCGCCCCCTATTACGTGGGACTGATACATTCCTGGCGAAATGTGGGTGCATAAATGCACCTCTGCCTACCCCCTCGGGGAATATAGGCGTGAGTTTATGTATGTATGTAGATTTTTTTAATAAATAAATTACGTAAAAAAATACTAAACCGATTTGGGTATTTTTTGGATGGAACCTTCAGAAAGGGTGTAGGTGTAAATATATCCTTTTCAAGTGTCCAACGGCAGTGGCGGTTGTTTCCTTAGAAGCCCAAAATTATTATTATTACAAAATTACGAACAATATAATTTTAAGAAAACTAAATGAAGTTTGACAAAACAAAAGCAACTTGACATAAAATTGAGAATATCCTGACCGTGGGGTCAATAAACAATTATAAACTAGACGTTACAAAATTAACGTGTAACGCTTTTGGGCTTCTATGGAAGTACCGCCACTGCCCAACGGCTATATAATCTCAGCAGTAGTCAAGCTGTAAAGAAGATGTTAATTTCCAGTCGTAGACAGTAGAATGAAGGCTTGAGTCCACTCCGATATGGGTATTATACGACAGTGCATGGTACAACAAAAGGAGGACATCTTGAAACAGTAATCCGTTGAGTTGTCGTACGGACGTACCGGCACTGGCGCATAAAGATAACACTACATTACGTCACGACACACTGGAGTGTAGGATTGACAATACATACATACATACATAACCTCACGCCTGTATTCCCTGAAGGAGTAGGCAGAGGTGCATTTCTGCACCCACATTTCGCCAGGTATGTATCAGTCCCAAGTAATAGGGGGCGAGTTTATTGTCGTTTTTCCGTCACAATAAGCTCGATATCATGATAGAAGAAGGCCTTTTTCCTCTCAATTGTAATGAAAACCCGTGGCTGAGACTATCCTCTGCCTAGCCCACGCGAATGATAGCGAAAGTGTCTCATGTTTAATGTGACTAATGTTAGCGTGCTCCACAAATATTTGTTTCGGGTCTGGGTGTTTTTGTCACCGAGAAGTCTCTCATAGTTTCTGATACCCACGACACAAGAAAAACAAACCCCAGGCACACACCTCTGACTTTTCGAAGTTATGTGTGTATTCACAATGAATAAACCCGCACTAGGCCAGCGTGGTGGACTAAGGCCTAAACCCTCTCAGTTGTAGAGGAGGCCCGTGCCCAGCAGTGGCACGTATTTGGGCTGACGATGATGATGACAACACAAGACTAGTATCATTGTGAGGATCAGTACTATGTATGTGACTGATGGGTGTATTTATTTATGCACTTTATTGGTACTTCTAAAAACATATACAGGGTGTATTCAGACCGTGATCGGAAACTAAGGCAGGTAATAGCTGAGGAGATTACAAACCCAGGGGGTTTAAAGGTTAAAGAAAAACCCGACAAAAAATAAAAATTTTGACGTTTTCCTAACCATAGGTATAAAATGTATGTGGTTTTTACGAAAACGTCAACCTGCCTTAGTTTCCGATCACGGTCTGAATGCACTCTGTATACGATTGAATTAAACTTAGATTTTCAAATAATTATTTTGTTCGCCAACAAGCTGGACAAACTAGCTAACCGTGTCCCCCCTATCTGCAGCCGACAATGCACTTTCACACTGCTAACTACAATTCCCTGCGCCCGACCGTATGTACGAGAGATGAGAGCGCCATTAAAATTTATTGTTCGCGACCAACTTGATGTTTGCCTAGCGTGTGTTCTGTGTGTATCACTTGCCTTGTTTGTTTTGCTATAATAGCTTGTTTGTCGGACGGAGTAGCTGTATTAATTGTTTTTAGGGTTCCGCATTTTTGTAACAGTTTTTGTAAAAAAGAATTATCACGTACTTTAACGGTGAAGGAAAGCGTCGTAAGGAAACCTGCACACCTAAAAGTTCTTATGAATTTCTTAGGTGTATAGTCCGCCTACTTGCAATAAGCAAGTGTGGTGGACTAAGGCCTAAACCCTCTCAGTTGTAGAGCAGGCTCCTGCCCAGCAGTGGGACGTATATGGGTTTGATGATGATGATGATATCTTTCCTGCTTTATATTTTAGATGGTTTCGCGGCACGAGTATGTGCCGTGCGATTTAGAGGTCCCGGGTTCGATATCCGGTCGAGTAGTGTCATTGAGTTTTTTCATTAGGAAATTATCAGTAGCAGCACGGTGTCTGGAAATGTGCCCGATAAACGGCAATAGGTTACGCAGAACTGGGGCATACCAGGCATAAAGAGGGCGCAGAAATTCACCTCTAGCAATGTTATGTATGTACGTACATACATACATAACCTCACGCCTGTAATCCCCGAAGGAGTAGGCAGAGGTGCATTTCTGCACCCACATTTTGCCAACTATGTATCAGTCCCACGTAATAGGGGTCGAGCTTGTTGCCGTTTTTCCGGCACATTTCCAGATCTGTGCTGCTACTGAGAATTTCCTAATGAAAAAACTCAATGACACTAACCGACCAGGTATCGAACCCAGGGCCTCTAGATCGCACGGCACATACGGTCAATGTTATGTGCTATGTACGTAATATTAATGTAGATAGTAATGCGTGTTTTTTTTTTCTTTTTTTACAGTGGCACTACTGCAATGGACAGAAGACAATATATTAACTAAAAACTAAACTTAATACAATTAATATCCTAACCTTTTTTTGTATTAGTACTTGAAAATATGTAGTGTAGTCTTTCATCAAGCTTGTTATTTCAACAAAGTCTGCGTCGGAATTTCGAGAAATCCTCGCCGACTCGAAAAAGTTCCTAGCATTGTTTTTAACAATCCTCCAGAGGTAAAAAAGTAAGGAGTGCCGGCCCACGTGAGTGTCTCAAGTTCTGCGGAGGATTTGAGGAGCACTTTCTACTTCGGGACGAGTAATTTTGAGTAATTTTTCCACGGGCAAATTGAAAGTTGTATTTTGTAATTGCAACATCGATTAAGAACAACGAAGTTAACTTATTTCATGTGTTATATTAATTAATATCATTCAAAATAAAGAGTTAAAACTCCACTCATCATCATCATCATAATCAGCCCATATACGTCCCACTGCTGGGCACGGGCCTCATCTACAACTGAGAGGTTTTAGGCCTTAGTCCACCACGCTGGCATAGCTAATTAGAATTGTAGAAGTCAGACATACAGACCAGTGGCAGTACTTTCATAGAAGCCCAAAAGCGTTACACGTAAATTGTGTAATGCCTAGTTTATTATTGTTTATTGTGGGGTAAGGACATTCTCATTTATACGTCCAAAAGCTTTTGTTAAATAAAGATCCTTATATCTTTATTTAAAAGATCTCAAAGATTACAATTTGGAATTTTTAAGGCAAACTGGGCTTTTGGGCTTCTATGGAAGTGCCGCCACTGGTATAGACCTAGGAAATTAGGGCTCCGAATGCAGATGAATATGGACTCAAAGGGTTTTGGGTTCAATTCCCTGGTGTAAGAAGATATGTCCATACAACATTGGCATATGTATTCATTTTCTATGTCTTTAGTCGTTGGAGGATTTCGGTAGCAGCGGTTTTATCGAAGTACGGTGTGTGTGTTGACAGCCCCGTGGCGCAGTTGGCTAGATACCAGCTTGCGAAACGAGAGGCTGCGGGTTCGATCCCCGCACCGAGACAAATTTTTGTGTGATCTACAAATTTGTTTCGGTTCTGGGTGTTTGTGAGACAAAAAAGTCTCTCGTAGTTTCTTTTACCCACGACACAAGACTCGTATCTTAATATGGTGTCAGAACTATGTATGTGACTGTTGGGTGTATTTATTTGTATTCATAATACAATGAAAATAAAACAATAACAAATTCTTAAAAGATAAATAAAAATGTCGTGTGAAAACATATTTCCCTAATAATTTTGCTTACCACTAGCAAATTGATTCTCCAGCAATCTTGCAAAATTATTATTAGGTAATCGAGATGAAAAGAAAATATGTCAAAATGGCTCACTTGGGTTTTGAAGCAAGATGTAAAACGCCGACAGGATCCTATACACCCACCACACAACACTTCAACACCACATGCACAAAATACGGAACGAAAATTAGTTATAACAAATATATAAAACATTGCACTTATCGTTAAAACCTCCTTCAGATAACTTTTGTATATAAAAAAAATAACAGAAGTAACTAAGATGTAAAAACAATATAATATATACACATTTTACGACAAATTGTCCCCGAAACACGAAAGAATAGTGCGAAAATCGACGAAGGAAAGAAATAAACACCACGCGTTCTTCGCACTACACAATACTAGCAGTACTGAAGTTACGTCAAGTTAAAATGACAAACTACCCTCAATAATTCTTGAAACTAAGAAAGTTATAAATACTAAGGCGTAGTGATGGCCAAGTAGTGATGGTCTCGAGGTTTAGGCGCGCGGTCGAGAATCTCGGCGGTCGCGGGTTCAAACCCCAGGCACACACCTCTGACTTTTCCAAGTTATGTGTGTATTCACAATGAATTATCACTTACTTTAACGGCGAAGGAAAACATCGTGATGAAACCTGCACACCGAAAAAATCTTTCTTAGGTGTGTAGTCTGCCAACCCGCACTAGGCCAGCGTGGTGGTCTAAGGCCTAAACCCTCTCAATGGTAGTGGAGGCCCGTGCCCAGCTGTGGGACGTATATGGGCCGATGATGATAAATACTAAGCATGTGTTCCTTGATACACTGCTAGCATCGTATAAGATATGACATTTATTCAATAGACTACAGTTCCTTTAGATAACTATACTGATTACTGTTTCAAAGTCAAAGTCAAAGTCAAAATATCTTTATTCAAATAAACTTTTACAAGTTCTTTTGAATCGTCAATTTTACACATCTTAATTTTTTAAACTATTGCCGCTTCGAAACGTGTTATAGCTTTAAAACAGAAAGTTCTGTATACCGTCGTCTGTTATATCATGTCATTTCTTGACGCTGTTGATGACGTGTCAAAGCACTGAGAGCACCGCAGAACAGTTGAATAAGACTAGAAAGGAAATGTCAGCATGCCGAGCGTGCCGAACCTACGATTAGACTATCATATGTTTGACAAGGCCGCTTCTTAGTAATTCTTTTTGCGTGTAATATCAAGAATTATAAGTGTGTTACAACCAATAGCAGCCCTTCATTTTTGTTTTATTACTTAACATTACTCCATACAAGTACTTAGTTGTTGTAAAATTATTTTTTTGATAACTACCTACTGGTCCTTCGAAAATTAACCTTAACGTTCTAACATAAACAATAACTTAACTTATTTCATCATCATCAGCCCAAATACGTCCCACTGCTGGGCACGGGCCTCCTCTACAACTGAGAGGGTTTAGGCCATAGTCCACCACGCTGGCCTAGTGCGGGTTGGCGGACTACACACCTAAGAAATTCCTTAGAACTTTTTAGGTGTGCAGGTTTTATCACGATGTTTTCCTTCACCGTTAAAGCAAGTGATAATTCATTGTGAATACACACATAACTTCGAAAAGTCAGAGGTGTGTGCCTGGGGTTTGAACCTGCGACCGCCGAAATACTCGACCGCGCGCCTAAACCTCGAGGCCATCACTGCTCACACTTAACTTATTTGATTAACACAATTCTCATACTCAGCCAACATAACCAAAACACGACTGTTACGTCACGACAAGTACCTGGCGTGACAAAGCTAGTTGTTTTGAAGAAAACTAAGCCGAGAACAGTCTGGAACAGTCGGGACGCGGCGGGAACGCGTCTAACAAAGGAGCGGCGTGTTCGCAAACTTACCAGCCTAAAGGGCGTCTGACGCGGAAATATGGGCGCTAGATGTGGTTTTGTTTCATCACAGTATATTAAAGTATTGACTGCTTTATTGCTCACATGATAAATTTGTACTAACTATAAACTTACTTTAACGGTGAACATCGTGAGGACACCTGCACACCTAAGAAATTAAGTATTTGTTATAGTCCGCCAACCCGCACTAGGCCAGTGTGGAGGATTAAGGCCTAAACCCTCTCAGTTGTATAGAAAGCCCGTGCCCAGCAGTGGGACAAATATAAGCTGGGGATGAAATAAACACACCCAGCAGTCACATAGTTCTGATCCCACACTAAAATACGAGTCGTGTGGCGTATGAAACTACGAGAGACTTTTCGGTCACACAAACATTTCTTGGACTGGATCGAAACCGCGGCATCCCGTTTTACAAACTTGTGTCTAGTCACGAGGGCGTCACGAAATACAACGTCTGATTCTAGGATAGGAAAGTGCAACAGCAAAGTAGGAAAGTGTAGTTTAAAAAAAACTTACTTGACGATTCAAAAGCACTTGTAAAAGTCTATTTGAATAAAGGTGATTTTGAGTACCAGCATGAAATGTATGACTGACTGAGCGTCTGAAGTTGCCTAAGTTGCCTGGCGGTCGCCTAAAGGGGCATCTTTGGGCTAGCGTTGGGGGGGGGGGCTATTATGTAATGCCCTAATGCGTATGACAGGCTTTCATAGGAGATCCAATTCAGTCAACGGTCATCAGTCTGTCACGGTGGGCGACTATGGCCGAATATGGATAAGTCGACTTTAATAATTTAAGAATTTCTTGCTGAGTTTCTTCATAACGTTACTTCACTTTAAAAGATCGTGAAAATTGATTCAGTCACTATTTTGGAATGGGTAAAAAAAAATCAACTCGCGTCAAATTGACCCTGATCGAAAATGCGTAAGACGCATGTAATATAATTTGTCATGTTTATGTACGATAGCGCAATAAATATTGTACTTTTATACTGATAAATAAAGCAATTCGTGCGAAATTATTCTCAAACCATTCCAATTTTTTTTAGTATCACGTTTCCAGCAGATTGAATGAATCTAGAAGACGTCTTAGCGGAACGTATCCACAGTACGCAAACGTTTGTACCACTTAATTACACCGACGTATTTACTCGCATGCTCGCTGTTTACACGGCGGAAGAATTGTTCTGAATTTGCTTTTATTACTAATAAAGAAGCGATGGCCTCGAGGTTAAGGGACGCGGTAGGGAATAAATTATCACGTACTTTAACAGTGAAAATATCGTGAGGAAACCTGCACACCTAAAAGTTCTTAGGAATTTCTTAGGTATGTAGTCCGCCAAGTCCGTACTAGGCTAACGTTAACTAAGGCCTAAATTCTCTCGGTTGTAGAGGAGACCCGTACCCAGCAGTGGGATGTATATGGGCTGATGATGACTAACAAAGTAGCGATTTTATTCACAAAAACAATCGTAGCTTTATTTTTTGTTTAAATATTATAATGTAAACTGTGTTATGATTTTATTTACTTTGTTTTTTTATCTGTTTTTCTCCGTTGATGAATTTTCCTTTTTTTTTATTTCTTTTTTTGTAGTTAATGTACATCATTGTAGTTGTTTTTTTTCGTTATAAGTGTTTTTGGATTACCCAGTCATCTTTTTACATGTCATTTTTGCAAATTAGGTTGTCTGGAAGAAATCACAGTCAGTGATAAGGCCGCCTATTGTCACTTAGTCCTAAGTATTCCTTTTTTAATTTTGTTTTGTGTAATATGTCCATGGTGTACAATAAAGTGTTTATAAATAAAATAAATAAATAGCGATGGCCTCGAAGTTAAGGGACGTGGTCAAGAATAAATTATCACGTACTTTAACGGTACATAAAGATAACAAAGTTATTCATGCGGTTGATCTATCTAGAAAACTGGACCGAACACGTCCTTCATTGTCACAAGACTTATCAAAATCTCCTACTGACACTGATAGATTCGGCTGTCAAAAAAATGTACCGAAGCCCATACTTATGCATAACGTAGGCATAAGATACGGTCATGTCAATCTAGTGATAAGGGTTGGGCCAGTTGTGGAAAGCCGATATGTTTGAAGCTTTAATAGGGTTTTCAACGCTGCTTTATGATATAGTACAACAGAGGTTTATTTGTTTATTTACTTGAATTTTTTAACTGCCTTGTAAGTATAATAAATAATACTAAATACATCCAACAGTCACATAAATAGTTCAAAGTCAAAGTCAAAATTAACTTTATTCAAATATACTTTTACAAGTTCTTTTGAATTGTCAATTTTAAACTATTGCCGCTTCGAAACGTGTTATCGCTGTGGAAAAGAAATGGCAAGAAAGCCCCTTAGCAACACGAAAAGCTATTTTTTATTCTTTAGAATATAGCAATATATAATTTTTTTTTTTATTCTTACCCCAAATTAAGATACTTGTGTCGTGGGTAACAAAACTACGAAAGGCTTTTCGGTGTCACAAACACCTAGCCCCGAAACAAATGTTTGTAGATCACACAACCATTTGTCTCTGTGCGGGTATGTATGTATTATAATAGAAATGATTTTAAATTTTACATTGAGCCATGTGTTTTTTCGATAGTTAGCAAAAGCCTCGGCGCCTACGTGATACTCAAAGAAATTTCACATACTTCTTAACTTTCGAAGTTAATTGCGGATCATTCTTCATAGCTACAAATAATAAAAAACAGAAAACAGTACTATAGAATAACTCCACCACAATGAATCATCTAGCTTGTTTGTCTACGGTTACAAATATTTATATTATTAACTAGATGACCCGGCGAACTTCGTTCCGCCTAATAACGTTTTATTTTATTTTTTAGCTTATGCATACATACATAAACTCACGCCTGTACTCCCCGAAGGGGTAGGCAGAGGCGCATTTCTGCACCCACATTTCGCCAAGTATGTATCAGTCCCACGTAATAGGGGGCGAGCCTATTGCCGTTTTACGGGCACATTTCCAGACTCCGTGCTGTTACCGAGAATTTCCTAGTGGAAAAACCCAATAACACTTTGCCCGACCCGGGAATCGAACCCAGGACCTCTAGATCGCTCGGCACATACTTGTACCGGGAGACCACGAGGCTTATGCTACTCCTTATTACATATTAAGCGGCATAAAAAGCGGTTATTTCAATATTACAAACAGACACTCCAATTTTATTTATTTGTATAGATTTATTTTATATACACTTCATACAGTGATTGTAAAGGTGGACTAAATGCTTAAGGCATTCTCTGATATATATATCTGATATATATACGAACCTATCTCTTTTTTCAATGTCCGTCCTAAGCTTGCCTTGAAGAGATCGCCATGTGCCGCCCTTTGTACTACTAATACTGTTTGTAAGTGAACATTAAAGTGTTATAAAAAAATAAAATAAAAAAATCTATATATTTAAATAAGGCGCCATAATTCTGTAGAATTGCGAGAGACAACCAACGTTTCTCGCCAACTCCACTTGAGTAAGTAACCCTAAGTAACCCTTCAGTGCAGACACTTCTCCGTTACAGTTAAAAATTTCACTTCACGACCTCTCGTGACAAAGTTTTGTTACGCAAACGTACGAACAAAACAAACAATTTACAGCAGCTTTTTGAAATTAGAAAAACGTCGTTGACACTTAAAAGACACTCGCAGACGCAGAGGGTATAAATATGTGCATAAATAAAGGAAGATATACATTAGCCGTGCATCAAGAGTACTGGATAGTACGTGTACACCACTCTCGTAGTCTGGCGATGCTTCCTGTATGGCCTAAGTTGTAGACGAAGCGAAAATGGGATGGGAATTATTCAGTGCATTAGCTGAAAGTTATCTATACAAGTAAATAAAATTGGAGTGTCTGTTTGTAATGTTGAAATAACCGCTTTTTAATAAATGCATATGGAAATAAAAAAAATCAAAAATCGACGTTAGGTGGAACGAAGTTCGCCGGGTAAGCTATTCTAAATAAAAGTGAAAAAAGTTACAATCCAATCCAATCAATCCATCAGCCAATCGAAGTCCACTGTTGGACATAGGCCTCTCCCAATGACTTCCACAGGGACCTGTTGGAAGCAGCCTGCATCCAGCGACGTCCCGCGACCTTCACCAGGTCGTCCGACCATCTTGTCGGAGGACGTCCCACGCTGCGCTTTCCGGTACGTGGCCTCCACTCGAGAACTTTTTGGCCCCATCGGCCATCAGTTCTCCGCGCCATGTGCCCGGCCCATTGCCACTTCAACTTGCTAATCCGCTGGGTTATGTCGGTTACTTTAGTTCTCCTACGGATCTCCTCATTTCTGATTCGATCTCGTAGGGAAACCCCGAGCATAGCCCTCTCCATAGCTCGTTGAGTGACTCTGAGCCGTCTAATGTGAAAAAAGTTACAATCATCTTTAAATTGCGTTAACAAAATAATCTATACATCTATACAAATAAATAAAATTGGAGTGTCTGTTTGTAATATTGAAATAACCGCTTTTTAATAAATGCATATGGATGTACACGGTACATATAACATTTACCAACATAACGTTTTTTACAATTTTTGTCGGTCTGTCTGTCTGTTAGTTCCAGCTAATCTCTGAAACGGGTGGACCAATTTTAACGGGACTTTCACTAGCAGATAGCCGATTTAATAAGGAGTAACTTAGGCTAAAAAAAATATTATTTATTAAGTAACACTCATGTGGTATGCCAATGTTGAGATTCATTGGGTTCTGTTCAATGTATAGTAACTACACTATTCCTTATGGCACTGAATAATATACAGTACCTACGGTATATTATAGATAAATAGAAAGTTAGTCGATAAGTTTATGATATTAGAAATTAAATTTAAATTAATCCGGAGTTCTTAGCAATTAGGACTACTGAAAATAGTAACACGCATTCTAGAAAATTGTTCCACCACTCGATAATATGGAGAACCATCATATAAACATTTACGAGATCGTCAGTCCTTATAAATACTCCAATGTTGGTTTGACATAAATTGTTTATTGTTGAAGTGCAGAATTTATGCTATCGATTAATCCTTCTTTACCTTCAAATCTGTGGAAAATCTTCTATTGTAAATCGCTCGTCCCTCATCCCATCCACCAGCGTCGCAGCATGCTCTGTGTCTGCAGTGTTTCGCGTTATAGCCACCTGAGCGCCGTCAGACACTAGCCGCAAACACTCCGACGCTTTTCGAGTGTGTTTTTACCTGTTTCCTACTCACGTGTGCGTGTGTTTTCCAATTGTCTCTCACGATTTTACAGTGCTTACTCACTCTACGTCATCAGATGCTTTTTGAAAATTTGTAAATGATTTATAATTTATAAGCATGTATTATGGAATAATATGCCTTGTTAACAATAGCGGTTTTCAATGAACATTGACATTTAAAATATGCTTTAAAATTAACGAACCATAGGTATAAAATGTATGTGGTTGTTAGGAAAACTTCAATTTTTATTTTTTGTCGGGATTTTCTTTAACGGCAGGAGGTTTCTAATCACCTTAGCTATTACCTGCCTTAGTTTCCGATCAAGGTCAATATCATAACATCGTCTTTAATCGGAAATAACGTATAATGACATGTTTCAGGAAAGTTACCCAACCCTTAAACGTGATTCCGCATGGTGACGAAACTCTAAACACCCTTCGTGCCAAGAACCCTTGGGTACTTGCAGCCGGCGACCCCGGTCGTTGGCGAAATGTAAACATTATTAACTGTCTCATGCCGCTTTGCTTTCCTGTCTGACAAACAATAAAATAAATGGATACACGAAACAGTCACATACATCGTTCTGACCCCACACTAAGACACAAGTCTTTTGTCGTGGTTATCAGATACTACGAGAGACTTTTCGATCTCACAAACACCCAGACCCGAACGAATATTTGTGGATCACACAAACTTTTGTCTCGGTGCGGGGATCTAACCCGCTGCGTCTCGTTTCGCAAGCTTGTGTTTAGCCAACTGCGAGACGAGATTGTCAGTTATAATCACTGTTCGGCCGGTTAAAAAGAAGAGTGAGACCAAATCAAAATACCAAAATGTAATGTTAAAAAAATGAGATATGTCATTACAATTTAATACACGATATATAAAGGAATCGTTGCTGACTGATCCATCAACACAGATTAAACCGCTGAACGGATTGCGTTGGAAATAGTATAAAAATATGAGATACGTATCCACTAAGAAATTATTTTCTGTCATGTATGCCTGTGCTTACCCTTCAAAATATACAGGCGTGAGTTATCTAGACTTTCATATCTAAGACATAAAAATACATTCTAACAACTAAGTACTTTGACTTTAAATTTTAATGTCCTAAATTAATATCTACCAAAACAAAAACTTACATCCAACTTCCGACGATTGTCGTCATTCATGACGTCACATCCCATCACATCCGTCATCAAAGACGTCTCAGTCAACTGCCCGAGGCTCGCAAATAAAACTCGAATTTCCATATTATATTGAACGTAGAAAAAAGGCTTTAGTATTCAGATCGGCTGGCTTTATCAAAGACAATCTACCCTTTGATATCTGAGCAGCGACTGTCGACGCGAGAAGGTGCGCAAAGACTAGAAGCCAGTCTTTAGTTACAGATCGAAATGGAATATCGGAAAAACCGTTGTGAAACAACAGTTGTGTATAGAGTAACGAAAATCAAGAGAAAATTCTCAAACGAATAATCGTTTTAACTAATAGTAAGATTTTTTTCATTTAGTTGGAAAACAAAAGGAATAATTACGGTCAAAAATGTAGAGTATGCAATCAATTTTTGTCTCATAAGTAAAAGTCTAACATGGTCCCCTCATTAGACAAGCCTGTATCGAGGGGTCCCATTGCATCGATATAATAGTATGGGTCTATCGCATTCGCTCACGCGTAAGCCTTATAAAAATTAAACAATTAGGTATGTACCACTAAAAAAATAGTTCATAATCCAACAACAAGTGAAGTGAACAACAAAACAAAACATCCAATTTAATAAAGATATTCGATTTTTGTAATAGGTTTAGGAACTTAAATTTTCTAAAGGAAGAAAAGTTTTAGGTGAGGGAAAAACAGGATTACATTTTTTCCCAACCGGAAAATTAACACCGAAAGGCATCGCACTTGCGTAGATGTAATTGATATAATTTTCATCTTTATTCATATTAGGAGTTTGAAAAAGCACCCGAGCTCCGCGCCAACATTCGTCAGAAACTAAAAGAGGCAGTGGCACTAAAACGTGCCAGCCCTGAGGATTTATTTGAGGGAGAAATGATCGTGAATCACGGACCTCGCCGCTTCCATCCGCTTCGTTATTTCAGTTTTTCATCACCGACTAGAATTTGGTTTCATTGCTTTCACCAGACGCCTAGAAATATGAGTTTTATTAGTTACTTTCTGAACGTATGTTTTCGAACTGATATCTATATCACCAACACAGGGTGTGAACAGACCGTGATCGAAAAATAAGGCAGGTAACAGTTACGCTGAAAACACATATACTCAAAAAATTCACAATAGAAACTGCCTCGTGGTCTCGCAGTACAAGTATGTGCCGTGCGATCTAGAGGTCCAGGGTTCGATTCCCGGGTCGGGCAAAGTGTTATTAGGTTTTTCCATTAGGAAATTCTCAGTAACAGCACGGATCTGGAAATGTGCCCGAAAAACGGCAATAGGCTCGCCCCCTATTACGTGGGACTGATACATACCTGGCGAAATGTGGGTGCAGAAAAGCACCTCTGCCTACCCCTTCGGGGAATACAGGCGTGAGTTTATGTATGTATGTATGTATGTATCACGATAGAAAATACATATATATGTATTATATTCAGCCTATCGCCGTCCACTGATGAACGAAGGCCTCCCCAAGTAGGCGCCAGCCATCCCGGTCTTGAGCAGCCCTCACCCATCCGCTACCCGCCACCTTTCTCAAGTTGTCGGACCATCGTGCTGCAGAAAATACATACATGCATAAAAATATTTTGAAGTGAAAACTTCTTTAGCGGCGCTGTGCACTTTTTCATCATCAGCCCAAATACGTCTCACTGCTGGGCACGGGCCTCCTCTACAACTGAGAGGGTTTAGGCCTTAGTCCTCCACGCTGGCCTAGTGCGGGTTGGCGGACTACACACCTAAGAAATTCCTAAGAACTTTTAGGTGTGCAGGTTTTATCACGATGCTTTTCCTTCACCGTTAAAGCAAGTGATAATTCATTGTGAATACACACATAACTTCGAAAAGTCAGAGGTGTGTGCCTGGGGTTTGAACCTGCGACCGCCGAAATTCTCGACCGCGCGCCTAAACCTCGAGGCCATCACTGCTTACCCATGATAAAAATTTCAAACACAAATGAAGGGCTGCTTTTGTTTGTCACACATTTATAAAAGTCTTGATATTGCACGCAACCCGAATTGCTGAGAAGCGGTCATGTCTAACACATGGGGCATTCTGACATTTCCTTTCTAGTCTTATTGAACTGTTCTGTGATCAAAATACACGATTTTCCCGAATATAAACACTTCACAAACCACAAAAAATTCTTCGTAAAGACATACCACAATATACGGCTGTCGCTTGCCGCTATTTCCCGCTTTATTACGCTATAAATCAATTGCTGTGGACAGTAATGTATCAACGCTGACGTACGAGTACAGTAGGTATTATCTCACACTTCCTGTACCGTATTTTCGATAAGATTTCATAAATCATTGGTTATAATATACTTTTAGTAGCAGATTGCGTCAGTAAAAAAGTAGAAGTAGTGATGGCCTCGAGGTTTAGGCGCGCGGTCGAGAATCTCGGCGATCGCGCTTTCAAACCCCAGTCACACACCTCTGACGTTTCGAAGTTATGTGTGTATTCACAATTAATCATCACGTACTTTAACGGTGAAGGAAAACATCGTGATTAAACCTGCACACCTAATTTTTTTAGGAATTTCTTAGGTGTGTAGTCCGCCAACCCGCACTAGGCCAGCGTGGTGGACTTAAGCCTAGACCCTCTCAATGGTAGAGGAGGCCCGTGCACAGCAGTGGGACTTATATGGGCTGATGATGATGATGATGATGATGATGATGATTGCGTTAGTCCCGGAGTATTAAAAGCTTGCGGTTGAGAGGGCCTGGGATAGATCTCGGTTTAAGCAAGATGCGATTTTGACATTTACAATTTTGAACTATTTCAACTGCAGTACGGTTTGGTAACCTGTCCTGAAAATGACATGTACACTACCGACAAAAAGTTTGGAAGCACCTATAATTTTTGTAAAAACAAATAGCAAATTGATAATAACAAATTATATCGATGTTGTAATAAAATATTTATAATATTACTTTAGTAATAAGAATATGGTGTTGTTTCATAGTTAAATTGTTGTTTTAATTAAGTACCTAATCATTCTTAATTAAATAATACTATATCATATATATATTATTTCTAAAGTAATTGAGAGTATTAAAAGTGCTTCCAAACTTTTTGTCGGTAGTGTAGGTATGTTAAAATACAACTCGTGAAATATATACAATTACAGCTCTGTATACGCCACAGAACAGCTGAATAAGATTAGAAGCGAAATAGACAGTATTTTGTATAGGGACGAGTGTCGCCGCTTGTCTGTCACCTGTTCATTCTACTACGATCACGCGACCATTGATAAAAATATCCAACAAAACTGAAGTGCTACTATTGGTTGTCACATATTTATAGTCTTGATATTTACACGCAACCCGAAATACTAAGAAGCGGCCTTGTCAAACATATGATAGTCTAATCGTAGGTTCGGCACGCTCGGCATGCTGACATTTCCTTTCTAGTCTTATTCAACTGTTCTGTGGTCTACGCTATTAGAAACACAACGTGATGAGTAAGTACACAAAAATGTTTATAATTCTATTCCCCCCAACCGTTCTTCAACCAACGCCCTTTAACCGGTATAAGTGTAAATAAATATAAAGAATATATTCAAATGTATCGTTACAAAGAACGCTCGCGACGGCGTAAGAATTTTAATATTGTATAAAGTGTCTTACCCACTATCAGCAAGCGTTTATAAGATTTATTCTATTTTTAAGTAAAATAAATTTTTTACTACAAAAGTCGTGATGGCCTCGAGGTTTGGGCACGCGGTCGAGAATCTCGACGGTCGCGGGTTCAAACCCCAGGCACACACCTCTGACTTTTCGAAGTTATGTGTGTATTCACAATGAATTATCACGTACTTTAACGGTGAAGGAAAACATCGTGACGAAACCTGCACACCTAAAAGTTCTTAGGAATTTCTTAGGTGTGTAGTCTGCCAACCCGCACTAGGCCAGCGTGGCGGACTAAGGCCTAAACCCTCTCAATGGTAGAGGAGGCCCGTGCCCAACAGTGGGACGTATATGGGCTGATGATGATGATGAAATTTTTTACTTACGTACTCGCGTCTGTCATCATCATTCTCTTGTCCTGTCCCCTTATTTGGAGTCGTCGCAGTATGTTTTATCCTTCCAAACATCCCTATCAGCCGTCATGTCTTCATTCACACCATTTTCTTTCATATCTTCTCTCACGCACTCCATCTATTATTTGGTCTTCCTCTGCTTGCCTATCCTTCAACTTTCATTACCTTTTTACCTACATATGCTTCATCACTTCTCATAACATGCCTATACCACGACAGACGGTTTCTTTTCAGCTCATCTACTCGTATCACAGCTACTTTCAAACTTCTTCTAACGTATTCATTTCTCACTCTGCGCATACCCACGTCTGTTTAGCGTATTTTTCTACCCTTATCTCGTCAAAAGCCTGATTAGATAGCCCCAGTTGCGCAGTTGGCTAAACACCTGCTTGTATAACGAGATGCCGCGGTTTCGGTTCCTGAACCGAGACATATCCACTAATATTTGTCTTGTTGCGGGGATCGAACCCACTGTCTCTTTTTCGCAAGCTGATATCTTCTTCCTCGTTCCCTCACTGCTGAGGATCGCGACCACGCAGGATCAGTTTCCACTGTGTGCGGTCATAGGCGGAGTGGACCGCACGGTGCATGCTGCCTCCCACCACCTCTCTCTCTGCATCAGACCATCTTGTAGGTGCCCTCCCACGTGCACGCCTGCCGTCAATTTTGCCCAAGATAATTTGCTTCTCCAACTGGTGCTGATATCTAGCCAAGGTATATTTCGATGGCGTAGATTTACGACCTTACTTATAAAGGTTAGTTAAAGTAATCACCATACTTTGTCTCGTATTTTCTAACAGGTCAATAAACAGAGCGGGACAAAACGTAAGTTGTTAACAGTTTAACCAACGTTTATTGGTAAGGAGATTTATTAAAGAGCTTCTAAGAAACAAGATAAAGCACGTTATGAACATAGAGGATTTTAATCTCTAAAAAAAACTTACCAGTCTAAAAGCGCATCTTTTTTGCCAAGAAAAAATTCCCTATCAAATGGCGTGAAAACGCCATACGTGCAAATATGCTTAAAAGAAATTAGCAGAGCAATTTTTTATATGAACATCGCTCCAGCTTTAGTTGGAACACAGACTCATTTCAATGTTGCACATTATTTGTCTTACGCATCATTTTTTATTTTTTCAAGCTATTTTAAACATGGCTTTTACCCTCATTATCCGCTAGATATTTATACTGAGAATGCGAAAAATTAAAAAAAAATCCGCAATGAGAAAAATAAATAAAATATTTACAAATGTAAGTGGTGGAGCCATGATGTAAATAGTCAGTTACACTATGGTCCACAATATTCTTATGTACTTTGAGTAACTCGAAGATTATTAAAGAAGATAACGATAGGACCGCCTGTTGTAGCTATATATATTATTAGTTCTTCTCATAGTTGCTTGTTATTTATGTTGCATTAAGTTAAGTATATTATAGTGTACAAAAAAGTATATTAAATAAAAAAAAATAAAAAATAATAATAACTGTAGTGAAAACCTTTCGAAAAGTGTATAAAAAATACTTAAATACTTGTTTTTCATTATTATAATTATTATCTTATTATAACTGATTAACCTATCATCTTTTTAAATTTCCCTTTTGTAAAATAGGTTGTCTGGAAGAGATCGCAGTGATAAGACCGCCTATTGTTCACTTAATCTTATATCTTAATCGATATTCTCTTTTTTATGTATGTATTCATGATGTACAATAAAGTATACATGCACATATTATAAATATTTTAAAACCTGAATTGATTTTGAAAGATTTCAAAACTCTTTTAATCCCATTTCATATTACTCTACAATTGTTGCACTCCATCATTGTCAATCCTGGCTCAAAAATGCATTGAATGAAGGCTGGATAATCCCGAAAACCGCGCCTGGATGCTCGTCAGCGCTTGCCAAGACCAGGGCCGCGCCGACCCCCGGAAGCGCCTGTGTGCGAAACCTATTAAGCGCCTCTAATTTTTCCACACTTCTCGCTTTTCTGTTGGCGAAATCGTTAATATATTTAAAAGAAACATTAATTTTAAAATAGGTTTTTGGCCCATTTATAGGATGTTCGTCGTGTTCATAATCAAAAAACTTTGGAGTTTTACGTGTTAGAGGTGTGGATCTGGAAGTTTCAAATTCAGCCCCAACATCTAATTTTTCGGCAATTTTCATGGCATCATTTATAATTGCCTGAAAATATGTGTCAGTTCTTATTTTTATCAAAACCTTCTTTGATTCCATTAAAGCATCTAAATCAATTTGCATATTGACATTGACGGACTGCAGAATTTTGCTCACAAAATTTACTTTTGTTAATATTATATGTCATATACTTACTTATTTAATGAACAAATTAATGAAAAGGTGCACACAGACATTTAACGGTATATTTTGCTTTCTGATCATATGATATTTCATATAAGGCATCATCAATTTCTGTTAAATTTGTATTATAGCATCTATTCTGCTTGACCATGTATCAGACAATGGTTTTAAGGTCAGATTCGTGTTTTTTTTTTTTAAATAAATCCTCTCTTTTAGTAGAGGACGAAAAATATTTATATAATTCTTGCACAATGCTGAAAATCCCAGTCGTGTGATGCTTGAGGTTGGCAGCGTCGTTTACTATTAAATTTAACAAAATCCCTATGCCTGGTATACGGACCAAAAACCCCCGGTGGCCATCTTCGCGCCGAATGGGGCGACCACGGTGTGTAGGTGAGAGGCACCCACAATGATGCTGCAGCCGCCCGATGCGCCTCCAAGACGAAAATGTCTCGGCAGTAGATTTTCAAAACACATCTGCCTAATATATAGCTTTGCGTACACCTCTGTCTAACCTTTTGTCTTTTAAGGGCTAAGTTACCAATATGGCAAACAAAAATAGCCAAAAAAATCCTTCAAGTTTTGAACAATACTACGTACGTCCCTGGAAGAAGCACTAAGATAATGAGCGAGCGATAAATAGACAAGTCTAGATACTGGATTACGGAGCAAAACCGCATCTCGTGAAATGGTTTTAGCGCTTTCAAACTTCGTTGTACATTTGTTTTTTTATTGTTAAGAAAGAGAAACTGTTTAGACATTTCATCATCGAATTAGAGACTTAATGATGAAAGAAAAACAGCTTCTTTAACTATCAGATAAATATACATCCTCACGCCCGTAATCTCCGGGAGATAGAGGTCTTAACTGTTAAGTGGCATGTCAGTGCGGCTACCATGAATAATTCCAGCTTTACCACTTAATAAATACTAAATATACCCAACAGTCACATACATATTATGTAGTTCTGACCCTACATTAAGATACGAGTCTTGCGTCGTGGGCATCAGAAACTACGAGAAACTTTTCGGTCTCACAAACACCCAGACCCGAAACAAATATTTGTGGATCACACAAACATTTGTCTTAGTACGGGGATCGAACACGCGGCGAAACGAGAGCGTTTCGCAAGCTGGTGTCTAGCCAACTGCGCCACAGGGCTGTCAAGTATAATGTACACATTTATTCTTTACTTAGGACTCTCCTCAAGCCCACAAAGTCGTTAGCTTAAAATAGTTCTAAATCTATTTAAAAACAAATAAAAAAAAAGTAACAATCGATTTTCAAACAGAACTCGAAGCCCAATTACCAAATGACTCTGGCGAATGTAAAATGAACAAGTTATAACCAGGTGAGGGGCGTAATGGAGCCAAATGGACCTGCGATAAAGTTCATCAGACTACAAATTGGTTGTGCGCGACTTTTAGTTTTTGAACGTTTTCACCGGGCGCCGGCAAATTGCGAAGTTTCACCGCAGCGCGTAACTTTTGACGGACCCAATGCTGCCAACTGTTCACGAAAAAGGTTTTATTACGGCATGTCTGGTAAAATGGATACGTTTTGTTTACGTTTGTTGTTAGTTTTTTGGCGGTAAAACAACTGCACAAAGTATCCAACATTTATTTATGTACAAAACAAAACAGCAGAGTAGAATAATATTTGCTATATATCACGAATGCGCAAAATATTATGATGACGTAATTTTTTGTGATCAGCTGTCCTGGCTCTGATTTTAATTATCCTGCCCATCCCACGGTAACATTTAATACAATTAATAATTAATAAATACGCCCAACAGTCACATACCTACATAGTTCTGATCCCACACTAAAACATACGTCTTGTGTAGTAGGTATCATAAACTACGAAAACTAATCGTAGTGGAGCGCCGTAAGATTCATTCCTCGGAATCCAGGGCCAGTCAATGAATCTTTATATAAACTTTGGAAATGTGTTTTTAATTGTATATAGAAAAAAAAAATTAAACTGTGCGATCTAAATTATTTAATTATTATTAAAAAATATATATATTCGTTTACAGTATATTTTAAAAAGGAGAACCATTACAAACTTGATCTTGGGTCTCAAGGGACTGCAGGTAATAAGATGGGGGGGGGGACACTAGACGTCAAAACGTGCAGGCGTGAAAGCATTACACAGCAGTGTTACTTTCGCATTTACAATATATGCTCATCCTATGGAAATCTTACATATAATTTCGTGATAAAATGTAGTGTATGTTACTTCATAGGGTTCTATTTATGTCTATGATAAAATTCAAAGTTGCAGAGAAGGCCCGTGTCCAGCAGTGGGACGCACATGAGCTGATGATGATTAATTTGATAGATTTTTCAAACTTCATCATCATCATCAGCCCATATACGTCCCACTGCTGGGCACGGGCCTCCTCAACAACTGAGAGAGTTTAGGCCTTAGTCCACCACGCTGGCCTAGTGTGGGTTGGCGGACTACACACCTAAGAAATTCCTCAGAACTTTTAGGTGTGCAGGTTTTATCACGATGTTTTCCTTCACCGTTAAAGCAAGTGATAATTCATTGTGAATACACACATAACTTCGAAAAGTTAGAGGTGTGTGCCTGGGGTTTGAACCTGCTACCGCCGAAATTCTCTACCGCGCGCCTAAATCTCGAGGCCATCACTGCTTTTTTTTCAAACTTGACCAAATTCATCACCTCTTTACGCTAATCATGTCACACAGGAGCTAGACAATTAAGTGTTGAATTTACAACACAACTATATAACAACGGCTTGCAGTATGTCGGGACCCCTGTAATCTCGTAACAACACGAAATTAGTGCCTGACAAATGCAGAAACGAATTTCGGGGAACAGGCCCTTTTGTTTCCCTACATAATTACACATTGGAAATGGTTTACGTATTTGAAATCTGAAATAAATAGTGTTTTGAAGACTATTCATCATCATCATAACTTCGAAAAGTTAGAGGTGTGTGCCTGGGGTTTGAACCTGCTACCGCCGAAATTCTCTACCGCGCGCCTAAATCTCGAGGCCATCACTGCTTTTTTTTCAAACTTAACCAAATTCATCACCTCTTTACGCTAATCATGTCACACAGGAGCTAGACAATTAAGTGTTGAATTTACAACACAACTATATAACAACGGCTTGCAGTATGTCGGGACCCCTGTAATCTCGTAACAACACGAAATTAGTGCCTGACAAATGCAGAGACGAATTTCGGGGAACAGGCCCTTTTGTTTCCCTACATAATTACACATTGGAAATGGTTTACGTATTTGAAATCTGAAATAAATAGTGTTTTGAAGACTATTCATCATCATCATCATCATCAGCCCATATACGTCCCACTGCTGGGCACGGGCCTCCTCTACCATTGAGAGGGTTTAGGCCTTAGTCCACCACGCTGGCCTAGTGCGAGTTGGCGGACTACACACCTAAGAAATTCCTAAGACTTTTTTAGGTGTGCAGGTTTCATCACGATGTTTTCCTTCACCGTTAAAGTACGTGATAATTCATTGTGAATACACACATAACTTGGAAAAGTCAGAAGTTTGTGCCTGGGGTTTGAACCCGCGACCGTAGAGATTCTCGACCGCGTGCCCAAACCTCGAGGCCATCACGACTTATTGTGGAATTGTAATTGCGCACAGAACAGCTTAATATGAATAGAAGGGTAATAAATAATAGACAGTATGTTGTATGAGGACGAGTATCGCCGCTTGTCTGTCACACGTTCTACTACTATCACACGACCAATGATAAAAAATTCAAACATAAATGAAGGACTGCTATTGGTTGTCACACATTTATGAAAGTCTTGACATACACGCAACCCGAATTACTAAGAAGCGGCCTTGTCAAACATATGATAGTCTAATCGTAGGTTCGGCACGCTCGGCATGCTGACATTTCCTTTTTAGTCTTATTCAACTGTTCTGTGGGCATACCTTATTTTAAAAATACATTCATAAACTGCCTCGTGGTCTCGCGGTACAAGTATGTGCCGTGGGATCTAGAGGTCCTGGGTTCGATTCCCAGGTCGGGCAAAGTGTTATTGGGTTTTTCCATTAGGAAATTCTCAGTAACAGCACGGAGTCTGGAAATGTGCCCGAAAAACGGCAATAGGCTCGCCCCCTATTACGTGGGACTGATACATACCTGGCGAAATGTGGGTGCAGAAATGCACCTCTGCCTACCCCTTCAGGGAATACAGGCGTGAGTTTATGTATGTATGTATTCATAAACTCACACCTGCATCACCGAATGAATAGGCAGAGGCGTTTTAAGAACGTAGATAAGACATAATAAGGGTTTCCAGACTCCATGCTCTAATAACAACTGTAAAAAATTTGCCCAATCCGGGAATAAAACCAACAATATCTAGATCGCCTGGTACACACTTGTACAACAGCACCAAAGAGACAGCTTGTTTTAAAAATGAAAAAGGTACATGAAAAAAATACACCCCGAAAATTTTCCATAAATTTATCCAACATTTTCTAAAAAACACATAAATATTTACATAAATTTATCCTCGTGGTCTCGCGGTGCAAGTATGTGCCGTGCGATCTAGAGGTCCTGAGGTTCGATTCCCGGGTCGGGCAAAGTGGTATTGGGTTTTTCCATTCGGAAATTCTCAGTAACAGCACGGAGTCTGGAAATGTGCCCGAAAAACAGCAATAGGCTCGCCCTCTATTATGTGGGTCTGATACATACCTGGTTAAATGTGGGTGCAGAAATGCACCTCTGCCTACCCCTTCGGGGAATACAGGCGTGAGGTTATGTATGTATGTATGTATTTTCTAAACAATAAGCTGTAAGTGATTGCCTAAACTACGTGTGCAGATAATACCTTTCGTAACCGACCTACTACAGACCTGTGGCTCGCGCTGGACCATTAAATACAATTACTACAAGACCTTGACGTAACCTAATGACCTGGCGACGTAAATAATCAAGTCTCACTAAACCTACTTCAAAGATATCAAAATTTGTATGGGGTTTTTCTGCTAATAATTTCTCAATAATATGGGTGCTAACCTCCTATCATTAACAGTCACGCCTGGATCGCCGAAGGAGTAGGCAGAGTTACCTACTTGCTTTTTGTATTTTGAGTATTAACTCGATAGATGTTACTGAACTTATTGTTACTTTGTACTAACTACCCTTTATGTAGGTAATTTATTTGCATTTATGGTTTATACAGTAAGTAAAACGGCATTTGCCTTAGGCATTCTCTTAAAGTCGACCTTGGGGTGATGCAGAGATAAAAAAAGTAGGCGCATAAATAACGTTCTGGTGAAAATACATACGAGTATATACTAACGTATTAAAATAAACAAGTAAATAAGGATACACATATGACATATATACAAGTATATAATTATAATGTACCTACTTGTATATATTTACTAATAAGATATGCGGATGACGGACTCTTGCTCATACAGTCAAACAGCAGATCAGGTCTAGAAATGTTAGCTGACACGTGTTTATGTTTAATTACTCACTGGGATGAAAGATACTAAAAATCATTTCATTTTCTGCTCAAAATCATTTCACACTGAAAACGCCGCCGGGTATAAAATTTAACGTTTTCTCCAAAAGTAAACAATCTGGAGGGCCTAAGGCTTGTTCTAGAGCGAAACTCCTCTTTTATTGAACATAATATTGTACATGTCAAAACAGATGTTTTTACAAGCAATCAGAGTGAGCTCGCAAAATGTTTGTTATTTGTTATTTGCTATACTTAAAGTAATTGAGTTAGCTTAATTTATTAGTAGTAGTGTGATTGTTATTTTGTTTTGTTTTGTTTTATTTTGTATAAATTTGTGTTATAGTCCCGCCAGTTCGAATTGGGTACCTAAACCTGTAATGACTGTGTGTGTTGAATAAATAAATAAATAAAATAAATATTAAAAGCGTCACGGAATTCCAGATTCCGTGCTGATACTGAAAATTTCCAGCAAAAAGATCTCAAGAACATTTTTCTAATGCAAAAAATTAGAGCCACCCAAAACTACGAGAAAGTTAATTGCGATGTTTACTCGAATGCGTGAAAAGGTGACGAAAATAAGCCATAAAAAACCTTTGGAAATCATTGGGAAATAGCCCTATCTATTATCCGAGTCTATTCTACTAACAAAGACAAAACAGCTCCAATTTCAAAGGAAATTAGCGCGCCTAAACTGCTTACCGATACGGGAATAATCTCCCGCCAATATCCGCCGAGCTATCTATGGCTGTGTGACCGCGACGCATAAATCCGCCCGCGTTTTGGCAAAACGACAACACCGCAACCAGTATTAACAATGCTTCGGACACGGGTTAATGTTTCGCCCCGTGTTTTTCAGAATTTGGAACGAGTTATTTGGGTATTTTAAGCTAAATACACCCGGTTTAAAGAATAAAGTTGCTATTATTTGAATCATTGTAGACGTTAGATGTATTGTCACACTTTCACTTACATTAATCATCCCGGTCTTGAGCAGCCCTTATCCATCCGCTACCCCCCCCCCCCCCCCCCCCCACCTTTCTCAAGTCGTCGGACCATCGTGCTGCAGGTCGTCCTACACTACGTCTACCTAAACGCGGTCTCCACTCCAACACTTGTCTGCTCCAACGGCCGTCCGTCCGTCGGCAGACATGGCCAGCCCACTTCCACTTTAGCTAATCCTGCGGGCAATGTCAATGACTCCGGTTCTCTGGCGGATAACTTCATAACGAATTCTATCCATCAGAGAAACTCCAAGCATTGCCCGCTCCATGGCACGCTGAGTGAC
The DNA here is from genome assembly GCA_907164795.1 of Hemaris fuciformis. Lineage (NCBI taxonomy): Eukaryota > Metazoa > Arthropoda > Insecta > Lepidoptera > Sphingidae > Hemaris > Hemaris fuciformis. The sequence goes on along the minus strand of OU015457.1, from coordinate 5,501,872 downwards.
TTTTTTGTGGACCAGACCTTTAGTGAGTGTCCACATTTCGGCTCTGACTTCACTTACATTTCTGTTCAACTACAAGGGTCTTTTCGGTGTCACAAACACTCAGACCCGAAACAAACATTTGTAGATTACTCAAACTTTTGTATCGGTTCTGCAGCCTTCAGTTTCACAAACTGGTGTCTCCCCAACTGTACAATGGACTTGGGAAGTTTAGTTTAGCAGAAAACGTGATGGCAAATAGAATAACGCGATCACATTAATATTATTCAACATTTCCTGTCATTAATTTATGAGGACAGTTGGTCAGTTAGTCGATGGGAAATGTCACAAAACTGCTGTTTCCGCACATGTAGTTAATAATGGAATTCTTGCAAACCTTTAATGAACAAAAAAGCTGGGTAAATTCTAGAATCTTCTAACTACTATTCAGAACTTTATTACTTATTTACCTTACCCTCATTGATTTTTTATTTTTATTTTATTTTGTTGCTTTTTTTTTCATTGTATTAATAGATATTAAATTGCTTTTTTTTGTTTTCTCATTGTGTTAAAATATACTAATGTCGACGAATCAGCAGAAACACTTAATTTATTTTATAATAGCTGTGCCTGCGACTTCGTCCGCGCGGAAAATTAATTTTTAATAAGAAAATTTATAAAGTAAAAGTACCCTAAGTTACTCCTTATTACATCAGCTACCTGCCAATAAAAGTCCCGTCAAAATCGGTCCAGCCATTCCAGTGATTAGCCGGAACAAACAGACAGACAGACAGACAAAAATTTGAAAAAAAATGTTATTTTGGTGTATGTCATAGTTCATACATGTAGTAAAAAATGGCTATTTTAATATTACAAACAGACACTCAAATTTTATTTATATGTACGTAGCCTAAGTTACTCCTTATTACATCAGCTATCTGCCAGTGAAAGTCCCGTTGAAATCAGTCCACCCGTTTCAGAGATTAGCGGGAACAAACAGACAGACAGACGAAAATTGGAAAAAACGTTATTGTGGTACCGTGTATACATCCATATACATTTATTAAAAAGCGGTTATTTCAATATCACAAACAGACACTCCAATTTTATTTATTTGTATAGATTACACAAAATACCAATGTATAAACTGTTATTGTCTTTTTATATAAATAAATAAAAAATGTATCAATAATAATCTAGCGAAATTATTCGAACGTGAAACTTAAAACAATACTGTCCAAAAGTAGGCAGAAATTAACCTCAGCTCACCCTTTCGACGATATAAGCGTGATTTTATATTTATATGCAGACTATTAATTGCACATAGTTTCTACTTTACTTGGCACCCATTGCATTTACCAACATCGATTGTGAATAATTCGTCATCATCATCAGCCCATATACGTCCCACTGCTGGGCACGGGCCTCCTCTGCAACTGATAGGGATTTTAGGACCTAGTCTAGTCCGCCTAGTGCGGGTTGGCAGACTACACACTTAAGAAATTCCTAAGAACTTTTAGGTGTGCAAGTTTCCTCACGATGTTTTCCTTCGCCGTTAAAGTACGTGATAATTCATTGTGAATACACACATAACTTCGAAAAGTCGAAGGTGCCTGGGGTTTGAGACTACAACCGCCGAGATTCTAGGCCGCATGCCTAAGCCTCGAGGCCATCGCTAATAATTACATCACTACTGGTCATGTCACATAAAAAAAATACCATCATCACACAACATTCGGTAACAATTACCTAAACAATATTTTTACCTTTCAAGCCAACAGTAACATGAAATCAAAAACAAAAAACTTTTAAAAATGTTGAAATGCTAAAACCACAATTCAGGAATAACGTTTACCATCCATTGTTTGCGAACGCAAAACCAACTCTAAAATCAAACAAAATCGGATTGGAATATAAATAATGCAAATATCTTCAGTTTCCCGCGCACAATAGGGCCTTCGTTGCGGCATTATTCTACAAAATCGAATTTTGTTTGGAAAGCCGTGTTTTGTTCTATGTATTTTTGCTTTGAAAGTGATAATTAAAACAGTTTGGAAATTGTCGATGCGTTTTTCTGTATTCGTATATACAAAACTATAAATATTTAATGAGAATACGATATATTTATCACTCGAACTGTACCAAATTCATTTAGGGTAGGTACCTAAACAGACAAGAGCGGTCTTGGCGGTCGCGTATTCAAACCAGAGGCACACACCGCTAACTATTCTAAGTTATGTGTGTAATCACAATGAATTACCAAGTACTTTAACGGTGAAGGAAAACATCATCAGAACACCTGCACGCCTAAAAGTTCTTTGGAATTTCTTAGGTGTGTAGTCCGCGAACCTACACTAGGCCAGAGTGGTGGACTTAGGCCTAAACCCTCTCGGTTGTAAAGGAGGCCCGTGTCCAGCAGTGGGACGTATATGGGCTGATGATGATGATGAAACAAAGAGCGTTGTTTCGTTGTTCTGTGTTCTCAAAAAATAACTACTTATTTTTTTGAAGATTTTCTCGTAGAAATTTTAATGTAAATGTTTTTTTTTTACTGTAACATCAAATGCACTTCTTCTAACTCTAGCTCTATGCTCGTTTGGTTGAAACCGGCCCTTAGAATAGGAGGCATTTTTTAAGCCACATGTTTCAACTTTGTAGTCCAAAAAGCAACTGTTGTCCATGACTGCGCCAATCGGTTAAAGAATATGCAAATGGCATCCCAATTTGGATTGTAATATTTTTCGTTCACGTTTGAAATGCCATGTTATATACTGAATGTTTTTTAATTATTTATAATTCAGTCGGAGTTTGTCGTCAGCTCATCGATCACATACATACCTACGTACATTAACGCCTGTCCTTGGACGAGTAGGCAGAGAAGTTTTCCTACGTTCCGCCAGCAGTATTAAGTCTCTAATAGGAGCCAGCCTTTGCCAACCATTACCATTTGTATGCATTTCAGGCCTATTGAATAACTTGGTTTTACTACTGAGAAATTAAGTATCTACACGCGGAGCGCATGGGAGTACCTATACCCATACCGATGGTATGACTTATGTTTATTTGTTTACGCTTTAGGTACACATAAAAAATGTAAAGGTGGACTTAATGCCTGAGGCATTCTCTTGCGCGATCCTTAGGTTGTGCAGAGATAAAAAGCGTAGGCGTGTAAATTAATTTATGATATGATATACACGATATTAAAGCAAATAGGTTGAAGTAACCTATGTACTTGTAGGTAATATTTGATGTATTAGTAAGTAGGTAAGTCAGTATTAAATAAACACTCGAGTTGAACAAACGTGTCGATCTTTCATTCCATTATAAATATCATAATTCAAGGTATATACACTATATATACACACAGTATGCGGCTTAGTAAGTTGAAGTGACAATGGGCGGGGCACATGGCGCGGAGAAGTGATGGCCAATGGGGCCAAAAATTTCTCGAATGGAGGCCACGTAGATGAAAGCGCAGCGTAGGACGTCCACCCACAAGGTGGTCGGACGACCTAGTAAAGGTCGCGGGAAGTCGCTGGATGCAGGCTGCTTCCAACAGGTCCCTGTGGAAGTCATTGGGAGAGCCCTATGTTCAGCAGTGGACCTTTTTGCTGATAGATGATACATACAATATGTAAAACTAAAATCATAAATTTATACTTACAACGGCATTTCAGATAAACCTAATGACTATTCTTTAGAATAGAAAAGGTCGACAAAACTTATTCGACTTACGTAACACGTAAAAACTCTTTTCATGTTCTACTATTAAAGCCTTAAAACAAATACTTCTTTAAAGTTTCATGATATTGTTACATTTCGGGACAGCTCAAATATTCTAAGTATAAAAATACAATCGGTGATACAGTCTGTCTAACACGTAGACTTGAGACGCATTGTCTTAACATGTCTAGACTGAGCATTGTCGCAATGTTTTCGCCTGTACGCGACTAACATAAGTAAGGCGACAATTGTACACGTATTTGAAAAGAATGTATGTTAGAAAGACCTTTTTGACTTAAATTCTTTTGAAGTGCGTCCGATTCACTGCGCGCGTACCAAGGAGGAGTTAGGTCTTAGACTAAGACTTAGTTCACCACGCTGAGCTTAATGCAGGTTCTTTTCTTTGAAGTTCTCTGTGAAATTTTTTAGGAGTACCTACATGTTTTTCTTACGGTAAAAGTACATCATCATGTACTTAATCATCATTAATTGTAAATTAAACACATAATTTAAAACTCAGAGGTGTTCTTGTTGAATAAGTTATTTTTTAAATTATGGTTACCTACCTAATAAATTTTAGGGAGATGTTAATATCTTTGCATTCAAATTATATCTTGCCTGACTCGGGCCTCGAACCCGGGACCTCTAAATCGCGCGGCTCACATTGCATCGAGTTGGGTTATAGGTTTTGTAATTTCCCAGAACAGATTAAATGATATACATTTTGCAAAAGTCAATAAAACAATTTCATAATTTTTAAATCTATTTAATCTCAACAAAGAATACAATTAACATAATCAAATAAATATTTAATATTTAATAATTATTTAATTAATAATGCTTACTAGTTATTAATAAATTAAATTCACGATATAAATAATTAACTAGCAATGCACACGTAAAACGTCAAGACCAAAATTATGCAAATGGCGACGAAAATATATGTAACTGTCAGAGACATAACTATTTTGGCGGCAACTTGAAATCTGTTTAAATCACGAACTGTATACATTTGCACTATTTTGTCCAGTGTCCACATTAAATAAGATCTTGCTGTATCTAACACATATAAAGCATGTATACAATGCAAAGCATGAGTACAATGATCCCTATTGATCTTAAAAGCAGAAAAAAATATTTTTGTGCCATTATTGATAACTAGAACATAATCTCCCTGATTTAACAGCTTAATTAACTATATTGTCTCCCTTTGCACCTCACACGATTCTATAAAATTAAGCAGTTTTAATGAAACACTGTCTCATGTTTCAATAGATTAACCCTTTAGAGGTGATAACTCAGAACTACAAATATTTTTTTGGCAAACAATACAATACAATAAAAAATATTGTGTCCACACTAAGTAGAAATAATATGAGATAGATAAAGAAAAGCGGCTAAGAGCAATGACTTATCATTTCATTCATATTTTTATAAACTAAATGTCATATAACAACTGGTTTGCAAAAGTCATGATTATAATATACATGAAATAAATACTTCTTATCACAAATGCCAGCCTAATAGTTACACATTATTAAGTTTTTGAGACATTTCTTCATACAAATATATTATGCAATTGACTTAATGCTGGGCACCCCCATTCTCAACCGATCTCTTAGTGTTGTCAGTCTTTTGAACATCACAAGTCTGTGTGCAGGGTAAGATTTTTTCGTTTTTACCTCCTGAAACAATTAAATCTTAATATCACTTTGAATCATATTATGAAGAACAACTTTGACCATTACCACACAGAAGTTTTTTTCTATTTTTATTATAGATCAAAATGAAATTAATTTAATTAAGAAAATAATTAGTGAATATGGATATGTATATTTAATTAAATCATAGTATATGTTTTTGCAGAGATACATATGTACTCACATGAGGGAAGAATGTGATTTCCAAAATCATAATATCAAAAAATGTTGCTACAACTATAACTGGACCAGATTCTCTCTCACATACATCCAGGCGTACTGCATATTTTCTATCCGGCAATTGAGCAATCTGCTCAAATATTGGTTTTGTCCCTTTTTTCTGACTTGAAAGACGGTAGAGTAAAATTTCACCTTGCCTTGTCCCAATCAAGACAAAATCTATGTAGAAGAATAAAGCTGTTATTGATGGAAAGTCTAAATACAAATGCTGATATTTATCAGTTTCTATTTTAAATAAATTACTTGAGTAACATATGAAATTCTTCGAATTTATTGCTGATATGTGTTTAATGTGCACTACCCATGCTGGTGGACAGTTTATCGTCTTTGTATGCATTTTATGGTCTCTCGTAATACTTAATATTCTACCACACTTTGTAAATATGTATATTGTATCATCATTGTACTGCATTTGCTTGATTGTGTACTCAATATGTGCAATTAACTTTCTGCACAAGTTTTTCAACCTCAAATCACACATGTATACATCTTGTTCATCACAAAAATAGACTTCTTCACCATTCAAAATAAATTGATCAGCTTTGAAAAATGCTTCAGACATATATGAAGGGTCGTCGACGGTTTTTTGTATAAGCAGACCGGAATTCAAAAGAATAACCGTTGCTATATCATTATTTGCTATTTTAAGTACATTCTGTTCTGGTACTGCAACCGGTATAAGTTTTAAGTTAGCCGCATCATATAGGATGACACCTCTAGTCTCTTTTAAAGGCAACACTCCGCAATCAATATCCAAAGCATGGTTAACATCATGATGTAGAAAAACATAGAATTGTTTAAATTCTTTTTCATATCCTTCTATGTTGGACCACATAATAAGGTTTTTGTAAATATGGTACCATTTCAAGTCTTGACTAGCTTTTCTTCTTGCGATTTTGGAAGCGTATTTATATTCATTTTCACATATTTTTTCCCATAAATAATCATTGTCGTCAATTACTTCTTTCCAGTTTTTACTCACTCTACGACACTTACCAAGCGTAGTTCCGTCTGTTTGGACCAATATTTCAATGAAAATTTCAATTGGTAAGTCTCCTATGTCCGTCATCTTAGTAAAAAATAGTAATTTTTAGCTTTTGTTTGACTATATGATGCCACAACACGGTTTAGTGTAGAAATCCAAGTAATGTTTCAAATGGTGCACATTTCGCAGTTATATTTTAACATTATTTATGGTGTTTTGTCAAGAAATAATCCAATGTTTACAATTTTATCATTTATCACAATGCTGATAAACTCGTGATTTTGACATTTGTTGTTGTTATGTTGGTCATTTTGATAATTGATGTGAGTGCGTTCAGAATACTATGAATTCTACAAATATATGTAAATAATGACCATTTTTTATTATTTATGTTTAATTTTATAAATATCTAATTCCAAACGTATAGACTGAGGAGACTTTCTAAATTCTAGTTTCATCGGCTGTTTATAAGACCGACGTTATAGTTAGCAACCCTACTGCCATTAACTGAGAGCATTTTTGAAAACTCCGTCCAGCTCGAAAATCGAAATGGATATCTCTCGATCGCACACCGCACACTTACGCCGGAAGACCAACGATATTGTTAATACATAATAACTATTAATTCATACATACTGACGCCTATTTTCCCAAACGGATATATCACACGGTGCCTACTTTTCTTACTTGATCTCAATGCAGTGCCATAACAAAAGAAATATACGAGATAGTCACCTTCTAATACTCACAAAAGTATTAATAAACACGATTATAATTCATAAAATCGATAATATTTCAATATTTGTAAGCCTATTTTGTTCATAACGGTAAAAATTCCACATAAACGAATAATAGATGCTTGATATATATTTATATTGTACCAGTTCCGTTCCTCATATAATATAAAACAAAAACACACAACACAGATCGACAAATGCATTTTATTAACGGCAATAACGGTTTTCAAATGAAATATTTACATTTATCGTTTAAGTAAATGTCTGAATTAGGTATACATATGTCACAATGTCAAACATTACAGAAAAATTAAAGTTACAAACGTTTAGATATTGTGATGCAAAATATTATGTTGTGGCTATAATATTTAAAAAGTGTATTAAAAATCTTCATTTTAGATGGAATGGATTTTAGTTTCGATGGAATCATAAATCCAATAACACTTATTAGTTATTCCACATTGAAAACATTGACAAAAGTAATTGTAGTATTAGAAACATTTTTCTTTTAATTTAGTTTTTTTTTAATTTTATCCTTAAATGCCTTTTTTTTAATTCAAAAAATAAAGTTTACAGTCCACAACACCTAAATTTAAGATCCAAACATTTATAACCAAGTGTAAAAAATATGTCATTTTTATGTTGTAAATTTAATATTTATACATTAACAAAATATTTGAAACGTTCAGCAAAAACACAGGGAAAATGTGTATGTATAAATTAAAATTTCAATTAAAACAATAACCCACAAAAACATAATTTCCAAACCCAATTTAAGCACAAAAGTATAAAAAGTAAAAATAATACCAATCATTGTTTGTCTTTATTCCTTTCCTTTTATTATAGGCATTTATCCAGATTAATGAAGGGCTTTTAACCCCTCAAAAACCAATTAGAAGGAATGCGTTTAATGTAAAACTTTTTAAATAGTGCCACAATCTGAATAACATTTTTAAGCAATTTATAAATTTACCACAATATTTAGGAATGACATAGAATAAATATAGACATTGATTCCAATCAAAATATTATCATCAATAATACCAACATCAAATCATTCTGATTTAAATAATGCTTATTAAAATGCACTAAACATCCACATTATTAAAAATAATAACGTAATTAGGAATGATATAAATAAATCACAATCAAGGGTCAAAAGACTAAAATATATATGTTTTAGAGACCGGAATTATATTTTACCTTTGGACCTAGGTTTATCTTCCGAAAAGTGCTTAATTTGCTTCCAATACAAATTGTCGTTCAACTTTACTTTCTTAACTGATCTCTTCAATGTTACCACAAAAATATTTTCTCCCTAGACATAGGGTAAAATATACAGAACTAGTGACGTTATGATGGTGACAATTATGAAAATAATGCAGGAAAATTCTATTATATTAGGTGACAATAATTACAATCCGGTCCCTAAATACCACACTACAAAACACATTTACCCGATTACAGACAATTCATACAAAAAGGTATGAAATGCGCGTCTAAAAACACAACCCCAAACAACTCTAAATAAGCGAAAAGTAATACCAGACTACATTTTAAAACTACTGAAAAACATGCGAGCGTTGATGTAGGTCTTTTTGCATCAACAAAAACATTTCGGTACTCTGTGAGTATAGCGGTAAACAAAAATGCAGAATATTATTCCTTTGGTTGAAAATCTATTATAAAATTAATATCCTGTATGAGAGAATGCGTACTGTAAAAGTAATTTAAAAATTGTATAGTAATTAACATTTTGAGTCTTTGTGTCGGATATTTTGTCACTTGTGTGTCGGTCAGTATAAATACTGTATAAGTGGGCTTTAATGTAAAGTTTGACTTTGAATATATGGTGAAAAAAATCTTACCAATTAAATCAAGACTTTCCAGCCACAAAACAAATATATAAAAATCAACCGACTGTTTCAATGCACTGAAGTAATCAATACTATTGTATTAATAATATTCACATCACTGGAGTTACAAAACATTATTCTAAGACACAAAATGCTCTATAAATTGTCTACGCTTGAAGGTCACACTTTTACAATCCGCAGTCGACATACGTAAAATAAATGCGCTAAAACACCACACAAATAAGGAACATGATAACAATTGTACACATCGACGTAAAAGTCATATTATAAGATGAAAATTGAACTAAACAATTGTATTAGTCATTTAGCTTAAAAACACAACTACCGTCATTAAAAAATAAATAAAATTGAACTATAATATACCGGCAGTTCTAAACAAGAAAATAAAGATCTGCTGGTGGTATATTTTTCTAGTTCAATAACTCACATTGATTAATACAAAATTACACCTTATCACAATAACAACCGTACATAGAAACTTGTATGGAAATTGATTAACGCGAAGTTTCATAATATATTTTACAATGAGACACATATCGAAAAAGGAATATTATGAGCGTACAAAATAGAACATTAGTAATGTCTGGTGAATAAATATTAAAACTGAGTATTAGGCATTTTATATATTGTGTACCATCAGCTTGGTCAAGCTTCTTCCAAGCGTAGTCTTTAAAAAATATACGGGATGAAGTCCTAAATTATGTCTTCTAAGGTTTTATATTACATATTCCAACATCAAAATTGTAACAGACACAAAATTTTTGTTTTGAATTACTACGAATAGTATGTTGTTTTTATTATGTTGTAGAAACCAATACGTAATTACAATCATTTCAATAAAAGAGCTAATTCATTGAAACTTCTTAACAGATCTCAGCTATAAGCATCATTATAGCAATAACTAAAATCCCTAGCAGTCAGTTATGCCCATAGATTTGACTTCACAAACCGTCATACTTTTCAAGAAACGAAGATATTATTTCAGTATATCGATCTTGGAGTCTAAACAAAAATGTTACGCCACACAAAATACTCTACTTTGTACGCATCTAAATCTCAAAGGAATCACCACGTTTTATGTGTCAAAATGTCAAATTACTCATCTATATATCACACCGAATAACTTACGTACTAAACAGACAATAAATAATCTGATTTCCCAGTTTAAAAGGACTTAAACTAAAGATTCAAATAACCGCAACCCAGTATTTACAAGGATTTAACTTACAGCGAATTATTTTTATGGAGGTTTGTGCGTCTATGAGAGGTTTTTAAACATATTAGGTACATAATAGTAATGGCACATGGGTGAATCGAGACGTGATGTCAATATGGCATTTAGTTTACAACTAAACCAATGATAGAATTGAAAATATTAAAATGACGACTAAAATACATCATTATCTCCACAACGATATACAATAAATATGACGTAATCTTAATTAATTTCAAATTAAATATTATTGTTTTTTTTTCATAGCTGTCAAAGATAAATAAGCCTCTGATTTCTATTAAAAGAAAATTTAAAGTCATATTTTTAGAGTATTAGAATGCAGAACGCCCAACTCCAAATTGTAAAATCGCTGTATAAATAAATTATTTAACTAATTGACTGTTATTCTTGAGTATAGACGACACAACTAGCATAGTGAAGCTGCCTATAAGGTATAATGCTGCCGGGATTGACGCCAACAGCTTGTATCGTTCTTCTGTAAAAAAATAAAACAAATATTTAAGTTTTTCATCAAATTTGACAGACATCTTTAGTGATTTTTCCCTTTATCAAGGATTCACAAAAATACTACATAAAAATGTATCAGAACGATGCAAGTTTTACTTCAATATGGCCCTAAAAATTACGTTGAAATTAATTTATCATGGTGTCAATTGAAAAAATAATGCAAATCGAATCGAACATTAATGATTTATTTTAGTTTCCATCCGGATATTCACATATGTAACCAATCAATGAATGAATAAGTGTGGCTTTATTAGGCTTTTTACTCCCTTAGAGGAGTAATTAGGGATTACTGGACGGCCCCTTATGTGGTCCATATGTTTCAGTATGCTATATTAAATGAATAAAATCGAAATCAATATAAAATAAACAACTTATCTTGTAAACTGTTCTTTTTTTAATCTGGTATAATAAAATAACCACAATGATGAGCAACACAGTGCTGTCGGGTCGACTGAGATCAACCTTTCGTTAAACTCTAAAATAATTAGGCTAAATATGTGAAGTCTATTTTTTATTATACCTCTTACTATTTTAAATAGAAAGTAAAGATATTTATAAATAAAAATATTGTATTCATCCACGAACATATTGTATGCTTTGTTTTGTGTTGTTTCATTTTTCTGTGTCAATAAAAAGGGCTATTTAATGTTTTGCTTCAAGTGACTAGATTTTTTGGACAACTCATGCATACAATAAAATTAAATTTATATCTAATAATATGGGTCCAGACATAGAACCCGAATACGGCCGTGTGGCAGGCATTTAAGTTTGTATTGACATTATTAACAAAATACATTGAACGTACCTATACGTTTTGTTATATTAATTATGTATAAATGAACAAACTCAACTGTGGAGGTGATACACTAATGGAAAATTTATTAAAGAGAATTCGCTTTAAGTTAATATATGTTTAAAATAATACTGCTTTGCAAGGTAAAATTTATGATATGTAAAAAAGGTGATTTTGCAGATTACTTTATTTGATGTGAATCAATCATGGGACACTCAATTAAATGCTGCTGTTCAGTATGCTAATTTTTATTTAATTTATTTATAAATGGCATCATCCAGTTACATTATGAATATTTTTTACCAGTTTTGTCAGGTTTTTGTGTTTAAATGTTCAAAAACATATTTTATTCAATGTGTTTGCAAATTTGTTTAGACTTTAGACCATCTTTTGATATTATACCTACATTAATAATATATTTTTTAATATCTTCATACTTCAACAAACTAAATATCTCTCAATTTAAAAAAAATAATCTCTACATTAATGATGTTCGGTAACCAATTCAACCTTTTAAAATTCCAAATAATTATTTCTTATATATTAGTTAATAGAAAACTTTGAATTTTGGACATTATTTATTAGTGTCTTAAATTTATCTTTGTAAAAAAAACCCTTAAGTTTTCACTGACCCCTAGTTACAGCATCAAGGAATGAATAGCCATTAAAAAAAATGAAAATAATGACTCATGCAATGCGCATTCAAGTCCATGCAAAAGTGCCCATGCAAGGAGAAAAATAAAACTATAGACCCATTAAGGATAATATAACAATTTATTCAACGAAATTAATACCAGTCTTATATTTATGTTAGTTTATTACATAATTTTAGTCCTAACTAAATAGGACACATAAAGTGCAGGGATCGGCCACATATTATGTTAAAAATAATAATAAATAAATTTTGCTCCACAAAATAAGTATTGATAACATTGTTCTAACATATTAATCTCATAATATTACAAAAATAGTCTTAATTGTTTTCATTAGCCAAAAATGTTAAAACTTAATAAAATATCACAGATTTGAATTTCAATCTCATTTAGAGATTAATATCAAAATTCATTAAACTTAGCCTCATTTTTAAATACTCTAATGCCATTTATATTTGGATTTTTAGGAACGCGTGACTTATGGCCGACCCCATGGAACTAGGAATAGAGATTTTGGAAAGAATAAAATATATATTTATAGAAAGAAGTACTACAAAAATGTAAAATAAAAAGAAAAAACTGAAAACAGCGACTACGTCATAAAAACATTTTAGTGGGCAAAATTATACAGCAGAATAACTAAAAAAAATACCTAGAAACTAGAAATTCGATGGTTGTGGCTAGTGTCCGACCGAAGTTTGAAGTTTTTGTGCTATTAATTTCATTTAGTTAGTCTGTCAGTCCCAGCAGCCCATTGAATTTAATGGACACCAATATATAAATATTTAAAGTTATTAATATGATAAAATACCATTATAATTGGTAAATATTCTTTAAAAAAAAAGATAAAATGTTTAAAAATTTCATCATATTAATTTTGATAAAAAATCACATATATTTTTTTAATTCATTGTTCAATATAACCCGATTTTTTATCGACATTTTGTTTTTTTTCTGTCATGACAGATTCGGGCAAATCGTAGACGAAAGGCTTCGGCCTTTATTATATTTCAGTCGGACACTAATTTATAAAATAATGTGCATATTAATTGAGCATTAAAATTCCAGAATAGTTTATTCGCTTCGTCGATGGCCTTATCTTCAGTATTCACTGGTCAAATAAAGATATAATTCGAGTTTTATTTATATATTTTAAATTTTTGTTTATATATTTCGAGTACATGAAGCAGATAGTACCTTTTGCTCTTATAACATTTCTGATTTAGATATTTTAAATAAAATATTATGGAATATGATTTTTTATCTATAATAGTCTATATTAAATTACATTTATGAATAAGAAACCTAGTTATCAAGAATATATATATTAAGGATTTATGAAAAATTTTCTTAATGTTTATTGCGGTTTAATACTATTGTATTTTCATACTAGTTGTAACAAATAATATTTAAGTACTTTTAAATTACCGTATAACACTGACTGAGGTTCCATTTGGAATACTCATCATCTTAAATCTCAATGTTTACTGCATAACGAAATAAATATTTAAACAGCCTTGGGCCAAATAGAGAAGAATGTAGTTAGAGACATATATCTGCTTAAAAGCAGAATTAGAGCATAGCACATCACTAACGCGAAGCTACATCACGTCAAAGAGACATTCGAGAATTTGTTGCAAATATTTCGAAATATCGCCGGCAATTTCTCCAAATGCATTCGTTTGCTCAAACTGACACCGTTTCCCATCACTACGGGCCCGGAGTCCGCGAGCAATGCATCGGGACTTCTCACCGGCTCTACGAGAATAGGGTTGTCATCACTATCGAAAATGATCTCCGGATCGTTCTCGATAATCTCTTCTATCGACTCCCAATTGGTCGATATTTTTCTCTCGTCGGTACAGCACTGGCACATGCCGTAATCGCACTCGTTTTTGCTCATGAAATACTCGGCATCGTCTAGTATTGTGTGCTCGACTTTTTTCGTTTTAAACGGTACAAACATTGAGAATTTCCTAGCGGAATACTGAAGTAAGTCCTCGACATAAGCATTGACGCCCTCGTCTAGTTTCGCGGGGTCTAGACCCAAATCGATCTTTCCGTTGAATTCGTGGGAATTTTTCCGACTGTCTGAAGGTGATATGGAATCGCAACTCTTTTGTGGCACCATGCTACACTTTCTTTTTGCCTGACCTGTCATAGTGATCGACTTTTTGGTCGTCGCCCATCCGAGTGACCGTTGCACCGCCATTTTCCATTTGGTGTATCTTGCGTCGCGATCTGTAACGGAATGATTATGTTAATCATCATCATCATCATCATCAGCCCATATACGTCCCACTGCTGGGCACGGGCCTTCTCTACAAGTGAGAGGGCTTAGTCCACCACACTGGCCTAGTGCAGGTTGGCGGACTACACACCCAAGATTTTCCTAAGAACTTTTATGTGTGTAGGTTTCATCACGATGTTTACCTTCACCGTTAAAGTATGTGATTATTCATTGTGAATTAGTATTTACATGGAATGATATCCTTAAAAATGATCAATACATTGTTTAGCAAAGTGTGGAGCCTTTTCGTTAGAGTAAAATTTAATTGTGCTATTTCGACTACAGTAAAAATGAAATCTCAATGAAAATTTCGAAACACCAAAAAGTTTTTCAAAGATTCCGATAACTAGGTATAGGGCTCATAATTTAACATTATAGATCAAACTTTATGATTGTTTATAAACGAGGGATTTTTCTAATCATCTGAGGAGTCAACGCTGAATTGAACTATCTCACCTATTAAACACTATTTTATCACTACTTACTTTATCACAACCAATCAACAAGCGGGGAAAGTAGTATCTTTGGAGTATCAATTATTTTTATTTAAATGCCAGCCTCACTTCTTTGATATGGTGACACTTGACTGTCACTTTCACTGAATTTGCGTGCGCCAATAAAAAATTGGGTGCGAAAAGTTTACTTGTCGCACTGTAATTGTGAAGTGGGCAATCAGCGTCTTTTCGACCCCAAAAGTATGGAGAGTAAAGGTAAGGAGTGTAATCTAGTACATGCAAAAGTGTCCGTCAATATGTCTTAAATTGGGGGCGCCACATTAGCATCAGCATCATAAATTTTAAAGGAAGCGGAAATCAATAAACGTACTATTCACAGTTCAGGATATAAACTCACTCTAGCTACACGCGTTTTTCATAATAACTCTTTAACCCATATCTTCCCAGTGTTCCATTTTTGGATCGGTTACTTTTAGTATTTTTATTTTTTTAAACGTGAACACAGCCTTAATTATTTTTGTACTGTGGTAACACTCAAGTGATTGGCTGTTAAATTCAATTTTTTATTTTTGCACTTTCCCGCGAAATTTGTGTTTTGTTTTGGGTTGTTTACTGAGATTTACCGCGAAAAAAATTTCACTCGTAAAATGTAAGTAATTTTAATATTTTATAATGATGATTGCTACAATTGTTTTCAAATATTATCAACTGTAAGGTCATTTATGAGATTGTTACAAAAAAACACGAAAGTTCAAGGTATTTATACAAAATAAATTATCTTGATTGTACCGTTCCATTATTGGAACAGTAGGATAATATGCCTATGTGAAATGTTGTTATATGTGGAACTATATTTACTCAATTATTTCCATCCTTTTGTTTTAGATTGTTTGTTAATGATATTGTTACGTTACTAGTAGAAGATGACAACGTATTGTCTGCGGATGTATACTAACACCTCCAGAAAATTATGATAAAAGTGATGAAGACAGTCGTGATCAGGAGTCTTTCAATATAAATAATTTATCTAAACATCGGCTGTTAGCGGAAGCCGACGTAAGGGCATTGGTTAATACCTAGGTAGGAATAACTGCAATATGTCTCCAGGGAATTATTCGTGGCAGAATCCGCAGAACCAATAAAATAACCTAGCACATCTGCTCTCCATCTCCAAAAAAAGGTGCCTGGTCACAAGACAATGGAGACACAAAGACATCCCTGAAAAGCCGGACTAAGTTTCAGAGCAAAAAAATGATGTTGATAAACCGCGATGCATCGTGAATTATAACAGATATATGGGAGGGGTCGATAGACTAGATCAAAATGTGGGATGTTATCGGATTTCTATACGCCTCAAGAGATGAACTGGCAGTTACTAATGTTCCCAATTAACGTTTGTGTCAATAATGCGGTTCAATTGTACAAATTATCTCCAGTGGCACAAATTTATTCTCACGTTTTTTTTTATCTTATACGAGATACATTGTAAAGACTTACCTAATGACAAAAGCAGTATACCTACCTAGCACATTTATCTCGACTGCCAATAATCTGACTCCTAGATTTTCTCTTGCAGTTATCAAAGGAGTTCTTGCTATTATAAGACTAGATGGCAAGATCCATCATTTAGTAAAAAAATATAAATAACGCCACCGTGGGATGTGCCATAAAAATACTACTATGACGTGTGAAAAATTTAACGTTGCGTTGCAAATGTTCATCTATTTTTCATTATAAGTAAATTTTAACAAAAAATTAGATTCTAACTTTTCAAATAGCTTATTATGTGAGCTGTTGACATACTTAATAATAAATAATACTCAACTAAATAACTTTCTTTTCTACAATTTTTATACATAGAAGCTAATTGGTACCAGTGGCATATCTTCCTACTGTTCCATTATTGGAACGGTACTGAAACTGAAATATTATTAATTGAAATATTTTTTTTATTACATATTAATAATAAAAAGGGTAATAAGGTGCTGTGCTGTAAGTTTCATCCAAATCGAAGTAGTTTAAGCATGCTTGGGATGATATGGGTTAAGGTTATATTGCCTATATTATTTTGTACTACGCAAGTAGTTGGCATTTTCAATAAATAACTACTTTAGTCGACAATAATATTATATTCATACCATGTCCTTTGTCTACACCAGCGCCATTCTGAAAGGTTTTTGAACTGTTATTTACGCTGACCGCTGGACACTTTTTTCGATTTTCTACTATGGGAGATTACACTCTCCATACCCAAAAACAAGCGCAAAGGTACTACTTTCCCCGCATGAGTAACAAAATTAAATGATATCATGCATATCCGCAAACAAACAAGGCTTACCGTCATCCGTGGTGGTGGGTAGGAAGGTGTCGGCGCAGGTGTTGTGGTGCCTCCACTTGTCGCAGCTCCACACGCCGGCCGCGTGTCCCGCCGCGATGCCCACGCCCAGCGCCGACATGTCCCACGACTGGGCTCGCACTACCACAGAACATACACTTATTATTATGGAATATTCCAAAAATATTCGTAAGCTGATATAATTAGTACGAGTGACAAGAGGATATATCTTCTACTCTCTCTCTTTCTCACTCTCTCTCATTTAGTGATACATAGTATATTACTATATATAATATACTATAAATGATAATATAAAAATATATTTTCGAATAGATTATTACAGTGACAGCCCCGTGGCGCAGTTGGTTAGATACTAGCTTGCGAAACAAGAGACCACGGGTTCGATCCCGAGACAAATGTTTGTGTGATCCACAAGTATTTGTTTCGGGTCTGGGTGTTTGTGAGACCGAAGAGTCTCTCGTAGTTTCTGATACACGGGACTTGTATCTTAGTCATCATCATCATCAGCCCAAATACGTCTGGGCACGGGCCTCTTCTACAACTGAGAGGGTTTAGGCCATAGTCCACTACGCTGGCCTATTGCGAGTTGGCGGACTACACACCTAAGAAATTCCTAAGAACTTTAAGGTGTGCAGGTTTCTTCACGATGTTTTCCTTCACAGTTAAAGTATGAGATAATTCATTGTGAATACACACATAACTTTGAAAAGTCAGAGGTGTGTGCCTGGGGTTTGAGCCCGCGACCGTCGTGATTCTTGGCCGCCTAAACCTCGAGGCCATCATGACATACTATAAGTGTTTGAATATGTACTCACACACAGGTATTCCAGTGAGATCCGCTTGCAACTGCATCAGCAGGTCATTTGAGGTCATTTTTCCGTCCACGTGAAGTTTCGACAGCGGCATCCCGCAGTCTTTGTTCATCGCCTCTAAGATGTCTCTGTAAATAATGTATTAAATTGTATTATTTGAGGACTTCACGAGGAAGTCTTGCGGTACAGGTATGTACTATGGTCCCAGGTTTGATTCCCGTGTCGGGCACAGTGTTATTAGGTTTTTCCATTAGGAAATTCCCAGTAGCAGTACGCAGTCTGAAAATGTGCCCGAAAAACGGTAATAGACTCGCCCCATGTTACGTGGGAGTGATACACGCCTGGCGATATATGGGTGCAGAAATGCACCTCTGCCTACCCCTTCGGGGAATACAGGCGTGAGGTTATGTATGTATGTATGTTATTTGATGGCTATGGAGCAAACCCTCCTTCTTTTCTTTCTTCTTTAGTTTTGTACCCTGGGTTCCCTTTAATGTTATTTTTTATGCAGACTCGGTATCATCATCATCATCAGCCCAAATACTTACAAAAAAAATACCTTGATAGACCAACTAGAAGCGGTTTCACTTTCTATATTAATTTTTTATTGTATTTTGGAGTTTTAGCCTAAAAATCGAGTCAAAATAATAATTCTAGAGCCTGTTGACATACAGAGACGAATCAGAGAATTTGTAAAATGAAATGAAAAGTTCCTCCATTACCTGGTCTGGAAGCATACGGCTTCCAAAGCGGCTCTTATGATGTGGTTCTTGGTTGTAAAAGCCGTCAGACCGCAGATTATTCTGTAAAAAGATTATATTAAAGATTTATTATATTATAGTGGCCTAATTAATCATCACCTGGGTGAAATACAATTTTTTGTGATGATGATGAAGATTGATCATCAGTATCATCAGCATACGTCCCAGTGCTGGGCAAGGGCCTCCTCTACAACTGAGAGAGATCACGATTTTTTTCTTCACCGTTAAAGTAAGTGATAATACTTTGTGAATACACACATAACTTCGAAAAGTCAGAAGTTTGTCTGGGGTTTGAACTCGCGACTGCCGTGATTCTCGACCACGCGCGTGACCTCAAGGCCTTTACTACTTGATGGTGGAGATTACAATAATTATTATTTTGTCTGGTGATGTTGATGGTGATGATGATGGTGAGGATGATGGTGATGATGATGATGATGATGGTGATGATTCTGATCGAGAAATGTTTGATGATTGACAGGTAATGGAATATCCTTACCCCCTGGCATCCTTCCTCCAATATGGCGCGTACAAGCCACTGAAAGCCGGTACAAAGTACACATCTCCAGTAGAGAACACTTGTCCCGCGATATGCTCCGTATCTTCCACCACATCCTTGATGAGGTGCAGATTGTCCCGGAGGAACTTCATCGCACCTCCAGCTACTGCTATGGACCCTGGAAGGATGAGACAATGTGTCTTATAGGGCAAGATCATATATATAATCATCATCATCATCAGCCCTAGTCAGTACTGCTGGACACGGACCTCCTCTACAACTGGCTGGGGACTTAGTCCACCACGCTGGCCTAGTGCCGGTTGGCGGGCAATAGAGATCGCCGTACGTTAGTTATTATTCACACACATAAGTTAGTTATTATTTATTTTAAACATTATTTTTGTAAAACAAATAAATCGAAGATCATAGACACAGATGAAAAATTTATTCACAATTTAGATGATCGTATGTGATCGTATACGATATCTAATATCGACCACAGTACAAAAAGATAACACAAAACATTAAGTCTGTCGCAAATATTTCTTATGGATTTTTTGTGTATATCCTATTTTCAATATAATACCTTTTATAACGACACAAACCATTAAACAAAACCATCTTATTAAAAAAACCATAACTGACCTTCCAACGCATATACAGGGGGCGCGTCTGGTCCCAGTTTGTAGGCCACGGTGGTGATGAGACCATGCGTGGACTGGACCCTCCTAGTGCCAGTGTTGTAGAGCAGGAAGCAGCCGCTCCTGTACGTGTTCTTGGCCTGGCCCGCACTCATGCAGTTCTGGCCTACCAGTGCTGACTGCTGGTTTCCTAGTATCTGAAATGAAAATTGTCTATAAAAGATAGGTCCATATAGAGGTGACGTGTTTTTCTTGTCATCGTTGACGATGTTTTTAACTCAGAACAGTTGAATAAGACTAGAAAGGAAATGTCAGCATGCCAAGTGTGCCGAACCTACGATTGGACTAACATATGTTTGACACACACGCTTCTTAGTAATTCGGGTAGGTTGTAAAATCAAAACTCTTTAAATGTGTGACTATTAATAGCAGCCCTTCATTTTTAACCGACTTCAAAAAAAGGAGGAGGTTATCAAGTCGTCTGTATTTTATTTTTTTTATGTTTGTTACCTCAGAACTTTTGACTGTGTGGACCGATTTTGATGATTCTGTTTTTAATTGAAAGCTGGTGCTTCCAGATTGGTCACATTTAAATTTGGTCCAGTTGTGATAATAGCTTCCATTAGAAAACCACAAAAATCTTAAATTTTCACCAATATGCGTGACAAATCGACGAATAACTTAATATCATGCCAACCGATTTTGATGAATCATTTTTTTTATTGGTTAGGATGTACTTCTAGGGTAATTGCATGAGAGTTTGATTAGGTTCTAATTATGAGATCCATGACAAAGTAACGGAACTCTTCAATTCTTAGGAGAAAAATAACGATACTCGGCCGAATCTTTATAGGCTATCCGGATATTTGAGTCACCTACCGTAACGTCTTTATGGTCAAGTAATTGTCGTAGTCAACTATAATGTCAATGGAACTCTAACTGTCTTGAATCAAATTGTAATGCGCTTACGTTTGTTGCTGCATTGCAACATAAAGCAAGCAATCTAATTGCATTAGTTAAGGTGTATTAAATGTGTGAAGCGGTGGTAGCCAAGTGGGTGGTAGAAACATTTGCGTATTGTTGATGAGTTTTATAATCATATAATAGACTGATAGTAGCGGAGTGGCAAAGTAACCGATTTGCAACGCATGAGGTTGCAGGTTCGATCTCGGGTGTGGCTTCACTAAAAATTAAAAAATAAACAAAAATTTTAACAAAACCAAAAACCGCCTTCAAAAAGAAACTATTCCAAAACAAATTATTATGCACTAAAAAGTAAAAAATAATTGCGTATTCTCCTATAACTTAATAATCAACTTATTATTTCTCTTCATCAATATATACCTAGGTATGATCATAGATTAGACTAGACTACTTAAAAGTCAATCTAATTATTACGACAATATAATGTAGTTTTAATTATTGT
Source organism: Hemaris fuciformis (assembly GCA_907164795.1). Taxonomy (NCBI): domain Eukaryota; kingdom Metazoa; phylum Arthropoda; class Insecta; order Lepidoptera; family Sphingidae; genus Hemaris; species Hemaris fuciformis. The sequence continues at coordinate 5,480,207 of OU015457.1, read as the reverse complement.
TATTTTTGGAGGCGGTGTCAGCTAAGGAAATACTACAATATACATACCAAGCATCACAGTTGTAGAGGAGGCCCGTGCCCAGCAGTGGGACGTATGTGGGCTGATGATGATGATGATGAATAATAATACGAGAATCCTACCTTGGCTGACACCGCCTCCAAGAATAACAATAATTAAAACTACATTATATTGTCGTAATAATTAGATTGACTTTTAAGTAGTCTAGTCTAATCTATGATCGTACCTAGGTATATATTGATGAAGAGAAATAGTAAGTTGATAATTAAGTTATAGGAGAATACGCAATTTTTTTTTTTAGTGCATAATAATTTGTTTTGGAATAGTTTTTTTTTTATTTGAAATTATCATTGGTCGTGTAATCGTAGTAGAATGAATAGGTGACAGACAAGCGCCGACACAAGTCCCCACACAAAATACCGTCTATTTTCCTTCTAATCTTATTCAGCTGTTCTGTGGTTGCTAACGTAGGGGATCATTATCATAATCGTCATCATCATCAACAGCCCTAACCTCTACCGTTCATACACTACTGGCTGCCAAAATTTACTCATGATTTGGTTTCTGATTTCTCCTATTCAATTCTATTGTTTGTGATTGAATTTGAGCTGCTCTGATTCGGGAAATTTAGTCTTTGCATCAATATTGTAAACTATTTCTTGATTGGAAAAAGCAACACTAGAGTTTCCTTCCCGTTCTTCTCTAGTGATAACTACCTTCCGAACAGGGTGGTACACTAAATTTTAAAATGACATTTTAGAGATTTAATAAATATTATTTCATTTCATTCCATTATAGTACATAATAGCGAAATTTTTCAATTGATGCCTTTTCGACCCTAAAGCCGACAAAGTGACAGTAACCAAAAAACTTTGCGTCCTTCGGTTGTGATTTTGATATGAAAAGAAGGATGGAGTTGTTGGGCTTTTGTTCAGTATGTCAATATCAGCAATAATAAATAAATACACCCAACAGTCACATGCATAGTTCTGACCCCACATTAAGATACGAGTTTTTTGTCGTGGGTATCAGAAACTACGAGAGACTTTTTCGGTCTCACAAACACCCAGACCCGAAACAAATATTTGTGGATCGCACAAACATTTGTCTCAGTTCGGGGATCGAACCATCAGACTCTCGTTTCGCAAGCTGGTGTCTAGCCAACTGCGCCACGGGGCTATCGATAATTCATGTACTCACTCCAGATATCCTGATGCCGTCCAGCACGGAGCAGTCCTCGACAATTCCGTACACTTCGGAGCTGCTGCGGATTTGCGGCAACGTGTTCCGATGGATCCCGAACAATCTGTAAAATAATTTGTTCTAATTTTCTACGACTACTAGATTGTGTCGTGCGATCTAGAGGTCCCGATTTCGATTTCCAGGGCGGATAACGTATTATTAGGTTTTTGCGTTAAGAAAATTTTAGTATTTTCAGTACCGTATTTTGAACTGAGCAAAGCGCCTTAAGCTCCCTGTTCGGTACCTCGGGGGAGGCCCAAAAAGGGTATTTAGGGGTCACCGGCCTTCCAACCCAATGCGTGGAACTATTGTTCGCTTGGTTGAGTTGGGTCCCTAAACAAAATCCTACGCCGGCATACCGACTAAAACCTCTCGATGGCCGTCTTGCGCATTTTGGGCGGTACGGTAAATACAGGGCGAACGCCCTTAATTGTTTCATATGACACATACATACATAACCTCACGCCTGTATTCCCCGAAGGGGTAGGCAGAGGTGCATTTCTTTTTCTTCATTTCCGCATTTCGCCAGGTATGTATCAGACCCACGTAATAGGGGGCGAGCCTGTTGCCATTTTTCGGGCACAATTCCAGACTCCTTGCTGCTATTGAGAATTTCCTAATGGGAAAACCCAATAACCCAGGACCTCTAGATCGCACGACACATACTTGTGCCGCGAGACCACGAGGCTGTACAGTACACATATGACTTAGGTAAATATCATTATATTTTTTCTCAAAACACAAAATTATGAACTAAATTTAATTATTATTATTTACCTGCAAAGCATAGGGTCCCAGTTCAAAGTCTCCAGGTTCATGAGTAATGTTCTGGATGCGTTCGTCACATCTGTGATGTGGATACCTCCGTGCGGACCTCCGGTTAGGTTCTGAAATTTTTAATAAATACTAATAAATAAATATGTATACACAATGACTGCCTCGTGGTCTCGCGGTACAAGTATGTGCCGTGCGATCTAGAGGTCCTGGGTTCGATTCCCGGGTCGGGCAAAGTGTTATTGGTTTTTTTCATTAGGAAATTCTCGGTAACAGCACGGAGTCTGGAAATGTGCCCGAAAAACGGCAATAGGCTCGCCCCCTATTACGTGGGACTGATACATACTTGGCGAAATGTGGGTGCAGAAATGCACCTCTGCCTACCCCTTCGGGGAATACAAATGTGAGTTTATGTATGTATGTATTCACAATGAATTATCACATACTTTAACCTTTAACTTGAAGGAAAACATCGTGATGAAACCTGCACTTCTAAGGTGTTTAGTCCGCCAGCCCACATTAGGCAAGCGTGGTGGACTAAGGCCTAAATCATCTCAGTTGTAGAGGAGCCGCGTGCTCAACAATGGGACGCATCCGGGCTGATTATGATGAAATATGTATTTATTACATGATCTATACGTTGAAATCAAATTGAAGTCTAATACGATCTTAAATAGAGGGTACTTATTGGTAGAGGTGACGCGGAGAGGGCATGACGGGATGAAACAGCGTCATACCATTTACCGTTACGGCATACCAATCACTTTAACAGTCATAACGCGTCAACAAATGTTGATAGCGTAGAAGAAGTATGACGGCAAGACACCTTCATGCCATTTACCGTCACGGCATAAAATGATACATTATACAAGGTGTATTCAGCCCGTGATCGGAAACTAAGGGAGATAATAGCTGCGGTGATTACAAACACCATTAAATAAATCCCAAGAAAAATAAAACGTTTTCCTTACAACCACATACATTTAATATCTATGATTGTTAAGAAAACGTCAAAAAATTTATCATTAGTCGGGATTTTTCTTTAACGCCAATGGGTTTGTAATCACCGTAGCTATTACCTGCCTTAGTTTCCGATCACGGTCTGAATACACCCTGTATATTGATAGAGGAGTAGATCTTACCCATACAATCCAAGAGTCAACAGTGCCGTACAACAGCCGTTTGTCCTTGCTCGCCCTTCTCACTGCTTTGACGTTGTCCTTCAACCATTTCATTTTGAGAGCGCTGAAGTACGGCGATATTGGCAGACCGCATATGTTCTTGAGGTAGTTCTTGTTGCGATCAGGAACTTTGGCCAGGATAGCGTCCACAGTACTGTCAGTGCGTATGTCGTTCCATGCTGCAATGAAATATAAATCGTACATACCTACATAGCCCAGCGGATTAGCAAGTTGAAGTGGCAATGGGCGGGGCACATAGTGCGGAAAACTGAAGTCCAAAACGATGGGGCCAAAACGCTATCGAATGGAGGCCACGTAACGATAAGCGCAGCGTAGGACGTCCACCCACAAGATGGTCCGACGACCTGGTGAAGGTCGCGGGTCGTCGCTGGATGCAGGCTGCCTCCAACAGGTCACTGTGGAAGTCATTCGGGGAGGCCTATGTTCAGCAGTGGACTTCCTTGGGCTAAAGGATTGGATAGGATTGGATAGCTACATATAATGCAACCTTTATACAAAGGGGATATTTATATGACGGCAATAGTATGTGCCGTCCAATCCAGAGGTCCAGGGTCGGGCAAAGTAGTAAGGGTTTTTTCATTAGGAAATTCTCAGTAGCAGCATGGAGTCTGGAAATGTGCCCGAAAAACGGCAATAGGCTCGCCCCCTATTACGTGGGACTGATTCATACGAATTGTATATCATAATAAGGACCTTTGCCATTTTAGGGCATTAAATACAAGTTATACTGTCTATACCAGGGCTTCTCAAATTTTGGATTTCACCAACCCCTGTTAAAGTTTCTAACACACAAAACTTTAGTTCACAGACAGCGAACCCCTTAAGACTTAAGGAACTTAATAAATCAAAGAAAATAATAAATAATTATCTGTTAAAGAAAATAAGGGTTTTTATTTCAATAAAATCTTGTCGCAAACTTCTTCTGCCGTCGAATGGCAAACTCCATTCTGAGGAATCCTGGTCTATACGGATGTATAGACTTTTGGATAAAAACGGGCGAACAATAAACATCACTAAACAGGCTGCGATGAAATTCGGCATGTAAATAGTTAATGTAACAAAGTCATCCTCTAAGAAAGGATTTTCCAAGTTTCATCCCCTAAGGTGATGAAATGGGGGTCTAAAATCTATATGAGAAACGTTCACAAGATCCATATTAAGGGAGCGAAGATAGAACTTACATATGGCAGGGTGTAGAGGTTGTCCAGTGAATTTGTCCCAGGCTATCGTGGTCTCCCTCTGATTCGTTATTCCCAGTGTGACGATATCATCCTTGGAGTAACCTGGAAAGTAATATAAAAAATAAATACACCCAACAATCACATACATAGTTCTGACGCCACACTAAGATACAGGTCTTGTGTCGCGGGTATCAGACGAGACATTTCGGTCTCGCAAAAACCCAGACCAGGCAAATATTTGTGGATCACACTAACATTTATTTTGGTGCGAGGATTCAATCCGCAGTCTCTCCTTTCGCAAGCTGATGATTAACCAACTGCGCCACGGGGTTGTCATATAATAAAGCTTACATAGCTCACATAGGAAGATATGATGAACATTCTAGATTTTTTTACATAAACAAATATTCCCACGATATTAACACTACCCACGTCTTTACAGCTAGTATGTGCCAATGCCACTATTTTTACAAGACGAAAGTAAATAAATAAATAAATACACTCAACAGTCACATACATAGTTCTGATCCCACACTAAGATACAAGTCTTGTGTCGTGGGTATCAGAAACTACGAGAGACTTTTCGGTCTCACATACACCCAGACCCGAAACAAATATTTGTGGGCCACACAAACATTTGTCTCGGTGCGGGGATTGAACCCGCGGCCTCACGTTTCGCAAGCTGGTGTCTAGCCAACTGCGCCACGGGGCTGTCACCACACACAAAGTGCCTTAAGCTAACCTTTCGGTACCTTGGGGAAGGCTCAAGGGGGTATGTTGGGGTCTCTGGCTTTCCAACTTGGCGCGCAGAACTATTGTCCGCGTTCCTGGTTTGGTTAGGGACCCAAAAACAAACGGTTTTGCTTAGGGCAGCAAGAACTTACCTACCTGGGTATCGAACCCAGGATCTTGAACGAACACGCCAATTCAAATTACGGGACCAGGCAGTAAAAACAGTAGGTGCATTGACTATGATAATTACAACTTGTCAGTCCAATCTGATATGTTGTCAGAAGATCGCAGTTAACGATAAGACCGTCTGTTGGGTCCCCCATTATTTTGTTTATATCCGTTTATTACAAGTAACACTATATACATACATAAACTCACGCCTGTATTCCCCGAAGAGGTAGGCAGAGGTGCATTTCTGCACCCACATTTTGCCAAGTAGGTATGTATCAGTCCCACGTAATAGGGGGCGAACCTATTGCCGTTTTTCGGGCACATTTCCAGACTCCGTGCTGTTACCGAGAATTTCGTAATGGAAAAACCCAATAACACTTTGCCCGACCCGGGAATCGAACCCAGGACCTCTAGATCGCACGGCACATACTTGTACCGCGAGACCACGAGGCAGTCAACACTATAGGCAAGTAACACTATAGTATATTATCTATAATTATTTTATGTATATAAGTTTATGTAATGGTTCGTAGTTTATATATGTATTATATTTATTTTATATTTAATCAGAGCATCACAAATATTTACATCTATTTATGTATCTCTTCATCACCCTATGGTTGACTGGGAGATAATGCCTTAGGCATTAGGGCCGCCTTTATACTTTGCAAATAAAGCATAAATAAATAATTTTGTGTACCAAATCCGTACCTAATTCTGTGAGTTGTTCTATGGCCTTCTCCGCGCACGCCGCGATGTTGTGCATGATCTCGTTTGGATCTTGTTCTGACCATCCCTCTTGCGGCTGGATTTCTGCCTTGTCCATCTGATAGGAGACCAGTTCGTCCGAACATTCCGCTTCGTATATCTGCAATGTGACAATATATTTCTTAAGAACAGACCAACTGAATAAGATTAGAAGGAAAATACACACTATTTTGTATAGGGCCGAGTGTCGCCGCTTGTCTCTCACCTATTTATCCTACTACGTTACACGACCATTGATAGAAATTTCAACATACTAAAATAATTCAAACAATATTTTCTTTACTATCAAAGTGCGTGATAATTCATTGTGAATACACGCATACATACATACATACATACATAAACTCACGCCTGTATTCCCCGAAGGGGTAGGCAGAGGTGCATTTCTGCACCCACATTTCGCCAGGTATGTATCAGTCCCACGTAATAGGGGGCGAGCCTATTGCCGTTTTTTCGGGCACATTTCCAGACTCCGTGCTGTTACTGAGAATTTCCTAATGGAAAACCCCAATAACACTTTGCCCGACCCGGGAATCGAACCCAGGACCTCTTGATCCCACGGCACATACTTGTACCGCGAGACCACGAGGCAGGCGAATACACGCATAACTTCGAAAAGTCAGAGGTGTGTGTCTGAGAGTTGAAGCCGCGACCACTGAGGTTACGACTCGACCGCGTCCCTGTACTAAATACTAAAAAGTCAAACGTCCTACACTGCCTTAATTTGAGAACACGGAAACAAAACAAACACAAACTCATATTTAAACACATTTTCCAAAGGGAAGGCAAACAGTGGCGGTACTTCCATAGAAGCCAAAAAGCGTTACACGTTAATTATGTAATGTCTAGTTTATGATCGTTTATTGTGGGGTCAGGATATTCTCATTTATATGTCACATTACTGCTGTTAAATAAAAATAAGTTGAAACATTATTATTGGGAATTTTGTAAGGCAAGCTGGGCTTTTGGGCTTCTATTGAAGTACCGCCACTGAAGGCAAAGCCTATATTTTCCAAAAAGGATACTACTATTCATTGAATTGTTCATCATTCATTTACGTACATCCCGATGGTGATTGGCATTTCTATCAAAATGTATAATTATAAACTTTATCAATGTTGGTTGTGGACGTTTGAACGCCCCCAAGAGAATTTAATTTTAATTAATTTATATATTCTTATTTCCGCCAACCCGCACTAGGCTAGCGTGGTGGACTAAGGCCTAAACCCTCTCAGTTATAGAGGAGGCCCGTGCCCAGCAGCGGGACGTATATGGGCTGATGATGATGATTCGGAATTTTGTAAGACTAGCTGGGCTTTTGGGCTTCTATGGAAGTAGATACCGCCACTGCTCGTATTATATTATAATCATTTGAGAACCTGTCGTTTCGATCCTCGAACCGGACACAATATATAATCACTAAGCCAGGGCTGTAGATAACTGATAACTGCTGATAACATGGTTCACTGATCGGCACTAAAAATATCAACTACGCTTGGAAAATTTGTCATACAGAAAAAAAAAGGTGACAATTCGTTAATTAATAAACTATGGTCTCTATTTCTGTATTGACTTATCATAAGTGTCATTTAATTTCTTTCGTGATGATAGCAATCATTAATTAATATCACAACCCAGACATGCATTTCTATTAATGAATTCTGTCTGTTAGGCGTGATAGCTGATGATTAGACGCGCGATCTGTCCAAACAAAATCTTGGAAGCTACAGGCTCAAAAACCTCTGACTTTTCAAAGTTATATACGCATTCACAATGACATATCACATAACGGTGAAGGAAAACATCGAGAAGATACGTACACATCGAAAATTTTCTCAAAAAAAAATCTTAGGTGTGTGGTCCACCAACTCGTAATAATACAATGTGGTAAACTAAGGCCTAACTCATAGATATGAAGACCAGTCCCAAGCAGGGGACGTTCTACATGGACTGATTTACATAGAACCACGATAACATGGAGGCCCTAGTACAGGACCACGTTGAAAAAAAAATTGTTAAATCATTCTTGGTTGTAAGCTTCGGAAACTAAGAGATACTCCTTGGTCTTAAACACAGACTCGAAACAAATATTTATACATCACACAAAATAAGAGGGAAAACGCGAGACATAAAAATAAAGCTGTCCATTAAAAAATTAAAAACAAAAAACTAGACAACCTTCCAGTTATGCAGTTTTCCTGTATGCTATAATTTTGTACAAATTGAGTTATTTATCGCAATACTACCGTCGTACTGTTTTGTGCTGAATTATATCTTTGGCATTCAAAGATCGAGACTGTGAAGTGAATCATTATATTTTGGACTTCAAACTGTCCTTAAGTGCGAAACCCTTATCGATTAGTAGTAAACTTGACTATAGGTCAGGACTACGTGTGTGACTGTTCGGTTATATTGATTTGTGATTCTGTTGTTTTTGTAGGTATTGGCACGGCAAAGTGCCACTACTGCGAATGGCTGTAGTCTGTTGTATTTTTCCACTTATTGCCATTGGAAACACTTACGCAAGTGCTTCTTAACATAAGAAAGTGAACGCCTTATGTTCATGAACCTTCTCACTGATAGAAATGGCTTAGGTCATAACTATTCAGCACTGATTATTATTGGTTGGGTACACATAATGTAAGCAGTGATGGCCTCGAGGTTTAGGCGCGCGGTCGAGAATTACGGCGGTCGCAGGTTCAAACCCCAGGCACACACCTCTGACTTTTCGAAGTTATGTGTGTATTCACAATGAATTATCACTTGCTTTAACGGTGAAGGAAAACATCGTGATAAAACCTGCACACCTAAAAAGTTCTTAGGAATTTCTTAGGTGTGTAGTCCGCCAACCCGCACTAGGCCAGCGTGGTGGACTAAGGCCTAAACCCTCTCAGTTGTAGAGGCCCGTGCCCAGCAGTGGGACGTATTTGGGCTGATGATGATGATGATGATGACACATAATGTTATGTTATAATTGAAAGAAAAAAAGTCCGTCATAAAATTAAATAATCTGTAAATACTTATCATTAGACAGCTCCGAATAATTAGTAGAAAATTACAAACCTGAGATTAAGACGTGCAGTAAAAACAAAGAAATGCGTGTGTCAAATGACTCATTGAGTAAAGTGAATCCTAAGTGCGAGACAAAAGCGAAATAATGAAAATGCGAAAGCAGGTGACGTTACATATACACAACCATACAACTAAGAGTTTTATTGTTTCTCGTATGAAACAACAGATAAAATTGTTATTACTTAAAAACCAAATATAATGATTTACAAAAGAAAGATTACATACATACATACATAAACTCACGCCTGTATTCCCCGAAGGGGTAGGCAGAGGTGCATTTCTACACCCACATTTCGCCAGGTATGTATCAGTCCCACACTTTGCCCGACCCGGGAATCGAACCCAGGACCTCTAGATCGCACGGCACATACTTGTACCGCGAGACCACGAGGCATTCCATATCAATCCATACCAATCCATATCTATACACACCACAAATTGCAGCACCATTAAAGTAGTCAAGGAAGGTTGAAGTAGCAAGTAATGTATGTGACTTCTTTACCACTTGAATCTAGGGCGATGCAGAAATCAAACTCAGATGTGCAAATGGTTTTTGGTTATGGGAGGCTACATTCATTTTGTAATAGGGGAACCTTTCGTCCATATATTGAACTTGTACTAAATATTAAGCTTAGTTCACTTACCACAAATCTGACGGTCTTCGTGCCATCATCTATGACGCCGACGAGCGATTTTTTACCTCCCTCCTTCACCGGCATTTCGTCTGCGGACAAATGAATAGTCAATTATTAATGTATACAAGCATAACACTTTTCTCTGTCCAGAATCTGACTCTGGGTCTTCTCAATCGCGCCGTACTCGGCCAAAGGAGCAATCGGCAAGGTTGTTGATCATAGCACTCATGACATGATCAGAAATATTCGTGACAGTTAGATGTGTTTATTTACATGAGCTCCCTCTACAGCCAAATACAGAACAGCTGAATAAGATTAGAAGGGAAATAGACAGTATTTTGTATGAGGAAGAGTGTCGCTGTTTGTCTGCCACCTATTTAATCTACTATTATACAAACACGACGAATAATAAAAATTTCAAACAAAAATTAAGGGCTGCTATTGGTTGTCACACATTTATAAAAGTCTTGATATTACACGCAACCCGAATCACGAAAAAGCGGCCGTTTTGACATTCACCTTTCTAGTTTTATTCAACTGTTCAAAGAGATGTCTTTAGTCCACTACTTTGGTAAAATGGCTTTGATAAATTCATATACCGTCAAAGTAAAGATACAAAGTGTTAAATTAACATTGTAACACTAATCTTTGAAAATAAAAAGACCAATAGATGACGTAGTCGCTAAATAATTTATTACAATTACGCTTCAGTTATTTTTCATGGCCTCTGCAATTTTGAAGAATCACGTCATACTACACCATCTATATACATTATACATATACATACAATCTCACACTAACGCATGTATTTTCAAAGGGTACTGTTTCGATCCCACTTAATATGGGCACGTCTAAAGATTCTTATGAATCTACCTTAATGTTCTTATGAATTTCGTAGATGTGTAGTCCGCCAACCCGCACTAGGCCAGCATGGTGGACTAAGGCCTAGACCCTCTTAGTTGTAGAGGAGGCCCGTGCCCAGCAGTGGGACGTATATACGCTGATGATGATGGGCACGTCTATTGCTGTTTTTCAGACACATTTACGTCGCATACCGTCATCCACGTCGCCAAAAACATGTTTTGATCGATGACAAAAACACTTGTATGTATTTTTTACGAAAAATTTGGCAACTGCACAATACAAATGTGTAAAATGAAATATTTGCCTAACTGTATAATGTGCTTCAGTGTGATTCTGAGTGAGGACTTTACTGGCTCGGCAAAGTGACCGTAATAGCAACCAATAGTAGGTAGGCATAGTGCGGTCAAAATACAATGAATTATAGTAACAATTATTCATTAAAATGAGAGAAGTCATTTTTAAGCATATTTTAATTTATTTCTTTTGTTATGTTGTGTTTAAAAACCACCATTAGATTTATTTTTGTAGATATTACTAACTATTGAAACGAACTTCATTTTATATTATACAAGCGTAATGAAGTTAAGGATATTTAATGTCATATCGATTTGAATTCAAATTCAAATATTCAAATAATAATAAATAATGATATTAGTTACTTACGCATTTGACTATTTTCGACACAATTTTTTTTATACATACATACATAAACTCACGCCTGTATTCCCCGAAGAGGTAGGCAGAGGTGCATTTCTGCACTCACATTTCGCCAAGTAGGTATGTATCAGTCCCACGTAATAGGGGGCGATCCTATTGCCGTTTTTCGGGCACATTTCCAGACTCCGTGCTGTTACCGAGAATTTCCTAATGGAAAAGCCCAATAACACCAAAGAACCCAGGACCTCTAGATCGCACGGCTCATACTTGTACCGCGAGACCACGACACGCGAGATTTTTTTTTATCAAAACAAAACCATATTTCCGATAATGATAGAACTTATTTACTGTATAACACATTCCAAAAGCATTAGAAAGTGTTAAGTGAAAACTTAACACTTGGACACTAACCTACAAACTAGTTTGATTTCATTACTCAATTACAATATTCCTAAACGCGACACACAGGTTAATAATTTTTACACCTCATGTATGGTGTAACTTGGCTGATATGAACATCCTTTTTTTTCCGCGGGGGTAATCCTATTTACGAACCATTCCACCCCCGGAGGGGCGAGGGTGTGTCGGACTCACCGTCGCCTTCCGACCCAGCATGGATGTTACCACCCGTGGATGGGCGGCCGCTGGGCCGGGTCCCTACCGAAAATCAACGCGCCGTAATACCGACTAAAAACCCCGCGACGGCCACCATCAACGGAAACGAGACGGCCCCGGTATATCCTGAAGCAAAAGCTATGGACTGGACCGGGACCGCCTCTGCGCGGTGCCAAAAGTCACACCGAAATTACGTGAGTGACGTCAATATCTCGGGAGCCGCCAAGGTAGAGACAGCGGCCCCGTGTGGCCTCCGGGCGCCGGGCTAGGTGTTATTCCGGCGCCTCCTACGTCGCCTGTTGCGACGAGCGGGATCAGTCTGCTGCCGATCCCGCTCCGTGCTCTCCTTCTGCGAAACGACACGTTCGCAGAAGGAGAGCATAGCTTGCCATGACCTCCGGCTGCGGACCATGGCGGCGACCACAGTAAGCAGCGAGAGGTCGCTCCCCACGACCGCTACGAGAGCGCTGCGCTCCTCGTCCCACTGATATGAACATCCTACCTAAACCTAACCTTAATACATCAAATACATAAGCAATTATGTTTTTAATCATAATACACGCGAACCTAAACCATTGTGAAGAGATAAAAGCATAACGACAAGCAAACACATACCGAATGTAAATAAACGATATCCGATTAATTAGTTTATTAATGTAATATGGCGGATCTGTGATAATCCCTTTTATCGTATTGCTGCAATTGCTTATTTATCTATATGATTAATGGAAATTTTCATTAATTTTACATACACCTCGTCTATTACCTGGAGAATCACCGTCAAATACCATAACTAACAAAAGATTTTCCAAACTTTGAACTACCCTCTGCTTCCATGAAAATATTCAATGACCAATTATACTACATTTGTACATATTGGATATAAAAGTATACGCGTTAACTATGTATAAATGAATACACCCAACAGATACTTAGATACCAGTCTTGTGTATCAAAAATTACGAGAGACTGTTCGGTACCACTAACACCCAGAGCCGAAACAAATATTTATGCATCGCACAAACTTTTGTCTCGTTGCAGGGATCGAAACCGCGGCCCCTCGTTTCATATAACTTAGCATGTTTTATGAAATCAGGTATAGATATAGATAATATAAATAAAAATCATACTTACATAAATTCACATTGAAAATTTCTTTCGTAATCTCAAATAATCCCATTTATCGTATTACTAAGCAGTAATCTTATCGACTTAGCGGTCTCCTATCGACACTTCTTGGAGCATTAATTTTTCATACACATATTATACAGAGAAACATGTATAAAGAGGGTCTAAAGAGGCTGATTGGGTTATGTGATATGATAGGCAAGTCGACATGACAACTACCTTATTTAAAGAGAAAAAAACGGTCTGTTACGGCGAATTAATTTAACAGTTAAACTGATTTTGACGATACACAATGTTTGATAACAATTTAAATAATATTGAGTTTAATACAGCCAGTATTAATGGTCTCGCGGATCTAGTATATGCCATGCGATCTCGAGATCCTGGGTTCGATTCCCGGGTCGGGCAAAGTTTTATTGGGTTTTTCCATTAGGAAATTCTCAGTAGTGCATCAGCTCAGTCATGTGCCCGGAAAATTTCAATAGGCTCGCTTCCTGTTATGTGGGACTGATACAAACCTAGCGAATTGTGGGTGCAGAAATACACCTCTGCCTACTCTTAGGGGAATGCAGACGTGAGGATATAAGTATGTATCATATTATGTTAGTAACAAAACTTATTTATAACCACTGATACCATGCATTCACGAGAAGCCGTAGCAAGCACATTGATTAAACGTTGTATATAGAAAGTGTATATGTACATATAGCCATCCGTTGTCATGTAGATCAAAAACACTTTTTTATTACACTTTCTACAATACCCGAGAAAAATGTTATTGGATTTTTATAATAGGAAATTCTTAATTCTAGGACGAAGACTTTAAATGAGCTAGAAGAACAATAGACTCGCCCACTATTCATCATCATCAGCCCATGCACGTCCCACTGCTGGGCACGGGCCTCCTCTACCATTGAGAGGGTTTAGGCCTTAGTCCACCACGCTGGCCTAGTACGGGTTGGCGGACTACACACCTAAGAAATTATATCCCTTAAGTCTTACATAAAAGAAAAGGAGCTAATTAGCTTTAAAAAGGCAAACTCCGGACACCAAAGTGACACTAAACCAAAAATAACAATAACACTACTCTGGAATCGAAACCGTATACTTAATCACACGAGCCAATATGTCGTTCAACCAACACTACGTTCAGTGTTTGAGTAAGAATCATGAATTTTCTGTTAGACACTTGGTCTACATTATGCATAGGTCACAGGTCACACTTGACAGGTCAAGGTGATGAGGTATTAATATCGACCACAATATCAAGCATATAAAAATATAACTGTATCAAGGTACACTTGACTAGCTCTTGCAACATACTTACATATGTATACTAACGACTTTATTCCAGGAGGATTAGGCAGAAGTTTATTTAAACGTAATGGATTACCAGAGAAAAACATTTTTTTTTTTTTTTAAATAACTCAGCATGAAATAAACAAATTTAAAAACACAAATGACACATGAAAATACTATTCACACTTGTACTGTGACATTCAAAACAAAAAACTGGACAATTATGAAACGACCTTGCGAAGAGTAGCTTTTATATCAACACGAAACAATGACTCCGGACGGTGATGCCCAGGAATTCAATGAGTTGTCAAATTATCATTTCTATTAAAATAAAGTAAATTACACGCCAAAAGATTTCTTTGCGGTTATTTTTTTTATATTTTTTATAATTTTCGGTTATTTTATGTACTGTAAATAGTCTTATAATTTTACTTTAGTAATATTTTGTTGTTTAATTTTAGTAGCATTTAATTTTATTTATATTTAAGTTATTTTGATTAATAATTATTTGATTTCATTTGTTTCTCTATTGTCTGTTATTACATTATTTTTAATTATATCCACGATCTTGTTAAAATGTTATGTTTTGTTATGATTTAAAGTTTATATCGTATGTTCTTTTTTTTCTATTCTTAAATTTTATATCTGATTATATTTCCTGTAAATTGTCCAAGCTGTGTCGTCCTATTATAAGATACACAAAGTTTTCTTTTTAATATGTTAGTTTAAGCATGTCATGTGTAATCTTAGTTTGGAGACCAATTTTAATAAAATAAAATAAAATAAATCTCTCAGGACCTTAGACAAGCAACTTCATAAACAACTGCCTCAATGGTCCAACGACATAAGTTTACGGTGTACCACCAAGAGCTCCCGGATCCAATGACCAGATCGGCGAAAATATTATTGGCTTTTTAAAAAAAAAAAAAAGCAGCACGCCGTTTTAGAGCCTCACTTCTGTAACCAGTATCCTAATTTGTTCCTCGTTCTTATTGAGGCACGGAACCCTAAAAACAACTCTATAAAACCTTTACGGAGTGTTGAGGAAAATGTTAAATGCGATTTAAGTTATGCAAAAGGGGAAATACCTCATCACAGTCATTATACCTATGGACAAACAGGCAACCTGAATGGTTTTTTTTTTAATTCAATTAATTTCAATACTATCTAGCTCTTATCCTACAAATATGTGAAAAGACCACAATATTCTTTAATAGTAAACGAGCGAAGCGAAACGAGAGGCCGCATATTCAATTCCCGCACAGAGATAAATGTTTGTGTGATCCGTAACCCTCTCAATTGTAGAGGAGCCCCGTGCCCAGCAGTGGGACGTATATGGGCTGATGATGATGATGATTATGTGATCCGTAAATATTTGTTTCGGGTCTGGGTGTTTGTGAGACCGAAAAGTCTCTGGTATATTCTGATACCCGCGACACAAGACTTGTATCTTAGTGTGGGGTCAGAACTATGTATGTGACTGTCGGGTGTATTTACTTTTTTTTTTTCAGCAGATTTTGTTACCAAAAAATCTCCTCTTGAAAACTAACGCGACTGAGCATTTTTAATGATGCATTGCGTACCAATTACTGATACAATAAAAACAATCAAGGAAAACAGACAATATATCAAATTCTTACTATAGTGTAAGGTACGAGTATAAAGTATGTATTTTTCATAGTAAGCCAGCGTATTATTGCTCTTGTCTCCTCAAGGTCACTCTATTTTGCACATACATAATATATCTGTTTTACATATATTATATCTTTTGTTTTGAAGTTTAAGTGACAAGTACATATTAACGTCACAACAAATACACGCGTCACGATAAACGAAAACGCCTATATATGGGTACGTAACACTTAAAAAACATTGGATATTTCCTAAACGTACTGATAAAAATTAACATGTAAACATTATCAAGGATTTACGCGTATGTTTGACACGCGCATCGCTGTTATCTATATCTTTATAATATTACTCTTGACTTGGTAATCTTTGGTTTTAAGCCGTGAGTTCTTGGGTTCAAATACAATTTCGAACAATCAAATTTTTTGAACCTCAATACTTAACATATTTTTTGTAGGACGGACCTAGTACAAACTAATGTGTACGTTCTATCTGTTAATATTGGCCGAAACCCCTTAAAAGTCTGACGATGCAGTTACTCCTTTTTACATGGTGACTACTACGAAAATTGTGAATGAAACCCGATTCCAATACCTATAACGTTATTTGAGGATTCAAGAGTTTCAAGGCCGATTCGAATTTACTAATTAGTATAAAGAATGAAATAATTTTAGTATTAGTCAATTGGCTTCAGCTAATGGGAGAGCTGATTGTTATTAGCTCTCATCTCATAATCATGGAGCAGTTGTCTCGATACCAACTTGCGAAACGCGAGTCGGCGGGTTCGATCCCAGCACCGAGACAAATGTTTGTGTGATCCACAAATATTTGTTTCGGGTACTAGGTGTATGTGAGACCGAAAAGTCTCTCGTAGTTTCTGATACCCACAACACAAGACTTGTATCCTAGTGCGGAGTTAGAACTTTATAGTATGTGATTGTTGGGTGTATTTATTTATTTGTAACAGATTTTCGATCAGTTTCGTGACTATTTATAAAAACTATAATATTTAAGACGTATTTTTAAGAAAACGGATTGTCCCGATTCAACCGTCTTGTAGATAACGGACGGGCAATGTGCAATCATGGGGCAAAGATTGACTTGCGGTTTGATAAGCGCTCGAAACACTATGAGATTATCGTATCTTGATGCCTGAGTCAACCCCAATAGTGCCAACATTGCAACATAATTTTAATCAACAAAGTTACTACACAAATAATACACGCGTAGTGATTTTATTGATGTTGAAACTTTTAAATGTGGAATGAACGGTTGCATTTTTAAAAGAACACTGGTTCTTTTAAATCAAAATTGTTTGATCACGCTTTTTATAATATTTTACATTTCATTTATGAAGCTTTTAAACAAGGAATTAGAAACGGTTGCACTTTTAAATAACTAATTTTGATGACGCTATTTATATATATTTTTTATAGCAGTATTTACGCCAAATCAAAAATAAGAATTTCATGTGATGAAGAACAGAGTGATTCAACCCTCAAAACATCAGGAAAACTTATAAGCAATCTTTGCACAGAAAAGAGATAATGCAGCTGATGGATAGCAAATCTAAATAATCATTAGTTAGTAATTAGTCTTGTGTCGTGAGTAACAGAAACAACGTGAGATTTTTCTATCTCACAAAGACTCATACCCGAAAAAAAAAATTGTGGATCACACAATCATTTGTCTCGGTGGGATACGAATCCGCGGCCTCTCGTTTCGCAAGCTGGTCTCTAGCGAACTGCACCACGGATCTGTCTATGTCATTGGAGTAATAACTGGTTTCCCAAAGGATTAGACTGAGGTGTATATCTATACCACCTTTCGCTAGCAATTAAATGTTAAACGAGCCTAATTACCAGGCTCATTTCTTTTACTGAGCATTTCCTATCTAAATATAAATATAGCCTGCAAAATCTCGACCGTACATGCCAAATTACACCACGAGATCAATGAAAAGCCACGATGGTATTCTCTAAAATATTATTTTTCTTAACACAAATTCATTCATATACAATTTTACGTTTTTTTTTCTATGAGAACTCAATACTTTATTCATTTAAAACGCCTCACGTGGCTGACAGCGTTGATACTAAACGGAAATCCCAAAGAAACTAATCCATTAAATGTTAGATTACTTTTAATGATAAACTTTGACAATTTGGTTATATCTCTAACAGGAAAATGGATGGATAAAAATAGTTTTTATATCAAAATAACTAATACTCGTTGTCAGCACTATATACATATTTAAATAGTTTTTTAAACATCAAACTAGAAGTATTAAGAAAATGAAAGATACGACTCTTGAATAAAAGCAAATCATTTAAGTTAAATTGAGGAATTATCATTTTCGGATACGCTTTCCAATACTGACTTCGGACACTTTTATCTGCATAAAAAAAGCATTTTCGCATTTACGTAACATCATACTCATGCCTGTATTTTCACGTTTGATACATTGTTATGTCATAAAAATGTATTATGCCAGTACAAACATATCTCTAACATAAAATATACAACGTCGAGATAATGGATTAAGAACGACACTTTATCTTTTTTTAGTCTTTTATTAGAGTCATGGATTATACAGCCAGGAATTTTCCCGTGCGTTAATTCATAGACAGAATTTATTAAATAAATATGAAGTAAACTTTTTAAACGTTGTTAACGTCTTGGTCCAATAAAGGCAACATTATGTTACGTTTCACAGAAACTTGAGGCCGCTCGCCTTGATAAGTGGTTTAGTACTTAAGAATGTGCTATCAACCCATTATCATGTCCAATATGTTTTAAACTACTTTTTGTCTGTGTCTTCTGCTGCGAGGAGAATTAGGTCAAGAGAAAAATAAAGAAGGAATGTATAAATCTACAGATAAGTCCTGTATTTTTTTTTATTAATCAATATTCCCAAAAGAACCTCACATTTTCGGGAAAAAGTGGCCTATGTATGACCTGCTTCAGGACTCCATGTATCTCTACATCAAAAATTTATTAAAATCAGTTCAGGGATTTAAACATGAAATTATTTGTTACCTACAAATAAACTCGCTTTCGCATTTACAATATTTGTCAGAATTTTTTAAATTTTATCTCATTAAATGTTATTTCTCTTCAACAAAAAAATCCCATTGTTTCCGAACGTACCTTGAACCATGTTTGTTAAAAAACAGAATCCACCTATTAAAATTCACAACACTGGCCGAAAATAAATAAAAGTAGTTTAAAAAAATCTTAGCGGGAAAATCGAAATTGGAACGCAAAGCGCGCGCGTACCAAAGTAAACGATCCCGCGTACTAGTTGGAGGCACGGCGCAGACAGTCACACCCACGTTACGTCTTATCACTATGACGTATTTCACAAAACAATTTAGCGAAACTTTTATTATGAACTGCGTGTTATCTTTATTAGCGAAACATGAATAATAATATATATATTACCGCAGGACAAAAGAGTCAACATCGGCCGGCCATTTTAATTAATTTTGAACTCGAGTAATGAGGGCGTTCGCCTTCCAATTTTGAAATCGTGACTTAGCACAAATATATGTCGTTTTGGGCTCACTTGTAGAATTGCGAGACTAAATTTAAAAAATTGATTTAACAAAACAAATAATAAAACAATTGTTTACTGAGAATACAATAGAATAATACAATCTTACTTTATTATAATGTTTTTTAACTATTTTTTTTTACGCGCCTTAATCTATCGCTACGTTTCTACTTTATAGTTTTAATTTTTAAAAACGATTTAGAGAAGACTAAACTCACTTACAATACCGGACGACGGTTAGTCTGTGCTAAGGCAAATGGATGAGGAAAACAATGCATGTTTTACTTTTCAAAAAAGTTTTCTACCTTACCTAAAGAAACTGGTTTCAAGTAGGAAAATTTTAGCTTTAAACCTCATTGCAATGGAATATACAAAGATTCCTTACATAAAAAAAGAAACTAATTTTAAAAAATCCTTAATTTTATTACGTAAAAAATTAAATAAATCGTAACCATTTTGAAAAACAAAAAAAAATCTTTATAAAAATGTATATTGTATGTATATATCTTTCTCGTATTGTGATCAAATACTCAATAAGAAAACCAGTCCGTTCTTCAACAACAAAATGGTTGTTAATTATAAAACGGCACGATTCCTCTTTTTATTAATATAATTGCTACAAACAAGAATCATTCGTTTTAATTACTGAACTGCTTGTTTGAAGTCACCATTGAAGAGACAAAATTACGGATAACTTACATAACAGAAATGTTTCAATTTTTTTTAAGACGAAGGCGTAGACAGCATTGTGCCAGCTCTACAAAATTCAGGATAACTTACATACATACATAAACTCACGCCTGTATTCCCCGAAGGGGTAGGCAGAGGTGCATTTCTGCACCCACATTTCGCCAGGTATGTATCAGTCCCACGTAATAGGGGGCGAGCCTATTGCCGTTTTTCGGGCACATTTCCAGACTCCGTGCTGTTACTGAGAATTTCCTAATGGAAAAACCCAATAACACTTTGCCCGACCCGGGAATCGAACCCAAGACCTCTAGATCGCACGGCACACACTTGTACCGCGAGACCACGAGGCAGTAAGGATAACTTATATAACAAAAATGTTTCATGTGTTTATTTTTTGACGAAGGCGTAGATACCATTATGCCAGCTCTATTCATCGAGGTAAAATTCCACACCGCAATCAGCTTAGTATACAACAGGATGTGAGTGCTCCCGAAACTCGTGTCACCGGAACGAGTTACTACAACGGGTTTCCCACTTGTTCGTCATCATATGAAAGTAGGCAATTTATTATATTGCTTAGAAAGGTTTTCTCGTAAATTGGTCATAAAAACATTTTAGACGAACAAAATATCTACAAAAATTTCCGCTATCTCAGATATTTTACTGGTAACACTTTAGTTTATACTTTCCACCACAATACAAAGAGTTTTCCTAAAATTTAAGCAATACGGAACAATTAGCCACCACTTTTGTACCCTCTCCTACAAATTTGGAGTTTCTAGAGAAGCGTAATAACTTAAATGGACACACCAGAGCAATTATACTTAATCTGGTAATATTTACACTCGCTATGAATGTCATTCACAATACCATAGCCAAATACGTAAATATTGAAAGAAGTCCTCTCACCAAAAAAGCTGCCGCGCTTGCTGAACCTCCGCTTCAAGCTGTGCTTCCTCAAAAACGTTCTCACATTATTCATAATAGAAAAATCATTTAGAACACGCGCATCGTAAACACTGCCAATGATACAATAACATCGACTGCTAAATCTGGTGATTTAATTGACCAATGACAAAATGTATGAGGTAGATCAGTACTAAAATAGACCCAACATACAGTTGTTGCGTGATTGATAAAAGTCATTGGCTGCGAATACTTCGTATGGTATTTTGATGGTCATCCCTTTGTCTTTGTCTTTTCGGGAAACAATAAATATTTCAAAGGAACGACAAATTATAAGCAATTTGGCATAACTCAATCGTGTACAAAATTCATTAACACTACAATATGTAGTATTATATAGGCATACATACCTAAAGATGATATATCTATTTTTTATTATAACGACACTAGATCCAGCTATTTAAAACTTTATATAATGAACAGATTCGAATCCAAGACTAAAACCTCAGTAGTCCTTGACACCAAAACTGACTATAGCTAGTCTACAGACAACCTTTTCAGGTCATTGCTCCGTACTTGACGGGGGCGTACTAGTGATAATGAAATTACATATAAACAGTTCTGTTATATTCATTTTCCTCAAGATAACTAACTTTATCTAATTTTCGCTAAATTGTTCTCATGTATAGACAAAACTATTCTTTATCAACTTGTTTACACGATCTGCAAAACAACTTATCGATCAAAACAAAATTCACTGATATAGATTGAGTAAGCAAATATTTTAGCGTTGGCAATGATTGTGCGTGGTACACCTACATTGTTGTCTATTTAGGTAGTGATATTAATGGTACAAACTAGTATGTTTGGGTTTGGGGTATCAATGAATCAGCTCGACCAGCCTTTCAAACTATTACGTTGACAAATGTAAACAGAAACTTTTTTTTTTATTTTTTATTCTGGCACGGCAAAGTGACTCCACTGTACCTGATGGTAAGCACAGTGGAGTCCAAAAAATTACTACCGACCAGCGAGAAACGATATGGTCACCCGCTGGTCGACATAATCATGCCGGCCTGCACAAATGCTTCAAAATACAAAAATACAAAAACTACAAAAATATTCACAATAGTTTCTACATATCATGTTCTTTCATGGTTTTGCAAAAGTCCTAATTTTGAATCAAACAATGCCAGTAAAAGAGAAATAATAAGGCTCTAATAGCTTTCAATTATTTACCAAAACTCAATACGCCTTTTGAATCAATTACCAAGAGTAATAGATTTTCATCGTTGAGTTGGATTCAAAAGCTAAAAAACAAATAAAACTGACTGTGTAGCTTTTAGAATGTAATGAATTATCTCTATTACTAATCTAACATCGTCATTCATTCATCATCAACCCATATACGTCCCACTGCTGGGCACGAGCCTCCTCTACAACTGATCTAACAGTACAATAAACTAAAAAGCTGTCATCGTATCGGCCGGCACAGCTGCTCTTACCTGCCTATAGGGTATGAAATTTATACAAATTGAGAATGTAGAAATTATTGGACAGTCGCCATCTAGTATAACACCTGTGTAAATGCTTATTCACGCCTCTTTTAACCGTACAAATGTAGTTTCGATAAATAATTATATGAAATTCCAGTTATATTATATTATAGACTGTTCATATCATTACATCTAATTAAATACTGGCACGCCAAAATGCTATTACTTTATAGTAACGTCTGTTTTGACAGCCCCGTGGCGCAGTTGGCGAGATACCAGCTTGCGAAACGAGAGGCCGCGGGTTCGATCCCCGCACCGAGACAAATATTTGTGTGATCCACAAGTATTTATTTCGGGTCTGGGTGTTTGTGAGACCGAAAAGTCTCTCGTAGTTTCTGATACCCACGACACAAGACTTGTATCTTATTGTGGTCAGAACTCAGAACTATGTATGTGACTGTTGAGTGTATTTATTATTATTATTTATAGTAACTGCAAGCCAGATTCTAGATCCATGGTATTGACTAAGAAAAAGCACGGAGTATAGTCTTTAAAAAGTATGATCAAGTTACATCAGGTGTTGAATACTGAATGGAACTCGTGAATCCTAAATAAATCCGTGCTTGTCATCGTTTTCATGACACTCTGCTATTGAAACTGTTGGGAAACCCTACTTCTAAGAAATTTTTAGTAATAGCACGTGATCTCTAACTATTATGTTCAAATCTTTTTTTTTTAATCGAACGTAGGATTGTTTTTTTTTACTTTTCTTTCCTTTCCTACCTTTTACAAACTAAATCACACTTCAAAACTTTATTGCTGCAAAACTATTCCAGAAATTCCTTATATTACATAAATATGTTATGCAATCGACATTCTCATTACGAGCATCTAAGATATTCAAAATCGTATACGCAAGAGGTAGACATGATTTATTAATGAGGTAGCAGCCGATAAATCATAGCACACGTGAATTTAATTGTCTATTGGAACGAAATCAATAGAGATGCTGAAAGTAGGTGGGTCGATGATTCACATTAAGTTGAATACAGATTGAAAAATAAGAAAAAGTAAAAAAGAATTACAATTATATATTGGTCTATATGGACGGCACCGTTTTTACCATCAAATGCAGTTGTCACTTAAACGCACTAATATAAAAAGAAAAAGATTAGAATTCCGATTCAGCTGTGACCGATAGGAATGTTTACGGCACAGCTAAAATGGGTTTATATACTCAGCCTATCGCCGTCCACTGCTGAACGTAGGCCTCCCCAAGAAAGCGCCAACCATCCCGGTCTTGAGCAGCCCTCATCCATCCGTTACCCGCCACCTTTCTCAAGTCGTCGGACCACCGTGCTGCAGGTCGTCCTACACTACGTTTGCCTAAGCGCGGTCTCCACTCCAACATTTGTCTGCTCCATCGGCCGTCGGACCGTCGGCAAACATGGCCGGCCCACTTCCACTTTAGCCACAAAATGGGTTTAATAAATAAAAAAAATCAAATAAAATAATTTTGAACTAATTATTTAGAACTAATTAAAAAACCAATTACTAGAACATTAAGTAATAACAATGCCTGTGACCTCAAAGTGCCAATGGTCTTGATAAATAAATTTTGAATGCTAAAATGCCAAGTGGGAAAACGAAAAAGAAAACAAATACGAATAAAAAATTTGTGCTATTCATATTACTGAAGGCAATATAATAGAATTGCAGAACACCAACAGCCATAAAAATAATTTTCAATTTTTATACTTAGTCGTGGGCGGTGTTTACATCGATCCGTCCTTGAAGAGACAATTTATTTATTCAATTGTTTCAATTGCACCTACGTGTAGGTAAAACTATCGATAATGGGTTAGTTTTATTTATGTGCATAATTTTCTTGTCGAAGTATGATTTACCTGGAGGGTACTTGCGGGAGAATTCTGCCTGATTTATTGTATTGTTTCGTGTTGGAAATCCATCCACACGATGGACAGACGATCTAATAAAGTTCACATAATATCGCTGGTTGCAGGCCGTTGTGGATGGTCGCTGAAAAAGTTTTTAGAGGAGGCCTACATCAAACGGTATATGTCTTGTTAAAAATGTTGATAAGGATTTTTATACATGTTGGTTTATAAAATAAACCATAATTTAATTTTGGTATTATCTAAAATTAATAATAGCCCAATTGGACGAAGCCCTATAGGTTTATTAGCAATAAGGTATCACTGTCTATAACAGTAAAGAAATCTAACCAACCAGATAAACTAAAAACTTGTGTTAATCTTCAGAGTATTTCAATTTGTTGGTGATTAATCCATATAAATTCGAAAGGAAGTTTATCTGTGACACTATCAAGCCTATACACTACAGCTTAGTGATTTTCGATTTTTAATTGACTTTCAATGATTTTCGACATGCAGAATCGGACCTTGATGAAGAACAAAGTCTAATTTCCATCAAATTACCTCTACGAAGCTAAGTTTAGACGCCAGTAAAGAAAATAACACTGCTGCTACTAAATAAGCGGCTAGCTTGTTTATAAAGCTATTCTTCTAAAAAAATCTAGCCAGAAGACTGCGGAACAGCATTCAGCCGTGCACAGTCGCCCTTCAGTCTCCCACGCCGACGTTCTATTTCTGTACAATCATGTGTTTGGTGACGTAAAGTGCACACCGCGCGAATGCTGCCAACAATTAGGCGATTTAACATCCGCGACACACGACGTGCCGTCTAACTAGTTGCGTCATGCGACTGTGCTTAAGTTAAAAATATATCTTTTTCTATCTGATAGAATGTCTCATTACAGGGCGGGCAGAAGTGATGCTTTTCATCCTACACGTCATTAAAATGATCGTCTTTGAATTTTCAAAAGTAGCTGGAGAGTTTTGTTAGAGAGTTAGTTTGTTGAGGGAGATATGAAAGAAAAAGGGGTAAATGAAGACATGACGGCTGATAGGGATGTTTGGAAGGATAAAACATACTGCGCCGACCCCAAATAAAATTGGGAACAGGACAAGGGAATGATGATGAGTTGGAGAGTATTGTTTGATAACTGAACTTTACAAAAATAATATAGCAGTATTTATAAAAAAATTGGATTAAATTGATCCTGCATTTTAATACATTATTAATGATTACGGGAAAATATTGGCATCTAGAGTTTCTTGCTTTATTTCTTTTCTAGAAAACTAACACAACTTTATGGCTGCATAGTTTAAAATTCATACCTTAATATTTGATTGAATACCTTCGACCAACATTGTATCTCTTATTGGCATAAACTCCAGCTTGTCTCCCGTTGGCGGAGGCAGATTCTATAGAGTGCCAAATGCTACGGTGCAAACACACTTCATTCGCTTCCTCAACTGACATACTCTTCATTCATGCACTATATATGAATGTACATTATTTGTACATATAATGCCTCTCTGGGCTAAATTCAGGCAGCACTATCGTATCTAGGGAGAGTAAAATTCCCGACGAAATTTGCCTTGTCGACGAAGTCTTGTCTTCCCGAAAGGAAAAAGCGGGTTCGGCCGGGACATCCCAGGCGCACCGATAAACACCTAATAGGTATTACTGCTTTCTTGTTTTTACCTTCTTCCACCTCAAAATGGCATTAGGCGTTCACAGAAATCATAGGCGAATATTTAACAAAACGTGAATGCAGGAAGCGATTAATGAAATGGATGATGCAAAAGTGGTATCTCAGGAACGAAAAGTCTACCTACTCCTATGGACACAGGCAAAAGAGCCAAGATGTATGATATGAATATTTTGATCCAGAAAATATCCTGTGCCCTCTACTCTCATAAGGAAGCCGCTTATTCCCAAAATTCCACAAATATAATTTTACTTACATACATAAACTCACGCCTGTATTCCCTTATAGGGTAGGCAGAGGTGCATTTCTACATCCACATTTCGCCAAGTATGTATCAGTCCCACGTAATAGGGGGCGAGCCTATTGCCGTTTTTCGCGCCCAATTCCAGACTCCGTGCTGCTATTGAGAATTTCCTAAAAGAAAAACCCAAATAACACTTTGCCCGACCCGGGAATCGAACCCAGGACCCCTTTTTTTTTTTTTTTTTACGAGAGGAAAGCGCTTTAAGCTCCCCTGTTCGGTACCTCGGGGGAGGCCGAAAAGGGGTATGTCGGGGTCTCTGGCCTTCCAACTCGGCGCGCAGAACAATAATTGTCCGCTTAGCTGAGTTGGGTCCCTAACCAAAATCCTACGCCAGCATACCGACTAAAACCTCTCGGTGACCATCTCGCGCATTTAGGGCGGTTTTGCGGCATCTCAGGGCGAGAAGCGCCCCAAATGGTCCGCCTCCGCCTAGCGCACCATCCGATTATGGACTCCTCCAAATTGGGAGGGCTTGAGATGCCCTCCACTTACGCTTTTTGGACGTTCACCTCTTGTGAACGTCCGCGACAGTCAAGCGGTCACGCCCTCTGCCGCAAATCTCAGGGTTGCTGCCACCGTTGTGTACCGCCCCCGCAGTACGCCCAGCCTCCCCAGTGGCCCCTGTTAGTCGCCTCTTACGACAGGTAGGGGGTACCGTGGCGGAATTCTTACGCCCCCGATGAACCCAGGACCCCTAGATCGCACGGCACATACTTGTGCCGCGAGACTACGAGGCAGTCGTAGTAATAAATATAATTTTGTTAAAGTAAAAAATCCATGTGAAAATTGAAAGATACACCAACAAAAACCCAAACAATTGAAATATAAGTAATAGTAAGTCAGTGGCTATAATTTACCGCATACCAAGTAATTAGACACACTACGAAAATTCCCGCTGCATTAGCTGTCCCAAAAAAAAAACAAATTTGATCCCTAAAACAATCTGCATAAAGTTTTAGATAAGTTGAGCGCTACGTTCAATGTCTAAGCGGACGAAAAATTGAATTGTTTTGAATTTAATGTGCATAAATTACGGTAATCAAGCGTTGAAATAGATAAAGTGAATACTTTTGCTAGTGAATTCTGTTTCTTTTCTAAAAAATCTGACAGTTCGGCTCGTCTTTAAGCGCATTTTACTCTTATACTTGTAATAACCAAAGTTTTAACCACACACCGAGATAAAAGTCTTGTGTCGTGACTATCAGAAACTAAGGCAGATTTTTCGGTCTCCCAAACACCCACACCCGAAATAAATATTTGTGGAGAACAGAAACATTTGTCACTGTGCGGGGATCGAACACGCTATCTCTCGTTTCACATGGTGGGGTTTAGCCAACTGCGCCCTTAAGGCTGTTAAATCCGTAACTTATGAAACTATTAATCTTTAAGACACCCAAAACATGATAAAACACTCCCTCATTGAAATTCTCTTTAATCCATAGGTACTCTACACTCTGGGCAATAATAAGCTTACTAATACGATATTAGTAACTAAGACAACGAATTAACCATGGATGATCAAGATACGTCTTTCAAACCTTATATAATCTTTGGACACAACAGTGACACCGTTGATAAAAGGTAAGGTCCTATGCAATTTTCAAGGCGCAAATATTGGAAGAAACTACGACAAGAATAGCTGCAGTTTTAATCCCCACACCAAGGCAAATATTTGTGTACATACAATTACATACATAACCTCACGCCTGTATGCCCCGAAAAGGGTAAGCAGAGGTGCATTTCTGCACCCACATTTCGCCAGATGAGTATTTTGGGCACATTTCCAGACTCCGTGCTGCTACTGAGAATTTCTTAATGGAAAAACCCAATAACACCTTGCCCGACCCGGGAATCAAACCCAGGACCTCAAAATCGCACGGCACATACATGTGCCGCGAAACCACGAGGAGTCCAAGGCAAGTGTTTGTGTGTCCACCAATTTTCGTGTCATAAGTGGTTGTAACAGCAAAAAATCTCGTTAGTTTCCGATACTTACGACACAGGACTAAGCATGGGCCCAGACTGTATATATTATGGGAATTCTTGGTATATTTACTTACAACCTTGTGATTTTATCCTGTAGAAACTCCTGCGATCATCTCTATACTTCACAATTCGAGTCCTTCAAATAAAATAACTTTCAAATTTTGTATGTTTTGAATAAATGCAAAATTCTCTACCATCGTAATATGGAAGTGAATGAGTTATCTTTAACTCGAAAGGGTCACGACACATCACACACCAGACCTTGGGAGCATCCGCGGTTGCAATCACGCGCAGTCTTCATCAACGGAACTATGATAGTAATTGAACGCTTATTATATATTTTTACTGTCTCCATCTATCGACCTATGTCTGAATTCGCTTTAATGTATACCTACTATTTCTTTTCAACACCAGTTCCGTTTTGGCCACAAGCCTGCGCAACTGGTAATTCCGCCAGTTATGGTAGAAAAATGCACAAAAAGATGTAAATAATAATAATAAATACACCCAACAGTCACATACATAGTTCTGACCCATTAAGATACGAATCTTGTGTCGTGGGTATCCGGAACTTTTCGGTCTCACAAAAACCCAGACCCGAAACAAATATTTGTGAATCACACAAACATTTAAATAAGCCACAAGGCTGTAACTGTGTGTAACTGTTACACTTTCACGCTTCAATCACTGGACTATTTACTCTTTTTTTATATTATTCTGAAGTCAAAGACATCTCTATATCAGGCCATAAATGCCTCAGTGCTGGGCAAGGGCCTTCTCTATATAACTAAGAGTGAGTAATATCTGAGAGAGCCCTTAGTGAGCAATGCTGTCCTAGTGCTGTTTGGCAGAATCCACACGTAAGAAATTCTTTGTAAAGAACTGTTAGGTGTACAGACATGATTCCTCGCAATTTCTTCATAATTATAGTGCGTGAAAATTATTTGTGAATACATAGACATAATATTTTATATTCCATCGCAACAATAACTGTTGATAAGAACATGAATGACAAAATTAAGTTTACTTAACGATTGAGCGGCAAAGGTCGACGGGCCGACAGTCGGTCCAAAGTTCTAGGATGCGACATATAAAAATTATCAAAGACAATAATATTGACAAATAATATTGATTCTATTTTTTTTATTACAATAGTTTTTGGCGAAAATTATCAAGTTTAGATTTCGGACAATTTCGCCAAAAGAAAATTGGGTTTATTGTTATTTATCAAAATCAATATAAAATCTAGATTCTTCCGAAACTTATACATATTATATTCTTTCTTCACATTGAGCCTTATTTTTTTACCCGAAATACTTGTAAACTAGAATAATTTGTAAAAAAATTTACTGTTTTTATTTTAACTTAAATGCCTTTTTTTGTCAGCCTCTTTAGCTGATAGAACTTATTTAATTAAATGTTTGCTTAGTTCAAAAATATTTGTTTTATGTTTAGATGTTTGTGAGAGAAAAGCTTTTGTTGTTTCTATTTCTTGTAAGACATATATCTGAAGGTAGAGACAATTGAGTCAAATTCTTTATCTATATTAATGATGAAATAGTGAACTCTGTAAATATAGTTTAAAACTGCCCATGACCCACATAATCATGTCACATTTACTAACAAGTTTGGATATAATATTTATTTGCATATATAAAGCTTTTCAGCATAATTTTGTTACTAATGTTAAAAATTAATATTTTATTCTGTTTTATTTACATTTTAAGTTCTCGCAGCCTTAAATAACAAAAGAAGCCATGATGAGAGACCAAAGTGAAAGTCTCCATAAAGTATTGAAGACATGATAGACCACCAGGTTAGCATTATGAGTGAGCTAGCAGTATATCTTCTTTATAGTAAACTGCACTATATGTGTATAATTAAAATAACATATTTTAAAGGCAACTCATTGCTGGCTCACATTATCTTTGTATATAAAAAAAATTGTTACTGACCTATGAACACATGGCTCAAACTAACGAGCAGATTGGTTTGATATTTGGCATACAGATATGTATTATCAATCAGGTACCTGCTAAAAAATATTTTTCCAAATATCAGACTGACTCAAATGACTGATATCTATATTGAATATGCATATTGTAAACATTCTGTACAGTTAACAGATTTTTTTAAGAATATTTCTCACTAACAAGACTAGCATGCTGATGAGCAAAGCATGCGATTATTTTTAGGGAGAATTTGACTACAAAAAAATATTTCATATGAATTAAATTCGAAATAATCATGTTTCCTTAGAGAAAAAATCGATTGAGTAAATTTAAAAATATGGTAGTTCTTTACAATGATCAAAAATAATGATAAAAAAATATATGTGTGTTGTAGTTTTATTAAAAGACAATATTAAATTATTAGGTAAAAATTGAATTAATCCTAAAAAAAACTTAGTTGTCAACAAAGCTTAAAAACAAACAAAAATTTAAACATACAAATATTATGTAATTAAGGGACTACATGTATGAAAAGGAAATATATGTCCTCAAGAACATTTTAATTAAGAACGTTAGCATGATTATAATAAGATTTAAATTTATTTGCACGCAAAGGAATTTAGAACAATTGATACCAATTACTAATGCACGCGGCCGGCATACACTGTTAAAAGGTTGATCTATTACGAAAACTTGATTATTTGGCAAGTCAATATAAATATGGATGCAGCCATCAAACATTTCGCAATTTGATACATAATTAAATACAAGTGATATTCCAGTTGGAGTACCAGAAACATGACAGAAAATATCAGTAAACACAATATTAAATTGGACTTTATCTGATAAAAACTATAATAGGTAACTTGATGTAAAATATTTTATAGTTTTTGGAAATATAAATTTTATGCACAACCTAAATTACTTACCTGGTAAAGTTGATCCTTTTGACACAAATATAACCAATTTGTCCAGTTTATAACACTCTTCACATACTTATTTTAAAAGTATTTAAATTTTTTAAGTACCTATATTTGCCTTAAAAAAGAAAATAATCGAAAAACACCTTGACGTAACTTTCAATATTAGTCTGTGGAATTTATTTAGTGACATTGCCAATGGCCAATTCGAGTCAACAAAATTGCCATCAAATTCCACTGATAAACATTATTAGGTATGTACAGACTCATTATAGTTTATATAATTAAAAAAAAAAACTTAACATTAATAAAGAATGAAATTATAATATTAAAATAGGAATAATATGCCATGGTGTATTAAATTATCATTTCATCACTTAATATAAATAGCCAGATCTTCCACGTGCTAAATCTAATTAATTCTGTATTCATAGTATTTTTAATAGCATATATACTAGTATATTTTAGTATTATATATTTTACATTAATTATATTTTTTTATTAATCATCCTGAACCAATATACCCACTCTCCCTCACACAAATAACATACGATGCCTTGCACAAACGAAACGAAAATAAAAAGTATGAATATTTTGTTATTAGTAATTTAATGAAAAAGTTCTAGATTGGGAGAAAGGGCGGGAAATGTTCGGATTGGGGTGCGCGTTTTTTGTTTTTCTCACATATAATTTTTATTTTTTTCTTGATAGTGGTGAACAGGGGATTAAGTGTTGCTTGTCGGTGTTGTGTGTGGTGTGTTTGATTTAGTTTTCCCTTTTTTCTTCCTTGTCTCGCTGTATCTGGTGAGTCCTTTCTGGTGATTGTTGGCGAGAGGATGGAGGAGCCTCCTAATTCAGGTGGGACGGTCCCACCAATGCGGTGGGTCGGGGTGGAGGGAGGTGAGGGATGAATTGGATACGCTATGTGCAATATCGACGAGAACTGATGGCCGATGGGGCCAAAAAGTTCTCGAGTGGAGGCCACGTACCGGAAAGCGCAGCGTAGGACGTCCACCCATAAGATGGTCCGACGACCTGGTGAAGGTCGCGGGTCGTAGCTGGATGCAGGCTGCCTCCAACAGGTCACTATGGAAGTCAGGCCTATGTTCAGCAGTGGACTTCCTTAGGCTGATAATGATGATGATGATGAATGATGAATATCGACGATTGGTACTTGATTCTCTGGTCACTATTGTAGTCAAGGTATTAAGGGTTGTATGTGGGAGGAACGGGGGGCGCGCCTTTCAGTTAGGGAATTTCCCGCCTTTTTCTTTCATCATTCATCATCATCATCATTCATTATACTAATGAAATTAAATTACTGAAGACTTGGCAGCATGGTCTTCGACCTTAGCCGGTTCCTTGCGGAACAAAGAAAAAAAATATAGTATTTAATTAAACTATTCTGACAAACATGGACAATGTTAAAATTCTTTTAAAATAATATAACTTTGTATCATAACATTATGTGATCCGAGTAGTGGCTATTGTATTGAAGCATGAATGTCTTAGCCTCAGTATTTTGATGAACAAAAAATGCTTTGACAACTGTTCTTTTGACATATTGACAAATGGCAATTGCATTTTGCGAGAAGTTATAATTCAAGAGATTTTCACCTTTTTATCTATATTTATTATTTCTAACATATTTTTTCATATACAACATCTAAGAGCATACACCAGAAATATGTCGTCTATAAACAAAATACTAGGTAGTATAATGAACAAGCAAAAAAACTTCTGCTGTTTGTGCATGGAGATAGTGCACGAAGAAGAAATGATACACATAACAGATGAAGTAGTGGTCAACATTAATGGCACAGAGAGTACGTTGCAGATATCTGAAGTGCTACAGCTTGTGTTAGGACAACAGGTTAGTTATACTTTTACTTTCATTAATCATCTATCAATGCCCTTTTGTAATTCACATAAATACTCCTTAGGAGCTTAAAAAAAAATGAGTCAACAACCTTGGTCCATTCTTTAATTAAGTCTTCAAATTCAAATACTGAAGCTTGATCACTGCTTTCTGGAATTCTGATGAGACTTTTCAAATAGTATGACTTATTATTTTATTGTCCATTGACCCACAAGTTCTTGTATTATTGTTATATTAATATTTTATGTAAAATAATAATTTATTGTTGCCATAAACAAGAATATTACATGAAATTGTATATTAATTATAAAAAAATAAAATAGTAAAAAGAACATTCGAAGGCTATACCTATGTAAAATTGTAAATCATGTGTTAAGCATAGGCAGTGCAATTTTTTTTAAATTATTTTACAAGCTTTGGTTATATTTTAATTGTGTTGGCAATAGCCTTTCTTGTGATTTAGGAGTGTTAGATCTTACTTCTAACTACTTTTACTGGCATAAATAAATTTGTGAAAACTGATTAAGTCAGAGATGATCAGGTTAGCCTATATAATATTGACAGCCCCGTGGCGCAGTTGGCTAGACACCAGCTTGCAAAACATGAGGCCACGGGTTTGTGTGATCCACAAACATTTGTTTCTGGGCTAGATGTTTGTGAGACTGAAAAAGTCTCTCGTAGTTTCTGATACCCACAACACAAGACTCGTATCTTAATGTGGGGCCAGAACTATGTATGTGGCTGTTGGGTGTATTTATTTATTATTTATGCCAATTTTTAGCTTCAATATTGATGCTTATAGTGAATGATTTTGCATTTAATATTTATTTAGTCAAATTATATCATAGTGAGGGTTGTGAATGTTTTTGCTTTTTCAAATACATTCAGTCAATCATTCACCAGTATAGTTATGTTATAACTAAAAATTAGTTTTATAGGCATTTGTTCTCATGCAGACAAAGTGTTCAATTCAGAATACATTGGTTAAACATGTCAATTAATATTAATTTGATTAATATAAGGTCCATATTGAGCACTCTGCACTCACATTGGTTAATGTGAATACTGGCACATTCAATAAAAAAATAGTTTCATTAGCTCCATGGAAATTAGGTACAAAAAAATTGATTTCTTTTCTTATAATTAATTTTTATGGCTCAAAATCCAACATGAAATAATATTGATAATCCACTCTATTTCGTTTTTTTTTTCAGACATGCCAATATATTCACAACTTTGATGCATTGTGTGACAAATGCACAAGAACAGCCATAAGTTGTTTTACTTTTATTGAAATGGGTAAAAAAAATGCTGAATACATGGCCAATGTTTTGGAAGCACTCACAAATAGCTTGGAACATACAACGGATGACCTTTACAATAGTAAATCACTCTATGTTTCGTTAAATTTAGATGATTTCACCAGCAAACAGTTATATGATTGTAAAGAACTGCCAAATAATACACAAGCTGTGTTGCGAAGATTTCAAGCTGTGGAAAACACAAAAAATACACAACAGACTAAAGGTCAGAAGACCAACAGTTTAGCAGTTTCAGTAAAGAATATGTTATTAGATGAAAACAATCCAGATTTAATTAAATGTAAAATGTGTCTTAACACATATCCAACATTGTGGAGTTTGAAAAGTCACTTTTTTAGAGTACATGCACCTAAGAAATATAAATGTACTGAATGTCCTCGAAGTTATGGCGCACAGGCATTCTTAGATGCTCACAAAAAAGAGAGCCACTGTACGGCAGTTTGCAGTGAATGTGGCAAAACTTTTTACAATAGGCACACACTTAAAATGCATGAGCTTGGACATAACATGACAATAATATGTCCTGATTGTGGCAGAATGTACAAAAACAAAGTAACATACAGAAAACACAAAGAGTTGAATGTTTGTGGAAGGAAAACAAGAGCTCACCCATCTGAGGCTCAGTTCACATGCGACTACTGTAACAAAAAGTACACGCAGAAAGTATCGCTTCGAGTTCACATTCAGTATGAGCATGGGAATTACAAGGCACATATATGTGAGTGGTGCGGAAAAAAATTTTGGGCCCAGAGTCGGTTGAAAGCCCATATTGTGAAACATACTAGGGAAAGAAAGTTTAGTTGTAATGTTTGTGGTGGGAAATATGTTACAAAGGAATCGTTGCTATACCATACTAGGACGCACACAGGAGAACGACCCTATGAATGTCCCGAATGTGATAGCAAATTTCTTTCCGCATCTAGAAGGTCTGAACATATCAAACGGCATCATGCTGGAGGAACATTAGAATGTAACATATGCCATTGCAAGTTCAAATCAAGAACATACTTGCAGAAGCATAAAAGGTCCCATAAGAAAGATGATGAAAATAAAGATGGTGATGAGATTCATGACAATGAAGTGGAAAATAGTGAAGAAGTCTTCGGCAATAATGCAAGACCAATAATAAAAGTAATGCATGAAGCTAAACCAGGATTTAAGCAGGAAGTTTATGATGACAATACACCATCAGATGGTGATGATAAAGTGTACTTGGAGGTTTGTGATGATGGTACTGAATATATCATAAAATTAGCTCAGGGAGAAGTGTAGTTGAAGTGGAAGTTGGAGTAGTTTGAATCAATCTCCTCCCCCAGGGCTGCTGGGAAGTAGAGCAATAACCAGCTTACCCCTCAATAAAAAAGAGAGAACAATGGCTCTAATTTTATTGTTGCTGATTAGATGCATTTTAATATACAACTTCAAAATTTGTAAAAAGTAGTTTTGTAAGACAATGTTGTGTGTCTGATGGTGAGCGAGGTAGAAGAATAAGACCAGGCAAAGTGCAATTACATTGACATTTGTCTACTGTTAATTTTACTGTTGTATATGTAATTATGTATATAATGGAAAGTAGTTAGATAAATTCTATGTTTTTACAGTTATAATGAACTTTGTTCCTCAGTTGTTGTCAATCTCTGATAAACACAAGCTCTACATTGTATGCCTCATAATTTTATTTATGTTGTTAATTAAAAAATGCGTTATTACTAAACCTTTATAAAAGAATGGCCTTTTTTTAATACAGGAATTAAAATATTACATTGAACTAACAGTAATGCTCATAGATGATTAAAAGTATATATGTCTAAACATGTGGAATATCCTATAATATAGGTAGGTATGAAAATTAAAATATGATGTATTTCATACATAATGCGTTTATATTAATATACCTAATCAGCAATTTATTTTCATCCAAATTGTTTTTCATCCTTTTTTAGCACAACAGAAAGTACCTATATGTAAAAAAAATTGAAGTGAAAACTTCTTTAGCGGCGCTGTGCACTTTTATTGCGACGATTAAAAAATGTTGGAACTCGCATCAGATCACGTGACCCTTATCGAAAATGCGTAAGCGTTTGATACATTAGGTATGTCATATAAATTGTCATGTTTGTGTACGATAGCGCAATAAATATTGTATTTTACCACGTAAATGATACTTTTATACTGATAAATAAAGCAATTCGTGCGAAATTATTCTCTAACCATTCCAAAATATTCAAAAATGCACAATGTTAATGTTAAAGTTTTTTTTTTTTTTATACCAGAACCTGCCATCATCAATGATCGCTAAAGATACTTAAATAAATAAATAAAATAGATAAATAAATCATATAAATTATTATGTTATTGAAATAAATGTTATTTTAATACACAGAATTTTATTTTTTAATTTATTGAGACCCTCTCTAATCTTTTGGCGTAGGTGAACACCTACCCGAAGGCGAACGCCGGGCTATTGAGATATTCTCGTTTCGATTCTCGGTCAGGTCACTGTTACTTAGTTTTTTTATTACGAAATTCTAAGTAGCAGCATGGATTCCAGAAAGGCAGTGGTCGGCAACCTTTTGGCAGGCAAGGGCCACAATGTGGCAAAATAAACTAAAGGCGTATATAATATTTACCCTAGATCCTACGTAATACCTATGTATAATTGTTTATATATCCCATAGAAAAAATGAAAATGCTAACATTGACGGGTCGCAAGCAAGACTTCCGCGGGCCGCGCATTGCCGACCGCTGTAGAAAGGTATGCGAAGAAAGATTAAGTTTGCAGAAATTAAGTGATTACGACATCGTTAAATAAACATAACATATAAAATTAAATAAGCTAAACAGATGCGAGACCTTTGAATTACTGTTTGGAATTCTGTTCACTCATTCAACGCCTCGTGGTCTCGCGGTACAAGTATGTGCCGTGGGATCAAGAGGTCCTGGGTTCGATTCCCGGGTCGGGCAAAGTGTTATTGCATTTTTCCATTAGGAAATTCTCAGTAACAGCACAGAGTCTGGAAATGTGCCCGAAAAACGGCAATAGGCTCTCGCCCCCTATTACGTGTACGTGGGACTGATACATACCTGGCGAAATGTGGGTGCAGAAATGCACCTCTGCCTACCCCTTCGGGGAATACAGGCGTGAGGTTATGTATTGTGTATGATATGTAAATCTATTTTATGAAAAAGCCAACAAAAATAAATTTATAATAAACGTAATGTAACGGCACCTTCTGCTAATTGTGAATAAATTTAGTGTTAACAAAAAAATCGTCAAAAAAAATCGAATGGCGATTTTCAAGGGTGAAATATCGAACCACTGAATCGATTCAGTACTGTATATCGATTTAAAAATCGATCTTTTGGGCCTGAAAAATCGATTCTTCGATTAATCGATCTCAGATCGCCATCCCTAATTCTTATTATTGCCAAATTGCAGATGTCAACAAATTGTGTTTTGTAAAAAAAAAGATGCGAAATTAACAAAACAATTCAATGAATTAGCAGTTTGTGATAACATCCACAATGACTTTTCTAGAAGATACCCTGATTATTCTAATATCCCAGGTAAATTCAGCAAAAATAATCATCTATATTGAGGTTATAATTTGTTGTAAATAGAATACTTTTAAGTATTTTAATTTAACTAAGGCCTAATTACGCAAATATAACCCAATTAAAATTTATTGCTACTTGATATATTTATGTTGTTTTGTTGATTCTATTAACTACCAATTTTAATAAAAAATACATGTATCAAAAATTTATGTTTTATGATATTAATTGAATATTTTGAGTAAATTTTACTCTCAGTTCTACATGTCATTCCAATATATTGAAAATGATTTGGTACATATCGAATTCGTTTGAAATGATTTAGCAAATTATATTGTATTTCAATTTTTACCTGAAGTATTTACTTACTGAGCATCATAGTTACTATACACTAGTTAATTATTTAGTAATAACAAATTCTGCAGTATATGAAATACTTTGTATACTGACTTCGAATATTTTATGTAATTTCTAATACAAAATATGAAGAACTCAAATGTATGGTCATGATTCATATTTCAAACAACTTTACTGTAAAAAATTGTCCATTACAAAATGCAATAATTATATTTTAAAAGTTATTTACGATGGCCAATGACATATGTAGTGCGTAATAACAGAGATTTCATCATCCTTTTTCTATCCATTGATTCCAGATTGTTAACTTATAAATACTTGTTTTCAGACAATATTTTTTGTAGGTGGGTGGATATTTTTTGTGAAGCAATTATTCCGTGACTATGAGGTGCACCATACACTTGTACAGTTAATATTTTCAGTCACTTTTGCTCTCAGCTGTACTATGTTTGAACTGATCATCTTTGAGATAATAGGATATTTGGATTCCAGGTATTCAATACTATGTATTTTTCAAGGATATTTTATTAATCTTAATTGATTTTTTTTTGTAATAATAATTTGTTAAATGGTCTTGCATAGATATTTTTAAGGCCCACAAGTACTTTCAGTAAATCTAATTAAGTTAATTTTATATTTATAGATAAAACTAATTATATAAACAGTTGAATTTATACAAGTTCTTATGATCAAATAGATTAAAAACCACTACATCTGTTTTCAGTTCAAGATATTTCCATTGGAATTTGGGCCTCTACTCATTGTTGTTTATGGTAATAGCACTCATCCCGTTCTACATAGCATATTTCTGCATCAGCAATATCAGATTTGGTAAGTATAAAATAGAACACTATGGAAGCTTTACAACGAAACAAAGTATATTCAGTATTTATTTTCTTTGTTATCACTATCATACATTTTATAGTATTTGAAGGTGAGGAATATACAGGGTGTAAAAAAGACTGTGATCGAAAAACTAAGACAGGCAATAGTTACGGTGATTACAAACACATCAGCATTAAAAAAAATCCTGACAAAAAATTTAAATTTTGAGGATTTTCTAATAACCACAAGTTTTAAATGTATGTGAAGATAAGGAATTTTTGATTTTTTAAATGTCAATGTGTTTTAGTTACCGTAACCTGTCTTAGTTTTCGATCACGGTCTTTTTACACCCTGGAGAAAGTCTTTGAATATTAATAAGTTGCACTAAAGGGAATAAATCCAGCTTTTATTGCATTGCTTACTTTCTATGTAGCTGTAAACTTCACATTATGAAGTTTATAAAATTCTTCCAATTTGTTTAAATAAAAAATGTTATCATTTCTTAAAATTATTTTAATATTTCAACCTAAAGCTGTCATCTTATAATTGTATTTTAAGCTTATAAAGTAATTAAGCAACCCATAATAGGTACTTAATACATTTTAATGATTGTTTGATTTCAGTTACATTGAATGCAATAAGACCATTAACAATGCTAGTCTGGTTTATATATTTATACTTCTTTTGGAAGATTGGCGATCCATTTCCTATATTGAGTCCGAAGCAGGTATGTTCCTTTTTAGCATCAAATATATATGCATACTTTTTGATTACACTGTAACTGATTAACATTTACAGTACAGATTCTGTCCTACAACATTAATAGTAATCATAACAATTGAATAATAAAGGTCTGACAGATAGTTTTTCCGTAACTTTTATATTATCATAACAAGCTTTCTGTTTGGGAGTGATCAGTGATCACCAACACCGCTGAATACCAAGAACTGTTGGAAAAAACTGAAAAAACTTTTATTTCCTAGAAATACAAAATACAAATTTTGTTACAAAATCATTTTCAGGGTATATTTTCAATAGAGCAAGGAGTGTCTCGCATTGGCGTCAT
The DNA here is from genome assembly GCA_907164795.1 of Hemaris fuciformis. Classification (NCBI taxonomy): domain Eukaryota; kingdom Metazoa; phylum Arthropoda; class Insecta; order Lepidoptera; family Sphingidae; genus Hemaris; species Hemaris fuciformis. Next base: position 5,439,808 of record OU015457.1, on the reverse strand, counting down.
AGGAGTGACTGTTATGGCGCTGCTGTCTGGTTTTGGTGCTGTAAATTATCCTTACACATCTATGGCCATATTTATAAGGTAAGATGGATTTTTCAGCTGATTACTATGTTCATTGGCATTTATGAGCAGTTAGACAGGAATTATTTTGCAATGAGACTAGTTTATTTTCTCACCTTTATAATTTAAATCATGTAAGAATATTTTTCTGTTCTGTGTGTATTTCTATGATAATTAAATTTATTATTAAAAATATTAATTCATCTAACAGTCACATACATACATAGTTCTGACCCCAGACTGAGACAAGTCATTTGTGAGTATAAAAATTATGAGGCTTTATTGTGTCACAAACACACAGACTCGAAATAATTTTTTTTAGGTACTTAGGAACTATTGGCACTCTCAGATATGGCACTTACTACGTATTAATTTATTTTTAATCAATTTGATTAATTTATTCAGGCCAGTAACACAAGCAGATGTGCTATCAATAGAGAAGAAATTGCTGCAAACAATGGACATGATACTGGTGAAAAAGAAAAGGATAGCACTAGCGGAAGCAAATAGTGTGGGAGGGAGACAGCAATACAACATGTTGGACCAAGCCAGTGTAAAGAATAGAGGATTTTGGACGAACATTCTGTCCAGTGTTGGCAATTATGCTAATCCATTGGGCCAAGGAACAGAGAGTGAGCATTCTAATTTATTTTATCCTTTTAAAGATCTAATGTATCCTCGTGGTCTCGCGGTACAAGTATGTGCCGTGGGATCTAGAGGTCCTGGGTTCGATTCCCGGGTCGGGCAAAGTGTTATTGGGTCTTTCCATTAGGAAATTCTCAGTAACAGCACGGAGTCTGGAAATGTGCCCGAAAAACGGCAATAGGCTCGCCCCCTATTACGTGGGACTGATACATACCTGGCGAAATGTGGGTGCAGAAATGCACCTCTGCCTACCCCTTCGAGGAATACAGGCGTGAGTTTATGTATGTGTATGTATCTAATATAATATTTTAATTGATATTAATGTAAAGAAAGCAATATTCATTTATGCCAGAAAATACATAATTGATGGATGGATGAAATGGATATGTATTCATATTGAGATATATATAAGTAGAGATGTAAATAACTGGAGTCTTTGAGTCCTAATTCGATAGACTCGGCTCAATTTTACACGACTCAGTGAACTAACTAAACTCGGAGTCTTGAGTCGAACCATCTTATAACTTATAAGACAGCCATTTGAACTCCATTAATTGTTGAAAATCACTGTGCATCTGTATGATATTTAATTTATATATTATTAATAACCAATGTAAAGTGAAAGTACACACATTTTATTATTACAACCATTAAAGTGATAACTGATTATAGTTAGTACAGTTCAAATGAAACATTCTGTCTATCGGTGAGAAAGGACTTGTCCCCAACAAGACACAATTATGCCAGACTTTTCATAACCAATATTTGTAGATTATACAAGATTTACTGTTCATATGTACCAGTGGCGGTACTTCCATAGAATACCCAAACGCTTGACACGCAAATTTTTTAAGTCTAGTTTATAATTGCTTATTATAGGTTCAGTATATTGTCATTTATTTGTCAAATTGCTTCTAAAGATTCAAAGCTTGAAGATTATTACTTGAAATTTTCAAAGGCAAACTGGACTTTTGGGCTTCAATGGAAGTACCGCCACTGATATGTACATATGTAAATTTCCATCCGGAGTTTACAAATATTCTATTATTTTTCAGACATAGCTCAACTCAGACAAGAGATAGCCGCATTGGAGGAACTCAGCAGACAATTGTTCCTAGAAGCTCATGATGCTAGGTCCATGAGGGAGAAGATAGAATGGTCCCATACGTTTCAAGGAAAATATTTCAACTGCTTGGGTTATTTCTTCTCACTGTATTGCGTGTGGAAGATATTTATTGTGAGTATTTTTTGTTGTATACTGGAATGGCGAAGTAAAAATATCTAGATTAGTGACAATATCTACAATGATTTTGAAATATATTTTCGTCTCCTTTTTGGTCCGTAATCCGCATAATCCGAAATTGATTGTCGGCTCAGGCCAAGTTTTATTGCATTTTTTTATTTGGACATTTCTCGCCGCCTCGTTTAAGTCATGATCATCAGCTTATATATGTCACCATAAAATTGTAAACACCGTTAGATTATAATCTATCTAGCGAGATTGTAAATTATCGAAAGATTGTAAACTGCTATACACGCATAACTTCGAAAAGTCAGAGGTGTGTGAACCCGCGACCGCCGAGATTCATATACATGGTTAATTGACATGCTTCAAAACTATCCGACCATCCAGGATCGATAGTGGCTCGCACAGTAAAAAGACCGAACTATAATGCTCAGTGACGTCTTGCGTGACAGTGAATCTTTTAAACGCAGTATCACTGCTCTACTTTGGAATCGAACCATGATAACTTAGACGCTTCGATTATGCCGCGCGACCAACGAGACTGTTATACAAGTATCCCATACTAATTATGCAAAATTAATTTTCAGTCCACAATAAACATAGTGTTCGACAGAGTGGGCAAGAAAGACCCCGTGACACGAGGCTTGGAGATCGTAGTCCACTGGCTGGGACTAAACATCGACGTCGCGTTTTGGTCCCAGCACGTATCCTTCATACTTGTTGGATGCATCGTGCTCACCAGCATTCGAGGGTTACTGCTCACACTTACTAAGGTAAGTAATTATAGCCATAAAAAACAATACTTTAAAAAAAAAACACGGCTCGCAACTCAGTTCTTTTACTGTAAAAAGTTGTGAGATCCATGCGATACCAAGTCAATGAATTTATTCAGTATTTTTTTTTAGCATAAATAAAAGTAGTGATGACCTCGAGGCTTAGGGCGAGGTTTAGGTTTAGGCGCGGTCGACGATCTTGATGGTCGCGGGTTCGAACCCCAGGCTCACACCTCAGACTCAAGACTCAGACTTTTTAAAGTTACGTGTGTATTCGCAAAGATGTTTTCACGTACTTTTAATTGTGAAGGAAAACATTGTGAGGAATCCTAAATATCTAAAAAAAATCTTTGTTTAGTCCGCTAACCCGCACTGGGGCAGCGTCTTGGACTAAGGCCTAAACCCTCCCAGTTGTAGAGGATGCCCGTGCCCAGCAGTAGGACGTATATGGATAATGACAGTTGGCCTAATACGATGTATTTATACAAAAAGTAATTTCTAATTTTTCTCCACAGTTTTTCTATAAGATCTCCTCATCGAAATCATCAAACATAATAGTGCTCATACTGGCTCAGATAATGGGCATGTATTTCTGTTCATCCGTCCTGTTGATGCGTATGAACATGCCGCCAGAATACAGGATCATCATCACCCAAGTATTGGGAGAGTTACAGTTCAACTTCTACCACAGATGGTTCGACGTCATTTTCCTTGTAAGCGCTTTGACAAGTATTTTCACTATGTATCTAGCTCATAAACAACCTTCTGTTAGTTAGTTGATTGTGGGATATGAGGCTTGTATAAATGTAGTTTGAAATTATTTATTTGTAAAGTGTTTCAAAGATTTTGTTGTGGGATTAAAAATGAGTGATTTTTTTGTGTTGTCCATGTCAGTGGAAAAATCCAAGTTTGATCAATAGTAATAAAATTAAAATAATTGCATAGTGTAACGACAAAAAGATTTACATACAGTTATATAGTAATCACGGTCTCATAAAAAAAACAAGACTGTTCTATAGAATATTATAAAAGTGATGATATCAAGGAGCAAAATTATAAAAAGCTTTTCAAGTTATGTTATTGCCCAGTCGTCACAATGCATTTGTTCCAATTTTGCATACTAAATAACTGTAAGGTCCTCAATTGAATGAAGACAATTAAATAATTTAGTATTATATACAACTAAACTACTGTTAAAAGTTGAGCACTGGTTGGAAGACATAACAATTTATTCAGTTGTCGATATATCGATCCTTGATGTCGATTTTTTTAAAAGAAATGAGTCGATATGCCACTGGCGTTGGCTTAAAAAGGTCTGTTTTTAGTTAAAAGATTTATGATTAGTGTCGGGATATCGATAGTCAATATCGACTTTTGTAAAAATTAATTTGTCGATATTGCATTGGTATTAAATCAATTAATGGTTAATTAGGCTTGTATAAAATATCTAAGAATATTTCAAACAATGTTTTGTAATTTTTTTTGCTTCCAATCCTTTCTTTCTTTTTTTCTTTATACGTTCGTTTCTATTTATAAGTGTAATCCTATTAAGATTCGTTATGTACAAAGTCTTGAGCACAACGCCTTTGTAATTAAATCTTGTTGTTATTTAAAAAAACTAATATTAAGACTGATACGGTAAGTAAAAATGAAAAGTCTAGTTTATTTTAACATGTTTTTATTAATATCTTACAATAAACTATATAGAAATAGTTAAAGTAGTAAAATAGTACATGGAAAGGCCACCTTAATTACAATTAACTTACGAATGCAAGAAAAATAGTTTTTTTTTTCATATTAAAGTTTCTGGACATCGATATTCCAAGCAAATCTATTGATTTACTATCGGCTGCGAACAAGTGAAAATGTATCGATATTATCGATTCAACTGTTTAATTTATATTGACGTACAGCAATCGATTTAAAAGTTCGCTTCTCCGCAGTCGCAAGTCGATCAATATTACTTATATTTGATGTTATATAATTTTGAGCAATAAATTGTTAAATTGCAATTATCTGAAGCTTTTATTTATCTTAACCTTCTCGATACTCTGTACATACAAATAATAATTAATCGATGTTTTTTTAAATATTTTTACAGAAGCACTTGATGGTAAGTGCAACTAGACAACTATTTAGTATCAAATAGAGAGAAACTTATTTCTCATAATGTCTGTATGTCAACTATGTACACAGTTTGATTCCCGACGCGTTTGTCTGGATTCTGGTTAAGTACATCCAACTTATTTATACTTGTTCAAAAATTTCTCGATATTATTTTTGAGTCAAACGATAACGATTATAACAAATGTTATCGATTAAAATGGTAGTGTTGTACGCTGGTTGTCACTAGGTCTACTCTCCCATCAGGTCTTCGTACTGCTTCCTGAAGCAGTCACCGACGGGGAAGAAGTCCCAACAACGTTGCGTGTACATGTTCCATACGAACGTTTCTTGACCTGAATGAAAAAAATAATAATTAAAAATGACAATAATCTTGAAGTACAAATGAACAAAAATTTCGATTTCTTTTTCTTATTTGGATAATCGTAGGTTATTTTTTAAATTATTTTTATGGTATAATTTAAATTCTTTTCATATTAAAGTCATAGCAAGACCATTCATAAGCTCATTCATAAATATTTTAGACATATAAAGATTCGATCGATAAAATTGAGAAGATATAGAAATGAGGAGTAAAAAAATATCTTAAAATAACTCATGTAACAAGAATATCAGCAATATTACTAAAATCTCAAAGAAAGGCTTTTGGATCTAAGAAAATTTTGTCGCGCGATATATACCTTGTATTCTTGTTCCAAAATTACCTTCTAATTTCGTCACGGAGGTCGTAACCTAAAATAAATATGAATCTCTTACCGGTGTATTCCGTATCTGGTTTATTGATAAGATGCATGAGGAAGAACATGTAATTGGCTAAATTATGTTCTCTTTGCACGTGCGTGTCAAACCCGTGCGGCACCTGAAAATAAACAGATTATTTGTCACAATAGTACACGATATTATGGGTAAAATCAATTATTTAATGCCTCTTGGTTCTGGATTCGATTTCCGGGTCGAGCAAAGTGTAATTGGGTTTTTCCGTTAGTAAATTCTCAGTAGCAGCACGGAGTCTGGAGTTGTGCTAGAAAAACGGCAAAACGCCCCCTGTTGCGTGGTATATACCTGACAAAATGTGGGTGCAGAATTGCACCCCTGTCTACCTCTTCGAGCAATACAGGCGTTCGTATGTATGTAAATTATTAAATATGATATCCTTTTATACAAAGTTTTTTTTGGAAAATAGTAAATACAGTCAACAGTACACACATATACTTATATTCACAGGAGCATCAGAAAATTCGAGAGATTTAACTTATTTTTTGGTTTCCTCAAACATTTTTATTATTAAATAAAAAAAAATCTACATCTTGTTTCCTTTCTGATTTCTAACCAACTATACTGCTTAATTTTAATAATTATTATATATTTGTTCAAATAAACTAGTGTTCAGGCATATTTGTAATTTTACATGTACGTCGAATCTTATTCCAATATTCACAAGAGCTTTTCAAGCATCAAAATTATATTTCCACTAACAATAGTAACAATGTATACTGCGCGAGCACCATTTTGATACTATAAGAATAGTAGTTACCTTATCAAAGTAGTCCTTATTGATGCCACATATGAAGCAGTTGGACTCCATGTCGTCCTTCACTGACTCCAGCTGGTCACGGAGCTCACCGAATGCGTCGATGATCAGACCTAACAGGCAAAATATATTCATCAATTCTCATACTCGTGGTCTCGCGATACCATGTGCCGTGCGATCTAGAGGTCCTGGGTTCGATTCCATTTTTTTAAGTCAGTTTTTTCTGGATAAAAAGTAAGTGACTATATTTCTTATTCCATGCCCCTACCAAGTTTGTCATTAGACAATCTAAATATTAAGTCATTTTTATTAAAAATCATTTATTACTTCTTCTGATTTTCTGGTTCTAAATTTAAGGCCGTATTTATTAACCATCTATAGCTTTTCCAATATCAATGTAAAACCAAAGCATTTAATTTGGAAACTCTTCAGGGATTACGGAACCCTTAGAAAGCGGTTCCAAAAAGCAGTAAGTATATGACTTGATATAAATCCATTTTAATTACCCATCCTAGATTCTAAATTATTCTTAGATTTCTAGACTATTCTTACCCTGCAGAATAGCGAGCAGGATGACGATGATGAAGAAGAAGAAGGAGATGTCGAAGATGATGCGGTAGACTTCGGAGTCGTCTCCGTCCGGAGGTTCCAACTCGTCACCGATACCGCCGCCCGCGCGCACGCCCTTGTACAGGTTGAACACGAAGCACTGCAACCATAAAAAAGTTATATATTCTGTTCTATAAAAAATCTCACTCATCATTAGCCCACATACTTCACACTGCTGGTCACGGGCCTTCTCTACTACTGAGGGTTTAGGCCTTAGTCCATCCAAATAAATTTGATTATGGATATAGATATCGATTCCGATACCCCAGAAGGGTTAGTATTACTGGGTGATTTCGTTCAGACAATCTAAGAATTATGATGATTATGATGCAGTAAAGCACCTCTGCCTATGTTTTTGAGGATCTAGGCGCCAAAGTTTGCGTCTATGCGAACAAAGCAACGACTTATAAAAATACTTTTAATTCTGTCATTTAATGTCAGATTCCAGTAAACCTTTTAGATCATTCAAACTCCTAATATTTTTCGTACATAGAAAATGGAAATGAAAGAATTGTCATAACCGTTTATTTTACCTTACGCCTGTATCCCTCACGTTCTACTATCGTTATAACCACTATGAATTTCTGCATACAATCAGATTTGTATGGGTAATTTCGAAATGTTTCTTAATGAGAACGTTATCGATTTGTTTGCTCGTTGCTATAATTTTAGTTTGCTGGAAAAATAATCTTTCTCACCGTAAGCATGTCGTGGCAGTTCCTGTTCACCTCGTCGTCTTCCTCCTGCACGTAGAACTTGCGGAAGAAGTTGAACGCTATGACGGTGTATATGTACACCACGATGGTCAGCAACATCACCGTCAGCACCAACTGAAAAACGCCGGACGTCAGCTTTAATGTCTGAATACTGACGCAGAGTTAAAAAGTTTCTTAACGATTAATTTTTATGAAAATCAAAAAAAAATGTTATTTCTCCTAAAACACTACTTTAAAAGCCTGCGTAGAAGTAATACCTGTCATTTGGCTTTATACAAAATGTTACGACTAGTAGGGTATCTACTAACAACCTACCCAGTGATCCGAAATTATACTATCCGTATTTGTTAGTCTTTACGTATTGTACGTTGGGACACTACCGAGCCAAGAAATGTCATTTATTGAATTATTATTCATCTATCAAGTGGCCTTACTTCTCGGTACTATGTCCACCACGCTGGCTTAGTGTGTGTTGCCAGATTATACATTTAAAAATATTTGAAATGACCTCTTGAGGTGTGCGAGTTTCCGTACATTTCAATCGTCATTAATATGACACAAAAAAGTCTTCTACTCTATTAAATTATTTAGCTAACAAAACCAACCTGTTTGCCGTTATGTGTGACAGACTGCAAGATGGTGCGCAGGGTCTTGAAGCCGACAGCCACGTCGAGAAGATGCGCCGCGAAGAAGAAGTTGTTGAAGTTGCCCATGACGGAGAAAGCGAAGTACCACAGGGAGTACAAGAAGGAATTGTCCGTGATGGTAACACCAGCCTTCCACACTTGGTATCGCCAGTCAATGTTGATTATGCTGAGGTGAAAAAAATAGTTAACTTTAATAATAGTAGTAAATACAACCAACAGTCATATACAGATGTAATCAGACCGTGATCGGAAACTAAGGCAGATAATAGCTGCGGTGATTACAAACACTGTGACATTAAAAAAAATCCCGACAAAAAAACAAGGTTTTCTTTACAAAAACATCCATTTAATATCTACGATTGTTAGGAAAACGTCAAAATTTTTATTTTTTGTAGGGATTTTCTTAACGCCAATGGATTTGTAATCACCGTGGCTAATACCCGCTTTAGTTTCCGATCACGGTCTGAATACGCCATACCATACCGACATACATACATAACCTCATGCCTGTATTCCCCGAGGGGGTAGGCAGAGGTGCATTTCTGCACCCACATTTCGCCAGGTATATATCAGTCCAAAGTAATAGGGGGCGAGCCTATTGCCGTTTATCGGGCACAATTCCAGACTCCGTGCTGCTACTGAGAATTTCGTATTGTAAAAACCCAATAACACTTTGCCCGACCCGGGAATCGAACCCAGGACCAGAACTTGTACCGCGAGACCACGAGGCAGTCGTTGGAGGGCAACATACAGTCCCGTATTAAGTGTCCAGCAGAATTGGTCCGATCTGATGGGGCACCGGCTTCTTTTTTTTCTTTCTCTCTTTGCAGGATTATCTAATAAAAACTAGTTTTAAAATTAACCTAGGTAACACTTTTGTACTACTCACTAGTGTAGGAGCCCCTTGCTGCCCTCGTCTTCCTGAGCGGAGAAGGAAGTCTTCTCCATCCCCAGCATGTTGGAGATGGAGTCGAAGTCATACGTCTCGGAGTACTTCGCGCGGACTTTCTTCTTCACGAACTTATCCCAGTAGTTAACCGGGAACGATCTGGAATGAGACATTTTGTATAGTTGAATTTTTTCGTTTTTTACGGCTTTCATCATCATCATCATCAGCCCATATACGTCACACTGCTGGGCACGGGCCTCCTCTACAACTGAGAGGGTTTAAGCCTTAGTCCACCACGCTGGCCTAGTGCGGGTTAGCTTTTACGGCTTTAATTCCATGTAAATGGTAAATACAGATATGTTGAGGTAGAGCATCGAATAGTGACAAATCTTGAAAGGCCGTAAAAATAGTAAGTACAATCAAGTAAATAGGTAATTTGGTGTGCTGGATCTTATCATTAGATAATAAAGTACAAAGCGTAGATTAATAAAAATTACCGTTTGAAACTAACAAAGTTTTGTATTAATTATGTCGATTGTGTTTAAACTAAAGCTGGAGCCTCGTAGATTTTTAAAAACACCATAATTCATTTCTACTTATTGCACTATTTTGCACCAACCCGCACTAGGCCAGAGTGGTGGACTAAGGCCTAAACCCTCTCAGTTGTACAGGAAGCCCCTGCCCAGCAGTTGGACGTATATAGGCTGTATTAAAAAACAAGGCTTAGATTTTATGAAGAAATTCACTGACTTAGCTGATATGACTAGTTTGTCCCAGTGGCTTTTTAGGTCGTCGTCTTCTGGCTGCTCAGCGATGTACAGTCCGTCGAACTCCAGCTTGCGGGCGATCTCCTTTTCACGCTTGAAGATGGCTAGCGGCACCTGATACAATCAATATACCATCAGCAATCATATTCATCATCATGTTCACCGAGCTACACAGGGCTAGCGTAGTGCAGAAAGGGCTATTTCCATGCAATTATAGAGAAGACCTGTGCTCTGCATTGAGATGTATGATATGGAATCTTAATCATCATCACATTATTGGAAGTTGCTTACATATAGCGATTTCTTTTAAGATATTCCCTGTCCAGTATTTCATAAAAAAATCAATGAATTTATAATAAATATGCATGTAATCATGGTAAAATATGCGTATATTCCTACACCTTAATTTAGTAAAGGCAGTATGGTGAAAATTTAATTTACTTTGGCTATATACTAGGATTGCCAACATTTTCTCAGCGAAATACAGTATTTTTCAAAATAAGTAAAAAAATATATACACTTCTAAAAAATATAGTATTTTATGAAAAAACCCAACACAAATAAAACAGACGAAAAATTATTTCGATGTTGTCAATTTGATATTGTTGTACGGTTGGCAACCCTACTATCTACCTACGTGAGGAACCCCTTTGAACTTCAGCTGACGTTCCCATTGTCATAACTATCTAAGAAACATCTACAGCATCAACAAATATACACAGACCTTAAGATGGTAGTATCCGATGAGAATTGCCAATGACACTATGGAGTGTAATACTGCAGCCACTTTGATCACGTGCTCCATGTAGAAGAAATCTTCGTCTATATGAACCACTTCTAACGGGTCGTCATCATCTTCACCGCTGCCACCTGAAAGACCAATGTGGAAAATAATATTATTCATTGAACTCACAAAACGTGATACGCCATTTAGACTCATTTAAGGTGCCAACTCATGGTAATTAGCTTCAGTTTTTTTAAAAACACTGTACGTCTAAGCTTCTTAAGCGTGTTAACTTCAGTTAAAGTGGTCAGGTTAACAAATAGATGCGTGGACACGTCCCATATTGATGAATACTACATTTAAGCCATTTGCAACTAGTGAAAAGACTAGGTTTGATTACTGACTTAGATGTATTATTTGATTTTTATGTTATTATCAACTATTAGACACTTTCTAGTTTATGTTGTTTTATGTTCATACCATCACCACTGCCAGATCCCTGCCCAGAGCCAGAACCCGCGATGATATCTCCTAAGCCGGATCCTTCACCTTTCTCTCCATCCAACGTCGAAACCTGAAATTTTACGTTTAGTAGTCATTAATAGATTTATTCATCAGCTAAAGACGCCCACTGCTTGACGCCGATTTTTCAAACATTTCCTTAGCCGGCCTGGAATCGGTCTTTATAATGGTTTTTATGGAGACAGTCTTATGGATGACGATGATCATGGAGATAATCATAGTATGTATCTTTTTATTTACAATGCGTGTTTTATCCCTCCTGCGTAGGTAATTCTTACGAATTTAATTGTTTTTAGATCAACTTTATCATTTATTTTTTTAATCCTTAGTTTTTTAATTACCTGTCCAGAAATTTGGCACGAATAGAATAAACTTGTAATTTGATTTATAGAAAATATTTCACAATTATTTCGAAATACTAAAAAAAATATTCTTTAAAATTAGATTTCACAAACTTTACCTTATAGAAAAGAAGAACAAAGTTGATGCAGAAAGCCAACACGAGCGCGACGTATTTGAGGTTGTAGAAGTTTCTGGCGAGGAAGGAGACGGCGCGGCGCGTGTACTGTGAGAGGTCCATCTGTGACAGCGCGGAGCCTTGCCCTGCTGGACCTTGAACCGCCTGGAAGTAGCACGATGAAATTACTGAACATTTATATATAAAAATAATACATGCAAGTTTTTGTGGTGCAATTAAACCAGACTGTAAAACGAGGGCCGCACGGACCCCAAAATTGTGACTGTGATTCAAAAATTATATTTGGAAGTTTCTGCGTCGAATTAAGCTAGCCTTTAAAATTAAGGCTAAAAGGATTTCAAACCGCGACAAGATTAATGCACGATCATTCAATGTTGACTTGGGGGCTGTTTGTGAGATTGAAGAGTATTTTGTAGTTTCTAACTTGTATCACAAGTCCTTAATTAATTTTACCGTTTGTCTAAGTCTGAGAAGACCTGCTGAAATTCTTTCAAGTGAACTTTAGCTTATAAAAATTGGTCAATATGAAGATAAATATTATATGACAATTTAACTAAACTTCTATTGGTCATTTCAAAAGTGCTAATGAATAATGAATTCTGTATTCTGTTGTACAATTAAATTTACGAAAAGTCTATGGAGTAGGTAATTCAAAACAAGACGTACCTAATATAAAAGATTTACCTTTTTCCACTGAAAGTATTTCGTCTGATATCCTCGCTGCATTGAAAGCATATCAAACAAGTTATGAAAATGTCATTTAACATTTCTACATAGGATTCAACAAGATTCCATGCCTAGCTATGGTACGTATTCAAAGAATTACAGCTGAATATGACGGATTACCGAACTGAATCCGTACAGTCGCATTTATGAAGTAGGAGAGGGATTACATATTATACAAATTCTTGATTACATAATACAAAAACTATTCAACTGAGCAAGTGATTGTCAATAAGTGCGCTACTGCCTAGAGCTCCAACTAGCTTCAACTACCCTTATTATATCACAACAAGCATAAAAGTTCCGGCGCTGACGTCATTCCTAAGAGCACATTGACTAAACAGTCCTCTCTTTGGTCAATTATCTATTTTCTTTATTCAAATAACAAAAACCAAATTATTTCTTATACGAGCATCATTGTTATTAGTCATATAAATGTATGCTTGTTTTGATAGCTTAATAATTAAAGCTAAAGTTTAGATATATGCATTTATGTGACTCAAACACATTACACAACAGAACAGCTGAATGGATCTGGATAAAATTTGGCCCATGACAGATAAAGTCTGGAATAGCATTTAAGATCCTTTTTATTAAAATACGGTTTGACTAATCAAATTTGGCGTGGATGAAACCGCGGGGCATAGCTTTTATGTCTTACCTTTTTGCTCTCAGCTTCGATAGCAGACATGGCCGCTTGCTGTACCGCCTGAGCTTCCATACGTTCTTGGGCCTGTTTCTTTGCTTGTTCTCCTCTGTAATTGTCATAAACATAATCTAAGGAACGCTCTTCAGGTACATAACTGAATTTTCGTATCAGTATTTTAATATCTTAAAATGCAATGGCATAAATTAGCAAGAGCGATTAAGTGATCTTAGTTTTTTTCAGTATAGGCAAAATGCAGCTACAGTGAGAGTTTTGATCGCCTTATTGACGACATGCGCGGGCCCGCCGCAAGCAAATTGAGCCATTCATAATGTAATTCAAGTCATTGTCATAATATCCACCCCACCTTAAGTATAAGAAATGTCATGACAGTTTGGATACAAGAAAGTTAATACAAGATTTTTTTGGTAACTTTTTTTCTAGTTGTAAGGTGTAGGGTGTTATAATCGGGTTTGCACGCGGGCGTTGAAGAAGCTAGCGGCGGGCTTGGCCGTGCGATGTAAAAGCTCCTGGTCAGACTTCCAGAACTGACAAAATGTTAAATCCAAAATTTTCTGTAAAGAAATTCTCAGTAGCAGCACGAAAAAGTGCTCGAAAACTGGCAATAATAGCAAATACCGATCAGGGAACTTGAAGCTCTTTCATATTTTAAAAAGGATGTATATGTGACTTACCCAAGTAAGTCGATGAGTGATGGCGGGCGCTGTTCCTCAGTATGATCAGTTGTGTCATCGGGCGATGCGTCTGCTTCCTCGCCTGATGATGGCGTTGATGTGCTAGGAGACTCGTGCGGTTTCACTTGTATCCTGCAATATCACATTAGCGTCCTTATTTGTAATTGTAAGGGGTTTAGGGCTTTCTATTATCCTAGTCTAGTGCGAGTTTAGGCAGAACTTTTCAGACTAATGCCAAATTTGGTTTTAATAATGCCAAATGCTATTATAGATTGCATTATTACATTAATTCAATTTTTTTTAGATTGGAATGTTCAATGTAATCAGATTTTTATTGATTAACTAGACTTTTCCTATAGGTTAAAGAATGTTATTTTCATAAAATACATATAATCTTGTAAAATTATTTAAGTAAATATATTCTTTACACAAGCATTTAAATAAATTTTGTTTCTTTTATCATAAAGTCTTATCTTTGTCACATGTCGATGATGTTGTCAATGTGCAGTTTTACAAACTGAAATACTTACTGTCCATTGTCTTCTTTAGTTATATCCAGGCCGAAAGCAGAAACCTGCATTTGTCCCGTATCGTCAGCTGGTGGTAAGGCTGGCAAATGTCTCGTACCTGGTAACACAGAAAATTTAGCAAGATTGTGTTAATAATTCTAGAAAATTCTATGCCACTAAGCTTTCAAAACTACTTGACTAAAAGTGACATTTAGATTCTTCATGGATAACTCAGGTCATGTAGCAGGGGTTCAAAAAGGTCATAAGCGACTGCTAAGATACAAACAGGTTTGACATTTCGCTGCTATGAGCATGCAGCACTATAGGTTCAAAGGGGAGGTGGTTTCTACTATGATTGGATTTCATTCAGGGTCACACGATAAAACTAAGTTAAATCTATTAAATATTTTACGTAATGGTTTATTTGTCAGAGATTCTATATTCCATAATTGTATTCTTTGTTGTTGGGATAAATAGAGACGAAGTTATGATAAAATTACTACTTTGAAAATAAGTATATTTTATTTAGAACACAACAGTTGCTAAAATAATTAAAACAGTTGACAAGTATAACCAAAATTAGGGCTGGATGTGATCTCTCAGAAACATTTTTCCTTTTTCTCGTATATTTTTCTTTTCTTATACCTTAGGGTTTCTCACAGGTCTGATACTCCTCAAGGAACTCCTCAGAGATGCATTTTTTTATTCAAAATTTTTATTAAAAAAAACGTTCCAATTTTTACTATCAATACGAGTTTAGTAGTTAGTTGCACACCACACAGACAAACACTCAATAAACATCCGATATACCTCGTTATTTTTAGATTGAATAAGGAAATATTATATCACACCCATAAAACATTTTTTCTGGTATTGGCTTTATAAAACTGAATCTTAAAACTATGGCTAAGATCGGTAAGATACAAGTACTAATAGTACTTATTTTTTGATAAATTGTAATTTTGATTAGCGATTTTTTTTTCTATGATAACAACGAAAACAACAACGAACGTGTTGGAATGTTTAAAATTTTTGATCCTAAAAACTTTAGGATTGCTTAGACTAGCTAGGCGAAAAACTAAAGGACAAATGCATATTCTTTACTAAAGGCAAAGCAAGACTGAGAAACGAAGGCAAAATACTATCTTGGTTTCGAATTTAAGTTTTACACATTATAACTTTCAACGCGAGGTTAAATAAAACGAATATATACAAGAACATACACGGATAACTGTTATTAAATTGCATTCAGCGATTTAGATTGTTCTGTGAATTTGTTAACTTTGTTTGGTCACTTTTAAATTTACCCTTTTGCATTATTGTCATCTTTTCAACAAATGTATTGTTGTGTTTAATTATTAGATACCTACTTTAATAATTACTTTATTTGTTCAAGAAGTACCTCTAAAAGTATAAATAAAAACGTAGGTATTGCCAAATAAAACGTTAAGTACTCTCACTAAAAACCTATCAACATGCATGGCATACTATGCATAAAATTAAAGTTTACTATATATGTATATCTGGCTATGTCAAAAGTAGCTATTTTATAAAACACGACAATTAGTCGGTAAATTTGAAAAAAGAAGAGCATAATGTAAATAGTTAACACATGATGGGGCGTTTGAGCTATTTCCAACATCTTTAATAATATGTTTTAGAAAAAAATCTTCTTAGACATTCCCTATTTAAACTGCTTTTTCGTATCTTTTTCAGCCAATAAACATTACTACCCTCTAGTTACAGAAATGTAAATGCTTCTGTCTTTGGTTCTCAAGAATTTATGTCTAGAATTGTCTTTAGTTCTACCCCGGGGATATCCCAGATTAACTTCCTTAGAGTCCAGTGACCAAATGCGTTAGCGAAGCTTCTCTCACGCAGTACCTGATGTTCGCTTACTTGGTTGGAGTAACCTGAGTTTCAACTGACCGATTTTCTCCTCCTCAGTTGGTTCTGGGGGCGGTTCCTCCTCAGTCTGAGGGCCTCGCATCAGTCCCAACAGCACTCCAAATATGTACCTGCAAAACAATCTGTTGTAGAAATGGTTTTGGTGTCAAGTGCGCTTTCCATCAGGTGCGCTCTTGTTAAAAAAATATATATAGAGTTAGATAACAAATTGGTGGCGGGTAGTACCACCACGTCGGCTGCCTATATAACGGCGTTCTGCACGTCACTCGCTCTCTTACTCACCGGCCGTCATACAGTGCGGAAGCTCTGCCCGAACGTCTAAGCGTGCTTGTTAATAATTTATCCTCGTGAATATTAACATTTAGTCAATTCAACTTTGATAATTTTTGTAATGGCCCCTGGTCGAATAAATCTTTAAAGTGATTTCTTACTTCAGAAGTGGGATGCACACAGAGTTTCTATAGCTTTGTGTGTATCCTACGCCTACTCTGATTTTGAGGAATAGAATTTGCGTGTAAAAACTCTGTTTCCATAAAATAAAATCGTGCGTAACGAGAATAGTGCGTTTCGCGTTGTTTTATGTTGTTTTGTTCGAGTGGTTTCTAAATCGCGTAACATGTCGAGCCGTTCGAAACGTTACAATAGCGGTGGAAAGTCTTGTGATCTTAATATTTCCAGTGATAGTTCGGTTGAGCGCTAGCGTAGGCCGTCTAAACACAGTGATACCTCGCGTGGGTCACGAAATGGTTCCCATAAGCATCGTTCCCGTGATTAAGCCACGTGTCGCGTAAGGCGTCAAGACGTTGAAACCGGTTGCTGTCGCGGCCGCGTAGCGAAAGTAATATTCAGCCGATGCCTTTAGTTGTGACAGCTAGTGGGTATAACGGGGGATACGTCACACTCTGTGCGATGATAGTGATACGGCTACCGTTTTATATAAAGTGATGTGTAGATACTAAGTGTAGTAAGTACATCACTTGTGCAGAATATCCTCGTAAGTCTTTTACTTTTGAATATTGTCAAGGGCTTGTCGGATGAATTAAAAGGCACTTAAGGCTCTGATAGACACGGCTAGGTTTCTAAATTACATAGACGACGTTTCTATCTAAGTAGACCTAAAGTTTTACGTGTACCCTGATTCCGGTGGGTTTTCAATTAATTTAAAGAAGTGCACTTTCTTAGATACTGAACTAGAATATTTAGGACGCTTAATTAGCCATGGTCAGGTTAGACCGAGCCCTAGAAAGATTTGTCAAGTTCCATATACCCACGAATCTTAAAGATTTGGTCCAATTATTGAGGCTTGCGGGACATTTTCGTCGGTACATCGCTATGTATAGGTACGCTTAAAGTTCTTATAGTTTTGTGTGTGTTCTGCGTTTACTCTCATTTTGATATAAAGAATACTGAATGTTGAAGTTGCATAAATTAGTTTCATGAGCTCTTGAATATGTCACGGTCGAGTTAGCAAACTCGTAGTAATAAAAGACGCGAGCGTTCGCTGAGCCCTGGGCTACACCAGCAACTTCGGGCGATAATAAACCGTGAGTGTGTTGTAAGATAGTTCCAGGTCAAGCGCAGCGATTGTCGTTGGTGGACAACCGCCGACGGATAATGGCGTTGTGGTGCCATGTGTGGCTTCACGCCTGCAAGGAGCTCGACTACCCCGTTAATTCTTGCCACAAGTCATCATTGACACAAGCTCCGTAAGACTGCGTTAGTACAATTAACACAGATAAGTGTTTTGAACCTGGTAAGGTCTAACAACATTTATATTTTAACTTTTGATCCGACTTTAAATGATATTAATGTTTGGTGCGATGATGTCGACCACGTTCGTATTGCTTATCAGTGGAGTGATAGGGAGGGCTATCAGCAATGGTCAGGTTAGGCCAAGCGCGTATAAATTTGACGCATTAACAAAGGCCCCTAAGCCTCGCTAGCAAGACAATTTTTGGAGTTACTACCCGTTTGACTAGTAAACTTGTTCTCGATATTTTTAATCCCACGTTACCTACTTACTGAAGTGCATACTGTTGGCTCAAACATGATACCTACTGTGAAAGGTAGAATGGTGCCCTAAAACATGCACCTCTTGTCATTTGGATGTGAGTAAACTCGTGTATTTACAAACATCTTCAGTTACAGATGGTGTGCCCGTCTTACAAAGCGAGTTGCCCACTGAGGTGACTAACTGAAAAGCGGTTAGTCCGCCCAACGTGTGGTTAGTCCACTGCGGTTAGTCCGCCAACGTGTGGTTAGTCCACTGCGGTTAGTCCGCCAACGTGTGGTTAGTCCACTGCGGTTAGTCCGCCAACGTGTAGTTAGTCCACTGCGGTTAGTCCGCCAACGTGTGGTTAGTCCACTGCGGTTAGTCCGCCAACGTGTGGTTAGTCCACTGCGGTTAGTCCGCCAAAGTGTGGTTAGTCCAATGCGGTTAGTCCGCCAACGTGTGGTTAGTCCACTGCGGTTAGTCCGCCCAACGTGTGGTAAGTCCACTGCGGTCAGTCCGCTCAACGTGTGGTTAGTCCACTGCGGTTAGTCCGCCCAACATGTGGTAAGGCCACTTCGGCTAGGCCGCCCAACCTGTGGTAAGTCCACTGCGGTCAGTCCGCCCAACTTGTGGTTAGTCCACCGCGGTTAGTCCGCTTAACAATTGTGGAAAGGTATACTGGTAAGGTATAGACAATCATCATCATCTGATCATCCTGCATTTGCATTTTGCTGTGTTTTATTGATGCTATCGAGGCCATCTTAAACCTAATCATTGTGTTATCATAATCTTTTAGATGAGGGTGACAACACGGGCCAGACCAGCAGCAACAAACCCGCAATAGCTGCGCACCCGAGTGGAGTCGAACAACGAAACGTCGAGGACGACTCGGCGTCAGGAGAGGCCGAGTTAGATAACAAATTGGTGGCGGGTAGTACCACCACGTCGGCTGCCTATATAACGGCGTTCTGCACGTCACTCGCTCTCTTACTCACCGGCCGTCATACAGTGCGGAAGCTCTGCCCGAACGTCTAAGCGTGCTTGTTAATAATTTATCCTCGTGAATATTAACATTTAGTCAATTCAACTTTGATAATTTTTGTAATGGCCCCTGGTCGAATAAATCTTTAAAGTGATTTCTTACTATAGATAGATAGATAGATAGATAAACACTTTATTGTGCACCATTTAAACATATTATATATCGGTCTGATAAAAGAAAAATTAAGTGCAGTGTTATATAAATAGAATTAGTAGTGAAAAAAGTACAAATATGTTATTTATATTAATTAAATATAATCTTTCATCTCTGCATCACCCAATGGTTGACTGTTAGAGAATGCCATAGGCATTAAGTCCGCCTTTATACGCAATATGTAAAAAGCATAAATAAATAAATAATAAATCAAGCCGATATTATTATCAAATAGTGGAAAGTTGAGATTGGCTTGAATGTAATGGAAAGGTGCAGTTGAAATGTAGGGCTAATAATAAATGTTGGTAATATGCAATAGACCACATTCATTTCTTCACACTCTACGTTCTTTACTGTTACTTAAAGAAACAAGCATAATGGGAGCATTTGCTAAAGACAAAGACATTTAACGAAAAGTTGAAGAGCAATTAAATGTGCAATTTAAACTATAGGTGAATTAGTTTAACTATAGTATTTTTTTATATTTTATGACCTGAAATAAAAAGTAAAAGCTAAGATGAAAACTAATAAAATATACAAAGAGACATGAGACAGTGAAAAATTTACCAATGGCTGTGCATCAAGATGTGGTCGCGTGAAACACAACACAAAAATTTTATTCACACATTCCGTCATACAAATCAGATTGTAAATATACAGAAAATTTTCACAAGATTTTTTTGCTATCTTAAGGAAATTATTTATCATTGCCAGGAGAAAAGGCGTAAACTATTAGGGTAATACTATACAAGTATATGCCGTGCGATCTAGAGGTCCTGGGTTCGATTCCCGGGTCGGGCAGTGTTATTGGGTTTTTCCATTAAGAAATTCTCAGTAGCAGCACGGAGTCTGGAAATGAGCCCGAAAAACGGCAACAGGCTCGCCACCTATTACTTGGGACTGATATATACCTGGCGAAATGTGGGTACAGAAAAGCACTTCGGCCTACCCTCTCGGGGAATACAGGCGTGAGGTTATGTATGTGTGTATGTAATATTATGGTTCCCCCTGGGACCTATCAATAATTATCCCAGCTTTTTAGTCTACCAATCCGATGCCTTAGGGTTATAGTCCATAGGGCCCATAGCAATAATTATTCCTGGACTACCATTACATTTGTCTCCGGGCAGATATTGAATCCTCTCGTTTGATAAAGGCTTTATGTACCTTTTATTATTCAAGTCAATATAAAATATCTTATAGTTATTATAAAATAGAAAAGGTCAAATTTTATACATAGGCTAAGCCAAGGACTTCTATAATATTTAAGTCATATTTTACCGACTCGCATATTTACAATTTAAAATAAACAACAAAGTTCCTTACCTAACAACAACCAATACACCGTATCCCAAATAGTAGAACAAATAGAAGAACAATTTGAAGAATCCGACCGCTAGCTCCGCTGGTGGCATCTGCTGGAGATCAGCGATTTTCTGCTTTATGTTGGATGGAGATAAGGACGAGAATGCTGCGTAGATGCCGTCCTTCACTGATTGAAGGCCGCGACGGAATGGATCTTTGCCAGCCCTAGAAAACAACATATTTTCATCATCATCATCAGTTCATGTACGTCCCACTGCTGGGCACAGGCCTCCTCTACAACTGAAAGGGTTTTTAGGCCTTAGTCCACCACGCTGGCTTAGTGCGGGTTGGCGGACTACACACCTAAGTTATTCCTAAGAACTTTATAGGGTACAGGTTCCATCACGATGTTTTTCTTCACCGTTAAACTACGTGATAATTCTTTGTGAATACACAGATAACTTCGAAAAGTTAGAGGTGTGTGCCTGGGGTTTGAACCTGCGACTGTTGAGATTATCAACCGTGTGGCTAAACCTCGAGGTTTAGTTTGGCCATCACGACTTATTAACTGAATATATTTTAAGTCATCATTTTTTTTGAAAGCATTGGACCTTCTAGGCCTAAGGTGCTTTTGCATGCATTTTCAAGAGTCTTCGTCGACTCATGTCACTTTTTGTAGATTAAAATGCAATATATATTGAAGTAGTCAAGAGTCCCATTACATCGACACCTCGATTTATTACGGTGTCTTCTCCTACCCATATCATAAAATCTTGAGCAGTAACTTTAAACAATATTTTACCTTTCATCATCATCATCTCCCATATACATGTAACTAGCTTCCCTGTTCTTAGGACCGCCAGCAGTTTCTTCTGAAGCCGCCATGAGGCCAGAAGCATGCGTCATTTCAAAGATGGCGTCTTCACAGAAGTTGACGAACGCTTCCAACTTTTCTTTGTCACCTCCTTCTGTTACTATGCTGTAGAAGAAGGCGCGTTTTGATTCCTGGAATAAGAAAATTTATTACATATTAATTTATTAAACCAAAACTGAGGATATTTCTCCTTCATCATCATCGTTATCATTTTTGTCAACGTTCATTGATGGACTTTGGCCTGTTCCAAAGACTTCCAAAGGGAATTGATTGGAAATTGAATTGGGAGTAGCCTGTATCTATTGACGTCTAACAGCATTGGTGACGTCATCCGAATACCTTTTGATAAGCTATCTAATATAATTAATAACTACCCATACGAACTGATATAATTCACGAAAGCCATTATAAAGATTTCATATTTTTTTTTTTTTTTTTTTTTTTTTTTTTTTTTTTTTGGAAATATACAGAACAAACACAGTCAAAAATACAAAACAAAAATATAAACACAATCCAAAGCAATTTCCACTTATAGGTAAAGCACAAAAAAGAAGAAGTGAACGACTAATCTAACAAGAAATTACATTATACAAAAACAAAAAGCATTGAATACAAAACAAAAAGCAATTATAAATCATTATAAATCACCTTAATCTGCGGCTTCTCCCACTGCTCGATGTTGGACTCCTTGATCTCGAAGTAGACTCGCTCTATGCGCTTGGACCCGCCCATGATCTCGATACGGCCTAAGAACGGCTCGAAGTAGTTCAATACTGAACCGGCAGTCTCCAAGAAACGCGCCAACCTGAGAAAACATAACGGTCGCGAATGAAATTTTCATGAAGCCCTATAGGAATTTACTACTATTATAAGCCTGCAATGTAAAGAAAACAATTGTTACATAATGTTATTCAAAACTAGAATCAATTCAATTGAGTTGTTTATAAAATAGCAGTAAACTGATCACGAATTACTAAAGGCTTCATAGTAATTAGAATGAAGCGCGTGGTATGTGAAATCAGAATCCCTGATTTTTAGTGGTTTTGCGTCTATTTAATTATCAAGCATTTTAACAGAGGAAGAAAATATCGTGTCGAAATATGTATGCACACATAAAAGTTTTCACAAGGATTTTCTTAGGAATGTGTTGTACGTCAATCCGCACTACGCCAGCGCAGTGCTCTAAGGTCTAATCAGTCTTAATGGTAGAGGAGGCCTGTGCCCAGAAGTGGGACGTATATGGGCTGATGATGATGATGACAATGATATGTATAACTATTTAGTTTTTAAATTATACTTATCCATTAATACGTCTTGAATAACAAATACCATGATAAAAAAATTGATTTGGATTTTTTAATGCAAATTGTCTAAAATACCTCTCGGACGACTTTTTATATCCGTACATAAATTAATCCCAAATTGCTGATAGTAACAACGAAGCGATAAAGTTAGATCGAGAAGTTTTGGATTCAATTCCCGGGTTGATTTGAAATAATATTTATTGAATCTATAAAATGTCAAATACATCACATAGATTCAGTCATCTCAAAATTTACCATCCTGTTCTGAAGGCAATCATCGCTAGAGAAGAACGGGCAAGAAACTCTAGTATTGCTCTTTTCCAATCGAGAGATAGTTTACAATGTTGATACAAAGACAAAATTTCCCGCATTAGAGCAGCTCATTGAGAAACCGTTATTGGTGGTGGCTGGTGGTGGCTGGTGGTGGCTGGTGGTGGCCGGTGGTGGCCGGTGGTGGCTGGTGGCTGTACCTGGGCTCGTTGGGCATGTGCTCGGACAGGTTGGTGAGCAGCACGGCGAGGTTGAAGCCGATCTCCTTGGCGGGCTCGTGGAACCGGTCGCAGAACCCCACGTAGTCCAGCTTGCCGTCGTGGTTGGTCTCGCAGCACGCCAGCAGGAACTCGATCTCCTCGCTACACATACCGTCACCAAATACATCAACACACACAAACATACTTTAGCTTCTCGGGAAAAACGTGCTGACTTTTTATTGTTGGTTAACAGGTATGTCAAAAAATAGATCAAAAGGCAAAGTGAATTTAACTTTTCGAAGGAAATTCGAGGTGATAATTTTTTAATACTAGATACAAATTACTACATAATTTCCTTTCTTAAATTCATTAATAATAAATAATAAATACACCCAACAGTCACATACATAGTTCTGACCGCACATTAAGATACGAGTCTTGTGTCGTGGGTATCAGAAACTACGAGAGACTTTTCGGTCTCACAAACACCTAGACCCGAAACAAATATTTGTGGATCACACAAACATTTGTCTCGGTGCGGGGATCGAACCCGCGGCCTCTCGTTTCGCAAGCTGGTGTCTAGCCAACTACGCCATTCATTGCTCTTTTCTTAATGTGGTCGACGGAAATTAATTTCATATGACATCAACTGGTAGACATAAGTCTCTTTCAATGATAGTCAGATCTATTTGAGAGTCTATCTTCGAGCCAACGAGTTTATCAGTTTTGTCGGTCTCTCTCCGATATCGTTGATATCTAAACTATTTGATTATGCCTAGTAATGCTTTGTACTATCTTTCCATTTTGAGCCTACAAGCCCAGCAAATCCTAACGGAACCAATTTTGGAATCTGATGAAGGACAAAAATATAAACTCACGGGGTATAACTCTTCTGCTGTTCCATCTTCTCCTTGAAGTCTTTGGGCAGCACCCAGCCGTCGTTGTTGGCGTCGATCTCCTGGAAACTGGCGCTCGAAGTCAAGTCCTTGAGCTTCAGGAACATGTCGAAGTACTTGAGGATCAGCTCCACGTTGGATGCGGATTCTACTAGAGTGTCCACCATCTGTTTACCGATCGTTCCTGTGGAGTAAATAATGGTTATATTAGAACTTTACAGATAGTAATATTGCGGTTAGACAGTTACAATAACGTCAGTCGAAGGTGTAATGTAGGCCCTCTGGATACTGGTGGAGGTACTTCCGTTGTATAATGCCTAGTTTATAATTGTTTATTGTGGCGTCAGGATATTCTCATTTATATGACAAATTGCTTTTGTTAATTTTTAAAACTTAACTTAACTTTATCAATATTTAGAACTTAAAGATAATTATTATTCGGAATTTTGTAAGGCAAGTTAGGCTTTTAGGGTTCTATGGAAGTATCGCCACTGTTGACTACCCATACTCTTATCATTTGTGTCTCTGGGTATTGTTATTTTTTCCTTGGAATTGTAAAAACTCTTTGGTCGCAGTGATGGCCTCGAGGTTTAGGCGCGCGGTCGAGAATTTCGGCGGTCGCAGGTTCAAACCCCAGGCACACACCTCTGACTTTTCGAAGTTATGTGTGTATTCACAATGAATTATCACTTGCTATAACGGTGAAGGAAAACATCGTGATAAAACCTGCACACCTAAAAGTTCTTAGGAATTTCTATGGTGTGTAGTCCGCCAACCCGCACTAGGCCAGCGTGGTAGACTAAGACCTAAACCCTCTCAGTTGTAGAGGAGGCCCGTGCCCAGCAGTGGGACGTATTTGGGCTGATGAAGAAGAATTGTAAAAACACATATTAACTACAACATCGCAACTATCAAGTAATATTTGGATTTGTCTTAAATGCAAATTTGCTATTTGAAAATTATTGCCTCTACATGAGGCCTAATCTGCCCTTAGTTTTTATAATGGTCCAGCAAAGCCTGGGGGGTGATGTTGTTCGCGTCCGCAGGAAGAGTGCCCTGTGTTACCCTGCACGTGCCCCCTGGGTGGCGCCGAACGAACAACAACGCCGAGTTACAGGAGGCGGTAAATTAACCTGTAAGCACAAAGGCTGCAGCGGCCTTGGGGATTAACTGTCCCCTAAAATGTCTGGTGCAGAAAGCTATGGGGACCTACTGCACTATTATCCCCAAGAAAACCATTATGATCAGTTCCAACAAGAGAAGCGTCCTGTCTTATGATCCGATTGACTCTCGGCGCCATCGCAATTCCGGGTTGCATGGTGTGAAATATGCGACCGGCCACTCAGCTGCGAACCACCAGACAGTGAGTGGAAACTATGCTACTGGTGATGGTACGAACACTACCAAAAGGCAACTACGCAAAAAACTTCGTATAGGTACCTGGAATGTAAGAGGGCTTCTGAGCCCGGGAAAACTGGAAGTCGTAGAGAGAGAGATGTCCAGGTGCAATATTGATATATTGGGAGTCAGTGAGGTGCATAGACGAGGTAGTGGTCATTTTTCTACGAACTATGGCAATACTATGTACTTCGCTGGTGCCGAAGACCATAGTCACAATGGAGTAGCTTTCATAGTACCAGGAAAGTTGCGTAGCAGCGTTAAGGGATATGTTGTTCCTAATGACAGAATGATCGCTATAAAACTTGATGCTAATCCCGCGCCGATCAACATTATCCAAGTGTATGCGCCTACGTCACAGTCAGATGAAGAAGTTTCAGACAAATTCTATGCTGATCTTGACAACCTGTTACGCTCTATACCATCCAAAGAGGTTATTATTGTTCAAGGTGATTGGAACGCTAAGATTGGCTGCACTGTAGATGATCCACTCCAGGGCAAAGTAGTCGGTGGATATGGCCTGGGGATACGAAATGACAGAGGTGAAAAGTTTCTTCAATACTGCGTGGAAAATCAGCTTACTGTCATGAATACATGGTTCCAAAACCACCCAAGACGATTATACACGTGGGTTTCTCCTCAGGGCCATAGAAATCAGATAGACTTTATAACTATTAAGTCTAGATGGCGATCATCAATCACTAACGCTAAGACTCTCCCGGGCGCTGACTGTGGAAGTGATCATCAATTAGTCATAGCTGATTTCAGACTCCGGCTAAAAAGCATTAGACCAAAATCCCAAAACACTCTGACACTTCACAAATCGGCTCTAGATTACTTTCATAAAACTATTGACACCAAAATTAGTCAACGTGAATGGGATCCTTTTGACTCTAGCGAAGCAGACTGGAACACTTTGAAAGAGACTGTTCTAGATACAGCGAAGGAGAGTAAGGATCTACACAAACCTTTAAAAAGAACAGAAGAGTGGATTAGTCAAGCGTCGTGGGCCTTAATTGAGGAAAGGAAAATGCTGAAGCGTGGAGGTCTTACGACAGAAACTGAGTTAAGACTTTATAACCAGCTTCATGCCCGGGTGCAAAGATCAACGCGGAGAGACAGAGAAGAGCATATTAACAACATTTGCAAAGAAATTGAGAGCCATGCTAACAGAGTACAATCTAAAGACCTGTTCTGGAAAGTGAAACAGCTTACTGGGACCTTCAAGCCAAGAACCTGCATAATCGAAGACAGTAGAGGTAACACCTTGACCGATATGGAAAATATTCTGGAAAGATGGAGAACCTACTGCCAAGAACTGTATCGGGATGATAAGGGGAGGAGTAAGGAGCGGAGATGGTACGAGCACCCCAGGGAACCGGATATACTGCTTTCAGAGGTTCAAGATGCCATCAAAAGATTGAAACATAAAGCTGTGGGTCCGGATGGTGTGACAGCGGCTATGCTTCAACATTTAGGGCCTGAAGGAATTAAGATCATCCATCTGATTTGCAACAAGATATGGAGAACAGGACAGTGGCCAGTTGACTGGACACAATCAGCTGTTGTCCCACTTCATAAAAAAGGTTCCACAAGAAAATGTGAAAACTATCGGACACTGTCACTCATGTCACATGCCAGTAAAATTCTGCTACGCATTATCAACACTAGACTTGCAGCTTTTATAGATCACCAGATACCGAGTGAACAAGCTGGTTTTATAGCTGGAAAAGGCACTCGTGAACAGATATTGAATATTCGCATACTTATAGAAAAATGTCGGGAATTCAATAAGCCACTAGTCTTGTGTTTCATAGACTACGCTAAGGCGTTTGATTGCGTGCAGTGGATGACGATGCTGGATGTGCTTGTGGAAATGGGGGTGCCTCAACACCTTGCCTTCCTTATACAGAATCTGTACCTTGACGGCTCTAGCTATGTGAAACTGGAGAACCAGAAATCAAAAGTTTTCCACCAGGAACGTGGCATCCGTCAGGGATGTATTCTATCTCCTAAGCTTTTCAACCTGTACGGAGAATTTATTATGAGAAAAGCGCTAGACGGCTGGAATGGCGGTATTACAGTGGGTGGTCGTAGGATCAGTAACCTAAGATATGCTGACGATACGACTATAGTTGCGTCGGATGAAAGGGAGATGGCATCACTTCTGAAGAAAGTTGAAGAAGAAAGTGTCGCACTCGGTCTTAAGATCAACCATTCTAAAACAAAAATAATGGTGGTGGATAGAGCTGAAATACTACCAGAAACCGACGCACTTAACGGATACGAGAAAGTCGACAAATTTGTATATCTTGGGTCATTGATTACCAGTGACGGTAACTGTAATCAAGAAATTCGCCGCAGGGCAGCTATGGCTAAAAGTGCTATGGCCAATCTCGATAACATCTGGAGGAACAGAGGTATTCGACGTGCAACTAAAGTGCGTTTGACTCGAGCTCTGGTCTTCTCCATATTCCTATATGGTGCGGAGACGTGGACGATGAGAAGCCGGGATTCTAATAACATCGATGCCTTCGAAATGTGGTGTTGGCGACGACTGCTTCGTATTCCGTGGACCGCTATGAGAACCAACGAGTCCATACTTAAAGAGCTAAATATCAACATACGACTCTCTGCGGTCTGTCAACAAAGAACCCTTCGTTTCTTTGGGCACATAATGCGATCTCCAATGCACCAGTTGGAGAAGGAAATTATCTTGGGCAAAATTGACGGCAGGCGTGCACGTGGGAGGGCACCTACAAGATGGTCTGATGCAGTGAGAGAGGTGGTGGGAGGCAGCATGCACCGTGCGGTCCACTCCGCCTATGACCGCACACAGTGGAAACTGATCCTGCGTGGTCGCGATCCTCAGCAGTGAGGGAACGAGGAAGAAGAAGCAAAGCCTTCTTAATTATGATGCTAATTTCCGATAAAAACAGTGCCAATACAAAGAATACAAACAGTTACAACTGTCTCACAAGTCAACACAATTTTTCCGGCTTGATCGATCAAAAACTTACCATTGACAACATTTCCTTCAAGCATAGACAACATCATGGTGATCATGTCCTTCTGAAGGTTGAGCAGCTCCTTCAGCAGGTCCACTTGTGACGAGTGCTTCGACAGCTTGTCTTGCATATGAGAGAACAGGAACAGGAAACCTCCTACCGCGTCCCATAACCTGAAATTGAATTTTCCAATATTAATGCTAGATTAAGAAAGAAAGAAAGAAAAAGATTTTATTATTGGCTAGTGCACGAAAATACAATTTTTTAAAGAAAACAACTAATAACTACTCGTATAATTCACACAGCCAACAATGGTCCTCTCATTCAGCTACATGCTGCAATTCCGCTTGCACGGAGTTGCAGCGCTGATTTTCAATGAGGGGACCAAGTGACAAAACGGACGCTAGGTTGGATTACAGGCAATAAAAAAAAAAAAAAAAGCTTACCAATAATAATATAAATGTAAAATAAAGTATAGTAGTACAAGTAATTTATTACATTACATTAACAAAGTCAGTCAACAGTGATTTCAGTAAGTATATATTATATATTCGCCACTAAGTGCGGAACAACCATCTCATTGACTTTTCGAATATTACAAGTAAGGTAAGTACTTCTTGCTAGAATTTTAAATAGCTATAAATGATTTTTGTAGTTTTAGAAATATTTGTTTGAGTTCACGTTTAAAGGATGATGAGATGAGTGAGATTCACTCCTTTGTTTGTTCCACGGCATAAATAAATGTGTGGGATCTGTACTAAAATGGGCACTACACTTGATCCGTATAACTTTTTTGAAGTTATACTTTTTTAGGCGCGTTATGAAAAAATGATGAGAGTGAAATTTTAAGATGCACGCGCATCACTGTAACACAAAAGTAAGACGTTAAAGCTGCCAATGTGCTCCAATATAATAGACTGATTGAAGCTGCCTATGTTAAATGTAAGTGTCAAATGGATAAGAAAGGTTTTAATATGCTTCGGATCGAGTATTTTTCAAAAAAAGTTTATATGTTTTAAATTTAAAAAATGTAGAATAGTAAAAGTAATAAAAAGGGATAGACATATTTATTAGTTGTCAAATATTTTATGAGTGCGTTCAGAAATGTAATATGTTGTGTAAACTAAGAACTATGTATGTGACTGTTGGGCGTATTTATAAGTTTTACTTCAGTCGTGTCGTATAACTTCTAACGCGTGTACCTACATAATTTTTAACGTTCAAGAGTAAAAATATTTATTGTGATTGTAGCTTATTGAATATCTTCAGAAATATTTTTTTTGTGTATTATGTGGGTTTAGAAGTACACCCCTCCATATCTCTCTCTATTCAGGGACATAAAGGTATGTATGTCATCAAATTATAAGTTAAACGTTACCTAGAATGTGCTAGCGCCTGTTGGTTCTGAGTACAGGGACCCTGGATGACCTCAGTGAGCGTGTTGAAAACTTGTGACGCCACACCGATAGCCTTGAAGAAGTTTGCTTTGCCGGCCGGGTCGATCAGCTCCTACAAAATCATAATGCGTTCGAAATTTACTCTTGAATTAACATTTTTAGATGGGATCATATGATCGTATGAATGCAAAATGGTTGCCTCACACGTCTACATTTTTAACGGCGACCCTGGTCAAGACGTCCCATTTAGATTTACATAGAAAGTATTGCTATATTTTTGGTAAATAAAAATATATGAAATTTCGTGTTGTTGAGAGTGTCTTGCCGTTTCTTTTTCACAGCACTAACATGTTTCGAAGCGGCGATAGCTTAAAACTGACAATTCAAAAGCACTTGTAAAAGTGTATTTGAATAAAGATTATTTTGATTATGACTTTGGCCATGCATATTCTATTTAATCGTAATTTGATTACAATTTACAATCAGCCAACACCTATTAATAACTATTCTTAGATTTATTAGCGGTTTTCGCATGCTTCGCGATGATCAGAACTTGGTTTCGATAGTGTTTCTCCTGCATATTACAAAAAAAATTGTACTTTTCCAAGATTTCGTACAAACCTTGCTGGAATAATGCCAGTAGAAGTCCATGATGGATTCCTGGAGCCGCAGCAGGTAATCGACGGTGCAGATAACCACGTTAACTGTGGTCGTGTTACCAGCTTGAGTACGTAGATAGTTCTGCCATTCTATTGAAAAATGAGATTAAAATTACTTCTAGGCCGGATTAGATACTTTGAAGGCTGAACGCTTTAGTTTTACGCCAAGACCGTAACATTATGATCATCTTTATCTACATATCATCATCATCATCAGTCCATATACGTCCCACTGCTGGGTACGGGCCTCCTCTCTAACTGAGAGGGTTTAGACCTTAGTCCACCACGCTGGCCTAGTGCGGGTTAACGGACTACACACATAAGAAAATCCTAAGAACTTTTCTAGATGTGCAGGTTTCCTCACGATGTTTTCTTTCACCGTTAAAGTATGTGATAATTAATTGCGAATACACACATAACTTTGAAAAGTCGGAGGTGTGTGTGTGTGTGTGCCTGTGGTTTGAACCCGCGACCGCCGAGATTCGCGACCGCATGTTTAAACCTCGAGGCCATCACTACTCCTACTTATACGTCCCTCAAACTCCCTTTCCAAACCCAACAGAATTAACTTTCCTACAGGGACTTCCTTCGAACTTCAATGATAGTCATTTAAAATCATCAGCAGTCAATTGTTATTTTCAAGGATCATTTGGGCTTACCCAAGTTGTGTCCTTCACAGGTAAGTTGTATGAAACGGAAGAGGGCGCAGGTGAACTCTGCATCATGCATGTTCTTCTCGCCAGCTGCACCTTCCAATCCCACACCAAGACCTGGACATACAAATTACATACATAAATTAATTATCTTTCTAGGTAGAGTTTATCTCTTACTGCTGTGACTCTCGTAGCAGCGACGTCAACAAAAATTGTGATTAAATGGGGATCAAGCATTCAGTATAAAGAATCAGTGTCTTCATGGTTCTTTAAGCATGGCGACGCTACGTTTTAATAAATCGTTAATATAGTTACAAGCCCTTTTGAGCACCGGCTTTTTTATAAATACCGTAGTCATAACTTGCTTGTAAGAAGCTTGTTATCTTGACATAATTCAATTCAATAAGAGAATTATTAAGGACTATCTGACCCGGCAAACTTCGTTCCGCCTAACAGCCGATTCTTTAATTATTTTTTTCTTTTTTTAGCCTAAGTTACTCCTTATTACATCAGCTATCTGCCAGTGAAAGTCCCGTTAAAATTTGTCCACCCGTTTCAGAGATTAGCCGGAACAAACAGACAGACAGAATAAAATTGTAAAAAACGTTATTTTGGTATAAGTACCGTGTATACATCCATATGCATTTATTAAATAGCGGTTATTTCAATATTACAAACAGACACTCCAATTTTATTTATTTGTATAGATGTTTAATGTATATCTGACCTTCAGCCTTTGTGTTCCTCTCGAAAGCGTCCAAATCGAGCACGGAGCAGGAGTTCATGAGACCCGCGATGGAAGTGAAGAAGCCCACGTCTTTCTTGTCTTTCAAGTGGTTCAACATACCCTGAAAAATGTCGAGCAATTCCTCGTAATTTATATTACATACATACATAAACTCACGCCTGTATTCCCCGAAGGGGTAGGCAGAGGTGCATTTCTGCACCAACATTTCGCCATGTATGTATCAGTCCCACGTAATAGGGGGCGAGCCTATTGCCGTTTTTCGGGCACATTTCCAGACTCCGTGTTGTTACCGAGAATTTCCTAATGGAAAAACCCAATAACACTTTGCCCGACCCGGGAATCGAACCCAGGACCTCTAGATCGCACGGTACATACCGCGAGACCACGAGGCAGTCGTTTATTTATGTTACACTTTCGTTGTTTTGCTTTGTTATGGGATCTAAAATACAGCTATCTTTTTGGATTAGTATTGTTAACTATAGAAAATGGTTTAAAAAAAAATGTTTAAAGGTTGAGTAAATATAATAGGAGCAGTAAGAATTACTTATTGTACCAAAATTATACGATACTTTCCCAAAGTCCGAAAATTATTCCAAAACTGCGAAATTTCACCAAATATGGAAGCATTTTTCTTATCCAAGGTAGATTTTTAAAACCGTACTATTTGTGAATAGCGCCACCTATTATCAAAAGTACTAACCATTTGTATGTCAATGTTGCCTCCACGCAATATGGAAATGCCGAGCTGTAGCGTCTTCATGACCATGTCGCTAGGAACGCCTTTAGAAGCTGAGATGTGTAGGAGAACCATCTCCGCCACACCGCGGTTAGCTAGACGTGCTTGGTGGAACAACAGCTTTTGCTTCTCCATCTCTTGTTCCTGAAAGGTCATATACATGAAAATTTCAGTATCAAGTATAAAGTTTATTTTTGGGTGTGTACGTATCGATTGAAGCATACTTGTGGAGTGCCAATTTAAAGATGCTTTAAAATTTTGGTGTTTATAGGATCATGAACATATGTAGAGTATATACAGGGTTGATACGACAGATTGGCATTAAATTACACTTCGTATACTATACGTCCTTCGTATACTATAAAAATAAGAGTAATACGCACGCATCCTTTATAATAGAGTCGCGCGCGGCGTGTGTTATCGTGGTGTCATTGTACAGAGCGGCAACGACGCGTAGATTTGAGTAGGATTTACCGTTAGACGTAATCAGCTGTTAGAAAAGCTACATCGTGTTCAAATGGAGCGAAAACTTAAAATATGATTTATGACTAAACTACTGCTCCTATTTAATTGATTTTTAGTACAGAGCTTGGAAATGGTACCCAGTATATGCAGTTTAAAAAAATGCCCTTCGGTCGTATCAACCCTGTATATAAAAATATTTTATCGTAGTATGGAGACGAAGAGTTATATGGTTGGTTGTCATAATTTGGACGCTGGGATCTAGAAAGGACTACCATATGTAGGTTCATGGTAGTGATGATTTGCATTCTGTTATTTAATTAACCTACTTCTAGTTACTTAACTTTTGAATCAATTGAATGAACAAAGGATACAAATTAAATTATTTAGTAACTATTTACCGACATATTTCTTTTTATACTTTTTATTTAATTTATCATTTGAGAAATTTAATTTGACGTTTTCATACATACCATAAACATTTCCATTGTTTTCTGCGTGTAACAGTACATCAACATTAGTTTCACGCACAGATTATACATTTCCATTTTACCTTGTATTTACTCCGTGCATTTCATTTTCATTCAATTTCATTTCAAGGCAGCAGGACAATTTTCATAGTAGTCTACTTACGTGTATACTAGGTCCACCTTCCTCTTCGCCTTCTGGTTCTCCACCACCCTCTTCTTCTTCTCCACCGCCTTCTTCCTCTTCTTCTCCGCAAGATTTTGCGATTATATGCGCGTAGGACATGTATAGAGGATCTTCCTGTAATAGAAAAACATTACTTATTAATTCAGTATGACTTATTTTAAGTCCCTTTTATACAATTACTTGGTTCTTGAAGTAAATTTTTATTCATTACGTTTAAAAAACTGTGTATTCTTCGAAAACGATAACATAATTCATGGACTAAGACTATTTCATGGATATTATGAGCTGGAGAATACCAATAAGCAATAAGCGATTTCTAGATAGATATAAAAATAAAAAGCAGGAATGGGATCGCACCACGCCTATTAATATTAATATTCAACTTCCATACTTGATGTATGTATTTAATGATGATGATAATAACATTTTTAAAATATCTTATCATCATCATCATCATCAGCCCAAATACGTCCCACTGCTGGGCACGGGCCTCCTCTACAAATGAGAGGGTTTAGGCCTTAGTCCACACCACGCTGGCCTAGTGCGGGTTGGCGGACTACACACCTAAGAAATTCCTAAGAACTTTTTAAGTGTGCAGGTTTTATCACGATGTTTTCCTTCACCGTTAAAGCAAGTGATAATTAATTCATTGTGAATACACACATAACTTCGAAAAGTCAGAGGTGTGTGCCTGGGGTTTGAACCTGCGACCGTCGAAATTCTCGACCGCGCGCCTAAACCTCGAGGCCATCACTGCTTATCTTATAGCAAACCTTTTTCAGACAGAATATGAACTAGAAAACAATGGACACAACAATATAATTTTTCACAAACCTGCAAAGCACCAGATCTCTCTGTCATAGCTCCTCGGCAGAAAGTGGTGACGAGTTGTGTGAGAGGATCTGGTTTGCCCTCTTCTTCTACCACGTCACTCTTCTTAAGTTCTGCGTCTTCGAAAGATTGCTGAGGAATGGCAGAATTATTATTTAATTAAATCTGGCTATTACGGATTATCACATTCTTGACTTATTTTAATTTACCAGTATTTGAGATCAGACTATATCTTTGTAAATTTAAAAAATCTTTAAAAAATTCAATCATTCGCGGACACATGAAACCATAAAGAAGGTTTTTTTTAAATATGAGATGTAGTATTAAAAACTGTTCTTACCGTAAGATCTTCTATCATGACTTCTTGGCCGATGTTCTCTTCTTCCAACCAAAGTTCGTAGTACGTACGGGCGAATATGTTGCAAGCGCGATGTCTGGGAATATTCATGAATTTATTAGCCTAACTTCTAACAATTAACGAAAATACATAACTAGTACTGCCTCGTGGTCTCGCGGTACAAGTATGTGCCGTGCGATCTAGAGGTCCTAGGTTCGATTCCCGGGTCGGGCAAAGTGTTATTGGGTTTTTCCATTAGGAATTTCTCAGTAACAGAACGGAGTCTGGAAATGTTCCCGAAAAACGGCAATAGGCTCGCCCCCTATTACGTGGGACTGATACATACCTGGCGAAATGTGGGTGCAGAAATGCACCTCTGCCTACCCCTTCGGGGAATACAGGCGTGAGTTTATGTATGTATGTGCATAACTAGTAGATAGTAATTAAGTGTTCAAATGTGGAAATTGGGTAAAGGGTTTTTAAAATATTTCTCATATCCTGGTACTGATGTAGTGTGCTTTAAACGAATGACGAATTTAGGACTTAAGACCTCATTAGTCGACAAAAATATTCTGGCTTTTTAGTTATTGGATATATTTAGACATATCCTGCAATCCAACATTCTACAAGAATTTTACATTTACATTTAATTTCTTGTAGCAGGTTTACCACCACATGTATGGTTGTTTTGCATTATAAAATTAACAGAATAACTCTTACGAAAAAAGTTCTCTTACGATTTCTATCATTATTGAGTTGTGTCATTATTATCTAAATAAATAAATACACCCAACAGTCACATACATAGTTCTGATCCCACACTAAGATACAAGTCCTGTGTCGTGGGAATCAGAAACTACGAGAGACTTTTCGGTCTCACAAACACCCAGACCCGAAACAAATATTTGTGGATCACACAAACATTTGTCTCGGTGCGGGGATCGAACCCGCGGCCTCTCATTTCGCAAGCTGGTGTCTAGCCAACTGCGCCACGGGGCTGTCTTACTATTTCAGGAAGTGTAAGATGTGTATTTTAGTTAAAACAACGACAATGATTAAGCAACCACATAAAACCAATCATGATCTCAAGAACTCATAACATAGAAGAATAAAAGTCACACAACCATAGAACTTACCTGCTCAGTTTATACAGGTGTAAGGAACGCAAGCAAGCCATAGCCGCTCGTTTCCTTGCGGCGCACAACACTCGTTTCCAGTTGTTCGTTTTTTGTTTGGGTTTAGTCGCCTACAATATCCATGGCGGCATGCACAATCATTTACTCTGTTAGTAAAACAAAACAGTCTCACTCTGAAGCCAATTAATTTTTTTAAATGTAGTTGGAGAGGAATTTTGAAGATGATCAATATTGTATCGCCCTCTATTATGTGTTATTGATACATATCTGGCGAAATGTGTGTGCAGAAATGCCCCTCTGCCTACCCCTTTGGGGAATACGGGCGTGAGTCTGTGTAATATATGTATGAAAATTGTATTGGTCGTATTTCCAAGAAAAAAAAAAAAAAATATCTTAGGAAGATAAAACAATAATTTCAATTGGTTTGGACATTTTAACACTTAAATTTTGTGATAGAAAACACCGTATTCGAGCTGTACCTATATCTTTAAGTACAGACACCATAAATTTATCTTTTATGTAAGACAAAACAATATTTTTAGTGCGGTCAGGTAATAACTATATCTGGACTATTATAAGAACTTATTAACCAAACACAAGCAACACAGTCAACACTTTAAAATGAATTAGTGTTAGAAATCAGATGTTTTAGTTGAGCAAGATCAGATTTGCTGGGTTTTTTTAGTATTCACACAAAGTCGACAGAACACCAGTTATCAAGGAACCTTGGCAGGGAGTGTAGCGAAGTTTGCCTGAAACAGGCGATGACAGCGCGTTTCCTCTGTATAGACACCACTGAACGGTACACGTTCTTGCTCATTTGTTGCGGATGGTCGATCTATTGCAGTAAGTGACAAGTTATTTCTCTTTTCTTGCACATTATCATCATCATCAGCCCATATACGTCCCACTGCTGGGCACGGGCCTCCTCTACAACTGAGAGGGTTTAGGCCTTAGTCCACCACGCTGGCCTAGTGCGGGTTGGCGGACTACACACCTAAGAAATTCCTAAGAACTTTTAGGTGTGCAGGTTTTATCACGATGTTTTCCTTCACCGTTAAAGCAAGTGATAATTCATTGTGAATACACAGATAACTTCGAAAAGTCAGAGGTGTGTGCCTGGGGTTTGAACCTGCGACAGCCGAAATTCTCGACCGCGCGCCTAAACCTCGAGGCCATCACTTGCACATTACCCTAGTATTTATTATCTGTTAAAGACAAAATATGTGTCGATGGCTGCAGGCCTTAACTCTGGTCAAGAAGGTTTAGACTTAATTCCCACGACCTATTGTTAATTGGTATATTTTACGGTCCAAAATTTGGGTTCACATCTCTTTTTGCTTATTAAACTCAATAGGTAAATGAAGATAACCCTGATTGAAGGTATCAAAATGCCTATTAACGGGATAGCAGGTGGATTTATTAATTTCAAAACTTACCGCAAAAAGGAGGTGGCATATGTGGCCTCATAAAAGTCGACGTTACAAAAGTCATTTAAAAATGTCCTTTTGAAATTAATAACAAATATTACGGAAATGGCTTAAAATCAATTTAATAAATATGCTAATATTGATATGAACAACCAATTCCATTACTTGAGTCTTCTTACCATATGCAAGCCGTACAATACTTTGCTCATAGCAACGATCCTCTCGACAGTATCATCGATGATCTTGGCCTTGTTTTCAGCGGTCTCTGTGGTGATGGTCGTCTTGCTCTTGGAGCCCAGCTTGCTGTACAGGTAGTGCTGCCAGGACATCTCGTCAGCTGGGTCGATCTTGTCTGGAAGCGTTAGTTGGGTCTTCGCAAACTCTGCTACGTCGTGTTCCGACATTTTCTGCAAATTTATGGGTATTGTCATCAACTTACGTACATTTTAAATGATTTAGAGGCGACGCTAAATTCAAATTTCATTATTTTCATTTAAGTCCATTATATGTCCATTCATAGCGAAAGGAAATGAATTAAGCTAACCACACGATACTTCAAGTATTTTCTTAAAAATCTGCCCCACAATACCGTTTTTTTATCGGAAGAAACCCTGTTAAACTGACGGAATTTATGTAAATCATGAAAGAAATTCTCTAAAGGTGCAATAGTATACGATTTATCAGAATATTATGTATGATATTCCGATTGCTTACTACAACCATCTAAATATAGATCCTGCCATTTATTTTTCTAGAAGTTCCGAAGATCATAATTCCGCCAATATGGTCAATATACAATCATATTTCAATGAGCACCGAAAGCTCTGTTCACCACCGAATTCCTTTCCAAAGCCTAGTTCAGTCAGCCCAAAAAGTTGCAACATCCAAAATTATCCCACCTTCAAGAACCGGTCCTTGCAGTGCTGCACCAACTCCTGCTCTCTGCCAGCGAAGAGGTTCAATCCGACTGGCAGCAGCCTCTTCAGACAGGCCACCATCAGAGAAGCCTGGACCTCCTTGTCCTTGTCACGCTTCTTGTCGCGATGCTTCTTCTTTTTCTGAAATCCACCAGTTTTGATTTTAAGAAACATGACTTTGCTTTGTGTGAAGTTTGAGTATAGAGAAAATGTGATTAGGAATTTGTTGGTGTCCCTTTAAATATTTGGTATGATAAAAAAATTGTATGAAAAAGTATGTTTTATCGATACTTTTTTAAAGTCAAAATTCAAATATACTACAAAGAACATGACAAGAAAAGATTGAAGTAGAAAAATATTTACAAAAAGTTTCGATCCTTACATGTACGAGTAATTGTATGGATACAAAAAAATCAAATCATAATCTGCCTTTGAAAAGCCACAATAGAAAATGACGTTCTAGGAAAAATAGTGAGGAAAAAGTTAAAATTTCACTGGCTATGTGAGTTAAAATAATAGACTTTAAAGACGTTAAAAGGTCTGTGTGCAAACTACTGAACCCAAATCAGGCTGTATTTTTATGTTTAAGGCTAAAAAAATAAATTATTTATTAATCCATTATTAAATCTGCAATCAACTTGTTATTTTTATTATTTCACCAAAATTAATAACCCATAACACTGTTAAATCAGAAATCAACTAAAATATAGCGTTACTAAATTGTTAATGAGGGACATCATGCTAATATTGCAAGTAATAACTAAATATTTTAACGGTTGGTTTCTCATGTCAGCATAGCGGTTCGAAACATTTGAACATCCCTACAATTCGACACAATTGTAACGGTTTTATTTTTAATAAATAGTGATGCCCTAGCACACATCATAGCCTCTTCATCATAGTCAGTTTTTTAATAAGTTGATTAAATAAACCAAGCTTACAAACAAACTCTTTACTTTTACTTTTTTATTACATTAATAAATAAGTAATCATATTAAAACACTTATTATTTGTTACCTAACCAACTTACCTGCATTAAAACCGATACAAGTAAAACTTACAGCTGAAGCGCCAACATTAGAAAGCGTACCCCCAAGCGAAGCTAGAAGCGACACTATAATAATGAAATCTATACATACTCGAACCTTTCCACCGCTTTGCGGTGTTCCGTCTACCACTGCAGTCACCCTGCGAGTCGCTGTTGGCATGATTAATACCTGTAATGGGAAATGATCGTGATGGTTGCTAGACAAGCGGCTACTAGCATTTGATACCGAGCGACCATGATTGATGATCACATTTAAATAATGATTTTAATTGGCGGTCTGGTTTGGATTTCTAATTTTTTCCTAAAAGTATAATTGGGTACAACTATTACTTTCTGAAAGTGATCATCTTACCTTATTAGAAGATCTTTGATTGCAAATTGCAGATGTCGGTATTGCAAATTGAAGGAGTTAAGAGGACAAAAGAGGTAATGTAGGTAGGGTAAGGTAAAAAGAGGTAAGGTTGGGTCTTGGGCAAATTTACTCAATAACTTAAACATGACAGCCAAGCATTTGTTTATTTACTGAGAAATTACCGCTATGGTTGTAGCTGAGTAAATTGTGGCAAAGGTATGATAATACATAATTTTCCTTTTGATATAAGATCAACCAGCTAACCTGATGGTGAGTAACGGTCCTAGTCCGTGAATTGTCGTGGAATTTATAATATTGCCCGGTTTTGGAAATGTATAGGGAAACGAAGGAAAGAGCAGGAGATGAATAAAGGAAAAGGACAAGGAATAGGGTATATAAATTACCTGAGACCTAATCTACGGTAACTTTGCTCATAGAACAGAACATAACTAAACTTAATGTACAGCTAATGTTTTTTTTTCTGCAATTTGCGGTATTTTAAAATGATTTAAAAAAAATATACTTTCTGAATAAACTTCAATGAAATGAAAGTCGGACGAAAAGTTAACACAGTGTTCTTGTGTTTCGTACATGTAGATTCGTTAGTCATTAAATAAACAACAACTTAATTTCTTGCCTGTTTCTGGAATTGGAAAATTTATTTGACTCGAAAATGAGTTTACGAGTTCGAAGACGCTTGTCAATCCTTACTTGTTTTCTAGAATCTTCTTCCTATTACACAATATAATAACCGAATCCATTATGTTCTGCGAGACGATCACATCGACTTTAAACTGATGGTCTTAACACATTAAAGCAGCCACACCCCTTGATTTTTTGAGCCAGCTTTATTTTTTTCACTACATACATAATGACTCACCAGTATTCCAAAGGGGTAAGATTTTACTGGTTTAAACCTGTTGTACGGCCTTTACTGCTACTTTCAGCAATCTTTCGAAAAAATACCTGATCCGTGCACTGGTTTTCTTGTATTTGCTTTTTTTAGAAGTTAGTAACTCTAATCTGAATCGTGTTGACTGTTGAGATACGACAAATATCTCCTACCAATCGATAAACCTTTTGTAAACTTCTAATTAATGAGCAATACATAAAATCTTCTTTTCCTGTCTATTTTTTTGCTTCTAATTTCTAAGCGACTGAATGGACGCTAACATATAGCATACATTACTATTATTTCATTGATACTTCTAAATGCAATTTTTATTGGAGTCATCAAACTCACCATATTGTCGATCTCGTTCGCTGAGATGAAGTTCTGCTCCTCCTTCAAGAAGTACTGACTCTTAGACCAGATGTTGAAGATCTCAGCCACGTGGTTGTACAACTCTTCCGCTTCTGTTTATCGTATAGGAAGTAGTTAATACACGTGATCATATTCAGTAAGTCGTGATGGCCTCAAGGTTTAGGCACGCGGTCGAGAATCTCGACGGTCGCGGGTTCAAACCCCAAGCACTCACCTCTGACTTTTCGAAGTTATGTGTGTATTCACGATAGATTATTAGTTTTTAGGACGTTTAGATTTAGTTCTTAGGAATTTCTTAGGTGTGTAGTCCGCCAACCCGCACTAGGCCAGCGTGGTGGACTATGGCTTAAACCCTCTAAGTTATAGAGGAAGCCGATAGCCGTGGTCAGCAGTGGGACGTATATGGGCTAATAATGATAATGATTGAGGGTTTTTAATTTTTGTTTTATATTGGCACGACTCGTTGATCCCGCGAAGTAAGTGTGTGGTATTATACAACGTGTAGTGTTATTAAATTTGATATTGGATTGAAGCGGTGTCTGGAAATAAAACCAGAGATGGAAAATAGGCTATGGTTGTAGAAATACATATTTGCTTATTTCTTTATGAATACAAACGTGATTTGTTAATTTCGAAGATTGATGAAAGTTAAACTATTGATGAATGTTTAACATTACTAACATCTACTTCAACTTTATTATAGTATGTATTTACCATTGAAGTGACTCATACTGATAGACATATGGATGATATTGCAACCTCGTTGTTACCTGGTATGTTGTTCCTGAGCCAGTGGTTCCTCTGCAGGTCGACGTATTTGATGAGCAGCGGGTAGAACGAGTAAATGTCGCGCACCAGCAATTGCCAGTCTTCTTGAATCTGAGACTCCACTTGTGACGTATCATCGGTGGATGACTGCGTGCAAATATTAATTATGTTATTTTTTTATACTGCATCGTTGTCTCGCGGTACAAGTATGTGCCGTGCGATCTAGAGGGTCCTGGGTTCAATTCCCAGGTCAGGCAAAGTGTTATTGTGTTTTTCCATTAGGAAATTCTCAGTAGCAGCCCGGAGTCTGGAAATGTGCCCGAGAAACGGCAATAGGCTGCCCCCTATTACGTGGGACTGATACATACGTGGCCAAATATAGGTGCAGTAATGCACCTCTGGCTACCTTTTCGGGGAATACAAGCGTAGATTATGTTTGTAATTTTTTATACATGATTTTATAAAATACAGATTTTTTAAAAGTAGGCTTTAAATTTATTAAATTTAAACAGTAAGAAGACGATTTATAATTTAAATGTTGGATTGGGATGCAGTTGAAATGTCTTGCTGTCTGCTGTCGGATGACTAAAAATACCCCAATTAACAATGGTGAAGTCATTATGTCTCTTCTGCTTAAGAGGAGATCTTTTACCTATTAAGGAATTATGTACTGACAATATTAATGGAATTATTTTTCGATATAAGATTTTATCAATCAACGTAGTAAAAGAAATAAAAGATGTCGACCACTTTTTATTCCATGCTTTATGGATGGAGTGCGTGGGAGAAAGAAGATATGAAAGAAAAAGGGGTGAATGAAGACATAACGGTGCGCCGACCCCAAATAGAATTGGAAACAGGGCAAGAAAATGATAATGATTGACGAATTCATAGTTATACTCCACCCACCTTGATGAAACCTCTTAAACTCTCCTCCTTATGGAACATAGTGTCGGTCCTCTTTCTAACCCTCTCGGCTAGAGGCAGGAACGAGTCCCTCAGGAGTTCCTCGGAGCTGTTGATGATGATCTGCTGGGTGTACGTCGCGATCCTGGTCATCCAGGGCGCACTCTCGTTGCCGATGTTCTTCTTGATCAACTTGAGGACGTTCTTCAGTAGTTGGTTCATGTGCTCAGCAGTCACCATGGTTACGTGATTGCTGTATAGAGAATTCAAATTATATGTATATCTTTTAACCGGAATTTCCAACGTCGATGTAAGAGTTAGTTTTAATGAGAAACGCAAGATTAGGTAATAAAAACAGGGCATATGTCCCTTAGTTGATTTGTTTAATCCAAAAGAAGTTTATGCGTTAATACAGAACTATGTCATTATTTTGTTATTTTCAGGGAGTATATAATAAAATTAAAAAAAAATCGGCATTTAAATCTAGAGATTGCTTGAATGTTTTTACATCGATTCGCCCGGACCATTTTGGAGAGTCTAGGAAACAATTATTCCAGATCATCATCATGATTATCATGATTATCATGATCATTGTAGTGTACACGTAATATTAATAATTAATTGTAAGGTAAACGTGAAAATAAATCATAATATAAGCGCTGTTCCCCACTCAAACCGGTTCACTACTACCTGTGATATCGGACCGAGTGGACGTGTCAGACGCTATTGAAACCAAGCTTAAGTAGTTTTATTTATACAAACCAAACCTGAAACATCTGGACATAACATTGGCGACGAGGAATAAGTACGTAAGTGCAAACAAAAATATAATATGCATGACATATAATATTATCAAAGAAATGGATTAAGTATGATTGATGCTATTACTTTGGAATAAATATAATAATTATTAATTATAATTTATAACAATTATTAATTATGGAAAAAAAGAGTGAGACATACCTGGTCTTCTACTACCAGTAATTCTTGTATTTGTTTAACAAAGTTAAACAAAATATTTTACATATTCGACTAGTTTCAATCATACAGCCAAAAAAATTAAATAAATGCCAGCAAATGCTTACCAAAACAAATAACTATTTTGTGCACAGTTGAATAAATTCTTCCATCCATAGTATGGTACACATCACGTGCCTATGTATCTTAAAATGGCGGGTCGTGTTCAATCCAAAGTATCATATGTTACTTTAACTTTTTCAAAGCTAACTGTGCAAAAAATAGTAACGAGTGCCTGTAAGAATTTGCAAGTTGGGTAGTGTACCCGACAGAAGTACACCGCAATTATTATGGCTAAAGCCATCAAGATACATACATATATTGGCATAGAAATATGCCAGCGTATGCAAAACTAACAAATTGTTAGGTTATTCCAATCCTGCAAAACCCGTATCTGGGGTTACAATTTAAAATTGAATGGTCTCTTCGTGATTGCAAGTCCTAAAAAAAAAAAAAAAAAAAAAAAAAAAGGGGCACAATTACCCCCGCAATACACTAATTTGACTGTGATAGTGAGATATGACCTCAATAGATTAGCGGTGGCAAATATCGAAGTGGGCTCTCGAAATTTGTTTGCTACTTTGAAGAATAAACAAGCCGCTAAAAAAGCGTGCTATACGGAGGGTTTGGCATTGCATGACATATACTACAATCTCTCTGGTGTTGTCGTGAAACAGAAGTTTACGTAATAGACACCAAACGATTAGACAGGGTGCTTTTTGCCTAAGTATCCTCTATGAGCGACAAGTATTTCGCCTAATGAAACAGGAATTCCTCGTTACATTACG
Source organism: Hemaris fuciformis (assembly GCA_907164795.1). Classification (NCBI taxonomy): domain Eukaryota; kingdom Metazoa; phylum Arthropoda; class Insecta; order Lepidoptera; family Sphingidae; genus Hemaris; species Hemaris fuciformis. The sequence continues at coordinate 5,395,053 of OU015457.1, read as the reverse complement.
AGATCAAAGTTCCAAATGCCATTATGCAAACAAAGACAATGATCTTTTGTACCAAATAGTAAACAAATGCAAGCCCTCCGAACTTCGCAAAGAACATTCGATCCCCGCACCGAGACAAATGTTTATGTGATCCACAAATATTTTGTTTGTGAGACCGAAAAGTCTCCCGTAGTTTTCTGATACCCACGACACAAGACTTGTATCTAAATGTGGGGTCAGAACTATGTATGTGACTGTTGGGTGTATTTATTTACTTATGCATGTGATTCTGAGACCGCGACTGCCTTTGAGACTCTGTTACTATTGAAAAGTCCCACTGGAAGCCAATTTATGGAAACCGTAAAACGGTAAAGAACAGGATTGGAACAAAGCAGAAATGCTCTTTGCATTTACTGCTACGGTGTACTAGATGTGCTATCCCGCAAGGGACAAAATATATGGCAAATTATGTGGTTTTAAAAAAACTACTTCAAAAATCAATGCCTCATACTAGATGTACTATCCCACAAGGGACACAATATATGGCAATTAAAGTGGTTTTAAAAGCTACTTCAAAAATCAATGCCTCATACTAGATGTACTATCCCACAAGGGACACAATATATGGCAATTAAAGTGGTTTTAAAAGCTACTTCAAAAATCAATGCCTCATACTAGATGTGCTATCCCACAAAGGACACAATATATGGCAATTAAAGTGGTTTTAAAAGCTACTTCAAAAATCAATGCCTCATACTAGATGTGCTATCCCACAAGGGACACAATATATAGCAATTAAAGTGGTTTTAAAAGCTACTTCAAAAATCAATGCCTCATACTAGATGTGCTATCCCACAAGGGACACAATATATGGCAATTAAAGTGGTTTTAAAAGCTACTTCAAAAATCAATGCCTCATACTAGATGTACTATCCCGCAAAGGGACAAAATATATGGCAATTAATGTGGTCTTAAAAGCTACTTCAAAAATCAATGCCTGACACTAGATGTGTTATCTCGCAAGGGCCAAATGTATGGCAAATGTAGTTTCAAAAAGCTATTACAAAAATCAATGCCTCGCAAGCCGTAAGCAAAGATTTAGAGAAAGATTAAAAGACTCAAAAATCTGGCTTTAAGAAGGCTAAGTGAAAGGACACAAAATCACCAACAAATGATGTGAACTGTGTGTTTCACATTGGTGAATAAAAACAAGTTTGCCAGCTGGGCGGCATCAATGTAACCATGCTAAACGATCCGGTGAGCCAATACAATGTCGTAAATGAAGAGACGGGGAAATATTTAAAATCCTATGCTGTTGTAGGATCAATTTAGTAACCAAGATAAGTCAGAGTTTATGACATATGGTTCTGCAAATCCCCTAAATGTTATTGGATTATTAAAAGCGCAAATTTCAGTTAGACCAGCGAAATTTACCTAAAACAAAGTTACAAAAATATACAACTGGACACTTAAGCAATTCATCGTCAACTAATTAATTAATTTATTAATTGTTTGACTGTGTCGAAACAGAAATGCTTATTAATCCGAGTAGTAAAATGTCATTAATGCTACTTTGGAAGATCTTAAAAAGGCGTTCGGGTAGAAATTTATGGCCTATCGAAGTCAAAATCCACTCATAGTTGTAGAAAGTTTTGAATCGAGTTCACGAGGTCGAAAATGGGTGTAGTTTCGAAAAATCTGCGATTTATGCGGTAAAAAGTGTGAAAAGAAACTGCAAGTAAATTTTGCGTCCTCAGACTGGGTCTAGAAGTAAATGCAGTCGCGGAAACATTTCCAAAATCAAGGATGTTCAAATCCATATTTCAATAGACCGCGTCTGTTCAACCAATTTCTCTATCCTGTCGTAGAGTTTAAACTCAAGAAATTCCATACCTAATACAGATATTATTTAATTTATTGAGGGTTCATCCGAATGGATCTCTTCTGAAGCACCCGTTTCAAAAAGTGAACGGAGATGTTAGAATTTGCGTATACATGAGACAAGCTAGCAAAGATATTAGAGAGAAACACACGGGTGTAAGGTAATGGTACCTACTATTGAACAGCTAACCCGCAAGTTCCGCTATTCCAAAGTGTTCTCAAGCTAAATTTAAGCAATTCTTTGCATTAGTAGCAGTTGAGCGAAGATAGTAGATACATAAGAATTTTACATAGCCGAGGTCTATTCAGACACAAACATCTCGCGTTTAGTATTTTATGCGCTCCCGAATGCTTTCAAAAACCTTTAGAGAGAATCCTATTGCGCGACTTGTTAAAATTAAAGTTAGCCAAGTCCGTATATATAAGCTCGTATCGGGACGATAACTAAAAAGAAGCATTTAGCTGTTTGAAACGGACTCTGACTCAAATAAGATCTTTGGGTATTATGACTAAGAAATGAGACACAAACAACAAACCTATGAAAGGTCAAAGGACAGAAGTTTTGCCGATGCTAGTCCAGTTGTACTAAGAGCAGTGCTCGTTAAGCCAAGGATAATTGCTTATGGCAACATAAGTCCAATAGAACGTGAGAAACGTTGTCAGACCGAGAAAAGGACTCTTGCGTTAGTCTGGGAAGTTGCACGTTTCAATATTTATTTGTCTGAACAATACGGTTAAGATTTAGTTAATGATCATAAACCCCTGAAGGTCATGTTCTCGCAAAAGTTGGAAGCATGTGCCCGGATTGAACGTTGGGTATAACGTCTACAATCATATAATTTTAATGTCGTGTACAGTTCAGGCAAGAAAAGCATATCTGATTCATAGTCACTATTGCGTGGCTGTACAGAACCAAATAAGCCGTTCGATATATCTATCTCAATTTAGCAGTCGATAAGGCTCGACCTTTGGCAATTTCCCTAAGTGAACTGAAGTAGGCTAGTATGAATGACTGCGAATTATAAATTAGTAAAAAAAACTGCCTCGTGGTCTCTCGGTACAAATATGTGCCGTACAATCACGAGGTCCCGGGTTCGAATCCCGGGTCGGGCAAAGTGTTATTGGGTTTTTCCATTAGGAAATTCACGGTAACAGCACGGAGTCAGGAATTGTGCCCGAAAAACGGCAATAGGCTCGCCCCCTATTACGTGGGACTGACATATAAATGGCGAAATGTGGGTACAGTAATGTACCTCTGCCTACCCCTTCAGGGAATACAGGCGTGAGATTATGTATGTATGTATGTAAAAAAAAATGGTGTTTACCAAAATAACTAGGAACAGAGTGTATTGACACTCTGTTGTGTATTCACACCTTGTAATTATTGAGTTACAAGGTCTTTGAAAATGAACTCTGTCAAGATAATTTATTGCTACGAGGAAATTAAATTATTCCTATTGCATTCACGATAGTCGTCCCGAAATCTTTGCCATGAAACCACGACTACGGACTAAAGTATAATGAGGCAAAATTGATACAGACACGAAATGTTATGTTTATACTCTGGTGTTAGCACCAAATCCTCCTAACCCTATGCGCAGAAACAACGACCAGTTCAGTCATGTATTGACACTGGCGTCGATTTTCTTGGACCATTGCTCAGATTCAGTCGCAACAAGGATGTTAAGGATCACTTCGACTGTAGATCATAGATGTGGTTGTCAACAACGCAGTGGATCTGTAGCTGATGGAGGTAAATTGTGTTATTATTTTTATCAAGTGTAAGATTTAAGATCCAAATTATTTACAAAAAAATTGTAGCTAGATTTTAAAAAAAAATGTTCTTGTTTTACAATTTTATAAAAGGTATATGTAATCAGTGATGTTGTGTACATGATACATACACACACTGGTCAAGTCGTCAACGAACTGGACTAGACTGGAGGAGAAATATCATACACCCGGAAAGATGAAGAAGAATGGACTATACTTATATTGTAATTTATTTCTTTATTGGAAAAGAGCAACACTAGAGTTTCTTGCCCGTTCTTCTCTAGTGATAACTGCCTTCCGAACGGTGCGGTAAATTCAATATTGATATCACTAAATTTAAGTGAAATAATATTTGACATTTTATTGATTTAAAAAAATTTATTATTTCATTTCATTCAAAACGAAAACTAGATTAAAAATCTAAACATATTGTTTATGTGTGTAGCGCAATATATATAAGTGTTTGTTTGTTATTATGAAATATTATTTGATTGGTTAAAGATAAAGAATTAAATACAAAATAAAATTATTTTAAAAAATTATTGAAAAGGGAAGAGATGTAGTGTACACGTAATATTAATAATTAATTGTAAGGTAAACGTGAAAATAAATCATAATATAAGCGCTGTTCCCCACTCAAACCGGTTCACTACTACCTGTGATATCGGACCGAGTGGACGTGTCAGACGCTATTGAAACCAAGCTTAAGTAGTTTTATTTATACAAACCAAACCTGAAACATCTGGACATAACAATCATCATCATATAAAAATAAAGCAATAAATAAACAATATGCTAACCCAGCTGTAGGCGTGACGTTGTCAGGTCCCTGCGCCCACCAGAACGGCAAGTAGGAACAGAGGAGAGGCAGCACCACGTCGATGATATGAGGCGCTTCGTTGTACGTCTTGTCCGACTCCACAAACTGATCCACTTCGCCCAAAATAGTCTCTAGCGTCGGCATGGACTGCTCCATCTTCGCCATTATGTCTGTGGAGATTATTAGTAAGGTTTTAAAGACGACGAATTAAAGTTGACGAATTTCCATGACTGTCAATTTGAAAACAGGGGATTTTGTGGTTGTTACCTGATTATTTGTAGTTATAGTTGATGATCTACGTCATTGACAGTAAATAAAGTAATTCTATATTGAGAAAAGACTAATGAACTTCTAGGTGCTGTTAATTCGAGTTTTTTAAAATTTAGATGCTTTTTTTTTACTTGAACCAGAAATTACCTTTTCCTAGGAAAAAAAATTGTATGTTCAATTTGCTTCACAATGCCTTCGAACTATTAAATTCTTAATGGAATCACGTTTATGCTGGTTCCAAATTATTCAGGTTTTTTCCTATAATCAATATATGAAAATCCTTACCTTGAGCTTCTAGTGAATGATCAGCAATCCGGTTGAGAAGAGAGAACTGATTGTGTTTGTTAAGATGAGGTTCTAAGAACGCGACGGGGAAAGTTGAACTGAAGGCTCCAAGGCACGAACCCTGTGGAAGCCGACCAATTACTTTTTAATGAAAAATGTTTGTATATCCATGTCGTGTACAAATTAAAAACGTTTATTACTGAATTTATATGATTTCTTAGTACGTATTTCAATTTTACCAGGATTAAATAACTCAGATCTTGCTATTCATATTTTTCTCCAATTATAAATAAATTATAATAAATGACTTTTGTCCAATTCTTACAGAAGATATTTGAAATAAAATTATCAGTTTTTTCCAATTAGATATTATTAATTATATAATCATAACACGATCAATTTAACCGAACTCATTTTCCAAAACAACATTTCTCTTTCTTCTACATCTTAACTATTTTCCTCTTTACCAATTCTAGATAGTATAATGACAGTTAACTCACCAATGCAGGCTTGTTTCTCTCTATCTCAGTCTTGAGGTATTTCCTGTCGTGTGTCAGCGACGCGTCAGTTCCCAAGGAGTACAGGGAACCTAACATCTTGTACGACGCCACCTGGATTTCGTCCACTGTAACGAAAAGCACACATTTAAGGTAATGAATATCACCAATCGATTTGAATTGGATATTTTTTCTCATAAAATTTGGTTCCACGATAAGATTTCTCTTGCAACGTAAGAAATATTATAAACTTAAATTTTAGCAATGCAAATATTTTTGGGCCCAACAAATCGGTAATCGTAAATAAATGAATACGTAATCTTTCTAGCCTTGCAAGTTAACTTTACAACCTCGAGACCAATTTGGTCGTCAATTAATAACAAAGTTGAGTAGCTGACAACTTTAATATTTTAATTCATAGTTCTTTGTTGATCGAGTCGGCTTTGCCCAGCCGACGATAACTAGACTCTACAACTTCGTTAAAAAACAATGTAATCGATCATTTCGATAATAATAACACTTTTCTATTTCTGCATTTTCCGTACTTTATTACTATTGTAACCATATAGTATTTTTTATTCCATTAAGCAATAAATCATAAATCCGACCACACCAATATGCCATTAAAGTTAGGTGATATGGTATTTTAAATGTTGCTTTACGCCTTTTACGCTACCTTATTTCTCTGTATAGCGGACGCTGTTTTGGTAAATATTAAATTTCAGCTTAATACTTTTATCAACAAGTATGTCTTTGGGAATTCATTGATTATTATTTTTAATACCATTTTTAAACAGTAATTTTGAAATATTTCAATGTAAATAAACGAAACGAAATGAGACGAAAAAAGACCTTTAATAATTGAGGTGCAGTAATAATTAAGTGCAAGTTTGTTTCAGGAAGAGCACAACAATGTACAAGAGGAGGCGATTTTTTCTGACGTCATCAAAAATATATCACGAGTAAATAATGTTTTGCAAGAATTAATTACCAACTATGAACAACTACAGAAAATATACAAATCTCAGGAACATACGGAAAAAGACTATTCATCTGACACAGAAATAGATGAAGTATTCAAAAGTATGAAAAAAGATAAATATGATTATAAAAAGAAAGGTAAAATGCCCAGTTCAACAGTTAGATCGATATTTGGCGACACATTTCCTGGTACACAGATGATTTGGTCTGATGATAATGATGATGAGGACAGCATTGATGAGAAATCAAAAGAAAAAAATCAGGTCGTAACAGAAAAGCCCTCAAATATCATAAGTGTCCAAAAAGCCAAAAGTAAAAATAATGACGATGATTTTGAACTAACATCCAATGAGTCAATAGAGGTTTTTAATAATCCAAACATTTCCAAACCTAAAGAAGCCAAAATAATTTTCATTGACACGCATAAACAAATAGAAAATATAAATGAAAACAAAAAACTCTCATCCGTTAAAGTTAAGAAAACTACGAAGAAACTTAAAACCAGATACGATAAAGTATCGAAAAATGACAAGACTATTAGAGGCAAAGAAGATAAATCAAAAGCCATTCACCGTGATCCTACTATGAGAAAAGGAAATGATACTAGAAGTATCAAAAAGGTTGTTTATTCCGAAACTTTTTCGCCTAAAAGTATATGGAAAGAAATAATAGAGAATAAACCGGTACACCTTGAGCCTTATACGGAAATTAGCAATGAATCACCTGAAAATAGAGCTGTCGACAATCCTAAATTAAATTTACGAAGTGCCCCCATAACTGCATTAATTGTTGGTACAAAAAATAAGCCCGTAAGTAGTTTTATATAGATCATATTTTTCTTATATTATCTAGATATTTATTTCTTCCCGACAATACGGTGTGATATCTGAATATGTTGATGTGTTAAAAAATCTCTTATTGGTTCGTAGCAAGTAAACAGAGTACAAAACTAATGTTTTGCATAAATTTACTATAAACAATCTACATATATATAACAAGCTACAGCAGGACATAATTTATATTACGTTACAAAGCGAAAAGATTTGTTTTGTTGTTTGTCATAAATAAATAAAAAAAAATACCGATTTGGATAATTTTTGGTATGGACATAGATGAAACCATACAGAAAGACATAGACTACTTTTAATTATAAAATTACACCATTAAAAAAAAGATTATAACAATAATTACAGAAGGTATGCTTGACTAAATACTACTTGTAAGTTATACCTAAAAAGCATATATTTAATTAAAAAAATACCAAAATCTAGTCTTCATCTTCCAGAGAGATATAAAATCCAATGAAAAAGACATATTTGAATCATCTGAAGACGATACGATAGCTAAAGATGTGTTCAAGACTAACGTATTAAGGCATGCATACGGCGACGCGTGTTTCAAACTCGTCATTAGGAAATGTTACAAGGTATTTCAATCATTTTATTATATGGCTTTTAATCTTGATCTGCGTGGAGTTCAAATTGAGACCCAGATGGTTATTAAAAATTCAGTGGTCATTAAAAATGGTTAATAGTTAAAACAGGGATTAAGTGCAATATTATTTTTGATATAGATTGATAAATTATTAAGCATTGCATTAACTGTGATATAATAACAATTTGAGAATTATTTCTGCGAATTTGTTCAGGTATTTGTCTGTTTCTGAATTAATTACACATGGATCATACCCCCAAGTCGGTGCGGGTAGGATTTTTGGACATTTAATTAATTTCTTCATAATTTGTGTTTAAGGCATGCAAAGAAGCAGGCAAAACTTATTGCTTAACGTATAAATGTAAGGGCGCCTTCAGATCGAAATTTAAACAGCTGTCAAAAACAGGGTGTCTGCAGCAGTTTGGAGGACAATCCACAAATAAGACGAATATGCTATACAGGGCACGAGAGGGTAAGCTACCTTTACATCACTGAAACTATTGTACCGAATAGAAAATGTCACGAACAGGAGCAGTTCCATATCTATAAAACCGCTATAAAGCAAAGTTACCCCGAACGGAAATAATTAGAATGAAAAAGAATTTGAGGATTTTTTGTGGCCTGACGAAACTTCATCTTATAAATCAAGACACAATATTGTCAGAATCTTTGGAATTGCAGAAGAAAAAAGTTAAATAAATATCTGTTATTAATTGATACATATTATCATAATATTATTATGTGACGCATGCGTCAGAACTCCATAATTGAATTGATTTTGATAAGAATATAAAAAATGACAGTGCCGTTTCTCTTCCCATTTTAGTTCCTGATGAATTCGTTGACGCGTCGAGAGTTAAGTTCTTAGACGCAACCTGCTTTCCACACATAGATCAAGGCACATCGACTTTGGAGGTAACTGTTTTATTAATGTCCTTGGTAAAATACTTGTAAATGCACCTAATCGTATGTTAGTGTCTTGAGATTTGGCTGGGGACCATCACAATTATCTTTTTTCAGTCAAAATTTGAGCTAACGGAACAAGAGGCTACGGATTCGATCCTCACAACGAGACAAATGTTTGTGTGATCCATAAATATTTCTTTCTGGTCTGGGTGTTTTTGAGACCGAAAAATCTCTCCTTTTTCTTGATACCCACGGTACAAGACTTGTATGCTAGTGTGGGGTCAGGACTATTTGACTGTTGGGTGTATTTTGAATAATTTATTTGGATTGATTTTTCAGTAACCAGAATCAAATTTAAAACATTCATCAGTTGACACTTTATTATTGCTTGTTAATTTATCGTGCAAGTCGGGTACAAAAATATATCTGCAGGAGTTAGTATGATGTTTATAATGTAGGAATACCATGATCATATCCCCTATGATAATAAAAAAGTCCTTCTTTATCAGCCAGTAATCCTACGAAACGGAACACCACCAACCAAACAAAAACCAATCACAAATTTCGATAAAACCGTAAATATTCTGAGAAATAAATACGAAAAGGCGTGCAAGAAGGAATCAGCGAAGAAATGCCTAGCAGCCTGCTCATATGCTTCAACAAACGCGTGCAAAACTATTATGTGTAAAAGTAAAAAAGTTAAGCAATTCAAAAAAGACTGCAAGCGTCACTGCAACATCGCTTTTCAAGTACCGAGTAGTAGTTCTGAATCTGATTACGATTCTAGCGATACTTACAGTTCTAACAGCGACATTAGCACATCTTGAATTGAGTTTGGTTGAATATTTCGGGGATTAAGAAAGAAATATATATGTCATGACTGTTGTAGTTTTACTTACGCCCTTTTTTTCAAACAGTATCGTAATGTAACTTCCATATTTCTTACACATAGCGAAGCGACTTTTATTTTTCATTATTCAAATTTGACTGCGAAGATATCGTGTTCAGAAATCTCAAGATCAAGGGTCAACAATTACCAATTACTATAATAAATTCCACGAGATATTTATATTGCAGTAGTTCCTACTAATCTGAGAGACATTTCTGATGTTTCAATCATGTGTATCTTCATAATACCACGCAGATGCGTGCGTATGCGTAGATACGCGACATACAGTCTTCATCATCATCATCATCAGTCATCATCAGCCCGGCCCATTTTACGGCCCACTGCTGGGCACGGGCCTCCTCTATAACTGAGAGGGTTTAAGCCATAGTCCACCACGCTGGCCTAGTGCGGGTTGACGGACTACACACCTAAGAAATTTCTAAGAACCTAAAAGTTCAAGTGTGCAGGTTTCATCACGATGTTTTCGTTCACCGTTAAAGTAAGTGACATTCAATTGTGAATACAGACATAACTTCAAAAATTCAAGAGAGATTCTCAACCGCGATTGTAAAATATCCTGCAAGCTTAGATCTCCTTATGGAATTAGGTAAGTCTACTTCGCTAGGCTGATGGAAATAAGCCAAATCCCTTTCAATGGTAGATGAGGCCCTACCAAATAATCATATAGAGGTAATATAAAACTTTTTGAAGCAGTGATGGCCTCGAGGTTTAGAAGCGCGGTCGAGAATTTCGGCGGTCGCAGGTTCAAACCCCAGGCACACACCTCTGACTTTTCCAAGTTATGTGTGTATTCACAATGAATTATCACTTGCTTTAACGGTGAAGGAAAACATCGTGATAAAACCTACACACCTAAAAGTTCTTAGGAATTTCTTAGGTGTGTAGTCCGCCAACCCGCTCTAGGCCAGCGTGGTGGACTAAGGCCTAAACCCTCTCAGTTGTAGAGGAGGCCCGTGCTCAGCAGTGGGACGTATTTGGGCTGATGACGACGAATATAAAACTTTTTACTTACGTAGCAAATCGGCACCATACTCGCAGTTAGCCAGGTGGTCGAACTTGGCAGTAAGTATCGGTAGCAGTACTCCGTTGATGTAACCCAGGGAAGTTGAGGTTTTCAGATGCGTGCCTCGAAGGTGTGCGTATTTACCCTGGAAAAGCAAATAGTATAGCCACTTTTAGTTACGTTAGTTCGTTTGGCTGATTTGGTTATCTTGACTTCGATTTTGGTATACTTTTTTACCACGGTTTCTAGGTTAGTCTTTGTGTTGTAGAATATCATCAACATTAAATTATCAGCTGCTTTCCTTTAAAGAGATTCATAGGTGTACCTTGTGATCTGTTTGACAGAAGATTGCTTGTATTTGAGTATTGTTCTATCGAATGGACTAAATTGGCTAGATTATATTTAAATAATTTACATTTACTATTGTATTTATATTTTGGACTCAAAAGTCTACACCAATACGAAGGTAAAATATTTTCAGTTATTGGAAGTTGATCATCATTATCAGCCTAAGGAAGTCCACTGCTGAACATAGGCCTCCCCCAATGACTTCCATAGTGACTGTTGGAGGCAGCCCGCATCCAGAACATAGTGACAAAATTTAACCACTGTGAATTTTACCTCTTGTAAATTTAATATTGTATGGCCGACGTCATCTGCAACGTTGTTGAAGAACGTCAGCATTGATGTCCTGATGAACTCAGGGCAGTTCTTGACGAGGGACTTGGCGTCGATGCCCTTCACCAAGACCTGCAGACAGCGCACCGTGATGCGGACGTCTGGACCGAACGCTGCCAACCTGGAAATGGTTTTAGTTGATAGTTGGTAAATAAATATACTCAACATAGACATACATAGTTACCAGACGAAAGATATTTCGGTCTTATAATCGGCTAGATCCCAAAAAAATTGTGGATGAAACAAATTTTGTACATACATACATAAACTCACGCCTGTATTCCCCGAAGGGGTAGGCAGAGGTGCATTTCTGCACCCACATTACGCCAGGTATGTATCAGCCCCACGTAATAGGGGACGAGCCTATTGCCGTTTTTCGGGCACATTTCCAGACTCCGTGCTGTTACTGAGGCTTTCCTAATGGAAAAACCTAATAACACTTTGCCCGACCTGGGAATCGAACCCACGACCTCTAGATCGCACGACACATACTTGTACCGCGAGACCACGAGAAATTGAAATCGCGGCTTTTATTTTCGCAAGAGTCTATCCAACTGAGCTAGTGACCTTTATTAAAGCTATGCAATATACAGTTTTAGGTATTTCATTTAACTATTCAATTGAAGTGTTCACACTGATGACTGAAGTAATTAGAATGAAAATAAACTACGATGAACATCGTAAAGAAACCTGCGAACCTAATATTTTGCGTGCGATGAAATAAACTCCTCTCGGTTATAGTTATAGGTTGACCATCTCAATACCAGTGGCGGTACTTCCATACAAGCCCAAAAGCGCTACTAGTTAATTTGTAATGTCTAGTTTATAAATGTTTATTGTGGAGTCAGGATATTCTCATTCATATATCAAATCGCTTTCGTTAAATAAACAATTTAAAGGTTAAAGATTATTATTCGGAATTTTGTAAGGCAAACTAGGCTTTTGGGCTTCTATGGAAGTACCGCCACTGCTCAATACTTGGATATACGTAGATTAATATAGAGTTTCTTGTCAGCATACCTGGATCTCAACAAGCTGGCCAATTTGCAGAACAGGGCAGCGACCATCTCCTTCTCTTTCAAGCTGGCTGCACCAACATTGTTAGTAGCAGTCGCCACGGCTATGAAGTAGTTGCGGTGAGTGGAGAAGTATTTCTCCATCAGAGGCAGTACCACCTAAGGGATTAGATCTTTGTTATTAACCATTTTTTTTCTCTTTATTATTATTTTAGGGACTTACAATCAATTGATTATGCTAGCCCCATAGTACCCTTATATAATTACGACAGAAAAAGAGATATTACATTTTTAAACTATTGATAAATTTGTATATTTTAATAGCATCTTCACTATAAGGCTTTGATAATATGCTTTGAAACGATCCTAATTCTATAATATTTATATTTAATTCTCTTAATAATATTTCTCTTTCTGTCCTATACCGAACACATTCAAGTAATATGTGATGCACATCTTCTATACTACCACATTCTTCACAATTCGGATTACTGTTCTTATTCATTAAAAAAACAAACTTTTTCTTATTAGCCATAATTTAGTTAATATAAAGTTGGTGAAGCTGTGTAGTGTCGTGTTTGTACATTATACTTGTGTGTGTATATCATTTTGTGAACTTTGCCTGTTGCCTTTAAAGCTGTGAAGAATTGCGTTATCTTAAAACGTATTCATTAATAAATAATAAATAAATTCACCCGACAGTCATATACATAGTTCTGACCCCACACTAGGATACAAGTTCTGTGTCGTGGGTATTAGAAACTACGAGAGACTTTTCAGTTTCACGAACACCCAGACCCGAAACAAATATTTGTGGGTCACACAAACATTTATCTCGGTGCGGGGATCGAACCCGCGGCTTCACGTTTCACAAGCTGGTGTCTAGCCGACTGCGCCACTGGGCTGTATTGTTAATCAAGAGTGGTAAGTTTATTGCGTGTTTTGAAAAATAATACAAATAAATTAAAATATTACTGAGTAATAGGTACTGCTAGACATAATTTTTTTTGATCATTGAAATTTTTAGTTATATACACGTGAATTTTTTGAACGTAATTTAACTATACATACATAAATACATAACCACACACCTGTATTCCCCGAAGGAGTAGGCAGAGGTGCATTTCTGCACCCACATTTCGCCAAGTATGTATCAGTCCCACGTAATATAGGGCGAGCCTATTGCCGTTTTTCCGGCACATTCCCAGACTCCGTGCTGCTATTAAGAATTTCCTAATGGAAAAACCCAATAACACTTTGCCCGACCCGGAAATCAAACCCGGGACCTCTAGATCGCACGACACATATGCTGCGAGACCATAATTTAACTGTTTTTTGGCAATACACAGTAAATTATCTATATATAAAGCGCGTTGTATAAATTTATAAATATTTGGCAGTAACATAGAATATTATAGAAAGCATGCAATCCTTTACGGTTTTTTTACGGTTTCTTTATATTTCAAAACTTTTTCTATTCAATTCATTCTAGAATGAGGCAGGCAGCCAGCTTAGAGTGTCAGTTTTGTGATATTGTTCAATAATTATGTTTTGGATAGTATGCAGTATATTGGTACTAAAAAAAATATTTATATGTAACATGCTATACCAACTAACATCGACTATCGACAAATTATATATACAGGGTGTATTCAGACCATGATCGGAAACTAAGGCAGGTAATAGCTACGGTGATTACAAACCCATTGGCGTTATAAAAAAATTCGAAAAAACATAAAAAAAATTGACGTTTTCCTAACAATAATAGATGTTAAATGGATGTGGTTGTAATACGTATATTATTTTATTTTTTGTCGGGATTTTTTTTAATGTAACGGTGTTTTTAATCGCCGCAGCTTTTACCTGCCTTAATTTCCGATCACGGTCTGAATACACCCTGTATACTCAGCATTGTACATGTATACTAGATGATTAACGCCTTTTAAATACTTTTACTCATATTGCTGAATAACTATAATAGTATTTTTTATTCTCGTGTCCTTTTTTATGCTAGTACCTAATTAATACAAGCTTTTTGGTATTCTTGGAGGCATTATAAATTGTAATGTTTTTGAGACAAAATAAATTAAACTAGTAAATAATGGTAAAATTACTGGTATGTAGTAAAATAAAACAAAATTATGATTTTTTAATTTAACAAATTCGGTATAATGAACACGAGAATAATAATTTAGGTTTTTTTTTCTGCCAATTCTTATTCGTTCAGCTTATAAATATTTGTATATACTAATTTCTATACATATTTAATGACACAACGACGACCATCTAATGACACATGGAGGCACTAGTGTTGTACCTTTTTGAAATACTTTAGTTCCGACTTGTGTTGCTTGGAATGAAAAACACAAAGGTAAAGAGTTAACAGATCAACTGAAATACAAGAATATAAAATGTTGAGGCTAGATTAAAAAATATTATTTCTACTATTATTATAAACAATATAAAAAGGACACACATTTTTAGGGAAAAAAACCAGAGTGGACAGAAATTAAAGTTTGATGAAACTTTTTAGTATGACAATTTGTCAAAAAAATATTAATTTTTTTTTATCAAAAGATAAGCTTAGAGACAGTAATACATTTTTTTCTGTAATATTTTAAATACAATTGGCATTCAAACTACAAAGTTTTAGAGAAAAATCGACATCACTGAAATTTACGGCCCTTTCTAAAAAGCCAATGTGTCTTGAAAGTAAGAAAGAGATATTCAAATTTATGTCAAAGAAACTTACCTTAGAAAAGAACTTAATATCCCTGGTACTAGTTTTAAAACTACTCCTTCTACTGAATGTTGTTGACGGCTTCAGTAACTTCATGTTGATCGTAGCTCTGTCGATGTACTGGATCAGTTTCTCTAACAACGAGTAGGCGAATCTCAGTTCGATTGCCACTCCAGTCGTAGTTTGTTCCGTGTCGCTCTGAGTTATTTTGCTCGGCCTGTGCAGCTTGTAGCCTTGGTATTGGAGGTATTTGAGGAACTCCTGGGAGCGTTCGCGGTCTTTCTTCTTCTCTTTGTCTGTTAGCAGGTCGTACGGCACTAGTTGTGGGTGGATGCCACCTGTAAAATAATTGGTAGTGTCAGATCGCGGATTCACACCCCAGGCACACACCTCTGACTTTTCGAAGTTATGTGTGTATTTAATACGAATCATCACATACTTTGACGGTGAGGGAAAACATTGTGAGGAAGCCTGCACACCTAAAGTTCTTAGGTGTAATTTCCGCCTACCCTAACTAGGCCAACAAGGTGGAGTAAGGCCTAAGCCCTCTCAGTTTTAGGGGAGACCCGTGTCAGCAGTGGGTCGTATATGGGCTAATGGTGTGTCATATTTAGTCCAGGGGAGAAACATAAAACAAGATGGGTAAAATTAAAAAACTTAACGCTGATGATAACATGGCATTTGATACAATTCACTTATAGTATGGAAGCCTCCGAAGTACTAAAACTAGATAGTAGTATATCAATCCATATCAATGCTAAGACAGTTTTGTGGATGTCTCAAGCTGAAGGTGGCAAAGGCCCTTTAATGTACAGTCACATTTTCCGTTATCATACTCGTACATTATTCGAAAACAAAATCTGCTTCAACCTCAAAATTAGGACAGAAGACTAGGCATTCCCATTATTATGACTACTACAATCATGATAGTTATCCCACCTCCATTAGTAACAAGTTCTTCCTTCTTCTTCTTCGCCCAGATGTCGTGTGCGTTCTCAGCAAGCCGCTCCGCCATGTTCTGCATCTCTCGAGACAGGGTCAAGTTGGTCATGTCCACTGGATGAGGGTTGTAGTTGAATGGAGTGGCTGAGTCAGTCTGTTGGATAGACGTTTCAGATTCAATTTCTATACTTTATTTAATAATAATTTTGTTTTTTAAATAATAAACTCATTATGCTTACAAAATTAATTATTTTGCTTTAATCAAACGAAGTGGCAAATTTTTGACATTCAGAATATTAGATCTACTGATACTGTTAATTGTAATAGGAATAGAAGCAAGTAACTCCATATTTTCACTTCAGCGCAACCTTCAGTCTGCTATACATTCTTAATCAACAATTCGGTCAGTAGGCTTCAAGATATGAATTAATTGAAAATATGTTAAGAAGAAAATAGAGTTTTATAGGCGCAAAATACTGTAGAAAAATATATGATTAATACGTAAATCTTTCTTGAATATTTGATGTTTTTTCTCGTTTTTTTTTCTCACAGAATAAATCATAAAAGAAAGCAATAAAAACCCTATACAAAGTTATAAGAGTTTTTTAAATTTTTGATGTTTTTTTCTCGTTTTCTCTCACATATTCTGTGAGAATAATCATAAAACAAAGCAATAAAAACACTATACAAAGTTATAAGAGGTTTAGACAATATTAGGAATATGTACTGTAGGTTTCTAACTACAAACAAAAGATGGTTAAAGAAGTTTTAATTGTAGACATGAAAGGTGTTTCATTAATATAACGGTTTTACATAACAATAAAACCGATATTATGTGCCGAGAAGGAAAACATACAGCATTGCTTTGAAGAAAACGTGCATACTTACGCGTAAACTGCGGACTTCCGGTGCACCAAGCCAACCGGTTGTTACAATTTTAAGTGATGGTAGTTTTTTCCCCACCAGCTAGAACCTACCTTAGGAGGGAGGTGCTGCCATTTCTCAGTTCATAGTCTTCACCAGGAAGAACTTCCTGCAATGCTGTATGTTTTCCTTCTCGGCACATAATATCGGTTTTATTGTTATGTAAAACCGTTATATTGATGTGCCTCCGGAAAACATACAGCATTGCTTTGAAGACGTGTTTGTTATCTGCTGGTGATTAGTAAAGCACAACGCTATGATGATATTTTTAAAAGTGTTTAATCAGATAATTAGAACATACTTAATTTTATTATTATTTTAAATTGATTTTAAACAATTTCAGACAAAATGGCTATTAATCAAATCTGTATTGTATACATAGTTATATATATATATATATAATGTATTATATATTATTTAGTAAATTTATACAATAATAAAGTTTTAAATAATCGGATTGAAAGAATTAAAAAATACACTTTTATCTTGATTAGTAAGGTTTACTTCACGACAATAATGATTAAAGAAAGTGGTAGAGGATTTCCAGTTACCACGAGATAAAATACCATCAATCGGCTCATTCTCTAACCAACTCAGAGATGCTACCGCCGACCTACAACTGCCCGGAGGTGCATGAATTCCGCTATCTTTAAGAACCGTGCGCACCCAATTTCCAATTACAGTACGGGAGGCAGCCTTTACTTTATTTGATAGTGTAATAAAAAGGTTGTCTATGATATCTTGTCCTATTCGTACCTTATTTTTTTCTATCAATGATCTTACTAAAAATACTGGACAGATGTTAACATTACAGTGCTTAGAAAGCTTCCAGGCAGATTGACGGTATGACTGAGTATCTGTTTTTGATCCGAATTCCGGTATAAAATAAAGTTCTTCTCCATTATCAAAGAATTTCTGATTCGATGTTTTAAGTAGAGTAAGGTCATGAACTCTTCGACCTGATGCTAAGAGTAAAACTGTTGCAGTTCTTCGAGCTACTTCAAAATGAGTATCTGTAGGCGGGTTAGATGAAAGCCATTCTAACACCACTCTGGGGTCCCAAGTGAAAGGTAACTTTACAGCTTTCGGTTTGGCTAACCCAATTGCTTTAAGAGTCTGCTTTATGATAAAACTTGAAAATTTTCCTTGCTCTATATAAGGACCACAAAAAGTTAGAACTGCTGATTTGTGGACAAGTATTGTGTTATAAGATAACTTTTCCTGGAAAAACAGAAACATTAAAAATCTAGCAATTTCAGCTGGTTTAGGAGTTTTGGGGTCAACCTTAGACTTGGAACACCATGTTATCCATCTCCTTAGAGCTGGTAAATATGTCGATAAAGTAGATTGTCTCCAGCTACTTTTGAGAAGTTCCTTCTCTTCTGTTGACCAGTCTTTTATTTCGGTCCCCCACCCCCAATTTTCCATACTTTCAAGGTTAAAGTATGTACTTGTGGAGGAGGTAGTGAAGTTGTTACATCTACTAGGGTCTCCTCCAAGTTGTGAAGTTCGTGTGGGTGATCCTGGGCTCTGCTGATCAGATCTTGAAACCAAAAGGCTCGAGGCCAATCGGGTGCTATTAGAAGGTATGTTCCCTCTGCACTGTTCAAGTGCATTAGCACTCTCGGTAGGAGGTTTGGGGGAGGAAAAACCCATGCCAATCTGTATCTCCATGTTCTGCTGAAGGCATCTATATAATCTGCTGATTGATCTCTGGAGTCTATCGAGACGTATTTTCTTACCACAGCAGTCTCTCGACTTGCGAATAGATCTATTTCGGGTTGACCCCATATTTGAAAAACTTCTCGAGTCGATTGGGTCAGAAGATGCCATTCTGCAGGCTGTTTTCCTCGTGATAACCTGTCTGCTATTATGTTGTATTTCCCTGGGAGATAATGAGCAGATATGGTTATTTTGAATTTGTCTGTCAACCGTAATAGGTTGAAAGTTAAAGCCAGTAAGGCTAGTGATCTTGTTCCTCCCTCCTTTCGAATATATGCTATCAAGGTTCGATTGTCCGATTGTATCAACACATGTGAGTTCTCCAAATCCCTCGCTTTTGCTTTGATTGCTGCTATGACTGCGTACAATTCTTTCTTGTTGCAGTGCCATCGTTTTTGGCGAAGTTTCCACGTGCCGGACATTAGGGTCCCATCTAACTGGGCACCCCAACCCAGATCCGAAGCGTCTGTCGCTAGGAAATGGGTAGCTGGCTTTTTGTGTATTGGTGAAGAGTGATTGGTAGCTCCGCGCCACCATTTCATCTCTTCTAACACAAATCTTGGAATATCTTGTTTTTGATTCGGCTGGCTTTTGTCGAAGAGTCTCAAAAATATCTGGGCGTTGCGGCTGTGTAGTCTGCCCCGAGGGACGACAAAACTGGCAAAATTTAGACGACCCAACATGCTCTGCAATTGTCGAAGACTCATTCGGCTTTTTTGCAAGCACCGGTCTAAGTTCTCGTTGAGAATCTTCTTGCTTCTCAGCGGTAGCGACATGATGTTCTTTGCCGTTTGCCAGCGAATACCAAGATATTCCACGTCCTGGGTTGGTTCTAGAACGGATTTCTGGTAATTGATAATCCAACCCAGGTGTTCCAAGTGCCTCACGGCTTCCGCAGCCTGAAGACATAACTTGGAATGGTCTTGATTGACCAACAGGAAGTCGTCTAGATACACTAGCACTCGACATCCTTTCGCGCGAAGGGTCTCCGCGACCCAACACGTCAATGAGGAAAACAGATGAGGCGCCGACGCTAGGCCGAAAGGCAGGCATGTCATCTCGAATAATTTGTCCTGATAACTGATTCTCAAAAACGGTCGGTGTGATTTTGCTATTGGCACGTGGAAGTAGGCTTGAGAAACGTCCAATTTTACGGCCCAGTCGTTCGGTTGCAGAAAATCTTGTACAGACACGTGTGAAATCAGACGGAAACGTTTTGTCTTCATGAAATCGTTCAATTTTCGTAGGTCGAATATTGGACGTAAAGAGCCATCGCTTTTCGTTCGAAGAAAAAGTTTTGAGATGAAACTCGGGGATTTTCTGTGTACTCGTTTGAGTACTTTTTGATCTAGGAGGTCTTGGATAATCAGAGACATTGCCGGTGTTGATCTTGTTGCAAATTGCTTCATTGTTCTTTTCGTTGGCATTAGCAATGGTGGTTTTTTGCATAGAGGTATGCGTAATCCCGTAATTGTTGACATTATGAATTTGTTTGCCCTCATTGCCAACCAGCGATCTCTGAACATCTTCAAACGACCCCCTTGAAAACATGTCGGATAGTCATTTTTTCCCTTCTTTGTTTCGAAAAGAATTTTTCACCTGTTTATAACCACCATTTTTACTTTTGTATGATCGTTTTATATGTTGCCTCTTATTTGTGTCTTGATTATTTCCATAATGTGATTTAGCGCTGAATTTTGACGTAGATGGTGCTTCATATTTTCTTTTTGGCGGTAATTGCTCTTTGTTTCTATAAGGTTTTGGCGGTGACAACCATAAACGTGGACCTCCGAGGGATTGAATGAAAGCAGCTAATTTTGTTTTATCGAACAAAAATTCCTCGCTAGGAGGTATATTATTAATAGCGCTTTGGATACTTGTATCTGGAATTTCTGAAATTAACCTCTTACGTCTAATTTCTATACATTCGGCTCGTTTACCGCAAACAACCTGCAGGGTCTGTTCTGACAATTTGTATGCTGGAGAAGTATCGCCGAAAGCTTCAGTAATTTTATTGAAGAGGTTATCTGAGTTAAGCTCGTGTGGACATTTGTGGGCCCAATCAATGATACCTTGTAAGCCAGACTGTAATAGTTCTCTTTGATTTAACAACGCATTGGTAATACCCGCAATAATTTCCTCGGTAGGGGCCAAAAAATCTTTCCCCTTATTAAGGCAACACATTTCATCATTAATTTTTAGGTTACAAAACCCTGGGGACGCAAGCATATCTCCCAATGATTTCTTGTATCGGATGTGTTGCCACGAGGGCGAATTAAAATGCTGAAGATTTATTAATTGTTGCAGGCGTGTCTCGTTTGCAGCCCTTAATACCCTCTTTTCGTCAAAATCAGTTTTGCAAGGGCCTAAATTTAATGATTTCGGTAAATTCGTTGCGGGGTTATTCAAAAAATTGCAGGTATTTTGGTCATGCTGTTCCGTGATATTATTGTCCTCGTTTAAATTTTGGGCGTATTGTTGTTGCATTATAATATTAGTGAGGAGACTAACCTGTTCATATAACGCATCGATTCTGGGATCGACCGTTACCTGTGCGACGTGCCTCCGCTTTTTCTGTGGTGGTTCATCCTGCTCGCTGCCCGAGGAACTTTCGGAACTAGATGAGTCACCTTGTTCTTGTCCTGTTTCCTTCTCGGATGCCGGAGAGTTTGAAGCCATTGGTCGATTAGTCTTGTCGATAGAGTCGACCTCTTCTTCCAACTGATTATCCATTTTATTCACCGTATTATTCTTAAGTTTCAAACTAAACTTTTTAATCTTCCTTCTTATTACTAAAAATGAACACTATGTATTGTACTAAAAAAAATTTTTAACAGAAAGATGAACTAAGTAATTTCGTCCGCACTCGGCGAAAGTACACAACGCTATGAACTGAGAAATGGCAGCACCTCCCTCCTAAGGTAGGTTCTAGCTGGTGGGGAAAAAACTACCATCACTTAAAATTGTAACAACCGGTTGGCTTGGTGCACCGGAAGTCCGCAGTTTACGCGTAAGTATGCACGTTTTCTTCAAAGCAATGCTGTATGTTTTCCGGAGGCACATCAATAAATAATCTGTGTATTATAAAAAACAAATTATGACTTAAATATTATTCAGAAAAATACAGTGACTTGACTTTTATTATCAGTCGATGTCTGCAGAAATTATTTAAATTAGTTATAAAATTATCTTCACTAGAGTTTCTTACACGTTCTTTTCTAGTGATCATTGCTTTCAAAAATAGCAAATAAAAAAATACTTATTTAAATGAAGTATTTTACATCAGGAGTTCAATAAACAATTTCTAATTCATTTAATTACCATTTTAATCATTATTAGACGACGATTTTTTATTATTATTATGAAACACCTTACATACTAAATCACTACCAAGCTGTAGGATTCAAACCGGTGACATACCAGTACATCTGGCGGGCGCTGTAGTAGCGGCGTGGGATATGAAAACAAATGCATTAACACGTGCTTTTTATACACAAAATACGGGTACACGTGGGATTATACAAAATCGGGGTTTCACGTGGGGTTCAGTATGGAGAGCATAATTGGAGGAAATATGTTACGGTAAATGTGATTCCTATGGTTATTATTAATAATAACCACTAATTAATTAATACTTACCTCATGATTTGGTAAATGTGATTAATTCTGTGTCATTTATCACTTTGGGGAATGAGGAAAAAAACCCATCCTAATGTAACCTAAACTACTTTATTTAGCAATGTTTATTGTTTATAACTCTTGTAATAAACAATGTAATTATTAGCACATAAAGGCAGATTGAAATACAATTTTATAATCTTCGCTTGTTATTTTTGAAAATTTATTACATTTACCAAAGGTTAATTGTAAATAACAACTGGTAAACGTAAATAATTCATTACTTTAGCCTTCAATTTTGGTAATTATTAATAATTGTTAGTAATTATTAATAATTTTCAATTAATCACACTTACCGTGACATATGTATATAACAGTCAGTAACATGCCAATTGACATTGAGTGGGGTAGGTTACTCGGCCTATGTACCTATGTGATATAAAATTATCATTTCGTATATAGACCGACTAACGGCTAAAATTAATAATCTATATATCCAACAATCAGTCTGCGGATCAATCTGAAGGTAAACAAACCAAGACTCATCTGTGAGCGGGTATACTGCAAAATCACTTGATTGGCTAATATCGTGATCTAACCCAGTGGCGGTACTTCCATAGAAGCCCAAAAGCCTAGTTTGCCTTACAAAATTCCGAATAATAATCTTTAAGTTTTAAATTTTTATTTAACAGAAGCATTTTGACATATAAATGAGATATCCTATATACCTTTTTTATCTCTGTATCACCCAGAGGTTGACTGTTAGAGAATGCCTTTGGCATTAAGTCCGCCTCTATACTTAATGTATAAAAAGTGTAAATAAATAAATAACGACTGCCTCGTGGTCTCGCGGTACGAGTATGTGCCGTGCGATCTAGAGGTCCTGGGTTCGATTCCCGGGTCGGGCAAAGTGTTATTGGGTTTTTCCATTAGGAAATTCACGGTAACAGCACGGAGTCTGGAAATGTGCCCGAAAAACGGCAATAGGCTCGCCCCCTATTATGTGGGACTGATACATACTTGGCGAAATGTGGGTGCAGAAATGCACCTCTGCCTACCCCTTCGGGGAATACAGGCGTGAGTTTATGTAAATAAATAAATATCCTGACCCCAAAATAAACAATTATAAACTAGACATGACACAATTAATTTGTAACGTTTTTGGTCTTCTATGGAAGTACCGCCATTTTTAACCATAGATACAAATTAGGATGTATTATTAATTCCAGCCGTAATACACTTATTTAAGTTACAGACATATAAGGACTTTAGCTGTGCTTGGCATGTGCCCGTTAGTCTTGGAAGGAGCACTAAGTAACTCAGCTGCAAGTCTTTTCGGTATAACTTTATGTTTTTTAACCTCCTGAGTTCCAGAGTACAATTTTTCTGGATTTTCTTTTGATTTTTGGCTAAGTACTTCTAGATATGATACACAATTGAGGAGTATTTTTTTTTTAAACCCTTATATAGGTATGTTTTGTTTCATGGAGAAATAAAATGGATTGATCTCTTATTATCTGTCACAGATTTTTTTTTGTTAGATGTTCTAAATTAAGGACATCAGTACTCAGGAGGTTAAGACTTATTTTCAATGTAAGACTTCGTTGAACTATGGATTTTTTCAAATTTATGAAATTTTATGAAAAATAGTATTCTGTTTTGTTTAATAAAGAGGACTATATCTGAAAATAAATCATGCTGATAAATTTTACTTTATAGTATAGTAAAGTACCAACTGATAATACAAAAATAGAATTAGACAAAATCACAAAAGGTAAAAACTGTACCGTTATTTTCTCTATTTCCTCTTCCTGATGCATGCAAATAAAGTGGTGGATTCAATTGTAAATGTAACAATACAACATTTAAAGTAGTCACATACATACAAATAAATAATAAATAAGACCCTTTTGAATGTCCATCCTAATGTTGCCTTAAAAAGATCACCATGCAACAAGGCCGCCATTTGTACTTTTTTCTAGTTTAACATATTTAATTTTCTTTCACGATTTACTACTGTTTCTACGTGTACAACAGTGTTATATAAAAATAAATAAAAAATACATAAAAGACGAAAACGTCAATTCTTCATTTAAATAATAAATTATTTTATATTATTCTTCTATATTTTTATTTTATTACATCAAACCTTTTATAAAATTAAAATAACTAAGCAGTAAATATTTTCTGTACTATTTGTTAAGTTGTTTACAGTCTTGTCAAAAGTTTTTAATTCTCCAGTTGTTACTTCTCTGCTAATTATCAGATATTAGAATAATTATAATTATTCAGAGTAGCCCTATAACTATCAAATTACATAACAAATAATGCCTTACATTCAAAGTTATAAATGCGGGGTCATAAAATAGGCATTTCATAGGTACTTTTTTGATAAAACAAAACAACAACCGTACACGTTTCACTCTTTCGTCGCAAATATGTTTCTTTAATACATGACTTTATGACATTTCATTCATCAATTCATTCATTCTGTTTTTTCATTCATTCGTCTCTCAAATGTATTTATTTCTTGCCTTTGACATTTTTATGATAGCCCCGTGGCGCAGTTGGCTAGATACCAGCTTGCGAAACGAAAGGCCGCGGGTTCGATCCCCGCACCGAGACAAATGTTTGTGTGATCCACAAGTATTTGTTTCGGGTCTGGGTGTTTGTGAGACCGAAAAGTCTCGCGTAGTTTCTGATACCCACGACACAAGACTAGTATCTTAGTGTGGGGTCAGAACTATGTATGTGACTGTTGGGTGTATATTTCATTCCTGTATGTAGAATGATACAATATTCGCGCCTATAAATGACATTTCGTACTCACACTCATTCATTCCGTCCTTTCCATTCCTATAAGTAAAATTTATACTCACGCCGCCAGACTTGGACTGCCGGCGCATAGAACTGCGGTTGTTACTAGGAATGTCCACTTCGGAATGTTCCACCGACCAGCCGATGGCCAACAGCGCCTTCAGAGACTCCCGAACAGGTTCTTTGTACCGCTCTTTCTCCTATACACAAATATTTTTAAAATAAGAAAATCTTCAGCGGTTTTATACAGCTTAAACATTCTAAAACTTCATCATCAGCCCATATAAGTCCCACTGCTGGGCTCGGGCCTCCTCTAAAATTGAGAGGGTTTAGGCCTTAGTCCACCACGCTGGCCTAGTGCGGGTTAGCGGACTACACATTAAATAAATTTCTAAGAACTTTTTAGTCATCTTTGAAGTAGCTACATGATATAATCTATCAAGAATACACACATAACTTCGAAAAGTTAGAGGTGTGTGCCTGGGGTTTGAACCCGCGATCGCTGAGACTCTAACGCGCGCCTACAACTCGAGGCCATCACTACTTACAATAAATTTACCATCAAGCACATGTTATCTCACTTATTGTTTAATTGATAAAACATCCACA
Source organism: Hemaris fuciformis (assembly GCA_907164795.1). Taxonomy (NCBI): domain Eukaryota; kingdom Metazoa; phylum Arthropoda; class Insecta; order Lepidoptera; family Sphingidae; genus Hemaris; species Hemaris fuciformis. The sequence goes on along the minus strand of OU015457.1, from coordinate 5,369,248 downwards.
AACACTTACATAATCATTAAGCATGTTGTACGGTTTGAGGCGCGGGTGGGTCTTCTGGCTGTCGGACCACGATTCGCCGTACACCCAACCGTTTTCGATTTTCCTGTTCAAGAAAAATAAAACCCAAAATTGTATCAGGCAAGCAAGCAAGTAGCTATTGCTTATCATCATCAGCCCATATACGTCCCATTGCTGGGCACGAGCCTCCTCTACAACTGAGAGGGTTTAGGCCTTAGTCCACCACGTTGGCCTAATGCGGTTTGGCGGATTACACACCTAACAAATTCCTAAGATATTACCACTTGACTATAAAGCAATTAATGTATTAAAAACCAAAAGCACGACGTAATGACTTTCACGAAAATATAGAAAAATCTTGACCGATTATTTTATAAGCTTAAAGGTATCGGTGATTGCGATTAACCATCATCATTATCGACCTTTTATTACAACCCTAAAATATGGCATATTTTTGTTGTTGTAAAGGAGAGTGTTATGCCTTAAAAAAGATATACAGATATTCAGACCGTGATCGGAAAGAAAATCTCGACAAAAAAGAATAAAAAAATTTCATTTTGAAGTTTTCCTAACAACCATAAAATGTATGTGGTTGTTAAGAAAACGTTAATTTTTTATTTTTTGTCGGGATTTTCTTTAACGCCAGGGGGTTTGTAATCACCTACTTTATTACCTACCTTAGTTTCCGATCACGGTCTGAATACAGCCTGTACATAGACCTTAGTTTGGGCATAGTTGCAACGCCTACTTAAGCTATCTCCATACATTTCTGGTGTTACCTGGAGGCCCAGGCGTCGTGGTAATGCTCGGAGAACTTCTGCACGATGGTGTTGAGGTCATTGTTGAGCGCCACTGATGACGTGTTGATCGGTTGCGGGTCGTACTGAGGATTGTCCGAGCCCTCTGAAAATAAACGAAAGTGTTATAGTACGTTTGACCCAGAAGTCGCCGCGCCGTATGCATCTGTTAAACGAGTCATTTACGACATATAAAATACAACATCTAAATGTAGTAAAAACATGATCTATTCCGTACTTATTTTGATAAATAAAAATCTTTTTTAGATCGAGAAGATACGTATAACTTAAAACAATAATAATTAACTCCTATAGATCAAGAAGACGCCGTATAACTTAAAACAAGCGATTTTTTTTGTATTTTAAAATAAACATAAATAGGATAGTTGATTATAATATCAGTAGTATTAAAAAGAAATGTTAAAAATTCACATTTCAATGTAACAATTTTTTGTCTGTCAAAGAATTTTTTTATACTACCATGATAATTTATAAAATGCGTCACTTATCCAACTAGTTAGATAAGTACTTTTATTTGTAAAAAAAGATTACCTGTAGTCTGTTCTTTCCCATAGAATTCATCATCATAGTTCTTCGAAAGAGAATAATCAGGCGGCAACGCACAACCTAAAACAAAAACATTAAAAATTCAACGAAATACACATTATTTGATTAGATAATTTCCCTTGGGTACAACGCTAAGAATAATTTAAGGCGGAACAAACTAGCTGCCCGAACAGGGTAGTAACAGGATTTTGTTTGAAATTATTGTATAATAAATAGATAATAATACACCCAACAGTCACATACACAGTTCCGACCCCACACGAGGATACAAGTCCTGTGTTGTAGCTATCAAAAACTACGACTGACTTTTCGGTCAAAAACACCTAGACCTGAAACAAATATTTGTGGACTACACCAACATTATTCTGGGTTCGGGGCTCGAACCCGCAGCCTTTTCGTTTCGCAAGCTGGTATTTAGCCAACTGCGCCACAGGGCTGTCGATTAACGTTAAAAATACGTTTAAAAACATATACAAAAAGTAAAACAAACTGAGAAAGAAGTCCCGCGAAATTTTTTGATCCCTCATAATCTATAAATAAATCAAATGTTTGTTTGCTCACGAAAATCTTTCCAGTTTCATTACTGATTGTGAAATATATCAATGCAGGGTAAAATGACCGCGTTGTCAGTCAGTCAGTCAGTGTCTTTTGTCGAGAAACTTATACTTTTACCACTGATCAGACGACACAATAATGGCGGCCTCATGCTTATTTTATCACGCGAAAATAAACAAGAGCCTACGTCATTCATGGCCAAAATTTTAACAACCATCAACATAGTTACTCTATAATTCTACCTTGACATCGAAGGCTATCAATTAACTAGAAATAGTGAAACCTTGTACCAAGGTTAGGACCTCGAGTGGTGGCCTCACCCTTGAGTAATGACCCTCAGTAATATCTAGGACCTTGGTTTGGAGGTTGTGGCCTTACGTCCGACCTAGACCTTGCACTTGACTTTGACCTTGCAAAATTCGAGGTTACATCAATGACATTGGTTCAATTTTATCTAATTTATTAAATTGTTCGCGATAGCGGAGTAGATACGGAAATAAAAATGTACGACGAGCAATGTTTTGTGATATTATAGAGTCGTTTTTAGATCGCCCCGAGGTTAAGGTACGCGTGAGTTAATATCGGCGGTCCAGGGTTCTCATATAAAACTACATCAGTGGCGGTACTTCCATAGAAGCCCAAAAGCGTTACACGTTAATAATTGTGTAATGTCTAGTTTATAATTGTTTATTATAGGGCCAGGTTATTCTCATTTATATGTCAAATTGCATTCGTTAAATAAATAATTAAAGATAAGATTATTATTCGTAATTTAGAAAGGCAAACTGAGCTTTTGGGCTTCTATGGAAGTACTGCCACTGAACTACATAACCTCACGCCTATATTCCCGGAAGGGGTAGGCAGAAGTGCATTTCTGCATCCACATTTCACCAGGTATGTATTAGTCCCACGAAATAGGGGGATAACCTATTGCCGTTCCAAACTTCGTATTGCTACTGAGAATTTCCTAAAGGAAGAACCCAATAACATTGTCCTACCTGGGAATAAAATACGGAATATTTAGATTGTGTCGCGAGGCAACGAGGCAGTCCTTACTGATTAAGATCGTGATAATTCATTGTGAATATCACAACGAAATGTCACAGGTATTTACTTGGGATTTGATCCCGGGACCACCGAGATATTGAATCGATCGCGCCGAAAGCTCGAGGTCATCATCATCATCAGCCCTAATATGTCCCACTGCTGGGCACGGGCCTCCTCTACAAATGAGAGGGTTTAGGCCTTAGTCCACACGCTGGCTTAGTGCGGGTCGGCGGAATACACATCTAAGAAATTCCTAAGAACTTTTAGGTGTGCAGATTTCCCACGATGTTTTCCTTCACCGTAAAGTAAGTGATGATTCATTGTGAATGCAATAATGATATGTCAGAGATTTGTACTTGGGATTTGAACCCGGGTCACCGAGGTATTGACTCGAGCGCGCCTAAGCCTCAAGGCCATCACCATGTGATAATAAACATATAATAACTATACATACTATATTTTTAGAAGAAACAAAGACGATCACCATAATGAACTCACCGATAGCGATGAGACAAGGCAAGGCCTTGCCGAAGAGTTCAGGCTCATAGTCCATCTTGCTGAGGGAGTCGAAGATGTTGGAGAACAGCATCATGGTGAGACGCTTCTCCTCATCAGAAGACGCTCCGTATAATCCCTGCCCGCCAGTACTGCCGTAGTATTTAGCACAGCGCTCGTAGTGTAGCGTAAGCAACTGTTAGGCAAAAGAATATCAGTTACATCATCATCATCATTATCAGCCCATATACGTCTCACTGCTGGGCACGGGCCTCCTCTACAACTGAGAGGGTTTAGGCCTTAGTCCACCTCGATGGCCTAGTGCGGGTTGGTACACACATAAGAAGTTCCTAAGAACTTTTAGGTGTGCAGGTTTTATCACTATGTTTTCCTTCACCGTAAAGTAAGTGATAATTCATTGTGAATACACACATAACTTCGAAAAGTCAGAGGTGTGTGCCTGGGGTTTGAACCCGCGACCGCCGAGATTCCCGACCGCGTGCCTAAACCTCGACGCCATCACTGCTAGCTATTACTTTGCATTTGATGACTAAAACTCAAATACATACCCTGAGTGCCACTGTGGTGTACTCAGATAGCTTGGACACGTCGACTGTGAGCTTCCTCAGCAGTTTGAGCAACATGGACGGTTGCATGGCCGATGTTAGTGCCACTAAGAAATCTGACACCGCTTCTCGCTGGCCCTTGGTCAGCATTCGGTTCTTCGATAACCTGATTAAAAAAATATAAGATAAATAAACTAAATATATGTACTACTATATGTATCGAAAGTAATTAGAAACATTTTAATCTTAGACAATATGCATGTCTCTTGACCTCATGTACATTTTGTTATGGATTGGTATCCTAATGTCGGCTGGTGTTGGATCTATCAATTCATATTTTTTAAGCCGCAGAAGAATTCATCATTATTATTATCATCATCATCAGCCCATATACGTCCCACTGCTGAGCACGGGCCTCCTCTACTAATGAGAGGGTTTAGGCCTTAGTCCACCACGCTGGCCTAGTGCGGGTTGGTGAACTACACCCCTATGAAATTCCTAAGAACTTGTAGGTGCAGGTTTCCTCACGATGTTTTCCTTCACCGTTAAAGTAAGTGATAATTGATTATGAATACGCACATATCTTCGAGGTGTGTACCTGAGTTTGAACCCGTGACCGCCGAGATTCTCGATCGCATGCCTAAACCCCGAGGCCATCATTATTTAACACTTACTTAATAACACCTGTATACTGTTTATATGTCCCTATCCCACAGCCGCCACTGTAACTCCTGTGCTCCAGGATCAACAGCACGAACAGTATTGACGCCGAGCAATGAAGCTCAGCTTCCAAGGGAACCTAATTCATAATGATCCCGCAACAAAGTTAATCATAAAGAAAATATAAAGGAGGAGTTGGAAAATAAAGGGTTGTCCACCTGTATACTGTATGTAAAGTGGCGTCCAGCAAGCTGCCGTAGTTCTCGGCCTCATTGTAGAAGTTGGCGTGCTTTATCAGCAGCGGTAGTATGGAGTTACCGATGTACCGGTTCATTGACAAAGCCATGTCTGATTCGCAGCCGTCGTTCTGTGACACAATTAAGAAAAACAATAGGAAGGAATTTCGATACACACTTGATTGATGCTTTTGGAATAGGAAGAGGCTATTAAGTCTCCCAAACTATGATCCTGATACCTTTCTTTTGAGCATCATTATAACCATCATCATCAGCCCATATATAACCCACTGCTGGACACGGGCCTCCTCTACAACTAAGAGGGTTTAGGCCTTAATCCACCACGCTGGCCTAGTGCGGGTTGGCGGATTACACACCTAAAAAAATCCTAAGAAATTTTAAGATGTGCAGGTTTCATAACGATGTTTTCCTTCACCCTTAAAGTACGTGATAATTCTTTGTGAATACATACATAACTTCGAAAAGTCAGAGGTGTGTCCCTGAGGTTTGAACACGCGACCATCGAGATTCTGGACCGCGTGCCTAAACCTCGAGGCCATCACGACTTACCTTTCTTTTGCTTTGTCTTATTATATTAATAGACGTTTATTCCCATCAGGAAAAAGTAACCTCATGTGTCTCATACGAAACAGTTAATTTATTTGATTTAAATATATTTTCCACCATGGTATATTGGTATAAAAAAATCATTATTTATCTTTCAACCTCCCCACAAGTCCGAATCGTATAACCACTTTTCTTCCTGACATAAATTTTTCATCAAAATATTTCTCATGCGAACACTAATCCTCGTTGCGTAAATCCCAAAAATCACTCTTATAGTCTCAAAAAGAAGGCGAAAAGGAAAGACCGAAGCAGGATACTTAATCTCTACTCTTACCCTGTCCAACATAGTAGCAGCCCGCAAATCAGGCAAGAAGGCCTCTTCTAATAACTTGTAGAAGAGCTCTTGAGTTTCGATTCCGTAGACACGCTCCAAGAATAAGCCCACGCTCTGTTTATGTCCTGGGATCAGGCCAGATGGCATGTCTGCAAGAAAATGTTAGTAAGTATTTTCATACATACATACATACATAATCTCACGCCTGTATTCCCCGAAGGTGTAGGCATAGGTGCATTTCTGCACACACATTTCGCCAGCTAAGTATCAGTCCCACGTAATAGGGGGCGAGTCTATTGCCATTTTTCGGGCACATTTCCAGACATCGTGCTGCTACTGAGAATTTCCTATTGAAAAAACACAATAACACATTGCCCGACCTGGGAATCGAACCCAGGACCTCTAGTGTACTTGTGCCACGAGACCACGAGTATTTATTTATATTTTCAGTATTTTCATTGTTAGTAAAATGTTGATTTTAGATTTTGACTGGACGGCGGACGCTATTTTATTTTATACAAATAGACATTTCCATTAAATCATTATTGTCTTTAGCTTCAACTTTTTAAAGCATATCAATGTCTTAACCATCAACAAAAGTGTGTAAAAGTAACAAGATTTCGTGTTGGTCACATTTTTATTTGATATTGGGTTTAGGACTCAACTAGTTGAACTATAATTTTTTTTAACTTACCAGATTTAGGTCTCTCTTCACCCGCAGCAGGGTTGTTGAGCGTAAAGCGAAGACTCAGTACTCCCTGAAGATCTTCCAAAGGCACCAGAGACCTTAGAATAGCCCGAGCTCGGAGAGATTCGTTCTTGCCCTGGAAAAAAATATGATCACGATATTTAATTTATCGATGCAATAAAAAATTCGTCGTTGGCATTATTTCTAAGTGACATATGATGTGAAGTATGGATTGAATAACTACCTATGTAGTACACCTTGACTGCCTCGTGGTCTCGCGGTACAAGTATGTGCCGTGCGATCTAGAGGTCCTGGGTTTGATTCCCGGGTCGGGCAAAGTGTTATTGGGTTTTTCCATTAGGAAATTCTCGGTAACAGCACGGAGTCTGGAAATGTGCCCGAAAAACGGCAATAGGCTCGCCCCCTATTACGCGGGACTGATACATACTTGGCGAAATGTGGGTGCAGAAATGCAATGCATGCAATGTGTGAAGAAATAATAAACCTTCCAAATTTTGAATTGGTCTTACATTTTCATGTTTTCAATATATTAGTGCGACCAAAAGAACTTGAAGTAACACTGATGACATATCTTATACGCCTGTTAAAGGACATAATTCCAGACTCTTTAGGATTATTTGGGAGCTTTCTAATACATATGTAAATAAATAAATAAAATACACACACAGTCACGTACATAGTTCTGACCCCACATTAAGATACAAGTCCTGTGTCGTGGGAATCAGAAACTACAACAGACGTTTTGGCCTCACAAACACCCAGACCCGAAACAAATATTTGTCTCGGTGCGAGAAATACCAATTGAAATACTGACCAGAGCAATGACCCCAGCATCAGGAGCGCATCTGCCCAGCAGATCGACGAGGGTGCAGTAGAAGTTCAAGATGGCGGCTCCCGTGTCGATGTAGTCTTCGTCCTCATCAGACTCCGGCAGCGGGTGGCTGAACTGTAAGACATGCCTATGGTTGCCGACAGTCTATTGCGTTAGACGCGACAATTTGCACAGTTAATTAATGTTATTCATCATCATCATCATCAGCCCATATACATCCCACTGCTGGGCACGGGCCTTCTCTATAACTGAAAGGGTTTTGGGCTTAGTCCACCACGCTGGTCTAGTGCGGGTTGGCAGACTACACATCTAAGAATCTCGGGTTTCTCCAGGGTTGATTAGTGCTATATTTGATCTTGGATAAAGTGTGTTTATAATGGTGAAGGAATTATTCTAATCGGTCGAATTAATTGACTACAAAACTTGGATTGATTTTGTATTTGTAATATTAGTACAATTTTTTCTATTGCCAGAGAATTTATTAATTTATTCTTCGGATAAAGAAACAGATGAAAAACAAGTATCTCTTAACTAATAATACAAACAGAAAGTTGATAGGTCACAGCTTAAGTTTATAAATTAGTTCTATATTGAAATATCTCCATGATTTTTCTTCATACTTAGTAATTTCTAGTAATATTAGCTGTCAGAAAAACTAAGTGAGTATCAAAGTGATCCAGCAGTTTAGGAAACTAGCCCCTAGGGACAGATATTATAGAATAATGTAATCAACATTCATTCCTCACTCTGTCAATACGTGTTATACCACACATCCATCGCAACAGTCGCATTTCTACTGCATGCAGTCGTCTTTCGTCCGTCTTCTTCGTAGCCCTACACTACAATCCATACAGTACTCCTGTAAACTAGCATTAGAAGAATAGAGTCAATACAAATACAATTCTCACATTAATATCTCCCTCCTGCTCCAAGTCCCTGAGCTTCCTCCTGTCTGCGATGCGTTCGCTCATCTTGTTAGCATCCACGATGGCCTTCAGCAGACCCTCGCCCTCACCCCTCAACGCTGGACCCAAGCACTCAGGCCGGCGAATCAGCAACCGAATCACCAGGTTAGCGTTCTCTTCTACGCTTTCTCCGTTCACCTTAACAAGTGAAGATAATTTTATAATACGGTACAATAATTCTATCTCCACGATAAGTTTTGGTACACCACAACAAAGATATTACAATATCGGGTGGATTTATAGAGAAGATCTATTATAGATAAAAAAGAGATTTGTACTAATAGCTGTTATAAAATGATGTTTAATTAATTTGAGCACTTAGATTTGTGATATCTTCCATTAGTTGCAATCTTTTTCCAGACAAATGATATTAAAAACACAAACAATTAAAAATGATACTAATATTGGTGAAAAATGTAATTTAAAGCCATTTAAAGTGTATTTTTATACAAAACAGATTGATTCTTTAATAGAATGTCTCAATTTTTCAAATAGAAACTTGTTTAATTGTACACAAAGTTTACTTACCCAAACACAGAACCTCAGGAAGTCCAAGTAACGCTCTCCTTCAACAGGATCCCAGCCAAGATCCGGGTAACCCTTTTCCACCAGTTCGGAGTTGCTTTGCAGCCCACAACGAGAGAGGTACACCGCTATCTTCTCAAGATAATGCTCTCTGAAATTATGATTACACATTTTTTTTATAAACTAGATCTAGGTGATATAACCGCATAGTAACAGCATTAAAAAGCATATAAGAAAATATTCTCTGTTAAACCCAATAAGAAGAAAAAAATATGGAGATGTCCTAATGGAGATTATTCTATAACTGCTGTCATTTAATTTATTTTGACAGTCTTCACTGCTCAGTTGGTTAAAGAGCAGTGTGAGAAATAAGAAACATAAGTATTTGTGAGTTTTGAGGAGTTTTTTTGAATTTCAAAAGGCTCTCGTTATCAACATCCACTCAAGTATTTTAGTTACCATCAAACTTAATCAACTTTTATCAGTCCAGTGCTAGAAAACTAACTACAATCCTCTTTTACCCATTTTAAATCAGGACCTCAGCGTAGAACTTGTATTTTAGTCCAGTTAGAATTATATAAGATTATCGAATGCAATTATTAATAAAATGGCTATTTTAGTCAGAACTTGACTTTTCGGGGCATTTATGTATAAAGTGTAGTATTCCCTTACCTCAAAGCCAAAGCCAGCTCAGTATTCTCCATAAGACTGGAGTAGGCTACATCCAGAGGCGTGGACCCTCGCAATGAAGGTCTGGACAGCAGGATGTTAGAATTCTCCAACAAGAAGTCGAAGTGGTCGAACATGGCCTTCTGGTTCTGTCGCCCTGTGCGGCAGAAGTAGCACAGGAAACGGCAGCAAGCCACCACCATCTCGTGGGATGTGTCCTGCAATGGAAGGAATTATTGGGTTATTAGTAAGCAATGCTTTGTACAGTTCTGCTTAATATCCTATGTTAGAGGTAATGATACAAAACATTACTTTAATATTTTTGTAGGCACTTGTCTAGTTGAATGTCAAACAATATTAGGGGAAGCGAAAGACAACATTACTTGATGAAGACAAATGTATTATACGTCAAGAGTGTATGTAGGCTAAGTTTGTTTTTTGTTGATCAATTTATTGCGTCCTAGCTAGTTGATTTTTATCTGCATAGGTGCTTGTGGAAAGTAGTTTAAATATATCCAATTGACTTATCACTAGTGTCGTCCTTTTTCGAATTCATGTAGTGTCTAATTGATACCAAGCCTACACAGCAGCCTAAACAGCTTTAAGCAAAAATTATTTCGTTAGACTTGAATTCTTTGTTTCATTAGTATTTTTTCGACAAACCGGACTACTTAGCGCGGTGGATTAAGGCCAATACCTTTCACTTACAAAAGAAGGCTGTGCCCAGCACTGCGACGTAGATGGGCTGTTATAGACAGACAAAGATGTTAGTTTTCTAAGATTTCTGATCGATACCTCGGCTACATACAACAGCGGACGTGTAAAATTAGGCTTTGGCTTTGAATAATCTCATCATCAGCCCCTATAAGTCCTACTGCTGGGCACGGACCTCCTCTATAACCGAGAGGGTTTTGATCCTTAGTCCACCACTCTGGCCTAGTGTGGGTTGGCGGACTACACACCTAAGAAATTCCTAAGAACTTTTAGGTGTGCCGGTTTCATCATATGTTTTCCTTCACCGTTAAAGTACGTGATAATTCTTTGTGAATACATAACTTGGAAAAGTCAGAGGTGTGTGCCTGGGGTATGACAGCATATTTTTTCTAAATAATACAAATATAATAATCTCCTTGGCTGTAACTTTGGCTTTGAATGTTGTTTATCATAAGTTAGAGCAGTACCTTCTCCTTGGCGTCGTCTGGGCTGGGCTGCGCGGGCTGCGTGGGCTGCTGGTCGCTCTGCGCCTGCGCGCGCCGCCCCAGCGTGTTCATCATCACGGCCATCACGTTCTCGTGCACGCGGAGCACTCTGCGTACAACGGTTCACTCATAACTGCTCATCACTTTTATAACTAACACTTTTATTGGGTTTTTCCATTAGGAAATTCTCGGTAACAGCCCGGAGTCTGGAAATGTGCCCGAAAAACGGCAATAGGCTCGCCCCCTATTACGTGGGACTGATACATACTTGGCGAAATGTGGGTGCAGAAATGCACCTCTGCCTACCCCCTCGGGGAATACAGGCGTGAGTTTATGTAGGTATGTATGTACTTTTATAACTATCTGTAACTTCTTGCGCCTACGCGGTAATGTACGCAGAACACAAAAAAATATCCAATTCATCGAGTTTTTGAATTAACGATATTCATGCGCAAAATATAAGCTTCGTCGTCGCCCGCTGTCATTTTGATTTGCGAACTTACTACTGATATTGGCAATTTTAATTTATTACTTCTATGTGGGTGCCTGTATTCATACAGCTCCTATTTTGTACTTAAAATACTTACCTTATCAAATCTGGGTGTTGGAAGAACGTGTGATTGTTCACCAGTTTCCTGTGAATACGAGATAGTTTTATTAGACTCGCACAATTTCAAGTTTCTTATAAACGACTTTTGCCCAACAAACCCTTCATATAAAATCAATTCTTTATCCTTTATGACCATAGTTGAAGAGCCTTCCTAAAAAATTCAGCTAGTACTTGCTTCCAGCGACTTTTTAAAACTTTCACCTTATACTCCATCTATTTCTATATATGCGGTTTCTAGCTAGTGTAGAATCTATGCAATAAAAACTTATGTCTTACCAAAGCCGTTTCCTCATCAATTCCTCTTCCTCCTGACTCATCTGTACGGGAAGAAGGGCTCGGATTTGACTCAATCCCACCCACATCTCTGCGACGTCCAGTTTTGTTTTGGCGTTGATGACGTAGGTCTTCTCTAGCGCTCGAATCAGCTCGCCCACTGCGTCGTATTGACGAACGAGGAGACTGGATTTGAAGAAGTTATGGGTCACACAAAAAATATATTTTTGTGATTCGTGTCTTTATCAACTGAGTCATCACATAATTTCATAAATGCAGTAAAAATATACCTGAACATCTCCCTAACGAGTTTGGGAGTTTCAATTTGCGACTCCTCCGCCCAGGAGACAATGGTCTGGATCAGCACCTTACGGAACTTTTCCTCTGGGGTCTTCTTCGGTGGTTCTTCTATCGCCTATATACAAAGAATATGTATAAATTGCAGTGACTTTATAATTTATATTGGTTTCTTCGATTCGGTTAGTGTGGTGAAGATTACCAAATATCTCCTAAGCAAAGACGTTTTTTAAAATTCTACAATGCTAATAATGCCATGAACGATACTGCAATGCACAATTTTGGGTATTCATACACGGCAGTTATTATTACAGATTACTCAACATAATTCGTTTACGTTTAGAATACGGAATTCCGAACACAAGATAGTAAAAAAATATTCTTTAAAATATACATTAGTGAAAAGAATACTCAACATTATTTGTTAAAAAATAATCGAAAAATATGAAGAAAATTGGTTATTGATTGTACCAATTCTAGGGTTCCTTAAATCTTTAACTTACCTTAGGTTCTTCTTCCAACTCTTTCACCGTGTTGATAATGTTGTACAGTTTTCCGAAAGCACCAGGATTAGCTACGGGCTCTGTATTTTCCTGTTGATATATACGGAAGGTTTAAATGCATGGTAATTGTATATTAGTTGGATTGCGGTGCGAATAGGTAAGGTGGACTGGTGTAGAACCATTACCTAACAAAAAGAAATACTTAAAGCAGACTGCCTCGTGATCTCGCGGTACAAGTATGTGCCGTGCGATCTAGAGGTCCTGGGTTCGATTCCCGGGTCGGGCAAAGTGTTATTGGGTTTTTCCATTAGGAAATTCTCGGTAACAGCACGGAGTCTGGAAATGTGCCCGAAAAACGGCAATAGGCTCGCCCCCTGTTACGTGGGACCGAAACATACTTGGCGAAATGTGGGTGCAGAAATGCACCTCTGCCTACCCCTCGGGGAATACAGGCGTGAGTTTATGTATGTATGTATGTTAAAGCAATACTTTTGTATTTTGCTTGAGGTAAGATACTCGTACCCGCATGGATAGCCACCACAGAGTGTGTTTAGCTTCTGTTTTTTTCAAGTCGGTTCAACTAATCCTATTTTTGGTAACTTAAGCTTCTCCCTTCACCTCCCTTCTAAAAGTATTTTGAACATAAATAATTTGAATGATATGGCATACGTCAGGGTCTGGTTCCTGCAGAGCACTAAGAGAAACATGGGCCATAAGGCTCTCGTGGAATTCGTTCATTCTCGCGATCAGCTCTTCACCACACGGACAGTTCTCCTTGTCTTCCTCCTCCATGTGCTTGAAACCTATGGACAAAATAGAAAGTATCAGTACGAATGGCTTTTTGAATCATCATCATCATCAGCCCATATACGTCCTACTGCTGAGCACGGGCCTCCTCTACATCTGAGAGGGTTTAGGCCTTGGTCCACCACGCTGGCCTAGTGCGGGTTGGCGGACTACACACCAAAGAAATTCCTAAGATATTTTTAGGTGTGCAGGTTTCATCACGATGTTTTCCTTCACCGTTAAAGTACGTGATAATTCTTTGAATGGATGGAGCCTTCGTCTTCGTCTAAAAAGCTAAATATATTAGTACCAGTTAGGTTTACTGTTTCCTTGTGCCGCGAGACCACGAGGCAGTCTAAGAGAACAGAGAGTTATGAACATGAATGTATATGTACGTTTTACTATATATGTTATAGATGACGCTTATGTTCAAACTCACGAGCGTAATCCTGACAGACTTAGCTTATAAGGTATAAGATATTTTATAAGTATTGATAAGAACTTACTAAGTATAGCGTTCATCTGTTCACGGGGAGGGCATCGGAACTCTCTCGTCTTCTTCGCAGCCACCGCGCTCGGTAAGTCAGACTGTTTGATTTCTGTGTAACGCCTGGAAATTAAATGATACAATGAAACTAAGAAATAACATGAGGCTACGAGCTGTTACGAGGTGTGTGGTCCGCCAGCATACTAGGCTAGCGTGGTGGACTAAGGCCTAAACCTCCTCAGTTGTATAGGTGGCCCGTGCCTAGCAGTGGGAGCTATATGAGTTGCTGTTGATGATGATGATGACGAGTTATATTTTGCTTACAGTATAGCATTTTGTAGTAATTTTGTCACATCCAACATATTCTTCAAAAAGGTCCATTGGTTTAAGAATTATTGATTCATTTTTGCCAACAAATAAGTATCGAAAATATTAAAAGCCCACCTCTTGCCGTTGATTTAGGACTTCGTTTTACTACTCAGAGTTTCCTTAAGCGGACTTAGTAACTACAGCATTTGTCGTAAATTTAACTTCCACACTAGTTGCTATGTATTTGGAAGATTCTCAGAAGGCCACGGCCAAGGCGGGATTCAATTCTTACCTCAACTGATCGGCTTGTAAGTCTCCAACGAAGTCATGAGCAAATGCAATGATGGACTCGACCCGGTGCCTCAGTTGAATATCATTCAGATGATGCAGCAAGTAACACATTTGTAGCTTGGCTCCTTCCGCCATCTTCATGTGAAGAAGACCCTTGCGGTGCTCGTCTTTGCCCTCTGCGAAATAATATAGACTTGTTACCTAGTTATAAAGGTGGAGTGTTTTTTTTTTCTTAGCCTGAGTGTCGATTTGTAGCTTATAGAAAACAAAACTTTTTGACGTAAAAAAATTTACTCAACATCTTGAGCCCACTCACTTTTCAAATTAATTACACGTCTTTCATAGCATTAGTTTTCGTGGAAAAAAAATATGAATCAACAATTTTGTCTTTGGGTTTTGTTTAGCGACTAAGTAAAAACAATGTTTTCTGTACTTAGGTAACATACTATTGTCTGCTTGATTGTAAAAATTATAGACATCCGTAAAACGGTGCTTTGGTCTTGGGTAATAAGAGAACAATTAAATTGCCTTTTTTTGGCACATTTCAAGGCTCAGTGCTTCAACTACGGAAAATTTTCAAATGGAAAAACACTGGAAGTAGTATTCTCCATTTCTCACCGCACACTTATCCCAAAGGACTAACCAAGAAGTCGATAAAGTATGTACTAGTAAGGAACTTGGTAATCAATAATGTACCTTTGTCGAATGTAGGATCCCAAGTCTCAGGGTTGATCATGATGAGCAGTTTTTCCACGTCTTCATCGCGCATCATGCCGACCAATAGCAGCCGATCGACCAACTTTATGAGGGGCCTAAAGCAAAAAATACAATTAGGCTTTATATTTAGTTAGGCAGAGATTTTTTTTTGTTTGTAGCACTATATTTGTATGTAGAACATTTTTGTTCCGATGTTATAACCCACTGCTGGACCTTATTTACAACTGGGAGGGATCAGACTTTAGTCAACCACATTGGCCTAATATGGATTGGCAGACTACATTAAGAAATAACTAAACTCAAAAGTAATTTTATTTTATTTCAAAATAAATTAAAAACACGAAGGTTATTTATGCTGCTCCGCTCCAATTGGTCGTAGTGTAATATGAACAGGGTGTAAAGAGACCGTGATCGAAAACTTAGACAGGTAATAGTTACAGTGGTTATCAACAGATTGACGCTGAAAAATCCCAAAAAAGAATTTAAAACGTTGACAATTTTCTAATCAACACAAACATTTGTCTCGGTGCGGGGATCGAACCCGCGGCCTCTCGTTTCGCAAGCTGGTATTTAGCCAACTGTGCGTGCTGTATGTATTGACGAGGGTATAGAATGGTTCTGCAGTACGTACAGGAAGAGGTTCTCGTTGCTGCCGCCCACGGGGTCCCGGTTGTGCACCTGGTTGGTGTCCACGGCCTCGGCCAGCGCCTGCATCACGAACGAGCGCACCACCTCCAGCGGGAAGTACGGCGAGTACAGGTTGCTTATCTCCGTTATGCTCTCGCTGTGAACATCATGTCCATATTCATCATTATCATCATCATCAGCCTAATAGACTGCCTCGTGGTCTCGCGGTACAAATATGTGCCGTACAATCACGAGGTCCCGGGTTCGAATCCCGGGTCGGGCAAAGTGTTTTTCCATTAGAGAATTCTCAGTAACAGCACGGAGTCAGGAATTGTGCCCGAAAAACGACAATAGGCTCGCCCCCTATTACTTGGGACTGATATATAAATGGCGAAATGTCAGTGCAGTAATGTACCTCTGCCTACCGTGAGGCGTGTGATTATGTATGTATCAGCCTAATACAGACACAGGTCTACCCCAAAGTGTTCTGTCGTGGCGGGACTTTCAAAGAAGCCCAAAAGCATTAAACGTTAATTGTGTAATGTCTAGTTTATATTTGCTTATTATGGGGTCTTTATTAACCAATTTGCTTTAGTCAAATAAAGATTCCAAGATTAAAAATTATTAAAAGGCAAACTAGGCTTTAGAGCTTCTATGTCAATACCGCCCCTGATACTCATCTTTATCATCAGGCTAATACAGACATAGGCCTCCCCCAAAGATTTCCAAAGTGTTGTATCAGAAGCGGCCTGTATCCAGCGGATTCCCGCGATTTTCACCAAATCATCCGTCCATCTTGTGGGTGGATGTCCAATGCTGTGCTTACTGGTACATGGCCTCCACTCGAGAACCTTGCTGGCCCATCAGACGTCAGTTCTACAAACTATGTTCCCTGCCCATTGCCACTTCAGTTTGCTAATCTTTTGGGCTATGTCGCATCCTTTGATCATTTTAATTAAAATGTTCATATTAATCTAACTAAAAATCTTAGTAGACCCCATTTATTTATTTATCATTATACTTAAAAAAAAAATAAGCAGATATATTTACATTAATACCTTTTACTTAATATCTTTACCAGTTTTATTTTTGGACCCATATCGCAAACATTTTCTGTTACAGGTTCAATATACCCTTATTTACCTTAATTACTATTGAGTTCATAACGAGAAAACCCAATAACAAGCAAAGGGCTTGTCCCAGAGATCTTTTAGACCCACATGGTTATTTTTATGCAATCACTAGACAGCTCGTGAATCTCCAGGATTATCAGTATATCATAGTTCACTTACGCGATGTCAGTCATCTTCATTTGTGGGCGAACGCTTTCAGTCTGCAAAGACCTTAGAGAATGGCCCATTTCTGGCTCTTCATACAAGGTCTTCAGCTCTCCTCCCAGTGGTATCACGAACTCGTTCTTACATGTTTCCCTGGAAATCATTGAGGAGATAAGTTTTTTTTACTAAACTGATATGGGGAATTGAGGACCATTACCTAAATTAAAGTAGTAGGTAATACCAATTTTAACAAATACACATTAAACTCACGCCTGTATTCCCTGAAGGGGTAGGCAGAAGTGCATTTCTGCATCCACATTTCGCCAGGTATGTATCAGTGGCGAGCCTATTGCCGTTTTTCGGGCACATTTCCAGACTCCGTGCTGCTACTGGGAATTCCTAATGGAAAAACCCAATAACAATTTGTCCGACCCGGGAATCGAACCCAGGACCTCTAGATCGCACGGCACATACTTGTACCGCGATACCACGAGGCAGTTTTAACAAATCTTTAATAAAACGGATATTATTTTAACTAATCTTCTTAATGTTTCAAATACATTTTACTGCACAGTAAATGCTTTTAGAAATTTATTTCTTTTCTGTAATTTGTAGCTAACTTCAGTTCATTTGATTTTATTATGCATGACTATCATTTCTAGTAACTTCCAAGCTACAGCCGATAGTTTAAAGATATAAGTCGTCTTGATTTCTAAAATACTACTTTTCTAGGTTATTACAAGTACTTACATAGTGGTGGCATGAGATTCCAAATGCAAAGCGATTAGAAGATCGTAGAACCCTTGGCGCAGAGGTCCCGACATGTACTGCGATTGTATCGCGTATAGCAGTTGCTTTTGGTCCACGTGTTGGCATAGAGCATGGGCAGCCCTGAAATAAAAGAGGTCGTAATCGTTAGGGTCGTCAGGATTTTAGTAGAAACTAGCTTTTTGTGGTAGTTTAGCTCGCGTTTCATCTCTTTATGGAATTAATTTTGGAAAACCCCGTCTTAGTACTCACATAAATCCAAAATACTTCGAAATTACACTTCATTTTCACAGCCGTTTCGGGTGTGCGACGATCTCTAAGTCAGCAGTGAATTTCATATTTATTTATTTATTCACTCTTTTTTATACAAAATAAATAGGGAAACTAAACTAAATAAAAATACAACTGTCAGTCTTATCGCTCTAGGCAATTTCTTACAGGCATTCTTTGGGTTCAAAATAGAAGTTTCATATACGAGTACATAGTACATTAGTAGTTCCTTAGTTTTATAGAAAATTCTTGTTATTTCTATATTTATACTAAGGATTTTTTTCCTTTCACTATTCATCGGATATAATTGGTACGGTTTCTTATCTGTCATACATACATACATACATAAACTCACGCCTGTATTCCCCGAAGAGGTAGGCAGAGGTGCATTTCTGCACCCACATTTCGCCAAGTATGTATCAGTCCCACGTAATAGGGGGCGAACCTATTGCCGTTTTTCGGGCACATTTCCAGACTCCGTGCTGTTACCGAGAATTTCCTAATGGAAAAACCCAATAACATTTTGCCCGACCCGGGAATCGAACCCAGGACCTCTAGATCGCACGGCACATACTTACGTACCGCGAGACCACGAGGCAGTCAATGTTTCAATCTGATGAAAGTACTAACCTGTAGTTGCTCTGGTAGCACAAAGCTGCGTAAAGGGTGAGCGTGTGAGAGTGGAAACTGAGGAGTTTGTCCATCTCTATCAACTCCAATATGTCTATACAGCGGTCCTCCTCTGAAAATCAAAAAGAAAATATTTGTCGTTACCTTATGTTAGCCAAAATCTTCTATAAAGTGAGTAAATAAAGTAAGTATACATCATGTAAAACACTTAGTCTTTGGGAGCATAAAACTTTTTCCATTGTTGTGTCAATTAGACATTTTGTAGTCACTAACGTCCAGTCTCGAAACAATCGTTTATGGGCTTTACAAACCTTCGACTCAGTGGGGAGAGGAGGGGGGGGGGGGGGGCTGTCTATCTCGAAGCCACTTCTTTGTCAAGCTGGGGTCTGACCAACTGTGCTAAGATTCAACTAACTTCAAATATGCAGGTATTAATTTTAAGCACATCTGGTTCTAAATCAAGGATAAAGAATAAATCGTCACATTCATGGTATGACCTTGAATGTTTTAACTTAACGAAAGAGGAAGAACGAGGTAAAGATCATTTAGTTATGACCCGAAGATGAAAATCCCTAAAAGACTTACCTGGTATATGCAAGGCGAGCATAGAGACAGCGTCCTCACACAGCATGGACCAACCGCGGATATCCGATAGCTTCAGGGCGTGGACTTGCAGGGACAAATTTGGCACCTAGAATAATATTGAATAATTATCATCATCACCCAGAAGACGTCCAGATTAATCAAGTCTTTAATCGGTAAACTCGAAAAGAGAAAAGAGAATAATATTTTAAATAAGAAGAATAAGAACTAGACATTTAATTTGCATTGTCCAGACTAGTGCAAGCGTTTTCTCTATGTCACTGAAATACTACACTTGGTTCAAATCTTTAGACAATATATGTTATTATAGTCTTATGTTCTAAGATCCTTCTAATAACTCTACGGAGTTCATTCAGATCATTGATCAAACCACCTAAAATCTTAATTTCTGATAAAATATATTTCTGATAAAACCTTCACAAATCTTCCATTCTATACTGACCCTAGCCCACTGGTGGGGTTTCAGGCACTGCACTTTGAGCCTGGGCGGGAACTGGGGGTTGACATGCTTGTCGCTGGTGGGCAGGACAGCAGCGCTGAGAGGCAAGCTGGTGGGAGATCGGCCCAGTTCTATCTGCAGGATCTCTCTCGATGTCGCTTCAACGAATATCGCCGGGAACAACTTCGTTTCTGGCTCCATCTAGATTAAATTTTAAAGCGTATTAGTTAAGAAATTGTCGATTTTGAAGTTTTGTTCCTATATTATGGCGTTCCAGAAACTATGAGGCGTTTAACAAAAGTCGAGGATCACAAATTTATCTTGTTTGTAAATTTAATGTATTTTACTTGTTTTAATTTTGGTCACCATCAAAAACTAATACAACGCTCTTTTTAATGACAATTTGAAGATTTTAGCAGTGGTTTCTAAATAAAATCATTCATTTTTAATTATAAATCAAGAATAGTGTAATGGATGATCAAAAAGATTGATCTTAACGGTTAACTTTAAAGGCTTGAAAATCAACGTACAAATGAATATTTTTATCTTTACAAACATCAGGATTTGGCTGTTACAAATTTTCCGTTGGTGACAGTGCTCATACACCAGATCAGCAACGCGCGGCCCGTGAATTAGTTATTATTTTTTTTTTGCTTTATTTTGTTTTGATTTTGTTTGCTTTTTTTAGTTTTCTTTAAGAATTGTTGTCACTCCACCAGTGCCAATATGATAATGGTGATAATTAAAGGGAAGACACTGACTTCTGCAACACAGTTTATACTAGTAGTTTTTTGTTTGTGACCAATAAAGAATTTATTATTATTAGTTAGCATTTTATTTTTTTCTATAGGATATAACCAATTATACATAGATATTACGTAGAATCTAGGGTAAATATTACAAGTGCGGCCCGCCTTTAGTTTATTTTGCCACATTGCGGCCCTTGCCTGCCAAAAGGTGCCGACCACTGCACTCGATTATAATATGGAGTAACTTTTTTAAACAAACCTTAAATTTGAAGCTGGTCTCCTTCCCCTCGCAGGTGAAGGTGACGGTCCCGGTGGACGTGTCGACGGAGCAGCCCACGAACATCCCCTGCGACGCGCCCTTGCCCGTCGCCTCCGCCATCACCTCGTTGTACAGCTCATCAGCGCGCACCATGTAGCACGACTGACGGTTCACGCTGGAATCGAATCATCATCATCATCATCATCAGCCCACATACGTCCCACTGCTGGGCACGGGCCTCCTCTACAACTGAGAGGGTTAGGTTAGTCCACCACGCTGGCCTAGTGCGCTTTGGCGGACTACAAACCTAAGAAATTCCTAAGAACTTTTTTAGGTCTGCAGGTTGACATATAAATGATAACCCCAAAATAAACAAAACTTGAGAGGTGTCAAGGGACACCCGGATGGAACGAAGTTCCTTTCGATTAATTAGTGAAGGAATTGTATATATTTTTTTTAAGTTATAATAATATTTTATTATTATTAACAAATATAATGTAGTATAAACTTAATCAGTAGGCTCAATTTTAGGAATAATTTGCTTGTGGTAATTGAAGTAGGAAACATATGTTTGGGATTCTATTTTATTTAAATGTCTCGAAAAAACTGCATCGATGGTAGTATTTATTATTTATTATGTACAAAAAACCTGTATACACTCAACAAAAATAATCGTCGCGACACCACACTGTTCAATGCGAAATGGAAAGACGAAAGGAAAATAACTGGCTTGCTTTCTATGAGAAAGAGAAAGAGAGACAGAGAAACACTATACAACTATAGCAAAAAATGTTACAACTTTTGGTCTTAATTTTTTTTCGTCTAGACCCCTTTTGCAACGCGCGATAAGGAACTTCGTTCCAATAATTATAAATTAGACATTACACAATTAACGTGTACCGCTTTTTAGCTTCTACGGAAGCATCGCCACTGGTTTCATTTCATCGAACCATAACTTTCTCCTAAGGATGAACAGAATAGAAGAACTTATACATTGAGAGAAATATCTCACCTTTCAATGACTCTGTCGTAGTCATCAGTGATGATGACAGAAGACTTCATCACCTTGCTCTGGTTGAAGTCTTTGGAATGAAGATGGTACTGCGTTGTCACCCATCCTACGTACACGTGCGTTGGATCTTGGCCGGGGAATATCCTGTGGAGTAATAAAAGACAAAGTTATTTAATAATAATGGAAATGCCTAAGCCTCGTGGTCTCGCGGCACACGTATGTGCCGTGCGATCTAGAGGTCCTAGGTTCGATTCCCGGATCTGGCAAAGTGATATTCAGTTTTTCCTTTAGGAAATTCTCAGTAGCAGCACGGAGTCTGGATTTGTGCCCGGAAAACGGCAATAGGTTCGCCCCCTATTACGTGGGACTGGTACACATCTGGCGAAATGTGGGTGCAGAAATGCACCTCTGCCTTCCCCTTTGGGGAATACAGGCATGAGGTTATGTATGTATGTATGCTTAAGCACGTAGAAGAATTTCTTTGAAGAAAAACATCTTTCAATTTCAATGCCGTAACATTGACATCAAATGACTTCTGTAACAATTCATATACATCCTTCTGTTGAGCAAAGGCCTCCTTTACAACTGAGAGTTGTTTAGCCTTAGTACATCTCGCTGGCCTAGTCTGGTTTTAATGGACTACACTTCTAAGAAAATATTTGTCAAAACTTTAAGGTATGCAGGTTTTCTTACAACGTATTTCTTTACCGTTAAAGTTTGTAATTATTCTTTGTGGATTCATAGATAACTTCGCAAAGACGGAGGTATGTCTTGGGGTTTCAACTTCATCCAACAGCCAATGGAAATCCACTGCTGGACATAGGCCTCTCCCAATGAATTCCACAGGGAACCGTAATTCCAATGCACGCCTTCCTTCCTTCCTTGCACGCCTAATCTTTCAAGCAAAAACAGCATAATTTAACTAACCTTACTCCATAGAAGTACTCGTTAATGAGCTTCAAACACTCGGCGTCGAAGATCTCGTTGCCAACTGTCTCGGTAGTGGCGGCCGCGAGAGTTGTAGTCGTCATCTGTTTCCTGTCTTGTGTCGGAGTCATGTGTGTAGTCTGGAAAACATTGGATTTTGATTTTAATCTTTGGTAAACATGAAATCGATTATAATTAGTATCGATGTTAATATACCAGTGAAAAAAGTTCTAAGATATTTTACATTTGGAATAAACTGATAGTAAGAATAAGGCTAAGCGATTTAAACACTCGATTATGTTTTAATCAATTTAATTAGTAGGTGATTTTCCATTGATATAAATGCTAAAATATCTTCATTTTGGAATAACTTGATGCCCACAATGGTACAATAGTAGGAATGGGACTTTGAATTGTAAAAAATATTCCAAACAGTTTTAGTTCATAGCTTCGGTGTCCAGATTATTTAAATAGTAATTATTATCATATCCTTCACTATATTGGAGTAAGATGGTAATAAGCTATTTGTCATATATTGTGCAATATCTTTATCAACTGAGTGAAGAGGCCAACTCGACTACCATACAAAAATAAAGTTAATTAAAAAGAATCTAGTTTTGCCTTTTCGTTGCTCCTGTGTTAATATTGTGCGACGAGCGATCAAAAGCGGTTCTTAACCGGGTCGGGCAAGATATTAAGTTTTTTTTATTATTAGGAATCTTTCAGTAGCTACTCTTAGTTTGGAATTTTGAAGAAGAACAGCCGGTTTTCTTGACTCAGTTCATAAAAGCTGAAATATATAATATGAGAGCGGTGTAAATAGGACTTACGTTCAGACCCACTTGGCTTCCATATAAGTTGGGTCTACTGGCACGCGGACTCATGCCGTTATATCTTTGATTCGCCTTCGACGACAAAACATAGAAATGGTGATGAAAAAAAAAACAAATAAATGGCTTTGAAAATAACATAATAAAAAAAGTAGTGTAATATTAGAGACAAATGATTGAACATAACGAATTCGATAGTCTGAGACCTTTTTGTAGAGTCATCGAAGATTTTTTTTAAGTTGGAATTAATGTAGGTATCTGATATAATTAAAAATAAAAATTTCTGAGAAAAACATATGAAATGGTATGAAAAATATGGTAAAAAATATAAAACTATTTATTTCATAAGTTAGTGACTTCGTAAAAAGGAAAAAAACTTATTTCAGATAAGGTTAAATATAATTTTTAAAACCGAAAAAGGGATATAAACCAATAACTCATAATTTAATGACAAAATTACGGTTAAGTTTGAACAAAAAGTCTTTTTTTACCTGTGACACTTTAATTTGTGGATTAGGTCTACGCGTTGCCCTTTCAGGAGATACTTCAGTGTCACTGAACGGATCTGGTGTTTTAGATTTACGGGTTTTGCCTCTATCACCACTCTCACCGCGCTTGCTCTTGAAGAATCTGTATCAGAGATAAAGAATTTAAACCAAAAAGTCTTTATTCACCCGTTTCAAAAATTCCAACAGACTGAGAGTAACATAGTCCATAGAATAAACACGTTTTTTACTTTAACTTGTCTTGTTTTTTTCTTTATACTAGAGTCTTTACTGTCATTGGTGCGATCACAAACACTTATTTTACTTGTTTCTTAACAAACATTTTACAAATATTTTCAAATTAGAAGCGTATCCCCCCCCCCCCCTATCTCTATGTTCTTAAATTCTTAAGCACAAAAATAATTTGATCGTCAATTGTCGAAAGGATAACTCACTTGAAAGGTGATCGACCCCGTTTATCCTTCTTTTCGTCTGGAGCTAAACTTTGACCTCCCACGTCGTATTTAGCCATCTCTGCTTCGCTTGTGGAGCGATGCATACCGTTCACTTGCTGACCTGGAATAAATATTCAGCTTAGACTAAACACTTAAGTAAGGAATTTATTTGGATATTCCGATATCACTTGACTGTGGATTTCATTCCAGCAATATTGGCGGTCGTTTCGATTAAGTTCTCTGCTTTCCTGTTTAAATTTCCAAATAATGATATTATCATAATCATGTACGAGTATTGTGGGTTCTTGTTGTTGGTCTTGGGTGGGAAAAAAATGGGGGCGAACGTAGTAAGAATTCAGAAAATAATTTTATGTTTCTTGTTAATTCAATTGGCAAAAATACTACAGGGTATTATTGATCAAAAATTGCAGAAATGTATTGTAAATAATTAATTTAATAGTTACGAGTAAGCTCTGTTCTGAATCCATTAATATGTTGACTTACCTTCCCTTAAAATCCCTTCTGTTTATTATATTTCATACCAAAATATAACATCTGATTTTGAATTCTAAATTATTATTAATAATATTTTTTATAGCAATGTTAGATAAACTGGTAAGAGTGACTCTATGGGTGCTTTAGTAGACTTTTCTCTGAATGGTTCGTGAGAAAATTCATACTGCAGTCTTTTGTAAGTACCGTGAAGTAGTGTTCGAAAATGTTTGTCATCCACAAAAAATCGTTTTGAGTTTAGGTGTTATTGACTGACATTTTTTTTCCTACTTTATAATAACCTCTATACAATAGTTGTATATTACTATGGGGTTTGAATTATGTATGTGAAAGTTAGGTGTATTATCAATCACTGTTTAGGCCAAAAAGTATTCAAATAAAGTGAAAAACGTCCACCAATTGACCAGGGCGACAGAAAACAGTGCAGATAGAGGACGTGGCAGCAATAACACCAAAAGCCTATACACTGAAGCCTGCTGTAAAATGTAACCTTGCAAATTGTAACTCTGTATGGTAACACCTCGTGGTATGGAGCCCTTGCGCGGCGGCCTCGACGGTTGCCGCTTCACCTTCGAGCTCTGCATGTCCTCCTGGTTGTCCTCGTAGTGCAGACCTTGGGTTGCGGGGAAACAGAACGGGTGAGAGGCAGGCAAGGGCGGTTTAGTCGGTTGGGTGTCAGAATTTTCATACATTTTGACCTATGTTCTACATGTCAGTAATGATTACATTTGGGGTCATTTATTTATAGGTTTTCTCGTCAGTCTGTGGTGCAGTTGCTTAAACACCAGACAATGAGACGATAGGCCACGGATTCGATGCCCGTACCGATATAAAGAGACGGGGTAAAAGGTTTATGCATCCACTTTATGGAACCATTTATGCAACCCCGTTTCGACAGTTGCGGTTTTAATTTCACATACTAGGGGTAGAACTAGTTGCCGTGTTTAGAAACATTCTCACTCATTAATATCTTTCCAATGAAATAATGTTTTATGGACCTGTAATATGTCACTTGTGTCACTGAACTATAGATTCAGATCTGCTTGCAGGTGACTCGGTTTGTTTCCGAGTCCAGTCAGATTTATTTGTGACATTCAGGCCCGCCGCAAGCGGGCGTGCAAAGCGTGCGGTTCATTATGTAATTCAAGTCATTGTCATAATACCCACCCCACCTTAAGTATAAGGAATATCATGACATTTGGATACAAGAAAGTTTATACACGAATTTTGTATTTAACCTCCTTTTTATTGTAAGGTGTAGGGAGTTATAATCGGGTTTGCAGGCGGGCGTTAAAGAAGCTAGCGGTGGGCCTGGTGACATTCCTCATTCAAGTGGAATCGAGGATTTTTTATATATTGTTTGTCTTCTTATGAAAATTCTGACATTCAAAGGGTCTACATATTAAATACAATGGGGTTCATCTTTGTAATTTTATGGTACAAGGTTACTAAGTTATTTGACTCATTTGACTAAAAAAATTGAAATACTAATTTACCGTTGTTCTTGCTAGGCAATGGTATAAAATCTTATTCACAGATTTCTTACAGGCGAGTAAAATATTCCAAATTAAGCTTAGGGTTTGTACTAAGGACAGCTTAGCAAAAACAACGAATATTGAATTATTTACGTAACACATAAAAGGGATTCATCATTTGGAAGTAGATGGATACAAATAATAACAATAATAAATGTATGTACATTTTATTTGTTGTAATTTTTAATTTGATTAAGTAATAGTTTTTGGTCAGATATAGGTACATATTGATTAATGATATCGTTTTTTAAGTCCATATAATTTTAATTATTTTATTTTTTCATCTTAATATCGTATTTATTTCACGTTTGTCTACTATCCGGGGTATAGGTACATACTTACAACCAAAGACATACTTATGTCTTAATTTTACAAGTGCAACATTTAAAAAAAAAACAATTTGAACAAAGCAATTTTTATGTAATAAAAAATACTAAGTACCTATACTACTACCTACTAATGACAGCCCCGTGGCGCAGTTGGCTAGACACCAGCTTGCGGAACGAGAGGCTGCGGGTTCGATCCCCGCACCGAGACAAATGTTTGTGTGATCCACAAATATTTGTTTCGGGTCTGGGTGTTTGTGAGACCGAAAAGTCTCTCGTAGTTTGTGATACCCACGACACAGGACTTGTATCCTAGTGTGGGGTCAGAACTATGTATGTGACTGTTGGGTGTATTTATTATTTATTTATTATTATTATTTACTAATATGATTAACTACTGCCAAAAACTATTACTCAACTACCAAAATCTACTTATTAAGAACAAGATGGTTACCTTTGATGTCGTTCATGGTGAAGCCACTCCTCATGATCTGGTCGATGTGCGCCGGCATCTGAGCCTCTGTAGCTTCCTTCATCAAGATCTGTTGTCGTTCTTTGATCTCCACCCATCTGCGGGCTTTTTCCGCTTCACTGTTGAGTTTAAAAAGGTTAAGTTTTTAATATTTCTTTTCCAAATATGCTTTTGCTAAGGACTAAGGAATAATCCCTTTCAACAGTCTACTATGAAGGTTTCGCGGCATAATAAATAAAGAATTTCTTAATGTCTTGTCGTCAAATATAAAAACATTGTGGTTGGAATATCTGGGAATAGCATTTTCAAAGACGAAAAAGAAATAAAGAAGATAGGAGATGGAAATATAGCTCTCATTTTCTTTCCGCTGTAAGTAGGCGACAAAATAAAGGATTGCGAAGCATGAAACTGGCAGTAATATGGACATTGGTAAATATTTACATGGATCTTAAAGAGCGAGCGATTATGTGATTGTCAATGCCTATGGTTTACATACATACATACATAACCTCACGCCTGTATTCCCCGAAGGGGTAGGCAGAGGTGCATTTCTGCACACACATTTCGCCAGGTATGTATCAGTCCCACGTAATAGGGGGCGAGCCTATTGCCGTTTTTCGGGCACATTTCCAGACTCCGTGCTGTTACTAAGAATTTCCTAATGGAAAAATCCAATAACACTTTGCCCGACCCGGGAATCGAACCCAGAACCTCTAGATCGCACGGCACATACTTGTACCACGAGGCAGTCTATGGTTTAGAGTTCCATATTCCAGACTTAGTAATGTATCTTCTCATTATCATCAGGAATTTAAACACCACTGCTAGACGTAGTCCTTTACCAAAGACTATAAAAGTAGAACTGTGTAACGTCTGCGAGATTGACTTACTCGATAAATTCCGAGTGGCATATGACTGGTAATGACAGTCGCAGGAACTCCCAGTTGGCTTTCTCCATCGTCTCGAACGTGTTGTGAGAAATCTTCATACATGGCGGAGTTTCTGTAAGGGAAACACATAGTAGTCATTTATTACGTACCCGACACTTTTTATATCTTACTGATATCGTACATACATACATAAACTCACGCCTGTATTCCCTGATAGGGTAGGTAGAGGTGCATTTCTACACCCACATTTTGGCTGGTATGTATCAGTCCCACGTAATGGGGGCGAGCCTATTGCCGTTTTTCGGGCACATTTCCAGACTCTGTGAATTACTGAGAATTTCGAATAACACTTTGCCCGACCTGGGAATCGAACCCAAGACCTCTAGATCGCACGGCACATACTTGAACCGCGAGACCACGAGGCAGTGATTACTGATATCATGAACGAAAAAATTTGTATAATTTATCATACAAAAACAGCAATGTACATTTTTGTGAGTTATATTGTTTCTTATCTGGATTGAGATATACTTTTCATGACATCGATGAAGCTAAGCCGGATCTCTAATCTTGAATCCCAAATATCATGTGTAAAAAATTGTAACACCTTGCTTTCAGATTAGTTGTTACAATATCATGATGTTTGGGTTGGGAGTGGATGTATTTAAAATATTCGTTTATACTTATGTCAACGTCTACCTCCTATGTCCTTCTTTACATAAGTTTTGCCATTTAGGTTTGAAAATGTAATAGATAGAATTGAGGATTTCCTAGTTTGACCTATTTCTTGACTTCCCCGTGGCGCAGTTGGCTAGACACCAGCTTGCGAAACGAGAGGCCGCGGCTACGATCCCCGCACCGAGACAAACGTTTGTGTGATCCACAAATGTTTGTGAGACCGAAAAGTCTCTCGTAGTTTCTGATACCCACGACGCAGGACTTGTGTCTTAATGTGGGGTCAGAACTATGTATGTGACTGTTGGGTGTATTCATTATTCATTCAGTATTAATTACCTGATCCAGCTGGTATTCTGGTGACGTCGATCTTGGTGTCAGGTATCTCATCCGTGTTTTCGTATATGGGTTGGTCCTTTGTATACCAATGAGTGACGTCTCTCTTCATGTTACTGCAGAAATAATGAAACTCAATGTATGCCTCCTTTTTGGAATTGATATTCTAAACCGGCGGTCGGCAACGGGCGGCCCGCGGACGTCTTGCTTTCAGCCCATTAATGTTAGTATTAGTTAGAATTTTCATTTTTATTTATGGGATACTGGCTTTTTCCCGCGACTCCTTCTGCGTAGACTACAGGGTTGGGTTCAGAAAGAAAATAATTTGTAGTCTGTTTACTATTTTATTATTATTTTACTCATTTTTATTTTACCCCCTTGTTTGTATTTTCTTTACAAACTTTGAATGTCATATTTATTTATATCTAATCAACAGCCTAAAAAATAAGTTTCAAGCTTCTAGCTTTAAAAATAACAATACTTTTTCCGGAATAAAAAGTAGGTATCCTATGTTCTTTCTCAGGCTCTAAACTATCTGTGTACCAAATTTTATTTAAATCGGTTCAGTAGTTTTAGCAGGAAAGCGAGACAGACAGACAGAGTTACTTTCGCATTTATAATATTAGTATGGATGATCAATTATACGTAATTATGGTTTTACGTACAATCTAGGGTAAATATTACAAGCGCGGCCCGCCTTTAGTCTATTTTGCCACATTGCGGCCCTTGCCTGCCCAAAGGTTGCCGACCACTGTTCTAAACTAATGCAAAAAAGGGCAAGGTTTTTTGAGTAGGGTTTATGTACAGAACAATCTAATTTATCCGAAATAATATTCAAGAGCAAAGCGGGAAATCCTTAGGTGAAATTCATGAGCGGATCGTATTAGAGATGTGAACAGCATTGAAATAGCAATATTGGGAGAAAAGTTGCTGTTTAAATACCCGATCTTTCTATTCAACTTATACTTAACCCATAAGTAGCATACATTCAAAACTTTCTGGGCCCTTCATAATACTTGACTAAGCCGTGGTTCGGGTTCTAACCCCAGGCACACACCTCTGACCTTTTTCAAGTTATGTGTGTATTCACAATGAGTTATCACGTACTTTAACGGTGAAAGAAAACATCGTGAGAAAACCTGCACACCTAAAAGTTCATAGGAATTTCTTGGGTGTATAGTCCGCCAACCCGCACTAAGCCAGCGCGGTGGACTAAGGCCTAAACCCTCTCAGTTGTAGAGGAGGCC
Organism: Hemaris fuciformis; assembly: GCA_907164795.1. Classification (NCBI taxonomy): domain Eukaryota; kingdom Metazoa; phylum Arthropoda; class Insecta; order Lepidoptera; family Sphingidae; genus Hemaris; species Hemaris fuciformis. Next base: position 5,338,909 of record OU015457.1, on the reverse strand, counting down.
CGTGCCCAGCAGTGGGATGTATATGATGATGATGATGATGAAGCCGTGGCTCTAACAAGCTCTAACACTTGAAAACGTTGCCGGTTTGAAGAAAAATTCTGGAATATTTCGTGTCCATATTCATTTTATTGATTTATCTAATGAACAAAATAATTATAATTTTCCAATATGTACTTACACACAGAATGGCTCATAGCCCTCCTGAAGACCGCAAGTTGTGAAGTACTTCAACGTGTTAACGTCTTGACCGTAAGTTAGTCTGGCCTTTTGGCCCACACCGAGCGTACAAGCTGGGACAAAGTTATCCCCTTGGACGTCCGCAAATGTGGTTTCACCTCCTAAGGCGTCCATTAACAGCTCTCCGTTGAGAGAGAAGCCTGTACGAAAATATAGAAGCTTTATTTTTGTCTTTTTTTTTGCGTGGGGAGGTCTCAAGTAAATTTTGATTGAAGTTAATCTTTCTTTAATATTACTAATTTATCAATTTGAAGTATTAATTATATTTTCTCTTGATAAAAGTTTTTTTTATTGTAAATAAAATATCTTTATTTATTGGTTACCTTTATTTTTTTAAACACGTATAAAATAAAAAAATATTATCGCTAAACTACTATGAATAAAAAATAAAGAAAGATTTTTACTTATTTTACTTATTAAAGTTTTGGATTATTTACAGTTAATATTCATTATAAGGGACGAAAAAATATTTATGTATACACAGAACATAAATTGAATAACAATTTTATTAAATTGGTATGGTTAAAAACAATTAATATAAACAAAGCGAAAAACATTAGTACGAAAACATAATTAGTTTTAGTGAGGCGACACTCAACTTATCGACAGATTTTATCGAGATGGATGCATTTTATCGAACTCGATAAAACATCTGCTAATGGAAATGTGTGTTACATGTTTTGACTCTAGTCTATACAGCGACTAATCTGACGTGTATCTAAGTCTGACTACTGCATATATGATGTACCTATGACTATTAAGCTTTACTAACCATGTGTCCTAGGTCGCAAATAACAATGTTTTATTTGTAGAATATAATTTTTTAGACGTTTTATTTCGTAGTTAGATCTCTGGGTTCATGTTTAAAAACTTTTTAGTGCAAAGGCTTCGCTCTTCTGACTTAGTGCCCAGTTTAATTCCCCAATAACTTTCGCACATATGTCATTTATCAATTGTGCCTTAAGCAATTGAGACTTTTTTGATCAGATCTTCAGATGTCATGTCCTAATCCATTATCGGATTTATAATGTTATTGACTCCCATATTTGGGGATATCTTTAATATTTTTGTATTTAAGCTCTGACTTTCCTCTTAATTACAATGTCAATAAGTGACTTTATAAATATTACCTTTCGAGAAATCTTTAACGTCGACTTCCCATAGATTAAAAACGTCACAAATAAAACATAGTTAATGTACGAATGTAGTAACTAAACTAATATATATATTTTAGTTCACTAACATCGAGAGTAGCAAGCAAAGCGATGCGGTGTTTAATCACGTTAAATGTACTAGAAGCGACTTCTTAAAGCCTGAATGTAGAATTTTTGAAATACGTGGCAGGAACATCTTTGGAAGGAAATAATTAAGAAAATAATCATCAGTAAAAAATCCTTAATATAAGACAAAAAAACGAAACAGTAAAAGGTGCTTAAATTGAAAAAGTGAGAGGATAAAAATAGCTTTAGTTAAAAAAGTCACGTACAAAAAGATTTGTAGGTCTTTCAATAATACTTTTTACAATATTATAAAAAAAACTTATTAATTGTATAATTTTTTTACCAATTCAAATATAATCGTAAATCTTGAAGTAAACAATTATTTGTACTATCATTATATAAAACATTATGGATTACTGAGTTAATTTTATAAAAGACTAAAACATGCTTTAAAATAAATTATCGATTCGATGACATTACTATTGAAAGACCAATCGATAAACCAATCGAAGACTGAAAAAAAAGAAAAAATGTTTCAGCCACAGTGCGTGAAGCGTAATGATCGATTTGCCAAACTAAATTTCTCGTCACGACATTTACTTATCGTCTTATCGATCAGATCTAGGAACACTCCGACTACGTCACCGACCGCCCATTGCTTGCCGAAAGACTCTGTGCTACCGCTGTATACTTTTTCCTCCTTGAAAATTACAAATAACAACTTTCAAGTGCATCCCTAGTGTATGTATCGATCATTTTTCCAGTACTAGTGTTTTGACGACTAAAAACACCGATGAACTTTTCTTCGTGTACAATATAATCATCAACGTAATTTATATCCTGTTTAAACAAGTCATGAAGATTAAAAACAAAAATTGTACAATATGTCTATTTTGTTTCTTTAGTAATAACGTCTGTAGGCATTACTTAACAAAAAGTACTGATTAACTATATTTTTTCAGAAATAACACATCTCTTGGATGCAATATTTCCATTGCATATTTTGCCGCTGTAAAAAGATAGGCATTTAGATTCTCCGGCTTCCTAGTCAGAGATCAGAATTTGTAGACCGCAACTTAACATTGACTAAACTGCTTTTGAATGAAATCCTAGGTATTTTCAAACCTAAAACTAAATAGACTAAGGCAAATTAACATAATTTTGTAAATCCTACATAAGTTCATACACTAAAACATTTATCGACTTCGATAAAAAGGATAGTACCCTTATTGTTACACGAGGAAATCCAGGGGCATAGTACCTTGTAAGTTATTGGTGAACGGGTGTTTTGGGTAAAGAACGTAAGGTCTGGGTAACACGAATAAGAGTCAAAAAATAAAATTCGGATACACGTCTCATACACATTTACAATAGGGTAAATCAACATGCCTAGGGTGCTTCTCGGATATTTTATGAAATTTGAATATAAACTTTGTGCTACTGTGATGATTTTGTAGTCTTTGTAAATGAGTTGTTTATTAGGAATTTTGAGACGCATTATATTTCATCTTTTTTAAATATATACAGACCTGTAAATATGGATCTATCTAACTTGGTGATAGTAATAGTTTTATAAAGTAGCCCTACAAAAAATCATCTATATTGTTTTCTGTCATTACCATTAACAAAATATATGAAGACCCATAATTGATACTTCATCTAAGCTACAATGACTAGTCGTGCCAGGATCAAAATCTATCAAATGCTTTCATTATGTGTATTTTTATATATGAAAAGATGAGGTAAATATAAATAAGAACAAGGAAATTATTTTTATTTACTATTCCAACGAAAGTCAGAATTGAAGTAAATTGTATGTGTAGTATTTTTAATGAACGAGACATTGCGAGATCCGAGAAGCACCGTTGCCCCAGTCGCGGCACTCACTAATGGTCTGGTCTGGCACATCGAGGAAGCAGCCCACAATATCGCCAATTTTCAACTGCTGCCCAAACGTGTCGCTTGCACCGCCGTGAACTTTTATCGACTGAAGCGGCCGTACAAGAAATTATTTTGTTATTTTTAGTAAACCTAAATCATCATATTTAGACCCAAATAAGGACTATAGAACATAGGTATAATGCTTCTTTGTTATCGAAATATCGAACGTAACACTTTATATTCTATATAGAAAAAAAAACTAAAATCGATCCTAATATATGTATAATCATCCATGAGTTTCTAAAACATCAATCATCATCATCAATGTTAAAAAATAACTAACTTATAGTTTATTAGGAAGAAACTCCATATTTCCTTTATTCTTACAAGGAAAGCATTTATCGTTCAAATTAACCCTTTCCTGCCTTACGGTACTTTAAAGTACTGCCACATTTTTCGTCTAATAACTTATGTACGAAAACACTTTATGTTAACTACAACTGACGATACTTTAGAGTATTGTTTCTGTAAGCCAATCACAACGCATTATTTGAATAACCACATGGTATTGCCTAATATTTTGAAAAGCGAGTGACAACCTGTCGAACTTTTTATCACTTCACTGTGCGGTGTAATTGGAGTTTTTTTACAAAAAGAATATCATAGGTAAGTGCTATTTTTTTTACAATTTACGTTCTTTATATCTTTGACTACATTTCTAAAAGCTGGCATAATGTATTATTACTTTATATTATTTGAATATTTGATAAAACTGACATGGACTTAGAAGTACCGTCAGGTGCTTGTAGTCTCAAAAATTATGTGTTTTTATGATACACATACTCGATGAAGTGGGTATTTTATTTATCATAAACAAATGTTTTTAAAAAAATATTATTGTTCTGACCTATATTGTTATTGTGTTAGTCATTGAGATGGTCATTAAAAACAATAGTGCTCTGATTGAAGCCCTGTTACTAGAAGAGCTTTCAGACTGCGACGAAGATTCTGATGCAGGTGTGTCCGATGATGAAGGGGAAAATCTTCAACTACCCTCACCAAGAGGCTTCGATGAGGTTTTCGAAAGAGCTTTCGAGAGAGAGAAGAGATAAAGAAGTTTCAGATTTACCAAGTAAAAGACGAAGAACTGATCTCAAAATTTACCGGCTATGGTTTGGGAGAGAAAGTAGTTTTGGAATTAACAGAACAAGATTGGTGTAAAGGGAAGATTGATTTTTTTCTCGTCTGTTGCTTTGCTTGAGAAACTGACAACACCTACGCATGTGGAACTATCCGAAGTAATAGAAAAGGACTGGCCGGAAATATGCTCGCTGATTCTCAAATGAAAAAGGGCGACAGTGATCATCGATTTTCAAATTTAGACATCGGTTATTGGAAATGGAAAGATAACAAAGTGGTTCATTTAGTATCTAATTTTCATGGGAACCAAGAGGCAACTGTATCACGTAGCTGTCAAAGATTACAATAGTTTTATGGGTGGCGTAGATACAGCTGACCGTTTGAGAGCCCTTTACTGTATAGATCGCAAATGTCCAAAATGGTGGCACAGGTTGTTTTGGGGTCCTCTGGACATCGCATTTGTCAATTCATGTCATTCATGGACTTATAATGGAACAGACTACCGTAAAAGATTTTCGACGCTCTGTTACTCAAGGCTTGATGACAATGAAAGATTTTAGTCAGAAAAGAAAGACCTCTACTGATAATACTGCGTAAGGTGGCACTTTCAAAAGGCGCAAATCTGACTATTCCACTATAAAAGACGTACGCTTGGGTAACAGAGGCATCCATTGACCTAGGTTTGTAGAGAACAGGGGAAGGTGTGAGATTTGTAGCTTGAAGAACATTCAGTCGAAACCTCATAGTAAATGTTCGCATTGCAACGTGTTTTTGTGTGTAAATGAAAAGAATAGTTTTGTTCAATACCACGAGGTGAATCTGTAATTAAAAACCTATTAATTTAATTATTATTAAGTCATGATTGGATCTCATTACTGTTATTGTTTTACTAAAAGTTCCTAACATTGTGATAACACGAAGTTCCTGACGGTACTTTAAAGTCTAGGTCTTGGAAATAGTACTTCTAGGTATAATAAAAATAAAAAAAAAAACTGTGCGTTTCCTTTTACCTACCTTATTATAATAATAAAGTTCAAAAGCGGAAATTCGTTAAAAAACACTACCCCGGCAGGAAAGGGTTAACAACCGTAATAACTTCGCAATTGGTACTGATATAATAAAGATATGAATTTGGTGTATGTTTACTGTTTAACTTACGTTGTAGCCATCGAAAGCCCAGGAGTTTTCATCCTGACCTAACATCATGCCGGGGGGCATGTCAGCATGGGCCCAACCAACCTGTAAACATAAAGATGATTAGGATGTGTTTGAAGAGAGGCGAAGATGGGAATCATGCCTATCTTAATCCTGGATACGGATCCTCTTAGTTAGGGAAGTTAGGGCTTATCTTAACCCTCTAATCTATATCTTCCTTTACGAGATTTATTATTGATATACGTCTTTGGGCTTCCATTAACGTAAATTAATAGTCTGAGAATCTTGTATTTTTGAAATCAAAGTTTAGTGAAAATCAATTTGAAGTATCAGTTTTAAATTTTTGGTCATAATAATGTATTGTTTTTTTTTTTTTTGAAATCATAATAATAGAAACTACTAGAAACAATATTGTTCAAGTGAATTTAAAACGAAAAGGATAACACACAGCTGTCTTTACTAACTTCGCATTTACCTTTGTTATAGTAAATAGTACTTACCCTCATAGGTCCAGCAGTTAGTATCTCGAACTCGAAGTACCATTTACCAGAACTGACTGCATAGTTCTTCTCAGCTCGGTAAGTCCTGAAGTCCGCTTGCTTTTGTTTCGACGCTTCAGCTAGAAGAGCTGAACGAAATTGACATGGTTGAGACACAGAAAAAGAACACAGTTCTTTGTTAAATGCCACCATTTAAACGAATTGCATTTGTTTTAACCAGTTAGAGTTAAAGGTAATTTTACTACGAGGTTTGAGTACAAAGACTTTGCCGTACTAGTTCAAAAGAAAAACACAAAGTGTACAAAGAAGTGAAATATTTGAATTGAAAACTTGAAATTTGAATTGATGTTGTAGATCGGAAAAATTGGGCAGTTGAAATAATTATACCACGAGTTTTGAGTACGAAGACTTTGCCGTACTAGTTCAAAAACCACTCAAAGTTTACAAAGAAAAATATTGGGAGATAAAACATTATTTTTTTAAAATATTGCTAAATAATCAAATTCCTACTCGTATAATGTCTAGGGTTATCACTTGCAGCGTAGTTAACCTACTAGGAAAAGATAGAAAGAGAATTTGCTTGGAATCATTATACTAAGAAGTCTACTAATAAAAATCTAGAAATTTTACCTTCATGCTGCTCTCCGGTTGGAGGATCCAAGTTGTATCCGTATACAAGAAGAGTTCTGACTGTTTCTGAGGCTGTGTCTCTGTTAGCTTTCTTAATGGCCTCGTCCACTTTAGCATATGGCACTAGATGAGGAGAACGGTGCATGTCTGGATCCTAATCAGAAAAATTGTGAAAATATAATTTTGAATTGGTTTGACATCGCTGTGATGAATTGAAACTATGATATTGTTGGTTCTGAATGATGATATCTCAGAAATGATACAGTCTTTCTTTTTACTTTTGCATCTTATTTGCTTTTATTCAGCGATTGATTTCCGTAAGCTCGGAAGGTTGCCGAATGAAGTAATCACTTAAATTTAAAAAGAACACAATAAAACACTCCGTTGAGTAATAAAACAATCCTCTAAGTATAAGTAATCTGTGTATTTTTTTGTGTTTAAAGTAAAACAGATTACTATTTTAGTTACCTCATTGAGTCCATAAGTCCATCCCTGCTGAATTCTTTCGCGGGCCCACAGGTTGTGTGTGTTTTCAGCCAGTTGGTCCACCAGCTCGTCCATCTTGGGTGTAAGGGTCACAGCACTGAGGTCCAGTGGTGCAGGTTTGTAACCGTTTGACTGAACATAGACAATTATATTTTATTAGCTATTCGCTTGCATGAAATTTTACATAAAATAGGCTATATTTATTTATTTTATTTGTAAACACAAATTAGATTAGACAATAAACAAAACAAAAAGACGGAGGGAAAACAGTAAAATTTGCGGTCTATTAATCTTTTCTGACCTTTCTCCATAGCAAAAATCATCAAAATAGTTTCTGGGTTTCTTAATTCCAATCAAAAGTAAACATCTTTTTATTTAAAATATTAGCATAATTTACATTTAGACGTCATTGTCTGTAACCTGTTCGCATTGATTTTTTTTAACTACAACTGGTCTTTGTTAGGGCAAGTATAGCTAGTGGTGAAAGAGTTTTAAGGATCAGTTTAATAGATTTGTGCACAACTCCTTCTGAATCTACTTTTCCAAAAAAATCATAGTATCATATAGATTTTTTTTATAGGAATAAAAAAGCTATATATTTTTGTGGAATAATATTGAAAAATACAATGACGCCAATTGTAATAAATGAAGACTTATATGCGAAAAATAGCTACGATTAATAAAAAAAGGAAAAGAGCAACACTAGAGTTTCTGGTCCGTTCTGTTCTAGTGATGACTTCCGAACAGGGTGGTACTCTAAATTTGAAATGACTGAATCTAAGTGTTGTATTTGACAATTTATAGACTAAATAATCATTTCATTTCAATATTTTAAGTAATTACCTGCATAAATGGTTCGTTGGGTAGGCGAACGTTACGGATACGCGCGGGTGGCTTGTCCAAACTGATGTAGTAGCCAAGGGCTAGGATTGTTCTGAAAACAAAAACATTGCATTAATAGTTATAATTCACACAAATTGGGTTTAAAGTTTTTAGGGGACCTATCCAGACTCCATGCCGCTACTATTTTTTACCGGAACTTACGCGGTTCTAGAATCGAAACCAAATATAAGATATCTAGGCTGCAAATACGGGAAAAAAATTCGAATTACGACCAGGTAGATCAATAGCTTTCTTGGATCTAGTAGAGCGAGAAGACTTACTTGAGCGTCTGCACGGCGAGTTGTATGTCGTACCGTTTCTCGGCGGGCGGGAGGCGCTCGAACGGCACGAGGCACGGGTGCACCTTGTGCAGGTCGTCGCGCTGCTCGCCGTACACCCAGCCGGCCTCGATCTGCATACCGATAGCTAATGTACGTAGGGAGCTTAAGGCTTTCCTCTCGTCTTAAAAACAAGAAGATACTACAGAAGACGAAGACAAAGGAAGATTCTAAAAAAATTGAAATGGTAGCTGGTCAGAAATGGTCGAATTTGTGGAATTAAGGAAACGGTTTCTTGATTTTACAATTTGTCATTTCATACATTTTGTATAGTTGCGACTTCATCTGTAGAAAGTTACCCTTCTCGATATGCCACTTTCACTTCCACTTTCATTTTGTTCAGAATTTGTGTAAAATAAATTACCTTGTTCATAGCCCACATCTCGTGAATGTTCTCAGCTAGTTTGTCCCTTATTTGCTCCACGTAGGACGGTAGAGTTATCTGGAATGCATACGATTTTTTCTAAGATTATATCGAAAAATTCTGGTCGTGCAATAAAGTACAGAATATTCATTCATTAAACACTCCTGAATGTCTAGGTATTGTGGACGTCTTTTGGCTGATGATGATGGAACAGTATTTTTTTTGTGTTTGCTTGACTTAACTCCATTCTAAAATTACTTTTGATAAGTTCTTCTTAGATTCCATTTTTATCATAACTTACAAAGTGCATTAGAATAAAAAAACAAAATAAAACAGAAATACAGCAAATTCCATCCTTTACAAAAATAAAAACAAAACACTTTAAATATAGTCTGGTTAACTTACCAATAAGGTGTCAACAGGAGTTGGAACAAATGCGGTATCATCCTGGACTAAAGGAGGACCAGCCAACGCGCGCTTGGAGAGGTTGCCGAAGTAGAAGCACGGCTCCAAGCTGAGGATCTGCTGTGGGAGGAGGGACTCCACCAGAGGAGAGTAACCCTCAGGGGCTGCGTACCGAAGACGACCGTGCTCACCGCCAAGGAGGAATCGGCAACTGCAGAAAAAAAAATTGTAAGCTTAGTATTTTGAGACTCAGTACAATATTCGTGTATACGATCTTTTGTTTTGCTGAAGTCGATAATTCATGAGTTAAAAAGTAGTCTACAGCTGTCTACATTAGTACAACTAAAAAGTGTATGGAAACTGGTTCTAATTTAGACGTGAAACCGTAAAAATGAAATCCAGTTTCGCAATTATAATTTTAATTATAAATTGTGTTATAATGAGGGCCTATAAGGGGCTGTTAATTATACACCATGGACAGAACTCTAATATAATCATTTCAAATCAAATCTATGAAGTCTTCGTCTGAAGACTTTACAATATATCCTTGAGAACATTGTTTACCTCAATTTGCTGGAACAGCTGATGACCGGGAAGAACATTCCTTCCAAGTTGAAGTTGGTGAAGGAGCCAGTCACCCTGACTCCGTTGAACATGAAGTTTATTATTGGCACGTTCAAATCTAATGCGCAGCCGATGACGTCACCTGGATAAGTTCATAGAGAATTTACATTAAACGAAGTAGAAAAGCATTGGAAGTATTTATTGGTCCAACACATTGTCCTTTTTCTTATTATTTATATACCTTTCTTCTTTGTAAACGGAAAAGGCACTGGGCTGCGGTACGAATATACCGGCTCGACAGGTTTGGTACCGTTGTCTCACAAAAAAACATATGATTGGTTTCTTTATGTTCAGTGAATGAGATTTTTTTTTACACTGGCACGGCAAAGTGACCCCATTGCACCTGATGGTAAGTGTAATGGAGTCCAGAAAAAGTGCCGACCAGCGAGAGATGATGATCTCCCGTTGGTCGATGCAATCATGCCGGCCGAAAACCTCTTCACCTATCTTGTGAAGAAGTTTGGGGGACTAATACCATGGTGAACAAAGGACCGACCGCGAGAAACCGGCCAAAAAATGCCGGCACGGTCATCCTTTCACCATGATTGAAGCCCCCCCGAAAACCGGATATACACTGGCTGATCCCGGAACGCGGCACACTTGCATGTGCGACTATGGCGGGTTTTACGCCCTGTGTACGATGGTCGCTATCCGGGCGGATATGAATATCCTACCACCAGCGGATTGTCGGAGGGTCAATTTTCTGATCTTAGTATTTTCGTAACGAATGACGAGGTTGGCTGATGAGAGATGATCTTAGTCGTCTCTTACCAGTTTACCCTCTATTGAGACGGCACTGCACTCAGCATCAGGTGCGTTGTCACTTTGCCGTATGGGTAAAACAAAAAATCCGTGATCCTTTTACGCCAATTTACTTGGAACGTATTGCATTCACCATCGGACGCTGCTACCGTGACTGTCGTGCATGAAAAAAAAAGCTACAGTAACTTTTATGAACTTACCCTTCCTAATATAGGGTTCTTCAGCATGAGTTCGATTGACGGGAGTCTTCCTCCCACCAGACCAGAGGTACGCGCCGTCGTATCCGAATGAGTAAAGATCGTCTCCCACTCCGTTACCGCCCCATTTTTCACCACCGCCAGGGTATGGTACGTAGCTAAATTGGGACAAAATTATATGATTAATCATCCGAGCCTTCTATGGTCACTTCATAAAATACTCCTTTGAGTGTTTGGATATTCTCGATGATTAGACGCGGCGGTAAAAAATTTTGGCGGTAGGGACTTAAAACCCAGAATAGATGACTTTTCAAAGTCATATTTGTACTCCACATGAATTATCACGATGAAGGAAAGTGTCGTGACGAAAAACGCACATCTAAGATTTCTTCACAAAAAAATTCTTGAGGATGCTCACCAACCCGCATTAGTCCTGCTTGTTGAACTGAGACCCAACTGCTCTAAGTCAGAGGTAATTTATTTGTATTCGTCCAAAAGCGACCAATGAAAATAAATTTTAATAAATAATTAATATTACCCAGAAGTATTAGCCCATCCGATGCGGAGATGCGGCATCATGTGCGTGGTCTTCTCGATGTGGTCCATGGTCACCTCAAAGTACCATTTCCTGTATACAGCTGATCCTTCTACACGGCCCACGAAGATGTTTGGTCGTATGCTGCAATATAAAAATACATAATATATGTATATACTTTGTATTCAAAGGTTTAAATTAATAATATTTTGGCAAAGGCATTACATATACTCGTAATTGTTATTTGATAGAAATAATAAAACAAGGAAAAAAGTGTACTTGGTACCGGAAACATAAATAATTTAGAATTTGGTGACAGGGATGGATCTTAGGCTAAGGCGCGCGGTCGAGAATAATGGCGGTCGCGGGTTCAAGCCCCAGGCACACACCTCTTTTTGAAGTTGTGTGTATTTGCAATGAATTATCACATATTTTAACGGTGAAGGGAAAAATCGTGAGGAAACTTGCACAACTAAGTTCTTAGGAATTTCTTAGATGTGTAGTCCGCCAGCCCGTATTAGGCCAGCGTGGTGGACTAAGGCTCAAACCCTCCCAAATGTAGAGGAGGCCCGTGCCCAACAGTGGGACGTATGTGGGCTGATGATGACCTACAGACAAAAGTTATTTTATTTGCATACCTGGACACATGGTCGACGAGCTGTGTCTGAAGAAGTAGATTCTTCCCGGGCAGGAGATAGTCGCAGATGTTGTTCTGTGAGGAGCGCACGGCGACGCCGTTGCCCACGCACAGGGAGCACAGCACGTCCAGCACCTTGGGGTCTCGCCCGTGCTTCTCCAGCAGCGAAATTATCACCTTTATGTGCTCGTCCTGATAACGTAATAAAATATTTTATACTAGTTGAGGGAATCCTTTGTAATATTATTTATTTATTTATGCTTTTACACATTTATAAAGGCGGACTTGATGACTAAGGCATTCTCTAACAGTCAACCTTTGGGTGATGCAGAGATAAAAGGTATAATAAAATATTAGACTGGTGGAAATGGTTATCTATTACCATTCAATGCAATTTTGACCCCAGCATTAATTGAAGCTGATCTGAGAACGCATCAAGCTTTCGTGGACATATTTACAGGTGTAACGCCCTACAACTAGAAATAATTATCATACCACAAGCAAATTGTAGTGAGTTATTGAATGGCATTTTACAATCAGGTGCTTAAGCCCTCTTACAATAAAGATCAAATTGACATACAGATCTGTACCAGAGGCGGTACTTCCATAGAAGCCCAAAAGCCCAGTTTCCCTTACAAAATTACGAGTAATAATCTTTAAGGTTTAAATATTTATTTAACAAAAGCAATTTGACATATAAATACGAATATCCTGACTCGACAATAAAAAAAAATTAAACTACACATTACACAATTAACGTGTAAGGCGTTTGGGCTTTTATGGAAGTACCGCCACTGATCTGTACTCACCCTCATCATGTTGAGAGCCTCAGGAGAGTCTATGAGTACGCAGTGCAGTACGTCCAGCATTCCCGTGCCTTCCCCCGACGCCTGCGAGCCCAGGCGGGAGAACAGCCAGTTCAGACGGTTGGAGTTCGCGAACTGTGCGCAGTTGGTGTGGTTGCCCTTGATGATTGCGGCTGAAATCGACAAAAATAAGTATGATCCAGGATTATTGTGTATAGCTTATTAGTTATTTGCTCTAAGTATAGCATGGTGTGAGACAAACCTAAGTTTAAGAACTTAAAGAGGCGTGTAATGGTAAAAAATGAATGATAAGCTACGCTGATTTTTGAAACAGCAACGTTTTAGGCGCTGGAGATAGCTTAGTGCAGAATTTTAGCAGTCCTAAAACATTATGGTGCAAGTTACCTCAGTAAAGTTTTGTTTTTACTAAGTAATGGTTAATTTCGCTATCTCTAATATGAACATATTGAAAATCACGCTATTTAGATGCAGAAGTAATCAAACTCTGGTAAAAATACTGATATTTACTCACCCAGCAGTTGATACAGGTATCCAGATATCATTTCCCAGCTCTGTCCTGACTCGTCACCAGCTAGGAAGCCGGCAAGGAACCCTTGGGAAGTAATGACGTTGATCTTGTCGATTGCTTCCAGAATTAAATTCAGGATGCCTTCCTCTTGGAACAGATCTTGCCGGTTTCGAAGAGCACGTAGCTTGTTCTGCTTCTCTTCATGTTCTGGAGTGGGGAAAAAATTTTGGAAAGACGAAAACGATTTAATTCAGAGCTGGCCATGTTTTTTTTTAACCAACAATGGGTATTTAATAGGAAATGTAATTTCCGACGTAATTTTAACTTATAAAACGTACTTTTTTGTAATGATATTTAAAAAAAACAGTGCCTTAAACAAAAAAGAGCCAAAAAAGAAATAATTCTAAAATATTTCCATTAAATTATTAATTTCGAAATTTTTAATCCCGAGATGATTCCGATGTAACTAAAAAGGGATGCCCAACATCATCAACATTAAAAGAAGAAAGAAAGAAATTGCAAGTTATTAGCATTCAGGAGATAGCTACTTCATAGATTTTTTTAAATATATCCATACCCATATCCTCGTCAGGCTGTGCGAAGTAGTTGATAAGATCTTCGAGGCACATGACCATCTCGCCGAGGTTCACTGACGCGAAGAACATCGAATGTCGCCGGTTCTCTTGTAAAGTTTCAAGGCCACTGTGAACGATTTTTTTTACCTTGCATTAAATCACTTATAAAAAATATGATAAAATGTGGATCAATAAAATGTAAGAGGTCAGGAAATATAAGATATGTAAAAACTACAAGAGGATTTATTACCACTCTCTAACTTATAATAAAATCACACAACAGTCGAAATCAAAATTATTTGCTTCGTTCTTCTTTACTTTTTGAAGTCAGTGCTGTAAAAATATAAGTATATTTAAGTCTGTGGCTATCTATTTAAGTCTTTATCATCATGGAATAAAGTCGTTTTGATAAAAAAGCACTAAGCCACGTATGGGTTGCTATAAACAGGACTACTGGGCTATGACGGACTGAATGACCTAAAATAAGGCTGACCTTATAACACTTAATAGAAATCTTTAAGGGAGGTCTATGAAAAATAATACAACTCTAAAGACTGACTGTAATGGAGACAATCAAATATCTAACATGTCTTACAGCCATGCTCCTGGTGTCGATAAATCAGACTTTCTTTGTCCGTACAAAAAAATGTGGTAGTCGATCAGTTGTATAAGTAGTAGGAGGATATGAATTTAGTACTACTTACTTGATAAACTTAGTGAAGAGCGAAGAACACTTCCTGATGACCCTGGCAGTTCTGGACTCTTCTTCCTGAGACCTGGAGAAGTCCAGGCCGTCGTCCATCTTACCCTCCTCGTGGAGTATAGCTTGCTTCTCTTCCACTTTACCCACGCCCTTCTTCTTTGTCTCGTATGACTGCAAAACATTATGTTTAGTAGTTTAGGTCTAATAAAATCATACAAAAATTTATGTTTGTCAGTTAAAGAATTTATACAAGGGGTTAGTTGGTTAATTTCCAATAACAAGGATTTGCTTTAGTTGCGTATAGAAAAAGTTTATTGAATATATTCGAAATGGACAAAAATCTTAAATAAAAAGGATTGACAATAATAGTAATCACATACATCCATACATAAACTCACGCCTGTATTCCCCGAAGGGGTAGGCAGAGGTGCATTTCTGCACCCACATTTCGCCAAGTATGTATCAGTCCCACGTAATAGGGGGCGAGCCTATTGCCATTTTTCGGGCACATTTCCAGACTCCGTGCTGTTACTGAGAATTTCCTAATTGAAAAACCCAATAACACTTTGCCCGACCTGGGAATCGAACCCAGGACCTCTAGATCGCACGGCACATACTTGTACCGCGAGACCACGAGGCAGAAAAGACCTTAAGAGCAAGAGATTGCAAGACGTTCAATACGTACAAACCACGAAATTGCTTCCCAAGCTTTTAAAAATAACTGATTTTAAATGGTATTTGCTCTGTTAGATGAAATCAGAGATCAAAATTCATTTGAACAACTAAAATTTTATAGGAATCATCTCTAAGCATTAGTTACCTTGTAAGACAGCCACAGTCCAGTCTCAGAGTGCTGTACGATAACAGTGGAGTCACCATATTTGATAATGGGCGCTCCTATTACTTCGAGATCTTTGTCTTCTAGCACCTGTTTCTGGTCGTCCTTCTCTTGGCGGAGGCAGAAAGCACATGACGCCGTTGTCGCTTCCTCTCTGTTATGAAAAGAAATAAAAGATCTGAATTGTTTTTGAGGCTAAAATAGTTGTGGTGGGATTGCTGTATTGACCAATATTTTTAAGACATTTAATATTAGTCTATGGGTAGCTGTATATAAAAATAATATTTGTGAAAAACAACAGAGATTCTTGTGTTACACTTTATTTCTTCTGTTTGGAAAGGAAAGAGACTCTAGAAATGTGCTGGGTAAGCAGCAATAAATACTTCTACAATGTTAAGCATTTTGAACAATAGCTCTTATGTGTAGAAATAAATAAAAAAATACACCCAACGTTCACACATAGTTCTGACCCCACATTAAGATACAAGTCTTGTGTCGTGGGTATCAGAAACTACGAGAGACTTTTAGGTCTCACAAACACCCAGACCCGAAACAAATACTTGTGGATCACATAAACATTTGTCTCGGTGCGGGGATCGAACCCGCGGCCTCTCGTTTCGCAAGCTGGTATCTAGCCAACTGCGCCACGGGGCTGTCAATGAAAAATGGCATGATTTCATGCAATTGTTGTCACGAGAATAACCTAGTTTTTATTTAAGCACTTGTACACTCACCTGCTCACTAAATAAAGTTCGTTCTGGTCGTTGACGCCAAGGTATCTGCCAGTGGTGATGTGCCGGATTCTCATGGGGTGGTACCAGTTGATGAACCCACCAGCCCATTTTGTACGAGCCAGCTCCAGTCGCCATAGAGAACGGGCTTGTGACATCACCGATCCGCCTTCGTACACCACGATACTGGGAAAAGGGTAAAAATTTTTAAATTACTATTGAATGAATGAAAATGAACTTTTAACGAGGATCTTTGACATGATTATGTCATGCATAGCATTTGAAATCAAATGAATGGATGACATCAGGTACAGTGGCGTCACTTTGCCGTGCCAGAATAAAAATAAAAAGAACAAGAGTAAGAGGATATAGTATATAAAAAGGAGAAAGAACAAATACTACACTTAAACTTTTGTGTCTTGTCAATATTAGTGTTGAAATTTTTATTACCAAAATGGGGAATCATGTTTTTGGGACCCAAGTCCTTACAATATTTTTAATGCTACCTTACCTAAGGATTGATTTTTATAAATATACTTGCCGAAATCTCTATTCATTGAAGCTTATTGCTAATAATTTTGTCATGCCAGTACAAAACCATACTCACTTCTGGCCCCCATCCTTGGTCCAAGTACTGGGTATGGTGAGACACTCGTCGCCTCCGTGGAAGAACCTCAACACGTCCCCACCAAACACGTAACCCACGTACTTCATGCGAGATATACCGGTGCCGTAGGGCTGCACCGACCAGTGAGTCACGTGGAATGACGCGTTCACTATCGAAACTTCGTTTTCTTTCGTTGTGTGCTGGAAAAATAGGTGCGGTTTGAATTTTGATACAAGTCTTAGGGAATTGGGGGTGATTAAACGGTGGCAGAACGTAATTGAGGGATAGAAAGCTGATACATGTAAGGGGGAAATAAAAATACGAGCTGGTATGGTCTTTTATCTTAGTCGCATCATCAATTTATGAAACACAGCTGTCCACGTTCATGTTCTTTCTTTTATAACCTTATTCCTATTAGCTGAGCATGTAAAAGACTCTTATCGGGGATTAATAGTAACAAGTCGTCATTCGCCACTCGATATTGATAACAATAGACTGAAAACCAGGCTTGCGTCCCCTACAAAAGCAAATCATTACCTTAATATTACAGATTATAGTTTTCAATTCCACACTTTCATCATCATCATCATCATCAGCCTCTCTTACGTCCACTGCTGGACATATGTTAGGCCTCTCCTATGGCACGCCACTGGGCTCCATCTTAGGCCCTCTGCATCCAACTGCTGCCAGCCACCTTGCGAATATCGTCATCCCACCTAGCCAGCGTTCCACACCCAGTTCCACATTTTATTGTATGCTATTACCAACTTAATACTAAAAATATTTTTATAACATTTATTTAACTTACCATTCCCACTCAATATATAATACAATGGATCTAATACAAATATATCTATTTCTGAACATACAGACAACACTTACAATAAAATGGCGTGTACATTTATGATTGAAGTTTACAAATCAACTTATACAAACAAACATACATTCATTTCTATACTAATTATTATGTTTGTGGGAAAATACATACATATTTTGTATACATAAAAGATTTTAATATCAGACTTATAAGAAGAAGTTTATAGAAAAACTTCTAGAGCCTGTTAAACCTAAGACATATTTTCCTAAGTTTATTTTATACATACATAACCTCACGCCCGTATTCCCCGAAGATGTAGGCAGAGGTGCACTTCTGCACCCACATTTTGTCAGGCAAGTATCAGTTCCAGTTTACGGGCGAGCCTATTACCGTTTTTTGTGCACATTTACAGACTCTGTATTGCTACTGAGAATTTCCTAATGGAAACACCTAATAAAACTGCCTGAAACGGGAATTGAACCCGGGACCTCTGGATCGCACGACACATGCCGCCAGACCACCAGGCAGTCATTATCAATTTAATATTATGTCGGGATCACTTGTTTACTATTAAATTCTTTATGGTGTCTAGTTGGCTCATCATATTGGTTCCTATCAGCCCTATAGTATTAAAAAGGCAGCTTACATCAATCATCCTATTATAAAAAGAATTGAAAATAAAACCTCTCTTTTGACAACCCCGTGGTGCAGTTGGCTAGATACCAGCTTGCGAAACGAGAGGCCGCGGTTTCGATCCCCGCACCGAGACAAATGTTTGTGTGATCCACAAGTATTTGTTTCGGGTCTGGGTGTTTGTGAGACCGAAAAGTCTCTTGTAGTTTCTGATACCCACGACACAAGACTTGTATCTTGGTGTGGGGTCAGAACTATGTATGTGACTTTTGGGTGTATTTATTTATATTTATTTACTTTTCTGCCTTTAAACACAATTACAAAGTTCAACACACTGCTTAAACATACAAAGAGGCATAACGCTCAATATTCCAAAAAATTTCGTCTAAATTCCCACAATGGAACACGGCGATACATATCAACATATAGTATATACAAATTCACATTGTGATGTCATGCTGTGACGGTGAGGAATCGCATCGCAACTGGCCGCGTTAAATTTACAAACATTTATGTGTGATGCTGTACATTGCTGGCCGGGTTACAGTTTGATATAAATTATGCAATGTTATTTTCAGTAGCGCAGAAATCTCATGTAGAATCGTGGATTTGATCACAATTGTTTGAGCACATAGTATTGACCCAAAATGAAATTTATTTGTTAGAATGAAATGCTTCGAAGATACGAACATAACGTATTCTTTATGTACGTGCAATGCGATCGAATGGAATGTCAACTCTTGAGAAATGGCTACGATTTACGTTTGTACATAGACTGATTCGGAAAGCGATACACTTTCGTGGGTCACTATGGCGGGTTTCACGTATGATGAAGTATTTTCATTTACTTCAAACTGAGTGATCAATCGTTGCCTTATGACGTCAGCTAAAAATGCAGCAATACGATACATTGCTTTATTTAAAAAAAACATAATATAGGATATATCTAGTGTAAACCCTTGGCTAATATGTCATGGAAATCTTGCATTTTAGTGCGAGCGTTTGAGCTATTCACCTCTTACTTTATTATTACATACTATACTATTACTATTACATACTATAGGGCGAGTGCAAGGAAACAAGATTAACAATGTAAGTAAGGATGTGCCACTTTTATCATCTCAATTGAAATTGCAAAGTACATTGCGTGTTCTATTTGAAAAGTAAATTAGAAAATTGGAACAAGGAGAGCAAGGGAGTAAAAGTTGTATCCCAAGAAATCAGAAAAGGACAAAAAAAATTAAGACCATTATAATAATAATAACATTGTTTTTTGTTGCGATGCGACACCTTTCCTTAGTATATCGTCTACACGTGTTTATCTCACCGACAATATAAAGGACAGCCCCTTTTTCCTTCGTTCCGTGTGGTCGTAATCTGACGGCCGCATTTTAACTTTACCCTAAATTTTTATTAAAAAGAGTATTAGAAAAATATAGATAAAGTTATATGTATAGACCGATAAAGTTACGCTAAACAATAATCGTTTCCTAGTATATTAGAAATGTTACAAATAAAATAAAATATATTTTAAGTCTTAAATAATTCCTGTACAACTCCAGCTACCAAGGTAAAAATATTAATTTTTAAATAACCTTTATAGGATATGAAAATTGTTTTCGAACGGTAAACAATACACACGATTTACATAAGAATATAACCGTATTTCCTCACGTGTCTTATAATAGTACTACTTTTGTACCTTCCAAAAAGGTTTCAAATTGCTGATATTGATGATCAAATAACAATTTATTTTCTAGAACCTACAATAATACAACTTCCCGCACCTTTAGGTCATAGGGCCTGAATCCTGCCACAGTAACCTACGTAGGTCACGTTTTTTGGATAAGTCGGTTCATTTACTGTTCACTTACCAGATATCTCTCAGTAGCCACGGAGACCAGGATCAAGTCGTCACCAACACGAACTTTCTCACCCTCAGATCTGAAACATATGACTCGATTAGTTCTTTCGAGAGGAACTGAGCATAAAGTGTTGGGTATTTCCATAAGAAAAATCGTAGGTGTATAGTCCGCCAACCCGCACTAGGCCAGCGTGGTGGACTAAGGCCTAAACCCTCTCAATGACAGAGGAGGCCCATGCCCAGCAATGGGACGTACTATATGGACTGATGATGATGATGATGATAAGAAAATTCTCAGTATTAGCACGAGTCTGGGAATGTACTTGAAAATGGAAATAGATACGGCCACTACGAGTATAAAAAAAATTGATGAAGCGTGGCTTTCGAAAAACATAAGGAATACAGTATATGTATGAATAGAAAGGGCCCTGAGATAATGATGTAATGACTGTCCCATAAAAGGCTATGTCGTTTAATGTATACGAAAGAGAATTTTGAACGAAACATTACTTTTTAATGGACCTGTTGTCTGTAAAGGAATTGCTTTAGTCTTTTTGCATTCATTATAATTATTATCAAGCTCTTAACGGCTAACAGAAGCATTGTGGAGACACATTTTAGTATTCTCATAGATTTTACTTAGGTTTAGTAGAATATACTATAGTCAAATATACATAATATGCCTGAAGTGATGGCGTCTCGAGCTTGTAAGGTTCATAAAATGGCGAAGAAACTGGTACAAGCTAATATCCTTCGCGAGAGACGAACAGAGAAAGTTTTGTGTCATGTCAGAAACTACGAAAACAAACAGCCTCGGAACAAATACTAGTCAAGCAAACAAAGAATTATATTAGTGCAGGAGTCAGAAGCATAAACTCTTGTTTTACATCAATTAAATGAAATGATATGTTTATTTATCATGTAGGCATCAATATAGCAATTATTGTCGTAAGTGTCGTTAACATTCAAGTTTATGAAAACACATCATCATCAGCCCAAATACGTCCCACTGCTGGGCACGGGCCTCCTCTACAACTGAGAGGGTTTAGGCCTTAGTCCACCACGCTGGCCTAGTGCGGGTTGGCGGACTACACACCTAAGAAATTCCTAAGAACTTTTAGGTGTGCAGGTTTTATCACGATGTTTTCCTTCACCGTTAAAGCAAGTGATAATTCATTGTGAATACACACATAACTTCGAAAAGTCAGAGGTGTGTGCCTGGTGTTTGAACCTGCGACCGCTGAAATTCTCGACCGCGCGCCTAAACCTCGAGGTCATCACTGCTATATAAAACACACTTAACTTTAATACAAATCGAGTAAAATATGTATTAAGTTTATAGGTACTGGTCAATAAGTTTTTTTATTAAAACTGGGTAAATAAAAACAATAAAAAAGCATTAAAAATATTATATGATTTTGTTGTCATACCTTTGTTTACTGGCAGGATGTAGTGTCCACCAGCAGGCCTCACCCTGCGAATGCTCCTGCAAACCCACGTCGAAGGCCAACTTGTCCTGGGATGATGACGTCGACAGACAGGCCAAGTACTGTAAAGCAGAGTATTATTAGATAGACATCCACTACTGTAAGACTCCTGCTAAGTACTCCATCTAGATATATTCAGCGAAATGAACTAAAATTTAAATTGATAGATGTGCAAAAAGTTATCGGGTTATTTAAATTAGGAAACTCGCAATAGAAGGTCGGATTCATGAAATGTTAATAAAAATTGGTAATAGAATTCCTCCCTCTTCAAAACGTAAGTGCATTATGAGAAATAGATTAATAGTTATATTCATGAACATTTGTAGTTTAAGTTAAGTGACCTCACTGACAGCTAAATGGAGAGTAATGGGAAGGATCTCAAAGCAAATATTCCTTACGTTACGAACTATAGTCAATATAAGTACGATTCAAACTATTACTTACCATATCGCTGTTAAGATGCCGAAGTAAGATGGCATTGCCGTACAGCAAGGTCCTGTGACCAGAACCAGTGCCTTTTCCCTGGAAATAAAATAGATGGTTCAATATTTAAACAACAAAAATCGAAAAGGAATAAAATAAATCTTTATCGTATAAAATATTATTTTTTTCAATTTAATAAATAAACAAAAAATGCCAAATTGGTTCTTTACGAAACGAAAACTATGTTATTTAAGATACTACAATATTTATATAAATAAATAAACAATTTAAAATAATTGTTAAGTAATAAATATTTGAAACTATTGAAAAAATTCAAATAATTTAAAAATTTGTTTAGGATATAATTAAGGATATACGAGTATACAAGAATAAAATTAGTTTATTATTCAATATAATAAAATATTACAATAAAATTTCCAATAATAAAAATATACTTTTACTTATAGTAAACGAATTCCTTTAAACTATTCTACTAAAATTCATGCTCAAAACTCTCCATTTTTATCTTCAAATAAATAAGCCATTTCAGTTATTTGTTTAGGTTCATGAAAAATTTGTAAATCAAGCTTGCTCCAATCGCAAAAGTATGTATGCAAGTATACGTACACACTTAAGACTTTCAAGAGCACTGCGTATTGTACCAATAAGTAATGGTTAAAAAATATTTTTGGTGAAATATTATTTAACAATATTAAACCAATTTTTGACTTATTTTTGCTTCAGCTTATTTATAAGTTAAAATATTTCTGGTAGCTATTGATATTATTACTATCTCTAAATCAGGCGATTGCAGAAACCTACGGAGCCTTTAACAGCGAAAGGTCGAATCAAAATGCTATTAACGGCTCTAATGTGTGAGAAAACCTGAAAATCACTTGGCAAGCGTTAACTTCAAATTGTGTTGCACAAACACTAGAAGCTTGTAAATTTAGATATATCAACGCATATGATGGCTCCATCACCGTTTTATACTAAAGTATCACCAAGAAGTGATTAGTGAAAAAAAATGAGTTGAGATATTGTTAGAAAAATTTTGAATGTAGAAAACCAATCGCAAAAATATGTTTTCGATTTCGTTTCATGCAGTTTTACCGAATTTCAGATACTCACTAAGTTTTCTTTGCCCTGGAAAAAACGTAACACATACCAAATATTGGAAAAGTTCATTATTCACATAAGGACGGTGTGAGATTGCCATATAAAATAACATGTTGAATATTAAAATAATACTCATGTATTTTCAAAAAAAATATTCAAATTATAAATGTATTAAAAACATGACGTAATAGGTTTTTTTCGCTTTTGAATTTTTTCGATTTTGTGAATTTAAAAAATTACGTTTTTTTTTTAAATAAAAATGATATAATTAATTCGTAAGATTTATTTCACCTTTGCTAGAGCAAGAAATGTTATGTTTAAGATTTAAAAAATATATATATATATGGCAAACTCACGCATGTTAAACACAATATAAATGGTGTACAGAAATAGATTTGCTTTTTAAAATCTTTACAGGTCTTTAATCAGGACGAATAGAGTGGTGATTTAGTAATTAAATACATTTGAAAATTATTTAAATAAAATGTGTAACCAAGTTCTAGGAGTGTTTTATTGTTAATTATACAAGGTATACATTTAAAAATAATATAATTGATTAGTTTTTACTTACAGTTTCCGAACCGGCTGCTGTCACCAACTCTTGTAGAGCTCTTACTGATAAAGCCTGAACAATAAAGAACAAGATTATATATTTTTTGCGTGCTTTAAAAAATGTCGCAACTTTTCAAAACTGTGTGTGTAATTCAGATGAAACACTTTTTAACGGAGAAGGAAAATATTAGTTTGAAAATTGATAGCCCCGTGGCGCAGATGGCTAGACACCAGCTTGCGAAACGAGAGGCCGCGGGTTCGATCCCCGCACCGAGACAAATATTTGTGTGATCCATAAATATTTGTTTCGTGTCTGGGTGTCTGTGAGACCGAAAAGTCTCCGTAGTCTCTGATACCCGCGACACAGGACTTGTATCCTATTGTGGGGTCAGAACTATGTATGTGACTGTTGGGTGTATTTATTTATTTTAAATAGCATAGTTGCCTCGTGGTCTCGCGGTACAAGTATGTGCCGTGCGATCTAGAGGTCCTGGGTTCGATTCCCGGGTCGAGCAAAGTGTTATTGGGTTTTTCCATTAGGAAATTCTTAGTAACAGCACGGAGTCTGGAAATGTGCCCGAAAAACGGCAATAGGCTCGCCCCCTATTACGTGGGACTGATACATACCTGGCGAAATGTGGGTGCAGAAATGCACCTCTGCCTACCCCTTCGGGGAATACAGGCGTGAGGTTATGTATGTATGTATGTATGTATGTAATTAGCATAGTTACAAATATAATTCTGTATATATTGTAACTATGTAAAATATATTACGATGGATGGATTGTAAATGGTCATATCCTTGTTGGATAAAAACCCGAATGAAATAAAGATAAAAAAGACCACCAACCACCAACTCACAGGTACTCAACCCTGGCCTTATACCTACTTGTTAGCAGTAAGGTTGGTAAGTTCCCAGCAGTGTGATGTTTATGGTCTGGCTGGCCTACATCCAGTACAGGGTAGAATGATAAAAAAAAATACACCCAACAGTCACATACATACTTCTGACCCCACATTAAGATACGAGTCTTGTGTCGTGGGTATCAGAAACTACGAGAGACTTTTCGGTCTCACAATCACCCAGACCCGAATCAAATATTTGTGGTTCATATAAACATTTGTCTCGGTGCGGGGATCGAACCCGCGGCCTTTCGTTCCGCAAGCTGGTGTCTAGCCAACTGCGCCACGGGGCTGTCATGATGATGATGATACATACCTGTTCGATGACAAACACACACTGTGACAAATCTGGTGGTATGTTCTTGTCAGCGATGTTTTCCAGGAAACAGTGCCGGTTACCGAAGCCTTCTGCTGCCAGGCAGACACGTTCTCCTGTCGCTGTGCAGGACAGGCAGACCATGTCTTCCTGTGGGATCAAATACGACATTTGTTAGTACTGGGTGGTAAAAGAAAAGTGGCAAAATTAATAATAAATTCACTGATTCGATTTTTGCTTTTAACTCGTTTACGACTGCCTCGTGGTCTTCGCGGCACAAGTATGTGCCGTGCGACCTAGAGGTCGTAGGTTCGATTCCCAGGTCAGGCATAGTAGGCATAGACCACAAGGCATAAGAGTATACAAGTTATTTATGCATATACTTTGAGTAATTTTTAATATCATGATAGCTACACTCAATGAAATAATAAAAAAATATGATTATTTCTTCGCCTTTTCATATCATACGTAAATAACAGAAGACCGATTTTTTTTCTAAAATAATTACAGCAGGTAATGTAAGTAGTCTATCCGGGTGCTTACATATAATTAAAATCATCATCAATCTACATATATACGTCCCACTGCTGGGCACGGGCCTCCTCTAAAACTAAGAGGGTTTAGGCCTTAGTCCATCACGCTGACCTAGTGCGGTTTTGCGCACTACACTGACACATCTACGAAGTTCTTAGAAATGTTGGGTGTGCAGGTTTCCTCACGATGTTTTCCTTCACCGTTAAAATAAGTGATCATAATATACACATAACTTCTAAAAGTTACATATATCAAGCTAAAAACATCGACCAAAACAAAGCACGTATTTGTGACCTCATTTATTATAGCCTAATAACCCCTGACAACAGAGTTCCACTCAACGCTGAGGCAGCAAAAAATGTAATAAACTTCACAGTACCGGATAATATACAGAACTAGCTACAATGACACCGCTCTTTGTAAGGGGAAGTTTATCTCAAGTTTTACTGTAGGAAACGGTAAATTTACCTGAGTAGTAAGTGAAGTTGCCATAAGTAATAGGTTTTTTTTATTTAATTTAAAACATTACGTTTTATGTTCCATGCCCTGTGGTCTCGTGACTCAAGCGTGTGCCATATTATCTAGATTCTGCTATCATATCATGTATAAGGGTGGTAAATTCTTTTTCGGGATGGCCTAGAGGTTTCAGTGGCGTGCCTAGGGTCTCTAGCTAGGGCAAGCCCAAATTTTTATTACGGTTTTTATAGTGTATTTTTTTGGTCCAGAAAGTCAGAGAACTAATAAATAATATACCTACCGCAAATTATTTACTTTCAAGATTTTAACATATTGATGTAGGTATATTATAGTACTGACCCAACAAAGAAATAATTATTTGTCGCTAGTGATAGTACCAAAAACCATAAAATGTCGGCGAAAATTATTAGAACAATAATATATTATGTCCAAATTGTGCACAAACGTCGTGTCTCTCTAAATTTGAATGCGAGATGTTATACGGAATATATCACATTGAATTTTATTAGACAAATAACTCGACTCGAATTGGTTTCAAACCACATAATTAAAAAGTAAACAGTCAAATTCTAAAAATTTCCTATATCGTGAGTTAATTTTCATGTCGTGACCTTGAATGCAAGTTTTGTTGTTGAACAAAATGACAAATAATATGTATTAATCTTAGAAATAATATGAGTTTTGAAATTTCGTGACATAATTAACGAGAAATGAATACTTCAATGCGTTGTTTACAATATTCATAAAAAGAAATCAAAGTATGTGGTTTGTAAATTTGAATGCATTCTACAAGAACCAGATAAATTATTTAAATCATTACAACAAGAATTCCACATATTTTAAACATTATATAAATATGGAACCTTTTCGTATGGGAACATTCAACTATTCAATTAGTTATGTACTTACTAATCGGATCTATTAAGCGCCCTCATAATTTTTAACAATTAGAGAAATACTCGAGTCTGGCATATGTAGGTTTTGGACAAGTTACGAGACGTTTTTTCACAGTATAATTTAATAAATTTACCTTATCTTCGAAGAGCAAAACATGCACACACTTTAAGTCGCCACAAGGATTAACAATCAACATCACTCATCTTTTATAATCACTGTAGTAATATTCTAAATACCACAACAAATTCTATTTAACTTGGTTCTTTCTTTCTTCAACAAACAACTGTTTGGTGAACTAACAAGTAAACGTAAACAATTAACAACGTGTGACGTTGACAAACAAAGAGTGCTTCACTTCACTGCACTCCCGAATCCGATTACACGCGAGAGCGAGAGATTCAGAACGAAAGCGGGATTCTTAGATCCATACTAATTAATTGCTGTATAAACGGTATTTTGGTTATATCTAAATTATCTATGTTTTAAAATCCAATGGGAATTTCGACGTAGTGCGAAAGATAGAACTAGTAAAGTGAAGCCCGGTTTAAAGCCCACGAGATAGAGGGAGATAGATATTATTATTATGTTCAACATTGATGTTTACTCTAAACTATTGACGTTCGTGCGCCCGCGTTTCGTTTTTTTGAAATTATATGGGCAGGGATTTGGCGCGCGGCAGCGCGGCTGTATGGCGGACGGCGGCGCGGCAAAAATACGTAAATTTCTGTTTTTGGATAAAATATTTTGTTGTTTGTATTGAATTATGGAATATTTAGTTTATGTTTCTTATTCGGAATTACGTAAGGCAAGCTGGGCTTTTGGGCTTCTATGGAAGTACCGCCAATGAGAGGTTTAGGCACGTGGTGGTCATGAATCTCGACGGTCGCGGGTTCAAACCCCAGGCACACACCTCTGGCTTTTTGAAGCTATGAGTGTATTCACAATGAATTATCACGTACTTTGTGATACGTGATGAAACCTGAACACCTAAAAGTTCTTAGGAATTTCTTAGGTGTCTAGTTCGCCAACCCGCACTAGGCCAGCGTGGTGGACTAAGGCCGAAACCCTCTCAGTTATAAAGGAGGCCCGTACATAGCAGTGGGACGTATATGGGCTGTTGATGATGATGATGATGATGATGATGATGAATTAACAAATAGGTTTAGGAGTATATTTAATAATTGGTAAATAAGCCTTTCATCATCATCATTATCATTCATTTATCTCTACTGTTCTTCGTCCAAATGGCGAATAACCACTTGATTTTTTCTCGTCTTTTTATTTATTTTCAACCACCCCACTTTTCCGATGGCAGTATTGCAAGAGTAATTACATCTTAAAGTTACTTAATAAAATAAATATTTTCCTTAAACATTTATTTTTATCATAGCAATTTATTAGCGTGAAATTACAATGTGTATTATTGTCATTTATTTACACATACATACATACATACATAGCAGAGGTGCATTTCAGCACCCACATTTCGCCAGGTATGTATCAGTCCCACGTAATAGAGGCCGAGCCTATAGCCGTTTTCGGGCACATTTCCAAACTCCGGGCTGCTACTGAGAATTTCCTAATGGAAAAACCCAATAACACTTTGCCCGACCCGGGAATCAAACCCAGGACCTCTAGATCGCACGACACATACTTGTGCCGCGAGACCACTTCACTTCATTTATTTATTTTCGTGAATATTGAAATCTGTAAAACCTTGCGAAAGCGACCTAGTCAACTAGAATTTTACGAACTTCAACTACTGCGATCAATAAAACTCATCTAACAGTATCAACATAACTCATTCCATTTCTGTACACATCGCACACATTTCCTTTTCAATTTAGCTGTACAATCAACTTGCCCGTCCATTCCCGGCAAATCGTTTCAACCGGCGACTTCAATTCAGGCCTGATATTTGCTCGTATGTAGAACGTTGACGTTCGTTCATATATTTTTTAATATAGAATGCCCTATCATTTCCTAGCAGTATGTATAGTAATTTTACTGTTTATTATTTATATTTAATAGGCCATATTGTACCGCGCTGGCCTAGTACGGGTTGGCGATCTACACTCCTAAGAACGTTTTAGGTGTGCAGGTTAGTAGTAGTGTAGTGATAGCCTCGAGGTTTAGGCGCGCGGTTGAGAATTTCGGCGGTCGCAGGTTCAAACCCCAGGCACACACCTCTGACCTATCGAAGTTATGTGTGTATTCACAATGAAATATCACTTGCTTTAACGGTGAAGGAAAACATCGTGATAAAACCTGCACACCTAAAAGTTTTTAGGAATTTCTTAGGTGTGTAGTCCGCCAACCCGCACTAGGCCAGCGTGGTGGACTAAGGCCTAAACCCTCTCAGTTGTAGAGGACGTATTTGGGCTGATGATGATGTGCAGGTTTTCTCATGATGATTGATTTCACCGTTTAAGTAAGTGATAATTTATTGAGAATACACACATAACTTGGAAAAGTCAGAGATGTGTGCCTAAGGTTTAAGCTCGGGAGCGCCGAGATTCAATACCGCGCGCCAGAACCTCAAGGCCATCACTACACTACTACTACATAAAAGATCTATCATATTAAATACAAAATGAAATCCTATTACGTGGGACAGATACCTGGCGAAAAGTGGATACAGAAATGCACCTCTGCCTACCCCTTCGGGGAATACAGGCGCGAAGTTGTGTCTGTATTTACATTGTACTTGACTTCGGTTCCGAACGAAATTCGATTGTTTTTGAAGATTATAGTTAATTTTAAATTTAATACAGGATATATTAAAATAGGGATTTAGCCCTAGGCCCGCTCCTGTACTTTATAAAACGTGGCGCTTTCAACGGAAGCTACCAGTTGTAGGGATGACTCTGCTATATACGTAAGGTTGATACTTTCTAAATAATTTTAAAATGTTGGTTATTTTATTAAGTAAGTCGTGATGGCCTCGAGGTTTAGGCACGCGGTCGAGAATCTCGACGGTCGCGGGTTCAAGCCCCAAGCACACACCTCTGACTTTTCAAAGTTTTGTGTGTATTCACATTGAATTATCACGTACTTTAACGGTGAAGGAAAACATCGTGATAAAACCTGCACACCTAAAAGTTCTTAGGAATTTCTTGGGTGTGTAGTCCGCCAACCCGCACTAGGCCAGCGTGGTGGACTAAGGCCTAACCCTCTCAGTCGTAGAAGAGGCCCGTGCCCAGCAGTGGGACGTATATGGGCTGATGATGATGATGATTTTATTATAACGAGTTTTATTTCTTAATATACTGAACTGAGTATCAATAAAAAGAAAAATTACTTGGTAGTAAGACTCATGTCTTTTTTTTTAAACCACTAAAGGACTTTGTAAATTATAATAAGAATTATTAGGTATAAAAACGTTCAGCCCATGTGACCTTCCTCCTCAGATCCGTTCGAGGAAATCAACTTCATATACGTCTCATTCTTGGGCACAAGCCCCCTCTTTAGTTAAAAGACGCCCGAAAACCCACGCTTTTATCACCCAACGGGTAGGCAGAAGAGCATTTTTTACCCACGCTTCGCCAGCTCTATTTTAAGTTCCATGAACCACGCGCTAGCCCATTGCCGTATCTCAGAAGAAATTCCAGACTTCGTGTTCTTTCTGAGAATTTCCTAATGGAAAAAACAAATAACACGTTACGCGACCCTTAACTACAAGATCGAAAGTCATTTGTACCGCGGTATAAATAAAATAAATAACACACAACAGTCACATACATAGTTCTGACTCCACACTAAGATAATTATGAATCTTTTGTCGTGGGTATCAGAAACTACGAGAGAATTTTCGGGCTCACAAACATTTGTCTCGGTACGGGGATTGAACCCGCGGTCTCTCGTTTCGCATGTTGGTTTTAGCCAACTGCGCCTTGGACGCTGTCAAAGAAGTACTAAAAAGATAAGATAAAAACACTTTATTGTGCACCATTTAAACATACAAATTGGCGATCTTATCGCTTAAAGCGATCTGTTCCAGACAACCAGGCTATACTATTTTATGTTTTTTTTAAAGTAGATAGAACACTTGTTTGTACAACCCTAGTTCTAAGCGAGGGTAGGCGACCAATTATCGGGTTCCGTCCACGCAGAAAGCTCGTTTCATTTAATCTATTTTTCGCAAAATTGGATTCTCATTTCAAAACCTTTTGAAAGTGCCGTTTGTTCTCGGTATTTTACACGCTCTAATAAATTTTAGACGTGCTTATAGATTACTGACACCCAACATTAGGTGCCGGGTGTTTGTGAGTGCGAAAAGTCTCTCGTAGTTTCTGATACCCACGACACAAGACTTGTATAATAGATTGGGATCTGAACTATGTATGACTATTGGGTGTATTTATTTATTTTTCTATTTATTTTAAATTAGCTAGCTTTTAATATGGACATGGCCTCACAGGCCTTTATTTAAAAGTGATAAATACACGAAATCGTTTCAGGTTAAAAAAGAAGAAACAATATCTTGATATTAATGTACTCTTCAAAATTAACAAAAGCTTTATTAATGTAGGGACTGTCGCAAAAACACCTAGACCATAAAATAATCTATACATCTATATCTATACAAATAAATAAAATAGGAGTGTCTGTTTGTAATATTAAAATAACCGCTTTTTAATAAATGCATAATATGGATGTACACGGTACATATACCAAAATAACGTTTTTTACAATTTTTGTCTGTCTGTTGTTCCGGCTAATCTCTGAAACGGGTGGACCTATTTTAACGGGACTTTCACTGGCAGATAGCTGATATAAGAAGGGAGTAACTTAGGCTACTTTTAGTTTATAAATGTTCTTATTAAAAATAAGTTTTCCGCGCGGACGAAGTCGCGGGCACAGCTAGTAATTAAATTTCAAGACATGATAAACACGATTATTTAATAATTTACCTGGGAGATTAATAACACGACTTCGTGGCAAACTGATTAATATGTATTTAACAAGAATGTTTCCGTAGACGGAGTCTATTAATCAAAAGGTCAGGAGGTCGATGGTAATGCTTATTTTATTGAAGCATTTGTAAGTTAATAGAGAGACATAGCTTTCGCTGTCGGTTTATAGGTTAGAAATTAGATAGTTGAAAACAAAACCGCCTCGTTGACAGAAATGTGTACGGTTTACGGCCTAAAATTCCGGGTTCAATTCTTGGTTTGCATAAAATATAACTGGGTCTTTCCGTTCATGATTTTTTTCCTCTTCTATTAATTTTACATCCTAAGGTTGTCTGGAAGAAATTGCCTAGAGCGATAAGGCCGCCTCTTGTTAATAAATAAATTAATTAATAGGAAGCATGGAGTCTGAAAATCTGACCACAAAAAAGACCACTTATAAAATAATGGACGTTTTACTGTGCTGTAATGCACTGTTGGCCTAACGTTGCATAGAAAGCATCCCTGCCTATCCCTTTGGATTTAAGCGTGAGTGAGAACTGAGAGTGTGTTTCATAATTCTGAATAAACTCATAACTCTTATCTATTATTACTTGGTGATTCATCCCTGAGATTTGGCACTCGCATAGACTAAAATATCTTGTGTGTTATACTCAGTCTATTCATATACTTAATATCACACGACGTGACATTGTGTTGAATCTACACAATAAGTATCTACGTTAGCCTTTCTTCCCATCAGCCACATACAATTTTTTAACATACTAAGATACAAGTCTTGTATCGTGGGTTTTTGAAACTACGAGGGACTTTTTGGCCTCACAAATACCCAGCGGCGATACTTCCATAGAAGCCCAAAAGCCCAGCTTGCCTTACAAAATTTCGAATAATAATCTTTAAGCTTTAACGCTTTCGGGCTTCTATGGAAGTACCGCCATTGCAAATACCCAGAACTGAAACAATTATTTTTGGTTCACAAATTTGTTGCACCCGTAGATTCTCGTTTTATAATCTGTCTGTGAAAGATAAGATGTACAATTAAAATTTACCCTAAATTAATTGACAATAATACCAAACTGGAACATTGCGGTGCGGCGGCGTAAATTTTAAATCGGACTTAATTGGAAGGTACTCTCCTTGAATATTAAATAAAATTAGACATCATAAAAAGACTTACAAATTGATTAAAACGCGGACAAAAGAGATTTGTTAAATAGGATGGATTGGACATATTATACATACATAATATGTATGTATATCAAAATTTTAGTGGAATCAGCTTATCCCGGCGGTATTTCATAACGAATAAGAGAAATAATATAATAAGAATAAAAGAACAAAAATATAATATCTAAACAAAACTTTCTTCGTTGTTTCATTTTAATCTCCCATAAGACTGCAGACAAAGACTATTTTACAGAAAGCTGTGAGTAAAAATTTTATCCTTACGGATCCGTTTAATGCGACTTTTCCTGCTGTAGCAACGACTGGGGTATTAGGGGTGTCACTTTCGCTACAAAGTTCTAAAGATTTTTACAATCTTTGAAGAAGTAATTTATCGAGTTTGCCAGCCATTAAGATGCAGTTGGTTTAGGACTATGTGTAAAGAGAGGCCCATTTTTTTTATCTTTATTTATAAATATTTAAATATATTTAAAAAAATATACAAGTTGCCTCAGTTAAATGACCGCTTCCCTCTACCCAGGTCTGCATTTTTGTATTAGGATTATAGAAAAGGTATCTGATGAATTTTCGGAATGCCTAAAATATCTACCTAAAAATATTTACCATCCCTCGAACTAATAAAGCTGCAGCTCTAATAATCCTGTATCCAACAACACACCACAAGGCAAATTACATTCTCATGTTGATTTAAATTAATTTATTTCCTTCGTAACCACACCCCTACTAAGTCTAACGTTAAGATATCTTTTAAGATCTTGATTAAAAGATAAAAATAATGAACGCATAAAGCCTTTCTATAGCAGAATTAAGTAATATTTTACTCAAACAAATGTATCTGACGCCGTACGTACTGTTTTACTTATTATATGAAGTCGTGATGGCTTTGATGGTCAAGCGGATGGGACAAAATCTCGGCGGTTTCGGGTTTTAATCCCAGGCACACAACCTCATACAATAATTTGTCTATTACACCATAAAATTTGAGTCGAAATATAATCGCTCATCACCAGCTGTATCGAGTTTTCTTTACCCCAAGAAATCATCATCAAACGGCTTGACGATTTAGGGTGTATATTTATGTAAGAAATTCGTGATGGCGTAGAGGTTTAAGCGCGGAGCCGAGACAAATCTTGGCGGTCGCGGGTACAAATCTTAAAAGCTATGTATCCACATTAAATTATCATGTACTTTAGTGGAAAAGGAAACCTACGCACATAATATTATTTCTTAAAAGGAATTTCTTAGGGTGTAGTCTGCCAACTCGCATTAGGCCAGCGTGGTGGACTAAAGCCTAAACGATCTCGGTTGTAGAGGAAGCCCGTGCCCAGCATTGGGACATCTATGGACTGATCAGTGGCGGTACTTCCATAGAAGCCCAAAAGCCCAGTTTGCCTTTAAAAATCAGAATAATAATCATTATTTAATAAAAGCAATTTCTTAAATAAACACCCCACAATAAACATTTATAAACTAGAAATTACACAATTTAATGTGTAACGCTTGAATGATATAGTACATATGTCTTGCATAATTCCTTTCTGAGATCGATAACGTAGTTTAAAATAAAAATTCAACTCACCGTACGCAAGAATGAAACATCATCCTGCTCGCTTGCTCCCCCCTCAGCTTCCGCCATATTGGTCTTTTATTTCACTCGTATGTGAAATGATTTACTATACTGCCATTCCTCTCGAAATATTCCACTGAAACAAAAAAAGGATATGTTAAATATTTTATTTAAAAACAATATCTTACACTAACATAGTAGGTTGAAACCTGCACACCTAAAAGCTCTTGGGAATTTCTTAGGTGTGTAGTCCGCCAAACCGCATAAGGCCAGCGTGATAAACTAAGGTCTAAAAAACCTTTCATTTGCAGAAAAGGTCCTTGCCCAGCAGTGGGTCGTATATGGGCTGATGATGGTTAATATTGAAGTTGAAGAGATTTTGTTTGGTTGAATCTTTGGAATTATCGGCTCTATTTGGTAAATTATTTTGTATTGAATAGACCATTTATTAAGGAACCCTATAGGCTATAGCACATATGTATAGCATGTATGTAGTATATAGTATATATACCATCACGCTCATTCCAATCAGAGCGGAGCAGCAATGTAGTAAAAACAGGGAAAAATATCTTTTTCTAGTCTAAAATTTCGCATACTGAGTAGCGGGCAACAAATCAAAGCTTATCACAATTTCAAACTTTATCACGTTGGGTGGTGAAATTTGAATGGTTCTTAAGGACCCTTGTAAGATTACACCCCGGCTGAGCTACAAACTGGGTCAATGGGCGGTCGGGTAGGATGTGGTTTCCGTAATAGGAAACTTAGCGCGTTGTTTGGGCAAGTAGGGTTCCGGATAAACTGATTGGTATAGGTTATCTGGTTCGTTTAGATAAGCTCTGTGAGGCAAATGGATAGAGATCAGCCTGTGAAACCATTGGCCGTTGGTTCGACCCTCGCGCCAAAACAAATTATTGTGTAATCTAATATTTGTTTTCGATGCCAGTTTCTAAGAGGCTGAAAATGTGATATTACACCCGTCGTCGTCGTCATCAGCCCAAATACGTCCCACTGCGGGGCACGGGCCTCCTCTACAACTGAGAGGGTTTAGGCCTTAGTCCACCACGCTGGCCTAGTGCGGGTTGGCGGACTACACACCTAAGAAATTCCTAAGAACTTTTTAGGTGTGCATGTTTTATCACGATGTTTTCCTTCACCGTTAAAGCAAGTGATAATTCATTGTGAATACACACATAACTTGGTAAAGTCAGAGGTGTGTGCCTGGGGTTTGAACCTGCGACCGCCGAAATTCTGACTTTTCGAAGTTATGTGTGTATTCACAAAGAATTAACACGTAATTTAACGGTGAAGGAAAACATCGTGATGGAACCTGCACACCTAAAAGTTCTTAGGAATTTCTTAGGTGTGTAGTCCGCCAACCCGCAATAGGCCAGCGTGGTGAACTAAGGCGTAAACCCTCTCAGTTATGGAGGAGACCCGTGCTCAGCAGTGGGACGTATATGGACTGATGATGAAACTTAATACACACTAAATTACAAGGTTAAAGAGAAATTATACTAATTATTACTAATTATTATTACTCACTAAAATGATTTAATCACGCTATTTCCTCAACAAATATAGTTGGAAACCCCACAATCGGTTTATAAAAATCTTACACTACGCTAAAGAAACGAGGCAAGTCCAACAGGTCGGTTTGAGAACCCTTCGAAGGGTGGGTACCCTTCGCCGACCTTGGGAACGCAACAAATTAACGCGATGTGTGCTCTTGTTATGGTTACGTGCTTATTTAAATTTTTGGGAGAAAAAATAATTAGTTACTTTAAATGTTAGGTATAATATAAAAGTAATTTTTCTTTTAATATTGTAACCGATTTCATGGTGCATGCGGTGTTTGCCTATAAGTGATTGTTGCATAAAGTTTTATTTTTATTCTATTTTAAATAAATATATACCTACACCCAACAGTCACATTCATATGTCGATCTGACCGGGCGGCTGTGGCACTATTGTGGGCGCTTCTCGCCCACGCACCGTGGTCGCCCCACTTGGCGCGAAGATGGCCACATAAAAAAAATATGTCGATCTGACCCCACACTAGTACAATACCCCCATACAAGTCCTGTGTCGTGGGTATCAGGAACTACGAGAGACTTTTCGGTCTCACAAACACCCAGATTTGAAAAAATACATAATTGTGGATCACACAAACATTTGTCTCGGTGCGGGAATCGAACCTGTGGCCTCTCGTTTTGCAAGCTGGTGTCTAGCCAACTGCGCCACGGGGCTGTCAGATTTAGTATTTATTGTTGTAATTTATGAGTGTAAACAATTTTTGCCGTAATAAATAAATAAATGAGAGTGCGTTTGTTTATAAAGATTTAGAAATAGCAGAAGCGGTTTTCATGAATTTTGGTACTAGCGTATACCTATAACCGTATACCCGAAGGGGAAAGTTTTTAATTCTACACCCCTGTCTCGCTTATCGTGTATTAAACTCCCACGTAATAGGAGCAAGAAAATAGCCGTTTTTAAGCATATTTTTAGGCTTCGTACCGCTATTGGGAATATTGAGAAATTTCTAATGGATTTCAAATGCTGAAATCTAACCTGCTTATGCCATAGCAACGATATGTCATTATATTCTCGTGCCTATATATCAAATCAAAAATTGTATGTTAGATATAGAATAGATAGATGAAGAATAGATGCGGTATGAATTAAACTATGTATATAAAAGAAATTCAATAGGCTACCAAAAATCTTAAACCATTACACGCGTTTCATTAAAGTAATATGGGACAACAACTTAAATCCCACTTCGGCAAGTTCCAAGGGCGCAATTTCGTGTTCGGCTGTCTTATTCAACACGTTGTAAATAAACAGCCTCTCCGTTTCTGGTAAGTGTCCATCGAGCCTTTTGTCAAGAGAAATTTTCCTAGAACTGATTAAAATGACAACACATACCATTATTTCAGTCCATTTATAAAAATGTGATTGCGAAATAAAGTTTTTTTTAAAAGTGAAACTTTTATCACATCGTCCCAAAAATTTTCGTCCATCTATCGCATGTCGCGTGACGATCGGCCGTCAAGGCCAATATGGCGGAGTATTCAATCTTAAAATGATTATATTAATGTACAAACTACGAGATATGGTACTATAATCTAAATATTAATAAACTAATATTTTTCTATTTTTTTTTTTAGTTAAACCAAAAAAGTTTCACTTGCATCGTGGTTTCATAAAACCACACAATAATTTATTTATTTTGATTATATGGTATTTTCACGGTGATCGCTAACTAAATGAGGTTTGCCCGTATTTAAAGAGATACCAATTTGGGTGGCAATGGACTCTTTACTTGCACATGCTAATCTTCGTTGAGTGTCAAAATTAGGATTTAGTGGGCGTATCGAGTTGCCCCGAGCATTTATGGCGAAGGCCAGAGATCATACTTTTTTCAGTCTATCCGAGCTGCTCTTAAAGCTTCTAAATATTTGTCTGCCTCTGGATATTCGAAATGTGCGCAACCAAAATGTTCAAATATAATATTAAATCTACAGGTATCAAACTTTGTGTGTTCGCATTCAAGGCACGGTGTAGTGGACGCTTAGCATTACAACACGTTCATATACAGTAGATAGAATAAGGGTCGCGAGGTGTTTTGTCCTCCTTTCCGGAGGGAATAAAATTTGAGGACGTTTCATTTTACGTTTCAACTTCCTTGTATATCCTAAAAAATATTTTTTGTTTCGACGAGGCAATATATATGTATTTCGACTAAAACGTAATATTTTATGTTTTTTTACTAAGAAATAAAAGTCATAACTGCATATTGAATTAGATTTAGATAGACGACAGCCCCGTGGTGCAGTTGGCTAGATACCACCTTGCGAAACTAGTGGCCGTGGGTTCGATCTTCGCACCGAGATAAATTTTGTGAGATCCACAAATATTTGTTTCGTGTCTGGGTGCGTGAGACCGAAAAGTCTCTCGTAGTGTCCGGTACCCACGACACAGGACTTGTATCCTAGTGTGGGGTCAGAACTATGTATGTGACTGCTGGGTGTATTTATTTTGGCGTAATGATGGATTCCAATGTCAGAAACTACAAGCTGTCATTTTAATATTTTATTTATTATTTTTACCATAGCTTTTAGGTTACTCTCGTTAATATAATAGTCAGAATTAATACATCGTACTCATTAAAAGAGTACATGCAATACTTGAGTTGGTATCCCCAATGAGGAAGAAGCCTGAAGTGTATATGCCCATGTCTCGCAAGCTGTTTTTAAAAGTCTCACATTCAGCGCAAGTCGCCGTTTTTCGAGGCAGTTTCAAACCCTCCGCTACTATGAAATAAATTCTCTGAAATGACTAATGACTAAAACATGAGATGACTAAAGAGGCATTAATTATCCAGATATTAAATAGAAAAAGTGAAAACTATCACTTATGCTCATAGGCCTTCAAAGTTGAATACTTAGGTCAACCCTGGCATAATACTAAAGACCTACCAAATAGCTAGAAACCGTTTACACATGAAAGCATTGTTCCTACAAGGCAAAAGAATCCCGGAGGAGATCGTCTTTTGTCTCTGGATTGTAGAGATTTTTCGGACCTTGTAGTAGCACAAATAAACTGTATGTGTGAGCACAGACTATTGTGTTTGTCATGGACATATGTCCGACTTGAATTCGGTTTGGATGGTTCGATCGCATAGTGTGGGCGATTGAGAAGTCCTGGGTTCGATTGCCGAACCGGAAAAAGTGTTATTGAGCGTTTGCATCAAAAAGTACCTAAAAGCAGGGCTGAGTCTGGAAAATTGTCCAAAATACTGCATTACATATAAAAGGAGGTTAGCAACATAAAAGGAACTAAAAACACAGTTGCCGAAACGTAGTTGTAGAAATATAAATCTAACTACCCTTTCAGAGATACAGCCGTGAGTATGTCAGTAGTAAGTAAACTGATTAGAGGAAGCTGCAATTTGTATCGTTATGACATGTATGAGGTTCAATTAAATATAATAAATAAAAATGTAATTATAATTAAAAAAATATATATAAAAAAATGACATTTCGTGTTGCTGAGGGAGTTTCTTGCCGTTTCTTCTCCACAGCGATAACACGTTTCGAAGCGGCAATAGTTTAAAAAAAAACTTACTTGACGATTCAAAAGCACTTGTAAAAGTCTATTTGACTAAAGGTGATTTTGACTTTGACTTTGACTTTGAAGGTAATAAAAAATTTCATCAAGTCACTTAACCAAAATCGAAGATGGTGATAGAAAAAGTAAATTGATTGTTAAAACTACTCATGAATATTCTCGTTTCTGAATCCAATACTATTTGAAAAACTAAATTCCTAATTAGGAATAGGTTCGCATTTTAAAAATATACTTTAAAATGATTCTCAAGAAACGCGTTAACCGGTTTTATTTTTTCGTCTACTTTATTTTCTCAAAAAGTCTTTTTATCCACATTCTACGAAATATGCTGCGAGCTACGAGACTTAGAGGTCGCAGTTCCCTCGTAGACGCTACGACGCCGTGGCAACTTTTTACTGCTAAATTTTAAATTCATACTTCTAGAATAAGCTGTAAAATAGATTAAACTTTCAACTTTACATTGTATACGTGAGCAGAATAATAACAAATACTTTAGATTATTTAAGATGGCTGTAATACATTGCCTTGTAGACAGTGTCTTTTGTTTACGACATAGGTGGTAAACAAGTAATCTATGCACCATATTGAAAATAATCTTAACTAGTATTCTTAATTCAAGGGAAAGTTTATTTTTTATTTAATATGCTTTATTTACATAAGTAAAAATTAAATTAAAGCTACCTTAATAAACTATTGTGCCACAAAGGGCGGTCTTTTCGCTATTTGCGATCTCTTCCAGACTACCCAGAGAAAAAAAAAGTATATAAAAGGGGTGGTCGCGGGAAATTAATTAAAAAAAATTATAATAATAAAAATACACAATAAACAAAAACAAAAAGCATTGATAAAATAAAATTAAATTAAAAACTAAATACACAAATATATTTTTAAATTAATAAGATTATGAGAAGTGTGCTTTAAGTCTACTCTTAAAAGTAGACAAGGATTTTGCTTGCCTTATAGACAGAGGAAGTTCGTTCCACAAGCGAGCAGCATGGACTGAAAATGAATTGCCAAGAAAAGAGGAATTATGCTTATTGGTTTAGTATACTTTCGAACCTAATGTACTAAACCTATATTGATGATTTCCTATATTATATAATACAGTATATACAGCGATATTTTGAAAAAAATTGGACTACTCTTTGAGCCGAAAAGTTTTAGGTTTTCAGCAAGTGAAATCTATGAAAAATCAAGAGGAGCTGCGGGAAAAATATATTATTATTAGAGTGGTTACAGATTCGTTTCTCTGGCCGGACAATTTAGTATTAGGTTCTTCCTTTAGGGCATTAACAAAAGCATCACCATATTAGAAACGTTTCCATAAATGGCAATAGGTGAACAACTTGGGAATGTAAAATACTCTATTCATGTGATTACAAATATTTGTAAACTGCCTCGTGGTCTCGCGGCACAAGTATGTGCCGTGCAATCTAGAGGTCTCGGGTTCGATTCCCAGGTCGAGCAGTGTTATTGAGTTTTTCCATTAGGAAATTTTCAGTTTGGAAATGTGCCCGTAAAGCGGCAATATTCTCGCAACCTATTACGTGGCGAAATGTGGGAGCAGAACTTCACTCCGCCTACTTCTTTCAGGGAATACAGGCTTGCGGTTATATATGTATGTACATATTTATTTCGAGTCTGAATTAGCGAGACGAAATATCTATAGCTTTCTGATACCTAACTAGTCTTAGTCGAGACTTTTGTCGTATTGCAGAGACAGACAATTACTTACACCTTTAATTATTCAAAATGCTTGCTAAGTAAACTTTGTTACCCATCTCATTCTTCCGGAAGGTTTACAAAAAGCCTAAAGCCTATGGCCCTGAATTAAACTCTATTGTTTATTCGCAGAAATTATGTCTTCATCCCGTCGCCGTGTAAAATATTTTACGGCGGAAATAATTACAAAGTTATTTTCGACCTAACCAGATGGTGATAGAGTTTAAATTTGTATGGGTAATTTTTATTACTCCCTCTAGATATGAAACATGTAAAGAACGGCTGTGAAATTACGCATAAAGATAATATGTAGGATAATAAAAGGAAACGTTTTTAGGTGGTTTTCGTTTTACGCGTAGGGGTAGGCAGAGGTCCAATTCTGCACCTAAATTTCGACAATTGTATTTTATCCCATGTAATATAGGGCACACCTAAAATATCTTAGGAATTTCTTAGGTGTGTAGTCCGCCAACCCGCACTAGGTCAGCGTGGTGGACTAAGGCCTAAACCCTCTTAGTTGTAGAGGAGGCACGTGCCCAGCAGTGGGACGTATATATGGGCTGATGATGATGATGATGAATATAGGACGAGGAGATTGCCGTTTTTCGGGTACATTTCCAGATTCCGATCTGCTACTGAGAAATTCCTAACAACTCAATAACAATACACCCGATAATCGAACCCGTGACTTCTAGATCTCACGGCACATATTTGCACCGACAGTCCGAGGCAGTCTGTCTGATTGTTGTACCTATCTAAGAAGATAAAATACACAACCAAATAAAATACTTTTACACATATGAAAACCTCATTTCAAGGCAAGCGTATCACAACACTCAGTCACACCCAAATAGCACTGCGATATAAAACGAATCGTGTGACATGTCCGGAATTTCGAAGCGGTAAAGTCACGTAAACATGTTCATAATAAAAGAGTGTTTTGGGATATTTTGTTGGTTTATATTCCGCAGTCTTGGAGGAAAAGCGAAGGCTTATATTTGGTTTTGTTTATCATATAGACTTACCAGTGGCGGTACCTGTATAGAAGCCCAAAAGCCCACCTTGCCTTACAAAGTTTTAAATTTTAATTAAACAAAAGCAATATGACATTTAAATGAGAATATCCTGACCCCACAATAAACATTTATAAACTAGACATTACACAATTAACGTGTAAATTGTAATGCTTTTGGGCTTCTATGGAAGTACCGCCATTGAGACTTATAGCTATTTCGATGATAAGCAACACATATCAAGGTTTTATCCGCGAAGGGGTAGAAACACCTTGTATTTCTATGTATATTCATTACAATTAAACAAGTATGCTTTAAGCGCTTAGTAATAGGGGCGATTATCGTTATTCGGCTATATTTCCCGACTTCTTGCTGTTACTACAAATTTCCCATAAGAAAAACAAAATAAAACTGATCCATAAGGAAACCACACCGAAGACTCCGCGTTCGCACTTTTTTTATGCCACGAGACCAATGAGGCAGTCCACGTAACAACTAGATAACAATGATATAACAAGTAGACCAATTAAAACTTTTCTGAATGTTCCAAAAGTTATTCGACCTTTATACTATTACATACACAACGTAATATATCTTATATTATCTTTTTTGAACACATTTCACAGACTACATGCTGCTTCTGAGAATTTTCTTATAAAAAAAACTCAAGAAGGCTTTGCCTTCTTAATAGCACGACAAACATTGATATCGCGGGAGCAAATCTGATCTTAAATTACTTTTATACAGATAATAGGTATACAAATAATCTCACGCCTGTATTCCCCGAAGGGGTAGGCAGAGGTGCATTTCTGCACCCACATTACGCCACGTATGTATCAGTCCCACGTAATAGGGGGCGAGCCTATTGCCGCTTTACGGGCACAATTCCAGACTCCGTGCTGATACTGAGAATTTCCTAATGGAAAAACCCAATAACACTTTGCCCGACCCGGGAATCGCACCCAGGACCTCTAGATCGCACGGCACATACTTGTGCCGCGAGACCACGAGGCAGTCATATACTTTTATATATTGTGTAATCGTGCCTCTAACTGTTCCTAAATATTCTCATAAAGTCACCGAAATCCTATCCTTAACTATACTATCAAAATCAGGATAACCAAAGCCCAGCAATGTGACGTAACATGATATAATCCACAGAACAGCTTAATAAGATTGGAGGGTCTTGATAATACACGCAACCCGAATTACCGAATCGTAGGTTCGGCACGCTCGGCATGCTGACATTTCCATTCTAGTCTTATTCAACTGTTCTGTAAACAAGGGAATCTAGTTGTAAATGAAATTCGCGGTACGAACAAATCTATCTACTTACTTATTCAAGTTCTTGTACAGATAGAAAATTGAGATTAATCGAGTCTGTTGGCTTTTGACCTCGGAGAGCTCTCGAGGTCGTCTTTAGGTAACTTTGGTTTTATAAATTCAGACCGTCGCATCAACATTATAGACTCATAGTCTGTTTTGCTAGGAAAGATTGAGCCAAAGATTAAGATAGGTATCCAGCTAGGCTCACGCCAACATTTCCGTGTGTAGGTACTTCTAAAACAATGTTTAGGGTAATTTTTAAGTCCCACATTATAAATAATTTTGCCAATTTTCAAGCACATTTCCAGACACCATGCTGGTACTAAGACTTCCTAGCAGAAAACCTAATAACACTTTGTCTGACCTGGAAATCAAATCTGGAGCCTCTCGATTCGAATATTTCCGCTCCAATTTATGCCGCGCAACAAAAGAGGTTATTTAAACAGTAAAAAAATAGATTTGAA
The DNA here is from genome assembly GCA_907164795.1 of Hemaris fuciformis. Taxonomy (NCBI): domain Eukaryota; kingdom Metazoa; phylum Arthropoda; class Insecta; order Lepidoptera; family Sphingidae; genus Hemaris; species Hemaris fuciformis. The sequence continues at coordinate 5,294,785 of OU015457.1, read as the reverse complement.
TAGTAATGAGTTACCATCGCGTGTTAACTTTTCTTTAGATTATTAATTTTAAAAAGGTTTAAAACACAAGTTAGGAGCAATGCGGTTTCAAACAAAGAGAAAATCCGCTTTCATATTTGAGTGTTGCAAAATGTTTCTATCGCGAAAACACGCAAAGTATGGACGTAAACTGTTCTTATTATTTAAAAATACAAGTTATACATTTATTTATTTACTCTTTCTTGTACAATACAGCTTCATTACAAATATATATATAGGTAAATAAACGGAGATTAAAACTAAATATAAAGTACAAGTGGCGGTCTTATTGCTCTAGGCAATTTGTACAGACAACATTTGGATGGAAAATTAATAGAAGAGGAAAAGTAAAAAAGGGTAGTTTAAAGTGAATAGAAAAAACTGAGGAAATAAAATAATCTGAATATATATTAAACACTCAAATGAATTCATATTTATATATATACACATGTGTACACATACATACATAAACTCACGCCTGTCTCCCGTTAGGGTAGGCAGAGACTATAGAGCGCCAAATGCCACGGTCCAAACACACCACTTTCGCTTCCTCCACTGACATTATCCTCTTCATGCATGCACGTCGGTTTCGAGGACTCTTTATATTACATGTAAATTAAATAGTCCAGTGGCGGTACTTCCATTTTTATGGATTTTTATCCAAAAGCGTTACAAGTTAATTGTGTAATGTCTATTTTATAACTATTTATACTAGGACCAGGATAATCTCATTTATATGTCAAATGGCTATTGTTAAATAAAGACCTTTTTTAAAGCTTATAAAATATTATTCGAAATTTTGAAAGGCAAACTGGCCACTGTTAAATACATAAGTAAACAAACGCAAAAACAAACAAAACCACTGTTACTTAGTATTTTTTTATAATGGCGCGACAAAGTGACACACTGACAGCACCGTATCTGATAGTAAGTACGATGACGTCTAAATAGATCAAGTGACGAGGGATTCACATTTCTCGTCACTCGATATGCTCATGCCTGCTGAGATGCTACTTCACATCACACTAAGGACCCAGGATTATAGGAAGGAGCGAAAACATCATCGTGTATTTTTTTTATAAACAAAAAATATTTGTGGAGCTACTAGAATGGCTTAAGCTTCAAACAATAAGGTTTAGGTGTATTTCCACGCCCGTATGTCCACGTTTTGTCTAAAGGTACACACAAACATTCATGCCCATACCCTTTAAGAGCTAAGCGGAAGAGAGAATTTACCAATGGAAAAACCGAAAAAAAAAATCTCCACCTATAAATCGGTTTTACGGTAAAGGAAAACATCGTGATAAAACCTGAACACCTAAAAAGTTCTTAGGAATTTCTTAGGTGTGTAGTCCGCCAACCCGCACTAGGCCAGCGTGGTGGACTAAGGCCTAAACTCTCTCAGTTGTAGAGGAGGCCCGTGCCCAGCCCTGGCACGTATTTGGGCTGAAGATGATTATGATGAAATCGGTTTCAAGATTACTAAATTACAGAGCACTCATTTTTTCTATTGAAGATAGAAGTAAAAACGCAGCAGTATGAAAGGTAAATTAGTAAAATAAAGGTCACTTCCCACCCCATACAAGATCAGACTGGTATTTTTTCCTGCAAAAGATAGATCAGACTCCAAACGGTAGCCACTTGACCGCATTTCTAACTCCAGTAGGTCGCTCGTAAAAAAAAAAAACGAGAAAAGTAAAATCATAAAAAAAGACTTAGAAAAAGTTTTAGCTTGTTAACAGGGTTACTATGGACACTTTCTTTGAAAACAATTGTGTTTTCATTGCAATATTGTTTAAAAGTTTATATGTTATTAGGAACGAAGAGTAGATCTTTTTTTTTAATCACAAATTTATTTTTAACACTTAAATTCCTAATTAAATTATAAAAAAATATATTAAAATATTCCAAATTCCTAATAAAATTATTGAAATATTAAATTAGGGAGAACAAGTACCTACATTATGTCTAATAATAAAAAAATAATTTTATTGCTTTAGAAAATGTGTTTTTACGGGATAATGTTCTGTGAAGGTTATTAATTTATAATAAGGGTATTACGTATATTTATAAAATATCACACGTTACGTAGAAACGTACCATAACACTTTAATAACGCGTGACTACAACTTTTCAAATTTGAATATGTGTAATTGTGTACCTCTGTACACTGATAATTGTGTATTACAGTATCGTATCGTATGACATAATTGTCTATGTGTCGATTATCTTGCTTCTACAGTAACGTTGTATAATCCTGTGTCCTGAAAATCTTGTTTCATACTCTTTTAGCCTCGTATTTTTTGTAGTTGGGTTTTATTTATGACAGCCCCGTGGCGCAGTTGGCTAGACACCAGCTTGCGAAACGAGAGGCCGCGGGTTCGATCCCCGCACCGAGACAAATGTTTGTGTGATCCACAAATATTTGTTTCGGGTCTGGTTGTATGTGAGACCGAAAAGTCTCTCGTAGTTTCTGATACCCACGACACAAGACTTGTATCTTAGTGTGGGATCAGAACTATGTATGTGACTGTTGGGTGTATTTTGTATTTATTTATAGTTTTTACTTTTTCTTGTTTCAAATGTTATGGTGCCGCTAGAATATTAATTTATTATATGTACAAGTAACGCCCTTTCCAATAATACCAAACACGGTATATTTAGCTCAAATTTATTTTTTAACACAGTACTTTATGACCGCTAGAGGGCGCCATATAATATTCAATCACACGCCATATAGCCTATAACCAGCGGATCTAGACGGTTCAAACGATACCATATTTGCCCAGTTCTAATAAGAAGTTGAGGAGCTATGAGGAAACAGATGAACATACATACATTCATACATAGCTTGTCAAAATCATAACCCTCCTTCGGCTTTGGCGTAGTCGGGTAAAAATGACTGGTCTTAATGACTGAAATACAAATCATATTTAACATAATCTTAGTTCCTACAATACCATCCACTTAGACATTACCTTATCAAGTAAATACAATCACGTACACTGAATTATGCCCACGTCTAGACGTAAGACAAACAACAATAAGATAAATTGAACCTCTAGCGAAGCGAACTGGACGGTATAATGTGAGATGTCGTGAGATAAATCAACGTAAGAACATTCTTGCACAAGAAATTTTTTCAAAGGCTTTTAGGAGTTGTTTTTTTTTAAATTAAAATATAATGTCTCTTTTTCTGTAATAATTCTATAGGGGCACGATGGGGCTAGCTAGATTATTAAACTATTTGTAACTATATAGTATAGACATTAGTCGTGATGGCCTCGAGGTTTAGGCACGCGGTCGAGAATCTCGACGGTCGCGGGTTCAAACCCCAGGCACACGCCTCTGACTTTTCCAAGTTATGTGTGTATTCACAATGAATTATCACGTACTTTAATGGTAAAGGAAAACATCGTGATGAAACCTGCACACCTAAAAAAGTCTTAGGAATTTCTTAGGTGTGTAGTCCGCCAACCCGCACTAGGCCAGCGTGGTGGACTAAGGCCTAAACCCTCTCAATGGTAGAGGAGGCCCGTGCCCAGCAGTGGGACGTATATGGGCTGATGATGATGATGATGATGAGTATAGACATATTGTCTGTTTTGCTAGCTAAAATCGATTAAAAATTAATATACTTAGGTACAAAGACTCACGCCAGTATACCTGAACGGGTAGGCAGAGGTGAGTTTCTAAAATCATGTTCAGCGTGCGTTTTAATCCCCACATCATAGAATATTTTTTAATTTTCCAGACACCATGCTGGTACTAAGAATTTTCTAACAGAAAACTTAATAACACTTTGTCTGATCTGGAAATCAAATCGGGAGCCACTCTATTGTCCGTTCCAATTTATGCCCCACTTGAAAAGAGGCTAGTTAAACAGGAACTAACTAGTTCTGAATAGTAATGAGTAACCATTGCGTGTTAACTTAGCTTTAAAATTTTAAATTTTAAAAAGGATTTTGTGTAGGTTTATAACTGTTGAAATTCATAGTAAATATTCGTAGTTTCTGATACCTACGACACAAGACTTGTATCTTAATGTGGGGTCAGAACTATGTATGTGGCTGTTGGATGTATTTATTTATTTATATTTATTAAATTCGCGTGTTGTATTATGCCCTTTTTTCTGTCATAATTATATAAGGGCACGATGGGGCTAGCATAATCAATCGGTTGTCGGCCTCTAAATTAATAAAGCAAAAACAAAATTAATTGTGGCATTAGTCTGGGTGTTTGTGAGACCGAAAAGTCTCTCGTAGTCTCTGATACCCACGACACAGGACTTGTATCCTAGTGTGGGGTCAGAACTATGTATGTGACTGTTGGGTGTATTTATTTATTTGTGATATCGCCATGAATTTGGCATGAACTGAAAGAATTTTATGGGGATTTACTTTTGTGTTCCGCATTTATTACGTAAAGCTGAAGAACATGATGTCTTTGAAAAAAGGGCACACGGTCGAGTTGCAAATTCTTACTTCTTTTGAGGAAAATATAGCGATAAGACTCCTGCAGAATCTTAGGAACTTCTTAGGTGTGTAGTCCACCAACTCGCACTAGCATGGTGAACTAAAGTCTAAACCCTCTTAGTTGTAGAGGAGGCCCGTGCCCAGCAGTGGAACGTATAGGGGTTGATGATGATGATAATGCGGGTTGGCGAACTACACACCTAAGAAATTCCTAAGAACTTTTAGGTGTGCAGGTTTCATAACGATGTTTTCCTTCACCGTTATAGTACGTGACAATTATTTATGAATACATTTAAATTCCAAAATTCGGAGGTGTGTGCCTGGGGTTTGACTAACCTAACCTAAACCTCGAGGCCATCTAAACATACCTAAAATAATTTACAAGAAATCCACGCTCATCCCACGATAAGTCTTCGAAACATCAACATAAATCCTGCTGCTCGGTGGAGCGTTCATTTATTCACAACAAATTAGGATTCCGTGAAACTTTGCACACAGGCCGCAAATTTCGCCTCGGAAATGAAGAATTACGAGGAACTTTCTTGGCCTCAATACATTTAACTTTTGCCTCCATCTTTTTTATCTTTTCTTACAAAAACTTATCAGTGGCGGTACTTCCATAGAAGCTCAAAAGCGTTACACGTTAATAATTGTGTAATGTCTAGTTTATAATTGTTTATTGTGGGGTCAGGATATTCTCATTTATATGTCAAATTGGTTTTGTCAAATAAATATTTAAAGCTTAAAGGTAATGATTCGGTGTTTTGTAAGGCAAGCTGGGCTTCTGGGCTTCTATGGTAGTACCGCCAACATTACCTACCTTTATCTCACAAAAATATTTGATTTTATTCGGTTCTTTAAAATAATAAATATAATAAATACACAAAACAGTCACAGTTGTGACTCCACATTAATATACAAGTTGTGTCGTAATTATCAGAACAAAATTGCCTCGTGGTCTCGCGCCACAAATATGTGCTGTGCGGTCTAGTGGGCTCACGTTCGATTCCCGGGTCAGGCAAAGTGTTATTGTGTTTTTCCATTAGGAAATTCTCAGTACCAACAAGTAGTCTGTGAAATGTACCCGATAACCAGCAATAGGCTCGCCACCTATTGCATGATACATACTTGGTGAAATGTGGGTGCAGAAATGTACCTTCACCTACCTCTTCGATAATACAGGCGTGAGGATTTATGTATATGCGAACATATACGTCGGTTATAACTTAATGACCTATTTTTTTGCACCAAGCTAACCAGACTATGAATCATATACCTATCCTATCGCAAAATACGTCAAGACATTGTCGGGACACGTGACCGGTGACAATGAGACGACCTAAACACAAATCGATAGAATTACATCAATGGCAACTGTCACGAGTGATGTTTTTGGGACGCTGCCATATTATGTAAAAGGTAACAGCTCTAACCTTATGTTACTGAATGATTTATTAAACGATTGTATTGACAGGTAGAGTATTTTTTTAAAAAGAGGGACAAGTGTGCATCCGATCGAGGACCACTTCTCGGCGTCTAAAATTTTACTCTTTAAACGCCTTAAAACATAGCTGGATGGGTTTAGATGCCTCTTTGCCTATCATTTCGGAGATACTGGTGCTAAAATATGTATATTAAGAAAAGTTTAATTTTTAAGTTTTATTTCTTAGTTTGTAATTTTTCATTTAAGAAGGTATTTAAGGACTGTCATGCAGAAAAAAAGTCCCTACATTAAATAAAGGGAAAAAAAGTTGAGGATGAATATTTTCTTTAAAATTATCATAATTTATTTATTATTATGTATGCATTTTATTGCTCGATAAAGTGTACCTTATATCTTACATTATACCTACTACCTTCTGTTTTAAATGAAAAGTTCACGAAAATTAACATTAAAACTGAGTTGAAGACATATTTTCTTAGTCGATAACATTATTTCTTCATTATTATATGTACACACTTGCTTAGCTCCTGTTGTTTTGTTTATGTGTCCTTATACTCGTACTCTATGTATTAGAACTGATCAAATATAAGTAATGGGGTATTGAGAATATTGGTGTTAATAAATATAAGTACTTAAAATTTAAATTTGGTTCTGAAGAACTATTTTAGATTTACTAGCACAGAATCAACATTTTTTGGCTTATTTTCACACTCCGAAAAAAAGAAAAATATAACTCATTTCATTACCACTAGTAAAATATAACTCAAAACTTCCAAATTAATCTCTAAATTAAGAAATGTAAATTAAATTTAAATTCTACAGCAATATAAATTCGAGTAAACTAAAGGTATCTGGCTGTTATCTTTCTAAACGTTGGTAGTGGAGATAGTTTAATCCGGTTTATAGCCTCAACGCCGTATCTTAAAAGGTTAAAGGATGTTTTACAACACTTTGTATCAGTTTTACTACAGGATTTCTGTAATTTTGTATATATTCTCTGTTACACGCCTAAGGGGTAGACGGGGCTATACTTCTAACAAAGAAGTTTTTTATTTTTTTTAGTTTATTTTAGTTCCACAAATTTTTCTTAATAACAAGAATTAATTATCAAACGTAAAAAAATAATAACGCTTTGACTGTTTCGAGGATCAAATCCGAGATCTTTCGTTTACACTCGTATATTCATCGCGCGGACCAAAGATATTCTATACATATAAATCGCTAAAATACAACTACAATGTTCTAATGTGCGGACGGATGACGGCTACTTAAGACCGGGATGGTTGGCGATATACTTGGAGAGGCCTCCGTTCAGCAGTAGACGGCGATAGGCTGAGTATAAGTTCTAGAGTAGCTTACTTCAATACAACAGTCTGAGATTGTATTAATGAGCTGCTATAATTCGGGAAATTTAGTCTTTATATTAATATTGTAAACTATCTCTTGATTGGAAAAGAGCAACTCACTTTCTTGCCCGTTCTTCTCTAGTGATGACTTCCGAAAAGGGTGGTACACTAAATTTTAAATGACTGAATTTATGCCTAGTTCGCATTAGGCTAGTATTTTAGTCGAGTAGAGATTAATTTAGTGGCTAAACTACTCGCTACTGCACAGAAATCGTTCACATTACAGTCCAGTACAGCAGTGTTGGGCAAAATTTAATTGAACTAACAATTAAAAATTAACAATTAATTAATTGTTAATTGTCATTTTCACAATTAACAATTGATCAATTGTAATTGTGAAAATGACAATTAACAATTAATTAATTGTTAATCATGGTTTTATATGATTAACAATTGATCAATTGTTAGTTGTTTTACGAAAAAATAATTAACAATTAACAAATAATTATTTTTTTATCAAGTATTTGTTTTAATGTTGAGTACGTGCGTGTGCGGATTAAGCCATTTACTACATTTACGGTACCAAATATATTTTCTTCGACCAAGTAGATGACATATTTTTTTTTATCAAGGAATATTTATAGAAGGAATTTGTAAGTAAAGAAAATATAAATTATTTTTTAGCAGATTTTGAGAGGTTTTATTTACTAACAAGGAGACCCTACGACGCGTGGGTCGGGGATTTCCATGATTTTTGGTGAGCGTGGTAGAGGTGCCCGAGGGTATCACAACTATATATATATACTAGCTTTTGCTCGCGACTCCGTCCGCGTAGACTACAGGGTTGGGTTCAGAAAGAAAATAAGTTGAAGTCTATTTTACTCCACAGAGTCCCATTTATGTCCATACCAAAAATCATTTAAATCGGTCAAATGGTTTAGATTTTGTGCCGCCGCGCACCGACGCGGTGACTGCCTCGTGGTCTCGCGGTACAAGTATGTGCCGTGCGATCTAGAGGTCCTGGGTTCGATTCCCGGGTCGGGCAAAGTGTTATTGGGTTTTTCCATTAGGAAATTCTCAGTAACAGCACGGAGTCTGGAAATGTGCCCTAAAAACGGCAATAGGCTCGCCCCCTATTACGTGGGACTGATACATACCTGGCGAAATGTGGGTGCAGAAATGCACCTCTGCCTACCCTTTCGGGGAATACAGGCGTGAGATTATGTATGTATGATGTAGGCGCACCGACGCGACCGGCCGGCGCGGCGCGGCGCCTTGTACATCATAATATGGAAAGTTGACATAAATAGCGAATGTATGAAAAGTTATTTTTTGCCATAGCAGGGAATATTAGAATGCTGAAAATCATATTTTGTAAATGTAAATAATTTAAAATGTTTCAAATAATTCCAAATATCACGTGACTGCAAACACCAATCGGAGCGCGTTACGTCACAATGTATGAAGAATCACAGACAAGTTGTCTAACCTAGGGGTGTCCACTGTCCACTTTGAAAAAACATCGATGTTTTTTTCGATTCGATAAATCGGAACTTTACACTTTTTACAAGCTTTTATTTAACTTGCAATGTATGTATGTATGTTTGTTTGGATGAAATCTTGCAACTTAATTTTGAAGCAGCAGATATTTTTAACCGATTTGTGTCGTGGGTATAAGAAACTACGAGGGACTTTTCCGTCTCCCAAACAACCCGACCCGAATCAAATATTTGCGAACACACAAACATTTGTCTCGGTGCGGGGATCGAACCCGCGGCTTCTCGTTTCGCAAGCTGGTGTCTAGCCAACTGCGCCACGGGGCTGAAAATCCTATAATTTTGTACTTATTGATAAAAAATACTATTATATTTTAAGATTTTTATTCTAAATTTTCCAAAAACGATTTGATACGAGTAAGTATCGATATTTGCCGACCGATACCGAGTAAGTATCGATACTTGACGACCGATACGGTATTGAGTAGAAGTATCGATACCTTAATGGTATTGTTTCATCCCTAGTTTAACAGCAGTTTGTTGTATTTATTTAATACACTGTTACGTCATCAAGCCCAGGTGACAGCTTGGAGCGTTTAGGCGCGAAATTTAAACACTAAACTAATTAAAGTCGTTTTTTTTTATTTAAAATTTATGAATAAAAAATTTAATTATATTTTTTCGTAATATTTAAGTACGTTCTTATCTATAAAATGAAAACAGTTCCAAATTTTTGTCAACATCCCTATTGCGCGCTTGATCATTTTTTCGCTGCGATGTTATATTAAAACTGCGATATCTTCTAAGATACTCATTGAAATCAAATGATGTAAAAGGAAAATTTCTTTTACATTAAATACTTATAATGAATAACGTATTTATTTGGATAAGGATTAATATCATCTTTATAAAAACAGTAAACACCTTCACAAAAAATGCTTTATTTTAGAATAAATTTGGTTAGCATAGAAAAGGTTATAGTGAGCCAAGCTTAAAAGATAGTCATATGCTGTCGGGACCTTTTTTTTAGAACTTTTAAAGGGGAACAATTCTGTCATACATTGTTTTAGCGAAACTTTAACCGCTTCCGCAGCGCATTCTTTTTGTAATTTTTTGAGGTTTTCGAAAAAAAATATAACGGTTAATATTATTTGTTTATAACAAATTGTTAAGTTAATAAACAATTAAATTATTTATAAAAAAAATATATTTCTCTGTTATTCCATTGAAAAGGGTCAATGATGATTATTAAGAATAAAATAATTTCTTAACTAATTATTTAAACAATTGAAATATAAAAAAACCCATTATAAACAATAAAAAGAAATATTTAAGATTTTTTTTTTCTTTTTTAAATCATCATTTTACCTTTGCAATAAGATAGATTTTTTTTTTTTTAAATCGCAAAATAGTCTATTTGTTTATAAACAATTTCTTAACAAATGACGTAACAATTTTTTTTCCAATGTTAATTACTACCTATATTAGATGCAAAAACAGCAATAATAAGATATTACCAAAAAATAAATGTTTTGATAACATTTTTTAGAAATTTCATTTTTAGTCTATTTAAAAAAAATATAATTAACAAAATAATAAACTTTAATAAATTTTTTTTGCATAACTTTATTAAGTACCTAAGTAAGAAGAGCTCCACGAAGCGAAATATTTTTAGACTAATTTTTGAAACTTTTATGCCGTAATTTATAAAAACAGAGATTGGAAAAACATTAGTTAATTAACAATGGTGTAACTTTTTGAAAAGTTGTCAAAAAAAATATTTTTCGCCGTGGTTATTTTCGTTCAAGTGTCTAGATTACACCATAATTTATTCAAATTTTTAAATTGTTATTTAATATTAGAAATAAATTATTTTAGGTGACATACCGGCTTTTTAGACGACGCGCCTATGTCGTAACGCCCTCGCGGAGCGCTATTTCCAGCGTTAAATAAAAGTTATAAATAATATAAGATAGAGTTCCGGAAGTAAGGACTTTTTTATTGGAAATTTCCTCCTCTTTCAGGATCTTTTTTCATAATTCCTTAAATATCATTATTTTAAAAGTTATTAACGAAAAACTAAATACCTTGTTTTTTTTTCTTATTTTGTTAATAACTATTGCAATTTTTTATGTGCTAATATGCCCTTAAAAAACATTTTTCTAGACGTCATTCCGAATCGAATGAGGTATGGCACATACTTTTAGGAGCTTTATTTCTATTTAACACGTTTTTGAACTTGTTGACTAGACTAGTAAGGCGAACGCGAAGGCGACACCGCGGTGAATTGAATTTGAATGTGTGCGTGCGGCCACGGCGCAGTGTGGTGGTGTGAGTGCGCGTGCGGCGGGGTATCGCTGTGAGCGCCGCGGAGCCCGCGGATTGACGAAATCGAGCGCGTCAAAAATGTAATAGCTAATATCTATTTATACATTGACATTTAGCTAGACATCAGTTGCGAAACTAGAAGCCGCGGGTTCGATTCCGCACCGATAGTATACCGAAAAGTCTCCCGTAGTTTATGATACTCACGATAAAACAAACTCTTCAGCTTTATATTTTAGTATAGATAGATTAGGGTAACTGGGCCCTCGTTAAAACGATATGACGGGTCAAAGTTGGAAGTTGGATGGGAAATTTATTTAGTAGATAATTTTGACACATTGCGCTAACTGGCGGTAGCCTCGCGGTAACGTAGTCGCGTGCGGAAACTAGGGTCTCGGGTTCGAGACTCGTCAAATTTATTATTTTTTATTATCACAATATTATGTAATTTTTTTGTTTCATAATTTTACGCAGAATTATAAATTATTTAGTTTTTTCAGGATCTCGTTTTTTTCGCTCTTTATAGTTCGATCGTTTCGATTGTAAAAAAGCAAAATAATGTTAATTCTGCGTAAAATTATGAAAAAAAAAAACATAGTTTACACAATATTGTAAAAAATTAAAGAACTTGCCGGGTCTCGAACCAGACACCACAGTTTTCGCGGGCGGGTTCGTTACCGCGGGACTACCATCGGTTATCGAATAAAGTCAAAATTATCTATTACATAAATTACCCATCCAACTTTGACCCTTAATATCTTTTTAATGAGGGCCCAGTTGACCCTAATATAGTTGTGATACCCTCGGGCCCCTCTACCACCCCTCCAAAAATCATGGAAATCCCCGACCCACACGTCGTAGGGTCACCTTGTAAGTTTAGTGTGAAGCACACGTCGAGAATCTCGACAGTCGCACCTACCTCTGATTTTTCCAAGTAATGTGTGTATTCACAATGAATTAACACGTACTTTAACGGCGAAGGAAAAGATCGTGATAAAACCTGCACACCTAAAATTTCATAAGAATTTCTTAGGTATGTAGTCTGCCAACCCGCACCAGGCCAGCATGGTGGACTAAGGCCTAAAACCCTCTCAGTTGTAGAGGAGACCCGTGCCCAGCAGTGGGACGTATATGGGCTGATGATGATGATGAAGTTTAGTGTTCCTACCTAGTTAAAAAGGGTATATGAGACAACTAGTGGACCCGACAGACGTTGTCCTATACATAATAAATCCATTCAAAAATTCCAAGTTTTTTTTCATTATAAATTATTCTCCAATCCACCTGAAGATACACAGAAAATATAATAAAAATTGGTCCAGCCATTAAAATTAAAATCCCACAACTCGATCACAGCGCCACCTACCGGGTCCAATTTCAAATCTAAACCATTCTCCAATCTATCTGAAGATGCACAAAATATATCATTAAAATCGGCCCAGCCGTTAAAAATTAATAATCCCAGAACTCGATCACAGTGCCACCTTGAACACACACAAAAAAAATCATTCAAAACGGTCCAGCCGTTTAGGAGGAGTATGGGAACAACACACGTACAGAAGAATTATGTATATAAAGATAAAGATTAACGTTAAAATTCGACAACGTTTTCGGACCACCCGGCCCTTATGAACAAAACTTTCCAAATAATTAATTGTTAGTTTTAATTGTTTCATAAAACAATTAAAAAAATTAATTGCAATTATTTTAATTGCTAGTTACAATTGATGTGCATTAATTTAAATAATTTAATTGTAACACGCGATTAAATGGTTAATTGCAATTAATTCAATTGCAATTAATTTAATTGCAATTATTTTTTTAGTCAATTGATTAGTTCAATTAAAAGTTAATTGATTAATGCCCAACTCTGCAGTACAGTACACAAGTGACTGGTGTTTTGCAAGATGAATGAGCTGCAATGCAATAGACTGAATAAACTCATTAAGCTAATCGTAATGGCTATTTTAGAAGAGGCGGATGAAGAAATTTGTGTGATTAAAAAAAGAAGGTATGGGTACGAAAAAGGGTCTGTAGAAGAGATAAACTAGGAGCTACAAATTGTCTTCTGACGGAATTAGCATTGGAAGATCCCAAAGAATACTTCACGATCATTTTTGCCGCCACTAATGAACTCGACTAATCAAACCTGTTCGGACTTGTTTAGCCGGTAAACCAGTGACACGGAGGTGTGGTGGGGGGGCGCTACTCGACCGTTAAAATAGAACAAAATGGATTGATTCGACTAAATTATTTACTAGCCTACTCGATTAAATTTTTGGTGTTCAGACACATTTAGCCACTAAATTACTCTCTACTCGACTAAAATACTAGCCTAATGCGAACTAGCCTTAAGTGATGTATTTGACAATTTATAGATTCAATAAATATTATTTCATTTCAAAAATTCTACGATACATTTCACTTCTTCATTCGTCCATTAATAATAAGATTGAATCGAAAGCGTCGTCTAGGCTGGAGGAAATCTATAGTGGTGGCTTCATAATGGGCCGTAACAAAAGCCGATAAAGTTTAGCGCAAAGGCGATTCTGGCTTGAACGTGTGGCGATGATAAAAGACTACATATCTATCACGCGAATTAGTGAAGAATGGATACGGAAAAATATCTACAACATTTATTTTAATACACACAACAGTCACATATTCTGACACCACACTAAGATACAAGTCTTGTGTCGTAGGTATCAAAAAGAACGGGAGACTTTTTGTGGATCACACAAACATAAAAAAATATAATTATATAAGTCCGCCAACCTGCAATAGGCCAGCGTGGTGGACTAAGGCCTAAAACCATCACAATGGTAGAGGAGGCCCGTGGCTAGCAGTGGGATGTATATGGGCTGATGATTATGAATTATAAACATGTATTGACGTGTCATAAGTGCTATATAATTGCCTTTATGATATTTATCGTTTAAATAAACATTTTGCGAGAGAGTCAGTTGCTACCTAGTTTTCTGAAGTTGAAAACTCGAACTAGATATGTTAAATCCCTTTTCTGATCGTCTGCCCGAATAATTCTGCGGCATATGGGTACTGCGAGTGATGGACAGAACCCGAGTTAATAATACTTTTATCAATACCTATATTATTGAAATACTTTAAAGTCTTTAAAGACTGCCTCGTGGTCTCGCGGTACAAGTATGTGCCGTGCGATCTAGAGGTCCTGGGTTCGATTCCCGGGTCGGGCAAAGTGTTATTGGGTTTTTCCATTAGGAAATTCTCGGTAACAGCACGGAGTCTGGAATAGTGCCCGAAAAACGGCAATAGGCTCGCCCCCTATTACGTGGGACTGATACATACTTGGCGAAATGTGGGTGCAGAAATTCACCTCTGCCTACCCCTTCGGGGAATACAGGCGTGAGTTTATGTATGTATGTATGTGTGTACTTTAAAGTCTTATCAAAAAAGACAAATATCTAAAAAAAAACTTGCTTCTAATATTATATTTGAAAACAATCTTTTAAATAAATAACTTTTATCCCAGCCGTTTCTATTGAGTGTACCTACATACATATACTCGTATACTACATACCATAACATTTTACGACGCTTTTTATTGTACGCGGAACAAAATTCCCACGCGTGTGTCGACGGTAATGATGATAACTTCCACCCTAGTTTTTCTTTACGTACCAGCAATTCTCCGCAATATAATCATACCTCAACAACCCATACAGTGCGGTTCAAATAGAGCAAGCAAGCAACTCAACTAGCAACTCTACTACGATCATCACCAGTCGAAGTAATTTTGCAGGCCTCAGCCTGAATATGGATATAGATAAGTTGGGCTGGATCGTGACACATATGTCAACAATGTACGTTGGTTATGGTGTCGGATACGAAAATATTAAATCAAAAATAATAATCATCAGCCCTATCATGTTTTCCTTCACCGTTAAAGTACGTGATAACTCATTGTCAACACACACGTAATTTTGAAAAGTCAGAGGTAAGTGCCTGGGGTTTGAACCCGCGACCGTCGAGATTCTCGACCACGTGCCTAAACCTCGAGGCCATCACGACTGAAATAGTGCATTACACCATGGCGATATTCAATAAAAGGAGCCAACAAGAAAACATGTGACATTTATTGACCCCGTCCGAGCAGTATGTAACTCACTTTTAGTATTACGTAAACACTGCATATGTTGCCATAGGCGTTGTATGTCACACAGAAGTAGTATTTTTACAATGTACGCAATTACTTTTGTGTAATCCACCGCATTTGATCTGGGTGTTAAATGAGAGATCACTGGTAAAATCTACCGAGATGAATGCTTGTATGTTCTAGAAAAAAATGCTTCGGATCTAGGTGTTGGTGGGACCTAAATTCTCTCATGGTTGCTGGCACCCGCGGCAAAAGAGTAATGTGGTAGTGTTCGGTTAAAATTATATAGGCTGCTACTGAGAATTTCCTAATGGAAAAACCCAGAATCGAACCCAGGACCTCTAGATCGCACGGCACATATTTGTACCGCGAGACCACGAGGCAGTCGAAGTCAGAAGTCAGAGAAAATTATATATGTGTTGAGAGTATATTCATTTCACACATACATACATACATAACCTTACGCCTGTATTCCCCGAAGGGGTAAGCAGAGTTGCATTTCTGCACCCACATTCCGCCAGGTAGGTATGTATCAGTCCCACGTAATAGAGCCTATTGTCGTTTTTCGGAGTTTTTCGATTTAGATTTAATAGAATGCTAAGCCAGTATTAAGAATTTACACAGAAAATTCTTTCGCAACTCTCGGACAGTCCATGCCCTGGCAAATACTCAGAAATAATTATTGTCAAGTAATTCATAGTTCATACCCCTATATTTCTAAACTACAAGAATTGCACAAATACTTCTCGTAAAGGTTCCCGCACGAAGAATGGGGTGACTCAAAACAGCCTGAGTTTTCAAGTGGAGCTCGACTAAGTTCAACATACCTTTGTCTTTAGTTGGAATTTCTAGTAGGTAGTTTTGCGCCTGTGGCTTTTGCTTTCCCTTCCTTATTAAACTAGTGCACGTTAAAATGAGACGTAATTGCGAGGTAAAGAAAACACTAAGCCTCTTGCCCTAGAAACGGGTACAGTAAGTGGACCATTTTGTAGGAGTAAGGAAGAATGGAAACGTTATCTGTTTGTTAAAGTTGTATCTAGAAAAATGTTGTCATTTCTATTGCTTGTAATAACTTAAGTAATTAAAAAAAAAAAAAAAAACATTATATTATCACGATTTCATTGCGCATGCAATGATTCGTTAGAACACTGAGAACTCGTAATAGTCATAGAAAGTAATATTCTTAATTCTTATATTCCCTACCATCGATGACTATGAAACGAAATTGTCCAGTAAATTCATTGCTCTTTTAGCCGTTCTATATAACTTCAGTGAGCGGTTTTATATAACATTTAAATAAATAATAACTACACCCAACAGTCACACTCATAGTTCTGACCCCACATTAAGATACAAGTCTTGTATCGTGGGTATCAGAAACTGCGAGAGACTTTTCGGTCTCACAAACACCCAGACCTGAAACAAATACTTGTGTTTCACACAAACATTTCACTCTATCTATATACATATCTAGGTCTCTATATCTAAGCCTGGTAGAGATCGCTTTAAGCGATAAGGCCGCCATTTTATGTCACCAACTATACTTTATTTTATATGCTTAGTCTGTACATGTGGTGTGAAATAAATAAAGAGTTATTATTATTATTATTATCTAAGCATCTAGCCAACTGCGCCACAGGGCTGTCTTAAAACGACCATACATCAAGTTTCCAAAAAACAAAATCAGCATTAAATGGGCATTGTACATTTTTTGTAAGTTTTTTCATTTTTTCTTTTATATCAATTTGACCTAAAACCGCTTAAAGCCAAGAGTGTAATTTATATGTTCTGCGATATACCAGTAGTTAATACCGACGGCTGTATGAGCAAAATGTTTATGTCAGGGTCGGGAAGTCAAGGTTTCCGTATGAGCTTGAAGTGGGGTCATTGATTCACAAGGCTATAAGCCTATTACGGCGAAGGCCATAACACGCTTGTGATTTGCAATAACCATATGTAATTTAGATTATATGGTTTGAGAGTATTGCTCGCAATTTGCTTGCAAATAAAACCCCTTATTACGTGGGACGAAAACATAATTAGTGAAATGTGGGTGGAGAAGTGCACCTCTGCCTACCCCTTCGTAGAATACAGGCGTGAGGTTATGTATGTATGTATGTCATCACCATCCTCAGCCCATATTCGTCCCACTGTTGGGCACGGGCGACATCTACAATTGAGATAGTATAGGCCTTAGTCCACCACGCTGGCCTAGTGCGGGTTGGTGGACTACACACCTAAGAAATTTCTAAGGACTTTTAGGTGTGCAGGTTTCCTAACGATGTTTTCCTTCACCGTTAAATGAAGTGAAAATTCGTTATGAATGCACACATAACTTTGAAAAGTCAGAAGTGCGTGCCTGGGGTTTGAACTCGTGACCGCCAATATTCTCAATTGCTCGCCTAAACATCGAGGCTAACACTACTACATGTACATATGCATGTATGTAAAAAATTGTATTTAGGTAAATTACAATATTACTTTACTACTGTTTGTCTAATTTTTAAAAAAAGCTGTGTTTTTTAGGCTGAATTTAAATGGGGCGTTGCAAAAATTTGCAATTCTGAAAAACCTTTGATTACAATAAAACATATTCTGAATGTAATTCTTAAAAATCAGAAGCTTTTAGTTAATACAACACATGTTAATGTTGCATATGAGTACACAAATAAATAACTTCATACTGCCTCCAGTCTCACAAGTTGTCTTGATCCTAAACTAAGATATTTTGTTATGCGTTGTTTCCTTAGTATCAGAGACTGGCTGTAACCTTGATATACGCTTCCCGCCCCCTTCTCCAAGGTGGGAAGTATAGCCTTAAAAAGCTTCCCTTCGATAAGGTAAGTACGAAGGTCATTTTGGTCTAACAGATATATGAATGTACTTCCAGTCCTCAATAAAAATCTTGTCGTAGATTATTACGTCACGGTTGAGTCAAACAGTAACAATTGTATGAATGTTTAGTGCATAGCTGATTAAGTGTGATGAGAACTCTACAAAATCATTAAGCTTTGACTCCAGAAGGTTGATATATGCACCAGCAGTGATCGTATTTCTAATCTCTTATTTTACCCTAGATTTTGGCCTAATCCATGAAGGATCAGCCCATATACGTCCCACTGCTGGGCACGGGCCTCCTCTGCCATTGAGAGGGTTAAGGCCTTAGTCCACCACGCTGGCCTAGTGCGGGTTGGCGGACTCCATGAATCCATGAAGTATACATGTACATACATGTAATATACCATTAATATTTGTAGCGTAATATACAATATAACAATTTTATCGCCACAATTTATAAGTCTATTAAATGTTATGGAGCTAACCTCATAAAACCCTCTTTACTGTTGTAGCTTATTTTATATTAAAAATACATTGTTCAACGAACTCAAGCTTAGACTTTAGTTTTTGGGTCTCACTTTGTTTAAAAACGTTTTGTCTTGCTGTTTTTTGACTTATTTAATCAAATAACTAAAATATTTTAAACAAATATCAACTAGTGTTATTGGAGTAATCGTGATAATTAATTAAGTAAATAATGTGCATATAATGCAAATCGTAATGTTTTTTTAAGCTCCTAACAATAGCCTATATGGAAAAATCCTGTAACACTTCGACCGACCCAAAAAACGAACCCAAGACTTTTCGAACGCATTATTTTTTAAAACATCACCTTCTCATGAAGTTTATTCTAATAACATTAAGTGAAATGAAAAACATTTGTTTATCTTAAATAATACCCGTGATTGATGATGGCAATAATGATATTTGCTTGCTAGGATAAAAGTTTCTATACGTATGCATTTTGTGTCATCATCATCATCGGCCCATATTACGTCCCACTGCTGGGCACGGGCCTCCTCTACAACTGAGAGGGTTTTTATACCTTAGTCCACCACGCTGGCCTAGTGCGGTTTGGCGGACTACACACCTAGGAAGTTCCTATGAACTTTTATCATCACGATGTTTTCCTTCACCGTTAAAGTACGTGATAATTCTGTCACACATAAATCCGAAAAGTCATAGGTGTGTGCCTGGGGTTTGAACCCGCGACCGTCGAGATTCTCGACCGCATGCCTAAACCTCGGAGCCATAACGACTTTTTGCATTTTGTGTGTTTATAAAATTTGTCAAATCAAGGAGAAAAATGAAAAAAACGCTAAAACCATCGAAAAAAATAAACCCACATAAAACTAGAACCGTCGCATCCAATCTACAGGTAATACGTCTAGCAACCGCTCCCCGGCCGGATACATCGATCTTGGCGAGAGAACTACTCTTCTATATAGGAGCTAAAACGTATTCAGGTTTGTTTTATTACATGTCACAACTCACAAAATACGCCGATTCTAGGGATTTTGTCAACGGTTGTATTAGTTGTGATAATAACTAAATTTATTAACTACTAGAAGTATACGTACTTCCACCTGTTATAAGACGAGCGGAAACAATTCACTCATTTAAAAGACACGTGAAAGATCACTTACCTTTCTCTCTGATCTATCTTTTCTCCACTCACCTGTTTTTATGCTGTACATTATATATGTATTGTATGTATGTATTTATTTTTAAAAATATAAATCAATTTTTATATTATTTTTATTTACTCAGTTATTAATATTATTTATTTTATTATAGTTGTTTTTCTTTCTCTCTTTCTATACACTTTATTCTACCCTATTTATTTTTCCTCTTTTATTATCCATCCTAAGGTTGCCTGGAAGAAATTGCCTAGAGCGATAAGGCCGCCTCTTGTTCTTTCTTATTACCTAAGTTTCTTTATATAATTTTGTATATTTACAAGAAAGTGTTAATAAATAAATATACGTATAACATATTACTTTTAGACTATATACATGGTGTAAACAGACCACATACATACATACATAATCTCACGCCTGTATTCCCCGAAAGGGTAGGCAGAGGTGCATTACTGCACCCACATTTCGCCACGTATGTATCAGTCCCACGTAATAGGGGGCGAGACTATTGTCGTTTCTCGGGCACATTTCCAGACTCCGGGCTGCTACTGAGAATTTCCTAATGGAAAAACCCAATAACACTTTGCCCGACCCGGGAATCGAACCCAAGACCTCTAGATCGAACGGCACATACTAGTACCGCGAGACCACGAGGCACTGTAAACAGACCGACCGTGATCAATAAATAAGATATTAATAGTTAAGGAGATTACAAACACATTTAATACTTTTATGTTTGATGGTTACTTTAGGGTTTGACTATCTACATATTATACTCTATAATGTACATTAAAGATTAATCTACATATCTATCTCAATATAAGAACTACATTCGCACGTAGGCCTTGTATAAAAGTCGGGCACGGTTGTTATCCAGGCTGCTGTTGGGTTGGGAGTTTATTTCACGGCCTCAGGGACGCGGCATGCGGCAATTTATAACGTATTCAGCGATCGAATTACGTATGTGATTTTCTATATTACATTAAGTGACTTTTGTTTTATGTTTATCTACCTATTTGCTCGTAAGCAAGCAAGCAGGCACGCGCATATTTTCGTCTTTGTATACAGACAGTTTTTCTTCACCATCAGCCCATATACGTCCCACTCTTGGGCATTGGCCTCCTCTACAACTGAGAGGATTTAGGCCTTAGTCCACCACGCTGGCCTAGTGCGAGAAATTCCAAACAACTTTTAGGTGTGCGGGTTTCCTCACAACGTTTTCCTTCACCGTTAAAGTAAGTGATAATTCATTGTGAACACACACATAACTTCGAAAAGTCGGAGGTGTGTGCCTGAGTTTTGAATCCGCGATCGCTGAATATCTAGACCGCGTGCCTAAACCTCGAGACC
Organism: Hemaris fuciformis; assembly: GCA_907164795.1. Classification (NCBI taxonomy): domain Eukaryota; kingdom Metazoa; phylum Arthropoda; class Insecta; order Lepidoptera; family Sphingidae; genus Hemaris; species Hemaris fuciformis. The sequence continues at coordinate 5,273,721 of OU015457.1, read as the reverse complement.
ATCACTACTTTACAGTGTAGTTTTTCTTATTTATGTTAATTTATGCTTACACACACCCACAACTGTATTCCCGAATGATTGAACATTAAATGTAATTTCATTTAATGACAGCCCCGTGGCGCAGTTGGCTAGACACCAGCTTGCGAAACGAGAGGCCGCGGGTTCGATCCCCGCACCGAGACAAATGTTTGTGTGATCCACAAATATTTGTTTCGGGTCTGGGTGTATGTGAGATAAAAAAGTCTCTCGTAGTTTCTGATACCCACGACACAAGACTTGTATCTTAGTGTGGGATCAGAACTATGTATGTGACTGTTGGGTGTATTTATTTATTTAATTTAGCCAAATGTGTTTTAAGTCTCATGTAATAAAGCAAAGCCTATTGTTATTTTTGGACACTTAACAGACTCCGTTCTGCTACTGAGAATCGTCTGAATAAAAATACAAAATTTGGACCCAAGACCTCTAAAAATCACCCGCCTATGCCATGGGACCAAAGAGGACTGTCTCTTAGCTTTTACAAGTTCATCTGTTCTGTTTGGATATCAAATTATTAAAAATCAAAGTATTTTTTACCAAAATATTCAATGTATATGACATTTTGCTGTGAACATTTTTTGTTGCATTTTCAACATTCTTTTAACATTTTCCTCTGCGCCACATCAAAGGAAATGAAATTCAGTTATGCGTGATTTTAATTCAAAGAGAATTATATTTTTATTGAATTATAGTTATATTTTTACTTAATGTACCTTTTTTGTCAGCCTGTATGGTGAAGCTTGTCTAAAATAAGCTTTGTAATAATTAATATTAATAATTGATGCACCAAATAGTCTTAGTAAACTTATTATACGGTGTGTTTCTTGCAAAATTATCTTCCGACTTAAGCCGTTCGGCCGCTGACCTATTTTCACGAGGACAAAAATAACAACTCCCACTTCCCCGATCAGACACGTTGTTATTTTCGGCCCATTTTACAGATTCGCATTGGTTTTCCTATACTCTATTTACGCTTATTTTAACAGCGTTGTTGGTCCCTCGGCAAAAATATACCTACATGATGCATGAATGATGTTAGTGTGATGACTTCGAAGTTTGACGTAGATGAAAACGCTATGTAACAGACGCGAGTTCGAAACCTAGGTAAACCGCCTATAACTTAGTTATCATCAGCCTACATACGTCCCACTGCTGGGCACGGGCCTCCTCTACAACTGAGTGGGTTTAGGCCTTAGTCCACCATGATGGCAACTTAGTTATACAGGGTTACTGGTTAAGTCGACCTATTCCCGTTAAGGGTGTGTAGTTTACATCGTTGCTGACTGGTTTGACTATGAGACACCTTATCCTAAATCTAACTGTGTCCGAGATATTTGAATTTAATTGTTTTTTCCAACAAACTCCCGATTTTCGGCTATCAGCTTAGATATTTTGAAATGTGTAAGTCTTATTATTACTAAACTAAAAAAAGGAAAAAGGGTAACATAAAGAGTCCTCGAAACCGACGTGCATGCATGAAGAGGATAATGTCAGTGGAGGAAGCGAAAGTGGTGTGTTTGGACCGTGGCATTTGGCGCTCTATAGTCTCTGCCTACCCTAACGGGAGACAGGCGTGAGTTTATGTATGTATGTATGTATGTTATTTATTTATTTATTTAACACTTTATTGTACACTAAACAAAAAACATAAAATAACATACATTGAAAGGTACAAATGGCGGCCTTATCGCACATGGCGATCTTTTCAAGGCAACCATAGGATGGACAAACTGAAGGGATTTAATTTGGAGGGCAGTGTGTACAAAAATATAGAATATTGATATAGACTGCCTCGTGGTCTCGCGGCACAGGTATGTGCTGTGCGATCTAGAGGTCCTGGGTTCGAATCCCGGGTCGGGCAAAGTGTTATTAGGTTTTTCCATTAGGAAATTCTCAGTAGCAGCCCGGAGTCTGGAATTGTGCCCGAAAAACGGCAATAGGCTCGCCCCCTATTACGTGGGACTGATACATACCTGGCGAAATGTGGGTGCAGAAATGCATCTCTGCCTACCCCTTCGGGGAATATAGGCGTGAGGTTATGTATGTATGTGTATGTAATATAAGTTACGATTAAAATCATACATACACGAAAAACATAATATACACACATAAATACATACACAAATAAATATATAAATAAGATATTGTTACTAATTATTATGGAGATAGTGATCCTTGACAAGTTTTTTAAATTGCGAAAGTGTTTTAGCCAGTGTTTTATTATTACTATTATTTAATTTTTACATGTTAAATAAGATGCTTTATGACCTCAATAACCAATAATGTAAATAAAATGAATAAATAAGTCTTTGTATATTTCTGACTACCCTTTCAGGATTACACGCGTGAGTACATATAAGTTTGACAGAAGCATATAAATTACCCAAAAGTTATTTATCTAGGTTATTCCGTGCACGACCAGCGGAACAGTACAATCCGATGCAAAATTAATATTCATGAACCATTTTACTTAATTAATTAGTTCTACCATCGTAACAGTTTATTAATGATCGCGTTATAGGTTTTTATGGAGTTCAGTTTTATACTAAAACTCATTTTGTCTATCTAAATCAGTAATTCCCAAAGTGGTCCAGGTGGTCCCCAGGGATCCACGGGAAACTAGACGGGGGTCTAAAAATGGGGGTCAAAAATCGTAAGCCGGGCTCCATGAAAATTAATTTGGTTTCCAACTAAAATGTTGGCTTGACTTCTTGTATCAATAATATTTTAAAAAGCTCAGCGGCTGTTATTTGTAAAAATTGCATATTCCATAATCAGTACAATGCATTTTCTTTTTTTTTGTAGTAATGTAGCTGCAGGAGGTCCACCGGATCCATCAAAATTTTGAATGTGGTCTATGAAACAAAGGTTTGAGGACCTCTGATCTAAATGATACCCTCGGTTTTGAGAAAACGTGAGAAATCGTGGAACCCTAGGCGGATTTGAAACCCAAGCACATCTTTATGACAGTGGTGGCATTTCCATAGAAGCACAAAAGCCGAGTTTGCCATTCAAAATTCCGAATAATAAATAACTTGACATTTAAATGAGAATATCCTGACCCCCCAATAAAAATTTATAAACTATACATTACACAATTAACGTATAAAGCTTTTGGGCTTCTATGGAAGTACAGCCACTGCTCTATGATTTATCGGAATCACGTATTTTAATATATATACATATAGGTACATACATACGTAACCTCACGTCTTTATTCCCCGAAAGAGGTGCATTTCTGCACCCAAATTTCCCCAATCATGTTTTGGTCCTACGTGGGGGCGAGCCTGTTGCCGTTTTTCGAGCACATTTCCAGACTTCGAGCTGCTACTGAGAATATCTCAATGAAAGTGATGAATAGTACTAAATATAAACTATGAGAGGAACTTTTCCATTGATAAATTGAAAACACAGAACTTAGTACCTCATAGTCGGCACGCGGATACCTAGGGGACGCAATTTTAATGTAATTATCATGTCTACTAGAATAATCGATAGGCTACCAGTGCTTTGACCCACGCTTAGTAGTAATAAGCACACGCAATGTCTGTTATTACTTATGCCGTTTCTTTGCTATTTGCGCTCCATTCATTTGATTAGACTTGGTTTAATATTCAACGTATTCTTTCTACCGGCATTGCAGCAATATTTAAAATGAAAATATATAATATTTATATGTGTACACATAAACTAACGTTTAGTTTCAGAAGATATAAAAATATATATTTCTACCGCCTACATCCATGTTTCGTCAGTTTTAATATATGAATGTATGTTAGTCTTCGCAAATTTACTATTAAAATAATAATTATTTATGACTCTAAGAGTGCTTCGGATGAGGCCAAACGTTTGATTGTATGGTGTCCTAGATCAGAGATTCAGAGATGAGATAAACATTCCATACCTGCTTAGTGTCTTATTAGCAATTCTTTGGATCTGTGTGAAAAAATTCTCTAGATATCAAATTGTAGAAATACTCTTCTGCCTACCACTTCAAGAACTACGCGAGAGCATGTATATAATTGTATGTTTTAATGAAACTGTTAACCTACTTCTAGGCAAAGGACATATCTTCTACCTCCCCTCTATCTAGATGGAAATTTGGATTGAAACTGAGCGTCATAACACAACCCAGTTATGACGGAGTATTGCCTAGCAAATCCTGTGGGAGACGGTCGAGTTGTAAATTGAGGAAATGCACATGCGATAAACCAGAGGCTGCCAACGTTTGGATTGAAAGATAAAATATTGAGAGCGTAGGTATGGTGAGGTAGCACGTTATTAAAGCATAGTGTTACTGACGCAATATGTCAATCTTTTAGGGATTTATAAATAAATAGAAGTAGTGATGGCCTCGAGGGTTAAGAGCGCGATCGAGAATCTCGGCGGTAGCGGGTTCAAACCCCAGGCACACACCTCTGACTTTTATGTGTGTATTCAAAATGAATTGTCACTTACTTTAACGGTGAAGGAAAACATTGTGATAAAACCTGCACACCGAAAAGTTCTTAGGAATTTCTTAGAAAAAAAAACTCTAAACTAATTACAAAGAAAATCAAGCGCGATATTAAAATACACAAAAGGATGGCGGAGCGGAATTCTTATTTTTTCTTCTTCACTGGACCAGCGTGGTGGACTAAGGCCTTAAACCCCTCAATGGTAGAGGAGGCCCGTGCCCAGCATTAGGAAATATATGGGCTGATGATGAAATAAATAGCTCTGGGACTCAATTAAGTTGGTCAAGCAGGTTAAGCGTAACAGATAGACAGACTGAGTACTTACTATCACCATATATACTACTTAATTTTAATAAAAGTATGGATATCTAAGTTAATTCACCTTGATGGTTTCGGCCATAATACTAAACTTGATGGATTTATATTTAAGATAAAATTCCACCTAATGTAGGTTTCGCTTTGGAAGCAACCCTGACTTATGATGAAGTAAACTATGCTTTGCAATACTCTCAAACAGTGTCTATTTATGAAATCTACCAATTGGTATTGTACAACTGTAGAGAATGCCCGTTTCCGTAGTGAAATATGAAAAGTATCAAAATTATTATTGGCTTATTGCGATAAGACAGGCTCATTCGTCCCGAGCCATTAATTGGTGATGTCACGATCGTCAGAGTCGAGAATCAAATCGGAGTATGTTATTAGGTTTGTCTATTAGAAAAATCGATATCGTAGCATGGAGTTTATTTTATTTTAATTAATTTTGTAACTTATTGTTCTTATTTTATATTGACGTGTCATAAGTGCAATATTATTGCCTACGTGACAAAATAAACTGCCTCGTGGTCTCGCGGTACAAGTATGTGCCGTGGGATCTATTTATCGTGGGATCTATATATCGTGGGATATATTTATATATTTATTTATTTATCTATTTAGTAGATTTCTATTAAATAATTGTATGCCTAACATGCCATATTCAGTAATTGCTAAAAGCATACTTAATCATAAAAAAATTGATTTGAATACTAAATTAGTTATATTCATTGGCAATAGGGGTAATTTAAACAAAATTAAATTATTAAACTTCTATGAACAATTATGTTCATTAAATCTGACAGAGGTAGTAATGTTTACATTACCCTATAGTAAAAACTTGTCAGCGGAAGAAAATAACATTAGATATAGGTTAAATATAACAATGCACACAATGTGCACTAATAATAAGACATTTCATGTAATTGACACTAACAAGTATGTTAGTACATTATATTCTAAGACAAGAGATAATTTTTATCTCCCATTATACATAAAAAGACAGATAGCAGATGTGCTATCATATTATTTTAAAGTAACAGCCAAGAATTTGGCTAATAGACTATGCTCTATTGAGCGGATTGATATAAATTCGGATTATAGTAATCTGAATAATAAGACATTTAATTTAAATTAGTTCATAAGACAACAGAGACAAACTCTGGCTATATTAGTAAATTATATATAAATTGTAGCAATAATAAACAGGCTATTAACATGGTACACCAAAATATACAAGGACTAAAAAATAAAGAACTGGAAGTGGAATTATTTCTGAACTCAAACAACATTGATATTTTATGTATGACTGAACATTGGTTAAAATCCAATGAGTTGATGTTTAACTTTAACAACCATCATGTTGCTAGCACATTCAACAGAACAAATATGATATATGGAGGCTCCTTAATAATCTTGAATAAATCAATAAAATTTAAAGAAAGACTTGACATAGTGAGACTTTCTGTTGAACGTGTTGCAGAAATAGCTTGTATTGAATCTGGTCAGTTTATTGTTCTAAGTGTATACAGGCCACCTTGTGCATTGCTTTTATCATTTATGGAAATCATGGAAGACGCTTTGCACAAAACATGTAATTGCTGTTTGCGGATGATACATCTCTTATATTTAACGTAAAAAGACGTCTCGATAATTTTGACGAAGTAAACAATGCACTTCGTAAAGTTGTTCAGTGGTTTGATAATAATAATTTACTTTTAAATGCGAAAAAAACTAAATGTGTTAAATTCACAATGCCCAATGTTAAGCAATTAAAAGCCACTGTACAAATTAACGGTGAAGAACTGGATCCTGTTGCGTCTACTACATTTCTGGGAATTACGGTAGACGCAAAACTCCAGTGGGGACCGCACATTCAACAATTGGCAAGCAAATTAAGTTCAGCGGCATATGCAGTGAAAAAGATCAGACGTCTGACTGACGAGGAAACGGCAAGAATGGTTTATTTCAGCTATTTCCATAGCCTTATGTCATATGGTATTCTTTTGTGGGGAGCCGCTGCGGATATTAACACTATTTTTGTTTTGCAAAAAAGAGCCATTAGGGCTATTTATAATTTAGGTCCCAGGGCTTCACTTAGAGAAAAATTTAAGGAAATAAATATTCTTACCCTCACTTGTCAGTTTATATACGAAAACTTAATGTACGTCCAAAAGAATCTTGATAAATTTAATAAAATTTGTAATGTACACAATAAAAATACTAGGAACAAATGTAATCTCGTTCAACACGTAACTCGTCTCCGGAAAGTTAATAACTCTTTTATGGGGCAATGTATACGCTTCTATAACAAACTTCCGAAGGCTATTAGAGAGCTTCCCTTGACAATGTTTAAGAAATCAATTAAAGATAAGCTTTACAAAAAAGCATACTATAAAGTTTCAGATTTTATTGAAGATAATAAGCCCTGGGAGTAAGTAAATTGATCGGAGTTTTGTTTTGTTGCTACAGTTTGTATCGTTATGACATTTATAATGTAAAATTTAAATAATGTAATGAAAAAAAGACATAATTATATTGCTGTTTTTTAAAGAAAAAATGACATGTCGTGTTGCTGAGGGAGTTTCTTGCCGTTTCTTCTCCACAGCTATAACACGTTTCGAAGCGGCAATAGTTTAAAAAATTAAGATGTGTAAAATTGACGATTCAAAAGAACTTGTAAAAGTCTATTTGAATAAAGATATTTTGACTTTGACTTTGATCTAGAGGTCCTGGGTTCGATTCCCGGGTCGGGCAAAGTGTTATTGGGTTTTTCCATTAGGAAATTCTCAGTAACAGCACGGAGTCTGGAAATGTGCCCGAAAAACGGAAATAGGCTCGCCCCCTATTACGTAGGACTGATACATACCTGGCGAAATGTGGGTGCAGAAATGCACCTCTGCCTACCCCTTCGGGGAATATAGGCGTGAGTTTATGTATGTAGGTATGTATGTATGTGACGAATAAATAATCATTACATTTCTGTTCAGACGACAATAGGCTCGTTCTAATAATATAACAATCAACTTCGGGCAACGCGTAGAAAATAATACACCTTTTAAAGATTACATATGGAAAAAAGTGTGTAAGTATCAAGATTATTATTTCCCTTCATTCGTGTCAAATGTTGTAGCCACCTGCATTGTAGTAGGGATGTTATGAATATGATATTTCGGATCTGGATACGGATATGGATATAGGAATTAAATTGTATCGGTTTCGGATACGGTTACGGATATGTAATTATTTCGGATTATCCGCTAGTTTCGGATAGTTTCGGTTAAGGATATCAGATTGAAGTAAAATATAACTGTTTTCGACACTCTTGTAAGAAAAGTTTTTATCACAATGTTTACATTTTGCACAATCTACATTACCTTGATAAAAAAAGTGTCCAAATTAAAGTCGATTTTGGTCGCTTTTTGTCTACTCATATAAAAATCAATTTTGTAATTAACACAAGACTTTCTTAAACTATCCGAAACTTCTGAAACGGATACGGTTACGGTTACGGATATATTTTTATTTCGGATATCCGATAGTTTCGGTTACGGTTACGGAGCTCCATAACATCCCTGCATTGTAGTTACGTAGCACCTCAACACCGTTCTACGCGGAATATGGTAATCGACGAGGCGAAATTTGAATTCAAACAACGGACTTTTCCATTCTACACACAGTAATTACTTTTTGTAGCCGTTGCTGTAAAAAGTTCAATGCGGGCTTAAGCGACAATAAACGAGCAACATGCTCGTTAGTTGCAATTTTTATGTCAGTTTTCTGGTAAAGTGGCTTGTGTATGCATGTTTATTACCACAAATATGATAAATATGATATGAAATATGATCTCATAATGTAAAACAATGATCAAAACGTTTGACAGCCCCGTGGCGCAGTTGGCTAGACACCAGCTTGCAAAACGAGAGGCCGCGGGTTTGATCCCCGCACCGAGACAAATGTTTGTGTGATCCACAAATATTTGTTTCGGGTCTGGGTGTTTGTGAGACCGAAAAGTCTCTCGTAGTTTCTGATACCCACGACACAAGACTTTTATCTTAATGTGGGGTCAGACTATGTATGTGACTGTTGGGTGTATTTATTTATTTATTTATTATTTGTTAGAGTTCTCCGAAGTAAAATAAAATGAAAAATTAAAGACTACTTAAAAGTCAATCAAATTATTACGATAATATAATGTAGTTACAATAACAAATAAATAAAAATTATTTATTCATGAATTCATTAATGAAGTTGCCTAATTATGTGTACTCTTACTAAATTATTACTCAATGAAATTCAATAGGATTTAGAGTTTCCGGATCGGGAAAAGTGTTGTTGAGTTTTTCACTAGAAATGTCTCAGTAGCGCAAACGGCACTAGGCATTTATCACGTGGGACTACAAAACTTATCAAGGGAAACATAATCTTACCTAGAAAAAAAAACATCATCATCATCATCAGCCCAAATACGTCCCACTGCTGGGCATGGGCCTTCTCTACAACTGAGAGGGTTTAGGCCTTAGTCCACCACGCTGGCCTAGTGCGGGTTGGCGGACTACACACCAGCAATGATGGCCTCGAGGTTTAGGCGCGCGGTCGAGAATTTCGGCGGTCGCAGGTTCAATCCCCAGGCACATACCTCTGACTTTTCGAAGTTATGTGTGTATTCACAATGAATTATCACTTGCTTTAACGGTGAAGGAAAACATCGTGATAAAACCTGCACACCTAAAAGTTTATAGGAATTTCTTAGAAAAAAAAACTCTTAAACTAATTACAAAGAAAATCAAGCGCGATATTAAAATACACAAAAGGCTGGCGGAGCGGACGGCCGCATCGTTGCAAATATTTACCCGCCATCTTAAAGTCCTCGCGTTTGTGTGCTTGGTCTTGACCTCAATAAAATTTAAAAGCTGACTATGAGACTTCTAACACAATGTTCACGACCGCATCTCTAAAGGGGCAGGTAGATGTACATTTCTATACCCAAGTTTCTCTAATCGTTTTTTTTATTCCCACTTAATAGAGGGCGAAGTTACTGCCTTTTTAGGCACATTTTTTAGACATTTTGCTGAGAATCTCCGAAAAAAAAGCAATAGTAGGAGGGCCCTTATTAGGTCTAAATGTTACGGTCATTATTTTCTAAAATTGTTCTGCTCTGTCCAATTTAATCTACATATCAGAATTTACTCGATCAGTTCCAAATCCCTATTTGGATTTCCCTAATTTTCGATTTTTGTTTAAATCTGGCACGACAAATTGACAACTCTATATTTGATCGAATACTGCTGTTCAAATAGAGCATGAAGAGGCGAGAAGTATCCATCTCTCCTCACTTAACTGACATTTAAAGCTTTGACTGTTTCTTTCGATTTTCTGTTTTATCGCTTAGGGTAGCTCTGAAGCGATTGCTTGTTACGAATAAAATATTTTTGAAGTAAATTCTATGTCAAGTCGATGATACGCTGGACAGACAGACAGACAGACAGACAGTCTAGACGCCTTTCAGAAGGAGTGTCGTATCCATTTGACAGCCCCGTGGCGCACTTGGTTAGACACCAGCTTGCGAAACGAGAGGCCGCGGGTTCGATCCCCGCACCGAGAAAAATGTTTGTGTGATCCACAGATATTTGTTTCTGGTCTGGGTGTTTGTGAGACCGAAAAATCTCTCGTAGTTTTTGATACACACGACACAGGACTTGTATTCTAGTGTGGAGTCAAAATTATTTATGTAACTGTTGGGTGTATTTATTTATTTATATATATTTATTTATTTATTCCCAGCAGTGGGATCTATTCTAAGCTATTTAAAAAGAAAACTATGTAGTTCTTACTTGTTTCAGTTGACATTAAGGAATTGAGTCTTTGACTAATGATAATTATAAGCGTATTTTAAGACAATAATTAAATTATCCTTCACTATTAATGTGACCGGAAATTATCAATCAATTCAATGGTTAAAATTGAATAAAACGCAATGTAGACGTAGTAAACATCTTCACTGCGGCCACGGCCTTCATAGAAGAAAAAAAATTTAGAAAGTATTTGAATTCGAGATTATTATTGCAGCAGTTGGTTCTTCACTATCAGCCCATATAGACCCTAATGTTGTTAGTTTGTTACTGACCTCTAAGCTTGACTTTTATGCCTAAATCAACCACGCTTGTCTTACGGGTGCCAAACTTTATGAATTTTCAGCATTAACTCGGAATAAATTAGACCAGCTGTGGGTAGTCAGCGAAAATAAATTTTAATTCAACGAATATAAAATTCGGGTCATTAACTTATTCCAGTTATGAGAGTTTTCTGTTTTATTTCTGAAGGCGAATGTTTTTTCATGCTGAGCTATACGTTGAGACGTTGAATATACCTCTGTTATGGATATCATATCATCTGATTTTTAATATACTATTTATCTAGTTTAAGAATCAGAGACAATTTTAGTGTGCCTATAAAGTATGGCATAAATAATAATTATGCAAACTCATCCGAGGCTAGTAAGTTCATTAGAAATACGATTATATAAGAAAACTTGTTGATATTATTACTTCGTTTTATGTTATGTCCAAATCATAAAAAATGTTACAATAGCTTTATACTAAACTCGGAAGAAATCTCTACTCTGGCTGTAATCACCTTTACCTTGACCATTTGTTAGGGAAGAAAAAAGGTTTGTATAATCGAAAAATTTACAAAACTACACATACTATGGCCAACTCAAACATAATATGGTTCATGCCTACTTCTGTTTCTTTAAACAAAACATTTAAAATATTATAAGTCCATTTTGTAAGCTGCATATTTAAATTCCTTAGCAAAACTTCACTCCTGAAAATTCCAAACATTTCTAGAACAATGCAGTAACTTTTTTTCATTTTCATGTTTGAATATAGAATTATCTTAAGTAGGAAATAGGACTAGGAATTTTAACATAATGCCAACTGCAAATACGAAGCAATGTAAGCTGCAAAACAGGCACGTAATACTGCCATTAAGTAGACAGTTTAATTTGAAAATGAATAACTGCCTCACGCTAACAAATAAACAACAAACCTGAATCACATCCTTTGGCAAATATACATTAATTACACTACACAAGCACTTATTTGACACATAAAAACACACCGCATGAAATAAGCACATAAAAGCGATTTAAATGTGTAAATATTTGTTTTTTTTAATCGATACATGCCACACACACGTGGCAACGCGGCCAAATGCCGCAGGCGACTAAACTGCAGAGCGGATTTCAGGGATCGCGGTGTTGCAAGCCTTGCTCAAAATAACCGAATTTGTGGGAAACAGATGTAAAGATGTTTACAATAGTTTAATGGTGAAGGAAAACGGCACATATAAAAGTTCTTCGCGAGTAATTTCTTAGATGTGCAATCCGCCAACCTGTACTTGGCCTGCGTGATGGACTAAGGCCTAATTCCTCTTCGTTATAGACGTCGGTGCCCAACAGTGGGTCACATATGGGCTTGTTTTGATATAAAATTTCATTTATTCTTTTACTAATGAAGTTATAATCGTTGTATAATATTTGTGTATATGTATTTTAACGATTTGTTCTCTGTTAAGAACTATTTTAAACTCGATCACAATTGCCTTTCATTCGAATTATTTTTAAGAGCTACTTCTAAGGATTACTTTGTTGTTCATTACTTAATAGTTGAAGTGTTTCATTGTTTTTTTTTTCATCATTTCTTTTTATCATCTATCTTCTATCGTTAGTTTTTCTATTATAATTGGCACTTATAGCTACCTACCTATAGCTTATGAGTGGAAGCTTTTAATTGGCCTTATGCCGTAAGTGTAATAGTTTGTGATGTTGTTTAGGTGCAAGTTTTCCATAAATTTATAAAAAAGGTAATATTTATGTATTAGAATTAAAAAAATGACACTTCGTGATAGTCCCTGTAACTCTAACAATAAGTAACAAAGCTCACGTTACTAGAGTCATAAACACATAACACGACTCATCATCATCATCATCAGCATCAGCCCATATACGTCCCACTGCTGGGCACGGGCCTCCTCTACAACTGAGAGGGTTTAGGCCTTAGTCTACAACGCTAGCCCAGTGCGGGTTGGCAGACTGGTGGTGACTGGGGTTTGAACTTGCGACCGTCGAAATTCTCGACCGCGCGCCTAAGCCTCGAGGCCATCACTGCTTATCAAGTTACGTAATTATTCAGCATAAAATATTTTTACGAAAAATTCCGAGCGTTTTCAAAGTTTGACGTCAATGTCTGGTGGTTCGAAAGTCAATCCGATTTTTATAAAAGACTTCTAATGAATACTAAAGCCTACGCCTAAATTGATCTGATATTTAATTGATTTTTATATTAGACATTGTATTAAGTGGTACCACACCTAAGTAGGTTTGACAGCAAAAATCAACTTAATCTCGCAAGTCATCATTTAGACTTTAGCGGCGCTGTGCACTTTTTTGGATGAGTAAAAATGTTGAACTCGCGTCAGGTCACGTGACCCTGATCGAAAATGCGTAAGACGTTTGTTGTCGCGTTACCATGTTTGTGTACAATAGCGCAATAAATATTGTATTTTACCACGTCCTTTTTTATACTGACAAAAAATGCAACTCGTGCGAAATAGGGATGTTGACATAAATAGCGAATGTATGAAAAGTTATTTTTTTGCCATAGCAGGGAATATTAGAATGTTGAATATCATATTTTGGAAATGTAAATACCTATGAGTAATAAATTAATTAAAAATAATTCCAAATATCACCTGACTGCAAACGCCAATCGGAGCGCGTTACGTCACAATGTATGAAGAATCACAGACAAGTTGTCTAACCTAGGGGTATAGATGGGATTTTACCCGGAAAAAACCCCAATGTGGGAAAAAATAGGGAAAAAACCCAGGGAAAATTACCGAATGGGATAATATTCGGGTTTTTTCATATTTAGCATATGTAACATCTAGGTAATGTGTAGATACATGTATATATCAAATAGTACGTACTATTACTACTAGTTAGAGCTAATCTAACTTTGTATATTTTCATAATTCGATAAATACGTTATATGTACTCCATGCTATCTAATTAAATAAAATGAAATTCAATAAAACTGTCTGTTTGTGTGTTTTCATCCGCTCTTAGCGACAAGTAACCCGAAACTACGTACGCGAGTAGGGGGGGGGGGGGGGGGGGGGGGGGGAATCAGGTAGTAGCAGTGGCGTACGCGTTGGTGATCTATTTATCTCACACGTTGTTTTGGCTTCGTATTGTGCGCACTTGTGTTAATTTGTTGGTTTAATTGACGACTTGGATTTTATTTTGTGGACGTTCTTTCTGCAACTAAGTAACATTCCATCACAATTCGCAGAAAAAATCTTATGATTAAACAAGAAGACGTCTTTTTGTTCTTATAATAAACTGCTGGTTTTATTTTAGTTCCTGAATCAGGCTACACATTTTGACGTTTCGAACAACAGGCAACAGCTAGGGCCCTATATACGCTGGCGCAAAGTATGTGCGCATCGAAAAGTACCTATTTTTTGTTGCATTTGTTCTAAAAATAAAAAATAAGTGTGATTTTTTTAAGATCGTGATAATTCCGTTAAATAATGAAAATACCCGTTTTTTGGGTTTTTTCCCACATAAATACCCGGTTTTTTCCCAAATGGGATAAAACCTGGATATATTCCCGTTGGGTTTTTTCCCACTGCCCATCTCTACCTAGGGGTGTCCACTGTCCACTTTGAAAAAACATCGATGTTTTTTTCGATTCGATAAATCGGAACTTTACACTTTTTACAAGCTTTTATTTCACTTGCAATGTATGTATGTTTGTTTGGATGAAATCTTGCAACTTAATTTTGAAGCAGATATTTTTAACCGATTTGTGTCGTGGGTATAAGAAACTACGAGAGACTTTTCGGTCTCCCAAACACCCAGACCCGAATCAAATATTTGCGGATCACACAAACATTTGTCTCGGTGCGGAAATTGAACCCGCGGCCTCTCGTTTCGCAAGCTGGTGTCTAGCCTACTGCGCCACGGGGCTGAAAATCCTATAATTTTGTACTTATTTTAAATTTTCCAAAACGATTCGATACGAGTAAGTATCGATACTGGCCGACCGATACCGAGTAAGTATCGATACTTGACGACCGATACGGTATTGAGTAGAAGTATCTTAATGGTATTGTTTCATCCCTAGTTTGACAGCAGTTTGTTGTATTTAATACACTGTTTCGTCATCAAGACCAGGTGACAGCATGGAGCGTTTAGGCGCGAAATTTAAACACTAAACTAATTACAGTCGTTTTTTATTTAAAATTTATGAATAAAAAATTTGAGTATATTTTTTCGTAATATTTACGTTCTTTTCTATAACATGAAAACAGTTCCAAATATTTCTCAACATCCCTATTATTAAAAACAGTATTATAGTAGTTATTAATTATCCTAAGTATTCAATTCATTTTACCTTGCGTTCCAAAAGCAATATAGTAGCAGATAATTTTAGAATAGATGCAATGTGTTATAGTTAGAACGTGCATCTGCATTTAACTAGTATCAAGAATGTTGCACGTCACTTCTTATAGTTAGATTTTGTTTCGCTCGTACATTTAATTAAATATACGAGTATAAATTAATATACCCAACAGTCATATACATCGTTCTAATCCCACACTAGGATACAAGTCCTGTGTCGTGGGTATCAGGAACCAAGAGAGACTTTTCGCTCTCACAAACACTCAGACCTGAAACAAATATTAGTGGATCACACGAACATTTGTCTCCGTGCGGGATCGAACCCGCGGCCTCTCGTTTCGCAAGCTGGTATCTTGCCAACTGCGCTACGGGGTTGGTACAGACGTGAATCTTTATATAATGATACAAAGAGAGTAATTACTATTTACAGCAAAAACATGTCGGTCAACAAGAAATGCGACTCAAGGGCCGCCATCATTACGACTGGCTTAATTGCTACTTTGCATAAAGAACTAAAAGAAAAACGTTAGGAGTGAATCTATTGTCTTTCCTAAAGCGAGATTTACACTAGGGATGTTATGGATATGATATTTCGGATCTGGATACGGATACGGATATAGGAATAAAATTATATCGGTTTCGGATACGGTTACGGATATGTAATTATTTCGGATTATCCGTAATTTTCGGATAGTTTCGGTTACGGATATTAGATTAAAGTAAAATATAACTGTTTTATAAAGGTGTCAGCTGTTTGGATGTTTTTGGTTTTGTTGTATATTTTGTTTCAACAATAACTGTTTTTTGTACTTATCACAGTGTTTTCATTTAAGATGAAGTTTCAGTGAAGTAGTGCTGCTTTAAACAAGACTTTCTTAAATTAAGTATCGACTCTGAAATAAGAAACTAATTAGTTATGAAAGAGGTTATGTTATGACTAGTAATAACAAACAAACTGCAAGATTCACGTGGCGCGTGAACGGTGAAACAAAAACCTGTCGAAAGTCGAAATATGTCGTTTTTTTAGACTCCACCCTTATACAAAACTATCCGAAACTATTTGAAACTTCTGAAACGGATACGGTTACGGTTACGGATATATTTTTATTTCGGATATCCGATAGTTTCGGTTACGGTTACGGAGCTCCATAACATCCCTGATTTACACCTATGAATGTCAAAGGTTTTGAGTGTTCCTGTATTTTTTACTAGAATTAACTTTTGGCCCCTGCATTGCTAAATAATTTTAACTGTCGTGTTTACAATACACACTGACCTTTAATAATAAAGTACCTGGATGACCGAGCTTTGCTCGGTTTTTTTTTTTAAATTGTGTTTTTTGGAAATTATATTTAAGTACGAATTACTAATAAAATGATGAAATATGAATAATGTTACTTAACAACGCCATCTGCTGTTGTGTCGTTAAAGCTATTAGTTGCTCACAAAAAATAGTATTATTATTCGCCAATTCGCCAATAGATGTCAGGAAGAGTCTACTCAAACGCCTCCTTTTTGTTATTTTTCTTCCAAATGACATTTTCTAAAAATGATTCCTAGCTAGATCGATTTATCGCCCCCGAAACCCCCTATATACTAAATTTTATGAAAATCGTTGGAGCCGATTCCGAGATTCCAAGTATATATATACAAGAATTGCTCATTTAAAGATATAAGATAAGATACAACCAACAGTCACATACATGGTTCTGATCCCACACTAGGTTACGAATGTTATGTCGAGGTTATAAGAGACTTTTCGGTCCCACAAACACTCAGACGCGAAACAGATATTTGTGGATCACACAAACATTTATCTCGGTGCGGGGTTCGAACCCGCGGCCTCTCGTTTCACAAGCTGGTGTCTAACCAACTGCACCACGGGGCTGTCAAACCACCCTTTTTGTCCCCAAAAAAGTATGCAGAAGTGTACATATTTCTATATCCTCATTTCGCACGTTGTGTGTTAAGTAACTTGTAATATGGAGCTAGCTTATGCTGTATTTTAAATGCTTTTTAGGACACAATTTTAGTCTCAAGTATAAGTATATAGTATGCCCACGATAACACGGGACACACTTATACTTCAGGACAAACACGACAGTCAAATTATAGAAAAATTTAATTCTTTATTAAATCAACAGATAAAAATGATGCGACATCAGAAAACTTCTAAAAAATAATGTCGTAAAAAATCTTCAATACTAGATCATTTATCAAAGTTACTTCGCTAAACGAAAAAAGCATTATATAACAGTTGGAGGATATTCCTATCTGCCATTTATTATAATAAGAAAGGACTCCTAAGGACACCAGACCTATGTGTCAGAAACGACGTTGCGGCGTTTACAAATCTGTTTTTAAGGAAAAGGGCTTTATAAAAAACGTTGGTTAGGGTTTTTACTGAAACGTATTTTGTCTCTGTTTTAACGGCAGTGAACAAAGCATTCATATGTAGTTAGAATAGAAGGGCTAGGTATAGGTGCATTTCTGTACCCACGGTTGCCAGGTATGTATCAGTCACACGGTCGCGGGTTCAAACCCTTTTGGCACACATCTCTGACTTTTCGAAGTTATGTAGGTACATGTACCTATTCACAATCAATTATCACGTACTAAAGTAGGAAGTGAAGGAAAACATCGTGAGGAAACCTGCACACATAAAAGTTCTTAGGAATTTCTTACTAACTAAAAACTAAGGCCTAAATCCTCTCAGTTGTAGGAAGCCCGTGCCCAGCAGTGGGATATATATGGGGTGATGTAGATACATGAGTATCAAGTGTTAGAAAAACTAATTTACAACACACATTATATTATATTCAAGGCTGCATCGTGATCTCGCGGTACAAGTATGTGCCGTGCGATCTAGAGGTCCTGGGTTCGATTCCCGGGTCGGGCAAAGTGTTTTCGGTTTTTCCGCTAGAAAATTCTCAAAAAACGGCAATAGGCTCGCCCCCTATTACGTGGGACTGATAGCTACATACCTGGCAAAATGTGGGTGCAAAAATGCACCTCTGCCTTCCCCTTCGGGGTATACAAGCGTGAGGCTATGTATATATGTATGTATATTATATTCATGTTTGGCACATACCTACAGTGGTGACGCCTAGGTTACTGTGCCGGAAGGCGCTAGTAAGAATTCTTGGCTCGCCGCGGTTATTACAGTAAGCACATATTTTACTGTCTGTATTAAAACAAATTTGAATTGGATTTGTCTCAGCTGAAATATGGGACTGAGCAGAGAGCATCTCTATATTTGATAGGAGTATGTTCGAAGTCAAAATAATACAGGCTTAGAATTAATATTACATCTTAACATACATACATAACGTCTAATTTCACTAATTGTAATTGTCTTTATTTTTATGTGAGAGTGAAGCCTCATAGCTCAATGTTTTTGTCACCCGCTTTGCTGTGGAGGGAAGTGGACAACTTTTTGTTTTCCAACTCCTCCTTAATTTGTCTTTCTGATTAACTTCGTTGCGGGATTATGACAAACTTAGGTCCCCTTAGATCCGCTGAGCTTCATTGCTCGGCGTCAATACTGTGCGTGCCGCTGTTGATCCTGGAGCACAGGAGTTACAGTGGCGGGTGTGTGGTGGGACAGGGACCAAAAAAATACATAAATAACCTCACGCCTGTATTCCCCGAAGTGGTAGATAGTGGTGGCTTCATCATCATCAGCCCATATACGTCCCACTGCTGGGCACGGGCCTCGTCTACAACTGAACTACTTTGCAATATAATAATAATTTTGTTTTTTTTATTGAATAAATAGGTATTATTTTGTGTCTATTTTAGTCTTTGTGCACATTTTTTGCATACTGGCCATTAAGAATATAATAGAAAAAACTATAAGCACTATTCCCAACCCGAGAATAGAACCGGGACCTCTCAATCGCACGACACATACTTGTGTCTCAGAACTAATGACAGTAATTTTTATAAAGTTTCCATTACGCCAGTGGATTGTCGTTTGTCTAGGCCCCCTGTTTATTTTTCGATGCGTCTGCACATCACGCGAGCCAACGATGTTTTTGTCCGAATGGCATTGTGATAAATATCACAGAGATTACTCTGCGTGCCACGACCTAATAATTATCTTATTGAAATCGGCAACACGCCAAATTGAATAAACTGGTGCTAACTGATGGCTGTTTGTTAAAATTAAATGTTTTGTGGTTAATTACAATTGGTTTTCACCACTAGGAATTTGTTATTGAATATCCGGATAGCCGTCCGGTGGACAAAAGCTTACGAACATACGAAAAAAATATATGCAATTATGTTTATTAGGTCTTATTACCAACCCGCACTAGGCCAGCGTGGTGGACTAAGGCCTAAACCCTCTCAGTTGTAGAGGAGGCCCGTGCCCAGCAGTGGGACGTATTTGGGCTGATGATGATGATGATGATGAGGTCTTATTAAGTCGAGACGAAACACGTTTGTTTTTGTAGTTTGTCAGCGTTGTACCATGCACAGAACAGTTGAATAAGACTAGAAAGGAAATGTCAGCATGCCGAGCGTGCCGAACCTACGATTAGACTATCATATGTTTGTCACGGCCGCTTCTTAGTAATTCGGGTTGCGTGTAATATCAAGACTTTTATAGATGTATGACAACCAATAGCAGCCCATAATGTTATTCAGCTGTTCTGTGAATGCACTATTTAAAACAAAAAAATATCGAACCAACAGATCATACTCCTGAAATTAGTCCAACCAAGCATACAAAACAGACTCCTCAGCTTTAACTTTTATACCTACTGTTACTGCTTTCTTATACGAACTTCTAAAATCAGCTAGGTTAGCTTATGATAGATTGATTTGACTGTTAAATTAGTTCATTTATTTATTATTTATTTATTTATATCATATATCCTTTAGAGACTAAAGCTTAGCCTATATAATTAAGTTCTACACATACACACACAATAATAAATCTTTATTTATCAAAAGCAATTTGAGAGAATATCCTGACGCCACAACTAGTTGAAACCGTACTTCGGAGTTCAATCTCTTTTTCCCGCTTACAATAAAGAAACATTCATAAAGTTATACAAATAAGAAAAAGAAATAATGAAATTGTCTGATGGTTACTGCTTTCAATAAAAAAATTATATAATTCTTTATTGAACTTTCAATATGGGACTCAACATAGCTGGAGAGAGATTCAATAAAACAAAAGCACAAATAGCCGTCTTAACGTACCAGGTGGTTGTTGCAAGAACACCTTAATGTCTAATTGTTAATAAATACTTGTTCAATAAGCTAACGCATATTATAATGAAGAAAAACATCGTCAGTTAACTATTAAGGCTATTCAACCTTATACCTTGTTTAACAAATTGTCATAAAAACTAAAAACACTAGAAAATTAAAAAATTCTGTAGTTTTTGTCAATGACTCTTTCTAGAAGCAAAGGAAACATGAAGAATTTTAATTGTCAAATTATGGCCATAAGATTTATTTCTATGTCATACGCAAAAATCATAATATTTTAAGCCTTTTTGCATTATTTAAAAGATGTAATATGAGACGATAACTTATTTTCACAGTTCAACATATAAAAAGACACATAGTGATAAACGACTGTGAGATTAGAATAGAATACAGGGAACTAAGGAACGCCAAGAGATGAAATTTTGACCGGATATTTGCAGAATGAATGACAGTTTATTGCTATTCTTAATCCGTTATGTAATTAACACGGACAAGTAAGAAATAATTCTGTAAAGGCGATGGAATCGCAATTAAGAAAAAATAAATAAATAAATAAAATTGGTTCTCTCGTGTATTTCCTTTGCCTATTTTAGAATATAATAAAAAAAAACAGTTAACTCACCAGGTCAATGGAATGACAGTAACATCCGTATTCTGGAATCAACGCTGTATGCACTGATCACACATTTTCACATCACACAAAAAAAAACACAAATCGTCCGTGTCCGAACGAAACACAGTCCTTCGTTGGTGGCCTTCCGTCGACGCGAAATTCGAAATTTTAAAATTTCAAAATTCGAATTCGTTTCTCATGTCCGGACTGCTCAAGCGCCGGACTATTTGAATTTAGAACGAACGGGACCACGCATGCGTGCCGGTGGCGTGCTATTTATATTTTGCTGGGCGAGCGAATCGGCCGTTTTAGATCGACCTTCCATGTGCGGATTGGAACAGTGCGAATCAAGGTGTACCTGTACCTAGCGACAGCTCAATGTAATTTAGCCGGTTAGCTTTATTTTGACTGGGCGATACACCCGGGCGAAACACTTGAGCTTTGCCGAATGAAACTTCCTTACCAACTAGTCATTGGCCTAATAAATAATGATATATTGACAGTTGGCACAAAAATAAAAATATAGGTACCTACATGTAATATAATTGCAATAAAAATAATCCTATTTTTTTTTATAAATAATCGTGGGCTGTCTCGCACGTGTCATAGCACGTGGGCACTGGAAGTTTGTTCCAACATTTTTGGACAAATATTGGTCGCCAATAACTTTTTCAGTACGCACATATTTTTTTCGATATGCAAGGGGCTAATGCATAATGATAAGATGCCACAACGCGTATTTATATTAAAAGGTAACATAAAATACTTTCCTGGTACAGTAACTACAGTACAAGATGGGGTTGACATATCCTTGTTCGATAATAACCCCTAAATAAATTTAAAAAAAAACACGGCAGTACAAGTTATAAAGATGTGATAAATGATAAAGTGTATGATTGAAGCGAAACCTAAAGAACTAAGATATACGTTGTTACGACTAATTCGCATATTTTATCCCGATTTATGCTTAATCTTACATTTCCACCGTTTAGAAGACAAAAGTCGCGGAGCCGACTGAGTTGCTGTCATCCGCAAAGATTTATAACTACCGTCATTTTAAAATAAATCAAATAAGTTTTTGACGCTTCTATCTACGCATAAATAACTCACGGTGTCTTCTAAATATGCCACAGAGGCCAATCATTGTATAAAATAAATTTTAACTTCCCTTTTTTAAAAGGAGAAAGAAAAACACCAAATGTAATCAAATAAATAATTATATTTAATCAATAGCCGATATTATGTAATATAAAGTAGAGGAAATTCGATAAATATTTACAATTTACATACAAATTTTACATTACACGACCCTTACTAAGAGCCTGGCATACATATCGCTGTAGTTTTACTCGCAAACTATACAAAAGTTATATCGTCACGCTTCACTATAAAGGGTAAGCTGAGACGCGTCAATTGAAAACACTTCATTGACAATTTTTCATCTGTATGGTTTATTAGAGGTAAAAAGTAATTTACACTCGAATTAATTCTGTAAGAAAAATCAATCTCCTTTCAAGCCTGTCTCTAAAAGGATAGGAAGAAGTGTTTCTCAAAGTTGACGTCTTGCTTACCAAGTCCCACGCATAGAACGGCTGAATATGATTACAAGGAAAATAGACAGTATTTTGTATGGGCACG
Organism: Hemaris fuciformis; assembly: GCA_907164795.1. NCBI lineage: Eukaryota > Metazoa > Arthropoda > Insecta > Lepidoptera > Sphingidae > Hemaris > Hemaris fuciformis. Next base: position 5,250,962 of record OU015457.1, on the reverse strand, counting down.
AGTGTCGCCGCTTGTCTGTCACCTGTTCATTCTATCACACGACCAAAGATAATTTCAAACAAAAATGAAGGGGTGCTATTGGTTGTCGCACATTTAGAAGTCTTGATATTACACGCAACCCGAATTACAAAGAAGCGGCCGTGTCGTGTAGGTTCGGCGCGCTCAGCATGCTGACATTTCCTTTCTAGTCTTATTCAAATTTTCAGTGGTCCAACGCAATAGGCGAATTTATTGTTACTCGGGTAAAATTCTACTCTGTGCTGCAACAGAAGTTCCTTAATGGAAAATTCCAAAAACACTTCGTCTGACCCGGGATTCGATCTCACGATATCTCAATCGCAAGCTCGATAGCTTTACCGTGGGACACACGATACGGTAAATTTTTACTTTTGGCAATAAAACTACAGCAATTTCTCCATATTAATCTACACTATCGAGTATAAATTCACTAAACCATTTGGCTGTACCATCTCGAAATCCTCCTGGGAAATTCAACCTTAATGCTTGAATTTTAAACGTGCTTTTCCCGTACACAATTTTTGTTTTTATTTTGACCAACAAAATTATTAAGTAAACACTAAATAAACTAGTCACAAAAATTAAGGGATATAAAAAACAAATCCAAATTTTTGGGTGATTTTCAACCAGCTGTAACTTCGAGGAAAATGATTGTACAGAAAAAATAAAAGAAGCAGATTGTAGCTCCAAGTGTCTAGTTTTTAGATATGATGAGAGAATTTTTTTTTATTGAAAAAATGAATGAAAATCACAAAATTGCTCATAATGGTGATTTTGGCAAAAACAAAGCTTCGGGGCACAATGAAAAAAAGATCGCAGCGCTTTGAATTTTTCAGGAATTTTAGGGGACACTTTGAGGTTAAAAAATTACCGACGATATCCTTCGTTCATCCATTTTATCCAAAGATATACCAACTTATCCAAATATCCTTAATTATGCGAATTTTTGTCTTTTGTTCAGTCTCAGTTTTCAATTCAAAAAAAAATTTCTTTCCAAAAGTTGTTTACATTTTCTCATGGAGAATATCGTAAAGTTTTCAAAACCCTCCTTTGATTTCCTATATGACCATTATTTCCGGAGTTATTGATTATCAAAGTCCAAAAGAACTTTTTTGCTTTGATTGACGATAACTCCGCGGTAAATCGTCTTACAGGCTTTTTGATTACGTCAAATTAAAGGGTATTAAATTTTCTAAAAGAGCTTTTACACGAAACAATAAAAAAAATTTTTTTGAAGACCGTGGCCCTTTTTTTAGACGAGAAAAAATTTGGAATTTTTTTTTGTCGGTAGTTTTCTTAGGATTTCTCCAGACCTGGACATGACAAAAAAAATTCATGGTCATATCTAAAAACTAGACACTTGGAGCTACAATCTGCTTCTTTTATTTTTTCTGTACAATCATTTTCCTCGAAGTTACAGCTCGTTGAAAATCACCCAAAAATTTGGATTTGTTTTTTATATCCCTTAATTTTTGTGACTAGTGTAATAGTACATAAATATCACTTTTTGTTTAAGATCAAAAACTGATGCGAAATTAGTTTATAGATTCGACGCAACCTCTAAACTCGATATCGATAAAATCATTATTAAACATTATAAACATTTTGCAATAATGCCTGACGATTTGATTTTATATTTAATATGATATTCGTAAATATCTTCTAAGAGAGTCTTAACATTCTTTTTATCGATAAAAAAATCCCATTATCGACTAATAGAAGACCTAATATGGAAGATATTTGCCGATATCGTTTATCGTGACAATAAATGTGAAACTTCATTACTTAAACCAAAGCTGATACTTTATCGATATTCACAGCAAACAAGACAGACTAAAACAAAATAAGTATTGCAACAAAACATCAATATAACATTGTTCTTTAATTAAGTAGTACATTAAACAATATTTATAGACGAAATAATGTTAAAACTATACAACTGAATTGTAACAAGGTTAATATCAGTGGCGGTACTTTCATAAAAGCCGAAAAGCCCAGCTTGCCTTACAAAATTACGAATAATAAATAATCATTGAAACCTTTATTTAACATTAGCAATTTGACATATATATGGGAATATACTGACCCTACAATAAACAATGATAAACTAGACATTACACAACTCATGTGTAACGCTTTTGGGCCTCTGTGGAAGTACCGCCACTGCTTAATATGTGTAATATAACTCATTTTCTGAACGATTTTATTAACGGACCATTTTCTGATAATATTACCATGAAATAGAATAAATAAGACTACATCGGGCTGTGAAATTGCAAAAGATGACTGACGCTAAGGAACTTTCAATAACTTTTACCAGAAAAAAAGAAAAATCATTCATTGCTAGCTTTAAAACTATTTAACTTTTTGGGAGATCGGGGTACTATTCTGGATAAAAGAACCATTCGTACCACATAATACACAATTTAACAACTTTAAGTTAACTAAGAAGTTTGGAAAACGAAATTGAGAAATTATAAGTTAAGTAACTTAGGAGCATGTTTTCAAAGATTGAATTAAAATACAAAAAAAATGCTTAACCAAGCCTAGTAATCTCTGATTAACCATGAAATTAATTCTTTAACTTGTGATCCAAAACATCTCAAAACAAAAGCAATCTTTGTTTATTCTGAAATCGCCTATATATCTTACTAGTATAATCCAGATTATGATTCAATTAAAAAATTCTTAGGTCATATTATATTTGGACCATTTTATTTAGACTAAACTTCAACTAACGAATTCTAAACACATTTGTAACTTCTATATCATGCTAAAAAACTATAAATACCTAATGGTAAGTTTATCGATAGGACAATCGAGACGAAACACTCGATAATCGAAATCGATATGCCAGCCTGAAACTATAGAACCACGTATATACAAAGACTTATAAAAGTCACTAACGATCACAGTTGTGGCTAAATTATTGCCTTCATAGATTTTAACTGTCTCTTAGAAGTATACTCAAGATTTTTCTTGATTATATCCATTAATTTTAATACTTGAATCTAGACTCTCTGTTTTACCTGATAAAGTTAATTTTCCACTACTACTTTGACTTATATTAATGCTTTAGTTTATCGAGTTTTATAAAATTTATGCTGTACTAGTTTATCGACATAATCTATTATTTTTTATTATAATTCCTACAATACTGTATCGTTCTAAGAGACAGTTGTACGACAAAATAAATACACCAAAACATTGCCAACATAATAAATTCAAACTTCCAAATATAAATAAGAATCGATGTCGCAATACATTTTGTATATCCGGATATCAATATCCGGTTGAAACACATAGCTACGTGTCATCTTCTTGTACATTTTCGCAAGCACTTTGACCCGTATCCAAGATGGCTTCCGCGCTCGGTATAACTATAACTTCTGTCACATTTTTGGCACACCCTATATGACACACGTCTTTGTCCGTCTCGCAGTTTGAGCAAACCGCCTCTTCTAAATCACTGGAACGCCGCTCCATATACTTCGATATATCTATGTCCTCTTCCATATGTTTCACTATATCGAAGCCTTTGTGTATATCGGTATTACTGGAGCAGTAATCTTTGATTTCCGAACATATAATTTTCACATTCTCGTTCAGACACGTGCAGTTTAATTCATCGTCGTTGTTACTCGATATTCGCACTAGTTTCTCATCGTCGCCTATTATGAAACTGACATTGCCGTTATCGATGTTTTCGTTCGTTTTCCCATCACTATGCGTCAATATGGCGGAGTCTGAGTTGTGTGTTTTCAACGTTTCCGTGTCTTCTTGTGTCAATTTCATGTTGTATATGTTTGACTCGCTGCCCATTATCGGTGTTGTTGATGCGTCTAATGCTGGCAATTCCTGTTAAATGGCAAAAATGTATTGAATGTTAAACAAAAAACTGTGTTATAGCTAAAACATTGAATTATGTAATATAATCTTATGATTTAAGTGTATTGTGACATTATTTTAATCCCAAACCATTTCTTATCTTTCTTAGCTTAAATGATAGGTTCTGTCTGTCAATAGCCTGGCTTTTATTTCACTCATAAATTTCTTTAGGTATTAAATGGCGAATGAAAATATTATAAAAAATCTTGCAGAGCTTAGAATTTTCTTCGACAAATTTCTTACGTATGTTTTTAAGCACACTAGTCCAAGATGGCCTGAGGCCTAGAACAAACCATCATAGTTGTGTCCAAATAGTTTTCACCTGTCTATCTCTAAGCAGTCAGCAGTCTATTTTGACTGCACTGCTTTTAATTTAACGTAGTACGGAAATATTTTTTCTACGGAACAGTTGAATAAGACTAGAAAGGAAATATCAGCATGGCAAGTGTGCCGAACCTACGACTAGATTATCATATGTTTGACATTACCGCTTCTTAGCAATTCGGGTAGTCTGTAATATCAAGAGTTTTAAAAATGTGTGACAACCAATAACAGCCCTTCATTTTTGTTTGATATGTTTATCATTGGTCGTGTGATCGTAGTAGAATGAATAGATGTGACTGTTGGGTGTATTTATATTTGAAAGACAAGCGGCGACAATTCGTCCCCAAACAAAATACTGTCTATTTCCCTTATAATCTTATTCAGCTGTTCTGTGAATTTTTCCATACCAGTATAAATAAATTTACCTGATCGTCATGGTAGCTACCGACGCTTCTGGAATGCCTGTGCCTTCTCAGAATCATAGCCGACTGCGGTGATTGACCATCCACTGCATCCTGGAGAAGAAACATTATTCATTTAAAATTGATGTCATCAAACGGCAAAAGTCAAACGATGTCCGTCAACCCGCACTAGGTCAGCGTGGTGGACTAAGGCTTGTGAGTTGTAGAGGAGGTCCGGGTCCAGCCGTGGGACGTATATGGGCTGATGATGATGATGATGATGATTTTTTTTTTTTTTTTTTTTTTTTTTTTTTTAAACTGGCACGGCAAAGTGACTCCACTGTACCTGATGGTAAGCACAGTGGAGTCCAAAAAATTAATACCGACCAGCGAGAAACGAAGGTCACCCGCTGGTCGACACAATCATGCCGGCCTGCACAAATGCTTCTTCACGCTTCGCTTAAAGGATCCAGGATCATAGGAAGGAGGGAACACGTGAGCCGGCAAACTATTCCACAGCTTGATGGTGCGGCAAAGGTAAGAGTTGGCGAACTTTTTGGTTCGAGCCGCGGATGTTGTGACCACAAAGCTGTGGCTTCGCATGCCAGCACGCGTGGTTCTGGTGAGGAAAGGAGAGGATGGGACAAGCTTAAACAATTCTTCAGAGCATTCACCATGATACAGACGGTAGAACACGCTAAGTGCGGCAATGTCCCTGCGCAACTGTAGCGGCTCCAAGTTGGCTGTGACGTCTGCATCATCCACAATGCGGATGGCACGCCGCTGCAATCCATCCAAGGCATCGAGAAGGTATTTGGCGGAACCGTCCCAGAGGTGCGAGCAGTATTCCATGCCCGGCCGAACCTGTGCTTTGTATAAGCGGAAAAGCTGACCGGGCGTGAAAAACCGGCGCACCCTGTTCAGGATTCCGACCCTGCGTGAAGTGGCGGATATAATGCCCTCGATGTGAGTCCTTGGATTAAGATCGCAGCGGATATCCACACCTAGGATATTAAGGCCGTTCCGCATTGCGAGTGAAATGCCCTGAAAATTGGGGAGAGGAGAAAACGGGGATTTTTTGCACGAAAACGCACAGACCTGGGTTTTCTTGGCATTGAACTCAACCAGATTCCGGGTACCCCATGTGGAAATGAGCTCCAGGGTCCGATTGAGCTCAATGACAAGCTCCTCGCGTCTACTCTCAGTATCCGCCCGGCAACCTGGTGGCTTACTGCAGTACCGCCCATGGACCGTGCTGTCATCTGCATAGCAATGAATGTTGCCAAGCGGCAACATATCATTGATATGCAGAAGAAACAGGGTGGGCGATAGCACAGAGCCTTGTGGAACCCCGGCACTAACTGACATGAGCTGTGAAGCGTGCCCGTCGACGAGGACACGCATTCTACGCCCATGCAGAAAGCTCGAAATCCACAAACACAAGTTGCCGGGAAGACCGTATGCCGGAAGCTTGGAGAGAAGGCCACGGTGCCAGACCCTATCAAATGCCTTGGCTATGTCGAGACTCACGGCAAGAGCCTCGCCATGCCGATCAATCGCCTCCCCCCAGTGATGCAAGGCAAACGCTAGAAGATCACCCGTTGACCGGTTACGGCGGAAGCCGTATTGCCTATCACTGATCAACGAGTGATCCTCCAGGTAGCGGACCAATTGGATGTTAATGATCCGCTCCATCACCTTGCAGATCACTGAGGTTATGGCGATTGGGCGATAATTGACAGGGTCTGACCGATCACCCTTCTTAGGAATCGGTTGCACATTAGCCTCTCTCCAAGATTGAGGCACCACACCTGAAAGATAAGACGCGCGGTACAAGCGTGTTAGTGCAGGAGACAACTCGGCTGCGCACTTTTTAAGGACAACCGCCGGGATACCATCAGGACCACTGGCTTTTCGGACGTCGAGTGACTGCAGTTCACGCCTCACATCACAATGCCTGATACGGATATCAGGCATTGTGTGGCCACAGCTAGGCAGCGTAGGTGGCTGAGAACCGCAGTCATCGAGCCGAGAATTGGCCGCAAAGAGGCGCGCCAGTAGACTGGCTTTCTCCTCCGGCCCATGGGCCAGTGATCCATCCGGATATCTCAGCGGGGGCAGCGAAGGACGACAGAAATTGGATTGGACAGCCTTAGCAAGACTCCAATAAGCACGGCTGCTCGTCGGATGGTCTGCCAAGGCACGTCCAATCCTGGAGACGCGCTGAGCATCCGCTCTCACATAAGCCTTCTTGCAGGCCTTGACGGCACGGTTATAAGCTGCCTTGAGTAAGCTTAAATTGGGATCCTTTATTGCGCGACCCCTGATCCAAGCGCGGTACGCCGCCTGTTTATTACCAACAGCGTCGGCGCACTCGCGATTGAACCAGGAGCGTCCGCGTCCTTTGCCGGCGATCTCAGAGGAAGGAATATAGTATTCCATTCCTAATCTGATCTCGTCGGCAATGGCGTCGGCACTCGCTGAAGGATCCAAGCCCTCAAAGCAGCGCTGCCGCCAAGGGATGGATGCGAAGTATTCTCGCATACCATCCCAATCTGCTGACGAGTAGTGCCAGACTTTGCGCTTAACCTTCACGGGTAGTGGAGGTGCAGCGCGCGGAACTGACGTCCCAACCAGGCAATGGTCGGAGGAACCCAGAGGGGCACCAACCGTCACCTGATACCCGGCTGGGTGACTCGTCAACAGAAGGTCCAGCAGAGAAGGCACATGACTCGACACATCTGGGATCCTGGTAGGCTGGTTCACCAGTTGCGCCAAATCATGAGTAAGAGCGAACGCGTGGGCAGCCCTTCCAGCATGGTCAGTCTTGGAGGAACCCAACCACAACTCATGATGTGCGTTGAAGTCCCCCAAAACTACCAATTCCGCTGTGGGGAACTGCTCCTGCGCGGCGTCTGTCGCCTGGCCAAGGTAGTTGAATAACCGGGTTGTCTCATCATCCCCGTTATGAGATCTGTAGAGGCACACGTAGACACGACTTTGACAGCCGAGGTCAACGTGTACCCACAGAGTGGAGAAGGAAGGATCCTCCATGCAGCGCAGACGGCGACAACAGACATCCGACCGAGCATACAAACACACCCCGGCCTTAGGCTTGAAGTTCTCTTCAAGCGAATAGCCAGGGTAGTGCAAGTACGATAGATCGGCCGGACAACGAATCTGTGTCTCCGTCAGGAAGAGCAAAGCAGGCCGGGCCGTCTCTAGATGGTGGTGGACGGCATTGATGTTCGAATGGAGCCCGCGGATGTTGGCGAACTCCATCGTGAACGCGGTGGTGGGGTTGTGCACCGCTGTAGAACCTGCTCTGATGTGTTGCACATTGTTTGATGTCATCAAACGATATATAATTTTTTTCTTATTTAATTAGGGAAGTAATACACTTTTCTCTTTTTAAGCATAAGTGTACTCGTATACTACGAAATGGATTTGTAAAACCTCAAATCTCAAATAAATTTTTACATAGTAGTTTTTGCGATTTTACCGAGGACAGGATAAAAAAATACCTTAAATCTATTGAACTGTCTATATTTCCCTCTCTCTGAAGCCACGAGACTCCGAAGCGACTGCGTCCGTGGACATTGACTGTCCGTGGCCCATCGGTATGTGCCGAACAGCTTCGATGTATCCGATCTAAAAGAAAAGACACGTGGTAATTATACATTGTGTATTCAGACCGTGATCAGAAACTAAGGCAGATAATAGCTGCGGTGATTACAAAAATTGTGACATTAAAAAAAACCGACAAAAAAATAACATATGTTTTCCTTACAATCACTTCCATTTAATATCTATGATTGTTAGGAAAACGTCAAAAAATTTATTTTTACTATAGGTACAATACTTATATTGGGCATGCGAAAGTTGGTAAACAGCAATGTAAAGCGTACAAAACTGTATAGCAGCGGGTCAATGACCGCTAGTCAGCTGATTTTTATTTGTTGCATTGCGGTATCAAATTTATATTACAAATATTTTCACACATAAAACGTTAAATTTATTTATTTCAAACACGAGGTTGCACGAAATAGATTAAAATTAAATATACTGTCTTTATTGTTGTACTACATAATATATATATTACTAATCGTGGTTCACACCTGGTTCACAAACACCCTGTAGAAAAAATAAAGGAAAAAATACTCACAAATTATTAGGAGTGATAAGCAGTCTTTGAAGATTTGCCAATGTTGGTCTAATGTCCGTAACGGGAAGACCTCGACCCCACATCAATTGCGCTATGCATTTGTTAAGTAGAAACAGTGCGTAGCGGAATAGTGTTGTGTCTCCGCCTCTTGCGAACAGGGGTATACTGAAATTTATGACCAAAATAATTAAATTTTATTGAATTATTATACTCGTATTACACAACTTCTTAAGGTTTTAAAGATTTTTCATAAAAAGGCACCTGCCTTTTGATAGAATTCCTTAATCCAGCGTAACGTTAATGTAAAGTTTTTTTTTTAAATATTATTAAATTTTCCCAACTGACGAAAAATTAAAAACCATTTTTATTTTCTCATTATTTTCTTAAAAATTCACCATTTATATCTCGATTTTGTTTATATTGTGGCGAAACCTCCTAGTAATAGGCCCTTTAAATCATACAAAGCTAGAGCATTTTAGACTTATTTCATACTCTTTTCAATAGAAGAGATTCGTCACCATTAAAGCTTATCATTCTGTATTAACTATTATTGAAAATACGTTTTAATCGGCAGTGGCTGTTATCCCATTCCATTACAAGATTACATTTTGTTCCATAGTTATCAATCTAATATCAATTTTGGTTAAACAAATATGAATTGTTAAATATACTCACTTTGGATCTGGAAGGTCAGGCGTGATGTCCAATATCTTGCTGGCGGACCCGAGAAGCGTGATCTTGTACCGCATAGGCTGGTTGAGCATCGCGGCTGAGAGGCAGGTGGCTTGGGCCACAAATCCCGCGGCTACGGAGTCGCTAACTGGACTGTTCCCTCGGGGACTCTCGTCTCCACAAATGGGGAGAGGGACTCCGATGATGGTCCAGGTCGTTTGGTCTTTCTGGTGGAGACATTTTGGTTAGATTGATGTTACTTTCCATAGCCTAATGTCGTACTCGTATGGTATTATTTTGTGGGGAGCTGCTGCAGGCATTAACACTATTTATTTTTGCAAAAAAGAGCCATTAGTGTGCCAATTCACACGTGGTAGAAGTGAAACCTTCAAAAATTCATGATAAATTTTATAACTGCGTTCTTTACAATACTATATAGCGGCCAAGTATATTAACGGTAAAACCTTTACTAAAATGTGTCTGTCTCTTTACTGTCGCATTTTCGTTTCATCGACTTTCAATGCAGACTTTTTTGTGTTTTCAATTAAACATAGCCAAATTAATTATAAAAACTGCATTCCGAGTAATCACACAAAATGATGTCGCATTTTCCAACTATTAACAACAAAAAAAGTATAAGAATTAGATTTGGTACAACATGTGCAAGATGTAAAAGAAGTGTGAGGATAATATGAGCCACACCATTGAAGCTCATGTAATTCGTCAAACATCAGTGACATCGACGCCATACAAAACATCCTTAAATATACCTAAGCAGTTTCTTTCTGTTTTTGCAATCTTTGACGTAGTACATACATAATACGATCCATTTCAATGTAATAATGTAATTGAAAGTAATTTTCTTTTTCGTGACGCATGTTTATTTATTTTATACAGTTGGTCTGCCGAAAGTTCCCTTTTTGGCCACGGCGCGCGCTACGATCGATTCGTGGTTCCCCCATCTCACGTTTTCACTTCAATAAATATTTTTCTAGGGTTGTTACCTTACCTGTTCTACCGCGAATATATCGTGCAGCGCGTGCAGTAGCTCCGCGCGTCGCACCGCGAGTGCGGCGTGCGCGTTGGCGGCGAGTTGTCGCAGCGCGGCGCCCCCCGCGCGCGCCTCCCGCACACCCTCGCACCCCCGCGACAGGGCGTGGTAGCTCTGCATCAGCTCCGAGCCTGGCCGAACAGCGGGAGGCGACATAACAGAACGTCTATACCGCTACATGTACGCCGTCATAGTGGAATATACGGCGAGATAGTCATCATCATCAAACCAGTAGAAGTACCGCCATACTTCCATAGAAACCCAAAAGCGTTACACTTTAATTGTATAATGTCCAGTTTATAATTGTTTATTGTGGGGTCAGGATATTCTCATTTATATCTCAGATTGCTTTAGTTAAATAAAGATTATTATTCGGAATGAAAGACAAACTGGGCTTTTGGGCTGCTATGGAATAACCGCCACTGCATCAGACAATATATGCTGGGCACGAGCCTCCTCTACAATTGAGAGGTTTTAGACCTTAGTCCACCACGCTGGCTGGCTGACTACACATCTAAGAAACTCCTAAGAACTTTTTAGGTGAGCAGGTTCCCTCATGAGGTTTTCCTTCACCGTTAAAATACGTAATAATAATTAATATAGGCACACATAACTTTCATAAGTGAGATGTCTGTATCACTCATTCACTCACTTGATGCTTGGTTTGGATGTTTTGGACAGTATGATGCTTTTCATCATTTATGATGCTCAATATGATTCAATACGACGCCTAGATGTAAATGATAACAAAAAGTGACTAATGTTAATGTGTCGCGTTCTGGAATCGACTTGGGTATATATTCCATGTTATCTCCAATGAGTCGTTTGATGATAATGAAAGATCTTACTTGATACAATTTTTTATATTGCAGTACTGATAATGAGGACTTATTAAGACATGATCATTAACAGGAGCATGGATTGTTTGATGTCACCTATGTGTCACCAACCCGCACTAGGCGAGCGTGGAAAGGCGTAAACCCTCTCAGTCGCACTCAGTCTGACGTATATGGGCTGATGATGTTGTTTGATGGTCAAAAACTAACGCACCACGAAAATGACGATTATATTGTATATGGCTGAGTGTGCAAATTTCTACAATGGAACCACACATTTGTAACTGCTTCTAAAGCGAAAATCTAGTGATGAATGTAAATTTATTATTTTGTTATTACATGTATATACCGTATACTAGGAAAATTCGCCGTACACTACGAAAATAGGGACCTTTCGATTCTTTAATAACTTTAAAATAGATTCTATCGTTATTTGTTTTCTTTGATACATACTTGCATTTACTTTATCCATGAGCGGCGTAAAGCAATGTTGTTATATTTTAGTTAAAAGTAGGTAGTAAGAGGTATGAAAAGGTAGACGCAAATAACTAAACATGACAGCCCCGTGGCGCAGTTGGCTAGACACCAGCTTGCGAAACGAGAGGCCGCGGGTTCGATCCCCGCACCGAGACAAATGTTTGTGTGATCCACAAATATTTGTTTCGGGTCTGGGTGTATGTGAGACCGAAAAGTCTCTCGTAGTTTCTGATACCCACGACACAAGACTTGTATCTTAGTGTGGGATCAGAACTATGTATGTGACTGTTGGGTGTATTTATTTATTTTATTTATTTATTTAATGAGATCAAAACCATTTTATAGTTCTTTACTTTAGACTTTTTTAAACCACTCTGGTTTAGAACAATTTGATAGATTTAACTAAGAAATTCTTTGCAAAGAATTCTTTAAAAAAATCTTCTCTATTTTAAATAATAATCCATTCTGCTTTTATAAATGCGAAATTAATTCTATCCACGCTTGCCTTCCTAAACCACTGGACCAATTTTGACGATTTATTATGTAGAGAAGAACAAGATCTTCAATAAAGGTAACCTACTGATTTTTACAAAAAAAAATCGCTTAATCAAAGCTAGGACCAATTGTTAGTTAATTATAAATACTTACCGACATCTTGGTTCTCTTCGCACAACTTAGCGTGCCTCTCTTTCAGACGCCGTATGTTCGCCAATTTGCTGTCTCTTTCATCCGACAGTATTATCCTTTTGAACCTGAGTATCTCCAGCTGCTTCGTCAGCCTCACGTGCTCAGCCCTTTGGAATGGCGAAGGTTTTGCCTGTGAAGTTATATCGAAGGATAGATACAAGTTATGTATTGAAAACACACAGATATACCGCTTTACTTGTAAACGTTGCTAATATCTTTTGTCTCGCTCACTTTAATGTCATAGCTCATATAACAGAGTAGGACAAAACATATCTAAGTTAGTTTTAGCAACGTTTATAAGTATAGAAATTAATTTATTAAGTGTGTATTAATAGTTAGTTGGCTTTTATTCAGAGGAATATTCGTACACATGCACCCATAGTTTTCCACACTAATTTAGGTTCATTAAAACGTATTTCATACTAGGCTAGAATGGGTAACCAATGTAAGGTTAAACTTTTCTCTTTGTTCGTATGTTAATTGATAGACTGACTGAATGTACATTGAAAACTGTAGAATTCAATTTAAAGTGAAATTGGAAAATCAAAAATACGTAGTACATTTTCGTTTCTAAAACCATAAAGAAAGAACCAGATTTAGGCTATATTTACATTAAATTCTGTAAAATCAATACGAATTATTCAACAATTAAAGAATGAAATTATTATGTCGGCTTACAAAGCTCAATATACAGATGTTCTTGAAGCTGAATCGATTTTGATGAGGTTCCCACATGTTGATGTCCGGTGTTAGGTGTTAGGTGTTAGGTGTTACGTGCATATACCTTACCAAGCTGATGAGATGAATCATCCACAATCCCACCCACTATAGTTGTAAGGGCAAATCTGACCCACAACCAACAACATAGATGTGTCCTTTCAACTATCGGGGGTGGGATAGCTTTTGCCGTAAGCGCCTGTTTTTGGAAAATGTTATTGTTAGATAATCTATAAATAAATGTTATGTACATGATAACAGATATCGGTCATACAAGGATCAAAATTAACATCTCCATCTACTATATTTTCTACCTCTACAACCGAGAGGAAAAAATACTAGGATAGTGAACAAAATACATTTAATATTTAATAATAATGATCCTTGTCTAAGTCTACATATTAATAATACAAATAATATGACAAACAAGCCTTCATATAGTATTAGTATTGAGCATTAAAGACATACTGTATTACAAAACCTATTTTCGGAACATAAAGTCAAAAAAGTTTAAAATAAATTTGGTATAACCCCATGGGTTAATGGAAATTGAAATAAAAATAAGAAAATAAGTGAGAGCGAAAGAGATGGCCAAAAAGAGAGAGTAAAAGAGAGAGAAATAAGGTAAGATTATCTTACTAAGATAAAGAGAGAAATATGATAAAATATGCTACATAGTGTGTTTAAAGAAATACCATTTATTAAATTGTCGATTCTAATCCAAATGAGTTTGAAAAGTAAGCTAGTAGATCCTATGACGAAATACTATTTTCTTTCTAATTCTTTTAAAAACATGTGCCTAAATGTGAAAGGAAATGTCTTTTCAGTTAAGTTTCAACGTTTCTATTTTTTTTATTTAAAAATTTCTATTTCTGTGGATGCAGCATTGAAATATGTCGAGAAATGGAGTCTATAATTAATATTGACAAGAAATCAATGGCTTTGCATATTTCTGTCTCTCAGGCACACCTACAATTTTAATGGTGGTGACGTCACTAAGCATATTGTGCATCCTATTTTACCATTTATAAAATATTTTGGTACTACATTTAAAAGTTACCTAACTTATTTATTTCCAAACTAAATGAGTAATTTTATTTATTTTGACCGAACATACAAATATGACTAAACTATAATATAGCTATTACTGTTTCCGTTGACTACTAATATAGTAAACGTATGTTTATATATACGAAAAATTAATAAATAGCACGTAACACTATCTATTTTCATAGTACATTTTTGTCTCAAAAGTATTATAAGTAATCCATCATCTGTTCTATCATTTTAGAAATTAAAATTTCCAATTATATTTCGTATAATAATTACATAACAGTTAAATAATACACAATACACATATATGTACATACATAACTGATATAAACTACATACATACATACAAATCAATGTTATTAGTAATTTTAATTCCATTCTTATACCATTTAAACAAACATACAAGCCACTCAAGCTTTTAGAATAGAAGTATCTTGTTTGGCCACCTTAGTCCCATTTCGTATACTTTAAATTACCTTTGATTTTTAAAAAAATATTTATTATTTTCTTAATGCAAATTTTCATATTCATAAGTATCAAATGATTTATATGTTATCATTTGGATATCAAGTGGCCAAAATAAGTACATCTACCATAATAATATTAGACCCATACACACCAAAAGTATCAAGATTTACCTTAAATGATAAGAGATCGTTTAACTTCAACGTTAATCTTGGTCCGTTTGATACGGGCTTGTCGTCCTTAATTTTACCGTTCTTTACACTCAAATCGCTCTGTGACGAAGATTTGCCCTGGCCAAGAGATTCCTCTTCGGGTGAGAAAAGGTTCCTTTGAGATCTGCTTTTAAACCTTAGCTTGTCCGGTTCGTCTAGTTCAGACCAACCGTCTGTTAGTGCGGACTTCTTGTAAATCCTCTCCTTGATTTCTTGTACTGCCTCCTGGAATTTATAACGAAAAATATTAAAAGGATACTAAAACAGTAGTACATATTACACTTTTTTTTTACTGGCACGGCAAAGTGACTCCACTGTACCTGATGGTAAGCACAGTGGAGTCCAAAAAAATAATACCGACCAGCAAGAAACGATATGGTCACCCGCTGGTCGACACAATCATGCACACTTTAATAAGAAATTAATAAAATATGCTCTAATTGATGTTATTATTTTAGAAATTGTAATAATAAATAAATGTATAGTAAATAATCTAGGTAAGATTATTAAACTTTATTATGTAAAAGGTAATTATGCATTTGATAATTTGCTTCTTATCCAACAAAAACAATTTCATTATCACACTAAATTGTGTTCGTAACTACTAAATCGAAGAAAATGTCGTTGGATAAGAAATTGTCTTTGTCTTGTGGAATTTCGATACAGATACCATTCAACTTTATTCAAATACTAATTTCCAACATTTATTTCTCCTATCTACCATCAATCTCAAAACGATCCAATCACTTCATTAATCTCTAAGAAGCAACGCTGTTGAAGGACGATGACAATGGGCTTATCATTTACCAGATAAAATAAAAATATACATTACCTGTCTCTTCTTTATCGAATACTGTAATAAGTGCAGTTTCTGCAACTTTGTCGCGTTGTAGCTCGGCCTTATCTCCGACTTCAGAAAATTCAACGCCATATACCTAAGCTTTGGTACGCCATCTGCCTCGTTCCTCAGATCGTAACTCTCGGCTGTCTCGCTTAAATCTATTTTACTGTTCGAAAGTTCCTCTTGCGATGCGTTTTTCGATAAACTTTCACAGTTTACATCGGTAAATTCTTTTACATCTAAATGATCCGGAGAATGCTCGTAAATGGGATCTTTGGAATCGTGCAACCTATCTATACTGCCTGTGTGTCTTTCTCTCTTCATATTCAGACTGCTAGCAGCTCGTATCATTGGAAAATTCTGCTGAAATCCCCTTTCAACAGGGCTGTGGCTTTTCGAATACTCTTTCTCAGTCTTTCTAATATATTTACTGGGAGATATAGACCTAGATTCTTTGCTCCTTTGGCTGGAAACGAATTTCGATTCGATGCTTTTGGAGAAGTTTGTGCGACCCGACGAATCTGAGGATAGTGAACCATGTTCCATTTCATTTTCCGCCGGTATTATATCTAGTTTCAAACTTTTGTACGAGCAAAAGTATCCGCCATGCATTTGGAATACAAGCGTGTTGCTTTTAAAGCAATCTGAGGTAAAATTGGAAGCGAGATTCGCTCCTATGTACCTAAGGCCGCTGAAATATACTCCCCATGTTTGTATCACAGTATTTTGAGGCACATTACTCTCTTCGTTAGGATGTAATATGTGACACCATATTCTAATCACTACGTTTGTTGAGGACATGCTCTGCGTTATCTCTGTAAGCGAAATACATTAATTCTTATTATGGTACATACTAAAACCAGTTTTTACTTGTCAATGCGATCGTCAGATAAATATAACAAAAAATAAGGTAACAACAATGATTTAATATAGACATCATTTTGGGTCAGCTCGTTTACTACATTCAGTAAAGTTAGAAATAATACAGTATTTGGACAAAACACTATTATCTTTCAAATTCTGCTCAAGTGAGTCAAGTCCAAACAACAGAGTTGGTAGCGCTATATCATCACAATATATATAGATAAAGCAACACTATTGCTTTCACGTTTCTCTCATAGAGTCCCTCATCTTAACCAAATTCCCATCCATTTCAAAAAATCCGCCAAAGCCAATCTTCAGATCTTTTACATATTTTCATAAGCCAAATATCGAATGCAAATAAAATTGGAATTCCACAAACTCGTCACAGATACCAAAACAGATGACGCGTTCATCCAATCAATCGGCGATAACAAGTGACACACATACGGACAGACGCGTAATGGGTAAAACAATGACTCATTTGTGTATGGACGTACAGAACTAGTGTCGGGAGATCGCGACCTCTGCGTGTGCGTTTTGAATATTGTCCTTGTTGATCATGTATGAAAATAAGCTAAAACATGTGGACAGCAAAACATGTTGATCGATAGAATTATGTTTTGAATGTATTACATACATACATAAACTCACTAAAAAAAGAGCTATAAACTCTTAAAAAGAACTCGAGTCTTAAATAGAACTCGAGTCTCATTAAAGCTTGAGTCTCAAAAGAGCTCGAGTCTTATGTCTTGAGCGTATTAAGGTTTACTAATGTCAATAGTTGCAAATTATTCTGGACTTTATACATACTTATTACATAAATATGTGCGTCCTCAGATCAATTTTGATTGCTTGTAATTTTATTTATTAAATTTTTCATGATGATTAAAATGATTTTTCCTATTAATTAACGCTTTTATTTTTTCAAAACACGTTTCTGATTACGAATATATCCCACAAAAGTAACATTTTATTACCTGCTTTAAAAAGGACTCCAAACGGAAAACGACACGAGCGCGACTCGCCCCGTAAAAACGACTTGAGCGCTAAAAAAGACTCGAGTTCCATGTTGCGCTCAGGAGCTCATATAGACTTAACTTCTCTAGTCTTGGGAGTCTTATTGTAATGAGTCGAGTCGTTCAATTTGTCAGTCGAGCTCGAAATTTAGGACTCAAAGACTCGAGTTCTTTACATCTTTAGCTGTTACCGAGAATTTCCTAATGGAAAAACCCAATAACACTTTGCCCGACCCGGGAATCGAACCCAGGACCTCCAGATCGCACGGCACATACTTGTACCGCGAGACTACGAGGCAGTCAGACCACGAGGCAGTGTTTTGAATTTATTGTTTGAGTTTATGTTTGAATAACGTCTTGAAACAACTTTTTAGGACTATAGCTTCGCTAATAACATAAGAAATTATTTTAGAATGTTTTTGCAATCAATTCGGAATCATTTTTGTCTAATATAAAAATTTGTGTAATAGTGTTCGTTCACAATAAATCGAAATATTAGAACAAAAAGATGAATAAACAATGACAAGAGGTGGTAAATTTGGACCACTTACTGGATAGGTCGTTCTACAAAAGTGTTTTAGTCTATAAATCTGTACAAGTGCGGGCATTGAGCATGCTGATCCTTGTTTTACAAGCCGAGGTCTACCCAACTGCAACACGGAAGGTGTCATTTATATGAGTAAAAATTTGCTCTCGAGACTAATGATTCTCAAAGCTGCAAAATTTCTAAAATTTTGCTGAAAATTGTTTCGAAACAAAAAATACGCTAGAACATCATAAATATTCCACTAAAACTGATACGAGCTGTATAAAAACGAAGTCAAATTATTTCATTGAGTGTTAATCGAATTTCTACCCGCATGTCTGTATCAAACGGGGACATCAAAAAACATATGCAGGTCAAATGAAATTTAGATATTATTGAAGAACTTTATACGGGGACGCTGAGATTACCACAATGCGGTTAGTGCGATGTGAAGGGCATGTTGGGTGACCTCCATTAAATAGTTAATACTGCATGTAAAGTGACGTCATTTCTCATTAAAATTCATTAAACACGGTCAACTACCTGGCATCCAATGACATCATTGAAAATTTTAAGGTGAAAATTTTGTGTATAATATTAGATTGAATAATATTTGGTTGAAATCTGACATTTTCTGTGTCAGCTCGTATGTGATCTTCTGCTAGGCATGAGCGCCTTCTACTAATGACTTCGCATAAGGCCTTAATACACTAGGCTAGGTTGGCTTGGGTTGGTGGATACCCATGTAATTTTTTTGGCACTTTTCCAAACTCCATGCAACTACTAAGAAATCTTATAGAAAAATCTAATAACGTTTGGCCCGATCCATAAATTAAACCCTGGACTTATACACACTAACACGGGATCACGAAGCAGTTGTATTTATTTTCTACTGAACACTATTTTTCATCTCAATATTCCCTTCTACTAGAAGCTTTGTCTTAGTAACAACTACATCGTCATCATCAGCCCATATACATACGTCTACTGGACACGGGCCTCCTCTACAACTGAGAGGGTTTATGCCTTAATAACTACATCGTACCTGAATCTATCTCTTTCCACTTGGGATGCGGCGAGCATATCCTCTCGCTGGTGTAGAAGGGGGCCGACATGGTGGTGTGGTGAAGGGTCAGGTAGAAGCTGCATGTGGAGGCACACCACTCCGGAGGCCGTATGTTGTAGCCGACAATCTGCGAAGATACAAATAAAAAAATATAAATACACCAAAGTCGTGATGGCCTCGAGGTTTAGGCACGTGTTCGAGAATCTCAACGGTCGCGGTTTCAAACCCCAGGCACAGACCTCTGACTTTTATGTGTGTATTCAGAATGACTTATCACGTGCTTGAAACGGTGAAGAAAAACATTGTGATGAAACCTGCACACCTAAAATTCCTTAGGAATTTCTTAGGTATGTAGTCCGCCAACCCGCATTAGGCCAGCGTGGTGGAATAAGGCCTAAACCCTCTCAGTTGTAGAGAAGGCCCGTGGCCAGCAGTGTGACGTATATGGGCTGATGATAATGATGATGATATACATTAAACAGCTACAGACAATGCTCATCTCGCACTAAGATACGAGCCTTGTTATCGGTGTCAGAACTACGACAGATTTTGGCGACAATGAAACCGGCCTGATGTGAACCAGATATACATTGAGAATTATCCAGGAACATGAAACCTACCAAAAACGTTTTCATATAAACTGATGTCAAGACGAAACCATATGACTCTCACTCTCAAAATGTTATCAGATCTCATGTACTTAAAAACCATTGTCAAAATATTGGTTTGTAAAGAACAAAATAACGATGATCAAGAAATTATTGTACAGGGCCACGTCCACAATATTTTTTTCATGAGTAGGTAATTTGAAGATATCCACTTTTGAAATTCATAAGCTATATCCCACAATTAACACATGTGATAACTCATGAAAAGATGAATGCGAAGGAAACCAACAAATCTTAGAACTCTCTACAGGGTCTAAGTATGTCAAGTCCACCAAGGGGCAACAAGGTGATGGCTGAACCCCTCAACCGTAGAGAAGGCCTTGGTCATCAATGGAACGAAAATCGGCTGTTATATTAATATCTTTTATACGGGAAAGAATTTAGATATCGATTCAGATTCATAGTATCGACAACTACATACAAACATACATAACCTCACGCCGGTATTCCCCGAAGGGGTAGGCAGAGGTGCGTGTCGGCACCCACATTTCGCCAGGTATGTATCGTCCCACGTAATAAGGGGCGAGAATATTGCCGTTTTTCGGACACATTTCCAGACTTCGTGCTGCTACTAAGAATTTCCTAATGGAATAACCCAATAACACTTTGCCCGTCCCGGGAATCGAACCCAGGACCTCCAGATCGCACGGCACATACTTGTGCCGCGAGACCACGAGGCAGTATCGACAACTATACCCACGTTAACCATTCGATAAACTAAGATACTCTATCAGCCCATATATGTACTTCGGGCCTCCTCTACAAATGTTAGCCAGGCCTTGCTCGGCCTTAGGCCATCACAATGGCCTAGGTTAGGTTGTCAAAGTACACATAGGTAATCAATTCATAGGAACTTTTAGGTGTTCTATTTACCTCACGGCGTTTTCCTTACCATTATGATATGCGATAAATTATATTAATACAAATATAACTTTAAAGAATCCGTGATATGTGATAGGCAGAATTTTAACCCGTAAATGTTCCAAAACGTAAACAGCAGCGAGACATCAATGTTGAACTTGAAATAAGAGTAGAAGTAGTAGATATTAAGCTCAGAGTAATGTTTACACTTAGGCCCGATTTGTTTAAGACAACACAAAAATTGAAAGTTATCGAAGGTCAGTAATATATCCCTAGTGTAGTGTATGTAGTGAAGATGTAATATTATATTATAAATTGTAAGGTGGATGTGAAAATAAATTATAATATAAGCGCTGTTCCCCACTCGAATCGGTTCACTACTACGCTTGATATCGGACCGAGTGGGTGCGCCAGACGCTATTGAAACTGAGTGTTATTAGTATTATTTATACAAACCACCCCAGACACCAGGACATTACACCTAGGTTAAGACATAAACAAAGGCGATGATATGTTTTTATGTAACAATGATAAATGGTCATTCATGCTATCATTCAATTCACAAGTGCTTGATTGTTATACTGCATTACGTCATAATATTAACACTTATCTCACATTCTTTGACAAGTGTAATATCATTTATTGAGAATTTTATAATACATGCATTGTAAAGTCTGAGGATGCTTTGTGCCATCATGCCATCATCAGCCCATGTATGTCCCTCTGCTGGGCATGGGCCTTCTCTACAAATGAGAGGGTTTAGGCCTTAGTCCATCACTCTAGCCTAGAGTGGGTTGGCGGACTACACAACTAAGAAATTTCTATTGAAATTGAAAGAACTTTCAGTTGTATCGGTTTTCTCACGATGTTTTCCCTCATTGTTAAAGTAAGTGAGAGGGTTTTAGGCCTTAGTCCACAACACTGGCCTAGTGCGGGTTGGCGGACTACACACCTAAAAAATTCCTAAGAACTTTTAGGTGTGCAGGTTTCATCACGATGTTTTCCTCCACCGTTAAAGTATGTACGTGATAATTTATTGTGAATACACACATAACTTCGAAACGTCAGAGGTGTTTGCCTGGGGTTTGAACCCGCGACCGCCGAGATTCTCGACCGCTCGCCTAATCCTCGAGGCTATCACTACTTGCAGACTGCAGGTCTTTGCACAGAACTGCATAGAAATTTATTGTAAAATTATATTATAAATTATCATGTGCTTTATGATAAAATATTATGAGGAAACCTGCTTACAAATCTACACTAGGTTTGTGTAGATTTTATGGCTTAAGCTCAATTGTCTGAGCTGAACTGTGAAAGGGGTGATGACAATTATGACAGCCCCGACACCAGCTTGCGAAACGACAGGCAGCGGGTTCGATCCCCGCACCGAGACAAATGTTTGTGTGATCCACAAATATTTGTTTCGGGTCTGGGTGTTTGTGAGACTGAAAAGTTTTTCGTAGTTTCTGATACCCACGACACAATCTATCTTAATGTTTGGTCAGAATTATGTGTGACTGTTGGGTGTATATATTATAATGATGAATTTTCATAAGGTAGGAATATTCCTATATGATCAAAATGCTAAGCATAGCAAATTTGAATAACTATCCTTTAATGTGCAAAAAAACTGC
This sequence comes from Hemaris fuciformis, assembly GCA_907164795.1. NCBI lineage: Eukaryota > Metazoa > Arthropoda > Insecta > Lepidoptera > Sphingidae > Hemaris > Hemaris fuciformis. The sequence goes on along the minus strand of OU015457.1, from coordinate 5,228,520 downwards.
AAGAGACTCGTTCTAGATTTTCTTATTTTTTATCAAAATCATTGGCTTCTTCGCAGGTTTTAATAAAACAAGTTCTAGATTAAATTAATGGAATCATTAAGATAATGTATCAAAAAAATTATGCATCTGATTAATTTTATATTTGTCATATAAATTATTCATATATTATAATTGAGTATTAAAAAATATAGAGTTTATTGCACATTAGAATGTTTTGTAAGTGTAGAAATTTATCAAAACTGAATAGTATTAGTTTACTGCTGTACATGGTATATTATATACAATAGAAACTCATTTATCTGGCCCTCAGTTATTCGGATTCGCGATTATATGGACCACCAATCGCAAACAATTTTTTTTAAATACCAAAAATTCAATACCTACAAGTCGAATTATTCATAGGTATTATATTTGTCGAAGTCGTGATGGCCTCGAGGTTTAGGCACGCGGACGAGAATCTCGACGGTCGCGGGTTCAAACCCCAGGCACACACCTCTGACTTTCCGAAGTTATGTGTGTATTCACAATGAATAATCACGTACTTTAACGGTGAAGGAAAACATCGTGATGAAACCTGCACACCTAAAACTTCTTAGGAATTTCTTAGGTGTGTAGTCCGCCAACCCGCACTAGGCCAGCGTGGTGGACTAAAGCCTAAACCCTCTCAATGGTAGAGGAGGCCCGTGCCCAGCAGTGGGACGTATATGGGCTGATGATGATGATGATTATTTGTCAGAAAATGTATCTCTTAGTATACATTGATTTTCGTTGATATGTAATTGTTGTTTTAATAAACACATAATATTATATACTATATATATATGGAAAATCCGATTCATACATTCGATTATCCGAATGCCTAACAAAGACAATTAGTCTGGTTAATCAAGGTTATACTGTACATTACAAATGTAATGGGTCACCAATTTATTATTTAATTAACACAAAACCCAGATATTATTATAGCACACTTCACTATTCTATTAATGCATTATGTGAATAACAAAACTAACTTGGGTCTAACCTCACAAGTAAACAGACTTAATAAAAGGTAACTGTTAGAGACAGACTGGTCTATAAAAACAATGTTAAAACTAATAAACATTGTATTATTTAAAAATAACAACATTTCATTGGCCATATACATAGTTAGCTTAAGACTTGCAATGACTATCATAGGATTGTGTAACATTAGTTTATTGATCTCATCATATTGCCATTCTATTTATAATTTTATTTTATTTGTACTAGGAATGTGTTATGTTTGTTACTCTTTCAGTGTTATATATTAAACATACAACATACATAACCTCACGCCTGTCTTCCCTGAAGGGGTAGGCAGAGGGGCATTTCTGCACCCACATTTCGCCAGGTATGTATCAGTCCCACGTAATAGGGGGCGAGCCTATTGCCGTTTTTCGGGCACAATTCCAGACTCCGTGCTGCTACTAAGAATTTCCTAATGGAAAAACCCAATAACACCTTGCCCGACCCGGGAATCGAACCCAGGTCCTCTAAATCGCACGGCACATACTTGTGCCACGAGACCACGAGGCAGTCATATATTAAAAATAGATAGAAAAGTTTAGTTTCTTTTTATATTAAAGAATAAGTAGTACCTAATTGTTAATTTTTTATAAGTTTACTCATGAGCAAAAACAATAGACTAACATTATATCAATTCAATGGGACCCCTCCATACAGGCTTGCCGAGTGAGGGGACCATGTTAGAATGTTACTTGGACAATAATTGATTGCATACAATTTCGTATAAAAAAGAATTGATATCTTTATTACATACATTTAGAAATAATGAATGTTTCAAGACAATTGTTTCCAATAGCTGGGGATATGAAATTGTAAATCATCATCAAGCAAGAAAAATGGCAGACAAAACATAGTATAAAGTGAAAAAAAACTACCTCAACATTGACCCTGACTCATAAATTAAGATTTGAATAATTCATTGACAGAAATTAATACAGATTAATTTAACTAAATGATATGCATCACCAAATGTTATATCACAAAAACATGATTGAATTTTAGATTTTATATTTTGCAGATATCAACATTTTTAAAATAAGATAAGAGATGAAATGTTAAGTAAAAACAAGTTTCAAAGGAAGGAATATTTTTATGACATTTTGCCAATTAGAAATTGGTTAGTAACATTTAGAAATAAAGCTCCTATGCATTAGCATCCTTGTAAAAATTATTGTGACAAAATTTAAAAACAACAAACTTTTAAATATTCTAGTAAAAAAATAATACACAATTCTACATAAAGGGTAATTTAGAAATTCATAATCTGCCATATGGTAGAATTACCATATAATCTTTACCCAAGATATTTTTGCACTAAAATCCCATTCTATGAGATGTAATTTATTTTTAGTACCATTAAATTTATCATCATCATCAGCTCAAATACGTCCCACTGCTGGGCACAAGCCTCCTCTTCCACTGATAGGGTTTAGGCCTTAGTTCACCATACCGGCCTAGTGCGGGTTGGCGGACTACACACCTAAGAAATTCCTAAGAACTTTTAGGTGTGCAGGTTTCATCACAATGTTTTCCTTCACCGTTAAAGTATGTGATAATTCATTGCGAATACACACATAATTTCGAAAAATCAGAGGTATGTGCCTGGGGTTTGAACCCGCAACCGTCGAGATTCTCGACCGCGTGCCTTAACCTTGAGGCCATCATGACTTACTTTAAATTTATACTCTTGTTTAAATGTGAATATACTGCTCGAATCATGAACTTCCATACAATAAAACACTGCGGTATATGCATTTATTGTTTAATATATGCAGAGCTTTGTAGTTTGTAATTATTTTTTTTTGGTTGTTAATTACCTAAGTCATAACAGTACTTGATTGAAGTAGGTCTCATATTTGTGTTTCTACTAAACAATGATTACGTATTTAATAAGTGAAAATCTTTGTCTTGCTTTACTGAATATTTTAAGGAGTGAAGTAAATTATCTTAGTGAAGTTGTTTACATCAACTTTTTACATAAGGCTAAACAATTGCCGTAACACTTCAATCTATAGACAAATTGAGAAAATAAAAAATAGGAAATCTATTCTAAGCAATGATGTTTCTATGAATAGACTAGAGTATCAAATGATTCTAAATGCAAATGATAACAAAAAAAGATTTCAAATACAATATCAAAATCTCGCATCGTAAATTGAATAAAATAATGTAGATTCTTCTGAAGTGTTTTTTAGATGTGTTTTTATTTTTTAAACAGACAAGCAAACGCATAAGTCGCCAGCGAAGTGTGACATTGCTTCCAAAGAATAAACTGCGTTCACGTTTTAAAATCATGATATGTCTACTCATCTTACGAAGCTTAAATATTGTTCATTCATTTCAGTGGGTAAGCCAAGGGTTAATTAATGTGGAAATCACCTGTATGAGACTTCGCAGACGAAGCTGTTGGGTGGATAGCGGCGTCCACTCTCTACACCTCGGCCTTCCGAACATTATTTCAGAATTTTTAACAAAATTCTATTTGCATTCAACAAAAAACTTTCACTGTATATCACATGTAATTTTGTATGGTTAGGTTCGTAATACTTCACACGATATGCCCCTGCAGTAGTAACTTGCAACTTCCTTTTTAATGATAAATTAATGATAAATAAATAAAAGTGCATTGTTCAGCTGATTACTACAAATGTCAAATTAATATATCCAGATCTCTTTATATGATTTAAAAACTACCATGATAAGGCGGAATATTAAGATGTTCTCGTGTTAAAGCGAGATTTGAAAATCGGATGTAATTTTATAAATCATACAGCTTTTGATCTAATTTATTTATGAAACATAGGGGTTAAAAAATATATTTACAGTAATCGTATTACCTTTTTTTTTTTTTTTTTTTTTTTTTTTTTTGTTCTCGAGGGGAAAGCTGTTTATGGCTCTACTTCCCGCCAGCCCCGGGGGCGGGGGGGGGCGGGAAGCGTATGTCGGGGTCACCGGTCTTCCAGCCCGGCGCGCGGCGACGTCATGTCCGCGCAGATGTTAGTGCCGGGCTGGGTCCCTAACAAAAATTCCCTAAACCGGCATACCGACCAAAACCCCCCGGTGGCCATCTCCGCGCCGAGTGGGGCGACCGCGGTACGTTGGCGAGAAGCGCCAACCGTAATGCCGCAGCCGCCCGGTGCGCCTCCGAGACGTTATAGTCTCGGCCGTCTCGGAGTTGTAGGGGGCGCAGTTGCACCCCCACTAGCTTGGTTCGGGCGCCCCGTTTGTGGATGGGCGCCCGCGACGTACACAGGCCACAGTGCCGCCGCCCCTCTCGGGGTCACTTTCAGTGAGGACGCACCGCCCCCGCAGCGCGCCCAGCGACCCCAAGGGCCCCTTTGAGTCGTCTTTTACGACAGGCAGGGGATACCGTGGTGGGATTCTAACGCCCCCTTGCCACAGGGCAGAGTAATCGTATTACCTAACTTACCAATCTAAATTCTACCACGTATTAGTTTATTTTTGCTTAGGTAACATTTTTTTGCGTTCCAAATACGAACGCTATATTTATTGGTATTTTAAACATGTTACGCAAATTTTTGGCAAAGATCTTCCTCATACTTTTTACTATTTTACACAAAAGCAGCAGTTTGGCCAAGTGTTTCCATCAGTGCAGCGGCGTCTTGCACCATCTTATATTAGTTTATATTCGTCTACTTCTTTTAACTAAAAACTAAGATCTACTTAATTTAAGATACTTAGTTCATAATTTATTGTGTATGATATATATTTTGTCTTTTTGTACCCCATTACAATAATAAATAAATAAACCTGAATATACTTGTCATCTATTAGCTAAAGCTAGATTTTGTCAACTAATATTATAAAAAGGTAATCTTCCCAAAAAATGCTCTGAAAAAATAATTTTGGCTAAACTCGTGATGCTTCATATCGCTCAATCCCATCCCATGAAGATATGAAAGCCATTTATCTCTTTAGAACCAAAGTTCATGAATATGAGCGGTTTAGACGTATAGGTACACAAACAAGGCACAAGCCTTGTGTTTTCATAAACATTAATAGTGATAGTGATCATGTTACTAAGGATTTGATTGACCGATTAGTATCTAAAACAAGTAGGTATCCGCACTGCTTTTTTAAAATTAGCACATAGAACGTATAACCTACTCTAACGTCATATTTTTATTAAAGTGAAAAATTGTTTAAAGGAAACCTGAAGACTAACAAAAATCGAAGAATCAATTAATCACATGTACATCATAAAAAAATAATTATTTAGTCAATCAACACGACTTCCTATTCGATGACGCGTTTTTATTAGTAGTTTCAATTTACTTCGGTCATAATGAAATTTGTACTACACGTTTGCGTAGTTTTGGTTTTGGATAAAATAATTTATGGAGTAAGTATTTCAGACATATTTTCTTTACTAGGTATTTAGTTTTTTTACTGTCCTCTACAATTACTACAAAATAAACCTTAAACCTTCGTTAACGATTGGGAAGAGTGTACAGTTTGAGCTGGACCTCAAATAAATAAATACACCTAACCACGGTAATACTAGTTAACTCGGCCGCATTTATGAAATAAATATCTACCTACAGCCGCGCGGTACGTAAACATGCGATAGGGCTGCGAACCTGCAGAATTTTAATTCAATCTGCCTACTTTGACTTTCTATCTATATTTGACAGCCCCGTGGCGCAGTTGGCTAGACACCATCTTGCGAAACGAGAGGCTGCGGGTTCGATCCCCGCACCGAGACAAATGTTTGTGTGATCCACAAATATTTGTTTCGGGTCTGGGTGTTTGTGAGACCGAAAAGTCTCTCGTAGTTTCTGATACCCACGACACAGGACTTGTATCCTAGTGTGGGGTCAGAACTATGTATGTGACTGTTGGGTGTATTTATTATTATTATTATTTTTGAGATTGTATGAATGAAGTTGTATGAAGTTACAGTACTGTATCTGGGGGCACGGCAGTGCCCCCGCCAAGTCGAGCGAAAAAGCGGCACGGCCGTACTATACTTTTCTCGAAGCAACTCAGGCCATTTTGGACACCCTATAACTTCGTTGTGGATAAACCTAGAAACCTGAAATTTTAATCACCAAGCAAGAATAGTATAAACTCTGTATATATCAAAATTTATTCATTTTGAACCAGTAGTTTAAGAATTATAACTAGTCAAACTTCGCGGTTTTGGTCACTCACTGACCGATCATCAAAACTCTAAGGCACTTCTAGCCGACATAGAAGCTTCAAATTTGGAACACAATTAGAGTTTAGTGTATAACTTAAGGGAAAATTAAAATATCTTGCAATTTCGGTCTAGTTGTCCAGATTCACAAACTGCATAAATAACTTTGTAATCCCATATAAATATATAGGATTACAAAGTTACATTTGCAGTTAATAAATAGGTGTAGACAGATAAGGTGTGATGGTATTGAGGCTTAGGCGTGCGGTCAAGAATTCCGGCGGTCGCGGGTTCAAACTCTAGGCACACTCATCGGACTTTTCGAAGTTATGTGTGTATTAGCAATGAATTATCACGTACTTTAACGGTGAAGGAAAACATCGTGAGGAAATCTTCATATAGGGTCAAGTAATTTATTCATTTAAAAAAATTGAGTGCGGCATTTGGTGCCGTAAATCAAATCAATTCAAGCTATACCTCTGTTAAGCTTGATGTTGTAATTTTCTGTTTGGTACATTGACAGTACCAATTTATAGTGAAAGAGAGATAACAATTTTACAAAAGGATTAACTTTAACTGACGTTTGACGTGCGGCCCTAAATTTTTCTAACTAACGCAAAAAGTAATTATTATTTTAAAATAAAGAACATGTCTCGTCTCGTATGTAGAAGAGGAAGACTACCTACAAAAGTAAGCAAAGCTCATAAGACAGAGCGTGGGTTTTAAGAATATCCGTTGTTAGTACTCAAGAAGTAGAAGGTACCGAAAAGGAAAAAAGTAGGACTTTCTACAAAAAGAAATGAGATCCCATAAAAAACAAAACTTGTAAAAAAAAACAAGTCTCGCAACTCAGTTCTTCTACCGTAAAAAGTTGTGAGATCCATGTGATACCAAGTCGATAAATTTATTCAGTCTCCGTTTAAGGGACCTTTTGTCTTAAGTAGTCTTATAGTGACCATATCAATATTAAAAATCTTTAATGTTTTAAATAAAATAGTTTGACTTGGCAATCGCTCTAAAAGTGAGATACATCGTATTTTCATGCGATTGCCAAATCCAACTCTACTACACATTTAATGAAAATGCCGTGCGATCTAGAGATCCTAGGTTCGATTCCAGGGTCGGGCAAAGTGTTATTGGGTTTTTCCATTAGGAAATTCTCAGTAGCAGCACGGAGTCTGGAATTGTATCCGAAAAACGGCAATAGGCTCGCCCCCTATTACGTGGCACTGATTCACGCCTGGCGAAATGTGGATACAGAAATGCACCTCTGCGTACCCCTTCGGAGAATACAGGCGTGTGGTTATGTATTTATGTATGAAAATATGACATTAAATTATTTTTATTATTACATAATTTATTTAAGAGCAATAGAGAGAGAATACGTTCAGCAGTGGATGGCTAAGTATAAAAGATATTTAAAGAATTCCTAGTTATGTCTGAACATCTCTTAAATATATTAAATTTTAAACAGAGTTGCAATTCGTCGGACGATGAATCTAGCTCTTCAACCTCGTCTGAAACTGATTCAGATTCTGAAACAGAATCATCTGACTTCAGTACTGATAATGAATCAAGTGGAAATTACGCAGATTTTGTAGACATTACTTCTGGCGGAGCAATATTAATGGAATTGAGTAGAAGCGACCGTATTGAGCAGAAACTCGATCCGGTAAGTACTTATGTAACTATTGGGAATTGTTTATTTTTCCCTATTATAAGTACTAAGATTTTCTTTTGAAAGTCAGTCAGATACGTTTCAGACTCCATGCTGCATACCTTATGTGAAAACGCAATAGTACTCTACCCGAAGCGGATTTTTCTATCGTACGCTGAATACTTATACCTCCGAACCATTGATGAAATCTGTTGTCTGCATAATTTGTTCTTTAAGCAAACTTATTCAGTTTAAGGGCGACTTTAGCTTACTTCTTGACTATGAAATGTAGACAGAATGGAACCAACGTGGGTTTCCTTTAAAACTCGAGTATGAAGACAACCAAATTTTTTTCAATAAAACCACCTTAAACGACGGTCGTTTATAAATAGTCCATTGACTTTAAAAAATATGTTCATCCAATAGCTTGGTTATATTTTGATCCTCCTTTTTTGAAATCCAATTCCTGGTTGTTTTTAGGATTTACAGCGATTCATATCAGAGACAAAGGCTGGGAGTATTGCGGACTTGTTTGGAACAAACCAGCACCATAGCCAACCAGATATTTATCTAGATCTGTCTAGACGTTTCGTACCACAGTATCCATATACAGAGGTAAGTATACTTTTGAAATACTAACATATTGAAATTACTTAATAAAACTTAATATTATAAAACCTGATGCCGAAAGCTGAGGATTTTAATCAGTGGTCCACTGCTGGACATAGGCCTCTCCTAATGACTTCCACAGGGACCTGTTGGAAGCAGCCATACGAGTATGGGCCAGGCACATAGCGCGGAAAACTGATGGCCGATGGGACCAAAAAGTTCTCGAGTGGAGGCCACGTACCGGAAAGCGCAGCATAGGACGTCCTCCGACAAGATGGTCGGACGACCATAAGGGTCGCGAGAAGTCGCTGGTTTTGCATATAATTTCGCAATTTTTTTTTATGATAATTATACATAGGTAACTATATTATTTTCAGGTTAAATATGGACCCAAAACAGTCGAAAAGGGCGAACTGAAGCCAAAAATGGTGAGCTACAGCTAAACCCGTAATTTTGTCTGTTAATAAACTTAAGTCAACGACACTGATTTGAAACTTGTAAATATGAACACTGATTTATCAAATCGTTATCATACTTTTATTATTCAGGCTCCCCCAGAGGTAGTTTTAGCGATTGCCAAAGAATCAGCTTTACTAGAAGCATCGAAGCCTTTGAAACCTACAGATGAAGATATGCAGAAAGAAATACTAAGAACTGGGGTACGATATTTCAATACTCTGCAAATTTGCTTGTTAATTAGAGTTAGGAATAAGGAAGACGAATCTATCTAAACCCTTAATGGATCGATAGTAAGCAGGCAGAATAGATTGCAGAACGAAAGAGAAGTTGAACATTATAAAAATCGCTGGATGCAGCCCGCTTCCAACAGAACACACTGGCAATTTTTCTAAGGACTAAGTCCAGCAGTCTTGTCGTTTATAATTCCAAAATGTCTTATGTGTGTCAAGTCCACCAACTAAGCCAGAAGGCTAACGGCTGATGAAGGTAATAACTAGAAAATAATTTCTCAAACAGCAAATCATTCTGATATCTGAAATAAAACGACTTGTTGGTGATATGGTCATATCACTTTTAACTGGCAACAGATTGTCATATAAACTTATAAAGTCAAAGTTTCAAATATTTCAGGAATTCTGGAATGATGTATGGAAAGAAGAAGTTAATCCAGAAAGCCTATTACGAACGGACAACAAAAAAAGAAAGAACTTAGTAAGTATCGCTGTAATTAGCAGCACAAAAATAAATAAAAAGATTTCAGTTAATAAATCGCAGCATGCAATAACGTAAATGTAGATTCCGGTCTGGTAGTTTTAGATTTTTTTTATTATTATCTTATCTAGTTTGTTGTTTAGTTAAGACAAATTTCTTTAAAAAAACATGGTAAAATTGCTTGAAATTATGATTGATTTATATTTTTATAACTTGATACGATTAAATTTATACTTTCAATATCATTTTTCGTTTATAACCGTATTTATTTACTGTTAATATTAGCGAGGCTTTACGTTCTGTTTTTCTAATAACCACCTGTTTTACAGGAAACAATAAATGTCACAATAATGCCCGGATCAAGTTTATATGACATGGTGTCAAAGTTGAAAGAGAAATCTTCAAGATTGCTTTATATTATTAACAATACACAGAAGAAAAAATGATTTTTTTAGCATATTTTCTTTCTTTCCTGATTTTTTTTCTAACTATGAGTACAACGTAGCCCTAAAAGGTCTGAAGTATTTGCAATTTAGAAAAACAACGATACAAAAAACAATAACAGTAACAACAGATTTAAGAGGAACGGTATTGAAACTAAAACTATTTAAACAGTTTTACGAAAACAAACATAACATTAAGAATACTTTTACTAATTTATAAATCCATAATTGTATGGATCTTTCCCTACATTCAAGACTAAATTATTTGTATTTTGTCCCCATAGATTGATTGGTATTACTTCATCTCTTCTCGCTTTATAGTAACATTTTAATACCTTTGATTTCATGGCATGTTTCTCCGGCTTTTGCAAATAGTCGACCATATGTCTAAGTTCATCCTTAACCTGTTTCTCACGCTTTATTCTCTGCACTTCTTCGTAGAGATAATTTGTTGTTAAATAATTTGGTTTCATAAACTCTGATATCTCCTTCATTTTTCTATTATGTTGTGATTTCACAAGTTCCGCATTTTTTATTTCTTGTTTCACTTTTTTTAGATCTCTAAATCTTCTTTCAACTGGGTTAAAATCTTTGTCGACAATTATATAGTATTTTCCTTGTTTATTTTTGTCTGTTATGTCTTCTTCTTCTGTAACTGGCTCAGCGTTGTCCTTATCGACTATTATGAAGTATTTATTGTCTAAAGATTTGTCTACTTGTGTTTCATATTCGTCTATTAAATCTGTGTCTTCACATTGGATACGACATATTTGTAAGAGGGTCTGAAATAATTTTATAGACTTAGTCGTGATTGAGCGTCTTATAAAATAGCTGGATGTGGTAGAACCAAAGATACCATCGCAAAAAATTAATCATCATCAGCCAACAGAAGTCCACAGCTGAACAGCCTCCCCCAATGATGAGAAATAATCAAATATGAGAAATTGCAAAAGCTGAATAGGTTCTTTAGGTTGTACCTATAGTTTAGCTCAATCATCATCAGCTCATATAGGTACGTCCCACTACTGGGCACGGGCCTCCTCTGCAACTGAGAGGGTTTTTCCACTAGGCTGGCCTAGTGCGGGTTGGTGGACTACACAACTAAGAAATTCCTAAGAAATTTTAAATGTGCAAGTTTCCTCACGATGCTTTCCTTCACCGTTAAAGAACGTGATGATCCATTGTGAATACACCCATAACTTCGAAAAGGGAGAGGTTTGAACCTGCGACCGTCGTGATTCTCCACCGCATGCCTAAACCTCAAGACCATCACTACTTAATTTAACTTAGTTTATCTCAATAATGAATAAATTTTCATATCTCAATGTTCGGCAGTAAATATACTGAATGTGATAGGTACTGATGACTGGAAATGACGTATTTTATGCGGTAAGTATTTAGAAAAACTTACAATTGCAACAATCTCCAATAAACTCATGTTGCGTGCGAACATTTATAAATCATTTTTTTTTATTATATTTATATAGATTGGTTCGTGATAAGGCGAGATGAAAGTTGAATCGACATTTGTTATGTCTTTATATTGCTTCACATAAATATAAATTCCAATAAACAGAAAAAATATTTTATTACTTGTTTGAAAGCAAGTAAATTTTTATAAGAAAATCAAATGATTTACATAAAGTGCATAAAATTTTGTTAAGAATGCGATGTATTCCTCTGTTTATGTTACTTATTATAATAGCGCTACATGAGGTAAAAGTTTAAAATTAAATTTTTCATCCAAAATAAATCAGCCATGACAGTTACTGATTGCAGATGTACATTCATCATCAGCCCAAATACGTCCCACTGCTGGGCACGGGCCTCCTCTAAAACTGAGAGGGTTTAGGCCCTTAGTCCACCACGCTGGCCTAGTGCGGGTTGCCGGACTACACACCTTAGAAATTCCTAAGAATTTTTAGGTGTGCAGATTTTATCACGATGTTTTCCTTCACCGTTATAGCAAGTGATAATTCATTGTGATTACACACGTAACTTCGAAAAGTCAGAGGTGTGTGCCTAGGGTTTGAACCTGCAATCCTTACTTAAAAATAATCAATTTTAGGTATATTCTTGGTCCATGGTGTCACCACAATTCAGATTCATAAATTATCCCCAATTACCTATTCAACTGACAAGAAGACTGCCTATCAAAACAACAAGACACATCTACAGAAGATTGTAAGCTTTGTCTTTCAGCATGAACACTAATAAAACCAACCATCTTTTTTATTTTATACTATAATATTGGTTTGCCCAATCTCTAATTAAAGGAATATAACACAGGCTAGTTAACTAACTATTCTGCAAGTTAATGGTGTGGAAAACTGTATTAAATTCAAATCTGGACATACATGCCTACAAAGTAATTGTGTTGAGAAAAGCTCTGACATTTATTGCAATAAACAATAAAAACAACTGATAATTCAGATGTAAAGAATTAAAATATTTTTTTGAAGAATGAAATCCCTTTGATGTACATATATACATTCATATTATAATAAATAAATAAAAAAATACACCCAACAGTCATATACATAGTTCTGACCCCACACTAGGATACAAGTCCTGTGTTGTGGGTATCAGAAACTACGTGAGACTTTTCGGTCTCACAAACACCCAGACCCGAAACAAATATTTGTGGATCACACAAACATTTGTCTCGGTGCGGGGATCGAACCCGCACCCTCTCGTTTCGCAAGCTGGTGTCTAGCCAACTGCGCCACGGGGCTGTCAATTATAGCTGTATATTTAAATAAAAACTATTATAGATGGCACAATTGATTGGTAGTATTGGTAGTGCACTACAAAATAACAGATTGTGCCATTTTTTTTGAGTTATCCCTAACTACATGCTGAAACAAATGTTGTGTGGCTAAAACATCTCTCATAGTTTCTTCTATGCACAACATCCACCTAGTATAGGCCCATAATTGTTAGCTGTTAATAATCACAAAGCAGAATTTTCGCAAGAATAAATTTCTTTTTATCCCCATTCTGTCAACTGCAAATCCTTAAAATCTTCAGCGTTAAACCTCTTTATGCTTGGAGGAAGATTATATTTATCAAGTTCTGCATTATAATCCCATGGAAGTACATGAGTTACACCATTGTCATCAATTAATGTGTTTTCTTGAGTATTATGCAGATCATTAGTCTTTTCTGTTTGTAGCTTCAGATAAAGATCATGAAATGACGGCTGTAAAACTTCAGATTCCTTTGCCTTTCTTCTTGCCACTGAAATGAAGAAAATGAAGTTGTAATGACTGAATAGCTTTACAGTTGTGTTCAGATAATAAATAGAATATAATAATATGGTCCAAAAGTCTTTTTTTCTCATATTATTTTTCAAAGTCCAACAAAGCATTCAATTACTTAATTTCTTTATGATTTTAATCTATCTTCATTCATCTACTTTGGAAGCAGCTTATTCAGTTTAATTCTATATACATATTTCTTAAATAATGCCAAGCAATGTTGTTCAGATAGACAAATAATTGATTAACTAGAGATGAAATTTTTCTTTAATTTCTATTAAATATATATTCCTGAACAGGACCATCTACTTTTGATTAGTAAAATATTTTAAGATGCTCTCATCTTCAAATTCAAATCAAAACATGGGCTGATCATCTGTTTTTCTTCTGATTATTAAGCAAAGATAAAGATTATTCAGCAAAAGTACCATCTTGCCTAAGGTGAAAATTACCACATTGGCTGCAGCACAGAACAGCTGAATATTAGAAGCTGAAGATTACATGGGAAATAGACAGTATTTTGTATGGGGACGAGTATTGTCGCTTGTGTGTCATCTAATTACTTTACTATGATTACTTGACCAATGATAAAAATTGCAACCAAAAATGAAGGGCTGCTATTGGTTGTCACACTTATGATGTTTAAGTTTTTAAAATAAAGTGGTAAAATATGTATTACAATTTTTTTTTTTTTGCCCAGTGGTAGATTTTTTAGTTCTAATAGTTAAATCTTTACAATTATGTGTTTAATTGTATAAAGTGTAAATAAATAAATAAATCTTACCAAAATCTCTAAGTTCATCTAGTTCTTCTTTGGTGTAATGTGAGTACCGACAAATTGCTCCGAATCCACACTCTCCTTTTGGATATCTTACGCATGGTTTCTTGTGAATCTCTTCAGCTAATATTTCCTCTGGATCTGGAAAATTAAACAGAAATACATTTTAGTTGCAAGCAACAACAGATAGACCCATTTTCTGTAATTTAGACAACAAAATTACAAATGTACTTTGATTATATTTTTTTACAGAAATTGTGACCATTAAAAGGTTAATTAGGTACTCCATCCAAACAGTTCAAGATGACCATACACACCATACAAGTGTTATGCCTTTTTTTAAGATTAAGTACCTATGCTGTTCATATCTTTACTAATCTAGTCAAGCAAAAGATCAGTTCAAACAACTAAATGGCAAGGTTGCTGCTGAATCTCTATTTCTCATTGATATTTATTTCATCATCATCATCAGCCCAAATATATCCCACTGCTGGGCACGGTCCTCCTCTACAACTGAGAGGGTTTAGGCCTTAGTACACCACGCTGGGCTAGTGCGAGTTGGCGGACTACACACCTAAGAAATTCCTAAGAACTTTTAGGTGTGCAGGTTTTATCACGATGTTTTCCTTCACCGTTAAAGCAAGTGATAATTCATTGTGAATACACACATAACTTCGAAAAGTCAGAGGTGTGTGCCTGGGGTATGAAACTGCGACCGCCGAAATTCTCGACCGCGCGCCTAAACCACGAGGCCATCAATAATTATTTATATATACTAATAACTATGTGCGTATATTGCTTATAATAACTATTGGACATAACAACTGTATAATAAATGCGAAAGTAACAGTCTGTTACACTTTAATGCCTAAACCACAGGATCAGTATTAATGATTTTTGGCATGGGGATAGATCAGTCACCTACCATCATACCAATCTACTGTAATCATTCCTCCCTCTACTATTAATGGATTATTGACATACTTTACTGCAGATTCATATGCGAGACTCTAACTTATTAATTTTTTGGTTCCAATAGGGGTGGTAGTGATAGGCTTCACACAAAATTTATTTATTATTTTATTCAATTTGATAATATATATTACATTGGTTTATAAAATAAACAAACCTTTAAATTGATGATAATGATCTTGCACTAATTTCTGGTGTGCCATACCCTTATTGTGTGTTTTTATTACAGACAGTGTTGACACCATCGTCTTGTCGCAATAATCACAGTAATATCTTTTCCCCATTTTCAGTTGATTTTGCTTAATTAATATTTGTTAAACAGTAACCACCATTCTCACGTTCGACTTTCCTTATTTTCAATTTGGTTTTGAATGGAGCCGGAGGACGGCGACATTTAGCTGTCAAAAATGAACGAGATAGAAATATGGTAATGTACGTGTCAAAGCAAAATAGCTATAAGTTTATGCGAAAAATATCGCAAAGATCGCATCGGCTTTGAAACTTTTTAAATAATCCGTGCAGAATACAAAACAATGATGATTTTTAATTGGCATAAATTTAAAGTGTATACAAAGTTATCGATCAGTCTAGCTCTAGGCCAATTCTAATTCGTTGTATTTTATAATAGGCTTTTATTAGCTACCTACTTACAGATATTTATTATGTCCTTCCGCCGTTATTCGAGGCCTTTAAACAATATTTGAGATAGCGTACTTCCGTTTCCTGCCGATTTATTCCTTGTTGGGGGTATTTGGTCGATGGAGGGGCAGATTCCGGTCGACCGAGTTTACCAGGTGCGTTGCACGAAGTGCTCGTCATTGGCGTCTTGATTTTCGTGCCGAAAACATCTAACGCTGTTAGCGTTCGTACACTTTAGTGTAAAATATAAAAAATACTGTGTTAATATTATAGTGTAGTGTAATTGTGTTAATACTACAAAATGAGCGAAGACAGCAGCTCCGATAATTCAGAAAAATACGGATCGTCTTCATCGACATCCAGCGAGGAGGATGTAATTATGACACGCCCGGGAACATCGCAAGACAATTCTGATAATCGGAAACGTAAACGCTCGTCTTCAGAGAAGAAAAGTAGAAAACGACTCCGCAAGGATCGGAAAGGTTTGAAATACCTTGCCAAACAGGTCAGTGAAATTCAAAATTTTTTGCTCAATGCGTACTCGCCTCAAGGGTGGTACCCGCAACAATTTAATGTTCCGAATGACATTGAAATTTCCGAGAATAATTCCATCAATGAGGAGCCTTCCGACTCGTCCGGGGCCGTCACTTTTGATCTTAATTTGGCTACCCACCTTAAAGAGCCGACAGTTTTGAATGCTTCGCAAGAACATTTAAAACTACTAGATTCGTTACAACATTTCAATTCTGACAACTGGGCAAACGTTCGATACTCTGAAATACAAAAGTCATATATTGCTCGACCAGGTTTTATCGATCTTGAAGTGAACGATGAACTAAAACATTTGGAAAAACCTAGCAACTTAGTAGCAACCGATAAGTCATTGGGGGCTATAACGCACGCAGTTATCATGCAGAATGATGCCTTGAAGAAGGGAGTCTCAGAGTTATTGGAATTTACCCAAGATAGTGATATTAGTAAAGAGGCTTTATTACTTAAAATAAAAGAAGTTTTTTCGGGTAATTTTCAAAAAATTTCACTTGACTGCTTGCAATTAATTTGTGGCCGTAGGGCCAATATTATAGAGCAAAGAAGGGAATTATTCATAAATGCTATTAAAGATAAATATTTAAGAATAAGCCTCAAGGAAATACCCCCTTCATCTGAATATTTATTCGAAAAAGAAAAGTTTGCTGATTTTTTGAAAATCAACGGGGGAGTCAATAAAATTTTTAGTGCTAATAAACCCTCCTTCTCTGCGCAAGAGAAGAGAGCAACTGGGTCTCCGGCTGCGCAACTGGGACCCAGTGGTAGTAATTATTTTTACAACTATAGCCAAACCGGTCGCCCCACGGCACCGTTTGCTATGAATAATCAAACCGGTCGTCCTTCGGCACCGTTTGATTCAAATCTTAGAAATAATTTATTTAGCCAGGGTATTCGAACGAACAATAATAATGCAGGTCTGCCTCATAATGAGCGGTTATTTCGATCCCATTATAGACCACAATTTGTTAACAACGCAAAGCCCAAGAAGTCTAACAAGCAAGGGCTTAACCAACCTGCCACATCCCACAGCCGAGGTGGTGTTGAGCGAAAATATTGACAGTTTGGAGGTGTTTCGGGGGGGGCGGTTAAAGAACTATACAAAAGAATGGCTAAACAAAGGCGCACCCTGTTCGCTAGTGAAAATAATTTCCGGTTACAAAATACCCTTCGCAGGGAAACCACCTCTGGTACTGCCTCGACTAGCCAAAGACCGCTATGCTTCAATTACCTCGGATCAAATGGATCAAATAATAAAGTCAATGCAAATGGACAGCATTCTAGAACTAGCCCCCGAAACACCAAGTTTTCTTTCGACCTTGTTCCTGACACCAAAAGCCGATGGGACCATGCGCCCTATTTTCAATCTAAAAAGATTGAATCAGTTCATAAAAGTTTCCAAATTCAGTCTGATTGCAGTCCATCGTATTCCAGACTTTCTACAGCCGAACGATTGGATGATCAAAATCGATCTGACACAGGCATACTACCACGTACCTGTGGCTCCTTCTCATCGACGATTCCTCAGATTAATTTACAAAGATCAGTTGTTACAAATGACTTGTTTGCCATTTGGGCTTGCCACGGCGCCCAAAGTATTCGCGTCCCTTTCAAATTGGACCGCGGAGAAACTTCGGGAACAAGGCATTCGGATGATAGTTTTTCTAGACGATTATTTGATTGCTTGCCAAGACAGATCAAAGTTACTGAAGCAAACACAAATTGTGCTCCAAACCCTGCGCGAATTGGGATGGAAAGTGAATGTCGAGAAATCCATTCTAGTTCCTCAGACAGGTTTGGGACACTTGGCAAAACCGAAAATACCTTCCAGAAAAGAAGGTGACAAGAATAAAAGCAATGATAACCAAATTACTGGAGTGTCAAACGACGACTCTACAGGAAATGCAGAGCTTAGTCGGAACGCTAAATTTTGCTCGACTAGTTGTTCCACAGGGTCGAATAAACTTTCGATGTCTATTAGAGCTGAGCAACAATCTTCTTCGGACCCCACGACAGAATGCTCCATTCTCGATACAAGTATTAGAGGAGCTCAGATGGTGGATGTTGAACTGCGAAAAGTACACACGACTTCACCCTCCTTCAGTAACGCATTTCCTAACAACGGACGCAGCCAACAAGGGCTGGGGAGCGGAATTGAATGGCCTTCAAATAAGAGGCGAATGGTCAATCGACGAAGATCGTCTTCATTCCAACCTCAAGGAAATGCTGACCGTAATAAAGTGTCTGTACGAATTCGGGCCGACTCTGAAACATTCATCAGTTCTCCTGCAGTGCGACAACAAATCTGTCGTGGCTTACCTAAGGAACGAAGGAGGAAATCGGTCTCCAGAGCTGATGAAATTAACTTACCAGATCTACGGCATTCTAGAAGAGTTCGACATTCACCTAATAGCCCATCACATTCCAGGCAAATACAACACCGTGGCCGATCGGCTTTCCCGGAAGTCGACGCTGCCAGAATGGCATTTACTTCCAAAATTTACAAACAGAGTGTTCGCGAAATGGGGAGTCCCGGAAGTAGATTTATTCGCATCAGCCAGAGCACATGTGGTCAGGAAATACGTAAGTCTAGACCAAAAAGACAAAGCAGCATGGAGACACAACGCATTTGCCTGGGAATGGGACTTCAACCTGGCGTGGGTGTTTCCCCCTCCCAACTTGATGCCCCGAGTGTTGATGCATCTGAATCGAGCGAAAGGAACATACCTACTTGTAGCTCCAAAATGGCCTCGTGCGTTTTGGAGAGCAGATCTGAAGAGCCGTGCAATAGCACCACCATTCACAATTCACAAGTTGGAATCAAAATTGATAGACCTTTCAACGATGCTTCCACCACCGAAAGCGAAAGACCTGACTCTGGAAATTTGGAAATGTGGGGGTGGTCGCAGGCTGTAGAATCTTGGACAGAACAACAAAAAATACTTTTGCAGTCAGGATGGAGAAAATCTACGCTGAAGACCTACAAACCTGCATGGCAACGGTGGGAAAAGTGGTGCATAAAGTCTAATGTTCAAGTAACAAAACCTTCAGGTTCAGATTTGGCAAGGTTCTTAGCAGATCTTCATTTAATAGAAAAACTGGCGTATGGAACAATCCTGGTCCATAAGTCGGTCGTTTCAACTTTATGTAGCACTGATGATGTTAAACTAAGTTCACATACTCTTGTCAGACAAATTCTAAAATCCATAGCGAGTTCTAAGCCCCTAATTCGTTCTAATAGTATTTGGGATACAAATTTATTAACTAATCATTTATTAAAAAGTAAAGTAAATGAAAAGAGTCTGTGGGAAGTATCACGTCGTTGTGCAATTTTGTTATTGCTTTGTTCTGGTCGAAGAGTACATGATCTAACACTTCTTTCTATTTCTGATGATTGTTATAATGATGATAAGTCAGAAAATTGTATTATTCTCTGGCCAAAATATGGGTCTAAAACAGACTCTGAATCTTATATTCAGTCTGGCTGGAAATTGCTTTCAGGTTCAAAAGATTGTAATATTGATCCTGTGTATTGGATCAGAAAGTTGGTCGAACTTGGTCTTAGTAGGAGATCTGAAGCTGACATAGAAAACCTATTTATCACAGCACGAGGAGCAGCAAAAGCTGCATCCAGAACTGTAATTGCTGGTTGGGTTAAGTCAAGCCTAAGAGAAGCTGGGGTAGATGCAACACCTGGAAGTGTCAGGTCAGCTGTAGCTTCTAGGGGTTGGTTAGATAGGGAACCATTAGATAAAATATTAGCACGAGCTAATTGGAGATCAAAGAATACCTTTACCAAATTTTATAGGAAGCAAATCATAAATTTAAATAGTAACAATAGTAATTTAGGCCAGCTTTTTGAACCAATATAACAGTTTGAGGTAACAATATAGTGTAAAACATGTTAAATGATTGTAATTTATCAATTATTATTATTTATTTATTTTTCTTAAAGAAAGTTTTGTATAATGATTTACTTGTATACTTATTTTTCCATTGATATAACAAATAAATATTAGTAATGTCACATTGGCGTCTTGTTTACCAGGCGAAAACAAACAATGTCTCAAATATTGTTTAAAGGCCTCGAATAACGGCGGAAGGACATAATAGTGGAGTTTTACCTACCATTAAAACTCTTATTATGTCCGGAGCCTTATTCGAGGCCTTACAGTAAGTTCTGCCTGGTATTACCTATCAATGTAATTTAAGCATTTGAGACACAATGACGAGCACTTCGTGCAACGCACCTGGTAAACTCGGTCGACCGGAATCTGCCCCTCCATCGACCAAATACCCCCAACAAGGAATAAATCGGCAGGAAACGGAAGTACGCTATCTCAAATATTGTTTAAAGGCCTCGAATAAGGCTCCGGACATAATAAGAGTTTTAATGGTAGGTAAAACTCCACTATTATTTCCAACATAAATTGATTTGGTCAAGCAAGGCTCATCATCCACATTTAAAAGTTTTATTTTATAATATTATTAGCATTTAACATCTATAGTTTAAACTAATGGGTTAAATAATAAAATCATATCATATCCACAATCGTATCTATATTAGGTTTCAAAATTTGTAACAGTGCTACCTAACCTATCCTCTTTATAAATGAAATTTTGTGTAAATGAAAAACGCCTGTCAAAGCTTTCTGAGCAATGTTTCGTTCGATTTATATTGTATTGGACCTCGCTCCGCTTCAGCGTAATTTTATAAAATAAAATCCAATGTCATAAGTCATAAATAAAATCCATTTCCAAAAATTGTTTAAATCGATTCAGCGGTTTGGGCGTGAAAGTGAAACAGACAGATGGAGTTACTTTTCCATTTATTATATAAGTAGGTATAGATTCTGGTCTAGTTCAGACACGTAGTTTTGTTTCTCTAGAATGCTGATCATGACGATATCTCTTTGAGATTGTGTCGCGTTTCATGTTTTCCTCCGTAAAATTAGTACCGTTACGATGACAAACAATAATGTAAAATTAATAAGTGACATTTACCTACTTCGCCCGCAATTCTTTCCGGAACTTTAAAGGAACGGAATTGTCTATACATAAAAATAGGGCTGGGAAAATACATTTTGTAAATGTCCTTTCGTATGACTATTTTTAAAGCACACAATATAAATGTTAACTACATTGCACTTGATGGTGAAAACACCGCTATCCAAACATCGTAGTAGCTAGAATTCTAGAAAGTAGTAGTAGTAGCTAGTAGTTAGTTAGCAGTAGCTAGAAAGGAGATTAAATGAAAGTTAGACAGCATTTATTTATTACGTAAGAAAGAATTACAAAATAGCTGTTAAATATGAGAATATTTACATAGCACTAAGCGAATTTATCTTCAACTCTATAGATCGGCGGAATCTCCTAATCCCCAGTGGATTTATTATTCCAGGATACAGATTCGAGGGATATACCGATGGTATCGAGTCGTCATGTGGCATTATAGCAGCATTCGTTGCGTCTAACAATTTATTTAGAACTTCATTTTTATGATCATCTGGATGAGCAGGATGGTTAATTTCAGTCAGCGGCGTTTGGTATGGGTACGAATTAGTATTTTTATATGGGAGATCTGTTTGAAATTGCTTGTTTCCTTCATACAATCTATTTTTGCTTGGGTTTATCGGTGTCGTGATTTCTACACTAGAAGGTGGTTTAAAAAGCGCAGAGGGATTGATAGTGAATAATGCTGGACCGTGAGTCATCCCAGATCTTAAGGTAGGATAGTAAGATATTGGATGACCATTTCTCTGAACTGAAACAAAATAATAAGTATTAAACTCAAGACTGGAGCTTATAAAAAATTAAAGCAAATGTAAGGGTATAGAAAAGTTCTATAGATCGTTATGGCTTTTTAGTAATGTTGACATCAATTATCTTCTTTATTTCATATAATTTTGTAATTAATTGTTTCCATCATCATATCTTGTCCTATTCCTAATTCTTTTTGGGGTTGGCGTAGTATGTTTTATCCTTCCAAATATCCCTATCAGCCTTCATGTCTTCATTAACCCTATTTCTTTCATAGCTTCCCTTACGCAGTATAAATAAAATGTTTTAATTAAGAATTTAAAGTAAATCAATACTATATACGTGATTATAATAACTTAATTGAATAAATAAATAAATTAAGAGGAATAACTAATTATATTAGTACGTCATGTTATGATTGTAACGTATTCTTTTGATGAGATTACTTTGCATGTAACAATTTATTTAGAAAGTAAAAGTACGATCACACCTACATAATTTTGGAATAAGGTTTCTCAATGTGCATGAATTGCTCCCAGGATAGATACAGGGCCTTCGATCTGCAACGATTTCAAGGATTACCTAAGTTTTTTTTTTACTTTTTCTTTGTGACTTTTGAGTTATGACATAAAAAATGTTAGAGCATGCCTCATTATGATTTTTCTATGTATTTGATAAATATATAGGTAATATATATAGGTATAGGTAAGGTTAATAATATCGATTATATAAAATGTAAATTTTCTTACTACCAATCAGGTGGGGATCGTATACATTTCTGAAATCAGCTAAAACTGACTTAGAACCCTCGTCGTTCGCTTCTTCTGCTGCGGATCTGCCTTTAGTATCCACCATAACGTGATGTGTCATCATTTTTCTCGTTGTTGGGTGTATTTTTAGTTCAGAATCGATATCGCCAAGAGTTTTCGATTTAAAATTTCGATTTCTATGTTTATTTCCCATTTCTTCTTCTAATTCCTCTTCTTCTACATCTGCATATTTTTCTTCACTTTTTACATCACCTGCATTTTGCTCCGCTAGAAGTCTCGTTTGTTCTTGATCAGGAGTTTTTTCTTCTCCGACGATGGAACTGTCGTATTCTTCTATTGGTCTTGAACTGAAATCAATAGGTGACACGGTCTCTCCAAGTTCATCTCTATAAGTGTCTCTTGGACTAGAGCCCACTGTTTTCTCTGGATGTAGTATAATTTCATCATCTGTTGCTTTTGCATGGTATGGTAGAACATCCTACAACAGTAATAACCTTAAGACTTTTTAAATTTTCTGACAACACTCATTATAAGTACATATTCTTTATAAGTAACGCTAAAGTTGATCGATCTATCGTATATCTTAAAGAACAGAAGACGAATATCATTCTTTATCATCATCATCATCAGCCCAAATACGTCCCACTGCTGGGCACGGGCCTCCTCTACAACTGAGAGGGTTAAGGCCTTAGTCCACCACGCTGGCCTAGCGCGGGTTGGCGGACTACACACCTAAGAAATTCCTAAGAACTTTTAGGTGTGTAGGTTTTATCACGATGTTTTCCTTTACTGTTAAAGCAAGTGATAATTTATTGTGAATACACACATAACTTCGAAAAGTCAGAGGTGTGTGCCTGGGGTTTGACCGCCGAAATTCTCGACCTCGAGGCCATCACTGCTTTTTTAAAGAATACAATTACGCAGACCTGTTGTGATTTATTATTAGAATAAAAACGGTGTGCATTAGCATTTATACGAAATTAGCCATTTTGGTACAATAGGATTTTGATCTGGGATATTGATGGAATAACAAAAATATATTTATTTGAATATTCCTATATCTTATAAAGTTATTTATTTAATATTCTTTATTGGACACCACAAAAACAAGAATAACATATAATAAAACTAAAATAAATTCTAAAAGTGCCACAAAGGGCGGTCTTATCTTCTTAATTATACTTAAATTACTTAATTATATATTAAAATTGCGTACTAAAAGACAATGCCAGTAATAATAGTAAGTGCGAAGTATCAAAATTTAAACCCATAATACCGTACACGAAAAGGCAAAACCAATAGCAACTTTCATAATTCAATTTTTGTTTCCTGGTATAACTCAAAGCTTGTTTACGACGATTATTATTATAAACAGCATTACTAAAAGTATAAATAACTGATTTAATTACTTAATATTATGAAAAAAATTAAAATAAATGTATGTCGATGATACTCACGTATTCTGCTGAGACAAAATAAGTGGCAGCTAATAACAGAACAATTCTACTGTGGTACATTGTTAATGACTTGTCAAATGTAAATATCTAAATGAACTAAACGTTTAAGGCTTAATAATGTGTTAGCAATCGATTATCACCACATTTTCTAGTTAAGCGTGAACTGTGGTACACATTTCTCATTTAGTTTTTACTGCTGATTAATTTTCACGCCATTTTAAGCCCTTTGACAGTGCCATGTTTGTTCTGTGGAGCAGTGGAGAGAATACATGAGGCGTGGACTTGATCACGTTGATTTGTTATTGAGGAACTATGAAGATACCAATCCATATGGGTTTCGCTTTTTGATACTGGCCTCACTTATGTAAGAGTTGGCTTAGCATCAGACTGGTACATTAGCCAAATATACTTCGAATACGTAACAAAGAGAAAATTATAACAATAATTCTTGTTATTTGATAATATCATCATCATCAGCCCATATACGTCCTACTGTTGACTGGGAACGGGCCTCCTCTACAACTGATAATATATCTAGCAAAAACATGACAAGACATCAGTAAAAACCAGTTGATATTTTAATGTGTCACAGTTTGTTTGCTATGAAAACACGTGTGTTCAAGGGATGCACTGAGAAACCATCATGTATCTATATACGAAAAACACCAGCCACTTGTCATGATCTGATCCCTGACAATTACTTACCTAATATACTTTTCCTACATTATAGTTCTGAGACTATACGTTAGACTGCTGGGTTTACCCATTTCAAACAATATCAAAATAACTTTGGCTTATAGAGCTTTTTTGCTGAAAAAGAAAAAAACGGAATCCCTATCACCCGTTTGTCTCAGTCCCTGACCACGAAGTACTTCTAAATACGCGTCTGTCACTTAGATAGTACTTGAATCTGTTTTGTATACACGAGTTTTTTCACATCATCGTCAAGTTTACACCATTAAACAGCCCCGTGGCGCAGTTGGCTAGACACCAGCTTGCGAAACGAGAGGCCGCGGGTTCGATCCCCGCACCGAGACAAATGTTTGTGTGATCCACAAATATTTGTTTTGGGTATGTGAGACCGTAAAGTCTCTTGTAGTTTCTGATACGTCACAAGACTTGTATCTTAGTGTGGGATCAGAACTATGTATTGTGACTGTTGGGTGTATTTATTTAAAAATTAGTATTATCCAAGAAATCATCTGAAGTATAATGTTTATGTAATCGCGAAAAATATGGAGGCAAAGGTGGGATGATGATATTTTCCTTCACTTTTAGAACAACAACATGAATAAATAAATAAATACACCCAACAGTCACATACATAGTTCTGACCCCACACTAGGATACAAGTCCTGTGTCGTGGGCATCAGAAACTACGAGAGACTTCGGTCTCACAAACACCCAAACCCTAAACAAATATTTGTGGATCACACAAACATTTGTATCGGTTCGGGGAACGGTTGTTCGGTTCGAACTCGCAGCCCCTCGTTTCGCAAGCTGGTGTCAAACTGCTGTTGGCATACTTTTTATAAATCGTAGAAAAAAGTTTAATATCGATCTGAAATCACTTCATCGTGACAGAACAATTTTAAACTGACATATTTCAATAGAAATCTGAAAGACTTTTTGTATAGTTTTGAATTATTGTTTTCTTATATTTATTAAGATCATGTTTTGCCTTGGCTAAAAATGGTAAGAAATATTCACATTTTTCCTAAATTCATTAACGACATTAATAAATTATTTAGATACAAAACTATCATAAGATAGATCCAGCTTATTATCGCATCATAGAATTGATTTCAACAAACCGCTCAAGTTTGTCGTCATAAGAATACCTATAATATAATCTATGCTAATAATATCACGAAGATGAATTGTTTGTATTTTTGTATGTCTGTCACGAATAAACGCAAAAACTACTCAACGGATTTGTATGATTTTTGGCATGGATATAGAAGGGAACTTCCGAAGTAACATAGGGTACTTTTCTTTATAAAATTACGACCGGTTGGAGTGGGACCCAAAACGATATGAAACATTCACGAAACATATTGCTCAGAAAGTTATGACAGGCGTTTTGTATTTTTGTTTTAACTATTCCCGTGGGATGAGAACGGGAATCAAAATTGTGCCCTGGAGGAGCTGAGTCCCACCATTAATAGATTATAGTTTATTTGCACATGACGTCAATATTGTACTGGACGTAGATGGAAATTTTGCACACCGTTGGATCAACCACAGTAAAACCAGTGGCGGTACTTCCATAGAAGCCCAAAAGCCTAGTCTACCTTTCAAAATTCCGAATAATAATCTTTAAATCTTTATTTAACAAAATCAATTTGACTTATAAATGAGAATATCCTGACCCCACACTAAACAATTATAAATAAGACATTACACAATTAACGTGTAACGCTTTTGGGCTTCTATGGAAGTACCGCCACTGAGTAAAACCTATGATATTATAACATGGAATTATTATGACAGAGTCTGAAACCAGAGAGTGGGGGTCCCGGGAATTTTAGGGTGGTGGCCCAAACAGTGCAAGAAGAAGAGGCCTTCAACTACGTCCAGTTCAGAACGGGCGTTAAATTTACTGGGTAAGAGCTCCAAAATTACCCATAATACGTTGATCTCTTAGTTAAAGAAAGTGGTAACAAATATACAGATCCTGACAATATGCTCATATGTTATACAGACCTCGTTGAATCTAAGAAGAATTTTCGTGCTTTTCAGCGTTTTTACCATGCCTATTATTGGAAGCTAACTTAACAGCTCGCACTTTAGTTTTCATTTATTTATTCATAAAATATCATATAATTGTGCATTAATTGCGTCTGATTTCACTAATAGCAATTGTCTTTTTTATGTGAGGGTGAAACCTCATATAATTCAATATTTTGTCTCCCGCTTTGCTGTGGAGGGAAGTGGACAACTCTGTTTCCAACTTCTCCTTTATATTATTTCTGAATAATTTCGTGTCGGGATCATGACAAATTAGGTTCCCTTAGATTCGCTGAGCTTTAGTGCTCGGCGTCTTCAATACTATTGATCCTGGAGCAGATGAGTTTAGTGGCGGGTGTGTGGTGGGATAGGGCCAAAAAATACAGACCCTGAGAAATGTGTACGACATACGAAATATTGTATCAAAATCTATAAAGAAAAAAAATTCAACCGTTGACTTCCTAGTTAGATTGGGTATGATAATTTGGTGTAGCTATTTTCTTTGTATGAATGATGGCATACACGACAGAGCTATTGGTAATTATTATAGTAATCATGATAACGGTAAAGAAAAACATCGTGAGGAAACCTGTACACCTAAAAGTTCTTAGAAATTTCTTAAGTGTGTAGTCCACCAACCCGCACTAGGCCAGAGTGGTAGACTAAAGCCCTCAGTTGTAGAGGCGGCCCGTGCCCAGCAATAGGACATACCCATATACGATGGGTCGATGATGATGATTGTTCGCAGTGTGATCGGCTCAGTGGCCCACATTGTTAAGGGAGCACTTGGAGCTGGCGTGCTGAGTGGTCACGTGGCCTACATGAAGGCTGGAGTTAACATCTCCATCCCTTTGAACGTCTTCTTTGGCGTGTACATGGGGTACTGCTTACACGTAAGTCTTGTTTCATTGATACAATAGACTGAGGAGAATAAATTCTGCCAGGACTTTAAAGAAGAAGAACTAGAGATTTAGTGTTTCAATAACATGTTTAATCCTTCATGAAACAATTGCTAGGAAAATATCCTCTGCTTTCTCTGTGCTTTTCCGCTGACTACTTTGATCTGAGTGTAAAAAATAATATAACTGTTTTTTTTGCCATGTCTATTATTGGAAGTCTACATAACAGCTCGCACCTTAGGTCCAATTTATTCAATAAATATCATATAGTTAATCACTCGTGGTGCGTTAATTGCGTCTAATTTCAATAATTGTAATTGTCTTTCTTTTTTATGTGAGTGTGAAACTTCATAGTTAAATGTTTTGTCACCCGCTTTGCTGTGGAGGGAAGTGGACAACTCATTGTTTTCCAACTCCTCCTTTATTTGTCTTTCTGATTAACTTCGTTGTGGGATTATGACAAATTTAGGTCCCGTTAGATTCGCTGAGCTTCATTGCTCGGCGTCAAAACTATGCGTGCCGCTGTTGATCCTGGAGCACAGGAGTTACAGTGGCGGGTGTGTGGTGGGATAACCAATAATATTTGCGGATGTCCCTATTTATATTAACCTCACATTTTCATGTTGAAAAGACGGACAGCCACAGTAGCCTACTTATTGGGACTACTTGCGATCAGGGTTAACTGCCCTTGTATTTTATTTGTCTTTTAAAGTATACTAATACTATATAAATTACAGTTGCTGGTGCAATCAGCCCAGACATTGTACAAAAGAACAAGAGTCCCATCGATGTCTTATGCCGACCTTGGTGAATGCGCGGTAGCTTGCTGTCCAAATAAAAAAGTCCAGAAATTTTCTAAAGTTTTCAGGTAAGTCATTTACTTACTTAATATTAATAATTATTAATAATCTTATTAATTGAAGATAATAAGCCCTGGGAGTAAGTAAATTGATCGGAATTTTGTTGTGTTGTATCGTTATAATATGACATTTATCATGTAAAATTAAAACAATGTAAATTTTAAAAAAATAATTATAATGCCATAAAATGAAAAAAGTGACAAAATATATACATACATAAACTCACGCCTATATTCCCCGAAGGCGTAGGCAGAGGTGCATTTCTGCACCCACACTTCGTCAAGAAGTATGTATCAGTCCCACGTAATAGGGGGCGAGCCTATTGCCGTTTTTCGGGCACATTTCCAGACTCCGTGCTGTTACCGAGAATTTCCTAATGGAAAACCCAATAACACTTTGCCTGACCCGGGAATCGAACCCAGGACCTCTAGATCGCACGGCACATACTTGTACCGCAAAGCCACGAGGCAGACATTTAAAAATATCATAGATATTCTTTTGTCTATTGCAAGACAAATTATGGAGAGGTCGGTAAGCAGGTAAAAATTAATGGAAAGATACTGCATAAAACTATTTTAGTAAAGGAATTACATTTGTAAATAAGTTGTCAAAAATGATGTTGATAATTTATGATTCATTTTATAAATCCCCAGGCATATGATCGACGTAATAATTTGCATAGATTTATTCGGCGCGTGCGCATGCTATCAGATAATCATAGCCAAATCTATAAAGCAATTGGTTGAGCACACACAGGAGACTTCTATGGATGGGTCATTTCCAGGTAATTTAGCATAACTTCCAATTTGTAGAAGATTAATCAACGTAAAGCCCAGTAACCCCGACCCGGGTATCAAACCCAGGACCTCTAGATCACACGAGACACTTGTGCCGCAAGACTACGTGGCAGTCATTTATTTGTGACAGCCCCGTGGCGCAGTTGGCTAGATACCATCTTGCGAAACGCACCGAGACAAATGTTTGTGTGATCCACAAGTATTACCGCAAACCGCTTAAAACCTCAAAAACGTTTTTGTTGTTCAAACAGTAAGCTTGTATTATAATGAAATGAAATGAAATTTATTTCGTAAGACATGTACATTATTGAGTATCGACAGGTCCCAATATAGGCAAGCCCGTGACTTGGGTACCTGTTTATTTACATTACCGAAATTACATAGGTACATATAATATGTACATTAGCTAATGACAATACAATTAAAAGTGACACAGTTAATCATCTTAAAAAATACTTTAACAAAATAACATGAAATAAAATAAAAATCTGTACACTTCGACTACCTTTCATTTCTCTTGCTACTTCTCCATCCTTGGTTGCCTGTAAGAGATCGCCTTGTGCGATAAGGCCGCCTATTGTACTTTTCTTCTCTACTGTGCTCCTTAGTTTTAGTGTTATGTGTACAATGAAGTTTTAAATAAATAAATAAATAAAAAATCAACAAAACAAAACACAACGAACAGGTAATTTAAATATGTATCTATATTGTATGAGTGTGTGTGTGTGTCCGTGTGTGTATGTTTGTGTGTGTGCGCCTGCATAATCATCTATCCATCTATCCATCCCATCTGCCGACAGAAGTCCACTGCTGAACTTAGACCTCCCCCAATGATCTCCACAGTGACCTGTTGGAGGCCTGCATCCAACGACGGTCCGCGACCTTTACCAGGTCATCAGGCATGTGCCATGGGGAGTGCTCTGATGAACTTTTTGGCTTAATACCTGCTGCTGACTTTCATTACCGCACTACACGCCTAAAATTGAAGTTCCATCCCTACCATCTGGATGAATGGCGTTCCTCAACAGTGCGGTTCAAACGGTGTTTCCTTCCTCGCACTACATCTTTGTGGAATCAGCTTTCCTCGGCGGTATTTACAAACAGATACGACTTAGGGGCCTTCAAAAAGAGAGCCTATATTTTCCTCAAAGGCCGGCAACACACCGATGATTCCTCTGGTATTATGGGTGTTCATG
This sequence comes from Hemaris fuciformis, assembly GCA_907164795.1. Classification (NCBI taxonomy): domain Eukaryota; kingdom Metazoa; phylum Arthropoda; class Insecta; order Lepidoptera; family Sphingidae; genus Hemaris; species Hemaris fuciformis. The sequence goes on along the minus strand of OU015457.1, from coordinate 5,197,769 downwards.
GGCGGTGTTGACCACTTAACATCAGGTGGCTCACTTGCTCGTTTGCCTCCTTTTTGCATAAAAATAATATGTATTGCATGTATGACAGCCCCGTGGCGCAGTTGGCTGGACACCAGCTTGCAAAACGAGAGGCTGCGGGTTCGATCTCCGCACCGAGACAAATGTTTGTGTGATCCACAAATATTTGTTTCGGGTCTGGGTGTTTGTGAGACCGAAAAGTCTCTCGTAGTTTCTGATACCCACGACACAGGACTTGTATCCTAGTGTGGGGTCAGAACTATGTATGTGACTGTTGGGTGTATTTATATTTTATATTATAAGCATAAAAGAGGAATATATTTGCACATCCCAAAGCCGCACAACGTCCTGATTCAAAACTTACACAGATTGTATCGGGTTATTAATAGCGGAAATCCATTACATTTTCGATGAGAGCTCGTCGGTACATTGAATTATTCACTACATGAATTTGTGCTGCATTAAGGTTGGTGGGAATGAGCCGATTACTAAGACGAAGAGCACGTCGAATCCCGTTTCGGGCAGTTTTGTAGAGTTTTTCAGAAGGGAAATTCTAGCAACAATCTAATTTTTTTTAATTTTTTTTTTTAAGGATTTAAGTAATAAGTTATAAGCGCTTAGCTAGACGTAGTGTAGGACGTTCTGCAGCACGATGGTCCGACGACTTGAGAAAGGTGGCGGGTAGCGGATGGATGAGGGCTGCTCAAGACCGGGATGGTTGGCGCCTACTTGGGGAGGCGTTCGTTCAGCTGTGGACGGCGATAGGCTGAGAATAGAATAGAAAATAAATAGGATTTAATCGTGCGGTCGAGAAAATCTCGGCCATTTTGTGTCCAAAGCCGAGAATAACATCACCACCAGACAACAATACCTCTGACTTTCTTAAGTTATCTATGTGTTTCTTTATCAGCCCATTTACGTCCCACCGCTGGGCACGGGCCTCCTTTACAACTGAGAGGGTTTAGGCCTTAGTCCACCACGCTGACCTACTGCGGGTCTACGGACAACATACCTAAGAAATTCCTAAGAACTTTTATCAAGATTTCATCAAGATGTTTTCCTTCACCGTGCGTGACAATTCTATGTTAATACACACATAATTTCGAAAACTTAGAGGTGTGTGCCTGGGGTTTGAACCCGCGACCTTCGAGATTCTCGACCGCGTGCCTAAACCTCGAGGCCTTTCACGATGAAGGAACACATCGTGAGCACTCATGTATGTAAAAGTTCACTTGGGAATTTTTCAAATGTGTAGTCCATAAAATGTGTGGAGGACTAAGGCCAAACCTCTCTCGGTGGCAGATGAGCCCCATGTCAAGCAGTGGGCTGATATAGCTGACGTCATAATCAAATAACTTCGATAATTTCAACATCGCTGTTATAAAGTATATTTTTTCCAGGATACCCTAATCTGCGGGTATATTTGGCCGCCATGATTCTTCCAATTATATGCATATGTCTAATATTGCATTTGAAATGGCTGGCTCCATTTTCTATTGTAGCCAATATGACTGTTGGTATGTATTATTTTTGTTTTTTTAATATTTTATTTTACAGTGTAAAAAAAACACAATAAAGCAAAACAAAATATACAGCGTGGACAAATGGCGGTCTTATCGCTGAATGAGCGTAAAGTGAAGCAAATTTAATGAAAGTATATCATAGGACAAGGCCAATCGTCCTAGGCCCACGTGATGGACTAAGGCCTAACCCCTCAGTTATAGAGTAGGTACCCGGCAGTAGGACGCATATGGGCTGATAATGATATACAATACTTAAGTTAGTATTGAACTAAATATTGCAATTTTCAAAACTTGTCTGTGTTTTAAAATTATTCATACTATCTTCACTGAATAATCCCAATAAAGCATTTGGTGAAGCCTGGCTATCTTATGGAAGCAGAAATCGAGCACTAGATTTTATTTACAATACAGAAATAGAGGGATTTCTATTAAAAGTTGTTTTAAACGGACTTTGACAGCCCCGTGGCGGAGTTGGCTAGATACCAGCTTGCGAAACGAGAGGCCGCGGGTTCGATCCCCGCACCGAGACAAATGTTTGTGTGATCCACGAGTATTTGTTTCGTGTCTGAGTGTTTGTGAGACTGAAAAGTCTCTCGTAGTTTCTGATACCCACGACACAGGACTTGTAACCTAGTGTGGGGTCAGAACTATGGATGTGACTGTTGGGTGTATTTATTTATTTATTATGAAGACTGCCTCGTGGTCCCGCGGTACAAGTATGTGCCGTGCGATCTAGAGGTTCTGGGTTCGATTCCCGGGTCGGGCAGTGTTATTGGGTTTTTCCATTAGGAAATTCTCAGTAGCAGCACGGAGTCTGGAAATGTGCCCGAAAAACGGCAATAGGCTCGCCCCCTATTACGTGGGACTGATACATACCTGGCGAAATGTGGGTGCAGAAATGCACCTTTGCCTACCCCTTCGGGGAATACAGGCGTGAGTTTATGTATGTATGTATGTATATATTCCAGTATTCTGTATTGGGATGGCTGTGTTCTACGCTTTCGACTATAACCCGGGCTTCGAGAATTTAGTTGGCAGCACCAAGTTGTACCACTATCTGGAGTTTGTTGGCATGACTGTGTTCAGCATGTCGTGTGCTGGAGTGGTTATCCCAATCGAAAACAACATGAAGGATCCAAAGAAGTTTTCACTAGCTTTGGTCATTGGTAAGTATCCTGTCTTTATTAGCTATTTCTTTATTTATTTAACACTTTATTGTACACTAAACATAAAACAAAAACTTAAAATAACATACATTGAAAGGTACAAATGGCGGCCTTATCGCACATGGCGATCTCTTCAAGGCAACCATAGGATGGACAAACTGAAGGGATTTAATTTGGAGGGCAGTGTGTACAAAAATATAGAATATAGATATAGAATATAATTACGATTAAAATCATACATACACGAAAAACATAATATACACACATAAATACATACACAAATACATAAATAAATATATAAATAAGATATTGTTACTAATTATTATGGAGATAGTGATCTTTGACAAGTTTGTTAAATTGCTATTGTTATCATCTAAAGATTCTCGATCACAAATTATACGTCAGATGAATGAATTATCCGGCATTTCAACTATGAAAGAAAACATATTGAGATCTACACACCTAAAAGTTCTCGACAAATAATTTCTTGCGTGTTTAGTCTTGGCGGACTGCATTTGTATTCAAATTGGTAGATACTCACCAGAGCCACCAGGTTTTCCAGGTGATGCAATTGTTGTAATTGAAATTCATCTGATGATGAATATACGTCCCATATACGTCCCACTGCTGGGCACGGGCCTCCTCTACAACAGAGGGCTTAGGCTTTAGCTGGCCTAGTGCGGGTTGGCGGACTACACACCTAAGAACTTTTAGATCTGCAGGTCACGATGTTTTCCTTCACCGTTAAAGTACGTGAATACACACATAACTTAAAAAAGTCAGAGGTGTGTGCCTGGGGTTTGAACCCGCGACCATCGATTCTCGACTGCGTGCCTAAACGTCGAGGTCATCATGTCTTGACACGTGATTGAAATTATTGCGTTTTAATTTATATATTAATTCACAGGTATGAGTTTAATTGTGATATGCACTTTCCTCGTTTCCTTCTTCGGCTATGTGGGATTCTTAGAAAAATGCGAGGCTCCTATAACCGTTAACTTTCCTATGAATGTGTGAGTATTGCTTGATGTACTAAAGGAGTATATACATCCTAGCGGTGGGGCCCAGCTTCGACCAGGCGCAATTTCGAATCCCATGCTCACCCCACGAAAATACAAAACGCCTGCCATAAATTTCTGAGCAATATTTTACGTAAACGTGTTTTGGGTCCATATCCGCCCGGGCGTAATTCAATAAAAAAAGTAGCCTATGTTACTTTTGAGACCCCATCTATATCCATACCAAAAATCATTCAAATCCGTCATGAAGTTTTGCGTTTACAACATATAAAAATACAAACCTTTCCTCTTTATAATATTAGCATTGATAAATATGAATATCAGGTGAGAGTTTGACTGTGATTAAGAAGCTGCTCTCTGATTAAAATAGTAAATCTATTTTCAAAGCTTTAACACAGAAATTAAAATATTGCCATACCATCGAATCATTCATTTTCCTTCCGTTTTCGATCACTACTTAATTATCTACAACTCATGTATGCATTTAGACTGAGTTCATTCCAATAGCTTCTTCAAAACATTTAGTACTTATGATCCCTCACTTGCTTTTACAGATTTGCTCTAATCTTCAAGTACGCCATCATAATTATGATTTACGTCACCCACGCGCTGAATTTCTGGCCACCGTTCAATTTGGTCTTCTACTACTTGAAGAAGCGCCACAATCAGAACAGGATCGTTCTGTGGGAGATGTTCTACAGAGCCATATTCGTGATCGGTATTGGCATCGTCGCTATTATTTTCCCTAACATAAACGCCTTGATGGGATTCGTGAGTATTCTCAATTTAATGAATTATTTACAACTAACTTCATATATTATATTTCTATTTATTTGTCTATATTTGTTAGTTATAGATTTATGTATTTTGTTAGTTGTTTATTTTATATTGGTTTTAACCAAAACTTTATTTATGCACCTATTTTTTTATCTCTACATCACCCTAAGGTCGACTATTTTATTAATTAAGTCAACCTTTAAATAAATTGTGTATGAAGCATAATCCATACTAATATAAATGCGAAAGTAACTCTGTCTGTCTGTCTCGCTATCCTGCAAAAACTACTGAACCGATTTAAATGAAATTTGGTACACAGATAGTTTAGACCCTGAGAACTTAGGACATAGGCTACTTTTTATCCCGGAAAAGGAGTTTTAAGGGGTTCAAAGGGGGGGATGAAAGGTTGTATGGAAGTATTGTCATTTTTAAAGCTAGAAGCTTGAAACTTATTTTTTAGGCTGATTAGATATAAATAAATATGACATTAAAAGTTTGTAAAAAAAAAATCCTTTAAGGGGGTAAATTAAAAATAGGGGTGAAAGTTTCTGTGGAAATTCGTGATTTTTGAAGCGAGAATGATGAAACGACGTGTAGACGACTGTTACTATGTACATAATATATGTAACTATATATGCTTTCACTCCTAAATCATTTGACCGATGTAAACGATTTTTGATATGGACATAAGTGGGACCCTGTGGAGTAAAATAGATAGATAGATAACTCTTTATTGATATCCACATTTATACAGTAATTTATATAGAACTTACAAAAATAAAATAAAAGTGGAACAATAGGCGGTCTTATCGCTAAGAGCGATAATAGACTACAACTTATTTTCATTCTGAACCCAACCCTGTAGTCTACGCGGACGGAGTCGCGGGCAAAAGATAGTAAATAAATAAACTTCAAAAATGTGTCGATAGCCAGCAAATAACATGCAACAATTTGGTTTTAACGGCGATTAATTTCTAAACGCTGGATTGCTTCCTCGCCTTGTGGCACATGTACCATGTCTGTGCCTCCGATATAGAGGTCCCGGTTTCGATTGCCGGATTTCGCTGACTATTTTTAATTTCCACGGAGTATGGGACCTTATTACCATGTTACTATTGAACAATTCATAACAGATAAACCAAATAACATTTCAGCTGACCTTGGACCTTTCGTTTACAAAACATATACTTACGCCACGGGACCAAGGATGAAACGGGACAAACATGTAATCTACAATACAATAGTTTTTCGCTTCTTTACCCGATAAAAGACTAGTGTCTCAATGCCTGGTGAAGGCTTCTTGTGTTTCTTTGGTGACTGATAAATTTATTAATGTTTCAGCTCGGCACATTCTGCTTATCAAACATGGCCTTCATTTGGCCCAACATCATAAATTTGTTGGTGATCTGGGAGAGACCTGGCTTCGGTAAAATGTATTGGAAACTGTGGAGGTCTATTGTTCTAATAGGCATTGGGCTATTCATACTTTTCTGCGGTACTTTAGTTAATGCTATAGAGTTGCTTAGTGTGTTTCATTAATTTACATGATTCAATTTTACTATTGCGTCTTTTACTTGTATTTTGATAATATGTGTTGTATAATTAACTTGCATTATACCTTTTAACTTCTACTTGTAAGAGGGAGTTTGGGCGGATCCCGAAATCGAATACGTCATCAAATTTTGTTAATATGTATTGTATAATCAACTTGAATTGTATATACCTTTTAACTTCTTGAGTGAGAGGGAGTTTGAGCGGATACCGAAAACGAATACGTCATCAAAAACATCAACTATCTAAGAATTATAAATAAATCATTTTTTATTCTTAATATCTGGTTTGAGAACATATTTGATGAAATATTTATAATTTTTACAAAGACGGAATTGCCTTTCATCTTAATGAAAGAAAGACAACACTTATTTATACTTCTAAACTATTATAATACATTAAAACTAACAGCTATTGTGGAATTGCTGAAAAGTGTCCAGAATAGGAAAGGAGAAGTCGCGGAGTAATCGTAAATATATCTGTCATTCACACTTTTGTTGGGTATTTGTAAAACTGATAAATTTCGTGGCTTCTTTTAAAGGCTAAGGTTTTAACTGCAGTTGCCCAAAGCATGGCGAATACCCTTGATTAGGGATGTGCATTTTTATTAAATAATAAAATTTTCATTAGCTAGCAAATGCTGGCTTTGAGGAATGGTTGAAAATATATATATAGCATTATGAAATGACGCAAGATTCATCAGAACATTCATAAAACGTTTATTGTAGTAGTATCGTTAAATGAACTTTGTTAAATGTCAACGTTTAGTACATTTATTACAATTTTTGTTTTATTTATTATTTGTTTTGTTTATATTGATAAAGCAATAAATTCGTTTGGTATATACTTATTTGTTGGTTCAATTTCATTATGTAAACCATATATCTCTTTATATAGGCTACTTCAAACAGGTCAATCTGGTTGATGTTGGTGGAAGCTATTTTTTCATCAATAATGTCGTCATGTAACTAATGATAATATAAAATAAATCAGTTCTCCCTGAGATAGTTGTAATACTGCAGAAGTTGTCCAATTGTACACCAGTCCTGTTTGATTATGCTATGTTTCAAAAATTGTACCTTGCTTTACTATAAAATAAAATGTCAGTTTGACTGCCTCGTGGTCTCGCGGTACAAGTATGTGCCGTGCGATCTAGAGGTCCTGGGTTCGATTCCCGGGTTGGGCAGAGTGTTATTGGGTTTTTCTATTAGGAAATTCTCGGTAACATCACGGAGTCTGGAATTGTGCCCGAAAAACGGCAATAGGCTCGCCCCCTATTACGTGGGACTGATAAATACTTGGTGAAATGTGGGTGCAGAAATGCACCTCTGCCTACCCCTTCGGGGATTATAGGCGTGAGGTTATGTATGTATGTATGTGTAAAATGTCAGTGTGGTAGAATTCGGCCTAAGCCTTCTAGAAGAGATATGTGCTGAAAATACGTCGTTATATAGGATAATAACGATCTCTAGAATATCGATGGGTTATGGATGATTTTGACTGGTGATAATGATAGTCATTTGGATCCATAAAAATATTTGTCAATCAAAACACTACTCCTATTTCTAATGATTGACAATCACTAACACACACAGGACTTGGTTATTCAATTTAGCACGAACCGCTAAGTCAATATGTCGGTTAATTCATTGATTAATCTCATTCGGCTTCAAGTTCTACGTCAAATTATTAAGTTCCTCACATCCTGCGTCGGTTAACTACAGTTGAACTGTGTCGCTACATTTCCATGCAATGTTAACGTGTTTTGGGACACGTGCTGGCAGTACTGTAGTATTTACCTACATACATACATAATCTCACGCCTGTATTCTCCGAATGGTAGGCAGAGGTGCATTACTGCACCCACATTTCGCTACGTATGTATCAGTCCCACGTAATAGGGGGCGAGCCTATTGCCGTTTCTCGGGCACATTTCCAGACTCCGGGCTGCTACTGAGAATTTCCTTATGGAAAAACCCAATAACACTTTGCCCGTCCCGGGTATCGAACCCAGGATCTCTAGATCGCACGGCACATACTATGTGTGACTATACTAGTACCGCGAGACCACGAGGCAGTCAGTGTAGTATTTAATAATAATAATAATTTATTTTATTCCAAAATGTGTTACAACAAAAATAGTTCTTAAAATCTATACCATATTACATAAATACTGTTGACAAGTTTTCAAGAGACATCTCACATTAGGCAGAGCCTGTATCGTGAGATGTTCTTTAGTTACTCGTTTACAATGTAATTCTCGAGTTTAAATGCAAAGTTTAATGAAAATTTAGAGAATAAAAGTTCGATGTATGTATGTATGTTGGAGGCCTCTGACCAGCAGTTAAGACTATATAGTCTGATTTAAATATAGAACTTGATAAAAACAGTATGACATCACTGTATAAGAAGGCCTACGTCCAACAGGAAGGCTTAAGTGGCGTCTTCATTAACATATGATACATACATATATACATACATACATACGTATGTATCAGTCCGTTTTTCGTAATAGAAAAACCCAATAACACTTTGGCTGGGAATTGAACCCGAGACCTGGAGATCGCAAGGAAAATATATTGGCCGCTAGACCATGGGGAAGTCTATGATGTTGTATTGAATAAAGATTCTTCTAATGTTAAAATGAAAAATTGCTTTGCTCTTATTTGATAATATTTTAAGAATTTCTTATAGTATACTGCCTCGTGGTCTCGCGGCTCAAGTATTTGCCGTACGATCTAGAGGTCCTGGGTTCGATTCCCGGATCGGGCAGTGATATTGGGTTTTTCCATTAGGAAATTCTCAGTAGCAGCACGGAGTCTGGAAATGTGCCCGAAAAACGGCAAAAGGCTCGCCCGTGGGACTGATACATACTTGTCGAAATGTAGGTGCAGAAATGCACCTCTGCCTACCCCTTCGGGGAATACAGGCGTGAGTTTATGTGTGTATGTTCTTGTAGTCATTCAAAGGTACATGCATCACTATGGATGGTGAATGTACCTTAACACAGAAAATTTATAGGTGCGCCATTATTTCTCTTTGATAATAAGCTTAATCAACGCAGTACGCAACTCTAAAATAAATAAAATAAAAAATCTAACACCGTATTCTAAGCTTATTTATATATTAGCGATTAATCCTTTAGCATTGGAGTATGTACCAGCAATAAATAATAAAACTCCTATGATTAGTACGAATACGTTCTTCCACAATCGCCATTTATATCTGCCAAGACCTGGACTCTCCCAAACGACCAGCAGTTCAATGACTGCTGGGAATATGAATCCCATGTTGGATAGACAGAAGGCTCCGAGCTGAAACGAATAATTGTAGAATTAGTAGCATTATTCAGGAAGTTTAGATGATTAGAATGGCAGCGGTTGAGAAAGGTGTAGACTCTCTCACAGTACTGCTGTACGAACATCACACGTCATCATCATCATCATCGACATCCGCCCATATACGTTCCACTGCTGGGCACGGGCCTTCTCTACAACTGAGAGTGTTTAGTCCTTAGTCAACCAATCTAGCTTAGTGCGGGTTGGCGGATTACACACCTAAGAAATTCCTAAGGACTTTTCGGTGTGCAGGTTTCCTCACGATGTGACAATTCATTGTAAATACACACAGAACTACGAAAAGTCAGAGGTGTGTGCCTTGGGTTTGGACCCCTGACCGTAGAAATTCTCGATCACGCACCTAAACCTCGAGGCTGTCACTACGTTCCAACATGAGTCATATTTTTGTAAGTAAGTAGTATCTTTCCTTCCAAAACTCCAAAAATATTTTAGAGTAGAGTATAAAAGCATCTGAACAGGTCGACATATATGTGTCGGTGTTAAAATATAGTAGTCTCCTGCCATTAAGTGCACTGTAGACATCTAATGCTGTACGAACATCACACGTCATCGTCATCATCATCGACATCAGCCCATATACGTTCCACTGCTGGGCACAGGCTTCCTCTACAACTGAGAAAGTTTTAGTCCTTAGTCAACCAATCTAGCTTAGTGCGGGTTGGCGGATTACACACCTAAGAAATTCCTAAGGAGTTTTAGGTGTGCATGTTTTCCATCGCCGTTAAAGTAAGTGATAATTTATTGATAATACACACATCATTTCCAAAAGTCAGAGGTGTGTGCCCAGGTTTGAACCTGCGACCGTTGAGATTCTCGACCGCGTGCCTAAACCTCGAGGCCATCACTACTTAGGCTAGCTGTTTAATGTAGTATTTTTATATTAAAAATGACTGATATTTACCAATCCCATCAAATTGCCAATGTTAGGAAAGGCGATAGCAATAGCCGTGATGACGACTATAAATATCGCTCTGTACACCCTCTCCCATAGCCAGTACCGTTGGGGATCGTGCTTCTTCGACACGTAATGCCACACCAGGTTGAAAGGAGCCCAGAAGTTCAGCGCAAATGTTACGAAGATCATCACTGCCATAAGACATTTGAGGATCGTTGGAAACCTGTAATACAGATTGCAAATAATCATTAGATTATAAAAGGATATAAACAGAATTCATATTTTGTTATTAGAAATGGATTGGTGGCAATGGGATCATGCAAAATTTTCGCTTATGCAAATATTTGGATATTAATTTTTGTACAGGGTGTATTCAGACCGTGATCGGAAACCAAGGCAGGTGATAGCTAAGGTCATAACAAACCTCCTGGCGTTAAGAAAATTCCGACAAAAATAATTTCTTTTACATTTTCCTATAGGTATACATATATGTACATTTTATACCTATGGTTGTTAGGAAAACTTTTTTTTTTAATCACCTTAGCCATTACCTGCCTTAGTTTCCGATCACGGTCTGAATACACCCTGTATGTTGTGGAGCCAGTAACAATATAATAAAATTAACTTACAAATCAGATGGAAAATTAAGAGTGACAGGTGAACGAGAATTCTCCCCGAATCCCCAATATCCGAAAAATCCAACCAGGATCAAAAACGACACAACCACAGACATACCTGAGAACAAAGATTAAAATAATTTTTCATCCCTTCGGGTTTTTAATGATATGTGTCTATTTAAATACGTATATCCTGGGCATGTGTGTATCTAAATGCTTGAAAGGGGGCAACATACATGTATGTGTGACTCAATATTTGAAAGGGGGTATATGCTATTACAGCATCTAACAATTTCAACTCGGACATTTGTCAAAATGTTTCCATTCATTTTTTTACGCCTGGATCGATAGTAGCACACCCATGAATCTATGGAGGAGGATCAGTAGGAAAATAGGAGTTAGAAACTTGGATTAAAATCGCATCTTTCAACCTTTATTTCAACTTTTAACCTTTCAACTTTTATTATTGTTTAAAATCAGTACGCCTACCTAGCGTCCGTTTTGTCACTTGGTCCCTTTATTGAAAACCAGCGCTGCAATACCGTGTAAGCGGAATCGCAGCACACAGCTGAATGGAGGGATCATTGTTGGCTATGTAAATTGTATTTACTAATTGTTTGATTGTTTGTTCTTTGTATCTGTTTTTCCTATAGCCAACAATAAAACTTTTTTCTTTCTTTCTTTCTCTCTTCTTTCACCTTGGAGGCTGTGATACAATTTTAAATATCAAGTCTTACTTACCAGCACACAACACTATGGGGAATTTCTTAGGGTCCTTCATATTGTTCTCAATGGGAAGGGATACCCCGATGCCTTCCATGCTAAACACCACAATCCCGCAAAACTCGAAGAATCCTATGACGTCTTTCCATGCTGGCACTTCGGAGATATGGGGAGCTTGTCTGAGACTGTAGTAAACTGTAGCTATTACGCAGGCCACTGAAATATATCGTATTATAAGCTTCTGACCATGAGATCTATGACATGTGAGTAAAAAAGGAGATATAAAATACTGAGCACATAAATCGATAACAATCTTTCATATCATGGCAATATCATCATCATCATCATCAGACCATATATGTCTCACTGCTGGGCACGGGCCTCCACTACAACTGAAAAAGTTTAAAGTAACTTTTAGGTGTGCAGGTTTCATCACGATGTTTTCCTTCACTGTTAAAGTACGTGATAGAGGTGTGTGCCTGGGGTTTGAACCCGCGGCCGTCAAGATTCTCGACCGCGTGCCCAAACTTCGAGGCCATCACGACTTCCATGGCAATATATATCTCATTAATCATTTGCATATACTCACGCTTGTAAGGAAGTATATGTACATTGCTAATTAATTTTCAAATCAAAGAGATAGCCTATTGTGGTTCTTAGCATTTCCAGACTCCGTGCTGCTATTGAAAGTTTATCATCGAAACATTCAATAGCACTTTCTTCGTCACAAAAATCTAATTACACTTTGTACGAAATGGGAATTCTAATTCTAACGTCTGCCTCTAACATCTGTCTCGACGTTCATAGGGCAAATTGCCAGACTTTGTGAGCCGCCACTTAATGTACATACATACATACATAAACTCACGCCTGTATTCCCCGAAGGGGTAGACAGAGGTGCATTTCTGCACCCACATTTCGCCAGGTATGTATCAGTCCCACGTAATAGGGGGCGAGCCTATTGCCGTTTTTCGAGCACATTTCCAGACTCTGTGCTGTTACTGAGAATTTCCTAATGGAAATACCCATTAACACTTTGCCCGACCCGGGAATCGAACCCAGGACCTCTAGATCCCACGGCACATACTTGTACCGCGAGACCACGAGGCACTTAATGTTTACCATCGTAATACCCAATAGCACTTTTTCTATCGCACGAATCTAACCCAGAATCTCTCATTCATTAGTCGCTGAACCAACAAGTTTATTTCAAAAAGATATATCAAAATCAGTGGCGGTACTCCCATAGAAGACCAAAAGCGTTACACGTTGATTGTGTAATGTCTAGTTTATAATTGTTTATTGTGGGGCCAGGATATTCTCATTTATATTTCAACTTGCTTTTGTTAAATAAAGATTTAAAGATCAAAGATTGACAGCCCCGTGGCGCAGTTGGCTAGACACCAGCTTGCGAAACGGAGGCCGCGGGTTCGATCCCCGCACCGAGACAAATGTTTGTATGATCTATAAATATTTGTTTCGGGTCTGGGTGTTTGTGAGACCGAAAAGTCTCGCGTAGTTTCCGATACTCACGACACAGGACTTGTATCCTAGTGTGGGGTCAGAACTATGTATGTGACTGTTGGGTGTATTTATTATTATTCGGAATTTTGTAAGGCAAATTGGGCTTTTGGGTTTCTATGGAAGTACCGCCACTGTCAAAATACAATTACCAATAAACACATCAGCAATCAAAGTGAACGGCGCCAAATACTTTAATGTCGTGATCATGCACAGCAATAATATAGGGATTAGCAGCGCCAAGATATAAAGCCTTAAATAGTCCAAGTGTTCAACTGCCAACTCCTCGGTATTTTCCACCAGTTGCTGTATAGTCTTGGCTATGATGATCTGGTAGACACAGCACGCGCCGAACAGGTCTATGCATATAGTCAAGTCCACAGCGTACCTGTTTCAAAAGAGTTAAGAAGTATAAACATTGCAAACCAGTTTTAAGATTAATTTCAAAATGTATAGTAAGTACTAGTAGTTAAACATTTATGGCTTAAAGAATAGATTCTCGCCGATTCATGTGGGGCTTGACATAGAGCTAACGAGTTATGGGAGCAGATACAGTCCTCTGTCCTATCCACCTAGGGCGTGGTTGTAAGAATATGTTTGTAGGTAAAGTAAAACATCTTTATGATACATGTTTCGCATGTTTTACACAAGATATTTCTCAGGTAGATTAAGTGTAGGTGATTCAGGTCTAATGCATTTAATATTAAAGTAGGTTTGAGCCCGACAGTAAGACGTATGCACTCTAATATACTCGTACATAAAGAGACATTCGACTCACCTGAACCATTTGCTGTATTTTCTTAATTTGGGGAACGGTCCCACTTCTAATGATGCTTCGGCGACATCAGGGTATGACATTTCTGGTATGTGTAGCCTCTTGTATAGCATTTGTGCTGATTTTACTAATATCTGGAAAAAACGTAAGATTTTAATTAGTTGCTTAAGATTTTCAGAAATGAAATAAACATACATACATAAACTCACGCCTGTAATTTCCAAAGGAGTAGGCAGAGGTGCTCCCACATTTCGACAAGTATGTATTAGTCCCACGTAATAGGGGACGAGCCTATTGCCGTTTTTCGGGCACATTTCCAGACTCCGTGCTGTTACTGAGAATTACCTAATGGAAAAACCCAATAACACTTTGCCCGACTCGGGAATCGAACCCAGGACCTCTAGATCACACGGCACATACTTGTACCGCGAGACCACGAGGCAGTCAAACGGTTATTGTAATTGAAAAAAAAAAAAACGAATTATAATTCATAATGAAGAACGGGTTGCAAACAAGCGATGAAATATAACCACGAGGCGTATGCTGGCGTAGGATTTTGGTTAGGGTCCCAACTCAGCTAAGCGGACAATTGTTCCGCGCGCCGAGTGGAAGGCCGGTGACCCCGACATACCTCTTTCGGCCTCCCCCGAGGTACCGAACAGGGGAGCTTAAGGAGCTTTCCTCTCGTAAAAAAAGCCAATTAAATAAACGTAGTGCAATAACTAGAACATATCCTATTTATCCAGGAAACATCTTATACCTATTCCTGAAAGGTCATTTAAGAACGAAATACAAGCAATGTTCACTTGTTTTTAATCAATTGGTTTTTATCATTCACACTCAGTACTTAGCACTAGACCAGTGTTAGAACCAATAAAAACTAATAATACTCACATGTACGCAGTAAGTGATGTAGAAACCGAATATTATTGTCACTAATAGCGAAGTCCAAAGTCCGCATTTCATGTACGCCTCGTGGATTCCCAGTATGCCGCCGCCAAGGCAGCCTTTTATCAGATGCCCAGTAGATTCTAGGACGCTGAAACAAAACATGACAGTTAGAAACCTGGTCACGCCTCGCCATAGTTTTATGAAAAACCATCTCCATTTCAATCAGTACTCGCCACGCAAAGTGTAAACAGGTATCTACAGATAAATTTCATTTCGTACTCTAATCTTTCCAAATTTTGTTCTGGTCAAAATGCTATGCTCTGGTAAATGTGGGTGCAGAAATGCACCTCTGCCTATCCCTCGCCCCGCTGGAAGGCCGATGACCACGACATACGCTTCTCGCCTCGCTCCCCCAGGGCTAGCGGGAAGTAGAGCCATAACCAGCTTTCCCCTCGAAAAAAAAAAGGTTTCCTCACGTTTTTTTTCCTTCACCGTCAAGATAAGTGATAATTCATTATGAATACACATAACTTCGAAAAGTTAGAGGTGTGTACCTGGGGCTTGAACCCGCGATCTCCGATATTCTCAACCGCGCGACTAAGCCTCAAGGCCATTATTATTATTATAAGGATATAACTTACATTTTATTATGTACTAGATATATAAGGATTGTTAATTGAAGTGCGACTGCCTCGTGGTCTCGCGGCACAAGTATGTGCCGTGCGATCTAGAGGTCCTGAGTTCGATTCCCGGGTCGGGCAATGTGTTATTGTTTTTTTTTCCATTAGGAAATTCTCGGTAACAGCACGGAGTCTGGAAATGTGCCCGAAAAACGACAATAGGCTCGCCCCCTATTACTTGGGACTGATACATACTTGGCGAAATGTGGGTGCAGAAATGCACCTACCTCTTCGGGGAATACAGGCGTGAGTTTATATATGTATGTATGTATGTAATTGAAGTCTGCCTTTAATCGATGACAGGTATATTGTAATACAATGTTGATCAATAAGATACTTCACAGGCCAAAGAACTCTCCACGTGCGCAATCATTAGCTAAATAACGTGACTGTTATCTTATTAATAGTCAATGTTGAAAAGTAACACTTAGTATAAACCGGTTTGATAAGACTAAAGAAGTTTTTCATAGTTCTGAAGCGACTACACTTATGGTAGAAGTGGAATGTTATGCATATAGACGGAGAAGTGGAATTATATGTTTGAGACTATACACATATCTTCATTACTCTTTACGTCCATGACTAACTATACACATATCTTCATTAATTACGGTTTAATGGCGCTTCAGATAATTATTTTTATGTCGATGACTAGAAAATAAGGCGCAATAATATGTACCCCGGATACTTTCTTACATAAAGAAGTTGCTAGCGATTGACAAAACTTCAAAATCGATGAACTCGCCTAGATCAACGAAACGGTGTGTATTATTTTACATTGAAAAGTAAAGGAAAATAAAAAATGTCAGGATCCAAATGGACATTTCTTGTAAGCATACACACATACATAGCCTCACGCCTGTATTCCCCGAAGGGGTAGGCAGAGGTGCATTTCCGCACCCACATTTCCCCAAGTGTGTATCAGTCCCACGTAATATAGGGTGACCCTATTGCCGCTTATCGGCCACATTTCCAAACTCCGTGCCGCTACTCAGAATTTACTAATGGAAATATCCAATAACACTTTGGTCGACCACGGAATCGAACCCGGGACCTCTAGATCGCACGGCACATACTTGTGCCGCGAGACCACGAGGCAGTCTTTTCCATACCATTTCTTGTATGTTTTTCATATTATTAAGAAAAATCATAACGATATACAGTGCAACCTCGATATAACAAATCGGAGGGGAACAAGAAAATATTCGTAATATCAAGTAATTCGTTGAACTGAGGTTTGTTATGTTAAGGTTAGATTGGTCTAAAATTCGTTATAAAGAGGTAAAAGAATAGTTTTATTCACCTCAATATTACGTACTTATCTTGTTATAGCGAACAACTTCTACTAATAAATGATAACACATTTTCATCAAATTACTACTTATATGTATTTGCTATGTATATAAAAACAATTAGGTAGATAATATTATTTTTTTTCTTACATTAATGTCGAGACATGAATCACATTATAAGATTAAGAGTTATATTATTGGTGGAAACTTTATATAAAGGTTTTGGGTTGGCAAAATTCGTTAATTAGAGGTATGAATACTTTTTCTTGATAGTTGAAAATTCGTTATAAAGAGGTTGTACGCAAAGAATGTTCGCAATGTAAAGGTATATTTTATATTGACTTTTATGGACAATTCAAGGGGATTACGAAGAATTTGTTAAATCGAGGAAGTCGTTATATTGAGGTACGTTATATTAAGGTTGCACTGTATTATGAAACTGACCACAAAGTGGTATAATTAGCTGGCCTATTCTAGGAATCAATTTAGTGGCAACCGTATTGTAACATGTTTTATCTTAAAATAAATAGTCAACTTAGAATGGATTCAAAAATAAAACAGTCAGCTTAGAATACTTCCAGTTCCAAATTAGGAGCTAAAAACACAACAAAAATTATATTTCATCGCTTGTTTGCAACCCTTTCTTTATTATGAATTATAATTAGTTTTTTTTTTTCAATTACAATAACCGTTTGACTGCCTCGTGGTCTCGCGGTACAACTATGTGCCGTGGGATCAAGAGGTCCTGGGTTCGATTCCCGGGTCGGGCAAAGTGTTATTGGGTTTTTCTATTAGGAAATTCTCAGTAACATCACGGAGTCTGGAAATGTGCCCGAAAAACGGCAATAGGCTCGCTTCCTACTACGTGGGACTGATACATACCTGGCGAAATGTGGGTGCAGAAATGCACCTCTGCCTACCCCTTCGGGGAATACAGGCGTGAGTTTATGTGTGTATGTACAATAACCGCTTGTCCTAATTGGTTCCATACAAAAAAATCACAGCCATATAAATCATAATAAACAATTGAAACCGCGATTCAACATTAGATGCAGTTCGACATTCTTAGAGACGTGCAAAGACCGACAAACTGGAAGTATTAAAATCATCCCGAAGGTCATATCATTTGAATACCAAAACCATTGAGACAAATACATGAACGCGATTGAATTGAGAGCATTAATAATAAGCAGGGCTGTATGCGTACAGTTAGATGTCACAACACTTAAGTGTACATGTACCCAATTAATTGCAAATGTAGTTTTTAATAGTAATAATTTACGTTATATGAGATCAGTGATATAGAGTGCTAATGAATCTTTATTATTATAAATGCGAAACAAAGGTTGTCAACAACGCTCCACACAAAATACTAAACCCATTATTAATTTTACAGGGGTAGGCAGAGGTGCATTTCTGCACCCAAATTTCGCTAATTGTGTTTTCATCCCACGTAGTAGGGGGCAAGATTATTGCCGTTTTTCGAGCACAATTCTAGGCTCCGTGCTGCTACTGAGAACTTTTTAATAGAAAAACCCTTTAACAATTTGCCCGACCCGGGAATTAAAACCCGGGACCTCGAAAATTTCACACAATTCGTATGAAAATTAATGTGTATAAATTAATTTGTCATCGCCAATATTAACTTACGAATGGATACAGACACGGCAAAGCCACTTATCCGTTATCTTATCTTAGATCTTGGATTCTTTAACTAAGCCAGGCTATATTATACTGCATGACTGACGATCATGAGATACTGTTGAAGACTACATACATAATACATAAATATATATACCCAACAGTCACATACATAGTTCTGACCCCACATTAACATACAAGTCTTATGTCGTGGGTATCAGAAACTACGAGAGACTTTTCGGTCTCACAAACAGCCAGACAGACCCGAAAAAAATATTTATGGATCACACAAACGTTTGTCTCGGTGCGGGTATCGAACCCGCGGCCTCTCGTTTCGCAAGCTGGTATCTAGCCAACTGCGCCACGGGGCTGTCACTATAAACTAATATTTCTATTTTTGTAAGTAATAGATACACTCAAGAACGATTGAATACTTTTAAAAAAATACTTCACTTATTTAATGCTAAATTATTACTTAGTGATTGTGGAGGAGGCTTTTGCCCAGCAATAGGACCTATATCGCCCAATATGGAATATAGACTCCATATCCCTAAGTCTATAGTCTGTTTGGGGTTAGAAGCGACCGCCGATATTTTTTCTCCAGAAGCAAATAAGTAAATACAACCCTTTTATTTTTTACTCACTTTGTAGACTTTCTCGTCGATCTATAGGCGACGAAATCATAGTTTTCTTTCTCCGAATGCAGTACATATTTGTTCTTCTCTGACTCCGGTGGCGGTTGCGGCGGGGGCTTCGTCGACAGATCTTGAAACTCAACGCTTGTCTGCGTGTGATTTATCTAAAATAAATAATTTAATCTTTATTGTTTAAGATAATTTTTGAAGGAAACAAAAGGCATATTATGTTTGACGTCCTCGTTATTTTTCTCCTTTAGGCACGAATTGAACGAGAGAGCAACGTTTAATGATGGATTATAAAAATTTAAGGTTGAAGGTAGGATCGTTGTACGTGGGTTCCTTACAGGGATAGAAAATGATACGATTGATTTACATTTTCACACTCCATGCCGCTACTTAGATTTTCGTAAATACCATTAGGAATCTATCTACCTTATAATATAATATAACCTATAGAAATAGATAGCATTTTGCATATTTTCGTCGCGGAACCAATGAGGCAGTCATTAGTCATTAAAACAATTTGTAACTTTTTAAGGTTTGTACCTATTTAGAACAATGCCTAAAAAGTTATGGTAAAACAGCTATACTTATATTGTAATGAGCGGTTTCTTCATATATAAAGCAATCACTGAATTGTAAATAAAATAATTCTTGGAATTTGTAGCGCAATTACATAGTGATACAATAGGATATGTGGTATATTTACAAGGTATTTTAATAACTTATTGAGATAAGAAATATATCTAAGTAGTCTTAGCACGAAGTTATGTGTGTATTCACAATGAATTATCATTTGCTTTAACGTTGAAGGAAAACATCTTGATAAAACCTGCACACCTAAAAAGTTCTAAGGAATTTCTTAGGTGTGTAGTCCGCCAACCCGCATTAGGCCAGCGTGATGGACTAAGGCCTAAACCCTCTCACTTGTAGAGGAGGCCCGTGCCCAGCAGTGGGACGTATTTGGGCTGATGATGATGAGTCTTAGCACAGCTAAAGCAAGTGTTGACTGCAATTTTATCAACTGGGAAAGACTGGACTAAGAAAGACTGCGACATGAATATGTAGACTCGACGGGGTTGGTACCAGTATCTCACAGAAAATCCGCATGAGACTACGTCTATCGGTGACAGCTTCCGTGGCGAAGTTGCCTATATACAAGCTTGCGAAACGAGACGCCGCGGTTTCTATCTCCGCACCGAGACAAATGTTTGTCTGATCCACAAATATTTGTTTCAGGTCTGGGTGTTTGTTAGACCAAAAAGTCTATCGTAGTTTCTGATACACACGACACAATACTTACTTACGACTTAGTGTGGGGTCAGAACTGTGTACGCCATTAGTTATTATCATTGCGTTTCGTTCGATTATGGTGATGACAGAATATACGAATCCAACCGAAGAGCGAATACATAAGGAACACAAATAATGGCATTGACTGTGCGTGACCTGTGTATTTCAGGTCAGCATCAGGCTAGGTGCGAAAAGGCAGCGTGGAACCAGTGACGGTACTTCCATAGAAGCTCAAAAGCCCAGTTTACATTTCATAATTCCGAATAATATTTTTTAAGCTTTAAATATTTATTTAACAAATGCAATTTCACATATAAATGAGAATATCCTGACTACGCTTTTGAGCTTCTATGTAAGTACTGCCACTGCGTGGAACATACATAAGACCGGTTGGACTTAGGCCTAAACCTTCTCACTTGTAGAGGAGATCCATGCCGAACAGTGAGACGTATATGGGCATCAGCCCATATCGACGGCAGAAAGCGAAAACGTAGTAATCCACAAAAATGAAAATGTTCACCAGAGCCAAAAAACTTTTGCATGATTTTTCAAAAAATCATAACTAGCGTGTTTTTAAACTCAGACTCACGATTTTTGGATAGTAGACTTGTTATTTTTTACTAAATGTAATTCTAACACTTAAATATCATTTAAAAAAATATTTGCCAA
Source organism: Hemaris fuciformis (assembly GCA_907164795.1). Taxonomy (NCBI): domain Eukaryota; kingdom Metazoa; phylum Arthropoda; class Insecta; order Lepidoptera; family Sphingidae; genus Hemaris; species Hemaris fuciformis. The sequence continues at coordinate 5,176,721 of OU015457.1, read as the reverse complement.
AAATTTGCTGATTACGACATTTTGAACTATTTTTACAGAACGTTAAAATGCTGTAATTGCATTATTGAGTTGTATGGAGTTGAGTCAAATGCTAACATGCATCATATTTACGGAAAACGAAAAATGTCGTAATCAACATAGTATAAATTATTACTGTTTTTTTCTGTAACTTACAGCGTTTTTGTATGCAGGCATTTAAGTTAAATCCTGATTTTTCAAAATGTTAATTTATAAACTATTCATCGTAGATTTACGTGACCCGGACCATTTAACGCAGTTTTTTTTTCTGATTCGAAAAGTGCAATAAAAAAAATCATACTTTGTGGACTACGACGTTTTCGCTTTTCGCCGTCGATATATACCTATCATCAGATGATGAAGCTACTTTTATTGTGTCACGAGTATCCTTTACTAGTCTATTTGGATCGCATTATATTATACTCAGATATTAATTGTACGTAGTATCTCCATAGATTATGTGACAAACAATTTATTTTATGTTTTCCCACATCTTCCTATTAGCTTATCTACCACGTCTGAGTATCTAGTGATACTCGTACTTGGAAAATTATCATAATTATGTATGTACCTTATACGATTATTGCCTGTCTAATGGCGGTAGAAGTTAGACGTGCGATCAAGAGGTTCTGAGTTCAATTTCTATTACGTGGGACTGGTACATACCTGGCGAAACGTGGGTGCAGAAACGCACCTCTGCCTACCCGTTTGGGAAATACAGGCGAGAGGTTATATATGTTTGTATCAAAAACATTTGTATCCAATACAAAAACGAGGATAAACAGTAGAAAATTCATACAACATAATATGTTTTTTTATAACCGGTATTTTTGCACATTCTGATGGCGTCAACATTGCCAAACTCGTCTTGTGCTCAATTATTTTACCTCTTACGCAAATTTGTTTTTTGGAAGATGCTACTTAAAATCAACTTCGGATGGAAGGCCTCGGCTTGTGATATTAAAACTTACTCACGCTTGTATTTCCATAGGGATAGGCAGAGGAGTATTTCTGCAACTACGGTTTGCCAGTAGTGATAGCCACGAGGTTTAGGCACGCGGTGGAGATTCTCGGCGGTCGTGGGTTCAAAACCCAAGCACACACCGACTACAGTGCGAGTTACTTTATCTAATGTACAGCATAATCTACCGAGAAATAATTCGTTAAATTGTAAGCAGCTATTACGGTTTACAATCTTATGACAGTTTTCAATCTCGCGAGATAGATTATAATCTAACGGTGTTTACAATTTTACGGTGACATATACATACATACATAACCTCACGCCTGTATTCACCGAAGGGGTAGGCAGAGGTGCATTACTGTATCCACATTTCGCCAGGTAAGTCTGATACATACATCCAAACATACATACATTCCACGTAATAGGGGGCGAGCCTATTGCCGTTTTTCGGGCACATAAATCCAGAATCCGTGCTGCTACTGAGAATTTCCTAATGTAAAAACCCAATAACACTTTGCCCGACCCGGGAATCGAACCGAGAACCTCTAGATCGCACGGCACGTACTTGCCGCGAGAGCACGAGGCATTCAATAGTTTGATGTCCGTTAATTAATTGGTATTATGCTGCACCAATGATTTGTGTTCGAATAAATTGAGTTTAAATATGTGAGTTATTGGGACATTTATGTCTATAAGATAAATTGTATATGTCGGCATTAAAAGTACAGTGACTGCACTGTTAGTAATTCGGACGCAATGGTATGCTTTAAGATAGACTTATGAGACAGTTCTTGTATTCTTGTATTATATATTACCTCCAACTATGCGCTCGAATCGGCCTTAGCACGCACATACATACATATGTACATAGTGTCGAGGATGAGTTAACCACTACGTTCATTTGTTTTTTATTTTCGTAATAAAACTGTTTCCATAATTCCACGACCTATTCAATTGCAAGTCTTGTACAGTGAGTATTAGAAACTACTAAAGACACTTTTTTTTATATAACACTCAAATTCCGAAAAAAAATCTGACAATTTTCTCGAAGTGGGATCGAACTAGCGGCTGCTTGTTAAAGTCGACTACAAACAATTGTATACACGATGTGCGCAAATATTAAAACAATTGTAATTTATGTTATCAACAATATATTTGTGTATTTAGCTTTTATAGTTTAATATTTTTTTGTGTTTTTATTATTGATTTTTTTGTTTTAATTTTTTTTTTATCACCATGACCTTTTATATTCACTTTTATTTTCAAATAGCGATAAGACCGCTCTTTGTGGCATTATAAATAGTTTATAAGGTAGCTTTATTTTATGTTTTACTTCTGTATGAGGTGTACAATATAGCATATTAAATAAAAATAACAAGGATAATGTTGTGTGCACTTATTAATAATGCAAAGATCATATGTTTTAAACTGAGAATACATTATTTTTCCACATTCCATGGGAGATAAAATGGCTTATCTTATGAAACAATTAAAACTGTGTATTGTACTTTACAAACATAATCTAGCCTTGACATTAAGATCTAATAAATGTTTAGTAAATATCAGAATCTGTTAAATGTATGCAGGCTCCAAAACCTCGCAAGCCATAACCAGCTTTCCCCTCGAGAGAAAAAAAGCCTCCAAAATTCTAAATATTTATTTAATCATGAAATTTTATAGGCAGTTAATAAGGGTACCTAGAAAATTGCATTATCGCCTGCTTGCCTGGAAGAAATCGCCGATAGCGATAAGGCCGCCAATTGTGACACTACCTTATTCAGATATTACCAACACCTATGTTTTGTTTTTTGTTTGGTGTACAATAACGCATAAATAAATAAACTAAATTCCCGAGTATAACATATAACAGTATGTAGATGTGGCTTCCTATTTAAAGAAATACAACCAGACTTCAGGCACGACTATATGTTTGAACTAGCTTTTGCTCGCGACTCCGTCCGCGTAGAGAATAAGTTGTAGCCTTTGATTAAACAAATTCATATATTTTAAACTGCAAAACTAATCTTATATAGCCTGCATCTCAAAATACTTTCTTAGGGGATGCCTACGTCATAGTAGCTTTATGCATGCAAAGTCTCAGCCCGATCGGTTTAAAATTGACAAAGTTTCATACAAACTTTCATCCACTATTTTATCCCCTTGGGGATAGAATTGATCAAAATCCTTTCTTAGTGGATGCCTACGTCATAACATCTACCTACATGCCAAATTTCAGCCGGATCCGTCCAGTGGTTTGGGCTGTGCTTTGATAGATCACTATGTCAGTCAGCCAGTCACCTTTGAGTTACATATATTTAAAGATAGATTTTAACAGAATAACAATTTCCTTGCGCTCGCTCACTCTACCACACTCGACCAGTGACCACACGTGTCGTCGTTCAAGTGTCACTGGATCAATACACTTTCTTTTAATAATAGTTCTAGTAATATAAACTAAAACAATTCAATAGACATTGTGAATAAACCGTTGTTATACAATTCAATACGCCTCTTTTATATTTTACAAATATTAATACAAAATACTACAATAAAGAAGTCGTGATGGGCTTGAGGCTTAGGTACGAGGTCGAGTATCTCGGCAGTCGCGGGTTCAAACTCCAGGCACACACCTCCGACTTTTCGAAGTTATGTGCGGATTCATAACGAATTATCACGTACTTTAACGGTGAAGGAAAATATTAGGAATATCCTAAGTTCGCCAACCCGCACTAGGCCAGTGTGGTGGACTAAGGCCTAAACCCTCTCAGTTGTAAAGGAGGCCCGTGCCCAGCAGTGAGACGCATATGGGCTGATGATGATGGAAAAAAATAACAAATTGAGAAATTTAACCGAGAAATCCCCACTTTCTGGATACCTATCCCCATTTAAATTCTAGAGAAGTAATTAATTAATATTAAACATAATAAATATAAAATCACTGGCTTACACTGTTCGCGTTCAATTCCATTTTCACAGAGCACAACACACGTCCTTACTCCACTAACGCAAATCAGAATGGCTCTTAAATGCCTGTACAACGTGCCTCCGTTTCACGTTGATTTACAGTGCAGGACAAAATAACCGGTCGCTTCATAATATGTATGACGTGGTTGACGGTTCGAATTTAACATACATTTCCAGATTTTATTAGCGACGGATAAAATGCTTTTTAAGAGATATTTTTTAGGAAAATAAGTGAAAAGTTTATTTTTAAATAGAATGGGAACAACCTCAGGTGAAGTGTACCCTAAAATTCCTTTATAGCTTAAAAAGATGCTTTCGAAAAGCATATAGGTTAGAATGATTATTCTGTGACTATTCAATTTTGGAATGTAATATGTCAATAATTACGGCCTCGAGGTTTAAGTAAGCGGTCGAAAGCCTCGGCGGTCGCGGGTTCAAACCCCAGGCACACACCTCTGACTTTTCGAAGTGATGTGTGTATTCGCAAATAATTATCATGTACTTTTACGGTGAAGGAAAACATCGTGAGGAAATCTGCACACCTAAAAAGTTCTTATGAATTTCTTAGGAATGTGGTCCACCAGCTCGCACTAGGTCAGCGTGGTAGACTAAAGACTAAACCCTCTCAGTGGTATAGGACGCCCGTACCTAGCAGTATGACATCTATGCACTGATGAGGAAAATATCGTGAGAAAACTACTTGAATATACTTACAAATTCAAAAACATGTTTTTGGTGTATTTAGTCCACTCCTCCTCCTCGCATCGTATTCCTCATTGCTGAGGGTCGTGATCCCCTGTACACGGAGTGATCTTCGTTCTGATTATGCTGCGCCACCTGTTCCTGTCTTTGGCATCGTGGAGCGCAACATGAAGTTTCGTGTTAAGGGCCGTGCAGATTTAGTCCACTAGAGCTCAGTAAAAACAAAGGAACGTGGTTATTTAACACTATAATAAAGGCCTTCTAATTCAGGGCACCAGGAAGGATAAATGATTGTGATTTCTAAGATTACCTACGATCACAATAAAATGAATTAATTCATTCGAATAAAATTCTTGATCTTTTTTTATTGGCCGTTTTTACATTAAGAGGAAAACATTTGTGTAAAACCATTGTATGGCCTTGAATAAATAATTTAATGTACACATGATGTAGCTGTCGGTTATTCACCTAATTAAAGGGTAGAAATTCTCACGGGGGAAAGCCCTAGGTTAAATTTGACCTTTTAATATATTGAGGTCAATATACAAAGAGACTTTAGTATTTGTTTTTTTACTTAACAATACATTGATCTTAGTTCAGGACAATGTACCAACGACGTGCGATTAAAAAGTTCTAAATTCGATTTTCGAGTAAAAGGAACAGATTTGAGTAAATTTTGGTACAAAGTTAAAAGAAGCTCCTATAGGATAAGCTCACATGCCTAGCGTGGAGAGTTTTTGCAAGTTGATATTTGTAATGTTTTTCAAGGTTAATACATTTATTATTATTTATAAATGCTTTTGATCCTTAAAAATATAAGGTCCCTAAAGCATAAATTAGAAACATAATTACGGGTGTTCCTATTTTTTATTACTTACTACATACTATTCTAGACTCAATTATAAGAGAACAAGGAGAAAACCTCATGCAAAAGTTGGTAATTTATTAAAAAAAATAATCACCGGGTGGCACTCCGGGAGTGCCGGCAGAAGTGAAAACTTCATCATTAACGTTGTGCATTTTTGAATATTTTGGAAAGGTTAGGAAATAATTTCGCACGAATTGCTTTATTTACCAGTATAAAAGTACTATTTACGTGGTAAAATACAATATTTATTGCGCTATCGTACACAAACATGACAATTTATATTACATAATGCGTCTTTTTGCGATGCGGCATTTGCGATCAGGGTCACGTGATCTGACACGTGTTCAAATTTTTTTACCCATCCCAAAAAAAATGGCTCAGCGCCGCTAAAGAAGTTTTCACTTCAAAAATATGAGAAGACCGTTTTTTTTGCAAGCCACTGTAAGCGTAGTATTATTTTTATGAGAGTCTATTTATTTGCGTTCGAGCGTGGCACATCGGAGGCTCTTTATCTTGACAAATATTTTTCAAGTACATTTACATTGTTTTACTTATGTCTATTACGTTGAGGAATAATGTTGCTTGTTACAATACATTGAAATTCTGTAAACGTTAATTCATGTTAATGTTCATCAAAAGTAAGGAAATATAAGTTCGTACATGTGTCGTGTTTATTCATGTGTGATCGTGATGAAACCTGCACACCTAAAAGTTATTTATTATTTCTTGTCACTTATACACATATAACATATACGTACATTATAATATAAGTAATGATCGCCTCGAGGCGGTCGAGAATCTCGATGGTCGCCGGTTCAAACCCAGGCACACACCTCTGACTTATCGTATTTATCCTTACTAATATTATAAATGCGATTGTAACTCTGTCTGTCTGTCTGTCTGTCTCGCTTTCCTGCTAAAACTACTGAACCGATTTAAATGAAATTTGGTACACAGATAGTTTGGAGCCTGAGAAAGAACATAGGATACTTTTTATCCCGGAAAAGGGGATTTAAGGGGTTAAAAGGGGGGATGAAAGGTTGTATGGAAGTATTGTCATTTTGAAAGCTAGAAGCTTGAAACTTATTTTTTAGGCTGTTGATTAGATATAAATAAATATGACATTAAAAGTTTGTAAAAAAAAGTACCTTTACGGGGGTAAAATAAAAATAGAGGTGAAAGTTTGTGTGGAAATTCGTCATTTTTGAAGCTAGAATGATGAATGTGTAGACGACTGTAATTATATGTCTGTTATGCTTTCACGCCTAAATCATTTGGCCGATGTGAACGATTTTTGATATGGACATAAATGGGACTCTGTGGAGTAAAATAGACTACAACTTATTTTCTTTCTGAACCCAACCATGTAGTCTACGCGGACGGAGTCGCGGGCAAAAGCTGGTAGTAAATAATCAATTAATAGGAAATAAGTAAATAATTAGTCTTCTTATTATATTACTATTTTATGTACCTATATCTTATTTATTTGTTTATATTAATTGAATTTACTAATATTTTGTTTTTCTATTTGTAATACACTTTGTGGACGTCCATCATTCATTTCCTAAATTGTGACCACTCATTTAATGCTTCTGATCTCTCCAGTCCACCCAACGGTTGCCAGGAAAAAATCGCAGATAGCGATAAGGTTGCCATTGGTTACACAGCCTATTACTATTACAATAAACATACATACATTTTGACTAAAAAAATCCTTATCAGAATTATTGCTGATAAGAATTTTGAATGATGAGTGAACTAAAAATATATTCAAAGATAAACAGAAATAAACTACCTGCCATTTGACCAGAAGCTCATCAGGTCCTGTGGCTTGGACTTGGACGTTGTGAGGAGGTTCGGACGGACGGAGATTCGGCGGACGCCTGATGGTGCTTCTGGCAGCTCTGTGTTATAAATACTCGCAGTAATACGTGTAGAGTAGTGGAAAAAATACTTTTCTGCCTTAATAATTGACAGCCCCGTGGCGCAGTTGGCTAGACACCTGCTTGCGAAACGAGGGGCCGCGGGTTCGATCCCCGCACCGAGACAAATGTTTGTGTGATCCACAAATATTTGTTTCGGGTCTGGGTGTTTGTGAGACCGAAAAGTCTCTCGTAGTTTCTGATACCCACGACACAAGACTCGGTATCTTAATGTGGGGACAGAACTATGTATGAAAAAAAAATCCCAGGCATATAAATAAAAAATGTATAATGCTATTTTCTATAAAACAGAAAAATATATTATCTCAGGAAATTGACCTTTATAACTATAGATCAGAACTATAAATGCACCTCTGCCTACCCCTTCGGGGAATACAGGCGTGAGTTTATGTATGTATGTATGTACTCTCTTTAATATGATACAAACATATTTCGCAAGATTTTATTTGTAATAGAGTGCGTCACTGTCGCTCTTTATTTGACATATTTAAAGACCCTGAGTTTTTTTAAGTATTTCTCAACGGAAAAATGCAATAACGTTAGACCGATCCTGAAGTCGAATCATTAAACCTAAGTTATTTTATTTTTATTTTTATATTATTAAACATTAATTCGACATTACTACAAGCTAATTAACTTGTCCTTAATGTACCTGTATGTGGTGAGGTCTACTCTTTTCATATTGTTTGTCCATTGAAGCTGTATGGGAGGGTCGCCTCGGGCGTCACACTGGAGTATCGCTTGGGCCGTACGTTTCACTGTCATGTTCCGAGAGGAGAACTCCAAGTGGGCCGGCTCTGGAACCGAAGGAAGATTACGATTAAAATTTGACTTTAAATAAGTCGATATGATAATGTAACATATTATTATGCAGTAATAGATCGGAATTGAGATTATTTTACGAGTTGAACACTTTAATCGCCTTCCACAATGTTAATTACATTCTAATACAATTATAACTAACTAACTAACTATAATTAACTGCCTCGTGGTCTCGCGGTACAAGTATGTGCCGTGGGATCTAGAGGTCCTGGGTTCTATTCCCGGGTCGGGCAAAGTGTTGTTGGGTTTTTCCATTAGGAAATTCTCAGTAACAGCTCGGAGTCTGGAAATGTGCCCGAAAAAACGGCAATAGGCTCGCCCCCTATTACGTGGGACTGATACATACCTGGCGAAATGTGGGTGCAGAAATGCATCTCTGCCTACCCCTTCGGGGAATATAGGCGTGAGTTTATGTATGTATGTATGTATGTAATACAATTATAGTTTAAGTTGATTATGTCTCTAGGACATAATAATCATGATTATGCCAGGGTAGCGGACTAAGGCCTAAATCCTCTCAGTTGTAGAGGAGGCCCGTGCCCAGCAGGAGGACGTATATGGGCTGATGATGATGATGATGATTTTTTTAGGAATATTATCAAACATGTAGTAGTCAATTCATTCAGACCACAATATGAATAAGATTTAAACACGTTTATGGATCCATGAGATCTTTTGTAAGATATAAGATCTTCAAGAATAATTTTGTTTTTTTATTAAAGATTTTAAGACTCTAATGTATGAAAAACTTATATAAAACCATATCTTACCATTAACAGAGACAGTGATGATCTTGCTGAGCCCCCTTCCGATGCCGTTTTCCGCGCGGCACATGTATTGTCCCTCGTGATGGTGAGCGGCAGGGGCGATGCTAAGAGATCCATTGGATAGTACAGATAACTGCAGCTCTATATTTGATACTGGTCGAAAATCGCTCATCGCCATTTGTACCTTTCAATATATGTTATTTTATGTTTTTGTTTCATGTTTAGTGTACAATAAAGTGTTAAATAAATAAATAAATAAATGTAAAGCTTCGTGGAACAACGCTGTTATTGATATATAACACCTCCTGAATGGGGGTGCTTTGGAGGTCGCGTTGGATAACAATGTCAATTTCCTACGTGGGCCGACCATGGTGCCCTACGGGAGTAGATGGTCGGCGCATCCGGACCTTTGACATTGTATCCGTGCAACAGGGAGTCGTTAAAGAAGCTAAGAGTCCGAAGAAAAAAGAAATAGAAAACTATTGAAGAAGCACGAAGCTATATATGTACCTGAACAGTATAGAGAGATAATATGTATCTGATATGGTATGGCCTGATCGCCATGTGCGATAAGGCAAGGCCGCCATTTGTACCTTTCAATGTATGTTACTTTATGTTTTTGTTTTATGTTTAGTGTACAATAAAGTGTTAAATAAATAAATGTAAAGCTAGTTATGCGTTCCCATACTACACATCGTACGATGGTAGTACCTTAGAAACGCATTACGCCATCAGCGATGATTCACACTAAATAATATCATCGATTCCCATGGAAGTAATGATGTCGAAGCAAATTCCTTTGGTTCAGATTAAACAATCGATTTGCATTAAATAATTTCCCAATAACATTACCGATGGCTCATGTTACCCATGCATGTGTGCATATGTGACAGCACACATACTTAGGTTAAGATCATATAAAAACCAATTGTATTTTAATTGAATCATTCTTCTTTTGTTAGTAGCTGTATGTATAACATGTAATTCTCGTGTAATTATAAAATTAAATTATATTTTTTAATCACGCCGAGAGTTTATATTTGACTGGCGCAGTCGGAGCGGATTTTTTTAAAGTCGCGAAAAGTAGTCATTATCGTCACAAGCATCGGTCGTAACGTCATACTCTACGCTTAGACAAGAAATCCGTCGTAACCTACAAATTCGTCAAATAGCCACGAGCAACAGCAGCAGCAGCAACAGAGGAATCAGCACGAGAGCGAGCGAATTAATGTGAGTAGACCCTTTATTCACTTCCGTTCCTCTCCTGCTTTAATTTGTAATTATTGTGTTAATTTGGACTGGAAATTGCCATTTAACATTCAAAGTGTTTTTCACAAAAATAGGGAACACACTTTTAGGGTATTGTTAGGAATGTAAGTGTCGTTTTTCATAAAAATCGGGAACACACTTTCAGTTAGGGTATTAATGTGTCGTTTTTCACAAAAATAGGGAACACACATTTTAGGGAATTCTTAATAGGACTTATAGGAGATATTATTTTGTATTTTCATATTTTATTATTTTTGTGTCTTTTTAAAATGAGTCAAATTACACTCATTCCTAATGAAATTCAAACGATCATCCCACGTTTTGATGGAGATGAAAAACTATTAAATTTATTCATATCAAAATGCGAGTACGTAATCAGAAGTTTTAGGGGGGATAATAATCCTGCTCAACAATTATATTTGTATCATTTAATTACTAGTAGACTAATAGGAAAAGCCGCGATTTTAGCAAGCGAACGCAAAAATATAAATAGTTGGGATCAATTGAAGGAACTATTAGTTCAACATTTTGGGGATCCTAGATCCGAGGCGTGCATCGCCATAGAGTTAGAAAACATGAGACTTCAACCGGGAGAAAGCTACATTGATTTTTGCCATAGGATACAAAATACTAGAAGTAGTTTAATATCCAAGGTAAATATCTTAACGGACGAGGGAGTTAAAGCCGCAAAATATATTATATATAACAATACAGCCCTCAACGTTTTTATGTACAATCTGCCAAATGATTTAATAAAATTTGTAAGGTTAAATAAATGCACCACCCTAGAATCAGCGTTAAGTATAGTTACGGAAGAAGTTAACTTCCAAAGTAGATATGATGCTAGGAGTGATTTAAGAAATTTTAAGGGAAATAAACCGTTGCAAAATTCTGCAACACAATTTAAATTTGGACAAATTCCACAACCCAACATCTTACACTCGCCTATAAAACATATTAATAGTAATAATAATTTTAATCAACCAGCTGTTAGGAATAACTTTGTGCCAGGATTCGGGAATCCACCGCATCCTCATCAACAGGGTTTTAGACCAAACTTTAGGCCAACGTTTGGGAATCAGCCATTCCCCAGATTGATAAATAACTATAAACACTCGGGATTCTTTAAGCCGAACCCCAACCATAATTTTAAGTTCGGAATAAATAATAAAACGCCCCAGAACCATATTGCGGATGTATCTATGAGAACAGTACGCAATAATATGCTATATAACCAAGGTGATCCAAAATTATCGCCAGGTAATGTGCATATTTCGAATAGTTACAACAATGATGGTAGTAGTTCACGAAATAGCCGTGAAAATTTTCAGGCAAAAGCCTCAAAAGAAAAATTGAAATAATTAGAGTTAACTTTAGTGATACGTTAAAATTACCTCATATATATTTACCAGAAATAGAAGGTCTATTTTTGATAGATACGGGCAGTACGCGCTCTTTCATAAGTCCCGAAACGGCGGTTTTTTTTTTTAGAGATTTTAAGGGTATCAAACCTTTTGAAGTATACAGTACGCATGGATGCAGTAAGCATAACGAAGTTATAAATATACCATTAACAAAAACGTTTAACACAAATTTACGCCATACATTTTATATATATAATGTAGACTAAGCTTATGATGGTCTTATAGGCATAGACCTAATTAAACTATTAGGGGGTAGCGTAGATATGGATAAGCAAATTTTGAAAACGAAATTTTCCAATATACCAATTCGGTATAATCATTTTTATAAAGTGCAAATACCACCGCGTTCAGAAACACGTGTAATATTACCTGTGACGCAAGAAAGTGGTGATGCAATGTTTCATTATACGGAGTTTTACCCAGGTGTTCGTATGCCGGACGCTATCGTAACTTGCAAAGATTGGTTTGCTCAAACAGTAATACAGAATGTTACAGATGAATATATTACGATAACATTTGATAGACCGTTAGAGGTAGATAAGTTAAAAAATGATTCATGTTTAATTAACTATACTAATTTGGAAATAGATATAGAATCCGAATTAGAAAATAACCTTTCCAAATTAAGGTTAGATCATTTAAATGACGAGGAAAAATCGTGCATACAAAATTTATGCGCGGAGTACAAGGATATTTTCCATTGTGAGAATATTGCCCTCTCATTTACTAATCAAGTTAAACATAGCATTAGGACAAAGCATGAGGATCCTATATTTATACGTCCATATAGGAATCCTAAGAAACAAAATGAGGAGATACAAAAAGAAGTAGAGAAACTATTAAAGAATGATGTAATTAAGGAATCACACTCTCCGTGGAGTGCTCCTGTGCATTTAGTCCCTAAAAAGATGGACGCATCAGGAAATCCTATTAAAGAGGGAATAGGACAAGTTAGCCTCTATAACTGGCACATAATTAAGATTTTAGATTTAGAATTAGTAAGTAACAATTTAAATTATAATATACAGAAATATGAAGATATATTGAATTATATTAAAGAAAAGTTAGCAATTTACATTTTAGATGGTACTCTTTTAGATGCACAATTGCAAACTGAATATATTAAAAATATTACGATGGAAAGATTTCATCAATTAATCCCAAGTATAAGGATTAAAAGAGGTATCATTAACCCCCTTGGAACTATTATAAAAACTATTACTGGAAATTTAGATAATGAAGATGCATTAAGATATGATGATTTAATAGATAAATTGCAATCTAAGCAGAACGCAATTATGCAGAAAGTTACTTTGATTTCCGAAATTGTTGAAATCTATGGTAAACTTACAAACTCCAGTAGAAACAATGTTATAATATTAGAAAAATCTATTCGTGAAATGGAAGAAATTTTAAATAAAACGCAGTTCCAAAGAAGCAAAGACTTAATATTAAATACTTTTAATTTGTTGACCCATAATTTTCAAGTTCTTTTAACTAGGTTAGATGAGGTAGAGACAGCAATAGCATTTAGTCGTATTAACGTATTACATCAATCTATTTTGAACTCTAGTGAACTATTTAATACTTTAAAAGATAAAGAGAAAAACGATAAGTTAGTTTTTCCAGTTACCATTGATAATTTAATTAAAATAGAAAATTGTATAAATATTAAGGCATATATGAAAGACAAACGTATTACTTTTATAATGTCAGTTCCTACGGTCCAAATGGATATGTACAATTATTACAAATTATTACCTTTTCCAATGTATAACCCTCACCTAAACCGAACTTTCCTTATTATCCCGAAACATTCCTATATCCTCACAAAAGGGTCGAAAACGTTACCATTATCGCAGCCATGTAGAGAAGTTGCAGATGGGAAGTTCCTGTGTTCTGAGAACCATATATCCATTGAAGAAGAAAGTAAATGTATCGAAGATTTGATGAAATCTTCAACAAGAATCACTTCTTGTTCGCCATTATCTGTAGAAGCTACAGACATAAAAATTAAGAAAATTGAAGAAGATTCATGGATAATATACACTGGTATTAATACAATACTGACGGAAACGTGCGAAAACGACATGAGTCAACACAGCATTATGGGGACATATATCCTGTCTCTTACCAACGCTTGCGAGGTGAAAATTGAAAAAAATAAATTAAGAAAACGTCGAGTCCAGACTGGTGAAATTGTCTTCGCTAGTACGCCAAAGATTTATCTACCGAGGATCGTTACACCACAAGATGTCTTAGAGAAAAAGGCAATTAATTTGGACAAAATAGATTTAGAAAATCTGCAGTTCCTGACACACGCGTTAAGTAAAAGTGAAGTGCTCAGTGAAAATGGTCATTTTGTGAATGTGAAAAGTGTTAGTTTAGGAACTCTTATTATTTACCTTATTTTAACCATTGTCTTTATTATACTATTGTATCGATATAAATCTGTGTTCTTATGTAAAAGTCAAAATCACCATCCTAAACCTACAAAAACAGATGATGATTTTGAGCTTACGGAGGGAGGAGTTATGCGTTCCCATACTACACATCGTACGATGGTAGTACCTTAGAAACGCATTACGCCATCAGCGATGATTCACACTAAATAATATCATCGATTCCCATGGAAGTAATGATGTCGAAGCAAATTCCTTTGGTTCAGATTAAACAATCGATTTGCATTAAATAATTTCCCAATAACATTACCGATGGCTCATGTTACCCATGCATGTGTGCATATGTGACAGCACACATACTTAGGTTAAGATCATATAAAAACCAATTGTATTTTAATTGAATCATTCTTCTTTTGTTAGTAGCTGTATGTATAACATGTAATTCTCGTGTAATTATAAAATTAAATTATATTTTTTAATCACGCCGAGAGTTTATATTTGACTAGCTTCGTGGAACAACGCTGTTATTGATATATAAGACCTCCTGAATGGGGGTGCTTTGGAGGTCGCGTTGGATAACAATGTCAATTTCCTACGTGGGCCGACCATGGTGCCCTACGGGAGTAGATGGTCGGCGCATCCGGACCTTTGACATTGTATCCGTGCAACAGGGAGTCGTTAAAGCTAAGAGTCCGAAGAAAAAAGAAATAGAAAAGTATTGAAGAAGCACGAAGCTATATATGTACCTGAACAGTATAGAGAGATAATATGTATCTGATATGGTATGGCCTGATCGCCATGTGCGATAAGGCAAGGCCGCCATTTGTACCTTTCAATGTATGTTATTTTATGTTTTTGTTTTATGTTTAGTGTACAATAAAGTGTTAAATAAATAAATGTAAAGCTTCGTGGAACA
This sequence comes from Hemaris fuciformis, assembly GCA_907164795.1. Taxonomy (NCBI): domain Eukaryota; kingdom Metazoa; phylum Arthropoda; class Insecta; order Lepidoptera; family Sphingidae; genus Hemaris; species Hemaris fuciformis. The sequence continues at coordinate 5,161,662 of OU015457.1, read as the reverse complement.
ACGCTGTTATTGATATATAACACCTCCTGAATGGGGGTGCTTTGGAGGTCGCGTTGGATAACAATGTCAATTTCCTACGTGGGCCGACCATGGTGCCCTACGGGAGTAGATGGTCGGCGCATCCGGACCTTTGACATTGTATCCGTGCAACAGGGAGTCGTTAAAGAAGCTAAGAGTCCGAAGAAAAAAGAAATAGAAAAGTATTGAAGAAGCACGAAGCTATATATGTACCTGAACAGTATAGAGAGATAATATGTATCTGATATGGTATGGCCTGATCGCCATGTGCGATAAGGCAAGGCCGCCATTTGTACCTTTCAATGTATGTTATTTTATGTTTTTGTTTTATGTTTAGTGTACAATAAAGTGTTAAATAAATAAATAAATAAATGTAAAGCTTCGTGGAACAACGCTGTTATTGATATATAACACCTCCTGAATGGGGGTGCTTTGGAGGTCGCGTTGGATAACAATGTCAATTTCCTACGTAGGCCGACCATGGTGCCCTACGGGAGTAGATGGTCGGCGCATCCGGACCTTTCGACATTGTATCCGTGCAACAGGGAGTCGTTAAAGAAGCTAAGAGTCCGAAGAAAAAAGAAATAGAAAAGTATTGAAGAAGCACGAAGCTATATATGTACCTGAACAGTATAGAGAGATAATATGTATCTGATATGGTATGGCCTGATCGCCATGTGCGATAAGGCAAGGCCTCCATTTGTACCTTTCAATGTATGTTATTTTATGTTTTTGTTTTATGTTTAGTGTACAATAAAGTGTTAAATAAATAAATAAATAAATGTAAAGCTTCGTGGAACAACGCTGTTATTGATATATAACACCTCCTGAATGGGGGTGCTTTGGAGGTCGCGTTGGATAACAATGTCAATTTCCTACGTGGGCCGACCATGGTGCCCTACGGGAGTAGATGGTCGGCGCATCCGGACCTTTGACATTGTATCCGTGCAACAGGGAGTCGTTAAAGAAGCTAAGAGTCCGAAGAAAAAAGAAATAGAAAAGTATTGAAGAAGCACGAAGCTATATATGTACCTGAACAGTATAGAGAGATAATATGTATCTGATATGGTATGGCCTGATCGCCATGTGCGATAAGGCAAGGCCGCCATTTGTACCTTTCAATGTATGTTATTTTATGTTTTTGTTTTATGTTTAGTGTACAATAAAGTGTTAAATAAATAAATGTAAAGCTTCGTGGAACAACGCTGTTATTGATATATAACACCTCCTGAATGGGGGTGCTTTGGAGGTCGCGTTGGATAACAATGTCAATTTCCTACGTGGGCCGACCATGGTGCCCTACGGGAGTAGATGGTCGGCGCATCCGGACCTTTGACATTGTATCCGTGCAACAGGGAGTCGTTAAAGAAGCTAAGAGTCCGAAGAAAAAAGAAATAGAAAAGTATTGAAGAAGCACGAAGCTATATATGTACCTGAACAGTATAGAGAGATAATATGTATCTGATATGGTATGGCCTGATCGCCATGTGCGATAAGGCAAGGCCGCCATTTGTACCTTTCAATGTATGTTATTTTATGTTTTTGTTTTATGTTTAGTGTACAATAAAGTGTTAAATAAATAAATAAATAAATGTAAAGCTTCGTGGAACAACGCTGTTATTGATATATAACACCTCCTGAATGGGGGTGCTTTGGAGGTCGCGTTGGATAACAATGTCAATTTCCTACGTGGGCCGACCATGGTGCCCTACGGGAGTAGATGGTCGGCGCATCCGGACCTTTGACATTGTATCCGTGCAACAGGGAGTCGTTAAAGAAGCTAAGAGTCCGAAGAAAAAAGAAATAGAAAAGTATTGAAGAAGCACGAAGCTATATATGTACCTGAACAGTATAGAGAGATAATATGTATCTGATATGGTATGGCCTGATCGCCATGTGCGATAAGGCAAGGCCGCCATTTGTACCTTTCAATGTATGTTATTTTATGTTTTTGTTTTATGTTTAGTGTACAATAAAGTGTTAAATAAATAAATAAATAAATGTAAAGCTTCGTGGAACAACGCTGTTATTGATATATAACACCTCCTGAATGGGGGTGCTTTGGAGGTCGCGTTGGATAACAATGTCAATTTCCTACGTGGGCCGACCATGGTGCCCTACGGGAGTAGATGGTCGGCGCATCCGGACCTTTGACATTGTATCCGTGCAACAGGGAGTCGTTAAAGAAGCTAAGAGTCCGAAGAAAAAAGAAATAGAAAAGTATTGAAGAAGCACGAAGCTATATATGTACCTGAACAGTATAGAGAGATAATATGTATCTGATATGGTATGGCCTGATCGCCATGTGCGATAAGGCAAGGCCGCCATTTGTACCTTTCAATGTATGTTATTTTATGTTTTTGTTTTATGTTTAGTGTACAATAAAGTGTTAAATAAATAAATGTAAAGCTTCGTGGAACAACGCTGTTATTGATATATAACACCTCCTGAATGGGGGTGCTTTGGAGGTCGCGTTGGATAACAATGTCAATTTCCTACGTGGGCCGACCATGGTGCCCTACGGGAGTAGATGGTCGGCGCATCCGGACCTTTGACATTGTATCCGTGCAACAGGGAGTCGTTAAAGAAGCTAAGAGTCCGAAGAAAAAAGAAATAGAAAAGTATTGAAGAAGCACGAAGCTATATATGTACCTGAACAGTATAGAGAGATAATATGTATCTGATATGGTATGGCCTGATCGCCATGTGCGATAAGGCAAGGCCTCCATTTGTACCTTTCAATGTATGTTATTTTATGTTTTTGCTTTATGTTTAGTGTACAATAAAGTGTTAAATAAATAAATAAATAAATGTAAAGCTTCGTGGAACAACGCTGTTATTGATATATAACACCTCCTGAATGGGGGTGCTTTGGAGGTCGCGTTGGATAACAATGTCAATTTCCTACGTGGGCCGACCATGGTGCCCTACGGGAGTAGATGGTCGGCGCATCCGGACCTTTGACATTGTATCCGTGCAACAGGGAGTCGTTAAAGAAGCTAAGAGTCCGAAGAAAAAAGAAATAGAAAAGTATTGAAGAAGCACGAAGCTATATATGTACCTGAACAGTATAGAGAGATAATATGTATCTGATATGGTATGGCCTGATCGCCATGTGCGATAAGGCAAGGCCGCCATTTGTACCTTTCAATGTATGTTATTTTATGTTTTTGTTTTATGTTTAGTGTACAATAAAGTGTTAAATAAATAAATGTAAAGCTTCGTGGAACAACGCTGTTATTGATATATAACACCTCCTGAATGGGGGTGCTTTGGAGGTCGCGTTGGATAACAATGTCAATTTCCTACGTGGGCCGACCATGGTGCCCTACGGGAGTAGATGGTCGGCGCATCCGGACCTTTGACATTGTATCCGTGCAACAGGGAGTCGTTAAAGAAGCTAAGAGTCCGAAGAAAAAAGAAATAGAAAAGTATTGAAGAAGCACGAAGCTATATATGTACCTGAACAGTATAGAGAGATAATATGTATCTGATATGGTATGGCCTGATCGCCATGTGCGATAAGGCAAGGCCGCCATTTGTACCTTTCAATGTATGTTATTTTATGTTTTTGTTTTATGTTTAGTGTACAATAAAGTGTTAAAAAAATAAATAAATAAATGTAAAGCTTCGTGGAACAACGCTGTTATTGATATATAACACCTCCTGAATGGGGGTGCTTTGGAGGTCGCGTTGGATAACAATGTCAATTTCCTACGTGGGCCGACCATGGTGCCCTACGGGAGTAGATGGTCGGCGCATCCGGACCTTTGACATTGTATCCGTGCAACAGGGAGTCGTTAAAGAAGCTAAGAGTCCGAAGAAAAAAGAAATAGAAAAGTATTGAAGAAGCACGAAGCTATATATGTACCTGAACAGTATAGAGAGATAATATGTATCTGATATGGTATGGCCTGATCGCCATGTGCGATAAGGCAAGGCCGCCATTTGTACCTTTCAATGTATGTTATTTTATGTTTTTGTTTTATGTTTAGTGTACAATAAAGTGTTAAATAAATAAATAAATAAATGTAAAGCTTCGTGGAACAACGCTGTTATTGATATATAACACCTCCTGAATGGGGGTGCTTTGGAGGTCGCGTTGGATAACAATGTCAATTTCCTACGTGGGCCGACCATGGTGCCCTACGGGAGTAGATGGTCGGCGCATCCGGACCTTTGACATTGTATCCGTGCAACAGGGAGTCGTTAAAGAAGCTAAGAGTCCGAAGAAAAAAGAAATAGAAAAGTATTGAAGAAGCACGAAGCTATATATGTACCTGAACAGTATAGAGAGATAATATGTATCTGATATGGTATGGCCTGATCGCCATGTGCGATAAGGCAAGGCCGCCATTTGTACCTTTCAATGTATGTTATTTTATGTTTTTGTTTTATGTTTAGTGTACAATAAAGTGTTAAATAAATAAATGTAAAGCTTCGTGGAACAACGCTGTTATTGATATATAACACCTCCTGAATGGGGGTGCTTTGGAGGTCGCGTTGGATAACAATGTCAATTTCCTACGTGGGCCGACCATGGTGCCCTACGGGAGTAGATGGTCGGCGCATCCGGACCTTTGACATTGTATCCGTGCAACAGGGAGTCGTTAAAGAAGCTAAGAGTCCGAAGAAAAAAGAAATAGAAAAGTATTGAAGAAGCACGAAGCTATATATGTACCTGAACAGTATAGAGAGATAATATGTATCTGATATGGTATGGCCTGATCGCCATGTGCGATAAGGCAAGGCCGCCATTTGTACCTTTCAATGTATGTTATTTTATGTTTTTGTTTTATGTTTAGTGTACAATAAAGTGTTAAATAAATAATAAATAAATGTAAAGCTTCGTGGAACAACGCTGTTATTGATATATAACACCTCCTGAATGGGGGTGCTTTGGAGGTCGCGTTGGATAACAATGTCAATTTCCTACGTGGGCCGACCATGGTGCCCTACGGGAGTAGATGGTCGGCGCATCCGGACCTTTGACATTGTATCCGTGCAACAGGGAGTCGTTAAAGAAGCTAAGAGTCCGAAGAAAAAAGAAATAGAAAAGTATTGAAGAAGCACGAAGCTATATATGTACCTGAACAGTATAGAGAGATAATATGTATCTGATATGGTATGGCCTGATCGCCATGTGCGATAAGGCAAGGCCGCCATTTGTACCTTTCAATGTATGTTATTTTATGTTTTTGTTTTATGTTTAGTGTACAATAAAGTGTTAAATAAATAAATGTAAAGCTTCGTGGAACAACGCTGTTATTGATATATAACACCTCCTGAATGGGGGTGCTTTGGAGGTCGCGTTGGATAACAATGTCAATTTCCTACGTGGGCCGACCATGGTGCCCTACGGGAGTAGATGGTCGGCGCATCCGGACCTTTGACATTGTATCCGTGCAACAGGGAGTCGTTAAAGAAGCTAAGAGTCCGAAGAAAAAAGAAATAGAAAAGTATTGAAGAAGCACGAAGCTATATATGTACCTGAACAGTATAGAGAGATAATATGTATCTGATATGGTATGGCCTGATCGCCATGTGCGATAAGGCAAGGCCGCCATTTGTACCTTTCAATGTATGTTATTTTATGTTTTTGTTTTATGTTTAGTGTACAATAAAGTGTTAAATAAATAAATGTAAAGCTTCGTGGAACAACGCTGTTATTGATATATAACACCTCCTGAATGGGGGTGCTTTGGAGGTCGCGTTGGATAACAATGTCAATTTCCTACGTGGGCCGACCATGGTGCCCTACGGGAGTAGATGGTCGGCGCATCCGGACCTTTGACATTGTATCCGTGCAACAGGGAGTCGTTAAAGAAGCTAAGAGTCCGAAGAAAAAAGAAATAGAAAAGTATTGAAGAAGCACGAAGCTATATATGTACCTGAACAGTATAGAGAGATAATATGTATCTGATATGGTATGGCCTGATCGCCATGTGCGATAAGGCAAGGCCGCCATTTGTACCTTTCAATGTATGTTATTTTATGTTTTTGTTTTATGTTTAGTGTACAATAAAGTGTTAATAAATAAATATTAAATGTAAAGCTTCGTGGAACAACGCTGTTATTGATATATAACACCTCCTGAATGGGGGTGCTTTGGAGGTCGCGTTGGATAACAATGTCAATTTCCTACGTGCGCCGACCATGGTGCCCTACGGGAGTAGATGGTCGGCGCATCCGGACCTTTGACATTGTATCCGTGCAACAGGGAGTCGTTAAAGAAGCTAAGAGTCCGAAGAAAAAAGAAATAGAAAAGTATTGAAGAAGCACGAAGCTATATATGTACCTGAACAGTATAGAGAGATAATATGTATCTGATATGGTATGGCCTGATCGCCATGTGCGATAAGGCAAGGCCTCCATTTGTACCTTTCAATGTATGTTATTTTATGTTTTTGTTTTATGTTTAGTGTACAATAAAGTGTTAAATAAATAAATGTAAAGCTTCGTGGAACAACGCTGTTATTGATATATAACACCTCCTGAATGGGGGTGCTTTGGAGGTCGCGTTGGATAACAATGTCAATTTCCTACGTGGGCCGACCATGGTGCCCTACGGGAGTAGATGGTCGGCGCATCCGGACCTTTGACATTGTATCCGTGCAACAGGGAGTCGTTAAAGAAGCTAAGAGTCCGAAGAAAAAAGAAATAGAAAAGTATTGAAGAAGCACGAAGCTATATATGTACCTGAACAGTATAGAGAGATAATATGTATCAGATATGGTATGGCCTGATCGCCATGTGCGATAAGGCAAGGCCGCCATTTGTACCTTTCAATGTATGTTATTTTATGTTTTTGTTTTATGTTTAGTGTACAATAAAGTGTTAAATAAATAAATAAATGTAAAGCTTCGTGGAACAACGCTGTTATTGATATATAACACCTCCTGAATGGGGGTGCTTTGGAGGTCGCGTTGGATAACAATGTCAATTTCCTACGTGGGCCGACCATGGTGCCCTACGGGAGTAGATGGTCGGCGCATCCGGACCTTTGACATTGTATCCGTGCAACAGGGAGTCGTTAAAGAAGCTAAGAGTCCGAAGAAAAAAGAAATAGAAAAGTATTGAAGAAGCACGAAGCTATATATGTACCTGAACAGTATAGAGAGATAATATGTATCTGATATGGTATGGCCTGATCGCCATGTGCGATAAGGCAAGGCCTCCATTTGTACCTTTCAATGTATGTTATTTTATGTTTTTGTTTTATGTTTAGTGTACAATAAAGTGTTAAATAAATAAATGTAAAGCTTCGTGGAACAACGCTGTTATTGATATATAACACCTCCTGAATGGGGGTGCTTTGGAGGTCGCGTTGGATAACAATGTCAATTTCCTACGTGGGCCGACCATGGTGCCCTACGGGAGTAGATGGTCGGCGCATCCGGACCTTTGACATTGTATCCGTGCAACAGGGAGTCGTTAAAGAAGCTAAGAGTCCGAAGAAAAAAGAAATAGAAAAGTATTGAAGAAGCACGAAGCTATATATGTACCTGAACAGTATAGAGAGATAATATGTATCTGATATGGTATGGCCTGATCGCCATGTGCGATAAGGCAAGGCCGCCATTTGTACCTTTCAATGTATGTTATTTTATGTTTTTGTTTTATGTTTAGTGTACAATAAAGTGTTAAATAAATAAATAAATAAATGTAAAGCTTCGTGGAACAACGCTGTTATTGATATATAACACCTCCTGAATGGGGGTGCTTTGGAGGTCGCGTTGGATAACAATGTCAATTTCCTACGTGGGCCGACCATGGTGCCCTACGGGAGTAGATGGTCGGCGCATCCGGACCTTTGACATTGTATCCGTGCAACAGGGAGTCGTTAAAGAAGCTAAGAGTCCGAAGAAAAAAGAAATAGAAAAGTATTGAAGAAGCACGAAGCTATATATGTACCTGAACAGTATAGAGAGATAATATGTATCTGATATGGTATGGCCTGATCGCCATGTGCGATAAGGCAAGGCCGCCATTTGTACCTTTCAATGTATGTTATTTTATGTTTTTGTTTTATGTTTAGTGTACAATAAAGTGTTAAATAAATAAATAAATAAATGTAAAGCTTCGTGGAACAACGCTGTTATTGATATATAACACCTCCTGAATGGGGGTGCTTTGGAGGTCGCGTTGGATAACAATGTCAATTTCCTACGTGGGCCGACCATGGTGCCCTACGGGAGTAGATGGTCGGCGCATCCGGACCTTTGACATTGTATCCGTGCAACAGGGAGTCGTTAAAGAAGCTAAGAGTCCGAAGAAAAAAGAAATAGAAAAGTATTGAAGAAGCACGAAGCTATATATGTACCTGAACAGTATAGAGAGATAATATGTATCTGATATGGTATGGCCTGATCGCCATGTGCGATAAGGCAAGGCCGCCATTTGTACCTTTCAATGTATGTTATTTTATGTTTTTGTTTTATGTTTAGTGTACAATAAAGTGTTAAATAAATAAATGTAAAGCTTCGTGGAACAACGCTGTTATTGATATATAACACCTCCTGAATGGGGGTGCTTTGGAGGTCGCGTTGGATAACAATGTCAATTTCCTACGTGGGCCGACCATGGTGCCCTACGGGAGTAGATGGTCGGCGCATCCGGACCTTTGACATTGTATCCGTGCAACAGGGAGTCGTTAAAGAAGCTAAGAGTCCGAAGAAAAAAGAAATAGAAAAGTATTGAAGAAGCACGAAGCTATATATGTACCTGAACAGTATAGAGAGATAATATGTATCTGATATGGTATGGCCTGATCGCCATGTGCGATAAGGCAAGGCCGCCATTTGTACCTTTCAATGTATGTTATTTTATGTTTTTGTTTTATGTTTAGTGTACAATAAAGTGTTAAATAAATAAATAAATAAATGTAAAGCTTCGTGGAACAACGCTGTTATTGATATATAACACCTCCTGAATGGGGGTGCTTTGGAGGTCGCGTTGGATAACAATGTCAATTTCCTACGTGGGCCGACCATGGTGCCCTACGGGAGTAGATGGTCGGCGCATCCGGACCTTTGACATTGTATCCGTGCAACAGGGAGTCGTTAAAGAAGCTAAGAGTCCGAAGAAAAAAGAAATAGAAAAGTATTGAAGAAGCACGAAGCTATATATGTACCTGAACAGTATAGAGAGATAATATGTATCTGATATGGTATGGCCTGATCGCCATGTGCGATAAGGCAAGGCCTCCATTTGTACCTTTCAATGTATGTTATTTTATGTTTTTGTTTTATGTTTAGTGTACAATAAAGTGTTAAATAAATAAATGTAAAGCTTCGTGGAACAACGCTGTTATTGATATATAACACCTCCTGAATGGGGGTGCTTTGGAGGTCGCGTTGGATAACAATGTCAATTTCCTACGTGGGCCGACCATGGTGCCCTACGGGAGTAGATGGTCGGCGCATCCGGACCTTTGACATTGTATCCGTGCAACAGGGAGTCGTTAAAGAAGCTAAGAGTCCGAAGAAAAAAGAAATAGAAAAGTATTGAAGAAGCACGAAGCTATATATGTACCTGAACAGTATAGAGAGATAATATGTATCTGATATGGTATGGCCTGATCGCCATGTGCGATAAGGCAAGGCCGCCATTTGTACCTTTCAATGTATGTTATTTTATGTTTTTGTTTTATGTTTAGTGTACAATAAAGTGTTAAATAAATAAATGTAAAGCTTCGTGGAACAACGCTGTTATTGATATATAACACCTCCTGAATGGGGGTGCTTTGGAGGTCGCGTTGGATAACAATGTCAATTTCCTACGTGGGCCGACCATGGTGCCCTACGGGAGTAGATGGTCGGCGCATCCGGACCTTTGACATTGTATCCGTGCAACAGGGAGTCGTTAAAGAAGCTAAGAGTCCGAAGAAAAAAGAAATAGAAAAGTATTGAAGAAGCACGAAGCTATATATGTACCTGAACAGTATAGAGAGATAATATGTATCTGATATGGTATGGCCTGATCGCCATGTGCGATAAGGCAAGGCCGCCATTTGTACCTTTCAATGTATGTTATTTTATGTTTTTGTTTTATGTTTAGTGTACAATAAAGTGTTAAATAAATAAATAAATAAATGTAAAGCTTCGTGGAACAACGCTGTTATTGATATATAACACCTCCTGAATGGGGGTGCTTTGGAGGTCGCGTTGGATAACAATGTCAATTTCCTACGTGGGCCGACCATGGTGCCCTACGGGAGTAGATGGTCGGCGCATCCGGACCTTTGACATTGTATCCGTGCAACAGGGAGTCGTTAAAGAAGCTAAGAGTCCGAAGAAAAAAGAAATAGAAAAGTATTGAAGAAGCACGAAGCTATATATGTACCTGAACAATATAGAGAGATAATATGTATCTGATATGGTATGGCCTGATCGCCATGTGCGATAAGGCAAGGCCTCCATTTGTACCTTTCAATGTATGTTATTTTATGTTTTTGTTTTATGTTTAGTGTACAATAAAGTGTTAAATAAATAAATAAATGTAAAGCTTCGTGGAACAACGCTGTTATTGATATATAACACCTCCTGAATGGGGGTGCTTTGGAGGTCGCGTTGGATAACAATGTCAATTTCCTACGTGGGCCGACCATGGTGCCCTACGGGAGTAGATGGTCGGCGCATCCGGACCTTTGACATTGTATCCGTGCAACAGGGAGTCGTTAAAGAAGCTAAGAGTCCGAAGAAAAAAGAAATAGAAAAGTATTGAAGAAGCACGAAGCTATATATGTACCTGAACAGTATAGAGAGATAATATGTATCTGATATGGTATGGCCTGATCGCCATGTGCGATAAGGCAAGGCCGCCATTTGTACCTTTCAATGTATGTTATTTTATGTTTTTGTTTTATGTTTAGTGTACAATAAAGTGTTAAATAAATAAATAAATGTAAAGCTTCGTGGAACAACGCTGTTATTGATATATAACACCTCCTGAATGGGGGTGCTTTGGAGGTCGCGTTGGATAACAATGTCAATTTCCTACGTGGGCCGACCATGGTGCCCTACGGGAGTAGATGGTCGGCGCATCCGGACCTTTGACATTGTATCCGTGCAACAGGGAGTCGTTAAAGAAGCTAAGAGTCCGAAGAAAAAAGAAATAGAAAAGTATTGAAGAAGCACGAAGCTATATATGTACCTGAACAGTATAGAGAGATAATATGTATCTGATATGGTATGGCCTGATCGCCATGTGCGATAAGGCAAGGCCGCCATTTGTACCTTTCAATGTATGTTATTTTATGTTTTTGTTTTATGTTTAGTGTACAATAAAGTGGTAATAAAAAAATAAATAAATAAATGTAAAGCTTCGTGGAACAACGCTGTTATTGATATATAACACCTCCTGAATGGGGGTGCTTTGGAGGTCGCGTTGGATAACAATGTCAATTTCCTACGTGGGCCGACCATGGTGCCCTACGGGAGTAGATGGTCGGCGCATCCGGACCTTTGACATTGTATCCGTGCAACAGGGAGTCGTTAAAGAAGCTAAGAGTCCGAAGAAAAAAGAAATAGAAAAGTATTGAAGAAGCACGAAGCTATATATGTACCTGAACAGTATAGAGAGATAATATGTATCTGATATGGTATGGCCTGATCGCCATGTGCGATAAGGCAAGGCCTCCATTTGTACCTTTCAATGTATGTTATTTTATGTTTTTGTTTTATGTTTAGTGTACAATAAAGTGTTAAATAAATAAATGTAAAGCTTCGTGGAACAACGCTGTTATTGATATATAACACCTCCTGAATGGGGGTGCTTTGGAGGTCGCGTTGGATAACAATGTCAATTTCCTACGTGGGCCGACCATGGTGCCCTACGGGAGTAGATGGTCGGCGCATCCGGACCTTTGACATTGTATCCGTGCAACAGGGAGTCGTTAAAGAAGCTAAGAGTCCGAAGAAAAAAGAAATAGAAAAGTATTGAAGAAGCACGAAGCTATATATGTACCTGAACAGTATAGAGAGATAATATGTATCTGATATGGTATGGCCTGATCGCCATGTGCGATAAGGCAAGGCCGCCATTTGTACCTTTCAATGTATGTTATTTTATGTTTTTGTTTTATGTTTAGTGTACAATAAAGTGTTAAATAAATAAATATAAAGCTTCGTGGAACAACGCTGTTATTGATATATAACACCTCCTGAATGGGGGTGCTTTGGAGGTCGCGTTGGATAACAATGTCAATTTCCTACGTGGGCCGACCATGGTGCCCTACGGGAGTAGATGGTCGGCGCATCCGGACCTTTGACATTGTATCCGTGCAACAGGGAGTCGTTAAAGAAGCTAAGAGTCCGAAGAAAAAAGAAATAGAAAAGTATTGAAGAAGCACGAAGCTATATATGTACCTGAACAGTATAGAGAGATAATATGTATCTGATATGGTATGGCCTGATCGCCATGTGCGATAAGGCAAGGCCTCCATTTGTACCTTTCAATGTATGTTATTTTATGTTTTTGTTTTATGTTTAGTGTACAATAAAGTGTTAAATAAATAAATGTAAAGCTTCGTGGAACAACGCTGTTATTGATATATAACACCTCCTGAATGGGGGTGCTTTGGAGGTCGCGTTGGATAACAATGTCAATTTCCTACGTGGGCCGACCATGGTGCCCTACGGGAGTAGATGGTCGGCGCATCCGGACCTTTGACATTGTATCCGTGCAACAGGGAGTCGTTAAAGAAGCTAAGAGTCCGAAGAAAAAAGAAATAGAAAAGTATTGAAGAAGCACGAAGCTATATATGTACCTGAACAGTATAGAGAGATAATATGTATCTGATATGGTATGGCCTGATCGCCATGTGCGATAAGGCAAGGCCGCCATTTGTACCTTTCAATGTATGTTATTTTATGTTTTTGTTTTATGTTTAGTGTACAATAAAGTGTTAAATAAATAAATAAATAAATGTAAAGCTTCGTGGAACAACGCTGTTATTGATATATAACACCTCCTGAATGGGGGTGCTTTGGAGGTCGCGTTGGATAACAATGTCAATTTCCTACGTGGGCCGACCATGGTGCCCTACGGGAGTAGATGGTCGGCGCATCCGGACCTTTGACATTGTATCCGTGCAACAGGGAGTCGTTAAAGAAGCTAAGAGTCCGAAGAAAAAAGAAATAGAAAAGTATTGAAGAAGCACGAAGCTATATATGTACCTGAACAGTATAGAGAGATAATATGTATCTGATATGGTATGGCCTGATCGCCATGTGCGATAAGGCAAGGCCGCCATTTGTACCTTTCAATGTATGTTATTTTATGTTTTTGTTTTATGTTTAGTGTACAATAAAGTGTTAAATAAATAATAATGTAAAGCTTCGTGGAACAACGCTGTTATTGATATATAACACCTCCTGAATGGGGGTGCTTTGGAGGTCGCGTTGGATAACAATGTCAATTTCCTACGTGGGCCGACCATGGTGCCCTACGGGAGTAGATGGTCGGCGCATCCGGACCTTTGACATTGTATCCGTGCAACAGGGAGTCGTTAAAGAAGCTAAGAGTCCGAAGAAAAAAGAAATAGAAAAGTATTGAAGAAGCACGAAGCTATATATGTACCTGAACAGTATAGAGAGATAATATGTATCTGATATGGTATGGCCTGATCGCCATGTGCGATAAGGCAAGGCCGCCATTTGTACCTTTCAATGTATGTTATTTTATGTTTTTGTTTTATGTTTAGTGTACAATAAAGTGTTAAATAAATAATAATGTAAAGCTTCGTGGAACAACGCTGTTATTGATATATAACACCTCCTGAATGGGGGTGCTTTGGAGGTCGCGTTGGATAACAATGTCAATTTCCTACGTGGGCCGACCATGGTGCCCTACGGGAGTAGATGGTCGGCGCATCCGGACCTTTGACATTGTATCCGTGCAACAGGGAGTCGTTAAAGAAGCTAAGAGTCCGAAGAAAAAAGAAATAGAAAAGTATTGAAGAAGCACGAAGCTATATATGTACCTGAACAGTATAGAGAGATAATATGTATCTGATATGGTATGGCCTGATCGCCATGTGCGATAAGGCAAGGCCGCCATTTGTACCTTTCAATGTATGTTATTTTATGTTTTTGTTTTATGTTTAGTGTACAATAAAGTGTTAAATAAATAAATGTAAAGCTTCGTGGAACAACGCTGTTATTGATATATAACACCTCCTGAATGGGGGTGCTTTGGAGGTCGCGTTGGATAACAATGTCAATTTCCTACGTGGGCCGACCATGGTGCCCTACGGGAGTAGATGGTCGGCGCATCCGGACCTTTGACATTGTATCCGTGCAACAGGGAGTCGTTAAAGAAGCTAAGAGTCCGAAGAAAAAAGAAATAGAAAAGTATTGAAGAAGCACGAAGCTATATATGTACCTGAACAGTATAGAGAGATAATATGTATCTGATATGGTATGGCCTGATCGCCATGTGCGATAAGGCAAGGCCGCCATTTGTACCTTTCAATGTATGTTATTTTATGTTTTTGTTTTATGTTTAGTGTACAATAAAGTGTTAAATAAATAATAATGTAAAGCTTCGTGGAACAACGCTGTTATTGATATATAACACCTCCTGAATGGGGGTGCTTTGGAGGTCGCGTTGGATAACAATGTCAATTTCCTACGTGGGCCGACCATGGTGCCCTACGGGAGTAGATGGTCGGCGCATCCGGACCTTTGACATTGTATCCGTGCAACAGGGAGTCGTTAAAGAAGCTAAGAGTCCGAAGAAAAAAGAAATAGAAAAGTATTGAAGAAGCACGAAGCTATATATGTACCTGAACAGTATAGAGAGATAATATGTATCTGATATGGTATGGCCTGATCGCCATGTGCGATAAGGCAAGGCCGCCATTTGTACCTTTCAATGTATGTTATTTTATGTTTTTGTTTTATGTTTAGTGTACAATAAAGTGTTAAATAATAAATAAATGTAAAGCTTCGTGGAACAACGCTGTTATTGATATATAACACCTCCTGAATGGGGGTGCTTTGGAGGTCGCGTTGGATAACAATGTCAATTTCCTACGTGGGCCGACCATGGTGCCCTACGGGAGTAGATGGTCGGCGCATCCGGACCTTTGACATTGTATCCGTGCAACAGGGAGTCGTTAAAGAAGCTAAGAGTCCGAAGAAAAAAGAAATAGAAAAGTATTGAAGAAGCACGAAGCTATATATGTACCTGAACAGTATAGAGAGATAATATGTATCTGATATGGTATGGCCTGATCGCCATGTGCGATAAGGCAAGGCCGCCATTTGTACCTTTCAATGTATGTTATTTTATGTTTTTGTTTTATGTTTAGTGTACAATAAAGTGTTAAATAAATAAATGTAAAGCTTCGTGGAACAACGCTGTTATTGATATATAACACCTCCTGAATGGGGGTGCTTTGGAGGTCGCGTTGGATAACAATGTCAATTTCCTACGTGGGCCGACCATGGTGCCCTACGGGAGTAGATGGTCGGCGCATCCGGACCTTTGACATTGTATCCGTGCAACAGGGAGTCGTTAAAGAAGCTAAGAGTCCGAAGAAAAAAGAAATAGAAAAGTATTGAAGAAGCACGAAGCTATATATGTACCTGAACAGTATAGAGAGATAATATGTATCTGATATGGTATGGCCTGATCGCCATGTGCGATAAGGCAAGGCCGCCATTTGTACCTTTCAATGTATGTTATTTTATGTTTTTGTTTTATGTTTAGTGTACAATAAAGTGTTAAATAAATAAATGTAAAGCTTCGTGGAACAACGCTGTTATTGATATATAACACCTCCTGAATGGGGGTGCTTTGGAGGTCGCGTTGGATAACAATGTCAATTTCCTACGTGGGCCGACCATGGTGCCCTACGGGAGTAGATGGTCGGCGCATCCGGACCTTTGACATTGTATCCGTGCAACAGGGAGTCGTTAAAGAAGCTAAGAGTCCGAAGAAAAAAGAAATAGAAAAGTATTGAAGAAGCACGAAGCTATATGTACCTGAACAGTATAGAGAGATAATATGTATCTGATATGGTATGGCCTGATCGCCATGTGCGATAAGGCAAGGCCTCCATTTGTACCTTTCAATGTATGTTATTTTATGTTTTTGTTTTATGTTTAGTGTACAATAAAGTGTTAAATAAATAAATGTAAAGCTTCGTGGAACAACGCTGTTATTGATATATAACACCTCCTGAATGGGGGTGCTTTGGAGGTCGCGTTGGATAACAATGTCAATTTCCTACGTGGGCCGACCATGGTGCCCTACGGGAGTAGATGGTCGGCGCATCCGGACCTTTGACATTGTATCCGTGCAACAGGGAGTCGTTAAAGAAGCTAAGAGTCCGAAGAAAAAAGAAATAGAAAAGTATTGAAGAAGCACGAAGCTATATATGTACCTGAACAGTATAGAGAGATAATATGTATCTGATATGGTATGGCCTGATCGCCATGTGCGATAAGGCAAGGCCGCCATTTGTACCTTTCAATGTATGTTATTTTATGTTTTTGTTTTATGTTTAGTGTACAATAAAGTGTTAAATAATAATAAATGTAAAGCTTCGTGGAACAACGCTGTTATTGATATATAACACCTCCTGAATGGGGGTGCTTTGGAGGTCGCGTTGGATAACAATGTCAATTTCCTACGTGGGCCGACCATGGTGCCCTACGGGAGTAGATGGTCGGCGCATCCGGACCTTTGACATTGTATCCGTGCAACAGGGAGTCGTTAAAGAAGCTAAGAGTCCGAAGAAAAAAGAAATAGAAAAGTATTGAAGAAGCACGAAGCTATATATGTACCTGAACAGTATAGAGAGATAATATGTATCTGATATGGTATGGCCTGATCGCCATGTGCGATAAGGCAAGGCCGCCATTTGTACCTTTCAATGTATGTTATTTTATGTTTTTGTTTTATGTTTAGTGTACAATAAAGTGTTAAATAAATAATAATAATGTAAAGCTTCGTGGAACAACGCTGTTATTGATATATAACACCTCCTGAATGGGAGTGCTTTGGAGGTCGCGTTGGATAACAATGTCAATTTCCTACGTGGGCCGACCATGGTGCCCTACGGGAGTAGATGGTCGGCGCATCCGGACCTTTGACATTGTATCCGTGCAACAGGGAGTCGTTAAAGAAGCTAAGAGTCCGAAGAAAAAAGAAATAGAAAAGTATTGAAGAAGCACGAAGCTATATATGTACCTGAACAGTATAGAGAGATAATATGTATCTGATATGGTATGGCCTGATCGCCATGTGCGATAAGGCAAGGCCTCCATTTGTACCTTTCAATGTATGTTATTTTATGTTTTTGTTTTATGTTTAGTGTACAATAAAGTGTTAAATAAATAAATGTAAAGCTTCGTGGAACAACGCTGTTATTGATATATAACACCTCCTGAATGGGGGTGCTTTGGAGGTCGCGTTGGATAACAATGTCAATTTCCTACGTGGGCCGACCATGGTGCCCTACGGGAGTAGATGGTCGGCGCATCCGGACCTTTGACATTGTATCCGTGCAACAGGGAGTCGTTAAAGAAGCTAAGAGTCCGAAGAAAAAAGAAATAGAAAAGTATTGAAGAAGCACGAAGCTATATATGTACCTGAACAGTATAGAGAGATAATATGTATCTGATATGGTATGGCCTGATCGCCATGTGCGATAAGGCAAGGCCGCCATTTGTACCTTTCAATGTATGTTATTTTATGTTTTTGTTTTATGTTTAGTGTACAATAAAGTGTTAAATAAATAAATGTAAAGCTTCGTGGAACAACGCTGTTATTGATATATAACACCTCCTGAATGGGGGTGCTTTGGAGGTCGCGTTGGATAACAATGTCAATTTCCTACGTGGGCCGACCATGGTGCCCTACGGGAGTAGATGGTCGGCGCATCCGGACCTTTGACATTGTATCCGTGCAACAGGGAGTCGTTAAAGAAGCTAAGAGTCCGAAGAAAAAAGAAATAGAAAAGTATTGAAGAAGCACGAAGCTATATATGTACCTGAACAGTATAGAGAGATAATATGTATCTGATATGGTATGGCCTGATCGCCATGTGCGATAAGGCAAGGCCTCCATTTGTACCTTTCAATGTATGTTATTTTATGTTTTTGTTTTATGTTTAGTGTACAATAAAGTGTTAAATAAATAAATGTAAAGCTTCGTGGAACAACGCTGTTATTGATATATAACACCTCCTGAATGGGGGTGCTTTGGAGGTCGCGTTGGATAACAATGTCAATTTCCTACGTGGGCCGACCATGGTGCCCTACGGGAGTAGATGGTCGGCGCATCCGGACCTTTGACATTGTATCCGTGCAACAGGGAGTCGTTAAAGAAGCTAAGAGTCCGAAGAAAAAAGAAATAGAAAAGTATTGAAGAAGCACGAAGCTATATATGTACCTGAACAGTATAGAGAGATAATATGTATCTGATATGGTATGGCCTGATCGCCATGTGCGATAAGGCAAGGCCGCCATTTGTACCTTTCAATGTATGTTATTTTATGTTTTTGTTTTATGTTTAGTGTACAATAAAGTGTTAAATAAATAAATGTAAAGCTTCGTGGAACAACGCTGTTATTGATATATAACACCTCCTGAATGGGGGTGCTTTGGAGGTCGCGTTGGATAACAATGTCAATTTCCTACGTGGGCCGACCATGGTGCCCTACGGGAGTAGATGGTCGGCGCATCCGGACCTTTGACATTGTATCCGTGCAACAGGGAGTCGTTAAAGAAGCTAAGAGTCCGAAGAAAAAAGAAATAGAAAAGTATTGAAGAAGCACGAAGCTATATATGTACCTGAACAGTATAGAGAGATAATATGTATCTGATATGGTATGGCCTGATCGCCATGTGCGATAAGGCAAGGCCGCCATTTGTACCTTTCAATGTATGTTATTTTATGTTTTTGTTTTATGTTTAGTGTACAATAAAGTGTTAAATAAATAAATGTAAAGCTTCGTGGAACAACGCTGTTATTGATATATAACACCTCCTGAATGGGGGTGCTTTGGAGGTCGCGTTGGATAACAATGTCAATTTCCTACGTGGGCCGACCATGGTGCCCTACGGGAGTAGATGGTCGGCGCATCCGGACCTTTGACATTGTATCCGTGCAACAGGGAGTCGTTAAAGAAGCTAAGAGTCCGAAGAAAAAAGAAATAGAAAAGTATTGAAGAAGCACGAAGCTATATATGTACCTGAACAGTATAGAGAGATAATATGTATCTGATATGGTATGGCCTGATCGCCATGTGCGATAAGGCAAGGCCGCCATTTGTACCTTTCAATGTATGTTATTTTATGTTTTTGTTTTATGTTTAGTGTACAATAAAGTGTTAAATAAATAAATGTAAAGCTTCGTGGAACAACGCTGTTATTGATATATAACACCTCCTGAATGGGGGTGCTTTGGAGGTCGCGTTGGATAACAATGTCAATTTCCTACGTGGGCCGACCATGGTGCCCTACGGGAGTAGATGGTCGGCGCATCCGGACCTTTGACATTGTATCCGTGCAACAGGGAGTCGTTAAAGAAGCTAAGAGTCCGAAGAAAAAAGAAATAGAAAAGTATTGAAGAAGCACGAAGCTATATATGTACCTGAACAGTATAGAGAGATAATATGTATCTGATATGGTATGGCCTGATCGCCATGTGCGATAAGGCAAGGCCGCCATTTGTACCTTTCAATGTATGTTATTTTATGTTTTTGTTTTATGTTTAGTGTACAATAAAGTGTTAAATAAATAAATAAATAAATGTAAAGCTTCGTGGAACAACGCTGTTATTGATATATAACACCTCCTGAATGGGGGTGCTTTGGAGGTCGCGTTGGATAACAATGTCAATTTCCTACGTGGGCCGACCATGGTGCCCTACGGGAGTAGATGGTCGGCGCATCCGGACCTTTGACATTGTATCCGTGCAACAGGGAGTCGTTAAAGAAGCTAAGAGTCCGAAGAAAAAAGAAATAGAAAAGTATTGAAGAAGCACGAAGCTATATATGTACCTGAACAGTATAGAGAGATAATATGTATCTGATATGGTATGGCCTGATCGCCATGTGCGATAAGGCAAGGCCGCCATTTGTACCTTTCAATGTATGTTATTTTATGTTTTTGTTTTATGTTTAGTGTACAATAAAGTGTTAAATAAATAAATAAATAAATGTATAGCTTCGTGGAACAACGCTGTTATTGATATATAACACCTCCTGAATGGGGGTGCTTTGGAGGTCGCGTTGGATAACAATGTCAATTTCCTACGTGGGCCGACCATGGTGCCCTACGGGAGTAGATGGTCGGCGCATCCGGACCTTTGACATTGTATCCGTGCAACAGGGAGTCGTTAAAGAAGCTAAGAGTCCGAAGAAAAAAGAAATAGAAAAGTATTGAAGAAGCACGAAGCTATATATGTACCTGAACAGTATAGAGAGATAATATGTATCTGATATGGTATGGCCTGATCGCCATGTGCGATAAGGCAAGGCCTCCATTTGTACCTTTCAATGTATGTTATTTTATGTTTTTGTTTTATGTTTAGTGTACAATAAAGTGTTAAATAAATAAATGTAAAGCTTCGTGGAACAACGCTGTTATTGATATATAACACCTCCTGAATGGGGGTGCTTTGGAGGTCGCGTTGGATAACAATGTCAATTTCCTACGTGGGCCGACCATGGTGCCCTACGGGAGTAGATGGTCGGCGCATCCGGACCTTTGACATTGTATCCGTGCAACAGGGAGTCGTTAAAGAAGCTAAGAGTCCGAAGAAAAAAGAAATAGAAAAGTATTGAAGAAGCACGAAGCTATATATGTACCTGAACAGTATAGAGAGATAATATGTAGTATCTGATATGGTATGGCCTGATCGCCATGTGCGATAAGGCAAGGCCGCCATTTGTACCTTTCAATGTATGTTATTTTATGTTTTTGTTTTATGTTTAGTGTACAATAAAGTGTTAAATAAATAAATGTAAAGCTTCGTGGAACAACGCTGTTATTGATATATAACACCTCCTGAATGGGGGTGCTTTGGAGGTCGCGTTGGATAACAATGTCAATTTCCTACGTGGGCCGACCATGGTGCCCTACGGGAGTAGATGGTCGGCGCATCCGGACCTTTGACATTGTATCCGTGCAACAGGGAGTCGTTAAAGAAGCTAAGAGTCCGAAGAAAAAAGAAATAGAAAAGTATTGAAGAAGCACGAAGCTATATATGTACCTGAACAGTATAGAGAGATAATATGTATCTGATATGGTATGGCCTGATCGCCATGTGCGATAAGGCAAGGCCGCCATTTGTACCTTTCAATGTATGTTATTTTATGTTTTTGTTTTATGTTTAGTGTACAATAAAGTGTTAAATAAATAAATGTAAAGCTTCGTGGAACAACGCTGTTATTGATATATAACACCTCCTGAATGGGGGTGCTTTGGAGGTCGCGTTGGATAACAATGTCAATTTCCTACGTGGGCCGACCATGGTGCCCTACGGGAGTAGATGGTCGGCGCATCCGGACCTTTGACATTGTATCCGTGCAACAGGGAGTCGTTAAAGAAGCTAAGAGTCCGAAGAAAAAAGAAATAGAAAAGTATTGAAGAAGCACGAAGCTATATATGTACCTGAACAGTATAGAGAGATAATATGTATCTGATATGGTATGGCCTGATCGCCATGTGCGATAAGGCAAGGCCGCCATTTGTACCTTTCAATGTATGTTATTTTATGTTTTTGTTTTATGTTTAGTGTACAATAAAGTGTTAAATAAATAAATGTAAAGCTTCGTGGAACAACGCTGTTATTGATATATAACACCTCCTGAATGGGGGTGCTTTGGAGGTCGCGTTGGATAACAATGTCAATTTCCTACGTGGGCCGACCATGGTGCCCTACGGGAGTAGATGGTCGGCGCATCCGGACCTTTGACATTGTATCCGTGCAACAGGGAGTCGTTAAAGAAGCTAAGAGTCCGAAGAAAAAAGAAATAGAAAAGTATTGAAGAAGCACGAAGCTATATATGTACCTGAACAGTATAGAGAGATAATATGTATCTGATATGGTATGGCCTGATCGCCATGTGCGATAAGGCAAGGCCTCCATTTGTACCTTTCAATGTATGTTATTTTATGTTTTTGTTTTATGTTTAGTGTACAATAAAGTGTTAAATAAATAAATGTAAAGCTTCGTGGAACAACGCTGTTATTGATATATAACACCTCCTGAATGGGGGTGCTTTGGAGGTCGCGTTGGATAACAATGTCAATTTCCTACGTGGGCCGACCATGGTGCCCTACGGGAGTAGATGGTCGGCGCATCCGGACCTTTGACATTGTATCCGTGCAACAGGGAGTCGTTAAAGAAGCTAAGAGTCCGAAGAAAAAAGAAATAGAAAAGTATTGAAGAAGCACGAAGCTATATATGTACCTGAACAGTATAGAGAGATAATATGTATCTGATATGGTATGGCCTGATCGCCATGTGCGATAAGGCAAGGCCGCCATTTGTACCTTTCAATGTATGTTATTTTATGTTTTTGTTTTATGTTTAGTGTACAATAAAGTGTTAAATAAATAAATGTAAAGCTTCGTGGAACAACGCTGTTATTGATATATAACACCTCCTGAATGGGGGTGCTTTGGAGGTCGCGTTGGATAACAATGTCAATTTCCTACGTGGGCCGACCATGGTGCCCTACGGGAGTAGATGGTCGGCGCATCCGGACCTTTGACATTGTATCCGTGCAACAGGGAGTCGTTAAAGAAGCTAAGAGTCCGAAGAAAAAAGAAATAGAAAAGTATTGAAGAAGCACGAAGCTATATATGTACCTGAACAGTATAGAGAGATAATATGTATCTGATATGGTATGGCCTGATCGCCATGTGCGATAAGGCAAGGCCTCCATTTGTACCTTTCAATGTATGTTATTTTATGTTTTTGTTTTATGTTTAGTGTACAATAAAGTGTTAAATAAATAAATGTAAAGCTTCGTGGAACAACGCTGTTATTGATATATAACACCTCCTGAATGGGGGTGCTTTGGAGGTCGCGTTGGATAACAATGTCAATTTCCTACGTGGGCCGACCATGGTGCCCTACGGGAGTAGATGGTCGGCGCATCCGGACCTTTGACATTGTATCCGTGCAACAGGGAGTCGTTAAAGAAGCTAAGAGTCCGAAGAAAAAAGAAATAGAAAAGTATTGAAGAAGCACGAAGCTATATGTACCTGAACAGTATAGAGAGATAATATGTATCTGATATGGTATGGCCTGATCGCCATGTGCGATAAGGCAAGGCCGCCATTTGTACCTTTCAATGTATGTTATTTTATGTTTTTGTTTTATGTTTAGTGTACAATAAAGTGTTAAATAAATAAATGTAAAGCTTCGTGGAACAACGCTGTTATTGATATATAACACCTCCTGAATGGGGGTGCTTTGGAGGTCGCGTTGGATAACAATGTCAATTTCCTACGTGGGCCGACCATGGTGCCCTACGGGAGTAGATGGTCGGCGCATCCGGACCTTTGACATTGTATCCGTGCAACAGGGAGTCGTTAAAGAAGCTAAGAGTCCGAAGAAAAAAGAAATAGAAAAGTATTGAAGAAGCACGAAGCTATATATGTACCTGAACAGTATAGAGAGATAATATGTAGTATCTGATATGGTATGGCCTGATCGCCATGTGCGATAAGGCAAGGCCGCCATTTGTACCTTTCAATGTATGTTATTTTATGTTTTTGTTTTATGTTTAGTGTACAATAAAGTGTTAAATAAATAAATGTAAAGCTTCGTGGAACAACGCTGTTATTGATATATAACACCTCCTGAATGGGGGTGCTTTGGAGGTCGCGTTGGATAACAATGTCAATTTCCTACGTGGGCCGACCATGGTGCCCTACGGGAGTAGATGGTCGGCGCATCCGGACCTTTGACATTGTATCCGTGCAACAGGGAGTCGTTAAAGAAGCTAAGAGTCCGAAGAAAAAAGAAATAGAAAAGTATTGAAGAAGCACGAAGCTATATATGTACCTGAACAGTATAGAGAGATAATATGTATCTGATATGGTATGGCCTGATCGCCATGTGCGATAAGGCAAGGCCTCCATTTGTACCTTTCAATGTATGTTATTTTATGTTTTTGTTTTATGTTTAGTGTACAATAAAGTGTTAAATAAATAAATGTAAAGCTTCGTGGAACAACGCTGTTATTGATATATAACACCTCCTGAATGGGGGTGCTTTGGAGGTCGCGTTGGATAACAATGTCAATTTCCTACGTGGGCCGACCATGGTGCCCTACGGGAGTAGATGGTCGGCGCATCCGGACCTTTGACATTGTATCCGTGCAACAGGGAGTCGTTAAAGAAGCTAAGAGTCCGAAGAAAAAAGAAATAGAAAAGTATTGAAGAAGCACGAAGCTATATATGTACCTGAACAGTATAGAGAGATAATATGTATCTGATATGGTATGGCCTGATCGCCATGTGCGATAAGGCAAGGCCTCCATTTGTACCTTTCAATGTATGTTATTTTATGTTTTTGTTTTATGTTTAGTGTACAATAAAGTGTTAAATAAATAAATGTAAAGCTTCGTGGAACAACGCTGTTATTGATATATAACACCTCCTGAATGGGGGTGCTTTGGAGGTCGCGTTGGATAACAATGTCAATTTCCTACGTGGGCCGACCATGGTGCCCTACGGGAGTAGATGGTCGGCGCATCCGGACCTTTGACATTGTATCCGTGCAACAGGGAGTCGTTAAAGAAGCTAAGAGTCCGAAGAAAAAAGAAATAGAAAAGTATTGAAGAAGCACGAAGCTATATATGTACCTGAACAGTATAGAGAGATAATATGTATCTGATATGGTATGGCCTGATCGCCATGTGCGATAAGGCAAGGCCGCCATTTGTACCTTTCAATGTATGTTATTTTATGTTTTTGTTTTATGTTTAGTGTACAATAAAGTGTTAAATAAATAAATATAAAGCTTCGTGGAACAACGCTGTTATTGATATATAACACCTCCTGAATGGGGGTGCTTTGGAGGTCGCGTTGGATAACAATGTCAATTTCCTACGTGGGCCGACCATGGTGCCCTACGGGAGTAGATGGTCGGCGCATCCGGACCTTTGACATTGTATCCGTGCAACAGGGAGTCGTTAAAGAAGCTAAGAGTCCGAAGAAAAAAGAAATAGAAAAGTATTGAAGAAGCACGAAGCTATATATGTACCTGAACAGTATAGAGAGATAATATGTATCTGATATGGTATGGCCTGATCGCCATGTGCGATAAGGCAAGGCCGCCATTTGTACCTTTCAATGTATGTTATTTTATGTTTTTGTTTTATGTTTAGTGTACAATAAAGTGTTAAATAAATAAATGTAAAGCTTCGTGGAACAACGCTGTTATTGATATATAACACCTCCTGAATGGGGGTGCTTTGGAGGTCGCGTTGGATAACAATGTCAATTTCCTACGTGGGCCGACCATGGTGCCCTACGGGAGTAGATGGTCGGCGCATCCGGACCTTTGACATTGTATCCGTGCAACAGGGAGTCGTTAAAGAAGCTAAGAGTCCGAAGAAAAAAGAAATAGAAAAGTATTGAAGAAGCACGAAGCTATATATGTACCTGAACAGTATAGAGAGATAATATGTAGTATCTGATATGGTATGGCCTGATCGCCATGTGCGATAAGGCAAGGCCGCCATTTGTACCTTTCAATGTATGTTATTTTATGTTTTTGTTTTATGTTTAGTGTACAATAAAGTGTTAAATAAATAAATGTAAAGCTTCGTGGAACAACGCTGTTATTGATATATAACACCTCCTGAATGGGGGTGCTTTGGAGGTCGCGTTGGATAACAATGTCAATTTCCTACGTGGGCCGACCATGGTGCCCTACGGGAGTAGATGGTCGGCGCATCCGGACCTTTGACATTGTATCCGTGCAACAGGGAGTCGTTAAAGAAGCTAAGAGTCCGAAGAAAAAAGAAATAGAAAAGTATTGAAGAAGCACGAAGCTATATATGTACCTGAACAGTATAGAGAGATAATATGTAGGTATCTGATATGGTATGGCCTGATCGCCATGTGCGATAAGGCAAGGCCGCCATTTGTACCTTTCAATGTATGTTATTTTATGTTTTTGTTTTATGTTTAGTGTACAATAAAGTGTTAAATA
The DNA here is from genome assembly GCA_907164795.1 of Hemaris fuciformis. Classification (NCBI taxonomy): domain Eukaryota; kingdom Metazoa; phylum Arthropoda; class Insecta; order Lepidoptera; family Sphingidae; genus Hemaris; species Hemaris fuciformis. The sequence continues at coordinate 5,135,448 of OU015457.1, read as the reverse complement.
AATAAATGTAAAGCTTCGTGGAACAACGCTGTTATTGATATATAACACCTCCTGAATGGGAGTGCTTTGGAGGTCGCGTTGGATAACAATGTCAATTTCCTACGTGGGCCGACCATGGTGCCCTACGGGAGTAGATGGTCGGCGCATCCGGACCTTTGACATTGTATCCGTGCAACAGGGAGTCGTTAAAGAAGCTAAGAGTCCGAAGAAAAAAGAAATAGAAAAGTATTGAAGAAGCACGAAGCTATATATGTACCTGAACAGTATAGAGAGATAATATGTATCTGATATGGTATGGCCTGATCGCCATGTGCGATAAGGCAAGGCCTCCATTTGTACCTTTCAATGTATGTTATTTTATGTTTTTGTTTTATGTTTAGTGTACAATAAAGTGTTAAATAAATAAATGTAAAGCTTCGTGGAACAACGCTGTTATTGATATATAACACCTCCTGAATGGGGGTGCTTTGGAGGTCGCGTTGGATAACAATGTCAATTTCCTACGTGGGCCGACCATGGTGCCCTACGGGAGTAGATGGTCGGCGCATCCGGACCTTTGACATTGTATCCGTGCAACAGGGAGTCGTTAAAGAAGCTAAGAGTCCGAAGAAAAAAGAAATAGAAAAGTATTGAAGAAGCACGAAGCTATATATGTACCTGAACAGTATAGAGAGATAATATGTAGGTATCTGATATGGTATGGCCTGATCGCCATGTGCGATAAGGCAAGGCCGCCATTTGTACCTTTCAATGTATGTTATTTTATGTTTTTGTTTTATGTTTAGTGTACAATAAAGTGTTAAATAAATAAATAAATAAATGTAAAGCTTCGTGGAACAACGCTGTTATTGATATATAACACCTCCTGAATGGGGGTGCTTTGGAGGTCGCGTTGGATAACAATGTCAATTTCCTACGTGGGCCGACCATGGTGCCCTACGGGAGTAGATGGTCGGCGCATCCGGACCTTTGACATTGTATCCGTGCAACAGGGAGTCGTTAAAGAAGCTAAGAGTCCGAAGAAAAAAGAAATAGAAAACTATTGAAGAAGCACGAAGCTATATATGTACCTGAACAGTATAGAGAGATAATATGTATCTGATATGGTATGGCCTGATCGCCATGTGCGATAAGGCAAGGCCTCCATTTGTACCTTTCAATGTATGTTATTTTATGTTTTTGTTTTATGTTTAGTGTACAATAAAGTGTTAAATAAATAAATGTAAAGCTTCGTGGAACAACGCTGTTATTGATATATAACACCTCCTGAATGGGGGTGCTTTGGAGGTCGCGTTGGATAACAATGTCAATTTCCTACGTGGGCCGACCATGGTGCCCTACGGGAGTAGATGGTCGGCGCATCCGGACCTTTGACATTGTATCCGTGCAACAGGGAGTCGTTAAAGAAGCTAAGAGTCCGAAGAAAAAAGAAATAGAAAAGTATTGAAGAAGCACGAAGCTATATATGTACCTGAACAGTATAGAGAGATAATATGTAGGTATCTGATATGGTATGGCCTGATCGCCATGTGCGATAAGGCAAGGCCGCCATTTGTACCTTTCAATTTATGTTATTTTATGTTTTTGTTTTATGTTTAGTGTACAATAAAGTGTTAAATAAATAAATGTAAAGCTTCGTGGAACAACGCTGTTATTGATATATAACACCTCCTGAATGGGGGTGCTTTGGAGGTCGCGTTGGATAACAATGTCAATTTCCTACGTGGGCCGACCATGGTGCCCTACGGGAGTAGATGGTCGGCGCATCCGGACCTTTGACATTGTATCCGTGCAACAGGGAGTCGTTAAAGAAGCTAAGAGTCCGAAGAAAAAAGAAATAGAAAAGTATTGAAGAAGCACGAAGCTATATATGTACCTGAACAGTATAGAGAGATAATATGTAGGTATCTGATATGGTATGGCCTGATCGCCATGTGCGATAAGGCAAGGCCGCCATTTGTACCTTTCAATGTATGTTATTTTATGTTTTTGTTTTATGTTTAGTGTACAATAAAGTGTTAAATAAATAAATAAATAAATGTAAAGCTTCGTGGAACAACGCTGTTATTGATATATAACACCTCCTGAATGGGAGTGCTTTGGAGGTCGCGTTGGATAACAATGTCAATTTCCTACGTGGGCCGACCATGGTGCCCTACGGGAGTAGATGGTCGGCGCATCCGGACCTTTGACATTGTATCCGTGCAACAGGGAGTCGTTAAAGAAGCTAAGAGTCCGAAGAAAAAAGAAATAGAAAACTATTGAAGAAGCACGAAGCTATATATGTACCTGAACAGTATAGAGAGATAATATGTAGGTATCTGATATGGTATGGCCTGATCGCCATGTGCGATAAGGCAAGGCCGCCATTTGTACCTTTCAATGTATGTTATTTTATGTTTTTGTTTTATGTTTAGTGTACAATAAAGTGTTAAATAAATAAATAAATAAATGTAAAGCTTCGTGGAACAACGCTGTTATTGATATATAACACCTCCTGAATGGGAGTGCTTTGGAGGTCGCGTTGGATAACAATGTCAATTTCCTACGTGGGCCGACCATGGTGCCCTACGGGAGTAGATGGTCGGCGCATCCGGACCTTTGACATTGTATCCGTGCAACAGGGAGTCGTTAAAGAAGCTAAGAGTCCGAAGAAAAAAGAAATAGAAAAGTATTGAAGAAGCACGAAGCTATATATGTACCTGAACAGTATAGAGAGATAATATGTAGGTATCTGATATGGTATGGCCTGATCGCCATGTGCGATAAGGCAAGGCCGCCATTTGTACCTTTCAATTTATGTTATTTTATGTTTTTGTTTTATGTTTAGTGTACAATAAAGTGTTAAATAAATAATAATAAATGTAAAGCTTCGTGGAACAACGCTGTTATTGATATATAACACCTCCTGAATGGGGGTGCTTTGGAGGTCGCGTTGGATAACAATGTCAATTTCCTACGTGGGCCGACCATGGTGCCCTACGGGAGTAGATGGTCGGCGCATCCGGACCTTTGACATTGTATCCGTGCAACAGGGAGTCGTTAAAGAAGCTAAGAGTCCGAAGAAAAAAGAAATAGAAAACTATTGAAGAAGCACGAAGCTATATATGTACCTGAACAGTATAGAGAGATAATATGTAGGTATCTGATATGGTATGGCCTGATCGCCATGTGCGATAAGGCAAGGCCGCCATTTGTACCTTTCAATGTATGTTATTTTATGTTTTTGTTTTATGTTTAGTGTACAATAAAGTGTTAAATAAATAAATAAATAAATGTAAAGCTTCGTGGAACAACGCTGTTATTGATATATAACACCTCCTGAATGGGAGTGCTTTTGAGGTCGCGTTGGATAACAATGTCAATTTCCTACGTGGGCCGACCATGGTGCCCTACGGGAGTAGATGGTCGGCGCATCCGGACCTTTGACATTGTATCCGTGCAACAGGGAGTCGTTAAAGAAGCTAAGAGTCCGAAGAAAAAAGAAATAGAAAACTATTGAAGAAGCACGAAGCTATATATGTACCTGAACAGTATAGAGAGATAATATGTATCTGATATGGTATGGCCTGATCGCCATGTGCGATAAGGCAAGGCCGCCATTTGTACCTTTCAATGTATGTTATTTTATGTTTTTGTTTTATGTTTAGTGTACAATAAAGTGTTAAATAAATAAATGTAAAGCTTCGTGGAACAACGCTGTTATTGATATATAACACCTCCTGAATGGGGGTGCTTTGGAGGTCGCGTTGGATAACAATGTCAATTTCCTACGTGGGCCGACCATGGTGCCCTACGGGAGTAGATGGTCGGCGCATCCGGACCTTTGACATTGTATCCGTGCAACAGGGAGTCGTTAAAGAAGCTAAGAGTCCGAAGAAAAAAGAAATAGAAAAGTATTGAAGAAGCACGAAGCTATATATGTACCTGAACAGTATAGAGAGATAATATGTAGGTATCTGATATGGTATGGCCTGATCGCCATGTGCGATAAGGCAAGGCCGCCATTTGTACCTTTCAATGTATGTTATTTTATGTTTTTGTTTTATGTTTAGTGTACAATAAAGTGTTAAATAAATAAATCTTCTTATATATAAAAATGAATCGCAAAATGTGTTGGTAAGCGCATAACTCAACAACGCCTGGACTGATTTCGCTAATTCTTTTTTTGTTGTGTTTGCTATTGTTAGGAGAAGGTTCTTATGAAAGAAAAAGTTAAGAAAATTGCGAGGAATATGGTAAAAACAACAATTTAATTTTCTCATATAAACTGTTCTACCTAATATTCTGTCAAACATTTTATGTTTATCCCGTCAATATGGTTAATGGTCCCCTCAAATTAAAGAACGTATTTAAATAAAGGTTTTGAATCGACAACATATATCCAGAATATTCGAATAATTGCGTATTTTACATTTTAAAAATGTAGAATAATGTCAGTAATAAAAAGGGATTGACATATTTATTGGTTGTCAAATATTTATGCGTGATTCAGAAATGTATTTTTAAACTCCTTGGTTGTACCTGATTTACAAACGAAGGCAGGTTCGGTAGTCATCACGCTTTGAAATCTAAAACACCCACAACTATGCAATGGAATGCGCTTGGTGTTAAGAAAATTGTTGAGTAATGTTATTCACGTGACGATACTGAAAAGACAACTTAGAGATGAATTGGTGCTTGAGAATTCATCAATTAGATTGATCTAAGATTTCATTGATCCTAACGGGTATGACCATTGAGTTCAAACGAATTCAGTTCCCGATTCGTCATGCCTTCGCAATGACGATTAACAAAATATGTTTGTGATCTTTTAGACAATTAAAAAATATATTAAAAATGTATATCACAAGGTGCATCATTATCATCAGCCCATATATGTACGTCCCACTGCTTGGCATAGGCCTTCTCTGCAACTGAGAGGGTTTAGGCTTCAGTCCACCACACTGATGCTTCAATGAAGAGAATTAAAACCGACTACATCCCATCCCATATGTACATGTTTAATTAAATCATGACTTGCGGAGACACGATTGATGCATTTAATTTTTGTACTTATTTATTTCTGTATTTTTATCTCAATAAAGTGCTGAACTTAATATTTATTTCCATACAATCAAAAATAAAATTCAGGTAATATGTAAATATGTAACATTTAATGACTGTTTTCCGGGTCAGCTATGTATGCAGCTATAAATGTTAATGTTTTGTTTGTTACGCTTTCACGCCAAAACTACTTAACCGATTATCATGAAAATTTGTACACATAGTCTTCGAGATATAAAAAAGGACATAGGATTCTTCTTATTAAAAAAAAATACGGAGGATAAAAGAATTGAAAAATGATTGAAAAAAGATTTGAATGACTTTTGGTATGCAGATAGGTGGGACCCACCGAAGTTACATAGGTGTGAATGGTTATCCTTACTATTATATAAATGTGAACGTAGGGATGTTTGTTACGCTTTCACGCAAAAACAAAAATTTTGGTATGACCATAAATGAGACCCTGTGAAGTAACATAGGCTATGTTTTATCCCGGGAAAATGTAATGTTCCCATTGGGATAAACATATTATTAAAAATACGAAAATAACTGTCAGAGTTTTACTTTTACGCCTCAACCATTTGAATTGATTTGACCTTTTTTTTAAATTCAGTAAGTGCCATTTTGGGCACTTGAGGGACGATTTATAGATTCACTTATTATTTTTCTGCGCCCAACCTTGAAGTCTACGCGGACGGAGTCGCGGGCAAAAGCTATACAAATATAAAAATTACGATTACTAAACAGGTGTTGTTCGTAGAAGGGTGAAAATTTGGAGTTATATGTATTTTTCAATGCTGAATCATAAAAAAATAAAAACAAAAAATTTCCACAAAATAAAATAAAAACTTTTCGGGTTGGACCACCCTAGGGGTATAAAAAATAGATAACCTATTCTCAGACTTACTGAATATACATATAAAATTTCATCAAAATCGGTCGAGCCGTTTCGGAGGCTGTTTCGAACTGTGACACAAGAATTTTATATATATATATAGATGTATATGTATATCTCACTCTATACAATTTTGACCATATTTTTTTGTTTAATTTGTATATCGATCAAAGCAATGACTGTTGTACGTATCATTATAATTTTTCAGTGCTATTATCATTTATTTACATTTTAATAAAAAAAAAATCAAATTCAAATGGTTAGTATAAGATAGAGGTTGATCGTAGAAGGGTGAAAATTTATGATTACGAGGGCAGTCCGATAAGTACTTAGCCTACAAAAGAAAAACGAAAATTTTGGAAAAGTGGCGATTTATTTCTCATCACAGTCTTCTTTCAACTCGATTCACTTGACCCAGCGATGCTCCAACTTCTTTAAGCTGTCTGAAAAGAACGTTTTCTGGAGGTCTACAAAGTAGGCCTCCGTGGCGGCGATAACCTCCTCATTCGACTCAAATTTCTGTCCGGCGACGGACTTTTTCAAGTTTGGAAACAAAAAGAAGTCACACGGGGCCTAATCTGGAGAATACGGTAGATGGAGCAGCTGTTCGTAGCCTAATGTGACCAATTTGGCCGTTGCGACGGCGGAGGTGTGAGCCGGTGCGTTGTCATGGTGGAAGAGCACTTTTTTCTTCGCCAAATGGAGCCGTTTTTTCTACAATTCAGCGTTGAATCGGCCCAATAGTTCGGCATAGTAGAGCCCTGTGACCGTTTTGCCCTTCTCCAGGTAGTCGATGTAAATCACACCTTGTGAAACCTAGAAAACGGTGGCCATCACCTTTTCGGCCGATGGGACAGTGTTCGCCTTCTTCGGAGCACATTCGCCGGGTAAAGTCCACTGTTTCGACTGTTTATTGGTCTCTGGTGTGTACCAGTGAATCCATGTTTCGTCGACGGTCACGAAACGACGCAGAAACCCCTTCGGATTGCACCTAAACAGTGTCAAACACTGCTCTGAAGTTGTGTCACTGATGCGCTTGTCGTCCGAAGTGAGCAAACGCGGCAGCCATCGAGCCGACAGCTTTCTCATGCCCAATATTTCATGCAGGATATGACCCACGCGGTCTTTTAAGATGCCTACTGTCTCAGCTATCTCGCGCACCTTCAATCGGCGGTCTGCCAATACAAGATCGGGACTTTTCTCACGTTATCCTCCGTGGTAGCCGTTTTTGGGGCACCTGGGCGTGGCTCATCAAAAACTGACGTGCGACCACGTTGAAACTCGTTAAACCAATTTTTGACGGTCGCCATTGAAGGAGAAGAGTCACCGTAAACAGCATCCAAGCGCTTTTTGATATCGCTGCGCGATTTCCCTTCCAAAAACAAGAATCAAATCACCGGCCGATATTGCTCTTTTTCCATTTTTCGAAAATCCGCGGACACGTCCGCTTACACACGCGGTCAAAACAAAACTACAAATCCAATTCGGCTGAAATTTTGACAATAGCCGTCTACGAAGATGTGCTACATGATGGTAAATTTATCTTACGATAGTGGTGCCATCGGGCGGTGAGGCTAAGTACTTATCGGACTGCCCTCGTATAATAATTTATCAATGCTGAATCATAAAAAATAAAGAAAATAAAGTCAATAGAAAAAAAAACATACCCCTAAATGTTAAACCTTTAAATGTTGACCGATTCTCAGACCTACCTACAATATACACACAATATTTCATAAAAATCAGTCGAGCCGTTTCGGAGGAGTTTTTAGAGCGAGAGTATATGGCAAAACAACGTTTGCCGGGTCAGCTAGTAAATAAATAAATGTAAAGCTTCGTGGAACAACGCTGTTATTGATATATAACACCTCCTGAATGGGGGTGCTTTGGAGGTCGCGTTGCGTTGCACTGTAAACCGGCCGATGAGTGAGTGTCGCCCGATGCCCAGCAGCGCCCGATATATAGGCAGCCGACGTGATGACGACCTCAGCTACCCCCGAAATATTTTTGCTCCTAATAATATATATAATGTTATTTAAGAATAAAAAGTGTTGGAATAATAATAATTAAGTAGAAACCTTTGACAGCAAGTCTAGCTGTATGGTTGACTTCGGCTGCCGTGTTGCTGGCGACGCATGTGTAATCGCCACTGTGCTTTGAAGTCACATGCGAGAATATCAGGAAACTGAACTCGTCTAGAGACTTCTCTTGAACCTGGAAATGTTTAATCTGTGTCTTAACTTGGGTCTTTATTAATTTACTATCATATCATTATACATACAGACATACATAAACTCACGCCTGTATTCCCCGAAAGGGTAGGCAGAGGTGCATTTCTGCACCCACATTTCGCCAGGCATGTATCAGTCCCACGTAATAGGGGGCGAGCCTATTGCCGTTTTTCGGGCACACTCGTCCAGACTCCGTGCTGTTACTGAGAATTTCCTAATAGAAAAACCCAATAGCACTTTGCCCGGCGCGGGAATCGAACCCAGGACCTCTAGATCGCACGGCACATACTTGTACCGCGAGACCACGAGGCAGTCATATCATTATCTTTTCCTATTTTCAAAAATTCAATTATTACTGACTGCCTGCGATCGAGAGGTCCCGAATTCAATTCCCGGTTCAGACAGTGTTATTAGGATATTACATAGGAAATTTTCAGCAACAGCACGGAGTCGTGATTTGTATATATGTATGTATGTGTTACTATGCAATTAAACAAATTTAATAAATATTCCCAAAAATACGCTAGCTAAATAACTGTACACTTTAAAATATTATTATGCAACTTCTCTAGATAATAGTAAGTGATGATGTCAAGCTATGAATGGCTAGAAAATCATCATCATCATCATCATCAGCCCAAATACGTCCCACTGCTGGGCACGGGCCTCCTCTACAACTGAGAGGGTTTAGGCCTTAGTCCACCACGCTGGCCTAGTGCGGGTTGGCGGACTACAAGAAATTCCTAAGAACTTTTAGGTGTGCAGGTTTTATCACGATGTTTTCCTTCACTGTTAAAGCTAGTGATAATTTATTATGAATACACACATAACTTCGAAAAGTCAGAGGTGTGTGCCTGGGGTTTGAACCTGCGACCGCCGAAATTCTCGACCGCGCGCCTAAACCTCGAGGCCATCACTGCTATGCGGCTAGAAAATACCTACCGGTAAACTGGAAGGTATATGCAGTCCATCCTTAAGCCATGAGAAGTACACAGGTTTGTCCCCAGATGTGATGCCGCATAGCACTTGGATGGAACTGCCTTCCACTAGATCTGCTGGGAACGAGAATCCTGCTATTCTCGGCGGATCTGAAAATATTTCAATACTATGAATAACGAAAATCATTTACACCAAATAGAAATGTGAAAGATTGGAATTATTTTTTTGAAGTTATTTCAGTTCTTTGGGCGCATTATAAAAAAATGATGAGAGTAAAATTTTAAGATGCGCGCGCATCACTGTAACGCAAAAATTCACAGGTCAAAGCTGCCTATGTTAAATGTAAGTGTCAAATGGATCGAATATTTTTTCAAAAAGAGTTTATGTTTCAGAATTTAAAAATGTAGAATAGTGACAATAATAAAAAGGGATTGAGATATTTATAAGTTGTCAAATATTTATGAGTGCGTTTAGAAATGTTATACCTACATACATATTATGTTGTGTAAGCTAAGATCTATGTATGTGATTGTTGGGCGTATTTATAAGTTTTACTGCAGTCGTGTGGTATAACTTCTAACGCGTGTACATAAGTACACACACACTTTTTTTGATAAATTGTTAAATATATTTTATTACTGTAGTAATACAGTACAATGAATGCCATTGGTTTCCTTACAACACATAGGATTTTTTTTAAATATTTTTTTAATATAATAATTCTGAAAAAAATAGAAGTCAGGTTTAACTATATAAAAATTTACACTACGCCTAATAAAGAGGTTCTACATTCAGTAAAAAAATTGTCTTCTTTGAATATTGACGATGGAACCTTATTATTGTTATTCAAAACTACCCTTTCAAGCAACCCAAAAAAACTTACTTCTGACAAATATCTGCACGTCCTTCTGTGCGTACTGTCCGGAAGGTGCCGTCACTCTACAAGAGTATACTCCAGCATCGGCAAGCTCAGCAGGCCACAGAAGCAGATCACCATTGATCCCTGCTAGAGCCCGACCACCAGTTGTGGATAGGTCCATTCCCCCGCGTTGCCAACGAATCTCACTAGCAGAAATATAAAATAAGAAATGCTCCTGACACATAGAATAAATATTAGGTAAGTAACTGGTTTTCTACATAATTAATTTGGTATTAAAAATGCTAGAAAGAGGCTAGAGTGTACAAAGTGAAATATCTGTGCGAGGCGCGGGTAGCGTGGCGGGAGCGGGCGGCCGCTCGTTGTCGTATTCGCGCGCGGCTACAGTAGCACTGTAGCATGCGGCGCGTCACCCGTGCACGATAAGCCTACTGCGCTCACTCTAGATGCGGTATTGAAATTATCGAAATGTAACATAGTATGATGTCTCCTCTGACATTTATGACATTGCATTTTAGAATTGCAATTGAGTGAGCGGTGTCGAGTACTTAGACAATTAACACAAAAATTATTCGATTTTAGGAATTTAAAGCGTTCGCCCGGGCTAAGTTTACGAAACCCTGGACAATTATATAAATGTTCATGTTGCGTAAAACATAAAGAGCATTTTTGTTGCGGTGTTACTGAAGCGGTATTAATATAAGCATGCGTTGATTTTAAAGACTTAAATGGCACATTTTGCTGGTGGTAGGATATTCGTATCCGCCCGGATGGCGACCACCGTACACAGGGCGTAAAACCCGCCATAGTGGCACATGCAAGTGTGCCGCGTTCCGGGATCAGCCAGTGTATATCCGGTTTTCGGGGGGGCTTCAATCATGGTGAAAGGATGACCGTGCCGGCAATTTTTTTGGCCGGTTTGTCGCGGTCGGTCCTTTGATCGCCATGATTGATAGTCCCCCAAACTTCTTCACAATAAGGTGAAGAGGTATTCGGCCGGCATGATTGTGTCGACCAACGGGAGACCATCATCTCTCGCTGGTCGGCACTTTTTCTGGACTCCATTGCGCTTACCATCAGGTGCAATGGGGTCACTTTGCCGTGCCAGAATAAAAAAAAAAAAAAAAAAAAAAAAAACATCTGGCCGTCGATCGGAACCTTTCTTAACTTCTTGTTTACTGGACGTATTTTGCATTATCTTCATTTGATCGCGTATAAAAGTTACTAATGACTCAAAGGATGGAATACTAGACCCTCGGTTATCTAACTCGAAAGCGTGCGCGGTGTCTTTGTCGATTTTCTTTAAGGCCACATATAAAAATATAAGATCAGTGAGATTATCGAACTTTAAATTATTTAATGCGGAAACTGACGTTGCGAATTTATCTAAAAATTGTTCAAGGTTATTTATGGTTGCGGAATGAAAGGGCTTAAGTTCAAATATCTGATCTAAATACGAACAAGCAAGTAGGCGCTTATCTTCATATTTATTTATTAACGCGTCTAAAATAAGGGAATAATTTTCAGCGCATGGGCTTATGCCAGCAAATACGGCTTGTGCCTTGCCCTTAAGTTTGCAAGTGAGGTAATGTAATTTATCCAAGTCGTCTAGTGTTGTATTATTATGTACCATACTCTTAAAGGTGGCATAAAATAATGGCCATGCCTTAGTATCGCCATTAAACTCGGGCAATTCAATGCGGGCCAGTTTAGGCCTATCTTTAGTACTATTATACTTTAATTCGGGCTGAGTCACCGTATGTAAAGACTTCGCGGCACGTTGCACTTTATTATATAAGTCATCGAAAGCAATAAGCGGTAGATAATTAACATCGTGGGTGGGCTTTAATTTTAATTCTATTACATTAATTTCGTCTAAAATACTTTCGAAATCGGCGCGTAACCTCTCGACTCCCTCGAGATCACATAAAAACGATTCCTTTGCGACATCGTTCGACAAATTATTCGATTTGTCAGCTATTGATTGCATACGAGAGAACATGCATTCCTTTTTAGCGGCTAACAGTGTAAGCTTGTTTTCCGACATAATTAATGATGTTTAGATATTAGATACACGACGTAAATAACAATGTATGCGGAGCGGTGCGGTGCGATGGAGAATAGAATTTTCTACCCACGAATCGCGCGGATTCTGTACTAGTATGTATTGCAAAATACCCTACTTTTAACAATATAACGAAATATAATATGTCCGATCGTGAAAGAAGTACAAATTATATTTATAAAAATGCGTTATTACTTAGGTTAGACACAAATAAAATATTGCGGGTTGTATAATAGGTGCGGTATAGATAATTATTTTATACAATTATTATTGCATATGGCAAAAAATAATTTGTATATGCGGGACAATAATAACGAACTGCGAAAATAATAATATGCGTCCTAATGAGACCAAAGATGGCGCGGATTTGTATCACGGGCCTGCATCCGGCTCGAAGGACCATAAATTTTATGGTTGCGCGGTGAATAAGTGGACTGTATAGTGCGGTATAAAAAGATTGAACCAGCACGACACGCTTGCGGGCGGGATGGGAACTGCCTGCGGGAAGAATAAAGTTGATAGGCAGCTCAAAACAGAGGATAGGATGCACTAACCTTGTGGCGATATGCAGGGCGTTGGCGGTTGGCGGCTCCAGTATGTATCCGACGGCAGTTTATGAATTCTTCGGTTTGGCACAGCGAAACAAATTGCAACTAACTCTCTGGAAGCGCGCGCGCAAGTACTTATTGAGGCGGGCAGCGGTGATTTTTAACCACGCGTGGCGATGCAGTTGTCTCGCTCTCGCCACGCTGCAGTGCGGTAGTGCGGGAAAAGGATGCGGAAAGGAACAAGCGTGTCGCACTAGTAAAATATTCCAATACACGCATGATCTTAATTATTTATTAATTAATATGGCGCAACCAAATACGTTTATGTTTCCTAATCCTTATTAATGTAGTATTAAAATGTTTCATTTAAACGCCCTATTGTCAAAAAGATCAAATAACTTTATGGTTTTATAGTAATCGAAATAACTGATTGGATCCCATTACTGTCAACGACAACGTAAAGATTAGCTTTGTTATCTTATCCCATTCATGTTAATCAAAGTTATAGTTTTAAACAACTTACCTAAGATCTTCGGAGTCTAAGGAGATGTGGCTCGAAATGATTCCCATTCAATTGAAGGCAAAGACGAGCCCGACGTTCTGTCTCTTCGTGAAGACGGGACATCAATGTTGGATCTTCGATGCAATCGGCTCGTAGTTTATCGAAAACTTCCACTATCCTACCACGCATTTCATCCGCACTGGTACACTCGCGAATAAACACTTTTTCACTCAAAAAGAAGTTCAAAGGCGTAAGATCCGGTGAACGAGGTGGCCACGCGTGAGGTCCCAGCCTACCGATCCAGCGATCTTCAAGTATTCTTGTCAGACTTTCGCGCACGGATAGGACTACATGCGGCGGTGCGCCATCATGTTGAAACCATGATCTTCGGTACTGAGCTAACGGCAACTCGTCCAACATATCGTGTAGTTCATTATTAATAAAATTTGTATAACCTTGCTCATTGAGCCGCTGTGGCAGAAATATTGGTCCTAGAATTTTATCGTTAATAATACCAGCCCACACGTTAACCGACCATCGAACTTGGTGACCCGTTGCTTGAAAAGCGTGAGGATTTTGCTGCGACCACATATGGACATTTTTTCTGTTCCACATCCCGTTTCTGGTAAATGTTGATTCATCCGTCCATATTACATGTTGTATGAATCCTGGAATTTGTTGCATTGGCAATATTCTCGACGACGGTTACAATCGCCGGGAAATAATGCCTGCACTTTATGAATTTTGTATGGCCGCATTTTATTGCGACGCAATACCTTGTGAACATGTCCATGTGACAGTCTACGTCCATCTCGTCGCCGTACTAATTTAACAACACCTCGAGTGCTCAGGCGCGGATTCCGCTGCACAAGGCTCAAATTCTCATCTTCCATCGCTGACCCACAAGAATTTCCTCCACCAACAGCTGAGGGCACAATTAGTCGGTTTTCCAAGACCCTCTGAAAAGCTGCCGTTATAACACGAGGATCAGCTGGGTGTTGACAGTAGGATATTTGGTTTGGTAAATTCGTAATGCAAGCGCAGCATTTCCCCGAGCTTCGCCTAAACACAAATAAGCATGTGGCCGTATTCACGAGCACTGTAAATGTACCGGCGAGACATATTTAAAACAATTGAAACAATCCAACTTAAAATAAAAAACTAAAAACTATTCACGATTAGGTAAAAAACGAGAGATTACTAAGTTGTGGTGTTTCGCGCGCGAAAAAGTTACATGACATGAAGATGAACTGCCGGTGCCGGCCATTACGTTACGCCATCATACGTAAATCACCAATCACATAATATTTCCGGGTCTATTAATTTTTAATTTCTTATAATACTTAAAGTTTTGTCAGAACATTAATCAAATAAAACTGTGTAAATATTATCAATTAATATTAAAACCACCGTTGTCACAAAAAGAAACAAATATCAATAATAAGGTATTAGAATTGTTCATTGAAGTAGTTTTTTTCGATGTATTATTGGTCGAAACGCACGTTGTCCCGAATATTATTGACCAATCGTAGGCTGGTAAGAAATAATATTATGTAATAAATTAAATCGCTTCCTGTCGCATACAATAATGAATAAATTCGGTTTGTGCCCTCAACTATATTCGTAAGCAATAATATCAAAAATATTTTAGAACTATTGCAAAATCTTTAATTGTAGGTATAATAATCTTATTTATTTAAACAGACATAAAAACATGGACGTCGTGTAAATTTACGTAATAATTAATGATATTGCGCCATCTATGCTACACAATTTTAAACTTACTAAGGAAGCAAAAAATCAATAGTTACGGTTGTGGCTATTAAAAAAGTGGCTAGCAAAAAGATTGAAATTAAGAATCATAGATAGCGATTAGGTCGCTTTCTACTGATGAATGAAATTAATATAGGGAAACGATTTAAGTAATGTTATGTTTGTTTTATAAAATAAGTATTATTATTTGTTATTATGTCACAATCATTATTTACTATTATTAACAATAGTTTTATTAAATAATGATTGTGAATAATAACAAATTAGTATTTTATAAAATAAACATAACATTACTTAAATCGTCTTCTCGTCAATCGTCAATCTTTTTACTAGCCACTTTTTTAATAGCCACAACCATAACTATTGATTTTTGGCTTCCTTAGTAAGTTTCAAATTGTTTAGCATAGATGGCGCAACGATTGGTCGAAAATATTCGGAATAACTGCGTTTCGACCAATAATACATCGAAAAAACTACTTCAATAAACAATTCTAATACCTTATTATTGATATTTGTTTCTTTTTGTGACAACGGTGGTTTTAATATTAATTGATAATATTTACACAGTTTTATTTGATTAATGTTCTGACAAAACTTTAAGTATTATAAGAAATTAAAAATTAATAGACCCGGAAATATTCCTAGTTTTCCAATTACAGAGCATAGTGCGACTCAGTGGCGCACAATGCCGAATTATGCTGAAGCTTAATTGGAACGTGAATTAGTTTTCAAATGCACCGGTAGAGTGCGCTAAGTTCAATGTTGAAAAAAAAAACATAGCGTTAGCATTTTAGCAATAACCTCATTAATGTGTAAATAAAGTGGTATACATAATAATTGGTTGAAAACAAGTTAAGGTTATTTTAAGTAATTTGGATTTTGATTATTTCATATACTTTTTTGTTTTGAGATTTTTTTTTAAATGACTTTTAAAAGAAATTCTTTTCCACGAAAACATTGATGATTGCCTGCATCATTCAATGATTTGATCAAGCCATTGCAATGTTTACAAGAGTATATTTCTGTAAAATAAATTTAATAATATATTGTTAGAATACATAAGGATAGTGAAGGAGTAACTCTAAATAGGCCGGTGCCGAGTGTTGGCGGACCTCCTTTGGTTGCGCTCCTTCCGTCGCGTCAGTCGGACACACAATTGTCATTGGTTAGGATTAGGATAATTTGTCATGCTGTTAGTTTTTGCTCTTTTATTGTAAATTGTAATCTGGATTATTTAGCGTTAGTTTTGTGTCGGAATCGATGAATGTTAATGTTATTTTGATACTGAGTAAATGTAATAATTGAAATTGTAAAAACGTGTAAAGTATTTTCCTTTTAAAAAAACTCACTTCTGATCGAATTTCCTTAGATCAGAAGTGGGATAGGCCCTTTTTGCCCACTTTCTTAATTTTTTCGAAGTTAGTTTCTGTGTGTAGTTAAATTATTTTTCAAATTTCTTAGCTTTGCGAAGAAATGCAGTTTTTAGTGCAAATGTCACTACTTATGTCTTGTTTCCCGATCTGGGTGAGTCGTTTTTGAATATTTTTATTTATGTTTTGAATTGTATAGTTGTTTTGTTGGATTACGTCTTCTTATTTTAATTTCGTTAAAATGTCGGATCGTGAGCATGCGCGTAGCGCGAGTCACCGCGGCAGTCGTTGTTCATATCATGATCGGCGTTCGCATTTTCGGTCTAAGTCGCCACAACAGAATTCGGGTCACTCCACGGTTACTGATTGGATTATCGATGCGATTCGTTCTATTAGCCATGGGAGTAGGACTAGTCAACATTTTTACATTTCAAATTTTGATCCGAATCTTCATAACATAGATGATTGGTGTTCAGATACTTCTACGATCTACTGATCGCGCTAAATTTCTTAACGATTGGAATGATAACGAGTGTCTTTCGTGTATTAGTAATTGTTTAAAAGGAAACGCGCGTTCGTGGATGAACGAATGGGTAACGAACGATTGTACGTGGAGTAATTAAAAAAAAAAAGAGTTCAGGCCGTTACGTCCACGGAAGTCCGATATTGCAAATATTTTGGCCGATGTTATTAACACGAACTGCGACAAATACTCTACGTTGCGAAACAAAGTTCAGAGACATCAAACAAGGAGACCGTTCATTTTTGTGATTCTTTGGTTACGTCACTATTAGTGACGTAGTTGTAGTTATTATTCAGGCTGTTTCAGTAGATGTTTTAATCGATAGTGGCTCCACCGTATCCCTTATTTTATCGTCTTTATTGAAGCATTTTAGCCATACGCGCAAACCAGTTTTTCGAATTTTTAAGGGGTTAGGTAGCCAGGAAGTAGAAAGTACTTGTTACGTTACGTTGACAATTGAGTTTGATGGTTAGATTCTCGAGGTAGATCTGTTTGTGGTTGCAGCCAAATTCATGAACACTCCAGTCATTGTTGGTACAGATGTTTTGAATAGAGACTGCGTTAGGTATGTTCGTACTAAGGACTATCAGCTGCTTACGAGGGATGATCGTATGTCAAACAGAGTGATGACGGTTCAATCGGAGACTTCAATCTCAATCAATACTTGTCTTGTTGATAAACAGTTACAAAAATTGTTAGAAATCATTAACGCGTTTTCAAAGTTTTTCATTTCTGGTACTGCGACCTCAACTGTTAATACAGGGTGTATGACAATTAAACTCAATTCCAACATCCCTGTCAATTATCGCCCGTATCGTCTTTCTCTTGCTGAGACTCTTCGTGTTCGCGAGATTATTAAGGATCTTTTAGATAAGGGCATTTTGGGAAGGTTAATGACATCACAGTTAAGGATCGCTTCCCATTACCGCGTATTGATGATCATATAGAACGTTTCATCATCATCATCATCATTATCAGCCCAAAGAAGTCCACTGCTGAACATAGGCCTCCCCCAATGACTTCCACAGTGACCTGTTGGAGGCAGCCTGCATCCAGCGACGACCCGCGACCTTCACCAGGTCGTCGGACCATCTTGTGGGTGGACGTCCTACGCTGCGCTTTCCGGTACGCGGCCTCCACTCGAGAACCTTTTGGCCCCATCGGCCATCGGTTCTCCGCGCTATGTGCCCGGCCCATTGCCACTTCAACTTGCTAATCCGCTGGGCTATGTCGGTTACTTTAGTTCTCTTACGGATCTCCTCATTTCTGATTCGATCTCGTAGGGAAACCCCGAGCATAGCTCTCTCCATAGCTCGTTGAGTGACTCTGAGCCGTCTAATGAGGCCCATAGTAAGAGGCCACGTCTCAGTGCAGTATGTCATCACTGGTAACACACAACTATCGAAGACTTTTGTCTTCAGGCACTGAGGTATTTTGGACGAGAAGACGTCGTGTAGTTTCCCGAACGCTGCCCAACCGAGTTGGATTCGCCGGTTGCTCTATCTCTCGAAGTTGGACCTGCCTAACCGGACCACTTGTCCTAAATAGACGTATTCGTCTACAACTTCGAGAGTCGAGCCCCCAACTGCGATCGGGGTGGGCACAAAATGGACATTCGACATGATTTTCGTCTTGTCCATGTTCATTTTAAGACCCACCTGTTGAGAGACTCGATTGAGGTCTTCGAGCATAGTGCTAAGGTCTTCCAGCGATTCTGCCAAGACTACAATATCGTCGGCAAACCGAAGATGTGTGATATACTCGCCGTTGATGTTGATGCCGATCCTTTCCACTGCAAGAGCTTGAAGGCATTTTCCAGCGCGGCAGTGAACAGTTTCGGAGATATAACATCTCCCTGTCTCACGCCTCTCCGTAGTGGAATAGAACGTTTAGAGCACAATAGTTACTTCAGTAGTTTAGATATGGCTACTGGTTTCCACCAGATTCGATTAAGTCAGGATTCAGTACCGTTTACGGGATTTGTCACACCTGAAGGACATTATCAATATTTGAAGATGTCTTACGGTTTGGTAAATGCTCCAGTCGTTTATCAGCGGATTATTGCAAAAACACTTCGTGAGTTCATAGAATCCGGTGATATTCTTGTATACGTTGATGACGTCTTAATTTTGAGCAAGACGGTAGATCAGGGTCTTGTTTTGCTGCTTAGGGTTCTCGAAACTCTGACTAGGGCCGGTATCTCGATCGACCTGAAGAAGTGCTCATTTCTAGCCACTGAAATTGAATACTTGGGGCAAACAATTAGTCAGAGTCAGGTTAGGCCGAGTCATGAGAAGATGAGAGCTTTGATTGACTCAGCTGAACCGCGAAATGTTAAACAAGTTCGTCAGTTTATGGGCTTAGCCAGCTACTTCAGACGGTATATAGCTGACTTTGCCCAGAAGACTGCCTGCATTGCAGCGTTAACAAAGAAGAAAGTTAATTTTGACTGGGGACTAGAACAACGGGCTGCTCGAAAGTACATTGTGGAATGTCTAACGAGTAAGCCGGTACTTGCGATATTTGATCCTTCATTGTCGATAGAAGTCCACACAGACGCGAGTTCTATCGGTTATGGAGCTGTTATGATGCAAGTGCATGAGGGCAATCGTAAGCGAGTGGTATCTTACTTTAGTAGACTTACTCAGGGGGCTGAGAGTAAATACCACTCGTACAAGTTAGAAACTTTGGCTGTTGTCAAAGCTCTTCGTCATTTTAGGCATTATCTTGTGGGAGTACACTTCACCGTAGTCACTGACTGTAATGCCTTGAAATTAACTCAGCGTAAGAAAGATTTGTTACCTAGAGTGGCTCGGTGTTGGGTATTTCTACAGGATTTTAATTTCAGTTTGGATTATATCGTAAGACGCCCCGCGTCTTTGAACCTAACTCTCTAGTTTTTGTAAGAAAGCAGGCACAATCAATTGGGAAACTTGACTCCTGCATGCGAGGACCGCATCGAGTGGTGAAGATTCTCCCACATGGACGCTACGAGCTTCAGCTTCTGGCCGGCTCGTACGGGAAGTCTACGCAAGCAGCCGCGGAGTATATGACTCCATGGCATGGAGAGTGGACGCCCGATGTGTGTGCTGATTTATTCAGTGGTGAGCGATTGAATTATTTAGTATGGCTTTATAATTCCTGCTTGGACAATTTTTGTAGCAATCGCCTATTATTGTACTAGGTACCTTGTGACAGTTTATTTATTTATTTAAAACTTTATTGTACACATCATAATAATACAAGGGAGTACATCATATTACATTAGTACAAAACAGTTGTATTTGAAGTGTGATCTAGCTACCTTGGATAGTCCCAATCTCGGAGTTTTGTACTCGGATGGGCTATCTGGGCCGAGGGATGCGCTTTGAGTGGGGTATTGTTCCATGTTGATGGATGCCGTCTAGGAGTGAGCTCAGGCATGCGATCCTGATATATGTAACATGCCTTAGGCAGCTTTGTGATGCGTTCGGAAACTTGACTCTGTTGTTGAGTTGTCCTGGAACTAGAGCTGGGGGTACCGAAGGGTCACGCCATGCTTTGGTTTGTGACTGTTCGTGTACCGTGAGACATGTTTATCGGCAATCGTATTCTGTGTTTTGTAACTTAGTTTGGTTTGAAGCATATCTTTATGTGAACTTAACACACACGCAAAGCCATGCCTCACGTAAGTCTTCGTAGGTCCTCTGGCGAGTCGTGAGGTGGCGATCTTCCGACAAGTCCCGCCCCGGGTGGTTGGTTCATATATTGCAATGTTTTACACCTATTTTGTGTAAATCCATACTAGGTTAGCTTAGCTTACATGGGTTATCATCACCGATACCATCGTTGGGTCAAAATGCACAATGGGTACTGCCGTTATTTTGTTTTGCTACAGACGCAGACAACGAAGGGGAGGAGTCTGCTGCTGGTGTCAACCTGCCTCTCGACTTGGAGCTGCCTCTCGACTTGGAGCTGCCTTTGGAAGAAATCGAGCCACAACCCAGTAACTCTGGGATACAGAGAATCTCTGGTTGGCAGTCTCCACAGCAAAGCTGAAGACAGAAGAGTCCGGGGACGGCCTCTCGTCAGGAAAGGCCGTGTTAGAATACATAAGGATAGTGAAGGAGTAACTCTAAATAGGCCGGTGCCGAGTGTTGGCGGACCTCCTTTGGTTGCGCTCCTTCCGTCGCGTCAGTCGGACACACAATTGTCATTGGTTAGGATTAGGATAATTTGTCATGCTGTTAGTTTTTGCTCTTTTATTGTAAATTGTAATCTGGATTATTTAGCGTTAGTTTTGTGTCGGAATCGATGAATGTTAATGTTATTTTGATACTGAGTAAATGTAATAATTGAAATTGTAAAAACGTGTAAAGTATTTTCCTTTTAAAAAAACTCACTTCTGATCGAATTTCCTTAGAATATAATATAATTTAATAAATTTGTTTAAAGATTCATGAAATTGTATTCACATTTTAAATGTGGAATATAAATATAAAAAAGTCAAAAGCTTGTACCTTCATCCATGATTTCGATCAATGTTGACAACTTAAAGAAAAAACACTTGTTAATTTTCTGTCACTGAGTTGGTACATTGCACGCATCAAGCGAAAGCATTACTTTTGAGAGTGCTCGATTGTGCGAAGCGTTGCGCTAGTTGAAACATTCAACGTTAAGCATTATGCCGCATAATGCGCTCTAGTGCTATAATTGGAAAACTACATTCATCACGATGTTTTCCTTCACCGTTAAAGTAAGTGATAATTCATTATGTATACACACATAATTTCGAAAATTCAGAGGTGTGCCTGGGGTTTGAACCCGCGATCGCCGAGATTCTCGACCGTGCGCCCAACGCCCCGTTCGCACCGGAGTTAAAAAAGCGTTGCGTTAAAACCCGGCGTCGGCGCTTTTTTAACGCCTTAAATTTGAGTGTTCATACGAACGCTTTTTAAATTTTAATCACTCTTGTCTCGCCTCGCGCTTTAGTAAGACGTGAGAATGGTTAGCGCTAATTGACTAGCAGTAGCGGTTTCTGACGCTAGAAGGCGAAAAAGGAAATAGAAGGCATTCATTCAAAGATAAAGTAATTAATAATAATATATTATTTATTCCAATATGTTGTGTTACAACAAAAGTAGTTCTTAAAATTTATAACATATTACATAAATACTATTGTCAAGTTTTCAAGAGACATCTCACACTAGGCAGAGCCTGTATCGTGAGATGTTCTTTAGTTACTCGTTACAATGTAATGTCTCCAGTGTAATTTAAATGTAAAGTTCAATGTAAAGTTTTAAATTAAATAACAAAGTGAAAATAAAAAAAAAAAAACAAAAACAAAAGGAAAAAAAAAACAGGAACCTTATATGCTACAGTAAAAATTAGGACTTAATCTAAAATTATATGAGATCAGGTTTATAATAAATATGTGAGTTTACAATTCAAAGAAAAGAGGTTTCATATTTTTTTCTGTATAATCGTATGTCCAGTTCAACAGTCTCTTTTGTATTCTAAATTTAGCTTCTTTACTAGATAAATGAATTGTGTTAAATAACTTATTAATACGGTTGTACTCAAATGGTTTTGTATAGCAGCTAAATGTTTTGGCAAAAACTGTACTAACATGCCTTTGCGGTAATTGAAAGATGGGTTTCCTATAGGCCTACCAAGACCTTTTAACAAACGATTCAATTGCAGAGCAGTTCAGTTTATGTTCTTAAACTGAATCGTTTATTTTGGTACCATGACGTTCTTTAAACAATCAACAAAATCGCATTTGAATTGTTTCGCAGCTAGTGAATGAACGAAACTTAAAACTGGATCGCTTTGATGGAAAGAGACAACGCTATACATTTATCGTTTCTTTCATCCACCATAGTAGAGTGCGTTCTGAAACTTGACATTTTAAATTGTCTGTATTTATCATTACTATTTTAATCCTATTTTTATGTTTATTTTATTATTTTTATATACTTAATTTGTAAAAAAAATATTTAGTGACGTATAAAGGCCTTTAGAATTTTTTTGATTGTAGTGAAATAAATGATATCGGTACATAACTCTATAAATAATTTGACATTAAAAATTGGTTCAAGTTTCGAACATGTGTTATTTAACATTCGCATCATCAAGTCGAGGTTGATGTGGCGGTGGATTTGATTTGTTAATTCTACGTTTTTAATAAATTTGAATTATAATTGTATTAAACAATGGGGTAACTTATATTTTGAACATTCATATTTATCATTATCAATTTATATATTGAGTTCTTGTAATTTTTACCCCGTTTTGCTTACAAAAACATTTGTATCACCATTGGTATTTCAAGTGCTTTTTATTTTTAATATAGTAAAGCTATATGGTGTAGAGTTACTTATAGCGAACTCGAACACTTGTGGGAGTTTTTTTTTTTTTTTATTAACTATATAAATGCTGTGCGTTATGTGTGTCGCTGGTGAGTGGTGTGGTTTAATGGGGGGCCCCGGCAAAAGGCAGGATCTCGCTATTTGATACAATTTTCCTGCCTTTGTCGGGGTTCAGTAAATTAGATCTGTGCTGCCACGGGGGAAAAGTCGCGCGCCGCCTGCGCCCCTGGCAGCTAGATAATTTAGACCATGTGCGCTGTGTGTGTTGATCAGGGCAATGTTATGGTTGTGGCTAAGGAGGGGTCTGGTTGTTAAATTCTTTTAACTGGTTGAGAATAGATTCCACCAGTCGTAAGTAAGAGTCCAGGGCTTTCCTATTTTTGACCAGTTCTGTGATACGGTACGCGGACACTCCGGCTCGGCGGCAGACCATTTCGTGGTTGTAGCGTCGCACCATGAACCGAGGGCAATGCTCAAACAAGTGGTCTAGACTTTGGACAGTGGTGTCGTCGCAGGGACAAGTTTCCATGGGGGTGATGTTGAATCGATGTAGGTATTGCCTGTGGTATCCGTGACCTTGACGTGACACTTGTGGGAGTTTCTTTATAAGCACAAGGATATAGCCATGGGCTATAACAAAACATCACATCACATTTTTAAACTTTTGTTAAAATATATAGGAGAAATTAAAGAAATTATGCGAGGAAGGTACTGAACATATTTTATTTACAACTATAAAATATGAAATACAAATAAAATACAAAAATACATTAAATTATATAGTAAATAAAATATTATTTATTATAGATGCTGCCACTCTTGGTTTGTAGTACAACACTCTGTGCACCAAAAGGCAACAATAACACGCTTTGAGAAGCCCAATTGTTCCTTCGATTATGTTCCTTGTCCGAACATGAAGAGCTGTATAGTGGCTGTCTGGTGTACCTGGGACTGCAAAAATAACTGGAGTCATCATATATTTGCGTAATGGATACCCAGAATCTCCTGCAACAAAACAAGTATTATTTTTAAAGCTTCATGGTAATTAACTTAATAAACTTTTTTGGGTTACACCAATAAAGTGCAAAAAACATTGCTTAATGTTCTAAGCAAATTATTTACACTTTATAATGTTTAAGGCAAGAGGCCTTGTCTATGTATAATAAGTTGCATGCATTTATTTTGTCTTTAATGTGATATTAATATCAGAACTGACCAAGTAACAAAGTAGATTTGTCAAGACTTTCCAAATAATGTTTTAAAGGGTACACATGCCATATAAATGTCAAAGTCAAAGTCAAATTATCTTTATTCAAATAGACTTCTACAAGTTTTTTTGAATCGTCAATTTTACGATATACAATTTTATATGGATAGACAATTTTCTATTTACCTATTACAATGATTGTTTAGTTATAGATGATCAATCTCACCAATTGGACATTTAATGAGTGATAATGTTTCCTACAATAGAAATGTTCTTCATGTTCAGTGGGCTTTATTATAGCTATTTGTGTACAGTCTATACACCCCAAAACACCTGGAAAGTTGAAATTCTCATAAAACCTGCAACAAATTATTGTTTTTGTAATAGATTGTAATAAAAATTCACCAAATTATTCTTGTTTATATCAATAAAGATTTTTTTTAAGAAACTTGTACATTTAAAAGCTTTTTGAATAAAAGGTATAGGTTTAGGTATTACAACACCAACCTGCAATAAGGCAGTGTGGTGGACAAGTCCTTACAACCCTCAATTTTAAGGTGTCTGATCAACAGTGTAATGCACATGAAAAGTTATTAATATATTAATAAAATAAAAAAAAACTATTTTACCTAGCCCATGTATTATTTATTTCAGCCAGGGTTTTAGGATAGCATACATATTTTCTTGTCATCTGTGGAGAAACAATGCAGGCAGTCACTTCTGCTATTATGGATGATACTGTCTACTGTGCCATTAAGTGTCCTTTGATGTCCCCGATGGGTCTTTAATAGGACGCAGTTGCATAAAATTACAATGCAGTCAATATCTTTAACAAGAAAACACACCTATTAATCTATTTTGTACATACATAAACACTTATGAGTTGTTGGAATTACATGTATGAAATAAAATGTTTCTTACCTTTTTATCCACAGAAAGATCGGTAGATTTTACCCGACACCTTGAACAAGGGTCTTAACTCCTCACACAAACTTAAAACCAAATGTTTAGAAAGCCGATAGGTATTGGTAAATTCAGTATCACCGATGACCGAAGTAAACAAATGGATCCGTCAGTCGAATTCCAACTGTTCCCTAACTTTGCACCTTTCTTTACGGCTTTTGACAAACGCAGATAAACAAGACACGTCCGCTCACGAGAATAGAGGTGAAACGTATATACTGCAACAGGTTTAAAAACTAGGTTTCGGCCGTCACGTCTCGAGACTAAGTCTCTCATAGACGTGCAAAGGCGTCTCGAGTATTCAAAAGTCTTATGCGACGCGGAACCAAAACGCACACAGGCTTATAATTTCTAGCTACATTGTCATTCGCAATGCGAACAAGACGCGTACGCGTAGGGACGCGATCTGATTATGCTTGTGTGAGTGATGTTTTAGTCGATGTATTCTAAAAATAAGCTTTATTTCTTTGTGTTTAGACTGATTTTTAAGCAACTGATGAACTATTGTCTTTCTCACTTTAAACTATTTGCTATCGGCGGTCAGCCGATGTTTCAAATTTTGAATTTTTAGTAAGTAATTTTTGGGAATTGTTTTCTTACTAAGCCCCATTCAAATACTGCACTTCGTAACCGTACGTATTTTTAAACTTATACGTTAGATACGTATAATTAATACTGTACTCGTAAATACTCGTGGAACAGGTTTAAAGACTAAGTATTTAACTGGACGCGTACTCGCAAGACTCAGTACGAGTTTTACCTAGTACTTACGTCTCACCTCTACACGAGAACAGCTTACAGCGCGCTGCGCACTGACTGCAGCGCCGGCGCTTTTTTACCGCTCGTGTGAACAATAGTATGAAGTTGCATTGTTCTATTTTCAACGCCCAAAATCGAAAATGCAACACTGCGCGATAAAAAAGCGTCGCGTTATAAAAACGCCGTTTGTGAACAGATACTTGGGAATGCATTTGTTGCATTTGAACGCTTTTTTAACGCACGTTAAAAAAACTCCCGTGCGAACGGGGCGTAAACCTCCAGGCCATCACTACTCAAATCATTGAAAAAAAATCAGCACACGTTAATTAATCTCTCATAGAGTGAAAACATTAATGAAATTTAATCCATTTCCAAGTCATGCGAACGTAACGTGTAAACAAGTGGAAGTCTGTGAACTCATTTCAATGGGACTTGGGAACTGCGGGCTCGACATTAGGACCCAAATCCTTTAGGGACCGTTACCGTCGCGTAATGATAATTGCACCCCGTCGACCTCATTTGACGGCGTATTCTGGATCGCGGGAAATGTCGAATGAGTTTGAATCAAGACTGACAATTTTAAAATATACATACATACATAACCTCACGCCTGTATTCCCCGAAGGGGTAGGCAGAGGTGCATTTCTGCACCCACATTTCGCCAGGTATTGCCGTTTTTCGGGCACAATTCCAGACTGCGTGGTGCTACTGAGTATTTCCTAATGGAAAAACCCAATAACACTGCCCGACCCGGGACTAGAACACAGGGCCTCTAGATCGCACGGCACATACTCGTGCCGCGAGACCACGAGGCAGTCTTTAAATTTAATTTTTTAATTTTAAAATATCTTTTTGCAAAGGGATTTAAAACTATTTGCGCTTCATCTTTGGAGATAATCAGACTAGTAATAGTTTGTAAGTAAACGTTATTTACGTCTTCATCAACCAAGTTACAGAGATATAACTTCAAGGTCATGGTCATGACCGATCAAACTCGAATCAACGATTCGCACATCAGTGCCACAATATGCAGATATTAAATAGTTTGCTAGTCCACATGTACCTATATCCTAGTTATCCTGGGTCTTTTAAGCGTATCGTGAAGAACTATATCAGGAAGCTGCGTGATCAGGATGCCTAGTAATGGTCATGATGTCATCAAACTTTTAGTCGATGATAAGTTGATGACAAAACAATGAAAAAATTATCCGATGCCGTGATCGTCACACTTATTGGAACAACTTATTTAATTGCGGATAAGAATAAAAAAATATAAGTAAATCATCAAATATAATTTATGTAGTACCAATTAATGTGTCTTATGAAATAAAATAAAATAATATTTATTGAATCTATGAAATACATTACGTTATACGAATATGAAACGTAATACTTACGTTTCAGTCATTCACTAGAGAAGAACGGACAATAAACCCTAGTGTTGCTATTTTCCAATCAAGAGATAGTTTGCAATATACATTTTTCGAATTAGAGCAGCTCATTAATTCAAATCAAATTGTATTGAATATGATGAAAACATAGAATGATCTAGAATGGAAAAACTTTCCTTAAGTCGCACATTCTTGTATATTATAAGTGGCTAAAATTATTTCAGAATAAGCGTGCGAATTGGAAGCAAGTCCGCGGACTCCAATGTTACGACTTTGAAACTTTTCTCCCGCTTGTCGACAGTCGAATAATTATATTTTTTTTAAACGCCCTACATTTGTCCTTGTCGTTTTGCTACATTAATTTTTATCGCGTTTTTGACGCGTTTGTGCCTCTTGGTTTTTTCAGCAGTGATCGGAGTCTGGAAATGTATCTTAAAAGTAAAAACAAACAAAAATTGGCCAAGTACGTACTAAGTTGTTACAGTTTTCCTTCAAAGTTCATTGCATGGACTACCATTATGATTTTTTACAGATTTTTTCGAGCCAGCCATTTAGCTTTAGCCCTATTTTAACAAAAATATGCGCTTTTAAGTTGATTATCTGGCTAACGGATGTTTTTAAAAGACCTGATGATATTGTGGGGTTGACGCGAGAAAAAAATCACCCCAACTTTGCGTGTAGGGAAAAGACCCCAAAAAAATAGTGATTACGCAACGTGAATGCAGAAATCTTTCTCTGCTTTCATCTTCGGGTATATAAGTACGTTATATAATCCTCAAAAGACTGCAATTCCGAAAATGACTGCAATTTTCAGTATATCTGACAATTGAGCGGTTGGCAGTGGATTAAGTCAATTTATTAAGCCATTCAACAAGTGACTTGGGACATAGCAGCTTTGTTTAGCGTCCCGCTGGATTTCAGGGAGTACCTACTGTCGACAGTGTCGGCGAATTTTCAAAATTGCAGCGGCGAGGATACTTAAAATGGAAGCTGGGTTTCATTTTAATTGGGTTGGAATGTGTGATATGTTTCATGATTTTAGGATTCATTGTTTTCGAGTTTAATACATTAGGGTTAAACGAAAAAACTGATTGTACTTAATTGTAATAAGTCGTCATGGCCTCGAGGCCGAGAATCTCGACGGTCGCAGGTTCAAACCCTAGGCACACACCTCTGAATTAAGTTATGTGTGTATTCACGAAGAATTATCACATACTTTAACGGTGAAGGAAAACATCGTGATGAAACCTGCACACCTAAAAGTTCTTAGGAATTTCTTAGGTGTGTAGTCCACCAACCCGCACTAGACCAGCGTGGTGGACTAAGGCCTAAACCCTCTCAGTTGTAGAGAAGACCCGTGCCCAGCAGTGGGACGTATATGGGCTGATGATGATTGTACTTATTTGGAGTATAATAAAGAATGAGTAGATATTGTATTAGCATTGGGTGCATAAAGATACAAAAATTTGCTAGGAATGTAGATCGCCTTGTACGATAGGTCGCCATTTGTACTCGATTGTAGTATAAATAAATAAATAATAAATAAATACACCCATCAGTCACATACATAGTTCTGACCCCACACTAGGATACAAGTCCTTTGTCGTGAATATCAGAAACTACGAGAGACTTTTCGGTCGCACAAACATCGCCAGACCCGAAACAAATATTTGTGGATCACAATGGTATTATATTTAAGAATAACATTTGTTCTGAGTTTACAAAAAAGTGATACAAATAAATGATGGAATCTATGCTTGATTGTCTTTTGTTTTGTTTGTACTTATCTATGTATGTATCGTATATGACCGCAGGCCAATGAAACTAAGGTTTTAGGCCATGAGAGTAGGTAGAGAGAGAGCCGGTTAGTAGAAGGCACGTACCGACAACCACAGTGTGTGACGTTCAATGACAACCCACTTAATTAAATAAATAAATTATACACCCAACAGTCACATTATAGTTCTGACCCTTCATTAAGATACGAGTCTTGTGTCGTGGGTATCAGAAACTACGAGACACTTTTCCGTCTCACAATCACCCAGACCCGAAACAAATATTTGTGGATCACACAAACATTTTTGTCTCTGTGCGGGGATCGAACCCGCGGCCTCTCGTTTCGCAAACTGGTGTCTAGCTAACTGCGCCGCGAGGCTGTCAATAACTTAGTTTGACGTCATTACTGACTGCTTTGGAAATCTTTGAGAAAGGTCCTGGGACTGGACGTGTTGAGGTATTTAATGATTGTTATATTTTGTGTATTATTAAGTTGACAACCTTTGATAT
The DNA here is from genome assembly GCA_907164795.1 of Hemaris fuciformis. Classification (NCBI taxonomy): domain Eukaryota; kingdom Metazoa; phylum Arthropoda; class Insecta; order Lepidoptera; family Sphingidae; genus Hemaris; species Hemaris fuciformis. Next base: position 5,105,723 of record OU015457.1, on the reverse strand, counting down.
TATCACAAAATAAGCTACGTGAAATCTATACAAATAAATAAAATTGGAGTGTCTGTTTGTAATATCGAAATAACCGCTTTTTAATAAATGCATATGGATGTATACACGGTACATATACCAAAGTACTTAACGTTTTTTACAATTTTTGTCTGTCTGTCTGTTTGTTCCGGCTAATCTCTGAAACGGGTGGACCGGTTTGACGGGACTTTTATTGGCAGGTAGCTGATGTTATAAGGAGTAATTTAGGCAAAAATAATAAAACAATAATTATAAAAAATGACTGCCTCGTGGTCTCGCGGTACAAGTATGTGCCGTGCGATCTAGAGGTCCTGGGTTCGATTCCCGGGTCGGGCAAAGTGTTATTGGGTTTTTTCATTAGGAAATTCTCGGTAACAGCACGGAGTCTGGAAATGTGCCCGAAAAACGGCAATAGGCTCGCCCCCTATTACGTGGAACTGATACATACTTGGCGAAATGTGGGTGCAGAAATGCACCTCTGCCTACCTCTTCGGGGAATACAGGCGTGAGTTTATGTATGTATGTTATAAAAAAAAAAAAACAACTGTTATGCAGAACGAAGTTCGCCGGGTCAGCTAGTCTAAAATATAATAATCACCGTGAATTATACAATTACTTTATTTACAGTTTACACAGAGATGATCTTACAAACAACTTAATTATAATAAATGATAGTCAATCTGTTTTAATGGCGTACGTAGTTCTTCAAAACACGTTTTCTATATGGATGATTGTTTTTTTGTTCGATAGCAAACGTCGAAGCTGATCTAGGAAATGAACTGCTTATGTATAGGTACCATTTCCCTCAATTGAAGGTCGTATTTGTGACCAATGTTGGGATGAGAATATGAGACCTCCAGCAATCTCATATCAGAAACGCCAAAGCAATTAAGTTGGTTTCCATTCATCTTCTTTGAGTCAAAGGTAATCCATCTTGGTTTTTAGGATATGTGACCTCCAAACGATATGAAAGTTGTTGTGCTTATTGATAGCCCCAAGGTCATTATCAAACCGTTCTTGATGAGTCGCCATCTCCGAAAATACCTAAAAAATTGATATTTATAAAATAATTAAGTAATAGCAACAATAAATAAGAGTTGTTAAAATCTATACAAATAAATAAAATTGGAGTGTCTGTTTGTAATACTGAAATAACCGCTTTTTAATAAATGCATATGGATGTATAGCAAAATAACGTTTGTTACAATTTTTGTCTGTCTGTCTGATTGTTTGTTCCGGCTAATCTCTGAAACGGGTGAACCAATTTTAACGGGACTTTCACTGGCAGATAGCTGATGTAATAAGGAGCAAGGCTACTTTTAGTTATAAATTTTCTTATTAAAAATTAATTTTCCGCGCGGACGAAGTCGCGGGCACAGCTCAGTCATCAATATTTTCAAGCTCTTGAATGTCGCAATAAATTAAGAAGGTATAAAAGAAGGATTGCTTTGATTTGAATGCTTTTCATACGATATGGAGTCCTCTCCACTGTGATCCTTCACACTGGCATCTGATAAGCAAGTGAAGTTTAATGTTAAAAAGAAATTCCAAATACCAAGAGACGATAATATTCGACTATAACACGATTGTGTCTATGGCGTATTTTTTTTGTTATTTTAATAACAATTTGCCCACCACATGTCACTTTTGGAATCAAAATATTTTTTTGTATTATACTTATAATGTATTTAATCTCATGTAACTAGTACTTTAACATGACTAAAAATATATAATAAACCACTTCAACCTAACAGGTAACTTGGATCTTAGTCCTCGCCATGGCGGGCAGGTGATAATAAAATTAAAAAAAAGTAAAACAATGAATGAAAATGTAATGAAAGTAGTGATGAGTGGTTTAGGCGCGCTGTCGAGAATCTCGGCGGTCGCAGGGTCAAACCCCAGGCACGCTGCACACACCTCTGACTTATCGAAAATTCATAACTTTCCTTTATTATTAAGCAGCTGACTAGAGTAAATAGTTTAGGTTTGACCCTACTAACAAGTATTAAAATATTTGTGCATGGATGCCACTCCATATCCAAAATATCAACGACATAAAACATACAAACTTGGGTGGGTTTAAAATGTACATAAACATGACCTCACGCCTGTATTCCCCGAAGGAGTAGGCAGAGGTGCATTTCCGCACCCACAATTCGCCAGGTATGTATCAGTTCCACGTAATAGGGGCGAGCCTATTGCCGTTTTTCGGGCACATTTCCAGACTCCGTGCTGCTACTGAGAACACTTATGTTTATGAAACAAAAAGTAACTTCGTCAATATATGCCCACCTCACCGTTCTTAATTCATCGTCGTTCCAAGTCACGAGAGTTTCTATTAATGGTGGAAATACGAAGGTGATGAACGCTAAAGCGAAATTTCCAATCTGAAACAACGGAGATATTAGTATTTAGACGAATTGGTCTCGAGGCTAACTAGTTTTCGAGACTAAAATTGTCAAGTGATTGATTCTCCGACGGACCAATTATTCCATAGCTAGAAATATGTGTTTGACAGCCCCGTGGCGCAGTTGGCTAGACACCAGCATGCGAAACGAGAGGCCGGGGGTTCGATCCCCGCACTGAGACAAATGTTTGTGCGATCCACAAATATTTGTTTCGGGTTTGGGTGTTTGTGAGACCGGAAAGTTTCTCGTAGTTTCTGATTCCCACGACACAAGACTCGTATCTTAATGTGGGGTCAGAACTATGTATATGACTGTTGAGTGTATTTATTTATTTATAAATACGTGTTTGTAAATAGTCAGTTCAGGTCAGCGTTTTAGGCATGACAAGGCTTTCACGTCAACTAACAGCCAGAGTTACTTCCGCATTCAAAATATTAATATACACATTAATTTTATTACTTATTTACAATGTTAGTATGGATCATGACTTTGCCCTTATTAAATTGGTTTTATCTGTTCGACATACATAAGACTATTATTAAGCTATTAAGGGCATAGCGAGAACTAGCTGTGTGCCATTTGCCGACACGATAAGATCTCTCGTTAAAGTCTTCGTTTTCATGCTACGTTCATTGAAGCATTGCATTCGTTGGATATTGGTCTAATATATTTTTTTTTTTTTATTCTGGCACGGCAAAGTGACCCCATTGCACCTGATGGTAAGCGCAATGGAGTCCAGAAAAAGTGCCGACCAGCGAGAGATGATGGTCTCCCGTTGGTCGACACAATCATGCCGGCCGAATACCTCTTCACCTTATTGTGAAGAAGTTTGGGGGACTATCAATCATGGTGATCAACGGACCGACCGCGACAAACCGGCCAAAAAATATCATCATCATCATCAGCCCATATACGTCCCACTGCTGGGCACGGGCCTCCTCTACAACTGAGAGGGTTTAGGCCTTAGTCCACCACGCTGGCCTAGTGCGGGTTGGCGGACTACACACCTAAGAAATTCCTAAGAACTTTTTGGGTGTGCAGGTTTTATCACGATGTTTTCCTTCACCGTTAAAGCAAGTGATAATTCATTGTGAATACACACATAACTTCGAAAAGTCAGAGGTGTGTGCCTGGGGTTTGAACCTGCGACCGACGAAATTCTCGACCGCGCACCTTAACCTCGAGGCCATCACTGCTTGGGTAAAAAATATAATATTTCTTTAATGTTTTAATTCTTACTAATACGAACTTTAGTTTGCTATGCTGTCATGGGTAATCCGCTGAACGAATGTCGATAAGTTTTAGTACAGACGTAGAAAGGACCTTGGTACCTTTGGAAGGATTTTTGGGGAAGGCCTATGTCCAGCAGTTGACATTTAAGGGCTGATAATGATGATGATGATGATGATAGACAGGACTCTTGAGAATGGTTATAATCTACTTTTGGTCCTGGAATAATAAAAAGGTCCTGAGGAATTATAAAATAAAAAAACGAGTAACAGGGGTTTCTGCGGTTCAATATCAATGCCAACATTATAATTTTTTCCCTAGACTCAATTCCGAAGTTCCAGCATATAAAGTCAAGAGCAGAAGTTATTTACAAATGAAGTAATGTTATTATGATTGTTATACTTACAAAAATAATAAGCTGTATTAGATGTGGGAATCCTATAGCCACAGCTGCTATTAGCGACACATGTATTATCCTGAACAGTCTCTCCCATAGACCACGATTACTGTAAAAATTTGAGTTATTTATTTTTGTCAATCAAAAATTTATTACACTTTTGGAAACAATTAGTAGTCTACGTTTTTTCGGCACAGAAATGATTACTATAGTCTTAGTCATACATATTATAAAAGCCATCTGCTATTTAAATTTGCGATGATATAATTTCTGTAAATACATAGAATAAATTGTATTCTTCATTAATATAATCAGGCTTCATACGTGGCCTATGTTTTATATATCTTACTCATAACTAGAACATTATATTAATTGACATTGCCCGTAAGACTGCCGACGGACGGACGGCCGTTGGAGCAGACAAGTTGTTGGAGTGGAGACCGCGTTTAGGTAGAAGTAATGTGGGACGACCTGCAGCACGATGGTCTGAGAGGTGGCTTGAGAAAGGTGGCGGGTAGCGGATGGATAAGGGCTGCTCAAGACCGAGATGGTTGGCGGCTACTTGGGGAGGCCTTCGTGCAGCAGTGGCTGAGAATATTATTAATCGAGTTGAAATTTACCTTTTGTACCGCCTTCCAATATAATGCCAGATGATTCTGAATGGTACCCAGAAGTTGACGGCAAACGTTATACCCAGCATGATAGCCAGCAAGAACTGCAGAACAAGTGGTATGCTGCAAAATAAAGCAAGAAAGCCCGGAATTTGAAGTCATTTAACAAAATCACCACCGACAATTATTGAAAGAACACAAATTCTTCTTTGATCTCACGTTAGATTTATGGAACTAATTTAATTATTTTATTTTATTGTATACACGGAGAAAATTGACAAAACAAGAACACTGAGGGAAAAATAGTACAATTGGCGGTCTTATTGCTCAAAGCGATCGTTTAGAGACAACCATACATATACAAAAATACATATAAAATTCTAAATAATTATTTAAATATATAATGTCCGCCAAACCGCACTAGGCCAGGGTGGACAAGGCCTAAACCCTCTCAGTTGTAGCGGAGGCCCGTGCCCAGCAGTGGGACGTATTTGGGCTGATGATGATGATGATGATGATATGAATATAATAATGATTTTAATGTTACTTTTTAAAGTGGAAGAATGGTTATATAAAAATGTCGAAATAGCATTATTGCATAGTTAACATTGAAACCAAAAAGCAATTACATACAGACGCAAACTCACACCTATACCTCCCGAAGGGGTAGGCACAGGTGCAAAATTAATAAATTAAAGTAAAACAGACAATATTGTTACCAATCATTTTCCATCTCGTACGTAGTAACCTTGCAACTAATTCTATGATTTGGAGTCCTTATGAAAGTAAGTACATACTAATGATTGAGAAAATTCAAAATAAATTTACACGCTTTTTGTACCTAAAACAGTTTGGAGTGTATCCCTACTACCCTCTTATGTCATCATCATCATCATCAGCCCATATACGTCCCACTGCTGGGCACGAGCCTCCTCTACAACTAGGTGTGCAGGTTTCATCACGATGTTTTCCTTCACCGTTAAAGTACGTGATAATTCTTTGTGAATACACACATAACTTCGAAAAGTCAGAGGTGTGTGCCTGGGGTTTGAACCCGCGACCGTCGAGATTCTCGACCGCGCGCCTAAACCTCGAGGCCATCACGACTCTCCTCTTATGTATCCAAGTTTATTTGTAATGGGTATGGTTGGATACAATAGGCTGGAAGTGAGGAGAGAAGTATCACTCATTACATATCTGTGGTAAATTTTGCGTGGGTTGGTCCACCAGCATGATAATATACTGGTAGCGATTCAACTTTGGGTTCCCAACGGTTACGTCTTTTCTCGTCACAGTCAACCGTTGTTGCATGTGCCTACCGGTAGAACTAATCTTATTAACTACGCTCCCTTCACACGGGCTATTCGAACGTTAAATGTGATTGCTCAATTTGTTGATATATTTAATTGTAACCTTCCGAAATTCGTTGAAGCCGCATATATGTGCATTGAAAAAAAGTTGTAATATAGTTAAGTTATTTATTAAGTACCTACGATTATTGTTTATAGCATCGCATTGGTGTACCTATACTGTAACTGATGTTTTAATTATTTCAATAAATAAATAAATTTTGGGTCCTTTAAGGTTCAAAGTAACTAACGCGTTTCCACATCATAAACCAGCTTAAACTGAATAAATAATAAATAAATAAATACACCCAACAGTCACATCCATAGTTCTGACCCCACACTAGGTTACAAGTCTTGTGTCGCGGGTATCAGAGACGATGAGAGACTTTTTCGGTCTCACAAACACCCAGACCCGAAACAAATATTTGTGGATCACACAAACATTTGTCTCGGTGCGAGGATCGAACCCGCGGCCTCTCGTTTCGCAAGCTGGTTTCTAGCCAACTGCGCCACGGGGCTGTCAAACTCAAACAAAGAAATACACCTGAATATAAGAATTGAAACTCTACTACACTCTATACATTTATTTCAATCGTTTAATGGCGTCGGTGAAGCGATGCCAAGTTGTGTTACAGTCTACAGCGCACGATATAATTTTGTTGCCACTTCGAGTAAGTGATATGGTAATGCTCGGTTATTATAGCCTTCATTTTTATAATGTTACGGGTTTTTAGTTCAATTTGCTTGAAAAATTTGCTCTGGTTCATATAATTTTAAAGAGGAGTTTTAAGGTAAAATGCATTGTAAACGACTATGAAGTTGTTGCGGATCAGGTATTTGAAGATTGCGATTGTAAGTTTAGAATAGCGTTGACGTAGATTAAATGATCACTTTGACAAAATTTCTAAATATCAGCTTTTTTATAATAGGTCTGTATTTAAATGTAGATAGCCTGATACAGAAAAAGCTAAATGTTGTGATTGTGATAATAATAAATTATAAAGATAATTAGGATATAACTTTGAATTAAATCTACCCGTATTCTTCGTGTTATCTATTACCATACTTAATAGCATAGAATAAAAAGAAGCATAGAAGTGATAACTCGAGGTTTAGGCGCGCGGTCGAGAATCTCGGGTTCAAACCCCAGGCACACATCTCTGACTTGTCGAAGTTATGTGTGTATTCTTAATGAATTATCACTTACTTTAACGGTGAAAGAAAACATCGTGAGGAAATATGCACAATTAAAATATTCTTAGGAATTTCTTAGGTGTGTAGTCCACCAACCCGCACTAGGCCAGTGTGGTGGACTAACGCTTAAACCCTCTCAGTTGTAGAGGAGGCCCGTGCCCAGCAGTGGGACTTATATGGACTGATGATGATGAAAAAGAAGCAAAATAGAAAAAAAAGGAGACAAAGAATATTAAGTATCAGACGTTTTGACTCATCGAACAAATCGAGACAGCACTTTATTGTATCTAGCCAAAAGTGTAGTCAGGAAGAAACTTACGTCTCAGTCATTGGCATAAGTATCGTGATTGGACTCCTGCACTCTTCTCCCCAGCCCCAATATCCGAAGAATCCTGTTAATGTTATGCAGGTAACTACTATAGTCATGCCTGAAAAAGAAATGCGTTTTTAGGACTTCAATCTGATTGTTAAAGTAATTGAAGAATAAATAAATTCATTTTATTCGTCATTAATTTGGGCAACAAACAGTGCGCATTACGGCTGTATTGCCCGATAAGGTAGGCGCATTTATGCATCCTCATTTTGTCAGGTATGTATCCCGCGCACTAAGGGGGAGCCTATTGCTGTTTTCTGAGCACATTTCTAGACTCAGTACTGCGAATGAGAATTTCCTAACGGAAACATTCAATATAACTACCCAACCCGGGATTCTAAACCGGAACCTCTAGATAGCACGGAACATACTTGTGCTGCGAGACAGCGAGGCAGTCTAAAAATAGTTGTATCTATTTATAATAATCTAAATATGGTCCAGGATTAATTGTGTGGATTAATAGAGGATGATGGTAACCCTTTCTACTCGACAATCAACTTGTACTAAAATACATACATACATATCAGTGGCGGTATTTCCATAGAAGCCCAAAAGCCCAAGTTCCCTTACAAAATTCCCAATAATAAATACACCCAACAGTCACATACATAGTTCTGACCCCACACTAGGATACAAGTCCTGTGTCGTGGGTATCAGAAACTACGAGAGACTTTTCGGTCTCACAAACACCCAGACCCGAAACAAATATTTGTGGATCACACAAACATTTGTCTCGGTGCGGGGATCGAACCCGCAGCCTCTCGTTTCGCAAGCTGGTGTCTAGCCAACTGCGCCACGGGGCTGTCACATAATAATCTTTAAGCTTTAAATATTTATTTAACAAAAACAATTTGACTTTTAAATGAGTATATCCTGACCCCAAAATAAAAAAGTATAAACTAGACATTACAAATTAATGTCAAACGATTTTGAGCTTCTATGGAAGTACCGCCACTGATACATAACATACATAATCTCACGCCTGTATTCCCCGAAGGGGTAGACAGAGGTGCATTTCTGCACCCACACTTCGCCAGTTATGTATCAGTCCCGCGTAATAGGGGGCGAGCATATTGCCGTTTTTCGGGCACATTTCCAGACTCCGTGCTGTGACTGAGAATTTTCTAATGGGAAAACCCAATAACACTTTGCCCGACCCGGGAATCGAACCCAGGACCGGACGACACATACTTGTACTGCAAGGCCACAAGGCAGTCTAAAATACTTACATTAAAGTGTGTATTTTTGGTACCAGCATTAATCATTACTTACCATACTGTACAACTATATAGAATAATTTAGGTGTTTTCATATTATTCTCGACTGGTAATGTGACGCCAATCCCTTCAATGCTGTACAGGCAGATGCCACAGAACTTGATGAGGCCCAAGAAGTTCTTCCAGGCCGGTCGCTTAGTGATATCCTGAGCTTGCCGCAGACTGTAGTATATTGTTGTTATGACGCAAATTCCTGGAATCATATAGGGATTTATTTATAAGCTTTGATTATGTCTAATGTCGTGATGGCCTCGAGGTTTAGACACGCGGTCGAGAATCTCTACGGTCGCGGGTTCAAACCCCAGGCACACACCTCTGACTTTCCGAAGTTATGTGTGTATTTACAATGAATTATCACGTACTTTAACGGTGAAGGAAAACATTGTGATGAAACCTGCACACCTAAAAGTTCTTAGGAATTTCTTAGGTGTGTAGCCCACCAACCCGCAATAGGCCAGCGTGGTGGACTAAGGACTAAACGCTCTCAGTGGTAGAGGAGGCCCGTGCCCAGCAGTGGGACGTATATGGGCTGATGATGATGATGATGATGTCTAAACCAGTTATAATTAATAATGTTTTGCCTTGTTGTAAAGGAACAGAGATGGTGTCAGCTACCTCCATAACATCATCATCAGCCCATGAGACGTATGTCCCACTGCTGGACAATGGCTTCTTCTAGTACTAAGAGGAGTTAGGCCTTAGTCCTCAATGTTGGCCTAGTGCGGTGCGGTAACTTTTAGGTGTTTCTCACGATGTTTTCCTTCACCGTTAAAGTACGTCATAACTCATTGTGAATACACACAAACCTCTGAAAAGTAGGAGGTGTGCGCCTGAAGATTGAACCTGCGATCACAGATATTTTTGACTCGATCGCGCTAAGCCTCAAGGCTATACAAAGTATACTACTATACAAAGAATTTAAATCTGTATTCTATCTGTATGTAGATGTTTTAAATTTCTCGCGTAAAAAATGTCATAGCCAATGTGAAATCAGGATCAAATAGTTCCTAAAAGTGTGGAACAAGACATAGTCTTGATAGTTTTTTCTATTTGGTAGCATAAATGAATGTAGAACATAGCCATTGGACAACTTTCGTTTCAAACATGTTTGAACGCTATAATAGTTACGTGTGTATTCACAATAAATTATCACGTACTTTAACAGTGAAGAAAAACATCGTGATGAAACCTGCACACCTAAAAGTTCTTAGGAATTTCTTAGGTGTGTAGTCCGCCAACCCGCACTAGGCCAACGTGGTGGACTAAGGCCTAAACCCTCTTAATGGTAGAGGAGGCCCGTGCAGTGGGACGTATATGGGCTGATGATGATTGTACTTATTTGGAGTATAATAAAAAATGAGTAGATATTGTATTAGCATTGGGTGCATAAAGATACAAAAATCATCACTGATGATGAACGCGATAATCTTTAGAATTACTGGTACAATTTTTCTTTTTTTGGAGTGTTCAATTTTATCTAGTTCTTGAGATTAGCTCGTTCAATCAAACAAACTTTTTAGTTTCATTAAATTAGTATAGATAAGTGAAAAAAGCATACCCACAAATGTATCAGCTATTATTGCAAACGGCGCCAAATATTTCAAACTCCTTATTAGACATATGAGTAGTAAGGGAACCGTGATAACCAGAATATATAACCTTATATCGTAATTTCCTTCGTAAAAGTTTGACGACACTGCTTCCATTGCCTAGAAATAAAATTAGATTATACTGCCTCGACTGACTTGACTGCCTCGTGGTCTCGCGGCACAAGTAGGTATGTGCCGTGCGATGCAGAGATTCGATTCCCGGGTCGGGCAAAGTGTTATTCGGTTTTTTCCATTAGGAAATTCTCAGTAGCAGCACGGAATCTGGAATGGTGCCCGAAAAACTGCAATAGGCTCGCCCCATATTACGTGGGACTGATAAATACCTGGCGAAATGTGGGTGCAGAAATGCATCTCTGCCTACCCCTTCGGGGAATACTGGCGTGAGGTTATGTATTTCATGATTCTGTATAGCTGCTAAGAATTTCCTTTCCGAATTCTGCACCCACATTTCTCTAATTATTGTGTTTTTCGTCAGTCATAATACGGAGTGATTTTATCGCTATTTTCAAATCAGGAACATTGAGATCGCACAGCAAAGAAAACAGAACCTATTAATAATTCGTTTTTTGCCTAATGGTGTTGGCGTGTAATGATGGTGCGTGTGAGGTGGAACACAAATGATGAAGAACACTTGTATAAACGTATTATATTTTTGAAAGTATATTAGGTATGCACAGTATAACGTTCTGTGAGCGACTGCCGCTTATTACAAATCTTATTAATGATGAATCTAATATTGATATTATTGCATCACCCAAAGTGGTGTGATTGCTTAGTGGGCAATTGTCTATAAAAGGTATCTAATATGTAGGCACAGTTTGAAGAAAGAATTTAGCTTACCCCTTTAACAGTGCTGGCAATCATGATCTCATAGATGCAACAAGTTCCACACATTTCTACGAACAAAAGAACGTCTACCAGATACCTGAAATAAATGTAATTATTTAGCGGCAACAAAGGGTATCAAAGTAAGGTAGCATTTAGATAACAATTAACATAATAGACAGCCCCGTGTTGCAGTTGGCTATACACTAGCGTGTGAAACAATAGGCCGCGGGTTCGGACCGAGATGAATGTTTGTGTGATCCACAAATATTTGTTTCGGGTCTGGGTGTTTGTGAGACCGATAAGTCTCTCTTAGTAATTCTATATCTCGTATATACATATGTGACTGCTGGGTGTTTATATATTTGTTTATTATTATGTAATGCATAATGCAAAAAAACAACTTTTGCCCTTCCTGAGAATCTAACCCCGATAAACTAGATCACACGAACCAATCTAAACCATTTCCATTCATACCATCTTTCTTGTCTAGCACTATATATATTTGTATCATCATCATCATCATCATGTAAATGTAATTAAATGCAAAAATTTTAATTTCCTAGTTGTAATTCCGAATGTGGTTTTATTTATTTATAATTTTATTCTTTTTTTTTGTATCGTCACACTATTTTTTAATTTTGATTTTTTTAATATAATAATTATTATTATAATAGCATATTTATCATTAAATGTAATTTCCAATACTAATATAAATTAATTAATCTGTCTGAGCAATAATATCAAGAATGTTGTATTCACCTATAATGATGGTACGCAATGTCCAATGCTATTTATTCAACTGTATTTTAAAGTGTATGTGTAACTGTCGATGGTGTCTCTAAATAAATAAATAAATCAGCCCATATACGTCCCACTGCTGGGCACGGGCCTCCTCTACAACTGAGAGGGTTTGGGCCTTAGTCCACCACGCTGTCCTAGTGCGGGTTGGCCGACTACACACCTAAGAAATTCCTAAGAACTTTTAGGTGTGCAGGTTTTATCACGATGTTTTCCTTCACCGATAAGGTACGTGATAATTCTTAGTGAATACACACATAACTTGGAAAAGTCAGAGGTGTGTGCCTGGGGTTTGAACCCGCGACCGTCGATATTCTCGACCGCGTCCTAAACCTCGAGGCCATCACGACTTTATTTATATTTGTATATCGTACTAAAATAATGGATGACTATGACAGTAGTAAAAAGAATAAAAAAAGTTCCTGATATGATCTTATCTTGTAATACATTACCGGAAACATTTACTGAAGCATCTGAGGCGTTTACAGGGACCTGTCGCTACTGCCACTTCAAGTAGATCTGGATACGACAGCTTTGGTATTCTCAATAGTGTGTACATTTTCTGAGCTGAATTCACCAGCATCTGCATTAAAGGGGCATATAAAATATGGTCACTAACTATTGATTTCAACAAACAATCCTTATCATCCAAATCGAAAAAAAAAACTAATCAGCTTGTAGTTTGAAAGTGACGCTTAAAAATACATACAAACATACATAACCTCACGTCTGTAGTCCCCGAAGGGGTAGGCAGAGGTGCATTTCTACACCCACATTTCGCCAGGTATGTATCAGTCCCACGTAATAGGGGGCGAGAATATTGCCGTTTTTCGTGCACAATTCCAGACTCCGTGCTGCTACTGAGAATTTCCTAATGGAAAAAACCCAATAACACTTTGCCCGACCCGGGGATCGCACCCAGGACCTCTAGATCGCACGGCACATACTTGTGCCGCGAGACCACGAGGCAGCATTAAAATAATTTTCTGATTAATTAGTTCTCTCTTGTCCTACGAATTTTGAAGAAACTGCGCGTACGCACCAGTTTGTTTTAGTATTGTTATCTCAACTACTTTATTTTTATACAATTACACGATATTTACACAACTATTACGCAATACTATATAACTCTATGGTGCATAATCTAGTCTAGTCTAATCTAGTGAAGTCGTGATGGCCTCGAGGTTTGGGCACGCGGTCGAAAATCTCGACGGTCGCGGGTTCAAACCCCAGGCACATACCTCTGACTTTTCAAAGTTATGTGTGTATTCTGAATGAATTATCACGTACTTCAACGGTGAAGGAAAACATCGTGATGAAACCTACACACCTAAAAGTTCTTAGGAATTTCTTAGGTGTGTAGTCCGCCAACCCGCATTAGGCCAGCGTGGTGGACTACGGCCTAAATCCTCTCAGTTGTAGAGGAGGCCCGTGCTCAGCAGTGGGACGTTTATGGGCTGATGATGATGATAATGCACCACCCTAAGGTTGACTGGAAGATAATGCCTTAGGCATTAAGTCCGCCTTTATACTTTTATGTATATGAAGCATAAATAAATAAATAATCTAGGTCTGTTAAACAAAGCCGTGATACGGCAATCCGCTCCTGCTAGCACTGAACGTGCTTATATAGAGACCGCCCCACCATAACATTATACTCGTGACAATAACAATCTCAAACTACCGCCATCTACGCGACGCTCTACGCTTTTACAATTTATTGATCTTTGACAGCCCCGTGGCGCAGTTGGCTACACCAGCTTGCGAAACGAGAGGCCGCGGGTTCGATCCCCGCATCGAGACAAATGTTTGTGTGATCCTCAAATATTTGTTTCGGGTCTGGGTGTTTGTGAGACCGATAAAAGTCTCTCGTAGTCTCTGATACCCACGACACAGGACTTGTATCCTAGTAGGGGGTCAGAACTATGTATGTGACTGTTGGGTGTATTTATTTATTTATTAATTCTTATATTTCTACAAACTAGTATTAGCGACAACAGTATTTAGGGGCTCTATAAATACCTTTCTTGAATTTGTTTCTTACCATCATAGTATGTGACATGATCAGTCCAAGAATGATAGTGAAGGCCACTGAAGTCCATATACCAGCGAACATGAAGCCCTCGTGGATGCTCATGATGCCGGCTCCGAGACATCCCTTCACCAAATGGGCCGTGGATTCAATCAGACTGGAATACCAATAAATTTTGAGATATCATCACATCATCAGCCCATATACGTCCCACTGCTGGGCACTGGCCTCCTCTACAACTGAGAGGGTTTAGGCCTTAGTCCACCACGCTGGCCTAGTGCGGGTTGGCGGACTACACACCTAAGAAATTCCTAAGAACTTTTAGGTGTGCAGGTTTTATTACGATGTTTTCCTTCACCGTTAAAGCAAGTGATAATTCATTGTGAATACACACATAACTTCGAAAAGTCAGAGGTGTGTGCCTGGGGTTTGAACCTGCGACCGCCGAAATTCTCGACCGCGCGCCTAAACCTCGAGGCCATCACGACTCTGATTTTGAGATAAAGTGGGTAGTAATTGTATCGAAAATTGAACGTAAAGAAGTGATCAAACTCAAAGGTCCAGCTAGTCCAAAAGACACCAGTTTTGTTTTGTTTTGTTCGAGATGGTTTGGGAAATGATTATTTATTTATTTTATTTCTTATCGACACAACCATCGCAGGATCATCATCGCAATACAGCAGTGTGACACTTTTTTACATACAACATTTTTGACTGCCTCGTGGTCTCGCGGTACAAGTATGTGCCGAGCGATCTAGAGGTCCTGGCTCCGATTCCCGGGTCGGGCAAAGTGTTATTGGGTTTCTCCATTAGGAAATTCTCAGTAGCAGCACGGAGTCTGGAATTGTGCCCGAAAAACGGCAATAGGCTCGCCCCCTATTACGTGGGACTGATACATACCTGGCGAAATGTGGGTGCAGAAACGCACCTCTGCCTACCCCTTCGGGGAATACAGGCGTGAGTTTATGTATGTATGTATGTACATTTTTCATCATCATCATCATCATCAACCCGTATGCGTCCCACTGCTGGGCACAGGCCTCCTCTACATTATGTATGTAGGTCCCAGGATGTACATTTTTGTAGGTATCTAATTTCTATACGAAATTGTCCATGTAGCTATCCTTGTGAATTCACTCAGAGTACAATGAAATATGTCCAGAGCTGCGGAAACCTGGTTGAGAATGCGGAGCGCCCGCGTCAGAGATGCCTCCTTCAATAACGTACTACGTAATTTTTATTATGTTTTCCTACATTAGAATGCTGTGCGATTTAGAGGTCTCAAATCGGCAAAGTGAACAAATGCTCTGCAGCAGCACGGAATCAGGCAATGAGACTGACTTTTCTGAGTACGAGTTTCGTTACGGGAGTATGTATACTTACTTGGTAGAATTTAC
Source organism: Hemaris fuciformis (assembly GCA_907164795.1). Taxonomy (NCBI): domain Eukaryota; kingdom Metazoa; phylum Arthropoda; class Insecta; order Lepidoptera; family Sphingidae; genus Hemaris; species Hemaris fuciformis. The sequence goes on along the minus strand of OU015457.1, from coordinate 5,090,201 downwards.
GCTGAGTCTTTCCGCGGTGAAGTCGTATTCTTCCCTCTCAGTTCCAGGATATACTTGGTAGCTCCCTCTAGCCTCCATATATTCGCTCAGGCTGAGGCTGTAGGTTGAGGGCCGTTTCTGTAATTTTTATTACTTTAAAACTAGTTAATGACTGAGAATTTTTTATATATCTTTACCAGTCAAACCAGTCATGTCAGGCATAGGGTAAATAATTGATCGCATCTTACATTGATTTGTCTTGTTCTTGCATCAGAGTCTTCCTGTAAAAAATATAACGAAATAATTACCTTGAGCTCTGACCATATTTAACTGCCGGATAAGAGCTACGTCTACCGCTGTGGCGGGATTGCCAATGGACTAGTGTGGATTATTGCGATTAAAGAAATTCTTATCGTGGAATACATAACCATGCGAATTTGCTCACGATGTTTTCTTTCACTAGAGTGCGTGGAATGAATAATTTTTCAAAAAGACCAGAGGTGTTTGTCTGAGATTCGAACAAACGACAGAAGTAGACCTTAGTCTGAGCAATCGAAAAATATCTTGATATTCTATTAAATACATACACTCATCAAGTTCTCCGAAGAGGTAGGGAAATATATAAATCTAAGTATTTTTTTATTTAGGCAGTGATGGCCTCGAGGTTTAGGTGCGCGGTCGAGAATTTCGGCGGTCACACACCTCTGACTTTTCGAAGTTATGTGTGTATTCACAATGAATTATCACTTGCTTTAACGGTGAAGGAAAACATCGTGATAAAACCTGCACACCTAAAAGTTCTTAGGAATTTCTTAGGTGTGTAGTCCGCCAACCCGCTTTAGGCCAGCGTGGTGGACTAAGGCCTAAACCCTCTCAGTTGTAGAGGAGCCCGTGCCCAGTAGTGGGACGTATTTGTGCTGATGATATGATATTGATTGATAAGTATTTTTTATGATTACTTACATGTCTACTGACATCGTCTGGGTCATCAGACCGCTCATCTCTCTAGAAATAGTAATATTTATTTAATTACAATATCAGCTTCTCGATCCACTTAAAATCTTATACCACCACGCTGGATTAAGTTGATAGACTTTACATACTAGACACTAGTTAATATGGAGACTAATAGAACTTTGTTAAGGCACTTTGTAATAAAGAGAATCGGCAGGATTAATGGATCTTCATCTTTATTAGCCACAAAACGTCCACACTTGACGTAGGCCTACCTCAAAGACTTTCAGAGGACTTGGTAGAAGCGGCCTGCATCCAAAGTCGTCGCGGAACCTTTCTCAGGTCATCCGTTCATGTTATGGATGTTCAAAACTACGTTGGAAGACGTGGCATCCACTTCAAAAACTTTAAGTCTAATTGGCTATTAATTCAAGCTATGTAATCTACCCACTGTCAATTAAGCTAGCTATTCTGCAGGACTTAAAAGTTATTTAAGATTTTATCTTAAAGACTGGTGTCATGGTCAAGCCAGCTCTATAGAATGTTTCTCGTAGTTACTGATACCTACGACACAAGACGAGGAACTTAGGGGCCAGAACTATATGCGTGATTGTTGGGTGTACTTGTTCATTTCAAAATTATTTTTAATGTAGTTAATTAAAAGTATTTACCCCCTGATTAGACATTGCCAATAGCTTCGCAATCTATACGACTTGGGTTACTAGATAATTGAATTGCATGTTTTCAACATAACATGACGTAATATGGACATGTCAAATATTAACACTGACGCAATATTATGTGACATCACATTTTTTTAAACGGTTTTAATATGTCAAAGAAAAATGAACGTTACGTTGTACGGAATTTGTTAATGCTTTACTTTAAAAAATCATAAGAGAACCGAGAACAGAAAAAAAAAGTTTTGACTAATTTTTTTAATATTTAACAGCCGAACGATTCCCCTGAAACAAATTTTCATCCTACCAACGAAACTACTACTTTCGTTTTAATTTATGTTATAAAGTAAATACAATATAAAAGAAAATTAAATTTAAAGGCTAATAAATTCCTACTAATGTTATGAATGTGAAAATGTTTATATGCTTTAACAAATATAAAATAAAGTAGCTATACAGACTTGAATATAATTAGGCATATATATACAAAGTCTTTCAGTGGGAAATTAATAAAAATGATATTTATTGTATCTCAATAATGTTACGTTACACTGGATTTACGAGAAAGTAAGATAGAGACTATACCTACTGGCCAGACATTTATTATTCGATCTGAATTTAAATGATAAATACGTAAATAGTTTCTTAATATTGGAACTGTGTGTCACATATATCATTATAGGTATATATACACGTATTATAATAATTAAGTGACCTTTTATTCCTGTTCATTCCAGTCCATCTAACGGTTGGAAGAAATCGCATACAGCGAAATGACCGCTACTTGTTATGCTCTATTATTTTGTATTTAGTAAGTAATCATATTTTTGTTATTAATGTTTTTTCAAGTAAATAATAAATAAATAAATACACCCAACATTCACACACATAGTTCTGACCCCACACTAGGATACAAGTCCTGTGTCGTGGGTACCAGAAACTACGAGAGACTTTTCGGTCTCACAAACACCCAGACCCGAAACAAACATTTGTGGATCACGCAAACATTTGTCTCGGTGCGGGGATCAAACCCGCAGCCTCTCGTTTGGCAAGCTGGTGTTTAGCCAACTGCGCCACGGGGCTGTCAAGTGAGTTAGTAAATAAATAAATCAGTATAAATCTATTTGTTTTCCAACCCCTACTTTTCTTTTTTCTGTGTAACCTCGTTGCGGGATTATGACAAACTAGGGTCTCTTAGTTTCACTGAGTTTCAATGCTCGGCGCCAATATTGTGCGTGCCGCTGTTGATCCTAGAGCACAGGAGTTACAGTGGCGGGTGTGTGGTGGAACTAACAAAAAAAAACTAACTAAATGCTAACTAAAAACTAAAAACCGCCTCTTGTTTTCTTTCTTATTACCTAAGTTTCTTTATATAATTTTGTATATACAGGTTGTATTCAGACCGTGATCGGAAACCAAGGCAGGTAATAGCTAAGGTGATTACAAACCCCCTGGCGTTAAAGAAAATTCTGACAATAAATAAAATTTTTGACGTTTTCCATACAACCATCGGTATTAAATGTACGCGGTTTGTATGGAAAACGTCAAAATTTTTATTTATTGTCAGAATTTTCTTTAACGCCAGGGGGTTTGATATCACCTTAGCTATTACCTGCCTTGGTTTCCGATCACGGTCTGAATACACCCTGTATACAAGAAAGTGTTAATAAATAAAAATAAATAAAATAAATGAATAAAGAATTTTATTTAGCATCGTTTACATTTCGGAGTGACTGTGATCAATCTCTCTCCTCTAGTGCTGACGTGGCATTGGTCATCTTTGCCACAGCTGTCGCTTGCTTGGCACGAATCTTTACCCTCACAAGGGTCTTCTGTAGATTCCTCACAAGAGTACTTTATCTCGCAGTGGTCTTCACATTGGTCGCGCTTCTTCCCATTGTATTTTTGGCTACATTCGTCTTCGCAGTCATTTTTCGCGTTGCACCGAAGAGTGTTGGAGATGCGAAGAAGACTTCTGATTACGGGAGATCGAAGGAATCTTTTGTCGTCTTCATCTTTGAATAAGGATTTGTGTTTTTTTTCTTGTTTTTTGATGAGACGCTTTTCGAGTTCTTCTTCGGGCTGTTTTCCCAATAGTTGGGATATCGGAAGCTTCGCTGCTGCTGGTTTTTTGTGCGACTGGAAGGCATTAATTGAATCAAAGAGAATGAAATCTACAATATTATAAATCTACGAATGGGACCGAAATATTCCGGTTTCAATTCTCGGGTGGAAAATTATACGCAAATTTTCTGTTTAGAATTTGTCCATAGCAACAAAAGGGCAGGAAGTTAGCCGAGTCTTACGATAAACGAGGTTTTTTATAAATTTGATTTGTTGAAAGTAGTTAACTCAATTAGACACGAATTTTAAAAAGAGGTCCATTAAAACCCTTTTTTTTGTTGTTTTTGCTCATAAAACAAACTCTATTTATTGCTTTGGGAACCTGACATATAAAGTGTTACTAATGAGCTATGATTATTTATGAAGTTGAATTTATATTATAATAAAGTCCAAGTATTTTTAACTTAAGCAGCATGTACCGTGCGCTCCACTTCGTTTATGACCACACCCAGAAGAAAATGATTATACATAGTCGTGATCCTCAGCAGTGAGGGAAATAGGAAGAAGAAGAAGAATTATTAAATTACAAAAGTCACCTGGTCAACATGGTGCATAAACATGAACGGGAGAGACTTCTCGAGTTCCTTGTCGACGGATTTGTGTTTCACATCCTTGGTCTTGTGGGCAGAATTGTCCAAGACTATGACGAGGGGTCGGTTCTGCTTGGACGCTTGCTTGTACAGACGGGATAGTATGCCTGGTTGCCCCCCAGGTGCTGCCAAGACGATGCTCTGCAAAGAGAGGTAGACCAGACTAAATTGCAGACTAGTTACTTCCTTCTACGTCCTTGGTTGTCTGTAAGAGATCGCCTTGTGCGATAAGACCGCCTATTGTACTTATTTAGTCTACTGTACTCCGAAGTTTTAATCTTATACATATAAACTCACGCCTGTATTCCCCGATGGAGTAGGCAGAGGTGCATTTCTACACCCACATTTCGCCAGGTATGTATCAGTCCCACGTAATAGGGAGCGAGCCTATTGCCGTTTTTCGGGCACATTTCCAGACTCCGTGCTGCTATTGAGAATTTCCCAATGGAAAAACCCAATAACACTGCCCGACCCGGGAATCGAACCCAGGACCTCTAGATCGCACGGCACATACTTGTACCGCGAGACCACCAGGCAGTCAATTTAATCTTATTTACAATAAAGTTTTCAATAAATAAATAAAATAGTTACTGTAGAATTTCAGAGGGTACTAAGCCTAATGTGCCTTTGTCATCCTCTATTAAAACGAGTATTACACCATCCACTTACACACTTAGTTACAAAAGTCTTAAATATTACCCTAAGTCAGAATCAAATAAAAAATAAAATTGGACAGCTTTCTTGCCGACAAGTAAATAATTTGGCCTTAATTAAGATTAGGATTAGGATTAGTCTTAGGCTAAGTATTTATTTATTTATTATTTATTTATTAACACTTTCTTGTAAATATACAAAATTATATAAATAAACTTTGGTAATAAGAAAGAAAACAAGAGCCTTATATATAAGTATAATAGAAACTAAAGGACACTTTGTCTTATAATCACCATAAAATAAACAAATGTCTGTGGATTTCACAGATGTTTGTTTATCTTTAATTCATCATCATCATCAGCCCAAATACGTCCCACTGCTGGGCACGGGCCTCCTCTACAACTGAGAGGGTTTAGGCCTTAGTCCACCACGCTGGCCTAGTGCGGGTTGGCGGACTACACACCTAAGAAATTCCTAATAACTTTAAGGTGTGCAGGTTTTATCGCGATGTTTTCCTTCACCGTTAAAGCAAGTGATAATTCATTGTGAATACACACATAACTTCGAAAAGTCAGAGGTGTGTGCCTGTGGTTTGAACCTGCGACCGCCGAAATTCTCGACCGCACGCCTAAACCTCGAGGCCATCACTGCTTTTTTGCCTAATTTATAATAATTGCCTTAATGCCTGCGAATTATTCACAAAGTAATACTATTACTAGTATTTTGGTTCCGCTGCTAGGTTTGATCCTCTTTTACTGTTGAAAGACGTTATTATCGTCGCATTACGTTATAATCATCATCATCAGTCCATACATATATAATAATACTTTCCACTGCTGGGCACGGGGCTCCTGCACCATTGAGGAGTATTATAATACTCCGGAATAATAATCATAATCATCAGCCCATATACGTCCCACTGCTGGGCACTGGCCTCCTCTACAATTGAGAGGGTTTAGGCCTTAGTCCACCACGCTGTCCTAGTGCGGGTTGGTGAACTACACACCTAACAAAATTCCTAAGATTTTTTTAATTGATTTCCTCGCGATGTTTTCCTTCACTGTAAAAGTAAGTGATAATTCATTAAGAATACACACATAACTACGAAAAGTCAGAGGTGAGTGCCTGGGGTTTGAACCCGCGACCGTCGAGATTCTCGACCGCGCGCCCAAACCTCGAGGCCATCACAACTTATACTCCGGAATAAAAGAATCATATTCATTTTTCATAAAAAAACACCTAAATATGTAGGTTCTTTCTCTATTTCATATTTGTTACAATTCCATGCTGAATTACATACAAACATAAACACATAAACATCGACGAACAATGTTCCATTTATTTGTATGACGAAACTCATCATCATAATGCACATGCATTATTTGATGGAATCTGTTTGTGGTTTTTTGTTCGAGGTAAAATAAATTTTATAGAATAGATTTCTGCTGCGCGTCCCTTCGTACGGAATGTATGTGATATGTTTTGCTTGAATTATTCCTTTCTAGCTTCTGCTCGCGACTATGTTGGCGGGGAATTGTAAGAGGAACACAATATTTGTTATGTCAACAATAGATACATCTTTTTGTTTCTTTTTATATCTTCATAAGAGCCTAACATTTTTAGAATAGAAAGTCCCAATCATTGAAATCTAGTTCAATAGTTTAATTCAAAGAATTTAAATTAAATAACTCGAACTAGGCCAGCCTGGTGGACTAAGCCAAATCCCTCAGTTGCGGAGGAGGCTTTCACTCGATTCGGAGGTTTTCACTCGAATTATCGAATTAAAAAAAAACACAAAGAATTATCACGCACTTTAACGGTGAAGAAAAACATCGTGATGAAACCTGCACACCTAAAAATTTCTTAGGAATTTCTTAGGCGTGTAGTCCGCCAACCCGCACTAGGCCAGCGTGGCTAAGGCCTAAACCCTCTAAATTGTTGAGGAGGATCGTGCCCAGCAGTGGGACGTATATGGGCTGATGATGATGATGAATAAAAATATTGTAATGGAACCTGTAGTCTATTAAAACCATCCTTAACAAGCATAGTAGACTTAAGCTATACCCTTCTCAGCTTTAGAAGTATTCTTTAGACCGCAAAAAGAAACAGAATCAGTTTATTGTGGAAGAAAGAACGCGCTTTTGATAGGACCATGTTTAAAAATAAAATACTCACAAAGAATACCATTAGGATGGTAATAATCGGTGTCCTGAGCAATGGTATAGTCGCCATGTCTTCCCCTTTGACTCCTAATGTACAAATATCAATTCGACGATTTTCTTCAAGCCAATGTTACCTCACGCTCCAGTTGTTTTAATTATTTTCTCATTTCGTTTGTTTATCATTTTTGCATCCTGTGTGAGATTAGTTTTGGATGTGACGTAACCATAGAAATTATAGTTTTTTTAATGATTACATATTGAATTATTGGTAATCATGTATTCCGCATAGTAACCCAGTAGGTATTTTTTTTTGGTTTAAATCAATTTTCTTCTATTTTTGTAGCAATAAACTGGCACTAGGCCGGCGTGATGTACTAATACCTAAACCCCTTCAGTTGTAGAGAAGGCCCTTGCCCATCAATAGGTATATGGGCCGATGATGAAATGATGATGGAAAATTCGTTGCGAAGGAACATTTTTGAAAGGATTAAAAAGTACAAATATATTAATAACTATTTATATAAATCTCTGTTCTCTACGCTTAAGAGGGTGTTAGGCCACAGTCCACCACGTCGGCATTGTACAAGTTGGTGGACATCACATATGAGAGATATTTAAGATATTCCTTGTAAAGAATTTATTTATTTATTTATACTTTTTAGTACACTATACAATAATTTATACTACATGATTGAAAACAATGAAGACAATAAGTATAGGCACAATAGGCGGTTTTATCGCTAGCTGCGATCTCTTCCAGACAACCTACGAGACTGGAATGAAAGGTTGTAGTTCAGGCAGTTGTCTTCAGAAATAGAAAAACAAAGAAACAACCAAATATATAAATATATAAAGAGCATATAGTAAGATAACATTTAACAGAAGATCTTATACGAGTATCAGTAAAGTTTCCATTAGTAGTTTGCATGAATTAAAACAATACTATTAATAAATGTATATAAATACTAAATACATACATACATATATATACAAATTTACCAAAACAAATATAAAGTTAAGAATAGTAAGCTCTGAGAAGTTTTTTAAAAGTGGAAAGTGTTTTAGCCTTTCGAATTGTCAACGGCAATTCATTCCACAAACGTGCAGCAGAATTCTTAGAGGAACTGGTTTTTTGAAGTTATACTTCCTTAAGCGCGTTATGAAAAAATTATAAAGAGAGAAATTTTAAGATGCGCGCGCATATGAAACACAACAAAGTAAGACGTTAAAGCTGCCTATGTGCTCCAATATAATTGACAGATTGAAGCTTTTTTTTTTTTTTTTTTTTTTTTTTCGAGGGGAAAGCTGTTTATGGCTCTACTTCCCGCCAGCCCCGGGGGAGGGGGGGCGGGAAGCGTATGTCGGGGTCACCGGTCTTCCAGCCCGGCGCGCGGCGACGTCATGTCCGCGCAGATGTTAGTGCCGGGCTGGGTCCCTAACAATATCCCTAAACCGGCATACCGACCAAAACCCCCCGGTGGCCATCTTCGCGCCGAGTGGGGCGACCACGGTGCGTTAGCGAGAAGCGCCAACCGTAATGCCACAGCCGCCCGGTGCGCCTCCGAGACGTATTTGTCTCGGCCGTCTCGGACAGATTGAAGCTGCCTATATTAAATGTAAGTTTCAAATGGATCAGAAAGGTTTTAATCTATTTCGGATCGAATATTTTTCAAAAAAAGTTTACATGTTTTAGATTTTAAAAATGTAGAATAGTGACAGTAATAAAAAGGGATTGACATATTTATTAGTTGTCAAATATTTATGTTCAGAAATGTAATGTATGAACTATGTACGTGACTGTTGGGCGTATTTATAAGTTTTACTTCAGTCGTGTGGTATAACTTCTAACGCGTGTACATAAGTACACACACACATTTTTTGTTCACTAATAAACTGCGTGAAAGATCATGAAGAGTAAAAACATATCTTCCAAAAGCGAAAGATATGTGCATGGGATTTTCTCATGCTACCGCCAGAACGATGTCTAAACATTACCTTCAACTCTAAGATACCCATCATTTTATATTAGTTCGTTCTTATATTTTTAAAAATATTATATAATGAAATCGTCTACTACGTTTAACTCGTATTTTCTTTTCAGAATATTCTAAATAATGATATTTACGTGGCTGAAAATGAACTGGTGTTGTTTAATAAGACTTTACTAAGGTGGAATATTAAAGGATTTACTGTTTATTTTAGAATAACGTACAAAGACGTGTCAGATGCATGCCACGAGCTCTTTGTCTAAGAATTCCTTTGGGCGGTTCTCTTCTGAGTTATTTATCGATTTCCTACACGTATTACATTGTGTCTTTAATGTTTCATTTTTGTTACATTGTTCATGTTAATAATGTTGGCATTTATATGTCCCTATCCCACCACACACCCGCCACTGTAACTCCTGTGCTCCAGGATCAACAGCGGCACGCACAGTAATGACACCGAGCAATGAAGCTCAGCGGATCTAAGGGTACCTAAATTTGTCATAATCCCGCAACGAAGTTAATCAGAAAGACAATATAAGGAGGAGTTGAAAAACAAAGAGTTGTTCACTTCCCTCCATAGCAAATCAAATCAAATCAAATCAAATCAAATCAAATTATCTTTATTCAAATAGACTTTTACAAGCTCTTTTGAATCGTCAATTTTACACTTCTTATTTTTTTTAAACTATTGCCGCTTCGAAACGTGTTATAGCTGTGGAGAAGAAACGGCAAGAAACTCCCTCAGCAACACGACTTGTCATTTTTTTTCTTAAAAACAGCAATATTATTATTATTTTTTAATTCACATTGTTTCATTTTTACATAATAAATGTCATAGCGGGTGACAAAACATTGAGCTAAGAGGTTTTACCCTCACATAAAAAAGACAATTACATTTAGTGATATTAGACGCAAGTAACGCACCACGGGTAAAAACTGTATGAGTTTTATTGACTAAATTGGACCTAAAGTGCGAGCTGTTAATGTTGGCATTAAGAGTCTTTCGATGAATAAAATTTTGCATTTGTTTATTCACTAATTTGTTTATTTAATCTTTATTCTACCTATATCATCATCAGCCCATATACGTCCCACTGCTGGGCACGGGCCTCCTCTACCATTGAGAGGGTTTTAGGCCTTAGTCCACCACGCTGGCCTAGTGCGGGTTGGCGGACTACACACCTAAGAAATTCCTAAGAAGTTTTAGGTGTGCAGGTTTCATCACGATGTTTTCCTTCACCGTTAAAGTACGTGATTATTCATTGTGAATACACACATAACTTCGAAAAGTCAGAGGTGTGTGCCTGGGGTTTGAACCCGCGACCGTCGAGATTCTCGTCCGCGTGCCCAAACCTCGAGGCCATCACGACTCATCCTATATCATCATAAGTCTTACTGCTAAGCATGGACCTCATCTGCAAGTTACAACTGAGGGAGTTAGATCTTAGTCTACAACGGCTTAGTGCGGGTTGGTGAACAGATTTTTTTTCCCCGTTAATAATAATAAATTTATATTGACAGCCCCGTGGTGCAGTTGGCTAGACACCAGCTTGCGAAACGAGAGGCCGCGGGTTCGATCCCCGCACCGAGACAAATGTTTGTGTGATCCACAAATACTTGTTTCGGGTCTGGGTGTATGTGAGACCGAAAAGTTTCTCGTAGTTTCCGATACCCACGACACAAGACTTGTATCTTAGTGTGGGATCAGAACTATGTCCATTACCATCATTTTTTGCATGAATCTAAAGCACAACACATAGTTTTATACAACGTATACATATTTAAGCAAATACAAAAAAGTAGGTATGTACATACCTCTGCACTAAGCGTGGCTTGTATCGCAGAGGTCTCGTATGCAGATTAGCAATGTGCCCGATCGTCAAAAATGTATATCCGCGGGAATGGATCCGAATACGGATATTTAGTGTCAAGGCACCCACACCTCTGACTTTTCGAAATTATGTGTGTATTCACAATTAATTATCACGTAGATTTTAACGGTGAAGGAAAACATCGTGATGAAACCTGCACACCTAAAAAGTTCTGAGGAATTTCTTAGGTGTGTAGTCCGCCAACCCGCACTAGGCCAGCGTGGTGGACTAAGGCCTAAACCCTCTCAGTTGTAGAGGAGGCTCGTGCCCAGCAGTGGGACGAATATGGGCTGATGATGATGACATAATCTAAGTTATTATGCAGCGTTTTATTCTGTCAATTAAATATGAAAATTAATAAAAGATCCGTACAAGATCCGTGAGAAAAGTGACGGATACGGACACGGACCTTAGTTCTCCCGCGGATATCCGCGGATACGGATATCCAGACCATCACTAGTGCAGATATACTTCTGATGATTTTACCGATAAAATGTGAGATTTTGTCTCTACAGTCCGCGCGTTTAATCTTTAATACTACTTCATTTTTGTAATGGTACTTTAAAATAACTTAAATGTTATATAATTACGAAGCCAAGATACCTCATCATTGTATAAAAAAAACATTGCTAATTTTACCTCTGTCATCTTGTTGCTATTGAAAATTGTGCAGGCGTTTTTAATAAACTTGATTGAAATATGGATAAACATCTCGTATTTATAAAAACATTCATAGAAACTGAAATAATAAATAAAAAAAACGAAATTGATAATAATTTAAATAAAAATGTATCAGGTATTTATTTTTGTTATTGTTACTATAACATCGTTTAGTACTAAAGTTGATCATTTATAAAGTTTGCGTTCTTTGCAACACATATTTAGAGACGGTACAACAAGGATACATAAAAAAATACTATAATATTTGAATAAAAGTGACCCCATTATTTAAAATTATATATTTTATGAATAGACAATAGCATATGCATGCAAGATGAAGGAAAGGTAAGTTTAACCACAAGGTTTTGAGGATGAAAGAATACCACAAACATATCTTTAATAAACTTCATTTCTTCAAAACTTAAACCTCCACTTCGGGGGCATGGTTTTACCGCATTTAGGTCTACTGCAGTCCTTCTTCTTTTTCTTAGGTTTTGGTGGAGAGCACAGATCCAGGTTGTCGAATACTTGTTTACAGTTTAAAGGACAGTAGGACTGCACTGGAGGACATTTCTTAACGCATTTATCTACCTTCTGACATCTTGCACGAAGAGCTTGTCGAAGCACCTGCTTAGTGCCGTCAAGAACGGGATCTGTGATGTCATCTTGTTTTTTAGTCTGTAATTGTTAAAACATTATTACGATCGTAATCACTTGAATTTAAAATTGACGAAACGTGGGTGCGGAAACGCCAATCTGCTTACTCTTTCGGCAACATTTGCGTGCGTGCGTGCGTGTGTGTGTGAGTGTGGGTGTGTGTGTTTATGTATATGTATTAAACACATGAGGGCATTAAAAGGTAGGCAGACTCACAGAGAGGGTAAGTATAGCTTGCAGTAATAACACACTGTTAGTTCTTGTTAATTCAAACATAATTTCATATCATCAGCCCTTATACGTCCCACTGCTGAGCACAGGCCTCCTCTACAACTGAGAGGGTTTAGGCCTGAGTCCACCACGCTGGCCAAGTGCGGGTTGGCGGACTACACACCTAAGAAATTCATAAGAATTTTTAGGTGTACAGGTTTCCTCACGATGTTTTCCTTCCCCTTTAAAGTACCTAAGTGATGATTAATTGTGAATACACACATAACTTAGAAAACTCGAAGGTTCTCGACCGTGCGCCTAAACCTCGAGGCCATCACTGCTTTTTTAATTTCATATAATATACTGTTCTTCCTATTGTAAAACTTTTGGAGAGTTTTTTCTTACTGATTTGAATATTCTATTATGTTCTAACCGTAGGTACATTCTTTTTTTTCAGTTATATATAAATTTATTTTATTCTTGACTGCCTCGTGGTCTCGCGGCACAAGTAAGTGCCGTGCGATCTAGAGGTCCTGGGTTCGATTCCCGGGTCGGAAAAAGTGTTATTGGGTTTTTCCATTAGGAAAATCTCAGTAGCAGCACGTGGCAGTACGTGGGACTGATACATACGAAATGTGGATGCAGAAATATGCACCTCTGCCTACCCCTTCGGGTAATACAGGTTATGTATGTATGATTTTATAAAATAAAGATTATTGTTCAGAATTTTGTAAGGCACACTGGGCTTTTGGCCTTCTATGAAAGGCTCTTAAAAGTATAATTACCCTCAGAAGATGGTATAGAATATACGCTGCGTCTTCATTTGCGTCTGGTTGCTCAACATCTTCTACCAGTCCCTCAACTTTATCAGTTGGAAGATCGTCCTCCGTACTTCTCTGCGGTTTTCCTGAATCTAGCAGTATTACCAATGGCTTGTTGTCATTGTTAGATAACAAATTAGATAGCTCGACTGGGTTCTTTATTTGGCTTATTTTCAAAGCGTTGGCGTTCTGAAAATGGTTAGATGCAATTCGTAGTTAATTAATTTAACAGAGAAGGGACAATTTAGCTATAAAGTGAGTATTAAGTTTAAAAGTTGCAATTTCTAACACAGTCTGGTGGACTAAGTCGTAGTCTTAGGTAATGATTATAATAAATCGATGATTTTAACTGATAAGGAAAAACAAATCAAATAAGTGGTAGTGGTTACTTTTTCAATGATAAGTGAGTTGACTATTGAAAAAGAAATACCAATTTGAGGAGGGAGGTGTTACGGTCAAGTCTGGAAACTTTTATTATTATTATTCTCAGCCTATCGCCGTCCACTGCTGAACAAAGGCCTGTCGCGGTAGGCGCCAACCATCCCGGTCTTGAGCAGCCCTCATCCCTCCGCTACCCGCCACCTTTCTCAAGTCTTCAGACCATTTTTTTACGAGACAAAAGCGCCTTAGGCTCCCCTGTTCGGTACCTCGGAGGAGGCAAGGGGTATGTTGGGGTGTCTGGTCTTCCAACTCGGCGTGCGGAACAATTGTCCGCATAGCTGAGTTGGGTCCCTAACAAAAATCCTACGCCAGCATACCGACTAAAACCTCTCGGCGACCATCACACGCATTTAGGGCGGTTTTACGGCATCTCAGGCCAGAAGCTCCCTAAATGGTCTGCTGCCGCCCAGCCTACTGTAAGTCGTCAGACCATCGTGCTGCAAGACGTCCCATACTACGCTACTAAACTGTGTACGTGGGATTTCCTGATTTTTATGATGATCGTTAGGAATTCACTGAATTTCTATAGAAAAGTACTCAAAACTCACGATAACAAACGCGATGAGAAAAATAAAGCTGTCTGGAACAATCTTCCACATATTGCTGCTGCATCTGCTATGTTTATGTTCAGTAATACGGCGGTTTTTAATTAAGTACATGATGTTATTGAAGCGTTTCATAACACATGATTGGTAATTAATTTCAGTATCGGAAACTTGCTCGTGGGATGAAAGTAGAGCTACAATGGATTCAGAAAAAAGTGTGTGTGTACTTATGTACACGCGTTAGAAGTTATACCACACGACTGAAGTAAAACTTATAAATACGCCCAACAGTCACATACATAGTTCTTAGTTTACTCAACATATTACATATCTTAACGCACTCATAAATATTTGACATCTAATAAATATGTCAATCCCTTTTTATTACTGTCAATATTCTACATTTTTTAAATCTAAAACATAAAAACGTTATTTGAAAAACATTTGATCCGAAACATATTAAAACCTTTCTGATCCATTTGACACATTAAACATAGGCAGCTTCGTCATCAGCCCAAATACGTCCCACTGCTGGTCACGGGCCTCCTCTACAACTGAGAGGGTTTAGGCCGTAGTCCACCGCGCTGGCCTAGTGCGGGTTGGCGGACTACACACCCAAGAAATTCCTGAGAACTTTTAGGTGTGCAGGTTTTATCACGATGTTTTCCTTCACCGTTAAAGCAAGTGATAATTCATTGTGAATACACACATAACTTCGAAAAGTCAGAGGTATGTGCCTGGGGTTTGAACCTGCGACCGCTGAAATTCTCGACCGCGCGCCTAAACCTCGAGGCCATCACTGCAGTGATGGCAGCTTAAATCTGTCAATTATATTGGAGCACATAGGCAGCTTCAACGTCTAACTTTTGTGTTACAGTGATGCGCATGCGACCTTAAAATTTCACTCTCATCATTTTTTCATAACGCGCCTAAAGAAGTATAACTTCAAAAACTGAGCTATGAATAAGCTGGATTGGGGTAGTACGTTTCCCGACTTTATACTTCTGCCACGAGACAAGTGATATAGAGGTCTTGAGTTCGATTCGTAGGCAAAGGCAAAAATTTCAATAACAACATGGAGTCCGAAAATGTATGCCCTATTTCATAGGATTCAAAGGAAATCTGATGAAAAATACTTGTATTAATATACCTCTTTCTATTAGTGATATCGACATAAGTAAATTTATGTTGACAGAACCATTTTTATTGTGTAATACAAAATCACGAGCAAAGTCGCGTGCCATACCCAGAGGTACAATAAAGCTTGAGAGCGGTCCACCTCCGCACACTAATTAACAAATTTGTCTTCAAACTTCGTTACGGTACTTGAAAATCGGAAACCAATTTAACTGCTGACCCACTTCTGAGTACGTGATGTAGCCAGTGCAGGGCTCTCGTGGAATTGGCCCATTCCACTTAGCCCCGCACGACGGTGGCATGTTATTTTAGTAGCCGACTGCCAAAAAGTAAATTTTTTAACACAAATTTTAAAATATTACCTGGTGATATGCGATTCTAGGGGTTATTAAGCCAGGGTTAGGTTTGAGTTTCAAATGCGCTGACTCTATTGAGATGATCAAATTTTTTTTCAAGAAAATCGATTCAAAATAATAAAAATCAACTCAAAACTATAGATAAATATTATACAAATATAAGTTAAAATTAGTTTAGATTAGTTTTTACATGCTTAAATATTGTATATTAATAGTTATGTTGTTAAAAATATGTAGAATATTATTTTAATTATCGAGGATTACATAAAGGTGGACAACCTGGTGAAGGTCGTGGGCCGTCGCTGGATGCAGGCTACCTCCAACAGGTCACTATGAAAGTCATTGGAGGAGGCCTATGTTCAGCAGTGGACTTCCTTAGGCTGATGATGATGATGATGACATAAAGGTTTAAATTAAAAATGTTATTGGGTTTTTCCATTAGGAAATTCTCAGTAGCAGCACGGAGTCTGGAACACATTTCCAGACACGACAATATTTCCCGAAAACGACAATAGGTTCATAACCTACCCTTTCGGGGACTACAGGCGTAAGGCTATGAATGAATAAATGTTTAAATATATTCAATCATTTACCCAGGTTTCGATAAACTTTGCATATATATTATTTCTCCACCGCACTAGTAAATATAAAAATTCATACACGGGTGGAATATTTAAAATTTATGGACATAAGCGGCGCGCACCGTTTATTTACTGTTCACGTGGTGTCTGTTTTATTGCGATTCAGTATGCGATAGCTTAGCCGGACTGGTATCTATCCGCTGCAAGTATAGGCGTCGCCACAGTATATAAACACTTCAGTGGTACAGCTAGATTTTTACTATTTAAATTAAAAAATCATCATCATAATCATCAGCCCTTATACGTTGCTTTGCTGAGCACGGGCCTCCACTATATCTGAGAGGGTTTAGCCCTTGGCAGCGGTGGTTGGCGGTCTACACACCTAAGAAATTTCTAAGAACTTTTATGTGTGCAGATTTCCTCTCGATGTTTTCTTTCACCGTAAAGTGAATGATGATTCATTGTGAATACACAGATATTTTCGAAAAGTCGGAGGTGTTTGCCTGGAGTTCGAACCTGCGACCGCCGAGATTCTCAACCGCACCACTGTTCGGTACTTCAGGGGAGGCCGAAACGGGTATGAGAGGAACGGGCGCGCGGAACAATTGTCCGCATAGCTGAGTCGGGTCCCTAACCAAAATAAATAGATTAACCCTACTGCAGTTTCAACTGTGTACTGGGCTATATCAGTATTTCACCGGTACTGGGAGTTTTTCGCTGTTTTCATCGGGAGTTCGTTAGTTTGAAGCGAGTTATTCACTGGCTACGTATTTGACTTCGCTACGGTTTTTACTCTTATGGGAATTAATGTATGAGATGTATGCATTTAAAGGGCTTCTTTTCTTGTATCTTGTGTTATTTTGTGTATTTTTCGTAGATAAAATATTTTTTACAAACTTTTAAAATATAAACTTGGATGTTAGATTTTTTTTGAGACAGGTATATGTATTTCAATGGGATTTTCACAGATGTCTGCACCAAAGAATTATCAGAATGTCGTTTTTTACATACATATATCTGCCTAAATTCACAACTTTAATATTCTTGATAGTAGTGATGGCCTCGAGGTTTAGGCGCGCGGTCGAGAATCTCGATTCAAACTCCAGGCACACACCTCAGACTTTTCGAAGTTATGTGTGTATTCACAATGAATTATCACGTAATTTAACGGCGAAGGAAAACATCGTGATGAAACTGCACACCTAAAAGTTCTTAGGAATTTCTTAGCCGTGTAGTCCGCCAACCCGCACTAGGCCAGCGTGGTGGATTAAGGCCTTAACCCTCTCAATGGTAGAGGCGGCCCGTTTCCAGCAGTGGGACGTATATGGGCTGATGATGATGATGAATATGGTTGATAGTTAAGCAGATTTGTATTTTTACACATTCCGTTATTTATTTTCTAGAGCGTTACATGAACATTTGCATAGAATTTCCTGATAGAAAAATCCGTCAAAACGGATTTTATTTTATAATGTTACAGCGAATTAAAAATTAACTTAAGATCAGTGGTGGTACTTGCATAGAAGCCCAAAAGCGTTACATGTTAATTGTGTAATGTATAGTTTATAATTGTTTATTGTGGGGTAGGATATTCTCATTTATATATCAAATTACTTTTGTTAAATAAAGATTTAAAGCTTACCTAAAGATGATCATTCGGAATTTAGTAAGGCAAGCTGGACTTTCGGGCCTCTATGGAAGTACCGCCACTGCTTAAGATATAATGTAGACTGACAAGAATAACCTACGATCACCTCTTACGATGTAGTCCTGAGTTTGATAATTCGATTTTTAATTAGCAGCGCGTATATTAAATATGCCCGAACACCTCGCCTCTAGGTAGGACTACTTTTCGACAATACGAGCATTAGTGCATACATACATACATAAACTCACGCCTGTATTCCCCGAAGGGGTAGGCAGAGGTGCATTTCTGCACCCACATTTCGCCAGGTATTTATCAGTCGCACGTAATAGGGGGCGAGCCTATTGCCGTTTTTCGGGCACATTTCGAGATTTCATGCTGTTACTGAGAATTTCCTAATGGAAAAACCCAATAACACTTTGCCCGACCCGGGAATCGAAGCCAGGACCTCTAAATCGCACGGCACATACTTGTACCGCGAGACTACGAGGCTGTCATGTTAGTGCGTATTCATGTAATAAATAATTTTCATTAAATTTTGAAGTAACAGGGTATTTAAGCGATAAAACCGCTTTAACCAGCGTAAATCTATGTAAACAACACAATGAAACATCTCCAGTTGCGACAGTTGTGTTCGGGTTGCCAACGAATTCTGTTAGATATGTTCGCGGCGCAGTTAGCTGCTTGTTTAGCTTGAATTATAGTGTGCTCTTTTATTGCCAAACAATTCGCGGAGTTCCGCTGAAATATGTGCTTTTTTTTTTTTACTAATCATTTCAAAAGAATTGTTGTTTTATGCAATCCTATCAAACACATTGATTAACTTATTATCACTATTTTGCTCCTTTAGCTATGCATTTTGTAAATGACTTTGACATAATGAGTCCACGTAAACTTAAATATATGAAAATAATTTCTTAATCGTTACTAAAATGCATAGTATACCTACTAGGTATAGGTATATACTAGGTATCTCCTTTATTCGTACTCATAAAATCACTTAGAAAAAAAACGATATTTAAAATCGCTTGTCGAAACAATACGAATGTATAATATAATATGCAACATGTGACAAATATCCGTGACTCATGAATCTTACTAATCAAAACAAACCGAGTCATAACAATCTGACAACTCGACATCTCACAATCAACTCGAAACTTTCCGAGACCTCAACTTGGATCCAAAATAGGGGCAATCCGTTAATATCCATTTCGCAAGGGTCGGGGCGTTGGGTCGAGGGGCAAGGGCGGGGGGCGAGCCTGCAAAATTTACGATTTCACTAAATTTACAGCCGTCATAAAGTATTCAGTGGGAAGCTCTGGCTTTGAGCTTTGGCGAGTGTGTGGTTTTATTGCATGCGTCTTGGATGGTAGGTTACATGGCTTTGGCGAAATAGCTGTGCTTCTCATGGTAAATACAATACAGTCAGAAACTAAGGCAGGTAATAGCTAAGGTGATTACAAGCCCCCTGGCGTTATTTTTTGTCAGAATTTTCTTTAACGCCAGGGGGTTTGTAATCACCTTAGCTATTACCTGACTTAATTTCATATCACGGTCTGAATACACCCTGTATTTTCTCTCTTTTGTACACACTGCCCTCCCAACAAATGCTTTCAGAATATTCATCTTATGGTTGTCTTGATAAGATCACCATGTGCGATAAGGCCGCCATTTGTACCCTTCTCTTATATATATTTTTTATGATTTCAAATGTGTAGGTACAATAAAGAGTTTAATAAATAAATTAGCCAAATACTATTAATATTTAAAAAAGAGTTTTGAGTGTGTAAGTATGTTTTTTTGCTTCTTAACGCTCATGCAGGTGGACTTAGTTTGATAATATTTGGTATGGAGGTAGATTATACTTAGGGTTAACATTTAGGCACAAACTACATTTTCTAATTTTGTTTGTTACGGGTAAGTTCAAAAAGTACTCAAACGATTTGATTGCTTCTTGGAGAGATGGGATCTGATTGGACTTTGGGAAAGAACATAGGCTAATTTCTTGTAATTTTGCGTCCCAACGAAGCAATATTATAATTGGAAATTTTAATTGTATTTTTTTTACAACGAATCAACTCAAAAAATACTTATGGTTTTAAATGATTTTTGCTATGGGCATAGATAAAACCTTCTGAAATAACATTGGCTACATTATCACATACAATTCCGCCTGAAAGGAACAGGGTCTAACCGCCACTTGTTATAGAGTATTCAAACAATATACAAATTAGCAAAACCAATAGAATAATTGTCGGGGAGTTCCACAAAGGCCTGGCAATATGTTTACGTATAATTTCCTGCCAGAAGCTTAGGTCTAACGCACACTGGCGCCCCCAAATTGAATTTGAGCTCCTTTGGTCCGTCCTCAGTGGTCCGTCTCAGGCTTTTGTTTCCGTGCCAATAATCACTGATTTAATATGCGGCGTGCCTCGTGAAAATGTTTTGATGGAACAATTAATGGGATTTCTAAGGAAATTTGTTTTAAATATGCAGTAGAATTTATGATTTAAGAATTTCTTTACATGCTTTGGGGCTAGTTAGTACCATGACAAAGATGTGCAGCGTACAATAGAATACAATAGAAGCCTGGTTTGGATTCGACTCCCTGGAACTTCGAATACTTGTTTTTTTTTTCGGAAGGAAATGACCAGGAAGTGTCACGTAGTACATAGTCTGAAAATGAGAGCAATAACCGGTTATAAGCTCGCCTCCTATTTTGGGGAATTTAGACACAGAAACAACACCTGTTTGTACAAGGAGCATCTTCGTCTACCTCTCCAATGATTCAGACGTGAGTATCTATGTGGGTGTGTATTTTAAGTAGTTGTTCTATTTTCGGCATCAGAAAGGTAATACATACACATACATACATAAACTCACGCCTGTATACCCCGAAGGGGTAGGCAGAGGTGCATTTCTGCACCCACATTTCGCCAGGTATGTATCAGTCTCACGTAATAGGGGGCGAGCCTATTGCCGTTTTTGGGGCACAATTCCAGACTCCGTGCGGCTACTGAGAATTTTCTAATGGAAAAACCCAATAACACTTTGCCCGACCCGGGAATCGAACCCAGGACCTCTAGATCGCTCGGCACATACTTGTATCGCGAGACCACGAGGCAAAGGTAATACACAATTTACATAAAGGAGCGTATTATTATTTTCAACGAAAACTAATTTGCCGTAACAAAGGCGAGTGCCAGAGGCCAATGTGAAATACAGCGACAAAGCTAAAAACTTATAAAATATAAGTTAAAAATTAAAACCTGAAACTAAATTACACTTTTCTCCCGTTTTAACAAGGGGAAGTTTTACTCGGTGCTGTCAGGGCATTTAAATACCTAAGCATAGTAACTGTTTGCGGACTGTTCCAGTTTCTTTAGAAATTCTTGAGAGAATCTTAGTATTTTTCTGCTTTTGCATCATGACAACCTGTCGTGAACGGTCGCTCTGGTTTCTTATGCTTTAGGAATATAATACGATTATTTTAGTGATTTTAAAATAAGTAAAATGGACTGCCTCGTGGTCTCGCGGTACAAGTTTGTGCCGTGGGAACTAGTAGTCCTGGGTTCGATTCCCGGGTCGGGCAAAGTGTTATTGGGTTTTTCCATTAGGAAATTCTCAGTAACAGCACGGAATCTGGAAATGTGCCCGAAAAACGGCAATAGTCTCGCCCCATATTACGTGGGACTGATACATACCTGGCGAAATATGGGTGCAGAAATGCACCTCTGCCTACCCCTTCGGGGAATACAGGCGTAAGTTTATGTATGTATATATGTAAAATGGATTATGGGAGTGGATGGAGAGAAGTCATCAAAATTTGATGGAGATCGCTGGAAATTTATTGGTTTTAAATCATTACTCCTGACATATTTAATAAGGAGTACTCCCATCCATAGAGGCCACCGTTGATGACACTTACAGCCCCGTGGCGCAGATAATTAGTTACCAACTTCCGAAACTAGAGGCTACGAGTTCCGCACTGAGACGGGTCTGGATGTTTGTGAGACCGAAAAGTCTCTAGTAGTTTCTGATACTCACGATGCAAGAGTTGTCTCTTAGTGTGGGGTTAAAACATGTATGTGATTGTTGGGTGCAAAAAAAACTGAAGTAGAAGTAGAGAAAGCTGGCAGACACAAATACTAAATGGAAACCACCAAATGATTTTTTAAAATCTAACTTAGCCTTTAGCTGTTAAACTTAGTTCTTCATAGGTAAAAATAATCCTGGTCTTAAAGACCTCGCATCCACCCAAATTAATATAGATGATCAAACAAACCAAAATGGGCCAATTTACAAAAACAGATGAATGAAGTGTGAAAATGTGACGATAAAAATAGCCCGTTGTAATCCCGAGATAACATGACGAGAGGCATTCGAAATGAGGCGAACTTGTACAAATTACTGTCACTTAGCGACGCCGCAAACTCAATTAGTTAAATTATATCCGTTCCAACTTTGCAGGCGGGGTTGAAATTTAAAGTTGGCGGTATTCGTACCCCTACGGTGATGTATGTGTGACATCGTCATCATCGTCAGCCCAAATACGTCCCACTGCTGGGCACGGGCCTCCTCTACAACTGAGAGGGTTTAGGCCTTAGTCCGCCACGCTGGCCTAGTGCGGGTTGGCGGACTACACACCTAAGAAATTCCTAAGACCTTTTTTTTAGGTGTGCATGTTTTATCACGATGTTTTCCTTCACCATTAAAGCAAGTGATAATTCTTTGTGAATACACACATAACTCCGAAAAGTCATGTGGTCAGAGGTGTGTGCCTGGGGTTTGGACCTGCAACCAGCGAAATTCTCGACCGCGCGCCTAAACCTCGAGGCCATCACCGCTTTTATGATATATGTGTAATTTGTGTTTTTTTTGCGAGGGCATATGACCGTGCCGAAAGTAAATGTTTTTTTTTTTTAATATGTATTAGGTATAAAGTCGTGATGGCCTCGAGGTTTAGGCACGCGCTTGAGAATCGACGGTCGCGGCTTCAAACGCCAGGCATACTTATGACTTTTCTGAGTTATGTGTCTATTCACAAAGAATTATCACGTACTTTAACGGCGAAGGAAAACATCGTGATGAAACCTGCACACTAAAAGTTCTAAGGAATTTCTTAGGTGTATAGTCGGACTAAGGCCTAAACCCTCTCAGTTGTAGAGGAGGCCCGAGCCCAGCAGTGTGACGTACATAGGAATACGTATATAAGTATTTAAGAATGATACAAATAAAATATCATGAAGTTATGACCCTAATATTGAGGGTGTGAAAATACATAGAGTAAAGAAAATATACACTCAGCGTGCCATGGAGCGGGCAATGCTTGGAGTTTATCTGGTGGATAGAATTCGTTATGAAGTTATCCGCCAGAGAACCGAAGTCACTGACATTGCCCGCAGGATTAGCACGCTAAAGTGGAAGTGGGCCGGCCATGTCTGCCGACGGACGGACGGCCGTTGGAGCAGACAAGTGTTGGAGTGGAGACCGCGCTTAGGTAGACGTAGTGTAGGACGTCCTGCAGCACGAAGGTCCGACGACTTGAGAAAGGTGGCGGGTAGCGGATGGATGAGGGCTGCTCAAGACCGGGATGGTTGGCGCCTACTTGGGGAGGCCTTCGTTCAGCAGTAGACGGCGATAGGCTGAGAATAATAATAATAAAGAAAATATATGCCTTAACTAGATTTCCAAGACTCAAGCATTATAGCCCTATTAAAGTTTAAGAACAGACTGCTTTTTATCTTTCGCTTTATAGAAGGCGTGCCTGTTGCTGATTTTCCCTGAACCTGAGACCTTTAGATCGCACGCCACATGCTTAGATGGCGACACCACAAGGCAATCCCGTTTCCTTATAAACAATTTTGTTTCAATTGTGACGCAAGACATACATACATACATAAACTCACGCCTGTATTCCCTTAAGGGGTAGGCAAAGGTGCATCTCTGCACCCACATTTCGCCAAGTATGTATCAGTCCCACGTAATAGGTGGCGAGCCTATTGCCGTTTTTCGGGCACATTTCCAGACTCCGTGCTATTACCGAAAACTTCCTAATGGAAAAACCCAATAAAACTTTGCCCGACCCGGGAATCGAACCCAGGACCTCTAGATCGCACGGCACATAGTTGTACCGCGAGACCACGAGTGAGTGACGCAAGACAAAATGCAGTAAAAGTATTATATTAAAGTCTGGAATCAATAATAAAGACACCGTATATCAAAGGTCAGTCTAGGACTTAGCTGAGGTCAAGAACGAAGCCCCACAGACCTCAACTAAAAGCCAGCCATTTTGTCCGAGGCTTAGCGAGTTGCTCTTATAAAATTCATTATACATGCGTACAACTAAAACTTGGAATTAAGTTGGTTGAACTTATACTTACGAGAGGTAACTTAAGGTAAGTTAAGTTGGATTTATATAACTTCGCATGTTAGGCGAGTTGAGGTAACACACTAGCTTAGTTATGTTTGGAAATTGCGACTAAGCTTGGGTGCCCCGCGGCTTCAACTGCCGCATGCGATCGAGAGGTTTTGAGTTCGATTTTCGGATGATGTGTTTAGGTTTTTCTGACAGAAAATTGTCGTAAAGTCGAGCCTTATGCCCGTTCCGGAAAACAATGCCCGACTCGGGAATAAAAACCGCGACCTCTCGGGTACACACCGTATGATGATCAAGGCAGTTAAAATAAATAAGCTTTTTACCTTCATTAACCGTGCCGTGGGATCTAGAGGTCCTGGGTTCGATTCCCGGGTCGGGCAGTGTTATTTGGTTCTTCCTTTGGGAAATTCTCAGTAACAGCCCGAAGTCTGGAAATGTGCCCGAAAAGCGGGAATAGGCTCGCCTCTTATTACGTGGGACTGATACATGCTGGCGAAATGTGGGTGCAGAAATACACCTCTGCCCCTTCAGTGAATACAGGCGTGAATACATAACCTATGTATGTATGTATGTGTCATTAACAATAATTTATCATATAAACATTTAGCTGAAACATAAGCAGCACATTTTTATAACAAATTATATAAAGTTTTATTTGAGAAATAACAATAATTTAGTAGGACTTTTCAGGGTATAACCCAACCTGTACAAAGGGGTGGGTATTAAAAAATTAACCGTTTTCATTATAAAGGGTGTATACTGCAAAAGCTCCGCACGAGGTTGGAGTGTGTTACACAAAAGATGTAGTGATGGGAATGCGGTTTTATCGATAGATTTAATAGTTATTTAAGAATTTATATCAAAGGTAATAAGGTAAGGTTGGCTAGACACCAACTTGCAAAACGAGAGGCCACGGGTTCAATAATAATTTAATTATTATATCAATAAATAATAATTTATATTATATGAATTGCAGCATGCAGCTGAATGAAGGGATCATTGCTGGCCATATAAATTGTATTTCCGAATTGTTTATTTTTGTATTTTTCCCTATGTTGGTCAATAATAAAACTTTTTCTTTATTTCTAATATATAAAAAAAACATTACATAAATAAATACACCAAACAGCCACATACATAGTTCTGACTCAGACACGAGTCCTGTGTCGAGGGTATCAGAAACTACGAGAGATATTTCGGTCTCACAAACACCCAGACCCGAAACAGATATTTATGGTTGACACAAATATTTGTCAAATGATGATGATGGATGATAAAATTATATATATAATATGTTTGCTGAATAAATAAGTTTTTCAGCTTCGTTGGTATATACTCGGGTGCATGCGTAAATGCACTCTGAAGGACCCAGATTCGATACTCGAAATGTGTAAATTTTTATCTTAATTTTTGCTTGCAAGGTCGGAGCCAAATTTTACAGGAGATCTGCATCTAGCCGTGTT
This sequence comes from Hemaris fuciformis, assembly GCA_907164795.1. Lineage (NCBI taxonomy): Eukaryota > Metazoa > Arthropoda > Insecta > Lepidoptera > Sphingidae > Hemaris > Hemaris fuciformis. The sequence goes on along the minus strand of OU015457.1, from coordinate 5,064,301 downwards.
CTTCATCTGATAAAAAGAAAATATCGATATTTTTCGTATTCTCTTAAGCCACTTCCCTAACGTAGGCTAGTTCATTGTACGTAATTACATTACTCCCACAGGATTGAGTGGAATGTTGAAAGAGCCTTAGTTAAATATTATTAGAATGTATGGATCTATTTCAGGCCATGTACGTTCTACGGAGGGAAGTTTATTTTTATTTTAATTTTTATGAATGCCTCGTGGTCTCGCGGTACAAGTATGTGCCGAGAGATCTAGAGGTCCTGGGTTCGATTCCCGGGTCGGGCAAAGTGCTATTGGGTTTTTCCATTTGGAAATTCTCAGTAGCAGCACGGAGTCTGGAATTGTGCCCGAAAAACGGCAATAGGCTCGCCCCCTATTACGTGGGACTGATACATACCTGGCGAAATGTGGGTGCAGAAATGCACCTCTGCCTACCCCTTCGGGGAATACAGGCGTGAGTTTATGTGTGTATGTATGTTTATTTTTTATTTCATATGCTGTATTGAACACCACATAAACAGAAACAAAATATAAAACAATGCTAAGCTATAAACTATTGTGCTACAAAGGGCGGTCTTATCGCTATTAGCGATCTCTTACAGACAACCCAGAAAATAAATGTGAATTAAAAAAAAATGACTAACTAATTGCCGAATACTGAAACGCTACTTAATCGGAGGGCTACTTATATTTAAGTGGCTGTTATAATTTAAGCGGTATACTGAAACATCATTTATCGGTTTTAAGACTGTGATTAACTACTACCCACTTAAATTTCCATAAATGGCAACATTACCACAAAAAGTTCTTTTACATGACATTTTTTAAGTATATACCGCTTAAATTATAACAGCCACATAAATATAAGTCGCCCTCAGATTAAGTAGCGTTTCAGTATTTGGCCATAAATGTTCTAAGACCAGTAATGTACAATAAAGGTGAAATGTTTTATTTATTTTTTTATGGGAAAGGAGGCAAACGAGCTAGTGAGCCACCTGATGTTAAGTGGTCAACACCGCCCATGAACACCCACAATACCAGAGGAATCATCGGTGCGTTGCCGGCCTTTAGGGAAAATATAGGCTCTTTTCTTAAAGGTCCCTAAGTCGTATCCATTACAAAATACCGCCGAGGAAAGCTGATTCCACAAAGATGTTGTGCGAGGAGTGAAACACCGTTTGAACCACACTGTTGAGGAGCGCCATTCATCCAGATGGTAGGGATGGAACTTCAACTGAATCTAGTAACAAATATAATTTAATTATCTCTTCTTATTCATATTAATGTTATATATCGCTATCCATACTATCATCGTTATCATCATCAGCCCATATATGTCCCACTGCTGGACACGGGTCCCCTCAACAACTGAGAGGTTGTAGGCCTTAGTCCGCCACGCTGGTCTAGTGCGGGTTGGCGGACTACACACCTAAGAAATTCCCAAGAACTTTTAGGTGTGCAGGTTTCATCACGAACTTTAACGGCGAAGGACAATATCGTGATACATCCTATACACTCATATAATATCAAAGCTTTTGTAACATTTTAAACAGGCAAGATGAAGTGAAACTGATCCAAAGTTGCCACAAATCCTCCTCACTTTCGACTCAACCGAAAACATTTCACCTTTTAAGTTCATACGTGGAAACCAGCTCGCTTGGGTCAGCGGGCATTCATTATTAAAACGACATAGTAAACTTTAAGTTTTACGCTTGGTCCGACTCCTGTGCTGTTTTGAGGGACGTGGCTGTATTTAGATGGTTATTTGGGGCTTGTGCCCCCCGTATTGTTATTTGGGACCTAAATTAGCTTGAAGACTTGGCTTGGGTACTTGATGTTAATGATAATTATAATAATAATAAACAAATACACTCAATAGTCACAAACAAAGTTCTGAGTTCTGACTCCACACTAAGATACAAGTCCTGTGTCTTGGGTATCAGAAACAACGAGAGGCTTTTCGGTCTCACAAACACCCAGACCCGAAACAAATAATTGTGGTTTACACAAACATTTGTCTCGGTGCGGAAATCGAAAATCAAAACAATCGTTTTGGACTTTGCTTAGTTCCGTATTATTTCCGTGCTTCAATTCCCTATTTCTGCGGTAAAGGTGTGTAGTTCACTCAGTTAAAATTGCAGTACACTGCAGAGGATATGGTATGGACATAGATATGACCTTAGAGATTAACATCACATTTATTCATTTGTAAAACTGCGCCCGGTTGGAGGGCCATTAACCCATATAAACATAACCTCACGTCTGTATACCCCAAAGGGGTAGGCAGAGGTGCATTTCTGCACCCACATTCCGTCAGGTATGTACCAGTCCGACGTAACAGATGGCGGAGCCTATTGCCGTTTTTCGAGTACAATTCCAGACTCCGTGCCGTTACTGAGAATTACCTAATAGGAAAACCCAATAACACTGACCGACCTCTGCATGGCATGGCACATACGTGAACCACGAGACCACGTGAGGGCATTAACCCCTTTTCAAAATTTTCCCGAATTCGCTCCTGCAGAGGGTACCTCTATATCCTAACGGCATAAAGCCGAGTACAACTCGGAACCAACTTGTTAACTGTCTTCAACTGAGAAATGCGTTTGCTTTCATCTCACCTGCCATTGTGACTTGGACTCTGTGTCTTAGACCCAAGGTTGTAATTGAGTTAAATGGTCACCAAAGGTAGGGATTGAAGGTCTTTGTGGTGTAGTTGAAGGTTGATTCGCGCATGGCCTGATTCCGTTTAAATTTGAAAGTTATGTAATATCCTTCAGTTGTCGGAATTTGGAACTGGTAATTAAAAAAATTGTTACACATATCTCTCCTATTACGTGTGATTGACAGATGTCATAAAGTAGTGATTGCCTCGAGGTTTAGGCGCGCGGTCGATAATCTCGGCGGTCGCGGGTTCAAACCTCAGGCATATACCTCTGTCTTTTTTTATTTATATGTGTATTCACAATGAATTACCACTTACATTAACGGTGAAGGAAAACATCGTGATGAAACCTGCACACCTAAAAGTTCTTAGGAATTTAATTTATTTATTTAGCCCAAAGTTTTTTTTTTTTTTTTTTAAAGCACCCGTCATCACAGGGCGTTGCAGCTATCCCCTGACGTGAGGTCAGAGCCTTTTTAATCTATATTTGTTGTTAAACTTCAGCAAATTTCTTAAAGTCTATGTCTACCTATACATTACTACTATTTAACCTTACGGAATATTACTATTAGTCATATTTTATTTTCTATTTACATTCTTATTTCTAATATGTTTGTCTTAAATATTCTATATAATACTTTGACAACATATTTTTCTTTACTTATTCTTATTAATCACCTTCGTGCATATATTTTTACAATAATTGATGAATACGTTAGCGTTATTTCTAGACATAATTTCACTAATGCTGTCAACCGCTATAGCCCAAAGTTGAATAGCACGTGATTGTAAGTAAGTAGTAAGTCGTGGTTCAAAGATTGTTTAAGAGAGTTGCTGGTTTGAGGAAAAAATGGGCATAAAATATATTTATTCCTATTTACTTTAAAAATGATACAATAAAACGCACTCAAGGAAGAAAAAGAAAATACACCCAACAGTCACATACATAGTTCTGACCTCACACTAAGATACAAGCCTTGTGTCGTGGGTATTAGAAGGTACGAGAGCTTTTCGATCTCAGAAACACCCAGACCCGAAACAAATATTTGTGGTTCACACAAAGAATTGTCTCAGTGCGGGGATTGAGCACGCGGCCTCCTGTTTCTCCTAGCGTCTAGTCCATTGCGCCAAGGAGCTCCTATTTTGATAGCTATTTAATGGTCTGAAATACCCAATAATCAGTTGACAAATACCAATATCCCAACCCTTTAACGCATTAACAGGGTACAATTTGAACGCGAAATTTAGAGTATCAAAAGCGAACCCATACACGTTATTGCGTATTCCGCAGATAAGGGGGTTAACCCCTAATTAATTAATAGCTACAATAGTTGCGTATTAGTTTGTCTTTCATTGTACGCGTGTTCCGTTAAGTGGGGGTTAATTGTGATTTAGGGTTGGCATTTGTGTTTTGATAGGGTCTGTTCACAAATCTATGATCATTTTGATTACATGTCTTGCATTGACTTGGTGACTTACGAATCCCTTACTTGTGTAACAACGCTGCTGTGCTTGTATTTGGTAAACAGAGAGAATCAAGCCAACCAATGTACTCGTACTTCAAATGAGAAAAAAAAGGTGGCAACCCTAATTGCAACTTAAATAAAACCTTGCAAAAATTGATTTTAATTTCATTCACAATCTTATAAAGGTTCGCCACTTAATCAATCGTAAAACGTCCACTACATTAAAATCAAAAACAAAGAACCAAATGAACTGTCATTCACTTCATTCAATTGTAATGTCATAATCGACGCCACCGGTAATTTTAATTCGGAAAGCGAATGAATTTCCGAACGAGACTGAATGAAAGAGCCAAATTAATTAATATTGAATTATGAAAACAAATGAATTAATTAATGCGGGCACATCCATTCGTTCAGCGGATAGCTTGCGTGTTTTCGTTTTGACGGCTGATTGGTTTGCAATCTTTTGTTCTCGACGGTTTGTGTGGACGGACGACTTTGAAGACAATATTTGGGAAGGCATTACAATTTTAGGAATTGACTAGCTGACCCGGCGAACTTCATTACGCCTAACAGTCGATTCTTTAATTATTAATTTTTTGCCTAAGTTACTTCTTATTACACCAGCTACCTGCCAATAAAAGTCCCGTCAAAATCGGTCCAGTCCTTTCAGTGATTAGCCGGATCAAACAGACAGACAAAAATAAAATAAAAAAAACGTTATTTTGCTAAATGTACCGTGTATACATCCATATGCATTTATTAAAATATTATTATTTCAATATTACAAACAGACAGTGCAATGTTATTTATTTGCATAGATCAGGAAGAGTTTTTCACTCTGGCACGGCAAAGTTATAACATCACTCGTGATTGTAAGTAAGTAGTAAGTCGCGGTCCAAAGATTGTTCAAGACACTTGCTGGTTTTAGGAAAAATTGTGCATAAGATATCATCATCATCAGCCCAAATGATCCCACTGCTGGGCACGGGCCTCCTCTACAACTGAGAGGGTTTAGGCCTTAGTCCACCACGCTGGCCTAGTGCGGGTTGGCGGACTGCACACCTAAGAAATTCCTAAGAACTTTTTAGGGTGCAGGTTTTATCACGATGTTTTCCTTCACCGTTAAAGCACGTGATAATTCATTGTGAATACACACATAACTCCGAAAAGTCAGAGGTGTGTGCCTGGGGTTTGAACCTGCGACCGTCGAAATTCTCGACCGCGCGCCTAAACCTCGAGGCCATCACTGCATAAGATATAGTTATTTCTATTTACATTAAAAAATATAAAATAAAATGCACTCAAGGACAAATAAATAAATACACCCGACAGTCACATACATAGTTCTGACTCCACACTAGGATGCAAGTCCTGTGTCGTGGGTATCAGAAACTACGAGAGCCTTTTCGGTCTCACAAATACCCTGACCCGAAACAAATATTTGTGGATCACTCAGACATTTGTCCTGGTGCGGGGATCGAACCACCGGCGTCTCGTTTCGCAAGCTGGTGTCTAGCCAACTGCGCCACTGGTCTGTCATTAAATAAATAGTAAATATAGTACATTTTTACTTATTACCGAGTCTTTGAAAGTTTCTAGTCTTAGAGGTGTGATATTATCTAGATTTACTAGCGACTTTGCTTGCATTAACATATAAAAAATAAAATATTCAGTAGCAGTCTTCAAGGTTAGGTACTAACTATATCCATCAAAATTCATTAAAATAGCTTCGACATTGCGACAACGCGACAAAATGTCGCAAACGCGTCTATTGCTTAGTCGTATTTGTCTATCGTGAGAATAGACCTTTTATTTAAATTTTGAATCCGACCCATTTTACCTTTGACCCGTCGGGCGGAACACGTTCTTTCAGCGCCGCCTCCTTTGTTCGATTCAATAAAAAAATTGACAATCGAGTAAAAATGGCGGCAGCCGTCAGCTGTTTTTCCCCTTTTGTTGTTTATTTCGGATATTTGAGTCCAATGTTTTGTTAAATATTTTACAAGAACAATTTTCATTCATCCTTTTGTTGCGATTTGTCTTACTTCTGTAATTGTTCAGTAGAACAATAATTTATTTGTTTCTTTCAGCTTTTTTCTTAGCTCAACTGTTGAATTGACAATAAGGCCGACATTATTTTGTAGACTGGTAAAGAAGAAGCAGACTGTCTCGTAGTCTGGCTGTACAAGTATGTGCCGTGCGATCTAGAGGTCCCGGATTCGATTATCGGGCCGGGCAAAGTGTAATTGGATTTTCCTATTTAATTCTCAGTAGCAGCACGGTGTCTCGAATTATGACCGAAAAACGGCAACAGGCTCGCTCCCTATTACGTGGGACGAAAATAATATCGGCGAAATGTGGTTGCAGAAATGCACCCCTGCCTAGCCTTTCGGGGAATACAGGCGTAGGTATATGTAAAGAATAAACAGAATCGGTTCTTATCACTCGACACCTTTTATACTGCACTTATGCTACCGCAGTCCTTGTACCGTCCTAGCATAACAAAAAACATTCATTCATCATCAGGCCAGTCCCACTGAGAAGGGTTAGGCCTTAGTCCACCACGTTGGCCTAGTGCGGGATGGCGGATTTCACACCGATTTTTTTTTGGATAATACTTTTAAGGTAGATTTCCTCACTATTTTTCTTGTTTTATTAAAACGTATCTATACTTTTTGACGAATTTTAAAATGGTTTTCTTTGTACCAGTCTATGTCCGATTATCCGAATTTTCGATTATCCGAATCGACCCCGGTCCCAATTAATTCGGATAATCAGCGTTCTTTTTTTTTTTTTTTTTTTTTTTTTTTTTTTTTTTTATTCTACTGTATTTTGACTTAAATAGGCTTAAATGTAACCACAGGGGATTATCCTGCTACTTTGAAAAGGAACCAGGAATCGAAGCCAATGTGCTAGACGCTTATAAAATGTATGCCCTAAGTGTGTGAATGTCTGATCAAAAATATCGATTTCTCGTTTGCGTTCTTGTAATATCTACCTACATGGTAATATTATTTATTATTTGTCTCAGATCCGTGACATCTTACATTAGCAAGTTTTTTTTAAAGTATTCAGTGGTTTAGGTTAAATTGTATAAATGGAGTTTATAATACATACATACATACATGCATTTCTGCACCCACGTTTTGCCAAGTATGTATCAGTCCCACGTAATAGGGGGCGAGTCTATTGCCGTTTTTCGGGCACATTTCCAGACTTCGTGCTGTTACCGAGAATTTCCTAATGGAAAAACCCACTAACACTTTGCCCGACCCGGGAATCGAACCCAGGACCTCTAGATCGCACGGCACATACTTGTACCGCGAGACCACGAGGCAGAGTTTATAATATAAAGCATATCTTCTATTTGTACTCTTTATATTTCATATTGTACCAACATTAAAGTCTAATGTATAAATTAATTATCGCAGCGCATTTTTATCTAGCCAGTATTCTTGAAAAAATCCGTTTTTCTTTCATTCATCATCATCATCATCAGCCCATATACGTCCCACTCCTAGGCACGGGCCTCTTCTACAACAGAGAGGGTTAAGGCCTTAGTCCAGCACGCTGGCCTCATGCGGGTTGGCGGACTACACACCTAAGAAATAACAAAAAGCTTTTAGGTGTGCAGGTTTCATCACGATTTTTTTCTTCACCGTTAAAGTACGTGATAATTCATTGTGAATACACACATTACTTCGAAAAGTCAGAGGTGTGAGCCTGGGGTTTGAACCCGCGACCGTCGAGATTCTCGACCGCGTGCCTAAACCTCGAGGCCATCACGACCTTTTTTTCTTTCATTAGCCGTGGTCATTTTCAAAATTTTTATTTATTTTCCGTTTTATTCTATCTAGATATTGGCCATTTTTAGAGCATTTTTTTTCGCTTCCAACTTAGAAATCTACGCTTACACCAATTTAGCAATTCAACCAACAACAAAATAATAACAATAAACATTTTTAACAAAAGCAAGAACCAAAACCAACAAAGACTGGCAGAAAGGCTTGTAAAAACCATGACTGTTGACCGTGCTGCCAGGGGCGGAATATTTGAGCGAAAGGTCCCCAGCTCATAAACGTCGCGAGGTCCGCAAAAACTATCATAACTCAAACTCGAGCGGCTGTGATTTGCTCTCGATGTCGAGATAGGAATCTATAAGAAATGGCTAGTGTTTTTACATGGTATGTTGTGTAAAACTACGGTATTACATATCAATATTGTATTTTTAAGACATAGAAATGCTGTACACGTGGAAATATTTTATGTAGAGCTCTGGGAGTCTAGAGGAAATGGCTGACAATAAAAAGGTTATTTTATTTTAAACTGATGCAATATATAACTGAAATGGATTGCTATTTGCATGCTATTTATATCAAGGCTGCAATATAAATACTATCTATACAAATAAATAAAATTGGAGTGTCTGTTTGTAATATTGAAATAACCGCTTTTTAATAAATGCATAATATGGATGTATACACGGTACATATACTAAAATATCATGTTTTTCAATTTTTATCTGTCTGTTTGTTTGTTCCGGCTAATCTCTGAAACGGGTAGACCAATTTAACGGGACTTTCACTGGCAGATAGCTGATGTAATAAGGAGAAAATTAAGCTTAAAAAATTAAGAATCGACTGTTAGGCGGAACGAAGTTCGCAAGGTCAGCTAGTATTGAATAGTTTTTGTGTTGGGATATGATTCGCTCAATCACGCGAAACGAGTTAACGAATATTGAGGAATTTTGGCATTTTATTGAATAGATATAAAGAGGTAAAATGCTAACTAAAAATCTACGTCGCAGTCTTTGCTTGTATTGGTCCCTTGTAAAAAAAATTGTCCCTGGTAAATATTGGTAATTTTCAAAAATTCCTTTCGGCTTTTTTACTTACCCAAGCGAATCCCATTAAAAATCTTCTTCGATGGACCCACGCAGATATACACTAAATTTCATTTATATTTAAATAGTTATGTCAGTTTATTTGTTTGTTAAATTGTTAAATATGCGTGTGTTCATATGTAATATTATTACCCTTATGTTATTGTTAGTTATTTGTTATAATGTATGTGTTTCGGCGGAGACTGCGAAGACACAGAGATCTTTCAAGCATTCCTTATATAGATTATTTTACGACAAACAATTTTTATAATGACTTCTATTGACCTCCGAGCAATAGGTCGCGAGATATTCGCAAAAAACTGTTTTTCGTGACCTTTTGGCCTTTACAACTTTTTTAGCCGGCACGATATCAATTTCGATTTCTAACATCTTCATTACAACACTGTAATAAAGGTGTATACAAAAATTCAGCTCACGAAGAGTTTTTCCGTAGATTGAGATTTAAAATAAATAAATGACTGGACTGTTACTGACCTTAACAGCGAATAATATTCAAACAAACGCCACGTCTATCCCTCCTTAGTCCATATTATATGACAACGTTACAGTTGTTGAACAAAGCACTGAAAAAAATGTAAGGTCGCGTTTCAGTTGATTTGGGGTCCGGACTTTTTGCCTCCAGAATGTTCTACATACAATATCATATAGAATATTCCGTATAAAAAGGCCGCTCACACTGCGTACATTTATGGGTGCTTTCCATCATTTTAATAGGAAGAACGAAAGGTGCTGGCGACTTATGAAATATATTGGTGGCTTGGAGGAAATAGATTTGAATTTTAGTTTGTTTAGAGATGTTTTACGGAAGCGTGTTAAAATAGGTCTAAGTGGTGGTTTGGTATAAGCGCCATGAGATTTGGAGATCCTGACTTGAATTCTAATTCCATTGTACCTACTTAACAGCCCCGTGGCGCAGTTGGTTAGACACCAGCTTGCGAAACGAGAGGCCGCGGGTTAGATCCGCGCATCGAGAGAAATGTTTTTGTGATCCACAAATATTTGTTTCGGGTCTGGGTGTTTGTGGGACCAAAAAGTTCATCGTAGTTTCTGATACCCACGACACAGGACTCGTATGTAGTGTTGGGTCAGAACTGGGGTCAGACTATTGGCTGTGTTTATTCATTATTTGCTTAAAGTAGAGGCTTGAGCAATATAAGTTCCATATTATGTAAGGTTCCTTGTGTTTTTTTTTTTTTTTTTTCTGTTTTTAGAATTTTATGTAAATTCAACTGAAGATATTACCGTGTAAGCGACTAACTAAAGGACATCTCACAATACAGGCCCTGCCTAGTATGAGATGTCTCTTGGAGATTTAACAAACAGATTTCTTTGTGCTATTGTGTAGAGATTAAGAATTTATTTGTAATATTACGAATATATTTTTTATTTTAGTTCATGTCTTTTAACTTAACTTGTACACTTAGGACTACCTTCCATTTCTCTTGCTACATATCCATCCTTGGTTGTCTGTAAGAGATCCCCATGTGCGATAAGACCGCCTATTGTACTTATTCTACTGGACTCCGTAGTTTTAATCTCATGTTTAAAATGAAGTTTTAAATACACCCAACAGTCACATACAAAAATAAATAAATATTTATTTTATTTATTATATTTATTTTTATTTTAGTTCATGTCTTTTAACTTAACTTGTACACTTAGGACTACCTTCCATTTCTCTTGCTACATATCCATCCTTGGTTGCCTGTAAGAGATCCCCATGTGCGATAAGACCGCCTATTGTACTTATTCTACTGGACTCCGTAGTTTTAATCTCATGTTTAAAATGAAGTTTTAAATACACCCAACAGTCACATACAAAAATAAATAAATATATTTGAAAAAAGGTGATGTAGACACGAAGGGCAAGAAATATATTGATTAAATGTGGACGTTACGTTCTGGAAATGGTGGTTCAAAAGAATGCAATGGTATCAAATCAATGATATTATCATTAAACTGTAGAACTTCTGACGATTGAGGTTGCCAGAGGGCCAAATTTCTGGTTGTAAATAATAATAATAAATACACCCAAAAGTCACATACATAGTTCTAACCCCACATTAAAAAACGAGTCTTGTGTCGTGGGAATCGGAAACTACGAGAGACTTTTCGGTGTCACAAACACCAAGACCCGAAACAAATATTTGTGGAGCACACAAACATTTGTCTCGGTGTGGGAATCGAATTCGCGGCTTCTCATTTCGCAAGCTGGTGTCTAGCCAACTGCGCCACGGGGCTGTCAAAAAGGGATTGTGGAATCAGATATCCGCTGAAATAGCGACTATTGTACATTAGATGTAAAACTCGTCATATTGACGCACAAGAGGTTCTATTCCGGGATGAGCCGCCATAACTATGTCGACTGAGATATAGTTATCGTAACAGTTAACAACATACATACTGTACTGTATATATCATATTTATCATCAGCCCATATACGCCCCACTGCTGGACACGGGCTTCTACTACAACTGAGAGGGTTTAGGCCTTAGTCCACCACTCTGGCCTGGTACGGGTTGGCGGACTACACACCTAAGAAATTCCTAAGAACTGTATTTGCCGGCTAATGCTAAAAAAACATTTTTAAAAGTGCTCAGTTTAAAGAAACACATAAAGCAAAATGGTAGTCAAATAAATAATGGCTTCGAATAAAAATTTAATTTCTAATAATTTTACAAATGAAATTGTTTCATTTATACCAAAAGTTATTGCCGTGGCGATACTTTAATTATATTGAATGCCTCCGTTATTAATTAATTTTCCGATAAGCGTGGAAAAACGCGGCGCAAATGTTGCCATGGAAAATTAATGTCACAATTTTCGTAAAATCACTTGTTTATGGTATTAACTTTAATATTTGCAATTCTGCGTATTAGAATATCTTTTAGTTCCATTCTGTATTAGCACGGGTAACCATCATCATCAGCTCATGTACGTCCCACTGCTGGGAACGAGCCTCCTCTGCACTGAGAGGGTTGTTTAGGTCTTAGTCCACCACGCTAGCGTAGTGCGAGTTGGTGGACTATAAATTCCTAAGAACTTTTAGGTGTGCAGATTTCCTCACGATGTTTGCCTTCATCGTTAAAGTACGTGGTGATTCATTGTGAATACACACATAACTTGGAAAAGTCAGAGGTGTGTGCCTGGGGTTTGAACCTGCGACCGCCGATTTTCTCGACTGCACGCCTAAACGACGAGGTCATCACTACTACTTAATACGGGTATGTCACCTTAATAGTAATTTTTTTCTCTTAATCAAAATATCTACGTCCAAAAGTACGTGGCTAAAGTAACTTGCATACAATTATGTCTATGCTTTGTGGGTTGCTATATTCTTGATAATACATATACTGAACAAGGGGAAAACAATGGTTAGACCATAAATAAAAGGATGTACAACAAACCCTACGACAATGGCAGACAAGTTAACCTATGTAAACTGTAAACGAAGGTAAGTAACCGTGTCTAAGTCGGAAAATGTAAAGTCTGTCGGGTGTCAAGTGACATTTGGATGGGGTGACGCGTATACGTAGTGGCCAATTTTAATCTTAGTTAAAAATGCGAAATGTCTATGTGGTTTCTTTAGGTATGTTCATATTCACATCTAAAAAGTACTATTCTATTGTATTATTGGTAGGGTTTGAGAGGTGACTGCCTCGTGGTCTCGCGGTACAAGTATGTGCCGTGCGATCTAGAGGTCCTGGGTTCGATTCCCGGGTCGGGCAAAGTATTATTGAGTTTATCCATTAGAAAAATTCTTGGTAACAGCTCGGAGTCTGGAAATGTGCCCGAAATACGGCAATAGGCTCGCCCCCTGTTACGTGGGACTGATACATACTTGGCGAAATGTGGGTGCAGAAATGCACCTCTGCCTACCTCTTCGGGGAATACAGGCGTGAGTTTATGTATGTATGTGTGTATGTGGTTTGAGAGGTTTCTAAAAAAAACCTTCAACATTACACTTGTAGAGCTCAAGACGTCACTATATTTATGGTTTAAGCTTACTTATGGTTTAAGTTTAGCTTGACAGCCCCGTGGCGCAGTTGGCTAGACACCAGCTTGCGCAACGTGAGGCCGCAGGTTCGATCCCCGCACCGAGACAAATGTTTGTGTGATCCACAAATATTTGTTTCGGGTCCTGGTGTTTGTGAGACCGAAAAGTCTCTCGTAGTTTCTGATACCCACGACACAAGACTCATATCTTAATGTGGGGTCAGAACTATGTATGTGACTGTTGGGTGTATTTATTTATTATTATTTATTTATTTAGTGCATAACGATGGATTGAAATATAAGGAGCAAAACCATTAATCAAGCTAGATTTTACAAATGAGGTAAATATGACCAGATCAGCTCGACAAAATTGGTAAATCAATCTCATAATAAAATTACGCAGGAAACGTGTGTTTTCTTCGTTGAATGAGATTGTTGAATATTCCTATCTTCGTTTTTTATCGGTTTGCGTTTTATAAGGACCGCACTGGGGTCTAGTCAGCGTGGTCCCTTTGACATTTTTAATATAAAAATGTACATAAATAAAAATTGGTAAACAACGGTTGATCTAGGTACTTTGAGAGAAAGAGTTTGCCTCTGATAAAAGTGAATAAATTTAAAAGCATTCCACAGAAATTTCTAGCACAGTTTCCCAAGAATTTCCTGACAATGCTTACTCGCTATCAGATGTGTTTTAAGTAGAGTCTAGTGTAAAATGACCATAGTGTAAACAGCAACTTGATAAACGCTGCTAATGAAATTTGATGCACGTTTTGCTCGCTGTCCAAGTTTGCTTAGTCGGCAGTTAGTTCCAAAACACTGAGGATCTTATGTCTTGAAGTAGTGTGCAATGAAGCGTATTGTTCATAAATATACATATACACTTATGCTTGAGTGTCAAAAGGTAGTAAGGTTTAGGCGCGCGGTTGAGAATCTCGATGGTCGCTGGTTCAAACTCCCCTCTGACTTTTTAAAGGTATGTATGTATTCAAAAAGAATTATAACGTAAAGTACGTTACGGTGGCGAAAAACATCGTAAGGAAACCTGCACACCTAAAAGTTCTTAGGAATTTATTAGGTGTGTAGTCATTAGGCCAGCGTGGTGGACTAAGGCCTAAACCCTCTCAGTTTAAGAGGAGACCCGTGTCCAGCAGTGGGACGTATATGGGCTGATAATGAACATACGATGCATTTCTTCGGCTAGATTATTCGTAATCAAGCCATTTGTGCACTTTGACGACAACTGTCGACCCTACATAATAAAACCCTTTTTAATTCATGGCGGCTTTAAAACAAGTGTGAGGGGTAGAAGTTATTTTTAACTTTCAACGCTAGCAATAAACCTCTTCTAACTGGAAAAATATAATTATTTCTGAGGCTTAAACATGCAATCAATTCACATTTTTATATGGTTTTAACAGGTTATACATTATCAGTTAATGCTATAAGAGAAAAAAATGACACCAGAAATGTTTTTAATAATACACGTCAAAATTTTCTTTTCATAACTTCGAAAATATTGAACCTTGAAAAGTCAGAGGTGTGTGCTTGGGGTTGGAACCCGCGTCCGCCGAGATTTTCGACCGCTCGCGTAAACCTCGAGGCCATCACGACATCATTTAATTACAATAATATATTTCATCAAAATGTATTTGAAATTAAATGGATTCAATAAACTATTTTCGTCCATGCATAAAGCTTATCAAAATATTTACAATAAATAAAAACATACTGACTGCCTCGTGGTCTCGCGTAACAAGCATGCGATCGAGAGGTCCCAAGTATGTGCCGTGCGATCTAGAGGTCCTGGCTTCGATTCCCGGGTAGGACAAAGTGTTATTGTGTTTTCCCATTAGGAAATTCTCAGTAGCAGCACGGAGTCTGGAATGGTCGCCCCGTATTACGTGCGACTGATACATACCTGGTGAAATGTGTGTGCAGAAATGCACCTCTGCCTACCCCTTCGGGGAATACAGGCGTGAGGTTATGTATGTTTTAAACAAATCTTGTTACCAGGATATAATGAAACATAGCATCTAGGTACATAATAGAAGGATGAGCTAGATAGCTTTTTGTAGCAACTCGCTATTTTTACTCCCACGCTAGCGTTGAGTCGGAGATACAATGCAGGTGCATCGGTGTAGTATATAAGAAATTTATTTATGACCCGTTGGTCCTATTAGTGTTTGGTGTCTGATCGAGAGGTCCCAGGTTCGATACAGGCGAAGTGTTGTTAAGGTTTTAATTTTATGTATAAAACAAGTAATGATGGCCTCGAGGTTTAGAAATGCGGTTGAGAATATCGGCGGTCGCGGGTTCAAACCCCAGGCACACACCTCTGATTTTACGAAGTTATGTATTTACAATGAATTATCACGTACTTTGACGGTGTGAGGAAACCTGCACACCTATTAGTTTTTAGGAATTTCGTAGGTGTGTAGTCCACCAGCCCGCACTAGGCCAGCGTTGTGGACTAAGGCATAAACCCACTCAGATGTGAAGGAGGCCCGTGCAAAGTAGTGGAACGTATATGGGCTGATGATGTTTAAAACGCAATTTTTATTGACTTACTGGCCGATCATCAACTCACTGCGCAAACTACTGAAATTCGGCACGAAGATAATTAATATGACAAATAATTATAAAGAAGGGATTCCCTTTAACTTCTAAGGGGATTAAATGGAGCTCTAAAGTTCGTATGTTGAACGGTTACAAAGATGAAAATTAACGCGAATGAAGGTCTGGCAAAAGCCAGCTATTTTATTCTATTATATCTTTTTTCTATTAAAGTTAAGGCCATAACAGCCCAAGAACATAAAGTAACTGATTGTTCGTTTAATTTCAAGTGTACTGTGCTAGGAAATTGTCCTCTGCAACCGCGAAGGATCGAGTTTTTGTTAAGAAGCCGAAGCCGTCATGGCTGACAACACAACGATTTTTATTTGTTCCTGCTACTTTTTGTATTTATTCACCCACTCTTATTTTCTTTGGAATTTCACGGGGTATTCAACTGGTAAATTGAGATAGGTGATGACTTTAAAGGGGAATGATGAAGAATGATCAGCTTAAGGTATTGTGAAGTTCTGAAACGGTTTTATCACAGGATGTAGTATTTTTTACTCAATGTTTGTTACCGCCTTATATTCTCGTGTTGAAGTGTATGATGTTCGATTTAGAAGTACCGGGATAGATATCCGCGTCGGTTAAAGTTGTTCGATATTTACTTAAGAATATTCTCAGTACTAGAATGGAGTGTGAAAATGTGCCCGAAAAACGGCAATAGGGTCGTCCCATATTACGTGGAATTTAAAAACAAAATTAGCGAAACGTGTCGGCAGAAATGCGACTTTGTTTATACCTTCGAGCACAGAACAGTTGAATAGGATTAGAAAGGAAATGTCAGCATGCCGATCGTGCCGAACCTACGATTAGACTGTCATACGTTTGACACGGCCGCTTCTTAGTAATTCGGGTTGCGTGAATTATAATCAAGCCTTTTATAAATGTGCGATAACCAATAGCAGCTTTTCATTTATATTGAGATTTTTATCATTGGTCGTGTGATCGTATTAGAATGAACAGGCTTGTCTGCGGCGACACTCGTCCCCATACAAAATACTGTCTATTTCCCATATAATCTTATTCAGCTGTTCTGTGCCTTCGAGGATACAGACAGGCAGAGTGACATATTTTATATGAAATAAGCAATGCAAGCTAGAGGTTGCAGTTATTTAATTAGATCAATAAGATAAAGTTCAATATTCGTAACGACAATATTAAAAAAATCAATGCTTTTTAAATGTGGGAAATAACTCTTTAAATGCAACGTCAACTCTTTGCTTTTATTACGTTTTTATAACTCTTTGAACATTTTTATTAATTTAGTTTTAGAGATGTACTGAACTTTGAAGAAGGACATAAACGACTTTTTGGTGTAAAAATGAAATTTCAAAATATATCAACAGCATGAAAGTTTATATTAAAACCACACTCCATGTGTGGAACATAAATGCGAAGTCAACTTCCATAATTGAACCTTAATCCTTGACTTGACTTCATAAGTCACAAGAGTGGTGCAATGTTATACACAAAAAGTAGCTTAGATAATGTATGACCAAATCAAAAATCGTTGAATTTGGTTAAACAGTTTTGAGTCGAATCGTTACAAATTTACAAAAATATACATATGTTTTCTTTTCTATTACATTAGTAGGTATTGATTTATAATTCATCATCATCAGCCTATATACGTTCCACTGCTGGGCACGGGCCTCCTCTACAACTGAGAGGGTTTAGGCCTTAGTCCACCACGCTGGCCTTATGCGGGTTGGCGGACTACATACCAAAGAACTTTTTTGTGTGCAGGTTTCCTCACGATGTTTTCCTTCACCATTAAAGTATCCTGACCCCACAATAAACAATTATAAACTAGATATTACACAGTTAACGTGTAACGCTTTTGGGCTTCTATGGAATGTATATATTCTACATGAAATAACTGTCATTATTCTTCTATGCATCCGCACCCTTACCCTACTTGAATTGAGTACAAAAAGTAGAGAACACGTAGGGCGATAATATTTCCATAGCTTGTTAAAGTGACGACTAAAACAATAATCTCTGAAAATTTCAAAATATCAATGATGGAATAACTGTAGAGCCGCCATATCTACCTCCTGATTACGCGCTGTTTATTCCCCATCTATTATTAGTATTAAACCACTGCAGTGGCGGGGGAGAGGGACGGAGATACAGCCTCTCCTAGTGAGGGAAAAGGACGGCGTGTGTGCACACGTTACAGATTGTTTAAGCGAGCGTACGTCGCGACATGCACATGATAAGTCATTCTACTTTATGGCGTTTGTATGTGAATGTATTGATAGGTGAATTGTATTTATGTATACTGGAAAATGATTTAGTAAAAGTATTTGAAATCAGGATGTCGACAAACCGCTTTACCTTTAAAGTAAGGGTTCGGCAACTTTTTTTGAATCAATTGTCAGAAGCATCTTAGTATGTATATGTATGTATATGTAGTTTTGTATTTATGTATATTATATATTTATATAAGTAGGGTTTACAAATATACTATTTATGTATTTATTTATATATATCTTGTATATATTTATATATTATGAGTATCTATATTTTCTGTATCATCAATATTTATGCGCCTATTATGTATAAAAAGAATAAATAAATAAATAAATTAAAAAAATGTATATATACGATGTGTCAGTCTCCTGGCAAGGCTTTGCGGTGCGATCCAGAGGTTGTGTGTTCTATTTTTTAATTAAGCAATGTTTAAGACAATTAAGTGAATACTTTTGTGTCTTAAAATGTGTCCAGTTAAGGTGTGCCGAAATGGTGTAGAATTAGGTGCCTACCCTTTCATACATTTCCTGACAAATTGTAAACCTAATCAAAAACCTAAGCTATTTATTTATTTTTATTTATTTATGCTTTTTAATTTTTATACATTAAGTATAGAGGAGGACTTAATGCCAAAGGCATTCTCTAACAGTCAACCTCTGGGTGATGCAGAGATAAAAAAGAATTAAAAGTATTTAACAAGAAGCGTGAGACTGCGATCACTGAGTCGACTTAATAACTTAGTAGACTTTATACATACATACATAACCTCACGCCTGTATACCCCGAAGGGGTAGGCAGAGGTGTATTACTGCACTCGCATTTCGCCAGGTATGTAGCAGTCCCAGGTAATAGGGGGCGAGCCTATTGCCGTTTTCAGGGCACATTTCCAGTCTTTGTGCTGCAGCTGAGAATTCTCTAATGGAAAAACCCAATAACACCTTGCCCGCCCCGGGAATCGAACCCAGGCCCTCTAGATCGTACGGCACATATATGTCCCAAATTCTTAGGAATAACTCTTACGTGTGTAAAATATCTTATTATAGTTAAAATAAGGGTGTTTTAGTATGTGTTTGTTCATAAATACGAAAATATCCACGAAAATGAAATATTTCGAAACTGTGACCGCGCGCATTATTAACTAGGCTTACATACTAATTTTAACCTCAATTTATACAGATTTGATGGATATGGACTATGCCCATATTAATTTTTAATACACGAGCCACATTGCACATATTGATTTTTAGTTGCTAAGATCCCAGACTAAAATAAATTAGTTCTTAGACTGAGTCATTGACTGAACCGTGGCTCTAAAGCTGTTGTATTAAGTCAGTTTTATCCATGTCTGTGGTATCGCCCCGGCTCATCCAATTCATCTACGTTGTTTTGCGGAGGAGAAAAATAAACTTTGTCTATTTCACAGCTCGATTTCTTAACAATAAATTCACAGAAATTGTGTACATAAAAAATCGTCTGACATTTTTTTGCATTTTGTTTACGAGTTAATTTGTTTATGTTGTCTTGTTTACGGCAATGTGTATTTGGTGGGAACTGCAGTTTAGAGAAGGCGAATACTACCAAATATTTTTTAATACCACATATTTTACCACCTTTTTTTTTCGCCTGACTACAGAGATGGAAAGATTTTAGTATTTAAGCTCGTGATGGCCTCGAGATTTAGGCACGCGATCGAGAATCTCGACGGTCGCGGGTTCAAATCCCAGGCACACACCTCAGACTTTTCCAAGTTATGTGTGTATTCGTAATGAATTATCACGTACTTTAACGGTGAAGAAAAACATCGTGAGGAAACCTGCACACCTAAAAATTCTTAGGAATTTCTTAGGTGTGTAGTCCGCCAATTCGCACTAGGCCAGCGTGGTGGACTAAGGCCTAAACTCTCTCAGTTGAAGAGGCCCGTGCCCAGCAGTGGGACATGTGTATAAGTGCTGTATATGTGCTGATGATGATGACGACATCAAAATAAGGCCAGCTATACTTAAAGTCCCGAAGTAGTAATGCAGCCTTCATGGCAGATTTCCATTTCGTGTTGCTATTGAGAAATACCTTTGCAGTAAATATTAGATTACAATTCTGGCTTATTGCGGAAGTCAAACAAAATAGTGCTGACTTATGAATTCTTGTTCTCAGATAACATTTCGCTTTAAATATTTACCTTCCGTTTTCTCAAAAGGTAAACGACCTGCATCCGTAGTAACATTTCTTGCTTCGTTCAGCTAATTAAATCTCTTTAGTTAAGTTTACATATTTATTTAAATAATTAAGCGGTAAATTGTATTAATTTACACAAAACCAAAAAATTTTGTGATATAAAATATCGTACTTTTTATTAAATTAACAATAAACTGATTATTTTATATTAACATCCTGTTACTGATTTAAAAATAATTGTAAATTTAAACGCTTCATTAAAAAAATAAAAGAATCATTATCAAAAACTTAAAAACAGTACATAATTAAGTTATTTCACGTTTGACATACTTATTTTAAGTTAAATCATTATTAGTGCGAAATATTTTTCACGTAATATCCTAAAAGTTCAACAGCCTACAATGGAGAACATCATTACTTAACTTAGAATATCAGAGATCGTTACTAAAATAACCTTTTCAAGACCCAAAATTGTGAGAATGGATAATTGCCGTATCTACGTACGAGTAGTCTATGGTGCGAGGGCGGGAAAACATTTCCATCGCGACAGTACCCTGCCAGGCCCCGAGCCTTGCGGTCGCGGGAGCGCGTAACGGTCTCTATACCCATCGATCTCGATCGTACACGCAATTTTTAAAAATCGAACACGTTTATTTTTTTAAATATTATCTGTGACAATTTATTTTTTGTGATCTTTTTTTTTATTTGTGGATTGACATTCTATTGTGGTTGACAGTTTGTGGTGTATTAACATTGATTAATAGATATTATGGGCCAGTATTTTATTATTTTGACATAATTGTGACGTTTGTTTTTTATGTGGACATTAGCAACTTTGGATTTTGAGCCGTTTATTGTGGTAAGTGAGTATTCGAAATAAGAATACGAACCTTATTTAAATATACACTTAAAAAAAATGAAACTATAATTCCAATTTCTTTTAAATGAAACTGCATATATTATGTATGTACTTTATTTCTTTTTTTATATTAACATAAATAATTATTTAATTTAAAGCATTTAGAAAATGTAACGTAATTTATTTTCATATTAAACCTGATACGAAATTCTCTCATTCTGGTATTGCGGCTATCGTATGACATAGAATATATCATTAATTTTCATCAGGCCGTTGTTTTTATTGAGGCACGGTTAAGCGACCGCATTGACAACGGAATATGCAGTGCGGTCCAAATAGGTCCAATGGCGAAAACGATGCAAAACTATCACTAGTCGATACAACTATGCCGGCAAAGAAAGAACAGGAATCTAGGCTGATTTCCGAACGCGATTTAAACTACTTTTAAATGATGATGATAAAATATGTACTTTGATCTAATTATGTTGCTACACGTGTGTCCAGCGTAAACAGGCCTTTCAATGCATCTGATAAGTACTAATCGGTGGTTCAACATTACCTGGCCTATTATGTTTTCCTTTCCATCGTTTTTGTCATCGGGCGTATTATCGTGGTATTTAAATACCCATTATAATAGGGTATTAGAGGACTTACCCGTCTGTTTAACAAGAATTTATGTCTGCAAGGATCATTTAATTCCCGGTCTTTAAGATGCAAATACAAAGAATATCAGCACTATATTAGTCCTGTGATAGATAAGCTGAAAGGAAACCGTATGTCGTGGTATGGGTATTTTATGAGAAGGAATGAAGCATATGTAGGTAAAAAATTAATGAAAGTTGAAGAATGGACAAGCAGAGGAAAGCCAAAGAAGATAGATGGAGTGAGGGAAGATAAGAAATAAAAAGGCGTTAATGAAGACATGACGGCTGATAGGAATATTTAGAAGGATAAAATATACTGCGCCGACCCCAAATAGCATTGGGAACAGGGAAGATGATGATGATCAGTACTATATAATAGTATACAAGTATGTGAATAGAAAATTGTTACGTTTTTAGGACTTGTCTATAACACTAGCCTAGTACAAGAATAAATGTATCAAAAGTAGGCATGGCTAGATATATTTTTATTACTGAATTTTCGCTATTATCTGATAGCAAGATCAGAGCAGTCAATGAAGAACATTCAACATCCATACATCTCCTTATATATTATACAAGAGATGATTCGTGTATGAATTTGCTGTAGCATCCGCATAAATGAAAAAAAAACTCATAAAAAGTCGAAAGGAATTTTTTTTATTATCGTATTTATTTTATTGTTAGTGCTTATTATGCTATAAATATTTAAAAATAAATAAAAATAAATAAATACACCCAACAGTCACATACATAGTTCTGATCCCACACTAAGATACAAGTCTTGTGTCGTGGGTATCAGAAACTACGAGAGACTTTTCGGTCTCACATACACCCAGACCCGAAACAAATATTTGTGGATCACACAAACATTTGTCTCGGTGCGGGGATCGAACCCGCGGCCTCTCGTTTCGCAAGCTGGTGTCTAGCCAACTGCGCCACGGGGCTGTCAAAAAAAAAGCGGCAATGGAAAACGATGTGTGATTATAATTTATTTAAATTCAAATATCGAATCCGGATTTCTAAAATGGAGGCACATTAAGGGCGTCGGTGGAGCGAAACATCGATTCCTCATAGATTATTCATACTTGTTAAACTTTTAAGAACTTGTTCCAATGGTTTACTAATAAAATTCGTCACACGTAATGGATACATAGACAAGCAGTTATGGAGCATAAAATATGGTTTCGCCGACGTATAAATTTATTTTTTTATAAATATCTCCTAAACTATAGAAATATTCCTTGACTATTGATATATTATATTACTATTTTTGATTCTAGTATGAAATTTCACCTTTTTACCATCGCACTACCAGACATCGCAGTGGAGTTCATCCATACCACCTGGAGACAATCCGTAGTAGTACGGTGCGTTTCCAGCGTTCTTTTTTACCACGCACGTGCAAGCTCTGGAATGAACTCCCTGCCTCGGTGTTCCCTGAGCGCTATGACTTGTCCTTCTTTAAACGAGGCTTAAAAAGAGTGTTAACCACACGGTAGGCAGCGGCTGGGTTGTGCCCCTGGCATTACTTTAGTCCATGGGCGGCGGTAACCGCTTACCATCAGGCGGACCGCTTGCTCGTCTGCCTACTGAGGCAATAAAAAAAAAAAAAAATAAAAAAAAAATATTTGTTATTAATTGTGATTTAAATAAAAATATATCATATATCGGACTGAAGCACAATTCTTTCGTTTACATTACTTCATTATAGGCATAAAATATATCTTTATCAATGGACCTATATTTTAGCTATAAAAAGATATTTTGTAATAAACTTAAACATATAAAATAAATTTACATAAATAACTATTCATGTCGATAAAAAAAAAATACCATTCAAAATTAAGTCAAACCTCATTAAAAATGCATGTCAAATGCATAATTTAAAGTTAAAATCACTATAAACAAACAGGCCAAAAATAAGAAACCTTTTTACTTAAAAAAAAAAACAATGTATGCCTTCAGTAGCGGAGCACCTGTTGTCTCGAACTCCGTTCCCATACTCGATCGAACTAAACCAGTTTACATAAAAAGGACCCAAAAAAACATGGCGGCCTTCTCAAGGGATCACGGTGATTATTTTTTTCCTTCAATTAACGGCAGATGTGGAGTTTCGGAATTGTATATTTTTGTACATTCAATGGCGATTAAGTTACGTGATTTTGAGTGCATTTGTAAGTAATATTACGAAGCGTTGTTGGGTATATCCATTAGGGGATTCTCAGTAGCAGCTTGGAGTCTGGAAATGTGCCCGAAAAACGGCAATAGGCTCGCCCCCTATTACGTGGGACTGATACATACCTGGCGAAATGTGGGTGCAATAATGCACTTCTGCCTACCCCTTCGCGGAATATGGATTTGAGTGCGTATACGTATGTATTTTTTTAAACATTATTTTTGATTTAAAGTAATCAGAGGTGCGAATTAGACAAAGAAAAAGGATTTATTGGTAACATAAAAGTAAATAGGAAGGCTTTGACCGATAGGGCTCAAAGAGAGAATGAATGACAGTAGATTGGCAAAGAAGATACACGTTTACCACGCAGAAAAGTAATAAATAATATGCCTCCTTCATAATTATAAACCAAAGGACGTTTAGTAATGGAGAAAATCTTTTGAAGACACCTAAAATTACTTTTTAGGTTTCCAAAAGCTAGGCAAAAATATATATTTTAAGACAGTTGTTTGGTTTGCCTATCTTTGGATGGAATTTAGCATTCCACTTCGTGCATTTTATTCAGACCATTTTACCCCTTCAGCCATTTTTCTTGTCTCCTAATACTTTAGCTTATCACCCCCGGTATGTTGGTACCAGTTGTTTTTTAAATAAATAAAAAATAAGTCAAAGTCAAAATACTCTTTATTCAAATAGATTTTTGCAAGTTCTTTTGTATCATCAACTTTAAACTATTAATATATAGATACAAAAGGGAGTATGTTTGTATTGTGAGGACGTTATAAAGACTCTATTAAAGTGACCATCTATTAGAGTTTTTGTAACATAAAAAAGTCAAAACTAATTTACATGGATTTGAACTAGTGGGCCTCATATTAACGAAGCTACAAACCTATAAGACAGCCCATAAAATCCAAAAAAAAATCCTTTACTCTTTATTTTAAGTTAAATCGTAAAACCGTGTTCTAAACACCTGATTATTTTTAAAACATTCCCCTGCATTTAATCGATTGTAACCTGCCGATGGTTTTAACGATTATGTTAAGCGAGAATCGATAAACTCAGTTCTCGGTACACGCTTGTAAATAGCATTACTATAAAGTTCCCTTTGTACTATAATTAGATTTGAAACACCCCTACTGTTTTTGTTGCCAGACGCTAAAACCAGTGTAAATTGATCTGTGTGATGTGTCATCATCACCAGCCCGTAAATACTGCTGGGCACGGGCCTCCTCTACAACTGAGAGGGTTAAGGTCTTAGTCCACCATGCGGCGCTACTTCCATAGAAGCCCAATAGCCCAGTTTGCCTTACAAAATTCCAAATAATCATCTTTAAATCTTTATTTAACAAAAGCGAATAAAAGCGATAAATGAGATATCCTGACCCCACAATAAACAAGTATAAACTAGACATAGCACAATTAACGTGTAACGCTTTTGGGCTTCTATGGAAGTACCGCCACTGTAGTCCACCAAGCAGTGATGGCCTCGAGGTTTAGGCGCGCGGTCGAGAATTTCGGCCGTCGCAGGGCCAAACCCCAGGCACACACCTCTGATTTTTCGAAGTTATGCGTGTATTCACAATGAATTATCACTTGCTTAAACGGTGAAGGAAAACATCGTGATAAAACCTGCACACCTAAAAGTTCTTAGGAATTTCTTAGGTGTAGTCCGCCAACCCGCACTAGGCCAGCGTGGTGGACTAAGGCCTAAACCCTCTCAGTTGTAGAGAAGGCCCGTGCCCAGCAGTGGGACGTATTTGGGCTGATGATGATGATGATGAGTCCACCAAGCTGGTCTAGTGCGGGTTGGCGGACTGAACAGCTATGAAATTCCTAGGAACTCTTAATTATGCAGATTTCCTCACGACGATTTCCTTCGCCGTTACAGTAAGTGATAATTCATTGTGAATACACACATACATAACTACGGAAAGTCAGAGGTGTGTGCCTTGGGTTTGAACCCGCGACCATGTGATGTATTTTGATATTTAAATATTTAAGTTAGATCAAGCTGTATTAATGAAACTATGTAACCGATTCTAATGAAATTTATTTTTGTGATTATGATAAGTCTAGAAATTTGTTGAGTATAGGGTTTTAAGTTGCCTATTAAATAGATCACTGTAAGTGACAAATCAACGTTTTAGGAATATATATCTACTTACTCCTTTTGGAAAAGCGTGATATAATATGTTAAAAGGCAACTAAAAAATTCTAATAAAACAAATAAAGAAAAAAAAACATGATTAATTAAACAAAGCTTTGTACAATAAATTACGACAGTATTTTTAATGATACTTAGATTTAATCACGATGTTTTTCTTCACCGTCATTATGACTGATATTTATCTTGGAAATTTAAAACAAAAGATTAATCTAAAGCTTATACAAACCAATTCCACAACAACTATTAAAATGTGATTTACATACGAAACCCAAATTATACCATTTCAAATCCAATACCGGTAGCCCACAAAAAACGTCCTTACCTGGGAATCAAACTCCGGTTATTACCTGCGGTTGCGTTTCTATCAGGCCCTCTATTACCCTGTCAGCGGTGACGGCGAGATTTCTCAGAAAGATGTGTCTAATGTGCATTTTGTGTTACCATTTTTTAGGGTCCCTTTGGGTTGATAACTGGTTCATTTTTGATTATTTTATGCTCAATGCTAAGTAGTCGGACGAACTGGTACAAAAAGCGATCGTATTGATACTTATTTCTAGTGGCAACCTATTAGTTTTTTTTTAATATATTTCTTATTTTAATTTAATTAAACGCCGTTTATCCTTACAGTAAAGAAGCACTTGTACAATATGAATTATAATTTAAAGAATACATTACATAAAATATATGTTACATATGTATTATTTGGTTGTAAGCAGTGATGGCCTCGAGGTTTAGGCGCGCGGTCGAGAATTTCGACGGTCGCAGGTTCAAACCCCAGGCACACACGGCCTCTGACTTTTCAAAGTTATGTGTGTATTTACAATGAATTAATCACTTGCTTTAACGGTGAAGGAAAACATCGTGATAAAACCTGCACACCTAAAAAGTTCTTAGGAATTTCTTAGGTGTGTAGTCCGCCAACCCGCACTAGGCCAGCGTGGTGGACTAAGGCTTATACCCTCTCAGTTGTAGAGGAGGCCCGTGCCCAGCAGTGGGACGTATTTGGGCTGATGATGATGTATTATTTATATTGTTTACAAATAAAAATTAAATTCATTCACTAATTAGATGTTAAAAAGTCACTTTTCGTGTTTCGTTGACGAAAAGTGTGTAATTAAATTACCTTATCCTAACCAAGTGTCTTAAATAAAAGGCATGACGTCAGAATCGCTGCATACCCGAGCTACGTAACCACCCCAACAAAAGCCGAAGATATTTTATCCAAGTTACATACGGGCGGCACCGTAAAGCTTAAAGATATCATTAATATGAAGTTTGCGTCGCATAAGTCTCGTCACAATGGCTCAACGGAGACAGTTTTGAGTCCGTAACTTAGTCTAAGACTCCGTTTAGTTGGTACAGGAGTTATTTTTGCTAAGAATGTATTTTGTATGGGAGATATGAGGCTGTCTCTGAAGTACACTTAAGATATATTATACTCGTATAGCATGGTTTGCAGTGGCGGTACTTCCATAGAAGCCCAAAAGCCCAGTTTGCTTTTCACAATTCCAAATAATAATTTTTAAGCTTTAAATCTCTATTTAACAAAAGCAATTTGTTAAATAAAGATGCCACAATAAGCAAATATACACTAGACATTACACAATTAACGTTTAACGCTTTTGGGCTTCTATGATAGTACCGCTACTGATGGTTTGATGTAAATTTTTGTTGAATTGGTTTAAGTAAACAGCAAGTGGTTTAATTGATAAAAATGATCTTGGTAGGTGGTACTCAGGTAAGAAGAACGTTTTACGTTTAATATGAGAGATGAAAATCTTATACCATAAAATAGGACGTACATTAAGGATCAGAACACATACGCGCCTTTCATACATTATAATACAAGGAATCATTATAGTACACACATAACAAAAATAATAAAAAAAATATACAAATGAAATAAAATATAACTGGCAGATATTTTATGCACAATGTTTTTTTTTTTTATAAAAAAATAACAAGTACCTTACTTAATGCATCGTTAATGCAGGGAAACATTATGAGATTTTTAGGTTATTTAAATTCAATTTAGTCCCATAATGAGGATGAAGATCTAATATCTATGGGGTGATATTATTATTCAACTTATTCATATTTATGTTTAAATGACAGCTCCATGGCGCAGTTGGCTAGATACAAGCTTGCGAAACGAGAGGCCGCGGGTTCCTTCCACGCACCGAGACAAATGTTTGTGTAATTCAACAATATTGGATTCGGGTCTGGGTGTGTGAGTCCGAAAAGTCTCTCGTAATTTCTGATACGCACGACAAAGGTAGTGTAGTGTCAGAGCTATGTATGTGACTGTTGGGTGTTTATTTATTTATATATAAGCCAGCCCCGTGGTGCAGTTGGCTAGACACCAGCTTGCGAAACGAGAGGCCGCGGGTTCGATCCCCGCACCGAGACAAATGTTTGTGTGATCCGCAAATATTTGTTTCGGGTCTGGCTGTATGTGGGACCAAAAAGTCTCTCGTAGTTTATAATACCCACGACACACAAGACTTGTAGCGTGGGGTCAGAGCTATGTATGTGACTGTTGGGTGTTTATTTATTTAAGCAATTAATCTAATATGCTTATTCACACCTGACCTTGACAGTAATTAATGTGCCATCAAAGTGAGAGCAGGTAGTGTCTTGAATGAATATGTAATACGGTTAAGGGACCCAGGCACGTTGACTGAAAACGAAGGGGACCGTATACGCGTGAAAATTAACACACAGGTTATCATTTATTCCGTTTGATAATGCGGGAATGAGACTTTTGTGAATGTAATTGCGAGTGTAATGGAGTGTTAAATATTTGTAGTATGTTTTTGTATAGTACTTTGAGATACAGGAGAATGCCATCGAAACAAATTTTTGGCGCTTAGTGTTTCGAGAATAATAATTAGGGACGAGAATGTAATGGTATGAAGATACCAGTGGCGGTACTTCCATAGAAGCCCAAAAGCCCAGCTTGCCTTACTTTCCGAATAATAATCTTTAAACTTCAAATCTTCATTTAACAAAAGCAATTCAACACATAAATGAGAATATCCTGACCCCACAACAAACAATTATAAACTAGACGTTAAACAATTAACAATTGTGTAATGTCTAGTTTATAATTGTGCTAGTTTATATATCTAGTTTATAGTTTAAAGGTTAAAGATTATTATTCGGAACATTGAAAGGCAAACTGGGCTTTTGGGCTTCTATGGAAATCCCGCCATTGGTACATGTAATTTTTCATATTAAATCAACACGTGCAAATGAAGCGCGATGCGATATCGCCTAGCGAACCAAATATATTATTCTACATTATCGATTCTGAGGTACAAATATAACGCAACCGCTTTATTTTCAATCAAAGTTGTTAACAGGCGAAATAATGTATCTTCTAGTGATCAGTTAATCTATACTAATGTGGGCCTACAAAAAACAGCGTTGCAGTATCGTTGACGCTTTACTGCAGCATATAGCTGAATGGGAGGTATCTTCGCTGGTGCAATTTAATATGTTTATTGTTTATTTTTTCTGTATTATTTTTTGTATGCAAATTGTTGCAATAAATGCTTCTTTATTTTAATATTATAAATCTGAAGAGTTTGTTTGTTTGGTTGAACGCGCTAATCTCAGGAACTACTGGTCCGATTTGAATAATTCTTTCAGTGTTAGATAGCCCATTTACCGAGGAAGGCTATAGGCTGCATATAATCACGCTACGACTTATAGGAGCGTAGCGGCAAAGGAATATGTGGCAAAAGCGGGGAAATAATATGGCTTTTGAGGTCTAGTGTTTGGCATACGTAGTTGCGGGCATCAACTAATTTATTAAGAGATGACCATAAAACATTCAATGCAGTTTTAAAAACACTCCTAGTTATGTTTAAAATTATGCTTATATTGTAAATAAATGAAAAAAGGATTAAACAATATTTTTGACAAGCACTACTGTGAAAAAGTGTAGTTTTTATATAAGGCTCTTTTGAGTCGCAATAGTACTAAGATAAATCTAGACAGGCATCAAAACAACGACGAACAAACATCAGCAAATATTAATCAATTCAGTAACAAGATATTGAGTGTTGAGTTACTAACACCTGCGTCGCTGATTCACTTTCATACGCAATTTTTAATATTCGTCGTAACATTATACCTTTCTAACATTTCAAGGATGAAATTTGAACTGGCTGTGAGGGTTTGGATGGACATGCAACGGTGTATGGAATCTAGCAAGATTTTTTATTAGCAACACACTGGATGGACATTTCAAGCATGAAATTTAAACCGTCTGTGAGGGTTTGGTTGGACATGCAACGGTGTATGGAATCTAACAAGTTGTTTAACGCAATGGACTTGATGGTGAGGTCAGCTTGATGCAAGACAAAAATAATCCTTATTTACTCATGGTTCTTAAGATACAATTTGTATAGAGAGGGAGTTAATGCCTTAGGTATCGAACAGTCGAACTTAGTGTGATGCAGAGACAAAAAAGTATATAAAAAAGTACCTTATCTCTCGCTTGTTGACAAAATTATTCCGGGCTCTTGATAACCCAATTTTTATTCCACGAATACGACAAAAAAATTCAAGAGATTATCCCACCTCAACCCCATCATTATGACTTCTGTACATCAGGATCAACAGTGGCATGCACAGAAATGACATCGAGCTATGAGGTTGATTTTTCTAAGCAAAAAAAGAAGAAAAAAAACGGATTTTTAAAAATTTCATCATATTTAACATCTGTATCCCCCAAATGGGCAGACCAGCAGTGATGCATGCCTGCACCCACGTTTCGTCAACTTTATTTTAAAGTCCATAATAAGAGACGGATCAAAATCAACAGCAATAAAATTTTCTTAAACAAAAACCCAATAACACCAACAACCCATGTTCTATTTAATATGCTTCTCTATTTAACGAACCAGTAGCTAAATATAAACCAATGTCTTAATTGCACCGATGCAGCTAACAGAATCTAGCCAGATACGAACGCAAGCACACCTGTAAGCCATAGGATTTCGCTAATGGATACGAATAGTCTCTGTGGCAGACTTAATGTTGTTTGATTGTGTAATGGTGTTCGGATTTAAAGCACGTTTGTTTGTGGAGTTAAGTCTTCTTGACATTTTACACGTAGAAAAATCCTGGTAATAATAAATACACCCAACAGTCACATACATCATTTTGACCCCATATTAAGATACGAGTCTTATGTCGTGGGTATCAGAAACTACGAGAGACTTTTCGGTCTCACAAACACCCAGACTCGAAACAAATATTTGTGGATCACATAAACAGTTGTCTCGTTGCGGGGATCGAAACCGCGGCTTCTCGTTTCGCAAGCTGGTGAATGTAGTAATGTGGTAATGCTAGAACGTTTGTAGCCTGGGAGATAGCGATAACTACATAGGATGCTTTGATCCTTGATCAGGATATCCTCTACGCCAAAATAGTTTGAGTAGAGGGTATCTCAAGACCACTCTATTTTGAGGAGTTTACAATTGGACGGTGCGCCGGGCAATAACGGGGACCAATATATGTCCTAAATAAATGCCTTCAAATTCTTTGTGTACATTCGTCGGAGGAGATCGAGCCTCTGCTGGTCACCTTTAAGCTGCTTTTATATATCCAAAACCATGAATAGGAATGTTAGGAATGGGCGTTCTCTACTACTGAGGGTTGGCGGGATTCACATGCTTCAGAAAAACCTTATGAAGAACTCACAGACAGACAAATTCTTACGGTGTTTTCTTCAAGAATTTATTAAAAACACACACATTAATTTGAAAGTCATGTATGTGAGCCAAGTATTTGAATGCGTGACCACCAAAATGACGTCTTAACGAAAGCGCTTAATTCTCCAAGATATAGGGTAATTTATCATAAAGAAAAATAAAACCTTTACAATTCAGTTCAGATTGTATTTCATCCATAAAACAGGTTATGAATACGAGTTACCTATTCGTTTGTATCGTTGCATCCAAACCAGAATCCATTTCCTAGAGGTTTGAGACTAGTTTTTCCAGTATTTCCATGCAGTTAATGTCTGCGTTGGCTGTTGTCAACCGCACACTAACTGTATTGGATTCCGGCCTACGGCTAAATCGTGTTTAATGAAACAGTCTAGCCTTACGAGTTTTAATTTTGAAATTCTGCTCGCTTTTTTAACTTTAGAGGGAATGGCTTAGGTTTCCAGCGTGCGTCATAATTTCTTGCAATAAACGTACTACGTAAGCGATTCTTAAAAAGAAAATGCCTTGTCTTATACTGTGATTTGAGTGTGATAGACGCCTTTGTATTTATACTTTTACCTACCATACAACCAGACATTTACAACTATTGTAAGTTATACAAATATTGGTTTTAGCGAATATCAGACTAATGGCCGAATACTGAAACGCTACTTAATCTGAGGGCGACTTATATTTAAGCGGTATATACTAAAAAATGCCATGTAAAAGAACTTTTTGTGGTAATGTTGTCATTTATGGAAATTTAAGTGGGCATTAATTAATCACAGTCTTAAAACCGATAAATAACGTTTCAGTATACCGCTTAAATTATAATAGCCACTTGAATATAAGTCGGCCTCAGATTAAGTAGCGTTTCAGTATTCGGCCCTTAGTCTTCAAGTATTAATGTCTTCAAGTTTACCTTCTAAGTCTCGAGAACAATTCTGTAGTTCATTTACGCTTGAATAGCCTGATGCAAAAATGAGTTTTTGTTAATTGCGTTTTTGTACTTGAACTTATCATTCTGAAAATTGACATGAACATGTTCGTGACAGGAATGTCAGTGATAAAACGCTCTATTGGTTCGGCGATATAAATTGACGAGTACAATTCTTGGGAACGGTAATGTGTTATTGGGTCCTTCCATAAGTAATTCTCAGAAATAGAAATGGAAAAAGAGCCTCGTTTTCCCTTACGTAGTACTGGAACATAGCTGGGGAAACATAAATAAATAAATACACCCAACAGACACATACATAGTTCTGACCCCAAACTAGGATACAAGTGTTGTGGGTATCAGAAACTACGAGAGACTTTTCGGTCTCACAAACACCCAGACCCTAATATTTGTGGATCACACAAACATTTGTCTCGGTGTGGGGATCGAACTCACAGCCTTTCGTATCGCAAACTGGTATCTAGCCAACTGCGCCACGGGGCTGTCAAAACGAGGCTACAAAGACACTCCTTTACCTACACTTTCAAGCATATAAGCTTGAATCAGTGGCGATACTTCCATAGAACCCCAAAAGCCTATCTTGCCTTTCCGATTAATAATGTTTAAGCTTTAAATCTTTATTTAACAGAAGCCATTTGACATATAAATAAGAATATCTTGGCCCCACAATAAACAATTATAAACTTAAGGCTGTTCGGTTGTGGAATGCACTCCCAGTTCAAGTACGACATGCACAAACACTGTCTCAATTCAAAATACTTGTGAAAGATCATTACTCCTGTCAGTCATTTGGAAAAAAATAATGCTTCGACCGCTTATTCTTATGTATATATGTATGTATTATGTATATATGATTGTATTATGTATGTATACATGATTTGAATGTATTTGTGTATGGGTTATGTAAATTAATTAAATATACACATTTATTTATCTTTCTTATTAATTATTATTTATTATATTGTAATTATTATATTATTATATTGTACATATTACTACCCTCCCTTCTATCACTTGTTTATGTCCATCTTATGGTTGTCTCTAAAAGATCGCCTTGAGCGATAAGACCGCCAATTGTACTTCATTCTACTTGTATATTGTTTTGTTCATTATTTTTTAGTGTACAATAAAGAGTTTGTAAATAAATAATAAATAAATAAACTTAACATTAAGTAATTAACGTGTAACGCTTTTGGGCTTCTATGGAAGTACCGCCACTAGCTTGATTATACATGATACTCTTTTCAGACAGCACTTTTAATATCATCAAAGCATTACTCCACACGCCTTATCTTTTTGTTATTCGCAGGGTCATAACTTTACCTTCAAATGGCGTTGAAGATAAAACACTCAATATACCCTTTAATATTTCTTACAATGAACCAGTTTTAATAATCGCAAAGCTACAAAGTACTGAGCCATTGGAAACCTGTCCGACTTGTCCATGTATAGTAATACCACGTATTAGTGATAACCGAGAGTGTCTCAATTGTAATGAGAATAATTTGTGCGTAAATAACTCATAATGGCGCAAAATGGAATAATTACTGCGCCATCTCATGGAGTTCTGTTGCGCCGTTGACATTTAGAAATGTGTATTTAATGCATTGTAGTTATATTCATTTGTAGTAAGAAATAATAGGTTCTCCATATTATGGATATCGTTTGGGTTGTTCACCAGTGTGAAAGATAATGAGTTCAAACTTTTTGATGAAATATACTCTTTGAGTGGAAACTCGTTGATTTCGTTTAAGGGTTGGTTGGCATAATTTTGCGGAATATGATCGAGACGTTTCGGGTTCTAATCCCAGACACACCTGTGACTTCCTAAAAGTTATGTGTGTATTGTAAATATCTTGTCACTCTTTGTCACGGTGAAGGAAAATATAGTGACGAAACCTGTATGCTCCAAGATTACACTTTTATCAAAGCAAAGGATTCTTCCGAAATCTGAGTTTGTTAATGTGTCTTGAGACGTAATCATTGCACAAAAACGGGTGGAACTCCGGGAATGTCGGAAGAATTGAAAACTTCAACATTAAAATTGTGCATTTTTGAATATTTTGGAATGGTTAGGGAATAATTTCGCACGAATTGCTTTATTTATCAGTATAAAAGTACTATAATTTCCGTGGTAAAATACAATATTGCGCTATCGTACACAAACATGACAATTTATATTACATAATGCGGCTTACGC
This sequence comes from Hemaris fuciformis, assembly GCA_907164795.1. Taxonomy (NCBI): domain Eukaryota; kingdom Metazoa; phylum Arthropoda; class Insecta; order Lepidoptera; family Sphingidae; genus Hemaris; species Hemaris fuciformis. Next base: position 5,029,488 of record OU015457.1, on the reverse strand, counting down.
ATTTTTGATCAGGGTCACGTGATCTGACGCGAGTTCAACATTTTTAACCCATCCCAAAAAAGGTGCACAGCGCCGCTAGGTAAGTTTTTACCTAAAAAATCATTGAAATCTCTTTAGCAGTACAGGCGTAAGAACTTCTAAACAAACTTACTTTCGCTTTTATATCGGTTTAAAACTTGACTCCAGCGTGACCACTTAAAGCCATTGAATTAAATTGAAACATCAAATTTAAAAAGCATAAATGTCACAACAAAAACACGAATAATCAATAACATTGAATACAGAATGTGGGGATAAATATGAAATAGGGACGGCGGGCCGGGATTGGCTCGCGGGAGCAGGTGCGGAGCGCGGATGTGGACCGCTCCGTCTTAGAAACGACGTTTGTATACAGAGTGTTGGGAGATGAAGAGGAAGTTCACATTATTTAGTTACTAGATGTAATACTATGTGATTCTTCAGAAGAAACTTTACGAGAAGAAATTCTCATGATTAGCTGTGCGTAAGGCACCCGCATGAACCTATCTACCCCTTCTGGGAATACAGGCGTGAGGATATAAATAAATAAATAATAAATAAATAAATACACCCAACAGTCACATACATAGTTCTGATCCCACACTAAGATACAAGTCTTGTGTCGTGGGATCAGAAACTACGAGAGACTTTTCGGTCTCACATACACCCAGACCCGAAACAAATATTTGTGGATCACACAAACATTTCTCTCGGTGCGGGTATCGAACCCGCGGGCTCTCGTTTCGCAAGCTGGTGTCTAGCCAACTGCGCCACGGGGCTGTCAATATGTCAAATATGTATGTATTTTACTTCAAACTGTGACTTGTTTATCTTTATTTACTTGTATATTCCTGTTTGTAATCTTAATCTGTTCTGTTAAGTGCCTATGATAAGGAGTGGAAGTCGTTTGGCTGATCATCACCATGATGAATCCAAATCAGTTCATCGCTTAATAGTTATTGAATCATCATCATCATAATCATCTCATCATCATCATCAGCCCATATATGTCCCACCACTGAGCACGGGCCTCCTCTACCTTTGAGAGGGTTGAGGGTTTAGGCCTTAGTCCACCAGGCTGGCCTAGTGCGGGTTGGCGGACTATTGGTTACTATTATTAATTAGTTATTGAATCATTCAAACATCAAACAAATGCAAGAAAAATATATAAAATATTAAGACAATTTACAGCATATAAATGCGATCCGATCCAAATATCTATTATAATAGCATCTTAAGTAAACAACATGTATACTAGCGCTATCTCCTGTAGATAATTGATAAGGTCTTCTCGCTCACACTACGGTTTATTGACCCGTGGAAAAAATCCCCGTATGCAATCGGCAACTGTATAAAGATCTCTCGTGATTAAGTTTTGGTACGAGACCAGGGGTCTATTCATACTGGTTATATCAACGGCAGCATCCAGCTTAAATGGACCTCCGTTTCTATACATTTGCAGTTTGCTGTGGATTCTCGATGGGGATGTATTCAGTATTGCAATGTGGACAAAATAATTGCGTGTTTGATTTTTGTTTGGTCATTAAGTTTCTTGTATTGTCTATATTAGACAGTTATACTCATACCAGTGGCGGTACTTCCATAGAAGCTCAAAAGTCCAATTTGAATTAAAAATTCTGACATCTGACTAAAACATTGGATTATTTTTTATCAAGTTCATGTTTAATATTATGTCTATGATAAATTATAAAATAAATGTTCAGTACTGGCGTATAAAAATATTATCGTTTAAAGTGTTTTGATATTTAATCCCCCTGTGAAAGGCTTCGGAGAAATGTTACTTGGAGTAGATCGATTTAGGCAGAAGGTGACTTTGAGTTTTTGATTAAATATTAGGTGTATTTTTGTGTGATATTTATACACTAATCTCATAATCTATCTGTCTATATACCTTCCACCACTGAGCACGGCCATCTTATACAAATAAGACAGAGATATCACTAATATCCACTGCTAGGCATAGGCTTCTTCTATGGCACGCCACTGGGCACGGTCTTTGGCTCTCCTCATCGAACCACTGCCAGCCACATTGCGAATATCGTCACCCCACCTAACTAGACGGCGTCCTACACTACGTTTACCGAGGCGTGGTCCCAGAAATTGACGTGAGATGCTGGTGGTGATGATGATGATGATGATCACTAATATTATAATAGTATAATATAATCTTCCAGCTAGCACATATCTTCCCCTATGTTTGATGAGCAAGTTCAACACAATTAATTTTTATTTAACGTGAGTCACGTCCCCTGAATAATAGCCTGACTTTGGCCCTGTCTTATAAAATACTTATAGCGGATGGGGAGACGAGTTTTTAGGTGATTGCGTCCCTCGACGTAATGCGGCGGTTTGCGGTTTAGCTAGCATGTAAGGCATATCCTCTGGTAAATAGTTGGTATTTCATCACCAATAAATATCTAGCTCTCTTTCTAACACATCTCAAATTTATATAGGGGAAACAGTATAGTTATTGGCCACTTAAGCGACTTCAGGATTTAAAATTTCAATAAAAATAAAAATTTCAGTAGGAAATAAATAAAAGTTATGACATATGGTTGCATATTAATTTTTTTACTAATTAATTTGTCTTACACACACTTTTATCAAATATTGTAGAAATAAAATGAACAAAAAGACAAAATACTTAAAATTACAGTAATTGGCCATAACATTGTAGTTATTGGCCATGAAATCATACAGTAATTAGCCACACCGAGACATAAGATATAAATTGAAACTTGAACAATTCTATAATAACTAAAGCATATCTTCTTGATGATCTTCATTCTCAAAAGACTCAGAGTCATCATCATTCAATAAAAAAACATTTATGGCATACAAAATCAGACAGATCATCGTCATCTGGTGCTCTTCGTGCTTGATTGGGATACAATGACGATTATAATATTTATTACAACTATCACATAATAAGGACTTTTTTTAGCAGCTAGATGATGGCACATATCACAAGTAACTACTTCTATATTTGATATCATTGGTTCATAATTATTAGTTACGTTTTTGATTTTTTTTCCTACACCTTTATTTGTCTTCAAAACATTTTCTTGCCGTGCAGCTGCTTTCTCCTCTCTTTTTCTTTTTCTTTCTCTTTTTCTTACGTTTTTTGATTCTCTTTTTCTCACTTTTCTAGTTCTTTTTTTCAATAACTGATCTAAATTCCTCGGAGGTAATGGCAAAGGGATTTTTTCCTTATTTTTGTCTCCTTTAGCGGCAAGCACGCGACCAGTAGACGGACATAGCTGAAATCCCGTCTCGTCAGCGTTGAAAATACGTTTTGGATCCTGAATTTCCTCTAACAAGTTTTCACTCGTCAAATAGTTTCTTACTTCAAGAAATAATTTCTTTATGTGAGCATCAGACACGTAGGCACTGGCTTTAGTTACTCCTTCACTGGTTCTTTTGACTAAACTAGGGTCACGTTTTAAGAAACCTTTTAGCCATCCCTGACCAGGTCGATTATTGACAAAAGGAGTAACACGTGCATTATATCAATCAAATAATTTTGAACAGTGTCGAGAACATCATCTAGCTTTCTAGGAAAGCCATTTTAATCAATCATTCTTCGATAGCATTTTCTTCTTCAAATGTCGAATACGGTGTTGGCCCATGTTGAGATTTTGAAAATTATAATATGACGCTTATTATCGTAGCAGAAGACGTTTTATTCATTAACATTTAACAACGCTATTTATTTATTAAATTTTATTTATAGTAATTGGCATAGGAGGCCAATAACTATAAGCTATTAAAAAAATTGTGACAGTTATTAGCCACTACAAAATTTTGAGTTAAAGATGACACTAGGTAATTTTTTGCCCTAAATCTGTTTATAACGCATACCAAGACACTATTTTATAGAATTTGAATAGCGGCACTAGTACATATAATTCATAAAATATTGCAAAAAAAATTTTGCAGTCTTAACATTTTTTTAGAAAATTACTTATTTTGTACCTCCCAGCAAAATATCACACGACGAAAAGTAACCAGTTCCCCTAGCGGAATTTTGTTAAAACTATTTGACAGATGATGAAATTGTTGCCATTAATGCAGTTTTTAATCTATTATTCTGTTAGGTTATTGCTTATTTTAGGCCGTGAAAGTTGAAATGGCCAATAACTGTATAGGGGCCAATAACTATAGCGTTTCCCCTATTCTATCTCTTTTAAATAATTGAGTATGAAGGTAATAATAATTGTATGTGAGAATAAACGAAAGCTAGATGTTAGTTAAATTTTTATTGTTGTTAATTAATTTGGATAAAAAATAGATGCAAAATAGAAACCAGTGGCTATTTTTATATTTATTTACAACTCACTACCTTGTGGTCTTGCGGCTCTATCTGATCTAGAGGTCTTGGGTTCGATTCCCGGATCGGGAAAAGTGTTATTGAGTTCTTTCATTAGGAAATTCTCAATAGCAGCACGGAATGGGCCCGAAAAACTGCATAAAGTTGATACATACCTGGCGAAATGCGGGTGCAGAAATGCACCTCTGACATCCCTTCGGGGAATACAGGCGATAAGCTATGTTTGTATGAACAATATCGTATCACAAAAAGCCCCATATAAAAGTCTCATAACAATCAGCACGCATTCAAGTACAACGGGTGCTGATAAAAAGTCAGTTCCCATAAGTCTCCCGATCGATTTAAGTCCGAAACACGCATGCACTGAGTGAATACTCGGCGCACACCTGGCAATCTGGAATGCTTGGCTCGCGGGTCTAGGCTCCAAGCGATAGGTGATACGATCATTTCTAGAATAACTTTTAGTTGGCATTGAATTATGCAGTGATGGCCTCGAGGTTTAGGCGCGCGGTCGAGAGTTTCGGCGGTCGCAGGTTCAAACCCCAGGCACACACCTCTGACTTTTCGAAGTTATGTGTGTATTCACAATGAATTATCACTTGCTTTAACGGTGAAGGAAAACATCGTGATAAAACCTGCACACCTAAAAGTTCTTAGGAATTTCTTAGGTGTGTAGTCCGCCAACCCGCACTAGGCCAGCGTGGTGGACTAAGGCCTAAACCCTCTCAGTTGTAGAAGAGGCCCGTGCCCATCAGTGCGACGTTTAACGGCTGAAAGTAAGTGATGATTCATGCAACCGAATAAAAATATATTTTTTTCAATCGCTTTAAGTCTATGCCATAACCCTGAACTTTCAACACACGGTAGTTATTGTACACGTTACAATTTACTAGTCTTGTTATTTGCAGCGTACGGGCTATTATTATGGCGTCTACCTTTCAATAAATATTGTTTCAGTACTTTATACAATACCGATTTACTTGAGGCAAATGAGCTCACCTGTGGGAGAATGTATAAATAAATAAAATAAATAAATAAATACACCCAACAGTCACATACATAGTTCTGATCCCACACTAAGATACAAGTCTTGTGTCGTGGGTATCAGAAACTACGAGAGACTTTTCGATCTCACATACACCCAGACCCGAAACAAATATTTGTGGGTCACACAAACATTTGTCTCGGTGCGGGAATCGAACCCGCGGCCTCTCATTTCGCAAGCTGGTGTCTAGCCAACTGCGCCACGGGGCTGTCTCAATGTATCAATGCTTTATTTCACTTTTAACTGTTTGTTTAATTTCAAGATTCTGATACCCACGACACAAGACTCGTATCTTAATGTGGGGTCAGAACTATGTATGTGACTGTTGGGTGTATTTATTTATTGTTTATTTATAGCATGTGAATTGGATATTGCAAGTCACGTTTTTGTGTGTCCTATACTAATTAAGTAAGAAGTCGTGATGGCCTCGAGGCTTAGGCACGCGATCGAGAATTAAGAATCAATCGAGGCTTCAAATCCCAGGCACACACTTTTCGAAGTTATGTGTGTATTTACAAATAATTATAGCGTACTTTAACGGTGAAGGAAATCGTGATGAAACCCGAACACCTAAAAGTTCTTAGGAATTTCTTAGGTGTGTAGTAGCTTTTTACTTTTGCCCAAACCGAAAATCATTTAATGTACTTCAATCCTTCAAAGGTATGTTAATTCAAATTAGTCAAAATATGAAAAATGTATTTTTGGCGGCTATAAATAAACTCAAAAATACTGGACTTGGATGATTTTTGACTTGGTCCAAGTTTATTTACGTACCTTCGCCTTTCATCTCTGTACCACCTAAGGTTCGACTGTGAAAGAAAACCTCAGGCATTAAGTCCAACTTGTACTTGTAGGTACTGTATGAAAGGTAAATAAATAAATTGCGAACAGGTGAAGCAGGACCCAACCGTAAGTATATTATAAAATAATCATTCAGGTTAAATGAACAATATTTTTTAAAGTCAGCAAAAAATTTTATGTGCCTACATCGTAAATTTCAGTCACAAGTTATTCCGCCGTCCGTAACGCCTGACGCAATTCCAAAAATCTAGGGTACGGCGGCGCACCTTAATTTTGATTTCGCGATAAACGGAAAGGCCCGTAGGCATTGGCAAATTAACTTTTTTAATTAAATAGTTACCTCGGGCCGAGAGTTGCTTGTACAAACGTAGGGTTTTGATGAGAGATAAATGTTGATTGGATTTTTTGTTACGGATTTATGAAATTAAATATTTATTTTACAAAAGTAAATAAAAAAAGTTAAAAAAAGTTAGTAAAAAAAGTTCTCGAGTGGAGGCCACGTACCGGAAAGCGCAGCGTGGGACGTCCTCCGACAAGATGGTCAGACGACCTGGTGAAGGTCGCGGGTCGTCGCTGGATGCAGGCTGCTTCCAACAGGTCCCTGTGGAAGTCATTGGGAGAGGCCTATGTCCAGCAGTGGACTTCGATTGGCTGATGGATTGGATTGGATTTACAAAAGTAAATATATGACGTCATTATTTTTGTATTCTTAAAACGATAAGCCACAGTGTATTTCTAATCGAAAGCATTGACAACTATGTTTACTGCCCTTAGGGAATTTCCACACTTCGCTCTGCTAAGAATTTTCTAATGGAAAATTTTCATAGCACATTCATTATATTTATTTCAATGAATTAGCTAACTTTATGTGTTAACAACGTAACAAAAATAATTGAAAATAATTTTTTTTTCGCGGTTACAGAGAAGAACTGTGAAAAAGTATAAATCCCGAAACACATGTTAGTTGCTGACCCAAACATGTGCATTTTCGGGTTTCGAACCCACGGCCTCTGTTTAATGTTAAAGGGTCTGACCTAGGTTAACCACGCTAGGTCATCATGACCATTTAAGGCCCGGATATTTCATTTTGAAATAAATAAAAAGTACAAGAATTTTACGATTCTATAAAACTGCTTCCTGTAGAAACGTCATAACGATATGTAATCACCATCCTCCTCCTCGCATCGTTTTCCTTATTGCTGAGGGTCGTGATCCCCTGCACCAACAATAGTCGTCCTTCTTACTATGGCGCGCCACCTGTTCCTATCTTTGGCATCGTGGAGCGCAGCATAGAGTCCCGAATTAAGCGTCGAGCAGATTTGGTCCGACCATCTGATGGGGCATCGGCCTCTCGGGCGTTTCCCCTGGACTTTGCCAGTGATCATCATTTGTTCAAGGTTCTTTCCGTCTTTCCTTGCTATATGGCCAAAAAACTCCAGTACTCGGCGCAAGCAGATGTTAGAAAGCCTGGCTTTTATTTGGAGATCGCTTAGAATGGACACGTTGGTGCGGAATGCAGTCCACGGAATCCGAAGCATTTTCCTCCAGCACCACATCTCGAAAGCATCTATGCGATCTCGATCACCATATATCTTCTACAAAAAGGAAGCCTTCGTAAATAGGTTTTTAATGGGGAGAAATATGTTTGACAACCGCACATATTGCGTATACAAAAGTTTCTATATATTCTGGTAATGTCTCAAAAATTCAGATAAATTCTTAGTTGGCAATTGGAATCCAACAACGACCAAACAAACAGTAAATATGGACTTATATTTGTCCTGTTTGCTGTGTTTTACCTTGTAACATTTGTGTTTGTTGACGAAACCATGGCACAGAATATGTTGTAGTCTAGGGTAAAATTATCTTCTACATCTTATTCCGACTGCCTCGTGGTCTCGCGGTACAAGTATGTGCCGTGCGATCTAGAGGTCTTGGGTTCGATTCCCGGGTCGGGCAAAGTGTTATTGGGTTTTTCTATTAGAAAATTCTCGGTAACAGCACGGAGTCTGGAAATGTGCCCGAAAAACGGCAATAGGCTCGCCCCCTATTACGTGGGACTGATACATACTTGGCGAAATGTGGATGCAGAAATGCACCTCTGCCTACCCCTTCGGGGAATACAGGCGTGAGTTTATGTATGTATGTATGTATCTTATTTCCTTATGCTAAAGCCGAGTCTTTTTAATATATTTGGACGGTATAAACTAAAATGGCCAAGAGCGCATTAGATGATTTCACATTTAAGAACTTTATTTCACCTAGATGGCCCCATGCAGACTGTTAGACTTCAGGTTTGTAAGCAACTCAATTGGATGTAGAAGAATGTAGTCATCATCATCATCATCATTAGCCCATATACGTCCCACTGCTGGGCACGGGCCTTCTCTACAACTGAGAGTCCTGAGCCTTAGTCCACGACGCTGGCTTAGTGTGGGTTGGGAGACTACACACCTAAGAAATTTCCAAAACTTTAAGGAGTGCAGGTTTCCTCACGATGATTTCCTTCACTGTTAAAATATGTGATAATTCATTGTGAAGAATGTAATATTTTTATCAAATATTTTTATTTCATACAAATTTTAATTCAAATACATACAAAGTCAGAAGATGGAGGGGGTGATGGTCATGGCTTATTCATGCTTTTCCAAGTAATTGAATAGCTAATACCGACTAACTTAGACTCCTATATAGATACATACATACATACATACATAAACTCACGCCTGTATTCCCCGAAGGGGTAGGCAGAGGTGCATTTCTGCACCCACATTTCGCCAAGTATGTATCAGTCCCACGTAATAGGGGGCGAGCCTATTGCCGTTTTTTCGGGCACATTTCCAGACTCCGTGCTGTTACCGAGAATTTCCTAATGAAAAAACCCAATAACACTTTGCCCGACCCGGGAATCGAACCCAGGACCTCTAGATCGCACGGCACATACTTGTACCGCGAGACCACGAGGCAGTCTATACTATATAGATATTATCAAAAAACATGATGAATTGGCATCATTATGCCGGATCTCAGATTAACCTGTCTCCATTGGTGCGAGAGATTTGCCTAATAGTCTCTGGTAATCAAATTACTCTGTGGGTGGTCTGTTTATTAAGACGATTAATAGAATCGAGCCAATTATATTGAACTGTTTTTTTACGGCTTTATGATACTAATAGCCGCGACCTTAATGAATTTCCAAGAAATCCAGTCGGAGAAAAAAGACTTATTTCATACTCTTTAGATAATACTCGTTCATTATCTAGTTAACATTTTAAGAGACAAATCAATGAAGAAAGATTTATTAAATGATTTAAATAAACTTTTATGGCAATTTTGATATTTTAGATTAGAGATTTGATTATACGTTTTTTAGGAAAAAAATTGTATTTGAAACCAAAATCTGTCCATATGCAAAATTTAATGCAGATTCGTTCAGCCCTCGTGCGTTATAGAGCAACAAAAAAAATTTTTTTTAAACAATTTTGACATCAAACTAACGGGAAGATATAAAATCAAATATAGCTGTAATTTTATTGTCATTGATAAATATTCCCAAATTAAACCAATCATATTAGGGCCAACAGGATATCATAAAAAAGGAAAGATCTTTGATGGATACAAAGCGAGGAAGTGTGACAGCTGCCAAAGATTGTTTGAAGCTCCCCAAGAAGGGACGGTTAAATCCCCCGGGACTATTTTTGTCATCCCTAGTGACATCCAGTTTACACTCGCGTTGTTTCAAATGGACCATCGGTATACATTAATTATTACATTTAAAGGGATTGCCGTTGAGTTGCTTCAAATTGTCGGAAACAGTGACAACGGTTCGAATTCTGAAATCTATGATGTCTCTTTCTAAGTATTGTTAGGATTCTTTTCCTTTTTTTCGATAACAGTGAGAACAACGCAATTTAAATAGAGCATCCGAATGATATAAGAAATTGTCCTTAATATATAAGAAATTGTCTTACGTAAGATCGCTGTAGGAACTTAATGTCTTGATAAAACTAAGAAGAAACGAGAGGAGGACTTAGATCTTACCAATAATATGACTTTAATAAAAAATCATCGTTTTCAATCAATTCCTAGTTAATATATTATGCTGATATATCCTATCAGTACCAAAAAGATATATCTATAAAGTTTCACATTTAATAGAAAATAAACACCAAGAAAGGCATGTAGTACTTCATATTCAGTGCACACATGCATTAAGCAATAAACAAGACCTCAACGAGTGATTCACACCAAAAATGCAACTAAATACAAGCGGGTGAAATAATATCAAAAGATAATCTCTAATTCAACCGCTGATACTGCATACGAGCGAATAGCTTGGCCTTCCTCCAAAAGGGAACTAAGTAAAACTTTCAAATAAAATTGGATCTTACGAAGCAGAAGCTAAAGCTTAAAATGTCGTGAGACCTGATTAATGGGTAGAAACAGGTGATGCTCAACTTAATCTTTGAGAGGATAGAAGAGGTTTTCCGAAGATAGCTTGCATCGCAATAGCGAAGTCGGTAACTTCTAAAAATGGTGTCGGAACTGTGTTATTAATTTCGCAACTGTTCTGAATAAAGTTAAATTGTAGCGTATTCCTGGAATAGTTTTCTGTAAAATCGACGTGGAAATTTTCCTGTTACGTAGGTTAGTTTGGACTTTTAGCTCGAAGGCGTATCTTGAGATTCAACTTACGGAAACTAAGAACATGCCTACGTTGCATACACATGCACAGCCCCGTGGCGCAGTTGGCTAGACACCAGCTTGCGAAACGAGAGGCCGCGGGTTCGATCCCCGCACCGAGACAAATGTTTGTGTGATCCACAAATATTTGTTTCGGGTCTGGGTGTATGTGAGACCGAAAAGTCTCTCGTAGTTTCTGATACCCACGACACAAGACTTGTATCTTAGTGTGGGATCAGAACTATGTATGTGACTGTTGGGTGTATTATATTATTACATATAGTCAAATAACTAGGTAAAGTAATTTAAACTTATCAAAGACGTAAATCCTACACTATGCCAGTGGAATGGACTGAGACTTTTCTGCTATAATTTTTAGAGGAGATTAAAGTCTTGAAACCAGTCTTACAAAGTCGAGGTGGAATTAACTGTCAGTCTCTTACGTAAAAGTTCGAACCAACATTGTAAAACAGTGGCCATAGTATCGAGAACAAATAAGACTCGAAGTTCAAATGAATACATACATACACACATACATAAACTCACGCCTGTATTCCCCGAAGAGGTAGGCAGAGGTGCATTTCTGCATCCACATTTCGCCAAGTATGTATCAGTCCCACGTAATAGGTGGCGAGCCTATTGCCGTTTTTCGGGCACATTTCCAGACTCCGTGCTGTTACCGAGAATTTCCTAATAGAAAACCCAATAATACTTTGCCCGACCCGGGAATCGAACCCAGGACCTCTAGATCGCACGGCACATACTTGTACCGCGAGACCACGAGGCAGTCACAAATGAATAGGGACTCGAAAACTCATATTTTTTTTTAATTTGAAAAGGGTTCAGTTAGTAATATTAGTTAAATCTTTGCTTAACCAAGCAGCTCTCAACCTACTCTACGTTCTGATCTTCGGATCAGCCTAGGCGCATACGGATTCGTACCAGCAGATATAATTGCTTGAATTTTTTGAACGTAGTTGTTTGAACGTAATGAAAAACGTTTCATGCCAGTTGACCAGTATGACCGCATTTTTCATACCATGAGCTGCAAATATGGTCCCTTCACTATACCCTAAAAATTCAATATGAATATTCAAAATTCATACTCGAGTTTTGAACTCATTCTGAGTACTTTGGATAATTTATGTACTCGAAACGGTGTAGGGAGAAAGTTATGTAAGAATTGTCGGAATTAGGTACGGGGAGTCTATTCATAGAAATTCAAGAGCCCTTCGCATGAGGGCTACCAGTTAAATATAGATTTTTATTCGAGTTCATTTACGTGGGTTTATTGCGACGCATTTTATATGAATCGATGATTTAATTAGCCATAGAGGATATTATATCATCTATAATTTATTTTCCATTGGATGCAACTTGTGTTAGAGCTTTGAGGATGTCAGTAGTTGTTTTTTGACTGATGATGATATTTGTTAAAGGATCATCATAACACAAAAGTCATCATAAAAAGGTCTCCCCAAGGAATTATTTTGGTGAGTAGTCCTAACTAAACCTAACCCGCATTAGGTAAATGTAGGGGACTTATTCCTACCCCTCTATGGTAGAGAAATACTTTATAAAAAGCTGTTTAAAAATAAAGACATAATTTCATTTAAATTCTGCTGTATATTGAAAAGCTTATTAAATATCTCTTTTATGTTGGTAAGAATCAAATTTCCCCTCATAAAAATGAATTTCTTTGATGTGTTTGTTTCTGTTAATTAATGGCTCCTATTATGCCTGGCGTTGAAATTGGAATTCTGAAGGGTAGCGTGGGTAGATTTAATTGAAATCTTAAGACGATATCCATAATTGGGGATTTGACTCTCATTTTATTTTTTACGTCTAAGCGTTAAGTAATTATATTTCACAGATTACAGTACGTTGTTAATTAAGTTTTTCTGTATCACTTTAAGGTGCGGTTCTTACAAAAAATACACGTACTGCTATGATATTTAATAGTTTTTTTAATATCTAGGAAAACAGAGCCGTAACTCATATTTAACATTAATATTATATTAAATCAACTGACGTTTATTTTAATTGTGTCATGTTCCGTTGTAACAATTTGCCCTCCATTTCCTATCAAGCCGACAAAATTCTTTCAACTATCAGTCGGTACTCAACCTTCATCATCATCATCAGCCCCTATACGTCACCCAACCTTAACCCCACTTTTAAGATACCATGAATTTTTCATACGCTTCCAAATAGCGTGGCTCTACAAAAATCACGTATTGGCTTCGTCGCGAGCACAGAATCCGCAGCCTCCCGTTTTACAGACGATTTCTTGCCTAATGCGCCATAAAGGCTGTGATACTGGAGTCCTAAGTCCGCATTGCAGTAGGAATATATGCATAAGGTGAGGTATTTGCGGCCCATACCGGTCAGCTGATCCCAAGCTCTGTGTTATGATTTACGTGAATAAATATGTCGTTTGAAGATTGAGATATCTTGGTACTTGGTGCGATTTTGAATGAATGTATATATTTTTATTCACACTCTAGAAGCGGGTGAAAAACAATTTAAGAAATTCCTGTATAAGCAAAAAAGACAAATTAGTCATGTCACGCGAAAAAAATCTACAAAAAATCTTTTAACATCCACTTACAGCCTATTACTACAGAAAATACCTAGAATACCGTTGCTCTAACATTTCTATAGGCATTCGATAATAAGTGCGCTTTAATTTTATAAGTGCAGGAAACTCCACAGCTACCTGTCTATCTATTTAAAAGGTATTTTAAAATATCCTGCTCCTTATCTAGGCATTTGGAGGGCGTATATAAATAGACTATAGGCTTAGGGCTGCTAGAAGAGCCTTTTTCAATTTTCATTGAGAAAAAAGCAGTATTAATAAGTGCATGAACAAGTCAGACATAATCGTATTGTTTTATTTCGTTAAAAATACTAATAGCAAACGAGTCGTCGTGTTAAGATCTCACACTACGCACTTAGGAAATTCCTATGATTTTTTACCCCACGATGTTTTCTTTCTCCGTCAAAGTACGTGATAATTCATTATGAATACACACATAACTTCTAAAAGTCAAAGGCGTATGCATGGAGTTTAAACGCGTGACCGCTGTGATTCTCGACCGCGCGCCTCAACCTCGAGACCGTCACAATTTCTGTTTAATTTTAATGTTTTAAAGAAAATAGATTTTTTTATACAATATATTTTATATAACAAAACACGCTAACAAAATAGATTAATTTGTAAACCAAAACATGGATAATATATTCAACTTCCAGACTTTAAGCAGCCCTGAATGCCCACGTTAAAACCATCGGCAGCCAGTTATTAAGCTACGAACAAGTCCGTCTAGGTCTCTAAGGAAATTAATATATAAACTGAAGGCGTAGAAAGCTGGCAAACTCAGGATTAGGTTAGATTCCGGGAGAGCTAGGGTAGCACTGAAATTGACATAAAAGAATTAATGAACTCCTACACCTGGCTTTTTGAATTTAAATACTTTTGGAATTATTAATTTACTAGCTTTTGCCCGCGACTCCGTCCGCATAGACTTCAGGGTTGGGTGCAGAAAGATAATAAGTAAATCTATTAAACGTCTCCCAAGTGCCCAAATTACACTTAATGAATTAAAAAAAAAGTAACCTATGTCCCTTTTTATGTTTCCGTTTTTATCCATAACAAAAATCATCCAAATAACTCAAATATTTTAGGCGTGAAAGTATAACACAGTAGTGTTACTTTCGCATTGACAATATATGCTAAAATCGAAGGGTATATCCGTTGGGATCAGTGAAATCATTATTTAGATTACGAAGCGTGATGACTACCGAGCCTGCATTCGTTTGTAAATTTTAAACCAGATACAACCAAGGAGTTTAAAAATAAATTTCTGAACGCTCGCATACATTTTTGACAACTAATAAATATGTCACTCATTTTTCATTACTGATTATTCTGCATTTTTAAAATGTAAAATACGCAATTGTTCGAATATTGTGGATATATGTTGTCGATTCAAAACCTTTATTTAAATACGTTCTTTAATTTGAGGGGACCATTAACCGTATTGACGGGATAAACATAAAATGTTTGACAGGAAATTAGGTAGAACAGTTTATATGAGAAAATGAAATTGTTGTTTTTACCATATTCCTCGTAATTTTAAAGATAGTTATATGCTGTCGCGGACTTTTTTGTAGGACTTATTAAGATAAACATTACTCTTATACATTATATACGTGTAAACTCTACAGTTTTTGCAGCGTACGCAAGAATAGCTCGCAGATGCAGTTTTTCCCGACTTACTTGACAATTATCGTTATATTTTGGACAATTCACACACTATCTTAAAAATATATAGCCTATGTGTTATTCTGATGTATAAGCTATATTATTGTAAACTTTCATTGAAATCCATTCGGTAGTTTTTGCGTGAAAGAGCAACAAACATCCAGACATCCAGACATCCATACATCCAGACATCCAGACATCCATACATACAAACTTTCGCGTTTATAATATTAGTAAGATTTCGCGTTTATAATATTAGTAAGATTAATGAAAGATTAAGCAAAGAATCGAATATACTTTTTTCAACAATCTATTATTTATTGTTCATCGTGCTCACGTTAGCAATTATTTGTAGGCCGGCTAATATCGGTCTATACTAGGATGGAACATTCAACATTTGTGGTCTTTAAAGCTATCTTAATCCAAAGACCATTTCGTCGTTACTGCAATTCAAAGGTTTTTTTTAATTCCATGATTTCCGAGAAGCTATGAAAGGATACACATAATGATTGACAAAGAACTAGTGACGTAATCTCTACTGCATCAACACACTGAAATGTTGAGTGACACATCACTATATTTCGTCGTCAGCCCCTATACGTCCCAATGCTGGGCATGGGCCTCCTCTACACGTACACCTGAGAGAGTTTTGGCCCTAGTCCTTAGTTCGCTATATTTCTGTGTTGTCAATGACAGATCAAAATACACAACATCATGATGTTTACCATTGGGTTAGGTATATATTATATTTAACATGAATGTCTCGCAGTTCACGGGATTGCGTGGCATCCCTAGCCGCTTCTATTCCCAGTATTGTAAATCAAACTGTTTTATTAATTATATGCAAGACTAGGCGCGCTTAAGTTGTAAGAGTATCTTTAAATTTTATTTTATTTTTAATTTCATCATCAGCCCATATATGTCCCACTGTTGGGCACGGGCCTCCTCTACAACTGAGAGGGTTTAGGCCTTAGTCCACCACGCTGGCCTAGTGCGGGCTGGCGGACTCCACACCTAATAAATTCCTAACAACTTTTTGGTGAGCAGTTTTCATCACGATGTTTTCCTTCACCGTTAAAGTACGTGATAAATCATTGTGAATACACGCATAACTTCGAAAAGTCAGAGGTGTGTGCCTGGGGTTTGAACCCGAGACCGTCGAGATTCTCGACCGCGTGCCTAAACTTCGAAGCCATCACGACTTTTTTTTTAATTATTACTGCTAAATTCAAAGTCTAGACGAAGATCAAGCGATCACTGAAATCCCCTTGTCTCTGATTGCAGTGGTTTTTAGACCAAGATTTCTTTCTTAAAAAGTAACGTAAGACTTAGTTATTTCCTGCCAACTGCGCTTTCTTTGACATCGCGTTCATTTGCGCCAGTATTTTTGAGCCATTCTAATGTAAAAGGAGTTTGTAGAAACTCAGAGAAAAATCTCAGTTTTTAGTCTTGCGGAATATGAGATTAATTTCTGGACTTGTTTTTTTTTGTTTTTTTTCGTTTTATGTGTCACATGTACATGCAGCATGGTACAAATAAAGTATTGATTGGCAAAAGACCAATGAGACTATAGGTTATCAAGTCGATTTGATATTCAATTGTATTAGTATTGTGCAAATATTTACACACCTGCCTCATTTCGTTTTTGCATCACCTTAGGTTCGAATGTAGAGAATGCCTTAGCCATTAAGTCCGCCTATAAAAATTGTATAAGGTGTGAATAAATAAAAAAATTGGGGAGCCTGGAGCACATTGCGTACGATAGTTGCGATCCAAACTCATACAATTATCTTACCACTGTGAAATTAGAGACTAACAATCTAACTTAGTGGTTGAATGAAGCCCAGTTTAGCCATCTTATAGTTAATAGTCTAATTAATCCAAAGCTAGATTGTTTATTTAGATGCCATAGGCTCCAGCGTTTATATCTACGTACATTACCTATATCTTTTCCTATCTACCCTTATCTACCGCATGGGTAGAACTAAAAATCTCACTCCAGCTTGACTTTGTCCTAGCTCCAGCCTTTAACTGTAGCTTATACTTTCCATTTTAATCAAAGCTTCATCATCACCCTTATACGTCCCACTGTTGGGCGCGGGCCTCCTCTACCATTGAGAGGGTTTAGGCCTTAGTCCACCACGGTAACCTAGTGCGGGTTGGCGGACAAATCAAAGCTTAAGGTTCTTCAAGTGCAATAGAACAAGAATGAAGGTCACATAGATATTCCCGCACTTAAGTTTCAGCCGATCTCAACGTTCATAATTTATTCATTAACACTCCGGCCGGGCGCCAAGGTATAATTAATTTGAGAGCTTCCTACTATCCTACTTAATTTGGCTTACACTATTCGAAATGTTCTTTGATATACCCTCGCTGTGAAACAATGGTTTCGGTCTGCAGGTTTCCATGTGACTCGATATTGTTATGTAATGAAGGCCTAATTATGAACGATATGCTCGTATTTTGTTGTATTTATAAATAGAGTTTAAGTAATTATGTTACCAAAAAATAGTTGATTTAATAGACAAATTTTCACTTAGTATAATTAAAAACAGACAGTTTGGATAATGTAAAAAGAAAATTGGCCAAAATTCAAAGAACTCAGGTAAAAGAGTAAAGGTATTGCCACTTAAAAATCTTAGAGCCGGGGTCACCAATAGTCTTGGAAGATTAGTTTCCTATCTTTCCTACTTTATTTATTTTATTTAGTTAAACTAATCTTAATATAAAGTACAAGTGGCGGTCTTATTGCTCTAGGCAATTTTTTTATAGCCAACCTTCGGATGTATAATAGAAGAGGAAAAATAAAGAAGGTAGCACTTTTGCTTTTGTTACATGGAAAAGAAAAGGAAATTTCGAATAATTTTTTTTCTAAATATGTATAAAAAACGTAAATAAATTCATACTTTCTTCCAGATTGATTTCATTGTGAGTTGTAAAAACATAAAATGTTAATGTTCAGTTAGATTTGCAGCTTGATGTCAACAACAACAACATTTATCCTGCAAAAATCTTACATTTATACAACTCTATTCACAAAAACATATCCACACACACGTGTATCCACGAAAGAGGACGCAGAGATGCATTTCTACATTCAAGTTGTGCTTCGAGTGTTTTGACTGCCTCGTGATCTCGCGGTACAAGTATGTGCCGTGCGATCTAGAGGTCCTGGGTTCAATTCCCGGGTCGGGCAAAGTGTTATTCGGTTTTTCTATAAGGAAATTCTCGGTAACAGCACGGAGTCTGAAAATGTGCCCGAAAAACGGCAATAGGCGCGCCCCCTATTACGTGGGCGAGCCGGTGGCGAGAGCGGACGTGTTACCCTGACTGCTGGTGACGTAACGAGCCAATACTTTACCCTTGTGAAGGCACGAGTACTACAGTGGGACTGATACATACTTGGCGAAATGTGGGTGCAGAAATGCACCTCTGCCTACCCCTTCGGGGAATACAGGCGTGAGTTTATGTATGTATGTAAGTTGTGCTTCGAGTCCCACATCCATTTTTACAAAATTCGTGCTGCTAACTTTTTTTTTTATTTGAAATCATAATAACAATCTGTGTGGGTATCAAATCCGAGCGCTTAAACCTCGAGGCCATCACTAATTGTATAAATATTTTGCCAATGCTAATTTCAATCTTGAATACACTGGGACTGCTGTCAGTATAAAGCGGAATAGTCTCCATCTTGATAAAATTTCCGAATGGTAATCGCTGTAGGAACGAGTAAGTAAAATTCCAACATTTTACCAGAAATTCAGCATCTCAGTCGGGATTTAAAAAGTCTAAGCGCAAACACGTATTTCATTTTAAAAATACAGACTTTGTACGGAACAGTTTCAATACTTAAAATCTTCAGCATGATGTATACGTATCTTAGCATTCCTTTGGGAAGCGTCACAAAGAAATGCTGGATCTGACTTCATGTGTCCCTTTCGCTCGTTAGCAAAATGTTATCGGCGAGTGAGAGGTGAAATTGCTTACGAAAACTATGAAAATCTTACAAAATAACAGTACTTTGTGTTCTCGAAAGATATTCTTTTTAAATAATTTTAACAAGCATAAAAGTATCCTTTGCGATGTTTTTTGTGTAAAATATGTTTAAATGTGTTTTATATAATTAACGAAAGCTAAGTAAAAAATAAAACTATGAATTATTAAGGCGTTAAGTAATTTAGATAGCAAGTTGATTAAAAAAACTAGTTAAACTTGAAGATGTTTTTTGGTTTTAGTCTGCAATAAGATTTATAGCGGTAGATTGAGCCCTTCAATTCTAGAATATACATAATTTAATCTGTTATCAAAAACTTATCTATCAAAATTATTTCTTAATAGACTGCCTCGTGGTCTCGCGGCACAAGTATGGGCCGTGTGATCTAGAGGTCCTGGATTCGATTCCCGGGTCGGGCAAACTTTTATTGGGTTTTTCCATTACGAAATTCTCAGTAGCAGCACGGAGTCTTAATTTGTGCTCGGAAAACGGCAATAGGCTCGCCCCCTATTTAGTGGGACTGATACATACCTGGCGAAATGTGGGTGCAGAAATGCATCTCTGCCTACCCCTTTGGGGAATACATACGTGAGGTTATGTATGTATGTATCTAACAAAATCAAGGGCTCTAATGATCAATATAATATTGGTATTTATAGGTAGCTCACTATCATACAGTCAAGTTAAATCAATCTAGCCCGAAGCATGTTTGTTATTGACAGATAGTAATATTACAAGAAGAGGGTCATTTCCATCACTGGATTATTTATAGTAATAATAATAATTATTTTAAAGGTCTGATGGCCTCGAGGTTTAGGCACTCGGTCGACAATCTCGAAGGTCGAGGGTTCAAACCCCAGGCACACACCTCTGACTTTTTGAAGTTATTCACATTGAATTATCACGTACTTTAACGGTGAAGGAAAACGTCGTGATAAAACCTGCATACCTAAAAGTTCTTAGGAATTACTTAGGTGTATAGTCCGCCATCTCGCACTAGTCCAGCGTGGTGGACTAAGGCCTAAACCCTCTCAGTTGTAGAGGAGGCCCGTGCCCAGCAGTGGGACGTATATGGGCTGATGATGATGATGATGAATATTTATATAAACTTTGCACATTTTAGTTAATTAAAATTGACTGCAAATAGTGCACAGGTTTTAGTAAGCCGCAAGTTCAATATTGGGGTTTGCAGATAATGTATTGCAATAATAGTGGTTTGGCGCTTTTAATAAAGTAAAATTGACGCATTTCATTCAGTTTGCCTTTATTTATTTAGTTATATGTGTGTTTCATAGCATTTGCGAATATAAATAACTTTGACGTCTCAGTATTTAATAAAAAATCTGCATGCATAATACGCTCATAAGTCTTTTTCTACCATCATCATGATCATCATCATCATCAGCCCATATACGTTCCACTGCTGAGTACGGGCCTCCTCTACGGGCCTTTTCTACAATACCATGTTAATTTATAATAATAAAAGAAGACGAAATTAGAATTGCTTTAGACTTACAATTTAAAATCGAGTTTCATTCGAGATTATCAACGATCTCCAATCGAGAACCGTTAGTATCCTACAGATATCCACTTTACTCTATCCCTTATAAACTGGTGCAACAGAAATTGCCAGTCTTCGGAAATATACTATGATTTATTCATACAACCTTTATATATAGTTAAGTCTCGTTTGTATTTTATTTCTCGAATTTCCAACGTTGAAAATTTATGGAATAAGTTTAAGAAGTAAACGAACAATCTTTATGCTCTTCGGAAGAGTTAAATTATTTCAAGTTAATAATTGCAATTAAAAGACGATGTCGTTCCTTGTTGACGAAGTCGTGATGGCCTCGAGGATTAGGCACGCGGTCGAGAATCTCGACGGTCGCAGGTTCAAACCCCAGGCTCACACCTCTGACTTTTCGAATTTATGTGTGTATTCACAATGAATTATCACGTACTGTAACGGTGAAGGAAAACATTGTGATGTAACCTGCACACCTAAAAGTTCTTAGGAATTTCTTAGGTGTGTAGTCCGCCAACCCGCATAAGGCCAGCGTGGTGGACTAAGGCCTAAACCCAGTGGGGCGTATGTGGGCTGATGATGATGATGATGTCGATCCTTATTTGTAGAATCATATAGAATTTATAAAATCGATGGTCTTAATTTTACTTCATATTAATCATGTACCCGACAGTGATATACCAGTTTCTAACCAACGCAAAGATCGGACAGAGTAATTAAAAAAAAAATACAAAATTTGGGCGTTGGAACATTCAAAATCCCTCAATAAAATATCTAAAAGGCATAAGCCTAGAAGTTGGACGAACAAAATAGGTCTTAAATAAGTAAAACTAATCCTTATTGCGCTTTATGACGGTAATATTAATTAAAAATTCCTTTGTTCCAGATAAACAATGATATTGCAAGAGCACGAGAGCAAGATTAAAACAAAGACAATTTGAAAAATGAAAACACAAGAATTAAATGAAATATGGAGCCTTTGAAATGAGCGAAGTAATGACACATGAAAAAGACAGTATGGCACTGGAAAATAAAGATGATAATAAAAGCTTTAGAGTAGATACAGTTGGAGTACTGGATGGTTATCTTAATGATGCAAAATGTATTGTTGAGGAAACTTATAAAACGTCTACCGAGGAATCGAGTGAAACTAATCAAAGACGATTAACAAGTAGGAATGTGAATCCATTGTTCCTTTTGTTGAGGATAATTGCGAATTTAACTTTGTTAATGAAGCGATGGAGTTTGTTTTATATTTTGATTTGTTGCGTCTGTGCGTTCGGGGAGCAGCGCTTCGCGATAGAGCCACAGGATCAGGTGAGTTGTCATATTTGTTCTTGTTCTTAGAAACTTCTGTCTAATTGTTAAGTTAAAGGCGGGCCTGTGGAAGTACTCTTCAATAATTTCCAATTACAGAAAAATCTTGGATATTTATTTATTTATTTATGCTTTTTACACATTGCGTATAAAGGCGGACTTAATGCCTAAGGCATTCTCTAACAGTCAACCTTTGGGTGATGCAGAGATAAAAGGTAGGTGCATAAACAGTAAAAGGGTAAAATAATATACAACAATAATAATAATTGGAACAACTATATATATTAACATAAGTACACAGATAAGTAAATAATTATAGGTAATTACAGATACACATACAATACATAAAAATATATATGCAATATATAAATATATACATACATACATAAATACATAAAAAGAGGGGAAAAAATAATCAAACATCACACGTATTGTTTAGTTCATTACGAAACAGCTGCCGAACTTTCATTTTGAATGCCAAGCGAGTTGTAACCGACCTAATTTCGGGGGATAGGGATATCAGTAAAACTAAATATTAAGACCTGGAAAAAGGACCTTCATTAGAGGTAGTCGAAAAGCATTATGATGAATTGTGTCATGGTTATAAGAAACTATGAGTGGCTCTTTGGTCTTATCAACATTCAATATTTGTGATTGTCACTAGCATTGCCTCTATTCAGGGATCGGGCTGGCCAAATACAGTCTGGAATGGCAAGTAATGATTACTATCAGTCGAAGCAATTACTTCAGCGTAATATAAGCTTGATACACGGTGTAGTAAATAGGCCGACCCCGGATCGCGACAGACTTGCGTGATTTTGTCTTTCAGATACAAATATACTACCAAGTCTTCCTTTCAAATTACCGACTGAATGAAAAGTGTAAATAAAAAATAAATTAATACACTAAACAGTCACACACATAGTTCGGACCCCACACTAAGATAAAAGTCTTGTGTCGTCGGTCGTTTGACAGATTTTTCGGTCTCACAAACACCCAGACCCGAAACAAGTATCTGTGTATCATGCAATCATTTGTCTCGGGGCGGAAATCGAACCGATGGCCTCACGTTTCGCAACTTGGTTTCTAACCAATGTCCCACCCTGTACTTAAGCGCAAAATTCAAGTAAATATATCTCCTTTGCCATTTTACCTACACAGTTATGCTCGACCAAAGGCTATTTAACTAAACCGTATCATTCATCCGATAATATCCGTTGAAATATTCAAAAGCGAATTAATTCTGTCTCCATTATCGAGGTTTCTGTTTAAACAAATGATATTATTGGACAAACAAATTTCCTCGCGGAACTAAGTTAATTCGTTGTGTCCAGGAGTGTATTGTGTGTTTTGTATGGGGAATGGTTATAATAAATTATAGACACCAATTTTTATACTACATATGTATATTAACATTCTCAGTAGCAGCACGGAGACTGGAAATGTGCCCCAAAAACGACAATAGGCTCGCCCCATATTACGTGGGACTGATGCATGCGTAGCGAAATGTGGGTGCAAAGACTTATCTGTGCCCACCCTTCCGGGGAAAAAAGGCGTAAGGTTATTTATGTATTTGTACATATGCCCAAACACGTGTTGGCTGTATCCCCAAAGGGCAAGGCAGAAAATTCCATTAAAAAAAAAAAATTGATGTGCTTGTGCTTCCACTTTTCGCAAAATTTGTATTAGGGTTTTATGCGCACATTTCAGGACTGCAAGGTGCAACTGAGAACTTGCCAATCATTATCATCAGCCCATAATATACGCCCCACTGTTGGGCACGGGCCTCCTCTACAACTGAGAAGGGTTAGATCTTAGTCCACCACGCTGGCCTAGTGCGGGTTGGCGGACCGGTCCATGTTTCCAATCATAAAACCTAACAACACCTTACCCGACCCGGCGAGTGATCTTCTACATCAGCGATACACATGTACTCGTATGCAATACGGCATTTGATAACCTTTTAGTTCGAGCTGAAATTGGTCTATCATGAAGTTTTAGCACCATACGTTTATGTTCGTTCAAATGCTATCATTCCTCGTGTCAGCAGTGTGAAATATCCTTAAAAACATTCCTACAGATATTACTAGACAAGCGTCTAAAGTTTTTACACGGAATGAGCGTAGTTCGAGAAGCGCTGGATATTGCAGCGTCGAGATTGAACGCGGCATTGGTGCTTCCGTTTTCAAACGATTGTCGTGAACCGATTTTGTCGTGAAAGATTTCCCCTTTACAGCTTATTCGGGTTTGATTGAATCTGTGATACACGATGTTAGATACGATTTTAAATTACACTATAAATCTAGGTGTCAAAAGATTTTTGTACAACAAACCATATTAAATAATGGTTTAAATAACACATGCTTTAACGAAAAAAAATTACCTTCTAAAATTTACAAATTCTTAGTAGCAGCACGTACTCTACAAAGGTACCCAAAAACAGCATCAATAAACCATTAAACCATGTCTGGTGACAAAAGGCTATAGATATACACCTCAGTGACGGTACTTCCATAGAAGCCCAAAAGTCCAGTTTGCCTTACAAAATTCCGACTAATATATAATCTTTAAGCTTTAACAAAAGCAATTTGACTTATAAATGAGAATATGCTGACCCCACAATAAACAATTATTTGACAGCCCCGTGGCGCAGTTGGCTAGATACCAGCATGCGAAACGAGAGGCCGCGGGTTCGATCCCCGCACCGAGAGAAATGTTTGTGTGATCCACAAGTATTTGTTTCGGGTCTGGGTGTTCGTGAGACCGAAAAGTTTCTCGTAGTTTCTGATACCCACGACACAGAACTTGTATCTTAATGTGGGGTCAGAACCATGTAAGTTGGGTGTATTTATTTATTTACGTGTTTTATTTACGCTTTTGGGCTTCTATGGAAGTACCGCCATTGATACACCTCTACTTACCCCTCTGGCAATACAAGTGTGAGTGTATTTACAATTAATAATGTGAGCCTCGGTTACATCCCTGTGTTCACGCTAACCGAGCCCATCAAAATTTTCATTGGCTGCATTATATTAATCGGATTTGTAGGAATCGATGCATTATTCACTTTCCAGTCTGTATTCCGCTTTTAGCTCGTAAATTATTCGTAAATATTTTTATCTATTAAACATATTAAATATGGAGGTTTTCAAATGAAATACACCTTTTGTTGTATAAATATCTATTGTGGTTGTTTGTATGAAAATAGTTTAAGAAAAGTATTTCGAAACTTTTGTTCATGTCGTGTTGTTTTTGATGGGTATGGAAATATCGCATCAAAGGCTAACTAAACCAAAATCCATTTGGTAAAAACAGCCACCGGCAGTCACATTCGCGGAACGAAACACAACATAAGTACACCTGACGCAAAAAGAAGGGAGTTATAAGTTTTACATGTCTGTGTCTGTCTATAACATCGAGGCTCCTAAAGGAAAGGATGAGTTTTGAGGAGTTATTCAAGACAATGACCCCTATTTGAACTATATGATTTTCATAGACCATAAAGCTAAGAAATGAACTGAAATGAAAACAAATCTAATATATAACATCAACATCATCAGCCCAAATACGTCCCACTACTGGGCACGGGCCTCCTCTACAACTAAGAGGGTTTAGGCCTTAGTCCACCACGCTGGCCTAGTGCGGGTTGGCGGACTACTCATCTTAGAAATTCCTAAGAACTTTTAGGTGTGCAGGTTTTATCACGATGTTTTCCTTCACCGTTATAGCAAGTGATAATTCATTGTGAATACACACATAACTTCGAAAAGTCAGAGGTGTGTGCCTGGGATTTGAACCTGCGACCGCCGAAATTCTCGACCGCGCGCCTAAACCTCGAGGCCATCACTGCTAATCTAATATACAAACAAGAGTCTATATGCCTATAATAATGCTAATAATTCGCGATAGCCTGTCAAAAAACATCGTTAACTTCCAAGGAATTTTTAATATCGCAAATATTAGATTCAAGCCTTTTTTCCCGCGGGAAGAGTAATAACGTAGTGTGCAAAGATTTTCGGGATGTGTTTGATTTATGAATGCCTAAAGCAGTTTACCTTAAAACCTGGATATAGATTCACAGCAAAATATTCTGTTGCGTTTGAATAGACAATTTCCTGTGAAATAGTATTTGCATGTTTGGATTAACTCCTCCGGGGAGTGCGACCTTTTTAGATGGAATAGATGGTATTCATAAATTTTATTGATATATATTTACAAATAAAAATAGGTATAAGAGTCTATTTAAGTTAAATTGTTTGTTATATTGTTAAATGTGTATGTGTTTTACATTATATTACTAAATTTCATTTATTTCTATACAGCTTTGTTAGTTAAATTGTTTGTTATATTGTTAAAATGTTCTTGTGTTTTATATTATATTAATAACTTTAAGTTAATTTTAGTTACAATGTAAGTGTTTTGGAGAAATCTGTAAACTTGCATTAATTAATTAATAATAAATAAATGAGGATTTTTTTCGTTTCAAATTATCCTATTACTGAATATGTCCTAAAAGAAAAATCAAATAACACTCGGGAATCAAAACAGGCATTTCAAGATCATCTTGAGATCTTGATCAAGATGATGATCTTGAGATCATCATCATCATTATCATCAGTCCATATACGTCCCACTGCTGGGCATGGGCCTCTTTTACAATTGTTCACGGTTTAGGTTATTTGTTTTTTCTATGCCCTTAAGTATTATTTACTTTCTAAAATATAATTTAACCATACATTTTTTCTGATGCAGAGTGCAGTCATAGGATCAAGAGTGACACTGCCATGCAGAGTAGAGAACAAGGCAGGACAACTTCAGTGGACGAAAGACGACTTCGGTCTTGGAACCCATCGGCAACTCGCTGGCTATGAGAGATACAGGATGATTGGGAGTGACGAAGAAGGTGTGTATAGTTTTATTATTAGTTGCCTGAACAAGCTCAGCAGGACGGTATGAGGGTATCGAGACAACGAGAGATTGTAGTTGCACTGTTTTTGAGTTTCTGAAGCGTGTTTTTTTAGTTTGTTGTATCGGTAAATATATCAGTAATTGAATATTAATTTTGAATATGGGTCTATATATCGCACACCTAGATCTAAACTAGGACAACTCAAAAAACGTCTTTTTTCAGGAGACGAAAAAAACGTATAGCCGCGTTTTTTGTTAGGGGAGATATATAATTTATTATTATTCTAGTTAATAAATAGCATGTAATATGACATTGTAT
This sequence comes from Hemaris fuciformis, assembly GCA_907164795.1. NCBI lineage: Eukaryota > Metazoa > Arthropoda > Insecta > Lepidoptera > Sphingidae > Hemaris > Hemaris fuciformis. The sequence continues at coordinate 5,002,257 of OU015457.1, read as the reverse complement.
ATAAACTGGGATTTAATTTCAATCCCTTTTATCGAAAATTGCAGATTTTTGAGTTGTTACACTTCTGGTTGGTTACTATGTATTGAAAATGAAAAACATTTCGACTTGAAACAGTTTTATTTGACCATTTTGAGTTATACCTGTATTAGTCATGCAAATATATAAACAATTGTTGAAAGAAAAGTAAACTAAATGAGAAGTATAATAGGAATTAATAATTAAATGTTAATAATTGTGTTACTTAAATCAAGTGTAGTCTTAAAAAATGCCTTACATACTCTGATTTTATTATTATTCACTTCAAAATAAAATGCTTTGTTAAGATTTCTATAGTCCTGTGTACAAGAATGCCTGTACTTTGTTTTGATTTCTTCTATATGCCTATTAAAATATTCCTCTGCCTCTGAAGATGTGCAAGGCCCCAACAACCATGGAAAGATCATTTAAGTTGATTGATTCTCCTATGTGCCAATGCTCAACACTTGACTGCGAATAAATAAAATAAATATTCCACACATCATATCCTTTCAGAGCCCAATCTTTGGTCGGATGAGCGTAACAATATGCTCAATAGTATGCACGTAACGTCTGGTGTTGTTTATTATACAGACCTCGTTGAATCTAGGAAGAATTTATGTGATTTTCAGCGTTTTTGCCATGCCTATTATTGAAAGCTAACTTTACAGCTCGCACTTTAAGTTTTATTTATTTATTAATTAAATATCATATAGTTATTTACCGGGAGTGCGTTAATTGCGTCTTATTTCACCAATTGTAATTGTCTTTTTTACGTGAGGGTGAAACCTCATAGTTCAATATTTTGTCTCTCGCTTTGCTGTGGAGGGAAGTGGACAATTCTTTGTTTTCCTCTACTATATTTTATATAACTCCTCCTATATTTTCTTTCTGATTAACTTCGTTGCGGGATCATGACAATAGGTTCCCTTAGATTCGCTGAGCTTCATTGCTCGGCGTCAATACTGTCCGTGCCGGTGTTGATCCTGGAGCACAGGAGTTACTGTGGCGGGTGTGTGTGGTGGGATTGGGACAACAACTATGAAAATGGTTTGTCTTGTTTCTTCGTCAATTTTCGAACTACAACATTGTCTGCATTTTTCTTGTTCATCAATAATGATAATTAGGCCTTACCAAAGTTCCTGAGAACTTAAACAATATTAGATCGTTGGGCTGATTATTACTGTTTACTTCATATTAACAACATAATTCTGAGGCTAATATCAGTAACAGCCCTGGTTTCAGTTCTGGAATTAGAACTACTTACCAGTTACTAAAACTATCGTTAAAGTTAGAAGAGTTTGATGACGTATAGTCACTTGATGATGATGAAGAAGGAATCACTTTACGGGGAAGAGCCTTCTTCTTTTGACGGACATAAGTTGGAACAGTGTCAGAGTTATCAATAAAACTTTCTTCACTTGATAAACTGAATAAATCACTTCCAGTTTGTCTGCTTTGGTCCGGAGTAGTCAGCATGCGAGTGTTTACAGGGATATTTTCTTTATTTTTTTTGTACTTGTCTATTTATAGACATAGTAAAATCTTCTTTGTTAGCTGTGGAAGAGCACTATGTATACCTTTCAATGATAATATTTACGAGAAAACAACCTCGCTGCATTTTCCCTGAAATAATAAGAAACAATTATTGTAAGTTATAATTATCCAGCAATAGTGAGTCAACTTAAAAATTCATTAAAATCAAAGCGGTAAATGGTTTAGATTTAAAAAGTGTCTTTGAAATAGTCAATTTGTGAAACCGTTAACCATTTTTATGCAATGCATATAGAATATCACATTCCGTTGTATAGAAAAACATTGGAATAAATCGTTTCAACAAAAGTAGGATAACTTGAAATTTACATATTGATCCAACTAAACAGAGTCAAATCAAAATAGTAACTAAATATATACATACCTTATCAAACAAAACTGGAACAAGTCAAAATATCCTAAGTAATATTGCAGAAAAAGTCACCAACACTGTAACAACTCTAGTTAACTCAAGATTACGTTTCATCCAAACAGTAACAATTCTTAATGTCTGCGTTTTCGTTATTCTTTGTACGTGCATTCTTTATGGCTACTGCAGGTCAACTAACAATACACTTGTTTAGGTGGGAGGCGGTGACTGACGTTGATTCAACAAAACAAAGTTAACTCCATCTAGCCATTGATTTTATAAGGTTTTATTGAATCTGTCTTCATGGATAGTTGCGTATGTTCACCCAACATTCGAATATAAATATAACTCAAAATTGACAATTTTTGAGTTGTCCTAGTTTAGATCTAGGTGTGCGATATATAATCCCCCCTTCTTCGCCGTTAATAACATTTTTAGAATAATTTTAGTATCGTGTCATCCATTGAAGCCTTTTGTGGTCGATAGAGATTATGCTGGTACCTGGTCTTTAGCCGAAAATCTGAAAGTCATGAAAATAATAACCCGGAAAAAAACAGGTGTAATATTATTTGTAAGAAAGTTCCTACTTCAAAAAGTAAGAGTAAAGATGTCGGTTAATGAATCCTTTTGGTTTTTTTTCTTTACCAAAATCGTATCATAATAGAACTGAATTTAGAAAAAATAAATCTCAATTGTCTCTTGCCATTTCATAACGCGCCAAAGCAATCATTTTGCTGCATAAAATAATCTTTCCATACTAAAAATATGCATCTCAACTTCCATAAACAAGTGAGGGCAGAAAGACGTCCATTCTAAATAAAGGCGCGATCGATGCATTTATGGATAGGAATGCAGTCTGTCTGAATATATCGAATAAACATTTAAGGGCTAGGCACGTTTATGTGAACCATACTCTCGTGAAGTTATGGAGGTATTCTCTATAATGAACTCTTATTACCGTGGAATAGAAGGCATGTTAGGTAGTGTTTGATATGAATAAAAATATTGTGAATGTTTCTATATAAAGGGGAGCAGGAAAAAAAATGCCAAAGAAGAAAATATGACTTCTCCTTAATAATATTAATATTTTAAATAAGAAAAATAATAAAATATAATAAATTTTGATATCTCATAAGATTGACGTAAATGCTGGTGGAGTAACAATTTTTTTTGAGCCTGGAAGTTAAATTAGTAGTATTTTAAAAAATAATGAAAAAAAGAATATCTCACTCAACATCTTGAGTCGGCCTACTCATTCATTAGGTGATCATCATCAGCCTTTTTTCGTTTACTGCTGAACTAAGGCATCTGGACGCCACTGGGCTCCATCTTTAGCCTTCCTGATGTAGATATAAACGCAAATTCTTTCAACGTTTACCCACATAAATTTCACCACGAAAGCGTGTTAAGCTTTAGTCCAGCAGTGAGATTTATTGTGCTGTACATTGCGTGTTTTGTTGCAGGTGATTACTCATTGGACATACGGGAGGTGACGTTGGACGACGACGCGATGTATCAATGCCAAGTCAGCTCAGGACCGAGAGGTAAGCGATAACATTATTTGTAAAAGGGTATTTCTGTTTTATATCGAGTGATAATGTGATGGCTATACTATTGGTGGAAATTCGTAATATTTTTTTTTACTCAACGATTCTTTGGTAAAAGTATGCCAGATTCTGTATTATAAATCTACACTGTCATAAGATACGCATACACTTATGCCTATATAACTAAAGTGGCGGACAGTGATGGTTTTTATGCTAAAACATTTTCCAGCTTTGTTCTGTATCCAATTCCATTTAATAATTTAATTGACGTTTACAAGGCATGGTTCCAGTATTCGTGATTTCATGGGAATTTCCTCATGAAAGAAGCAACGGTTTAAATCTAGGATTCATTTCATGCTTTTTAAAGTTATTTGTTCGAAATTAATTAAAAATGATTTAACTGATGAGTATTGTTCACAAAAATCTATTGCTAGCCAAAGGTAGTCCTTTTTTTTATCTTAGAAGAGTGTGAACTGTGAACAGACAACGATGTTTATTTGACTCATAAAGTATCTAGTTTTAACCTATTGTAGTCTCATCATCATCATCATCATCAGTCCATATACGTCCCAATACTGAGCACGGGCATCCTCTACAACTGAGAGGGTTTAGGTGTTAGTCCACCCCTTTAGCCTATTGTGAGTTGGCGGACTACACACCTAAGAAATTCTTAAGAAATTTTAGGTATGCAGGTTTCCTCACGATGTTTTACTTCACCGTTAAAGTACATGATATTTCATTGTGAATACACACATAACTTCAAAAAGTCAGAGGTATATGCCTGGGGTTTGAACCCGCGCCCAAACCTCGAGGCCATCACAACTCATTATAGCCTAACAAATTAAAACCAAGATACATTGTCACCACGAGCCCAACTTGACACAAGCATCCCAAACAGTATTACAGCAAACTATAAAACAGTCATTAATATAAACTTACGCCGCAAGATTTCACGGTACATTTCTCAACGAACAAACACACTAGTCTTGTCTAACACTAGTATATTCCTTTGAGTCGAGCCAGCTTTGTGCGGGCGGACGCCCCGGAGGGCTACAGGGAGCTTTGAAATGTTTGATGCGGCTTAGTTATACATACGTTTAGTATCTTATCATTATCAGCCCATATACGTCCCACAGCTGGGCACGGGCCTCCTATACAACTGAGAGGGTTTAGGCATTAGTCCAGTAGATCTAAACCAAAATTAATTAATAATTATGAGAGATAGATCTCTGGTTATATCCAATAATAAACCAATCACAACGAGTCATTTATTTATTTACATTAAAATACAACATAAGCTTACAGTATGACACCAAAGCGCCTAGTTGATTAATAATAAATACACCAAACAAAAGATAAAATAAAAAATTATACAAAACAAATATAACTGAAATAATATTTAAAGGAATTATTAATTTGCATTACCGCATCATCAAATAGGTCGACACCTTGGACCCCAACTTTTTATATAGCTTTTATTACATCATTACATCATATATATGATATATATATACACAATATAAGAATAATGTTAAAAGTTTAAAAAAAAAATCCCTTAATATGTTATAAATGAAAAAATAACTATATGACTGTTACGCTTTCACGCCTTAATCATTTGACCGCGCGATGTGAACGATTTTTGGTATGGACATAAATGGGACTCTGTGGAATAAAATAGACTACAACTTATTTTCTTTCTGAACCCAATCCTGTAGTCTACGCGGACGGAGTCGCGGGCAAAAGCAGGTTAAATAAATAAATAAACAAACCCTCTTGGTTGTAGAGGAGGCTTGTGCCCAGCAGTGGGACGTATAATGGCTGATGATGATGAGAACACATAAAAACTTTGATATGTCTATATCTAAACACACGTTCTTTCCCTAACATTACTGATAAGACGTATCAACTCCATAGCAACAGCCATATCCGCGCTCTCTAACATCCATGTAAGCCATAAATGGCATTTCTCTTTATTTAGCCCCAGCCATATTGGGCTCAGCGCGCTGTTGATTGAAGAGACACGTTCTGTCGCGTCTCGAATCGTAGCGAATGTTGGTTTGACAATATCGGAATTACTGAAACAATATGACCTCGCTGTACTGATGTGTTATGTGCGACTTAGAGGGGTTCGAGTTTCAGATCGGGAATAGTGGTTATGGGTTTTTTTATTAGGAAATTCTCAGTTGCAGTAGGACTTAAAATACATTTGGCGAAACATAAGTGCAGTGCGTTTCTGCACGTTTCTTTGCCTACCCTTTTGGAGATTACGCGTGATTGTGATTTTTACCATGAGGCATAATTTAATCATACTACAAATTGATACTGAACCATTAATTTTGGTAATTTAAGTAAATCGTAATGTTTTAAATTTCAACATGATTCTTTCATGGTCCCGCGACTGAAGTATAATCCGTGCGATCTAGAGGTCCCGTCTTCGATTTCCGAGTCGGGCAATGTATTATTGGGTTTTTCCAGGGAAATTCTCAGTAGCAGCGTGGATTCTAGGAATCTGCCCGAAAAACGGCTATAGGCTCGACTTCTATTACGTCAGACTGATACATACCTGGCGAAATATGTATGTACTGCTGGGCACGGGCCTTTGCAACAACTGAGAGGGTTTAGGCCTTAGTCTACCACGCTGGCCTAGTTTGTGGTGGCGGACTACACACCTAAGAACTTTTAGGTGTGCAGGTTTCCTCACGATGTTTTCCTTTATTCATGTATAAACTTCAACAATCTCATAGTCGTTCCTAAGTGCTTGATGCTGGTTTCAAGATTTCAAAATTGCAGCGTAGTATCTATATTTAGTTTTGTCTCAGCTTGAATACTTAGGCATGAAGAGTTGAAGTGCACTTGTTACCGTTCTTATATTTTACTTTAGTTGCAATAAATGTGTGGGTGGTTTAAAACATAAAGTCTTTATAGTGCCCTCAAAGACGTATATTCCATTGCATAAAATATTCTAAAAATGCATTAAATGAGAGCTTATATGGAGTGTAGGAGAAGAGGTAAGAGGGTAAAAAAGGACCAATATTCAAATCTACGCAATGCAACGGGACAAACGTCTGTGTGACCATTGACCATCCATATTTATATTGTAAATGCGAAAGTAACTCTATTTGTGTATTATGCTTTCACACCTAAACCGTTGGACCGATTTAAATGATTTCTGGTACAGATAGAAGACCATACCAACGAGAGAGAGAGTAGACTAATGAAAGAAAAACTATCATGATCTTTTAATTTTCTTTTATGATTAAAAGGGTACTTAAAATTCACACGGAGGATTAAGTCCTGGAATATAGCTTAAAGCTCGAGGCAAAAGCGCTTAGCAAAAACTAATGAGTGTCCATTAGCATTGTGATTCTTGAAACCATTTTGTTATTCTCATGTTAATTTCAAGTTATACGAAGCGTCAACATTCATTATGCTGCTTTTGGTGATGTTTATAGTAGACTGTCTGGTCTCGTGACCCAAGTATCGGTGTCGTGTGATCTAGAGGTCCCGGGTTCGATTTCCGGGTCGGGCAAAGTGTTATTGGGTTTTTCCATTAGGAAATTCTCAATAGCAGCACGGAGTCTGGAAATGAGGCCGAAAAATGGCAATAAGCTCGCCACAATAAAGCGGGACTGATACATGCCTGGCGAAATGTGGGTGCAGAAATGCACCTCTGCCTACCCCTTCGGGGTATACAGGCGTGAGATTATGTATGTAAAAAAAACTTGCAAAGTTTTCAAACAGCGTTTCTGTAATGCAGTATATTTGAAACGGTAGTTAATATTCCTCAGAAATTCTAAACAGAACGTTCCATTATTCGTGTAGCCACGGATATATCCATTAGTGATTGTTTTTTGTTTGCTTAACTTTACGGCGGTGTGGCAAACATGTGCGGCGCGCCGCGATGAATGACTACAGGGCTGACAATACTTGGGCTATTTTTGGTCCAGCAATGGGACGTATTTGGGCTGATGATAATGAAATTTTGACTAACTCGTGGTCTCGCGGTTCGAGTATGTGCCGTGCGATCTTGAGGTCCTGGGTTCGATTCCCAGGTCGGGCAAAGTGTTATTGGGTTTTTCCATTAGAAAATTCTCAGTTACAGCACGGAGTCTGGGAATGTGCCCGAAAAACGGCAATAGGCTCGCCCCCTATTACGTGGGACTGATACATACCTGGCGAGATTTGGGTGCAGAAATGCACCTCTGCCTACCCCTTCGACGAATACAGGCGTGAGTTTATGTTATGTATAATGAAATTCAAAGCAATCGAGTCTGAGTGATCACGGATTCAAACAAATTTTCTGCATCCATTTTTCATCAGCCGTGAACAGGCCCTCGTATTGCGACTGACTTGTCGGCTCGCATCACTAGTGAGTGCCGTGCGATGTAGATGATTTTAGTTAGTTACCCTGAACGGGCAAAGTGTACTTGGGTGTTTAAATTTTCAGCTATAGCAGCGCGGAGTCTGGTTTTGTGCCCGATAAGGGGCAATAAGCTTCAAGACTTTTATAAATGTGTGACAACCAATAGCACACCTTCATTTTTTTTTTTTTTTGGAAATACACAGAACAATCGCAATCAAAAATAAAAATATAAAACACAATCCGAAACAAATTCCACTTTTGTCTGATTTTTTTATCATTCTTTGTGTTATTAATTGTGTAGTAGAATGAACGGGTGACAGACAAGCGGCGACACTCGTCCCCGTACAAAATACTGTCCATTTACCTTTTAATCTTATCAAATTTTCTGTGTTATACATATGTATTATAAACATGAAAATTCGCCAGTTAATGAACGTTGTTGAAATCATCGCCTCCTTGCCCTATTCTTAATTCTATTTAGGGTTTGCGAAGATATTCTCCTTTCAAAGATGCCTATCAGCCGTCATGTATTCGTAGATAGATAGATATACACTTTATTGTTCACCATTTAAACAGGGAAATAACAATAGAAGAAACAACTTATAACAAAGTGGACAATCGGCGGTCTTATCGCTCATAAGCGATCTCTTCCATACAACCGGGATCTATTCCAGACAACCGGTCTTCATTCAACCCTTTTTCGCTCATATCTTTATCACGCACTCCATCCATCTCTCCTTTAGTCTTACCTACTTGTCCATTCTTCAACATTCATACGCATTACGTTTTTACGTACATGCACAACGTTGTTGAAATATTGTAACGAAATTCATTACGCGCCAGCCCTAACGCTCACTCACCCCTAATTAAAGCAAGGCTAAAAATGTCGCGGCTACGTGTGGCCGATCGCTTAGAAAAATATTATTGTTGGTTTGTATAATATGTCTGTGGGCTAAAATATGTCAACTAGATATACTGATTCGCTTAAACTAAAATATCGGTTAACTTTTGGCTTCTCTCTTCTGTCTTAAATAATATTGCTGGGGCTTTAGTTTCGCCAAGAAATTATGACTTTGAGATTTTTTCGCGCGGTCAAGATTCGGTGCTCGAAGGTTCAAAACCTCTGACTTTTCGAAGTTATGTGTAAATAGAATGAAGTTTCATGATTTAAAGGTGAAGTTAGAAATCGTGAGGTAACCAGCACACCTAAAAGTTCATAGGAATTTATTAGGTGTGTAGTCCGCCAACCCGCATTAAGCCATCGTGTTGCACTGAGGTCTTAACCCCCCTCAGTTACAAAGTAGGCCAGTTCACAGCAGTGGGATGTATATGAACTGATGGCATCGCCCAGGCACAATTTTATAATATTTAATTACATCAATCAAGGACCAATTTTTACAAAAATCTTTTTAAATGGCCGACTGGTTTAAATAATATCCTGTCTCCTTCTACAGAATATTATATAGTTTTTTAAAAGCGATTATTTAATCGTGAATACCTAATTATTATCTAACAATACAAAAACGAATTGACTTTTGCATTAATTGTACGACTGTGATGAGATTATTAAGTAAACGTAACAAACTATATAAAAATACACCTACCATGTTTCATCACTGCATCTCCCAAAGGTAGACTGCCAGAAAATTTTCGTCTGTAAGAACGGGTTAAATTTATTTTACGAAATTTATCCGTCTTTCAAATAAAAAAAACCCTCAATAGGAATCGGTTGGTTATTTTTCACGTTTACAGAACCCTTACCTACCCCAAGAAAGTGAAAAGAAGCCATTAAAAATGCAATATCCAAGGAATCCGTACGAGTGGGCGAAATAACTTGAAAGGGGCCGAATCAGTGAATATTTAGGTACATTACAAGGTCTTCCAATTTGTTTTGGAAGGCGGTAGTAATTAAGGTGGAGTGATTGAAACTATCATTTATATGCCTACAGGATCTTATAGTTAACTTTGTGGTATCTATTTTTACAAATATATATTTTTTCTTGTGCGGGCTCTAAAAGATTGCCTATACCCGATCTGATCATCTCTAGGTACTTAAGTTGAGTATAGCTTATTAATTGCTTTTACTGTTCTTTATTACGCTCAAGCCTACGCTCAATTGAATTTTTTACCGTAAATTTACACTTTGACATCCACATTTTAAAACTGGATTGAAAGCTAAATTCTTAGCTGTCTTTTTTGATGGCATCTTGCATTTAAATACTTATTCCTATTCCAGTACTATATACTTAGCCTATCGCCGTCCACTGCTGAACTTAGGCTTCGCCAGGTAAGCGCCATCCATCCCGGTCTTGAGCAGCCCTCATCCATTTGCTACCTGCTACCTTTCTCAAGTCGTCGGACCATCGTGCTGCAGGACGTCCCACACTATTTCTGCCTAAGCGCGGTCTCCGCTCAACACTTGTCTGCTCCACCGGCCGTCCAGGCAGACTTGGCCGACCTACTTCCACTTCAGAATTATTCCAGTACTTTTGTGTTAAGTGTGCCTTCTATAAAAAAATATCATCTTCGCAATCAAATATATCATTATAAAATAAGACCAACAATTATATCATTGAAAATGTTTCTTACAACTCCTTTAGGTCTCCTATCACGGATATTAACATTTTCAAAAAGAAGCACGTATCAGGGGACTTGTATGACGAAGTTCCTCCATCAGATAATTGTGTTCTCGACTTGGTTGTCGCCAAACAGCGGTCGGTCAGTAGAGTAAAGAAAACGCCACTTTTCCCGCGCTACGGTCAAAGGCAAACATACCCGCAAATTGTTCGACCGCAACAGCTCTGTTCGAGCTGCGGGTTTGGCGCGATGTGTAGGAAAATGCGGGTGAAATCACTTTTTTATCATCGTCATCCGTTTTGGTATCATTCTTTTCAGGCACATTTAAAACTTCAGTGCTGCTATTGAACATTTCCTATTAGAAAAACGCCATAACACATTGTCTGGTCCCGGATGAGAACCTGAGACCTTTAAATCGCACCGCACGCACCAAGCCCGCAAATACCCAAAATACTCAATCTCAGAAATCATATTCACACCTTTCTTCGTTATACAGCTTTCTTGTTTCGAATATACAATACAGACCTTTTTGTCTTCAAAGCTATTAAATTAGAAACAAACTGCCTATATTTTTATATTGCTGAACTCTTGAATGATATAGTCGAAGAGGAAATTTGTCGCGACTCTGGCATCGGCCGGCGAAACAATAGGTAGGTTTCATACGAGAAAATCAATTTACAATAAGCTTTATTAATGATTGAGCCATTTTGGATCTGATCATTTTTACAAATTAAAAATGCCAGTGATATATGTTGCAAGTCGTGATGGCTTCGAGGTTTACGCACGCGGTCGAGAATCTCGACGGTCGCGGGTTCAAACCCCAGGGACACACCTCTGACTTTTCGATGTTATGTGTGTAATTGCAAAGAATTATCACGTACTTTACCGGCGAAGGAAAACATCGTGATGAAACCTGCACATCTAAAAGTTTAGTCTTAGAAATTTCTTAGGTGTGTAGTCCGCCAACCCGCACTAGGCCAGCGTGGTGGACTAAGGCCTAAACCCTCTCAGTTGTAGAGGAGGCCCGTGCCCGGCAGTGGGACGTATGTATGTATATGGGCTGATGATGATGATGATGATGATGATGATATGTTGCAGTGCACTAATCTATATCTGTAGTTAATGATGACTCTATGTGAGCGAGACTAATATTATCAGTACTTTTACCGCGTGTCTCTTACAGCTTGTTCCGTACAACACTACAGCCGAATTTAAACAGGCGGCGTGGTGAGTTAAACGACGTAAAGTTGGACAATTTCGTAGCTCACTGGCACTATTGTTTGCCCACTTGCCCTTTCTAGCTTTAAAAAGGCACTGTTAATTTATTTTGCACTCGCCTTTGTCGAGTTTTCCCCGGAACGGACAAAAGGCCCCCGACACACGTTGTTTGTTATCAAACAACGTTAATTTACGTAATTGAATTGTTAATTTGTTTTTTCGCTCGTTGACAGCTCAATATGGCGGATGATGTTATTACATCGGGTGGTCAGAAGTCAGTAATAACCTAAATTGAATTGACGCAATATGAAAAATTGGGGATGTTTTTCAGACTTAAATTATTTTTTAGGCGATCATTGTCATTTTTGGTTAAATATTCTTGTCTGCTGTAAAAACTGAGATTGAAGACTCTTTTTACTGCCTTGTTCTTAAGCGGTGGAATTCTAAGTTTGAAAATAACTTATCGTATTTTTATTGCTCGCTGATGCCCTTCCAATCTTTAGTATTAAAACAACGTGTTCAGATTTCCGCTCTACCGAGCCTGCCTGTGACAAAAGACAACTAGATCGATTTAATCCTAGCCTTTCTAAGACTATTGTCTTCGGGATGACGTAAGTAAGACACAAAAGCTTGCATCACAAGCAAACTGAGTGTTCAACGTGTGTTCCGGCCTTTACAATTATACCTTACGGAATTGCATTAAGGATATAATCATAGGTTATGTAATGCTATTTAAACCCATCCCATTGGTTATTACAAAAATGCCTTCTTCATTCTTTTCTTCATGCTAATCTGCTGCTGGATGGCGGAATTTAAATCTATACAAATGGAGTGTCTAATTGCAATATTGAAATAACCGCTTTTTAATAAATTAATGCATATGGATGTACTCGTATACACAGTACATATATATACCAAAATAAGGTTTTTTACAATGTTTGTCTGTAACGAAATGTCTGAAACGGGTGGACCAATTTTATCGGGACTTTCACTGGCAGATAGCTGATGTAATAAGGAGTAACTTAGGCTACTTTTAGTTTATAAATTGTCGTATTAAAAATAAAATTTCCGCGCGGACGAAGTCGCGGGCACAGCTAGTACCTAAATAATATTATTTTAGAAATTTTTCAATCACATAATTTCTCTCACAATATTCTCTTCTCTGTTACCAATTATATTGAATTTCATTTTTAACGGGTGTAAGTCAAGCAAAGATCCGACAAGCTTGAAACTCACAGTTTTTCTCTAGTCGGTGTTTAGGCGTTTTACCATCAACATTGATGTCAAAACAGATGTTTTTACAAGCAATCAGAGTGAGATCGCAAAATGTTTGTTATTTGCTATACTTAAATTAATTGTGTTAGCTTAATTTATTAGTAGTAGAGTGATTGTTATTATGCTTTGTTTTATTTTATTTTGTTTTATTACATACATACATACATAAACTCACGCCTGTATTCCCCGAAGGAGTAGGCAGAGGTGCATTACTGCACCCACATTTCGCCAGGTATGTATCAGTCCCACGTAATAGGGGGCGAGCCTATTGCCGTTTTTCGGGCACATTTCCAGACTCCGCGCTGTTACTGAGAATTTCCTAATGGAAAAACCCAATAACACTTTGCCCGACCCGGGAATCGAACCCAGGACCTCTAGATCGCACGGCACATACTTGTACCGCGAGACCACGAGGCAGTTTGTTTTATTTTGTATATATAAATTTGTGTTATAGTCCCGCCAGTTCGAATTGGGTACCTAAACCTGTAATGACTGTGTGTGTTGAATAAATAAATAAATAAATGTCCAGGAGTTGCAGTAGCCGTGTATGGTGATATAGTCCCCCTTCACCATTTAAGTAAAACTAGTAACCTTCACCATTGAAGTATGAAAGGATAACAAACTAAGTCTGCTTTGTCGTTGAAGCTAAGACTACCAAGTCAACAACCCATATAATGGCCCACAAAACGAACAATGGGTAATAACATGAAAATTTACCGGCACTGAAAGAATAATAGTTTTAAACGTTCACGTTTAACAAAACTATATAATAATGCCATTTTAATCCTATTATTCCCCTTCCTCATTCCTGGAGTGCTTCAACTAGAAAATGTTTGTTCCGACAAATACTTTCATAAAGTTTCGTTGTAAAATGAGCGTAGTGAATTCTTAAAAGGTTGTTTTATTTTTTTTATGAGCGGAGGAAAATGAGTATCTAAAAGGAGGTATCTTAGAATGCACAAGCCTAATCTGGTTACTGTTCAAGTTATATGTAAAAAATAATGAGTGTTAAAAATATGTACACGAATGCATGGTCTCATCATCATCATCAGCCAATATACGTCCCACAGCTGGGCACGGGTTTCCTCTATAACCGAGAGGGTTTAGGCCTTAAACCAGTAGGTCTCGAGGTTTAGGCGCGCGGTCAAGAATTTCGGTGGCAACGGGTTCAAACCCTAGGCATACACCTCTGACTTTTAGAAGCTATGTTTATATTCACAATGAATTATCACTTACTTTCACGGTAAAGGAAAACATCGTGAGGAAACCTACGCACCTAAAAATTCTTAGAAATTTCTTAGGTGTGTAGTCCGCACTAGGCCAGCGTGGTGGACTAATGCATGATCTGCACTTATTTATTTCAGTTTTGGTTGCTTATGGCAAGACTCTCTCGTAGTTTTTGATACCCACGATACAAGACTTGTATCTTAGTGTGGGGTCAGAACTTTGTATGTGACTGTTGGGTGTAATTGTATTACATACGCTAAAACACTAATTTAGTATCACTTTTATTGTAAAATAGAACGAAATTTTATATTCTAAACAACCTTTGATTTATCCTCGAAGATGATCCCTAGTTTTAGTCTAAATATGAAATTTATTGATTTTAGTTACAAAATAGATAAAAATATAAGTTCTTATAGTCATTGTCAGCTTTAGCAATAGGACTTAGAACCTAGCACTACGAGTACTTCTAACAATAACAATTTTAGTTAAGTGTTTATTTAAGCTATTGTATTAATGTTAAGTTTACATATAATATATGAGACCGAAAAGTCTCGTAGTTTCTGATACCCACGACACAAGACTCGTATCTCAGTGTGGGGTCAGAACTATGTATATGACTGTTGTAACTATATATGAGGCAGCCATGATGAACATAAATTTTATACTAAGTTGTAACAAAATATCAGGAAAGTTTAATAAATTTAGTATTTTGTACTCATCAATTATTTTATTTAGTTTATTTTTGCCTCCCCTATAGCCTATTAAACAAAGTTTTTTCTACAAAATATTAATAAAACCCTGGATTGTTGTACTACGTTGGATAGCTTATAAAACGTAGATATTTTTAGGCACATCTGCAAAGCAGGTGCCATAATAATATTTTTTGATATCCTTTCGAGAAAAATAAACTTTCAAAATGTTTGTTAATGTTTTTAAGTTTTAATCGTCTACAGCGACTTATTCATTCATTTTATGTACAATTTTGGTTATTGAGGTCATAAAGCATCTTAGTTTACATGTAAAAAACAAATAATAGTAATAGTAAGACTTACACATTTCATAATATCTAAGCTGATAGCCGAAAATCGGGAGTTTTTTGGAAAAAACAATTAAATTCAAATATCTCGAAAACGGTTAGATTTAGGATAGGGTGTCTAATAAATATTCAAATCAGTCAGAAACTATGTAAACTACACGCCCTTAACGGATATAGGTCGACTTAACCAATAACCTTTATACCACCTTATCATGTGTTAAGTGATTTTTGTAAATAAATAGATAAATAATATAGTGTAATAATGTTAGTAGACAAAACTTTTATATTGACGCTAGAAATTCCCGAGGCGAACTTAAACAATATAAAGTATGTAGATGTCTTGCAGAATTAATGTCCAAACTTTTTGTTTTCACATTTCGTTTTGCATTTTCAAGATATCCCACACTCGCCAGTCTGGCTCGTAGATACGAAAACTTTTCTGTTAGATACGAATTTTGAACATCAGGACTTACTATTATGCAAAGTTGCTTCGACAATTTTAAGCTTCATGCAAGTCCTAGCAGGTCTTGAAATGTCCGAAAAAGGTAGCCTGGTTATATTGTTTTTATGCCAAAGTAGGCCAAAGAGCAAGTGAGCCTGATGTTAAGTGCTCAACACCGCCCATGAACACCCACAATACTAGAGGAATCAACAGCGTGTTGTCGGCCTTTAAGGAAAATATAGGCTCTTTTCTTGAAGTCGTATCCGTTTGGAAATATCTAAACACGTTTGAGAAAAAATGAGCATATATAAAGACCTCAGCCTGCGTATAATGTTTTTCACTTTTTGTTCTTTATTACGGTTATGGGATCGCTGTCCCACTGCTGGGCACGGACCTTCTCTACAAGTGAGAGGTTTAGGACTTCAATCCACCAAGCTGGCCTAGTGCGGGTTGGTATACTACACACCTAAGAAATTCCTAAGAACTTTTTAGGTGTACAGGTTTCCTCACGATGCTTTTCTACTCCGTTAAAGTATGTGATAATTTTTTTTGAATACACACACAGCTTAATCAACCCTCGAATTCTTCATCATCATTTCCTTGCCCTGTTCCCAATTTCATTTGTGGTCGGTGCAGTACGTTTTATCCTTCCAAATACTATCCCTATTAGCCGTCATGTCTTCATTCACTCCTTTTTCTTTCATATCTTCAGTCACGCACTCCATCCGCCTTTTCTTTGGCCTGTCTGCTTGTCCATCCTTCAACTTTTATATTCATCACCTTAAAAAATCAACCCTCCAAATATGCATGTTTTTCTTACTCCACCTATTTTCTTGTTGAAAGGTACCCTAAGGCCTCTTATACAAAATATATCTTAGTCTTGTAAAAACAATGCTAGAAGCTATAACGGTTATTGAGTGGTGTCCACAGTGGCTGGGGCGTCGTTTCAGGGCTCATAGCATTTAACGACTCCATCCACAGGCGGGTAGGGATTAGCCTTAATCTTACTGCAGAACACTGATACACGTTAACGTATATTTTGCACATATTTTTTAATGGTTTTTATTAGCGGATCCTGTTGGGAAATATCTGTTAGACTTTCGTGTTAATGCGTTTTTTCATGGTTATGTTGGATTGCTGTTGTTTTTAAGTTTTTTTTTTTATTTTACTTTTTATACTGGTATAAAACGGACAAACGCACGAGAGGCCAATGAACCATGAGATGGTCAGACCAAATGAGCGCAAATACTGAGCGGTGGCACAGGCCACTTCTACAAATGAGTAGGATTAAGCCAAAGATTTTAGATCTTTAATTTCTTTGGGCTGTTAGGTTATTGATGTAAAGTATACTGTTTAAAAGATATCTGAATCCCTTTAGCTTTAGCCGCTTTTGCGTGATTCAGTAACAAACATCTACCCAAACTTTCCAATCTATAAAATTAAACATGACAACTCTAACTGTCAAGCTTCAGTTTATGACGTACAGTAAATTAATAATCTAGACAAGATGGGTACAAATATCTCGCTTAATACATATACCTAAACAAAACCTTGTACATCAATTCAAACCTACCAACATTCATTTCGATTAACCCAATTAAGAGTTAGCAAATTCAGCGCCCAACCAACTTCGGCGCTAGTCAAGCAAAACACCCAAAAAGTACGCTAGAAACTTTCCCCTTTCAAACTGAAAACCATTAAGCCACGCCACGCAAAACTATCAGAATAAATCAGAACAAGTTTATTCCAACTACATGTGTGTGCTTAAAGTTGGGAACACACTGGTTAGCGGAATATCGACACGGGCGACACTGTGTTTGTTGTGTGGCGTGATCGGAATACGCCGTTGGAAATAGACCGAGTTGGAGAATTTATCAGCGATCATAATTATGGAGACAAAATGGAAGCTTACATTTACCAAGTCTTATTAATTTTGATTATGGCTGAGTTAGCTAATGTTTTCTTCTGCTATGTTGAACGGTGAGTTGGCAAATTATTTCATCGTTTAGACGCAGGTGATAAAGTTTTTAGGATAAAATTTAATCGTGGCGTCTTGTTAGGATGCTTTTTAAACGATTGATTTAAAGAACCAAGAAAAGCCCAATGATCAATATCAATGGCAAGCCGAAAGATGAATGATAAAAGACTAATAAGTTTGTAAGGCTCCCACTCATCATTAAGCATTAGAGACGCAAGCCAAGAGCCTCGTTTGTTCTGCGGCAACATTGTGGGATCTAGAGCTCCAGGATCAAACAGAGTAATTTTGATTTTTAGTAGCAAAAGGGAACGTTCTAACACGCTCGAGTTTGGTTGTTTCCATAGCTTCGCGAATTCATGTACCGCTGATTCTATATTCGGACAGCTCCGTTCTTCAGAAGCAATATCAGTATTAAAAGAAACAAATGATTCTATGCGTTTTAACATCATTCATATACTCAAATTCAGACACGTGTCAGTTAAGTGGACACGATAAGCTATAAAAGCTGAGTGGGTAACCGTTGAGACCGCTCGGGGCAGAACCATGTATTTTTATAGCATTGAGTATAGACAGAGCGATGACCTGCGAAAGGCCAGTAAATAAATAATTTGACGAGAAACGAGCTTCTTATAAAGAAAATGCGATTTTTTTTTATGCTGGCTATAAAGGCACTACTATTCACCTAAGTGTATTGTATCGTCTAGATACACCAAATGACATATTATATTATCTATATATATACTAATATATAAAGCTGAAGAGTTTGTTTGTTTGGTTGAACGCGCTAATCTCAGGAACTACTGGTCCGATTGGATTAATTATTTCAGCGTTAGAAAGCCCATTTATCGAGGAAGGCTATAGGCTATATAACATCACGCTACGACCAATAGGAGCGGAGCACTAATAAATAATATTTTAAAATCGGGGGTATTATTTCCTTTTGAGATCTTCCGCTGCGTGCGATGCGGAAACGGTTAAAGTTTAGCTAAAATAATGTATGACAGAATTGTTCCCTTTCAAAAGTTTTAAAAAAAAGTCCGCGACAGCATATGTCTATCTTTTAAGGTTGGCTCACTATAACCTTTTTTATGCTAACCAAATTTGTTCTGAAATAAAGCATTATTTGTAAATGGTGTTTTCATAAAGACGATATTAATCCTTATCCAAATAAATACGTTATTCATCACAAGTACTTAATTTAAAAGAAATTTGCCCTTTACATCATTTGATTTCAATGAGTATCATAGAAGATATCGCAGTTTTAAAATAACACCGCAGCGAAAAAATTATAAAGCGCGCAATGATGTACAAGGCGCCGCGCCGGCCGGCCGGTGCGCGGCGGCACACGTTTCACGTCTATCTGACCGATTTGAATGATTTTTTGGTATGGACATAAATGGGACTCTGTGGAGTAAAATAGACTACAAATTATTTTCTTTCTGAACCCAACCATGTAGTCTACGCGGACGGAGTCGCTAGCAAAAGCTAGTACTATATAAAATGACTTTTCATCCGTCACAATACCACCTAACAGATACAAATATCCATTATGTCACGCTAAGAAGTGTCGCTGACCATAAAAATTAAGCGTGTTGTGTTATAAACTTTAATGGATTTAATAAGAAGAAATAGTTAGGTTGAAATCTAGCATGGTTGCCTCGTGGCATCAATAGAGAAATGAACGTTGCAGTTGGCAAGAAAATGTATGAAATAAGTATGGTCAACTGCGAGGTGTAGTAGATAGGAACAAGATGACGTGTTATGAAGACTGATGTACACTCACATGGGTTATTTGAGTTATTGGAGGCTACAAAACAATGCAACTCTTCGAGAAGTTAAAATTCGGAGTAAAAAATGTTGTTGCGGTTACGCGCTTGTTCTTGGTACATTATTTTTGCGTATGCGCATTTTGAGAGTAGTATGTAGGAGTGGAATAGGGAAGAACATAAATATAGTGTATGCTAACCGTTACAAATATTGCTAATTTTATCATCATCAGCCCAAATACGTCCCACTGCTGGGCACGGGCCTCCTCTACAACTGAGAGGGTTTAGGCCTTAGTCCACCACGCTGGCCTAGTGCGGGTTGGCGGACTACACACCTAAGAAATTCCTAAGAACTTTTAGGTGTGCAGGTTTTATCACGATGTTTTCCTTCACCGTTAAAGCAAGTGATAATTCATTGTGAATACACACATAACTTCGAAAAGTCAGAGGTGTGTGCCTGGGGTTTGAACCTGCGACCGCCGAAATTCTCGACCGCGCACCTAAACCTCGAGGCCATCACTGCTAATTTTATAAAACACCTAAATTGTGAAACGTTCTATTTATTTACGAACCCTTTTTTCGACATATAGACTAAAGACAAAGGGAGAAACAAAAGAAACCAACTGACAGTCTATCGCTCAACGCCGTCTTTTATAACAGACCTAGAAGTAAAATACATATGCATACAAAGTATAGGAGGGTAGTCAGCGTGTACATAATTTAAATAAATTTACCCAGCTCAATTTTCCGTGGCAGAATTAAAAATGGAAATAACAAAGGCGTAAAAACGCTTCATTTCGATACAGTATGCCAGTAGCTTAAAACGATGTTTAACCGCACGGACTGTGAGCTCTAGCATGTCTATTTGGAAACTTTTAAAACATGACCGCTCGGGAATTTGGCGGGTTTAATTGAGATTTTTATGAGTTTAAAAAATTGTTTTCCACGCCGCCGGCACTGAGGTCTGTATTTTAAAGCTTGTTTAGTTTGCAGCCGCAGTGTTTGCTTTGCGGTTTTTCATTAGCTATTTTAGCGCAGTTGAATAAATTTTCGTTTAATTATCTATGGACTTTTTGGATCTGTAGAATATATTTTTTAGCATTTCTGTGTACGTTGTTCCATTGTTCTTAATTTTATTTAATTACCAATGAATTAGGGCTTAGTCTAAAAGATTTTTCTTAGAATTTAGATACATACATAAAATCACGCCTGTATTCCCCGAAGGGGTAGGCAGAGGTGCATTTCTGCACCCACATTTCGCCAAGTACCTATGTATCAGTCCCACGTAACAGGGGACGAGCCTATTGCCGTTTCCCGGGCACATTTCCAGACTCCGTGTTGTAACCGAGAATTTCCTAATGGAAAAACCCAATAACACTTTGCCCGACCCGGGAATCGAACCCAGGACCTCTAGATCGCACGGCACATACTTATACCGCGAGACAGTGCAGTCTTAGAATTTAATCCTGATTTAAAGTTATTTCATTCGCATTCTATTTGCAACGTGTTGTTCAAAGTTTTATAATAACATGATTTTTCGAATAAGAGATTTAAACAGTTTATAAATTCAATTAAAGACCTAAGAATTTTTCTATAAAGAACTCTAAAATAATTATTCGCAAATGCTTTTGTTTAATGATAATTAAATTTTAATTTGGAGGGTTTTTTATTCTATTTAATAGTTTAATGAATATAAAATTATCTTTCATCTTCATACTCAATTTTTGTTTTTTCTGTGTTCGTTAGACTTAATTCGTCAGTCTTTTTACACCATTCAGGATTATTTATGCCTACATAAAGCTCATCTATTGCACCTTTAGGAAAGCTGGCTCTTATTTCAATCTGTTAAATTAAATATTAAATGTATTTTGACAAAAAAATCGATTAGAATGAGTAGTTCATTCAAAAAGTTATTTCAGATAAGAAAAAAAATTATACCGCTTTAAAATCCTTAAATTACGTGATAAAATGCATCACTTAACTAAGGGCACACATTTATATACTACACTATTTTTATTTCAAAGCCTAAAATGAGTTATTTATTACTAATGACAGCCCCGTGGCGCACATGGCTAGACACCAGCTTGCGAAACGAAAGGCCGCGAGTTCGATCCCCGCACCGAGACAAATGCTTGTGTGATCCACAAATATTTGTTTCGGGTCTGGGTGTTTGTGAGACAGAAAAGTCTCTCGTAGTCTCTGATACCCACGACACAGGACTTGTATCCTAGTGTGGGGTCAGAACTATGTATGTGACTGTTGGGTGTATTTATATATTTATTATTATTTATTTAATTGAATTATTTAATGATACAGCTAAAGGTATAAACAAAGCCTCAAAATACACCACGATACATATTTTGAAACAAAACCGAAACTCCACCCGTCGTCAACATTTGGTATAAGCTGAAACATGTTCACATAACAATTGTTATGTTATAACGCAGACAACCTTTTAGTTAGAGGATTTAATGTTGAAATTAAATTATGTTTTAAGTTAGTTTTGTGGGGAGTCCGTTGAAATACGAGGGTGGAATTGGGTCAACCCTATTCGACGTTTTACAATGTGACTAGATTATAATAAAGCAATAAAATGACTAGAAACTATGTTAATGTGGACCTGGGAGGTTTTATTGCCACCATTTCGGTGTACAAATTATACATTTATATGCTTATTTGAATGTCGTCTTCTGGTGTCGCATTTGCCAGGGTATTTTGCGCCTGCCCTGTGGCAAGGGGGCGTTAGAATCCCACCACGGTATCCCCTGCCTGTCGTAAAAGGCGACTCATTGGGGCCCTTGGGGTCACTGGACGCGCTGCGGGGGCAGTGCGTCTACATATGTGACCCCGAGAAGGGCGGCGGCACGGTGGCCTGTGTCCGTCGCGGGCGCCCAAAATAGAGGCGCCCAAATCAAGTAAGTAGAGGTGCAAAGGCGCCTAAATTCCAAGAAGTCCGAGACGCTTTCATCTCGGAAGCGCACCGGGCGGCTGCGGCACTATTGTGGGCGCTTCTCGCCCACGCACCGTGGTCGCCCCACTTGGCGCGAAGATGGCCACCGGGGGGTTTTGGTAGGTATGCCGGCGTAGGGATTTGGTTAGGGACCCAGCTCGGCACTAACATCTGCGCGGACGTGACGCCCCGCGCGCCGGGCTGGAAGGCCGGTGACCCCGACATACGCTTCCTGTCCCCTCCCCCAGGGCTGGCGGGAAGTAGAGCCATAAACAGCTTTCCCCTCGAGAAAAAAATAAATAAAATAAAAAGGGTATTTTGCGCAGTGTTGTACGTTTAAGCTGCAGTTTGTTTTGTGAATTGACTGACTAGAAAACCAGGTAACTTCAGCTTTGGGTAACAGTTGTTGAGAAGAAAAAAGAATGGGACAAAGTTATACAATCCGTCAGGCCTTTTTGGTGATTCAGACGATAAAAAATTTCGATCCACAAATATTTGTTTCGGGTCTGGGTGTTTGTGAGACCGAAAAGTCTCTCGTAGTTTCTGATACCCACGACACAAGGCTCGTATCTTAATGTGGGGTCAGAACTATATATATGACTGTTCGGTGTATTTATTAAAAAAAGGCCTTAAGTTATATTCTTACAATCGTGGTCTTTTTTACATAAATCTGCCGCTGCAATATATCTAATTGGAATTAGGCATTAAACATAGTATTTTATTTATCTCCTAAATAATTATACACATAGTTTATTTATTTTTAGGAAGACTTAGAAGGCTAAAAACTACATAAAAAATGCGTACACAAGTCTGCGCATATAAGTAAATAAAACTTTATTGAAAATAGAAAAAAGGGGCAAAACAAGGACAAGAGTGTTCTAATTGATATATCAATCAAATAAAAAAATAAAACAAATTATAAAAAAAATTGAATAACTTAAATATTAAGACAACAAATTTAGAAATGGGCCTACCTATATTACATACATACACTCACGCCTGTATTCCCCGAAGGAGTAGGCAGAGGTGCATTTCTGCACCCACATTTCGCCAAGTATGTATCAGTCCCACGTAATAGGGGCGAGCCTATTGCCGTTTTTCGGGCACATTTCCAGACTCCGTGCTGTTACCGAGAATTTCCTAATGGAAAAACCCAATAACACTTTGCCCGACCCGGGAATCGAACCCAGGACCTCTAGATCGCTCGGCACATACTTGTACCGCGAGACCACGAGGCAGTATATTATATTTATATAATGACAATATAAGCATATACATATATTATTAAACTTCTAATTAGGCATTTTACCGATGTTTTTTAATTTCTTATCTTTGTCAACAGGTGAACCACCTATTAGGTCGAGGTATGCTCGTCTCATAGTGCTGGTTCCACCAGACGCTCCGAAGATATTAAAAGGCCCCGTAGTTCAAGCTGTGGAAGATCGGGAGGTGGATCTAGAGTGCGTGTCCGTTGGAGGGAAACCTGCTGCTGAGGTGAGTCAAGATCATACTAATTTTTTTAATGGAAGAGGTTTCAAGGGTAAAGGATTCCTCTCAGTTGTAAGGGAGGCCCGTGCCCAGCAGTGGGACGTATATGGGCTGATGATGATGAAGATAATAATTGTAGAATCTTTTCGTAGTTAGATGGGACTGCGGTACGCATGAGTCGCCAACACAGGGATGGTATAATGCCTCACATAAAATTGACGAGAATTAACCTCAATTTCATTCGGTGGGTATACATGGATAAAAAAGAAGAAATTCAATTTTTTTCAATTGGCGTGGTAAAGTGACTACACGGCACCTGATGGTATGTGTGGTTCTAAAAGAGAGTTGACTGGCAAGAAATGATCATCATTCCTTTACAGTCAACACGAATATACTTATCCCCACTTTCTCGGTTCTAGGTCCTTCTCCTCTTTGAGTAGTAAGAGAACTCTTTCGTCATTCGTGAATTATGGCGGTCTGCAAAAATCCATCTTGATATTCATCATCATCATCATCATCAGCCAATGGAGGTCCACTGCTGGACATAGGCCTCTCCTAATGACTTCCACAGGGATATTGATATTAATCTCAAAGCATTCAGCATAATTAATAGTAAAAGACCTATCACCGCCTAAAACCTAATTTTATTTGTAGATAACTTGGGTGGACCATGACGGTGGAGTATTGACTCAAGGAGTAAACTACACTGTTGAAGCAACACCAGATGGAAGGAAGTTTACTGCCAGGTAAATAATTAGTGTATAGTTTTTTAAGTAGAACGTTGGCTGTAAGATGTATATTGCCGATAGCTGCCTACGGGTGCGAGTCAGGAAAAGTGCCATTGGTATTTTGAATTTTTCGACAGCCCCGTGGTGCAGTTGGCTAGATACCAGCTAGCGAAACGAGGGTCCGCGGATTCGATCCCCGCACAGAGACAAATGTTTGTGTGATCTACTAATATTTGTTTCTGGTCTGGGTGTTTGCGGGACCGTAAAGTCTCTCGTAGTTTCTGATACCCACGGCAAAGAAGGTCAGAACTACCAGTATATATGCGAATGTTTGTATAATTCTGAAAGTGTAACTGAAAAACGCCTAATAAAATAAAGCTGACTGCCTCGTGGTCTCGCGGTACAAGTATGTGCCGTGCGATCTAGAGGTCCTGGGTTCGCTTCCCGGGTCGGGCAAAGTGTTATTGGGTTTTTCCATCAGGAAATTCTCAGTAACAGCACGGAGTCTGGAAGTGTGCCCGAAAAGCGGCAATAGGCTCGCCCCCTATTACGTGGGACTGATACATACCTGGCGAAATGTGGGTGCAGAAATGCAACTCTGCCTACCTCTTCGGGGAATACAGGCGTGAGTTTATGTATGTATGTATGTAAAATAAAGCTCGGCTGGCGATGACATCAGAAACAGATATTGGGTGTTTATTAGTACAGGCGCAACCTTAGTTTGGAGGACCTCAGACATCGGGATAAACATTCCAGCCATCGCCTTCATATCGATGTTCCCCTGATAGTCAGCTAAAGAGCTTATTACATGCTGTTTTGATTATCGATAATGATTTTGTTTTGAACTATTTGGACTGCACCATACTTTCGTTAAGTGCAGTGCGATGACTTTGCCTTTCAGTATAAACAAAGATTAGGCTACTAGGCAGACAGACTTAGATCTTAAAGTCAGCCGTAAACTAGTTATATCCATAAAACTAAGATATTTTGGTAGAGGCAACCGTAAATCTTAGAAGTTTATTTCTTTATTGTCAGACCTAAGCTACAGAGCCAGAGTGGTTTATGCTTGCGCTATAAAGTGTTATATGGAAAAATGTATTTAGCCAATACTTAAATGAAAAAATATACATTAAAAGATATTGAACGAGAAAAAATAAAATTGACATTTTTGAGCCCACATAGAATATATGTATAAAGATCGTGATTGAAAACTAAGACAGGCAATAGCTACGATGATTACAAACATCGTGACATTAAAAAAAAATCCCGACAAAAAAGATATTTTTTACGTTTTCCTTACAACCACGAGTATTAAATTTAAAGAACCGTGATCAAAACTAAGACAGGTAATCATCAACATCACCAGCCCAAATACGTCCCACTGCTGGGCACGGGCCTCCTCTACAACTGAGAGGGTTTAGGCCTTAGTCCACCACGCTGGCCTAGTGCGGGTTGGCGAACTACACAGCTAAGAAATTCCTAAGAATTTTAGGTGTGCAGGTTTTATAGCGATGTTTTCCTTCACCGTTAAAGCAAGTGATAATTCATTGTGAGTACACACATAACTTCGAGAAGTCAGAGGTGTGTGCTTGGAGTTTGAACCTGCGACCGCCGAAATTCTCGACCGCGCGCCTAAACCTCGAGGCCATCACTGCTTTTTTGGACACGAAATGCCATGAAAAAAATATTAGTATTATAAATATGTTTTTATATTTATTTAATGACATATTTTTATCAAAGGATAATTTTATGTTAGTTACATTCTCTTTAATTACGTATTGAATTTTATGATTCAAATATAATTTTAAATTAATGTACATACATACATACATAAACTCACGCCTGTATTCCCCGAAGGGGTAGGCAGAGGTGCATTTCTGCACCCACATTTCGCCAAGTATGTATCAGTCCCACGTAATAGGGGGCGAGCCTATTGCCGTTTTTCGGGCACAATTCCAGTCTCCGTGCTGTTACCGAGAATTTCCTAATGGAAAAACCCAATAACACTTTGCCCGACCCGGGAATCGAACCCAGGACCTCTAGATCACACGGCACATACTTGTACCACGAGACCACGAGGCAGTCTTAATTTCTTAATTAATGTCTATAATCTTAAGATGAAATCTGTATGACGTAGGACTAAGAAAAAAATATTTAAACATTATTTATTGTTGAAAAACATAGTTAAAATTAAACAAACCAGTGTATGGGAATCAAAATAAACTAAAATATTGTTGTGACAATTATGTTTTTATAACGGTAATTCAATAACAAGTCATTCAATAGTTTAGCCCCGTGGCGCAGTTGGCTAGATACCAGCTTGCAAAGCGAGAGGCCGCGGATTCGATCCCCGCATCGAGACAAATGTTTGTGTGATTCACAAGTATTTGTTTTGGGTCTGGGTGGTTGGGAGACCGAAAAGTCTCTCGTAGTTTCTGATACACACGACACAAGACTCGTTTCTTAGTGTGGTGTCAGAACTATGTAGGTGACTGTTGGGCGTATTTATTTGTTTATTTATTTTAGCATGCCGAAAAAAATCGCCTCGGAAATGAAATATAACGAGACAGTCTTAATGCTCCCAGGGTGTAAGGTGGCGTGTAAGGTTTAGTGATCCCAGGTTTAATTCTCGAGTCGATAAATACCTTGTAACTTGCGATATAAAAATCTGGCTAAACAATGTTGAACTACCCTACTTCTTTAAGAAAATAGGCATAAGTGTCCAAGTGTTTAAGATTTTCTATAATAGAGACTCAAAATCTATCCAGTTATAGAGAAATAGTGGAAACCCGCAAAACGTGTAGCAACATGAGCTCCACCTACTCCTTCTATAATAATGTCGTGAGCTATTTTGATAATTATAACATACATAAACTCACGCCTGTATTCCCCGAAGGGGTAGGCACAGGTGAATTCCTGTACCCACATTTCGCCAAGTATGTATCAGTCCCACGTAATAGGGGGCGAGCCTATTGCCGGTTTTCGGGCACATTTCCAGACTCCGTGCTGTTACCGAGAATTCCCTAATGGAAAAACCCAATAACACTTTTCCCGACCCGGGAATCGAACCCAGGACCTCTAGATCGCACGGCATATACTTGTGCCGCGAGACCACGAGGCAGTATAATTATAATACATTACTTAAATTGATATAAATAATAAATACTCCCAACATCCACCGACAAGGTGGTCGGATGCAGGCGGCTTCCAACAGGTCCCTGTGGAAGTCATTGGGAGAGGCCTATGTCCAGCAGTGGACCGCTTTCGGCTGATGGATTGGATTGGATTGGGCACCCAACAGTCACATACATAGTCCTGACCCTACAATTAGATACAAGTTTTTTTGGTCTAACAAACATCCAGACCCGAAACAACACCCACCCAATAGTCACATACATAGTTCTGACCCCACACTAAGATACTAGTCTTGTGTCGTGGGTATCAGAAACTACGAGAGACTTTTCGGTCTCACAAACACCCAGACTCGAAACAAATACTTGTGGATCACACAAACATTTGTCTCGGTGCGGGGATCGAACCCGCGGCCTCTCGTTTCGCAAGCTGGTATCTAGCCAACTGCGCCACGGGGCTGTCCCACAAACAAATATTTGTGGATCTTCTACAGTACTGTATTTTTGGCCCAGGTCCATACTTCGTCTGCGTCCAAGACGCCATCACCACAACCAGACGTTCACGTGTCAGGCACAGAACA
The DNA here is from genome assembly GCA_907164795.1 of Hemaris fuciformis. Classification (NCBI taxonomy): domain Eukaryota; kingdom Metazoa; phylum Arthropoda; class Insecta; order Lepidoptera; family Sphingidae; genus Hemaris; species Hemaris fuciformis. The sequence continues at coordinate 4,974,032 of OU015457.1, read as the reverse complement.
CAGCAGACCGGGCGTATCGATCAGTAGCTGTCAAATTGCAGGTATGTATCAAAATAAGTAGACTATTTTATTTATTTATTTATTTATTTAACACTTTATTGTACACTAAACACAAAAAAAGTATAAAATTTCAAGGCAACCATAGGATGAACAACCTGAAGAGATTTAATTTGACTATTCTACTTCTAGAGATATTTCTTCATTGGACTCAGGGTATTTGTTGTGAGATTGAAGGAGTTTTGATCAAATTCCCAGATTCGACATGTTATTCGGTTTGACTTCTAATGGAAAGCCTAATGAAGTGCCTAAAAAAGAAGTAAAGACTCACCACAGCTTAGAGGTCGTCCATTAATCACGTGATGTTTTTTTAGCATTTTTTTAACCCCCGTCCCCCTTGGTGATACGTGGTGAGTTTTAAGAATACCTCACTCCCTCACCCGAAAACAGATGTATTTTTTAGTATCTACGAAGAATCTTAAAAGTTGTAGAATATTATCATTAATTACAGGTATAAAGTGTAATCTAATTTTCTTATGTAATTAATGATCATGATAAATATAATAATAATAATAAAAAATTTATTTATTACCAAAAAATTTGCTTATTATAACATATAACACATCGATTTATACAAAATATTTACATATCTAAGCAAGTACAAAAGAAAAAGTATACATTGACCTCTGCACTAAGCGTGGCTTGTATCGCAGGGGTCTACATATTTACCGATCCTGATACACAATTTTGAACAGGGCACACGGTTCTTAATTAAAGGTATTTATTAGAAAAATAAACTAAACATTAACAATGTCTAAACTAAACTAAACTAATTACTAAACTAAATAAATATTACTATATGTCTAGACAGAAAGGTTGCAGGTTGTTTTTGACTGGCTATTTGGTTTAGAAATTTTTAGTTTACACTTTTCGGAGTTATGTGTGTATTCACAATGAATTATCACTTGCTTTAACGGTGAAAAAACATCGTGATGAAACCTGCACACCTAAAAAAGTTCTTAGGAATTTATTAGGTGTGTAGTCCGCCAACCCGCACTAGGCCAGCGTGGTGGACTAAGGCCTAAACCCTCTCAATTGTAGGGGAGGCCCGTGCCCAGCAGTGGGACGTATATGGGCTGATGATGATGATTTTTCTCACAAACGCTAAAACTTGACTAATGAAAATGATATATTAAGTAAGATCAAAGCCTAAGTACTTACTTACTAGTCCTATTGATACCTACAACCACATCCACGCTTTTAAATCACGCTCAGTACTCATTTTTAAAATCCCAACGGCCCAAGTCAAGCTTTGCATAATTCCTCTAATCTCAAACCATCAGCTTATAAAAATCGTATCAAATTCACATAAAGAACCTCGGGAAAATCATGAGGCCATGAATCTGTTCAGGAAGCTATTTGTTATTTTATGATAATGTCGGATAACTTCCCCTACGCAACGTAACCCGTGCCGGCGTCTTTATATAGAAATTATACCGAAGGAAGTTTTAGCGTACACTCTTCTACTGTAAATCGTGGGTGAAAATTATCTTTGCGTTTTTTTTAGATTAAGATTGGAGTAAAGGTATATGGAATTTGAAAGTTACAGAAACCAAAAAAAAATATTTCGCAATATGACTTAGTGTGAATTTAGGTAGACGTAGTGTAGGACGTCCTGTAGCACGATGGTCCGACGACTTGAGAAAGGTGGCGGGTAGCGGATGGATATGGGCTGCTCAAGACCGGGATGGTTGGCGCCTACTTGGGGAGACCTACGTTCAGCACTGGACGGCGATAGGCTGAGAATAAAAAATGACTTAGTGGTATGTGATGGGATGGTGCCGGTTTGTATCCTGGTCGAGAAAGATATAATTGTTTTTTTTTGTTAAGAAGTCCTTAGAGGTAGCTCCGAGTAAATTAAAAAAAAACAATAGAACGCCGTTTAAATGGAACTAAAGATGTTTAATACCCCTATTAAATGAGACGAAATAATTAGCAAATAATGGAATAAACTTCTGCCTACACCTTAGGGGATTCAGAACGTAGAGTATATATTGTTAAATTTTGAGCAACTGCTATTGATCCAAGAAAATTTCCACATCAATCTTTAAGATCCTCGTGGTCTCGCGGTACAAGTATGTGCCGTGCGATCTAGAGGTCCTGGGTTCGATTGCCGGGTCGGGCAAAGTGATATTGGGTTTTTCCTTTAGGAAATTTCCAATAGCAGCACGAAGTCTGGACGGCAACAGGCAACTGGCTCGCCCCCTATTACGTGGGACTGATACATACCTGGCGAAATGTGGGTGCAGAAATGCACCTCTGCCTTCCCCTTCAGGGAATACAGGCGTGAGTTTATGTATGTGAAAACAAAGTTCAGTCGCATTTTGTCGTGCCAGGTAAAAAAAGGTCTACTGATCTCTTCTTCATTGTTGGGTCGTTTATGCGAAGAAGAAGCGACCACAGCAGACCTAAAAAATATGGAGATGTTCCTCCATCGCCAAATGATACACTTTCTGCACGAACACCGACTGAATAGAAATAGTAGTAATGCACTTCTGCCTACCCCATCAGGGAATACATGCGTGAGTTTATGTATGTAGGTATGTCTTTAACATTTTTTCAGGCCACTTGCGACTCTTCAAACAATAAACAAAATCCAAAAACGACGCAACACAAATCTCAATTTAGAGTTTGCACACATAAATTACGTCTTAATCCACGCTTCCAATAAACGGATACAAAGGGAAAACGAAATAAGGAAACAGTCGGCTTGGGAAAAAAATCCGTACCACAATTTTTATACATCTTCCATCCGCCAATTCGACTTATCGCGCGCCGGTGTAAGATGAGCCGCCTCGTTAAGAACACTTGTCGGGATTGGCGCAAGTGGTGGCGGTTTTGGAGGTCTTGTTTTAATGGCCGTGGCCGTACTAGAAAAGTGAAAATAAGCACGCTGGAGGCCCTAATTTTGAACACGTGCTGTGTCAGCGGTTGCGGGGAAATATTTCTTGTACTTCAAATTCGTGTCTTCAGAAGTCTTACATTTTTGTCGGGGTGTGTTCTTATACAAAAAAATACTTTGAAACCTACAAAACTTAATATATAAATATAGCAGAAAAAAAATCTATGCTCATCTGAAGACTGTCTGAAAATTTTAGTGAAGCAAATTGAGCTCTTTTTGAGCCCACATAGAATATATGTATAAAGATCGTGATCGAAAACTAAGACAGGCAATAGCTACGATGATTACAAACATCGTGACATTAAATCCGCCTTTGGCATTAAGTCCGCCTCTATACTTAATGTATAAAATGAGTCACTTTGCCGTGCTAGTTTAAAAAAAAACACCCGACAAAAAAGATATTTTTTACGTTTTCCTTACAACCACGAGAATTAAATTTAAAAAACCGTGATCTAAAACTAAGACAGGTAATCATCATCATCATCAGCCAATGCGTCCCACTGCTGGGCACGGGCCTCTACTACAATTGAGAGGGTTTAGGCCTTAGTCCACCACGCTGGCCTAGTGCGGGTTGGCATACTACACACCTAAGAAATTCCTAAGAACTTTTAAGTGTGCAGGTTTCATCACGATGTTTTCCTTCACCGTTAAAGTGCGTGATAATTCATTGTGAATACACACATAACTTCGAAGAGTGAGAGGTGTGTGCCTGGGGTTTGAACCTGCGACCGTCGAGATTCTCAACGGCGTGCCTAAACCTCGAGGCCATCACGACTTGTAATAGTAGACAGGTAATAGTAACGGTGATTACACACACATTGACACTATTAAAAATCCCGAATAAAATGTTTACGATTTCCTAACTAATAGACTACAAGCCCATGGTAAAAATTAACCTGTGAAATGAACCACCGTGAATTACGCTTAGAAGGCTGTTACTATATCATAAAATAACTCTGAGCGCTATGCCGTCATTTCTGAGCGGTACAAGTGAGTACGAGAGTAAATGGAATTTCTCTGCTACAGGGGAGGAATTACGACTACTTATTAATGTACGGCTTTTATTATAACTTATAGATGATTAAAAATAAATGTCGAAAAACCTAGTGCCGTACTAAAGTGGTGGTACCGGAAGTTAGTGCAAATTTTTAATTCGCCGGTAATTTTAGGAGCAATATAGGTCATTCATTACTGTACGGCATTTGTGTAATTCTTTTTGTATACATATACAGATACTTTACCCATGAACGCCGTACAAATTTTCCAGTACAGGGGTCGAAAGCCAAGGGACGCAAAACTTTCCCTACACCATATGATATAAGGTCATTGTAAAATGTACGGCATCTTGTTCAAAATGTTATTTTATACGGACAATAACGTTTGGTAATTATGCCGTCTAAAAATTATAGTTCATATTTATATAAATAAATAAGTATCTACATTTCAGGATTTACCCAGTTATTACTGCTGTAAGATCATACATTTATGTACGGCAACCTTTTTTTTAATATAATGTTATTAAATATTACCGTTGTACCTTATAGCCGTTCATTATAAATGGTAACAAATAAAAATATTAGGATTTAAAAAAAAGGAAATTTCCGAGATTTATAAGATTTTTCAAATGTTCCTGTAGTAATTTGGGAAGTAATATTTTCAAAGGTTATTGTTATTTTACTTGTAACAAATATAAATAAACAAAAAAACCATATGCCGTACATTTTACGTCAGATTATTCTTTACAGCTGATCAAAACTTCGATAACATTTGAGATGTCCCTTGAGGTCATTAATAACTATACGGCATTTGATAAATTTTGTTTTTAATATTAAATAATAATAAAAAATTATAATGCCGTACATTTTAAATGGAACATTACGTGAAATAAACCAATTTTCTTCAAATTTTCTTATTACGGATAAATTTGTCAATTGTTTGTAGCACTGTTGGTTATACCCTTTTTCTTCTATTACAGACAGCGGTCTGAGGCGGTGGATTAATCTTCCATTTTATAGAATAGCGGACTATCAAAATTGTACGGCATTTATTTTTTATCGAAGATTTTCTAAAGAGCTAAAAACCTATGTTATTGCCGTACAGAAAAAAGTCACCAAGTTACTCTTTTCGGAGGGAAGTAATTTACCCCATACACCTATGTGTCCCACAAAAAATGTACGGCATGCTAAAAAATATTATCTACTCATGAAGTACTCTGAAGATCATTTAATTTTATGTTGTTTCATTTCATCATCATTTATATATAATCAGAAATAAGAGTTGCGTCCCTTGGCTTTCGACCCCTGCACTGGAAAATTTGTACGGCGTTCATGGGTAAAGTATCTGTATATGTATACAAAAAGAATTACACAAATGCCGTACAGTAATAAATGACCTATATTGCTCCTAAAATTACCGGCGAATTAAAAATTTGCACTAACTTCCGGTACCACCACTTTAGTACGGCACTAGGTTTTTCGACATTTATTTTTAATCATCTATAAGTTATAATAAAAGCCGTACATTAATAAGTAGTCGTAATTCCTCCCCTGTAGCAGAGAAATTCCATTTACTTTCGTACTCACTTGTACCGCTCAGAAATGACGGCATAGCGCCTAATTTCTTCTCACAGATCAAACAATAGAACAGGCCAAAGCATGCTTAAGTTTTAAGCCTGACATGCCGCCATAATAATAATGTCATTGAGTGACGAATAGTTTTGTCGGTGTCTGTAGTTAACGTAAGGTACTTTGGCGCGATGTAATAAAACTTAGCCTTAGCTCCCATTTGTGATGAAGAAATAATATAAAAATTAGCGTGTATTTTCGACGGGTCGTGGCTTTAACACCCGGGTCGGATTTCTTCTTGGAAATTAGCAACAGGATTATGGGGCGACAAAAAGTTTTCAACTTCAGCCCGTATATGTCCCACTGCTGGGCATGGGCCTCACACTACACACCTAAGAAATATCTTAGAACTTTTAGATGTGCAGGTTTCCTCACGATGTTTTCCTTCACCGTTCAAGTAAGTGATTCATTGTGAATACACACATAACTTCGAAAAGTCAAAGTGTGCCTGGGGTTTGAACCTACGACCGCCGAGATTCTCGACCGCATGCCTAAACCTCGAGGCCATCATTACTTTACTAAAAAGTTAAGACTTAAGAATTAAAAGTGGGTTTAGACGCGCCTATCCCTCTTTAAAAGATAACAAGCTAGTGTTAAAACGAATATCGGATTAAAGTGTCGCAATAAAAGCCGAATGGGTATAGTGGACGCTTAAGCGTAATGCCTCGACCGCGTGGGGCTTCGTCTGGAACGTGGCAAATAAACTCGTTTACTGCTACTGTGCTTGTGTACTTTAATTGAATCAAACGACCTATACAAGTATTACTATTTTTTTAAATTTGATACGATTAATCTGAGAGGCTAGACTAAGAATACTATTGACGAATCGTAATATAAACAAACTTTATGAAACCTAAACCTCTCAAACACTCAAAGCTAAAAAATAGAATCGTCTTTTCCTTGTCACAACTTCGAGCATGTATTGTTATTCTGCGATATTATTTGTTATAATACTTCCGATACGACTTTTGTCTCCTTTGTCGGCTTGGGTAATTGTTTACTTTTGGCGACAGTGTATTTTTAGTCTTGTCATTTCAAAGTGGTCAAAGATTTCTAAAAAATACAATCACTTACCCAAAAATCTCGTTGATCGGCGTCGACCCTCAAGTTCTACCTGGACAAATTGAGAAAAGACATTTTATTACAAAACTTACAGTTGCAGCTCTGGGTCTCTAAATATGCACAATAGATGACTGTAGACGTTAATTACAAAGGACATAGCGATTCGATTATTTTTTTATTTATGAATAAATAATAATAAATAAATACACCCAACAGTCACATACATTGTTCTGACCCCAAATTAAGATACGAGTCTTATGTCGTGGGTATCAGAAACTACGAGAGACTTTTTGGTCTCACAGACACCCAGACCCGAAATAAATATTTGTGAATCACGCAAACATTTGTCTCGGGGCGGGGATCGAAACCGCGGCCTCTCTTTTCGCAAACCGGTGCCTAGCCAACTGCACCACGAGGCTGTAAATAAATCACAATTAGTGCGGCACTGAAACGTGGCCTCCGACTATGTGCCTCATAAGAAAGTGACCTTGGTCACTCGGCGAGCTATGGGGATCGAATCAGGAATGAGGAGATCCGTAGAAAAAGGAAGGTTGTTGATATAGCCCAAAGGATTACTGTGGTAAGCACAATATTGATGTGTCAAGGAAGAAGTCTGAGTGAACGTATATTACGCGTTAATTAATTGTTTTCTAATAAAAAATGATCAGCTAACCTCATTCCATCTCCATTAAAGAAGAAATAAACCGTAAAACATCGCTTCATGACACCGCAAATTTAATATTGACGTCAAAGGATGCTCGCGGCCTACCCTAACAATTTTCACGAGCAATTGGCTCCCTCGAAAGACATTTTATCAATTTCCGCATCTTTTAAGGAAATATGAAAAAGAAAATGTACGTCTAATTGTCTATTTTGGGTAATTACCACGGTTTCCTTTAAAAAAGATGTTATGAATATTAAAAAGGCGTGCTCCTTTGAAGACGATCTTTGCAAAAATTCCGTTTCAGCTTTCATGTTCTCGCGATCAACGCGTTTGGATAAAAGTTGTGAAATTATTTAGTAGCTAAATAAAGAATAGCATGAGCAATTTGAGGTGTCTATCTTTGTTAAAAATTAGCACCTTATTATTATTTGACCTTCATGATATTTAAAGTAGTTAAACTTGTATAGGAGTTCCTTATCTCTTCATGAAAAATTCATGGGTTTGATATTGTCACCGTTCAAACACCACATGAACCTGGGGTTTACTGTAGGCTCATATTATAGTCGACAGTCCGACTAAGGCCTAAGGACTAAGGCCTAAACCCTCTCAATGGTAGAGGAGGCCCGTGCCCAGCAGTGGGACGTATTTGGGCTGATGATGATGATGTGCCCGACTTCAGCTCACGTGCAAGACGTCAAAATAAAGGAGATGGTTTTACTTGAAGGCTTCATTTGTTAAGTTTATTATTTTGTACAAACATTACATTTTGTATATGGTGTGTGGTTGGTGGTCAGACGACCTGGTAAAGGCCGCGGGTCGTCGCTGGATGCAGACTGCATCCAATAGGTCACTATGAAAGTAATTGGGGGAGGCCTATGTTCAGCAGTCGATTTCCTTAGGCTGACGGATTGGATTGGATGGATTGGTGTGTGGTTGTTATGTATAAAAAGTAGGGTTGACGTAGACTTTTACAGACTTGTACATCGCACACGTCATTATTCCTCGCTACCAATAAGGCAGTAATGAAGCAGATAAACAATTGAATAATAATTTAAAAGTGCAACCGCGTTACAGTGAATTTTATTGAATAAATTTGGAACTTCTGTCCATCGTATTTACACATAAATTTTATACATCGCTGGATGTGAATAAATGTGAATATTTATTTTCAAAATTTAAACCGGACAGCGTTTGTGTTGTAGATTCATTTGTTTGTGGAATTCGGAAGTGTTGTTTTCCATATATCGATAGGGAATTAAGAGCTTTTATTTTTTAAATATGAGCAAATACTAGTTTTACTGCTTGGCACAGATCTCCTCTACTGATGAGGGGTTAGGCATTAGTCCACTACGCTAGCCTGGTGACTGACTACACGCCTAAAAAAATCCTAAGATCATTTATTAGCCCACGTTTCCTCACGATGTTTTCCTTCACGGTTGAAGTTCGTATCATATTTATGGTTACTTATTTTTTTTACACTTGTTATACATTTGTATTACAGAAACGAGCCTATTAACAGTGAGTAAAAAAACCTTGAGAAGAACTTTTAGGCGTGCCGCTAAAACGATTTTCCCTCTGTTAAAGTGCGGAATAATTTTTCGTGAATACACCTGTAACAAAGTCACATTTGGTTACCTAGGATTTGAAGTAGAGATGTAATGAACTCGAGTCTTTGAGTCCTAAATTTTGAGCTCGACTGACAAATTGCATGACTCGACTCGTTACAATAAGACTACCAAGACTAGAGCACTTAAGTCTATATGAGCTCTTGAGCGCAACATGGAACTCGAGTCTTTTTTAGCGCTCGAGTCGTTTTTACGGGGCGAGTCGCGCTCGAGTTGTTTTCCGTTTGGAGTCCTTTTTAAATCAGGTAATAAAATGTTACTTTTGTGGGATATATTCGTAATCAGAAACGTATTTTGAAAAAATAAAAGCCTTAATTATTAGGAAAAATCATTTTAATCATTTTTTTTTGGTTTTGGTCTCTACCGCAATCCTAATCATTGAGGCCATCACGACTTAGGCTGATTTCTTACCGATGTTTTCGATCAGTTTTTCAGCTTGTATTATACAAAGATATTTGTTTCAGGTCCAATATGCTCCCAAAGTTCGCATGTTCATGAAATCCGGGACAGCGAAGGGAAGAATACAGGAAGGTGACACGCTAAGTATAGGTTTGTGGACTTATATTACAAAATTTTTAAAACAAAATCCTTAGCAATAAAAACGAAACTGCGGGCACCATAAACATATATTTGCATAACCAAGCATATTATTAGTTGATGACAAAAATGAAAACGACGTCTTTTATCCTTCAACTATTTTGGCTGTAACAGGAAACTACAAAAGTACTTATATTGTCAAAGACTTCAAAGAGCCCAAATTAAATGTCAGAATACAATGTATTTTCCTCGGTGTATTGAATGGATCCTGATTAGTTTCGTATTTCCCCTAATCAGCTTAATGTAGGGAAGCATTGTCTGCGTAGACTAATTGACTAGACATGTCTTTATTGTCGGAGCTGTTATTTAATATCGGATTTATGTATAAGTACTGACAGTATTTGACTGCTTCATTGGTCCCACAGAAGCTTTGCGATCCTGGCCCAGTTACAAGGATAAGAACAATGTTAATGGGTTTTTAGACAAGAAAACTCAAAGCATATATATAAAAACAGTAATATGCCAGTTATGTAAAATTAAACAGGCAGTGGTTGAAATATGACTGCAAAAATGTACCAACTATTTGCTCGTTCTTTAACGATTACTGCCTTCCGAACGGGGTGGTAAACTAAATTTTAAAATGACTAAATCTAAGTGATGTATTTGAAATTTTATAGATTCAATAAATAATGCCTCGTGGTCTCGCGGTACAAGTATGTGCCGTGGGATCTAGAGGTCCTGGGTTCGATTCCCGGGTCGGGCAAAAAGTGTTATTGGGTTTTTTCATTAGGAAATTCTCAGTAACAGCACGGAGTCTGGAAATGTGTCCGAAAAACGGCAATAGGCTCGCCCCCTATTACGTGGGACTGATACTTACCTGGCGAAATGTGGGTGCAGAAATGCACTTCTGCCTACCCCTTCGGGGAATACAGGCGTGAGTTTATGTATGTATGTATGCAATAAATATTGTTTCATTTAATCTCAAGGCTGTAGCGGGTGTATGTTTTAAGTGCTAGGTAATAGGAGGAGAACCTAATTCCATTTTCAATGTTTTTACTACAGGTTGTCAAGCAAATGCGAATCCAAGCAACGTAACTTACAAATGGTTCGTGAACAACAAACTCATAGAAGGCGACATTAAAAATGAACTGGTGAGTTTCGTGCTATTTTATTCAATGGAAATGCACTCAGCTAATAATAGAACTGCAAATGTAGTCTAATATCATAATAATTTATCACTTACTTTAACGGTGAAAGAAAACATCGTGATGAAACCTGCGCACCTAAAAGTTCTTAGGAATTTCTTAGGTGTATAGTCCGCCAACCCGCACTAGGCCAGCGTGGTGGACTCTCTCAATGGTAGAGGAGGTCCGTGCTCAGCAGTGGGCCGTATATAAGCTGATGATGATAATGATGATCCATACACAACCTCACGCCTGTATTCCCCAAAGGGTTAAGCAGAGGTGCAATTTTGCACCCACATTTCCCCAGGTATGTTGCTATATACATCAGTCCCACGTAATAGGGGGCGAGCCTATTGCAATTTTTCGGCAATATATCTAAAGTCCGCCAACCCGCACTAGGCCAGCGTGGTGGACTAAGGCCTAAACCCTCTCAGTTGTAGAGGAGGCCCGTGCCCAGCAGTGGGACGTATATGGGCTGATGATGATGATGATCTAAAGTTAGGAGCCAGATAACCTCTGTTATTTAAATTTTATAGTGTATGATAAAGATATTAATTACTATTAAGATTATTTATTATTGGACGTCCTAGAATTGCATCTATAAATTAATCTGGACACCTAAGTTGTTACACAATATTTTTTTGAGACGAGGGAACCAATTAAATGTGTTTAATTGCGTAATGGAAGGTTGCCAGGATAACAAATTTCCAAGGCTGTAAGGTTGTCTAATTTTATTACAGCATTTGTACAAGGACTATAATACTCCAATCGAGTTCACTGATATCCTAGACTAAATTTCTTAAACGTTCACCATAAATTCGATATTTAAATACAGCGCCATCTAGTATAGGATTTTACAAACAAACCTATCTATATAATTACTTTTCACTGCGATTATTTACTTCTATGCTAAGAACAGTACAACGAATAAATAAGACTCCTTGCTTCGGGGTAAATCTAATTACAAAGTCGCAATGCTTTCCTAGACGCATAAAAGAACACAACATTAATTTTGAACGCATTAAATTTTACCAAGCATGCATTCTGCCATCCACTGAGGATATTTTCAAATTTCTTCTTGGCAGCCTCGCTTGTGTGCATATTACATAAACCTCTCCTTGGACGATACATACGAGAATTGCATGTAAAATGTAAAGTTATGAAACTAGTCTTTTGGGTGCGAGGTGGCATTATTTCTGATTATTTTCGCCCCCTCGTATGGGATCGTGGGGTTAATAACGATAAACAAGAGGTTGTTTGTTTTTAGTGGTTACGCGCGATGTGTTTCGTGGTGTTTCTTTTCAATCTGAGATTTTGAGGTTATTTCAACTACCAGTGACAGAGGCGTTATTTTTAACGTTTTAGAGTATAATATTCGTAAATATCAACGTAGTATATGCCGTGCGATCTAGTGGTCCAGGCTTCGATTCCCGGGTCGGGCAAACTGTTAATGGGTTTTTCCATTAGAAATTCTCAGTAGCAGCACGGAGTCCGGAAATGTGCCCTAAAAACGGCAATAGACACGCCCCCTATTACGTGGGATTGATACATATCTGGCAAAATGTGGGTGCAGAAATGCCTACAGGCGCAATACAGCCGTGAGGTTATGTATGTTATGTGTTATCATAACCATCATATACGTCAAGAACAAAACCTGTCCCAAAAACCGCCATTAAAATTCAAAATCAGGATGTTGACAAGCCGCTTATCGTTTAAATTAAGGGTTCGACAACTATTCTTAAAACGATTGTCAGAAGCTCCGTAGTATGTATTATATGTGTACATATGTGTATGTATTTATATTTTATACTTATATAAAGAGCATTATAGTATATCTATATGTATTTTATGTATATATGTTTATGTAATGGTCTATTTAAATATATTTGTTTATTTTAATTTCTACTATAATTATAATATATACATATATATTTTTAATCATGACAATTTATATTTTATTCACCTATTCATTAATATTTTTTCTCTGCATCACCCCAAGGTTGACTGGTAGATAATGCCTTAGGCATTAAGTCCGCCTTTATACAATGTATATAAAGCATAAATAAATAAATAAATAAAATTCAGAATTCACAACCGCCAAACGCATTTATATTTCGATAATTTTTTATCTATTTACTGTATCCAGATTGATACAAAAATAACCACACAAAACGCTATTGTTCGCAGATACTGACAAACATTTCGCGTAAGTTCAACGAGGCGACGATAAAGTGCGAGGTTCACAATAACGTCGGCAAGAGTGCGGACACGAAAACTTTGGAAGTTCTATGTAAGTACGCCTGTTGTTCTCGACTTAGCAAAGTTTAGAAATGGTTTTGAATGCAATTGTTTTTTTATTGATTTAAAAGGCAGTCAATATATTTATTTTTCACACAAATACTAGGAACTATAATAATCTCGTTCAACACGTAACCCATCTCCGGAAACTTAATAACTCTTTTATGGGGCCAATGTATACGCTTCTATAAAAAAACTTCCGAAGGGTATTAGGGAGCTTCCCTTGATTTTTTTTAAAGAATCTATAAAGGATAAACTATATAAAAAACATACTACAAAATTTGAGATTATATTGAGGATTATAATCCCTGGGAGTAAGTAAATTGATCAGAAGTTTTGTTGCTACAGTTTGTATCGTTATGAGTTTGACATTATTATGTAATGAGGGTTAATTTAAATAATGACAATTTAAAAAGTGAAATTATTTTTTAATTTATTATTTTAAAAAAGTCATTTCGTGTTGCTGAGGGAGTTTCTTACTGTTTCTTCCCCACAGCGATAACACGTTTCGAAGCGGTGATAGTTTAGTTTTAAATTACAGCAGCATTGACAGCCCCGTGGCGCAGTTGGCTAGACACCAGCTTGCGAAACGAGAGGCCGCGGGTTCGATCCCCGCACCGAGACAAATGTTTGTGTGATCCTCAAATATTTGTTTCGGGTCTGGGTGTTTGTGAGACCGGAAAAGTCTCTCGTAGTCTCTGATACCCACGACACAGGACTTGTATCCTAGTGTGGGGTCAGAACTATGTATGTGGCTTTTGGGTGTATTTATTTATTTATGGAATTTACAATTCAAAAAGCTTGTAATAGTCTATTTGAATAAAGATAATTTTGTCTCTGATTACATAAAACTTGGTATATTAAGGGCCAACAGTTATTACACGGTTGGGAAAACCATCGCTTCTACTTACTGGGTAAAACGTCAGCAAATATTGTCATTGTATTACGCCCACAATGAGCGAAAAAGTATGTTATCACCAACATTAATGTGGTTCTTAGAAAGCCTGTGCCGACGTTCCGTGGGCGGTTCCCACACTCATTATACAAATTAATATTCCTGGAATACGTCCAGTATTAAGTATTTTATTTATTTATAAGTACTGTATTGCTAATGTTAAAGTAATGGCCTCGAGGTTAAGGCGCACGGTTGAGAATCTTGAGCGGTTATGGGTTCAAATCCCAGGCACAAATCTCAGATTTTTCGATCCACAGTGAATTATCACGTACTTTAACGATAAAATCTTGAGGTAAATTGTACAACTAAAAAATATTAGTATGTAGTCCGCCAACCTTACTAGGCCAGCGTGGTGGAGACTAATGCCTAGCCCCTCAGTTTTAGAGGAGGCCTAGAATATTAGTATTATAACATTATTCATTACATGATCTTTTTATAATTTTAACCATTGTTGCCATAATTAATATCATCATCATCAGCCCATATACGTCCCAATGCTGGGCACGGGCCTCCTCTACCATTGAGAGGGTTTAGGCCTTAGTCCACCACGCTGGCCTAGTGCGGGTTGGCGGACTACACACCTAAGAAATTCCTAAGACTTTTTAGGTGTGCAGGTTTCATCACGATGTTTTCCTTCACCGTTAAAGTACGTGATAATTCATTGTGAATACACACATAACATATCCGCCAACCCGCACTAGGCCAGCGTGGTGGACTAAGGCCTAAACCCTCTCAGTTGTAGAGGAGGCCCGTGCCCAGCAGTGGGACGTATATGGGCTGATAATACACACATAACTTGCAAAGTCAGAGGTGTGTGCCTGGGGTTTGGACCCGCGACCGTAGAGATTCTCGACCGCGTGCCCAAACCTCGAGGCCATCACGACTTAATAATTACTTATAATTAATATACCTATTGGTTATTATTAAATTATTAATATTTAATAGGACTTTATCCCACAATTAGTACAACACAACTTCATACAATGTAATAAAATATAATCGTGTATGCAATTTCACGTCGCCCGACATTGTATTCCTTCACCTCCTGTTTTAATTAGCTCTCGTATTATTTTATAATATACTTGCATGTTGGTTTTGCCTCCGACAAAGAGCGGAGCAGAGCGGGTAATTTTATTTCTGTTGTTACAAATTTGGTTGATTTTTTAATTTAGTATGGGGTCTGTACATCCGAAAATACGGAACTCTTATGGGATCTGTCACAGAACAGGGTTGCGTATTTTCGGACAGACACAGGTCTGTCTTTGATGTTTAATTATGTTCGTATTTCATGTTTTTATTAAGTCCAAAATGTCATTCGTCATCATCATCATCAACAGCCCACATACGTCCCACTACTGGGCACGGGCCTCCTCTACCATTGAGAGGGTTTAGGCCTTAGTCCACCACGCTGGCCTAGTGCGGGTTGGCGGATTCGTCATATAATATACGTACTAATGTAGGGTGTGACTGCGAGGTCCTGGATTCCATTCTATTGACGTTAAAATGCCGTTTTTTTTTTCGGAAAAAAAAAACAATCTTATTTAACTTATAAGATATCAAGTTGATTGATCTATAATCACTCCTCAATTCAATGGCATTTATTAATGTTAGGCCATTAATAGGCCAAGCGCCGGGGGTTTTTTTTTGCAACGTACAAGCGCTCCAAACAGAACTGTCGCGTCTACGATAATTTCAATACACACACAGGCGAGGGAACGGCCCTAGCGTCACGAGGGGACAAAAATGGTCAGGATTTATACCTGAATACTGATGGAATGTTAAGAGGGGGAAATTCCGAACGAACCGAAATATATACTGCAACTTAAAGGCGCATAATTGAATATACAGCATTATAATCTCATTATAATCTCATTTACAGCGTTATAGCTCCTAAACTATAAATGCTACGGGAAAAAGTTTCTGATAAACTTTATAGGTAATTTTATGCTCTACAATTAAGTTACCATTATTTTTAATTTTTAACATTTTTTTTTAACCATTAACTAAATATTTAGTAAAAACCATAATGTGAAAAGTTTTATAATTAAAAACCTATGAGTTATACAAAAAAAAGTTTTAAATAAAAAATATGGCAAATATTATTATCTACAATAATGATTTCTACAATTTTTGTCACACGATGCGCGGTTCGCGAGATATTCGATAAAACGTGTTTCCCAAGATGGCGGCTGAAGTGAACCCCCCCGCCGCGCCAATTTGAATTACATTCAGGGGACATCCTTGAAATATTCAAAAAAAAAAATACCAGGTCCCTAACGTTGCATTACTTACCTACTTTTTTTGCTGCGGCGCTTGGACTATAAAAACAAAACTAGACATAAATTCACTTTTATGTCCCCGAAGGGGTAGGCAGTATTTCTACACCCACATTTAGCCAGCTGTTTTGAGTCCCACGAAAGCCGACAGGGCAAGGCGGGCCTGGCCGAAAATATTCCCGTTATTTATGCACTAAATGCTTTATGTAAGCATTTCGAAATGGAACAACCCAAAAACACTTTTACCCACGCTTAAATCAAATCTGAGACTTCAAGGTCACACTGCACATACTAAAGCCGCGAGACTAACAAGGTCATTTGAACATACGAATTCCTTTTCGTATTATTTGATCGTGTGAGACATTCATAATACATAATATATAAGAGGTATAATTATATATAGGGTGTATTCAGACCGTGATCGGAAACTAAGGCAGGTAATAGCTAAGGTCATTACAAACCCCCTGGCGTTAAAGAAAATCCCGACATAAAATAAAAATTTTGCAGGTTTCCTAACAACCATAGCTATATAATGTATGTGCCTTAGTTTCCGATCACGGTCTGAATACAACCTGTATAGATATTTAAGATAAATAGATAGATACATACATACATAAGATATATGTAGATACATAAGAGTTGTAATTTACTATATTCTGTTTAGATGGGCCTACATTCACTGCCAAGCCAGAGGACGTGGAGGGAGAAGCTGGATCGTCTGTGACCCTCACCTGCCTCGTGGACGGACACCCTACTCCGAAGGTCATGTGGCTGCGTTATGAGAGCGATAGATTCATTGTAAGTATTCTTTATTTATTAAAATACTTTTTTTGTACACTATACACTAATATAATCAACATGATCGCAAAGCAATGAATACAATAAGTATAGGCAAAATAGGCGGTCTTATCGCTACTGCGATCTCTTACAGACAACCTACGGGACTGGAGTGGTATTCTTTATGAATGTTTAGTCTTAGTTTGACTGTTTACATTATCTCTTATAGCACATATAATGCTACCTGGCGCAGTTGCCGCTAGCTTGTGAAACGTGAGGCCGCGGGTTCAAACCCCGCACGACAGATAAATTTTTGTGTGATCTACAATTTTTTTTATCTGGGTGTTTGTGACACCGAAAAGTCTCTCTCTTTCTGATACCCACGATACAAGACTCGTATCTTATTGTGGTGTCAGAACTATGTATGTGACTGTTGGGTGTATTTATTTGTTTTCTCTTTATTTTGCTTTATGTACGTTAGTATAACAAAGAGTTTTCTAATCTTGTTTCATGTATTGTGTAAAATTTAATATTAATCGTGAATACCTATTACATGTATGTGTACATGTACAGTCGTGATGGCCACGAGGTTTAGGCACGCGGTCGAGAATCTCGACGGTCGCGGGTTCAAACACCAGGCACACACCTCTGACTTTTCGAAGTTATGTGTGTATTCACATTGAATTATCACGTACTTTAACGGTGAAGGAAAACATCGTGATAAAACCGGCACACTTAAAAGTTCTTAGGAATTTCTTGGGCATGTAGTCCGCCAACCCACACTAGGCCAGCGTGGTGGACTAAGGCCTAAACCCTCTCAGTTGTAGAGGAGGCCCGTGCCCAGCAGTGGGACGTATATGGGCTGATGATGATGATGATGATGTACATGTATGTGTGGGAGAGTATTAATATGGCGGACGAGCTGACTATGTTATAGGTATTGGTCGCTATTCCGTCCTATAATAATAAAAACTGTTGGCAGTAAAAACAGTAGGTTTGTTACGGCTAACTGTTTTCGATAAAACTATATTGTTTTCTGTTATCATATGGGTTCGGAAAAATTTGGTTTTGATTTTATGATCTAGAAGACCTATTTGACAGCCTTAATTATAGGTTGAAGGTTTGAATCCTGCTCCGTGACAATTTTGCTGTGGTATCCATATGCATTTGTTTCAGATCTGGGTTTTGTTGATTTCGTAGATTCTGCTAACTAAAGTGACTGTTGGGTTATATTGAGTTTTTATTATCCCAAGATTCAAGTGCAATTTTATACTCACTTCTATTTCCTCTTGTCTTAGAACATTGGAGGATTTTTTTTGCCAAATAAAAAAGAATATTTACACACCGAATGAAACAAAGTTTACCAAGTGCAACACCTTTGTATAATAGAACATTATTATGCTTACATCAAATTGTTGCTCAGTGATTACTTAAGCTTCTTTTTCAATGATTTTTGTGTACACTTTATCTAGATTACTGTTTCCTATAAGGTCTGGCTAGTAGTAGAAAAGATTACAAAAAACATTATCTTTCAGAGAGTGGGGAAGTCTCCAAACCTGACATTGACGGTGACTCCGCACTCAGCCGGCCAGTACTGGTGCAGGGCCAGCGTCGAGGGTCGGCAGGAAGTGGAGGCACCAATTACGGTGTTCATCAAAGGTATGTGTATTAGCAGTGGCGGTACTTCCATAGAAGCCAGTGTGCCTTTCAAAGTTCAGAATAATAATCTTTAAGCTTTAAATTTTTATTAAGAAATTTATTTAAAGAGCAGTGATGGCCCCGAGGTTAAGACACGCGGTCGAGAATCTCGGCGGTCACGGGTCCAAACCCCAGGCACACACCTCTGACTTTTCGCAGTTATGTGTGTATTCACAATGAATTAGTAGAGGAGAAGGTGGTAATGTGACCCCCGCAGGTATATTGGCCCCCTTGAATAATAGTTAGTTCGCATAACGCCGTCTTATATTATTTTGGTGCAACGGGACCATTTCCGAATACTATTGATTTATTACCCTACAAATCAGCTTGGGGCGGTTACGTTCGTTCGTCATTTGAACAAGTCGAAACTCGTACCCGACAAACTTATTTTTCGACTGTGAGTTTTATTCCATAATTTATAAAAAAAATGATAGTTTTTGCTATTGTTTTGAATATTGTGTTCGTGACACTGTCTTCTACGGGATATATAAGGTAAATATACATTTTTTACATTTTTTCAATTGTTTTAGGTTGTTTATCAAAATATTTTCAATAATTTTAATTTGGCCCCCTGACACTGGTTGTATCATGGCCCCGGGGGCACATAACAAGTATGACTTGCTTATCATTCACATATTTTTATTTTGCGGTTTCAGATGCCTAGACAAACTGTGTTGCCTCTGTCTTCGATGAAGAAATCAGAGACGTGCATGCAAGAGAGCATCAGGTATATTTGAGCCGCCTACGATGATTTTTCCAAGCAAAAACTTTACGGATATTTTGTTAAGAAGTGGACCTCCTGGAACGATTGGCAAAGTTCATCCATCTGGTTGGATTCGATCCAATTCGTTCACTGAATGGTTCAGGCATTTTATTGATAAATTTTCAGGCATTTTATTGATAAATTTTATTGATTCCAATACATTTAATGTGACCCCCCCCGGGGGCCACATTACCATCAGTTGATCTCGAGATGCCAAATTTGATTACTTAAGAATAAATGATAATTTTGATTTTATTTAGCGAGTTTCTTTTGTTTCATAGTAAGATATGTACACACAAATAAATACGAAACCCAATAAAACATTTTCCATATTTTTAATTCCATTACTTTAGGAATAAACCTTAAAAAACAAAGTGGGGGGCCACATTACCACCTTCTCCTATACTGGCTTAAACGGAACTTAACGGAACGGAATTGAAGGAAAACATCCAACGCCAACCCGCACTAGGCCAGCGTGGTGGACTAAGGCCTAAACCCTCTCAGTTGTAAAGGATGCCCGTACCCAATAGTGGGATGGATATGGACTGATGATGATGACGATGATGCTTGTAATATTATTGTCACAATTCATTTAGAATAAATTATTGAAAAGTTTGGTATAAGAAGCCAACACTGAAATAGTGACTTTGTAGACCGGACGCCTGTTTATCTAAACCATCGCTCACTAACCTTTCCCTTATTAAAAGTATAAAATACTAACCAGAGTAAAATTAAATCGAATCATTCGTCTGTAAAACTTAAGTTTTCGCCCAAAACTTGAAGGATCATCTAGTTGAGCGCCAACAGGCCAGTTAAAGTCAGACACAACTCGACAACCGTCGTTTGCGAGGTCATATCGTCTCGCCACGTCGCCAACTCTCGCAGGGAAAGTTACCCGGGGAATCTCGCTAAGATTTCAAACTTGAGTTAACCTTGTACATAGCGATATTGCGGAACGGTAAAATATATTTTTAGTAGACCAAAAGCGTATTTTTTTTTCGTTTATTCGATTAGTCAATTACACAAATCGATAATAGTTTAATTATACAATCTGTACATACATATGTACATAGTCTTACGCTTGTATTCTTCGAAGGGTAGGCAGAAGTGCAATTCTGCACCCACATTTCGCCAGGTATGTAGGTATCAGTCTCACGTAATAGGGGGCGGGCCTTTTGCTTTTTTTCGGGCACATTTCCAGACTCCGTGCTGCTACTGAGAATTTTCTAATGGAAAAACCCAATAACACTTTGCCTGACCTGGGTATCGAACCCGGGATCTATAGATCGCACGGCACATACTTGTCATAATCTGGGTATGTGCATAAGTATATATTTGTATTGTAAGTTGGATTAGAAACCAAAAGGTCGTAGCCATTGGTGGCTGAGGTGCAAAGGGTTGACAGAGCGAATTTTAATACTCCGTATTTTAGAATTTATGATTTTATCTCGCGTGATGAAGAATGGGTATATCGTTGACTAGGTGGGATGCTTATTCTCAGTATAAATTTAGAAAATCTTAAGGAAAATTAACACTGCCCACGATATAAATCGGACCCGGAATTTTTAAATCGAACGCACCAATATATGCACGGCATTAATGATCAGTGAAGGCAGTCAGTATAAGCTATGATAACTAAAGAGAAATAAGAATGACGGAGTAAAGAGATTTAATGCATTCTGTAGGTACAAAATATTATCATGTTGCTAAATTTCTTTGCATAATACAAGTATAAATAAAATAAAATAAAATACAAGTAGTATTTTGATAGAGACAAACGTAATAGGCAGTTTTTTTTAAATCATTGATATTTTCATCATCAGTCCATGTACGAACCACGGCTGGGCACGGGTCTCCTCTATAACTAAGTGGGTTTAGGTCTTAGTCCACCAATCTAGCCTCGTGCGGGTAGGCGAACTTGATATTTCATCATCATCAGCCCATATACGTCCCACTGCTGGGCACGGGCCTCCTTTCGTACAACTGAAAGGCCTTAGACCACTTAGGCCACGCAGGCCTAGCGCGGGTTGGCGGACTACACAACTAAAATACTCCTAAGAACTTTTATGTGTTCTGTTTCCTAACGATGTTTTCCTTCACCGTTAAAGTACATGATAATTCATTGTGAGCACACACAAAACTTCAAAAAGTCAGAGGTGTGTGCCTGGGGTTTGAACCCGGGACCGCCGAGGTTCTCGATGGTAATCCTCAAAGCCAACACACTACTTGATATTTACCTTTCAGTATTTCGTATAATACCTTACAGTAAAAAAATACCAAGTATTAGAATTTTCCAATTAATTTAAAAGTACTGTTCACTTTCTTAGTCACGTAATTTTCCGTTTCAAAACATCCATGTTTGTATAAAACATTCTCAACCCTTACGCCAACAATAAGTCTTCTCGAGGACGCAAATAAACTCCTTATTCATATAACAAACTTTCAATAATAAATGGAAAGTTCAGAACGCTCGATATAATGAATCCTTGCAAGTGTTGTTTTGAAATATACCTTTCAATTTCTATTGAATTCAATTTTATTTATTTATTATGGCCTCCTTTGAATTGCTTCATAATAAAAATTACGTTTGCAAGACGAATTCATCTAGATTGTATAGTATTATTATTACTACTTAATGATTTTAAAAAAGCTAAAAGGTTTTTTAATGCTGGGTTCTTAGAAACTTACTGATACTTATCATTCTCTATTATTTAATTAGTTTTTAAGATTGTGCTATCTCTTACAGTGTAATTTTTCATTTAAATATTGTATTTACATACATACATACATAACCTCACGCCTGTATTCCCCGAAGAGGTAGGCAGAGGTGCATTTCTGCACCCACATTTCGCCAGGTATAAGTCCTCTGACTGACTCGTGGTCTCGCGGCACAAGTATGTGCCGTGCGATCTAGGGGTCCTGGGTTCGATTCCAGTGTCGTGCAAAGTGTTATTGGGTTTTTCCATTAGGAAATTCTCAGTAGCAGCACGGAGTCTGGAATTGTGCCCGAAAAACGGCAATAAGCTCACCCCCTATTACGTGGGACTAATACGGTATGTATTGTATTTCTCTAAATAAAGCGAAGTTTTCGATTATTTTATATTAAATTTCATTGCAGGTCCGCCAAAGATAATATCCAACCGAACCCAATATGGCGTCGAGGGAGACAGCGTGCGGATAGAATGCATATCTTTATCCGTTCCGAAGCCAGATTACGTGATGTGGACCTTCGATGGACACGAAATAAACTCTTTTCACAAACAGGTATGTTTCGTGTCCATACTTTTGAAATAGGTATTACTGTAGGTTTTTATAGAAGCTTACTCGAATATGGATATTGCTGAAATATTAACGCTCGTGGTTTTGTTTTGAAAAGGTAAGTACAGGTATTATTTTACACCCACGTTCTACTAAATATTTAATAGGGGGCGTGGCTAAGGCTCTTTGGACACATTTCCAGACTCCGTGCTGCCACTGAGAATTTCTGAAAGATTACATACGTTGTATTTTCTAAAAGATTTATTTGGATATTTATAAGCAGTGATGGACTCGAGGTTTAGGCGCGCAGTCGAGAATTTCGGCGGTCGCAGGTACACCAGGCACACACCTCTGACTTTTCGAAGTTATGTGTGTATTCACAATGAATTATCACTTGCTTTAACGGTTAAGGAAAACATCGTGATAAAACCTGCACACTTAAAAAGTTCTTAGGAATTTCTTAGGTGTGTAGTCCGCCAACCCGCACTAGGCCAGCGTGATGGACTAAGGCCTAAACCCTCTCAGTTGTAGAGGAGGCCCGTGCCCAGCAGTGGGACGTATTTGGACTGATGATGATGACTTACATTGCATAACCCAGTAATAGAAATTCAGTCCTTTTTATCCCAACTTGAATACTTATATCGCGAGACAAACAAGATAGACAGTTCAATTCCTCAGAAAATGATGGTTTCCTTAAAGTTTGAAACGAGTCCGCGTTCCGTCTTTGTGTGGAAATGTAAAATTCAGTTACCTCAATAGAGAATTCTGCGCTTATCTTTGTGAGTTGTCGCGAATGCTTCAAAAGCATAGTTTCAACAATCTATTATATCTTCCTAGCAACTGGCGACTCAACCGTCTGTTGGAAACATTTCTAAAGACCTTTTTAGGTATTTGAATTCTATGCGTTGGAGCAAAGTTTAAATATTTTTCAACTAAATAACCGAGACTTTTGTTTGACTGTATTTATATTAAACATATTCAATATGGTAAATGCTTTTACGCTTTTAGATTTAAACAACTATATTTCTGTCGTAATATAAGGGAGACATTACTTATTTCCAAACTTCGTGTTGCTACTGAGAATTTCATAAGCATAAGTCCTAAAAGACCTTAAGATCCTTATCCCAACCCGAAATCTTTATCATCATCATCATCATCAGCCCATATACGTCCCACTGCTGGGCACGGGCCTCCTCTGCAACTGAGAGGGTTTGAGACTTTAGTCCACCACGCTGGCCTAGTGCGGGTTGGCGGACTACACACCTAAGAAATTCCTAAGAAGTTTTAGGTGTGCAGGTTTCATCACGATGTTTTCCTTCACCGTTAATGTACGTGATAATTCATTGTGAATACACACATAACATCGAAAAGTCAGAGGTGTGTGCCTGGGGTTTGAACCTGCGACCGCCGAAATTCTCGACCGCGCGCCTAAACCTCAAGGCCATCACTGCTTAATGAAATCTTTAGCTTTGATATATTCTAAGATTCTGGTAAAATCGGGCCATCACTGCTTAATGAAATCTTTAGCTTTGATATATTCTAAGATTCTGGTAAAATCGTGTAGCAACAATCATTTATCATACTGGCAGTTAAAGATAATGTTATTTTACAGGAATACGCCTTTTTAGAAGACAGTATGGCTGATCGTTTGACAAAGTCTACATTGATCGTTCGTAAGAGCGAATGGAAACATTTCGGTTCCTACAACTGCACTGTTATAAATGCTTATGGTTTGGATAGTATGGAGATCCACTTGATACCTGCAAGTAAGTACTTTTTGTGTTGTAGTCAAGGTTGTATTTTTATTTTTATTCTTACTCATATTATTACCACTTTTCAGAACCAGAAGTTTTTGGTTGTGTAAAACTTATTATAAATTAAACAAAGCTTTGTGGGCAAAATTATTTCATTTAATTTCAATTAGGTATTAACTTATTAAGGTCTTTTGTCTTTTGGTCCTTTCTAAATGTTCTATCTATTGCCATACACTTTACTATACTTTTTGTCGCATCTACAATATTAGTATGCAGCCTAACAGCCCCGTGGCGCAGTTGGCTAGACACCAGCTTGCGAAACGAGAGGCCGCGGGTTCGATCCCCGCACCGAGACAAATGTTTGTGTGATCCACAAATACTTGTTTCGGGTCTGGGTGTTTGTGAGACCGAAAAGTCTCTCGTAGTTTCTGATATCCACGACACAAGACTCGTATCTTAATGTAGGGTCAGAACTATGTATGTGACTGTTGGGTGTATTTATTATTTATTTATTTATTAGTATGCATAGTATGGATTTTGTTTGTTTATTTTCCTGACTATAATAATTGTGTGCATATATTATAAATACTCTTATAAAATATTAAAAGTATCATCAAACTTAAGGTTCAAATCGAACACCATCAAAATCAACTCTTCACGTTTCAGAAACCTTTCCAATAGTCTTCATCATTTCTGGAAGTGCGGCAACTGTGATCATTATTCTCATCATAATGTTAATCATTATGCTTTGCCATCGAAAGACAAAGAAGGTTGACGTGAAGAAACCTGACATAACCAACTTAGGAAAGACCTGCGTGGATCAATACAAAGAGAGCGATAGGAGCTCTAACATAAGCGATTTGAAGCTTGAACTTAGACAGGTGGAAGGAAGCTGTGATGTGGTAAGGTTTTTTTTTTAAACTTCAAACAAACATTGCTTTACACATATCATCTACTTGCCTTGTATCTATTTGGAGTCGACGCAGTTTGTCTTCTCCTTCCAAACATATGTAAGTGTATCTGTTCACGTGGAGTCACCGATGTACGTGAATCTGTGATACACGTGTAAGTTGTTGCGTAATTAGGGTAAGCGCAGCGACGTAAATAAAACGACCGGTCTTGATGCGTGCTAATATATGACTCAGCGCATATCAAACCTTTATTGCCTTATATACTAAATTTTGGCATACTTCGAGTTCATCGACTATGCTGACGATGCTCCCACATTAGTTCCCCCCTTTTAAAAAAAAAAGTAAATGTATAACAATAATAATAAAATAAAATAAAAAATGTAAATGTATATGACACAAATAAACTAATTATAAGTTCTTGCTTTTCCGCTGATCAGGCTCTATAGCGAATCGTACTACAGGGCGTATGACGCGACCCGAACGTGTTGTCGTCAGCGTGGCCTTGTTCTTTTCCGCGAGCTCAGCACTGTTGCGGTCGTTGACGTTGTTGCTGCATGTGCTTTTTAAGTGTGCCAAAGGTTCGTTCGCCTTGTCGTCATTTACCATGTAAGCAGGTTTCAATCTGTCCACTGTTACTATGGATGTTTTTTCTGGCATTTGTATTTTGAAATATTTTTCATATTTCTCTAACACTTTGTAGGGTCCTTTGTATGATGGTGTTAGGGGCTTCTTTACAGCATCTGTTCTGACGAATACGTATTCACAATCTTTCATGTCCGGGTGTATATATGGTTTATGGTTTGTAGCGTGGTGACTGTTGTTAAACGGGCTTAGATTGGCCATTGTCCTTTGTAGTGTCCGTGTAAAAATTTCTGGTGATGTATTTTGCTTTTTCGGCTCGATAAACATACCAGGTAGACGTATATTTGCTCCGTATAACATTTGTGCTGGGCTGATGTTTTCTTTCAGTCGTAAGGCGCCTCGCAAACCTAATAGGACTAGGGGTAACTCATTTGACCAATTAGTTGTGTTACCACGCGCAATTAGTGCGGTTTTCATTGATCTATGCCAGCGTTCAACTAATCCATTTGATTGTGGGTGATAGCTGGTAGTTCTGGTTTTCTTGATACCGAGTGCTTTGGTTAAGGCGGTAAATAAGTCTGACTCAAACTGTCGTCCTTGGTCTGATGTAATGGTAGTCGGGCATCCAAATCTTGCTATCCAGGTATTCAGGAGAACTTCTGCTACAACTTTTGCTGTTACTTCTGGTACTGGTACGGCTTCAGGCCATCTTGTTGCTCTGTCGATCATTGACACGATGTATCTGTTTCCATTGGATTCTGGCAATGGACCGACGATATCTATGTGCACGTGGTCTAAACGTGCTGTTGGCGTGAAACTTCCAATTGGGGCTGAGTTGTGCCTGTATGTTTTACTTGTCTGGCATGACTCGCATGTTTTCGCCCATGTGCCTACGTCTGTATTCATGCCTGGCCAGAAGTAGTGTTCAGAGATCATTTTCTTTGATGATCTTACACCAGGATGCGTAACGTTGTGCATAGAGTCAAATATTTGTTTTCGAAGCGACTTCGGTATGTACGGTCGTGAATTTGTTCTTGAATTTTCGCACCATAATTGTCTCGTTCCCGGTAACTGGATATTTTTCCAGCTGAGGTTGTTTTTATTTAACAGCTGAGGGAGTTCATTGTCACTGCGTTGCAAATCTGCTATGTCATTCCAATCCACAGGTGTGGGGCAATCTATTTGTTCGACTCGTGATAATGCATCGGCCACTGGGTTCATATTACCGGCGAGGTGGCGTATGTCTGTCGTGAATTGTGCAATGAACTCTAGATGACGTAGTCTTCTTGGGGATATCCTTTTACTTGAACTGTCTTGTTTAGTAGTAAAGGCGTGACATAATGGCTTATGATCGGTGTATATTATCAATTCTCGTCCCTCGATATAAGGTTGAAAATGCGTTACAGCCATGTAAACTGCCAGCAATTCTCGATCATATGTACTGTATTTAGTTTGTGCTTCACTCAGTGCCTTTGAAAAAAATGCAAGTGGCTTCCACGTGTCGTTTTCGTACTGTTGTAAAACGGCGCCAATACAAGTTTGCGAAGCATCTGTCATGAGTGATAATGGAGAATGCGGATTTGGAGACGTCAATGTAACAGCGTCGCTTAGACTTTCTTTACATTGATCGAATGCTTCTAGTGCTTCGGAAGTCCATTGTATTTTAGTTTTGTCGTTTTTCTTTGAGCCTATGAGATATTTGTTCAAAAGAGCTTGATGTCGGGCTGCCTGTGGTATGTTATTGCGGTAAAAATTGATCATGCCCAAAAATCTGCGTAGCTCTTGCACCGTTGTTGGAGTCGGGTATTTTTTGATTGCTTCAACCTTTTCAGGTAATGGTTTGATACCCTCTGGAGTAATCAAATATCCGAGGAATTCTATTTGGGGTTGTCCAAATACACATTTGGCGCGATTTATAGTGATGCCGTGCTCGTTGAGTCGTTTAAACACTTCATGTAGATGCTGTCTATGTTCACTGGGTGACGATGACCTCACTAATATGTCATCGATATATACAAAAATGAAGTCTAATCCTGCTAGTACTGTGTTCAGGAATCGGACAAACGTTTGGCCCGCGTTTCGTAAACCGAACGGCATTCTAGTGAATTCGAATAGACCGAACGGGGTAATTACTGCGGTTTTTTCAACATCTTTGACGGGTATTTGGTTGTAAGCTCGTTTTAGATCAATTTTTGAGTATATAGTAGCTCCAGGCAACAGGTATGTGAAATCTAATACCCTCGGGATCGGATATCTATCCGGTACAGTGATGGCGTTTAATTTTCTGTAGTCGCCACATAGTCGTAATTCGCCGTTTTTCTTCTTTGTCACCAGTAGTGGACTAGCCCAGGGACTCTTGGAAGGCCTGCATATGCCTGTCTGTAACATGTCCTCTATTTCTTTTTTCACCTTTAGATATTTGTCGGCCGGCAAAGGTCTTGACTTGGAGTACACAGGATGTCCCTCAGTTATAATATGGTGAACCACGTTGTGTTTTGGTGGTGACAGAGTGTCGAGCGGTTTTAAAATATTTGGATATTCTGCTAAAATATCTGCGTAATCTTCGGTTAAATCAACGGTCCGAAGTGTTGGTGTGCTTGACTTCATCAACTTTGCGTTTCTTTGAAGTCCAGTCGTACCATCTATCAAACGCTTGTTTTTAATGTCGACCAAAATGTTGTGTTTTTCCAAAAAATCGGCTCCAAGTATTGGTTGTGTAATATCAGCGACGATAAAAGTCCAACGGTACGGTCGTCTCAAATTCAGATTCAACGTCAGCGTTTTGTCGCCGTATGTTTTTATTGGAGTGCCGTTTGCGGCATATATTTTGTAAGTGCCATCGGTTTTTAATTTGTTACCTCTTCTCGGTATTGCTGAGATGTTAGCGCCAGTATCAACCAAAAAGCGATACCCACTTTTTCGGTCGGTAACGCATAGGCGGTTTGATGGTACAATAGCGCTGACGACCGCCTCTGTCAACGCTGATTCTAGTTTTCCGACGGCTTTCTCCAATTGCACGGTTGTTCACAATTCCAAGCTCGATCCTTATAGCGCAAGTGATATTTACATAACCACTGAGGACTTTCCGGCGTGATTCTCGTTCGCGATCGGGATCTGTGACGCGTTAGGCTTCGATTGCGTCTATGGTGACGATGTCCGTTTCTGAATGAGCTTGATTTCAGTGCTGCGACTTCCATGGTGAGCTTACTCATTTGGTTCATTAACTGTGCCATGAGCTGTGAATGACTGCTGGATTTAGCGTACTCACAACCTGCGTTTGGGTTCATTTTCTGGATAACTATATGCCTCTTGAAAGCCAAATCAGGGAGATCCGCTGGTGGAAGGCTGATAAGGCTGTGCAGTACAGTTATCACAATTTAATGAAGTTTGCTTCAAACGTCGGTTTTGCGTCGGGTATTTTTTTTTCGTCGGGTATTTTTTTCGTCGGGTATTTTTTTCGTCGGGGTCACCAGTTGTAAGTGTATCTGTTCACGTGGAGTCACCGATGTACGTGAATCTGTGATACACGTGTAAGTTGTTGCGTAATTAGGGTAAGCGCAGCGACGTAAATAAAACGACCGGTCTTGATGCGTGCTAATATATGACTCAGCGCATATCAAACCTTTATTGCCTTATATACTAAATTTTGGCATACTTCGAGTTCATCGACTATGCTGACGATGCTCCCACACATATAAGCCGTAATGTCTTTATTTATCCCTTTTTCTTTAATATCCTCCCTCACGCACACCATTCATCACTTCTTTGACCTTTGTTACTCATAAAATTATGTTTAAAAGCAGCAGTTGCTTATAGCGATGGTTCAATCCTTTACCTAGTTAAAGATACTACTAAGTTAGACTTTTCTGTTTTCAATATCTAATTCAACAACTTCTTTTTAGAACAACTCAAACGCTGGTTCTGAAACAGACCTCCATCCAACTCTACACCTGACTACGAATCTAGGACTACCACTGGCTGGTCCAGTCCCTCTTCCAGAAGCAGGATACGACAACGAACTCATGAAGCAGTATCAAAGATACAGCGGAGACTTCAACCAGCCCATTAATAGTTTAAATTTTAAGGTAAGTAAAAAGACTGCCTCGCGGTCTCGCGGTACAAGTATGTGCCGTGCGATCTAGAGGTCCTGGGTTCGATTCCCGGGTCGGGCAAAATGTTATTGGGTTTTTCCATTAGAAAATTCTCGGTAACAGCACGGAGTCTGGAAATGTGCCCGAAAAACGGCAATAGGCTCGCCCCCTATTACGTGGGACTGATACATACTTGGCGAAATGTGGGTGCAGAAATGCACCTCTGCCTACCGCTTCGGGGAATACAGGCGTGAGTTTATGTATGTATGTAAGTAAAAATTCTTGCACGAGATTACAGGGGAGGACGTGCGTGATAGCGGGGGTAAAAGCAATTATGTTAGCATTTTTTATGAGCTAGCTGTAGAGCTCCGCTCCGTCTGGGCACCATTTCATAATAATAATGTTTCCTAATGTTGCTTTGCAAGGCTTTTTCTATGTCTATACTAAACTGCATTCAAATCGGGTAAGTAGTTTATTAGTTATTGCGTTAAAAATACAAAAATATAGATTCAAACAGACCTTCATGACAGTAAAAATAATTGTAAATAAATGAGCGTTCCAGATATTTATTTAATATATGAAGCTCATCTACATTATTCTATTTATCTACATTAGACATCATCATCAGCCCATATACGTCCCACTGCTGGGCACGGGCCTCTCCTACAACTGAGAGGGTTTAGGCCTTAGTCCACCACGCTGGCCTAGTGCGGGTTGGCGGACTACACACCTAAGAAATTCCTAACAACTTTTAGGCGTGCAGGTTTCATCACGATGTTTTCCTTCACCATTAAAGCAAGTGATAATTCATTGTGAATACACACATAACTTCGAAAAGTCAGAGGTGTGTGCCTGTGGTTTGAACCTGCGACCGCCGAAATTCTCGACCGCGCGCCTAAACCTCGAGGCCATATGAATATTTGAAATCCAGCGACAAACACATTAGGCAAGCACTGTAATACCTCCTCAATTGTTGGAGAGGTCCATTCCCAACAGTAGGAAGAACATAATAGGGAATGATACAGAAGAAACAATTCTATTTGTTTCATTTTATATTTGTTTACGGCGTAAGAGAAATATAAAAAACGTATACTAGTTCCTGGCAGGACTTGGCTATTTATATAAAATAATTTTATTATATTCGAAGTTTCATTGGTAGAAATACTTGGCAGCTTCAGATAATATGTATAAAAGAAATCCTTTGTGCAGACCAACGGGTTGTCTTGCGTTGGTAATTACAAGACGTCTCAGATAACTGAAATGCGATACTGTAATAGCCTGAGGCTATATCTCCAGCCATGTGTAACCCATCTGTCGGAAATTTCAGGAAGTGATTAAGGTGGAAATCCTTTTGTTAGATTTTAATTTATGAAGGTTGCTTATTATGAATTTGGTAAATTATGATTTGTTCGTACGTTCGACTTCATCATCATCATCATCATCATCATCATCAGCCCATATACGTCCCACTGCTGGGCACGGGCCTCCTCTACAACTGAGAGGGTTTAGGCCTTAGTCCACCTGGCCTAGTGCGGGTTGGCGGACTACACACCTAAGAAATTCCTGAGAACTTTAAGGTGTGCAGGTTTCATCACGATGTTTTCCTTCACCGTTAAAGTACGTGATAATTCTTTGCGAATACACATATAACTTCGAAAAGTCAGAGGTGTGTGCCTGGGGTTTGAACCCGCGACCGTCGAGATTCTCGACCGCATGCCTAAACCTCGAGGCCATCACTTCGACTTAATGTATCTCATTTTTTTATTAATCAGTGATTACATAAGCTAACTGTTCGTCTAGAATAGTTTCAAATTGAAACCCGATTGATCGATTTTTATCGCTTAAAAATATTCGTTTGGATCTGAGTGTGCAATGTCTAAATACATGTTAAATAAATCTTCATAGAAGCAATCCTAACGCGCAAACATTTATACAAAAACTGTTCTCATAGCACTCTTTACTTCAACAAACAATGCATCAAAATAAACCATACTCCACATTTTTCTTTGCTGTAACGTTTACAGTGAGAGATTTCAGACTGTTCCGAGAGGCTGCAACGAAACAAAACATAAATAACGAAAGTATGCGGAATATTTTTACAATATTTAGCACGTAAAAATATGTTTTGCGGAATTTATTTTAAACTGGCATGGGAAAATACTATGATGGATAAAAAGAGCATTGAGTTTCATCATCATCATCAGCCCATATACGTCCCACTGCAGGGCACGGGCCTCCTCTACCATTGAGAGGGTTTAGGCCTTAGTCCACTACGCTGGCCTAATGCGGGTTGTCGGACTACACATCTAAGAAATTTGTAAGATCTTTTTAGGTGTGCAGGTTTCATCACGATGTTTTCCTTCACCGTTAAAGTACGTGATAATTCATTGTGAATACACACATAACTTCGAAAAGTCAGAGGTGAGTGCCTGGGGTTTGAACCCGGGACCGTCGAGATTCTCGACCGCGTGCCCAAACCTTGAGGCCATCACGACTATTTATTGAGTTTACAGAAAAACAATCTGCATCTATAACAAAAATGAACATACTCAAAAGATAAAAATGTAACAACAATTTTTTTTTTTCAATACAGTGTAATAACAAAAGTCAAAATTTCCAAAAATAATGACATACAAATTGAAGAAAAACACAAAAAAATATTGATGTTGAAAATACATAAACTCACGCCTGTATTCCCCGAAGGGGTAGGCAGAGGTGCATTTCTGCATCCACATTTCGCCAAGTATGTATCAGTCCCACGTAATAGGTGGCGAGCCTATTGCCGTTTTTCGGGCACATTTCCAGACTCCGTGCTGCTACCGAGAATTTTCTAATAGAAAAACCCAATAACACTTTGCCCGACCCGGGAATCGAACCCAGGACCTC
The DNA here is from genome assembly GCA_907164795.1 of Hemaris fuciformis. NCBI lineage: Eukaryota > Metazoa > Arthropoda > Insecta > Lepidoptera > Sphingidae > Hemaris > Hemaris fuciformis. The sequence goes on along the minus strand of OU015457.1, from coordinate 4,941,128 downwards.
TAGATCGCACGGCACATACTTGTACCGCGAGACCACGAGGCAGTCGTTAGTTTTGTGTAATTTATGTTGAAAATAAATTACACAAAACAAATGAACCAGAAATCTCTAATACCCAACGACAGTCTTCAACAGTAGCAAAAAACGCTAACGCAGTATTATTTGATACGCGAAAGGAATTCGCGTGGCGTGGAACAATACAATGGGGATTCTAGTTACCAGTTCATCATAAAGCGTACTTCGAGCTGTGTGAAACAGCATTGTTATCTGCGGTATTATTTACCGCACTTTTCTTGTTAAATGTACGGTTATCAACGTCATATTCGAGCAACCGATGGATAAATTTGATATCGTCGGTAATTGCAAGAGGAGTTTTTGACGCAAAAGTTTCGAAGTTTAAATTAAAAAATAAGTACATGCAACAGTCACCTACATTCTGCCTCACTCTAAGATACAAGTCTTGTTTTATGTGTATCAGGAACTACGAACGACTTTTTTGTCTCACAAACACCCAGACTATATTTGTAAATCACACAAGCATTTGTCCCGTGCGGGAAACGAACCTGCGGTATCTTGTTTCGCAAACTGGTGTCTAGCCAACTGTGCTACGAGGCTGACAAGTAAATATGAAATGCAATTAATAATAATAGTAAAGTCGAAAAAAGATTCCTTAAGAAATATATAAAATAATAAAGATTAAGTTGTTATGTAATAAAATGTTTGAATCATCATCATCAGCCCATATACGTCCCACTGCTGGGCACGGGCCTCCTCTACCATTGAGAGGGTTTAAGCCTTAGTCCACCACGCTGGCCTAGTGCGGGTTGGCAGACTACACACCTAATAAATTTCTAAGAACTTTTAGGTGTGCAGGTTTCATCACGATGTTTTCCTTCACCGTTAAAGTACGTGATAATTCATTGTGAATACACACATAACTTGGAAAAGTCAGAGGTGTGTGCCTGGGGTTTGAACCCGCGACCGTCGAGATTCTCGACCGCGTGCCCAAACCTCGAGGCCATCACTTGAATACATAAACGGTACAGCAAAACACTCATGGCAAAGCAAAGCACCCATTGACTGAGTTCTTTAAATATTTTTTATGCATTTAAGGAAAATCGTCACTGGATTTGAAAGTTAAGTTTTTTCTACTTGTGAATTAGAGTAACAACAAAGAATAAATATATAATCGCAAATATGGGGAGCTTATTATATTAATGGCGGTGTAGACCTTAAGTGTATAGACATACACACCTATATTTCCCGAAGAACGAAGTGCATTTCTGTACCCACATTGCGCCAAGTATGTATCATCATCATCATCATCAGCCCATATACGTCCCACTGCTGGGCACGGGCCTCCTCTACAACTGAGAGGGTTTAGGCCTTAGTCCACCACGCTGGCCAAGTATGTATCAGTCCCACGTAATAGGGGGCGAGCCTATTACCGTTTTTCGGGCACTCTGCCAGACTCCTTGCTGCTATTGAGAATTTCCTAAATGAAATACCCAATAACACTTCGCCTGTCCCGGGAATACCTCTAAATACCTCGAGGTGTCGAAGCCTCAATATCTTCAACTTTTATGTTCTTTCCAGACACAAGCCAATGGATACGTTCCCTACGTTGACTACTCACGAGACTACGCGCCTCCAGTGCCCTCGGACTCTCACTCAGGGTCTCTATCGAGGAGCACTGATGGGTCCTCGTACCAGTGCGGGTCTTTGCACAGGCAGGCCAGCTGCGGAAGACTTGGTGGACTAATTGGGCCAGATGGTAAGGAATTTCTTTTTTAAATAGTTTGTTTTTATTTTTTGATTCTTATAGAAAGGGACGTCACAGTATCTAAATGTTTTTTTTTATGTATTTGTTTATTTATTCCTTTAATCATTTGATTTAGATTTGAATTTTAATATAAAATGACATCACAGCATCTGAACCTAACCCAATTACTTCTAAATAGTTGTTAGTTTTTCGGTAAAATTATTGAGGGGTTCGATGTTGATCCTCGTACAATATGATGTCACACAACTAAATAGGTAACACAATGTCTTAGAAATTTCTAATTAAATAAAAAAATACTTTCCGGCGCGGACGAAGTCCCCAGATTCGCTTAAGCAAAAATAGAAGTTAATCGAGCTGTTCCCTAACTTGATACTTCAGCTAACAATTTACAACCGTTTTGCAATGGATTATGCACAAAGGTCTTTAATATGGCTCAAGCTACAATTAAAGGTCAATATTTTAGTATTTTCCAAGAAGCTGGGATGTGTACTGTAAAACCTAAAATGGCCTTTATATTGAACTGTAAATTTGAGTGATGGAAGAAACGCTTTGAAAATGTCAAGTGATCGTCAACTTCACTTAGCCTTAAAAGCGGTTGCCACTTAGTTGATTTAAAGACTATTGAATATCGTATTTCTAGTTTAATACCCTAGTGGATAGAAAACTTATCAGCTCGATAAGGTGTAAACAAGGTGTAACCCAAAAGTTTCAGAATCAATCTTTTTGTTTCGACCATGCATATAAGAGTAGTGATGGCGTCGAGGTTTAGGCGAGGTTGAGAATCTCTGCGGTCACGGCTTCAACTTTAGGCACACACTTACTATATGACTTTTCGAAGTTATGTGTGTATTCGCAATGAATTATCACGTACTTTAACGGTAAAGAAAAACATCGCGAGGAAACCAGCATACCTAAAAAATCTTAAGTTTTTTTTTCTTCTACTTACTGGGGGTGGACTAAGGCCTAAACCCTCTCAGTTGTAGAGGAGGCTAGTGCCCAGCAGTTTAAATTAAATTTAAGTAAAAATTAAACGTCCTGATGATGATGATGATGATGCCGACATAATTATGTTGACGACTTTCGTTTACTCTTTTTTAGTCAAATCAGATATTGGTTTAAGATTTAAGTGACACAAAGTGAGTGATACAAAGTTTCTAATATTGCAAGTCACTATTTACTTAATAAGATTATATTAAAAACCAGAACTAAAAATTATTCTTTCTCATTAAAGTGCCGTTAATATAAAGTCAGGTAGTAAGTCAGCATTTCCTGATGAAAACTAAAAATAAATTATAAAAATACCGTAAATATTTTTGTACAAATTATATAAAATGAACCATAGTTGAATTATAATGTAATAATAAAAGATTTTTCTTTTCTGTATTGACTTGTCATAAGTGCTATTTGATTGCCTACGTGACCAAATAAGCAATTTCATTTCATTTCATAAGCAAAAAATGGGTATAAAGTGATGAAGATAATTTTTTGTTTAGTGATACCAATGTCAAGTCCAGGAGTAGTATTGGCTGGAGGTCTCGATGTGAGGTATGCTGCTACTTATGGCAACCCGTATTTACGAGGAAGCGGGCCTTCGGGTAAGTTTTTTTAAACGCTTTTCTTTTCTATGTAAATCGACCCAGAAAAATATTCATGTAATCAACTAATATTTGCTTCGAATCTGGGTTTTGGTACTTCAGGAATGTCCTCAATATTTTTTAAATTATTATACAGAAATTAATATTAACAATTATATATTCTAATACGTGATGGCCTTGAGGCTTGGGCATGCGGTCGAGAATCTCGACGGTCGCAGGTTCAAACCCCAAGCACACACCTCTGACTTTTCGAAGTTATGAATAAGTAATGAATTATCACGTAGGTACTTTAACGGTGAAGGAAAACATCGTGATGCAACCTGCACACCTAAGAGTTCTTAGGAATTTCTTAGGTGTGTAGTCCGCCAACCAGCACTAGGCCAGCGTGGTGGGCTAAGGCCTAAACCCTCTCAGTTGTAGAGGAGGCCCGTGCTCAGCAGTGGGACGTATATGGGCTGATGAAGATGAAGAAGATATTCTAATACAATAAATACCATATAAGTAAAAAATAACATATACCCAGATATGATACAAAATCATTTTTTATTATTATTGTAAGTTTCAATTCTGTTTTTATAACATTGTCATTTACTATAATGACGTTGGAAGAAATATACTAATTCAAGGTTTTTCTTCAGCATATGGTCCACAAGTAAGCAACGAGAGGAAACCTGCTCCCCCACCGTATTACACTATTAGACACAACAATCATCCTCCTGGTAAGTTGTACAGTGAATAAATAGAGTACGTAAATACTTTTAAAACCTGATTTAATTAGGAGGCCTTGACTGCAGAACAGCTGAATAAAATTAGAAGCGAAATAGACAGTATTTTGTATGGGGATAAGTGTCGCCACTCGATCAATGATAAAATAATTAAGCAGTTAAACAAAAAATTTTAACAAAACCAAAAACCGCCTTCAAAAAAACCTATTCCAAAACAAATTAAAATGCACTAAAAAGTAAAAAAATAATTGCGTATTCTCCTATAACTTAATAATCAACTTACTATTTCTCTTCATCAATATATACTTAGGTACGATCATAGATTAGACTAGAGTGACTAGACTACTTAAAAGTCAATCTAATTATTACGACAATATAATGTAGTTTTAATTATTGTTATTCTTGGAGGCGGTGTCAGCCAAGGTAGGGTTCTCGTATTCATCATTCATCAGCATTCAGCATTCATCATCATCATCAGCCCATATACGTCCCACTGCTGGGCACGGGCCTCCTCTACAACTGTGATGCTTGGCATGTATATTGTAGTATTTCCTTAGCTGACACCGCCTCCAAAAATAACAATAATTAAAACTACATTATATTGTCGTAATAATTAGATTGACTTTTAAGTAGTCTAGTCACTCTAGTCTAATCTATGATCGTACCTAAGTATATATTGATGAAGAGAAATAGTAAGTTGATTATTAAGTTATAGGAGAATACGCAATTATTTTTTTACTTTTTAGTGCATTTTAATTTGTTTTGGAATAGGTTTTTTTGAAGGCGGTTTTTGGTTTTGTTAAAATTTTTGTTTATTTTTTAATTTTTAGTGAAGCCACACCCGGGATCGAACCTGCAACCTCATGCGTTGCAAATCGGTTACTTTGCCAATCCGATACTATCAGTCTATTATATGGTTATAAAACTCATCATCAATACGCAAATGTTTCTACTACACACTCGGCTACCACCGCTTCACACATTGAAAACACCTTAAGTAATACAATTAGATTGCTTGCTTCATATTGCAATGCAGCAACAAACGTAAGCGCATTACAATTTGATTCAAGACAGTTAGAAATTCGGCCACAAATCGCATCCATACTGTACGCCGTTAACGAGTTCCATTGACGTTATATTATATTTGACTAGGACAATTACTTGACCATAAAGACGTTACGGTAGGTGACTCAAATATCCGGATAGCCTATAAAGATTCGGCCGAGTATCGTTACTTTTCTCCTAAGAATTGAAGAGTTCCGTTACTTTGTCATGGATCCCATAATTAGAACCTAATCAAACTCTCATGCAATTACCCTAGAAGTACATCCTAACCAATAAAAAAAAGGATTCATCAAAATCGGTTGGCATGATATTAAGTTATTCGTCGATTTGTCACGCACATTGGTGAAAATTTAAGATTTTTGTGGTTTTCTAATGGAAGCTTTTGTCACAACTAGACCAAATTCAAATGGGACCAAACTGGAAGACCCAGCTTTTACTTAAAAAAAGAATCATCAAAATCGGTTGGCATGATATTGAGTTATTCGTCGATTTGTCACGCACATTGGTGAAAATTTAAGATTTTTGTGGTTTTCTAATGGAAGCTATTATCACAACTGGACCAAATTTCAATGGGACCAATCTGGAAGCATCAGCTTTCAATTAAAAAAATAATCATCAAAATCGGTCCACACAGTCAAAAGTTCTGAGGTAACAAACATAAAAAAAAAAAAAAAAAAAAAAAAAATACAGACGAATTGATAACCTCCTCCTTTTTTTGAAGTCGGTTAAAAATAAGTAAGTTTTTTTTGGATGACACTGCAGTTTTGGCATCATTTCAACTTTTCATCATTAGAAATCCATTTAGACTTCACTGGAATTCTTAGATCAAAAACTACTATTTCTATTTTACTCTAAACAGTTACTTCACCTTCATCATCAACCTCATCGCGGCCGGTGACCAGCCCAATGGCGTCATCATCTTCTACTAACAGTGGTGCACAGCCACAAGTAAGTTTTGAAGTTTTATAATTGATGATGATATCCTATGATTTAATATTTATTATTATTTGAAGTGGACAAGTCTTTTGTTTTCCAACTCCTCCTTTAATTACTTCTGATTAACTTCGTTGCGAGATTATGACAAATTTAGGTCCCCTTAGATCCGCCGAGTTTCATTGCTCGGCGTCAATACTGTGCGTGCCGCTGTTGATCCTGGAGCACAGGAGTTACAGTGGCGGGTGTAAAGTGGGATAGGGCCCAATCTTATTAAATTCCTATTAAATCAGTGATGTTGTCTTTCGGAATAATTATCTTTATAGTGTATTTTAATGCTATGTTATATAAATCAATTTGTTTTAGTTAGTTTTATACGAAATTACTTAAATTCTCATTAATTTTAACTAATATAACAGTGAGAAAGTTTCGTGGTCTCGGGGTACAAGTATGCGCCGTGCGATCTAGAGGTCCAGGGTTCGATTCCCGGGGTCGGGCAAAAGTGTTATTGGGTTTTTCCATTAGGAAATTCTCGGTAACAGCACGGAGTCTGGAAATGTGCCCGAAAAACGGCAATAGGCTCGCCCCCTATTACGTGGGACTGATACATACCTGGCGAAATGTGGGTGCAGAAATGCACCTCTGCCTACCCCTTCGGGGAATACAGGCGTGAGTTTATGTATGTATGTATGAAAGTTTGTGTATGCTTTTGCGTCTTCAATCCTAAATCCATTTCATCGAATATTGAAGCGAGATACATAGATACCTGGAATCCATTAGCTTCAACAAAAAATCTCATTCTTAAAATATCGAAAATTCAACAAGCCATTAACATAATAGACATGGCAAGGTGATTCATCTGATATTACTTAAGTGCAATGCTCTTAAGAGTGTTGACTACATTAAAACCTTAATGAAGAGAAAACTAGTAGAAATATACCCAATTATGTCAACATTCTCATCAGCCCATACACGTCCCACTGCTGGGCACGTGTCTCCTCTACAACTGTGAGGATTTAGGCCTTAGTCCACCACACTGGCCTATTGCAGATTGGCGGACTACACACCTATGAAATTCTTAAGAACTTTTAGGTGTGCAGGTTTACTCACGATGTTTTCCTTCACCGTTTAAGTACGTGATAATTAATTGTGAATACACACATAACTTCGAAACGTCGGTAAGAGTCTGGGGTTTGAACTCGCGATTGCCGATATTCTCGACCGCGCGCCAAAACCTCGAGGCCATCACTATTTAGTTTCGACTTATCCAGAGCCTTTCGAAGCCCATCACGCTTAACACAAGTGTTATTACAGGTGCCTAAAGCATCGCCGCATTCTTCTGGAGCTCTATACATTCTGCCGCCGTCCAATCAAGGAAATTCGCAATCAAATCAAATCACGGCCAAAGGTAACCCATTTAGCTTTCAGTGTCTGGCGGATCGCCAACACGACTGTTAGTTATTATACTTCCTTTAAAGTATTTGATGGATGTAATCTTTTACATGAAGGGAAGAACAAATGATTTTTTCACTAGATTTTTTCACTTATGTAATGCTACTTCATGATTAAGGTATTAAATACGACTGTTAATTTTTTTGTAGTAATGAGTACCAATATTCAGGAGTTCGATTGTATGATCCCAGTACAAAACAAATATAAGAGTTTAATAAAACACTCATTTTTTAAATTTCAAGGTATAATGTTAGTATTTGAGACCTACATATTTTTTTTATGAATCTTGATCAATTTTGTGTTGATATTTGAAAAATCAAGTGGAAAAAAACCCCATTCCGTCAATGTTTTATATCTTTTAGAGAAATGAAATCCATGAACAATTAATCATTGGTATAACCTACAAAAGAGTATACCTAATATAATAATACCTACCTAATACCTAATATATTTTTTTATTGTTTTTTTTTTGTGGATTTTGTAATTGTATTAATTTTTTTTCTAGGTAATGGAACCGGAACGCATGTGTAAGGATATTTTAAGTATATTTACGTAAAAACGTCCTAATTACTATTGGAGTAATATTATTAATTAGAAACGATGTTCTCTTAAAGAGATGTATTGAATATATAAATTGTATTACCAACTAGCGCCATTGTTTGAATTAAGGCTTAAACTTCAGTAAATTTAAAGTGTTTTATTTGGTTTTGTTTGAAAATCAACCCACTTAGAGTAACTGAAATTCTCGCATAAAGCTAAAATTTAAAAGTTTTGTATGACAATATTTATTTTTAACAAGTTTTACTGTAAACCCGCATTAAATTTAAAGGTTAAATAAATAAAATCAATGAATACACCCAACAGTCTCATATATAGTTCTTACCCCACGTTAAGATACAAGTCTTGTGTCGTGGGCATCAGAAACTACAAGAGACTTTTCGGTCTCACATACACCCAGACCCGAAACAAATACTTGTTATTTTGTATACAAATAGTTATTTAGTATGCGAAAAAGTAAACCTCAGTATTTCTTTAAACAGCAATGAAATTAACCCTAAATAAAATAAATAGTACGGTTTAAAATATTCTACAATTGTCAAATTCCCTTCAAAGCAAAACGGTAGACAAAATATCGGACTATAAATATACCCTTTTTAGACATTATAACAAGAGCCGCTTTATCTTATGCTGAGTTTATAAAAAAGCGTGTGTGTACTTATGTACACGCGTTAGAAGTTATACCACACGACTGAAGTAAAACTTTTAAAAACGCCCAACAGTCACATACATAGTTCTTAGTTTACACAGCATATTACATTTCTGAACGCACTCAGAAATATGTCAATCCCTTTTTATTACTGTCACTATTCTACATTTTTAAAATCTAAAACATATAAACTTTTTTGAAAGATATTCGATCCGAAACATATTAAAACCTTTCTGATCCATTTGACACTTACATTTAACATGGGCAACTTCAATCTGTTAATTATATTGGAGCACATAGGCAGCTTAAACGTCTTACTTTTTGTGTTATTAAAATTTCACTCTCATAATTTTTTCATAACGCGCCTAAAGAAGTATAACTTCAAAAACAACCCTTAATTTAAATACTGGTGCAATGAACGTAATTGAAACTTTACGAAAAACAAAAACCTCTCGATGTATTTAGCTGATATTACTTATGAGAAGTTTATGAAACGAGCCTAAAATTTCAAAGCTTTAAATGTCCACGTCAAAGAAAAACTTTAATTAAGCTGTTTAGAAAACTAATTTTATTCAAGTTAATATAAGTTAGGGAATAAATTTCCTACTCGGGACGGATTGGACACTTGTTATGAATTTTAAGTGAAAAATTTCAGTGTCTCGCGTCTTAAGTATTGTTTAGAAGTAATTTTTCTTTCGGTGATAATGGCTAGTAGTTTAAGTCGTTTTATTTTAAAAAAATATATCAACTCTTGTAAATCTTCGAAGAAATTAGAATTTATTGTCGACTGTTCAAATCATTACCATTAAATAGTCTTCAAAATTTAGTTGGCCTATCTACATATAATATGTAGATGTCTATTAAAAATGCATTATTGATGTAGCATTGCAAACATATATATTATAGTTTTTTTTATTACAACAAATGAGTAAGGAGTAAAAAAAAAAAAAAAAAAAAAAAACAAAAAAAAAAACACACTACTTGCGTTAATGTAAACTAACACAAGTCATTAAGAAAATATCTGAAAGCAATTGTATACGGTTTTTTTATAATAATTATATAGAGGGCGTTTGAATTATTTGCACATTAGATGAAAACAGGATTTTCAGAATTGCTTATAAAGACAAAGTTTGCTTTTCATCATTTTTATGTAATACTGACTTATAAGTAACACTGACCCTACGAAGCAGTCTACGCGGCTGTTATATTTGGGTGATTTTTGAAGAATAGTATATATCGCACCGAGGGAGAAAAGTAGGACATTCACATTTCATTCATAAGGACATAGGGGATGTCCTTATCTCACGTGGTGCGTATACTTTTTTTTCCCAGCTGGATGAAATAGCTCGCTTTTAGTTCCTGATACGAGGGAGAAACGTGACGTAAGTAAATAAACGCTTTAATAAACATACGGTTGCTATGTAACCGGGAGGTAAAGTGATATAGTCGCGTGCGCGTTAGTGTCGACTTGCCGGGAGAGAATTGGCCACTTTTCTCCTGCGTGCCATGTACTAAAAGCGAACTTTTCATCCCGGGGGGAAAAAAATTTTTCTGTAATTATTCATAAAACGAAGATAATTTCAGGTACAAACGTATTATAAAATGGTTTCAGTACCTTGTCTTTCTTAAATCGTGACCATCATTTTAATTTTTAAAATTTATTCCAAAAATAATCGTACCTTTAATAAGCAAAGATTAATTGTAAATAGTGTTCGTAAATAGGATTTATTTTTCATAGAATGAAAGCAGAATCACTGAAAAGAAATAAATTACTTAAAAGTTATATATACTTACTTACGGATGTAATCGACATACCAAATGCAGATTGCTTACTTTGTGTATACATTTTTTAATGGTACATCTGCTATTGCGTTCTATTAAAAAATGATCAATTGCTTAAATAATGACTATACATTTTAATAAGCATCTGAGGTTTTTTTTTTTTTTTTTTTTTTTTTTTTTTTTTTTTTTTTAATGGTACGTATATGTTCTATAGCGTTCTGTTAAAAATGATAAATTGCTTAAATAATCACTATAGGCACATTTTAATAAGCATCTGAGATTTCTTGACTTGGATAGAAAATGTACCAATTCGTACTTGCCATGGCCAGTTAATTAAAGTGCAAAAGAATTATAGATAAGTTCTGATATAAGTTTGAACCGAGGCCCGAGATAACTTAATTATATTAGACCATTAAGGTTTTTTACACTGTGTCTTCAAAGTGACAACACCACATCTATTGGTAACCACGATGCTGTCCAAATAGGCCATCGAGTGTCGACAGACTTTTATCTGTCATCATTTCATACACTCATGTGGGCTTGTGGGGATACTAGATGTTCTATTGTTGAAAACAAAATTGCTTTGTAGTTCAGTCGATATCAGCCTCAAGTCTTAGATGGGGTTAAATTAATGCAGATAAATGGTTGGTCGAAAGTACTTCTATAGAAGCGCAAAAACGTTACACGGTCTAATGTCTAGTTTATGACGTAATTATGTAATGTCTAGTTTATAATTGTTTATCATCATCATCATCATCATCATCATCATCAGCCTCTCTTACGTCCACTGCTGGACATAGGCCTCTCCTATTTCTCCTAATTGTTTATAGTGGTACCAATATTCTCATTTATATGCCAAATTGCTTTTGTTGAATAAAGATTTAAAGCCTGAAGATTATTCGGAATTTTGTAAGGCAAGCTGGGCTTTCGGCTTCTATGGAAGTACCGCCACTTAATACGACTTTACATAAACTTGTTAGTGTGCGTTTCACCTTAATTGTGTTTTTACTAAATCTCTCATTCTTGCCATTAGCAGGTAACGTGGCATTAAACTGTAAATACTTGGAGAGTTATTTTAACTAAGACTGAAAATAATTTTACTGTACTACGGCTATTGTAAATATTATGTATAAGCTTTTACTATGTGTACTGTTTTTACGTGCTTTATATTTGATGCAAATAAGCTTTATGTATGAGTTTTTTTTTTAATAGAGTTTTCTGTATCATTCATCAAACAACAATGCGGCTTGTAGTAAGTACCTAATAACTGACCTGCTCTCTTCTATAATTACCATCTTCGCCATGTCTGTAAGATATTGATTAAAGCGATAATGCTACTATTTCTTCTCTTTCTCTTTTTTAATAACCTGTATATTCATAATATTAATTATAATTTCCATGACCTTTCGACCTTTTCTTCTTCTCCCTCATTTCCTCACTTTAATAATGTAGTAGTCCTACTGCGAGGACCGGCAAAGTATTTTTATTACAACTACAATTATAGGAAGACGGGTGAAATACTATCAGGAGTATATATGAAGAAAAAAAAATCAAAAATTTATTTATTATCATGGTCTACTGGGTAACCTTAGCCCAAAGTTATGTAAGTATTTACGCAAAACATAAAAATAACTATACAAATGGCAGCAGGTAGAGGCGGGGTATAGGCGAGGGTATTTTTTGAAGATCGAGCGTGCAAACGACGGCGGAGCGGCAAGGGCATTAAGTATCCACATGTCATTAATTTATAGGAAAATTTGGTTAAAAAATAAGTACTTCATTTTAATACATAGGTAAATAATTAGAATGAGAATCAAACACCGAGCACTCTCCTTCAATATTGCTAGTGACTCACCAGTTACCCTGTTTAAGTGTTTTGTCTTACAGTACGAAATTGTTTTAAAATATTTAGTAATATATTTTCTTGAAGAATAAATTACAGTTCAAGCGTTTATCAAAAATATAAAGCTTATTTGTATCAAACTGTTTTGAAGTATTTTAATGTTATGGAAATTATTGATGCGAAACTAGTCTAAGTATTGACTTTGAACGTTTAATATAACTTTGTGAACTTCTATGGAGATTTTACTTGATTTTTCTCACTTTAAATATATTTTATTCGACTTACTGGCTTGTGACGTAAAACGGAGACAATGTGGTGTCTAAAACTGACAGTTGACTGAATAAAAAATATATATAAACCGCTTACTGATCTAAGAAATAAAAAGGAAAAAGTTTTTAAACAGGACAAAGTTAGTCTCAATTTTTTTTCAACCAAGATTCAAAAGATTTTAAAGAAAAAGAAATGTTGTCGTAAATGCAATACAGTTTTAAATTATTACTGGCAACTATTTACCAATAGATACAATTATTTTGGTTCGTTCTAAATAGTTTGTACTGAAATTGATTCTAGTATTATTATTTACGAATATTCTGCTACCACGCATACATGTAACCAGTGGCGGTACTTCCATAGAAGCCCAAAAGCGTTACACGTTAATTGTGTAATGTCTAGTTTATAATTGTTTATTGTGAGGTCAGGATATTCACATTTACATGTCAAATTGTTTTTGTTAAATAAAGATTTAAAGATTATTCGGAATTTTATAAGGCAAGCTGGGCTTTTGGGCTTCTATGGAAGTACCGCCACTGCAAGGAATATGTATAGCCAATTTTCTTTTCTTTTTCTTTTTTAATTGTATTTTTTTAACTCCTTTGTATCATACTGTTATTTAATTTATAGCTGCTAACACAAACCTTTTCAATAAGGCGACTGCTACTTAATCTTTGTATCTAGTTTAATTAAATTGAATACTTTGATATCGCGTAAAGATTTTCTTTTATGTGCTTAATTGAGTGAAATTAATTAATTTCACGAGAGCTTCTTTTGTAAGCCCAAAGGTTTCGTGTTTTTAATGAAATGTAGTATAATGTTAAGGATTCTGTAGAAGTGAAAGATGTTTTTTTATAACGATTATGCCAATGTATTAAAGTGGATTTGAAGAAGATTTGTTATTTTTTTTGCATTTTTTAACACAGCAAATTAACTGTAATAATACCTGATCTCATCACGATATTATAATAAAGATAAATCAGGTCAATAAATAGACCAAAAATAACTCTAAAAAAGTTACTTTTACCTGTAACAAAACATGAACAGACAGATAACCAGGCAGCGAAGAGAAAAATATTTCATCTGCATCGATAAATACGATTGGATCAGTGGTAAGTACAGATGTTGATTATAGTTCATAAACTACTTAAATCACTGTGACTCTTATGTTAATAAATATAGATGAATTTAAGATAAATACATCCAAAAGACATACATACATATACCTACATAGATCTAACTCTACACTGAGATAGTAGTCTTGTGTCGTGGGTATTAGAAACTACAATATTTTTGGCTTTACATACATATGTACACCCAGACACGAAATTATATGGTCGCTCAAATATTAGCCATGGCGCAGGATCGAGGTCTCTCGTTTTACAAATCGGTGGTAATCCAAAGTACCCAGGAGGCTGTCATACCTTACTTTATACGTTTTTGTTAACACGTATTTTGGCAGCCAAGCATATTTTGAAAACTATAGCAACTTCTGTTACCACAAGTAAAATACATGTTAATATTAATTAATCATTTTAGTTTTAAACTAGCTGTGCCCGCGACTTCATCCGCGCGGAAAATTAATTTTTAATAAAAAAAATTATAAACTAAAAGAAGGAGTTAGTTACTCCTTATTACATCAGCTACCTGCCAATAAAAGTCCCGTCAAAATCGGTCCAGCCATTTCAGTGATTAGCCAGAACAAACAGACAGACAAAAATTGCAAAAAATATTATTTTTGTGTATGTACCGTATATATAGGTACATATATATTCATATATACATGTAGTAAAAAATTGTTATTTTAATATTACAAACATACACTCAAATATTATTTATATGTACGTAGCCTAAGTTACTCCTTATTACATCAGCTATCTGCCAGTGAAAGTCCCGTTAAAATCGGTCCACCCGTTTCAGAGATTTAGCGGGAACAAACAGACAGACAAAAATTGTAAAAATCGTTATTTTGGTATATGTACCGTGTATACATCCATATGCATTTATTAAATAGCGGTTATTTCAATATTACAAACAGACACTCCAATTTTATTTATTTGTATAGATGTATAGATTGTCACTGTATCGACCAATCATAGCGCGCCAAGTGCAAATACCGATAAAAGCCCGCCAACGTGGAAGATTAATCATAGATACTAACTAACATGGTATTGTAAGACGATTTTTGGATAATACTGATAATGAACACTAAGTTTGATTTCAGTCTGAACTTGATCCCTTTATACCTAACCTTTTTATGTTATAAAACTTTATTGACTGCCTCGTGGTCTTACGGTACATGTATGTGCCGTGCGATCTAGAGGTCCTGGGTTCGATTCCCGGGTCGGGCAAAGTGTTATTGGGTTTTTCAGTAAATTCTCAATAGCAGCACGGAGTCTGGAATTGTGCCCGAAAAACGGCAGTAGGCTCGCCCCCTATTACGTGGGACTGATACATACCTGGCGATATGTGGGTGTAGAAATGCACCTCTGCCTACCCCAAAAGGGAATACAGGCGTGAGTTTATGTATGTATGTATGTATGTATGTAAAACTTTATTATACACAAAAATTTAAAACAAAACCGTAAAGGGCCTTACGAAAATAGCAACATAAAGCCTTCACAGGCTACAATACGGGCACTTGATGGCTAGAACACTCGGGGACAAGGGTCTCGATGGCGTCATTGTCTTCCGATCCGCCTTTATAGATAACGGGAGAGCCATAGAATTCTCCCGAGGAGTGTTTTCATCAAAGCCTTTATAGATTAGAGGATTTTATGATATAGGAGTGCGACACCTTTTGATCAGGTCAGTTTTTGGCGTCTTGAGTGTGTCAGCGGCTTATAATATTGACAGCCCCGTGGCGCAGTTGGCTAGACACCAGCTTGCGAAACGAGAGGCCGCGGGTTCGATCCCCGCACCGAGACAAATGTTTGTGTGATCCACAGTTATTTGTTTCGGGTCTGGGTGTTTGTGAGACCGAAAAGTCTCTCGTAGTTTCTGATACCCACGACACAAGACTCGTATCTTAATGTGGGGTCAGAACTATGTATGTAACTGTTGGGTGTATTTATTTATTTATTTAATATTTATTTATTTTTTGCCTTCTGGAACTGGATACATTTTGTCCTGGTTAATTGGAGTTGAATGTGTTAGCTTAAATAAGATGTGTAATCCGCCAACCAGCTCTAGGCCTGCGTGGTGGACCAAGGCCAAAACCCTTGGGTTTTAAACCCCAGGCCACACCTCTGACTTTCCAAGTTATGAGTGTATTCACAATGAACATACTTTAACGGTGACGGAAAATATCGAGAGGAAACCTGCACACCTAAAAGTTTTTAGGAATTTCTTAGGTGTGTAGTCCGCCAACCTGCACTAGTCCAGCGTAGTGGACTAAGGCCTCAACTCTCTCAGCTGTAAAGGAGGCCGTGCCTAGCAATGGGACGTATATGGGCTGATGATGAATGTGTTAACTTATATAAGATCTATGTAATTTTTTTTAACTTTAATATCGATGCCGATATGATGATTCCGAAAGACCGCTTTGGAAGTCTTTGGGGGTGGCCTATGTCCAGCACCGGACGTCTTTCAGCAGATGATGATGATGATGATAATAAAAATCAATGCCGGTCGTGAATAATTTTGCATTTAATATTCATTCAATCATTCGCGAGGCTTGTGAATGATTTTGCTTATTAATTACATTCAGTCAATCATTCATAATGGTAGTCGATGTTATAACTAAAAAATAGTTTTATAGTGAAAGCAATCGAAGTGTTCATTTGAAAAAATAACTGATTAAACTCTTTAAATAACTCATTATGAGTGAAGGTCAGCGGGTTTGATCTAGTATGGTATCGTTATATTAATTTATGTAAAAATTTGTACAATATTTGCATTTAAATTAACATATTTTAAACTTATAGTCACACTAATTTCATCAACAAGATTACTCTGATCACTTTATAAAAGTCCTTGAAGAGTAATGCCAAGGGTTTTATTATACACATTTTTCTCCACATTTTCATTATGGCTTTCTATTATTAACTTAATAAAATTTCAAACTCCGTTCTGCTATCAAATATTCCCTGAATACCAGCCCGGGAGTTGAACCCGCGATCTAACTATCGTAAAATTTCGCACATATAAATTATTGCTTTTATTATGATTATTCGCAAACCGCAAAAGTTTGACGGCACAATGACAACTGTACATTAATTAGCATATAGTGTTCTGGACAGGATGCGGTGGCCGTTTCCGGTGCGGAATAGTGATATTACACATCCGGTGATGATTTACATTGGACAAACAGACAAATTTCAAATTTAATATAGAAACATCGTGGGCTCGGTATTGTAAATAGGGAAAATTTATATTAATACTTAAGGCCTTGAAAGTGGTCATGGCCTTGAGGTTTAGGCGCGTGGTCGAGAATCTCGGAGGTCGCGGGTGCAAACACCAGACACACACCTCTGACTTTTTGTAGTTACGTGTGTATTCACAATGAATTATCACGTACTGTAACGATGAAGGAAAACATCAAGAGGAAACCTGCACACCTAAATGTTCTTAGGAATTTCTTAGGTGTGTAGTCCGCCAAACCGCACTAGGCAAAAAATTACACTAAGACATCGTAGCTGTCTGAGGTCTAAAAATCCTTTCAAGACTAGCAGTGAAACGTGCAAGGGTTATTACAGTTATATAAGGCGAATATTTTTGAGTTATAATATTTTTTCTAAGTAACACCAAAGTCTAATAAATGTGTAATAATTTATACACATATAGTATCTGCTTTGCTTTCACTCATAATCCGATGAACTGATTTTAATGAATACAAAGGACACAAAGGGGACCTAGAGAAAGGGCATAGGTAACTTTAAATAAATAAATACACCCAACAGTCACATACATAGTTCTGATCCCACACTAAGATACAAGTCTTGTGTCGTGGGTATCAGAAACTACAAGAGACTTTTCGGTCTCACATACACCCAGACCCGAAACAAATATTTATGAATCACACAAACATTTGTCTCGGTGCGGGAATCGAACCCGCGGCCTCTGATTTCGCAAGCTAGTGTCTAGCCAACTGCAAATTGCATTCCATCAAAATTGGGCTACCGCTATTTATAATTCGTTCAAGGTTCTAGGTACGAGTATACCAAAGAGGCTCAATATTATTAGCCACTAGTGTACAACAGTCGTTTGTTAACCGTCCAGGCAGTCTTGTCCTCCCAAATGGTCTAGATTGAACGTAAACATCCAACTAGATTGCCTCGGGTTTTGTCTCCGATACTAGAGCGCATATAAAGTGTTATGTTTCGGAAAATGAGGGCGTGCTATCGCCTTTAGCTATTGTTTTTCGATAAAAGATCTTTGTAACTTATTTCGAATATTATTGACGGTTATATAGGTCCAGTGGCGGTACTTCCATAGAAGCCCAAAAGTGTACACGTTAATTGTGTAATGTCTAAATTATAATTGTTTATTGTGGGGTCAGGATATTTAAATTTATATGTCAAACTAGCTTTTGCCCGCGACTCCGTCCACATAGACTTCAGGGTTGGGTGCAGAAAGATAATAAGTAAATCTATTAAACGTCTCCCAAGTGCCCAAATTACACTTAATGAATTCAAAAAAAAGTAACCTATGTCCCTTTTTATGTTTCCGTTTTTATCCATAACAAAAATCATCCAAATAACTCAAATATTTTAGGCGTGAAAGTAGGTATAACACAGTAGTGTTACTTTCGCATTAACAATATATGCTAAAATCAAAGGGTATATCCGTTGGGATCAGTGAAATCATTATTAAGATTACGAAGCGTGATGACTACCGAGCCTGCATTTGTTTGTAAATTTTAAACAAGATACAACCAAGGAGTTTAAAAATGAATTTCTGAACGCTCGCATACATATTTGACAACTAATAAATATGTCACTCATTTTACATTACTGATTATTCTGCATTTTTAAAATGAATAACAAAACAAAAACCGCCTTCAAAAAAACCTATTCCAAAACAAATTAAAATGCACTAAAAAGTAAAAAAATAATTGCGTATCTTCTATTACTTAATTATAATCAACTTACTATTTCTCTACATCAATATATAGGTACGATCTATGTGTTTACGACGCAAGAAGCTAGGTAGGTTCTTCTATATCTATCCACTTCAAATCTAACTCAACACATACCTATGAATAACAAACAATGATTAAAATATTTTTTAATGTTCTCCTATGTAAAATTAAATGAAAAATATTAGACTACTTAAAAGTCAATCAAATTATTACGATAATATAATGTAGTTTTAATTATTGTTATTCTTGGAGGCGGTGTCAGCCAAGGTAGGATTCTCGTATTATTATTCATCATCATCAGCCCATATACATCCCACTGCTGAGCACGGGCCTCCACTACAACTGTGATGCTAGGTATGCACATTGTAGTATTTCCTTGGCTGACACCGCCTATTAGCTATATTATTGTAAACTTTCATTGAAATCAATTCGGTAGTTTTTGCGTGAAAGAGCAACAAACATCCAGACATCCATACATACAAACTTTCGCGTTTATAATATTAGTAAGAAGTAAGATTACTTTTGTTAAAAAAATATTTAAAGTTTAAAGCTTATTATTCGGACTATTGTAAAGCAAACTGGGGTTTTGGGCTTCTATAGAAGTACCGCCACTGATATAGGTTGGTATATGCTTAAGCTTGTTATCAAAAGTCTAATAACATATCAGCCCGTACAGGTAAAACTGGTGAGTATAGCCGTTATTTATAATTGAGAGGTATTTATTGCGACAGGTCTTCAGTTACCATTTAGTACAAATATAGTCACTCTCTTGTGCTCCCTATCCTACCACACACCCGCCACTGTAACTCCTGAGCTCCAGGATCAAGAGCGGCACGCACAGTATTGACGCTGAGCACTGAAGCTCAGCGGGTCTAAGGGAACCTAATTTGTCATGATCCCGCAACGAAATTAATGATAAATCATATACAGGAGGAGTCATCATCATCAGCTCAAATACGTCCCACTGCTGGGCACGGGCCTCCTCTACAACTGAGAGGGTTTAGGCCTTAGTCCACCACGCTGGCCTAGTGCGGGTTGGCGGACTACACACCTAAGAATTTCCTAAGAACTTTTAGGTGTGCAGGTTTTATCACGATGTTTTCCTTCACCGTTAAAGCAAGTGATAATTCATTGTGAATACACACATAACTTCGAAAAGTCAGAGGTGTGTGCCTGGGGTTTGAACCTGCGTCCGCCGAAATTCTCGACCACGCGCCTAAACCTCGAGGCCATCACTGCTTCCTCGAGGCCATCACTGCATCACAGGAGGAGTAGGAAAACAAAAAGCTGTCCACTTCCCTCCACAGCAAAGAGGCAGACAAAATATTAAACTATGAGGTTTTACCCTCACGTAAAAAAGACAATTACAATTGGTGAAATAAGACGAAATTAACGTACCTCAGGTAAATAACTATCATCATCAGCCCACGTCCCACTGCTGGGCACGGGGCTCCTCCACAACTGAGAGGGTTCAGGCCTTAGTCCACCAGTGGTTTAACCACTAAAATACACTCATATAAACTCCCGGCATTCGAACCCAATACGATAACAATAGGTCGCAACCAAAAAACCCAAAGAGAAACAACTCAACAGAAATATTATTCCGAGGCGAGATATCTTCCAAATCTAATTTTACAGAAACAAAATTGCAATTTTCGCTTCGTTTGTGGGGAAAGTTGAAAGATATAAAGCAATATGTCTTTTCATTGTGCGGTAACGTACATCAGATACGGAACAAGATCCCGAGGGAGAGGCTATCGTAACGTATCTTCTTGTAAAAGTATGAGGGTTGCGCTATTATTTTTTTGGATTCGATAAATGACAGTGAAGTATGGCGCAAACGAAACTTTGTGAGGTGGTAGAATTTTGTGGCAGCATTTCAGCTATCTATATGGATCTTGGTTAATATTACAGGTGAAAAGTACTTGTGAAAATTATTATTATCCGTTTTGATACAAATAAAGTGAGAAAAATTAGAAAGATCTGCCCTTCCGAAAATTCAATTGTGGAATTATGTAAAAAAAGTGAGGTGTTAAATAGAAATTAATTATGAAGATATGTTGTAGGAGATAAAATTTGAATGAAAGAAATTGGAGAATTTTAGTGGCACACGATAATACACGTATAAAACTCGAAGATTTAATTCGAAAGCATCTATCATCCATCTATCATCAACATTAAAATTAAAAATAAATAACATAATATTAAAAATCCCAACATAAAAGCAAAAAATCATAAAACGACAGCACATCTACAATTAATTTCCATCGAACAAAACGAAAACAATCAATAAGTTGTCATCAAAGGCTAAACAAAGCCAGTGTCTGTTTGGTATTAATCAGGACGTTGTTGGCCTGACAATGAGGGACCGAGAGTGTCGCCCCGAGGTCCGCGCCGCACGAGAACTGCCCGCTATAGCCACTTTTACAAAGACTGTTTTAATTAAAAAAGTGAATGCCATTGCAAGGTTTTAGTTCGCTCAGTGAAATAAGTTTACTCATTGTATTGAAATGTTATTGAAGCTTTATGGTAAATGAGTTTTAGTTTATAATTGTTCCTATTTCAGACTATATGAGTCCCACTGCTTGGCACGGCTCTCTTCTAAAAAAAAGTGGTGAGATTTTAGTCCGTTACTTTGGTCAAGTGTGGGTTGGTGGAATACACACCTACGAAATTAGTAGTGGTGAATTTTAAGCGTACGGATTTCCTTGATGTTGAAATGAAATGATCGTTTATTTATCATGTACATAGATTGTAGACAATAATATAGCACTTATGACACGTCAAGACATGTTTATATATAAAAAAGAAAAAAGTATATTTATTGAAATATCATCATCAGCCCAACTACGTCCCACTGCTGGGCACGGGCCTCCGCTACAACTGAGAGGGTTTAGGCCTTAGTACACCACGCTGGCCTAGTGCGGGTTGGCGGACTGAAATATAGCTATTGAAATATAGCTGGCGTAAAATACACTGGTCAATATGTTTTATTTTTATTAAAACTACATATGTATTTTATTATTTTCATTTTTTTGTTTACCTTATAATTAGAACATGGATTATCCGTCATCGCCATGACGTCTATTGCCGAACTAAAGCTCACACCAAAGAGCAGAGCAACTTGATGAAAGGAGACTGCATTCATGTCTCATATACATCCTTCAAAGAAAATCCGGAATATTACTGATGACCAGGTTGGCATGAGAATGCCTAGTGATGAGAGATAAGAGTCCCCTCATCACATAATATGCTTAAAGTCCAAAATCGGGTTGCCTTATTTTGAAACATCGGCTTATGAATCTCTTTGGAGATTTTTATTTCTGAATAAATAAATACACCCAACAGTCACATACCTACTTAGTTCTGACCCCACATTAAGATACGAGTCTGGTGTCGTGGGTATCAGAAACTACGAGAGACTTTTCGGTCTCACAAACACCCAGACCCGAAACAAATATTTGTGGATCACACAAACATTTGTCTCGGTGCGGGGATCGAACCCACGGCCTAGAACCGAGGTCATAGAAACCCTAGCCAACTGAACCACGGAGCTGTCAACATTGGCGTGACAGTATGTATGTATGCTATGTACATATGTATGTATGTATAATGTGATTTTAATATAATTTATTATGTTTCTATAATTGAAAATTATTCTAGTCTTTTTTAAGTGACGTGAATAAAAATGTTGATCAACCTCGTCCATTGCCTTCTATGGTTAAGTAGAAGCGATTATCCATTCATGATAAGCAGCTGATTAAATTCAATGAAAGTTACCATAAATATTAATGCATCCACTATTGTTACTATACGTTCCCTTCCGTTGAGTGATAAAAACGAACTGACATTTATACCTTCTTCCCGATGATTGTTGTAGATGTGACTTTGTACTAGAATATGAAAGTTAGAACGTCTAAAAAGAAAAGGAAAATTTAATATGTTTTTTTAAGTAGAAAACTGTGTGATAGTATTTTTTTAAAGACTTCAATAAAAAATTATGTGATTTTTATTTGTATGATTCATATGCTCAATATTTCCAGGCTGCATCTTTAGTATTACGTCAGAAGTGTGCAGTAAAGAGACCTTAAGTTAGATTCCCGGGCCGAGCAGTATTCTTTGTTTTTTTTTTTTTTTTTTAGCAGATGTACGAAAGCCTGCCAAATGTGACAGGTAATGCCTATAAAAGTTGGCCTATATTTTGTAGAATCTAATAACCTGCGGATCATTGATTTACCTTATTCCTTATAAGTAGTGATGGCCTCGAGGTTTAGGCGCGCGGTCGAGAATCTCGGCGGTCGCAGGTTCAAACCCTAGGCACACACCTCTGACTTTTAGAAGTTGTGTGTGTATTCACAATGAATTATGACATACTTTAACGGTGAAAGAAAACATCGTGAGGAAATCTGCATACCTAAAAAGTTCTTAGAAATTTCAGTCAGCAGTCCGCGAACCCGCACTAGGCTAGAGTGGTGGACTAAGGCCTAAACCCTCTCGTTTGTGGAGGAGACCCGTGCCCAGCAGTGGGACGTAAATGGGCTGATGCTAATGGTTCCTTGTGAAAACTCATATAACTTAAAAAAGTCAAAAAGATTAGCCTTGGATTTGAAGCCGCGACTGACGAAATGGTGACACCGCGTGCGCTACACGTACTCAGCCAACTGAATAACCTAATTAACCATAAAATAAACCGAAAACGAAATAACCGGCTCTCTATATTCATGATAAACGCGAACAAATACCCGAAAATAAACACTAAAAGCCCGCTCAATTCATTCCATGGAATAATGAATTTGAGTGAAATTTCGGGCGCTATTTTTTCGCGCCCATATTGAGAACATGCAACAACTGGCGTACGAATTAACAAAACGTTTAATTGGCAACGAATGGGCAGACATAAAAATCACATATTTTTTTTATCTCAATCGTTCGGCAATAAAATCGTATTCCGGAGACCATTAATCGATTGTAAATCGGTACGAACTAAAACTTCAACCGTAAATTAAGCTATGTCCAAATCGTAAAGTACGAACGCGACTGTAACGCCTGCGAGCTGTGATTGGTCGGATGCCTAATGGCGATTTGAATTTTTAAAGTTGGAACTGCGAGTTTGAATTTAAATTTAGATTTTCTTTTTTTTCGTTTAGCTTTTAAGACCTGGCCACAAGAATTATAAAGATAGCAAACCTGCTTGGTGACTTGAAGCAAAAAATATCTAAGTGTTATACAGGGTATATTCAGACCGTGATCGGAAACTAAGGCAGATAATAGCTGCGGTGATTACAAACACCGTGACATTAAACACCCGCCTTAGTTTCCGATCACGGTCTGAATACACCCTGTATATATCTCTGACAGAGCCCGTTTAGTGCGATCAGGGACTTTTTAGTTTTAGGAGACCCCGAAAAGCCCATAATAGGTGTGAGAGCTACAGAGAGATTTTAGTCGGTTTGCCAGCGTAGGTTTTAAGGTGTAGTGTACCACTGCATTATTGTACCTACCTATAGTTTTAAAATCGTAATACTGTGATCGTAATAATGAACTGTAATTTAAAATTAAAACAAACATATTTTAGTTTTATATAGTTGCACGCTAGTCGACTGACCGCTTCCAGCGACGCGCTGCCCACTCGTGGAAACGAGCGGGCTGCGCGGGGGCAGAGCGCGGCGCGGCGGCCGACCGACCGGCCTCCGCTCGCCAGTCAGAAACTTAACTTGACGCGGAGTGTATGTCGCATTGCTTACCGCTCGCCCGCCAGTCGGCTTACGCGCACCCTTTAAATTGCTTTATATAATATTTTATTCTTTCAACTATCCTACAAATCTATTGTCTTTTCGCTGATGTTTCCTACTTCTATCTTCAACGAACTGTAATTTCTGCCTGTGCTTTGCTTACGCCTTCTATGAACAATATAGTACGTGATTAGTGATTCTGTGGTTTGAATTCTACACCTACCTCAAACCAATACCATCCACAACTATATTGGTGACCCTCCTACTGAACACCATGGCAGAAAAGGAAGCTGGATTAGAAGCCGGAGGAAGACTCAATGTAATCGGAGTGAAGGTACCGCCATTTTACGCTAATAAACCGAGCTTGTGGTTTGCCTCGCTGGAAAGCCAGTTTGCTCTGTCCAACATAACACAAGACTCCACTAAATACCACCACGCAATCTCGAGGCTGGAACCCGAATATGCCGAGTTGGTGGAGGATATCATCGAAGCCCCGGCGTCAACCGACAAATACGCGAGGTTAAAAAGCGAACTCATTAAACGGCTCACAGCTTCGCGCGAAAAGCAGGTGCAGCAGCTGCTAAACCACGAAGAGCTGGGTGACAGGAGGCCTTCTCAGTTCCTACGCCACCTGAAGAACTTGGCAGGCCCAGGAATCCCTGACGATTTCTTAAGGAGCGTCTGGTCCAGTCGCCTACCAACCAATATCCAAGCCATCGTGGCTTCTCAGGCGTCGAAGTCATCGCTTGCTGACCTATCCGCGCTCGCTGACCAGATCATGGACGTAGTGACGGCGACCCCCCAAGTAGCAGCAGCAACTTCACATCCCGGAGCGTCTTCAGAGGCAGGTCAAATAGCGGCCCTCACCAGGCAAGTGGAAATACTCTCTAAAAAGCTGGACAGAATGTCGCGCCCGAGGCAGCGGCAAAACTCACACGGCCGTGGACGCTCAGCTTCGACCAGGTCATCGTCCAGTTACAGAAAGTTCCCAAACTGCTGGTACCACAACAAGTTCGGTGCGAAGGCGCTTAAGTGCGTGAAGCCGTGCGACTACGCGGGAAAAGCCGGGGGCAGTCGGTAGATGCGACCGACGGCTGCCCAGGTACCGGTCGCTTGTTCGTGACGGATAGGCGCACTAAAATGCAGTTTTTAGTGGATACAGGAAGTGACTTGTGTGTATTTCCAAAATATTATGTGAAAGAACACCGTGTAAAGACTAATTACGAACTCAGTGCGGCTAATGGAACTGTTATCAGTACATTTGGTTACGTTCACATAGTGCTTAACTTAGGTTTGCACCGCGACTTTGCTTGGCGATTTATTGTGGCCGATGTAACTAAGGCGATTATAGGCGTTGATTTTTTATCTCATTATAACCTTATTGTAGATGTTCGCCACCAACGCCTAATCGATGGTAGTACTATGCTCACGGCCCCAGGTTCGCTCACATTTAATAAAATCGACATTTCTTCTGTAAAGGTAATATCTGGCAATACACCATACCACGACATTCTAGCCAAATACCCCGAGGTTACTCGACCTCCTGGTTTACACCGCACACCTTCACATAATACAGTGCATCACATCCGCA
Source organism: Hemaris fuciformis (assembly GCA_907164795.1). Classification (NCBI taxonomy): domain Eukaryota; kingdom Metazoa; phylum Arthropoda; class Insecta; order Lepidoptera; family Sphingidae; genus Hemaris; species Hemaris fuciformis. The sequence goes on along the minus strand of OU015457.1, from coordinate 4,915,071 downwards.
CCACACCTGGACCACCGGTATCTTGTACCCCGCGCAGGCTCGGACCTGACAAGCTTCAAATCGCGAAGGCAGAGTTTGAAGCTATGTTACAGATTGGGACCTGTCAACCATCGGAATCAGCCTGGTCGTCACCACTACACCTTGCCCCAAAAAAGGACAACGGCTGGCGTCCCTGCGGTGACTACCGTATGCTCAACGCCCGGACAGTTCCCGACAGGTACCCAATCAAACATATACAGGACTTCTCGCACAGCTTATCAGGTTGCAGTGTTTTCTCCACTATAGATCTGGTGAAGGCATACAACCAGATTCCCGTTCATCCAGACGACATCCCGAAGACCGCCATAACCACGCCGTTCGGATTATACGAATTCCCGTTCATGACGTTCGGGCTTCGTAACGCCGGGCAGACGTTCCAGCGCTTCGTGGATGAAATGTTACGGGGTCTGGATTTCACTTATGCCTACTTGGATGATTTTTTGGTATTCTCCAAGGATCACGAGACCCACCAAAAACACCTGCACCTTCTTTTCACCAGACTTAAAGAGTACGGTATGGTACTAAACACCGCCAAATGTGTGTTTGGTGCCCCTCAGGTAACTTTTTTAGGGTACCAGATCTCTGCAAAGGGGACCACTCCTCTCCCTTCCAAGGTTGAGGCCATCGCCAATTTCCCCGTTCCCAAAACAGTGCGGGAGTTGCGTCGTTTTTTGGGGATGGTAAATTTTTATCGGCGTTTTATCCCTAACGCTGCTCAACATCAGGCGCCACTAAATGCACTACTCACAGGTTCTGTAAAGGGCTCACACCCTGTTGACATATCAGGTACAGAACTCCAGGCATTTCAGGCTTGTAAGGATGGTCTGTGTCAGGCCGCCTTACTGGCTCACCCTAAATGTGACGCCAAGCTGGCATTGGTCACAGATGCGTCGGACTCGGCCATCGGTGCAGTGCTTCAGCAATTTGACGGTAAGGAGTGGCAGCCATTGGCTTTTTACTCACACAAATTAAGTACCACGCAGCAGAAGTACTCACCATATGACCGAGAGCTCCTTGCCATTTACGAGAGCGTAAAATATTTTCGGCACATGATTGAGGCACGCGACTTTGTGATCTTCACGGATCACAAACCGCTAACCTTCGCCTTTCATAACCGAAAAGAAAACTGCTCTCCCAGGCAATTCCGACACCTGGACCTTATTGCCCAATTTACCACGGACATCCGCCATATATCGGGTAAGGACAATGTCGTAGCCGATACCCTCTCTCGAATTAACGAGATCGCACAACCCATAGATCTGGACCAGCTGGCAGCAGCTCAGCAGTCCGATCCCGAGCTCAAGCGACTCATCGAGGGTGCTACATCTCTCCGGATTAAAAAAGTCTCCTTCCCCGGTTCAAGACATGACATCTTTTGTGACGTCAGTAATGACTCTGTCAGACCTTTCGTTCCCGACGTATTGCGGAAGCAGGTCTTCGACAGCTTTCATTGTTACAGCCACCCAGGCACCAACGCCACAGCAAAGTTAATCTCGGACAGATACGTATGGCCCGGAGTCAGACGGGATTGTAGAGAGTGGGTACGCTCGTGTCAGGCATGCCAGCGTGCCAAAACAACGAGACATGTCAACGCACCACTCGCCTCTTTCAAACTTCCAGCGGCCCGATTCAGGTTCGTACATATAGATCTGATCGGACCGCTGCCAATCTCTCAGGGTTACCGGTATTGTCTCACAGCCGTTGACCGGTTTACCAGGTGGCCAGAGGCAATACCGATAGCAGACATTACCGCCGAGACCGTCGCAAAGGCCTTGGTAAGCGGATGGATATCCCGGTTCGGATGCCCAGCAGACATAGTCACAGACCGCGGTAGACAGTTCGAATCCGCGTTGTTTAAATGTCTATCGCAGATTGCTGGGTTTCAACATCGCCGAACCACCGCCTACCACCCCGCTTGCAATGGGCTCGTGGAAAGATTCCATCGGCAGCTAAAAGCTGCCATAATCTGCCACGAGACCATGAACTGGGTAGATACACTTCCGTTAGTGTTACTCGGGATACGGAGCGCGCTTAAGGAAGATTTACAGTGTTCTTCCGCCGAGTTAGTGTACGGCGAACCACTTCGCCTACCAGGGGAGTTTTTGGACGAAAAGGCCAACTCTGACTATACTCTAGACTTGACCGAGTTTTCGTCAAGACTACGTTCTATAGTTCAGAGCTTGCGACCTGTGTCCACCTCCCAACACACCAACAAAAGGACCACCTTTGTGTTCAGAGACTTAGCCACTTGCAGTCACGTCTTTCTGCGTGACTGTACTGTCGGCGGAGCTGTGAAACCCTCCTACATGGGTCCTTACGAAGTGGTTCAGCGCGGAGATAAAATCTTCACCATATTAGTCAATGGAAAGGCAGTATCAGTATCGGTAGACCGCATTAAGCCGGCCTACATATTGTCCGATCCGAACGAATGCACTAAAACTGCTTACACACAATCCACACTCATACATCCCACACAAACAAACTTAACACCTAACCATTCAAACTTCCAGAACTTACCGAAACCAGAAAATCGAACTTTTACCACTCGATCAGGACGTAGGGTGAGATTTCCAGATTTTTATCGCCCTTAACCAGGTCTCTGGAGGGGGGTGATGTAGTGTACCACTGCATTATTGTACCTACCTATAGTTTTAAAATCGTAATACTGTGATCGTAATAATGAACTGTAATTTAAAATTAAAACAAACATATTTTAGTTTTATATAGTTGCACGCTAGTCGACTGACCGCTTCCAGCGACGCGCTGCCCACTCGTGGAAACGAGCGGGCTGCGCGGGGGCAGAGCGCGGCGCGGCGGCCGACCGACCGGCCTCCGCTCGCCAGTCAGAAACTTAACTTGACGCGGAGTGTATGTCGCATTGCTTACCGCTCGCCCGCCAGTCGGCTTACGCGCACCCTTTAAATTGCTTTATATAATATTTTATTCTTTCAACTATCCTACAAATCTATTGTCTTTTCGCTGATGTTTCCTACTTCTATCTTCAACGAACTGTAATTTCTGCCTGTGCTTTGCTTACGCCTTCTATGAACAATATAGTACGTGATTAGTGATTCTGTGGTTTGAATTCTACACCTACCTCAAACCAATACCATCCACAACTATAAAGGTATCTGTACTAACACCCACTGCTTTATGTAAAACATTACGACCTTCTCAGTTATCAGAATTATCAAAGCGATTGTGTTAACTTGAATAGACGGCCTAGACAAGGTAACACCCTACTAGCGAAATCATACTAGAAACTAAATAAAATATACGAAATTGACGTAACATACCCATCGTAAAATGCCTCGTGGTCTCGAGTTCGATTCCGGGATCGGGCAGTGTTATTTGGCATATTCTCAGTAAACGGCAATACGCTCCCTATTACGTGTATGAAATAGTATAATATCGTTACTATTTGCGTTAATTCCGTAGATTTAATCGTTGTTTTGTCTAAGCCCTATATACCGAACTTATCTTCTTGCTATATTTAATTCATTCTAATGTCTTAATAACAAAAATATTGACGACAAAAAATCACAATCGCTCCTTAAAAAAACAACCTGCCGTTCAATGGATGCGGAAAATATCACAATATTTCCCACTCCACGATTCCTTTTTAATACAGAAAAGTTTTTAAACTTTTTCTCATAAACCTTTCAAAGCATTTGATTAAACCTCTTTCTGGGGGGGGGGGTTGGGACGGGAGAGGGGGGCGAGGTCCCTGGATAAACACGAAATGAGAAAACTTTTGTAAATAGGCACAAATTACTTCAGTTGGACATCGGGTGAAACAAAGCGTGTTGCTCTATAATTGATGCTGTTTTTATGGTGCTAGGTTGACACTAAAGTGTTGGAGTGGAGACCGCGCTTAGGTAGACGTAGTGTAGGACGTCCTGCAGCACGATGGTCCGACGACTTGAGAAAGGTGGCGGGTAGCGGATGGATAAGGACTGCTCAAGACCGGGATGGTTGGCGCCTACTTGGGGAGGCCTTCGTTCAGCAGTGGACGGCGATAGGCTGAGAATAGAATAGATTGACCTAGGTCTTTGATAGTCGTGATGGCCTCGAAGTTTAGACACGCAGTCGAGAATCTCGACGGTCCCGGGTTCAAACCCCAGGCGCACACCTCTGACTTTTCGAAGTTATATGTGTGTATTCACAATGAATTATCACGTACTTTAACGGTGAAGGAAAACATCGTGATGAAACCTGCACACCTGAAAGATTATACGAATTTCTTAGGTGTGTAGTCCGCCAACCCGCACTACGCCAGCGTGGTGGACTAAGGCCTAAACCCTCTCAGTTGTAGAGGAGGCCCATACCCAGCAGAGGGACGTATATGGGCTGATGATGAGGTCTTTGATAAGTAAGCAGCTTAAGTGCTTAAGGAAAGTAGTCAGCGGCTAGACCAGCTCTTACGTAATTATGAACTATTTTCTATAGCAGCCCATATATGCACGTCCCACTGCTGGGCCCGTGTCTCCTCTCAGACTGAATGGGGTTATGCCAGTGGCGGGACTTTCAAAAAAAAACGTTACTTAATTGGAAAAAATACCTTAAACGTTAATTGTGTAATGTCTAGTTTATATTTGCTTATTATGGCGTCTTTATTTAACAAATTACTTTTATTTTAAAAGGCGAACTGGTCATTGGGCTTCTATGGAAGTACCGCCACTGGGTTATGGCTAGAACTGTCCTAATATAGATTTTAAACACCACCAACTTTGAGATAGAAAAACATGTTACGCTCCCTTAGTATATCCCTTCAAAATAAAAGAAATAAGTGGTCTTGTGTTTTTCTTTGAGCTAAGTCGTCTTTGTGTGGTTTCTTTGCAAACATTGTTTTTGCAGTGTTGAAATCTTTAGTGCTCATCAGGGGGTGTTACCGCTCATTTTTAAAAACGCTTTTGAATTAGTTTGGACTTTTAAGAGATTCAGCCTCAGAAATAATAAATACACCCAACAGTCATATACATAGTTTAGTACCAACACTGAGATACGAGTTTTGGTTATCAGAAACTTTTCGATATCACAAACATTCAAACCCGAAACAAATATTTGCGGATAACACAAACATTTGTCTCAGGGCGATGATCATACCCGCCGCTTAACTAAACGTTTACGTTAAAACGTTGAATCGTCAAGCAACCACCATCAAACGATTTCATCATCATCATCATAATCATCAGCCCATATACGTCCCACTGCTGGGCACGGGCCTCCTCTACAGCTGAGAGGGTTTAGGCCTTAGTTCACCACGCTCGCCTAGTGCGGGTTGGCGGACTACACACCTAAGAAATTCCTAAGAACTTTCAGGTGTGCAGGTTTCATCATGTTTACCTTTAAACTACTTGATAATTCTTTGTAACACACATAACTTCGAAACGTCAGAGGTGTGTGCCTGGGGTTTGAACCCGCGACCGTCGAGATTCCCGACCGCGTGCCTAAACCTCGATGCCATCACGACTTTTTCAAACGATTTATTCCATGCTATTCCTACTAATGGATATGAAAACATCAACACACACCCACGTGGGTAGGCAAAGACTAGACACGTTCATGTAGAGCAGACATGCGCTTTGCTTTAATAAACAAACAGCATTGATTACTACGGTGACACTATTCATTGTGAATGGCGTTATGCAACCTATGCACTTTGCTGTGAATTTATTACATGTGATTTTTTGTCAGCTACATTTTAAGTGAGGAACTTGCAAACCTAACAGTTCTTTGGAATTGCCACCCCGCACTAGGCCGGTGTGGTAGACTAAGGTCTAAACCCATTCAGTTGTAGAGGAGGCCCGTGCCCAGCAGTGGGACGTATATGGCAAATTATCAAACTATTATTTTACTCCTATCAAACGAGTTACCTTAATAAATAAATAAAAATAAAATAAAATAGCCTTTTATTCCATGCAAAACAAAAATTAAAAAATAATTTTACAATTTTTGAAATATTGTATATAAAGAAGAAATATATTTATTATGTTATATAATTAATTGAAAAAAGAATCTAATTAATTTGATTAATCTATAATAATTTTATATTAGTAATATAATTTAAATATCATTCATATTAGGTACATTATTATTTAAATTTGATTTTTATATATTCAAGATAATTATTATATGCATGGACCCCTCTCAGGTGAAGGCCTCCTCCAAAGATTTCCAGCTGTCTCTATCTCTGGCGACATGAATCCATTTCGGTCCTGCTATTTTTCTAATGTCGTCCTCCCAGCGTGTCAGAGGTCTACCGGCGCGCCGCTTGCCTTGTGGACCCTCCCATGCAGTCACTTTTGATGTCCATCGCCCATCCTCAAGACGTGCTACGTGGCCCGCCCACCCGAACTTCATTTTTTGAGCATATTTGAGCGCGTCCACCGCTTTGGTAATACCTCTTATGTGTGTGTGACGGACTCTATGTGTTTTTCTTATATTTAGAATGCTGCGTTCCATTCCTCTTTGGCAGGTTATTATTTTATTCTTGATGTAATTTGTAAATTTCCACGTCTGACAACCATATGTAAGACATGGTAAAATGCAAGTGTCCAACATTTTTTTTTTCACTTCTGTTGCCATGTTACTCTTCATTACTTCTTTGTAACTCCAGAATTTATTCCATGCAATTCTTGTTCTGCGCTCCACTTCTAGTTCATTGCTATTGCTGTCCAAAGATATCTGCTTTCCCAAATAGATATATTGTTGCACGTAGTGTAATGGTTTATGTTCTAGTGAGATGGTTCTTTTGTAACTGTTTGTCATGGTGTTTGTTTTTGCTAAGTTTATTTCCAATCCTACTTGTCTGCTAGCTTCGTGTAATGACTTTATCATGCGCTCTAAATTTTCACCGGTTTCAGATAGTAGCACCAAGTCATCTGCGAACCTTAAATGACTTAGGTATTCCCCTTTTACATACAAACCGCACTTGTTCCAGCCTAATTTATTTATAATGGATTCCAATACTGCAATAAATAGTTTAGGGGATAGTGGATCCCCTTGTCTTACACCTCTATTGATGTTGAAATCGGGGCCAGTTGACTCCAGCTTGACTTTGCTGACGCTGTTGTTGTATATATTTTTTATTACTTGTATGTACTCGTTTTCTACTCCTTGTCTACTTAATGCTTCCCATATACTTGTGTGTGAGATTGTGTCAAACGCCTTCTGGTAGTCTATGAAGGCTATGTAGAGCGGCCTTCGCTTTTCTTGGTATTTTTCAATAATAAGTTCCAGTGTGTGTATGTGGTCTATAGTAGAATAGCCTTTACGAAAGCCAGCTTGCTCTATGGGTTGTCTTTTTTCTAAAGTTTCAGATATTCTTCGATTAAGGATGGAAGAAAAGAGTTTGTAAATAGTTGGTAGAAGGCTAATTGGCCTGTAATTGCCGATATCATTAGGGTTTCCTTTTTTATAAAGCAAGATTATAATGGATTCTGACCATTGTGTAGGTATGTTTGCCGTTGTGAGTATTAAATTAAATAATGAGGCTAGTAGAGGTGCTAGAATTTCACATCCATATTTAATTGCTTCATTTGTAATAAAGTCGGGGCCTGGGCTCTTCTCCAATTTTAACTTATATGCTGCTTGTGTAATTTCCATTTCGTCTATACACTTTATATTATTTTTTAGATTTTCGTGAGTGTTGTATTCTTCCTGTTTGTTGTTGTTTGTATGTAATGAGTTCGCACTGTACAGGTTTTTATAGAATTCCGTAGCAATGTTTATTATTTCTCTCCGGTTGTGTGTTATTTGTCCTGATTGGTGTAATCCTTCAATCCAAGTCTTATTTGTTCGGAGTTCTTTTATCGCTTTTTTAAAACTTTTTCCTTGTGTAAGGTAAGTTTGTATTTTTTTATTCCTATATTGCTTATAGTCGTTTTTTATGTACTTGCTCGTTAATTTATATAGTGCGCTAAGTTCGTTTTTTTCTGATCGGGACTTGACTTGGGATTTTTGCAATAATTGTCTCCTATTTAGTAATGTTATTGTTCTCTCTGAGAGAACTTTGTGTCTAATACAGGTGTTCTTAACTTGTAGAGCTTGTTGTAGTGACGTTGATAATATCCAGTAATTTGTTATAAATATCCTGCACTGTATTCTTTGGATAGTCAACTAAGTTTGATATTTGATGCATCAGACTTTGCTTGTATGCTTCAATTTCTTCACTCGTTTTTAAACTACTATTTTGGATGTTGGTGAATTTTATTCGGCTTTTCTTTGCTACTTTTAGAGTTATTGTAGCTCTGAGCATTCTATGGTCTGTAGGAAAGTTAAGACTCAGTGTTTCTATATTTAGGAATATCTTCGGTTGGTTGGACAGTATGTAATCGATTTCATTTTTGTATATTCCACTGGGTGAACGCCAAGTCCACCTGCGATTTGTTTTTTTCTTGAAGTAAGTATTCATCACTGCAAGTCTATTTTCAAAAGCATAATTTATTAATCTTTGACCTCTGACATTTCTGTCGCCATAGCCATATATTCCTGTAACTATGTGTTCATCTTTTAGTGTTTGGCCTACTTTTGCATTAAAATCTCCTATTATAATAAGATTTTTTGAAGATATCTGAATTGCTGTGTCTAAATTTCGATAGAATTCTGTTATCTCTTCCTCACTCGACAAAGCTGTGGGAGCATAGGACTGTATAATGCTAATAATATGTCCTTGAAAATTGAGGTTAAGCAGAGCGACTCTCTCCGTGAGGCCTATAAATTGTTCTATATAAGGTCGTAAGGACTTTTTTATTAAAAAACCTACGCCATATAGTCCTGGCGTGTGGCCCACATAACATAATATCGTGTTCTCGTATTCTTCTATTTGGCTGCCCAATCTTCTGACTTCTGACAGACCGATGATGTCATATTTTATTTCCTTTAGGGCTTCTTCGAGTTCTACTAGCCTTTCGTAAGAAGAGAGTGTTTTTACGTTGTATGTTGCTATGTAGAGCTTATTTGTTGATAAATTTCTAGATTTTGAAGATTTTTGACTGATTTCTAATTGTTTCTTTGGAGGGTAGTGGTCAATCTCTTCCACGGTGACCAGCCGGCTTGGAAGATGGTTTTTTGTCTTGTGTTTCTGATTTATTTTGTTTTTGAGAGGGGGCATCGATTGCTATTGGTTCAAATTATTTTGTGGTAGAACTAGGTTTGTCGGATTCTTGTTCACCAGATAGTTCAGGATCCCCGGCTTGATTATGTTTTCAGCACAACTGGTTATGTTTTGTGAGGTGTTTGGTACAGGTTTGTTTTTCTTTTTTGGTTGAGTTTTAGGTGATGATTCATTGCGACTACAGGATTCTTGGGGTGATGTTGGGAGGGATCGTTTGTTGTTTGATGTTTTATTTGACCCTTGTTTTCCTAGTATAATTAATTTATCGTACTTTAATATGACTTTGTTGCCCTTTTCTCTTTCCATTTTTACTTGTTCTTGGAGCATTCTTCTTTTCTCTAAAATATGTTGTGGGTAATCTTCCTTAATGTAGTACTTTGTGTCATTCAATAACTTTTTTTGTTTGAGTATTTTTATTATCTTACCCACGGTGGTTAGTGTCAATACTATTGGCCTTGGGTTTTCAGTATTTTTCCCTATTTTTCTGATTTCTTGAATTTCGCTAGGATCTAGTTTTATACCTAGATATTTTGATATGAAGCTAATAATTTCCTTTTCTAAATCTGAGTACATGTATCGTGGATTATGCTCTTCGATGCCAAAAAATACAATGTTTCGGTTTCTTGCCTGTTTCTCTAATATATTAAGTCTTTGTTCTTGTCTTTCAAATTTTTCTTCAAGATTCTTGTGTTTTTGTTCAAGGTGGTGTAGTTTTTCGTCTAATATTATATTTATGTTATCCGTAACTGTTTTTGCAACTTCTATACCGTTTTCTTTTATTGCTATTTTTTGGTCTTCGATGTCTTTTTGGATTAAGCGGAGGGTTGCCATTATTTCTTCCATTTTTTAAAGTTTATAAAGTAAATGAAGCAAATGAATATTTTTAGACAGATTTTTGTTTACATACAGGTGGCGCCCTCTTGTGAACAACGAACTGTTTGCTGATTTTTATTGACCGACTGGTTGTTTCTCTTGACTAAATAATTGTGCCTTTTGCTAGTAGGTGTCGCCAGTATCATTGGTGACTGTATTACTAGCGCCCACTTTAGATTTTTGGCCTTACCTTGTTAACGGTGGCAGTGTTTCTGCTACTCAGCACTAGATGTCGCTAAGGTCAATGCTCGCTAATGACACTATTATTTGAATTTTTAACGTTTTAATTTTTCACTATTTTGTATGTTTAATTGCAGTTTCTATGTTCAGTTTTACCTTATTAAAAGCACATTTAATAAATCACTTAGTTCCATACATTATTTGAAAATTGTCACTTAGTTTAGGTACGAGATTGTTATTTGTAGAAAAATGTCACTTTCACTAATAATTTTGTTCTCCAAACAATAACACTAAATATTTAGACCACTATGATCATATTTTAACCACTTTTAGACTTTATTATTCAAAATATCTATTTGATTTAATTTAAAAACTGCGGAGTCAATCCTTTAATAAATCCTTTGCTTTAATAAACAAACAGCATTGATTACTACGGTGACACTATTCATTGTGAATGGCGTTATGCAACCTATGCACTTTGCTGTGAATTTATTACATGTGATTTTTTGTCAGCTACATTTTAAGTGAGGAACTTGCAAACCTAACAGTTCTTTGGAATTGCCACCCCGCACTAGGCCGGTGTGGTAGACTAAGGTCTAAACCCATTCAGTTGTAGAGGAGGCCCGTGCCCAGCAGTGGGACGTATATGGCAAATTATCAAACTATTGTTTTACTCCTATCAAACGAGTTACCTTACCTAAGTAAAAAAAAAAAATCTTCGGATTTATCATGCAAGCCTAGTTCAGTTCTTACTACCAGCCAAGATTAAGGCTTAAAGAAAAATTGATATCTTTAGTATAAGAACGCTACAATTTAATGTGTTTATTATTTTTCTTCTTTTTTTAAATATTATTTGTTATTGTTAATTGTGCTAGCAATAAATACTTCTTTCTGCTCATCAAAAAACGGCAATTTCTTTTAAGCACGTACTTACATCTGAGTGTCCGAAGGCAAAGGTGCATTACTTTTATTAACGTTTTTTGGACACCATTTTGGTTTTTGTTTGCTGGTACTAACATTTTTTTAATCGTAAAACGTAATAACACTTTGCCCGACTCTAGAATGCACAGTATTAAGTCGCACCACACTACAGACCCCGAGGCAGATTAAAAAAATATGTAATTGAATGATTGCACATTACAGCATACCGCCGTCCTGGACAGGTTCTCGGCAAACAGTAAAATTGATTGAATTTATGCTCAACACAAACAAAGTACAAAATTGTGCAATTTGCACAAACCAATAACAGTTTTTCACTTTCTCATCGATAGAGTTTTGTCGAGTGATTTTTGTCGAGACTTCAATGGTATACAATACTTATAGTGCAATTTTTAGAAGTGAGGGTAGAGTTTTGTATATCGTAAAATGGTTAAAAATTAACGATGCATTTATGAGGTGTAACAGTTTAAAGATTCTAAATGACGAATTAGAAATTAAGGTGCCTTGCGTGGGTTTTTACTTTTAGGTATGGTTGTTATAACATTGGGACGAATGTACATACATACATACATAAACTCACGCCTGTATTCCCCCAAGGGGTAGGCAAAGGTGCATTTCTGCCCCCACATTTCGCCAAGTAGGGCGAGCCTATTGCCGTTTTTCGGGCACAATTCCAGACTCCGTGCTGCTACTGAGAATTTCCTAATGGAAAAACCCAATAACACTTTGCCCGACCCGGGAATCGAACCCAGGACCTCTAGATCGCACGGCACATACTTGTACCGCGAGACCACGAGGCAGTGGGACGCATGTACGAATAATAATAAAAACCGAATAATCTAGCAGAAAAAAATTGTAGTCTATATAAAGTGTTTTTGCTGCTTTAAAACAGTCCCCGTGCCGTATTCGGTTAAAAAGCAATCTATAATTTAGTCGCAAATGATGTCTGCATGTTTGCAACAAAACAAACGATTGTGCGAATAAATCGCCGATAGCGATAAGGCCGCCATTTGTGATACTACCTTATTGAGTTGTTACCAATAGCTTGTTGTTGTATGATGTTACTTATATGATGTACAATAAAGCATAATAATAAATAAATAAATAAAAAAGTGTGTGTGTACTTATGTACACGCGTTAGAAGTTATACCACACGACTGAAGTAAAACTTATAAATACGCCCAACAGTCACGTACATAGTTCTTAGTTTACACAACATATTACATTTAAGATCGAGCCCAGTGGCGTGCCATAGGAGAGGCCTATGTCCAGCAGTGGACGTAAAAAAGGCTGCTGATGAATGAATGAATGAATGAATTACATTTCTGAACGCACTCGTAATTTACATATATTTAATTGGGCGCATTTATAAGTTTTACTTCAGTCGTGTGGTATAACTTCTAACGCGTGTACATAAGTATTTAATCTGCATTTGTGTCGTTTCCGGTCAAAAGGACGAGTTATTAAGCCAGCTGACTCATTAATGGTACTAGGCATTCAGAAAGCTAGAGAGGTGAAATGCTATCATTAATAAGTTTTGTTTTTAATTAATCATGGTTTAAATTTCGAATGGATTATACGAGTATACAGTTTTTAATGCTAGTACTTTGTCCTTGCTGATTTATGATGTCCTGGTAGTTGCGTAGAACATAATTGACATTTTCTTATCTTCAATTTTAGTTTTAATTTATTACTGTCACTATTCTACATTTTAAAAATCTAAAACATAAACTTTTTGAAAAAATACTTGATCTGAAACATATTAAAACCTTCCTGATCCATTTGACACTTACATTTTTTTTCGAGACTTAATGAGCGGTTAAGCAGACAACTTCATACTGTTAATTTAAGCAGACAACTTCATACTGTTAATTTTGTGTCACAGATGCGCGCGCATCATAAAATTTCACTGTCATCATTTTTTCATAACGCGCCTAAAGAAGTATAACTTCAATAACAAAATAAATCAAAGCTAACTTTACAGATTCAACGTACACCATACAGAAAGCGTAATTGGAAATGCTCCTGTCCCAGGTTACGGGAGTATTAGGGAGCCTCGTGCAATTCAATTATTTTTTACGATCAGGTGGCATGGCCGACGGCGGGGCGGTAATAAGCTTGGCGATATAGCGGGCTATTTTTGAAAACTTCAGCTGTTTATAAGGGCGTGTCGTCTGATTTAGTGTGGTCGTTTGAGGTCGTTTTGGTGAGTTGTAAAAAAACTGAGGTCATGTTAAAAATGATTGTCGCAGCTTATTAGAAAGGAATAAAGAAAAATCGTTTATTGCTGGTCGAAAATGACTAGCGAATAAAAATATATGTATAAATTCATGGTTTACTGTGTTTAATTCGTGGTCTCGCTACACAAGTATCTACCGTGCGGGATCCCGGTATCCCGGGTTCTATTCAAAGTGCTAAAAATGTGCAATTCGGTTTTTCCATTGAAAAATTCTCAGTAGCAGCACGGATTCTGGAAATGTGCCCGAAAAGCAGCAATAGGCTCGCCCCCTATTACGTAGAACTGCTACATACCTGGCGAAATCTGAGTGCAGAAATGCACCTCTGCCTGCCATTGGGGAATATAGATGTAAGGTTATGTATAAGGCCTGAACCCTCTCCGTTGAAGAGGAGGCCCGTGCCCAGCAGTGGGACGTATATGGGCTAATGATGATGAATAAATTACACAGAAAAATAATCACTCACTCAAACATTCCTAAGCTTTCATCCTTCGCCTACGTCTCGTCCCACACGACACCACTACCAAACACGCAATAGGCCCTGTAAGGCCACAAATACCCGCCAACAAGGAAAGTCACTCTGTGAAATTTGCTCAACGACATTCAGCGCCAATTAGGCTGTTTAATGCGAGATAATGGGCAGCCGTGAGATGTCTGGTAACCCAGAGTTAACTAAAAGGATTTCTGGCTATTTCACCTGTAAGTTAAGATTGTGTTGTTTATTCGTCTTATTTACGAGACTGGACGGACTCGTTGGTTATGGTAAAAGTGTGCGAATTTCGACCGATACATACCGGATTTACTAGAAACGTATTGATAAATACTATTATAAAGTTCTTAGGAATTTATTAGGTGTGTAGTCCGCCAACCCGCACTAGGCCAGCGTGGTGGACTAAGGCCTAAACCCTCTCAATGGTAGAAGAGGCCCGTTCCCAGCCACTACTGGGACGTATATGGCAGTGGCGGTACTTCCATAGAAGCCCAAAATCGTTACACGTAAATTTTGTAATGTCTATTTATAAGTGTTTATAGTGGGGTCAAGATATTCTCATTTATATGTCAAATTGCTTTTGTTAAAGCTTAAAGATTATTTTTCGGCATTTTGTAAAGCAAACTGGGCTTTTGGGCTTCTATGGAAGTACCGCCACTGGTATATGGTCTGATTATGATGATGATGATGATTATAAAATTTTGATCACATATCCAGACTCTGCGCTGTCAGAGAATTTGTTTCCAGTTACACCCAACAATGCCTTTCCCGACTTTGAAGCCATGACCTCTCTAACGCACGGCACTCAGGTGACAAAGGATACAAGCATGAGGAGGGATACTAATACCCTATAATATTACCCAATTGTTTATATAGTAATGATTTTTTATTAGCTTATTGAGTCAACTAGTGATGATCATAAGAACAGGCTATTCCCGTATTAGTCCCTTGGAAACTGTCATATACTATACCCTGAAGAGCATCTTAACCGCGATCAATATGCAAACGCAAATCTGTATAGGATAACAAGTTACATAATATTGACTATCTGCTATCCGCGGCTACGTTTGTGTGGAATTTAAGATTTTTTTGATACTGGCTAAGCAAAATAGGTATGAAGCGGGATCGAGGATCAGTTCGTGGTGGGATTAGACAGGTTTTGTCGGTTCTAATCCCAGGCAAAAAATTCTAATTATTTATTTTTTTACTCTTAATACATTTTGTGTACGAGGGCACTTAATCATCATCATCATCATCAGCCCATATACGTCCCACTGCAAGGCACGGGCCTTCTCTACCATTGAGAGTGACTTAACGCCTGAAGCATTCTCTAACAGTCGAACCTTAGGTGGTGCTGGAAAAAAAATAGATGTTTATGTAAATATGTGATAAATTTATCCTCCCGCGGTCATTCTTGGCGTGGCTTTCGGCTCGGTTGGACGTGTTAAACATTGTTCTCGCTAATTTATATTTCTATTTGATTTATAAATAATTTGGTCAGCATTAAACACGAATTTGTGTGTGAAAAATATTTTCTCTTTGTAATTATAAGCGTTGGTGCAGACAAGTGTTGGGGTGGAGACAACGCTTAGATAGACGTAGTGTAAAACGTCCTGCAGCCCGATGGTCAGACGACTTGAGAAAGGTGGCGGGTATCGGATAGATAAGGGGTGATCTACACCGGGATGGTTGGCGCCTACTTGGGGAGGCCTTCGTTCTGCAGTGAACGGCGATAGGCTGAGAATAATTATAAAAAAAATAACACACTTTTTTCAATAAACAGACACACAAAATTGTAATACTTGTATAGATTCGGCCATCTGTTCTGTAAGTGGGTCGCGCGGATCCCCAAACTTTTTACTGCATTTTGCATAACTTGAGAGTTTTTCACGGCGCGTGACATTTTGCGAATTCACCCTCATTTATCTAAGCGTGTGGGGTCACCACGAGGCTGATTTAAATGCCTCTCGTTTCGCTGATAGCTTGATGCCTTGATGCCTTTATGGTAATTGAATTTTTACCGTTTTATTAAGTTGGCGGGCCTGCGTGAGCTCGGAAAGGGAATCACGCTTCGTCAGTCAATTTTCCGGGAGATATTAGCCATTATGTGCTTAGAACGAACTGTCTTAATGATATTGTAGCCTAAGCAGTGGCGGTACTTCCATAGAAGCCCAAAAGTCCAGCTTGCCTTACAAAATTCCGAATAATATTTTTTAAGCTTTAAGTCGTTATTTAACAAAAGTAATTTGACATATAAATGAGAATATCCAGATCCCTCTATAAACAATTATAAACTAGACATTACACAAATAACGTGTAACGCTTTTGGGCTTCTATGGAAGTACCGCCACTGAGCCTAAGGTAGTTTCGGTTATCAGTCCCAATAAATAAGTTTGTTTGGGTATTTATGAGACCGAAAATTCTCCCGTGGTTTCTGATCACCATTAAGGACTCAGAACTGAGTTGGATGTATTTTTTTGAAAGGTCATTGACATTAACCGACAATTGACTTAGATAGGTAGTAGAATAGGTAAATAGATACAAAATCAAACTTTAGACCTTCATTTACTGATTATACCCAATTCATCATCATCATCATCAGCCATATACGTATACGTGGGACGTCCCAATGCTGGGCACGGGCCTCCTCTACAACTGAGAGGGTTTAGGCCTTAGTCCACCGCTAGCCTAGTGCGGCTTGGCGAACTACACACCTAAGAAATTCCTGAGAACTTTTAGGTGTGCAGATTTCCCCACGATGTTTTCCTTCACCGTTAAAGCAAGTGATAATTCATTGTGAATACACACATAATCCCAAAAAGTCAGAAGTGTGTGCCTGGGGTTTGAACCCGCGATCCCCGAAATTCTCGACCGTGCGCTAAAACCTCGAGGCCATCACTACTTAATTTTTATTTATTAATTATAACCAATAAACATAATCTTACTCCAAATAAAGTCTAGGTAATCCACTCAAATATTTTAGCCTAATTATTTAAATTTTTCAAATTCCAACAGCGCTAGTCAGATTTATTACTAATATTAAAACGTGTACCTATTAAATTACACACATTTTTCATTGTAATTTTATAGTTTCTGCGTTGTAATAAATTGTGTTTTTATACTCATTTTTAATAGGCGGGGCTTGGAGGAATGTAAAACAAATTTCCACCGTCGGAGTGTTTTTCATTGAAGTGTGGTAGAGTGCGCGCCATCTTCCACCGAAGAAAATTAATGTTTGTCCTGTGAAATTAAAAACGCTGGTGTGTGCGTATATATGCCGCGGGTTGGGTGTGGAATAAGGATTTTCGTGAGATGTCTACAGTGTTAAGATGTTGAAATATGTATAAGTAGAAAAATAAGTAGAAGACAGCCCCGTGGCGCAGATGGCTAGACACCAGCTTGCGAAACAAGAGGCCGGTTCGGACAAATATTTGTTTCGGGTCTGGGTGTTTGTGAGACCGAAAAGTCTCTCGTAGTTTCTTATATCCACAACACAGGACTTGTATCCTAGTGTGGGGTCAGAACTATGTATGTGACTGTTGGGTGTATTTATTATTAATTAAAAAAAGAAAAGACCAGGGAATTTCCTTTTAGGTTACTCTCAAGTAAGGCCAGACTATATAATGTGATTCACCTCTCTCTTTTACACTAATTTGATATTTTTATAATCGTTGATCATAAAAATAACTACCCTACATAACCGGAAAAGAAAAAAAAAGACAATGGACTACAAATATTTATTTTCACCGGGTTTGGGTGCTTGCGGGACTGAATTCTCTCTTAGTTACTAATATTAATAGTACAAAATGTGCACGAAAAACGGCTATAGGCTCGCCACCTAATACGTGGGACTGATACATACCTGGCGAAATGTGGGTGCAGAAATGCGCGTCTGCCTACCCCTTCTGGGAATACAGGCGTGAGGTTATGTATGTATGTATGTATTAATGGTACAGGATTTGTTTCTTATGGATCTTGTTTCGGGCTCAGTGTTATATTAAATTTGCGTTTTTTCTTTATTAAATCCCGAAGAGTGAAGTAAATAGAAAAAAAAAACAAATTCATTCCTTATTCAAACGATACCTCACATTATACAGTGTGGCTACTCTACTAAAAACTCACTCTAAAAAATTTATTGGTTTTTCCGCGCCAAAACAAATTTCGAAAACTACCTGTAACAAAATAATATACACGATTTATCCAGGCTTAAACCGTCGTGTTATTTTTGTTTACCCCAAGGAATTGGTTTGGAAGTGAGCCGACGGATTTTTTACCAAATCCCGGCACTCCAAGTTAGGCGCCTGACGAGTTTTATGAAAGAAATTGGAGACTTAACACGGTATTATTTTTGCAGTGAAAAACTATGTTGGAACGACAGAACGGCTTAAAAAAATTGTGGAATAAAAATGGAGAAACTTGTCCGATTTATTGGCAAAAAGTTAGCTTGTAGGAAGGTTAGTCACTTCGTTTTCTATTGCAGCTTCAATTCATTTTCACCTACGCGTTTGGATCACAGAAATTGATATGTACATAAATTTCAACTTAATCGGTCTAGTAGATTCGGAGATAATTCATCCGACGGACAGACGGACAGACGGACAGACGGACAGACGGACAGACGGACACAGGAATGATCCTATAAGGGTTCCGTTTTTTTATTCGGACGTACGGAACCCTAAAAAACTTAAATTACATGAATATATTATATACATTATACATACATTCCTTCTCTCTTAGTATACGTTCCATTTCTGCCAGTATTTTTCCCAAGACAAAGTTTTAAAATATTAATGCCCTGTAAAATACTTCGATTGTTACCTTTACAAATATATTTTTCTATTCACCTCTTGTTCAAGTTTCCAGATTGCTTATTGATTCATTGTGGCCTACTTTCTCCCAACAATAGCATTGAAAAAACTCCACGTAATTCTTTCGTCAACAAAAGATAAAGTGGGGAGGATAGGGTAAGTTCACGTCGGGATGGGGATTGCGTTTAAACGCTAAGCAAGGGGAATCTAGATTTAAATAAGAAATAAAAGCTGTTTTGCGATTTTACGGTTGTTTCAACAAAGTTTTTTTACTAAAAATACCATCGCTCTTAGAATTATGTTACGATAATATTCTAAAAATGATCTTTGTGCACGTTTGCATTATATTTGCAGTAGCATATTTTTTTGTTTTTTTAATGTCAGTTTGAGTATGTTCTTCTGATGATTAGAAAACGAGAGAAGCAAGTTCTCATATTATCAAAGCTTTACAAAAAAAACAAGTAAGTTTACTTACGGTGAAGCAGTTTTTTAAGAAAAAGAAACTAATATATGTTAGTATTATAATAAATAAATAATAAATACACCCAACAGTCACATACATAGTTGTGACCCCACACTAAGATACATTAAGTCCAGTGTCGTGGGTATCAGCAACTACGAGAGACTTTTCGGTCTCACAAACACCCAGACCCGAAAGAAATATTTGTGGATCACACAAACATTTGTCTCGGTGCGGGGATTGAACCCGCGGTCTCTCGTTTCGCACGCTGGTGTCTAGCCAACTGCGCTACGGAGCTGTCAAATATTATATTAGAGTGCATCATTTTTAAGACCCACCTGTTGAGAGACTCGAACAGGTGGGTCTTAAAATGAACATGGACAAGACGAAGATCATGTCGAATGTCCATGTTGTGCCCACCCCGATCGCAGTTGGGGGCTCGACTCTCGAAGTTGTAGATGAATATGTCTATTTGGGACAAGTGGTCCGGTTAGGCAGGTCCAACTTCGAGAGAGAGGTCAATCGTCGAATCCAACTCGGTTGGGCAGCGTTCGGGAAACTACGCGACGTCTTCTCGTCCAAAATACCTCAGTGCCTGAAGACGAAAGTCTTCGATAGTTGTGTGTTACCAGTGATGACATACGGCACTGAGACGTGGCCTCTCACTATGGGCCTCATTAGACGGCTCAGAGTCACTCAACGAGCTATGGAGAGGGCTATGCTCGGGGTTTCCCTACGAGATCGAATCAGAAATGAGGAGATCCGTAGGAGAACTAAAGTAACCGACATAGCCCAGCGGATTAGCAAGTTGAAGTGGCAATGGGCCGGGCACATAGCGCGGAGAACTGATGGCCGATGGGGCCAAAAAGTTCTCGAGTGGAGGCCACGTACCGGAAAGCGCAGCGTGGGACGTCCTCCGACAAGATGGTCAGACGACCTGGTGAAGGTCGCGGGACGTCGCTGGATGCAGGCTGCTTCCAACAGGTCCCTGTGGAAGTCATTGGGAGAGGCCTATGTCCAGCAGTGGACTTCGATTGGCTGATGGATTGGATTGGATTGGATTGCATCATTTTACCAAATTGATATTACCTGTCACTGAAATTTTATACTACAGTAATTCACAATGGTTTCATCATAATCGAAAATATCGAAGCAAAATAAAAACTCGCCCGCATAAACCCACGCTGCGCGAAATAAAGCCATTGTGGACGGGTCCTAAAGTCAAATTTACAGGGGTACCTCCATACCGTTTAATGTGGGCTTTATAATACATCGCAACGATAATTGCCCTATCCCTATGGATAAAAGGGCAAAGGTAAAGTAATAAGCGTTTAATATTCTGTTATTTAAACCCTACAATTAGATAATACAGTGTAATTATGGCTTTTCTTTCCTTATTTATAGGGTATTTTGGATTTTAATAGATTTTTTTTATATAATCAAATTTTTGACGTTTCATTTGGTGATGTAGACGATACTTGCCTTTGATATTTGTTTTAGAGACTGTTCCAGTCGTTTATGTTGTCTTCTTTAACCGTTAAAATTTCGTGATAATTCATATAATAATATATTCATAGAAATGTCTGTCATGTCATGTCACTTTATCAAACTAGACGTCATCTATATATCTATACAAATAAATAAAATTGGAGTGTTTATTTGTAATATTGAAATAACCGCTTTTTAATAAATGCATATGGATGTATACACGGTACATATACCAAAATAACGTTTTTTACAATTTTTGTCTGTCTGTCTGTTTGTTCCGGCTAATCTCTGAAACGGGTGGACCAATTTTAACGGGACTTTCACTGGCAGACAGCTGATGTAAAAAGTAGAATATTAAAAAAAATTATAGAATCGGCTGTTAGGCGGAACGAAGTTCGCCGGGTCAGCTAGTAAATCATAAAAGTAAATTTGCTTAAATTCACTTTCCAACTAGGCAACTGAATGTATAAAATATTCTAACACAAATTACAAATTCTGAAACATTATAAGCTGGAATATAGGCGTCAATTTAGGCAAGTTTTATCGCTAAACACTCATGAATAATGCAACAGACATATTAATCTATATAATGCGATATATGGAATCAAAATTATCGTTTAGCTTTTAACGTTTCAGCACACTGAGTGGAGGATCATCATCATCATCATCAGCCCATATACGTCCCACTGCTGGGCTCGGGCCTCCTCTACAACTGAGAGGGTTTAGGCCTTAGTCCACCACGCTGGCCTAGTGCGGGTTGGCGGACTACACACCTAAGAAATTCCTACGAACTTTTAGGTGTGCAGGTTTCATCACGATGTTTTCCTTCACCGTTAAAGCAAGTGATAATTCTTTGTGAATACATACATAACTTCGAAAAGTCAGAGGTGTGTGCCTGGGGTTTGAACCTGCGACCGTCGAAATTCTCGACCACGCGCCTAAACCTCGAGGCCATCACTGCTGGAGGATAGATTTTTGATACTACAAAATGGCTGCCTCGTGGTCTAGATTTACCGGTTCTATACCTCGATCGGGAAAGTGTTACTGGGTTTTTCCATTAGGAAATTCTCAGGAGCAGCATGGAGTCTGGAAATGGGCCCGTAAAACGGCTATAGGCTCGCCCTCTTATGTGATAAGAAAAAAACAAATGGCGATATGTGGCGGCAAAAATGCACCTCTGCCTACCCCTTCGGCGAATACAGGCGTGAGGTTATGTATGTATACAGCGAAGAGTTTGACTACAACCGTACCCGATTAAAACAGTAGATAAAGTATATGACGTCACGCTTGCCTTTGAGTTACTAATTCACTCCAGACTTGAAGAGCTCTAGATTATCGTGCATCGGAACACAAAGGCCCGTAATAAATTCCACTTGTAGATAAAGGATAAAGTGAAACTTGTCTTGTGAATAAGAGGTACATATATTGCCTACGTAAGGATGGATCCAAGTCGTGATGGCCTCAAGGTTTAAGTACGCGGTCGCGGGTTCAAACCCCAGGCACACACCTCTATCTTTTCGAAGTTATGTGTGTATTCATAATGAATTATCACGTAGGTACTTCAACGGTGAAGGATTACATCGTGAGGAAACCTGCACACCTAAAAGCTCTTAGGA
The DNA here is from genome assembly GCA_907164795.1 of Hemaris fuciformis. NCBI lineage: Eukaryota > Metazoa > Arthropoda > Insecta > Lepidoptera > Sphingidae > Hemaris > Hemaris fuciformis. The sequence goes on along the minus strand of OU015457.1, from coordinate 4,892,823 downwards.
ACTTCTTAGGTGTGTATCCGCCAACCCGCACTAGGCTGGCGTGGTGGACTAAGGCCTAAACCCTCTTAGTTGTAGAGGAGGCCCGTACCCAGCAATGGGACGTATATGGGATGATGCTGATGATTATGAAGAATGGATCCAGCCGTTTTTCCATACTGTGTGCGCAGTATTAAATTATTGTGTGTGTGCAGTTTTAAATTATGATTTTTATAATAATCCAAACACGTCCAATTGCTATGCATTAGCGTCGTTTAATAGATAGTCCTTGTTTATTCTAGTGTGGTCTAGTCTAAAACGGGTTAGTAAATTTAACATTACGACAAATTCTTTGGAAAAAAAAATGGTGTCTCCCTACGACACATCTCTTTTGTCTAAAGTGATTGATTACAATAATTTCCCTTATGAAATAAATCAATAATACTTTGCCTAACCTAAGAAACAAATAAAAAAAGTGTGTGTGTACTTATGTACACGCGTTAGAAGTTATACCACACGACTGAAGTAAAACTTATAAATACGACCAACAGTCGTATTTATATACGACATAGTTCTTAGTTTACACAACATATTATTACATTTCTGAACGCACTCAGAAATATTTGACAACTAATAAATATGTCAATCCCTTTTTATTGCTGTCACTATTTTACATTTTTAAAACGTAAAATATATAAACTTTTTTTGAAAAATATTCGATCTGAAACATATTAAAACCTTTCTGATCCATTTGACACTTACATTTAACATAGGCAGTTTCAATCTGTCAATTACATTGGAGCACATAGGCAGCTTCAACCTCTGAATTTTGTGTTAAAGTGCGCGTTACAGTACAGATGCGCACGCATCTTAAAATTTCACTCTCATAATTTTTTCATAACGCGCCTAAAGAACATACACATACATAATCTCACGCCTGTATTCCCCGAAAGGGTAGGCAGAGGTGCATTACTGCACCCACATTTCGCCACGTATGCATCAGTCCCACGTAATAAGGTGCGAGCTTATTGCCGTTTCTCGGGCACCTTTCCAGACTCCGGGCTGCTATTGAGAATTTCCTAATGGAAAAATCCAATAACACTTAGCCCGACCCGGGAATCGAACCCAGGCCCTCTAGATCGCACGGCACATACTAGTACCGCGAGACCACGAGGCAGTCAGTCACGGGCGCCTAAAGAAGTATAACTTAAAAAAAATTAACAGCACACATACATACATACATACATATGTATATCGCGAGGCGTGACACTAAATGCTAATCTATAAAATGAATCTCGTATCGCAACGCTTCGTATTGTATGTGAAAATATTCTGTGCAAATTTGCATATTCATAAACTGATTAGCCAAACGTTTACGTTATAATTACATGTGGTTTAAAGCGATTTTGTTCAACAATTTAATTTACTTATAGCTGATCTATTGTTTGAACGCGATAAACGTATTAATTGCCATGGAACAATGTTATTACACTTTATTGATGTAAATATTTTACTGTTAAAATTTAGTTATACTAAAATTATTAATGGGAATATATTATCTTTGTTTAGTGCGTTTTGTTCTCCGCGCTATGTGCTATTATGTTCTGATGGCCGATGGGGCCAAAAGGTTCTCGACTGGAGGCCACGTACCGGAAAGCGCAGCGTAGGACGTCCGACAAGGTTGTCAGACGACCTAGTAAAGGTCGTGGGATGTCGCTGGTTGCAGGCTGCTTCCAACAGGTCCCTGTGGAAGTCATTGGGAAAGGCCTATGTCCAGCAGTGGACTTCCATTGGCTGATGGAATGGATTGGATTGGAGTGCGTTTTGACACTTTCCATATCAGGCTATTTTAAAATACCTATCTATTTCCCAAGAACTTCTAGGTGTGCTAGTTTCCTCGCGATGTTTTGATGAGTACGTGATATTTCATTGTGAATACTCGCATAACTTCGAAAAGTCAGAGGTGTGTGCTGGACTCACGAAAGCCGAGGTTTTGACTCTACCCCGCTACATCATCATCAGACAAAACATTACTGGATACAGGCGTCCCTCGAAAACTTGCAGAGCGGTCTCTAACAAATGGCCTGCATTTAGGAGCAGCATTCAAACATCTAGATGAAACATGGAATCAGGTAAAAATTGCTACGAAAAATGAAATATTCGATCAGTGAATTTTTTCAATTTACATAATCTTCATTTGGAGTGGGAAATATATCAATAGGCTTCGCTCCCCTCCCGCCCTGTAATAAGATGACAAATTGTTTGGAATTCAACGCTGCTATTCGTAAAGTATAAAAATGCTCCATCGTACTGTTCTCGTGATGAGAAACGCAACTTTTGTGAAAAAAGGAATAATTATTTGGTGTCCATTATTTGGTACCATTATGTACTGGGTTGGCTCATTAGTCTCGTGGCTCCAGATTGTGATATTCCTAGGTTGGGCGGGCAGGGTACAAGTAGGTAATTAACTTTTAAAATACTGACGTAATTTCGAAAAGTTAGAGATGTGTGCCTGGGGTTTGTATCTGTACCACTATTTGTTTCAAAATGGCTTAATGGATTCTGATTAAATTAGATATTAATTAATCTCTTTAATTTTGGTAAAATGGCGGGTTCCCGGGGAATTATTAAAAAACTAACAACAATAATTCCATATGTCTGACACTTTCTTTAGTCCATATTACTTCCAATAAATATGAAGATTTTTTTCCAGTCTCAAACAATTCCTACAGAACCAAACATTTTTGTGCCGACGAAACTAACCTAACTAAATCAAAGTACTCATTATTTTTATTTTCCAGCAACTACATACAAAACCAAACATTTTTAAGATCACAATACTAGTCTTGACTAAACGCGACTGCCATTCCCGGCCAGTTTCTCAAATTCAAAAAATTAAGTGGTTAATGTCCCCTTATTGCAAAGTCGGTAATTTTGTCGGGCTGCGCGGGTTTTTATGCGATCCCTCTTGTGTGGACGAGAGTGCTTCTCGACGCCGAGCCTCTCCTACAAAGTGGAGCGTTCATTGTTCTATAGCATAATAGGGATTTTGAAATTCCGCCATTTTGTACGACGCGTCGCCGTCACGCCTATGGGTTAGGTTTCTTTAAGATTTTTTAGTTATTTTTATTGGTGATGTGTGAAAATAGTTTTTATGAGAAGGCTAGAAGGTTTTATATGGTTTGCTCAATTTTGTTCCTTTTTTTGCTTTATTTATAAACTAGCTTTTGCCCGCTTCAGACTTCAGGGTTGGGTGCAGAAAGATAATAAGTAAATCTATTAAACTTCTCCCAATTCTCTAGTGAATTAAAAAAAAAGTAACCTATGTCCCTTTTTATGTTTCCGTTTTTATCCATAACAAAAATCATCCAAATAACTCAAATATTTTAGGCGTGAAAGTATAACACAGTAGTGTTACTTTCGCATTGACAATATTATGCTAAAATCAAAGGGTATATCTGTTGGGATCAGTAAAAATAAAAAAATAAAAAATACACCCAACAGTCACATACATAGTTCTGACCTCACACTAGGATACAAGTCCTGTGTCGTGAGTATCAGAAACTACGAGAGACTTTTCGGTCTCACAAACACCCAGACCCGAAACAAATATTTGTGGATCACACAAACATTTGTCTAGGTGCGGGGATCGAACCCGCGGCCTCTCGTTTCGCAAGCTGGTGTTTAGCCAACTGCGCCACGGGGCTGTCAATGAAATCATTATTTAGATTACGAAGCGTGATGACTACCGAGCCTGCATTCGTTTGTAAATTTTAAACCAGATACAACCAAGGAGTTTAAAAATAAATTTCTGAACGCTCGCATACATTTTTGACAACTAATAAATATGTCACTCATTTTTCATTACTGAATATTCTGCATTTTTAAAATGAAAAATACGCAATTGTTCGAATATTGTGGATATATGTTGTCGATTCAAAACCTTTATTTAAATACGTTCTTTAATTTGAGGGGACCATTAACCGTATTGACGGGATAAACATAAAATGTTTGACAGGAAATTAGGTAGAACAGTTTATATGAGAAAATGAAATTGTTGTTTTTACCATATTCCTCGTAATTTTAAAGATAGTTATGTCGCGGACTTTTTTGTAGAACTTATTAAGATAAACATTTCTCTTATACATTATATACGTGTAAACTCTACAGTTTTTGCAGCGTACGCAAGAATAGCTCGCAGATGCATGTTTTTCCCGACTTACTTGACAATTATCGTTATATTTTGAACAATTCACACACTATCTTAAAAATATATAGCCTATGTGTTATTCTGATGTATAAGCTATATTATTGTAAACTTTCATTGAAATCCATTCGGTAGTTTTTGCGTGAAAGAGCAACAAACATCGAGACATCCAGACATCCATACATACAAACTTTCGCGTTTATAATATTAGTAAGATAGTAAGATTAGTAAGATAAATAACAGTAAGAATAATAATACTTGGGAATTTATTCGTCATATAGGTATGTGCCCAATTATTATCCGAGAGCTGTATTTTAAGTTCCGAATAACAGGTAGCGATCTAATTTCTGTTTTCGGGGACAATTCGTGACTCCTTATTATTGCTGAGATTTTTTTTTAGGGTTTGAACTAGGGACCTTTCGATCACACTTCGCCTGATTACCTCGTGAGTTCTACGACACGTGGTACTACAGAATTTTTAAAACTTATTAAAGGTATTTTTCTCAAATAGTCGAATATAATCTTAAACCTAATTATTTCAGCCAAATCTCTTGAGAAATTTTTAAAAACATTATAATTTTCCTCCGTACGGCTGAAAAACTATAAAAAACAGTAATTTTCTGTGCCACTGACAGCTTTCTTTTGGACTCGTTCCAGTGAATATTTCTCAAGAACTAATCTACTTGAAATTTAATCTTTCGTTTGTTTTGTTATAAAAATGTTATTAGTTTGTGCTTTTTTAGTTTCTTTAAATATTTGTATTTATAATAAGCCGGATATGAATATTATTTTAATATATAATAATAAATTGAATATTAATGAGACAGTGAATTTCCTTTAAAAAAAAATCTCTTATATTTAGTTGGCTATGCGCATCTGAAAACACACACATACTCACGCTTAGCCCTGAAGGGGTCGGTTGAGGTGCATTTCTGCACCTTCGCTAAATTGCCACCATTGTAAAACCTTCGTAGGGTGAGCATATTGCCGTTTTCTAGCACATTTTCAGATTTCGCACTACTTTCTGGTGTGGGTGTTTGTGAGACCGAAAAGATTCGTAGTTTCTGATACCCACGACACAAGACTAGACTGTAAGTTTCTGTTGGGTGTAGGTTCACTTGCTTTAACGGTGAAGGAAAACATCGTGATAAAACCTGCACACCTAAAAGTTCTTAGGAATTTCTTAGGTGTGTAGTCCGCCAACCCGCACTAGGCCAGCGTGGTGAACTAAGGCCTAAACCCTCTCAGTTATAGAGGAGGCCCGTGCACAGCAGTGGGACGTATATGGGCTGATGATGATGATGATGTAGGTTCACTCATATAAGGGTATGTATAGTAAGGTGGAGTAAAAAAAAACAACATAAAAACAAATTTTTGAAATAAAAAAATCTTACTCAACGTCTTGAGGTGACCCACTCATTTAAAAAAAAATACGAGTCAACCAAGCATTTTGACTCGTAATTAATTTAAAAAATGAGTGGCCCGCCTCAATATGTGGCGTAAGTTTTTTTTTGTTTTTGATAAGCTACAAATTCGACTCCAACGCTCAGAAAAAAAAGAAAATTGTTTTTTTCACCCCACCTTTATGTATAGTGACAACTCCTAAATTATTCCTTTTTTTCTCACCCGTCGTAATTTTATTTAAACTACACCTAAATTCTATTTTTCAGCATTCGTCGTGTCTGGAATACTTAAAGTAAAAACAGTTGTACCCTTTCAGCGGGGAAGTTGTCCCAAGCGGCGAAGTTCGCGGCAACTCTGAGTCGGCAATTGTGAAGCTACGGCTGACCGACGACTTTGAACTATGGCCTTGGAAACGAGCCGGTTTACTGGGGTTAAGTACTTGGATTATCTACGTACATAACCTTGCGCCTGTATTCCCCCAAGGGGAAGGCAGAGGTGCATTTCTGCACCAACATTTCTCCAGGTAATAGGGGTCAGCCTTTTGCCGTATTTTAGGCACATTTCTAGAATCCATACTGCTACTAAGAATATCCTAATAGAATAACCATTTGCCCGACCCGAGAATTGACCCCGGAAACTCTAGATCGCACGGCATATACTTGTGCTGCGAGACCACGAGGCAGTCCGAAAAACCCAAAACCGAAACAAATTTTAGTAAAAACTCGTATCGTTATGACAGTTAAAGCCAGTGATGTCTAGTAGACCTTAAAAAAATTCGATTTCCAAGCTTTATTTAAAAAATCAATATCATCCATTAGATAGATATTAGATAATTATTGAAGGAGGAGAAACCGCTAAAAATCTATTATGATGTTTGAAAAATAGCCTCCTTTAAACATTCACGGCATTATAATGAATTGGAAGGGGAAGTCCTTAAGGGTAGGTCTGATGGATTGTGTGTCATTTTGATTGAGCACTCCGGCCATAGATACTGCGGACACCTGAACATGAAATATGGGCTAACGTTCCGTAGCTAAGTTGACTTGAAATGGCATTTATACTAGTTAATATGATCGCTGGCTGATGGCAAGTCTATGATGATCAAAAGAAAATATGTTGTAAAGAATGTTGTGTTCTGCAGAGACAAAATATCATGGTAAAAATGTTTTGCAATAATATTTTACAATACTTGGATCGAACCATTATTAAAAATAAATTTAAAAAGATTTCCCGTACCGGCAATTGAACCCGAGCCTCCTGGGTGAAAGCCAAGTATACTAGCCACTAGACCATACGGGATATTTTCAGCATATCCTAATAAGTTACACGTAGTGGGTAAGTTTGGTTTGACTTGTCAAAAGATATTATATATTCCACATATTAATAAAGTAAGAGCTGTATTTTTAGAGAAATTCATATTTTTTGGAAATTTGTTCTCTACACGGATTACGCGAATACAAAATTTGTATAGAGCTATCAAATTTGACTTGTTTTATCTGCATCACACTTAGTTAAATCAATAAATACACCAAATGGTCACATAGATCTGACGCCACACTAAATACGAGTCTTGTGTCGTGGGTATCAGAAACTACGAGAGACATTTCGGTCTCACAAACACCCAGACCCGAAACAAATATTTGTGGATGGCACAAACATTTGCCTCAGAGAGTGGATCGAACCCTTGGCCTCTCATTTCGCAAGCTGTTTAGCCAACTGCACCACGGGGCTGTCGAGAACCATGAAATCTACATTAGTAAAACAAAAACAGAAATACACACAGAAACAGCAACGTGCTGTTAACTCGAAACTACGACAGCGAAGCTCAAATCACCTTAAATTCAAATGTAATTAAAGATATAACTCTGGTCTGTAAGATAAGGCACTTAACAGATAAGCAGACAAAGGCGCCTTGGAGTGGAGAATCTCGCTGTCCCCTATTTTTTCCCCTCGGAATCTCGTAACTATTTAAATAAATCCAATTTGCATACTTATCAAACTGGGTGGCGTTTTACTGCCCCAGAAAGGGGATGCAGCCGTGCGGTTTATGAAGACCTGGTACATCTAATTGTAGTTTTTTTTAAAAGCCTAAACCCTCTCAGTTGTAGAGAGGTCCCGTGCCCTGCAGTGGGATGTATATGGGCTGATGATGATGATGATGAGTTACGTAAAAACTGCTGAACGGATTTGGATGAAATTTGAGAGATGAGATTTGAGAGTCGTGATGGCCTCGAGGTTTAGGGACGCGGTCGAGAATCTCGACGATCGCGGGTTCAAACCCCAGGCACACAACTCTGACTTTTCGAAGTTTTGTGTGTCTGTGTATTCACAATGAATTATCACGTACTTTAACGGTGAAGGAAAACCTCGTGATGAAACCTGCACACCTATAAGTTCTTAGGAATTTGTGTAGTCCGCCAACCCGCACTAGGCCAGCGTGGTGGACTAAGGCCTATACCCTCTCAGTTGTAGAGGAGGCTCGTGCCCAGCAGTGTGACGTAAATGGGCTGATGATGATGATTATGAGATATAAGTAGTTTATTACCTACATTCATATATTTAAATAATAAAAATATTATTATATAGTTTTAACCTAAAGTAATGTAAAATATAAGTTTTTCAAAAACTTCCCGTACCGGGAATCAGACCTGAGCCTCCTGGACGAATGCCAGGTATTCATTTACATTCACGGTCAAGGGATGGGCACAAGTGTATCATTTATACTCTCGTTTCGCTAGTTGTGCTCTAAGTTCTGCGTAATAAGAAAGAGTTTATTCTAATTTCTGTCACGTTTTTAGACTTCAAGGTACTTACTACCACAACGGTAAAACCCAATAACACTGCCCCACCCACACTACACACCTAAGAAATTCCTAAGAACTTTTAGGTGTGCAGGTTTCCTCACGATGTTTTCCTTCGCCATTAAAGTACGTGATAATTCATTGTGAATACACACATAACTTCGCAAAGTCAGAGGTGTGTACTTCGGGTTTGAACCCGCGACCGCCGAGATTCTCGACCGCGTGTCCAAACCTCAAGGCCATCACGACTTTCAATTAATTTTCTGCGATGTTTGAATACATCAGACAATTTTCGGCACCCTCAGTTTTATATCATAAGGATATTACTCAAGTAACAATTATTGTTCTAAGACGGCTGTTTGCGCACGAAGATGTTTCAGTTTGAGTAAAATGCTTTTAATCTCTCCGTCGATAATTAGAAGGCTGCGTAAATCAATCCGCGGGAATAGAAGTATTTATACTGCGGGGACACAAGGACAGAAACTCGCACTTGGTTAAGATCATTGTTTGTTTCATAGGTATGTGTTGGCACGGTAATACTATCATACAGTAGTTTAACTCGGCCGCATTTTTGGTAAATAAATACCTACAGCCGCGCGGTACGTAAACATGCGATAGGGCTGCAAACCTGCAGAATTTTAATTAAATCTGCCTACTTTGTCTTTCTATCTATGTTTGTGATTATAAATATTTTTTTATTTTTATTTAAACAAATAAAATATTTTGTGAATGGAATAGGAAGTGTTCAATAAAAATGCATGTTATTTTTTGATTGGAAGATTTCATGCAACCAAAAACAGCACAATAAATAAAATAAATAAATAAATACACCCAACAGTCACATACATAGTTCTGACCCCACACTAGGATACAAGTCCTGTGTCGTGGGTATCAGAAACTACGAGAGACTTTTCGGTCTCACAAACACCCAGACCCGAAACAAATATTTGTGGATCACACAAACATTTGTCTCGGTGCGGGGATCGAACCCGCAGCCTCTCGTTTCGCAAGCTGGTGTCAACAATATATAAACACAATATATACTTGTCATATTAAATAGGCACTTGCACTCATTTTGTATAAAAATCACGCTATTACTGCTTAAAAAACAACACCGATCGAGGCGCGTAGGTATAACTCGCGTTTCGCCCGTTTGTATGAAGTTAAACTACTGTATGATAGTATTACCGTGGTGTTGGTTGAGTTAGATTTAAAGTGGAAAGGTACCTATCTTCTTGCGTGGTAAACATATAGACCGTACTTACATATTGATGAGTAGAAAAAAAGTGTGTGTGTACTTATGTACACGCGTTAGAAGTTATACTAAAATATCTTTCTCCTTATTCTACGTATCTACTCATAAATATTTGACTACTAATAAATATGTCAAGTCCTGTATTTATTACTGTCACTATTCTACATTTTTAAAATCTTAAACATATAAACTTTTTTCTTTTTTTATTACTGTCACTATTCTACATTTTTAAAATCTAAAACATAAAAACTTTTTTGAATAACTTTTTCGTAACTTACTTTACTCATTTTTCCCTAACGCGCCAAAAGAAGTACAACTTCAAAAGTAAGTTGATTATTAAGTTATAGAAGAATACGCAATTATTTTATAAATTTTAGTGCATACTAATTAGTTTTGGAATCGTTTTTTAAGGCGGTTTTTATTTTGGATGACGTCAAAAATACCTTCTCTTTTTGAAATATTTGTTCGACTGCATGACTTTTTTTGTATCTTCACTTATGTACTTAATTCATAACTTTTATATAACTGTGTTATGTAACGATTTATATAAAAGATAAAAAATAAATAACAACATACCTATATTAGTTAAAATAAAAAAATACTAGTTCTTGCTTGCTAGTTGTTCTATTTATTATTATTTTTGTATATTGTTTCAACCTTTTCGCTGTTTATGCACCTACGTCCTACCTTTTATCTCTAAATCACCTAAAGGTTGACTCTTAGAGAATGTCTTAGGCATTAAGGCCGCCTTTATAATTAAACGTATAAGAAGCATAAATAAATAAATAAAAAAGTAAATATTCTTTGACAGCCCCGTGGCGCAGTTGGCTAGATAGATAGCTTGCAAAACGAGAGGGTGCGGGTTCGATCCCCGCACCGAGACAAATGTTTGTGTGATCTACAATTATTTGTTTCGGGTCTGGGTGTTTGTGAGACCGAAAAGTCGCTCGTAGTTTCTGATACCCCCGACACAAGACTCGTATCTTAGTGTGGGGTCAGAACTATGTATGTGACTGTTGGGTGTATTTATATTTATATTTATTTATAATAGCCCTGATTCAATCAAAATTCCCAGTTCTCGAACATGCGCGCTCAACTACAGCTGTCGTGTGTCCCCACAATCTACTTCATTAAGTTCCGACGCAGAAAGGATTGCCGGTTCATTAATTATAAGGGTTTTAGACTATTTATCGATGGGAGACGAATCATTTGTTATAGAACACCACTTAATGTTATTTGAAAGGGCCATTCAAACGCTTCCGAAGAAATGATGCTACATCGCTCCAATTAATACGAATAAATGAATTTGTAAGCCTTTGTTCTTTTAATAACATTGGAAATAAATCTGGGCCGTGCTGGGTTTTTGGCCAATGTTGTCGAGCACTGGTTCGAATCTCAGGCATACCCAAGCTTATCGTACTTATGTGTGATTTCAACAATTTCATCATCAGCCCATATGTCCCACTGCTGGACACGGGCCGCCTCTACAACTGAGTGGGTTTAAGCCTTAGTCCACCACAATGGCCTAGTGCGGGTTGGCGGACTATACACCTAAGAAATTCCTAAGAACTTTTAGGTGTGCAGGTTTCTTCACGATGTTTTCTTTCACCGTTAAGGTACGTGATAATTCTTTCACACATAACTTCGAAAAGTCAGAGGTGTGTGCCTGTGGTTTGAACCCGCGATCGTCGAGATTCTCTACCGCGTGCCTAAATCTTGAGGCCATCACGACTTTCAACGATTTTAATTTCAACAATTTATTATACTATACTCAGCCTATCGCCGTCCACTGCTGAACGTAGACCTCCCCAAGAAAGCGCCAACCATCCCGGTCTTGAGCAGCCCTCATCCATCCGCTACCCGCCACCTTTCTCAAGTCGTCGGACCATCGTGCTGCAGGACGTCCTACACTACGTTTGCCTAAGCGCGGTCTCCACTCCAACACTTGTCTGCTCCATCGGCCGTCGGACCGTCGGCAGACATGGCCGGCCCACTTCCACTTTAGCGTGCTAATCTTGCGGGCAATGTCAGTGACTCTGTCTCTCTGTCAACAATTTATTACCACGCAATATTTAGAAGGAACATGTCGCGAAAATCCCGTTACTTCTAAGAGTTCTTTAATTGAATTTCTTACAGATGTCTAGTTTTCCAACCCGCTGTTGATAAAAAAAACAATGAAAAAATTAAATGGAAGCCTTTTCTGAGTACGTTGTTGTTCGTGCTCAGCAGTGAGACTTATATGGGGTACTTAAAGATAGGGCAATGTCGCACTGGCATTTGATGGTCAGTGCAGTCCGGAACATCGAAACGGTTATAATAACAATCACAAAAATCACAAATGATTGAAATCATTCATTCCACACTCATAATTAATTGCTCTCGATACCAATTAGATCATCAAATAGATAGTTCAACCTCTAGTCACTTAATAAATAATTGAAAAGAACTGGGCTTACTACCAGATGCAGTTCTGCCATTATAGTTTATGTGTATGTGCCGTGCGATCTAGAGGTCCTGGGTTCGATTCCCGGGTCGGGCAAAGTGTTATTGGGTTTTTCCATTAGGAAATTCTCAGTAACAGCGCGGAGTCTGGAAATGTGCCTGAAAAAACGGCAATAGGCTGGCCCCCTATTACATAATACAGGTTAATACAGGCGTGAGATTATGTATGTACCTATGTAATAATATAAGCAAAATTAAAATTATCATTATTTTATATTGAAGCAAAACTCTCCGCTTTACTATGAAAATATTAAAAGAACTGAAGAAATTAAAACCAAAAGTACCAGGATCCCAGAGCAGTCAAGAGATTGCCTCAAGAATATCCAAATCAAAATTGGACGTTCGGAATTGAGCTGAGTCCTTAACAAGTAAAAGTGAGCCGGGTTAGGCGAATTTGCATAGTCTCGTCTAGGCTTAATTGGATCGCGTATAAGGGTAGTAGTACACTGAGCGGTCTACAAAGCTTAGAGTGCGCTGATACTGGCCAGGGCTGGCTGATTGCACTTAGCATTTGCTTCAATCATGTTTTTTTTTAATTGATTTAACCGAAAAAGTATTTATTCCGTCATTAAATACTTTTTCGGTTAAATCAATTAAAAAAAACAATTCCGAGGAAATAATGGACAGTTTCTTTGGTGCAGTGAGTTTTACCATAGCTAGTGGAGCAAGAGGTGGCGTGTTTGAGTTTCTGTGATCTATTAATATTTGGTTCGAGTCTGGTGTTTTTGAGATCGAAAAGTCCCTCGTAGCTTACTACGACTCAAGATTTGTATCTTCAAGTAAGTGTGGGTAAAATTATGATTTTAACTGTTGAGTGTTTATTTATCTGTATATGTTTTTCACATCCATGTACATATTATGTAAATACATAGACTCACGCCATTATTTCCCCAAGGGATAAACACAGGTTGATTCCTGCAAAAACGTATGCAAATGGTCTATGGTCGGTGTATTGAGTGGACGTGCTTTCGGTTAAAATTTTAAATTCAATTAGTTAAACTGTGTTTATATACTTTCCAAACTCGTGAATTTTGCAAAATTACGTTGTGAATGTACTCACTTTTGTGTTGCTGAATGTTATCCAGCTCTGCACCACTACCAGCCAGCGTTTAACTTCACCAGAACAACACCTCACTTTAAGACAGTTAATATGTAATCACTTCACTAGAGGACATCCAATCTACACAAAAGACGCTTGAAGACAGCTTTTCGCAGCGAATGGCCCAACTCGAAGCTCAACTTCAGACTGGGGGAACTGCCAAGGACACCGTCGCTCGGGTTGCCGAAGAGTTCCGGACCTTTCGGGAGCTCACGCTCAACATGCTGCGATTGCTGAGACAGCAAATAACTCAATGCGCAAACATGGTCGATGCGATGGAGACCAGACACCGTCGTAAAGCACTACTTTTTCACGGCGTGCCGGAGACTGACGACGAAAACTGTAATGCCGCCGTGTTGTCCATAGTAAACGGTACGATGTTGGTGAAGGACGTCACAGGTGCCTCTATCACTGCCTGTCATCGTATAAGGACTCCAAACAAAGAACACCATCGGCCGGTCCTAGTCAGGTTCTCCAGTGTACTTCATAGGACAGCTGTTTGGCGAGCCAAATCCAAGCTGAAAGGCTCATCTGTTTCCGTTAAGGAGTTCCTGACAAGATCGCGACAAAACATATTCAGCAAAAGTCGGCAGCATTTTGGCATGCGGTCTTGCCGGACTCAAGACGGCACTGTTGTAGTCAAAGTTCCGGATGGAAGCCGCGTCAAAATCACAACACTAGACGAACTTAATTCCTTATTGGCAAAGTATCCCAAGACACCAAGTTTATCTTCATCGGCAGTAATAAGCCACGGGTCCACGGAAACATCGCGCTCGAATATAAAACCGCGTAAGCCATGACGATCGCTCAGCGCTTACTAATATTTTTATTTCATATAATTATTATTGTTCGTCTTTTTTAAATAATACCCTCTAACTGTTTGTTTTTTGTCTTGTCACTTTCAATTTATTTAATTTTTATTGTTCGTCTATATTTTTAATACTACCCTCATGTCGTTGTTTTTTTTTATATTGTCACTTTCATTTTGATATTTGGGTATAGACGAAGTCGCGTTCCATACCACAATATTGTTTATGTTTTGTTTTTAAACTTTTTTTTTGTTATTGTACTGTTATTTATAGCATTTTTTTTGTTTGTTGTTTTAAACGTTTTTCTCGATTAATATCAGCTGGCGGGTGGTGCAGAGTATGTTTGTTCAGATAAGTACTATGTATTAAGTAATTTCTGCGCCCTTAATTTTTTTTACTTATTTTTTATTATTATTTAATACCTGTTATTTTATTATAATATATTTGTGTAATATTATTATGTATTCTGATGATGACTCTTATATTTCTGCCATTGAATCTGGATCCCATAGTGACAGTAATAGTGACGACAGTTTTTGTTCGACCTTTTCCACTACTGAAGATTTGCTGCGTGAAAAATTTCAAAACCCAAACCATTTTGCTTTTAATGTCTGTCACATTAACGCGCTAAGCATAGCTAGTCATTACAATGAACTAGTTGTGTCTTTCGCTGACGCTAACGTGCACAATATGTATAATTTATTACAATAATATGTATAATTATGTAAAAAAAAAATGGGTACATATGTATGTATGTTTGTATCTTTTTCATTATATTCTTTTGTTATTCTTTTTTACACCAACCATGCTGCATCTTTCCACCACCCTAAGGTAGACTGTTAGAGAATGCCGCAGGCATTAAGTCCGCCTATATACAGTTCTGTGTGTAAAGTTTTAAATAAATAAATAAATAAAACATTTCGCCAGGTATGTATCAGTCCCACGTAATATGGGGCGAGCTTATTGCACTTTTCCAGACTCCGTGCTGCTACTGAGAATTTCCAAATGTAAAACCTAATTTCACTTTGTCTGACCTGGGAATCTAAATTTCTATACTTGCGAAACGAAAGGCCGCGGGTTCGATCCCCGCACCGAGAAAAATGTTTCATCTACAAATAATCTCTCAAAAAGTCTCACAAGTTTCTGACACCCACGACCAGGACTTGTATCCTAGTGTGGGGCCAGAACTATGTATGTGACTGTTGGGTGTATTTATTATTATTTATAATAGTACAAATGTATAATTTCACAAAACTGAATCGCGCGAACCCTGCCACATAGGGACGTCTCACACGGCGCATTAATTTGCATTATACCCACTTGGAGAGCATAACCCTATAAAATGTAGTAATGGACAGGCGTATACGCTATAAAGTGTTATTTCGCGTGAATTCGTCGACTGAGTGCAATGTTAAATTTGATAAAACAATTAGTAGAGCGAACGGGATTTTCGCCTTTATTGCCTTAATTGCAGTTATGAAATTAATGGAACTGTAAGTCATTCCGTTGTTAAGAACGATGTGGATTTTGTTCGTTTGTTGTTAGCGAAATATTGCATGGTATAAAAATTTTAGAATTTACTTTACAACATGACCCAGTTAGTAATTCTAATTTTAATGCTTTACGTTCGTGTTTTCAACTGGTTTTAATTTTATAGTAGGAATAAAAGACGGTGGAATTGAGGAAACGTAAGGCATTACAGTTTTTATTTCCAATGAAGAATTTGTACTAACCATTATAGAATAAACCCCGAGCATAGCCCTCTCCATAGCTCGTTGAGTGACTCTGAGCCGTCTAATGAGGCCCATAGTGAGAGGCCACGTCTCAGTGCCGTATGTCATCACTGGTAACACACAACTATCGAAGACTTTCGTCTTCAGGCACTGAGATCGAATCAGAAATAAGGAGATCCGCAGGAGAACTAAAGTATCCGACATAGCCCAGCGGATTAGCAAGTTGAAGTGGCAATGGTCCGGGCACATAGCGCGGAGAACCGATGGCCGATGGGGGCAAAAAGTTCTCGAGTGGAAGCCACGTACTGGAAAGCGCAGCGTAGGAGAGTCGTCGCAGGCTGCCTCCAACAGGTCACTATGGAAGTTATTGGGGGAGGCCTATGTGTAGCAGTGGACTTCCTTAGGCTGATGATGATGATTATGATTATATAATAACTTTATATTTTTGACTGCCTTATGGTCTTGCGGTACAAGTACGTTCCGTGCGATCTAGAAGTCCTGGGTCCGATTCCCCGGTCGGGCGAAGTGCTAGGTATTAAGTTTTCCATTAGGAAATTCTTAGTAGCATCATAGGGTCTGGAATCCTGAAGAACTGCAATAGGTTCGTCCTCTATTATGTGGGCCTGATAAATACTTGGCGAAATGTGCGTGCAGAAATGCACCTCTGTCTACCCCTTCGGGCAATGCAGGCGTGAAGTTCTTTATCAGCACATATACGTCCCACTGCTGGGCACGGACCTCCTCTACAACTAAAAGAGGTTCTGCCTTAGTCCACCACGCTGGCCTAAAAATGTGCGTTGGTTGGGACTACACACCTAAGAAATTCCTAAGAACTTTTTAGGTGTGCAGGTGTCACGATGTTTTCTTTCACCGTTAAATTAAATGATAATTCCTTACGAATACACACATACCTTCGAAAAGTCAGAGGTATGTGCTTGGGGTTTGAACCCGCGACCGCCGAGATACTCGACCGCGCGCCTAAGCCTCGAGGCCATCACTACTTTTATGTATGTAATTTTCCCATGGCAGTAAAGAACCTGTTCTTTTTTCTTTCTCCTACTGTTTCACTGTATGGATAGCACGTTCATCGTCTAAACCACGTACTTCATTCTGTCAATCAGGTTTACTTCGAGGTGAAATGTACGTACACCGCTAATCCAGATCCCGCCCGAAGTGTTTTGAGAAAAGAAACTTTCGCCTCAGTAAAACAACTCGCACGGCTACATTATCAAGCGTGGACGAAGATATGTTGATGCTAGAAAAGCTGTGTTATATAGAGGAGAACTGAAAGCGAAAGGAGGCATATTAGCACCTATATATTGCCAAACGAGAGGCCACGGTTTCGATCCCCGCAACGAGACAAATGTTTGTGTGATCCACAAGTATTTGTTTCGGGTCTTGGTGTTTGTGAGACCGAAAAGTCTCTCGTAATTTCTGATACCCACGACACAATACTTGTATCTCAATGTGGGGTCAGAACTATTTATGTGACTTTTGGGTGTATTTATTTATTGCCTTAGTTTCCGATCACGGTCTGAATACACCCTGTATTAAGGAAATAGGCACACTTCAAATTTCTCCACAAGGAATTTCTTAGACTTGTAAAGTTCATAAACGACATAAGATAATTATGATTCTCTTATGAGTATAGAGTTGCATATAAGGTAACATAGAACGAAAAATTATATTAACAGTTGAAGTTTGACAGTAAAAGTTCTCATATATCTACCTACATTCTTACTCACTATTGCCCTCATCCCAGTATAGGTGGAGACATATGGCCGAATACTGAAACGCTACTTAATCTGAGGGCGCCTTATATTTAAGTGGCTGTTATAATTTAAGCGGTATAATGAAACATCATTTATCGGTTTTAAGACTGTGATTAACTAATGCGCACTTAAATTTCCATAAATGGCAACATTACCACAAAAAGTTCTTTTACATGGGATTTTTTTAAGTATATACCGCTTATTATAACAGCCACTTAAATATAAGTCGCCCTCAGATTAAGTAGCGTTTCAGTATTCGGCCAATAGTCTAGTAGTATATTTACCGTCACAAATGTGATTGAAACTACCAAAATATAGTCTCCTTTAATAAGATCAATTAAAATAACATGTCTTACGGTGAGAATACAGTAATATTTTGAGGTGTAAGTGTTTAACAGCCCCGTGGCGCAGATGGTTTGACACCAGCTTGCGAAACGAGAGGCCGCGGGTTCGATCCCCGCACCGAGACAAATGTTTGTGTGATCCACAAATATTTGTTACGGGTCTGGGTGTTTGTGAGACCGAAAAGTCTCTCATACCCACGACACAGGACTTGTATCCAAGTGTGGGGTCAGAACTATGTATGTGACTGTTGGGTGTATTTATTTTGTATTTATTTATTAAATAATATAAAGGCACATCCAGATAGTGTATAACCTGCGTACAACCATTAAACAGGACTAACTAAAATTTAGAGTTCGCGTAAGGGGAACTACATGTATAAGCCATTCCTTACGCGACTAGGGAGGCTAGTCGGGGGGTTAACTGCGCGCTTAATGTTCTGTGGGATTGCGAGGTATACGCGTGTGGGATGCGTGGGGTTTGTATTTTACAAGCGTTGGAAGATTACATTGGATTCTATAAAATATTTTGTTTAATACAGGATTAGTCAGGTCAGTATTTGAGACTAAGGTGAGTCGAGAAATTGTGCTTATAAAGGAAAATTGGTATCAGTATTCGAAGGAAAGCATCGTGAGGAAACTTGCACACTTAAATGTTCTTAGGAATTTCTAAGGTGTATAGTCTGCCATCATCATCAGCCCATATACGTCCCACTGCTGGGCACGGGCCTCCTCTAACCAGTCTGCCAACCCGCTAGTAACCAGCTTGGGCTAAAGCCTAAACCCTCTCAGTTGTAGACGAGGTCAGTGCCTAGCAGTGGGACGTGTATGAAGATGATTACGATTCCGCGCTAACAAAAATATGTCGTGTTCTGAGATATTTCCAGCAAAATTCGGTTGAGATTTTATGTCGATGTTTTCCTTCACCGATTAAGTTGATAGCATTAATTTGTTAAGCATACGAACTTCAAATAAGTAAGAATTGACCTATGACAATACCAATGCCTATTTAAATAACAGTCTCCGTATCGAGATTGCGAAGATATCGGCCTATCAAACGGGACGCCGCGGGTTCGATTCCCGCACTAATATAAATAGTTGTATGATCCGTAAATCTTTTTAATGAAATAGTCCACAACACGAAACGTTTATCTTACTATGGGACCAAAGCTAAGTGTGTACCTGTTTAGTTAATTTTTTTTTTTCTTAATACACTTTCTTGTACACTATACAAGTATATACAACTATTAGAAAATGAAATAGCTACAACAGGCGGTCTTATCGCTAGTCGCGAACTCTTTCATACAACCTACGGTACTGGAATGAAAAGTCGTAGTAATGGCAATTGTCTTCAGCGTTACTTACTTGTTGATGATTTAAATGCAAAAATATGTCTGTTTGCTAGTTACTAAAACAGCATCTAACAAATTTTAACGAATTTTAATACGTAAAGGTTAATAGCGGTAAATTAATGAAACATATTTCACAGCCCCGTGGCGCAGTTGGCTAGACACCAGCTTGCGAAACGAGAGGCCGCGGGTTCGATCCCCGTACCGAGACAAATGTTTGTGTGATCCACAAATATTTGTTTCGGGTCTGGGTGTATGTGAGACCGAAAAGTCTCTCGTAGTTTCTGATACCCACGACACAAGACTTGTATCTTAGTGTGGGATCAGAACTATGTATGTGACTGTTGTGTGTATTTATTTTATTTATTTATTTATATTTAACTTTTCAATATCACGAAATCGCGCCACTCATAGGCAACCTCCTCTCGCATCAAAAACCAATCTACAACCCATAGTAAATGACAGGTCGTCTAAAACATTTTAGTAACCGCAAAATTGCTCACAAATTCACATATTCTGGCCGACAGGCGTGCGCTTGCACGTGCCCTGCATCCCAACCGACGTACAAAGAATGCCATTTTTGTCGAGTTGGCAAGGTAAAATGACAGGGAATTGTGCGGTTATCTACGGGAGGAAGTATATCTTGAAGAATATCGTGTTTACATAACATGCCCGAGGCTTTCTTATGCTGTCTTCTATATATTATTGTTTACTAGTCTGTGATATGTTAGGAACATTATCTTATAGGCACAAGTATTTGCCGTGCATTCTAGAGGTTCTGGGTTCGATACCCGGATCGGGAAAAGTGTTATTGGGTTTATCCATTAGGAAATTCTCAGCACCAGTACGAAGTCTGGAATTGTGCCCGAAAAACGGCAAAAAGCACCGCTATTTGTAGACTGATATGTACCTGGCAAAATGTGGGTGCAGAAATGCACTTCTGCCTACCCCTTCGGGGAATACAGGCGTTATGTATGTATGTGTGTATTATCTTATATTAGTAATATACTCGCGGCTTTGCTCGCTTTTATGTAGATATTATTAATAATTGATTTTTTTTGGAGGTTTTGGTAAGTTTTTCGGCATAAAAATGAGGTTATACCTACCTACTCTATAGTCTCAGCCATCTTTATTAAAAAATGTTAAATTTAGTTAATTGTTTTCGCGTAATGGTGTAGCAAATAAAAGATAAATTATAGGTATAAGTATTATTCTTCTAACGTAGGTATGTTACACTATTAGTTAATAATTGCGAGTCTATGACGCGACGTAAGTAAGTTAAATATGAATCAAAAGTCAACTTTTAGTCAGGACATACCTACTGCTTTATTAGTGTGAAAATTACGGATCCCGTATGGTCTAGCGGGGCACGCGAACCCCTAGGGATTCGCCATTCGACGGCAGGGGGTTCAAGATTTACGTAATGGGGACTTGATGCCTAGCAGGCGCGTGCGGCACACATAGACTCGCGCATCATACAGCCTGTTAGCAAGTTTAAGAATATATTTCTCTACTCTATATTACCTTTATAAAGTAGCAATGGCCTCGAGGTTTAGGCACGTGGTCGAGAATCTCGACGGTCGCGGGCTTGAACCCCAGGCACACCTCTGACATTTTGAAGTTATGTGTGTATTAGCAATGTATTCTTACGTACTTTAACGGTTAAAGAAAACATCGTGAGGAAACCTGCACACCTAAAAGTTTTTGGAATTTCTTAGGTGTGTAGTCCGCCAACCCGCACTAGGCCAGCGTGGTGAACTAAGGCCTAAATCCTCTCAGTTGTAGAGGAGGCCCGTGCCCAGCAGTGGGACGTGTATGGGCTGATGATGATGGTGATGTCTATATTTTTACATTGAATTCGCAACCTCTCCTTTCGTGAGTTAGTCTCTAATTGCCTACAATCTACATCATACAGCCTTTTAGCAAGTTTAAGACTATATTTCTTTACTTACCCCGCAAGTCGCATGCGTGCTGCTAAAAACACACATTCAATAACCAACCAGAGCGGACACGTGAAAACATTTGACCCACATAATGAATGGCCGTAATTTTTCACAAACTACATGAAAATATGTTCTTTAATAATTATGAATGTGTCCGCTAAGTGCAACTGAGTGCGGCCTCTGTGCCTTAAAATGTATTTTTGTTGTGCCATAATCCCGTTTGTTATTCCTACACTTGTTATAATGGCTTAACTATGTTTTATATGCGGAAATTTGATGGGTTGTTTATCAATAAAAAGTACACCTAAAAGTTCTTAGAAATTTCTTAGGTGTATAGTCTACCAACCCGCATTAGGCCAGCGTGGTGGACTAAGGCCTATACCCTCTCAGTTGTAGAGGAGGCCCGTGCCCAGCAGTGGGACGTATACGGATTGATGATGATGTTTGTCAATTCTAAATATTTACTCAAAGTATTCGTATTCAGTCACAAAGCGAATATTTGTGGGAATTTTCAATGATAACTATTCGATTTACCGTTAAAGAATGTGATATAAAAGTAAATACAAAGATCACTTCGAAAAGTCAGAGGTGTGTGCCTGGGGTTTGAACCCGCGATCTAAACCTCGAGGCCATCACTATTTATATTCGTGATATCTATTAGCTAATGAGTAAACCGCATATGTACTGTCCATCCTGTTTTGCATGGATGCTCGCTACACAAGCATAAAGCGAAACGGCGTCCACGTAGGGTAATATTCCAGTACTGTCGTTTAGGGTAGCCGTCCACTGCAGGGTAAATAGTATGTACATACATACATACATAAACTCACGCCTGTATTCCCCGAAGGGGTAGGCAGAGGTGCATTTCTGCACCCACATTTCGCCAGGTATGTATCAGTCCCACGTAATAGGGGGCGAGCCTATTGGCGTTTTTCGGGCAAATTTCCAGACTCCGTGCTGTTACTGAGAATTTCCTAATGGAAAAACCCAATAACACTTTGCCCGACCCGGGAATCGAACCCAGGACCTCTAAATCCCACGGCACATACTTGTACCGCGAGACCACGAGGCAATAGTATAGTATGTGAATGCTGAAAATAGTAGGTATCGGATGCATTCTGAACCATGATATATCATGATACTAAATTTTGTAAGTCTTCAGGATTCTTTTATTCATTATCTTTTTCAGTTAGTGATAAGGACGCTTTGTCGACGTTAATGTCGCCATAAAAAATTATGTAATTGATGAAAATCTCGAGACTTATTGTAATTAATTCTTATTTTTTTTTTCGGAGAATGCTTATGGCATTAAGTCCGCCTTTATAATGTCAAGTATATAATCATCTTCACTATCAGCCCATATACGTCCCACTGCTGGGCATGGGCCTCCTCTGCAACTGATATGGTTTAGGCCTTAGACCATCACGCTGGCCTAGTGCGGATTGGCGGACTACACACCTAAGAAATTCCTAAGAACTTTTAGGTGTGCAGGCTTCCTCACGATGTTTTCCTTCACCATTAAAGTAGGTTATAATTCATTATAAATACACACATAACTTCGAAAAGTCAGAGAAGTGTGTTTGGGGTTTGAACCAACGGCCGCCGGAATTCTCGATCGCGCGCCTTAAACTCGAGGCCATAACTATTTTAATTTTAAAACAAATAAATAATATTTCTCTTGGCATGACACACTCTCACTCTTAGCTGTACCAACCGCGTGTGAAGAGATTATGGTCACACTGCACAAAGCCACCGAGATACCTCAAACAAGTTCTATGTTTGCGTTGTATAAGAAATTCACGATGTCTTCGGGCGTGGTGGGCGCCCAGCACAAAGCACTCAGTAGCGAGAACTATTATGAAGCACGCACAATAACTCTATTGTTGGATGTTTGTCGTTGGCTTCACAAGATGTGGACCACTGTGCAGGGTAATGAATGATTTCTGCTCGTCTGTTGTCGCGTTTTTAGGGTTCCGTAGTGTTATTATATCAAATGTTATACTTATAAAAGTCAAAATGCTTACGTTGCTTCAGTTGTTTACCAGTTTTTTTTTTTTTTTATACTGGCACGGCAAAGTGACTCCACTGTACCTGATGGTAAGCACAGTGGAGTCCAAAAAATTAATACCGACCAGCGAGAAACGATATGGTCACCCGCTGGTCGACACAATCATGCCGGCCTACACAAATGCTTCTTCACGCTTCGCTTAAAGGATCCAGGATCATAGGAAGGAGGGAACACGTGAGCCGGCAAACTATTCCACAGCTTGATGGTGCGGCAAAGGTAAGAGTTATATTCATCATCATTTTCAGCCCAAAGCGGTCCACTGCTGAACATAGGCCTCCCCCAATGACTTCCATAGTGACCTGTTGGAGGCAGCCTGCATCCAGCGACGACCCGGGACCTTCATTTAATATTAGTCATATCTTATTTCATTTCATACAAAATTATTCACCATATAATCAGACCGGTTCTAGACTTCGTTGTGGTCACTAGTAGTAATTTTTGTACTATTTCTCTTAATATTAATAAACTTTTCTTTAAAGGTTGTTGAAAGGTTATTTTTTAAAAACACTTCTCAGACCCACCCTGTAACAGTACCCAAAGGGTAAAACGGGACCCTATTACTAAGACTTCGCTGTCCGTCTGCCTGTCTGTCCGTCTATCACCAGGCTGTATCTCATGAACCGTGATAGACAGTTGAAATTTTGACAGGTGATGTATTTCTGTTGCCTCTATAACAACAAATACTAAAAAAAAAGAATAAATAAATATTTAAGGGGGTTCCAATACAACAAACATGATTTTTTTGCCATTTTTATAAGTAATGGTACGGGACCCTTCGTGCGCGAATCCGGCTCGCACTTGGCCGTTTTTTTTATTCCTTGTCTCGTCCTGGAAGATTGCTCTGAGAAGGATTGCCACATTGTGAAATAAAATGTCATCTTCAGCCTTATAAAGGTGCATTTGTACAGCTGTTTTATCAGCTGTGTTTTTAATAAATTCCACTAAATAAGGACTACCTTATTTTGATCTGAGAATTTATTAATATAATACACCGGTAACACTTTCTCAAACACGGGAATCAAATCGTAATGTAGGTACCGATTATACGGTACACTCTTCTTTTTTTATACATACAGCTAACAGTCACGTACATAGTTCTAGGATACAAGTCTTGTGTCACGACACAAGGCATCAGAAACTACGAGAGACTTTTCGGTCTCACAAATACTCTGGCCCGAAACAAATATTTGTGGATCACACAAACATTTGTCTCAGTGCGGGGATTGAACCCGCGGCCTCTCGTTTCGCAAGCTGGTATCTAGCCAACGGCGCCACGGGGCTGTCACAAGGTAAACGAAATTGTATAGTAAAATTCATCATATAAAACTTCATCGAAGTCAGTCAAGGAAACTGGGCTTTTATCTTAAGGACCTGATAAATACACGCTGTTCTCGAATCGCCACTTAGGAAGATCTTTTAACAAAATACTTATGTATCGTAATAGCTATTCTACCATTAAACTAACTAGAAATACCCTACAATAACCAAGCTGTGTCAAGTTAAGCTTCAAAATTTGTGGCACTCAATAATAATAATAATCGCATGCTTTTGTCCTCACAAATGTTGATATTGCAGGTATTATTACTCTAATTATTCTAAGGATTCTAGGAATCCGTACTGCTCGAACCTTTCAGAGCAACTGTTTTGGCCTGGTTTTCTTGGAAATCTCATTTGTCTGCCCAAGTCCAGTGGAGGCATTCGTGTGGGCAGATTTTCGTAGAATACCTATTTTCACATTGTATGCCGCCCGAATTATCATTTCAAAGGGAATACTAATAGTAGTACTAGAGATTTATGTATAGGCCTAATAATCTAATACGTTTGACGTAATTCTTGGTAATAAGTAGGATACAGAATGAGAAATCTGTTTGCCTATGGTTGAAGTGTGTTTCTAAAGTCACGTTTTGTCAACTGTAAAAGCCTTAAAGTTAAAGCGAGCCTGTTGTTACTGGAAATATTTCTAGAATTGGAATTGCTACTAAGAACTCATTTACGAAAAATTCAAAATGAATCTAAACCGATTAATTTTGATCCCCCTAAACGATTTATTTTGGGAAACTAATAGGGTAGGCCCTGTGGAACTGTACTGATGGGGAATTATTAAGAATAATAAAATTACTCTTAAGCAATTCACGGTCGTAGATGCATTGTCAGTCTACAGAAATAAATGAAAAGGGATAGCAAATGAGACATTTTATGTTGTGACTTTTGTTGCAACTCACCACTGAATATATCTATATATCAACGTTCATTTAACTTGATCGAAATAAAAACCAAATATAAATGAAATTGTCAAATTATATTGATAGATGGAAGACAGATAGCGAGAAGAGATGACGCGAAAGATGTTGACAAAATAGTACCTACATAAGAACAAATACAATAAATTTATTCATTCATACATACATACATAAACTCACGCCTGTATTCCCCGAAGGGGTAGGCAGAGGTGCATTTCTGCACCCACATTTCGCCAGGTATGTATCAGCCCCACGTAATAGGAGGCGAGTATTGCCGTTTATCGGGCACATTTCCAGACTCCGTGCTGTTACTGAGAATTTCCTAATGGAAAAACCCAATAACACTTTGCCCGACCCGGGAATCGAACCCAAGACCTCTAGGTCGCACGGCACATACTTGTACCGCGAGACCACGAGGCAGATTTATTAATTCAATAATTCCAATATTAAATAAATTATATACGCTAATAAATGTCCGGAATACGACACAGCCGGAGCTATTGGTACCATTCAATGCTTTATAAATCAACCTCAAACCGCATTCGGAATTTTCAGAATATCCTAGTTACAGGAATGGCTATCGGAAATTCGGCTAATCTATTCGGTGGAACAATTCACAGCATTGCCACAACGTTATTTACGACGCTGTGTGGCTCGATAATTCATCAAATAGCTAACTGTGCTCGTTGTAAAGTAAACTTTGCTTTGGCGTAAAAGCTAGAAGCAAAACATCAATGTGCAAACGTAGTACCACGAAATATATACGGACTAACATGGTTTTAGTCTGTATCAGATTTTGTATATGTACGGGTTTCAAATGAAAAGTGATCCACGTATTATTCAAGAACATATTCGGTCTGTGCTTCAAATTTTATCCATATCTTTTGTTATGTGTGTATTCACAATAAATTATCACTTGCTTTAACGGTGAAGGAAAACATCGTGATAAAACCTGCACACCTAAAGTTCGCAGGAATTTCTTAGGTGTGTAGTCCGCCAACCCGCACTAGCCTAGCGTGGTGGACTAAGGCCTAAACCCTCTCAGTTGTAGAGGAGGCCCGTGCCCAGCAGTGGGACGTATTTGGGCTGATGACGACGTTCCAGTATTAAGCCTCGAGGTTTAGGCATGCGGTCGAGGATTGAGTAAACAAACACTTTTCCTAATTTCGACTTTAATAGTAAGAGGAGGATTGGTATGAAAAACAACTAATGGACGAATACTGAAACGCTACTTAATCTGAGGGCGACTTATATTTAAGTGGCTGTTATAATTTAAGCGGTATACTGAAACATCATTTATCAGTTTTAAGACTGTGATTAACTAATGCCCGCTTAAATTTCTATAAATGGCAACTGTCGATATATTAGAGTAATCAAAACTCTTTTTCTTCCAACGTGAAGTTAAATTATGCCATCAGTATATTGGAAAAAGTCACCAAAATAAATAAGTTACCAATCGAAACAAAACGTATCCAATCATAACGATTGTTTGAATCAAAAATATCGATATTTACAGCGAGAGGCACGTAATCGATGAAATAAAACAAGTTGTATCAGCATTTCGCAGTCATTCGAGAGCTGTTCGCACCGTCGGTGAATCGTAGTGTAATTCAACTAATATCGAATTTTCAACCTCTAGTGCACTTATGTTCAGTGCGAGCGATATTTTCGTGTATAAAAAACTTGAAGGTAAATTGGAACAATTTGGAATAAAAATTTACATGTCGATTTTTAATACCTTGTTGGATAGTAGTCATGAATTGTGTGACTGATATTTTCCAGGTGTAAATTTCTGATATGAGGTTAAATATTTCCAAGTAGGTACATTAACCCTCTCAGTTGTAGAGGAGGCCCGTGCCCAGCAGTGGGACGTATTTGGGCTGATAATGAAGAGGTACATTAAAGTCGTGAGGGCCTCGACGTTTAGACGCGCGGTCGGGAATCTCGGCGGTCGCGGGTTCAAACCCCAGGCACACACCTATGATTTTTCAAAGTTATGTGTGTATTCACAATGCATTATCACGTACTTTAACAGTGAAGGAAATCATCGTGAGGAAATCTACATACCTAAAAGTTCTTAGAAATTTCTTAGGTGTGTAGTCCGCCAACCCGAACTAGGCCAGCGTGGTGGACTAAGGCCTAAACCATCTCAGTTGTAGAGGAGGCCCGTGTTCAGCAATGGGACGTATATGGGCTGATGATAATAAATAAATTAATAATACGTGATAAATGATGATGAGGTATATTTAATTTGCATAATCTATCATAGATTTTATCAATCAGTCGAGAAACTATGTCTGTACAAAATATCATCAAAATTTGTTCATTTTTTTGCGGCGAAAGAATTAATTTAAAAGACTTTCTTAATTTACTATGTATTTAATCCCGAAAAAAGTTTTAAAATATTTCCAAAAAACCTGTATACAAATTAGGTAGGTATTTATAAAAATCCCTTAATTCAAGCATGCAGAATAGGTGTCTTTTCGGGACGCGGGACAATGCACGACGTAAATCTCTGCTAAATTGCATTTGCCTCGACGACAAATATGTCGATTCCGCGCCAATGTTCACAGAATATTGTGCAAACAGGCAGATTTGCAGTAGTTTTATCGCGCTGAGCTTGTGAACGACAAAGCTGCAGTTTTTTTTAATAATCTGCCGTTGGCGCTCGGTTTGACAGACTTCTCTGGCTACAAATATTTATGCACTTCTATATGAAAGCATGCTAGTTACAAAATGGGTTTGAATGATTAAACCCACTTTAAAATTTCATAAAATGGTATGATAATAAAAATTTAATTTAATTTTATAAAGAGTATAGGATGGCTGGAATTGAAGGTTTTTTTAAGGTGATTCTTTATCACTAGAATATAATCTAGTCACTTTCAATGACATGTAATAAAAAAATATTGAGTAGTATTTTCCTACAAATTGTGTAAGATATAAATTGAAAAATAAAAAGTTTCCCGTACCGGGAATCGAACCCGAGCCTCCTGGGTGAAAGCCAGGTATCCTAGCCACTAGACCTTACGAGAGATATTACGTAGTGACTACCATAGCCAACGCAATACATCACATAATGAAATAATAATATAACTCATTGTTCCAATTATATGAATGATATAAAATATGTTAATTATGTTATTACTCCACGTCTAACGTCATCCATAATTATAATTAAGTCTATCACTATTACTATACATTCATCATCATCATCAGCCCATATACGTCCCACTGCTAAGCACGGGCCTCCTCTAACTTTGAGAGGGTTTAGGCCTTAGTCCACCACGCTGGCCTAGTGCGGGTTGGTGGACTACACACCTAAGAAATTCCTAAGAACTTTTAGGTGTGCAGGTTTCCTCACGATGTTTTCCTTCACCGTTAAAGCAAGTGATAATTCACTGTGAATACCCACATAACTTCGAAAAGTCAGAGGTGTGTGCCAGGGGTTTGAACCTGCGACCGTCGAGATTCATACATTATAATAATTATAATTATTATACACATATATATACACTTTGTATGAAGTAGTGATGGCCTCGAGGTTTAAGCGCGCGGTCGAGAAACTCGACGGGCTCAAATTCCAAACCCCAGGCACACACCTCTGACTTTTCGAAGTTATGTGTGTATTCATAAAGTTGTCACGTACTTTAACTGTTATCAATCTGATTTTGAGATAAGAAATTTGTTGATAAAGGAAAATTCGTATCGGTATTCGAAGGAAAACATCGTGAGGAAACATGCAGAGCTAAAAGTTCTTAGGAATTTCTTAGTCTTCCAACCCGCACTAGACCAGCGTTGTGAACTAAGGCCTAAAGCCTCTCAGTTGTAGAGGAGGCCCGTGCCCAGCAGTAGGATGTATGTAGGCTGATGATGATCATCACTATACTTTTTTAATCGAATATCTATTGGAAATAATATTATTTTAATAGTTAGACAAAATTAATATTAAATGGTCCGTACGTATTAAAGACGGCTTAGAAAATCGAATTGTCTTCAATGTTTACGCAAAATTAGAATTAATGGAATATTTCAATAAGATCGTCAAAGCTCAGCGCAAATTTTGGTACCGACTCAATAATTCATTGAATTCATACAGACTACGTAACTTGCAGAAGCGATATTCAGTGCATGTAGCGCTACGAAAGGTTTCTAGATTTAACCTATTTATAATTTTATTTAATTTAACCTTATACAGAGTGTGTAGTAGAGTCGTGATGGCCTCAACGTTTAGGCACGCGGTCGAGAATCTCGACGGTCGCGGGTTCAAACCCCAGGCACACACCTCTGACTTTTCGAAGTTATGTGTGTATTCACAATGAATTATCACGTAATTTAACGGTGAAGGAAAACATCGTGATAAAACCTGCATAAGTTCTAAGGGAGTTCTTAGGTGTGTAGTCCGCCAACCCGCACTAGGCCAGCGTGGTGGACTAAGGCCTAAACGTACGTATATGGGCTGATGATGATACAGAGTGTAAAAAGACCGCGATCGAAACTAAGACAGGTTATAATTACGGTGATTACAAACACATTAACGTTAATAAAACCCCGACCAGACCGACGCGAGACCAGGAGGCATAAAAATTATATTTATTAAATAAAACATATAACCAATAATTTGACTATTGTTAGTTCCCAATATAGGCTAGCCCGTAGCTTGGGTACCTATTTATTCTTTAAACGAAATTATAAAGTAAATTGACTGCCTCGTGGTCTCGCGGTACAAGTATGTGCCGAGCGATCTAGAGGTCCTGGGTTCGATTCCCGGGTCGGGCAAAGTGTTATTGGGTTTTTCCATTAGGAAATTCTCAGTAGCAGCACGGAGTCTGGAATTGTGCCCGAAAAACGGCAATAGCCTCGCCTCCTATTACGTGGGACTGATACATACCTGGCGAAATGTGGGTGCAGAAATGCACCTCTGCCTACCCCTTCGGGGAATACAGGCGTGAGTTTATGTATGTATGTATAAAGTAAATTAGATAAGCATTTTTGTAAGTTATCTCGGACTACAGCGCGACTCTACGAGAATAGAATTGCCTCATCTGTTCACATTAAATATACTCTGTGGCCAGCCAGACTTAATAATTCATCGGATTTGCTCTGAGAAGCGGTCTGTGTACTGACAATAGAAGCAGACATAACCGTTGTATATACCTTTGTACATACATCCGCTAGTTTCTTCATGTTTGCCTGAGATCTGTAGTTTAGAGAATTTACTTCGCTTCAATTTCGCTTGTGAAATTATATTGGTTTTTAAATCTTTATGTTTAATCGTAGTGGTTGGAATAGACGATTATGTAGGTTAAATATTTTAATTATAAGATGGGGTTTTCTGTTTTTTTTTTATTAAGGTATTAAACAAAATTATCAATAATTATCTGAGTATAAAAAAACAAAATTAAAAAATAACTTCCCGTACCGGGAATCGAACCCGAGCCTCCTGGGTGAAAGCCAGGTATCCTAGCCACTAGACCATACGGGATGTGACAGCGTTGCCAAAAAAACAGTATATAGCCTTTTTTTCCAAGTTAGGAGTACCCACAACCGACGTATGTGTATAAGAAGATGTATGGATGTTGAAGAACCAAAAGGTGTCAGGATCGAAGATTGTGGCACTCATAAGTGTCTGCCTGCCCCTCTGGGGTTCAAGGGTGAGTGTGTATGTATGTAACAGTGGCGGTACTTCCATAGAAGACCAAAAGTGTCACACGTTAATTTTATTATTAGTGTTATTTATTTTAATATTGGGCCAGGATATAGGTACTCATTTACCTATATAAATAAATAAATACACCCAACAGTCACATACATAGTTCTGAACCCACACTAGGATACAAGTCCTGTGTCGTGAGTATCAGAAACTACGAGAGACTTTTCGCTCTCACAAACACCCAGACCCGAAACAAATATTTGTTGATCACACAAACATTTGTCTCGGTGCGGGGATCGAACCCGCGGCCTCTCGTTTCGCTAGCTGGTGTCTAGCCAACTGAGCCACGGGGCTGTCAAATTGCTTTTGTTAAAAAAATATTTGAAGCTTAAAGATTTATTATTCTGAATTTTGTAAGGCAAGCTGGGCTTTTGGGCTTCTATGGAAGTACCGTCACTGGTATGTATGTACCTATAACTTTTTACGCGGGCCTAATAAGACTGGCAATACGCTTCTGCCAGCCCCGTCGCAAAGCGTAATTGTATATATACATACTGTTATTGAATCCACAACCTCACGGTATGTTTTGAATGTAAATTAAACCAATGAAGCAACTAACCGCTAAACCGATGAAGCGTCTAAGTAATTGAGATCAGCCAAATTGGGCGCACACCAATATACATAGATATTAAATATGTATGTATTTACATACATACGTCATACATACATAAACTCACGCCTGTATGAAGGGGTAGGCAGAGGTGCATTTCTACACCCACATTTCGCCAGGTATGTATCAGTCCCACGTAATAGGGGACGAGCCTATTGCCGTTTTTCGGGCACATTTCCAGACTCCGTGCTGTTACAGAGAATTTCCTAATGGAAAATCCCAATAACACTGCCCGACCCGGGAATCGAACCCAGGACCTCTAGATCGCCCGGCACATACATGTACCGCAAGACCACGAGGCAGTATGTATGTATTTGTATTATGTTATAGGTATATGAGTAAGGCGCATAACGTTAATTGTGTTTCACATATTTGTTTTGCGTCTGGGTGTTTGTGAGACTCAAAAGTCTCGACGGCAGATTTATATCTTTGTGTTGGGTCAGACATATATATGTAACTGTTGGGTCTATTTATTTAAATATTTATTTATTTAATTAAGATTGATTGGGATTTTTTATTAGGAAATTCTCAGTAGCAGCACGGAGTCTGGAAATTTTCCCTTAAATCGGCAACAGTCTCGCCCCGTGTTTCGTGGAAACTAACAACTAAGTGGGGTCTTTTGGCAATGGCGTGGCTATGTATTTTGTACATAGCTGTAACTGTACTGTAACAGTAACAGCATGTAACTGTTATATTCATAACAGTACCATTATACTCAATTATTTCGACATTGGCCAACACATCCCGTATGGTCTAGTGGCTAGGATACCTGGCTTTCACCCAGGAGGCTCGGGTTCGATTCCCGGTACGGGAATGTTTTTTTTTATATTTTGCTAGATAATATTCCCTGAATAATTAATATTTTAAATATAGGATTGGATGCATAACGCAAATAGCTATCTCCTTCTTCCAAAAAAATTAAAAACGATGACGTCAGTACTGTAACCCATCCATTTATGTTGACTAAATTTAAAACTTTTTGTTTCATAGCCCATGAACCATTTTTTTTTTCTTTCAAATTGTTTTTTGACCCTATACATATATATGTTCCCCACTGCTGTGCAAGGACCTCCCCTACAACTGAAAGGCCTTAGTCCAACTTTTAAAACTAAACCTAAACTTTTTGATTACTGACGATATTGTATAATTTTGGTTTCAGAATTCAAGTTACCTGAAGTTTCAATAGTCAAACCATAGTCGATGCCAACCGGAATCATTGAAAAAACGAGTCATGTTTTCATACAACATTTTAATATCCGAGCGGGCTTCGTGTTAGGCGTTTCGCATCGACGGATCATTTTTTAGCAGCGCTCAGGAGCCTAATGAAAGCTTTCGCTTCCATCGGTGATTTTTCATAGCTTACGTCAGTGCAGCCGATGCCTTTGAGCCGGCCGTCACACCGAAAGCCTTTGGCCAGGTATAAACTGAAAAGAATTTTGGAATAAAGCCCCTGTTTTTATGTAAACGAGTAGGTAAAAATTGGTGCTGGAAATGAGACGGCATTTAGAAGTGTTATGCAGTGATCGTGTGGGTAGTTAGTGCCTTTCGAGGCTTAACAGATGACATGGTCGATGCCGGATGGCCTAATATTGTGGATATTGGTTTGAAAGTTTGTGTACGTAAAATAATTATCAATCCTAATTAATATTGTAAATGTGAATGTAGGGATTTGTTACATTTTCACGCAAAAACTACTCAATCGATCGTCATGAAACTTTGTACAAATATTCTCGGAGGTATGAGAAGTAAGAGGTTTAGGCGCGCGGTCGAGAATTTCGGCGGTCGCAGGTTCAAACCCCAGGCACACACCTCTGACTTTTCGAAGTTATGTGTGTATTCACAATGAATTATCACTTGCTTTAACGGTGAAGGAAAACATCGTGATGAAACCTGCACACCTAAAAATTTCTTAGGTGTGTAGTCCGCCAACCCGCAGTAGGCCAGCGTGGTGGACTAAGGCCTAAATTCTCTCAGTTGTGGAGGAGTACCGTGCCCAGCAGTGGGACGTATTTGGGCTGATGATAATGAGAAGTAACATAGGATACTTTTAATTTTAAAAAAAACGGAGGATAAAAAATAAATGATCTACTGAACCGATTTGAATGATTTTTGTTATGAAGATAGACGGGATCCACCAAAGTAACATAGGATACTTTTATCCCGATACAATTTTGTGTCCCCGTGAGAATGGGTATAGTTATGAACGCGAGAATAACTTTATAGTACGTCTTTTACGATTTCAGGCCAAAATCATTTGACCGATTTGAATGATTTTTGGTATGGAGGTAGATAGGACTATAGGACCTTTCCTATGCAGGGTACATAGAGCACTTTTTATACAGATGTTTAAATATTGTTAAAAATTATATTAAATCTTATTTTATATGAGAAAAATGAATTAATGGGCAGTTAAAAAAAATCCCGTACCGGGAATCGAACGCGAGCTTCCTGAGTGAAAGCCAGGTATCCTAGCCACTAGACCATACGGGAGATGGAACGCTGTGACGATAGAAGCTTACTCCATACGAACATTTATTTATTACTAGCTGACCCGGCGAACTTCGTTCCGCCTAACAGTCGATTCTTGAATTTTTTTTTGTAGCCTAAGTTACTCACGCACTAGGCCAGCGTGGTGGACTAAGGTCTAAACCCTCTCAGTTGTAGAGGAGGCCCGTGCCCAGCAGTGGGACGTATTGGGGCTGATGATGATGAAGTTACTCATGTATACTCAAGAATACATATGTAACTTCGAAAAGTCAGAGAGTGTGCCTGGAGTTTGAACCCGCGAACGTTGAAATACTCGAACGCGCGCCTAAGCCTCACGATCATCACTACTTAATATAATATAGCAATTGGAATCAACAGCTGTCATGCTGCCATTATCAGCGGGATGTGTCTAAAATCAGAGTAACTGTGGCTAACCTCAGCGCGAGCCTGTCTGTCGTAGCGGATTACATAACCAGGGTACTTAATGGACGACCTATACTTAGCTGTGTGCGGTTTGTCTCTAGTCCACTCGATACATTGACTATTATATCGATTGTAGCTACAATCGATTATTCGTTTAATTATTGGGGTGTAGTGACTGGCCGATTTATATTTTTCAAGTTCGGGCGATTTTATTTTATGAAAAAAATATCTGAAAAAGACCTTGCACCTTAAGTGTGTGCCGTGTGATCTGAAGGTTCCTGATTTGACTACAGAGTAAGCAGTGTTATTGAGTGCTTAAATAAGAAATTTTTAGTTGCAACAAGGAGTCTGAAATGTGCTTGAAAATCGGCAATCTCCATAGTAATACATATAACATCGTGAGACTTAAAAAAACAATTGGTAAAATTTGCAGAGTGCACCTCTAACTATGCCTTAGGTGATTATGGCGTGAATGTGTAAGTATGTATGAACGTACACAAACATTTGACTTTTTTTGACAACCCCGTGGTGCAGTCGACTAGATACCAGCTTGCGAAACGAGAGGCCACGGGTTCGATCCCAGCACCAAGACAAATGTTTGTGTGACCCACAAGTATTTGTTTCGGGTCTGGGTATTTGTGAAACAGAAAAGTCTCTCGTAGTTTGTGATACCCACGACACAAAACTTGTATCTTAATGTGGGGTCTGAGCTATGTATATGACTGTTGGGTGTATTTATTTTTATTTATTATTTGTCTCTGTACTGGGAAAGAACCCGCGACCTCCAGTTTTACAAACTCATGAGGCAAGCATTAGACACGTGGTAACATATGAATTTAGTAACTCAACGATAACCCTATAGACTCCTTACAAGTCGGTGTTAAAGAAGGAGCGACTCTACCCTTAATACATCAAGTAATTTTACTTGAGTCATCATATGTGATGAAGATAAGAATATGCATGTATAGTTAATCTTCATATGGATGGACGTGGATGCTTACACACGTGAAATCAACTGTTACGGAAATTTTAATAGTATAAGTCGAAATATTATTTAATAGTTATGCTAAACGACCAAATTCTGTTTTATAATTATGGTTGACACCTATATTTCTAACTCCTATTTATCTTCTTCTGTTTATTCATTTATTTATACTTTTAGAACATCATCATCAACATCATCATCATCATCATCGTCAGCCGAAAGACGTCCTTTGTTGGACATAGGCCTCTCAGCTATGCCAGCATTGAAATATCCAGCTATTTACTACAACGAACAAGATTTACAAAGCTATTATCAGATCAATTGAACCATGTACGAAAAAACCTAAAGCATCGTATTTGGCACCGCGACAATCCCGAGATTTACCCCCTTCAGTGAAGTTCTAAAAGTAACAGCCATTCGTAACTTTGTGACGTGTGACAAATGACCTTTAGGAGTGGGGGGAGGGCAGTAGTTGACCTTTCAGCCAGTTGGGACGATCGGACGCGTCCTAAATGAAATATTCAGGCGTATCACCTCTATAGACTTGTTTCTGGTCGATAACAGTTACTATTTCTTCAATATTTTGCATAAATAATAAGTCGTGATAGGTTCGACTGTCTATATATTTATTTTTATTTATTTACGCTTTAGTGTACCAAGCAGTGATGGCCTCGAGGTTTAGGCGCGCGGTCGAAAATTTCTGCGGTCGCAGGTTCAAACCCCAAGGACACACCTCTGACTTTTCGATGTTATGTGTGAATTCACAATGGATTATCACTTGCTTTAACGGTGAAGGAAAACATCGTGATGAAACCTGCATACCTAAAAAGTTCTTAGAATTTCTTAGGTGTGTAGTCCGCCAACCCGCACTAGGCCAGCGTGGTGGACTAAGGCCTAAACCCTCTCAGTTGTAGAGGAGGCCCGTGCCCAGCAGTGGGACGTATTTGATGATGATGATGTACCAAATAAAAGGAACAAAATAGATATTCATCATCAGCCCATATACATACATCCCACTGCTGGTAGGTAATAGGAATACACACATAACTTCGAAAAGTCAGAGGTGTGTGACTGGGGTTTGAACCTGCGACCGTCAAGATTCTCGACAGCGTGCCTAAACCTCGAGGCCATCATGACTTTTTTTTGTCACTGGTTGAATATATAAAAATATGCGATATCCTCTCTATAACTCTCAGTAAGCATTGGCTACCCCATTGGTCTAGTTATTGCCTATTTCCATTAGAAAATTCCAGTAGCGAAATCTGAAAAATTGCCAAAACGGTTATAAGTCTATCCTTATTCTAATAATTTAAAACAGTACATACACACACGAACTCGTGTATCGCCGTGGGAAGACAGTGAATTCCCACGTTATAGGATTGAAGCCAAAAGCAATTCCCATCGAAAATCAGCGTTGCAGTATCGTTCACGCGTTACTGTAGCATGTAGCTGAGTGGGAGGTAACTTTGCTGGTCCAATTCTATATGTTTATAGTTTTTTTTTTTTTGTAATATTGTATGTGTAAATTGTGCTTGCATAAGTCCTTCTTTCGTTCTTACAATTTTTCCGGACTTTTTCCAGAATTTCCTGTTCGTTGCTAGTGATATTTTCCTAAAGGAAACTCCGATAACTCTTTGTCTAACTTGGAAATCGATTGCGTGACTTTTACGCATGGCACAAAGGATCTATGACGTAGTCAATCTTTTTAAAAATATCCTTAGCAATAGATTCGTGCCTACCTTACAATAGTAAAGTTTCATCCGATTAAAATATGAAAAGGCCGCGCGTCTCTGGTTTAATCTGCATAATTGTATCACGTATACATATAAATTTTATCTACGTGCCTTGTTTGTACAATAAATAATCTATACTATTATAATAAAGAGGAAAGGTTTGTATTTTTGGATTTTTGGATTTTTGGATGTTTGTTACTCTTAAACTCAAAAACTACTGAACCGATTTCGATGATTTTTGGTATGGAGATAGTTGCAACCCACAGAAGTAACATAGGATACTTTTCATCCCGGAAAACGTAGTATTCCCGTGGGAATGGGTATAAGTAGCTATGTTATAATAAATAATGAGATAATAACTCGGGCGTTGTCACCGGTGAATAATGTAGTTATGTGTGTAACTCAAGGCCGTTGTAATTTCGCGATAGAATGTGGAGAAAAATATGTTAAAGATCAAAAAGGTACGAATATGTGCGTTTGTATTAGAATTGTGTGTGTTTTGATTAATATACACTAACGCCGATGATGCAGTGATGGCCTCGAGGTTTAGGCGCGCGGTCGAGAATTTCGGCGGTCGCAGGTTCAAACACCAGCCACACTTTGACTTTTCGAAGTTATGTGTGTATTCACAATGAATTATCACTTTCTTTAACGGTGAAGGAAAACATCGTGATAAAACCTGCACACCTAAAAGTTCTTAGGAATTTCTTAGGTGTGTAGTCCGCCAACCCGCACTAGGCCAGCGTGGTGGACTAAGGCCTAAACCCTCTCGGTTGTAGAGGAGGCCCGTGCTCAGCAGTGAGACGTATTTGGGCTGATGACGAACGCCGATATCTTCGATGGTGTAGGTAAGGTATTTCTACATCGACGCTTTACTGGATTTGATTTTATTTTCAGGTGGTTAGGGTCGAAATTAAAGTTATTTTTCGAGATTTTTTGCCTTAAAAATGTTCCTTCTATCTACGTGATTATTAAAACACATTTATAAAACGTAGGCATATAAATACACCTTTTGCAATATAGGTGTGAGTGTATGAATGAATGCTAAATTCATCATCATCATCAGCCCTTATACGTGCCACTGCTGGGCACCGGCCTCCTCTACAACCGAGAGGGTTCAGGCCTTATCTACCACGCTGGTCTAGTGCGGGTTGGCGGACTACACAATAATAAGGCAACATAAATAAATAAATGTATAACATTACTTGTCACAGTCATTGTAAAATGGTTATTTGTTTTGTGATATATTTATGTATGTACATAGTAGTATATTTAATATGTATTTATATTGTTGTTTTCTTTTTATATTATTCGTATGTAGTTCGTGTTTAGTTTATTCGTATTAAAATTGTACGTCACATATATTATTTTATATATAAGTAGATATTATTATTACGTACCCGCCCGCTCTGTTTTTCTTATACTTTCCAGTCCATCCTACGGTAGTCTGGAAGAAACCGCATTCAGCGATAAGACCGCCATTTGTTCCACTCGTTTTCTTACTTATTTTATTCTTAATTCATGTTTCTGTATGTGTTGTGGTGTACAATAAAGTGTGATAAATAAAAATAAATAAATAAAATGTATAATAATATTTGTATATTGTTTTGTTCATTATTTCGTAGTGTACAATAAAGAGTTTATAAATAAATAAATTAACTCCCAACAGCCATACTCGTAGTTTTGATTTCATACAAAGAAAATATGACATCGCATGAATAATCCTATAATATTTTCTTTGTACTGGAAGTCTAAGAGGTTTCTTTGTATAAAGTTAAATAAATATAATTTAAATACATCCAGTAGTCACATACATATTTCTGTATTTCCGTACAAGTCTTGTGTCGTGGGTTTCAGGTTAACACCCGAAAGAAATATTTGCGGATAACACAAACATTAGTCTCTTTTCGCAAGCCTGTGGCTAATTAATCGCGCCAAGGGGATGAAATTATTTTGCTATTATATTAAACTTGAATAAATCTAGCTAAAGTCAATAAACACAACAAACGCATCTCTAAGTGATTTTAATTAATTTCATTCCTGTTTTTTTCGTTCACTTCTATGTATGTGTTAACTGGTGGAAACTAATTTGGATTATAAATTATTTATTACATTAGCAGTGATGGCCTCGAGGTTTAGGCGCGCGGTCGAGAATTTCGGCGGTCGCAGGTTCAAACCCCAGGCACACACCTCTGACTTTTCGAAGTTATGTGTGTATTCACAATGAATTATCACTTGCTTTAACGGTGAAGGAAAACATCGGGATAAAACCTGCACACCTAAAAGTTCTTAGGAATTTCTTAGGTGTGTAGTCCGCCAACCCGCACTAGGCCAGCGTGGTGGACTAAGGCCTAAACCCTCTCAGTTGTAGAGGAGGCCCGTGCCCAGCAGTGGGACGTATTTGCGCTGATGATGAATGATGATTACATTAAATATTTGTCTGTAATTGTTCTATTTGTTTCAAATGGAGTAAATTAAATTTCACATCCCCTTATCAATTACATTTACAATCTGGTGTAAGAAAAAAAACACTAACCGAGCCAACTGCGCGGGCCCCCGAATCACGTCGTACCACAGTAAGCCACTGGATTTGGGATTTGAAAATAAATAGCTACCTAGCTTGAGCTAGAAGAATGTACAGTAATACGTCACGGAGGGACGTCGCGCCGATTGGCTGCTTGCCGATAAAGCAACAGTGACGTGCAGTGTTTTGCGAAGGATATCGATATCGAAAGTATAATTTATGAAATAGGAACTTTAATAGGACGAACGGAATTTTATAAGAGAAACAATATCATAACTATGTATTTGAGGCTTTTAAATAATCATGGATCGTTATGAAAAATTTTAGAATTCTTAGAAGAGATTTATTATAATCAAAGTTGTGTAGTGATATGAATGGAATTAAAATCTTCACCCCATTTCTAGATTTATTTTTATTACGCAGTGTTTTTTACTAATTATATTTGTCAAAGGAATTTTATAAGATAATTATGTTAAATTACAGTTTGTATTCGTCCATCATAACAGTAAAGATTTAATCTTTCGTAAAAAAAATATTTTTTTAACATACATACATAGCCCCACGCCTGTATTCCCCGAAGAGGAAGCCAGAGGTGCATTTCTGCACCCACATTTCGCCAGGTATGTATCAGTCCCACGTAATAGGGGGCGAGCCTGTTGCCATTTTTCGGGCATAAATCCAGACTCCGTGCTGCTACTGAGAATTTCCCAATGGAAAAACCCAATAACACATTTTCCGACCCGGGAATCGATCTCAGGACCGCTAGATCGCACGGCACAAGTCCACGAGACCACGAGGCAGTCAGTTATTTTTTTTGTTTCCTAAAAGTATCTTTTTTCTTTATAAATATATGCTCTAGCCCTCACACGAGTTCGCCATTACTTTGCATATTAAAAAAGGGAAATAACGTTGCAAACATCGCTAGTACAGGCCCATCCCTAAATCCTCGACAGACGGCTAATTTTATTGGCTGGATTTAGGATTCCACGATAATATACAGATAGGAAGGAGACTGCTTGCTTATTTTTTACTCGGGATCTCTCCGATCCACTCCGAGCAGGGTTTGCGTCTAAAGATTGCCTTTTTAACGGTTGTGCGGGTTTGGTATAGATACCCGCGTGGAAGATTGATTTCTGGTTTCGTTTCAGTGACGCAGATGCGTGGTTTTGAGAAATGATTTGAATGCACTCTTAGAATAAATAAATACATCCAACAGTCACACACATAGTTCGGACGCCACACTAAGATACAAGTCTTGTGTCGTGGGTATCAGAAACTATGAGAGACTTTTTGGTCTCACAAACACCCAGACCCGAAACAAATATTTTTGGATCGCACAAACATTTGTCTCGGTGCGGAGATTGAACCCGCGGCCTCCCTGTTTCCTGTCTGTATTATATTTATATGGCTGTCGAAGCGTGGGACTTGATGGCAACTGGTACGCCGTTGTGCAAATGAAGCATTAGATGGTAAGAAAGTATTATTTTAGGTGTTTTCGACACCTGTTCAGACTGTTTCTAGCAGTGAGAAAAATATTTCTGTGATCTACACATCTTCGTCTCGGGTTTGGGTGTTTGTGGTACTGAAAAGTCTTAAACATTTTCTGATATCCACAACGTATGATTTTGAGGCTAATAAATTTTCGTTAGGATTATGAATGTATGAGTGACTGTTGGTTGTAAAAATAAAAATAAACAACGTTTTTTTTATTGGTAGCTAAACGCTTTTCCAATAATTTTAGGTCCAATTGTACAGATGTAAAAAAATGAGAAAATGTGATAAGAGATATGTGAATTGTGAATTTCTTAAACCATATCAAATGTCATACTTGAGCATCGCATGAATCAATTCATTTAAGAACACAACGCAATATAATGGCTTTAATAGCAAATTTAGGCATGACTAAGTACACAGTCAAAAAGATTTGAATAAAGAATAACAAATGATAATAAAAATACCCCTATTTATCCTCGCGCATTCATTTCGCAGATAAAAAACCATTGCTGGCCTAAAAAAATGATATATGAGTATTATTTATGTATCAATGTAAAGTGTTTTGTCAAACTATAAATTCAGTAGGTCGGCATGACGTGAAATATTCATCCGTACCCTGCCGGCCCTGAGGGCACTTGCGGTTTTTATGGTCTCCGGGACCTTTGGGCTTTAGATCAAATATACGCAGAAGGGAGAGTCTTTTAATGTAAGTGAATTTTGCCTTTTTGTTGACATCATGAGGAAACCTGCACACCTTAAAATTAGCAGAAATTTCTTAGGTGTGTAATCCGCCAAACCGCACTAGGCCTGCGTGGTTGATTAAGGCCAATTCTCAGTTGTAGATGAGGCCAGCAATACGACGTATATGGGCTGATGATAATGATTTGTTGATATAATGTACACTAACACTAGTACCCATATTATAGTATTTTTTTATACTGGGACGACAAAGTGACAGCATTGAGTCTGATGGTAAGCATGTTGCTGTCCAAGCAAAAAATCAGGTTGTGAAAGATTGAGATAAAAGTGTATTTACCATTTACATTACATCATAGTGTTTTATATCCCACATAATTAGAGACGACTCGGGAATCAAACCTATAGGCGAGGAAAATAAGAGGCAGTCAATGACGTACGTAAATATTATAAAATTTCTCGTTACAACTGACTGTGAAATCCACTCCAAAAGATTTGACAAAGCAAAGTTCTAGGGAAATATAGCATATTTCTTTATATTACTTTTAATTCCCATAGAAATCATACAAATTTGTGAGACGTTAAAGATGTTTATAATAGAAGTACGGAACGGCCCATCTCATAACGAACAGTAGGAATTCAGCCCAACGAAGTTTGCTGGTTCACTTTAATTGGTATTTTATTTTATTAACATTGGATGTAAGCCAACAAGTGCTTTCTGGTGGAAAATACACCTTAATTGTCTCTACTGAGCTTCTTTGTAATAAAATTTAATTTACGGTCAAAGAATGTTCTCATTACGCGGCTTTATATTTTTCATTTATTAAGTGAAGACGAAGTAGCTGACAAAAATGGAATTTATAGTCTGTTCCAATTTTGTTTTGTCCTTTTTATATACTGGCACAAAGAAGTAAGAACACCGCTCCTGATGATATTCTTCATTCCATGTTTAAAGGACCAAGGGTAATAGAATAGAGGATACACAAAGACTAGCATTTTTTTTAAATTTGCGAACCTTTTGGTAGTGACAATAAAGAAGTGGACTCTCGAGCTTTCTCATGTAGTTCGGTTATGGAAAGGAGAAGGTAGAATGAGTTTAAACTGCTTTACAGAGCATTCTTGGTAATTCAATATACATCCAAATGTTACTGCCTCGTGGTCTCGCGGCACAAGTATATTGCGTGCGATCTAGATTCATTTCCCGATTAGGACCATGTTATTGTGTTTTCAATTAGGAACTTCTTAGTAGCAGCACGGGGTCTAGAAATTTGCCCGAAAAACGTCAATAGGCTCGCCCCTCTATTACATGGGACTGATAAATACCTGGCGAAATACGGTTGC
Source organism: Hemaris fuciformis (assembly GCA_907164795.1). Taxonomy (NCBI): domain Eukaryota; kingdom Metazoa; phylum Arthropoda; class Insecta; order Lepidoptera; family Sphingidae; genus Hemaris; species Hemaris fuciformis. Next base: position 4,849,318 of record OU015457.1, on the reverse strand, counting down.
TAATATGCATCTCTGACTACCTCTTCGGGGAATATAGGCGTTAGGGTAGATACTCTAACGCAGATATATAAGAAGAACAGATATATAGATATATATGCTCCCAAATAAAACACCTAGAATTCAGGACCAATATTGGCTCGGAAAAGACCAACTTTGATCATCGAAGCTTGACTAAGTTATAACATCATTTCTCTATGTCCCTTCTACTATTAATTTATGTTTTACTCTATATCAGAAGCAGACCTCGGGTACTTCCCAAAAACCCTGTTAATCTCGCAACGTCTGTAAGTTGGATGTCAAAATTTAATATCTGCTTAAATTAATGGCTAAGATTTTTGAAGTAGTTGCAGTAAAGTTGCATTATTTAAACTTTTTTTGCATTATATTATTATCAATGTTTATTAACTATTCGACAAAAGTACATACAATAAACATCAAATTTAATATTTATATTCCATTGAATATATATTTCTAAATCTTATAACTACTACGAGTAACTTTATATTGTTAAATATAACAAATCCCTTGAGGACTAAAAGCGGGATCGTATAAATATGTAATTTCCAAAATTTGAATAAGCAAACATCAAATTAATCAATCAATAACGAGCTATACTACAAATACAACTTTGCCTCCCTCATACATGTTCAACAATTCCAATAGCTTCCACGAGACATTCTTTCTAGAACGTTCCCAAGTACCATTGGAAGGTCGGGAACATCAATATATGGTCAGGCGGGTGGTGAGTCTCGCGTCCGGTCACTAGATTGATGCCAGACTACCATCCACCCGAATTCCTTTCGAAAAATATTAGGCAATTTATTAATATAGTGGTCTAAACCATAGGCGATTGATGTTACTCTCGACTTTTTTATTTAACGTAGTAAGAATAATGGCAACGTGTCTGGAAATTCTATAAAAATTTTTTTGTGAAATCTAAGTCTTCAGGCCTGAAGGCTTCAAGATAGAATTATGGACTAAGGCTCTGTGTATTTATATAACACTTTATTGTACACTTATAAATAAATAAAAGAAAAGAAACATAAAAAACATACATAGAGAGGTACACATGGCGGTTTTTTCAATACAACCATAGGCTGAACTTTCTGAAGGGATTTATTGGCAGAGCAGTGTGTACAGAAGAAAAGAAGAAAGTATAGGTTTAATCGTGGCGGTGGCTGGTACAGGGATGTTAGCTTAACTTGTTGCGAAGTTACTTAAATTTTTTATAACCCATATCCACTCAAAATGCTGAAGCAATTCGCATGATCTGTATGAACTGTACACAGTCTGGCACTTTTTAAATATATCCCGATAATATTCGACTTTTCTAAGAATTTTCTTCCCTGTTTACATCTGAATGGACAGCAGTCTACCACAGTAGTATCAACTCCTAGTATAGAATCAACTTCTACTGCAGTATTTTTTAGCTGATCCCATTTAGGAAAGACGCTGGAAGACCTTAGCACTATGCTCGAAGACCTCAATCGAGTCTCTCAACAGATTATTTTATTAATGTAAATCAATGTACCCGCTTCCGTTTATAACTTAGACGCATACCCTTACGAAAAGGGTTCGTACGTAATCTAGCTAGTTCGAAGTGTGTATTTTATTTGATAGGCCGTCAGTAGCCCGGATTATGGCTTATGTTTTACAAATATTACCTTACGGGGCCGGTTGATTAATGCCGGTTAACTGAACGACGCCTTTACGAGATCAAACGGTTTTGAATGGTCCAATTAAATGGATAAATTTATTTTCTGCGTCAGTTTCATATTTCCTTATATCAGACTAGCCGGCAAACTTCGTTCCACCTAATAGCCGATTCTTTAATTCCTTTTTTTTAGCCTAAATTACTCCTTATTACATCAGCTATCTGCCAGTGAAAGTCCCGTCAAAATTGGTCCACCCGTTTCAGAGATTAGCCGGAACAAACAGACAGACAGACAGACAAAAAATTTAAAAAACGTTATTTTTATATATATACCGTGTATACATCCATATGCATTTATTAAAAAGCGGTTATTTCAATATTACAAACAGACACCCCAATTTTATTTATTTGTATAGATTTAAAATGGCTCAGATAATGTTTTTTTATGTATATGATATTATGTACATTATACATATACTCACGCCGGAGTGTCCCCGAAAGGGTAAGCAGGATGTATTTTTGCATACAAGATTTGCCAGCTATACGCAATAAGTCGCAATTAATATTAAAATTTTTGTGCACATTTCCAGACTCCGTGACCCGATACACGTATTTGGGGACTCTTTTTTGTTTGGTACATAAATCGTGTGTTATAATAAAGCAAATACGAATTTATTTTGTAAGCATATAATTATTAGCTTATGACCAGTGGAGGGACTTCCATAGAAGCCCAAAAACGTTAAACGATAATTGTGTAATTTCTAGTTTACATACATAAACTCACGCCTGTATTCCCCGAAGGGGTAGGCAGAGGTGCATTTCTGCACCCACATTTCACCGGGTATGTATCAGTCCCACGTAATAGGGGGCGAGCCTATTGCCGTTTTTTTGGGCACTTTTCCAGACTCGTGCTGTTACTGAGAATTTCCTAATGGAAAAACCCAATAACATTTTGCCCGACCCGGGAATCGAACCCAGGACCTCTAGATCGCACGGCACATACTTGTACCGCGAGACCACGAGGCAGTCTCATATTATAAATATTATATGTTCTCATATTATATAAATTTCTAATTTATATTTGCTTATTATGGGGTATTTATTTAACAAATTACTTGGTGTTAAATAAAGATTTCAAGCTTAACAATTATTATTCGGAATTTTAAAAGGCAAACTGGGCTTCTATGGAAGTACCGCCACTGCTTATGACAACCTCCGCGGTGCAATCATTATTTATTTATCATCATCATCATCATCAGCCCATATACGTCCCACTGCTGGACACGGGCCTCCTCTACCATTGAGAGGGTTTAGGCCTTAGTCCACCACGCTGGCCTAGTGCGGGTTGGCGGACTATACACCTAAGAAATTCCTAAGAAGTTTTAGGTGTGCAGGTTTCATCACGATGTTTTCCTTCACCGTTAAAGTACGTGATTATTCATTGTGAATACACACATAACTTCGAAAAGTCAGAGGTGTGTGACTGGGGTTTGAACCTGCGACCGCCGAAATTCTCGACCGCGCGCTAAAACCTCGAGGCCATCACTGCTTAGAATCTATAAGCAGGAAATGGATTTCTAAAGCGTATGGTATTAGGGGATTATAGATTCTCGTTGCGAAGCAATTACTTGATGTGGAATTTTAATGAGACCACAGGATTCAAGGCGGTACACATTAGACAGCACATCCTTGTACCAATTACGAATGTCCCCACATCGACACACTCGACTATTTATTCATTCACAACCACCTCACTATACCGATGACAGTGTTGCAAGAGTAATTAAATAAGAGCGGACAAAAAAGGAACAGTATATTATGGACAAAAGTCGTGATGGCCTCGAGGTTTAGGCACGCGGTCGAGAATTTCGACGGTCGCGGGTTCAAACCCCAGGCACACACCTCTAACTTTTCGAAGTTATGTGCGAAGGAAAACAATCGTGATAAAACCTGCACACCTAAAAGTTCTTAGGAATTTCTTAGATGTGTAGTCCGCCAACCCGCTCTAGGCCAGCGTGGTGGACTAAGGCCTAAACCCTCTCAGTAGTAGAGGAGGCCCGTGCCCAGCAGTGGGACGTATATGGGCTGATGATGATATTATGGACAAAAAATATTTTATGAAGCCATAGATTGTCGAAAATTTAACATAGACTCGATTGGCAAAAGACAAACCGAGCCATAACATTTGATATCCCAACTACGCTCTTTAGATGAACGCACGCGTGACCAATTAGTGACAACCGATCCGGGACGCCTGAGGGAACAGAATTGTATGCAAAAACTTACAGTGTAAGCATGTTTTCATATTGTTTACACATGCCCTATACATACTTTGCCTTCTTACATTCCATTTGTCTGGAAGTGATCGCTCTCAGCGATAAGACCGCCTATTGTTCCACTTTTTTATTGATAAGTTCTATGTAAATTACTGTATAAATATGGGTAACAATAAAGAGTTATCTATCTATCTATCTATTGTTTTTATCTCCTCATAATCATGATAAAAAGGAAAAGAGGTCGCCCCCTGGAAAGATGGGAATACGAGCACAAGACAGAAAGAGATGGAGGAGGCCTATACTCGTCAAGAGGTCCTTAGTAATTATTTATATTATATACATAAAAAATGCATGTATTTATATCAATTTTATTTAAAAAAAACTACTCTGTACATACTATTATTAAGGAAATAAAAAGGCTTTATTATTATTATTAATCACGATGACCAATTGGATTTCTGGAGGCGATTACAGGCTATATTGTAAAACAAATATCGTTAGCAAATTTAAAATAAATTTATCGGTCTGGTCGCAATGTTACAAAATTAAATTTCAAAGTTCTTTTTTCCAGTTGAAAATCACTAATTAAAAAAATTATATATACAGGGTATATTCAGACCGTGATCGGAAACTAAGGCAGGTATTACAGTAATTACAAACGCATTAGCTTTAAAAAAATCCGACAAAAAAAGACGTTTTCCTAACAATCGTAGATACCTATTAAATAGATGTGGTTGTAAGGAAAACATATTTATTTTTATTTTTGAGGGGTTTTTTTTTTAATGTCACGGTGTTTGTAATCACAGCAGCTATACGAATGTTTTCTAAGCAAAATCTGCATTTTGAAGTTGGTAACGTGGCCAGATGAAAAGTTTTGATACAAAAGTACTCGTGAGGCGGCCTCGCGTGGCCAATTAGAGAACTGATCGGGGTACAAGCAGGGTTGGGTATTGAAAATATAGAGGAAACTCTATATTTTTATTCTTCTTTGTGACTGTTTACGAGGGCTTTAGAATTGAATCCAAAGAAAAATAATATTATTGAATGTGGTTTTGATTGTTACGCGTTTCTGGTTAAGTCTTTGAAACTTTGAATAGTTTTGGTATAGCGGTAGGTAAAGCCTTGGAGAGATTTAAAATATACGCTTGATATATATTTCACTGTAATATTTTGCCTCAGTTGTAATATTGTTATTTTACTGCGCCTGTATAAAAGGGCTCCCAAAGTTTATTAAACTGTTACAATACTAGCTGACCCGGCGAACTTCGTTCCGCCTAACAGCCGATTGTTAATATTTTTTAGCCTAAGTTACTCCTTATTACCTATTATGCCAGTGAAATTAGCCGGAACAAAGAGACAGACAGACGAAAATTGTAAAAAACGTTATTTTGGTATAGGTATGTACCGTGTATACATCAATATGCATTTATTAAAGAGCGTTTATTTCAATATTACAAACAGACACTCCAATTTTATTTATTTGTATAGATATGACAACTCTTTGCCGTCAAAGAGTTACTATGTACATACTATGTACATTACTATGTACATATCAGACCATAATTATTGCTTTATTTATTTTTTGTTGATACTGATTTTGGGCCTCCTAACGACATATCCCGTATGGTCTAGTGGCTAGGATACCTGGCTTTCACCCAGGAGGCTCGGGTTCTATTCCCGGTACGGGAAAACTTTTTTTAACTTGTTTCTGTTCAGTTTTAAAAAAAATGAGTACATCGAAAGATTGGAGTCTCTCGCGACTTAATGCTTCTTAAAATGTCATACTTACCATCAGGTACTGTCACTTTGTCATACCAAAATAAAAAGGAATAAAATGATGACAAGTACCTATTTACCCCATTGTAAAATTCTCTAGGTATACGTGTAGCGTGTACCCCAATGGACGAAATGTGGGGTGAATGCCAACCCTATTGGCACGTAAGCACACTTGTTATGTTCGCGAAGTTTTGCTTTTTCCTTCGTAAATATTATGTGATCGAAAGTTTTGCTGCGAAAATAGAATACCTAATACTTAAAATAAGAGGGTAAACTGATCATAATGACGTAAGTAAGTCTACCTTATTTAGAATCCGGTAGTGCATATTCGGTTCCGGTTTGTGCGTAGTCGTGATGGCCTCGAGGCTTAGGCACGCGGTTGAGAATCTCGACGGTCGCGGGTTCAAACCCCAGGCACACACCTCTGACTTTTCGAAGCTATGTGTGTATTCACAATGAATAATCACGTACTTTAACGGTGAAGGAAAACATCGTGAGGAAACCTGCACTCTTAAAAGCTCTTAGGAATTTCTTAGGTGTGTAGTCCGCCAACCCGCACTAGGCCAGCGTGGTGGACTAAGGCCTAAACCCTCTCAATGGTAGAGGAGGCCCGTGCCCAGCAGTGGGACGTATATGGGCTGATGATGATGATGATGATGATGATGAGTGCATATTTTTACAAGGAGAAATAATTAATCAAATGGTGACAAAGTCATTGTAATTATTACTTTACAGTCCACTCTGTTGGTTCCAATGTGTTGTGTGACCTAGAGCAGCGGTCGGCAACACGCGGCCCGCGGACGTCTTGCTTGCGGCCCGAGAATGTCAGCATTAGTTAGCATTGTCATCTACATATACAAATAAATAAAATTAGAGTGTCTTTTTGTAATATCGAAATAACCGCTTTTTAATAAATGCATATGGATGTATACACGGTATATATATAAAAATAACGTTTTTTAATTTTTTTGTCTGTCTGTTTGTTCCGGCTAATCTTGAAACGGGTGGACCAATTTTAACGGGACTTTCACTGGCAGATAGCTGATGTAATAAAGAGTAACTTAGGCTACTTTTAGTTTATAAATTTTGTTATTAAAAATAAATTTTCCGCGCGGACGAACTCGCGGGCAAAGCTAGTTTTTTATATAGGACTATCCGTGGCCGCGACTTCATTTCTCTTCCTACATCTCCATCCATGATTGTCTGTAAGAGATCGCCTTGTGCGATAAGACCGCTTTTATACTAATATATAGTCAACTGTATTCTATAGTTTTTATATTATACCATGAGTTGTGTCAACTGATGAGATACACGTCTACATACATACATAAACTCTCGGCTGTCTTCCGTTGGGGTGGGCAGAGATAAAGCGCCCAATGCTACAGTCCAAATACTTGAAACAAATGACAGCCCCGTGGCGCAGTTGGCTAGACACCAGCTTGCGAAACGAGAGGCTGCGGGTTCGATCCCCGCACCGAGACAAATGTTTGTGTAATCCACAAATATTTGTTTCGGGTCTCGGTGTTTGTGAGACCGAAAAGTCTCTCGTAGCTTCTGATACCCACGACACAGGACTTGTATCCTAGTGTGGGGTCAGAACTATGTATGTGACTGTTGGGTGTATTTATTTATTATTATTATTATTCTTCCACTTCATCCATTAACATCAACAAATTTTTCAACCAGTATATGACATCACAAATCCAACATCAAACATTGGCCGCAATGTTGGACGCAAATGTTACTCAGTTGCGTTAATTACGATGAGTAATGAACAACGACAATTGCGAATCAAAGAACGAACGAAACTCGGTGGGGCGTGTGTTAATTACACCGCCATTCGAACGTATATTGGATTCGGAATGAATGGTTTAAAGAAAGAATTGTGTATATTTAAGATCTGCTTTTTGTTAAATTGAATTTTCGTATCAAAAAGCTGGCAGTGAAATGATATTTACAAATTATTACAACTGTTTTATCATCATCATCATCAGCCCATTAAAAGTAAAACATTAGCTCAATTTTCTGTCGAACAAGACAGATGTAAAGCACAGATGTTCGAACCATAACTTGTTGCTTGCTTATCTATTACAAATGTGGTTTCTATTGTTTTCACCGGTCGACGACACCGCCTGTGCGCCTGCCTACCCACACATTTAAAATATCTCCGGGTCATAACGCTTGCGTTATGTAATTAAAGATCAGAATGGCTTCCTTCCCACTGCTGGGCACGGACCTCCTTTACAACTGAGAGGATTTAGAACTTAGTCCACAACGCTGACCTAGACACACACCTAAGGAATTCCTAAGAACCTTTAGGTGTGCAGGTTTCATCACGATGTTTTCCTTCACCGTTAAAGTAATTGATAATTCAATGTAAATACATATGTACATAACTTCGAAAAGTCATAGTTGTGTGCCTGGGGTTTGAACCCGCGACCGTCGAGATTCTCGACCGCGCGCCTAAACCTCGAGGCCACTACTTGTTATATATACAATTGTTAATGTTATATACAGCTGTTTTCCCAAAGTGTATTTCTATAGCCATCTTTGGCAAGCTGTTTTTAAATACCCCGTAATAGGAAGCAAGCTTACTGCCGTTTTAAGAATTTTTTTCTAGACTCCGTGCTGCTATAGAAAAATTCTTAATGGATAAACGAGTAAGTGAGAACCGAGCCAGGCAAAGTGTTATTTTAGTTAGTAAAAAAAATGTCCGGAAGACGGTAATAGCCCCCTTTTGCGTGGGACTTTAAACACGGCGAAACGTGGATGCAAAAAACAAAAAAACTTTGAGGATACAGCCGCATATGTATGCTTTGCTTCACGTTTTTTAAAGACAAAGGTAAATAAATAAATGCACCCAACAGTCCCATACATAGTGCTGACCCCACACTGAGATACAAGTCTTTTGTCGTGGGTATCAGAAACTACGAGAGGCTTTTCGGTCTCACAAACACCCAGACCCGAAACAAATATTTTTGGATCACACAAACATTTGTCTCGGTGCGGGGCTCGAACCCGCGGCCTCTCGTTTCGCAAGATGGAGTCTAACCATCTGGGGCTGTCAAAGGTACTACCACGGTTGAGATACAAGGTACTAGAACCTACCCTCATAAATTATGTCTGCAACGTCACTCTGACACTTCTAAAGCAGTAGTTGAGTTTTCGGCCTCCTCCGAGTTACCCAACGGGGAGCTTAAGGCGTTTTCATCTCTTTAAATAGTTGAGTAATTAAAATTACATACATACACAAACTCACGCGTGTATTCCCCGAAGGGGTAGGCAGAGGTGCATTTCTGCACCCACATTTCGCCAAGTATGTATCAGTCCCACGTAATAGGGGGCGAGCCTATTGCCGTTTTTCGGGCACATTTCCAGACTCCGTGCTGTTACCGAGAATTTCCTAATGGAAAAGCCCAATAACACTTTGCCCGACCCGGGAATCGAACCCAGGACCTCTAAATCGCACGGCACATCTTGTACCGCGAGACCACGAGGCAGTCAATTAAAATTGTATCTATTTATTTACAGCAACCAAATAAATATAACGTTACAACAGCTCCAAATACACTCCACACTAACTGTGAGACACAACTTGTGTCACACAAGGATATAATAACATTACACTACTGTAGCAAACTGTATTTTATTGACATAATTTTGTAATATTTTTTCAAATTATAACTGTCATCCTTTTTATTTCAATTAATTTTGAATTTCGTGCTCGTTTCCCTAACACTACATTTTTTAGGATAAACGTAGCCTATTTTAGTTCCAGTGGTAGAGGAGGCCCGTGCCCAGTAGAACGTACATATGTACATATATGGGCTGATGATGATGATGTTGTTTCCCAACGTCCTACGTTCATACATTTTCGAATTTATTCGTTACAAAAATACAAACCTTTAAAATAGGTTTGTCTCAGTGCCGTTACTTCCATAGAAGCCCAAAATCGTGACACGTTATTGTGTCATGTCTAGTTTATAATTGTTTATTGTGGGGTCAGGATATTCTCATTTGTATGTCAAATTGAATTTATTAAATAAATATTTAAAGATAAGATTATTATTCGGAATTTTGTAAGTCAATCTGCGCTTTTGGGCTTCTATGGAAGTACCGCCTCTGGTTTGTCTCAAGTAGTAGGTAGGTACTACATTTTTTACTTTTCTTTCTATATCTCGGAAGGAAAAGGCAGAAGCGAATTTCTGCATCCATTTCGCCAGTCCTATTTTAGCCCACGTAATACGGGGCCTATATTCCCTTTACACAAATAAACTAAAAAATTCCTCAGAACGGCCCGATACCTGAATACCTTTGAAAAACAAACATTGGGCGTGAAAGTCGCGTGGCTCGTTCGCTAATTGGTCACGTGTCACCACTTCAGCCGAGCAAAGCATTGATTTAATTGTATGTGGGGAGTTAGAAAGGTTTTGTGCAAGTATGCGGATATCGCGTGAATGGCTTGCATGCTTTTATATTATAGGGTAGGCAGAGGTGTTCAACACTGTAATATGTTTATTAATTATAAATTGTAAGGTAGACGTGAAAATGACTGCCTCGTTGTCTCGCGGCACAGGTACACGGTACACAGGTTACTACGGCATAAGTGGTTCCTCTCTTCAACTTATAATGTCCTATTTATCGGGTCGTGAACAAAAAGTATGTGTGGACGGCGTCACCTCAGTAGGATCAACAGTCAAAATAGGGGTTCCTCAGGGCTCTATTCTGGGCCCCTTTTTGTTTCTAGTATATATAAATGATCTCCCTTACATGGTACAGCAATTTACAGACATAGTTTTGTTCGCTGACGACACGTCACTAATATTTAAAATAAATCGTAAGGATAAAGATCTAGCTATTCCAAATCATGTACTTAATTTAATTTTGAATTGGTTCTCATGTAATAATCTTCTACTCAATGCAGGAAAGACAAAATGCATTCGATTTACATTACCAAATGTTAGGAATGTAATGTCACCTGTTACATTAAACGCAGAAACACATGACTTGGTGACTTCAACTGTTTTCCTAGGAATAACTCTAGATAGTAAACTGCAGTGGGGTCCGCAAATAGAGCGATTATCTAGTAAACTGAGTGCCGCAGCTTTTGCGGTTCGTAAAATAAGAAAACTCACAGACGTTTCAACGGCTAGGTTAGTGTACTTTGCTTACTTTCACAGTATAATGTCTTATGGCATTCTATTGTGGGGATCGGCGGCTGATATTAACAGCATTTTCATACTACAGAAAAGAGCAGTCCGCGCTATCTATGATCTACGTAGCCGTGATTCCTTACGATCCATATTCAAGGACTGTAATATACTGACCGTGGCGTCTGAATACATTTATCAAAATATTATGTATGTACGTAAGAATGTATTTAGCTTTAGTAAAATTGGTGATATACATAATGTAAATACCAGGGGTAGACATAAACTTGTGATACCCTCATTAAGATTAGAAAAAACCAGTAAGTCCTTTGTAGGCAACTGCGTTAAATTTTACAATAAGCTCCCCAAATCTGTAACTGACCTATCAGATAATTCATTTAAGGTGCACATTAAACGTGTTCTGATGACAAAGGGATACTACAATATAAATCAGTATTTAGAGGATAAGGAAATTTGGCATTAGATCTCTCCCGCACATCGCCATCACCACACCTTGGAACCCAGTACCTTTCACATTCTTCTTTCTTAAACCAAATCATTTGAATAAATACATAAATAAATATAAATTAACCCAAAGCTCCAAGTGTAACTTAAACCATTATAAAAAACATCAAATACAAATTGATATCTAATATAAAATGTGCACAAAATAAATAAAAATAAATAAAACAAAAATGAAATGACGACCGATCGAGTAAATAATTCGAGCAAATAAATAATAAGAAGGCAATTTTTATTTGGCAGGTCATATAATATAATTATGTTATCCTTACTGGACCAAATACATGCCCACTGAGTTGGACTCGCTGGATCTACTCAGGTGTGGGTCGCGCCGCGTAAATTCCAGTAGTAAAGTGAGCCCGCTGAGTTTGTTTCGCCGGGTCTTCTCAGTCAGGGTCGCGTTTGGATCCGGTGGTACCATTAAAATAATACGTGACGTTTCGGAAATACACAGGGTCCATCTCGTTATTTACTTTAAAATAATAATAATAAGATATTATGTATTTCCTGATGAAAACTAAAAATAAATTATAAAAAAAATATTTTTGTACAAATTATATAAAATGAACCATAGTTAAATTATAATGTAATAATAAAAGATTTTTCTTTTCTGTATTGACTTTTCATAAGTGCTATTTGATTTCCTACGTGACCAAATAAAGCAATTTAATTTCATTTCATAAAGCAATTTCATTTAATTTCATTTATGTGCCGTGCGATCTAGAGGTACCGGGTTCTAATCCCGGGTCGGGCAAAGTGTTATTGGGTTTTTCCATTACGAAATTCTGCACGGAGTCTGGAACTGTGCCCGAAAAACGGAAATAGGCTCGCCCCTGACTGATACATACCTGGCGAAATGTGGGTGCAGAAATGCACCTCTGCCTACCCCTTCGGGGAATACAGGCGTGAGGTTATGTATGTATATTCATCATCAGCCCATATATGTCCCACTGCTGGGCACGGGCCTCCTCTACTATTGAGAGGGTTTAGGCCTTAGTACACCACGCTGGCGGGTTGGCGGACTACATACCTAAGAAATTCCTAAGAACTTTTAGGTGTGCCGGTTTAAACACGATGTTTTCCTTCACCGTTAAAGCAAGTGATAATTCATTGTAAATACACACATTACTCCGAAAAGTCAAAGGTGTGTGCCTGGGGTTTGAACCCGCGACTGCCGAGATTCTCGACCGCGTACCTAAGCCTCGAGGCCATCACTGCTTAATTAATTAATTAATCGACTGCAATTAATATCAATAATAAAATACCCAACAGTCATAATATTATATATAGTACATAGTTCTAACCCCACACTAAGTCTTGTGTCGTGGGTATCAGAAGATACGAGAGACTTATCAGTCCCACAAACATGTTTTTTATAAAAAAAATCCACTCTCTGTCACAATTATCTTTTGTACGACAATTTGTACGAATAAATTGATTGCGATAAAGTACAAAACACTGCACGATAACTATACTTCGGATTGCCAAAAATTCTGAAAGGATATTTGAATTACGACGTTCCCTAATCCCCCCATTTCTTCTGGAGTGTCATCCAGGCTATTGTGTTAAGGAATCATAGCCAAAAAGTCACGTATTGAACGTGTCATGGGGCTGTGAGGGTGCTCCACTGTCTCTTATAGCCCCAATAAAAGGTGGGCTTAGGGTTCGGTCCGATGGTCTAAGGAGGAGCGACTTAAAGTTCGCGGTTCGAAGAAAAGTAGAAAGTGTTATGGGTATGGATCATCATCATCAGCCCATATACGTCATACTGCTAGGCACGGGCCTCCTGTACAACTGAGAGGGTTTAGGCCTTAGTCCACCACGCTGGACTAGTGCGGGTTGGTTGGTGGGTATGGATATTTATAATTAAATGTGAAATAAATAAAACTATACTTTAAATTAATTGGCTGGTTTATTGTCAAAAAAATATCATTATGGTTTTCTCCACTCCATCATTTGCATATATATTTTTTTGTCCAATTTCCGGTCTTTTAAAAAATCAAAGTAGTACGCATATTTACTAAATTCCATATAGGTATGTACTTTTCCACATATAAATGTTAAAGGACTTCGGTCAGTCTGTATCTAAAGTGTTGAAGGAAATTTGAGGAATATTGGCATAGGTATATTGATGAAAAAATGTGGTTAGATAATATCCCTATGACTTTGAAAATTGTTGAGTTCTAAGTGATTGTAAACATACAGACATCTTATAATTAATAAAGAAATAAAATAAATAGGTACATTATGCACCAAACTGTCACATACATAGTTCTAACCCCACACTAGTAGTCCTGTGTCGTGAGTATCAGAAACTACTAGACTTTTCGGTCTCACTAACACTCTGACCCGAAACAAATATTTGTGGATCACACAAACAATTGTCTCGGTGCGGGGATCGAACACGCAGCCTCTCGCTCCACAAGCTGGTATCTAGCCAACTGCGCCACGGTGCTGTCTATTATGCGTCATATTTATATATAATTTCTTTCTTGACTAAACTTTGAAATCACGCAGACGAAGTCGCGAACAAAAGCTAGTAATTATTAAACCTCTATTAACTTGTACCTTGGATCTCTGCCCTTAAAATCTTGACGTATTGTATTTGGATTTATTTTACTTTGATGAACCTGACGTCAGGTTATAAGTAAACAAAAGGGATTTCAAAACTCCAAATGTATTATTAATTTACATATATATTTGACAGTCACTGTGGTTCACTTGGTAAAAAAACACGTCTAATAACTTAGTGTGAAAATATTTATTAAGAGGCTTATTTACTTCAAAACACTTAGCTACGCACAATCACAGTGGTGCCCAAACTAAACTAAGCCTGTCTCTTGGGCGCCATTCACATGTATATCTATGTAGTCAATAATATATAATTATTACTTATACATATATTACGAGTATATATAATTAATTATCATTATATTATATATAATTTTTTATCATTATAATTATTATACAGGTTGTATTCAGACCGTGATCGGAAACAACGACAGGTAATAGCTACGGTGATATCAAACTCATTGGCGTTAAATAAAATCCCGATACATATCTCGACGAATCTCACATGTACCTTTGTCTCGGAGCGGGGACCGAACCCGCGGCCTCTCGTTTCGCAAGCTGGTATCTGACCAACTGCACCACGGGGCTGTCAAAAGTTAGTAAATTAATATAAAGCGCGAGCGAAATATTGTTATCTTAATAATACCAAAGCATATCATATCGCACAATATGTTTTAGTTTAATCTGTTCAAATTAATGCGTTTTATTTTATAAATTTTAATTTACCAACATTTTATCTTCATTGTTTTAGTTTAATTTAGTTAATGGATAAGCATAATAATTTTTAATGTTACATATAAAATAAAACTTTTTAATTGGTGTAGAAGATTTCTCGCGTCTATGACCTGGGGCTAAAGGTGAAAGTAATTAAGCAGCCTGTGTATGTAGAGGTTGTCTGAAGTTTTCGTATGCTAGGATAAAATTTTAGGTAGGGGCCGTTCAAGTATTACGTAAGCAGATTAATTACAATTATTTACCCCTCCAGGCCCTTGTCAGCAAAAGAAAGCAATGCTCTTATCCCCTTCCCCCATTTTAACGTAAACATTTTTCAATTAATGTATTGTTTTTTAAATATTATAATTTATAATGTTATAATTATAATTTTAAAAATAAGAAAATAGATTTAACTACTGATGACGTAATCATCATATAGACTCCCCTACCCCCCATGTCATCCAAAATAAGCAGAGCAAAGACCCCCCCCCCCTCTAGTGCCTACGTAATACTTCAACGGCCCCTAGGTTATCAACATATTTGCCTAGTTATTACCGCGGCATGATTAGTTCTGCTATTGTTCAATTAAGCATTGATGGCCTTGAGGTTTAGGCGCGCGGTCGAGAATCACGACGGTCGTGGGTTCAAACCCCAGGCACACACCTCTGACTTTTCGAAGTTATATGTGTATTCACAATGAATTATCACTTGGTTTAACGGTGAAGGAAAACATCGTGATGAAACATGCACACATAAAAGTTCTTAGGAATTTCTTAGGTGTGTAGACCGCCAACCCGCACTAGGCCAGCGTGGTGGACTAAGGCCTAAACCCTCTCAGTTGTAGAGGAGGTCCGTGCCCAGCAGTGGGACGTATATGGGCTGATGATGATTGTTCAATTATGAGGTCGGACATAGGCTTTCTATAACATTCTAAGTTACTGTATGCGGTCTGGAAATGTACCTGGGAATAACGTCCAAACAACTTGGTGAGATGTCCTATAGAATACATATATAGAATACATATATGTTGGAAATATCGCACGGAGGCAAATGTTTGTGTGATCCACAAGTATTTGTTTCGGGTCTGGGTGTTTGTGAGACCGAAAAGTCTCTCGTAGTTTCTGATACCCACGATACAAGACTTTTTATCTTAGTGTGGGGTCAGAACTACATATGTCCGTGACTGTTGGATGTATTTATTTATTATTTATTCCTAAACATCATCTAAATTCAAACCCAATGTGGTTTGAATAGAGCACAACTAAAGTCTCCAGAAACGGAAAGTTTATCATCTCAGTCAGTCTTTTATCATCATCATCAGCCCATATAGGTTCGTCCCACTACTATGAACGGGCCTCCTCTACAACTGAGAGGATTTAGACCACCACGCTGGCCTAGTGCGGGTTGGCGGACTTCACACCAAGAAATTTAAGTCAGAGGTGTGTGCCTGGGGTTTAAACCCGCGACCGTCGAGCTCCTTTGCTTAGCAAAAAACAACATCTTTTATAAACCCAACAAAATGCAATCAGAAAATTCTACCACCAACTTGTAGCTTAAATATAAGGATAGTTAACAAACTATCTAAATCAACTAGATCCCTGCTAACACAAAATCCGTCGACTTGGAAGCTAAAAACATTCCCTTTGAGAAAGTTGTTCCGAGCAAATTGCGTAGTATGTTGATGGGGTGATCTAATTCCCCGCCCGCGGTGTCGTTTGCGACTTGGCACATAGGTGGCGTCACTGTGTTAGTTGTCAGGGCACGTGCCGATTTTATGTCCGCTCTATCCCTACTCAGTTTCATATAAGGGGATGCGGCGATGTAAAATTCCTGGAAGCGGCTTGAGAATAGAGACTATCTCACCACACATCCACTACTGCAACCAGTGGCGGTACTTCCATGAAAGCCTAAGAGCCCAGCTTGCCTTATAAAATCTATAGAGATAAATAAAATTGGAGTGTCTGTTTGTAACATTGAAATAACCGCTTTTTAATAAATGCATATGGATGTGTACACGGTAATAACGATTTTTACAATTTTTGTCTGTCTGTCTGTTTGTTCCGGCTAATCTCTGAAACAGGTGGACCAATTTTAATGGGAATTTCACTGGCAGATAGCTGATGTAATAAGGAGTAACTAAGGCTACAAAAAAAAAATTAATTAAAGAATCGACTGATAGGCGGAACGAAGTTTGCCGGGTTAGCTATACCGAATAATAATTTTAAAGCTTTAAGTCTTTATTTAACAAAAGCAATTGGACATATAAATGAAAATATACTGACCCCACAATAAACAATTATAAACTAGACATTACACAATTAACGTGTAACGCTTTTGGGCTTCTATGGAAGTACCTTCACTGACTGCACTTTCTGTATACCAGGATCGACAATAGCATAGAAATGACATCAAGCGACTTGTCTTTTACCCTGCAATGATATCACAAATATGTCCTGTGCGATCTAGAGTTCCTGGGTTCGATTCCCGGGTCGGGTAAAGTGTTATTGATTCGGGTAAAGTTTTTCCATTAAGAAATTCTCAGTAGCAGCACGAAGTCTAGAATTGTGCCCGAATAACGGCAATAGGCTCGCCCTTTATTACGTGCGACTGATACATACATAGAAGTTATTTTAATATTACAATCAGGCACTCAAATTTTATATATTTGTATAGATAAATATTTTAACCAATTCTAGTAGCGGTACGTCTGCGTTGCATCAATTATTATCGTAGGCACCGAAACGCTGTATGACCCCAGCCGTTTGTGGATTTTGGTTAATTTAATATTGGAATTTAATTTGCGTCTCCAGTCTATTGTTTGAGGGTCCAGGGTTTGGTTCGGGTTGCTTATGGCAGCAATATTATAATTACTTTATATTAGATGTTATTAATTTGACAGGCTTACTATTATATCCATAACTAATACTTTGAATTACTAAGTATAGAAAGCAAGATTGTAGTATTTAATCCAACACAATGGTATGAGTAGATTTAAAATGCTTGCGAAAATTCTAATAACTCGATGATTTCTTCGCGATATTTTCATTAATCGTTGAATTGCTGCAACTTTTATTAGTGCTCGTAAAATTGTACCCTTTGTGTGTTTGTCACTGAAGGAAACGCATCAAAAAATGTACATGTACCTTGGTTTTTTTACGGCAATGGTATTTTTCGGGATCATTTATTCATCCAACAATTTTACTTAACTCTTGCTCTCATTTGAATTTTTAGTCGTATCATCAGCCCATTTACGTACCACTGCTAGGCACCAACGTCCTTTAAAACTGAGGGGGTTTAAGCCTAAGTCCACCACGCTGGCCTAGTGCGGGTTGGCGGACTACACACCTAAGAAATTCCTAAGAACTTTTAGGTGTGCAGGTTTTATCACGATGTTTTCCTTCACCGTTAAAGCAAGTGATAATTCATTGTGAATACACACATAACTTCGAAGAGTCAGAGGTGTGTACCTGGGGTTTGAACCTGCGACCGCCGAAATTCTCGACCGCGCGCCTAAACCTCGAGGCCATCACTGCTTTACCTACCAATACCTAACAGAAATCCGATGTAAAGCAACGTCGGATGTGAACCAGCCATAATGTTTTCTCGCCAATACCACGTTGGCTAGAGCGGGTTAGCTGATTACAGACCTAAGATATTCCTAAGAACTTTTAGGTTTGCAGGTTTCCTCACGATGTTTTCCTTCACCGTAAAGTAAGTGATGATACAGTTATGTATGTAATAACTTCGAAAAGTGACTGTCAGACTGGGGTTAAACTCGCGAGCGCCGAGATTCTCGACCGCGCGCCTAAGCCTCGAGGCCATCACAACTCCATTTAGTTCTTACGTAATCTGTATAAAAGTCAAAATTTAAGCTTCAAATTGAAACCTTATACATACAATTTACCTTTCTAAGAGTTCACTGTTTTATTAAATCGGGAAGTTCCAAGTCTTTCGAGATTACCAAAGCAAGGGTATTGGGAGTGACTTATTCAATAAACAAAGTTATTAGTTCGTGCTAGACTTGGCTGGCTTTGACGTTGAAAACGACATCTCGGGAAACTCGATTATCGTGTAAAAAGCATAGTGTACTTGCTCGAATTCGTAAAAGGAGTTGTAGGAAAAGTAATTACCTACATTCTTCATACGCAACTTTTATTTGAAATTTAATTCCAATACTTTATTAAAATCTTATGTAAATGTGCTTTTTGTTCTCGCGGCACAAATATGTGCGATCTAGAAGTCCGTTAGGAAATTCTCATTAGTAACACGGAGTCTGGAATTGTGCCCGAAAAACGGCAATAGGCTCGCCCCCTGTTACGTGGGACTGATACATACTTGGCGAAATGTGGTTGCAGAAATTCACCTCTGCCTACCCCTTCGCGGAATGCAGGCGTGAGGTTGTGTGTGTGTATCTTGCAGCGTGCAATCGAAAGTCTTCAAATTCAATTCCAGGTTCGAGTAAAGTGTTGTCAAGGTTTTCCGTTAAGAAATTCTCGTCAGTAGGTAAGCCGGAGTCAGGAAATACCCTCCAGAAGCGGCCAAATACTCGTGATTAATATTATTATTACGACTTAAAATAGAAACGTAGCCTGAGCGTGTAGATGTGTGTGGAATGAAGACTGATTCACACTTTTATAGACCAAAAAGTAGCATTGAAAAGAACAAAGACCAGAATAGATCATATAAAATTTATCCAATCCAGAAATTCATAAAACGGTGAAGTTATGACTACAATGCGATCAAAGCGTTAAAAACTATAAAGGCGATGGTACCCGCTTCTTTATTAATGCCATTAAGCGGGAGACAAGTTGACTCACCCTGTCGCAGCCACAATAACATGTTCCGAACTAACTTGACACTTTTGAGCGCCACTCTAAAACTAATATTGAAGTTTATTACCTATCCTTGGAGCGGAACGGGATGTCAGACCGACTGTTCACTGTTCGACTTATTATTCTATCTCTGACTTCCTCGTGGTCTCGCAGTACAAGTATGTGCTGTAGGATCTAGAGGTCCTGGGTTCGATTCCTGGTATTTATTTATTATATTAATTTAAAACTTTATTGTATAAAATTAAAACTACGGAGTATAGTAAACTAAATTAGTACAAGGTCTTATCGCACAAGGCGATCTTTTACAGACAAACAAGGATAGAGATGTAGGAAGAGAAATTGGAAACGTGTTTTGCGATAGTAAGGAGTGACAGGGTTAAAACGAATATTATAAAGAAGAGATAGAACGTGGGCATTCCGGCGAAGTCGTATTGTTAGGGAATTGGGTTTTTCTGTTAAGAAATTTTCAGTAGCAGCTCGAAGTCTGGAATTATGCCCGAAATACGGCAATAGGCTCGCCTCCTGTTACGTGGGACAAAAACAAAATTGGCGAAATGTGGGTGCAGAAATGCACCTCTGCCTACCAGTGGCAATACTTCTATAGAAGCCCAAAAGCGTTACACATTGTTGTGTAATGTTTAGTTTATAATTGTTTATTGTGGGGGTCAGGATATTCTCATTTAAATGTCAAATTTCTTTTGTTAACTAAAGATTTAAAGCTTAAAGATTATTATTTGGCATATTGTAAGGCAAGCTGGGCTTTGGGCTTATATGAAAGTACCGGCACTGGTTTGTATGTATGTTATTCTATCTATATGCATGTATTTTTATAGATTTAGAAATCATATGTATATCAGTTCACTGCCAGCTATTTTCCGAAACTGCGTATGCGGAAATTAAGACTTTAAAATGAATATTTTCCGCGCTTATGCTACATTTTTATTGCTGCTCCACTCCTAATGTTCGTACCTTTATGATATATAGCCTATAATTGACAGCCCCGTGGCGCAGATGGTTAGACACCAGCTTGCGAAACGAGAGGCCGCGGGTTCGATCCCCGCACCAAGACAATTGTTTGTGTGATCCACAAATATTTGTTTCGGGTCTGGGTGTTTGTGAGACCGAAAAGTCTCTCGTAGTCTGATACCCACGACACAGGACTTGTATCCTAGTGTGGGGTCAGAACTATGTATGTGACTGTTGGGTGTATTTATTTATTATTTATTTTTTAAATTTTCGCCAATAAACTAACTATGCTACAAAAAAAGATTTTTAGCGTTCCGTACATCTGAATAAAAAAACGGAACCCTTATAGGATCACTCGTGTGTCCGTCTGTCCGTCGCTCACAGAGAATTATCTCCGAATCTTTGATAAAAACCCCGAAATAAATAAAGATTAAAAAAAAAAAAAAAAAAAACTCCGAATCTACTAGACCGATTAAGTTGAAATTTGGTACACATATCAATTTCTGTGACCCAAACGCAAAGGTGTGACGTGAATAGATGAAATCTGTATATGGGAGATCATTTTTGGGGGGAAGGTGCATCGTGTGATATATCAAATAGAAGGTTTTGTTGTGAAAATCTTTAAAGTATTTTTTTGAAATTTTAAAATAAATAGTTTCCAACTTATTTTCAATTCAAAACAAACAAATAGCCTCGCGGCAAAAGATCGCATGTAGCTCGCAACAGCGCGCTTTACGGATAGAGTCTGCATCAGGAACCAAGTTGCCAAGCTGTGTGGTGATTGAAATTTAATGCCATAGTTCGCACTATGTTTGCCGCGAACTTTCTTTGAAATAAATTGGTAAGGGCAATACGTTTATGTAGTCCACGAGGTTAAGCTTGCGAGTTCGGACAAGCGAGAGTAATAGGTGTCTCGAACTCTCTAATAGAAATAAAAGTGGAAACTTTCCACTGACCGCTGGAATTTTAATTCTAAAATGTAGGTTGGAATTCAATTTTACGAATTGGTGATACCTATACTAGATTATGTTAAGTGTGCAGGTGTTAGGTTTACAACACGTACCTAACTCGTCTCCGGAAAATTATTAACTCTTTTATGGTGCCATGTATACGTTTCTATAACAAACTTCCGAAGGGTATTAGGGAGCTTCCTTTAAAAAAGTTTAAATAATCGATTTAAGAAAAACTATATAAAAAAGCTTATTATAAAATGTCAGATTTTATTGACGATAATAAGCCCTGGGAGTAAAAAACTATCCCATAAAAAACAAAACTTGTAAAAAAAATGCATGAAAATACGATGTATCTCACTTTTAGAGCGATTGCCAAGTCAAACTATTTTATTTAAAACATTAAAGATTTTTAATATTGATATAGTCACTATAAGACTACTTAAGACAAAAGGTCCCTTAAACGGAGACTGAATAAATTTATCGACTTGGTATCACATGGATCTCACAACTTTTTACGGTAGAAGAACTGAGTTGCGAGACTTGGTTTTTTTACAAGTTTTGTTTTTTATGGGATCTCATTTCTTTTTGTAGAAAGTCCTACTTTTTTCCTTTTCGGTACCTTCTACTTCTTGAGTACTAACAACGGATATTCTTAAAACCCACAAAGATACAAAGGTAGTCTTCCTCTTCTACATACGAGACGAGACATGTTCTTTATTTTAAAATAATAATTACTTTTTGCGTTAGTTAGAAAAATTTAGGGCCGCACGTCAAACGTCAGTTAAAGTTAATCCTTTTGTTAAATTGTTATCTCTCTTTCACTATAAATTGGTACTGTCAATGTACCAAACAGAAAATTACAACATCAAGCTTAACAGAGGTATAGCTTGAATTGATTTACGGCACCAAATGCCGCACTCAATTTTTTTTAATGAATAAATTACTTGACCCTATATGAAGATTTCCTCCCGATGTTTTCCTTCACCGTTAAAGTACGTGATAATTCATTGCTAATACACACATAACTTCGAAAAGTCCGATGAGTGTGCCTAGAGTTTGAACCCGCGACCGCCGGAATTCTTGACCGCACGCCTAAGCCTCAATACCATCACACCTTATCTGTCTACACCTATATTCCATTATCTTATACATATACAGGTACACTGGTTTATTAGCTGCAAATGTAACTTTGTAATCCTATATATTTATATGGGATTACAAAGTTATTTATGCAGTTTGTGAATCTGGACAACTAGACTGAAATTGCAAGATATTTTAATTTTTCCTTAAGTTATACACTAAACTCTAATTGCGTTCCAAATTTGAAGCTTCTATATCGGCTAGAAGTGCCTTAGAGTTTTGATGATCGGTCAGTGAGTGACCAAAACCGCGAAGTTTGACTAGTTATAATTCTTAAACTACTGGTTCAAAATGAATAAATTTTGATATATACAGAGTTTATACTATTCTTGCTTGGTGATTAAAATTTCAGGTTTCTAGGTTTATCCACAACGAAGTTATAGGGTGTCGAAAATGGCCTGAGTTGCTTCGAGAAAAGTATAGTACGGCCGTGCCGCTTTTTCGCTCGACTTGGCGGGGGCACTGCCGTGCCCCCAGATTCAGAGGATGCTGCAATTTGTATCGTTATGACATGTATGAGGTTAAATTAAATATAATAATTAAAAATTATTATATAAAAAAATGACATTTCATGTTGCTGAGGGAGTATCTTGCCGTTTCTTCTCCACAGCGATAACACATCTCGAAGCTGCAATAGTTTAAAGAAAAACATTAAGTTACGATTCAAAAGCACTTGTAAAAGTCTATTTGAATAAAGATGACTTTGATAACAATAGTAGATTTAGTGAATTATTATTATTATTATGGGATTTCTGTTTATTTACATTACAATTTAAATAACTCACGCTTATATCGACATTTATTAAAAAATGTTATCATTTGGATTTCGCAAAGCCAATCCCATTTAATAAATAAAGGTCTACTGCCTCCTCGTTCACGGCACAACTATCTCGGATCGGATCTAGAGGTCCTGGGTTCGATTCCCGGATCGGACAGTGTTATTGGGCTTTTCTATGAGTAAATTCTCAGTAGTAACACGGAGTCTGGAAATGTGTCCGAAAAACGGCAATAGACTCGCCTCTTACTACGTGGGACTGATACCTAGCAAAATGTGGGCGCAGAAATACACCTCTGCCTACCCCTTGGGCGAATACAGGCGTGAGGTTATATTTATGTATGTAAAACTAAAGTCATGTTCAAACCTAAAACACAGAATCCAAAAGTTTTAGCTGCAAGTGAATTAACTTGATCAAAACCCTTTAGACGTGAAATAGCCTTATCGTCCACAAGCCCGTGAATTGAACTAAAATTAACTATTAATTCGATAGTACGCGCCATTACGTATACTAGACCTAAAATACTACATAGCGTGGTACAAAATTGATTGAAATTGTTTATCGGAATATATAAAGGGATTCAATTTGTGGGATTCAATTAATCTGCAAAATTTAATCTTTTGAATAGATATATGAGTTTATTTAACTTGCTGTTGCTCGGGGTTTTGTTTTTATATACTATTAGAAATATCAAATAAGGGGAGGAGCCTATCGTGACGTCACCATCACGTAGCGCGATCATGTGGTGGGGGCAACGACGGTGGGGCAGCTCGGAGGTAGCGCAGGCACCCGCGGGCATATTTAGCGTGGCTTTCAATAGTATATTTCTGCACCCACATTACGCCAGCCTATCGCCGTTTTTCGAGTGCAATTCCAGACTTTGTGCTGCTTCTGAGAATTTCCTAATGGAAAACCCTTTACCCTTAACTCTTTCCCTGCCTGGGAATCGAACCAAATCTATATCGCACACACCTACATTTTTTTAAACTGTAGACTATAAATAAACAAATCAATTAAGTCAAAAGCCAACTGCGTCACAAACAGTCATAAAATATTGCAAGCGCCATTAGGGACGCGGGTTTTTCATTCGCCAACACCGTAAAATCATCATGAGACACTGTCGCTTAGAAATTGCGACATCCGACAAAAACTAAAAGGGAACAGTGTCATTTCCACATTGTCGCTGCGCAACAGGATGTCGAGAGAAGCGACAACTTCCGGCGCCGAGCCCTCCCCCCACTTCAAGCCTTCCGCTCAAACCATGAAGTGAATGTATTGCCGTAGAATATATTACTATGTTTTTTAATTTGTGTATAATGGAGTTATATGTTATAATGGAGTCGGGGTGAATAATAATCTGTATTCGGAGTGTAATCTTAAATGTCGTTTCGTGGTTAGTTGAAGGAGTTTTTTTGGTAGTGTCATCATCATCATCATCATCAGCCCAAATACGTCCCACTGCTGGGCACGGGTCTCCTCTACAACTGAGAGGGTTTAGGCCTTAGTCCACCACGCTGGCCTAGTGCGGGTTGGCGGTCTACACACCTAAGAAATTCCTAAGAACTTTTTTTTAGGTGTGCAGGTTTTATCACGATGTTTTCCTTCACCGTTAAAGCAAGTGATAATTCATTGTGAATACACACATAACTCCGAATAGTCAGAGGTGTGTGCCTGGGGTTTCAACCTGCGACCGCCGAAATTCTCGACCGCGCCCCTAAACCTCGAGGCCATCACCGCTTTTTTGGTAGTGTATGTGGAGTTAAATATTATTAAAGTTGCTGAGTCGTATTATTCAGGGCCTGATTTATAAACTTTTATTGATACCGAGGCAAAAGTAGTTAGTCGAATACCCGACTAATATTTTGTTTGAAGCAAAACGTCACCTAAATCTATATTACTTATCTAGAACATTGCCGCATGGTTCCACGGCATAAATATGTGCTTTGTAGAGGATGCGAGTTTCATTTTCCAGTAGGGAAAAGTGTTTTTCCAAAAGCTAATTCTGTACCTGAAAATGCGGCAATATAAGCGCCCTTTACTACGATTAAGCCCACATTTACAATTTATCTTATGATGGGTAAACAAGTACATGAATAAAAAATCTGAATCTATAGCCCATATACGTCCCACTGCTGGGCTAACAACAGAGTGGGGATAGGCCTTAGTCCGACACGCTGGCCTAATGCGGGTTGGCGGACTACACACCTAAGACATTCCTAAGAACTTTTAGGTTTGCGGGTTTCATCACGATGTTTTCCTTCATCGTTAAAATAAGTGATAATTCATCATGAATACACGCATAGCTTCGAAAAGTCAGAGGTGTGTGCCTGGGGTTTGAACCCATGACCGCGGAGATTCTCGACCGCGTGCCTAAGCCTCGAGGCAATCACCACTTTGCCAAAGCCATTAATTAATTGATTATATTCTTTAACATATTGTAATAGCATTAGTAATAGAAAGTTAGTGAGCTATTAGTCAGGTCTTAAAGGGCGAGCGTTGAGCAAATTATTGGAGTTTCTCTATACGGGCTCAATAAGCTTTACGGGCTCACAGTTTTAAATTTATCGATTTCGAAGCTTAGAAGTTGTTCTTGCAGAATTGTTTGATTAAAACGTTATTGATAACATATCTTGAGTTTGATAGAGCACAAAATAATTTTATGGTTTTTTTATATGTACCTATATTACGGTCTATTTATTTATTATAAAAGATTTGACAAGCGATTTCTGTTATTGATTGTATTGTTGATAGAAAAAAGACTAAATTTTGTGATTGATTTTGATCTTGACTTTATTCGTATTCCATAAAATAAGGAAAGAAATTACACAAGTTAATCTCGTGACTAGCTTTAGGCTTCACATAGTATAAAATAGCTTAAGCTAGAATCATGGAAGCAGTAAATAAATAAATTCAGAGTTTATAATACTATCAATTGTGCCAAGTACTGATTTTGTTAATATGTTATGAGAAGGGATGAGTCGTATCTAGGTAAAAAGGTAATGAATAATAAATAATAATAAATACACCCAACAGTCACATACATGGTTCTGATCCCACACTAAGATACAAGTCTTGTGTCGTGGGTATCAGAAACTACGAGAGACTTTTCGGTCTCACAAACACCCAGACCCGAAACAAATATTTTTGGATCACACAAACATTTGTCTCGGTGCGGGGATCGAGCCCGCGGCCTCTCGTTTCGCAATGCAATAAAATGTTCCATATAAAAACTACAAAATAACTTCCCGTACCAGGAATCGAATCCGAGCCTCCTTGGCGAAAGCCCGGTATCCTAGCCACTAGAGCATACGGGAGATGGTACGTTGTGACTAAAGAGGTTACCACTTTGATGAAAGTTATTCAGAAAACTGATAAATTGGTTATTACTATGCGTAATAATTATCATCATCAGCCCATATACGTCCCACTGCTGGGCACGAGCCTCCTCCAGGAACTGAGAGGGTTTAGTCCTTAGTCCACCACGCTGGCCTAGTGCAGGTTGGCGGACTACACACCTAAGAAATTCTAAAGAACTTTTAGATGTGCAGGTTTCAACACGATGTTTTCCTTCACCGTTAAAGTAGGTACGTGATAATTCATTGTGAATACACACATAAATTCGAAAAGTCAGTGGTGTGTGCCTGGGGTTTAAACCCGCGACCGTCGAGATTCTCGACCGCGTGCTCAAACCTCGAGGCCATCACGATTTCGAATAAATAAGAATAATAATACACAATCATTTACAATTACAATACAATAAAAAAAATTGCTTAGATAAAAACACGACGTGTATTTATAAAATTTACCTTTATTCTGACCAACCCTCGTCATTAGGTTGTCTCCTTCATTCATCAACTTTGTTTACAGTGGCATGTCGTGTTTGTTTTCGTAAAGCATATTATTAAGAAGATTATTTTTAGTGACGATTTAGTCTGAAATACACACATACATACATAAACTCACTCCTGTATTCCCTGATGAGGTAGGCAGAGGTGCATTACTACACTAACATTTCGCCAGGTATGTATCAGTCCCACGTAATAGGTGGCGAGCCTATTGCCGTTTTTCGGGCACATTAAAACTCCGTGCTGCTACTGAGAATTTCCTAATGGAAAAACCCATTAACACTATGCCCGACCCGGGAATCGAACACAGGACCTCTAGATCGCACGGCACACACTTGTACGGCGAGACCACGAGGCAGTCTAAAATAGCATGTTTGGAAGGAGAAAACATACTGCGCCTACTCCAAGTACAATTGGGAATAGGGCAAGAGGATCACGATGAATTTCATAATGAAAACCGGCCAAGTGCCAGTCGGACTCGCGTGAAGAGGGTTCCGTACACACAAACTTAACATTGGAGTTGAAAATTTTTATGGTATGCACAATATTGAGTGATTTACCATGTTATTTTAATATCATGGACTTCTTATAGGTTTTCCTATAATGTATAAGTAGGAAAATTTCTGTAATTTTTTTAATTTTTAGGTTAAGTAGTTTCGGAGATATGGGGGGGGGGGGGGGATGGTCAATTTTCGTCTATTTTCTTAAATTACTTGGAAACTATTTATTTTAAAATTACAAAAAATTAATACATTTAAGATCTCCATAACAAGACAAGACCTTTTATTTCATATGTCACACGATGCCGTTTTTAAATATATTTTTTTTAATTTTTCACCTTTCCCCCAAAAATGATCTCCCATATACAGAACTTACAACTACTATAAAATAACAACTAAGAGAAAAGATAATTGTGAAAGTTTATGCAAAAGGCTTAAACATTTATATTAATAGAATTCAAAAGAAGTTTATCAGCATTTATTCCATCCTCAATTTAAACACTCGGCTGAATCGAAAGTGTCCTCTGCCTCATTAATAAAGCTCTTAAAAACAAAAAATCTCAACAAAAACAAATTCAACCCTGTCACCGGCCAATCTTCAATCCCTTTACTTTCATCCCCTAAAAGGATTAATTTTGGGGGTTAACGCAGCCAATTTCCTTTCTGTCATGGGGCGCTTCATTAACTAAATAATTTATTGTTCGCGCAGGTATAAGAGGGTTGTTTATGGACTTATTTTATGGAGTTTTGTTATTTTTTTACGAGTATTCGGAGGTGTAAAGGTTATATTTTTTGAGGCTTGCGAATTGGGACTTAGAGAGGTGGGACCACCAATTCGCTTTGACTACGGTAAAATGAATTGGCTTGACCGAGATGTTACTACTGACAGAAAACGTATAAAGGCAGTTTCTGACCTTGGGTAGCGGCAGGGAGGAAACAAGATATAGACGCATAAATAAATGAAATACACTGGACAATAATATGGTTTTAATAATGATTATTACAAAAATAAATATTATTACGACTTACCTACTTATTATAAGGACATTTCGGTATCACAAACATCCAGATGCGAAAATATCTTATGTTTCAAAAGTTTTGTTTTGATTCAAAACATTGAATGCCTCGTGATCTTGCCAGACTAGTGTCTGCCGTGCGATCTAGTGATTGCGAGTTCGACTCCCGGGTCAGGCAAAGTGTTACTGGGTTTTTCCATTGGGAAACTCTCAGCAGTGGCCGGAGTCTGGAATTGTGCTCAAAACCGGCAATCGGCAGAAATGCACCTATCGTACCCCTTCAAGAAATACAGACGTGAAGTTATGTATGTCTATAGATGTTTTCGATATCTTAGACATCCAGATGCGAAAATACTAATATGTAAACACATATTGGTAATATTAATATTGGTCTCGCAATCGATTCTATCGTTGTCTACCTCAATGCGGTTAACAGTCATGCATGCATTTGCATCATATTGCCTATAACGTAGCTATATCTAAGCAAATTCTCAATTCTCAAATTAGTAGTGTCCATTGGGTATGGGCATCCATGCGAATAGCCGTGCGTTCTTGCGGCAGTTCGCACGCACTATACAGTAGGCACTAGGTGTATTCAGACCGTAATCGGAAACTAAGGCAGATAATAGCTGCGGTGATTACAAACACCGTGACATCAAATCCCGAAAAAAAATATAAAGTAAACGTTTTCTTCACAACCACGTCTATTTAATATCTATGACTGTTAGGAAAATGTTTTTTTTTTTTTTTTGTCGGGATTTTTTTTAACGACAATGGGTCCTTAACGCTTAACGCCGTAGTGGGAAAATCGGTCTGTATATTCGGGTTTTAGTCCGATAACAGCGTTCGATTATTATTATTAGTACCTATTTCCTTTTTATTAGTTAAACATAAAATTAAATATCCCCATCGTATACTTATTAAAATTGAAGCGAAAAAGATACCTTGTTTTAGCTTCTAATTAATTTTAAAGTCAAAAGTCAAAGTCAACACACAATAATTGTCTCCACTTGTTTCACAAGCTGATGTCTAGACAACTGCGCTACGGGGCTGTCATTTGGTGAGTATAATACTTATATAATATAGTACAGTGCAACCTCGATATAACAAATCGGAGGGGAACAAGAAAATATTCGTAATATCAAGTAATTCGTTGAACTGAGGTTTGTTATGTTGAGGTTAGATTGGTCTAAAATTCGTTATAAAGAGGTAAAAGAATAGTTTTATTCACCTCAATATTACGTACTTATCTTGTTATAGCGAACAACTTCTACTAATAAATGAAAACACATTTTCATCAAATTACTATATGTATTAGCTATGTATTTAAAAACAATTAGGAAAATAATAATTTTTTTTTCTTACATTAATAAATCAAAAACAATTAACAATGTGGTTATAGTAGCTTAATCTCAATTTTGTTCATTGATTAGAAAAAAGTCATTGATAGTTGTCTGTTTACCACCGGTATGAGTTATGACATCCAAAGCGCAATCTAATTTCGTGATGGCTTTCACTACATTTATTTTACAAACAAAAGCGTGTCGAAACATGTCGAGACATGAATCACATTATAAGATTAAGAGTTATATTATTGGTGGAAACTTTATATAAAGGTTTTGGGTTGGCAAAATTCGTTAATTAGAGGTATGAATACTTTTTCTTGATAGTTGAAAATTCGTTATAAAGAGGTTGTACGCAAAGAATGTTCGCAATGTAAAGGTATATTTTATATTGACTCTTATGGACAATTCAAGGGGATTACGAAGAATTTGTTAAATCGAGGAAGTCGTTATATTGAGGTACGTTATATTAAGGTTGCACTGTATAATACTAATTGTTTCATATAACAAGTTTTCAGTAATAAAGGCTAATGTAACACCGAAACTGCCATGTTTGATTTCCCGCGGATTCTACCACTCATATTCCCCTGCAATACTGACTCCACCATTAGCAAAAAATTGTGAAACTCAATAACAATTTCATTAATAAATTAACACAACTAATGCATTCAGCGCACGGCTACAATAATTCCACAATACAGTTATATAGTTTTAATTAAAATACAATGAATGGTCATAATGTGAGTGTGTGAGTAACAAGAATTTATTGTTTCAAATTTATATCAGAATTTTATTAAAGTTAATTTTATATACGGTCGTGATTATATTACATAGTTAATGTGAAAATTGGTAAAAAAATTATAAATGAATATTTAGGTTTGAAAGTGGTATAACAGTTAACACAGTTTTTTTAAGTGGTATAACAATTTGTCGTCAAGTCGTGATGGCCTTGAGGTTTAGGTACGCGGTCGAGAATTTCGACGGCCGCGGGTTCAAACCCCAGGCACACACCTCTGACTTTTCGAAGTTATGTGTGTATTCACAATGAATTATCACGTACTTTAACGGTGAAGGGAAACATCGTGGTGAAACCTGCACACCTAAAAAGTTCTTAGGAATTTCTTAGGTGTGTAGTCCGCCAACCCGCACTAGGCCAGCGTGGTGGACTAAGGCCTAAACCCTCTCAATGGTAGAGGAGGCCCGTGCCCAGCAGTGGGACGTCTATGGGCTGATGATGATGATAACAATTTGACAGCCCGTGCCCAGCCGTGGCACGTATATGGGCTACCTGGGCATGTATATGGGCTGATGATGATGATGATTGGTTGGCTCTGTCTTCATTCCTAATATCACTACACACACATACACACATTCAAGTTCGTAGCAGTGAAGGAGTTCATAAAAGTGTATTTCTACAATTACGGTTTTAATACAGGTGGTATTTAAACGTCTCACGTAACAATAGTACTCACCACTCATTTCCGCTTTTCGAGGGTATTTCCTGACTCCGGCTTACTGACGAGACGGCTTGCTATTTAAAGAAATACAACCAGGCTTCAGGCACAACTATATGTTGACAGCCCCGTGGCGCAGTTGGCTAGACACCAGCTTGAGAAACGAGAGGCCGCGGGTTCGATCCCCGCACCGAGACAAATGTTTGTGTGATCAACAAGTATTTGTTTCGGGTCTAGGTGATTTTGAGACCGAAAAGTCTCTCGTAGTTTCTGATACCCACGACACAAGACTTGTATCTTAATGTGGGGTCAGAACTATGTATGTGACTGTTGGGTGTATTTATATATTATTATATTACACAAGGTGTAATCAGACCGAGAACGAAATCTAAGACAGGTAATAATTACGGTGACACATTGAAGCTTGCAAAATCCCAAAACAGAAATAAAAACCCCAAAAAAGAAATAAAAATTTTGACGTTTTTCTAATCACTATAGCTTTTATCTGTCTCAGTTTCCTATTTTATTTTTGTATAATTTTGCAAAAAAATGACTGCCTCGTGGTCTCGCACTAGTATGTGCCGTGTGACCTAGAGGTCCTGGGTACAATTCCCGGGTCGGGTAAAGTGTTATTGGGTTTTTCTCAATAGCACGAGGTCTGGAATTGTGTGTGTAGAACTACTAATTTCCCCTAATATTAGTTTAGAGAACGCACTAATAATGTAAATATGTAACTTAAAATATGTCAAACGTGAACTAACTTGATTATCAATTGTTTTTTTAAGTTTAATAATATTAGTCATGATTCCTTTAATATTTGCTAATTGAGCATATTTTTATCTTAAATATATATTTATTTTGAAGTCAGTAATAGGAAGTTACTAAATATATTTTTTTTATATGCTCAAAAATGTTCCATGAATTACAACACTATTGTACAAGGAGAGCAATATACAAAGATACGGCCAGATCTAGTCTGGAAATGCAATTTCAATATTGAACCAATTATGAAGAATATTGCTTCATTTTCTGACATTTTCAATGCGATTGTGGTAACAAGGGGCTAGTGGAATTGAAAAGAACTAATTATTAATTATAAGGATTGGTTTACAAGCAATCGCTACTCTCGACGGTTCCGTCTAGCAATAAATTATAATTTGTACTGTGCTGTAATTCAAAGACTTTCTTCTTATTTGTTTCTTTTTTAGCCATGTCGAGAGTATTCGTGCTTTCTTGAAAAATAAAATTAACCAATTTTAGAGCTCCAGACGGAGCTTTTGTCTAGTAGTGGACGTAAAGAGGCTATTCATGATGATGAACTAATCCGGGGACTAACCTAACCTAACACTTACGAGAATGCCATTACACTATCAGGGCCTTTAGAAATTAATTGTACAATTAATAACACACACCATTGTTACGCACAGATGACAAATAAATGTATTGAGGTATTGAGTATTAAAAGTGTATATTATTTTCTTTTACTAATTTTACTTTGCAGATCAAGGGCCCTCCGAAAGAATTTACTACGCGCGCTTGCTTAACCCCTTATTTTTCAAAGCTATAGGAACGTTTTCGTTAATGCAACAGCGATTTTTCGACTTAAGAGAGTTTTTTTAATTACTAGAGTCGAAAATTGACAGTAGTTTACCTAATCATAACCTCGGTGCCACCCAAACAGAATTTCTACTAGCAACTGACCCTCGTCTGTCGTGCCTGCTAAAGTTCTTCGCGATGTAATAGCAAGGAGGAATGATCTGGCAAATTATTCTACAGACTCACAGCACAGCAAAGACAAACTTAAAACTATAAAAGCATTACACTATTCCAGATGCAAGAAGCCGTATCGTTTTACGCTCGCTGAAGCGCGAAACACATTTCAAAGATTAAACCTTCATGCGAATTACCTATAGTGTTAATAAAATAAGGCACAGCGAATGTTAAGGAAGGAACCTTACAATGGATTTTATGCAGCGTTCCCGCTGTCATTGTAGGGTTGGCGTCGCGCTGTTTTGAAGATTCTCTAATTCTGAACTATACAGAAAATAACCCATGAGATTAAAACGACGAATGCCCTTGAATAATCAAATCGGGCCACTAGTAATATCACTTATCAGAGACGTAATTTTTTGTAAGACGCTAGTTCTACATCGATGAAACTAGCCTATTCGTACTATAGTCCAAACTGGCGTCGACTTGGATCAGCCGTTTACAAGGTTTCCATTCATATAAATTTAGACGCCAAAAGGTTGAAAGGCTTAAAGAAACTTCATAACGGTGCTCTAAACTAGCATTACATCAATAAAAAGATGACTGAACGTAAAAATTTAGTAATGCCACTAACCTTAACTGCAGATTACCTTTAAAAGCAGGTGTATGCAATAAATCCACAACTCCTAGAAAAATACACTATGCTAACACAGTTTTTAATACGATTCCAACGTTACAACATTCTTCACACAAAACAAATGGCACAGAAAAATATTATACATCAAATCGCGTGCCAGCCCTATCGTCCAAGTGGAAATGTCTTAATCGAATAATAAATTTACATTACGCTCACAGCTAGAAAGGTTGAATATTCAAAGCAGTTTTTGTATGAAATTGTTCATATGAAAATTTATTTACAAAGGATTCGCCGAAACAGCCAGACATCGACAAGTGAGTTAGCAACAATTTGCATTTAGAACTTTCTAGATAGAAATTTAAATAGAAAATTGTTGTTTTATAAATTTTATTGAATTGTATTTGGTTAACTTTTTGTCGTATTACATTGTCATTGTATATTAGCCTAAGAATAGGCTTAGGTGTGTAGTCCGCCAACTCGCACCAGGCCAGCGTAGTGGACTAAGGCCTAAACCCTCTGAGTTGTGGAGGAGGCCCGCGCCCAGCAGTGGGACGTATATAAGCTGATGATGATGATGATAAGCCCATATACGTTCCATTGCTGAATACGATTCCTCTAAAACATAGAGGGCGTAAAATACGCCTGGTTAAATACGGTTTTCTCGACTTTATATATCTACTTAAGTAATTCTTTGTAGATAACCGAGACTGCCTGACTTATTTCGAGACTAACTGGTCTTAAGATCGATTACTAGCTAGGTAGGTACTGTATTGGATTTGTTGAATGAAGAATTTCATTAGGAATTTTCAGCCTATTTACTGCCTCGTGGTCTCGCGGTACAAGTATGTGCCGTGGGATCTAGAGGTCCTGGGTTCGATTCCCGGGTAGGGCAAAGTGTTATTAGGTTTTTCCATTAGGAAATTCTCAGTAACAGCACGGAGTCTGGAATGTGCCCGAAAAACAGCAATAGTCTCGCCCCCTATTATGTGGGACTGATACATACCTGGCGAAATGTGGGTGCAGAAATGCACCTCTGCCTACTCCTTCGGGGAATACAGGCGTGAGTTTATGTTTGTATGTAAGTGGGAATTTAAAACACAACTGGCGACATGTGGTGCAGGAATATACCGCTGCCTACTCCTTCAGGAAGGCGAAATGAGTGTGTGTTCTACGCAATCACATTATTCCTGAGTAGTCTAAGCTATAATAGTTCCTTAACAAAGCTAGAGCGAACTACTCTCAGTGAACTACCAATCTTCAGAATTCCCAGTAATTGGTACGAAATCTCGAACCAAAGGCATAAGAGCAGGAACATGCGGTGTAATATTCAAAAAGTTAGAGCGGATATTATCCGGCATATTTGAGACGGCCGATCAGATCCCAAGAAGAAGTAGATATTAGGCTTCATTACAATTCGACAGGTAAAGTCAAAAGTTAGGGCGAATCGCCCGACTAACGCCAGTATGTATGGCGGGCACGTATTGGACGGAGTTATGCCAGATGTCCGCGGGGAATCGTTTTTAGATGTTCGCTTTAAGGAAATTTAAAAGAGGATTTGTGAGTTGCCTCAGTTTTGAAATTTTAAAGCTTAGCTGTTGCTGTTGGGAAAATGGAGGGCGTTCTGCTTTTGTTTATGGAGAAGAATATTTTCTTTAGTTTGTTTATCATCACAGTTAACAGTGCATACTAAACTGAACAGCAATCTATCTAGAAAAATGATTCATATATTTAATTGTGAAAGCATAACTGATAATTATATTTCCTTACTTATACTAAAAAAAAGCTGTACCGAGAAAGAAAATGAAAGTTGAATTTCATCATCTTCATCATCATCAACAGCCTTTCTCAGATCCATTGCTGGACATAGGCCTAAGGCACGCCACTGTGCTTCGTCTTCGGCCCTTTTCATCCAACAGCTATCAGTCACCTTGCGAATACACCGCACCTAGCCAGGAGGCGTTTTACACTAAGTTTGCCGAGAGGTACTCTGTGAACTAAGACTCGTCAAACTTAGTGTGGGACGTGGACTTCTGAAGTGGTCCAGTACACGTTTCCTATAATAAGTTAGTATTATAAGATCAATTAAAAATTAAAAAATTTGATGTCTTTATTTAGATTATTGCATCGGCCATAGTTTTTTTATTAATAAAATTAGTTTAATCATTACACTAGATAGAAATTAAACTGTTTTCTCTTATATGGTTGAGAATGCAAATAGGTAAAAGAGTACTGAAGTAATAATTGGTATACCATAAAGCGAAAATAAAGTAAAAAAACCTCGTGGCCAAATGCGGCATGAACCGATTCCTAGTGAATTTTTCCGTCGATTGGCAAATTAGAGCGTATGCGAGCGCATCTGATATCGCCGATTCGACTCCATTCGGACCCGGTGCCCGGTATACGTTTTATGGTTTTATTTTACAAATTTAACTTCACAAGTTCCGAGCTCGTTGGGAATTACCTTCGGGGTTTCCTGTGGTAGGAATTAAAAGTAAGCGATGGACGTTTCAGCTGTTTAGGTTTCTATTTCTATTCCAAACATATAGTATATTTTTAGTGTTTTCCTAATAAATAATGGGCACGAGCCTCCTCTAAAACTGAGAGGGTTAATTTTTATATTATTTTATTTTTATCATCACATTTCACATTAAGGCGTCATAAGTATCGTTTTCAGTCCGTAAATTGCCAAAAATCGGACCTCGCAACACCCGGAGACAGATTAATTGATTCCCATTACCCACGATAGAGGAAAAATACCCAACAGCTGTTGGGCCTGCGATACGGACCGGCATGTGTCTGCAATAAATCACAATCAAATATTGCGAAGGAAATTCGTGTATGTAGAAGAAGTGGCGGTACTTCCATAAAAGCCCAAAAGCCCAGTTTGCCCTATAAAATTCCGAATATAATTCTTTAAGCTTTAAATCTTTATTTAACGAAAGCAATTTGATATCTAATGAGAATATCCTGTGACCCCACAATAAATAATTTTAAACTAAACATTACATTTAGGTGTGACGCTTTTGGGCTTCAAATCAAATCAAATCAAATTATCTTTATTCAAATAGACTTTTACAAGCTCTTTTGAATCGTCAATTTTACACTTCTTATTTTTTTTTAACTATTGCCGCTTCGAAACGTGTTATAGCTGTGGAGAAGAAACGGCAAGAAACTCCCTCAGCAACACGACTTGTCATTTTTTTTCTTAAAAACAGCAATATTATTATTATTTTTTAATTCACATTGTTTCATTTTTACATAATAAATGTCATAACTATACATGTCATAGAGATACATGTCATAGCGATACAAACTGTAGCAACACGATACAACTCCGATCAATTTACTTACTCCCAAGGCTTATCTTCAATAAAATCTGAAATTTTATAGTATGCATTTTTGCAAAGTTTATCTTTAATTGATTCCTTAAACTTATTCAGGGGAAGCTCCCTAATAGCCTTCGGAAGTTTGTTATAGAAGCGTATACATTGCCCCATAAAAGAGTTACTAACTTTCCGGAGACGAGTTACGTGTTGTACAAGATTACATTTGTTCCTAGTATTTTTATTGTGTACATTACAAATTTTATTAAATTTATCAAGATTCTTTTGGACGTACATTAAGTTTTCGTATATAAACTGACAAGTGACGGTAAGAATATTTATTTCCTTAAATTTTTCTCTAAGTGAAGCCCTGGGACCTAAATTATAAATAGCCCTAATGGCTCTTTTTTGCAAAACAAAAATAGTGTTAATATCCGCAGCAGCTCCCCACAAAAGAATACCATACGACATAAGGCTATGGAAATAGCTAAAATAAACCATTCTTGCCGTTTCCTCGTCAGTCAGACGTCTGATCTTTTTAACTGCATATGCCGCTGAACTTAATTTGCTTGCCAATCGTAGAATGTGCGGTCCCCATTGGAGTTTTGCGTCTACCGTAATGCCCAGAAATGTAGTAGACGCAACAGGATCCAGTTCTTCACCGTTAACTCTATACCGTTAGCTTCTATGGAAGTACCGCCACTGTAGTAGAAGTAAACTACGTTAGTGTGTGACGTCTGATCAAGTATAAAATACACCCAACAGTCACATACATAGTTCTGACCCCACATTAAGATACCAGTGTTGTGTCGTGGGTATCATTTGTGGGTAAATTATTATTTCTGCCTCGTGGTCTCGCGGTACAAGTATGTGCCGTGCGATCTAGAGGTCCTGGGTTCGATTCCCGGGTCGGGCAAAGTGTTATTGGGTTTTTCCATTAGGAAATTCTCGGTAACAGCACGGAGTCTGGAAATGTGCCCGAAAAACGGCAATAGGCTCGCCCCCTATTACGTGGGACTGATACATAGTTGGCAAAATGTGGGTGCAGAAATGCACCTCTGCCTACCCCTTCGGGGAATACAGGCGTGAGTTTATGTATGTATTATTATTTTTTCATTCCGAAAAAGAATTTGGCGGTAGATTGACATATTTTTTTCTTACTGTAATCCAAAAAAACTCTTGCCTCTTCACATCCACTATTTGCAGATTAAATGTCATTTCGTTTGCTGACTTCCCATGACGCGGAGGCGTGCACGTGCATCTGGAACGCACCCAACAAGGCGTGTTTTACGGGCCGGAGGATGTTCTGTGTGAACGCTCGCAGGACGAGCGTGAGCCGAATGTAAACATACCTCTGTTGCTTTGTGTGTCAAATGGGTTGATTCCAGTGGTGAGGGAAAATTTCGAAACAAATGAATAGGATTGTAAGTCAAATATTTTAATTTGGAGAAGGCTAGGTTTAACTAGTTAATAATTGAGAACAAAGGAAGTAATGAGACAAGGAATGCTGTAAAAAAATACAAATTAAATGTAGCAGGTCCGAAGTAGAATAAAAAAGTCCGTAGGAGAACAAAATTGTCTGAAGAAGAAGATTAACAAGCTGACTTGGTAGCTGCAGGAGAAATAACACATAGAACTGTTGTTCGATTATGCTTTCGAGTAATCTCTCTCGAACTAATTATATACAAAGTACAAAAGTCGTGATGGCCTCGTGGTTTAAGCACGCGATCGAGAATCTCGACGGTCGCGGATTCAAACCCCAGGCACACATCTCTGACTTTTCGAATGTGTGTATTCACAATGAATTATCACGTACTTTAACGGTGAAGGAAAACATCATGATGAAACCTGGTGGTGGACTAAGGCCTAAATCCTCTCAATGGTAGAGGAGGCCCGTACCCAGCAGTAGGACGTATGTATATGGGCTGATGATGATAATGATGTTATAAGGTACTATTTCGTCTCCGCCTAAACCTCTTCTAAAATTTGTCACACGTGTTCAGTCATCGGTTTCCATTTTAAGTTTATGATTCAGGATTTAAAAAATACATGGCTTAGTTGGAAACTAAATACTTCGCTATACAACACCTGAAAAATCATTTATACTCGTATTCGTCATCAGCCCAAATACGTCCCACCGCTGGGCACGGGCCTCCTCTACAACCGAGAGGGTTTAGGCCTTAGTCCACCACGCTGGCCTAGTGCGGGTTGGCGGACTACACACCTAAGAAATTCCTAAGAACTTTTAGGTGTGCAGGTTTCTTCACGATGTTTTCCTTCACCGTTAAAGCAAGCGATAATTCATTGTGAATACACACATAACTTCGAAAAGTCAGAGGTGTGTGCCTGGGGTTTGAACCTGCGACTGCCGAAATTCTCGACCGCGCACCTAAACCTCGTATACTGCTACTACTCGTATATTGCTACCAAAACCAATGTCCTTAAGCCACGACCCGAGTGGCGTATTTTACTCGGCCATGTTTTCCGTTAGCAGCGGAATGTAGTAAATTCAGCACCATACGTCAGACAACATCAAAGGGAACTTGTTTTTCATTCCCCTGATGGTTGGGTTCCGTGGGGATTTTCGAAACCCTTTATAGGCTATGTAATAGTGAACGATCTTGTATTAATTTCATGAATAATGTAATATCAAAAAAAAAAATTAGCCCTTGGAATTATTTTAATAAATTTTGGCGAATGTAAAAACTGTGTAAATGGCCTTAATAAAAAAGTAAATGGGGTACAAGATATTCAAGAAGCGTAATAAATTCTTATAAAAATTCTTTAAATATGAATATAAAAACTATAATTTGACAGCACTCTGAAAGAAAGAAAAAAGAAAATCAGTGGCAAAATACCGCTTCCACAAAACATCTAGAGATCAGATTCATATTAAATTTTTAATAAGGAAGGTAATGAAATATGAAAAATTTCATTACCTTTAGTAAAAAAATATCAAATCAAAATCAAGTTCTTCTTTTTTACACACCATGACTTCGAGAAGTCGGAGATGTGTGCCTAGGGTTTGGACCCGCGACTGTCGAGATTCCCGACCACGCGCTTAAACCTTTAGGCCATCACTACTTACTTACTTTGCCAGCCATTTAAACATACGGAACCCACACATCTCTTGTCACTCAACAAGCATTTTTTTTCTTCAGTTTACACGGCAAACCCCACAGGTTGCACGGCTTTTTTATTTAAATTGAGCCAGATTCATATCACTACGGATGTCTCTTTTTCGTTCTCTCCCATGAATATTTGCTCGTTGGGGCTTTGAGCATATTATGGACGAGCATTTTCGAAAGTGAAGTATGTAAATGCCCCTCCATTGTTTGTCTTCATAAATAATGTTTCTTTAGGATATGCAATGTCGTGATTTATGTTATCT
Source organism: Hemaris fuciformis (assembly GCA_907164795.1). NCBI lineage: Eukaryota > Metazoa > Arthropoda > Insecta > Lepidoptera > Sphingidae > Hemaris > Hemaris fuciformis. The sequence goes on along the minus strand of OU015457.1, from coordinate 4,808,769 downwards.
TTCAGTGTCTTTTCATTTTGTGTTCGTTGGAGGTATTAGTGACGTTTGAGACAGTATTTCAAAACATGATAATGTAAGCCTTGTGTTTCCTTGTGGTACGGGGTTTTTTGGTTAAGAAAAGTATAGCTATTAAGAAACATCATAGGAAATTCTTAGTATTCTCTTGGAGAACGAAAATATCAGCTTCCTACCCATTTGATTTTTGTGAAAGTGTGTTTAATAAAGTACGGTTGACTTTTAAAAAACCTGTATAATTAGAGCATGCTACTAAAATTATTAAAAACAATACTCGTGTATTTTTGTATGTTTTTAATGTTACCTTCAATCAAAAATACTCCCAAGACCCAAGATATGGCATTATTTATTATTATCTACCTAATAAAAGGACTTTGGTATAATTTTTTCGAGTATCAAGACTCGAGAGTCTCTCACGACTTGATTCTCTATTTGAACAGCATTGTATTAATTAACATCAGGTAGGATATCGTCACTTTATCTAGCCAGTATACCATAAATAAAACATTTCTTAGTAGCAGCACAGAGTCTGGAAATGTGCCCGAAAAACGGCAATAGGCTCGCCCCCTATTACGTTGAACTGTACAATATATTTGGCGAAATTTATGTGCAGAAACGCACCTCTGCTTACCCCTCAGGGAATACAGGCGTGAATTTATGTATGTATGTATAAAAAAAAACTAAACAATCGAAATTCAAATGCCAGTACATTAACAGATGCGCAGCGCAATTGAAGCAAGCGTGTCAACACACTTTAACTCAGTGAATGCCAAAAGCCGGTGGAGCGTTAGGATTGTCGTCACGGATTCATCAGGTCACATTATGTAGTGAACGCGACAATTAACTAAACACATGCAAACGATTGCGACGGGCGGGACGCGAACTAGGATTTGTGAATGCAAATGTTACGCAGAACAGGGACGATTGGAGTCGACTTACGGCCAAAAGAAACAATCATTATATCAACGGTTCTATCAAAAAATGTACGTATCATGACTCGTCGAGTGAGTCCACCAAAACACCGATTGGTTCATTATTGCAGTCTGTGCAAAAATAGGGATTAGGATCGATTATTAATGAAATCGATTATATTGTAGTTCACAAAATCAAACCGTTTATGCTTAAATCCATGGAACGATTTTGACGAATTTTGCTACGGAGTTAAGTTGAATCCTACAAACCTTTATTAAATTCTATTTGTCCTAGAAAAATATCGTTGCGGGGTTATACAAAACGAAATTTCTAGGCCAAATTCATATGAATACGTAGACAAAGACCCATATTACAACTCTTTAGAAAAAAATTAAAAACTTGCAAGGACTCTCCATCCCCTTTCTGTTCCCGTCCCGCGTGATGCCCGAGTCAGACACGCTCGCTTCGTTTGTGGTTCATAATTACGCTCTAACTTCTCTCATACGATGTGAAGAGTGCAGTTGAGTTTGCCTTGCACATGTTTATTATAAATAATATCAAACTCATAAAGAATTCAATATTTTGTTTTTATGGGAGCTAATTTTGGCAATTGGATTTTTTATAGTGTTGTAAGCCTGTATCCACGTTTCGCCAGCTATTTTTAATAGAGTCGTGACTATTGACGATGTTCGGACATATTTGTATACACCAGATTGTTACTGTGATTTTTTAAAATAAAAAATACCTATTAAAACTGCCTGACGTGGGGATCGAACTCGGTACTTTTGGACTGTATCACGGGACAACAAAAATATTTAAAAAATATGAAAATAAAATAATTTGCCGTATCACCTTCCTATCGTTCCCTGAACATTTGCAACTCCTTTACTATGAAAAAAGCATACGTGACACAATCCCTTACCTTATTTCTATAATTACAATGATTTGTGAAATAAAACATCCATGACAGACAAAAAATCATCTTCCCAAACAAGGTCTTAAACAAACTGACCGCGTCTTCTCTATAAATACAAAATGAAAGAGCTCATGAATTGCAAAAAACAGCTCGTGTTAATGACCCAATAAAGCGGGCTTGTTCTTTATAAAATTCAATTTACAACCCTTTGTGGGACCTTAAGGTCGGGCTAATTATCTCCCCGCGCTGCAGGCGACGCTTCGAGTCTTTGTGATGCCGACTCGGAAAATGTACGTGGGAAATACGGATAATACTTTAATACCTACACAGTGCTTGGGTGGGCAGAGTTTAGAGTAAATAATTTTCATATTAAACTTAGAATTATCAGGTACTTTAACGGTGAAGGAAAACATCGTGATGAAACGTGCACACCTAAAAGTTCTTGGGAATTTCTTAGGTCTAAGGCCTAAACCCTCGCAGTTGTAGAAGAGGCCCGTGCCCAGCAGTGGGACTAAACTAACGCATGAATGGAGTTGCTTCTTAATGAAATCTTTTTTTCGAAGCGGATGGTACATAGTAAAACATAACTAAATGTTCTACTGATTTAATAAACTATTTTTATTTATTTATACATATATATTTTGGGTCAAAAATAAGGTACATTTTCATTGCAAGTATAATTTATAAAAAGGGCGAAGGAAAACTAAAAAAAAATCATAAGGACTTAGTTATAGCAAGTCCAAGCGGGTTTATGAAAGTGTAGTGGACTAATGCTTAGTCCCTTTCTATCATTAAGGATGTGATGTGATTATATATTTTTTGTGTTTAGTGTACAATAAAGTGTTAAATAAATAAATAAGGAATTTATAATAGTAGTAATTGTAGTTTTTATGAGAAAGGTATATTCAACGTTGATGAAACGAAAAATCCGTCTTGTGCTAAACGGAACAGATTTATATACACACTCACTCATGAATCCCTAAAGGGGTAAAGGGAAATATATCTTCACCGAGTATCACGGTAGCAAAACTTTAGTATAATTTTATTAAAAACAAAATAAAATATATTTTAATTCCAAATTCAGTTTCGTAACCAGAACATTAAAATTCAGCAAAATTCAAAAAAAGAGCGCTGATAAAACTACGCGATCTCAACCTGAAAAATAATCTAAAATTGACACAACTTTTACGTTATAAACTGACCTAAATAAACGCCTAACTTTATACATGAATGCTGTATGAAATAAATATAATGTGCACAAGATAATATTTACAGAAGGACTGTTTGCCCGTAATTGCTAATTAATCTTTGGCGTATCTGTATACCTTTTGTACAGAAGCAAGTGCTTTGAAGATTTCTTTAAAACTTCAGATAATTCGAAAGGAGTAAGTTAGGAGCTCACTAGGACATCTATAAGTAGTCTTTTACTATAGACAGGGGATACCGTTAGGTATTTGTTTCATCCGTATCTAATAGACTGAAGCTTTCATATCTCACTTAATTACAATTGCATATCTTTTCTCTCACTTCTAAGCCTTTTTGCAATAACTGAAAAAACATAAAAAAATGTTCGACAGCTACGTTCACGATGTTTTCTCATTTATAAATAGTAAATTCTTAATCTATTTTCTTTGTTGGAGAAGAGGTAGGTTTTTGAGAGGTTGCTTTCATAATAGACTTAAAGGATGACAACAATAATATAGCCTTGAGTTTAAACAATACAGAAACAAGTATAGGAATAAAAGAATAGAAATTTGGAGCGTTCTGTTTTATCAACACAGAACTATCCAAAACATTCGAACTCAACGACGTTCCATCGTAAATAAATGTATTTAAAATTCTACCTTTCCGTAGACTAAACAAACAAATAAGCTATCCGTTGTTTAATTTTTATTCTTATTTTGAAATACGCACAAGAATATTCTACTGTAAATTTTCCATTGCAAATACATTTTATCCCTTCTTTGCTGGTTTTATTTTATGCACCGCGTAGCGGGTCGGACGCGTGCAGTATACCCCTTGGGGCTAATAAAACAACATTTTCCCGCACGTCGTTTCATATTCTAATACTTTAATAACACAAAACACATAGATATCTCCTATGTTTTACGAGGATAATTTTTCTCGTAAAGGCCGCTCAGAGCCTGTTAATCTAATGAGTTTGAAAGTTATTTTTGTTTCGCTATATCAGCTTGTTTGGATTATAAAATCTTTACTATGTGCATAAAGACAATAAAGTGTTATATTATATTGACATAAATCCTTTGTATGTCTATTCATCATCAGCCCATATACGTCCCACTGCTGGGCACGGGCCTCCTCTACAACTGAGAGGGTTTAGGCCTTAGTCCACCACGCTGGCCTATGCGGGTTGGCGGACTACACACCTATGAAATTCCTAAGAACTTTTAGGTGTGCAGGTTTTATCACGATGTTTTCCTTCACCGTTAAAGCAAGTGATAATTCATTGTGAATACACACATAACTTCGAAAAGTCAGAGGTGTGTGCCTGGGGTTTGAACCTGCGACCGTCGAAATTCTCGACCGCGCGCCTAAACCTCGAGGCCATCACTTGAATGTCTATTCAAGTAATATTATTTATTACTTCTATACCTTATCATAATAGTCCTTTTTGAAAGTGTAAGGTCGAAAACAAAGGTAAAGCGAAAACAGGTCACTGAATAACTTATTGCTCATAGATAGTCTTCTAATAACAACGAAACAAGCCCTTATCAATTTCCAGGCCAATCTTCACCCTATTTAAAGCATCACATGCTTATAATCTCAAAGGCAAAATTCCTCAAAACAAGATGCATGATCTACAATAATAATAAGGTTCCGCCTTTTGTCCTACTTAACAACCTCCCGGCTCAAAGCCAACAGACATATACATAAGTCATTACGAAAAACAAAGGAACGCTAAGAATGCCTTACTGCGAAACGGTGACGTAACTCAAAGGAATATCATAAGAATAGAATGTTTATATTTAGTTCTCAGGCTAGGAATTGGGTCTAGGGTGAAATGGTTGTATTAGAGGGGAAATGGAACTTCAACGGACAGTTTGTCCGTTTTTTAGGATATTTTTAGCAAATTTACATGTTTTTAAATTGGGAGCCGTATTCATGTTACCGTCATCTTTGTACCAAAGTTATCCAAAATCGGTTTAGTCTGGCTGTGTGACTGTGTGTTTTTGGGTATAATAAAAACTAAACAAGTAATATACAGTGATGGCCTCGAGATTTAAGCGCGCGGTCGAGAATTTCGGCGGTCGCAGGTTCAAACCCCAGTCACACACCTCTGACTTTTCGAAGTTATGTGTGTATTCTTAATTAATCATCACTTGCTTTAACGGTGAAGAAAAACATCGTGATAAAACCTGCACACCTAAAATTTCTTAGGAATTTCTTAGGTGTGTAGTCCGCCAACCCGCACTAGGCCAGCGTGGTGGACTAAGGCCTAAACCCTCTCAGTTGTAGAGGAGGCCCGTGCCCAGCAATGGGACATATATGGGCTGATGATGATAAAACAAGTAATATGCATCTTTATTAACCCTCTGCGACTGACGTGGCTTAATTTTTACTATTGTACTGACGTGGTAGTACATGAGACACCATTTCAACAGCAAATATTTTCATGAAATTAAATTTTGCAGCAATTTTATTTATTTGTATTTAATTTATAGCCTATTTTTTATGATAATTTTACTTTAAATAAATAAAACAATGTGTATTTTGAAAATTAAACTGTGTTTATTGACTTCACATAAATCAGACTATGAATCTCTACTTATACATTAATGACCTAGAATAATTACAAAATCAACAATTTTAAAATTTAATATTATATATTTTAAAAATTAACAATTACAGTAATCAGTCCAGGAAATATGAGATACATTCGTTGGTTGACTACAAAATTAGATAGCCTCCAAGTCACAGCTCTGTTTGACAATTATAACATAGTGGCTTGGAGCACTGAAGGCAAATTGACTTCGAACAATCACAGCAACAGTATTTCGTCTGCCTTTTTATTTTTGTTGGACAAATAGAACAAAGTTTTCAGCCACTTGGTGGAACAGACTGAACTACTGGTGGTGGAGGGGGGAGATTCATAATCAAACCGTTATTGCTTATATAGTGCTCTTGTGACTTGTCTAAAGATCGGTGACGTTCGACCAACGCGACAGGTACTATTGTGCTTCTATATCTCTAGATCTATGGCTCTAGATCTTCTTCAGATGAGATGACATCGTCTTCGAAGTGCTGGGTTTCTAGCTCAAAGGCAGGATCTTGAACTTCATTATCAATATCACTAAACTCGTGTTTACTTCCCTCTTACAGCCACTCATCTCCGTGGCACACAAAAGTTCCAGCCAACGTTCTCTTACAACCTCTTACTTCTTGTAGCTCGCCTAGCGTTGTCACTTAGTTACCCATCTAAAATTAAGAAATATATACATATTTTAAATGATATACAGTTAGCGCTGAGAGTTCACCCGCGTGTACTTTAGGTACTCCTTCGCCATATACTATACTTCGCCTTTATTATTGATTACTGAGTGATAACACGAAATTTTATAAGTGAACATTTTACTGAGGTGGTAGTCTAGTATACACTTACCTTAACGCTGACGTAGTAGTCTCGTGGACACCTTCCTTCCGCTACTCACACACATGCTCACTGCGACCGCCCGCCGCACATTAAACGACGCGCACTATAGTAAGGTACTAAAAGCAGCGGCGCTCAAGTTTGAAAATTAACGGTAATAAACCGAATTTTATATTTAGCGGTGTCTGTTGGACTACCACATCAGTCGCAGAGGGTTAAATAAGTCACTGTTGATCAGAATACCTTTCTACTCATAAATGGGTTTTTACAGCCTGATCATTATCCCCGATTTAACATTATATTAACACCGCAATGACAGCAGTGATGGCTTCGAGGTTTAGGCGCGCGGTCGAGAATTTCGGCGGTCGCAGGTTCAAACCCCAGGCACACACCTCTGACTTTTCGAAGTTATGTGTGTAGTCACAATGAATTATCACTTGCTTTAACGGTGATGGACAACATCGTGATAAAACCTGCACACCTAAAAGTTCTTAGAAATTTCTTAGGTGTGTAGTCCGCCAACCCGCACTAGGCCAGCGTGGTGGACTAAGGCCTAAACCCTCTCAGTTGTAGAGGAGGCCCGTGCCCAGTAGTGAGACGTATTTGGGCTGATGATGATGATGAACACGGCAATGACAGCACTATCACGTATGTATGTATTTAGTATATATATGGGTATAATACGGGCTTTATTTTAGTTCATTTCTTTTAATTTACCTGTACACTTACGACTACCTTTCATTTGTCTTCCTTAATCTCTATCCTTGGTTTTCTGTAAGAGATTGCCTTGTGCGATAAGACCGCCTATTGTACTAATTTAGTCTACTGTACTCTGTAGTTTTAATGTTATGTGTACAATAAAGTTTTTAAAATCACCTGTTATTTATTTATTTATCCGGACATAAAATAGCCTTACAATTATAACCTAATTGTTATACTCAATATAGGCCAAGCGCCGGGGGTTTTTTTTTGCAACGTACGGGACCTGATTTTTTTTTTGGAATATGTTCAAGGGTGTCCCCTGAATGTAAATCCAAGTTGGCGCAGCGGGGGGGGGGGGTTCACTTCAGCCGCCATCTTGGAAAATACATTTTATCGAATATCTCGCGAACCGCTCATCGTACGACAAAAATTGTAGAAATCATTATTGTAGGTAATAGTATTTGCCATCTTTTTTTATTTGAAACTTTTTTTTTGTATAACGCATAGGTTTTTAATTATAGCGCTCCAAACAGAACTGACGCGTCTACGAAAATTTCAATACACACACAGGCGAGGGAACGACCCTAGCGTCACGAGGGGACAAAAATGGTTAGGATTTATACCTGAATACTGTTGGAATGTTAAGAGGGGGAAATTCCGAACGACCCGAAATATATACTGCAACTTATAGGCGCATAATTGAATATACAGCATTATAATCTCATTTACAGCGTTATAGCTCCTAAACTATAAATGCTACGGGAAAAAGTTTCTGATAATTTTTTTAGGTAATTCAGTTACCATTATTTTTAATTTTTAACAAAAAAAATTATCCAATTACTAAATATTTAGTAAAAACCATATTGTTAAAAGTTTGATAATTAAAAACCTATGCGTTATACAAAAAAAAAGTTTCAAATAAAAAAGATGGCAAATATTATTATTTACAATATTGATTTCTATAATTTTTGTCGAACGATGCGCCCTTGAACATATTCCAAAAAAAAAATACCAGGTCCCGAACGATGCATTACTTACCTACTTTTTTTGCTGCGGCGCTTGGACTAATATATTTCATTTACTTTGCCAGTTATTATTGCCCAGTATATTATTTGTAACTTCAATTAAATTATTTGTTATAAGCAGCGCCTACAGGCTCATCTTAGAATGCAACATGCGTCGCTACAGGGGGTTATATGATTTTTATTAATTTATTACACTTTATTGTAATCCAGCCTGCATTTATTGTAAACCATGTAAAAATTACCACAAAAAAAACTTCATGCAAAAAAAAACATAGAAGAAAAATTTTATATATTTAAAACATAAAAGATTTTTAATATTGATAATATGGTCACTATAAGATGTTGTAAGGCTAGCTAATTACGTAACAGCTTAAGACATAAGGTCTTTTAAACAGGGGCTGAATAAACTAACCGACCCGGTGTTACATGCATATCAAAACTTTTTACGGTAGAAGAACTGAGTTGCAAGACTTGATTTTTTAAAAGTCATGTTTTTAATGGCATTTTATTTTTAAACCAGCATAAGACATATCTAGTTGTCAGCAAACAACCATAATGACTAGAACGTGTGTACCCAGCTTAGCATTGTCTGCTATATTTCCTCCCCAAAGGGGGTAGATAGGGATGGTTAATGCGTCTCCATTCATTGCTAACCTCTATCTGGATAACTGGTTATTTGAAATTTAAATCGGTCGCTCACTTGAATTGCTGGCTTAAATCGGCAGTAATGATTCTATTTAGATCGTCTGAACGACTTCCAACCTTATCACCTTCACGTTTAGTTGATTTTTCATCGCAAATGATCTTTGTTTTAAAGAGTGCATGACAGATGACTCGTGAATGGAACATTGTAGAATGGTTTTTGCTGTCTCCACAGATTTAGGTTCAATTCTTATTGGTTATCGGAGTCGGCGGGAACCGTGTCCAATGAAAATGGAAACTTGGTGAAGGCAGAGACAAATACGACGCTGTAATTTAAGGGGTCGTAAAGATTTTTACGTTTAGAAAAGTTTTGGTACTGTTCGCATCGCAAAAAATATTTGTGACTTGTAGTAGAAAAAGTATTTGTTTTGAATATGGGTACCTATAGCTGGATAAAAAAAAACTTGTAGTTTCTTATATTGCCCAAATCAAACTCGCACTTGGAGATTTTATAAAAAAATCTTGACATTTAAATGCAAACTTTTATCTTACATCTTTAATACTGGCAAATATTTCAGCTATATACCAAAAATTGACATAAAAATAACAGTGTGAATCGAAAGACGGCTGGCTGAATCTCCCATCAAGATGATTCACTTTTAAGTACACTTGATGATTCACTTTTGGAGCTTCCAAAACGTTATTTCTAGAAAAAACTATACAAACTGACGCTACTTAGCCAGCATTTTCATTCCATACAATCCAGGCGCGCGGTCGAGAATCTCGGCGGTCGCAGGTTCAAACCCCAGACACATACCTCTGACTTTTCGAAGTTATGTGTGTCATCATCATCATCTGCCAAATACGTCCCGCTGCTGGGCACGGGCCTCCTCTACAACTGAGAGGATTTTAGGCCTTAGTCCACCACGCTGGCCTAGTGCGGGTTGGCGGACTACATACCTGATAATAATTCATTGTGACTACACACATAACTTCGAAAAGTCAGAGGTGTGTGCCAGGGGTTTGAACCTGCGACCGCCGAAATTCTCGACCGCGCGCCTAAACCTCGAGGCCATCACTGCATATTGTGTGTATTCGCAATGAATTATCATCAGGTGTGTAGTCCGCCAACCCGCACTAGGCCAGCGTGGTGGACTAAGGCCTAAAATCCTCTCAGTTGTAGAGGAGGCCCGTGCCCAGCAGCGGGACGTATATGGGCAGATGATGAAGCTCCAAAGCGTTATTACTGGAAAAAACTACACAAACCGACGCTACTCTGCCAGCATTTTCATTCTAATCAAGCACCCAATTAATCCACGAACTAGTTCGGTAAAGGTCTAAACAACCGTAGATACAATTTGAGATATGTACCAATTTGTAAAGCGTCAAAATAACCAACAGGATAATTTATGGGAGAGCCAACCCTTTGGGTGAGGGCGTTCGAAAGCCCTGACCTACTTGTCATTCAAATGTTGTTGAAATTCACGGGTACAGAATTTGAAATACATCGCCGCGTTAGGAAGTTGACGATCATTATCATCAGTCAGCTCACTGCTGGGAACGAGCCTCTTAAGATGAAAGGGATTAGGCATTAGTAAACCAATTTTGGAATTGGTAGATTTACATTTTTTTTGGAGTACTCTTTGTTTCGTAGGTAACCTGACGTTCGTAATAAGACAGGAAAAAGGCTTGTTGGGTCTAAAGTTAGGTTGTCTGTGGTCTAAACCCACCATATTGTTTTATTAAATTACATATACCTACCACTTCAATCAGTCAATAATGATACTTGGACAGTAGCCATACAAAGAAAACTGACAAGAGATAGGTTTAGTCCTATTGGCCTGGCGCGGATTGATAGACTAGTAGACTTCAATTCAGGGGAATGTTTTTAGATCGGTTGCATCACAATGTTTTTTCATTGACTCGTATTAGAAGCCAAATAAACTATTATTTCAAGCGCGACTTTCGTAATTCTATCACGTGTATTTTAATACTATCGTACAATATACTCCAGACATCTCAACTAGAGGCTTTTATTGAAATATCCATCAGATAATCTTATACTTTAATTTATTGTCAACAGTTTTCAAAGTCAATTTGTTTTCTTTACCTTATTCTTTAAAACTTTTGAGAATGTTTTATTGCGGTGATATTTTTAAGGTCTTATATTTGCAAGGTGTGGTTTTTGAATTTGTGTTCGGATGTGACTGATGACGAAAAGAATGTTGTTCTAATAGAGTGTGAACTAGCGAGAAATGAGCGTCACCAGACGTTAAGGGTGGGAGAAAATGTCATGGTTATGTAAATTAAAAACTTTGGTGACGAGTGACCATTTTTTGCTTTATTTATTATATGATACTACCACTTCAACTTACTTTATTTGCTATTGGTACTTTGAATACAGTTGATGAAAATTTCCGTGTATAAAAAAACCGTCAATATTAATTCTATATGTTGATTCATCATCATCATCATCAACCCATATAAGTACGTCCCACTGCTGGGCACGGGCCTCCTCTACCATTGAGAGGGTTTAGGCCTTAGTCCACCACGCTGGCCTAGTGCGGGTTGGTGCACTACACACCTAAGAAATTCCTAAGAACTTTTAGGTGTGCAGGTTTCATCACGATGTTTTCCTTCACCGTTAAAGTACGTGATAATTATTTATGAATACACACATAACTTTAAAAAGTCAGAGGTGTGTGCCTGGGATTTGAACCCGCGACCGCCGAGATTCTTGACCGCGCGCTTAAACCTCAAGGCCATCACTACTTATAAAGTTATTATTGAAAGATTTTAAAATAAAGCGCTACTGTGACCTCTTATCTACATCAATCTTGACATTGAGCTCCCAAAAACCTTGTATCTTCAAAAGACGTCAGAATCAATTGACGCCAAACAAATCCAAATGAAATCTATACAACAAACGTGGCAGTGTAAAATCCACAAAAACGGCGATAAACGTACCGCCGACATTATTACTCAAGATTTACATAATTGGAGCGCGCCGTGATGTTCATTCAATCTTTTTTCTTTTGTAAGTGAGGCAACGGAAATCGCTCCGCGTTGTAAAATGAAAAATTGACGCTTAAAAGGTTTAGTCTTGAGCTGTTTGTCGTGAGCTATGCTAATTTTATTAGCAACGGGGTATTGTTATGGTTTTAAGAGGTAGATATTAAATGTTGTCCTCCATTTGTAATATTTCCAATTCACATGTATGCATAAGCTCACGCCTGTATCCCCCAAAGGGATATGCAGAGGTTCTGCACCCACATGTATATATGAGTCCCAAGTAATATTTTTCGAGCACAATTCCCAATTTTATATTATTTTGTTGCTTTATGTAATTAACATGTTCCGGCTAATTTGTGCCTATGCAATCTGCATATTTTATTTTTTACATTTAATCATAAATACCCACTACTTATATCCATACTAATCTTAAGTTTCTTGCTAATATAATGACACATACATACATAGGTACATACATAAACTCACGCCTGAATTCCCTTATGGGGTAGGCAGAGGTGCATTTCTACACCCACATTTCGCCAGGTATGTATCAGTCCCACGTAATAGGGGGCGAGCCTATTGCCGTTTTTCGGGCACAATTCCAGACTCCGTGCTGCTATTGAGAATTTCCTAAAGGAAAAACCCAATAACACTTTGCCCGACCCGGGAATCAAACCCAGGACCTCTAGATCGCACGGCACATACATGTACCGCAAGACCACGAGGCAGTCGAATGTAGTAATATAATGAATGCGCAAGTAACTCAGCCTGTCTATCTCTAAGACTATAAATACGAAATCATTTCTGCTTGTCTAATACTCTTTCACACCTAAACCGCTGAAGCGATTTGAGTGTTTTTTTGTAATATTTATATTTTGACTGTAGAATGTACATACATGAGTTATAAAAGTATATAAAGGAGAATTATTTGTTATTCCCTAATGCTCTTTCGCTTAATTCGACAGACAACTATTTTAGTTCATTTCGCTTTAAGAGTATTGCTAGCCTTGGTAATTTCCTATGGAATTATTCTGAAATGAATACTATAATGGGTAATCAAGTTAAATAGGTTAAATGTTATTTGACTGCCTCGTGGTCTCGCGGTACAAGTATGTGCTGTGCGATCTAGAGGTCCTGGGTTCGATTCCCGGGTCGGGCAAAGTGTTATTGGGTTTTTCAATTAGGAAAATCTCGGTAACAGCACGGAGTCTGGAAATGTGCCCGAAAAACGGCAATAGGCTCGCCACCTATTACGTGGGACTGATACATACTTGGCGAAATGTGAGTGCAGAAATGCACTTCTGCCTACCCCTTCGGGGAATACAGGCGTGAGGTTATGTATGTATGTATGTTATTTGAGTCAATCTACCTTTCTCACTGGCATTTGCAGTAGGTATCGTTCAAGCGTTACTCACCATAAAGCTGCCCAATTTAATGTGTTTTTTAAAATAATACTTATGATTTGTAATTGTACTTGCAAAAAATGGTTCTTTCTTCCTTACTTACATATCCTGAGCAACACACCCAAAAGTCACATATACAGTTCTGACTCCACACTAAGATACTTTTGTCGTGAGTATAAAAAACTCCGAGAGACTTGTCGGTCTCACAAACACCCAGACCGGGTATAAATACTTGTGGACAGGGCTGGGCAAAATAAAAAAAAATAAAATAAAAAAAAATACGAAATACAAAATACATTTAAGTAAGGTATTTGAAATACAAAATACAAAATACAGTATTTTAGCTATTTTTAATTGAAATACAAAATACAAATTACAAAATAATGCATATTTATTTGTTTTGGAATAGTTTATTTTAAGGTGGTTTTTGTTTTGTTATTGCAGGTCCTGATGAGCACAAACTTAATACTAAATGAAGGCTAAATATATTTTAATAAATGTATTTTGAAGCCTCAAGTATTTGAAATACTAATTACAAAATACTTCGGCTTCACGTATTTGAAATACATATTACAAATTACATTTTAAGAAAGTAATTAAAATACAAATACAAAATACGTATTTGTATTTGAATTACGTATTTCAATTACAAGTAATTCAAATACTGCCCAACCCTGCTTGTGGATCACATAAATATTTGTCCCGGGATCGAACCCGTGGCCTCTCGTTTCGCAAGCTGGTGTCTAGCCCACTGCGCCACGGAAGCTGTGTAATATTTAGAGGTCATGGGTATTGAGCTATAGCTGAAATATTGATTAGAAAAATATACTAATTGACTATGAAATTTTAGCGTCGGTTCTAAGATTAACACAATTTAACCTTTCAATAAACGTAGGCGGATTTCTATGAATCAACAATACCTACATTAAATAACGCCCAATATTTTGCTAACCTAACCTTTAGAACTTAATTTTCAATTGGATTCCGACCCACTTAATACAAAGTTCCTTGAAACAGCCAAAGATTTATGAGGCTGTGGTCAGACTTAAAGGGATTAGCGAGGAGCGTTTGCGGTGGTTGAATGGGCTGCGTTGACTTTCGATGCAAAAGGCATTAGGATTGTTATTTCAGGCGATGCATTAGTCAAAGCAGTCTTCTCTTCAGAGCTATATTCGATTTGATGTCGTTATTAGATAGCCCTAAAACGCCATTAGCTGTAATTGCTTTTAGAATTAATTGTATACGAAATTTTAGATTTATTTTAATAATATACTTACACCAATATTCCACGAAGAAGTAGACAGTGGTGCAGAACACCTGCATTTCGACACTTGTATTTTCATCCGACGTAATAGGGGGCACGCCTTCTGCCGTTTTTTGGACACCATTCCAGACTCCGTCCTGCTACTGAGATTTTCCTAATGGGAAAACCTAATAACACTGCCTAACCCGAAACCGAACCCGAGATCGCACGGCACATACTAGTTCAGCGAGAACATGAGGCAGTTAAACTCATAATGTTTAATAAGCCCTGATTCCCTATCTTATCTTATATCTTTAAATGAGCAATTCTTGTGTATATATATATATATATATATTTATATAATTGGAATCTCGGAATCGGCTCCAACGATTTTCATAAAATTTAGTATATAGGGGGTTTCGGGGGCGATAAATCGATCTAGCTAGGAATCATTTTTAGAAAATGTCATTTGGAAGAAAAATAACAAAAAGGAGGCGTTTGAGTAGACTCTTCCTGACATCTATTGGCGAATTGGCGAATAATAATACTATTTTTTGTGAGCAACTAATTGCTTTAACGACACAACAGCAGATGGCGCTGTTAAGTAACATTATTCAATGTTCATCATTTTATTAGTAATTCGTACTTAAATATAATTTCCAAAAAACACAATTAAAAAAAAATCCGAGCAAAGCTCGGTCATCCAGGTACTAAGTTAATAGGGAGTTTTATTTCCATAGCCATGTTACATTAGCGATGTTTTAGTCCCATCTAAAAGGCAATTGACATTAACATTTAAACATATTGTATTTTATTATTATCTTGCTGTTTTATTATTATTTTATTTATATATATATATATTTTTATATACCCCTAAACATACTTTGCCTTCTTACATTCCATCCAAAGGTTGTCTGGAAGAGATCGCTCTCAGCGATAAGACCGCCTATTGTTCCACTTTTATTTTTATTTGTAAAATCTATGTAAATTACTGTATAAATGTGGGTGTCAATAAAGAGTTATCTATCTATTTAATTGACATTTACTGAACACAGAGCTCGGAGTTGGTATTGTATATTTACTAATAACAAACCCCAATAACATTGAGGTGGTCCATTTTATGCCACAGGACTTCAACAACCGCAATATTATACTCGTATATGTGAAAGTGAATTCATCATCATCATAATGATCAGCCCATATACGTCCCACTGCTGGGCACGGGCCTCCTCTACCATTGAGAGGGTAGGCCTTAGTCCACCACGCTGGCCTAGTGCGGGTTGGCAGACTACACACCTAAGAAATTCCTAAGAACTTTATTAGGTGTGCAGGTTTCATCACGATGTTTTCCTTCATTGTAAAGTACGTGATAATTCATTGTGAATACACACATAACTTCGAAAAGTCAGAGGTGTGTGCCCAGGGTTTGAACCCGCGACCATCGAGATTCTCGACCGCGTGCCCAAACCTCGAGGCGATCACGACTTAATTTATCTAAGTGTGAAAGTGAATTACCTTGTTTTCGAATAAATATCATGACGCATATAGATAAATTTTAACAAAGATGTGGCACATGAAATTTCTAAGACAATTTTATGACCTCCCTAACTACGTAAGCAGCCTGACACTAGCCGATAGAAAAAATATTAAATTTAAATGTACAATCCAAAGTCATCATCATCATCATCAATAGCCTATCTTACGTCCACTGCTGGACATAGGCCTCTCCTATGGCACGCCACTGTGCTCGATCTTCGGTCCTCCTCATCAGACCGCTGCCAGCCACCCTGCGAATATCGTCACCTATCCAGAGGGCGCCCTACACTACGTTTGCCGAGTCGTAGTCTCCACTCCAGAACCCGTTTCCCTCAACGGTTGTCGGTTCTGCGACAGATCCAAGGTAAATCCCAAGTAGCAGCTAGCAGAAAATATTTTCGTGAATAGTTGCATCCCTGCAATATATCTCGGCCAATAACAGCTACCCGCTGCTCGCTGCATCCATAACCGAAGTTCCGAAGAGTCCCAAAATCATCTCGGAACCGCATTGCTATTTGTCATGCAGCATCTGTTCTAGAGCAGTTCGCACCGGTTGAGAGCGGTTACAAGAGGTATTGTGCGGACAAAATGGCGGATATTTCGGCGCGAACCGTCTGGATATCGCACGCCCGTTTGTTTTTATCGTTTGTAAGTTCGCAAGTGATTTCTGATAGTAAACGTGGCTGTGTTGAGAATGGCGTTTGAAAGTGAGCCGTTATTTTTTAATTAGTTTTTGGGTTTGTTATTTGTCACTAAACACTACTATTTTATATATAAATAACACATATGCATACTATTAATTAATATATAATAATACATACATACATACATAACCTCACGCCTGTATTCCCCGAAGGGGTAGGCAGAGATGCATTTCAGCACCCACATTTCGCCAGGTATGTATCAGTCCCACGTAATAGGGGGCGAGCCTATTGCCGTTTTTCGGGCACATTTCCAGACTCCGTGCTGTTACTGAGAATTTCCTTAATGGAAAAATCCAATAACACTTTCCCCGACCCGGGAATCGAACCCAGGACCTCTAGATCGCACGGCACATACTTGTACGGCGAGACCACGAGGCAGTCATATAGTCAGGCAGCATATAATAATAATATAACTCTTTATTTAGACACCACATGTACAGAGTAAGCAAAAGAAATAAATACAAGCGATCTCTTCCAGACAACCTTGCAAGGAGAGGAATAAAATTACTAGTATGGACGGTGCTATGTCATATATGTAATATATGTATGTTATATTTAATTATTTTTATTATTACCTATTTTTAATTATGGTATCACAAATGTATTTGTATTTATGCACCTATTCACATCTCTCTGCATCACCCTAAGGTTGCCTTAGGCATTAAATCCGCCTTTACACATTAATTGTATGTAGGTATGCATATATATGTATTCATAATGAGTTATCACGTACTTTAACGGTGAAGGAAAACATCGTGATGAAACCTGCACACACTGCAGGTTTCATCACAATGTTTTCCTTCACCGTTAAAGCAAGTGATAATATTCATTGTGAATACACACATAACTCCGAAAAGTCAGAGGTGTGTGCCTGGGGTTTGAACCCGCGACCGCCGAGATTCTCGACTGCGCGCCTAAACCTCGAGGCCATCACTGCTTGCGCCGCGCCCAACAGTGGGACGTATATGCGCTGATAAAGATAAAGATGTATATAAAGCATAAATAAATAAATAAATTTCATAAATGTGTGTATTGGTGACGATCGTAGCCGTGGCCTTTTTTAATCAATCGAAGCTATACTTGATCTGCACTATACGTACCACTTACTGGAGTAAAAAATACTTCTTTTTACCGTGAAACATAAAATTATAGTTTCCCAGCTAAGGCAAGAAACCTTAACAAATAAAAACAGATTTATAAGTACTTGATGAAAGTAAAGCTTTATCGTATCCCGTCTAATGGGCGCCCAGCTCACGGAATGCGCGGCCAATGTGACAGCTGTCAGATTTATTTAATAAGCGCCCGTTTGACATGCCAATGTTGTTGCAAATCAACAATTATTTTATTCTGTGTCGTTGGGATCAGCCAGATGTCGTCTGACGGAGATATTGCTTTGTTGTGACGTTTCGTGTTGTTTACGACTAACATGTTTTTCTTTTGGGGATTGAGTTCTATTTCGGTTGAAATTTTACTGAATTAGTGTCATGAGTTTGGTCATATTATGTTAGCATTTTTTTTAACGCCTGTTCAACTTCGTGACATAAATGTGCGGCTTGGACAAAAATTGTTTTGTAGTTCCGTTATGATTTTTCTTTTATAGCACAAATTTCGAAATTTATCCGCAAATGGCAACAGTTTCATTGCGTGTACCACTTATTTTAAATATTCAACATTTACACATTTAACCATCGACAACACTTATGCGTTTAAAAACTTTATTAAATTAGCTACATTATCTTTCTATAATTGTTTAGGTTTTGATAATCTAAAAATAATAATCACAATTTGCCTACCCTATTAAATCCTCTAATTTTTCATCCTACCCTACTCCCTCATTACCAATACAACTTCAAAGCTTTATGGATGTTACTAATGACTAGCACTTCAATCCTCCGAGGAGATCGGAACCATTGGTAATAATCGTCACATACGAGCTCTCATAATGACATTTCACCCCATGACAGCAGGATGCCGTTAATGCGAAGCTACCCCCCCTAGCTACGTGACCATTTTGCTCTATGAAAATCCATAGCTAATGTAATAATGTTATTACTTTTATTGTCTATAGTGGAATGTTTGGATGTTGCTAGAAGCGTTGTTTTGGAGATAGGGAAAACTGAATCCTTTTTTGAGTTATAAATTTATTTAGCAGTGTTTGTTGTGTTTGTATTGTTTTATGTAGCCACTATAAGTAAGTACTGGATTTGATTTTCGAGCCGGTTGCAATATTACTGGGTTTTTGCATTAGGAAATTCTCAGTAGCAGCATGCATATCAGCCCATATACTTCCCATTTCTGTTCTGCTCAGAACTTAAGTTGTGCAGGTTATCTCACGATGTATTCCATCACCGTTAAAATGCGTAATAATTATTTGGGAATACAAATAATGTAGAAAAGTCAAAGGCGTGTGCTTGAGGTTTGAACGCGCAACCTACTAAATTTATTTCTCGATCACGCTCCTAATTCTTGAGACCATCACATCATCATCATCATCATCAGCCCATATATGTACGTCCCACTGCTGGGCACGGGCCTCCTCTACAACTGAGAGGGTTTAGGCCTTATTGCACCATGCTGGTCTAGTGCGGGTTGGCGGACTACACGCCTAAGAAATTTCTTAGAACTTTTAGATGTGCACGTTTCATCAAGATGTTTTCCTTCACCGTTAAAGTACCTGATAATTCATTGTGAATACACACATAACTTCGAAAAGTCAGAGGTGTGTGCCTGGGGTTTGAACCCACGATCGTCGAGATTCTCGACCCATGCGGAGACCCCTTAACCTCGAGACCATCACACTTTTTTTCAATAAAATTATCACAATACACTTACAACTGCCTCATCTCTAACCTCCTCACTCAAGGTCAGTAACCAAGTTTCTAGAACACACACTGACATCCCTCGGGTTAAAAGCAGGTTAATCCGGCGGTCAATCATTCCGTCAGTTATGAAGCGCTTGTAAATCTATGGGGACGGCGTGTGTTCCACTGACCAGCACGCTGACATTAAATTGGCTTCATTTATTAAATAATTACGTTTGTATCCCCGAAGGGGTAAGTAATTTGTAAAGAACCATACTATGGTAGTAGAATAATAAACGAGAGGCCGCGGGTTCAATCCCCGCACCGAAACAAATGTTTTTGTTATCCACAAATATTATTCCACAATACAATTATATAGTTTTAATTAAAATACAATGAATGGTCATAATGTGAGTAAGTGAGTAACAATAATTTATAGTTTCAAATTTATATCAGAATTGTATTAATTTTATATACGGTCGTGATTATATTACCTACATAGTTAATGTGAAAATTGGTAAAAAAATTATAAATGAATATGTAAGTTTGAAAGCGGTATAACAGTTAAAATAGTTAACACAGTTTTATTAAGTGGTATAACAATTTGACAGTGGCGCACGTGGCTAGATACCAGCTTGCGAAACGAGAGACAAATGTTTGTGTGGTCCAAAAGTACCTATTTGTTTCGGGTCTGGGTGTTTGTGAGACCGAAAAGTCTCTCGTAGTTTCTGATACCCACGACACAAAACTCGTATCTTAATGTGGGGTCAGAACTATGTATGTGACTGAGAGGTGTATTTATTTATTTATTTCTATGAACAGCTAGATTAAACTATAGCCAGCTTCATATTATTTATATAAAACATCTATTTACGCTCCTTAGTAATAAAACCGATTAATATGCCGAGACGGTAAATGACATTACTATTATTTGCCGCCATTTTTTTACTGTTAATCTCACTATCTAAGTACGATATCGATGTGTTTATAAACCGCATGTTAAAAGTAGTTTTTTTTCTCAGGATACAAGAAAACGAAAGGCATGCAAAAGCTTCCGTATACTACAAATTGAACACATTATCTTGTCGCTAACTTGTAATATAATAGTCATTGTATGAAGGCAGAAAAAATACCATTTCCCACGATTTTACGTAATAATTGAATCTATTTTTCTATAAAATGATTTCTATAGGCTCACTGTATAGATAGACTTCCGCATTTCCAATTGGAGCGAGACAAAGCCTTTGCGAATGGGATGTGATCAAATTTGTCTATATATTTTTTTAAACATTCTTTACATCATCGTTTTGACTGTATTAAATATATTGAAATACAAAGTAAATATTTTTGTTTGTTAAATTGAATGTAATAATTGTTTTTTTTTATTCTTCTGCGGTCGGTGTATTGCGTAGACGTGTTTTCTGTTACAATTTGAAATTATTATCTTTAAATTGTAAATTTACTCTGAAAAGTTGTGTATTTTGTAGTACAGACAGTGCATTCCATGTACTCACATTTCAGCAACGGTGTGTGATCCTGCTCTGCACCATCTGCCAGCACTAAAACATACCACTCATCACTTTCTTGAGACAAACCACTAAGGTATTCAAAACTCGCTATGTCAACACTCGCGGACATCCAAAGTGCACAAAAGAATCTGGAGGACAGTTTTTCGAAGCGGATGGCCCAACTAGAAGCACAACTGCACACTGGGGGCACTGCCAAGGATACTGTGGCTCGAGTTGCGGAAGAGTTCCGGACTTTTAGGGAGCTCCATCTCCATCAAGGAGTTTCTGACAAAGTCTCGGCAAACTGTGTTTAGCAAAAGTCGGCTGTATTTTGGTATGCGATCTTGCTGGACTCAGGACGGCATTATTGTTATTAAAGTCCCGGATGGAAGCCGAATCAAGGTCACCACTGTCGACGAACTAAACTCCTTAATAACTAAGTTTCCGAAGACAGCAGAGTTATCGTCGTCGGCAGTACGAAATCACGGGGTGGCCGAAACATCGCGCTCGGACTTAAAAACGCGTAAGCTGTAAATTACAGCCTGTAATATTGTCAAGCGTCAACTAACATGTTTTCATTTATAATTGTTATTGTTTGCCTGTTCTTTTTTCTCTACCCACTTTTTATTTGTATTTTTTTCTTCTCTCTCTTTCTTTTCTATGTCACTTTAATTTTGGCATTTGAGTGATATAAATGTTACGTTCCATTTCACATTAATTTATTATGTTATGTTATTAGTTATACTTTTGTTTTAATGTAACATTTACTTTTATTATTATTGTACCTATGTTGTTAGCTGGCGGGTGGTGCAGAGTGTGTTTGAACACGTAACAGTAAGTAGTATACTTTTATTTATTATCTGCGCCATATTATATTTATTTTTAAGTTTTATTACAATAAATATATATTTATTATACTTTAATATATAATACAGATATTTAAATAATTATATTAATTTATTATGAATTCAGATGATGGCTCTTTTTACTCTGCTAATGAATCTGCTTCCTCCACTAGCAGTGATGACAGCTTTTGCTCCATGATTGCTACTACTGGGGAACTGATACGTGGTAAGTTCAATCTCGAAAATCGGGTTACTTTTAACGTTTGTCATATCAACGCGCAAAGTATAGCTAGTCACTATAGTGAACTAGTTGTAACTTTCACCGACGCTAACGTGCATGCCGTCCTTATTTCTGAGAGCTGGCTCAAATCTCATCTTCCTTCCGCCACATACCCCCTTCCTGGATTTATTCTAATCCGAAATGATCGGGTTGACAGGCGAGGGGGTGGCGTGGCTATCTATCTCCAAACCTCCTTTTCTTATAAAGTCATAGCCTCTTCCTCTTCCTTGAGTTCCATTTCCGCTGAATACCTTTTCCTTGAGGTTTGGGTCAAGGGAGTTAAAACTTTACTTGGTGTGGTTTATTGTCCTCCTTCTGTTGATTACTTCTCCAGTCTTGACTCAATTCTGGAATCTTTAGGGTCAGATTACGCACACCACTCAGGTGTTCCTGGTCTGACAGTTTCGGCATAAGCGTTAATCCCGCCAAATGTCAGGCTATTATTGTTGGAAGTCAACGCTTGTTATATCGGTTGGATATGGCATCTGTCCCATCGATATTATATATGATAGCTCAACCATCAACTGGTGTCCAGTTGCAAAGGACGTAGGCCTACTTATTGACTCCAGCCTGAGTTGGCGAGCCCAGGTCATCTCCGTGTGTCAGCGAGTTACATTTACACTCCGTATGCTTTACCGCCTGAAGAATTTTCTTCCGCCCAAGACCAAGACAATGCTCGTTCAAACTCTGGTCTTCCCCGTGATCGACTATGGTGATGTGTGCTACTTTGACCTGAATGCAGATCTACTCAATAAACTTGACCGGCTTCTCAATAACTGCATTCGATTTATTTATAATATTCGCAAATACGATCACTATCTTCTCATCGCTCCCAACTCAAATGGCTCCCCATTCGACAACGCCGTAGCTTGCGTGCTCTCAGTACTCTTTACTCTTTGTTGCACTCCCCAAATGCACCTGCTTATTTAACTACTTCCTTTCAATACTTAGGGTCTGACCACAGCCGAAATCTTCGTTCTTCTCACAATCTTCTTCGCTGTCCTCCACATAGTTCTGACTTTTTACATTCTTCTTTCGCTATTCAATCTATTCTTCTATGGAATGTGCTCCCACTCAAAATAAGGTCGGCCACTACACGTGAAGCGTTTAAAACGAGGGAGGGTTCGAGAACTATTTCTCAGAGAGTTAGCAGACCCATCTAATTGATACTTATTTATAATATATATATATGTTATATATATGTATATACTTATATATATTTATATGTATATATTTATGTACGAGTATTTGTATCTATAAATATTATGTATGTTATATATATATAGGTATGCTTAAATAATATCACCATCACACTACACCTACCAAGGTTCATCTCTGCACTCCCCTAAGGTAGACTGTCAGAGAATGCCTATGGCATTAAGTCCGCCTTTATACTCTCAAGTATATAAAGTTATAAAATAAATAAATAAATAATGAATAGTAGAAGTGTAAAAGACAAAATTATTTTATTAAACATTATGTTCCCTTAGATTCGCTGAGCTTCGATGCTCGGCATCAATACTGTGCATGCCGCTGTTGATCCTGGAGCACAGGAGTTACAGTGGCAGGTGTGTAGTGGGATAGGGCCATAAAAAGTCTACTTTACAAAAGGCAGAAACTTTGCTATAGCTTAATGTTTATTTTGTCGAAAGTCAGTAATTGAAACACTTGGTATCAGTCCAAATAATTATTTTCTATAGATGTGCACTATTCGAAAGTTTACTCCTAAATGACGTGTTTATACTTTCGCCGATAATTCACTCATCCAAAAAAGAGAAATGTGTAATAAATATACTTATACGTAATACCTATGTATAAATACATTATGTTTCTACTCTCAACATCCAATTTCTTAAGATTGAAATAATTCCGACCGTCACCTTTTTCAATATCAAAGTCACAAGCAAAGAAACAGACACGATCTTTTTATACTATTTTGAGATATCAATAGCTTTCAAAGCAGTATTTTCAATTCTTCTCAAATCTATAGAGCCTATTTTCGCACGACACAAAATCCAACCCTAAATGGATCTAACGATGATCATGCATTTTTGACAGAGCTGTACTACAGTGAAAACGGCATCGCGATACCGCCCATTAGGCAAACATCGGTGGCGGTGTAATGGCACTTTGTGAATTTTAAAAATTTAATTAAACGTAACGCCATCCCTTTTGTGCGTTGAATTCACGTATTTATTAGACCGGGGACGGTGGCCGCGCTGTAATTGCGACGGATTGGGGGCTGCATTTGGGTGCGGGAGTTGCGGGCCAGACCCACTAAATTGTTTTAGTTATCCGGTCAAAACAAAGGACGATTCAATAGTACCCTGAACAATCGCGAATATATGTACAGATCGATGAAAGCGGACGATCATCATCATCAGCCGAAAGACGTCTACTGCTGGACAAAGGCCTCCCTTAAAAAAAGACGGATGGTGCGAAAGTAGAATGTCAGGGACTAGCAGAGCAGTGACCTGTAGTTTCTGTCTACACCCACAGAACTGGGGCGTGTACGTATGTGAGTTTGAACTTAGTCTTCGGCGATTTAATTTAATCATAGAGCGCCATTAAAATTCAATTTTATGCTCTGATTCCAAATGGAAATAAGTTTGTTGTTGTCTAACATTTTCAAGATAAAAAGTATCCCATTAGATTAACCATGACCAAAAATGTTTAGAATGTTTTTGATGAAATGTATAATTTAAGTTATTATTGCTAGTACATTAAGAAAAAATAATATGAAAAAAATTAGTTAGTTTTTTTAGTTGATTGCGGACCATAATGCTCTTTCTTAGTCGACAATAATAAAACGCGGTAATGGTTGACTTAAGACTGACATTTAATTTTAATGCATAAGTACACTGAGTGACATTAGTGATTATCAAACAACAGATGTCGCTAGTTTATTTCAATGGTATAAACTACAATATTTTAACAGACAAAAATTATCAATTTGACAAAAAAAAAAAAAAAAAACACCTTAACATTTTTAACAGCAAAAAAAATAAGAAATTTATTAGAAAAATAGTGTGAAATAAAGTATTTCATCAGAAACAATAAAAATAAGAGCCCTAACAACTAAAATTGTTGTTGAATATAGTGTCCTATAAATATGACAGTGGGGAGGAATGGGCTAATAACAACATAAATATTTCAACTCATAGTCTCCAAACTCAGGATACAGTCAAACAAACAGCAAATCAAGCTCATTACACATGAGCATACAATACCGTATCTAGTCGATGTTGACAATTAACCCCCACCGGGCCGCCTTGGCCCGTCCCTGGGGCGGTCATACTGACGCGAGCGTTAAAGGGTTAATTTAACGGTCGCTGCTTTGCGACATAGCCTCGCGTGCGTATTTGCGCTCTAGTATGAAGTGTACGCGACGAAATTTCATGTAAATTATACATTGCCGCTTTTGAACCGTCTCTAATCAACGACGCAGTAGATTCGGGGGGATATTGATCGATGTATGTGTTGCGTTGAAAGAATATCGTGGCGTAAGTGAGATGGCCTGTGAGTGCGGGTTCGGTTTATCTTGAAAAAAATATAGATAAAACCTTTAGCAAAGGCGTAGTCCTTCTTATATTAATAGTGACTGAGCTAGCTAAGTCTAACCGTCTCATTTAAATATAAAATTTCTCTCAAATACTTGAAAAAAGTAAAGTAGATTAGACGCTACAAAATAATAAATATTTTAAAGAAAAATTATCTTCAACAATTCTATTATTACATATTTATATTGGATCCTTATTAAAGTTAATTAGTCTGCAGAAGACGTGGTATCAATTATGCAAATTTTGTGATATTTCAGGATTTTCTTTCACTATACGATTGTCAAAACTTGTCTTGATATAAATATTCTCCAAAACAATTATGGTGTAGAAATATAACCCGCAAAAGCTTAGTGGGGAAACCTGCACACCTAAAAGTTCTTAGGTGTGTAGTCTACCAATCCGCACTAGGCCAGCGTGGTGGACTAAGGTAAGCCCTCTCAGTTGTAAAGGAGGCCCGTACCAGCAGTGGGACGTATATGGACTGATGATGATGATCATAACTGTGGCCTAATGTTTTACAATCGCCTTCCCACTAACTAGAGGTTAAGAGTTCGATGCACGTAAGAACTACCGAACAAATATTTCGTGTGATCCACAAAAACTAGTTTGTAATACCTACTACTGATAGATGACATGAACCGTGACGCAGCACCAACTTGTCTAACGACAGGCCGCAGGTTCGATTCTCGGACCGAGACAAATGTTTGTGTGATCCACTAACATTTGTTTCGGGTCTGGGTGTTTGTGAGACCGAAAAGACGCTCGTAATTTATGATACCCACGACACAAGACTTGTATTTTAGTGTGGGGTCAGAACTATATCAAGTTAGGTCAAAATACTCTTTATTGAAAAATAATTTTATAAGTTCTTTTGAACCGTCATGTTTAAACTATTGCGGCTTCGTAACATGTTATCGCTGTGGAGATGAAACGGCAAGAAACTCCCTCAGCAACACAAAATGTCATATTTTTTAAAATTCTTCACAAATTAGCAATTTTACCATTTTTAAATTCTACTTATTTAAATTTTACATACTAAATGGCATAACGATACAAACTTTAGCAACAAAATAAAACTCTAATCAATTTACTTACTCCCAGGGCTTATTGTCTTCAATATAATCGGAAATTCTATCGCATGTTTTTAGTAGTGCTTATTTTTAATTGATCCCTTAAACTTTTTCAAGGGAAGCTCCCTAATAACCATCGGAAGTTTGTTATAGAAGCGTATACATTGCCCCATAAAAGAGTTATTAATTTTCCGAAGACGACTTACGTGTTCAATGAGATTACATTTGTTCCTAGTATTATATGCCTGTTGGGTGAATTTATTTATTTATTGTGTTTACTACCTCAGTATTGAATCTTGTGCAGTGATGGCCTCGAGGTTTAGGCGCGCGGTCGAAAATTTCGGCGGTCGCAGGTTCAAATCCCAGGCACACACCTCTGACTTTTCGAAGTTATTTGTGTATTCACAATGAATTATCACTTGCTTTAACGGTGAAGGAAAACATCGTGATAAAACCTGCACACCTAAAAGTTCTGAGGAATTTCTTACTAGGCCAGCGTGGTGGACTAAGGCCTAAATCCTCCCAGTTGTAGAGGAGGCCCGTGTCCAGTAGTGGGACGTATTTGGGCTGATGCTGATGATGATTGAATCTTGTACTGATAGCTTTGTCCATTATTATTAACTATTTAATGTCACCCTACCTCGTCCATGACTTTGTCACATGTCACTATTTCTAATAACAATAGAATTATTGTTGAAGTAATCGCATTATTTACGTGAGTGCCTGCGTGTGCGTTTGACAAAATCAACTTAACAGTACTTACAGTCTAGACTTTGTTAAAACCTATTTTATGTACGCGAGTACTAAGCTAAGTCTAAGTCGTGATGGCCTCGAGGTTTAGGTACGCGGTCGAGAATTTCGACGGCCGAGGGTTCAAGCCGCAGGCACACACCTCTGACTTTTCGAAGTTATGTGTGTATTCACAATGAATGATGCGAATGTGACGGATACAGATATCCGGAACATCACTAATAATAAGCCAGCTTACTACAATTTTATTTAAATTAACCTTTATTATCTTATAGATAGGATTGTCTCGCTAATTAATTAGTATATTTCATATCAATTAGTCAAGCTGATAAAATAATGGGGGCATTTAATATCAGCCGGCGACACTGCCTATCGCTAAATTAATTTACACGGAGCTGATTCATTGCGTTCTCAGTACGCCTGTTGTATTCCTAATAGCAAACTTTAGCAGCAATGTAAAAGGAAATGGAAAGAAAAAGATATTTCGAGTGAATGTCAACACAGTAGGCAGTAAAAACGTAGGACAGTCACGCGACGTCGGTAGTAGTTTAAGTATTAATTCTTGACTTCGTACTAAAAGCCTAGTTAATTTATTCAAGCTTAAGCAGGATGACTTGTTAAGAAAAGGCCGGTAACGCACCGATGATTCCTCTGGTATTGTGGGTGTTCATGGGCGGAGTTGACCACTAACATCAGGGGGCTCACTAGCTCATTTGCCTCCTTTCCCATAAAAAATGGGAGTGTGCATATTATATAACTTTACCATAATGACTAATTAATTTATTCTTTAACTTACATAACATGACATAAACTCACGCCTGTATTCCCCGAAGGGGTAGGCAGAGGTGCATTTCTGCACCCACATTTCGCCAAGTATGTATCAGCCCCACGTAATAGGTGGCGAGCCTATTGCCGTTTTTCGGGCACATTTCCAGACTCCGTGCTGAGAATTTCCTAATGGAAAAACCCAATAACACTTTGCCTGACCCGGGAATCGAACCCAGGACCTCTAGATCGCACGGCACATACTTGTACCGCGAGACCACGAGGCAGTCTTTAACTTACGTAATTGTAAAATTGAAGAGCAAGGTTTTTTTTTTTTTTTTGAAAGAAATAATGTTCGTTTGAATGCATTATTGGACAGAGATCAAGTGATCTTTTTTCTCAACTGACATTACACTCTTCGAAGGACAGTGAAAAAAGGTCTAATAACTTTCAATAGTAGAAGAGGCCTATGCCTTGCAGTGGAAAGCATATAATGTGTAATAAGTATAGATTAAGAATAGGGTGGCAGCAGTAACTGATTAGAAAAAAGATTAATTATTAAAAGTATATTTTGATTTTGAAATAACATGAGAGCCAGAAAATTGCTAAAGCTTAAAGTAAAGAGACTATAGGCGTTTCGTTTTATGTCTGAATGTAATAAATAACTGCAACACAGCCTTATTTATATGCAGTGAAGAAAAGCTATTACTCTTTAGTAATAAAGTCTGGACTAGAGCAGGAAAAACAGAAAACAAATATTTACAAATGGAAACGAACATAAAATATGCCTAGAACAAAATAAATAGTCTACGTGATTCAGTAGACAAAAAAATCGAATATAAATATATAAAATTTAAATACGTACATACTTAACCTCACGCCTGTATTCCCTGAAGGAGTAGGAAGAGGTGCAAATTTCTGCGCCCACATTTCACCAGGTATGTATCAGGCCCACGTAATAGGGGGCGAGGCTATTGCCGTTTTTAGGCAAATTTTCGGACTCCGTGCGGCTACTGAAAATTCATTGATGGAAAAACCCAAAACTCACAAATATTTTTACAATAATAATAAATATTTTTGAAAAAAACATTTCTGTTTGAGTGTTGCAGAATCAGAATAAAGGTCAACTCCTAATTTCTAAACAGGCATCTCCTAGTGAGGGCAATTGCAAAGAAATATAGTAAAACTACGATAGATATGTAAAATAAAATTTTAATCTGGTTTTCACGATTGAATTTTGATGAAATAATAAAAGATCAAGACTCTAAACTGTAAAGAACTATTTATTTTAACTTAATTAACAATGACAGAGCACTATGACATTATCGACCGTAAGAACAAGAAACTATATTAGTTGACGCGCAATTATGCGTACATGTACATTGTTATTGTATTATTCTAGGCGCTGCGCATGTCTGCGTTTCTCCCAACATTCTCTCCTAAACGCAGACCCATCGCTTTGCTGAATGCTTCATGTTTTGGTCTATGAAGTCCTTTGGTCAGAATGTCCGCAGTCATGTCTTGACTCCTTTGGTATTTTACTAGGACTTGTTTGGCAGCAATCCTCTCTCTGATAAAGTGATAGCGAACATCAATGTGTTTGCTGCGTTGCTGATAACTTTCATTTCCTGAAATGCGAATGACACTTTGATTATCACAGTAAACAACAATAGGAATAGCTGATAATTCAGGCCAAAAATCTTCATTTAATTGTTTCAGCCAAATCGCTTCTTGCACAGCAGTGGCTAGAGACATGTATTCAGCCTCTGTACTTGACAGGGCTATAGTTAGTTGCTTTTTAGAGCACCAACTTATTGCAGCACCCTGAAGAATAAAGATGAATCCAGTGCAGGATCTATGGTCTTCAGAATGACTGGCCCAATCAGCATCACAATAGCCTGTAATATTGCCTTCTGAGTTTCCATCATATGTCAATTTATAATCAATGGTGGCTTTTAAATATCTTAAGACTCTCTTCAGTGTAGTCCAATGCTCCGCAGTGGGTTGCCATTGTACCGACTTAGTGAATTTACAATATATGTTATGTCAGGTCTTGTCCCTTGCGACAAATATAATAAACACCCAATAGCTTCTTGATAGGGTATGTTTCTCAATATTTCTTCATCACTTTCGGCTCTCTTTAATTGAATGTTTGGGTCACATGGAGTCCAGACTGGCTTGCAAGCGTCCATACCAAACCGAGTAAGTATCTTTTTAATATACATTGATTGATCCAGTGATATTTTATTTTGATCTTCATATATTATTCTGAATCCAATACATTGTTTTGCTTTTCCCATGTCTTTCATACTAAAGTTATCTTTGAGCCTTTTTTTGTTTCTTCACCAGTTTCAGAACGATTATAAAATAACAGTAAATCGTCGACATAAACAGAGATAAATAAAATATCATTTTTGCTCAATATACGAAAATAAATGCAAGGATCAAGTTTTGATCGTTTCATGCCAATTTCTAACAAAACGGAGTTTAGCCTTTTGTTCCACTGTCTACTGGCTTGCTTTAGACCATATATCGCTTTGTTTAAATGGCATACTTTCTCTCCTCGATCAAAAATTGGTGGTTGAGACATGTAAATATCTTCATCAACATCTTGCAAAAATGCTGTGATGGCATCCATTTGATGGATTTTTAGGTTGTATTTCGCAGCTATACCTATGAGATATCTAATCGACGTGTATCGTACAACAGGTGCATATATCTCATTGTAATCTATTCCTTTTTTATTTTTGTTTGTAACCCTTAATTACAAGTCTAGCCTTATAACGAGTGATTTCTCCAGTATGATCAAATTTTCGTTTGAAAACCCATTTGCATGGAATAGCTTTCTTCCAACTAGGTAAATCTACTAAAGACCAAGTATTATTGTGAATGAGGGACTCATATTCTTCTTTCATTGCCTGTTTCCATTCTTCAGATTCATTACTTTGAAGAGCTTCTTCTAAGCTCTGGGGATCATTGTTAAGAAGGCTTGATGTAGACTCACCATTCATGCAAATGTATAAAGATGAACTTTTATTATTTGTTTGCAACTTTCTTTGTCGACGGGTTTTAATACCTGTTTCATTTGCAGGTGATATGTCAACACTCTGACTTGGTAAGTATGTATCATCTAGTGAATCTTCATAATCTGTATTACTTGAAGTAGGTATCTGTAATACTATTAGTCAGATTATTTGAAGAAGACTGATCTTCCTCATCTGTATTTTCATCATCTTGTGTAATTAATTCAGATTTTTGTTCATTCAATGGTAAGTATATTTGTGTTAATTTTTGTTCTTTATTATAAATACTTTTATTATTATTTTTATCTTTTAATTGTTGTATTTTGTGTACTTCTTGATTAATATTATTTATTTTTGTTTCAGGTGCTGAAAAAGAAGTTGATTCTACTATTTTACTTTTAATGTTTTCTTCCAGAAAATGTACATCCCGACTGATCACTGCTTTATTAGTTTTTGGGTCTATAAAACGGTAGCCTTTTGTGCATTCACTGTACCCAACAAAGATTAGCTGACGAGATTTCACATCTAATTTTCGGCGCTTTTCTTTGGGTATGTGCACCATAGCCGGACAACCAAATATTCTGATATTGCTCAAGTCTGGCTTTTGTCCTGTCCATACTTCATGAGGTGTAATATCTGATAAAGCATGTGTGGGCGAGCGGTTGATTATAAATGCAGCAGTTGTTACAGCTTCAGCCCAATAGTTCTTTGATAAATGGGCTTTAAGCATCATGCATTTTGCTCGTTCAACCAATGTTTGGTTCATTCTCTCGCTGAGACCTTTCTGTTGGGGCGTGTATGGATTGGAAGTCTGATGTAATATTCCATTTTTCCTTAAATAATTGGCAAAGTTTTTATTAGTATACTCCAATCCATTATCGCTGCGTAAAATTTTAATCTTTTTATTTAACTCATTTTCTACTCTGTTTTTGTATTCAATAAATTTTTCAAACACTTCCGTTTTGCTTTTAATTATGTATACATAGACTTTTCTTGAGAAATCATCAATAAAAGTTGTAAAATATCTGGCACCGCCAATCAAAGCAACTTGTATCGGGCCACATACATCTGTGTGGACTAGATCTAGCAACCCATTTGCCCTGGATCCATTGCTTGGAAATGATTGCCTTGTTTGCTTACCCTCAGGCAGCTTATACATACATACTTTTCTTTCTGTGATGATAGTTATACACCAATCGTGCAGTTAGGTAACTTGTGAACTTCATTATAATTTAGATGGCCCATATGTTGATGCCATAGATGTGTAATTGACTCTGATTTTGCTGACATTGCAAATATTTTACTGTAATTTATGTTCAGTCTATATGTATCATTTGTTAGATTTGCTGTGGCTACTTTTTGATTATATGAATTATATACTGAGCAGCCACTTTTATCAAATTCCACTTTACAACCAGATTTTATTATTTTACTAACTGATAATAAATTTGTAGACAACTTTGGTACATATAAAACATTCTTTACTAATATTTCACTGCTGCTGCCATATTTATTAGGTATGTGCAGTATCACATCACCACAGCTTTCAACATGTAAAGTTTTATTGTCTGCAATTTTGATTGTGGATATTGGTGGTATTGTTTCATTCTTTAATAAATCTTTATGCATTGAAGCACCTGAATCTACATACCAGTTTATACAATCATTCAGTTGCATGGCTGAGAAAGCTGCTACAAAACCTTTATTTTTTTCTTTACTCTGTGATTTATTTTTCAGAAACCAAAAATTTTTTCCAAGGTGTCCATATTTGTTACAATTAAAACATCTTGGCCCTTTTGACTTTGGCTGATGCTGAATGTTTTTGAACTTAGCTTGAGTATTTTTATTACTTGTGTACAGAGCTGAATTACTTGGTGTAACTTTTATTTCTTGCAAGAGTTTCGTTTTAATCAGATCTGCACTTATTTTTACTCCTAAACTTTCAATACCTATAATCATAGGTTTGTATTCATCGGGTAAACCTGCTAGCATTAAGGTCCCGAGCTATTCATCGTCAACACTGAATCCAATATTTCTGAGCTTATGAGCTGAGCTCATGATTTTGTTGACATAATCTTCTACATTGGTGCTTGTTTCTAAATTAGTGTTAATTAAGTCTCGCAATAAACCAACTTTTCTCAGTAGACCAGAGTCTTGAAATGCCTTTGATAAATTTTCCCAAATCTGTTTTGACGTCGTCGCATCCTGTATATGTATAAAATTTATTGGATCGACTAATAGTATTCTTTGGATCAGTATTTGTTCCTTGGACACATTCCCATAAATCATCGAGTTCCAAGTATGCTTGCACTGCGAAACTCCAACTTGTCCAGTTATCTCGGCCAGCAAGTTTTTCAATTTGTATCAATGATCCGTTTGATGACATTTTATCAACAAATAATAGCTGAAATATAAAAACTTCGGCGACCGCGTAAACAATTTTTAGGTTATACGTATTTCTGATCAAAATCAACTAATTTACTTTAAATTTTTAATGTACTACACTAAACAGACAGGGAGAAGCCCATAACCTGATGAAATAATAAAAGATCAAGACTCTAAACTGTAAAAAACTATTTATTACTTAATTAACAATGACAGAGCACTATGACATTATCGACCGTAAGAACACTGAACAAGAAGCTATATTAGTTGACGCGCAATTATGCGTACATGTACATTGCTATTGTATTATTCTAGGCGCGGCGCATGTCTGCGTTTCTCCCAACAAATTTTTGCCTTTTAAAATAGCTTTGAATCAAGGATTCCATTTATCTCCGTACCAAAATTCATGAAAATCGGTTCAGTAGTTTAGGAGCGTTTACATTCAAACAATCACGGCTATTTTGGTAAGAGGCACTACTACCCTTAAAATTTATTTTATTTAAGGGCGCTATTACATTTTTACGCCAAAATCGACGCATTTTAGGTGCAGTTTAATTGAATTAAGGAATCGAAATGGTAACAAATTATATATATAATTAAAGATAATATATTCATCTGTAGAATACATTAAAAAAAAGTATACGTCCTCATATAAAATATTCACACAAAGACGATTTTACCAACCCAATGATCGCTCAAAATTGAGAAAAATAAGGTCAAAGTAGGAACCATTCACATTAAAACTACTCAATGTTTCAACTGTAAATATACATAAACTTGCGACCTATATAGTCCTCAATACTTACAATGAACATTTTGCACATAGAAATATATATTTTTTTATTTATAGGCTATAACGTCAACGCATGTAAATTTCCCCATACATTTTTCGCCGAACGAGTGCCATTCCGCGGTGAGCCGCGCTCTTGGAAGTATGGGTGTATCGCTGTCTCCTGCAAAAATATTACGATAAATTCCGATAAAGTACTTACCTATCGATGTGTGTGTGAGCGTAGCAATAGCCGTCCCGATGTACATTGTACAGCGTTGTTGTTTACAATCAATGAATGAGTTGATATTCTTTCGGACATAATATTGTAGTATTGGAATTAGAATTGGGTTATGTGTACTTACGTGATATTGAATTTTAGTGTAAATAATGTTTTTGTAATTTCAGTAAATGATAATGGTTTTCATACAAAAAAAAAAAACACATAATTTACATATTTGCTTATGAATATGTTGACCCTCTTGTGAAGATCGCGGATATTATTATTAGATTATTTATATTATATTTATTTGACAGCCCCATGGCGCAGTTGTTTAGCCACTAACTTGCGAAATGAAAGGCCACGGGTTCGATTCCCGCAACGGGATCCCGTAGTTTTTGGTAGACTCGACACAAAACTTAGTATGGAGTCAGAACTGTGAATATGACTGTTGGGTGAATTTGTTTATTTAAAATTATTAGTTTCATTTAGGTATGTAAAAATAAAATAAAACTAATAAATTCTACGATGTTTTTACAAGCTTTTATCTAGTTTTACCTGTCTTGGTTGAAATTTTGCATAGATGCGTAAATCGCATGACAATACAATATCATGCTGACATGATGATGGAGCTGGAAGGTGGCCATAGGAACTAGGTAATGAAACGACACAACCTCATCAAGTTTGGGCTTGTTTGATTCGTCTTGGCGAGTACTTTACTGTTAGATGGTAACAGGTTCTGACGATGAAGCTGAAAGATGGTCATAGGAACTCGGTAATTAAACGATATAACCTCATCGAGTATCGGGTCGTTTGATTTGTCTTGACGAGAACTTTGGTGTTAGATGGTCACAACTGATGATGAAACTGCAAAATGGTTATAGGAACTCGGTAACTACACGACATAACCTCATCGAGTATCGGCTCGTTTTATTCGTCTTGAGAGTTTTTTGGAGCTAGATGGTAACGAGGGTCTGATGATGGTAAATGGTAATCATACAACCGCGTCGAGTTTTTTATTCATCGAAACGAGTAGATCGTTTTTAAGGGGTGGTAAATGGTGGTCGTTAGGTGAACGTGAATCATCATCAGCCCAAATACGTCCCACTGCTGGGCACGGGCCTCCTCTACAACTGAGAGGGTTTAGGCCTTAGTCCACCACGCTGGCCTAGTGCGGGTTGGCGGACTACACACCTAAGAAATTCCTAAGAACTTTTAGGTGTGCAGGTTTTATCCCGATGTTTTCCTTCACCGTTAAAGCAAGTGATAATTCATTGTGAATACACACATAACTTCGAAAAGTCAGAGGTGTGTGCCTGGGGTTTGAACCTGCGACCGCCGAAATTCTCGACCGCGCGCCTAAACCTCGAGGCCATCACTGCTTCACGTGAACGTGAATAAGAGAACAATTATTAGAAAATGACAAATGTCGTTTTATGTTCCCTAGCTAGCAATAGGTAATATACAGATAGGCTCCTTACTTCAAAAAGGTTATTAATT
This sequence comes from Hemaris fuciformis, assembly GCA_907164795.1. Classification (NCBI taxonomy): domain Eukaryota; kingdom Metazoa; phylum Arthropoda; class Insecta; order Lepidoptera; family Sphingidae; genus Hemaris; species Hemaris fuciformis. The sequence goes on along the minus strand of OU015457.1, from coordinate 4,772,574 downwards.
ATATAATTAATACAGGGTGTATCAACAATCACAATCGTGTACACATCTGACCCACACTACGTCGCAAATCAAATTTGTGGCTTTACGTTTCATAAGCCAGCCAATGCAAAGCAGTGATGGCCTCGAGGTTTAGGCGCGCGGTCGAGAATTTCGGCGGTCGCAGGTTCAAACCCCAGGCACACACCTCTGACTTTTCGAAGTTATGTGTGTATTCACAATGAATGATCACTTGCTTTAACGGTGAAGGAAAACATCGTGATAAAACCTGCACACCTAAAAGTTCTTAGGAATTTCTTAGGTTTGTAGTCCGCCAACCCGCACTAGTTGTAGAGGAGGCCCGTGCCCAGCAGTGGGACGTATTTGGGCTGATGATGTAAGCCAGCCAATAGCACTTCTGAAGTTGTCAAAGAAAACATATTTTTTAGTATTTTTTTCCTGTTGTCCGCAACGAAAAATCAGACTTCGAACCATATCAAAATGTCAAATTTATTTATTTTAACTCATATTTTAAAGTCATTCCTGCGACTCAAATTGACAAAATTATTACGAACATAACATCAGATTTTTTTTATAGTTGTGTAACATAGGTGCACAAGGGGTGATGACTTATGGCGTATCGGCAATTCGATTAAAAACTTATCGGGCTTTTTTCAATTACGAATTTTAATATACGACGCAAGTTTGAAAAAGTGCCTAGAAACGGGATTAGACCCGCCCCCTGATTACAAGAGGTTATGTGCGCGTTGAAATACATCTCTGCCTGGCCATGAGAATAAGAAATTAGTCATATTTATACTTAGCGTAGTATATACAATTATTTTCACGCCTTAATTGTCTCACAGTGTAAGAGTATGGCATGCGATCGAGATGTATTGAGTTCGGTTCACAAGTACGAGTATTGTGTTATTGGGATTTCGTTTTAGGATTTTTTGCGCATTAGGCAAACGAAGTTTCGATATGACCTCAAAAACAGCAACAGCTGTGGATGTAAATATACTCCGCTGCCTACCCGTTCGGCGATATAAGCGTGAGTACATTTTCGGCCGCTAGGCTAGTCGCGACGTCCAATTTATTAAACTTTTTAACTGAACTCGTTTTGTATCATCTACAGCACTTTAATTTGTGTGTGTATTCACAATGAATTACACGTTACGGGACGAAACCTGTATGCTTATAAGTTCTTAGAAATTTCTTAGGTGTGTAGTCCGCCAGCCCTCTCTATGCCAGCGTGGTGTACTGAAGCCTAAACCTTCTCAGCTACAGAGGAGTCCCTTGCCCAACAGTTATATTATGTATGTATGTATATGGGCTGATTATGATACTTTCTCAAATTAATAATCCTAAAGAGATAAATAAATTATAATAATAAATAAATATACCCTAAGAGTCACATTCACATACAAAGTTCTGACCCCATAGGTACTAAGATATGTGTCTTTTGTCGTGAGTATCAAAAACTACGAGAGACTTTTCGGTAGCCTATCGGTTACTTTTAGACTATCGGTGTGGAATCGAACCCGCGGCTTCTAGTTGCGCAACCTATGTCTAGCCAAATGTCAATGTATAAATAACTAAATTGTTAAGTATTAATATATATACACTATTATTTATATTTTTACACATGCACATCTTAATTTATACATATAATCTTATATATAAAATTCTCGTGTCACGGTGTTCGAAATTTATCTCCTCCGAAACGGCTAGACCGATTTTTATGAAATTTTATATGCATATGCAGTGAGTCTGAGAATCGAACAACATCTATTTTTCATCCCCCTAAATGTTAAGGGTGGTCCACCCCTAAATATTATTTTTTTATTTTTTTGACAAAATTTATTGTTTTCATTATACAACATACAAAAATACATACAACCCCAAATTTTCAACCCTCTACGATCAACCCCTATTTTTTACTGGCCATTTTAATTTTCAATTTTTCAACGAAAGAGTACCAGTAAACCAATGCGGATTCGTGCAATACATACGATCCGGGTCTTGATGGAGACATTTAAAACCAGAAAGAATGACCTTCATACGACATCTCACTTCTGGATAAAGTATCTACCAAATGTGTATACATCAGAGGCAGCTTCAAAGTGACACCAATACCGGTGAAGCTCAAAGAGTAAAGGAGTAGCTATAAGTAACTAAAAATTTAAATCAAAGGCCAAGTTTATCAACACTTTTTGCTGCCAATTCCAAACGAATCTCATATTTTTTTACAAATTTACTTTATGGGTGGCTAACTAAAAAAATATTTCCTAGAAATAATGTATATGGCAAAACAACGTTTGCCGGGGCAGCTAGTACAAATATAATAAAATAACATTGTCAATTATATGAATACAAATAAATGAACAGTACTTATAGTATTTACGCGCGCACGGCAAGGCGAACTACAAAGTACAAAGGCGACACCGCGGCGAATTGAATTTGAATGTGTGCGTGCGGCCACGGCGCGGTGTGGTGGTGTGTGTGCACGTGCGGCGGGGTATCGCTGTGAGCGCCGCGGAGCCCGCGGATTGACGAAATCGAGCGCGTCGAAAATGTAATAGCGCCTTTAAGGAGGTGGTATAGATAGATAGATAAACACTTTATTGTACACTATTTGACCATAGAAATAACAATACAAAAACAACTTTTAATGTAGTGGACAAATCGGCGGTCATATCGCTTAAAGCGACCTCTTCCAGACAACCAGGCATGATGGAATATTAAACGAGTGAGGGATATGATGATCATCATCAGCCCATATACATCCAACTGCTGGGCACGGGCCTCCTCTACCATTGAGAGGGTTTAGACCTAAGTCCACCACGCTGGCCTAGTACGGGTTGGCGGACTACACATTTAAGAAATTCCTAAGAACTTTTAGGTGTGCAGGTTTTAGTACGTGATGTTTTCCTTTACCGTCAAAGTACATGATAATTATTTGTGAATACACACATAACTTCGAAAAGTCAGAGATGTGCCTGGGGTTTGAATCCGCGATCGTCGAGATTCAGGACAGCGTGCCTAAACCTCGAGGCCATCACGACTCGACGAGGGATATGATCTTACTCATCATCATCGAATCCCATAACCTGTATTCAGCCCCACATAAGCCATACTCTGAGTAACAAATTCACAACATGTTCTGTTTTAAGTCGCGACTCTTGAATTCCAATTTCCCCGCTGTGTTTATATCCGTATGTATTAGAAATTTAAATTACATTCACCTGCGCCAAATGGGGAAGAAAATTGTCCGACAAGTTATAGGGAGTTTGTGTTGGATTATTCAACGTTTCTACTTTGTAGTTTTGTTTGCTTTTACGTGACTGTTGGTTTTGAATGGCCACGTGTGCATGATGTGACTGCCTCGTTGATCCTGGGGAATGATTTTGTACCTTGAGAGGATCCCAGGCTCAATACCTGGCTGGTTAATGGGTTCGCCAAAATACTTAATAGAAGCGATCTAGAGGTTCTGAGTTCGTTTCCCGGGCCGGGCAAAGTGTTATTGGATTTTTCCATTAGGAAATTCTTAGTAGCAGGCCGGAGTCTGGAAATGTGCCCGAGAAACGGCAATAAGCTCGCCCCATATTACGTGGGACTGATACATATATCAGGCGCAATGTGAGTGCAGAAATGCACCTCTGCCTACCCCTTCGGGGAATACAGGCGTGAGGTTATGTACATATGTATGTACTTAATAGAAGCAGGAATCAAGAAATGTGCACGAAGATGGAAATAGATTCGCCTCTCAGATTTTTAAATCAAAGTAACTTATGTATGTACATTACTTCTGCCTACGCTTTCGAGGTTACAAGCGCGAGTATATGTCTATATTTACATCTACTGCGATAATGACCAACTTTTAGAATTAAATAATTTTAAATCGTATATCTTCTGAAGTGAAAATTTCTTTAGCGGCGCTGTGCACTGTTTTTGGGATTAGTAAAAACATTGTAATCGCGTTAGATCACGTGACCCTGATCGAAAATGCGTAAGACGCATTATGTAATATAAATTGTCACGTTTGTGTACGATAGCCCAATAAATATTGTATTTTACCACGTGAATGACTCTTATACTGATAAATAAAGCAATCCGTGCGAAATAATTCCCTTACCATTCCAAAATATTCAAAAATGCACAACGGTAATGTTGAAGTTTTCACTTCTGCCGGCACTCCCGGTGTGCCACCCGTTGTTTTTTTTATATACATACATACATACGTAGTTCTAACCCCACATGTCTCGTAGGTATCAGAAACTACGAGACCCTTTTCGCTATATCAATATTATAATGTGTTAGGTAAAAGACCGTACATACTGAAGTCAAATATAAGGCACTCAATTCTGACCCCGAATTTGTAAAATAATAGGTACCTTATTTTTTACATAATTTATCCAAAAAAAATCTAAGTATAGTAAGTGCGGTCATCGGCGATCAGCTGTTTACAAACAGCGCTCTGTTCCCGCACCCCTCCCCGCACTCGCCCTGTCATGCCCGTGCGTCGCCTCGCCGGCCGAGAGCACGCGGCACGCGCGGGCGCCAGTCAAAGGTCGCGAGTCGCCCGTGATGCAATATTTGATTATATTTGCGGAAACCTCTTAACTGTTAGTGTGTTTTGTGTCAAGTGCAATGTCGTTTTCAAACGAAGAATACTGGGAAATGGTTCGTGCATATGCCCGAGCTAATGACAGTGTACGAGTGTACGAGTTTTTAAATTGTCACTTCGGCAATAACTGGATCGGTCGCGGTGGGCCCGTGCCGTGGCCGGCGCGCTCGCCTGACCTTACACCGTTAGATTTTACTTGTGGGGTGAAGTGAAACGGCTTGTGTACGCTACAGAATACTCCAACCGGGATGAACTAAAGGCTAGAATATTAGCCGCCTTTGATAAGATTCGAAGTGATACGTTTGTGTTGTGCCGGGTGAAAAACAATATGCGAAAACGCGCCGAACTCTGCGTTGCGCGAGGAGGCGATCATTTTGAACAATTATTAAAATACGTTTAATTTTATGTAAATAGTGTAAATGTAAATACTTAGTAAATGTAAGTGAATCGGTGTAAATAAATACTACATATTCTACCATTGTGGACGCTGCGGCTGCATACACTAAGAGGTAGGTACCTAGTTATTATTTTTTATTCAAGTTAAGACCAAGGAAAGGTGAACCGCGCTAGTTTAATACATCACAGATAAACAAAGTTGTACAAGTAATAAACTATTCGAGAACTCCGCATGTACCTACTCAACGACGGAATGTATAAGTTTAAAAATTCAATTTCGAGAGACGAAACTAGGTGCGGTATCGCCGATGTAGATATTGCATACTCTGCATTGTGGCCGAATGTTGTCGGAACTATATTTGACGGTGAAATACTGCGGTTTTTATATGTAAGCCCATGTTTTACATACTACATTTTCGGTTGCATAATAATGTCATATCAGCGTGTAACACTTTTGGCTGTTCTATTCAACCCAATGCTGTTCTTCTAAGACAATGTTTTGTTGGAAATATGTCTTTGTTCCCGTGACGTAAGTATATTTGTAATAAGTTAATTAACCCATTCCTCCCCACTGTCCCTAATTTATTACACTACATTCATGGGCGTACCCAGCTTCTGGCCTAGGGGGGGGGCAAGTCAGATCGTCCGCGGCTGTTTTGTCATACACACTACACAAACACATCTACATAAAACATAAGGTATATGCATAATGTAGTATGCATATATTGCATTAAGTAGGGCAAACAGCCGGAAATAATCCTGCTTTATAGGTAGTTAAATAAATAAAAGTAGATAAATTTGACTACTATGCATTTTTATTTTATTTAAATTATTTAGTTAGACTTCTACTTTAAAAGTAATTTTCGAGGATCTTCAGCAAAACGGTTAATGACATCTTCCGTGAAAGAATTGCCCATACTGTTAACTAGATTTTTATGTACACTGAGCATACAAAGTCCATTTAACCTGTCTTCGATCATTGTTGATCTCAGCCACGTTTTCACGCGTCTGAGTGTACTGAAAGACCTTTCAATTGTAGCCGTAGAATAAGGCATTGCCAGTAAAATTTATAGAGCTGTTTTTACTTTAGGATAAAAAGATTCTGCTTGTTGGATTAATAAATTTTAATCACCTACGTTTGACTTAGCTGTTTCAAAACAATAACATGTCAAATAAAATGAATGAATACGATCGCTCAGCTAGATTCGATAATCTTCGTCCGCCATTGTCGCGACGGCGCACAGTGAATCCCCTAGAACAGGTAGCTGCTAGCTGGACAAAACTCACTCAAAATTCTTAGAAATAACATTAATTAGTGGTAAACAACCCCTCATAGGCTTGAATTCCAGGAAATGTTTAGGTCACACATTACAAATCGATGAGTCATCTGACCTTTAATGTAAGTGATACCTAATTTATTTTCATTTGCAGTTCTTTATCAGTTGCATTTTTGCTGCACTTATGAAAACATCTCCTAAAGTTAAAGATGGCTACAGTGACATTTTTTGTGATGGATATTTCTCTTAAAGGTGTGTATTTTGATAAAAAAAAAATTTCAACCAAATGTTTACCTGAGATTTAAGAAATTCGTTTTCGAATAATGTGTAAAATTTAAGTAACATTTTAGATTTTTCTTTCTATTTCAAAGAGTGTAACTTTTTGTACCCACGTGTACCCGCTCTGATAATTTTTCTATATTGTAGCTCAATTAATATATACCTACAGCTAGCTTGTTCTAGGCGATTCACTGTGCGGCGGCTACTAGCGACTGTAGGTAGCGTTTGCTCACTAGGGATGTTAAAAAATAATCGATTGTTATTTAAATCTATTATTGTTTTCTTATAATCGATTTTTTTGTCATATTAATCGATTAGGTACGTTAATTAAAATGCGCGGTTTTTTTTATGACAATTGCACCGTCCATTTTGCCAGTGTCTACTGCGCGGTTTATTTAAAAGTTAGCACATAAGGCCCCGTTTACACTTTGACTAGTAATTAGGCGAGTCCATACATTTTCTGCGAGATTTCCAGGGGGGGGGGGCAGCCGCCCTCCCCTGCCCCCCCCCTGGGTACGCCCATGACTACATTAAACATTTTTATTTAGTTGTTAGGCCTCTTATTTTTAATTGTTTCTGGTGAAATTCGTAATTTTACATTATTTTTCTAATATTATTTTTTTGTCGCAGTAAAATATGTCAAGGTGATTTAAATGTATTTTTTTTCACATTGATAATTTTTGTCGACTCAGGAAGAGCATTATGACCCGACTTCATATTATATCGCGAAAAAAACGCGTTCTTTTTTCCTCATATAATTCTTTCTTAATGTATGTAGGTACTTATAACTTCTTTAGAGACTCAAACGTGAATATATGCTTCGATACAAGTCCATCCACAAATCGAGAATCACAAAATCTTATCCATAAACAAATTAAATACCGAACGAAACAAATGGGCCAGAAATAACGAGTATAGGAACAAATTAAATTAGAAAAGTTTCCTTTGCGAATGAGCATATGTTCAAAGGTTCTTTAAAAGCTTACATTTCACGTATGTATGTATGTTGAGAATGTTCGGGATGCTGAACGGTTGAAAGGAAAGTATTTCTTTTCATATCGATTCGCTGTTTTTGTGAATGGATTTACGATTCTGGGAGTTTCGTAACAAAGAATATTTCAGAAAGAATTAGAGATACTGACTTATTGATATAAAAACTGTATGATATATTATGACGTCCCCCTGCCTGTGGATTGGGGGCGTAAGAATTCCGCCACAGTATCCCCTACCTGTCGCAAGAGGCGACTAATAGGGGTGGCTGGGCGTACTGCGCGGGTGGTATGCCACGATTTAAAATCAACCCTGAGATGTGCAGCAGCGTGAATGACTGTCACTCTTGACTGTCACGGACGTTCACAAAAGGTGAGCGTCCAAAATAGCGTAAGTGGAAGGCATCTCAAGCCCTCCCAATTTTGAGGAGTCCATAAATGGGCGATGCGCTAGGCGGTGGACCAATTTAGGGCGCTTCTCCCCCTGAGGTGCCGTAAAACCGCCCCAAATGCGCGAGATGGTCACCGAGAGGTTTTAGTCGGTATGCTGGCGTTGGATTTTGATTTTGAGGCGGCGGCCTCCCCCGAGGTACCGGGAGCTTAAGGCGCTTTCCTCTCGTATATATAAAAAGGTTATTTCGTCTGAGATACAATTAGCAGAAGGCGGTTTAATAACAATTATTATTTAGAGTTCCTTTGGTCCCTTAGAAAATGTGTCATGTGCTGTGAAAATCCTATCTTTTATTCTCGCATCGGGCGAAGAGTTTTATCGAGTTCTTCATGATGCTTATTTTGTTTTGTTTCTTTTTACGTTAAAATTATCAACTTTATGAAGATAAAGTGTTAATTAGGCTTATATTTATTAAATTTGTGTTTTATGTTATTTTCACTTCTGATAAATAAAAATACAAAATTTTTAAAATAAATAAATAAGCTTTTCAATTAGTAAACGCCACACTGATCTGAGATTCACCGTGTTTTAGCTACTTCGAAAAGCAAGTTTTTTTCGCACTAGATTCATACCGCGACCTGGTTACGCTGTCCAGTCTACATTTTCATAGCTATAGCTGTAGCCCATAAATCCAAACAATACAACTTAGTAAAGAAACAGTAGGAAAGGGCGCGAACAAGGGAACCACAAATCTTCCCTCACGTAATAAGTTCAAGGTAATTAAATACTTTAACAAGAGCCGTTACCATTAACGTTTACGTGTTATGTGTCTTTATTCCTTTATATTTGTACTAGGGATGGTTCGTTGACGTTTTTGGCGTCAACGAAACGTAACCGTTTTTTTTGCGTTGGTTAACTAGTTAAAAACTAGTTGAATTCGTCAACTAGTTGATAATGTTAGTAAATGAGCAGCACTTGTTTTTTTTTTAGAAATTTAGTTACCCTTGCTAGATAGACGAAAAAGCCCTACGAATTCAACTAGTTTTTTCACAACCCATCAACTTTTCGTTCGTTACTTCATCGTCAACGGTTGATTCAACTAGTTCGTTGAAAAACGCCCATCCCTTATTTGTACATGGTGCAAACAGATCGTAATCGAAAACTGAGATTAAAAACTAAGACTGCTATTTAGTGAAGTTGGAGAATCTTAACAATTGTAATTTTCTGTTTATTTTTGTATATGTATTTATAGGTATTTTGTATATATGTATGTGTACATATACTTATATGTATTTTTGTATATATGTATGCGTATTATAAGACTGCCTTGTAGGTTCGCGGCACAAGTATGTGCCGTGCGATCTAGAGATTGCCGGGTCGGGCAAAGTGTTATTGGGTTTTTCCATTAGGAAATTCTCAGTCAATAGGCTCGCCCCCTATTACGTGGGACCGATACATACCTGACGAAATATGGGAGCAGAAATGTACCTCTGCCTACCCCTTCGGGGTATACAGGCGTGAGGCTATGTACGTATGTATGTATGTATTATATGTATGTATTTTCTTCATAGGGTTGTGATAACATTTACACACCTGCGACATCTCATCTCTGCATCTCCCAAGGTTCGACTGTAAGAGAATGCCTTAGGCATTAAGTCCAACTATACATAGTTGTATCAAGTGTAATATAAATAAATAAGACAGATGATATATACACCCAACAGTCACATACATAGTTCTGACCCCACATTAAGATACGAGTCTTGTGTCGAGGGTATCAGAAGCTACGAGAAACTTTTCGGTCTCACAAACACCCAAACCGGAAACAAATATTTGCGGTGCATGCAAACGTTTGTCTCAGTGCGGGTATCGAAACCGCAGCCTCATATTTCCAAGATGGTATCTAGCCAACTGCCACGGGGCTGTCAAACATATCCTATCAAATAAGATTCCCTTACTAAGCAGTTGTCTACAATTTATGGGACTTGTTAAATTTTACACATATGTATGTCCATTACGTGCCTCTACCTGACTGCTTCGTGGTCTCGCGGCACAAGTATGTGCTGTGCGATCTAGAGATCCTGGGTTCGATTCCCGGGTCGTGCAAAGTGTTCTTGGGTTTTTCCTTTAAGAAATTCTCAGTAGCAGCATTGAGTCTGGAATTGTGTCCGAAAAACGACTCGGCTCGCCCCCTATTACGTGGGACTGATACATACCTGGCGAAATGTGGGTGTAGAAATGCACCTCTGCCTACCCCATCAGGGAATACAGGCGTGAGTATGTATGTTTGTAATTTATATTTTTAGACCGTTATGCCTAAAGGCCGCGTCTCTAACTAATATACATAACTTTTGCCGTCTAAATATGGAATAATATATAAGGTCGCGCGTAGGTGGTCTTTGTTATGAAGCTTCTTTGTATCAAGATAACAATAAAAATTAATGTATTAATGTTGTGTGTTGCGTAAGAACAGAACTGTTATTTTTGTGTGCTATATTTTTCTACGATTCCCTTATTATTATAGTATACTATACAGGGTGTATTCAGACCGTGATCGGAAACTAAGGCAGGTAATAGCTGCGGTGATTAGAAACCTATTGGCGTTTAAAAAAATGCCGACAAAAAATAAGAATTTTGACTTTTTTTTTTCCTAACAATAATAGATATTAAATGGATGTGGTTGTAAGGAAAACGTATTTTTTGTCGGGATTTTTTTAAATCTGACGGTATTTGTAATCACCGCAGCTATTATCTGCCTTAGTTTCCGATCTCGGTCTATATACACCCTGTATAGTCATTAGACGAAAATCATCTCAATGTTCCTGCTTCACAATTGTGTTACGCAAGACTTAAGGATAACTTGTGATACATGGGTGAAACACGTCTACCCTCTCCTACCCCTTAGGAGAGACAGGGGTGAATAGGGCATAGCAATTGGCAATAATGAGAGACCAAGCACCAGAAAAAATCGTTTCATTTTTACATCGTGCTATTTATAATTATTATAAATAAATACACCCAACAGTCACATATTTAGTTCTGACTCCACGCTCCATACAACTCTTGGGTATCAGAAACTACGAAACACTCTTAGGATATGGTGTGCCACGTAATGCTTATGTATCACACAAACATTTGTCTCGGTGCGGGGTTCGAACCCGCGGCCTCCCGTTTCGCAATCAGATGACGAGCCAACTGAGCCACGGGGCTGTCATGTCAATTATTAATATACCTATTAATAACGTTAATAATCAATACTTAGTTTCTTTTTTATCGTGTTTTTATAAATCGCAGTTTCTTTTTTCTTTTCTGTCTCAAAATAAAATGTGTATAAATATCAATACTCTTTTTACGTGGCACAAACTAAATACAACTATGTATCTCTCAGGGATATTTCTGACATTATACACCTACATCATCATCATCATCATCAGCCCTTAGAATTTAGTTAGAATTGAGGTTTCGCCAGTTGTGGTTTTAGTCCTACGTGAAGGAGACAATTTGTTGGAATACGTCATCAGCCCAAATACGTCCCACTGCTGGGCACGGGCCTCCTCTACAACTGAGAGGGTTTAGGCCTTAGTCCACCACGCTGGCCTAGTGCGGGTTGGCGGACTACACACCTAAGAAATTCCTAAGAGTTTTTTTTTAGGTGTTTCACGATGTTTTCCTTCACCGTTAAAGCAAGTGATTGTGAATACACACATAACTTCGAAAAGTCAGAGGTGTGTGCCTGGGGTTTGAACCTGCGACCGCCGAAATTCTTGACCGCGCGCATAAACCTCGAGGCCATCACTGCTTATATGCACCTACATTTATAAAACAATATGATGCTGATATAATTTCATAATACGATTACGTCTAAACTAGAATAAAACAGAAAGGTTTTTTATGAGTGATTACGTCACACCAAATGGTTAATTTAATTCGATGACCTTATTGAGGTTTTGGTGTATTCAATCATGCGGATTAGGAAATCGCATGGGTTGAGCAAGCGCCGGCTTTGGCGCCACCACGGTTTGGACGTACCTATAATGTATACGAAAACACAATATGGATATACCTTAAAAAAAAATTGTTCTCGGACAAACTTTTAACAAAACCTTTCTTGTAGTTGTTTTCGATATTCGTAATAAATCTAAATTCCAAATATTAATTCAATACCCTTACATTAGTAAGGGTATGGTATTAACCATACGAAAATGTGCAGGTTTCCTCACGATATTTTACTATAAATACAATAAATAAATACACCCAACAGTCACATACATAGTTCTTACCCCACATTAAGATACGAGTCTTGTGTCGTGGGTATCAGAAACTACGAGAGACTTTTCGGTCTCACAAACACCCAGACCCGAAACAAATATTTATGGATCACACAAACATTTGTCTCGGTGCGGGGATCGAACCCGCGGCCTCTCGTTTCGCAAGCTGGTGTCTAGCCAACTGCGCCACGGGGCTGTCTACTACATCATTAAAGTTTGTGATATTTTATTGTGAATACATATTATAACTTCAAAATGTTGTGGGCGCTTGCAGTAGCAGTACTTCCATAGAAGCAAAAAACTGACCTTGCTTTACACAATTCCGAATAATGATATTTAAGTTTAAAGCTTTATTTAACTAAAGCAATTTGACATATAAATGAGAATCTTCTGACTCCATAATAAACAATTATAAACTACACAATGAATGTATAACGCTTTTGGGCTTTTGGAAGTACCGCCACTTGTTTGAACACTAGATTTTGACACAACCGCGCGCCCAAACCTTGAGGCTATCAAGACAAGCGGTACTAGTATAAGCTGACGGCTCAAGTTCCATACGTTAATGAAGATATTTGAATCGATTTAAACAAGTCATATCAACTCTATCCTAAATATAGACAATGAGAGCTACCATCGACTATTGTACAACATGCGTAGGAGTAGATATTCAGGTCGCGCAGACGGCACGCCTCGCAACTGGGTCTTCTAACATTGTGTGAAGTTGAACACGCTTCTTTATGTTAGATAGTATAAATCATTGTTCTTTCGCATACAAAGAAATCATCTTTGTTGCCATCGACTTAGGCGAATACGAATTGTATGAATAATAACGGTGAAGTAAAACATCGTGATAAAACCTGCACACCTAAAAGTTCTTAGGACTTTCTTAGGTGTATAGTCCGGCAACCTGCACTAGGCTGTACGTGGTGGACTTGGGCCTAAACCCTCTTAGGGAAAGAGGAGCCCGGGCCCAGCAGTGGGTCATATAAGCTGATGATGATGATATTAACACTTAGAGTACGATTCTACAAAAATAATTCTACAAACCAAGAGTTACAAAATCATTTTGGTCAATTTTTGTTTTCCAACATGGTGTTATTAGTACATCGTTAACAGATTGCTTTAACTTCGCCGGAGTTTCAGTAAATAATGTTCTTACATTAATTAACCGACAATTTCCACTCTCAAAAGATGTATTTTATCATTTAACCTCGAATCGAACAAAAACTTCCAAGCGGAGTTCTCTTATCGATTCAAGTCACAACCCAATACTGACTTCGGACGAAGATATAGGGCAGTTGGAAGTCTCGGAAATAATTATATAAACTTAGTTTTTAAGAGATTTGAGAAGGATGGGGTTATTATTAAACATTGACAAAATATAACATTTTACGTTATACACGAAAAAATAAAAGTACAAATTTGTTTGTACAAGTGATGGATTTATCAGAATCACAGATTTCTGCTGCGCAACCTCTATCGAATATCCAAACAGTTTGTTATATTATGCATGAGTATGGTTATGACTACAATAGTTAAAAAATACAGATTGATGTAAATTGAAAAAAAGTACACTTAATCATCATCATCATCATCAGCCCATATACGCGCTACTGCTGGGCACGGGCCTCCCCTACAACTGAGAGGGTACACCTAATACTTTTTCAATAATTTTTACAATATTCAAGAACACCACACTTACTAGATCCCTAACATTTGACAAGGGACTGAGACAAAAAATATCTCAATGCAAAGATAAAAGACCTAGACTCTTTAAATTTATGCCTTTATTGCAATAAACCTTCCCTGTAGAGTTTCAATTTTCTAATAATTTAAAAACATATGGGACTGGTTTTGAATAAGAGGTTCAATTTCCGGATTGGACAAAATGCTATTAGTTTTTTACATTAAAAGACTCTAAATAGTAGTACATCATCATCAGCCCGTATACGTTCCTGTTGGTTACGGGTCTCCTCTATAATTGAGAGGGTTTAGTCCACCACGCTGGCCTAGTGGGGGTTGGCAAATAGCAGTACATAGTGCAGAATTATTCCAACAACATGGCCTAAAAAGCAGTGATGGCCTCGAGGTTTAGGCGCGCGGTCGAGAATTTCGCAGGTTCAAACCCCAGCCACACACCTCTAACTTTTCGAAGTTATGTGTGTATTCACAATGAATTATCACTTGCTTTAACGGTGAAGGAAAACATCGTGATAAAACCTGCACACCCAAAAGTTCTTAGGAATTTCTTAGGTGTGTAGTCCGCCAATCCGCACTAGGCCAGCGTGGTGGACTAGGGCCTAAACCCTCTCAGTTGTAGAGGAGGCCCGTGCCCAGCAGTGGGACGTATTTGGGCTGATGACGTATTCCAACAAATTGTCTCCTTCACGTAGGACTAAAACCACAACTGGAGAAACCTCAATTCTAACACGAACTTCAACATCTTTTTATAGATAAAGACGTGAGGGCGAATGCTATTTTAAACGCCTCCAAGCCACATCCATACGTTTCTGAGCAGCGCCACCAAATTTCCCCGGTCCGACAGGACGCAACTTTTCTACTGAACTCCAATTAATTATATCGGATAATGAGTTGGCCGCCCTACGCGGACCCGGCTACGTGATTCAGCGGCGGAGCTTAGAAATGCTATTTTCACTTTTACGTTACACTCCGCTTTTAAACAAACAATTTCTGGTGGTTTGTGGGAGAAGATTCGGTTCAGACTGATTTTCTTGTCCTGGGATGTGTTAGTCCCGGGTTAGATTAGAGGCTATAATTATTGGTGTATTCTAAGTATATTTTATTAATTACAGCACGGAGTCAGGAAATGAGCCCTATACTGCAATAGGCTCGCCACCATTTTTTATTGGCATGGATTGCTCGAACATTAAATAAATAAATAAACTTCCGTAGGTCTAGAAATCGCGGTTTTAGAACTCAAATTCTACGGATTCTGTCTAATGTATACTAGTTCTGTCACAATTCAAACAATATATTTATCGCTTTATTAAGCTTCGTAGCGTACGGACCTGGCCTGCAACTGTCCAGATATACCACGTAATTGACATATTTAGTCATCACGTACTTTTTTTTTTTGCACCAAGTTCTGGCCATTCATTGTCACATCCGTAAGGTCAGACCAGGATCAGGCGTCATAGCGGATATTTTATTAAAAACTGACTATTTTCTTTCGCCTGCCAAACCCCACAGGGGTGTCAGATGTTCCGATCAATGAGGCAACTTCAATCCCCAATCCAATCCCAACAAATACTCGAAAACTACAAAATACATAGCGGATGCAGTATTGATATTTTTTAATTTAACTTTGCCTTCTGCGACGCGGGGTAAAGCATTGTAAGGAAATACGAAATTGAATTTTTGTATTTTTATATCCGTTGAGAATTTTTAATATTTGATAGTGAAAGAGCGGCTTGTGACAGATAACTTGAAGTTGCTTTGTGGCTCCAAGTCGGGAGTTACTAAATTTAGGTCGGATTTCATAAAAAAACATTATGCGTTTCTTACTGCACAGCTTTGGTAAATTTTTCATTAAATGTACAAAAGTCATCATAGTCGTTCATATTGTATGTACATATATGGAAAGGGTCAAGAGGAAAGTGTTATTCAGTTCTTCCAATAGGAAATTCTCAGTAGCAGCACGGAGTCTGGAAATGGGCCCGAAAAACGGCAATAGGCTTGCTCATATTACGTGAGACTGATACATACCTGGCGAAATGTGGGTGCAGACATTCACCTCTGCTTGCCCCCTCGGAGAATACAAGCGTGACGTTATGTATGTATGTATTCATAAGGAAATCACTGATTAGACTTTATGGTTAATTGAAAATCTTGAAGAAAATAATTGCATGCTAAAGAAGGACGTTGCCGCTTTGAAAATTAACTAGGCCTCCCAATACGAAGAGAAATTAAATAATTAACAATAATTTTATTGCATACAGCCAAGAGTACTTATATAAATTATTGGGTACATAAAATATATGTTTATTTTATATGCCACTTGCAATGGCTCTTAATTATTATTACTTTGCTTATTTCAATATGATCTTAAAAATAATTCTTACTTAATAAATGTTTACTACTTACATATTTAATATTACAATATTTTAATGTGATTTTTTGTGTTACTTAGTTAATATTATTATTATATTTTATCTATAACGTAAATCATAAATTTGATAATCTTATTTTATTTTTCCTAAAGAAAATTATACTTTTTTACAATCTGGTTCAGTAAATCTCGATTAATTTAGCAATAATAAATCTACGCTGTAATTATGATAAGTTCTCCCAACAATAGCCACTTACGCGCCTGTTATTATGGGTTAAGTATTAATTTACTGTTATTCCAGTTTCCAAGCATCACCTTAGCGTTCGCTCAATCAACGGCTTGCTTCCATTAGCGAGCTTCAGGTGTACACCACTTGGAACCTCGATATCCACTTTCATCATCAGCCCATATACGTCCCACTGCTGGGCACGGGGCTCCTATATAACTGAGAGGGTTTAGGCATTAGTCCACCCCGCTGGCCTAGTGCGGGTTGGCGGACTACACACCTAAGACATTCCTAAGAACTTTTAGGTGTGCAGGTTTTATCACGATGTTTTCCTTCACCGTTAAAGCAAGTGATAATTCATTGTGAATACACACGTAACTTCGAAAAGTCAGAGGTGTGTGCCTGGGGTTTGAACCTGCGACCGCCGAAATTCTCGACCGCGCACCTAAAACTCGAGGCCGTCGCTGCTTAGCCGTTATCCACTTTATTATATTATAATTACATATATCAGCGGCGGGACTTCTAAACAAGCCCAAAAGCGTTAAACGTTAATTATGTAATATATAGTTTATATTTGCTTATTGTGGGGTCTTTATTTAACAAAAGCAATTTGTTATAAGCAAAAAAATGATTATTCAGAATTTAGAAAGGCAAAATGGGCTTTTGGGCTTCTATGAAAGTACCGCCACTGAATTATACAGGTTATTTTGATTAACTTTGACTATATAATAGTTTCTTATTTCCATCCAATAAAAGTATGTCTTGAGTGTGATTAATGTGAAGAAGTACTGATGGCCTCGAGGTTTAGGCGCGCGTTCGAGAATCTCGGCGGTCGCGGATTCAATCCCCAGGCATAGACCTCTGACTTTTCGAAGTTATGTGTGTATTCACAATGAATTATCACTTACTTTAACGGTGAAGCAAAACATCGTGAGGAAACCTGCACACCTAAAAGTCTTTAGGAATGTTTTAGGTGTGTAGTCCGCCAACTCGCACTAGGCCTGTGTGGTAAACTAAGGCCTAAACCCCCTCAGTTGAAGCGGAGGCCCGTGCGCAGCAGTGGAACGTATAACTGATGATCATATTTTTCTAGTCAGACACACTATCTTCACCTAAATACCATCAAGTAGACACTTTACCGTGCTAGAAAAAGTGCCGTTGGAAAATGCACAGTTTACCAGCCAGATCTGAGTGGAACAAATCGTTCCTCGTAACAATAAATATTACCAAGAACAAAGCAAGGTCAGGAGTAAATAGTGCATACGTTAAATATTCGCTGCTCACGATTGTTCGACATCAACTGTGAGGCATAAACTTGGCTGTGGATGCGGTATTCGTGTTACCCTACTGTAGTATTACGAGCCCAGTACAATCAATTGCATCCTACAAAATTTAATTATTCTAATAATAGTGTAAATGGTAATGTATGAAAGGGTATTTCGAAAAGTCGAAAGTAACTAACAGGGTACCTTTTATACAAGAAAATTAAAAGTGACGCCGATGAACTGCAAAGCTAAAGTACTTTTTTATATTTTCTGGTGTTCAGCCATTGCCTAAACTCATCATCATCGCCTTGCCCTGTTCCCAATTTCATTTGAGGTCGGCGCAGTATGTTTTATCCTTCCACACATCCCTATCAGCCGTCATGTCTTCATTCACCCCTTTTTCTTTCATATCTTCAGTCACGCACTCCATCCATCTTTTCTTTGGCCTTCCTCTGCTCGCCCATCCATCAACTTTCATATCCATCACCTTTTTACCTACGTATGATTCATCCCTCCTCATAACATGCCCATTACCTAAACTATTATTACGTAAAAGTATTTTAACATAACGCAGCATAACCTCACACCTGTATTCCCCGAAGCGGTAGGCGAAGCCATTTCTGTACCCACATTTCGCCAGGTTTGTATCAGTCCCACGTAATAGGGGGCGAGCCTATTGTCGTTTATCGATCGTAAAATATTTTAATAAAATTAACTGATATCATCCCACTGCTCGGCAAAAACATCTCCACTTTCTTTCTATATCTGCTAAATTTTCCAAGCATTTACGTCTAAAAGAACTAATTTTTTGACGAACAAAATCATACCGCATCCAATATTTGTAGTGCTCATCTAGTTGGTAATAGAGGTTGAAAACCCGCTGCGCTCTGCTTAACGCCGTGGGAGACACGAAAAGTGTACGCGCCTAGTAAAAACTCCACTAACTTATACACCGCAAAGGTCGGTTCACATACCACGACGTGTCAGCGGGAGGATTCCGTTTAAAAGAGTTATTGTAAATAATCATCGAGATACGTACACTGTTACGGTTTCTTTAATCATGACGTTTCGGAAATTCCTATGGTCCACTTAAACTTCTTATAATATAATGTTAAATATGACTTTTCGGGACAAAAATAAAATTAAAAACATAGTTTTAATAAAAATATTGACCATTGTATATTACGCCAGTTATATTTCAGTAAATTTTTCTTTTATATTATTGTCTCCACGATAAAATAAATTAATCACCATTAATCATTTCATTTCTTTATAATTGGACGTGTATTGCATTATGTTTAATATTACGTGTATTTTATTTTTATTTTATGATGACTCTATAGTATAGTGAAATCGGTTTGCCGTTATCAACTCTTTAAAAAATATATATCCATAAAGGGCCCGTATTAGAAAATAACGCATATAGGTTGGTATATACACAATACACACATATTATATAATTTACTAAAGATAACTACGCGACGGACTGTGTGAACAGCCCTTAACTATCACAATACAGTTAGCACGGAATGCATCGCGTGTATACACGGTATTATAGTTGACAGCGCGCGAGTAATTAAGGAGAGCCGTATCATTTTAGTTTGGACTCCTAAATCTGGTTGGTAATTACATATTCGAATTTAACTTTGCAAATTTCAAATGTCGTTTAGGGCTGTGATGTTGGGTATATTAATTGTGATTTTTAAAACGGTTTTTTAATTTATTTTTGTTATTATTGTTGGAATGTTTATGATATTTCCATGAAAGTACTACTTTTGATTCTCGGTTAATCGGGTGTTCAATTTTTCTAAGATTATTAGTGTTAAATGTCTTTTAATAAGTTAATAATTTGAGTATCTGCTTACGTCAAATTAATGGTCAATTATATAAAAACATCGAAGAGCTAATGTTTATAGTGTTTTATTTAAATAACGTTGTCTAACCGAAATTACTTAATCTTCGTTGTTAGAGTAAACATAATGATTACGTATCAGAAGAATTATTTATTTTATTTTATACACATTTATTTATTTTTCTTATAAATTATTGTATTGTACACATCACCCTCCCTTCTATCACTTGTTTATGCCCATCTTATAGTTGTCTCTAAAAGATCGCCTTGAGCGATAAGACCGCCAATTGTACTTCATTCTATTAGTATATTGTTTTGTTCATTATTTCTTAGTGTACAATAAAGAGTTTATAAATAAATAAATAATATAAATGATGATTAATTGGAAGGCGACAAGCCTTTTTTTAACGAGAAAATGCATGGAAATTATATCTTTGTCTTCACTTCAACGACGAAGAAAGAAACAAATAAATGGAAAATTTATTTGTTCTCGTTCTTACTTTTTGTCTAAAACGTAATTAACACAATGAACTCAGTTGCTTTGATTCTTCAACCCGTTAGCTTCTGATGATACGTCGGCCGCATTTCTTCTCGCCGCTCTATTATTTTACATTTAGCCCAAAAAATACCTTACAATTATATGGAAGCAAACACATACATAGCTTCGGGCGAGGCACGTGTTACAGTTTACTTTGTATGACTGGGCTGTCCACACATTTGATTTGTAGTATACAAACGGTTGGGCATGCTGTACCTATGGTCCCATCTCTCCATCTTAAAAATAAAATAAGTTTAGTGATTTTAGTTGAATTTATTCCCTACAAAAAGATAAAAAAGTAAGAAGGAGGAAGATAAATCTTTCCTCTTTGTAATAATAGTTAAGAGTATAGACGAAAATTTAATTTTTCAAGATATATCGTAAATTATTTTTAAATACTTCGGCATTTATTTTGATAAAGATGGAGTTGTTAAATTTTATTTCATCCTCTCTTTTCCATAACATGGTTCAAGAAGCTACAACTTCTTGGCTACTTCTAAATGTGAAACGTGGACTTGAAAAAAGTTTGCCTAAAACCTGGCGATATAGGCATGGATGTGCATGTACAAGAATTTACAATAAACAAAATTATAGCCTCACACCTATATTCCCCAAAGGCGTAAGCAGTAGTGTATTTCTGCACCCACATTTTTCCAGGTATGTATCATCATCATCAGCCCAAAGACGTCCACTGCTGAACATAGACCTCCCCCAATGATCTCCACAATGACCTGTTGGACGCAGCCTGCATCCAGCGATGTCCCGCGACTTTTACCATCGTCATCCGACCATCTTGTTGGTGGACGTCCTACGCTGCGCTTGGTATGGAAGGTATGTCCCACGCAATAAGGGCGAGTCTATTGCCATTTTTCACAAAATTCTAGACTCCGTGCTGCTACTAAGAATTTCCTAATGGAAAAACACAATAACATATTTTCCCAACCCTCTAAGTCGCACTGCACATACTTGTATCGCGAGACCTCGAGGCATTCATGTACTTTAATCCCATTATATAAGAGAATCATGGTAGCAACACACTGGTGTCTCAATTCCCATTCGACAGCGACATGTAAACTAGTGGCGACAATAATGAGAGTTTCGGGACGAATCGGCCGCGCCTGCAATTATGCCCGTTCTCCATAATGCATGTTTTTTGGGTACATTAATGACTTTTTTGAAGATCTGGAAGGTTTTTCTTGTCTGTAATCGATTCAACTATCACTGCATGCAATAAAAAAAAACAGCGCCTATCTTTTGTTTGCGATGAGTACAAAAATTTTCATGCGGTTTTTACCAATATAAAGAGCGATTCCTGAGGGAGATTTAAGTGTATGCTATTTATTTAATGTTTTGTATCAATTGTTTGCGATTTGCTGGTAATAATTAAAGGCAAGTCCGCAAAAATCAAGTTACTTTGAATCTTTTATCGACGAGATTCTGATTTGAATATTCCTTCACTAATGTCTATGCCTGAGTTGAGTTGAGAAAAGCTTTGGTGAACGTTTCGTAATAATGTTCTCATTAAAATGAAGCAAATAAGTAACATTATTCTAAAAATATTCAGCGTATGGAATGTAGGAGTTATTTTCATTAAGCGATCCTTTGGATATGAAGCCTGAAAAGCTATATGTAGTTTTGCTGTATTATAAGATCATGTTTTATTTTGACAATATTAAGCAAAAAAATCACCGGTTTTAGCAAAAAGAAATATAAAGTATTATTTGTAAGCTTTTAGAAGTAAAAATATTCTCCATGGTCCACAGGCACAGCATAAGTTTTATCGACTTTTTTAAAAATATCAGAAGTCGTCTGGAAAATTGCCTAAAAAAACATTTTTAACAAAAACACAAACAAATGTAAGTACCTACTTGAACTATATTTTAAAATCTACATGTACAGTAATATTAGATAGATTGGTATTTTTATATTATTGTAAAGACTAAACTAAAAATTTACTTAACCGATTTCAATATTTTTTGCATAGGAAAAATATGATTCTCTGAGAAAAAACATAGACCACTTTTAAGGCTATAAAAATAATCTTTATTGGCTATTGAAAGATAAATAGGAACCTCCTTTTCAAAGTTGTTTATTTACCAGCGTAATTACAGACAGCTTACTTGCAACTCAACTCACAACTTCGCCGGTTAGGTCGTGAGTGAAAACCATAACGCGCTAGTATAAAATTGCCAACTTTGAGTTAGCACTTCGACTATTTGTAGGTTTAGCGCAAAGGCTGTAATTTACACGTTGGGTTTCAACCCGCGACCGCCGAGATTCTCGACCGTGCGACTAAACCTGCGCCTTACTTCAAATCAAATAATCGAAAAGATTATTCATAAGACAGAACGGATACTCATGAATGGGGTTCGTTTATGAGTGACACAAAATATTACTATTAACACTGGTAGTAAGGCTGTTCATGTATTTACAACAAGGTTACAACACATAAATCTTAATTTGAGGCAACAATTTCAATGTCAGGACAAAAACCGAAACTCCCCAAGCATTGAGTTGCAGTGCGGTGTAACAGGAATTAAATTGACACAACTTTTGAAAGCAAACGCTGTATTTACGAGCCCTTGTATAGAAGTTTAAACGAGCTACATTCCTACCAAGCGTTTAATCTACTGTGTTTCGCTTTTTAATAATTTTCCCTTGTTTATACTGGTATAACGTGGTAACACCGTATGATTTAAGCAATTGATATTTGATGGTAAGCATGATTTTGTTCAAATAGAGCATTAAGTGGCAAGAGACTCACATTTCTCGACACTTGATATCCTCATGCCGGCCTGCTGAGTTCTTCTAGAAAAGTCTAATACTTTTCTACCAAAGCTGACTAAGCTAGATTGTAGTAATCAGTTTTCCGTTGTAGGTACTCAGAGGTCAACTTTGACGGACATATTTTTATTTAAATTTATTTGGCAGCCCCGTGCCTCAGTTGGTTAGCCACTTGCGAAACGGGACGCCGTGAGGTCGATCTCCGCACCGAGATAAATATTGTTTCATCCAAAGATATTTGTTTCGGGTCTGGATGTTTGTGAAATCTAAAAACCTCTCGTAGTTTCTGATACCCACGACACAAAACTTGTATCTTAGTGTGGAATCAGAACTATGTTAGTGACTGATGGGTTATGGGACATTTATTTTTAATCATCTATAAGCTATAATAAAAGCCGTACATTAATAATTAGTCGTAATTCCTCCCCTGTACCAGAGAAATTCCATTTACTCTCGTACTCACCTGTACCGCTCAGAAATGACGGCATAGCGCTTAGAGTTATTTTATGATATAGTAACAGCCTTCTAAGCGTTATTCACGGTGGTTCATTTCACAGGTTAATTTTTTCAATGGGCTAGTGTCTATAATTTATTAACTAGGTCTTCGGTAAACAATAACGAAATATAAATCGGCTAAACTGGAGTAATAAACAACATCATCATCATCAACCGAAACACGTGCCACTTCCCCAAGAAATAAACACACAATTTTTTTACACCAAACACATATTTTTTTACACATGCTGGTGGTAGGATATTCGTATCCGCCCGGATGGCGACCACCGTACACAGGGCGTAAAACCCGCCATAGTGGCACATGCAAGTGTGCCGCGTTCCGGGATCAGCCAGTGTATATCCGGTTTTCGGGGGGGCTTCAATCATGGTGAAAGGTTGACCGTGCCGGCAATTTTTTGGCCGGTTTGTCGCGGTCGGTCCTTTGATCGCCATGATTGATAGTCCCCCAAACTTCTTCACAATAAGGTGAAGAGGTATTCGGCCGGCATGATTGTGTCGACCAACGGGAGACCATCATCTCTCGCTGGTCGGCACTTTTTCTGGACTCCATTGCGCTTACCATCAGGTGCAATGGGGTCACTTTGCCGTGCCAGAATAAAAAAAAAAAAAAAAAAAAAAAAAAAAAAAAAAAAACATAAACAAATATTTCTAAGTGACATAGGTCAGTTGGTCAAATTATCTTCGGAAGCGAAGTTCTTAATCTCTTAAGCAGTTTTGTCAACTTAATCGCTGTTTGTATAAGAATCACTTCCTGTGTAACACATTTAACTTGTTATGTTTTTTGCGCCGTTGCAAAATTGACCGACGCCGAACATCCTTTATAACACTTTCACATCCTGTGCTATAATTACATTATATTTTATGTTACCGGAAATATTTGTGGTTTAGACAGTAAGCAAAATTTCCAGGAACTTTAAAATGACACATCATTTTTAGTAGGTTAAATAAACGTTGAATTAATTATTTATTTAAATTGATTTGTTTAGTTTTTTTTATAAGTTCAATAAATATATAAAAAAAATTGACGTTAACCACTTTTAGTGAGTCTTAATATATTTTTAAGGTCTATATTATCCAGTAGGTATACGCTTTCTTCTAATTGACGACGATAGTAAATAGTCCATTCAATAAACATGAGTTTCTTGCGACTGAATCACTACTTAGTAAGAAGTTATTTATATCCCTTCCATACGTGCCTTGAGTAACACGTTTCAGGTAATATGTATTCACGAAACTTACATACAAAAGAATATGAGGAGATTTTTTTTTATATTCTGATATAAGATGCGATGAACACAATCCTCGATTTTTAAAAATTTAAAACAGTATATTCGCTTATTGCGCTTTATAGATTCTGTACACATAAAACAATACGAAAATCCCGCATAAAAATATTTTTATCTAAGTTATTTTGAAAAAAAAAATGTTAACACTTATAGCATCTATGGCAATTTTAAGCTTTAATATCTATGTCGGTAGTATTATAGAAATTATATTTTAATTGTAGAAGTCAGTCAATCATTCGCAAAGGACGTGAAGAGTTTGCTTTTTCAATTACATTTGGTCAATCATTCACGAGGGTAGGAGATGCTATAGCAAAACTTAGTTTTATTGTCGAAGTGTTGATTTGAATTAAAAAAAAAAACACTTATAAAATTTAAATCAAATATAGAATACTAAGTAGCGACGTCAAAACTTTTAGCCACTCCACAAACCAACCAATAGCAATTCCTGTTAGCAACAGTAAGTAAATTCAAAGGAAATGAATAGCCGATAAAAATTAGAAACGGGTTCATTGTTCTTGAGCTACCGGTGGGCGTGTCTCCCCGTACGGTTGTACTATTGACACTATCTGTTGAATTAATGAGAAGCGGAGTTAAGTTGAGATATACTTGTTCTTGTGTGGTAAATGGTTGTTTTTACTTGGCTTTGTTTTATACGCGGTCGATATATGCTTTGTTTTGTGTAGGCGACTATTACTGTTAAAGGCTTCGTAGTCAGGAGGCCCAAGTGTGTGATCGATTTAGAGGTCTTGGGATTGATTCCCAAGTCTCTAGTCGGGCAGTTTTATTATAATTTTAGTTAGGCAGTCCACTATTCTACAGAAAAATGCAGGAAAAATGTCACAAGAAACGAATCCGGTACATCTGGATTTCCTGCCGCAAAATAATGCAGCAGGTCGTATGATCCAAACTAATGTAATCGCCAAATTTATGTTCGTTATTCGATCTCGCCTGACCTACTAAATGCATAAAATTTGGCGTAAAGCCTAATTATTGTGTAGGACAAAACAGAGCATTATTTTTATACGGAAAAATCTAATTTGACGCGTGTTATTGATGAACTTGGGAAGACAAAGTTTATTAACGACACTATGGCTAAATCTACGTACCATATTTGTTAGTTGAATTGATTTATCACTAACTGTGGGGCCCAGATTCGTCCGGGTGCAATTTTCAATTATGTACTCATCCAACATCAATACTGCGTTTTTCCGGGATAAAAATTACCCTATTTCCTGTCCTATGGCCTCAGCTATCTTCACACCAATTTATTTATTTATTCAATTAGTACGGCTACACCAATTAGACTAATCGATAAGAAACTATACAACATAAAAAAAACATAAAAATAAAGAAAAAAACACAAAACATACACATTCCTCTGTAAAGATATCACAGTGTGGTGCACTGTCCAGGAGAGTCCAAAAATCATTCAAATTCGTTTAGTGGCTTAAGTGTGAACGGACATAGTTCCTTTCGCATTTATAATATTAATAGGGATATAACTTCTGTTCTTACTGTGTGTTTAACTTAACGTGGATGTATGATATGAAACTCGTCACAGATGCCGCTTTGATTACGTCAATACTGTTTTATTTCAAACGGTTATACTATCGACTCGGGCGTTTAGTACAAAAGAAATAACGTTCAGAATGCTCATTCTACACAGCACTTAGATAATTACAGTTAAATTAATTATAAATAATTAGCAGTTGGATCCGGCTCCTAAAAATGTACGTACTTTCTGAAGGTCGGTCAAATCGGTTAAGTACTTTTTCATTTTATTCGTAACGAACATTGAAAAATGGAAAAGTACAAATCTTCCCTTTTTATATTATAAGTAGAGACAAAATATACAGTAATAGAGTTGACTATAGTGCTGGTAGGATAAATATATCCGCCCGGATAATGTCATCCCTAAAATATAAAGTGCTATTGAATCGTGCAAATATGCATGTATAAAGCGTTCTGCGTATTTCCAGTAGATCATAGGCCACCATAATTTGTGTTGACTTGTGAAAATATTTTATGACCCGTTGACAGGTCATTCGAAAATTGAATCATTATGCACGAACTACCTGCATTATGCTTGTATGAAATATAACTTTTTATATGTGTTTGAGTTAAATTGTTTAGAATATTTTGAAGGATCGGAACGTAAGTCTAGTGGCTAGGATACCTGGCTTTCACCCAGGAGGCTCGGGTTCGATTCCCGGTACGGGAAAACTTTTTGATGTCAATCTTCATTTATATTATTTAGTTATAAATCTATTTTATATTTTATAAAACACGCTAATGTGAATAACTATACCTTATTACGAAAAAACAATCTTTTTCAAGTATCAAACCAAAATATTATTTTCAATTAAATTATGAAGTCTTCCTGCCAAACTTGGCCTTCTGTAGCCATTGTGTCTTACCCGAGCGCATCTCGCGTCCCGTCACACAGAGAGCTAATGTGGAACTCGTGACCGTCCGATACAATCTGTGTTTGTATATTTTTTATTGACGGTTAGAACCCGGGCTTTTTCGAGGTGGGAATTTTTTAATAGAACCACTCTCATTCATTATTGCTTTTCGCCGCTTTTGCTTGTTTGTATCGATTTTTGTAGTATTTAGCTTTAAAAGAGGTCCATTTAATTAATATTTATTTTTGTTTTGTAAACAGAACGCACTAGAAATATAAATGGTAAATACATATACTTTCAAGCATTTATCTATACTGTACCAGTTTGTGGAATAGTTCACAAGTCTTCTTGTTCATGCCTTCGTAGGTAACGTCATAGGTGTTTTTGGCGTAACGTGCGTATTTGATCAGGCCGAGATTAGGGCGTCGAGTGACGGGGTCTTTATTCGCTTAATGCTCTGTTTGGACAGCGTCATCCTTGCCATTAGGTGCCATATTGTCAGGCAAATAATTATGGAGTGCGGATGAAATAGCCTCTGTTTTATAATCATTCCATATACGTCCCACTGCTGGGCACAGGCCTCTTCTATAACTGAAAAGGGTTAGGCCTTACACTAATTTCTTTGTATTAAGTGTAGACCGCTAAATGGGTTTATGTAGCCATACTTGTTTTACATCGTTTTTCTGTAGGACTTTCGAATAAATATAAATAAAATAATTGACTGCCCCGTGGCGCTGTTGGCTAGACACCAGCTTGCGAAACGAGAGGCTGCGGGTTCGATCCCCGCACCGAGACAAATGTTGTGTGATCCACAAATATTTGTTTCGGGTCTGGGTGTTTGTGAGACCGAAAAGTCTCTCGTAGTTTCTGATACCCACGACACAGGACTTGTATCCTAGTGTGGGGTCAGAACTATGTATGTGACTGTTGGGTGTATTTATTTATTTAGGTAAGATTATAAAATTGTTTGAAAGTGAGAGATTACGTCCATGACAGCAACACTGTCGAGCCTATGAAAATAATAATATCAAAATCTGTTTTAACCATGAACTTCATTTAGTTTACATGATTCCATTATAGAATGAGGGGAGCTGTGTTATTATCAATAATAAATGATTTTTAATGGATATTATTACAGCCACACCGCCCGCGACAAGATCGTAAAATGTAACAAATTAAAACATTCCTTGGAACCATGTCGTATACTAATGATTCAGATTATCTTTCTGAGGTAATAAAATCGTTTTAATATATATTTTTGTTTTAATTACAATCGGGCGTCAAAATGGATGTTGGAGGCTTTTATGGGTGCGAGCAAAAAGCAATGTCCCATGTGATTAAAGGCAATTTTTGTCGACTTGGTAGGCACATGTTTGAAGTCAAGGCAGGTACTTATTTATATTCATCATCAGGCCATGTACGTCCCACTGCTGGGCATGGGCCTCCTCTACAACTGAGGCGGTTTAAGCCTTAGTCTACCACGCTGGCCTAGTGCAGTCCGCCAACTTATGAAATTCCTAAGAACTTTTTTGGTGTGCAGGTTTCCTCACGATGTTTTCCTTCACCGTTAAAGTACGTGATAATTCTTTGTGAATACACACATAACTTCGCAAAGTCAGACGTGTGTTCCTTGGGTATGGACCCGCGATCATCGAGATTCTCGACTGCGTGGGTAAACCTCGAGGCCATCACGACTGTTAAATTTTTTATTCAAAGAACTGGACTTATATTTAAAGGCCCAATTTAATCCTTTCTAAAGTACGACAACAAATCTTATGCACATTCCAAATGCGAATTATTAAATAGCGTTTATCGAGGAATGTCGCATAATCTAAAACCTAAACTGGTATAACTAAGACCTCGTAGATATCAGTTAACTTGCGAGCAAGTATTCTAATGAACCGATCCAGTTAGCCCAGAAGGGCTACACTACGTATAAGTAGATAAAATTGGTATTTATTGAAGGATAAAATTATATCGGGTACGTACAATAATGGTGGTGAATAATAGTTAAATGGATACCTAGATGATCGAGAGGAGGCTTGGGAAAGATCAGCAAAATTACATATTAGTATACACATTCATTCATTTTCATTCATTCTCAGCCTATCGCCGTCCACTGCTGAACGAAGGCCCCCCCAAATAGGCGCCAACCATCTCGGTCTTGAGCAGCCCATATCCATCCGCTACCCGCCAGTATACACTTGGAGGCAGTATACACATGCCTCCAAGGGATTGGTAGAAGTATATTTCTATATCTACGTTTTGTCAGCACAAGTATGTGCCGTGCGATCTAGAAGTCCTGGGTTCGATTCCCGGGTCGGGTGAAGTGTTATTGGGTTTTCCCATTAAGAAATTCTCAGTAGCAGCACGGAGTTTGGAATTGTGCCCGAAAAACGGCAATAGGCTCGCCCCCTATTACGTGGGACTGATACATACCTGGCGAAATGAGGGTGCAGAAATGCACCTCTGCCTACCCCTTAGCAGAATACAGGCGTGAGGTTATGTATGTATGTATGTTTTAGATTTATAAAATGACCTTATCCCACCACACACTTGCCACTGTTACTCCTGTGCTCCAGGATCAACAGCATGTACAGTATTGACGACGAGCACTGAAGCAACGATCTCCCAATAAAAATTATCAGAAATAATTTAAAGAAGGAGTTGGAACACATTTCTAGAACGTTTCAGCAATACTTTGTCCAACTCGGAAATCGAAACCCAACTTCTTGATCACACATGTTCATCACGTAAGAGAGTACAGCTTCATCCCCGCTCATTAACAAATGTTTGTGTGCACTCCAATTTTGGCTTGTGTGTGA
Organism: Hemaris fuciformis; assembly: GCA_907164795.1. NCBI lineage: Eukaryota > Metazoa > Arthropoda > Insecta > Lepidoptera > Sphingidae > Hemaris > Hemaris fuciformis. The sequence goes on along the minus strand of OU015457.1, from coordinate 4,742,602 downwards.
ATTGTGATCGTTTGTTAGACCGGAAAATCTGACGTATTTATGACAGTTCTGTGTATTATTATTATAAAAAATCCTCTATGGATAACCGTTGATGGATTCTCAAAGGAATATAGGGTATCGACAACGCGACACTTGAACATAAACTTACCAGTTTCAAATATCCCGCGGCGACCGCAAATGAGGCCCGTGGAAAAAAAATTTGTCAAACTTGCTGGGCGAGTCGGCTACTCAACTTGTGTGCGGAGTCTCAGAAACCGCTTCGGTGGATGCGGCATTTAATCTCTACTAATGTTATGAAGAGGAAAGACTTATACATTTGTTCGTTGGCACTGATGTTATACAGTTAAAAATGATAATATTAAAATGAAAGTTCGGTAGCTGTTAATGAAATGACTAAATAATATAGGTCTTGTATTATTTTCTGTGTATTTATGTATGTGTATAAATATATTATAGCTTGTATGTTGTATATCTGTGGATTTCTATTAATTAATTTATTGTTAGTGGTCTACTTATGTTGTTTTTGTTTATATTGTTTTCATCATAACGTTATCAATGCACCTACTTTTTATCTCCGCATCACCCTACGGTCGACTTTAAAAGAATGCCTAAGGCATTAAAATTAGATTTAATTATTTTTTATAGATGGGATCAGGGAAAAATCATAGTCTACTTTAAGGGCCCATCGCAAATGTTTAAGACAATGATTTTAATTCAAATAGAAATGTGAATCAATTTTAAGCAGGTTTCTAGTCTTAAGATGGAAAAACTCAATAATTCTTTGTCCAACTCAAGGCGTTTTGATACTAATGACGCGAGACCACGAGGCAGTCATATTTATTGAACAACCTATAATCAATGCCTATATTTCTCAAAAAACTGAAGTCAAAAATTATAAATATAATAATAATAATACACCCAACAGTCACATACATAGTTCTGACCCCACACTAGGATACAAGTCCTGTGTCGTGGGTATCAGAGACTACGAGAGACTTTTTCGGTCTCATAAACACCCAGACCAGAAACAAATATTTGTGGATCACACAAACATTTGTCTCGGTGCGGGGATCGAACCCGCGGCCTCTCGTTTCGCAAGCTGGTGTCTAGCCAACTGCGCCACGGGGCTGTCTTCCGAATATTAATGTTGTCTTCCGAGCCAAGCTCTTCTGTGTTTAAAACATGCCGTATTCACCTATTTTAGTGAATCTTGAAGATAGTATCGCAGTACATCGTCCGTTAACGCGTATTAGCCCGCTGATCGATCTGGCGCGGCGCCCGTAACAGGTTACACGTCGCTCACCATAAATATATTAAGGGCAACACCCGAATGTTCAAAGCCCAGGAAATTCTCAGCAGAAGCACGGAGTCCGGAAATTTGCTTATAAATGGCAATAGACTCGGCTTGTTACGTTAAGCTTAGCCCTTAATAAGACAGCGTGTTAATACTTCTCGTCAAAATAACAAGAATTTGGCCTGAAAATGTCCATTATAATGGATGTAGATTTTTTAGGATACAGAAATAGGTAAATTGTTTCGAGTATTTTTTCTAGGACCGCTCACAAGCAAACAAAATTTGTGATGATTTTACGAATAAAATTATAAAAAATAGTTTATCGAATTAAGGGTTCAAAAATAGGAATAAACCTCTACTTAAAGCATCGAGGGAACAGGCGTGAGTGAAATATCCACGAGAATTTAATTTTTGGGTAGAACAGATGCAGTAAGAATATTATAATTTAGGGAGAAACGCATTCTGTTTCCTCACGTTTTATTACTTAGGTATTAAGTTACACAAGATAGATCTAAAACTAAATAACTCAAAGCTCGTACCTCAATATACTATAACAGAAAGCCTGTAGCCGTTTACAATTTGTTGCTTAGAGAATTGTACCCAGGGCCGATAGTTTTCAAAGGTAAAATTAATGTCACTGAAGTAGCGAGCTTTGTAATCAAAGTTACATTATAATATAACATTATTGTACGTCTTTAATTTAAAACTACATTCCTGTAAACAGTGAAGGTGAATCCTTTCCTATTAGTATTACCTACATATACTATTAAACGCATAAATATGTATATTGTTTAATTTATTTAGTAACTATAAAGTCTACTACATTTCAAATGAAATGACTTTAAATATTAGAACCTAATATTACCATAGGCTCAGAGAGGCTCAGAGAGGCTAAAGGTAATGCTGAATGACAAAGAATTTGGCAAGCCTTTTTTCTGTAATAGGCCGTTTTAATTATTTAAAGAAAGATAAACATTTTAATAAATAAGATAGTTTTATAAAAAAATCTAAAAACACAACTTCCCCTTAACAATCCTCACAAAATCAGTCACTTAATCCGCTTAAGAAAGCATAAAGATTAAACGATTCGAGATTAAAACAGATAATGCGTTTATCTCCGACGGCAATTTGGATAATATTCTTCATATCGGAAAATTGTTGATTACATTCATTGAACTTCAAAACGTACAAACGTAATTCAAAGCCATAGAAATTCAAGATGTAAAATATAATGTAAATATTGAGATATTTGAATAAATATCAAATGTTTTGAGATTCGACGAGGCAGGTGTTTCCCAGTATTCAGCTTTTGATTATGGTAATTATTTGAAAGGAACTGATAATGTTTAAATTAGAACTATTGGCAGTAGGTTCAGGCTTTGGGTTAGAGGATGAGGCGCGATATCAGTGAAGACTTTCTACGCATACACCTCTATTCTCATCATCATCAGCCCATATACGTCCCACTGCTGGGCACGGGCCTCCTCTACAACTGAGAGGGTTCAAGCCTTAGTCCACCACACTGGCCTAGTGCGGGTTGGCGGACTACACACCTAAGAAATTCCTAAGAACTTTTTAGGTGTGCAGGTTTTATCACGATGTTTTCCTTCACCGTTAAAGCAAGTGATAATTCATTGTGAATACACACATAACTTCGAAAAGTCAGAGGTGTGTGCCTGGGGTTTGAACCTGCGACCGTCGAAATTCTCGACCGCGCGCCTAAACCTCGAGGCCATCACTGCTTATTCTATTCTCATAAAATTATGTTATTGCTTCTGTAAATTTTAGATCTATTTGTGTCAGCCTCATTGACAGGCACAAGCCTCATCTACAATTTAGTCCACTACGCTGGTCCAGTGCGGTTTGGCCAACTTAACGCCTAACATATTCCTAAAAAAAATTGTGCAGGCTAACTCGCAATAATTTTATTCGTTGTTTAAGGGCGTGATAATTAATGCTAATACAAATACCTTCTAAAAGTTTGTCATAACCTGGGATTTTGATCATTGACTGCAAAGAATTCACCTCGTCTTAATAGTCGAGGTCATCACAAGTTCATATAAGGTTAAATAATTTAAAACGAGAGGTTGCATAAGTACAAACACGCTCGATTTCATCTCTTCCTGCTTTTGTTTGTCAATTATATTCTAACCGGGCAACTTACGGGCAAGTGGCCCGTAAGTGCTCAGAGGAATATTTGTTCAAGAAGTTAGCATGCGTTCTAGTTGAAATGTCAGGTTCGTTGTGAAACGTTTGTGTTGGTGATACATTTAAAATATAAAAAAATACAAAATAATGCTTCGTTGGGTGCATGGGATTACCACGTGTGATTAAGATTTTAGGAGTATGATTCCAAAACGATAAAGATTATTGAATTATTCCATTGATATTCCCAGCTGCAGAAGATTGAATTGTCTATAAAGTGCAGTGAGTAATTATAATGTTGGTACCTCGTGGTCTCGCGGTAGTGTGTGCCGTGCGATCTAGATGTCCTGGGTTCGATTCCCGGGTCGGGCAAAGTGTTATTGGGTTTTTCCATTAAGAAATTCTCAGTAACTGCTGTTTGTGCTTGTGGAGTCTGGAAATGTGCCCGAAAAACGGCAATAGGCTCGCCCCCTATTACGTGGGACTGATACATACCTGGCGAAATGTGGGTGCAGAAATGCATCTCTGCCTACCCCTTCGGGGAATACAGGCGTGAGTTTATGTATGTATGTATGGTAAAATAACTGAAAAAAAAGTCGGTTTGGAGCTACATCTCTCTATATTTATCTTAATCGACTCAACTTATTCCGTTATGGGTAGGCGTGAGTTTAAGTATCAAACAAGGAAAAACTCCATCGGGGTCCTCAAAACCAAACAAAGCCGAGATTCCCTGAATAATGTATTTCTTGACAAAGCTGAATAAACGTAAACACGATGGAAAAAGCAGATAATTCAAATCACGGACCTATGAAAACACAAGGGAATCTACCTGTTTCCATAGTCTAAGGTTGTTTGGAAACTAACAGTAGTTTTTGCTCTCAAGTTGTTACTATGCAGAAAGAGGGTATAATAAAAATATAGGTAGATTCATAATAACTATAACTTCATATATAATATCATAATGAATGTTGAAACAAATCAAACCCAATAGATAGTTAATCATAGTTGGCAAGAGATGGCGCCACTTAGAAAATCTTTGAATCCTAGATCGCGTTGTTCTCCAATGAAGCATGACATCTCAGTAAATCAATACATTTTAAAAACAATCCGGCCAAAATGAGTACGGAATCTAAAGTGCAGGTAAATTAATAAGTAATGTTAGCTTGCTTGTGTAATTCGGACATCGCTTTCACTTCGAGGGAGGGAAGTTTTCTTGTAAATATTAATTAGGGTGTTGGTTTGAAAAACATCATGAGGAAGCCTGCGCACCTAAAAATTGTTAGGAATTTCTTAGGTATGTAATCCACTAACCCGCACTAGGCCAGCGTGGTGGACTAAGGCCTTAATCCTCTAAGTCGTAGAGGAAATCAGCGCCCAGCAATGGCACATATATGGGCTGATGAAGACGACGTGTTAGTTTGACGAAAGTTGTGTTAGATCTATCAGCGTCAACAAAAATAATGATAATAAATACACCTAACAGTTACATACATAGTTAGGATACAAGTCCTGTGTCGTGGGTATCAGAAACTACTCGAGACTTTTCGATCTCACAAACACCGAGACCCGAAACAAATATTTGTGGATCACACAAACTGCGCTACGAAGCTGGCAAAATGCTATAATAATTGGAAATAAAAAGTTTTCCAGGCCCATTTCTTTTAAAATTTCCATTAATTAGCATAAATCGTCTCATCCGATCACCTTAGTCATTTCTTATCCTAGTCTTATGCATTTTATTCATTCAAAACATTAGAAAGAGCATGATAAAGCATCACAAAAACTCTCACAACAATTAAAACACAGTTTCTGAGACGCCTCGGGTAGTAATTAATATTATTGTGTACAAATCGTCAGTTTTCGTGTGAGTTAACTATATGGTGTTATTTATGTTTGACCGGCGGTGTTGTGGCTACAAATTATCTTTTGATATGGGCTGATAGGTGAAATCATTTGTTTTTGAAAGGATTTTTGTGTCGGAGCCGACGTAGAAATATGTTACGTAATCGGCGCGATCGCTTTGTTGGCTTTGTTATTTATACAATTTTGAACACTCTCAGTTGTAGAGGAGGCTCGTGCCCAGCATTGAGATGTATATGGGCCGATGGTGATGATAATGATGAGATAGGCTGATAGATGAAATCATTTGTTTTTGAAAGGATTTTTGTGTCGGAGCCGAAGTAGAAATATGTTATGCAATCGGCGTGATCGCTTTCTTGGCCTTACTATTTATCAAAAGCGCTAATGATAGAGAAGCTTCCATATAAGGCAAAGTTATATTGTTTTTTACATACATAACCTCACGCCTGTAATCCCCAAAGAGGTAGGCAGAGGTGCATTTCTGCCCCACATTTCGCAAGGTATGTATCAGTCCCACGTAATAGGGGGCGAGCCTATTGCCGTGTTTCGGGCCCATTTCCAAACTCCGTGCTGCTACTAAGAATTTCCGATTGGAAAAACTCAATAACACTTTGCCCGACCCGGTAATCAAACCCAGGTTCTAGTAAACGATATTAATTTTGCTACCTTTTGCATTACACAAAAAAATAACTAAGTCTATGCCTACCACTTTGAGTTCACAGACGTGAGGCGTAGAACATTCACTTTACTTGTTATTTTGCTTCAAGCAAGCCCTCATAAGCCAGACAGTTAATAGATAATCTACAGAAATGAAAGCAATTGTTAAACCGGGGCGTAAAAAATGATGATGAGGATAATTAAGTGTAGTATATTATGAATGCTTGGGTTTTAAACGGTGTGTGTTAGCTGTAAGTGATATCGATGCATAGAGTATACAGAAATGCGAGAAGCGGGTAAAGGCACCTGCCTTTTATCTTTATTATTTATTTTATTAAAAATAAAACACAAAAATAGTCCTCATCTTATTTCGAAAGACGGATTTTATAGCGTGGATACGAATCAAAACCGAAGTAAAAGACACAAAATACACCCAACACTACACGAAGATACAAGTTTTGTGTCATGGGTATCAGAAACTACGAGAGACTTGCCGGTCTCACAAACACTCAGACCTGAAACAAATATTTGTGGATCACGCAAACATTTGTCTCAGTGCTGGGATCAAAACGGCCTCTTGCTTCGCAAGCTGGTCTCTAGCCAACTGCGCCACGTTGCCTTTCAAAAAGTATTATTTTTGCAATATCACAACTATGTTTTTACACATACATACATAAACTCACGCCTGTATTCCCCGAAGGGGTAGGCAGAGGTGCATTTCTGCACCCACATTTCGCCAGGTATGTATCAGTCCCACGTAATAGGGGGCGAGCCTATTGCCGTTTTTCGGGCACATTTCCAGACTCCGTGCTGTTACCGAGAATTTCCTAATGGAAAAAACCCAATAACACTTTGCCCGACCCGGGAATCGAACCCAGGACCTCTAGATCGCACGGCACATACTTGTACCGCGAGACCACGAGGCAGTCGCAATTATGTCTTTGTCTTTGCGCTTTCTTCAAGTTATAGATTTGTTTGCTACCCCAAAATATAATCTTAATTTCTTAGTTCTCTCATAATATTCTGGTGTCATGGTCAGTGTAGCGAGAAGGAGAATATCAGTAGGTCGTGGCATGAGTTTGTTGATTTTCGTAGGTAAATGCTCTGTAAGAACACCAAACTACTCAGAATCAGTATTATTTTTCCGCTCCAGTTTACACTAGACAACACTACATATTTAATATTTTCATATAATTTATATACTCCCCCATTTTGACAGCCCCGTGGCGCAGTTGGCTAGACACCAGCTTGCGAAACGAGAGGCCGCGGGTTCGATCCCCGCACCAAGACAAATATTTGTGTGATCCACAAATATTTGTTTCGGGTCTAGGTGCTTGTGAGACCGAAAAGTCTCTCGTAGTTTCTGATACCCACGACATAAGACTCGTATCTCAATGTGGAGTCAGAACTATGTATGTGACTGTTGGGTTTATTTATACTCCACCATACATACCTATATAAATGGCTTTTTTATTTAATTACACATTACCAGACTCCGTGCTGTTACCGAGAATTTCCTAATAGAAAAACCCAATAACACTTTACCCGACCCGGGAATCAAACCCAGGACCTCGAGATCGCACGGCACATACTTGTACCGCGAGACCACGAGGCAGTCGACCAGACCAGAGGCCAAATAAATAAATACCATATAATAATAACTGTTATTAACTGTCTCCGAAATCTGCTGGCAAAAATTATTGTTTCACATCACCCATAAAAGTTATGCCAGGGTATCGCTTACGATCGATTTCGTCATCAAAATAATAAGATATATTAATTCAATATTTTCTATATTACTAAGACCGAACCTTTATATCGCATAAATAAGCTAGGTGTGAACAATATTTATCACAGGGCTTGAAGCCTTCCCTTGATTCCCAATATGCCGCTAAACGATAATTAAGTTTCGACAGTGAGAAACCCAAGGTCTAATTATCAAGCAGTTTTAACTAATGGTGGGACATGTATGTGCGTACCATCTAGAGATTCTGGGTTTGATTCCCGGGTCGGACAAAGTGTTATTGGTTTTTCCACTAGGAAATTTTCAGTAGCAGCACGGAGTCTGGAAATGTGTCCGAAAAACGGCAATAGGCTCTCCCCCTATTACGTGGGACTGATACATACCTGGCGAAATGTGTAAATGTAAAGATTATAAGATTAATTTATAAGGGTAGGTAAGGGGTTCATACTTTATTATTATGTTAAGAAATGCTCTGTAGCAGCACGGAGTCAGGAAAGGTTCACGAAAAAAGAAACCTTTTACGCGGATCTGAGACACAACTGACAAAACTTTAGCACCGAAATTGAACTCTATCTTTATGGGGATAGGGAACGTGAGTGTGTTGTTAATTAATGTTAAGTGCAATGCTGTTCAAATTGTGATATCAGTCGATGTAAGTCAGCTTATTCATAAGCGAATATGCACAGGCTGATCTCGGTTCAAGAGGGTTGAGTAAGTATTAAGGAAATCTACTCATCATCATCATCATCACCATCAGCCCATATACGTCCCACTGCTGGACACGGGCCTCCTCTGCAACTGAGACTGGGTTTAGGCCTTAGTCCACCACGCTGGCCTAGAGCGGGTAGCCAGACACTCATATGAGATCTACTCATTAAGGTGTTATTTTCTACTTTGGCAGCACCAGAATCTTGCAAACAGCTCTAAAAGGTCTTATCTTCAAAATGTTATTCATTATAATTCTCTCATCACATAAAACTTTAATAATACACAAAAATAAAAACTACAAACAGACCTCATTTCCCTGGCTTTCAGTTAATAGAAAACAAAGAGAATTAGTTTAGATCCTGCAGAATGTTCTAGATGAAATAGTAAGTCAAGAGTAAGGTAATGCTTCTAGAAATCAACAGGTAGATATTAAAGCTGAGTTATTACGCGTTGGCTTTGAAATAAAATGGCAATTATAAACTACTTTAATAGTTTGTTGCTTGAAGTGGCTAATAAAATTACTCGATATGGAATTAACATCTTGGTTAATAATAAATTCAGGATTTAATATAAATAATAATTACTATCACACTCATCTGTCTCCACATTGAGATTATATATATTATTTTATATATAGATTATTTTGTCGTGGTTATTAAAGAGTATGTATATGATATTTCTTTGACTCACAGACATGATAAATATTTTTTTACATAAATATAATTATAATAATGTTTTTTTCTCAGTCCATATTGTAGATGTTGTTTATTTATAAATAAACAAAAATATCACTAAAATCTAATTACATAAAAAGAACATATTTTTACAAACGGCGATCATATCCCAAATTTGCGATTTCTTTCAGACAACTGTAAGATAAATAAATACACCCAACAGCCACATACATAGTTCTGACCTCACACTAGGGTACAAGTCCTGTGTCGTGGCTATCAGAGACTACGAGAGACATTTTTCGGTCCCACAAACACTCAGACCCGAAACAAATATTTGTGGATTACACAAACATTTCGCAAGCTGGTGTCTAGCCAACTGCGCCACGGGGCTGTCAATAGAAAGATAGACTAGAATTAACAGGAATATAGAGCAGGTAGCCATATAATTATAATATGTATGAATATAAGAGATATTTATATGCATATATTATGATTATAATTATAATTATTTTTTTCATACAATATGAGTGGAAAGTAAAAAATCCTCAATAATTTATTGTATCTATTTTTATGTATTGCGTGACGTTTTTTAAAGACCAGTATTTTTTTTATTGATCAATTAAAAAAGACGGCTTAATTGCGTCCAGAGGTGAGAGACAGTAGTAATCGTTAATTTCCTATCGAAAATCACTTTCAACCTTATTGTATTACCTAAAGTGGGATGGACAAGCAAAGGAAGGCGAAAGAAGAGATGGATGGAGTGCGTGAGATATGAAAGAAGAAGGGGTGAATGAAGACATGACGGCTGATCGCGATGTTTAGAAGAATAAAACATACTACGCCAACCCCAAATAGAATTGGGAACAGGGCTGCTGAAATTATGATGTATTTACTGAAGTGTTTCCGAAGGCAAGTAAATATTTCCACAAAATCCATTAATAAAGAATCCAATTAACTTGAACAACAATATTTGCTATCCTATTGGAATACGGAATAAAGGACGTCAGGAAGGTATTCGCGCTCATTTTAATTTCGACACTGACATTTCGCAGAGACGAAAAACAAAAATGGCCGTCGAATAAATAACCAGCTTACTTACACGAAGGGTTCAGTCTTATTTTTTAATTATATCTCCAGTTGAGAAATGGAAGAACATAATTCAACTGAAGACAGATAATTTTCGTCTGAGATAAAACCATAACTTCAAGATTTATTTTACGAGACATCACAGACAGTGGCATATTTTTACAGTAATCTTAATGGCCGTTCCATTATTTCGACGACTAAATAGCTTTCAAGGCGAAATTATATTTGATACAAGTCTTAGATGGAATTAGTTAAGGCGTAACATTCAGTTATATATTTAAATTAATTTATAAGTTTATAACGTAATTGGGGGCCTCGGGGTTAAAATGCGCGGTCGAGAATCTCGGCGGTCGCGGGTTCATACCTCAGGCACACATCGCTGACTTTTCCAAGTTATATATGTATCCACAACGAATTGTCACTGACTTAAACGCTAAAGGAAAACGTCGTGAGCAAACCGGCACACCTAAAAAGTTCTTAGGAATTTCTTAAGTGTGTAGTCCGCCAACCAGCACTAGGCCAGCGTGGTGGACTAAGGCCTAAACCCTCTTAATTGTAGAGGAGGCCCGTGCCCATCTGACGTATGTATATGGGCTGATGATGATCATGATGATGACCTTAAGGTGTGGTATTAAAATAAAATTCGAGTTGTATCTAAAGATGTTGGACACAATAGCCTCAAAGCATGACACACATTCTATCTATAGTTTGGATCGATAGTCTAAAGTTCTTTTGTGTCATTTTTATTGTTTTTTTCTGAGAAACAGACAAGTGGTCTATTCGCTAGCGAGCGTGTGTCGTCTATAGATTTTTGCAACACAAGAGGGCTTTGAGGGCGCATTGTCTGCTCTATAAAATCCAATTCATAGTGTCTGAGAGATTCTATTGTACCTGTGCTTCATTCGCGATGATCTTATGTTGGTATTTTAGATTTACATCTAGATAATTCTTAACTGTACACTATACGAGCAGAAGACTGATTACAAACCATGCCTTAAAAACTTATGTAGACAATTATAATTGGCGGTCTTATCGCATCCTATATATTCATTATAGGTTTTTATACTGGGGTGGTAGACGGCGTCATATACTCGAAGATGAACCGTGCAGTGTACCACAAAATTAATCCAGGCTTACTTAGGTTAAAATAATCAAAAGAAATGATCACACATTTGAAGGATAAAAGAAAACATTGTAAGAAGGAAGCTACATAGGTAAGAAATACTTACAAAGTAATTATATAATGTAATTGGCCAACTAGAACTAGAAAAGCATGGTGGGCTAAGACCTAAACCTTGGCATGAGTAAAATAGTTTTTTTCTTTATAAGGTTGTTAAAAAATACAGTGACATTACGATAAATTTTCTAACCAGCATTATTAAATATCTTAAAGTAACGTGCAATGCTTCTAAGAACGCAAAATCTTGCAATCTAATAAATTCTCATAGCAACAACGAAAGAAAAATTTCCTTATTTATTAACAAACGCAACCCTAAACAGCGGTATAGGGAAAAATATCATTGTTATTCAACTGTTATTCACACACGGGTGTCTCCGAGACCCGAAAGCTGTTTGTACGTGACTCCAGTACTAAATAATAATTACGTACTGGGTAACCTTGCAGGTACGACGTGTTCTGACGGGCTTTTTACGCCCGGTTATAGAAAAGTGAAAATGTGTAGGGTTAAAATTATTATGCCTCGTGGTCTCGCGGTACAAGTATGTGCCGTGCGATCTAGAGGTCCTGGGTTCGATTCCCGGGTCGGGCAAAGTGTTATTGGGTTTTTCCATTAGGAAATTCTCAGTAACAGCACGGAGTCTGGAAATGTGCCCGAAAAACGGCAATAGGCTCGCTCCCTATTACGTGGGACTGATACATACCTGGCAAAATGTGGGTGCAGAAATGCACCTCTGCCTACCCCTTCGGAGAATACAGGTGTAAGTTTATGTATGTATGTATGTAAAATTATTATAGGACAAAAATATGATTTGTATCATTACGTTTGTAGGTATATAAAATGAATCGTTTATGTGTCTATTGATAGCTTCCGTGGCGCTTGCGAAACGAGTGGCCGCGTGAGTTACATTGGCGGGTGTGTGGTGAGATAGTGCTCAATAGATCGTAGCCGGCATTAAATATAAACTAAAAATACAACAAATAGACAAGACATGTATCAAAATACCTTATAATCAATAGGGCGCTAAGACCGTAAGTAATAATAAGGCCGATCATGTGGGGCCTTTTATTAAGCCGCCGTGTATATTTTTTTACCTCGTCTCTGCTTTACTGTTGGCCGGCGGTTATAGCTTAGATAGTGAGGAGACGGCTTGTCACGTATCATGCCGCCGCCAATAACATTGTTGGAATGCTGTCGGTCTTAAATTAAAAATCTTACAATATTTTACGAAATTTAATACTTTAATTTGAATGTTTTGTTTAATCAAGGTCGTTTTTTTATTTCTATAAACTTTTTGATAGAAATTTAATAATGAAATTATTTTAACAAAAGAAATGACTAATCAAGTAAAAAGCGACCAAACAGAGAAAAAATATAATGTATAACATTAAAAGCATATGCGTTATAGAACCAACCGTCTCCATACTTATGTAGCGGTGTCCAGAACGGAAGCTTGCCCAAAATTCACCGTCAGTACCCACCAATCAACGAGAACCGCCTTGAACGAACTGTATTTATAAATGAACATGCTCTCCACCTAACCGACTAACTTTAAACGTAAAGTAATGAGAATTGTACCAAATCATCATAAGCCCATATACGTCCCACTGCTGGTCATGGGCCTCCTCTACAACTCAGAGGGCCTTAGTCCACCAGGCTCGCCTAGTGCAGGTTGGTGGACTACACACCAAAGAAATCCCTAAGAACTTTTAGGAGTACAGGTTTCATCACGATGTTTTCTTTCACCGTTAAAGTACGTGATAATTATTTTTGAATACACATTGTGAATTGTACCAAATATTGGCCAGCTATTGATTTTAAAACCATGATATGCCTCGTAGTCTTGCGTTGAACAATTGTGTCGTGAGATCTAGACGCCCTGGGTTCGATTCCCAGTTCTGACAAAATCTTATTGTATTTTCTATCAGTAATTTTTTAGTACCAGAACTTTGTCCGGAAAGCGGCAATAGCTACGCGCCTATTAAGGATGACACCTCTGCCTATCTCCTGGGGATATAGGCGTGAGTTCGTAGTCAAGAGGCTGACTATGGCATTAGTCATCTGCAGAATAGTATTATATTTTTTTTCTAAATTACTTTGAAATTTCAAGGGTTAGTCGGTGCCCATCCGATCAAGGCGGTAGGAGCTCTCATTGTCTTAATATATGTTAGTTTTAGTTGGTTGGTTTATAGCAAGCTCATTTTAAGATCCATTTTGATAATGAATACGAATGAACAGCTATGTTGGTCAAGATTTAGTACAACACACAATTTTTTTTTACGAACGGAAAGCGCCTTCGGTACCTCGGGGGAGGTTAAAAAGAATATGTCGGTGTCTAATCCACCACACTGCCCTCATTGGCGGTACTTCCTTCCATAGAAGCCCACAAATGTTACGCGTTTATTGTGTAATGTCTAGTTAACAATTGTTTATTGTGGGTTAGTACATTCTCATTAATATGTCACATTGTCAAATTCGGAATTTTGTAAGGCAAACTGGGCTTTTGGGCTTCTATAGAAGTACCGCCACTGACTGGCCTAATACATTTTATCAAACTAAATACTCATGTAATTCCAAGTAGAGAACTTTTCAGGTATGCAAATTCCTAACGTGGACAAAGTAAAGCCTAAATGTCTAGACCAAAATACACCTCGCGAAATCTAATTTGATATTGATAGGCGAATTCGCTCGAACCCGTCAACTCTATTACCTCCTAATCATTGTAATTGAGAGTGCGTGTGTTATTACATTGTAATCACCACTTTACATGCTGATGGAGTAAACATAAGCAATTTGGGTGTCGTGTTTAAAGGGTAAGTGAAAATCGTATACTATAACGGGATTTGGTTTCCATTGTCTGAAATTAGCAGTGATTATATGTGCAAACATATTAATATATTATGCCTATATAGTATATACTCGTACCTTGCAGATTAGTTAATTGTAATTATACTTTATTAGTAAAGGAAAACATCGTAAGGAAACCTGCACACCTAAAAGTTCTTAGAAATTTCTTAGGTGTGTAGTCCGCCAACCCGCACTAGGCCAGCGTGGTGGACTAAGACCTAAACCCTTTCAGTTGTAGGGGAGGCCCGTGCCCAGCAGTGGGACGTATATGGGCTGATGATGATGAAGGAAAACATCGTAAGGAAACCTGCACACCTAAAAGTTCTTAGAAATTTCTTAGGTGTGTAGTCCGCCAACCCGCACTAGGCCAGCGTAGTGAAATAAGACCTAAACCCTCTCAGTTGTAGAGGAGGCCCGTACCCAGAAGTGTGAAATATGGGCTGATGATGATGATGCTGAATTTCAAACTACCCACAACAGCGCTAACATTTAATCAATCATTATGGGTCTTTTTACGAGTAGATACCTGTATATTATTGTGTAAAAAAATAAAGAGGTTGAGATAACACTACTTATTTATGACAATAACAACTCAAATATCTAGCTAGCTAGTCAAATGCAGCCAAATTAAGCTATTTTAACTAGTTTGGTGTTCGCAAACGTCCATCAATAATAAATGCGTACAAACTGTGCTTTGTAAATCGTTCATTCCGATAAACGGCCATAGTGATGTCATTTTGTTCATTCGTTCGTAATTCCCTTTTGTAGCTGCACACGCTAATTTGTATTTGTAAACTAGAAATATATTTGCACATCCATGATACTGCAAAGTCAACATCAACTTGGCAATCGTGTGCTCGAATCCTAGGCCAAAAATTGAACATTTTATATAGATTATCATTTTATGGGTTAAGAAAAATATCGCAAGGAAATCCGTTTACATAAAAATTATTAAAGAAGACGCTTTGCATCAGTAGGAAAACGTATGAGGCCGTTTTAGGTCTATAGAGAAAGTGTATAATGGTCGTGAATTTGATGACTACAATTGCCTAGTTTCTTAAGATTTTTTTCATACATAACTTTATACAATACGAGTATTAGAAAGCATGTGTGGCCAACTACGCTAGCGTGGTGGACTTATGCGTAAACCTTCTTTTGTAGAGGAGGCTTGCCCAGCAGTAGGACATATATGGGCTGATGATGAAAAAATATTAAAACAATAATTTCTGTAAGAAAAGCATTGAGGTTTGGTATAGCTATAAGATTATTTTAAAACTTTAATTAACAAATATCATCCTAACATAGACACCGCGATTGTGTCCCTCTTGAAAAAATTGGGCTTTTAAAAGTATTTATAGCCATCTATGGTCCAGCAGATTAGTAAGTTGAAGTGGCAATGGGCGGGCCACATAGTGCGGAGAACTGATGGCCGATGGGACCAAAAGGTTCTCGAATGGAGGGCACGTAGCGGAAAGCGCAGCGTAGGATGTCAACCCACAAGGTGGTCAGACGACCTGGTAAAGGTCGTGCCTCCGACAGGTCCCTGTGGAAGTCATTGGGAGAGGCCTATGTTCAGCAGTGGACTTCCTGTGGCTGATGGATGATGATGAATATTGCTCTTGAGCCACAGTCTTCTGGCGTCCCTTTGACTTGTTTATTTTATTTAAACTTCATATACATACATGTATGTATAAAGGCGGACTTAATGACATAGGCATTCTCCGCCAGTCTACCTTTGGGGGTGCAGAGATGAAATCTGGTGGGTGTATACCATAAAGATTTTCATGTTTTACATAAATAAATGCAACATACATTATATTTATACATAAAAATCATCATCATCATCATCTTCAGCCCAAATACGTCCCACTGCTGGGCACGGGTCTCCTGTACAACTGAGATGGTAAAAATACATAAATATAAATACAATATATATACAGGATGTATTCAGACCGTGATCGGAAACTAAGGCAAGTAATAGCTAAGATGACTATGAACCCCCTGGCGTTAAAGAAAATCTAGACAAAAAATAAAAAAAAATGAAGTTTTCCTATCACGATCACGATCTAAATACAACCTGTATATATAAATGTGGTGGACTAAGGCCTAAACCCTCTCAATGGTAGAGAATGCCCGTGCCCAGCAGTGGGACGTATATGGGCATCAGCCTCATCGTCATCAGATGATGATGATAATATATAAATACATATACATACATATATAAAACTCAGCGAGATGACTCTTGTTCCGTAATGTATTATATAAAACATAATGAGAACATAGCTTCAACAATAAACTCAGTACTAATAAATTTGTCATTTCAAGTTCTTCCGCGTTAAAACTAATAGTGCATGATGCGAGCTCCACAAAATTTTGCACGGCATTATATTCGTCGGTGTGAATTACCGCTTTATTGCAGCGTTGGCTAGTAATAGCGCTTTATGTTTATTTCAAAATCATTTTCTCCTTTGTTCAACCGTTTTAATTATTGAAATTTGCGAATTCATATTGTGATGTTGACCATCACGTGTTGGTTTTGGTGTGTTGTTTATTATCTGATCCATGAGTGTTTTATTAGTTGTTCCATATTTTTATTATTTCTGCAATCGTTGGGTTGAAGGTTTTTAAGCACAAAGTAATGATAAATATTAATCCCTATCGGTGGATCGTAATTAATGAATACACCCAACAGACACATACATAGTTCTCAACCTCACACTAAGATACAAGTCTTGTGTCGTGGCTATCAGAAACTACGAAAGCCTTTTCCGTGTCACAATACCTAGACATGATATAAATATTTATGCATCACACAAGCATTTGTCTCGGTGCGGCCTATCGTTTCTCAAGCTATATGCTGTTATTTAGCCTATTACGTGGGACTACTACGCCCCCTATTACGTGGGACTGATACATACCTGGCGAAATGTGGGTGCAGAAATGCACCTCTGCCTACCCCTTCGGGGAATACAGGCGTGAGTTTATGTATGTATGTATGTATGTATTTAGCCAATATATGCAATGCTTGAACAGTCAAGTTTATGTTTGGTAGGCTCCCTTACAAATGTCTTTTTGTAATAATTTTATTTTGGATAGAACTGGCATTACAGTTTGGGATTAAATTTTAATTACGGGTACTCTTCTTGTAAGAAGTGAGTATGTATGTATAGTACATAGATAAATATGCTCATGTATTTTTCAACGTACTGTTTTGCAAGTGGTACAAAGTTGCAAATGGGTCAACTGGGTCCGTGGTGGTATCACTGTATTACTCAAAATACGAGCTTGAGACTGTATCCCTTTATTTTAGTCATTGACATATTTAACGTATATCTATTATTGCATATATCTTAAAGGTAGCGGCGATCATGCCTGGTTGTCTGGAAGATATTGCTTTGAGCGATAAGACCACCAATTAACCACTGTATTGTAAGTTGTTTATTGTATTGTTATTTCTTTGTTTGTACTGCCTCGTGGTCTCGCGGCACAAGTATGTATGTGCCGTGCGATCTAGAGGTCCTGGGTTCGATACCCGTGTCGGGCAAAGTGTTATTGGGTTTTTCCATTAGGAAATACTCAGTAGCAGCACGGAGTCTGGAATTGTGCCCGAAAAACGGCAATAGGCTATTCCCCTATTCCCTATTACTTGGGACCTTGGGACTGATACATACCTGGCGAAATGTGGGTGCAGAAATGCACCTCTGCCTACCCCTTCTGGGAATACAGGCGTGAGTTTATGTATGTGTATGTATTTCTTTGTTTAAACGGTTAGAATAAAGTGTTTATCTATCTATCATACAAGCTGTTTGCAATACCACTGGATAAAACTGCCCACAACAAACCGCTTACCCTAAATTTAAAGTTTTTTCTAACGACGTCTCGCATGTCAATTTATACTGGACGTATTTATTAAAGGTAACGACCAATATACACAGACCTCTAAGGTAAACGACCCATTCGATACTCTAATACTTGTGAATATTAATGGTCTTTTCTATCAAACGAAGCACTTAATGCCTAATTGAAAGAGAAAATCGATCGGGAGTCAAGGTAACGTGTATTGATGGAAAAAGCCGCTTTATATTGTGGGTTTGTAGGGAGAGTATATTTCCAGTATTGTGACGTCATTATACCGTAATTTTTGGATTTATGCTGACTTTATTTATTTTATTTGGCTTCAGGTACAAAAAAGTCATGATGGACTCGAGGTTTAGGCGCGCGGTCGAGAAACCCCAGGCACACCTCTGACTTTTCAAAGTTAGTATGCGTATATTCACAAATAATTATCAGGTAATTTAACGGTGAAGGAAAACATCGTGATGAAACCTGCACACCTAAAAGTTCTTAGGATTTTTTAGGTGTGTAGTCCGCTAACCCGCACTTGACCAGCATGGTGGACTAATGCCCTCTCAGTTATACACACGTATGAAAGTCCTAAGAATTCTTCAAAAAGATTTGAAAATCTAGACCAGCGGAATATAATTAAATTTTAATTAAATCGTATTATCAAAGTAAAAATAATACTAAATTCAAAAAGCGCTCATTACGGCAAATAGGTCAGGAATTCTAGACGTAAACAATTATTTCGTTATATTAAGAGGGCCTTTTAGAAAATCTAATTTCTGTAAAGTCACCTAAGCAAAATTCGGAGCGCCGTATAAAGCCTTAGGAAAGTCCAATTTAAGTTTTCTTTTGGTACCTCAAATTTTCGGGCAGTTCGTACAGGGCCCGACTTGGAAATTAATGAGGGGCTTTTTCACCTCGAAATAGGATTTAGGTACTTTTAGTTTTCTTTGACAAATTATTTACTTTTCTATTTGTCGTACCTGCATTAGTGTTATCGTGGGTATAATTGTCAAAAGCTAGTATTTTCAAACTAAAATGCTGTAATAGTAGATTAGGTGGGTAAAATAACGGGATTTTAGATTCAATATTTATTTTTTACAGTTTTCTTAAAATTCATTTTTGAATTCTTATTTTTTTCTCCCAAGGTCCCCTTATTATCTCTCTTTACTCTCCATTCTCAAGATATCTTGCAAAGATATAAATCATTAAAGATCTATTATTGTAGATTTTTATCTTTTCTCAATGTCCCAGTAGGAAACTATTACTACTATCACAGACATTGGGTGCAGATTGGAATAATACATTATTTGTTTACTTAGCACATCACATATATTAAAAGAAATTTAATTCCGTAGCATATTCTAACATACTTACGTCCAGTGGCGGTACTTCCATAGGAGCCAAAAGCGTTACACGTTAATTGTGTAATTTCGAGTTTATATTTGTTTATTGTGGGGTCAGGTTATTCTCATTTATAATCAAATTGAGTTTTTCAATAAAGATTTAAAGCATAAAGATTAATCTTCGGAATTTTGTAGGGCAAGCTGGGCTTTTGGGCTTCTATGGAAGTACCGCTACAGCAGTTACGTCTGATATAACAAATAAATACACCTAACAGTCACATACATAGTTCTGACCCCACATTAAGATACGAGTCTTGTGTCGTGGGTATCAGAAACTACGAGAGACTTTTCGGTCTCACAAACACCCAGACCCGAAACAAATATTTGTGAGTCACACAAACATTTGTCTCGGTACGGGGATCGAACCCGCGGCCTCATGTTTAGCAAGCTGGTGTCCAACCAACTGCACCACGGGGCTGTCTATATACACTAGGGGTCTTGGTTCCCAAGCACCTTTCCCGGCCCTGTATTTGAAGACGTTGATCTGCTAAGATCACCAGATCCCGCTAATAGCGTTTGCACAAGGCGGTTATTTGAAAAGTTTTCACTTGAATTTGTGTTTTTTAAATGATTCTTAGCGAGTTAGAGCTGCGTAATGATTGTTACCCTTTAAAGATGGTGGGTGAATTATGGCCTAATTTGTTACGCTTTATGAACAGGAAGATGTTTAAGAATTTGTAGTCAGAGAATTATTAGGTGTGTAGTCCGCCAAGCCGCACTAGGCCAGCGTGGTGGACTAAGGCCTACACCCTCTCAGTTGTAGAGGACGCCCGTGCCCAGCAGTGGGACGTTTATGGGCTGATGATGATGATGATGAAATATAAATCACATTAGGTTTTTCCGTATACTTACGAGTATTTTTACATTACATTGTACAACACCTTAGTCCGAAGTAAGTTTTTTGTTTGTTTTTATGCGATATATTCTATTTTATTTTTAATTTGTATATTGTAATTTGTGTATTGTATTATGTATAACGATGTTTTAGAGTTCTTCGATATGTAAATGGTATGAATCGTATATATTGAAGTAAAAATAAATAAATAACATTACATTATTAGGTAACATTAGGTTACAGCATATTATTAAATATACATACATACATAAACTCACGCCTGTATTCCCCGAAGGGGTAGGCAGAGGTGCATTACTGCACCCACATTTCGCCAGGTATGTATCAGTCCCACGTAATACGGGGCGAGCCTATTGCCGTTTTTCGGGCACATTTCCAGACTCCGTGCTGTTACTGAGAATTTCTCGAATGGAAAAACCCAATAACACTTTGCCCGACCCGGGAATCGAACCCAGGACCTCTAGATCGCACGGCACATACTTGTACCGCGAGACCACGAGGCAGTCAATTATCAAAAGATATTATTAAATATCTTTTATAACAAAAAAAAACGAGGGTAGGGTATATAATAGGGTACCTATGAAGTATAATTTAAGACAAGTTGTGTTGAACATTAATACCAATAAATGAGGTATTGGCGCATGCCACAAGCCTAATCTTCCGGTCTTTCGGTCTCTAGACAAATGTTTGTGACATCCACAAATATTTATTTCTTATAAGTATTTGTTAGATCGAAAGATCCGTCGTTTTCAATACCACTTTAAAATTGTAAAATAATTTATAAGACAACAGATGGTGCATATATAAAAAATATACGTAACGAAATAATTCTAAGAAGCAGTACCTCATACGAAGGAAGGAAGTCATTACAGTAATACAAATGTCATGGAATTAAATTAGTCTCTTAATAATTTGACTCCGAAATTGGTATTTGAATGAAACCTCTAGATTTTAAAAATAGGTTACCATAACTAGTTCCTCTCGTCTGATTTCCACTAACAAATTTAATTTTTTATTTAAATGAAAATAGTGAAAATTCCAAACTATTTTGGTCTGCTTGCAATCATTACCCATATGTGCGTATATTATCTATGACGAATGCAACGATGATTAGGCAATGTGACCTTTCTGGCACAGATAATGAATACATCAGCATCAGCCCATATAGTCCCACTGCTGGGCACGGGCCTCCTCTACCATTGAGAGGGTTAAGGCCTTAGTCCACCACGCTATATATGGGCTGAATGATGATTATGAATGATGTGAGAAAAGACCGCCAGTTTTACTGTCTTTTCCTCTGTGTTTTTGTTTTGTCCATTATGTCCGTGTGTACAAAGTGTTAATAAATAAATAAGTAAATAAATTTTGGCTTATTTACTATAAAAAAAAAACACTCACAAAAGCACTAGTCATAAGGTGCTACCTCTTCAATTGGCTCATTCTTCCCCCAGTTCCTAAGGCGTGGCTGTATCACTAGATCCGTCATGCTCACATTCCGACTAGATCCTCTCAGAAAACAATATTTCCTATCTGTTACAAGGAAAATCACGCGTTTCTGATTTATTGCCAACATTTCGCCACTCAACTGTATCGCGAGTTCCATAGCAGATGTTGAGTGTTAATTTTCTTGGCGTATCATTCGTAATGGGAATCAATTAATCTGTCTCCTCGGATTACGCTGGTTTTCCTATTTTGGTGTGCGTGAATACAGGGTCGAACTTTCTATATTAGGAGGTGGCTATACTGTAGTGTTAATTTATTAAAAAAATGTGTATTTATTACATTGATCTACTGCAATTGCATATGTGACAAATAAACAATAATTTCGCTTCATCATCATCATCATCAGCCCGAATACTTCCCACTGCTGGCCACGGGCCTTCTATACAACTGAGAGGGTTTACGCCTTACTCCACCACGCGGGCCTAGTGCGGGTTGGCGGACTACACACCTAAGAAATTCCCAAGAACTTTTAGGTGTGCAGGCTTCAACACGATGTTTTCTTTCACCGTTAAAGCAAGTGATAATTCATTCTGAATACACACATAACTCCGAAGAGCCAGAGATTTATTACATTGATGTATTATAATTGCATTAATTTAACAAAAAAAAATCGTTTTACGATTTTATTTTTTTGGTGCTCCTTTATTTCTTTACACATACATACAGTCGTGCCTGTGTATTAAAAAGGGTAAGCAGCGTTGTATAACGCATCTATGTTTCGCCTCTGTGTTTTTTGTCAAGGACAAATATATATCCATTTAACGAGCACGTTCTGCAGACTACATGCTGTTCCTGAAAATTTCTTGATTGAAAACTCAATAACAACATGTCCAATACGAGAATGCAACCCATCCTGGGCTATCTTCGTATGCATCAATTTATACTTTCAGACTAAAATGACAATAACTTCACTCCGATAAAATGTGAAGCAAAATAAATTTCTCCAAACCAATTTGAAATGTTGCAGAACAATTTGTAAATCACTAAAAACAATTGACGGTTTATAATCACCATAACAAATTGGCAATACCAAGAGCATGAAAGATCGTCGTTTTATGGAAATTAGCCGAGCGCTTTTACAAATTAAAATATCGCGGTGTTTCGTCCCGATTTAATAGTTGGGTAAATATGCCTGTTTTCACTTTCCGTTCTGTAATAGATTACAACAAACAATTCAAAGGAAATTGATGTTGAGGAATCTATTAGTAAATTTATTTGTTATAAACAAAAATGAGAGGTCCTATTTGCTTTTACTGCCTTGTTGTCCTACGATAAAACTACATGTGCGATCTAGAAGGCCTAAATTCGATTCCCGATCGGGAAGTGTTACTGGGTTTTTTATTTGCGAAATTCTAAGAAGAAATACGAAAACTAGAAATGTGCTTAATCTCTCCCACGCTTTAGAGAATACAGACTTAAGTTTACACATAACATAGTTGAAACAGTCCTATTGTTCTGAGGTTTAAGCATACATTGCTAGCGAAGTCCCCTAGTTTGATATACCGCGTCTAAATAACCGATATAAATCTATGAATAACATAACACGTATCATCTCAGATATAAAACAACGCGAACATTCCGAAGCGTATATCAAAATAATAAATTATCTGGAATAAGATCAACGCATGCAAATAATGACACAGCGTGTTCTAGATTAATGACGTCTCGAGTATAAACACAGTCCTCATCGAAGAGGCAAAAACTGTGGCAATATAGCAATCAGTTTTTATGTCCGCACACATATTCATTATGGAGTATTTAAATTGTAATAAATAGAATGTTAAGCACGAATAGAACGTCGCATAGTTCGGAGAAGGAAAAGTAAAAAGATTCTTGAGTAACAATCATGCAGACAGCGGAACATTAGACGGGCTAGAGGTTTATTATTAAGTGAAATGATAGGCAAGTGGAGATCTTTGATAAACCGACAGCGACAATTCTAGAATGTTAGTTCGTGAAATAGTTTCCAAACGGTATATTAATGTTAGACTTCTTTTTCATGTCAATAAATTAAAAGGGGCAATGTGTTGATGTGACTGTGATTTGAGCGTAGAAAGAATAATAAAGAATCATTAAGAGTTTTATTAGCATACATACATAAACTCACGCCTGTTTTCCCCGAAAGGGTAGGCAGAGGTGCATTTTTGCACCCACATTTCGCCAAGTATGTATCAGTCGCACGTAATAGGGGGCTAGCCTATTGCCGTTTTTCGGGCACATTTCCAGACTCCGTGCTGTTACCGAGAATCTGAACCTCGTGGTCTCGCGGTACAAGTATATGCCGTGCGATCTAGAGGTCCTAGGTTCTATTCCCGGGTCGGGCAAAGTGTTATTGGGTTTTTCCATTAGGAAATTCTCGGTAACAGTTTTATTAGCGTAGAAATAAAATAGATTGCCTAAAATATCGAATCAGCATGACATATTCCCATTGGCGGTACTTCCATAGAAACCCAATAATCTGTAAGTTTCAAATCTTTATTTAACAGAAGCAATTCGAAATACAAATGAGAAGATCTTGAACCCACAATAAACAATAATAGACTAGACATTACACAATTAACGTGTAACGCTTTTGGGCTTCTATGGAAGTACCACCACTGCATATTCCGAATTATACGACTATTAGCATATTTTTCTTGACATCACGTCTGCGACTTTAATTGAAGGGCCTACCAAGCTTTATTGAAAACCAGACTTTGTTAATGTACTTCCATATTTCTTCACAACCAAGCACCCCAAGCGACAAATTCCCAACAACACTCAATATTTATTACTTTACAAATTGCTTATGTTCCCGAAGTAAATAAAACATCCACGACTGTGAGAAATTGATCTTACCTATCAATTACTTAACATTTACAGAGAGGCTGCGGGCAAAAAGTGGAAGCAACAGATCCAAACTAAATACCGTCCGATATAAAGACAACAATTAACAGAGTTAAAGGAATAACATGAAGGTTGTTTATCAAACAAGTTTAAGTCGACAATTTTAGGTCGTGATGGCCTCGAGGTTTGGGCACCCGGTCGAGAATCTCTACGGTCGCGGGTTCAAACCCCAGGCACACACCTCTGACTTTTCGAAGTTATGTGTGTATTCACAATGAATTATCACTTGCTTTAACGGTGAAGGAAAACATCGTGATAAAACCTGCACACCTAAAAGTTCTTAGGAATTTATTAGGTGTGTAGTCCGCCAACCCGCACTAGGCCAGCGTGGTGGACTAAGGCCTAAACCCTCTCAGCTGTAGAGGAGGCCCGTGCCCAGCAGTGGGACGTATATGGGCTGATGATGATGATGATGATGTTTATCAAAATGTCGCAGATAAAATTAATTCCATAAATACGGCAGAGGTACATTTTTGTATCGTCGTTTAGCTAATTCTAGCTAGCCTATTGCCGTTTTTCGGGCACAATTCCAGACTCCGTGCTGCTATTGAGAATTTCCTAAAGGAAAAACCCAATAATGCTTTACCCGAAACCAAAACAACTATATTGATTCGTTTGACTATTGTGATGTTATTCCGGTACATGCAAAAGATAAAAAGCCATTTTTTGTAGAAAATTTCTTTAATGAAAATCTTAAGAAATACAAAAGAAAACTAAGCATGATTACGAAACGAGTCATACCAGTGGCGGTACTTTCATAGAAGCCCAAAAGCGTTATACATTAATTGTGTAATGTCTAGTTTATAATTGTTTATTGTGGGGTCAGGATATTCTCATTTGTATGTCAAATTGCTTTTGTTAAATAAGGATTTAAAGCTTAAAGATCGTTATTCGGAATTTTGAAAGGCAAACTGGGCTTTTGGGCTTCTTAGTACCGCCATTGAGTCATACCCATATTCATGAATTTTAATAGTCAAATACGTCTTTCAGATATTATTCTAGAAATTATAAACCAGTTTCCAACAGAGCTAAACTTACGACTAAACGGCCTAACTCCGAATAACATTACGTATAAACTTAAATAATACTCAATGTGCCAAAATGGGTCTTAATTAACAAAGGATAAATTTATAAATCTACATTACAAATCACTTTGTATGTTATTTTTTCCACGTTGTGTTCTGTGAATGGGCGGTGTATTACGCTACCCAATTTTTTTTTGTTTTTTTTTTGTTTGTATAATAGAAATTTAGTTGCTTTTCTCTCTCTCTCTCTCATGTGCTGTTACCTAATACTGTAATGTATGTGTTTTATGTAAAAAGTACTATTATTAAACCGCAAGTGTTCAGAAAAATCTAATGTTATTTATATTTACACTGTATTATAATGAGAATTATTACATACATACATAAACTCACGCCTGTATTCCCTGATGGGGTAGGCAGAGGTGCATTTCTATACCCACACTTCGCTAGGTATGTATCAGTCCCACGCAATAGGGGGCGAGCCTATTGCCGTGTCTCGGGCACATTTCCAGACTCTGTGCTACTGAGAAAAGAAAAACACAATAACACTTTGTCCGACCCGGGAATTGAACCCAGGACCTCTAGATCGCACAGCACATACTGGTACCGCGAGACCACGAGGCAGTTATTTTAGTGATTTTTATATAAATAAATAAAAACAGAAACTTTAGACCGCACGCCACATACTTGTACCGCGAGACCACTAGGCAGTTATTTTATTGTTTTTTTTTTATATAAATAAATAAAAACAGAAAACTTTAGACCGCACGGCACATTCTTAAACACGGGGCAGAACTGTATACGAATTAATTCCTGTATTCGAATTCAGAATGATTTATTAAGTGCTACGATTTTATCTATAGCATCTATTGTTTTCTTATCGATGGACAACCAAGATATGTTTTGCTGACGACCGAATTTTGAATTTGGAATTTTCATTCCTATTTCGTGGAGTTAAAGACCATTTGACGAAGCATCTTGTTTTTCGACTGCAAAGTTAAGTTTGTCGCGCTTTGTTTTCTAATATGGCCCGTTAAGTCATCGAATGCCTTTTTGCGGCTTATGATTGGCCTCATTAGCGTTTAGATTAATGATATAAAGTATTGAATATTCGTATTGATTAGTATCGTCCGTATTGTTTTCAAATAGAATATTTTTTTGTTTTTATTACGATCGTCGAAGATTCTGGTCTATTGAAATGTAGGGATATTAATATGAAGCAGAGAATCGTTTTAATTACTTATGAGGAGTGATTTATAAATACCATAATGTACACGAAATCAATTAATTTCTTTTTAGAGTAGGTACTATTATTATATATATTTTTTTAATATATATAAACAATGTAGCCCAAATACTCGTAATAGATCAATATTTCGCAGAAGTGTTACTAAAAACTAGTGATGGCCTCGAGGTTTAGGCGCACGGTCGAGAATCTCGACGGTCGCGAGTTCAAACTCCAGGCACACAACTCTGACTTTTCTGTGAAATTACGTGTGTATTCATGATGAATTATCACATTCTTGTTAGGTGAAGGAAAACATCGTAAAGAAACTTGCACGTCAAAAAAAATCCTAGGAATTTCTTTGGTCTGTAGTCCGCGAACCCGCACTAGGCCAGCGTGGTGGACTAAGGCCCTAGCCCTCTCAGTTGTAGAGGAAGCCCGTGCCAGCAGTGGGACGTATACGGGCTGATGATTGTCATCTTTTGTGTCATGAAACACTTTTGTTGGGCATATTTGCAGACTCCGTTCTATCTCTGAAAATTTCCTGACGAAAAAAGGCGATAATACATTGCCTGATCTGAAAATCGCACGGGTCACACATACCCTTGAAACCAATTAGGCAATGTTAATTAAGCCATCGATAAAAATCACATAAAACACTTATTTTTATTTAAAATAATTCCTTAAACTTTCCACGCCATTTGCTTCACAATCCATTACACGAAATAGGGTGTCCACACACGGATGCTCCGAGCCGATGCAATTTCCTATGCTAGCCAAAGCCTGTTACAAAGTCAATAAAGAGGTCGCTTGAATAACAGCCGGCGGTCAGTTTGAATAGTTTTAAGCTGTACTGGAATAGGAATAATTCATTTAGTTCGCTGGTCTATACTCTATTGGTATATAGACAGTGTTGAAAGTATATATTACTAATTGCTTTTAGTTTCCATAACTGAATCACTGCTAGTTTACGGTGCCACAACTTCATAATAACCACAATTTCTTTAAAATTCTTAGTGCTGATTACTCGTGAAAATGTAGTAAATAGAATTAGACATTAATCTTTTAATTGTTCAGAGCAATTCATTACAACCACGGTATCAATTTAAAAGTCTCCTCTATTTCACCCGCGACACTGCAAATGTACGCTAAATTCGACTATGCACGCATAAACTTGACACGGAGCAGTGAAGCTCAGCGAGTCTCTATGGACTTAGTTTCACTTCAAACCGCAACAAAATTAATCAGAATGAAGATATATAGCAGTTGAAAACAAGCAGTTGTACACTTCCCTCCACAGCAATACGAGAGACAAAATATGCTATAAGGTACAAGATGTACTATAAAGTTGTTGAAGCTATATATAATTTATAATTAATTTATGGGGATTCTAAAGTACGATATTGGCCTAGTCTTTCAATTCGTTTTTTAAAAAAGGTAAATAGATATAAAAATAAAGGTGAAGGAAAACATCTTGGGGAAACCTGCTATAATACCCACACTAGGCCAGAGTGGTGGACTAAAGCCTAACCCCTGTTAGTTTTAGAGGAGACTCAACCAGCAATGGGAAGAATATAGGCCGGTGTAGAAAAAAATAGGAACATAATCATGGATGGACGTCCAACACTTATTAAAGTGTCAAGCTTATTAAAAACTAGCCTAACTCTTCCACGGCAAAGATTAAACGTAATTACAAAAAAGTTTTAACACAAAAACCCAAAACTATTCAAAGCGTAATACTAAACTTTTGGCGAAACAAAGCAAGTTTGCGGTAATCAGCGGCCAGATGGCGTCTGGCGAAAACGGTGGTAATTTGCTAAACGACCACCTTCCACTGTGCGGGACGTGCCATTGTCACCCTACTTCGTGAATTTAATATTTATTTGATTTTAGCTTATTGATTGATTGAGATCGCGCGGTGAATTTTTAATATTATCACAGTGCACTGGAACATGATAAAAGAAACTACATACATCATACATAATAATATAAATCACTTAACGCCTGTATTCAGGCGGGTAGGCAGGGGTGCATGTCTGCACCCACATTTCGCCATTCATGTATCTGTTCCACGTAATAGGTTGGGAAGCTATTACATTCTTTCGAGCACATTTCCAGACTAGTAGCAGCACGGCTACTTAGAATTTCCTAATGGAAAAACCCAATAACACTTTGCCCAACCTGGAAATCGAACCCGGGAAGATTCTCTAGATAGAAAAGATTACACGGCACAAACTTGTTCTGCGAGACTACGGGCAGTCAAACTTATAAAAGTAAATTTTAAGTTATAAAAAAATTTAAATTCAAAAAGTATCTGCCAAAATTGATTATATGAAATTATTATTAAGCAATTTTGTAGTAAAAGTGTATGAAAACAACTCAATTTTTTTTTTTTAAATCTGAGATTTCAAGCTAATATTAGCTAATATTAACCATAACATTTAAATTAAGTTAAGTTACGTCTATTTATATTAAGTTAAGAATTATATATTATCAATTTCTTATAATAAGATAAAAGTCGTGATGGCCTCGAGGTTTGAATCTCGGCGGTCGCGGGTTCAAACCGCAGGCACACAACTGTCTTTTCGAATTTATGTGTATATTCACAATGAATTATCCCTTCCTTTAACGGTGAAGGAAACATCGTGAGGAAACTTTTACCTCTAAAAGTTCTTAGGAATTTCTTGGGAGTGTAGTCCGCCAACGCGCACTAGGTCAGCTTGGTGGACTAAGGCCTAAACCCTCTTAGTTGTTGAGGAGGCCCATGCCCAGTAGTGGGGCGTGTGTGGACTGATAATGATAACGGGATGTATTTATATTAATATAGTAAGGGAATAAGAGGATAATATTAAACATAATGACAGCCCCGTGGCGCAGTTGGCTAGACACCAGCTTGCGAAACGAGAGGCTGCGGGTTCGATCCCCGCACCGAGACAAATGTTTGTGTGATCCACAAATATTTGTTTCGGGTCTGGGTGTATGTGAGACCGAAAAGTCTCTCGTAGTTTCTGATACCCACGACACAAGACTTATATCTTAGTGTGGGATCAGAACTATGTGTGACTGTTGGGTGTATTTATTTATTATTATTTATTTATAATTTTTCTTCATAATATATTCGAGGTTTTACTTATCCGTAATTTTCTTTCGGAATGATTCATGGCAAAACTATATTTATAATCTCTTCCTATACTCAAGAGATTACATTAAGCTACATTTCAATAAGTCTATTGATTATAACGGCCTTACATATTCTTTTTTAACAACTTCTCAAACATACTTTGTCTCGTTTCCTCTTACGTCACATGTCAATCAATTGAGCAGGACAAAGCATGATTAAGTAGTAGTTATATTCATCATCAACATTAGCCCGTATAGGTCCCACTGCTGGGCACGGGCCTCCTTTACAACTGAGAGGGTTTAGGCCTTACTCCACCACGCTGGCCTAGTGCGGGTTGGCGGACTACACACCTAAAAAAATCTTAAGAACTTTTAGGCGTGCAGGTTTCATCACGATGTTTTCCTTAGCCGTTAAAGTACGTGATAGTTCTTTGTGAATACACACATAAGTAAGTCGTGATGGCCTTGAGGTATAGGCACGCGGTCGAGAATTTCGACGGTCGCGGGTTCAAGCCCCAGGCACACACCTCTGACTTTTCGAAGTTATGTGTGTATTCACAATGAATTATCACGTAGGTACTTTAAGGAAAACATCGTGATGAAACCTGCACACCTAAAAGTTCTTGGGAATTTCTTAGGTGTGTAGTCCGCCAACCCGCACTAGGCCAGCGTGGTGGACTAAGGCCTAAACCCTCTCAATGGTAGAGGAGGCCCGTGCCCAGCAGTGGGACGTATATGGGCTGATGATGATGATGATGATGACACACATAACTAGAAAAAGTCAGAGGTGTGTGCCTGGGGTTTGAACCCGCGACCGTCGAGATTCTCGATCGCGTGCCTAAACCTCGAGGCCATCACGAATACTATATTAACTAAGGTCTATAAGAAGTGCCCTAAATGTATGAGTCAAGAGTCGATACACACATCACTGATATCGACCGCAGGTGTGGCGCTAGCATTACATATTCCTAGGAATGTAGATACTGTTTCCATTTGGGTACATCGAGCGGTAATTCTACAATATCCCATTACTACTGAGTTCAAAGGCATTTTTGTGGTCGCCGGTTAGTAGCAGTATATGATTTTATCGATGTTAATCAGAATGTGACTTTGTGCTTCAAATGGCTGTTTAATAGTAATAAGCCATATTTCATTCATATGTAGTTAAAGCTGATGAAAGTTGATGGATGGGCAGAGGAAGGCCAAAGAGAAGATAGATGGAGTGCGTTACTGAAGATATGAAAGAAAAAGGGGTGAATGAACACATGACGGCTGATGTGTGGAAGGATAAACCATACTGCGCCGACCCCAAATGAAAATGGGAACAGGGCAAGGAGATGATGATGTAGTTAAAGCTGATGAAAGTTGATGGATGGGCAGAGGAAGGCCAAAGAGAAGATAGATGGAGTGCGTTACTGAAGATATGAAAGAAAAAGGGGTGAATGAACACATGACGGCTGATGTGTGGAAGGATAAACCATACTGCGCCGACCCCAAATGAAAATGGGAACAGGGCAAGGAGATGATGATGTAGTTAAAGCTGATGAAAGTTGATGGATGGGCAGAGGAAGGCCAAAGAGAAGATAGATGGAGTGCGTTACTGAAGATATGAAAGAAAAAGGGGTGAATGAAGACATGACGGCTGATAGGGATGTGTGGAAGGATAAACCATACTGCGCCGACCCCAAATGAAAATGGGAACAGGGCAAGGAGATGATGATGTAGTTAAAGCTGATGAAAGTTGATGGATGGGCAGAGGAAGGCCAAAGAGAAGATAGATGGAGTGCGTTACTGAAGATATGAAAGAAAAAGGGGTGAATGAAGCCATGACGGCTGATAGGGATGTGTGGAAGGATAAACCATACTGCGCCGACCCCAAATGAAAATGGGAACAGGGCAAGGAGATGATGATGTAGTTAAAGCTGATGAAAGTTGATGGATGGGCAGAGGAAGGCCAAAGAGAAGATAGATGGAGTGCGTTACTGAAGATATGAAAGAAAAAGGGGTGAATGAAGCCATGACGGCTGATAGGGATGTGTGGAAGGATAAACCATACTGCGCCGACCCCAAATGAAAATGGGAACAGGGCAAGGAGATGATGATGTAGTTAAAGCTGATGAAAGTTGATGGATGGGCAGAGGAAGGCCAAAGAGAAGATAGATGGAGTGCGTTACTGAAGATATGAAAGAAAAAGGGGTGAATGAAGCCATGACGGCTGATAGGGATGTGTGGAAGGATAAACCATACTGCGCCGACCCCAAATGAAAATGGGAACAGGGCAAGGAGATGATGATGTAGTTAAAGCTGATGAAAGTTGATGGATGGGCAGAGGAAGGCCAAAGAGAAGATAGATGGAGTGCGTTACTGAAGATATGAAAGAAAAAGGGGTGAATGAAGCCATGACGGCTGATAGGGATGTGTGGAAGGATAAACCATACTGCGCCGACCCCAAATGAAAATGGGAACAGGGCAAGGAGATGATGATGTAGTTAAAGCTGATGAAAGTTGATGGATGGGCAGAGGAAGGCCAAAGAGAAGATAGATGGAGTGCGTTACTGAAGATATGAAAGAAAAAGGGGTGAATGAAGCCATGACGGCTGATAGGGATGTGTGGAAGGATAAACCATACTGCGCCGACCCCAAATGAAAATGGGAACAGGGCAAGGAGATGATGATGTAGTTAAAGCTGATGAAAGTTGATGGATGGGCAGAGGAAGGCCAAAGAGAAGATAGATGGAGTGCGTTACTGAAGATATGAAAGAAAAAGGGGTGAATGAAGCCATGACGGCTGATAGGGATGTGTGGAAGGATAAACCATACTGCGCCGACCCCAAATGAAAATGGGAACAGGGCAAGGAGATGATGATGTAGTTAAAGCTGATGAAAGTTGATGGATGGGCAGAGGAAGGCCAAAGAGAAGATAGATGGAGTGCGTTACTGAAGATATGAAAGAAAAAGGGGTGAATGAAGCCATGACGGCTGATAGGGATGTGTGGAAGGATAAACCATACTGCGCCGACCCCAAATGAAAATGGGAACAGGGCAAGGAGATGATGATGTAGTTAAAGCTGATGAAAGTTGATGGATGGGCAGAGGAAGGCCAAAGAGAAGATAGATGGAGTGCGTTACTGAAGATATGAAAGAAAAAGGGGTGAATGAAGCCATGACGGCTGATAGGGATGTGTGGAAGGATAAACCATACTGCGCCGACCCCAAATGAAAATGGGAACAGGGCAAGGAGATGATGATGTAGTTAAAGCTGATGTGTGTAACTTGTTAACTATGTTGCACAAAAGGTGTAAACAGTCATATTTTATTACATACATACATAAACTCACGCCTGTATTCCCCGAAGGGGTAGGCATTTCTGCACCCACATTTCGCCAAGTATGTATCAGTCCCACGTAATAGGGGGCGAGCCTATTGCCGTTTTTCGGGCACATTTCCAGACTCCGTGCTGTTACCGAGAATTTCCTTATGGAAAAACCCAATAACACTTTGCCCGAACCGGGAATCGAACCCAGGACCTCTAGATCGCACGGCACATACTTGTACCGCGAGACCACGAGGCAGTGTATATTTTATTTATAGAACTAATAACAGTAATATTCAAAAACACATATTACTTTAATGTTTAAGGACCCTCAACATTTCTGTACAACACTACCTTCTAGTTTTGTGTGGTGGGTGATAAGAACTTAGTGATTTTTCGTTCGAACAAACACCCAGACTATAATGGAGCTTAATAATAGTTGTTTTAGTCCGGGGAGGCAACTCTCGGTCTTATTTTGTCATGTACTCTAATCCTGAATTTTTCGTCACACTATACAATTTCAGTTTACTCATTAGGCGCTCAATATTTCCCATAAAGCATGATTGTTTTGTAAACTCATACACATACATTATGGTACAGTCACGAATGATTAATATGGAAGTCTCCGAATTATAATATGGCGCTCATCCATCAAAGTATTGATCTTGAGGGACGACAAGGAAACGCAGGCTTGTACGAACCGATACGAAAGAACATTAATTTCAATTATTTAGACGGTTGTGTTTGTCGGGGCATTATTGAAATTAAAAACAAATTGTATTGTTATTTGATGGGACTGATGGCTTTGTTAGTGTCTCTGTCTTGTATATGGGTGGATAGAGATGTTATTTTACATCTATATTTCGTACAGGCAGTGATAGCCTCGAGGTTTAGGCGCGCGGTCGACAATCTCGGCAGTCGCGGGTTCAAACCCCAGGCACACACCTCTGGCTTTTCGAAGTTATGTGTGTATTCACAATGAATTATCACTTGCTTTAACGGTGAAGGAAAACATCGTGAGGAAACCTGCACACCTAAAAGTTCTTAAGAATTTCTTAGGTGTGTAGTCCGCCAACCCGCACTAGGCCAGCGTGGTGGACTAAGGCCTAAACCCTCTCAGTTGTAGAGGAGGCCCGTGCCCATCAGTGGGACGTATATGGGCTGATGATGATAATGATTTCGTTAGATATTGAGTCTTAGTTATAAGAGGGAGATAATAGTGGTGTTATTAGACATATTATACGATAAATATTATTGGCTGTTAGTGTATACTCAGCCTATCGCCGTCCACTGCTGAACGTAGGCCTCCCCAAGAAAGCGCCAACCATCCCGGTCTTGAGCAGCCCTCATCCATCCGCTACCCGCCACCTTTCTCAAGTCGTCGGACCATCGTGCTGCAGGACGTGTATGAAAATTCTCCGCCAGTAGACCCGCGGTTTAAGTGAGCGTCGTTTTTTGAGGCATTGGGTTCGATACCTGGGTCGGGCAAAATGTTATCGGGTTTTTTAATTATATAAAACATCAGTAGCAATGTTAACTTGCGTATCAGCCTACCCTTGTATGTATACGAATAATGTCATTTTATTTATTTATTTAATATACTTTTTTGTACACTATACAAGGAAATATAACATAAATGACATACAACTTAAAATATATATAGCTACAACAGGCGGGCTTATTGCTAGCTGCGATTTCTTCCAGACAACTCACTTTACCCCAAATTAACTCCTCAATGAGAATTAATTCAGCACCTTTCCTCATACTGATCTTGTTTCAGTCAGTAAAATCAATAGGCGAGTTGTGATCATCTCTCATTAGCTGTTATTATTATTCCGATTTAGAAGCAACGCCTGAGTTTAACGTAAGACAATCAAGGACGTCCACCCACAAGGTGGACTGATGAAATGACAAAAATCGCGGGAAGCCGCTGGATGCAGTCCGCTTCCGACAGAGCGCTTTGGAAGTATTTGGGGGAGGCCTATGTCACGGTAATACTATCATACAGTATGTTAACTCGGTCGCATTTTTTTACATTATACACAAAATATTTTGTGAATGGAATAGGAAGTGTTCAATAAAAATGCATGTTATTTTTTGATTGGAAGATTTCATGCAACCAAAAACAGCACAATATATTTACTTGTCATATTAAATAGGCTCTTGCACTTATTTTGTATAAAAATTTTCGCGGTTACTGCTTAAAATACAACACCGCCCGTTCGTGACTGTGGCACATTCGCGACTACCTGCATGCCACCGCATGCCGCGATCGAGGCGCGTAGGTATAACTCGCGTTTCGCCCTTTTGTATGAAGTTAAACTACTGTATGATAGTATTACCGTGCCTATGTCTAGCAGTGGACGTCTTTCGACTGATGATGAATGAATGAATGAAAATCACGGAAATTCAGTCCGCTTCTATGCAAGCTTTAATTGAAGAATCAAACGAAATTAGTTCAGATTGATTTTGAAAGAGTATTAACTATAGATAGGGAAGGTGCGCCAACCCCCGTAACTTAAGACCGATTGTCTTAAATTCCACCTAATGAACCCATTTATTCGATAAACGCTGCGTGCATGCGATACACATATACAGAGAAAACGGACACCAACTTAAATATCAGTAGGTTTTTATCCGGTATAGGCTGCAGGTCGAAATAAAACCTGATTGCCCTTTTTTCTCGAGGGGAAAGCTGGTTATGGCTCTGCTTCCCGCCAGCTCTGGGAGGGGGGCGGGGGCGAGAAGCGTATGTCGGTGTCACCAGCCTTCCAGCCCGGCGCGCGGCGACGTCACATCTGCGCAGATGTTAATGCCAGGCTAGATCCGTACCGACCCAAAACCCCCCGGTGACCATTTTCACGCCAAACGGTGCGACCACGGTGTCTGGGTTAGAAGCACCCACAATGATGCCGCAGCCACATGCGCCTCTCAGACGAAAATGTCTCGGCCGTCTTGGAGCTAGTGGGGGCGCATAGCACCCCCACCCTTGACACAGAGCAGAGACTGATTGCCGTGATCATATTGAATTTTAAAAGACAAAAAAACAGAAAAACATTATCAACATTGTATGAATGCACTGACTAGCTCTTCGTAAGTCATTTATATAATTTATTCCAGAAAGTTTATGCACAATGCAATAGTCTAAATACTATGGCCTCATCATATTTATTAATTCAGAATTAGCAAAGAGAGCCTCAATCATACAACTGACACTCAGCCATTACTATTGATGTCAAACTGTTCGGTACCAATCTAAAATAATCGACGAACTAAACCAGACATGTGAATTGACAAATCTACAGATACTCTTTTTTCTGCTGATAGTTAATGTAATTAGTTCTTAACATTATCTAATAAATGTAGCGCTGAGGACAACTAACGTAATATTGGAGTATATATTTTATTGCAGTTTTAAAAGGGTGAATATAGGAACTTCTCTGAAAACTTCTTGGGTACAGAAAGGGCAGCGAAAAAGCCATAACTATAGGGAAACGTCAAAAACATCGCACTGGCAACTAACAGCAATTGATTCGATAAATAATTATGTATACAGGGTGTCTTCAGGCCATGATCGGAAACTAAGGCAGGTAATAGTTACGGTGATTACAAATCCATTATCGTTAAAAAAAAAACCGACAAAAAATAAAAAAAATAACGTATTCCTAACAACCACATACATTTAATACCTGATTTTCATTTAAGTTGAACCATTTTGATTTCTTTAATTTTTTTTCTTGGAAAATAATTTTATATTGAGTATAACATCCTTACTAAGTTTATTTATTATAGGCGTGGATTAAGAGCTAGACCGAAAATAATATTATATAATAATATAATATAATATAACATAAAATAACGCCCGCCAATTGCACAAGATTAATGAAACTTTCAGTAAAAAATAATGCTTAAGGAACGTTTGGCATATTTTCAATAATAATATGGTTTAGGTAAGTCTCTAGGACTTGACATGAAAACATACTGTAAATGAGCTTGCCAACTTGTTGGGTATCCTCCTTACCATTGTGTCCTACCACATCCATATGCCAGTGAAAATCAGTGTTTCGATTGAAGCCCGGGTTTATTTTTATTTCAAAGCCCATTACCCCGCTTCATGAGTCAGCGACAGTAGATGGAAACGGGATTCAGCTGTCACGTATACGATTGAAAATAACTTTATTCGGTGGAATTAAATTCAAATTTAATGCTCGAGGGTTACGGAGCTTGAAGGGCCTTTGAGACAAATTCATTGACAATATGGCGTGGCTAGACTTTGTGTGTGTAAAGTGTGCATGAGAGTATTTAGACGCTAAAGGATATTTCTTTTAATCGGTTTGTGGATCCGTCATGATTTTAGAGGGGTAAATAAGGATAAGTATTTTATGTGTATACTAATGATGTTTTACGAGTATGTGTATACTAATAAAGTCGTGATGGCCTCGATGTTTAGGCATGCGGTTGAGAATCTCGACAGTCGAGGGTTCAAACCCCAGGCACCCCTGACTTTTCGAAGTTATGTGTGTATTCACAACGAATTATAATATACTTAACGGTGACGAATTCTTGCGAATTTCTTAGGTGTGTAGTGTGTAAACCCTCTCAGTTGTAGAGGAGGCCTGTGCCCAGCAGTGGGACATACATATATGGGCTGATGATAACCTATATTTTTGACAAAAAATAGTTTAAATGCATTGCTATTATTTACGAATAAAGAATTAAAAAGAAAATGTAACAGAAGAGCCAATAGTACCTACATAGGACTGATAAATACCTGGCGAAATTTGGCCACCGCCCCCGCAGCGCGCCCAGCGACCCCAAGGGCCGCTTTGAGTCGTCTTTTACGGCAGGCAGGGGATACCGTGGTGGGATTCTAACGCCCCCTTGCCACAGGGCAAAATGCACCACTCCCTACCCCTTTGGAGAATACAAGCGTGACATTATGTATGTAGATATTTGAGAATATACGAGAGAAGTATGGTAGACGAATACTTTCTACTCTTTCTTTTGTAAAGAAAGTAGAAATTATTTTTCTTTTTCTTTATTTTTTTCATAAAAAACCCACAAAAAAAACTACAAATGCATATTGAAAGGCAAAACCAGATCTCTATGACATTCTCTAAAACAGAGGCACCGCCCCAGTCAAGCCTTAAATATCATACCTTTCCGTTCGGTATCTTGATTTCTCACGCTTGTTTCTAGCCGTCGTCCCTGACATTAGTGTTATAGGCTTTGATATAAACTACGCACCTTTAGTTTTGCATTAGCATTACTATACGCTTTTGGTTGTATGAGATTTACTGCTTTTATTTAAATATTAATGAGGAAGGTTCGGTCAAACCTTGAAAGATGATTTAAAAGTATATCCTTTTTAAAAAAAAACACATTGTGTTTGATTTACGTCAGATTTATACTAAGCCACAGTATTGGGCTAAGGCCTAACTCCTTTGAATCGTAGAGGAGGCCTATGTCCAAATGTCGAGGCGTATGTGAGTTGAATGCCATGAATGCCTCAGAAGGAGCTATCAAGCATGCGAGTTTCTTTTAATATTTTTCTTTACAATTAATATTCGTTAAAAATGTAGGTATGTGAAAAAAAAAGGTTTTCATATTTCACTGCAATAAAGTTTATCAAAATATATTGAAAAATAAGAATGCAACTGGTTCATATTCATACTTGTCCCATTTTGAATTATTAATTAGTATTTAAAATATCAACTGCTCCAACTGTTATATGTTTATTTGTATTTCTTAATTTAAGCGAATAGGTAATGCTTTCATAACTTATGTGGAATTATATTTATTATAAACACACTAAAGTTAAAAAAACCTACCGTACAGTTTGTTTCTTTGTATCACGTTGCAAAGTAATATCTAGACAAAAGTAGTGTTTAAGTGCCAAGTTTCGTAAAATGACCTCTTAAATATTATACAACTCTTTTAACTTTATTTTATTTCTGTTAGATTTTCCGAAATATAAAGGTTTTTGTGATCAATTCAGACTCAAAACTAAATGAGCGCTAAGATTAAACTTTCTTTTAATATTGCTGCAATTTTTTTTAAGAGCAGCGCCAAATAGATAAAAAACTATCGATGCCTCTAACATATTGTTAGTCAGCAGTAGCCACATCGTAATTAGCATAGACTGTCGTATGTATGAGAATGATCTGACGTAAAGCAATACCATATGAAATCATATTTTTTTTATATTTTAAATATAGCTCCTAAACACTTTTATCTGAATTCTCACGAAGGTTACGCTATGATAGTTATGATATGATAATAAATTGTTTTTTTTTCAACTTGCTCTGTCCACTGTCACGTAACTAGATAGCAAAATGAAATTCTGGCACACATAACCAAAATCCTAAAGAATAATAAAGGCTAAACACCAAATGAAACTCTCCAAAAAAATTGGAGTAACGGCAATTTTTTTTTACCCTAATTACCCGTTCGGAACACGTAGCCACCACAAAAACGTTTGACCATAACTTTGGCAAGTAACCATTGCGATTTGACGTTTATTAAGGCATTAAGGACGGCAATACTGCGTATCACAAATACGTACGGCCATTTTGTTCACGATGTGAATTCATAAAATGGCGGATTATTGCGGGGACGCGTTGACGCGCCGCCATGTTGTTTTTCGTTTTTTATTTTCGCGCGTTAATTTATTCGATTGCCGGTTTAAAGGTGAGTGTGGCTGTTTTTTTACCTGTTTGTTAAAACTGTAGCAAATATTAGGCTTTCAATGAATTTTCTGTAGTCAATTGAAACTGCGATGAGTTAATTGGAAGAAGGGTACAACCAAGAGTGGGGTAGAATAATTAATTGTGTGTTGAGAAGGAGGATTATGAGCGCAGTGTATCCAAATATCATTTTTGAGTTTTTTCAGATCAGTTTGCATACTCTCTTATGTACAAAAGTGGTAGGAAATATTGAGATATACACATAGATAAGATTATTCAAATAGATGTCTTCGGTATTTGAAAAATGCATTTCTTACGTTTTCAAGCGAAAATTTTTAATTTCACTAGGCTAACCCTAAGTTGAATTAACTGGTGCAGAAATCTTATGCTCAAAATAACGTGAGACTAAAGAAAAATCACAGGTTTAAAAACACTAACCTTTGTCTGCTATTTAGGGAAAAAAATTATAAAAGAGTATGACATTTATCTTTTTTACAAATATATATGTACCTACGTCGTACGTTCTGGCAATATGAATCATCATAAGCCCATATACGTCCCAGTGCTGGGCACAGGCCTCCTCTGCAACTGAGAGAGTTAAGGTCTTGGTCCCCCACGCTGGCCTAGTGTGGGTTGGCGGACTACACACCTAAGAAATTCTTAAGAACTTTTAGATGTGCAGGTTTCCTCACGATGTTTTCCTTCACTGTTAAAGTAAGTAATAATTCATTATGAATACACACATAATTTCGAA
This sequence comes from Hemaris fuciformis, assembly GCA_907164795.1. Classification (NCBI taxonomy): domain Eukaryota; kingdom Metazoa; phylum Arthropoda; class Insecta; order Lepidoptera; family Sphingidae; genus Hemaris; species Hemaris fuciformis. The sequence goes on along the minus strand of OU015457.1, from coordinate 4,701,795 downwards.
AAGTCAGAGGTGTGTGCCTTTTTTTTTTTTTTTTTTTTTTTTTTTTTTTTTTTTTTTTTTTTTGTTCTCGAGGGGAAAGCTGTTTATGGCTCTACTTCCCGCGCCAACCCCGGGGGAGGGGGGGCGGGAAGCGTATGTCGGGGTCACCGGTCTTCCAGCCCGGCGCGCGGCGACGTCATGTCCGCGCAGGTGTTAGTGCCGGGCTGGGTCCCTAACAATATCCCTAAACCGGCATACCGACCAAAACCCCCCGGTGGCCATCTCCGCGCCGAGTGGGGCGACCACGGTACGTTAGCGAGAAGCGCCAACCGTAATGCCGCAGCCGCCCGGTGCGCCTCCGAGACGTATTTGTCTCGGCCGTCTCGGAGTGTGTAGGGGGCGCAGTTGCACCCCCACTAGCTTGGTTCGGGCGCCCCGGTTGTGGATGGGCGCCCGCGACGTACACAGGCCACAGTGCCGCCGCCCCTCTCGGGGTCACTTTCAGTGAGGACGCGCCGCCCCCGCAGCGCGCCCAGCGACCCCAAGGGCCCCTTTGAGTCGTCTTTTACGACAAGAGGTGTGTGCCTGGGGTTTGAACATGCGAGCGTCGAGATTCTCGACCGCGTGCTTAAGACTCTATTACTAACTATAAAGAATAATAAAGGATAGATCAATGGATTCTTGGCGACACAGTCCGTTCTGAGTGAAGGGGCGAATTCTAAGCGCCTCGCCTGCCGCCTGCTTGAACGCCTTTTGCTTTGACAATATATTACTAAACTGTCTCTACTACAGTACGGGACATAATAATGTGTAATGTTTTTATTTGTTTATGTACATTTATTTTAATTGGTACTAATATTATCAATATAAAAGATTTATTTCTCACTTTACTTGAACGCGTTAATCTCAGGAGTTACTGGATCGATTTGACAAATTATTTCAGTGTTAGAGAGCCCATTTATTGAGGAATGATATGGGCTATATCATGACGCTTCGACTAATAGTAACGGAGCATAGGAAAATGAGACAAAAACGGGAAAAGGAATATTTCTTTGAAGATTAATGTTTCGCATAGGGAGTTCCGGGCAACAACTAGTAAATAAATAACTACATATGTATGTGACTGTTGGGCGTATTTATTTATATATTATCTCTTTTATTCACTTTTTGATACCCTATTTATTTTTCCGGAAAGCGCAGCGTGGGACGTCCTCCGACACGATGGTCGGACGACCTAGTAAAGGTCACGGGACGTCGCTGGATGCAAGCTGCTTCCAACAGGTCCCTGTGGAAGTCATTAGGAGAGGCCTATGTCCAGCAGTGGACTTCCATTGGCTGATGGATGGATGATTTATCCATCCAAAGGATATCTGTAAGAAACTGCCGAGAGCAATAAGACCGCCATTTGTATTTGATATTAAGTTTAAGTCTCTGTTTATTTACTTGTTATGAAGATATACTGTACAGAAAACAGTTAATTAGACCTACATTTTGTTGAAGAAACCGCACTATTTACACGTGTTTAGTACTTAAATTATTAATACCTACACAAAAGCCAAAAGACTATGCCAAGGATCCTATAGTATTAGAAATTATAAAGCCTTTCAAACTACCAACTTGTACGTAAGTTGAAACTTAACACGAGCCAGGAAGGCTTAACTTCTGACGTACTAAAATATTTTCTATGTAATGTTTTAACGATGAAAGAAAACATCGCCAGCAAATCTGCTTGAATTCCGAATGTGAGGTACATAAACATGCATTACAAAAATATGCTTGACTGGGACGTATGGGACCTATAATATGCTTCGTGGTCTTGCGGCAGTATGTGCCGTGCGATTTAGATATCTCGGTTTCGATTCCTGAGTCGGGCAGTGTTATTTTCCATGGGAAAATTCTCAGTAGCAGCAAGGAGCCTGGAAAAGTTCCCGAAAATGGCAAAAGGCTATATTACTGGCGTAAAATGCAGTTTTGCCTACCCTTCCGGGGAATACAGGCGTGAGGTTATGTATGTATGATGTTACAAGTGGTCATACTATCATTATCAGCCCAAATACGTCCCACTGCTGGGCACGGGCCTCCTCTACAACTGAGAGGGTTTAGGCCTTAGTCCACCACGCTGGCCTAGTGCGGGTTAGCGGACTACACACCTAAGAAATTCCTAAGTACTTTTAGGTGTACAAGTTACATTACGATGTTTTCCTTCACCGTTAAAGTACGTGATAATTCATTGTGAATACACACATAACTTGGAAAAGTCAGAGGTGTGTGCCTGGGGTTTGAACCTGGCCATACTATGCAGAAATCAAATTGCCACGCTCCCGTACGTCCTAGCAAATTTGCAATGGTAACATCTGTGTCAGGTAAATTTATCGTTATGCAGAATCTCTTTGTATGTCTACGGTGCATATCTACGCTTCGATAATATCGTGCCGCTTCAGCGATCTTATTGTGTCAGTCAGTGTGAGCTTTGCGCTTTAGATTCAATATAACATCTAAATTTGATCTGATTTCCTTGTTGCATCTTGAATTATTTGTGGCACCCAACAGTCACATACATAGTTCTGACCCCACACTAGGATACAAGTCTTGTGTTGTGGGTATCAGAAACTACCAGAGACTTTTCGGTCTCACAAACACCCAGACCCGAAACAAATATTTGTGGATCACACAAACATTAGTCTCGGTGCGGGGATCGAAACCGCGGACTCTCGTTTCGCAAGCTGGTGTCTAGCCAACTGCGCCACGGGGCTGTCAGAATTTAAACAAATACTGGGTGTTACACAATACTTTTATCTAAGCATGGAGTTCCAAATACGTAAAATTGACGATTCAAAAGAACTTGTAAAAGTCTATTTGAATAAAGATAATTTGACTTTGACTTTGTATGTAATTATGTATATGTGGGTGATTTGCGTGCAGTAGCAGTCCTTCCATAGAAGCCGAAAAGCGTTATATGTTAATTGTGTAATGCCTAGTTTATAATTGTTTGTTTTGAGGTCAGTATATTCCCATTTATATGTTTAATTGCGTTTGTTAAATAAAGTTTTAAGGCTTAATGATGATTTTTCGGAATTTTGTAGGGCCAACTAGGCTTTTGGGCTTCTATGGAAGTACCGCCTTCTATGTACTGGCTATGTGAATAGCTCAACAGATGTAACATCAAGGCTGTCTGGAACGTTTCTAGATAAAATGGCGCTTTTACTAGAAGTTCTTTATGTTGGAATGTAGTATTTGCTTGTGAATAAAATAGCTATCAGTAAAGGATTAAATATAAGGATCAAAGCTTATAGAGATGGGATCCCAATTCACTTAAGATCAATTTTATTAAAAAATTTAGCCTTATACCTCGTCCTAAGGTCCCATCTATTCCCATTACAAAAATCACTCAAATTCATCTAGCTGTTTTTAGGTTTTGTATTCATACAATATTTTTTTTTGTGGCCAGCATTTTAAAAGAAAAGTTTTTACTGTGTGACAATACTTATGACCTGACTGTGTATAAATAGGAAACCTAAGAACCGTCTGCCCCGTTTAAAATTGTGTAACTGGATCTAAACAGACAGACATTTTGACCAGAATTGACCAACAAAAATGGAGATGGACTGGCCACATGATGAGATCAAGTACAGAAAAATGGAGTAAAGTAATAACTGACTGGTATCCAAGGGACAGTAAACGTAGTAAGGGGAAACAGAAAAGAAGATGGGAAGATGAGCTCAAACTAACGGCGGGCCCCAATTGGAGGAGAGTGGCTCGTGACAGAAACCAATGGAAGGAGTTAGAGGAGGCCTTTGCCAAAAGGCACTCTGAATTGAGGGATATTTTGTAAAACTCTATTATAAAAACAAACAATTCAGAATAAAGGGCAATTATTATTATAACTGGATCTAAAACATCCAACAAACTCTGCGATACAAACCACGCTTAGTACATAGGTCATAATATACTTCTTTGCATTTGATTAGATATATGTTGTTCAAAACTGTATGTTGTACTTAAATTCATTAGCAAAATTTATGGTAATAAAAAAATATATTTGTAGAAACGTACCAACCTGGGCATCGAACCCAGGAAGTCTTGAGCCGCAAATTTAGAGAACGAATCTAACGTTGTAATATACGACTTTGAAGGTAAATCGAAACGATAACAATGGTTACACAGTGGCTCCATCTACCGACGACCTTAGTACAACAAGTGATGTGAATAGGTAGTTCCCATGCACCAGAGATCTGTGCCGTGCGGTATTCTCAGTTAATCGACAGTTATTAAAACTCCATCAAGCTTAGATCTACGATTGTTGACTCGTGTGATTTGTGGAGATTTTTCTACTTGATAATACTGTAGTAGAATATCGTCGGTCGCGGTTTCAAACCCCAGGCACACATCTCTGCCTTTTCGAAGTTATGTGTGTATTCACAATGAACTATCACTTATTTTAATGGTGATGGAAATTTCGTGAGGATACCTGCACACCTAGAAGTTCTTAGGAATTTCTTAGGTGTGTAGTCCACAAACCCGCACTAGGTCAACGCGGTGGACTAAGGCCTAAACCCTCTCAGTTGTAGAGGAGGCCCGTACCCAGGAGTGGGACGTATATGGGCTGATTATGATGATATGTGGCGAGCGATTAATTAAAAAACGAAATTAAGGTTTTTTTGAATAGAAAATTATCCATAGCAGCAAGAAGAATTTTAATATAACTTGAGGCTTAAAATAACTGAAGAAACTGTTTTTATTCAAATCAAATCAAATCAAATTATCTTTATTCAAATAGACTTTTACAAGCTCTTTTGAATCGTCAATTTTACACATCTTAATTTTTTTAAACTATTGCCGCTTCGAAACGTGTTATAGCTGTGGAGAAGAAACGGCAAGAAACTCCCTCAGCAACACGACTTGTCATTTTTTTTTTCTTAAAAACAGCAATATTATTATTATTTTTTAATTCACATTGTTTCATTTTTACATAATAAATGTCATAACTATACATGTCATAGCGATACATGTCATAGCGATACATGTCATAGCGATACAAACTGTAGCAACACGATACAACTCCGATCAATTTACTTACTCCCAAGGCTTATCTTCAATAAAATCTGAAATTTTATAGTATGCATTTTTGCAAAGTTTATCTTTAATTGATTCCTTAAACTTATTCAGGGGAAGCTCCCTAATAGCCTTCGGAAGCTTGTTATAGAAGCGTATACATTGCCCCATAAAAGAGTTATTAACTTTCCGGAGACGAGTTACGTGTTGTACAAGATTACATTTGTTCCTAGTATTTTTATTGTGTACATTACAAATTTTATTAAATTTATCAAGATTCTTTTGGACGTACATTAAGTTTTCGTATATAAACTGACAAGTGACGGTAAGAATATTTATTTCCTTAAATTTTTCTCTAAGTGAAGCCCTGGGACCTAAATTATAAATAGCCCTAATGGCTCTTTTTTGCAAAACAAAAATAGTGTTAATATCCGCAGCAGCTCCCCACAAAAGAATACCATACGACATAAGGCTATGGAAATAGCTAAAATAAACCATTCTTGCCGTTTCCTCGTCAGTCAGACGTCTGATCTTTTTAACTGCATATGCCGCTGAACTTAATTTGCTTGCCAATCGTAGAATGTGCGGTCCCCATTGGAGTTTTGCGTCTACCGTAATGCCCAGAAATGTAGTAGACGCAACAGGATCCAGTTCTTCACCGTTAATTTGTACAGTGGTTTTTAATTGCTTAACATTGGGCATTGTGAATTTTACACATTTAGTTTTTTTTGCATTTAAAAGTAAATTATTATTATCAAACCACTGAACAACTTTACGAAGTGCATTGTTTACTTCGTCAAAATTATCAAGACGTCTTTTTACATTAAATATAAGAGATGTATCATCCGCAAACAGCACTATATCGTTTTTATCCCCTACGTAGTAAGGCAAGTCATTAATGTACACGAGAAACAGAAACGGCCCAAGAATTGAACCCTGTGGGACTCCCATGGTAACCGACGATCCTGGAGAAAGTTTTCCATTAACGTCAACCCTCTATTGTATGTACCAAATGCTACAATATCTTTCAAAGAACGCAACAGTATTCTTTTACGTCTATCCCAAGTTCCCAACAACGCATAAACTCATCATCCCATATACGTCCCTGCAACTGAGAGGGTTTAGGTCTTAGTCCACCACGCTGGCCGAGTGCGGGTTGGCGGACTAGATACCTAAGAAATTCCTAAGAACATTTAGGTTTCATCACGATGTTTTCCTTCACCGTTAAAGTACGTGATAATTCTTTGTAAATACACACATAACTTCGAAAAGTCAGAGGGGTTTGAACCGCCACCGTCGAGATTCTCAACCGCGTGCTTAAACCACGAGGCCATCACGACTTAACCCATAAATTCAGCAAAAATCAATTTGAAGCACTTATTCCGGAGCATACTATATCAAATTCCAGTCTAGCTTACTTCCGAACCGACCTACTTCGAAGGAGCGCCTCTGTAAGTGACCTACAATAACTAGTTAAGCAACGATCCGGCCTTAATTGTATAAAGTATTGGGATGCTGAAAGGTGATTAATACTTTTAGATAAAGAAAAATAGCAGCACTGAAAATGTGCCTGAAGAACCATAATAAATAAATAAATAAATAATAAATAAATAAATACACCCAACAGTCACATACATAGTTCTGACCCCACACTAGGATACAAGTCCTGTGTCATGGGTATCAGAAACTACGAGAGACTACGGTCTCACAAACACCCAGATCCGAAACAAATATTTGTGGATCACACAAACATTTGTCACGGTACGGGGATCGAACCCGCGGCCTCTCGTTTCGCAAGCTGGTGTTTTTTTTTTTTTTTTTTTTTTTATTCTGGCACGGCAAAGTGACCCCATTGCACCTGATGGTAAGCGCAATGGAGTCCAGAAAAAGTGCCGACCAGCGAGAGATGATGGTCTCCCGTTGGTCGACACAATTATGCCGGCCGAATACCTCTTCACCTTATTGTGAAGAAGTTTGGGGGACTATCAATCATGGCGATCAAAGGACCGACCGCGACAAACCGGCCAAAAAAATTGCCGGCACGGTCATCCTTTCACCATGATTGAAGCCCCCCCGGTGTCTAGCCAACTGCGCCACGAGGCTGTCAAAATAATATTACTAAACCTAGTGTTAAGGCTATAAATATATTAATACTACAACTAAACAACTACAGAAGCCCAGTACACTAATAATTACATTTTTCATTTGCTTCTACGAGAGATATAGTCTCCCATACGAGGAGGCCCATACATAATGCAGCGCCCTCAGAGTACCGGGAGGGCAGTAAGGTATTATGTATACACCAAGCTCGTAAATTTCCAATGAGATTTTTTATTTCAACCCGTTTGTGAGTCGGATTGTATGTACAAAAATGACCTTGGGGCTTTGGGAAGCTTTGTGCTTAATTTCATGTGCAAAGGGGTATTGTAGCTTTTAGCATTAACATTCTAATAGGCTTCTTTGACTGTATTGACACCAATACGCTCTCTTAAAGTTCATCATCATCAGCTTATATACGTCCCACTGCTTGGCACGGCCTCAACTAGGGTTTAGGCCTTGGTCCACCCCGCTGGCCTCGTGCGGGTTGGCGGACTACACACCTAAGAAATTCCTAAGAACTTTTAGGTGAGCAGGTTTCATCACGATGTTTTCCTTCACCGTTAAAGTATGTGATAATTCATTGCGAATATGCACACAGCTTCGAAAAGTCAGAGGTATGTGCTTGGGGTTTGAACCCGCGACCGCCGAGATTCTCGACCGCGCGCCTAAACCTCGAGGCCATCACTACTGCAACCTTGGTCACTTTTATTAATATGAGCTTCATCTTTTTATATATCTGTGATTTTTCCACGTGTCCAGTTTTTTGGGTCCGCAACATAAATATTAGCTCACTTTGAGATACACTAGGTGTAACTAGGTGACCTCAAAGGTATCATGAAGTATGAACAAAAACACTAGACCTACGTATTTCCTTTGCAAAGAAATTCAACATTTCGTAAATGTAGAACTAAAAATAAATATTAAATAACATTAGAAAAACTTCAGATTTTTCGTGGACTACCTTGGGATTACCTTTCATATTCTACGCTTGTAATAAATAATCTAAATTTTTATATAGCGACTTCTAAAATAGTTCTTGAGACTTTTTTGGCTTTTTTTGTGAGTGAATGTTAGATTAGTATGAAAGTGTTTTTTTTTGAGAGTCATTAGAAGTAATAAAACCGAGGTATTTCTTTTATATAAGTAAGATATTTTTATTCATAAGGATAGCTACCACTATATATGTATATACTCAGCCTATCTCCGTCCACTACTGAACGTAGGCCTCCCAAGAAAGCGCCAACCATCCCGGTGTTGAGCAGCCCTCATCCATCCGCTACCCGCCACCTTTTTCAAGTCGTCAGACCATCGTGCTGTAGGACTTCCCACACTACGTCTGACTAAGCGCACTATATATTTATATGTACGACTGCCTCGTGGTCTCGCGGTACAAGTATGTGCCGTGCGATCTAGAGGTCCTGGGTTCGATTCCCGGGTCGGGTAAAGTGTTATTGGGTTTTTTCATTAGGAAATTCTCAGTAACAGCACGGAGTCTGGAATTGTGCCCGAAAAACGGCAATAGGCTCGCCCCCTATTACGTGGGACTGATACATACTTGGCGAAATGTGGGTGCAGAAATGCACCTCTGCCTACCCCTTCGGGGAATACAGGCGTGAGCTTATGTATGTATATGTAAGTGTAAAACTATAGTCTTCCGCGCAATTTTGTCGCGGCTTGTATACCCAATATGCTCGGCCATTGAAAGATTGGCATAATTATGCTTAGTCGACGACTGTCACAGTCGCAATTATTTTTCACTATTTAATATATACATACATAGTTTATACCAGTGGCGGTACTCCTATAGAAGCCCAAAAGCCCAGTTTGCCTTACGAAATTCCGAACAATAATCTTTAAGTTTTAAATGTTTATTTAACAAAAGCAATTTGACATATTAATAAAAAATTCCTCACCCCACAGTGACCAATTATAAACTAGACATTACACAATTAACGTGTAACGCTTTTGGGCTTCTATTGAAGTACCGCTAAAAAAAAAGCAAAGTGACATATAAATGATAATATCCTGATCTCATAATAAACAATTATAAACTAGATATTACAAATTAATGTGTAACGCTTTTCGGCTACTATGGAAGTACCGCCACTGTTTGTACATATACATACACGGAAAATAGTTAGGTAAATAAAAACACATTAAAACAACATAAGTTTCCATAGCATTTCTATTGGAAAATTCTCAGTAACAACATAGAGCTATATGCCCAAAAATGGCAACAGGCCTCTTATTACGTGGGACTTAAAATACACCTGTCAAAAACGGGGTGCAAAAATACAACCTTCGTAAATGTGTATGGGTGTAGAAATGCACCATCTGCAATTATTTGTGTGAGTCTTTGTCATCTATATTTCCGTTGAAATTCAATTGAATAACTAGCTGAGGCGAATCAGATACATTCAATCAAGTGGCTCGACTTTTAGAAACAAGAACGGTTAAAACCTACTTACGAGTAAACTCAGTATGGTCAGAATTTGTTGTCGATAAATTCAATTGGAGCACGACACGAGCTTTTTTTTTCACGTCGACAACACAGTTTTCTAGTTTAAAACAGTACAATTGTTTGTGAAATACAAACCCAACATCTACAATAATGGCTCCAGTACACAGAAACGATCCAATTGAAAATATTGTCTCTGCCCAACAGCTTCCATGTTTTATTCAGCTTTTATCCATGCCTAGAATATTAACTGTGCGGTAAAAAAATCGCTATTTATCTTTCAAACGACATCAAAGCTACATTTAGCATACAGAAATTGTGGACTTATATTTCACTTTCCTTTGCCTTGTTTAAAAAAAATAATGCTCCAAGAAAGTAAATCCTTATTAAACTGGCCATAAAGGTGCGAAAAAAATAACTGTGCACTAAAAACAATTAATAAAACTCACTAACAAGATTACAGCGCGCTGAAATAAATGATTACAACTAAATTACTCTGTGGTCAGTGTAAGGGAAAAATTTCAAATTCCGAACGCACACGTTTGATAGTACGCCGCTACTACCTCGTTTTTGAGGCTCTGCAGTGGTGGGGGAAAGAGACGGATGTATACGCGGACCGCTGGGGCGAATGGGACGCAGATATTATTGCACCGGTAGCGAGGAGTGAAAGAGATCAATAATGAGAGGCACGAGGAGTTGAAAAGGGATTTCAGATTAAGGTCGTTGTCGAGGCAAAGATTATGTTAACGTGGAAATTGGTAGATGTGAAAATTGGTATGATAAGTTCGTATTGTGAGGTATTATGAAAATACGATCTTAATATATGAATACCGTTTGTATATTTATGTATTTTTAAGTACTTTTAATATAATAATAATATATGTTTCAGAAATTACGCAGGTCATAACTAACTTTATTAGACATCTAAATCGTTCACAGGCTAAATTGCCTAAAAAAATCCATTAGGAAATATTACTAAAAAGTATTTAAATCTCTTAAGATGTTCTTCCGTAAGCTTAAAGTAATTTCATTGTTTTTTATTTGTTTTCATGTTTAAAATGTTTTTAAGCAACGCAATAGACAACTAGGTTAAGTTATACACATTTTCCTAGCCAAAATCGGTAATAGGTAGTTCCCTTCGTAGGAAGTAATATCAACATTATGGCGAGGTGAGCTAATAACTGCCACGTCTATATTATTGTTATACTTTGGCAGCCAGCCTGGCCGGGGCAAGCGGAGCTTACAGACACCCTCAGTTAACCGGCTGGGCGCAAACGGCGACGTCGCGTTGTCCGCAGCCGCCATACCGCTTGATTACGCGGCATTTTGAATTTTCAAATATCGAACGTCAATTGTATATGTGCGCGTGTGTTTGTGTGTTTAAAAACAAAATAATGACATTTGTGCATTCGAAAATTAAACTGTTTGAACGCAACGTGACGATTTAGAATGTGAAAGGAATTGTATACGGCCAGTATTTTGTCGTGTAATTTAAATGAATTTATTATTTATTATGGGTGCTTTATGTAGTGCGTTTTGACACTGGATTTTGATTGGTGCTGATAACGTTTTGTTTTGTGATTGGTTGATAATTGAAAGGTTAGTGGGTCTTTTTCCATGACATTATATCTAATGGTATTTTTTTCTCTAAAGGAAATAGCAATGATAATACGGCGGATTTTTGTATCTATTTCCACAAAGGCTTCCTCTGAATAGTTTATTACGAAGGATCTAGCAGGGATGATTGTCCCATAAATATTTTATTGCATATATTCTACCTTTATACCCACATCAACGTTGTTAATACAATTTTTATGTTATGAAATTGAAGGAAGATATTGGATTTCCTGTTCGCCAAGTATAAGCAATGTTAATTAATAGTAAATTAATTTATTATATTATTTTTTTATATTTTTCTTTTTGAAAAGCGGTCTAAACGAAGGCTATTTTATTTTTTATGTACAAAAAGTCTTGATATATCAAAGTAATGATGTTATTACACGAAATACATGACTACAATACAGCAACAAATGTAATTAATAAATCAAAAAGTTATTATTCTCCAACAATAAGTTAAGAATATTTTATGAATTTATCAAGGCATAATACTGTTCTTGTAATTAAGATACGAACATATTTATTGAAAATTTAAACTATTTCATATTATTAAATACATGCTCTAATTTTATCACCTTTAAAGTAATATTGATATTAATTAGCGTATTGCTAAGCTACATATTGTTAATAGCAACTAAAAGCAGACCCAAGGAATATCTAGATAAGCCTTAACAATTTCAAATTTACTTTTTATCAGTCACTAACTCATTAGTAGTATGCCATTTAGTTTAATATGAAAAGCCTAGTTTCATCAAAAGCATTATACAACCATTGTTCTACTATAAAACACCATATATAACGCGTTTCCAAAACATTTATTGCACGCATGCATATTGGCAGCCGCGAACGACTGTAGAACACAAACTTATGCCCCCATCTAATTAACATAATGACAACATAGGCGGCTCTGTCAAAACATTGTTCGCAACGTGTAAGGAAATTATCTAGTGTACACGAGTACGTCAGTTGATTACCGTCGGTGTGGCGACGCCTTTGTGTTGTTATTTGATTTTTATGTTTCGAATTTAATTCAAACCGATGGTGTGGTGTCTATGTGATGTTATTTAATTTTTAAATTTTGAATTTAATTTAAATATTGTTCGTTTAAAATTAAATAACGTAACTTATTATTGTTAAAGGATTTAAATACCTGTATTTAGTTTTCATTGTACTTAATGTAAAGTAAAAATTAATTTGAGATATTATGGTTGTTTATGCATTTAATCAAAAGTTATTTAATATTCTATTATTTTCAAATATATTATTGAAAAATGAAACTGCTCAATTAAAGTTTAATTTCATAAAAAAATACTATACGTTTAGTAAAGTAATATCATATCATCTATTTATTTTAAAACTGTGATACCATTAAGTTTGGTCACCGAGAAAAACACTTGTGTGTGTTTTAGGATTCAGATATAGCCTCCGTTGTTACTGGTATCACGTCACAAGATTCGTATCTTTGTACCTATATGTTATAACAATGTATGTGATACCCGGGTATATTATAAAAACATAGCAACAATTCCCATTATGGTTTAATCTTTTTATAGCTTCCATATTATTCTGCTGGGTCTCTATCAAGCAGGACTGTACCGTGTGAAATGTTATTTTTTGTTGCTGAGGGAGTTTCTTGCCGCTCACAGCGATAACACGTTCCGAAGCCGCGATAGCTGACTGATTCAAAAGTACTTGTAAAAGTCTAATTGGGTAAAGATAATTTTGACTTTGACTTTGAGCGATGAGAGATGGGCGTCTCCCGACACTTGATGCTCTATTTTGACAGTTACAATCAGTTTTGATATTGTCAGTTTGGCGTGCCAGTATAAACGGGTGTTATAATGTATGTAATTCAATAGCTCTCGCGGCGTAGTTGGTAAGACGCCAAGCTTTTGTATGGATGTTTGTGAAACGAAAAATAGTATTGTGGCTTCTCATACAAGACTACCTATATACATATATTCAAGTCACATCTACAAGTGATTGTTTGGTGTGTTTGTAAAACAGTCTAAAATTAATTTCGATTTTTTCTGCGGCAACAACATTGAAATCGATTTAATAAAACATGTACACAATAATTAGTGGCGGTACTTCCATAGAAGCCCAAAAGAAACGTTAATTGTTTAATGTGTCATTTATAATTGTTTATTGTGGGGTCAGGATATTCTCATTTGTATGTCAAATTGAGTTTTTAAAACAAAGTTTTAAAACTTAAAGATTATTATTCGGAATTTTGTAAGGCAAGCTGGGCTTTTGGGATTCTATGGAAGTACCGCCACTGTCAATAATTTTAATAACGATAAGTCCCAATAAAGGCAAGCCGTAGCATTCCCACTTATAATAGCTTAAAGCCACAACTATCCCAGCAGTGGTACGTATATGGGCTGATGATGATGAAGAAATCAAATTACAAGATACGATAATTGTTACCTGTCGCCACGATTATGACGGCTTCCAAATGCGGCTTCCATATTTACAGTCCACCCTATTGACAGTTACAAAATCCCTCGCGCTGTACAGAAAGTATAACACCATATTCTGAGAAACATGAACGTTTGCGTCACTGAACCACGCGACAGCCGCACGCGATCTGAAAAAATACTCGGTAATCGGTTAGTTACGTCATTGAAGTTCAAATGGTAGAATTAGATCAGCGCTTTTTGGAGAAAGTTAAAGCTATTTAGCTTAGCATCTACAGCTCATACACGTCCCGTAAGTGGGTACAGGTCTCCTCTACAACTAAGACGGGTTGGGCTTTAGTCCACCACGCTGGCATGGTGCTGGTTGGCAGACTACACACCTAAGAATTTTAAGGCGTGCCGGTTTCCTCACGATGTTTTCCTTCAACGTTAAAGTACGTGATAATTCATTGTGAATACACACATACGTATATTCGAAAAGTCAGAGGTGTGATTTTTGACTCAATCGTGCACCTTAACCTCGACGCAATCAGTTTAAGCAACACTCCGTCATAACTATGTTAATTGGATAGGGATGACAATTGTTCCTAGATAATCAACACTTTTTTTTGTCTTACTGCATTATGTAGGCGCCTCATATGTCAGTTAATCAAAGACAATCTAATAAATTTCTCTTTAATAGATTCTCTGTTTGTAACCGCACTATAATGTTTAATCTGTGTAAAATAACAATATTTTAATTAGTTAATAATCACTAAGTGTAACAGTCGGCTTCCACGCGTGATAATGCGGATATTTCGCAATTGACAGAGATTAAACTGACAGCCCCGTGGCGCAGTTGGCTAGACACCAGCTTGCGAAACGAGAGGCTGCGGGTTCGATCCCCGCACCGAGACAAATGTTTGTGTGATCCACAAATATTTGTTTCGGGTCTGGGTGTTTGTGAGACCGAAAAGTCTCTCGTAGTTTCTGATACCCACGACACAGGACTTGTATCCTAGTGTGGGGTCAGAACTATGTATGTGACTGTTGGGTGTATTTATTTATTTATTTATTTATTATAAACTTTAATTTGGGACATCATCGGGCCGATAATTAATTTTATTTGCTGGTTAATACACGAAATTAATAATTTACATAAAATATCACGTGCATCTGGATTTTAATGCAATAACAAATGAGTAAATACAGTCACGCTTGTATCACCAAAAGGATAGGCTGAAGTGAACCTATCTTGCACCACAGAACAGTTGAATAAGACTAGAATGGAAATGTCAGCATACTAAGAGTGCTGAACCTACGATTAGACTAGACACGGCCGCTTCTTAGTAATTCGGGTACCGCGTAATATCAATTAATAATTAATATCAATGAATTACTTATAACTAATACTTTAACGATGAAGGAAAACATCTTGATGAAACCTGCACACCTAAAAGTTCTTAGGAATTTCTTAGGTGTGTAGTCCGCCAACCCGCACTAGGCCAGCGTGGTGGACTCATCTAACCAAACCTAAACCCTCTCAGTTGTAGAGGAGGCCCGTGCCCAGCAGTGGGACGTATTTATGGGCTGATGATGATGATGTAATATCAAGACTTTTATAAATGTGTGACAACCAATAGCAGCTCTTCATTTTTGTTTGAAATTTTTATCATTAGTCGTGTGATCTTATTCAGCTGTTCTGTGCAATTATGTTTCAAGTCCCAAGTAATAGATTGTAATCCTATTGCTATTATATGTCACATTTCGAGACTCTATTGCTACTTTGAATTTTGTAATGGAAAAACCCAATCCCCAAGCCCGAGAACACTGTCTGACGCACCGGAATCTTATGGACCAACGGAAGCAAAAAAAAAATGTTTTGAGCCGATGTTTACCTTGCTTTTAAAACTGTTTTCCAACTAAAGAGAGGTTAAACCTTCGTCAAACTGGTTTGGCGATGGCGGACTAAATGATTCAGCCTTGATAAATCCCTTAAAAAAACTCTGAGATATGTGTACATCGTATAACATCTATTCTTGACTAGACTCCTTATGACACCGATAAAAAAACCATACATAACCTCACCCCTGTATTCTCCGAAGGGGTAGGCATTTCTGCACCCACATTTCGCCAGATATGTATCAGTCTCACGTAATAGGGGGCGAGCCTTTTGCCGTTTTTCGGGCACAATTCCAGACTCCGTGCTGCTACTGAGAATTTCGTAATGGAAAGCCCAGTAGCACTTTGCCCGACCCGGGAATCGAACCCACGACCTTTAGATCGCACGGAACATACTTGTACCGCGAGACCACGAGACAGTCAAAGTAAAAAAAATATAATTTATCCTAAAAATTGCAAATTTTTCCCTCACAAAACCAAAAACCAAATATTACCTACTACAACTTAAATTACACCCATTTACCCACTTTCATTAATGATCGATTTCCGAAACGTTCTCGAACCTTAAACTGCCCTTGGAACGTAAATAAACAACGGTAGCCTCCACACCTGTTGGTCAATTATACTGGGAAGGGATTCTGACAAAAAACTTGTTCCCGGCGGTCATTGTGGTGGTACTATTGGAGCAAGTCGAACGGCCGTCACTTTCGTTGTTTGATTTGAAGTTAAAAAAACATACCACACATACACATTATGACTGCCTTCCGAACAGGGTGGTACACTACATTTTGAAATGACTGAATTTAAGTGATGTACATATTATTTAAAATTTATAAATTCAATAAATATTATTTCATTTCATAGTACGTAGAAGTAAACTTTCTTAAGCTTTTCATCATCATCATCATCAGCCCATTTACGTCACACTGCTGGGCACGGACCTCCTCTACAACTGAGAGAGTTGAGGCCTTAGACCACCACGCTGGCCTAGTGCGGGTTGGCGGACTACACACCTAAGAATTTCCTAGGAACTTTTAGGTGTGCACGTTTCATCACGATGTTTTCCTTCACCGTTAAAGTTAGTGATAATTAATTTAGAATACACACATAACTTTGAAAAGTCAGAGGTGTGTGCCTGGGGTTTGAACCTGCGACCGCCGAGATTCTCGACCGCGCGCCTAATCCTCGAGGCCATCACTATTTTTTACCTTAAGCTGTTTTTGTCACTTGCATATATGTATGTATATGGCCTATATCTATTTTAATATACTGCCCCGTGTTAGACGTACTCGGATCCTCTTTATCAAGACCTCATGCTGCTTACTAGCCTACGTATATATGTATATAATATATACGTAGTATATCGTAGCTAATACTTAGGTTTCGCCTAATCCTCGAGGTCAAGCCTAATCACAGAATACATTATTTTCGCCTTGAAACTTTGTAAAGGTCATGAACTGTACTTTCAGAACTTGTTGATTATGTTTGATGAAATCTAGCATGTTTTAAAGGTTATATTAGTTTCCGACGTTTCGAATGTACTCACGCCTGTATTCCCCGAAGGGGTAGGCAGAGGTGCATTTCTGCACCCACATTACGTAATAGGAGGCGAGCCTATTGCCGTTTTTCGGGCACAATTCCAGACTCCGTGCTGTTACTGAGAATTTCCTAATGGAAAAACCCAATAACACTTTGCCCGACCCGGGAATCGAACCCAGGACCTTTAGATCGGCACATACTTGTACCGCGAGACCACGAAGAGTGTTTCGAATAGTGTAATCATTATTTATTTTTTACACTTTGAAGATATATTACAAAATGTGTTTACAACACTTCCTATTTAAGAAAATACCTGTCATTCGGTTAATGAAGGTTAAGGTTGTTAGTTAAGGGAATTTTCCTTAGGATATTTTTCCTCGATTATTAAATTGACATATGAATATCGCCCATATCGCCTTGAATAACTGATATCTCAAATAAATGCAAAATGAAAAATATCATCATCATCATTCCCTGGCCAAATTTTATTTGGGGTCGGCGCAGTATGTTTTATCCTTCCAAACATCACTATCCACCGTCATGTCTTCATTCACCCCTTTTTCTTTAATATCTTCTCTCACGCTCTCCATCCATATTGTGGACTTCCTCTGCTTGTCCATCCTTCAACTTTCATACTCATTACTTTTTTACCTACGTATGACTCATCCCTTCTTATAACATGCCCATACCACGACAGACGGTTTTCTTTCAGCTTCAATTATCACAGGAACTACTTTAAAACTTCCTCTAACGTATATCATAGGAAAACTTAAAATTTCCCCACAATTTATTACCTATATTCTCTACAAATATATTTAAACTTTACTTAATCGTCTCCTGTTTCCTATAGATTTCAATAACTTGAGCCATAACACCAAAGCCTCTCGTATCTTCCTTGACGATTCCAAGCTAGGTGTTGGGATACTTAATCCAAGCATATTTTTCTACACTCGCAGAGAAAAGTGATATGTCTAGAACTTGAAACGCTGCCAAAGTACTGTGGTTACTTACTGCGGTTTCTCAGCATGTAGTCAAACTACTGCCAGCGACATTCCTAGAGCTCATCCGGTACAAGATTAAACTAGTTAATACATAGGCCTTTCACAGATAAGGATATTTGAAGCATGCTTTCCGAATAGCGACTCATAAAAATTAACGATACGATGTACATCGATTATAATTATTAATCGATTTAAAAATATCTTATACATTTCCGGCAAAGTGACCGTTGCCAAGATGCATTAAGCTTATCGCACGTTTAATCGATAAACAAGATTCGCCGACATAACTTATCGTGATTGATAATTTTTAAATTCTTATTTCATGTCGTTTTGAATTATTTATTAATTTAATTCATTTAATTGTTGGTACAACTTAATTTATTACCGTTACGGCAATATTTTTTTGTGTCTTTTACATGGATTTATCCGCTATCAATAAATTTGATGGCTTCTTTAAAGTACTTATTTCGAGGATTTGACTTTGGAGTATATTTGAGTCATCATAATCAGCTCATATGCGTCCCACTGCTGGGCACGGGCCTTCCCTACAACTGAGAGGGTTTAGGCCTTATTCCACCACCCCGCCCTAGTACGGGTTGGCGGTTATATTATTTGTGAGTGATCCTCAAATATTATTATTTTTGAGTTGCATTATTGCATCTCGAATATCTATTCAGGGGACTGCTTTGTGTACTTATCGCACTAACTATACAAAGTTGATAGGTAGTGAACCAAAAAAGATTTGTTACTTTTTCACGGTTCAATGACTGGACCAATTAAAAAAAAGTTATATAAAGGTAGCTGTCACAATACATTAAAATTAGGCATATTTAGTGCGAGAAATCTAGTGTTCTTGTGGGATAAATAGGGTACTGAAATATATTTTGGACTAAGGCTACTTTTTATTTAATTTCACACGAAAAATTGGACCCAACCGCCAGTACACGCCAAAAGTGAGTAAGGAGTGTGAAAGCGTAGTGACGCCGCTCGCCTCGAAGTCCTTCAAAGGTTGATTTCACTGAATCGGGATCGGTTGCGCCCATCAGTAATTTTTTTGTTGGCGTTCTTAAGTTTTTTAATGGTGCCATCCATTCACAAAGTTGGAGTGTTAAGTTAGTGAGTTTTAGTGTTTTTTTTTTATTGGAAAGTGCACTATCATAGTGAGAACTTAGCTCGTAATGCCGCATTAAGTTTTTAGGTTTTTCTTTGTGGGTTTTTTCATTAATGAAAGGCACTTCTATAACAAACTTCTCTCAGGATACTCGTTTTCCTTTAGATGGCAATTGCACATTTTATTTATTTATTCAATTTGTTGCGGCTACATCAATTTCACTAATTGATAACAGCTTAATTATACAATCTATAAAACAGTAGAAAAGAAAAGAACCATTATAAATGCTCATGAAATATAAAATCCTTAGTGACTATATATTATATCGAAGATATCTCATCATCATCATTGGTCCATATACGTCCCACTGCTGGGCACGGGCCTCCTCTACAACTGATAGGGTTTAGGCCTTAGTACACCACGCTCGCCTAGTACGAAGATGTATATTTTATACATTCCTCACGCCTGTATTCCGCAAAGGGGTAGGCAGAGGTGCATTTCTGCACCCACATTCCGCCAGGTATGTCAGTCCCACGTAATAGGGGGCGAGCCTATTGCCGTTTTTTGGCCACATTTCCAGACTCCGTGCTGCTACTGAGAATTTCCTAATGGAAAACCCAATAACACTTTGTCCGACACGGGAATCGAACCCAGGACCTCTAGATCACACGGCTCATACTTGTGCCACGAGGCATGTCTATTTTATTTAAATACAAAATAAATTCCTATTCCTATCTTCGGATATATGGCATTAATAAGCCAATGGACTAACAATAAAAATGTATCAATGAAATATTTTACATCATTTAGATTCAGTTCAATTTTTACCTCATAATATTACCACCTGGTTTAGAAATCACATTTTGTTTTTATACACAAATTGCTACAAAAAATCCCCTCTTTTGCCAGAGGATTTGGAATGGTTTTGCGAATCTCAACACAATATCGAAATATGATTCCGAATCAACTGTGAATTTCTTATATCCCCAATAAAGATGTAGAGCTTTTTTCAATCATCTTCGCGATTGTGTATAAAGTCACATTAGTGTAGTTATTGTTGGCATTTCAGAGATTTAGATCACTCACTGTGTTTTAGGTAACACGATGCTATAGAATATAGTTTTTACCTTATTTTCCTTGGTTAATTAGCAAAGCCTTAATAAGTACCTCAGCAGGCAGTAGCGGTACATAGAAGCCCAAAAGCGTTACACGTTAATTGTGTAATGTCTAGTTTATAATTGTTTATTGTGGAGTAAGGATATTCTCATTTATATGTCAAATTGCTTTTGTTAAATAAAGATTGAAGGTTATTATTCGGAATTTCGTAAGGCTGGCTGGGCTTTTGGGCTTCTATGGAAGTACCGCCACTGTCAGCAGGCCGGCATGAGACTGTTCAGTGGCGTAAGATGTACATGTCTTGATACTTTACAATCTGTTAGGACGGCATCGATCAAATAAATAAATAAAATAAATACACCCAACAGTCACATACATAGTTCTGATCCCACACTAAGATACAAGTCTTGTGTCGTGGGTATCAGAAACTACGAGAGACTTTTGGGTCTCACATACACCCAGACCCGAAACAAATATTTGTGGATCACACAAACATTTGTCCTGGTGCGGGGATCGAACCCGCGACCTCTCGTTTCGCAAGCTGGTGTCTAACGAACTGCGCCACGGGGCTGTCTAGATAAATATTTACTCGATCTTTTTAAATAAGCATGCAGACACAGCTTTCTTATTATAATCCATGATTAAGCCAGCCAAAGAGGTCTAAGCTATAAGTGGTAGACATAGACTTCTGAGTATTCTGCGATTGTTCCAAACACAACGCTTCTATTATCATTTGCAAACATACACCTGCCATATCGATTACAATCGATCAATCGCGACTATCGATATCAATCATAACGGTTTTCGAAGTGAGCACTTACCTTTGATTCGATTATGCTTTTAAAACAATCACAGGAAAACATTGCAACCATTGTAATCAGTAGAGCGTGACCAAGTTAATAAATTAACCGTTTTGTATTATGCTTGAGAACTTGTGATTGTTGGTTTTCATCAAATGTCATGTTTATTTACTTCGTAAGTCGCGATGGCCTCGAGGTTTAGGCACGCGGTCGAGAATCTCGACAGTCGCGCGTTTAAACCCCAGGCACACACCTCTGACTTTTCGAAGTTATGTGTGTATTCACAAAGAAATATCAAGTATTTTAACGGTGAAGGAAAACATCGTGATGAAAGCTGCACACCTTAAAAGTTCTTAGGAATTACTTAGGTGTGTCCGCCTAACCGCACTAGGCCAGCGTGGTGGACTAAGGCCTAAACCCTCTCAATGGTAGAGAAGGCCCGTGCAGTAGTGAGATGTATATGTGCTGATAATGATAAAGATGATGATGAGTAATGATAACTTTTTTGGAAAAAATCGTTTAAATACATTCTATTAAATACGAATAAAGAATTAAAAAGAATATTTAACAGAAGGCCAATTATACGTGGGTCTGATAAATACCTGGCGAAATGTGGATGCGTGGACGTATATGGGCTGATGATGATGATGATATAATAATTTATTAATTATTCAGCCCAAATGTTACAAAAGCTACTTATTGGCTATGATAACGGCACTGGGCACAGCCTGTTTCGTGTGAAACAGGAGAAACGTGGTTGAAAATACATCTAGGTATATCTTTATATGAGGATACAATATGTGGGAGCGTATGTACATACATAATACACAACAAAAATAGGCAAAACATTTCTTCAAGGCATTTTATAGTTCTTCTGTATCATGTTCAACAGTTCTTGGTTTACGTTAACTGTCGTATTTACATAAAAGCCATTAACTAACTTGGTCTTATCCTTATTTTACACAATTTAGGATACATTCTAAAGCCCCATTCTAAGCCTCTCAGGTTCCGATTGAGCAACAGACATACAAACAACGCTTAATATTAATGCTTCAAACAGTATCACAAGTCTTCATAACACAATCTGATTTGTACTTTAAACTGGGATTTTGTACTTTACTCAATGAGAATATGGTTTAAATTTGCTTGTAGTGCAACGATGTTGTGATAAATACTTAAACACGAAATTGACTGCTCATACGAATATAAAAGGATGATGTGAAGGTATAAATTACATTGTTTATATTATTCCTATAGTTGTAGTCAACTGACTACTTGAACTACTGAGACTGCCTCGTGGTCTCGCGGCATAAGTATGTGCCGTGCGTCTAGAGGTCTTAGGCTGGATTATTATTGTGTTTTTCCTTTAGGAAAGTCTCAATAGCACGGAGTCTGGAATTGTGCCAGAAAAACGGCAATATTAACGCCCCCTTTTACGTGGGACTGATACATACCTGGCGAAATGTGGGGACAGAAATGCACCTCTGCCTACCCCTTCGGGGAATACAGGCCTTAGGTTTTGTATGTATGGTACCCAGTACCTATTCATTTATTTATTTTGTATTATCTGGGGTTTTGTCTCATCTTGATCTTTGAGGCCATCACGACTTCTAGAAAATAAAAATGTTGAACATTTAATATAGAAACACCCACATTATTGACCTTTCTCACCATAACCTTATCAGCGCCACCAATCCCACGCTTTTATTCACCGTGTGGTTGTATATTCATAATTATTACATTTTTATCAAACACCAACTCAATTTATGGAGGGAAATAAGCGCAAGTGGAATTTGTTCGCAGAAGGGTCTTATCAATGTTAGTATCGTGTGACGGTGTCTTGTATCCTCGTGTTTTGTTGATATCTTATTTTTTAATGTCTTTTGGAGTGTCAATGTTCTGGTCAGGTTTTGATGTTTTGTTTTGATAAGCCATAAATGTGTGTACATAAAGTACTTTTTCCTCGCGATTCTTGAGTAATAAGTACTTTTTGTAACAATAAATTCATAAAAAAAATAAGTAGGATTCAATACAAATAATTATATGGGTTACGCCAAGTTACATGCTATCTATTAAATTATTCAACATTTTTTTTAGTTGTTAGGGCTCTTATTATTATTGTTTCTCATGAAATTCGTAATTTTACGCTACATTTCAAAAAAAAAAAAATTAGCTTTTTTTTTAACGTGATTTTAATGTATTGTTCCCAAATTGATGTTTTTTTTCTCATATTATTTTTTCTTAATGTACTAAGAACTCAATTTATACATTTCATTAAATAATTCCAATGCTTGAGAAGAAATGAGTTAATATGTCTATGTATCGAATTCCTTTTAAATAATTAATTTTTTAAACTTGTATCACTGCATCACCTGTGTTCACGTAAGGATAGGGAGAGCTGCAATTCCGCACCCATCATTATTTTTTCGCTTGCTGAGTTTTAATTGCCACGTAATAGAGAAGATTCTATAGCAATTTTTCGTCCACAATTCCGGGCCTTAAGCTCTTACAGTGCATTGTCTAATGAAAAAAATCGCACCAACTCTTTCCCCGACCCGGGAATCGAACCACGGACTTTTAGATTATACAGCACACAATAGTGCAATGATCGTAGCAATTCTTATTAACTTCATAACAAAATACTAGGCAGAAGACCTCAAGAATTGAACCCAAGATACGTGCTAATGGTTCGACAGTAAATGGCTTTGGAGACTGTGGTCTTAACCGTTACACTCGTCATGTTGTAGGAATCTCGTCCGCCCACACTCTAGGAGATCAGCGAACGATGGGAAAAATTATGGGCATTACCTGTTCAATGCATAAGTAGTATGACAAGTAAGGTGCTCAATTTATAGTACTCAATTTTGCTATGATCTATACATCTATACAAATAAATAAAATTGGAGTGTCTGTTTGTAATATTGAAATAACCGCTTTTTAATAAATGCATATGGATATACATATACCAAAATAATGTTTTTTACAATTTTTGTCTGTCTGTCTGTCTGTTTGTTCCAGCTAATCGCTCAAACAGATAGACCGATTTTGACGGGATTTCTATTGCCAGGTAGGTATAATAAGGAGTAACTTAGGCTAAAAAAATAATAATTAAAGAATCGACTGTAAGGCAGAACGAAGTTCGCCGGGTGAGCTAGTCATACATATGATTCATAATCGAACTTGACAGTTCTGTTTGTCCTGTAGTATTGCGGCGTGTAATGAAAAGATTCCAAGTTAAATTCAGGATAGAAGTATAATAATAAATACACCCAACAGTCACATACATAGTTCTGACCCCACATTAAGATACAAGTCTCGTGTCGTGGGTATCAGAAACTACGAGAGACTTTTCAGTTTTAAAAACACCCAGACGCGAAACAAATGTTTGTGGATCAAACAAACATTTGTCTCGATGCTGGGATCGACCCCACGGCCTCTCGTTTCGCAAGTTGGTATCTAGCCAACTGCGCCACTGGGCTGTCAAATTATATGTGTATTAACTTCCAAAACAATGTTTAGCCCAACAACTAAAGCAAAACCTTTGCTATGAAATTGCTTAATATATTCAATGTACAAAGTTAAGTAACATTTATAAATGAAAACTTTAATTGAACAACGTTGTAGTCTGTAATTCTGTACAAGAATTTAATATATCCATATTTTATCTCTCATGAAATGTTGAAAATAATTAATATTTTAATCGCTATGTTTTAAACTGGAAGAAATTTTAAAAGTCTTAATTGCCTTAGCAAGCAGTGCTAAGCAGCAGCCTCGAGGATTAGGCGCGCGGTCGAGAGTCTCGGCGGTCGCGGGTTCAAACCCATGCACACACATCTGACTTTTCGGAGTTATGTGTGTATTCACAAATGAATTATCACTTGCTTTAACGGTGAAGGAAAACATCGTGATGAATACCTGCACACCTAAAAGTTCTTAGGAATTTCTTAGGTGTGTTGTTTGCCAACCCGCACTAGGCCATCGTGGTGGACTAAGGCCTAAACCCTCTCAGTTGTAGAGGAGGCCCGTGCCGAGCAGTGGGTCGTATATGGGCTGATGATGATGATGATGATGAATTGCCTTAAATTTTACTCGATTTTAAAAACATCAACACGAAAGCGTTCTATAACACAAATAAATTAATATAACTTTAACAAAATGATGAAAAGGTCGGAAAAGAGCTTCCAAGGAGCACTTATTCAAATCAAGTAAATGGCCGCCCATAAAAAGGACATGTCAATGCCCTTAATCGAAGGAAATGTATGACACGACGTGTGAATGAAGGGCGAGAACAATCTGTCAAAATATTTCTTTGGAAGTATAAAACGAATATTACATTATAGGTTGGTATAATTGTATTTTAAATATAATTTTAATAATACCTTGCTAGTGTTTGATGTTTTTACACCAGATTAAAGACTACCTATCATAAGGTGCTACTTGGATCATAGCTAAAAAATTGCCCACTCAGTACATCAGTGGCGGAACTTCCATAGAAGCCCAAAAGCGTTAAACGTTAAAAGTGTAATGTCTAGTTTATATTTACTTATTGTAGGGTCTTTATTTAACAAATTGCTTTTGATAAATAAAGATTTAAAGCTTAAAAATGATTATTCGGAATTTTGAAAGGCAAATTGGACTTTTGGGCTTCTACATATGTATATACATAAACGACATACATACATACATACGCAGTTACGCCTGTATTACCTAAGGGGTAGGCAGAGGTACATTTCTACATACACATTTCAATATTTTATTTTCACCTATTGCCGTTTTTCGAGCCCAATTTCAGACTCCGTGCTGCTACTGCAAATTTCTAAATAAAATAAAAACAGCATCACTCTGCCCGAATCGCGAATCGAACCCAGTACCCCTAGATTAGCACTTACTTGTGCCGGGAGACCACGAGGCAATCAGTCAATAGATATAAGTTACAAAGAACTTAAACTTTATTGCGTGACAGTAGCAACTATCAAAAATTTAGTCATCACTTCATATATTTCTGTATACATTACGAGTGAAAGTCATATCCAATTCGACATGGAGCCGCTACCGTTACCACTAACAATTTGCGGTTTAACCCCAATTTGGTAATTGCAAACGCTTCGTAGATAATAAATAATTCTTTATAACGAGCTGCACGAAAAGTAGGTCTAATATGTTTATTCGGCTTTGAAATACTTTTTGCGTGTGTCACCATTTCATCATCATTATCAGTCCAAATACGTCCCACTGCTGGGCACGGGCCTCTACAACTGCCAGGGTTTGGGCCTTAGTCCACCACGCTGGCCTAGTGCGGGTTGGCGGACTACACACCTAAGAACTTTTAGGTGTACAGGTGTTATCACGATGTTTTCCTTCACCGTTAAAGCACGTGATAATTCATTGTGAATACACACATAACTTCGAAAAGTCAGAGGTGTGTGCCTGGGGTTTGAACCTGCGACCGCCGAAATTCTCGACCGCGCACCTAAACCTCGAGGCCATTTTGCGTGTGTAAATGACGCTTATTTGACTGGAATTTAGACATTTTCAGCTAAAAAAATATATATTATGTTGCTAATACGAAATCAATAATATGGTAGGGTAATGTTGTTCTTGAATGAGCAACCTAATTTAAAAGACGGTTGTCATGTGCGAATTCTATCGGAAACCCTGTGACGCGTCACCTACCATAAAACGGCGGAAACTTATTTGTACACCTTTTAAATACCTGGCGAAATGTGGGTGCAGAAGTGCACGTTCGGGGAATACAGGGGTGAGGTTATGTATGTATGTATGAAACTAATGTGGTTTATGTTACACTGAATACCAATGTACAAATTGTTATTGTCTTTTTATATAAATAAATAAATAAATAATTCTGACTCAATTGAACTGAGTGTAACCGTATTTTTTATAGAAAATTTGGATAGTAGAAATCTAATAATGAAAGTCCCCTTAACCTAGTTAGTTAGACAGCAGCTGGTGAAACGAAAGATCATGGGTTCAATCTGGTTTAATGTGATTTATAAATGCATTTCCTTTACTATTTTATATTTATCTATTAAGAATAAACACGTAACTTCAAAAACTGATAGAGGCCTGGTAATCGAACCAGGGACCTCCGTCGATACCTCAAAATCCTTGATACTACCACGCAGGTCACGTAAAACTGGTATAACATTAATAAATAATGTTACGTTGAATTTACCTTACTCACTTCTAAGACCTTTTATTCTTTATACCTTTTATTCTATATACCTTTGAAGTTCTTTATACCCAAATAAATCAAACGTTAAAGAATAATAGGACAAAAGTTGGCTATTTTTTTGACTTATGTAGGCTTCGCCTGTTACGTTGGTGTAAACTGCCCGGGGAATACAAACTTTCAGTCGCGAAGTCTGTATCACCTTCTAAATTATTGTCTTAAACTATCTACAACATAAGAAGTCGTGATGGCCTTGAGGTTTGGGCATGCGGTCGAGAATCTCGACGATCGCAGGTTCAAACCCCAGGCACACACCTCTGACTTTTCGAAGTTATGTGTGTATTCACAATGAATTATCACGTACTTTAACGGTGAAGGAAAACATCGTGATGCAACCTGCACACCTAAGAGTTCTTAGGAATTTCTTAGGTGTGTAGTCCGCCAACCCGCACTAGGCCAGCGTGGTGGACTAAGGTCTAAACCCTCTCAGTTGTAGAGGAGGCCCGTGCCCAGCAGTGGGACGTATATGGGCTGATGATGATGATGATGATGATGATCACAACATTTGCTTCCGTTGCGTCTTTGGAAATTTAGTTAGAAGTATTTTACATACATACATAAACTTACGCCTGTAGTGCCTGATGGGGTAGGCAGAGGAGCATTTCTATACCCACATTTCGCCAGGTATATATTAGTCCCACGTAATAGGGGGCGAGAATATTGCCGTTTTTCGGGCACATTTCCAGACTCCGTGGTGCTACGGAGAATTTCCTAATGGAAAAACCCATTAAAACTTAGTCCGACCCGAATAGAACCCAGGACCTCTAGTTCGCACGGCACATACTTGTAGGTACCGCGAGACCACGAGGCAGTCAGTTAGAAGTATTTAATGAATGTATATTTGGTTTTGACTTACGACGGCCGCGGGTTCAAACCCCAGTTACACTTCTCTGACTTTTCGAAGTTATGTGTGCATTCATAATTAATTATCACACAGCGAAGGAAAACATCGAGAGGAAACCTGTCCACCAATGCACACTAGTCCACCGTGGTGAACGAAGGCCTAACCCCTCTCAGCTGTAGAGGAGGCTCGTGGACAGCAGTGTGACGTATATGGGTTGATGATGATGATGATGATAAGACAGAAATAAAGGACAGATAAGGTTAATATTTATTGAACTCGCTCACAAATAACTTGCTGGGAATGGGGTAGTTTTTGGCTTGATCTCCAGATGGAGATTAGGATCGATTGATAGTTTTGATTGTTAACTGTATCTCGGCAGTCACAAGTTCAAATCCAGAATATATTTCACGCACCCTAAAAAGCTGTTTATAGGAAAATCTTTAATCACAGCCTTTAATGCTTTAAGATGAGCTCATAATAAAACCTGCATTATGGGATATTTCTTACAATAATTTTCTGAGCCATCGAGCCCACAAACTAAACCAAGAAGTTCCAATTTTAGTTCCGTTTATGACATTGTTGATATTCTTTTATCAAGAATATCTCAGCATCGGCTGAAAGCCTAGAAATATGCCCTAAAAAGCAATAAGCTTCCCTCATATTTCATTGGTTCCACACAGCAAAATGCCTACGAAACGTGGGCTTAGAATGTATGATAACAATTGTTGCAATATCTGAATTGTGATATCTCCAGTAATTCCTTTGTTGGGCGCTTGTTGTTGGTCTTTACAATGGACGTACAAAGGACGTCTACGTATCTCGAACGTTCTCAAATTAGCATTGATTCGTAGAAATAGAAGGTAGAATTGGGTTACAAAGGTTATGGATAGGTTATAGCTTTGGAACCAATTACGCCCACGCATACCGTCTTATTTGTAGAGGAGGCCCCTGCCCAGCAGTGGGACGTATATGGGCTGATGATGATGAGGCCTTAGTCCGCTTCTTTGTTCCAGTACGGGTTGGCGGAACATATACCTGACAAAATCCATGCGGTGAACTCTTAGGAATACAGGCTATCTCACGATGTTTTACGACATCATATAATAAAAAAAAAGTGTGTGTGTACACGCGTTTGAAGTTATACTTCTTTGGCTTAATAAGATAAAAATATTTTTAATTTTTTTATCTTTTTCCTTATTCTACGTTTGTAGACAAAATATTTGACAACTAATAAATATATCTATCCCTTTTTATTACTGTCACTATTCTAAATTTTTAAAATCTAAAACATATAAACTTTGTTTGAAATAATTTCATGGTGTCGGTTTTTCGTGACGGTGTGCGCGCGCATCGAAAAAATTTACTGTCATAATTTTTCCCTAACGTGCCGAAAGGAGTATAACTTCAAAAATCTTACAATGCTTTTTTCCATTGCTTTATAATTTAAATTAAATTTATGTAATAAACATAATCTAATAAGAATTATATCAGACTCCAAATACCAATACTATCATATGTTTTAATGCTTTCGCAAGTGTACTTAAACGATTTATTTAAACCGATAAGGGCTCATGGTTGTATGCACACAATGGTGGCAATGCTTCCCTGTTATTGTGTTGACAGCGTAATCTAGCTAAGGTTTATGGGTAGTGCTAAAGCATTGCAGAATTTATAGCGACTTTACTTTGATTTAAATGTAATCACATTGTTGATAACATATATTATTCATACATAACCTCACGCCTGTATCCCCCGAAGGGGTAGGCAGAGGTGCATTTTTGCACCCACATTTCGTAAGGTATGTATCAGTCCTACGTAAGAGTGCTGCTACTAGAATTTCCTAATAGAAAATCCCACTAACACTAAAATTACACCACAAACCACCAGGCATGCAGAATTTGATATTTATTTATACATTACAAAATACAAACGTACACATATATAAACCAAATACCCACACTCATTATATGCGAATACTAAGATATATGTCTTGTGTTGTTGGTATCAGACACGACGAGATACTCTGTCGGTTTTAAAAGTTCTTACTACATTTAGGGACCTTCAAGAATAGAGCGTACATTCTCCTCAAAGGCCGGCGATACACCGATGATTTCTCTAGTATCCTGGGTTTTCATGGGCGGTGTTGACCATTTAACACCAGGAGGCTCACTTGCTCGTCCTATAAAAAAAAGATATTTGTAGACTGTGTGGACTTGTGCGAAGACAGCGCAGTACCAATCATCAGGTTTGATGTTGTCACTTCGCCGTGCCATTGTAAAATATTGCTAACGTGAGCTCAAAACTAAACCGCATAAAAAATGAAGTGTATAAATTTTATAGTTATCTTAAAAACTAATTTTAACACAGGCAATAGGCAAAAACACTTAAAACATAATCTTTTATTATAAGAACGTAGTTTAAAGCACTTTTATTGCAATTTTATGTAATCCGCCGATATATAATAGAAAATTGTCAATAAAAATAATTTATTGTCCATAGTGACATCTTGTAGCGACCATTCCTCAACAATAATGTTCCACAATACATATTGATTGAAGTCGAGAGATACTACAGAACTCTTTGTTCAATTCAATTTATCGTATATTTATGATAATTTTTATGCGTTTAGATACATTTTAAAAGATAACATTATTGTCTAGTCTTATACTTAATATTTAAAAATAAGATATGGTAGAGCCTCGTTTCATTCATAGCGGTGCGAATGGGATGACACTGTTGAGTTGACCTTTGTCCCACAAATAGCTGATTAAGCTCAACTGGTAAGGAATTATGGATTATGATTTTTGTCTATTCAACGCATTGATAATGCACTGAATCTATCACAGTGCCCTGTAGAATAAAAAGGCCAAATACTTGCGGATTCCCATCTACTGAATTTACCATAAATTCTGCCAGATATTCTTTTTAGACGGCATTAGGGGCGATGTTGTCCTATTGCCGCATTGGTATTAAAAAATCATCATCATCATTAGCCCATATACGTCCCACTGCTGGGCACGGGCCACCTCTACAACTGAGATGGTGTTAGGCCTTAGTCTACCATTCTGGCCTAGTGCAGGTTGGCGGACTACACACCTAAGAGATCCCTAAGAACTTTAAGGTGTGCAGGTTTCATCACGATGGTTTCCTTCACCGTTAAAAAAATAGTGAATAAAAATATCACTTAAATTTTACGACAATATATAAATCGACGCAAATCTTTAATTTATTTAATAAGTATTCTTTATACAAAATTATCATAAGACCATCACAAGAAAATGACGTTTATTTATCGAGACAACAGTTCACCCACGCGAATATTTGTACGGTCGTTTATACCTGTTTCGTTGGATAAAAAATTTGGTAATTGTTTGATGAGGTTCGTTAGTGAATTGTGATTCGGAGAACTACATGCATAGTGGTTACACCCACGCTTCGCTCACATAATAGACATGTAATGGTTAGCAAGCTGATTTTGTGATATTAGGCATGTAGATTACATCACGTATTTTCGTCCCCATTGTTATATATTGTCAAAGGAATTGACAGTTTGATTTCCATTACCAACAGGAAATTCTTAGTTGCAGCACGGAGTCTAGATACACATACATACACATACATAACCTCACGCCTGTATTCCCCGAAGGGGTAGGCAGAGGTGCATTTCTGCACCCACGTTTCGCCAGGTATGTATCAGTCCCACGTATTAGGGGGCGAGCCTATTGCCGTTTTTCGGGCACAATTCCAGACTCCGTGCTGTTATTAAGGATTTCGTAATGGAAAAACCCAATAACACTTTGCAAGACCCGGGATTCGAACCCAGGACCTCCAGATCGCACGGCACATACTTGTGCCGCGGGACCAAGAGGCAGTCTAGATATATGCCTCATATATGGCATCAGGCTCGCTTCCTATTCCTCATCATCATCAGCCCATATACGTCCCACTGCTGGGCACGAGCCTCCTCTACAATTAAGTGGGTTTAGGCCTTAGTCCACCACGCTGGCCTAGTGCGGGTGGGCGGACTACACACCAAAGAAATTCCTAAGAATCTTTAGGTGTGCAGGTTTCATCTCGATGTTTTCCTTCACCATTAAAGAACGTGATGATTTATTGAATACACACATAACTTCGAAAAGTCAGAGGTGTGTGCCTGGGGTTCGAACCGCGACTGTCGAGATTCTCGACCGCGTGCCTAAACCTCGAGGCCATCACGACTTCTATTACGCTTCCTATTACGTCGACTGAAAACAACTAGCGAGATATGGGTGTAAAAATAAAGCTCTGCTTATCATTTCGGTATAAATTTCTGAGCGTGTTACGTATATTATTGATTGGACTAGGGTTTTAGAATCTCACTGATACGAACTAACATACAAATTTCAATATACATATATGGCTTCAAAGTTAAATCTATTGTCCAAGTTGCCAACAAAAGCCTGAAGCGGTTTAACGACAGCCATTGTGTTTTCTAAAATATTTATTCTCAACTTTTACTAAAATTCGCCACAATACAAAAAGGCGAAGGTGAATTTTTGCAGAACAATACGTCACACACACAATACGAGAATACGAGGGCGACAAAAACTCGCTAATTTCTCACTTATACTTTCATCGCAATAAAGGAACAACGTGACGGAGGGGTGTGATGGAAATTTACCTCGTTTTTGTTGGTTTATTTATTTTATTTATTAACTCTTTATTTATTTTACACCATAATAAAAACAGGAACAAAAGAAAATAATTAACAAAATTAGGCACAATAAATTAGCGGTCTTATCGCTGAAAGCGATCTCTACAAGACAACCAGTTTATTAGGATTATGTCTTATAAACCATAGTTACATTGAAACATACATAGGCAGAGATGACCGAAATGTTAAGAAGAGGTGCATTTCCCCTGATTTTTTTTGCCGATTATGGTTTAAGCCCCACATAATAACGGGACAATATTTCGGAACAATATTACAATATTTCGGGTTTTTTTTAGAATCAGCGATTATAAGAATTTCTCAATGGTGAAAGTCAATAATACTGACTGGCCCAGAAATCGAGCTTAGGTTTTTTAGACCACATGAAACATACTTGTTGACAACAAGGTAGTCTATATGTATTTATATTATATCTGAGTATTTTATGAAATAAGCAATCCTTTAAAGAAAGTTGGTTTATTAAAACAACAGCTTTTGAAACAAAAGGTCGCAGTATCTTTATACCGTGAAAATTAATTAGTTCTCCACAAATATCCATTTTTGAAAGCTTCTCCTAATATCTGATACCCACAATTTAAGACTTCCATCTTTAGCGTAAGGGCGGTATTTATATTTATTAGGGATATTTAATACAATTAATTAGATTCGAAGCGATTGTGTCTTCCAAAGAGGGGTACCAACAAGTCGAATAATAAATCAAATATTTTAACCAGAAGACAAGCGACTATTGTCTGTCTACCCTCTGTTGTAGCAGAATTTATCTCCGCAATCTACGCGGGAAATTTATCTTTTAAATAAATCTTTATTCAGGAAAAGCTCGTAAACTTTCCAAGGAGTTGATTTACCGTGAAATTGGGAATATCGATAAATTTAAACAAGTAATCCGTTGTTAAGTTTGAAGGGAAGATTCGTTGTTATCTAGTTTAGGAATTTTGGCGTCGTGTACCATAGTCGTAGACATTCGTAACACGATTGGTAGAAGATTATTCTACAGACAGCCCCGTGACGCAGTTGGCTAGACACCAGCTTGCGAAACGAGAGGCCGCGGGTTCGATCCCCGCACCGAGACAAATGTTTGTGTGATCCACAAATATTTGTTTCGGGTCTGGGTGTTTGTGAGACCGAAAAGTCTCTCGTAGTCTCTGATACCCACGACACAGGACTTGTATCCTAGTGTGGGGTCAGAACTATGTACGTGACTGTTGGGTGTATTTATTTATTATTTTATTTATTACATCTATGATAACTATAATTTTTTTTAGTCTCATCGTACCCCGTATGCCACTTGAACATGCTTATTCGCACAGCTTTGTCATCAACCCCAGTAAATGATCTAAGAGTAGCGTAGCGTGAAAATGTCTTAGAAGGGAATGGGGTTCGATGAGCGACGAGGGATTGACGTCTCTCGAAACTAAAGTCTTAAATCTAACAGAACCATATCTATCTTTTTGCCAGCAATGTTCCATTTTTTTTTGTCCTCCAAGTCACTTTTTATATTTGAAAGCATTTCACTTATTGCTATACATGGCCGTACAAAAATCCAATCATATTAATTCTCAGAATATATCCACATTTCGTCCATTTAGTTATTGGTAAAGTTTTATTTTCGTCTGTCCTACATTTTTAATAAAACGTGAATTCGGAAAAATTTCGGCTTGTGTCGTATTTACGATATTATACTAGAAATATTCTGCTGAATATTGAGAATGAAGCAAAATATTGCTAGAAAATATAAAACTTCGGATCTTCTTATACTACATAAACTCACGCCTGTATTCCCCGAAGGGATAGGCAGAGTTTCATTTCTGCACCCACATTTCGCCAGGTATGTATCAGTCCCACGTAATAGGGGGCGAGCCTTTTGCCGTTTCTCGAGCACATTTCCAGACTCCGGGCTGCCACTGAGAATGTCCTAATGGAAAAACCCAATAACACTTTGCCCGACCCGGGAATCGAACCCAGGACCTCTAGATCGCACGGCACATACTTGTACCGCGAGACCACGAGGCAGTCATATCTTCTTATACTCAACCTGTAAATTAACAATAGTCTGTTAAAAAACCATTTCGACTGCCTAATGCTAGTCGAAACAGTTATTCTGGCTTGTCCACAGCTGAACTTACACTTATTTCATTTCATTTGCATTTGCTTCCCATTACATTGGATTATTGGACATGTTACCGTTGGCAATTGACTCAATTACGTGTTATAATTCTGCGTCGAGCCTGTGACAGCTGTCAGCCAAGCTGGCCGCCGAACAGTCGAGTAAACACTATTGTCGCCCATATTGTTGCAATTAGCGCTGGTCAATATTCATTGTTATGGAATTACCGCTTATTGAGAAGAATATAAATATTATGATGAGACTGGGAATTGGAGTCGATTGATAAATTGAGCGATGGCTACAATGTTTAATAACGATAGATGGTTGTAGAATATTTGATAGCGAATACCCATGGAACATACATACACATACATAATCTCACGCCTGTATTCTCCGAAGAGATAGGCAAAGGTGCATATCTGCGCCTACTCATATATTTTGCCTGGTATGTATCAGTCCTTTGTAATATCGAGCCGCTCATACCTAAACTCCATGCTGCTATTGAGAATTTTCTTTACAGAACAACCTAGTAACACTTTGCCCGACCCAGGAATCGAACCCGGATCGTTTTGCCGTGGGATCACGAGGCAGTCCATAACCATAGAAGAGTTATATATTTTGAGGGTCTATATCTATATTCTAAATTAATGTTTATGAATCTTTATGACCCACCTATTTAATTTTAGTAAAATTTTCAAGCGCATATTTGGTGTGATAAATTTATTAATATGCAGGAAAAAATATTTCTGGAATACACAAATAATTTTCTTGAAACAAATTCTTAATAGCGCCCTCTCGTTTTGAAACCAGACTTTTAACCATCTACGCCACGGAAGACGTTAATTTAGAAAAAACTTCTCACAAGTATTAATTTTGTAACGGTGTTGGGAAACTGCTGAAGGCTTGAATATAAGTTATGTTTAAGCCATTGGCTCCTTCCGCGTAGCCTTATTAGTAATTATAATGTAAACGAGGCATTGGTTTATAAACAGGTATCCTTAATCACGGGTAGCGATGAAGAGAAAATGATACAGCATTGTGTATAATTAAGAACATCTATAAAATTTGCTTCATAAATCATTGGTATCAATGAAGCTCAATTTGTTGAAATTGAGGGGTAGGCTGAGATCTATTTATAGAAACTTGGTTTTTCTAGCAGTGTTTTAGTCGGACGTAGGTATGCCGTTTATCTCGCACATTTTTTGGTTCCTAGTTGTCACTGAGTATTTTTATGGAAAAACTAATGACATTTTTCTCGACATGGTAATCGAACCAAGAACATATCAATCCCACGCCGCACTTTACCTTAGGACAGTTTTATTCTCGACTTTAAAAAATGTGGATTGCAAGCTGAAATGACTTAGCTCAACTTTTTAATATAAAATATGTAATGATAAATCGCTCAAAGCTTTTAAATTAACCAACTCAGTAACAAACATTTAAATGATTCCATTCCCCAAATAGTTTCTCAATTTTTTCCACCCACACTTACGAGATAATCTTATCAGTATTATTAAAGAAAATTTTCCAAAAACCGTCCATTCCGAAACAGATAGTTGCAGAAGTGTTTCGACAGTTATTGCTCGTTCCAATGAGTTATTGCGAAGTGGTACTATTCAAGTAGGTACAATATATAAAATATGGGAATAATTTATGATGTTGTTCTCGTGTTGTGTCGATTTTTGAGTTATGGACGAGCGGTTGGTAATATCGTATATAGATGTTACGCAGGACTGCGATTTTATAGTTACATTGACGAAAAAGTCCCAAAAAATACATTTTCCTAACAACCACAAGTATAACCTGTCTCAATTTTCGATCAGGTCCTGTTTACACCTGTATTAAAGCCTAAGGAATGAACTTATGTTATTATTTTGTAATGTTATACAGGTGTAAACAGACCGTGGTCGAAAACTAAGACAGGTTAAAGTTATTGTGATTAAGAAACGTAAAAAAAATAGGGATTTTTACACGAAAACTAATGTGCTACTTAGTAGTCTTCCCAGAATGCGACCATTTCAATTCATGTTGTTTTATCGATTTTTTTGTTTCATCACCTAAATACATAGACACATTCTGCGGGGCGATGTCATTAATAAAAATAGTAGAGGATTAAAGGGAAGAGATAAAAATGATGCATAAGGTGTTTTTGTCTACATTCACAAATACTAGCATAGTGTATATATAACATGAAGTAGAACAAAAAATGCGCAAAAAATACAATTAATCCAACCCTTTCAATAGTACGGTGCGATATATTTTTAAACCGGGAAATGTAATATTTTATCAAACCCATTCCACTACAGCGTTGTGAATTTTAAAGCTAGCTTTAAAAACGCTTCCAAGCGTCGTTTTGTTATTAAAACTACAGCAAAAATAGAATGAAATGTTCAATTAACATTATGAAATGTAGATATAAAACACGCTTGAAGCAGTGGCAAGGGTGAATTGGTATTATTTTTATATAATTGAAAAATGTTGGACATTTTTTGCGCTCGCAGTTTTTCTGCGTGACTATAGAGAATTCTGCGAAAAAATTCATTCGCTAAGTTAGAGCGCAGCTGGGTTGGTGATAATATAATTTTGTTAAAAGTAGAGTATAACTTCAGCATCTCATATTTGCACCAAATTATATAAATATTGATGGGAGTTGCCATTGGGCTGCTCAAGACCGGGATGGTTGGCGCCTACTTGGGGAGGCCTTCGTTCAGCAGTGGACGGCGGTAGGCTGAGAATATATATATAGAATATAATATAAATATTGGTGCAGATATTAAGCCATGAATTAATATCAAACTAACTCATTCTTATATATAAAAGTAATGATTGCCTCGAGGTTTAGTGTCCTTACGATGTTGACCTGAAGCCATTAAAGTACGTAAATTTAATTACAAATACACACAGAGCATGGAAAAGTCAAAGGTGTTCTTGGAGCTTGAGCCCTCGACCGAAATTTGACTCGACCGCGCGCCTTAACCTATGTAGAGGCAACAACTACTTTGGATATTAGTAACTAAATTGAAGAATAAATATAACTCTTTTTTTTTCCTCGGCAATAGTTTAATAGTTTAAAAAAATATTAAAAAGTGTAAAATTGACGATTCAAAAGAACTTGTAAAAGTCTATTTGAATAAAGATAATTTGACTTTGACTTTAACTCGCCAATACAAGTGGAGCTCCCCAGCCATAAGGTGAGTTCTGCGATCTCCTAAAAAATAACAATTCCCTCATAAGTCATTAGCCGGTGTGGGCGTATGGCACACATACTTAATCAACTGGCTGCTCGTATTGTCACTCGGTGGACCGGAAAACACGCCTGGATAATATTTCATATCACCATTGAATGGGTGAAATTGCGCGAAAAATGCCATGGCAAAGGGTTGTTACGGGAACTGTTGCTTTGCACTCCGTAATTGGGTAGTTGAATTGTTTTGGGTAGTTGAATCGTTTCGCACACATGCTCTTTAGTGTGGGTAGCTGATGGTGATGGGTAGGTAGAAGTGTTGTGTCGGTATTTCGCTAGCTATGAAGTCTTGCATAACGGACAGCATATTGTTGTATACTGGGCACATTTCTAAACTCTATTTTTCGTATGAGAATTCAAATTCAAATAGATTGTAAAAGGCGTTGAAATTTCATATAATCTTTTTCAAAAGTTAATTAAATAGTCAATGCGGTCTCTGAAAAGGGGAAGATCGGTGATATTGTCCATTTCACGACACAGACAGACAGAATATTTATAGAAAATCCTGTGTTTCTTTTCTTTAGAAACTTCTTAGAAAGTTAATGGCGATAAGCTATATATATATGACCTTATATGATTAAATTTGACCTTCTGCCTACCTATAAGCGTAACCTTATGTAGTAAAATAAGATATTTATTTAATGATTGATCATCTTAGGTGGGTAGCTTAAATAGACTACTGGCTCAACCGTATAAACATTGTTTTATAGATCATTAATATTATTAAAACCCATAAATATTAATGTCTCATGATTCACAAATTAAATATGAAAACGTACAATATTGTATTCAAATGACCTGCCCACTCGAATAAAGGCGCTCTAATTTCGTCCAATCAACGTATTGCATTGTTTAAATATTATTATTGTTATTGTTATTTTATGGACGTTAAATATATCTGCGTGATATATTGTTTTATAGCTATACCGTATGAGCAATTTTAACGACTTCAAAACGAATATTTAATTCCCCGTTTGTGCCACAATTTTCATTACTATATATAATATGTCACCGTAAAATTGTAAACACCGTTAGATTATAATCTATCTAGCGAGATTGTAAATTGTCGAAAGATTGTGAACTGCTTACAATGTAACGTATTAGGTATTATTCGAAGACTGTCCC
Source organism: Hemaris fuciformis (assembly GCA_907164795.1). Lineage (NCBI taxonomy): Eukaryota > Metazoa > Arthropoda > Insecta > Lepidoptera > Sphingidae > Hemaris > Hemaris fuciformis. Next base: position 4,662,443 of record OU015457.1, on the reverse strand, counting down.
TGATTGGTCGGCCTTACAGTAGACCATTCTATATCCATAGAGTTAGGTTACGTTAGGTTATTATTCAACCAATGAGCGCGCGAGGTGCTTTTATATTCATTACGGTTCACAATCTTTCGATAGTTTACAATCTCGCTAGATAGATTATAATCTAACGGTGTTTACAATTTTACGGTGATATACATATACCAGTGGCGGGACTTCCATAGAAGCCCAAAAGCGTTAAACGTTAATTGTGTAATATCTAGTTTATAATTCCTAATTGTGGGGTCTTTATTTAACAAAAAGCTTTTGTTACATAAAGATTTAAAACTTAAAAATTAGTATTTGGAATTTTGAAAGGCAAACTGGGCTTTTAGGCTTCTATGGAAGTACCGCCACTGACATACATATAGCCTATGGCCTTCCTCAATAAATGGGTTATGTATAATGTAACACTGAAAGAATTTTTCCAATCGGACAAGTAGTTCTTGAGATTAGCGCGTTTTGCCAAGTTGTAGGCCACACGTAATAGGGACAAGATAACTCCGAAATCAAAAATGAAAAACCCTTATTCTTTCACTGCCTATTATTTATTCTTTGACTGCCTCGTGGTCTCGCGGTACAAGTATGTGCCGAGCGATCTAGAGGTCCTGGGTTCGATTCCCGGGTCGGGCAAAGTGTTATTGGGTTTTTCCATTAGGAAATTCTCAGTAGCAGCACGGAGTCTGGAAGTGTGCTCGAAAAACGGCAATAAGCTCGCCCCCTATTACGTGGGACTGATACCTGGCGAAATGTGGGTGCAGAAATGCACCTCTGCCTACCCCTTCGGGGAATATAGGCGTGAGTTTATGTATGTATGTATGCTTATTCTTTCACATAAAATGCAACAAAACGGACATACACACAATTATATACTTAAAAATATTCTACATGTTATTAGCCATCAAATCAACGATATGGCGTATTCAAAAGCGAAATTAACTGCTAAATTTATTATAAAACGTTCATTTGTTGACGTTTTTATGTACACACACGATTATCACAAATTGAAAATGTTATTTGCATAATCCATTGTTTTATGTGAAATTTCGTTTCATTATAGCTGTGTTTTTCCAAATTTATAATGAATTAATAAGAATTAAGGCATATAAAAAAGACGGCCTCGTAACCCGATTGTCTAGACTCTAGAGTCTAGACACCACCTTCCGAAATACCTAGGGTTTGAACCCGCGACCGTCCAGATTCTCGACCGCGTGCCTAAACCTCGAGGCCATCACGACTTCTACGTCTATTGACTACGACTTGGATAAATTAATTATCCGTGATCAATGTCTACTGGTCGAATCGCTACCTCAATGCCGGATCTACGCCATAAAATATTTATGGTATATTAAAAACTGTTAATGGAAAGGATTTAGGCACCACGTGGGTTGATAAATTATGTCTCAATAATTCTTAAACATTAATTTATGTTTGTGTTTTTTCTTGTTATATTTAATTAAAGCCCAAAGTGAACAGGGTGCTATTGGGAAGTTCCTAGTAGCAACACGGAGTATGGAAGTATCTATGTCGAAAAACAGCTAAAGACTCGGCCCTTATTATGTGTGTCTCAAGACATAGATATACCTTTTAAATCTAGACCGCAACACAAGCATAATATGCATATCATAATCATCATCATCAACCCATATACGTCCCACTGTTGGGCACGAGCCTCCTTTACAACTGTAGAGGGTTTAGGCCTTAGTCCATCACGCTGGCCTAATGCGGGTTGGCGGACTACATACCTAAGAAATTCCTAAGAAGTTTTAAGTGTGCAGGCTTCATCACGATGTCTCCCTTCACCGTTATAGTACGTGATACACACATAACTTGGAAAAGTCAGAGGTTTGTGTCTGAGGTTTGAACCCGCGACCGTCGAGATTCTCGACCGCGTGCCTAAACCTCGAGGCCATCACGACTTAGCATATGCATATACCAATTTTGAATTATAATGAAATACTACTGATGTCATACAAATTAACCCCAATATCAATCTTAAAAAAATTGAGAAGCAAAGGAATAGAAATCAGGGATTGAGATAAAGCAATAATAAAACCCAGTGTTTTAAGTACCAGCCTACATGATTGACAATTTTTATACCATTTTTTTGACGCGAAAATCGACCCGCGACTTCTTGGTAACGTTCCATTTACAGTTTTACAGTTCCATCCATTTACAGTTATTTTTGGAGGCGGTGTCAGCAAAGGAAACACTACAATATACATACCTAGTAATAATAATATTAGAATACTTTAAGAAATATTTTATACGAATGACAATAATATACTGTGACCACTTACGAATACCAAAACCTATAGTTACAAACCTACCTTGGCTGACACCGACTTCAAAAATAACAATAATTGTAACAACATTATGTTATCGTAATAATTTGATTGATTTTTAAGTAATGTAATATTTTTCATTTCATTTTACTTAGGAGAACTCTAAAAATATTTTGATCATAGTTTGTTATTCATAGGTATGTGTTGAGTTAGATTTGAAGTGGATAGGTACCTAGTACCTACCTACCTTCTTGCGTGGTAAACACATGTTGATGAACAGAATAAGTAAGTTCATTATTAAGTTATAGAAGAATACGCAATTATTTTTTTACTTTTTAGTGCATATAAATTTGTTTTGCAATAGCTTTTTTTTGAAGGCGGTTTTGTTTTAATATAATTATTATTAATTATTCTTAGAAAAAAAGCGTTAGAAAAATGATAATCCATTTATAACACACGTTTCGGATTCCATAGAAAACCTTTCCGCGCACATCCAAATATCATTTTATCTGGCAAATTACAAACCGTTGCAAGTACAAAGCCCGTCTCTTTACTAATGCCGCTGTTAATGCCCGTAAAGTGAATAGTTTTACACAATCAATAATATTTGCCAATCGTATAAAATACAAGCTGTTGCCCGCAACGTCATATGCAAAACTTCGGACCTCAAAAATATAAACATAATTTTTTATCGATTTTCCGCTCCTATAAGTTTTACCATGATGATATATAACCTATAGTACAGGCGGCGGTGGCAGTACTTCCATATATGTAAGTCCAAAAGCCCAGTTTGGCTTTTAAAATTCCAAAAAATAATTTTTGAGCTTGAAATCTTTATTTAAAGCAATTTGTTAAATAAAGTCCGCATAAAAAGCAAATATAAACTAGCAGCAGCATCAGCCCTTATACGTCCCACTGCTGGGCACGGGCCTCCTCTACAACTGAGAGGGTTTAGGCCTTAGTCCACCACGCTGGCCTAGTGCGGGTTGGCGGACTACACACCTAAGAAATTCCTAAGAACTTTTAGGTGTGCAGGTTTTATCACGATGTTTTCAACACATAACTTCGAAATGTCAGAGGTGTGTGCCTGGGGCTTGAACCTGCGACCGCCGAAATTCTCGACCGCGCGCCTAAACCTCGAAGCCATCACTGCTTTTTTATATAAACTAGACATTACACAATTTACGTTTAATTCGGGATTTTATGGAAGTCCCGCCACTGGCCTATACCCTTCCTCGATAAATGTACTGTTGAACACAAAAATATTTTTTTTTTCATTTCGAAATAAAATATCCTGAGATAAGCGCGTTTAAATAAACAAACTCTTTTGTTTTATAATGTTAGTATTTAGGATATATCGCGTGTTTTTCGAATTAATTCTCACCGCATTTAGCGTGCCATGTGCAATTATTCCACATCTTTCACACTCGTCTGACTGCTTTGATGTCGTGTGTTTTCATAGATATTTTTGCAGCAATTTGAGAGATTGGCGCGACGCCTCAGATTATAGGTTAATCGGTATATATACAACAGTCACATACATAGTTCTGATCCCACACTGATATACATAGTATACAGGGTATATTCAGACCGTGATCGGAAACTAGGGCAGGTAATAGCTAAGGGCATTACACACCCTTTGGCGTTAAAAAAAAATCCAACAGAAAATTAAAAATTTTGACGTTTTCCTAACAATCATAGATATTAAATGGATGTGGTTGTAAGAAAAACGATTTTTTTTGTAGGGTTTTTTTTAATGTAACGTTGTTTGTAATCACCGCAGCTATTATCTGCCTTAGTTTCCGATCACGGTCTGAATAGGGTGTATTATAAATACGTCCAACATTCACATACATAGTTTTTTACCCCACACTGAGATACGAGTCTTGTGTCTTGATCAGAAACTAGGAGAGATTTTACGGTCTTGCAAACACCCGGACCCGAAACAAATATTTGTCTCGGTGCGGGGATAGAACGCGCAGCCTCTCGTTTAAGCTTGTGTCTAGCAAACTGCGCCACGCAGCTTTTTAAATATTCATAATCACTAAATGACCCGACTAAGAAAATACCTTTAGGACGAGGCTTAGTTATATTTATCCGTCGAAGCTATTGATTGCTGACTATTAATATTCGCCCTGAATGGAGGAGTTACGTGAACTTTTGCCACACGTTCAAGAGTATATATTGTAAAATTCTTAATTTATGTCTATTAATGTTGGTGGTTCGATGTATTTTAGGTGAGCTATTTCAATGTAATCTCTTTATACAAGGCTGTCTACTTGTGGCAATAGTTACACAAACTTACTATAATTTTATAAACAAGCTGTTGCCCGCAACTCCCTTTGTTAAACTTTAGACTTCAAATTATTCTTGTTTCTCCGCTCCTATTAGTCGAAGCGTGATGATAGTATAGTCTTCCTCAATAAATAGCCTGTTCATCATCATCAGCATGTACCATATAGGTCCCACTGCTGGGCACAGGCTTCCTCTGCAACTGAGAGGGTTTAGGCCTTAGTCCACCATGCTGATCTAATGCGAAAATTGCAGTAGAGAATTTTGGAACGAGTATTGGCAGAGGTCATCTGCACCCACGTTGAGCTAGATTTTAAGATCCTCTTAATGGGTTTCGAGCCTATTGCCGTTCGTACACAGCATATTTATGCTGCATGACTTACCAATAATTGCTTCTACTTCGTTCTGAGTATTCTATCCATTACAACCTTTAATGCTCTACTTCTGCAAGGCATCAATGACTCCGCACGTGAAATGGCCGCTAATTTTATAAAAAGGTGACAGATATTTTTTCTCGTCTGCGACGGTATAATATACTCGTCAAACAATGAACTAATATATATAAAAAAATATAACTGCTGCAAAATATTAGCTTCAAGTACTGTAATAGCTTTACTACCTGCCAATAACTCCTCAGAAAATTGTCATTTGCATGTCAGTGTTCGTCATATTCTCGTGTTTTTGTTGAATTCCAAACAGGTTGTGGATGTGTGCCTATGGCGTGAGGTCCGTAATTATAACTTTGTCATGGTTCTTACGTGTTGTCAAGTGTCGAAACACGCTGTTCGGGTTCCGCGGCTGTATTTGTAGGTAGTAACTGTTTTATACTCACAAACACACATGCCTTTATTTCCGAAGAAAGGTTGAGGATCATTTCTACATCCACGTTTCGTTAAGGATGTTTTAAGTCTTTCAGGTGGCGAGACAAATGCTGCTTTTCAGGCATATTAAGAGTCTTTTACTACTGAGAATTTCGTAATAAAAAATCCAGTAACACACACATCTCTGGAATCGTACCCAAGTCTTTTAGATCGGAAGACACTTGTATTACGAGACCTAGAGGTGGTCTTTTTTTTTATAGGGTGATTTTTTATGAGGCGTTCAGAGTTTTGATTCTTGAAAACCCAAACACTAATACTAGTATCAGTGGCGGTACTTCCATGGAAGCCCAGAAGCCCTGCTTTCCTTACAAAGTCCGAATAATAATATCTTTAAACTTTAAATCTTTATTAAAAAAAAGAATTTGACATACAAATGAGTATATTCTGACCCCCACCATAAGCAATTATAAACTAGACTTTACACAATTAACGTGTAATACTTTTGGGCTTCTATGGAAGTATCGCCATTGACTACTATGATGGTAATAGCTATATTAAGCTCATCAATTATGTTCATCTGCTATGGTGTTCTCTTGAGAGGCGCAAAGAGTTATTAAAAATAAAGATTAACTTTTGTAATGTTTCACTTGAAGGTTCTTCGAACGTAAACGTGATGGTAGAAAAGCTATAGGCATTATAAGATTTCTTTCAAAAAGAGAAAAATTTGATAATTACAAAAATAATGACCCTCAACCATAATATGCCATTTAAAATACATTTTTATAAGATAAATAAAGAGGTGATAATATACAATAAAAGTCTGTTACGGACACATTGTTACTGAATTCTCATAACAACGGCACTCATAATACGCGGTAACCAATGAAATATTTATTAGAAACGAATTATTTGATCGGATTATTTGTTTCATATTTTCGACAACAATGCTATGAAATGTAATGACGTCAATATCAACGATAAGGGGTAGACTTGCTTAGATATAATGGCATGGCACGGAGTGATGATAAATACGGTATTTTCCATATAGACGATCTAGGAACGAAATCAACGTCACTTGATGATTTAATGTTCGAATTTTGAGAAGTACCATTACTCCTTTTGGAACCAAAGTTCGGGTTAACCTGTCTTTCCAAGATCGCAGGGTAGACTCCAAAAAAGAGTATGCAGATTTTCTCATATGTCTTCTATGCTTCATAAAGAACTAAAGGATATACTGACAGAATTATGCCATCCCTAAGTAAGAAGGATATTTGAGCACTAAGCTATAATTTATATTCCATGAATTGCTGACTGCCTCGTGGTCCCGCGGTACAAGTATGTGCCGTGCGATCTAGAGGTCCTGGGTTCGATTCCCGGGTCGGGCAAAGTGTTATTGGGTTTTTCCATTAGCAAATTCTCGGTAACAGCACGGAGTCTGGAAATGTGCCCGAAAAACGGCAATAGGTTCGCCCCCTATTACGTGGGACTGATGCATACTTGGCGAAATGTGGGTGCAGAAATGCACCTCTGCCTACCTCTTCGGGGAATGCAGGCGTGAGTTTATGTATGTATGTATGTGAATTGCTAAGCCTTTTGGAAAACACACCATATTTTATCAAATTATTATCAAAGTTTTATACAATCTGTGAACTATAAATTGTCAATTTCTTTTAACAACTTCGCTTTAGTCACTAGTAAACGTATGTATTTTTGGATTTCATGTTTCTTCAGTTCAATGTCAATAACATTTCTTAGTAACCTCTATTCTTATAAATAACTTGTCCTTCGTGAAATATTAGATATTATTTTGTATTATTACACATTTCAAACTCAGTTTTCAATATTTACCGTCTCGTAAACTCCGAGTAATGTATATTTTTATTTTACGCCGAGGAGGCAGCTCATTTGCGGTACCTATTGACACAGACGATCAACGAGCTCAGGTTTTATTTATCTTTTGGCCTCTTTGATGTGTCATCCTGATTAAAAGGTATCGGAATTGACGCCAGGAAAAAGTAAAACGTATTTTTGGTGTACAAAGTGAGCAAATTTCGTTGGCTTTAGCGGTAAGCCTGTGGTGTGATTTGCTGATTTTTTTTATGTTATTTGCTTTTTGTTTCCTACACCTTTTATTTTCTGCTTACTGTTATTTTTAATTATGAGAAATTTATCTGGGAGCTTATAGAACAGTCTCTCGTAGTTGATACTTATAACAGTACTTTTATAGCCAGTACATGAATTCAATAATTTCGTGTTCTCTTCTACAATACTTAAAATGGAGCGTGAAGTAGCATCATTAAGTATCATTGCGTTGTATGTGTAACTGTATTTGAATGTGCAACACTTATTATTTCCTTAGATGAAACATGATATTTCCGTCGTGCTTTACCAGCGTGTTGAAGACTTTTTTTTTTATAAATCAAATGGTAAAGGGCTTTGTCGCTACAGCGATTATGTCGCCCTGATAGAATTTACAAAACTATTTAGTGTTGAAGACTTGTTATAAAGGAACCACATAATATATACGTTAAAATATATATTTTATCGATCTCTGTCATATTTTAATTATTTAACTTTGTACACTCATGACTATCTTTCATTTCTCATCCAACATCTCCATCCTTGGTTGTCTTTAAGAGATTGCCTTGTGCGATTAAGCCGCCTTTATTACTTATTTAGTTTACTGTACTCCATAGTCTTAATCTTATGTGTACAATAAAGATTTTTAAATTAATAAATAAACCCGACTGTCTCGTGGTCTCACGGTACAAGTATGTGCCGTGTGATCTAGAGGTCCTGGGTTCGATTCCCGGGTCGGGCAAAGTGTTATTGGGTTTATCCATTAGGAAATTCTCGGTAACAGCACGGAATCTGGAAATGTGCCCGAAAAACGGCAATACGCTCGCCCCCTATTACGTGGGACTGATACATTCTTGGCGAAATGTGGGTGCAGAAATGCACCTCTGCCTACCCCTTCGGGGAATACAGGCGTGAGTTTATGTATGTATGTAAATAAACCTCGTGTCCAATGCAATAAAAATACAGATAACTTACTAAGACTTATCCTCGGAAACCCCTTTTGTATGTAAACGCGTTGACACCGCCGCGTAGGGGGAGTTGAGTGTCACTTGTCTGGTCTGAAGTTCACAATGTCTATTCACACGGACTTCTCTACTGTATATAGAGTTTTAATTGTCTTTTAATAACACGGAGTTTAGTAAGTAAGTCGAGAATCTCGGCGGTCGCAGGTTCAAACACCAGGCACACACATCTGACTTTTCGAAGTTATGTGCGTATTCACAATGAATTACCACATACTTTAACGGTGAAGGAAAACATCGTGAGGAAAACGGCATACCTAAAAGTTTTAAGGAATTTGTTACTTACTTTATTATTGACGTAAATGGGATGATGATGATTATGATGATGAACATTGAGTTTGTGTCGCTTTAGAATTTTCAGGGAATTTAGATTTTAGTTCTATTTGCTTATATACTTAGCCTCACGCCTGAATTCCCCAAAGGGGTAGGCAGAGGTGCATTTCTGAACTCACATTTTGCCAGCTGTGTATTAGTCCACGTAATAGGGAGCGAGCCTATTGCCGTTTTACGGGCACAATTTCATACTCCGGACTACTATTGAGAATGTCCTAATAGAAAATCCCAACAACTCTTTGCCCAACTCAGGAATTGAAATCAGAATCGCTCGGCACAATACTTACTCATGCTTAAAAAAAAATCAAAACAAATAATAGTGCGTTTTGTGCAAATACTTTAGACAACTTTTATATTCTCTGCATTCCCATACAAAGCAATTGTGGTTACAAACACATAGCTTCTGAGGTAAAGTGCAAAGCAAATGCTTCGTATTGAAAATATAACAGCCAACGCGCATATTTCTAATTAACAAATGTTAGAGTTGTGTTTTCCATAACCCTCTATTTCCCCACACGCTATCTAATATTCGCTCATTAAGCTCCTCAAGCACGGAATCCGCTGCGAAACGTGTACTCCGGGTTAAACGCACTGAACAAAACTGGTAGCAGTGACGGCTTGGTACGTCACAATACATCGCAAACTACGCTTAATTATACCACGCGAAAATAAGCTTTACCCCACTAAGAATACGCTGTCAATTCGCCAGCAAATAGGCAAGATGTTTTGTCGTTAGGACATTGAGACAAACCGTTGACAGCCGCGCGAGTAATTTCAGCGGCCTAAAGCGCAATTTTGAGCCTCATTTCATTGCGATAAGTGCCAATTTCGGTTGAAAGGGAAGCGGCATACGATCTTTTTACGTAAGGCTGGGCCACGCGTAATGTACTCGCATGGAACTCGTTCTCTTTTTGTCTTCGGAAAAAGATATTTTCTTTTTTTTATTTTCTGCCAATGAACGATGGAATAAAGGTGTTTTTATATCATACTCTGCTCTGATATTGTATGGGCATTGAGAAAAGATGAAATGTTGCTTTTGCTGTGTGGAATATATTCACACTTATGTTCTTTTTTTAAAAATGAAAAAGGTCGGCTGCCGCTGTGAAGGTATCGCGATTTTCGTAACGCCATTTTTAAATAAGCCTTCATTTTTATGAATGCATGTATGAGTCTTTTATTTATTTTATTCAGTGAACGAGTAAAAATCATAAAATATTATGATTACTAACAGACTAATGTTGTCTGGTTTGAAATATTTCGACGTAAGCCCCCTGTAGATGATAATTTTAAAGTTCTGTGGTATTGTGTTATTTGTTTTGAAGAATAATAAACAAAATTGTCACGTTTCTCTCTCGAAAAATTAACATGCATAATTTCGAATTTCAGGTAACAAATAATAAAGGTGATATAAAAAATAAATGTTACGTAATAAATTTAAAATGACTGGCCTATTTTTAACATTATAATATTGTAACAATCTTCTAACGTAGGTACTATTAATATAATTTAGAGTTTTGCAAATTGCACGCAGTCCTACTAATAATATAAATATAGGGACAGCCCCGTGGCGCAGTTGGCTAGACACCAGCTTGCGAAACGAGAGGCCGCGGGTTCGATTCCCGCACCGAGACAAATGTTTGTGTGATCCACAAATATTTGTTTCGGGTCTGGGTGTATGCGAGACCGAAAAGTCTCTCGTAGTTTCTGATACCCACAACACAAGACTTGTATCTTAGTGTGGGATCAGAACTATGTATGTGACTGTTGGGTGTATTTATTTATTTATAAAAAAAAAGCAAAAATTTTCATATTCGTTACTCAACCGTACCATACGAGTAAGACTGATCGCATCTGGGCATAATTTGGAACATACAAACTACAAAGATAAATATAGAGGATACGTCATATTATTTGTTTATGATCAAATTTAAATCCCACCGCGGGGCTAGTGCCTCCGTGGCGCAGTTGGCTAAACACCAGTATGCGAAACGAGAGGCAACGGGTTCGATCCCCGCACCGAGACAAATGTGATTCGCAACTATTGTTTTGGGTCTAGATGTTCGTGAGACCCAAAAGTCTCTCGTAATTTCATTCATGACAAAGACTCGTATCTTAGTGTGGAGTCAGAACTATGGTGACTTTCGAGACTATTTTTTACTCACCGCAAAGTTTCTGATATATGACATACCTTAAGTGGTGTCAGAACTATACGTTTATTATTATTTTTACTTCCCCGATGCCAGTGCAAACACGACGCTTTACGAGGTTCCCATAGTATTTCTCAAGTCCGCTACCATGGTCGTAAAATCGAGAGAAGGCGACAGGTGCGAGCGCCGGATGTTCGACCGGTCGGAGCCTGTTTCTCGGACCGAGGCACAACGCACTAACCACAGAAGGCTCACTCTGATTGCTATGAGGTAGATAAGTTTGAAATTTATTACAATTATTACATTAAGCCCTGTGGTCTTCATATGTGGGCTTTTGATAGGCTTGTATTAGCGGTGCATTTAATGTTTGCAGCTGCAATAATGCGTAGATTGTAAACTTTGTGTATTGAAAATGTATTTATTAAGATAAGAAAGAGATAACAGCTTTTAAGTCTGCAACAATTTCAATCATTTATGTATTGAATTTACAGCTAGCAAATCATTAATATTTATCTGACGTACAGGGTTCATTCAGACTGTGATTGGAAACTAAGGTAGGTAATATCTAACGTGATTAAAAGTACCCTGGAATTAAAAAAAGTCCCGACAAAAATATTTTTTTTATCGTTTTCCTAACAACCACATAACTACATTTTATACCTATGTTTGTTAGGAAAACTTCAAATTTTTTATATTTTGTCGGGATTTTTTTTGTCTGAATACACCCTGTATAACATTGGGGACTTTTTTGTAGACCTTTTTAAGGTGCACACAAGTGTAGTCCACTATTACGTATCTTATCTTGTAGGGTTCGGCCAGCGTTTGCAATATAAGCGCAGAAAATGTGTTTATTTACGACATCACATTAGAAACCTCTTAAATTATCAGTGTTCCTCTACTATACTATGCAAGTATTATACATATAAATCTTCCTATTGAATCACTTTATCTATTAAAACGCATCAAAATTTGTTGAGTAGTTTTAAAGATCTAAGCATACACAGGGACACACAGACAGCGGGAAGCGACGTTGTTTTATTCGTATTAAGGATGTAGTGGAGTATATTGATAAACGGTAATAAATTCTCAAGCTTTTCAATCGATCCGCATAAATAATAATTTTATACGCGCATAAAAATAACCCTTCTGTACCTTACGCCCTGTGTGCCGTCAATTTCAAAATGGCCTCCGAGCTGACATATCGGCTTTCTAATTAAATTACTATCTGAATATTCATTAAAAATGTTATTTAAAAAAATTTAAACGATTTTTTCAAAGTTAATTTCAAAGTGGATTTGCGTTCAATCTATATTAAACTCGTCAAATTAGTTTGTTGTCGATTGATTGTAATTGCTTCGAATTTTGTTTAGTGAATCTTGTTTTTGTGGTTACGAGACGATTTTTAATTTGGAAAGCGAATATCTTCTTCCATACTGAAATACAAGTTTGATATACATATGTATTTATTTTAAGGAAAAATAATTCGAACAGATATTTCTTTACGATTCTTGTACCGCATTAAGTGTCGTGTGTCATTCAAAAAACTACGAAAAACTTAATATTTATTAAGTATGGGATAGGACTTATTTGACTTGGTACTGATTTAGTCGTGGTGGCCTCGAGGTTTAGGCACGCGGTCGACAATCTCGACGGTCGCGGGTTCAAACCTCAGACACACACTTCTGACTTTTCAAAGTTATGTGTGTATTCCCAAAGAATTATCACGTACTTTAACGGTGAAGGAAAACATTGTGATGAAACCTGCACAAATCCGCCAACCCGCACTAGGCCAGCGTGGTGGACTAAGGCCTACACCCTCTCAGTTGTAGAGGAGGTCTGTGCCCAGCAGTGAGATGTATGTATATGGGCTGATGATGATGATGCCTGATTTACGACTAAGCCTTTAATTTCAGACTTGGGTAGTTGATCAATGACGTCATTGAGGTTGACAATATTTTTTAATTAATAAATACGTAATCAATATCACAGCAGTCACATACAAAGTCCTGCCCTCAGACTAAGATACAAGTCTTGTGCCGTGGATACCAGAAACTACGAGCAATTTGACTCTTTCAAAACCCCAGATCCAAACACATTATTTGTTGATCACACAAATAGTTACCTAATTAACCTTATTTTAAGATTACTTATTTTGTTCATTTATTTAATATTATTGAATACGAAAAAATCTTTATTTTCTGCTTTGCTCTGCAAAGGACATTTCCTTTTATTTTTAAATCCAATGCGCTATTCAAATGAAAAAAGCAAAACAAAACGAATCAGCAATGGAATGAGTATTTTCAATTTATTTTAATCAAACACCCATGTACATTATCGCTATTATAAACCTTAAGTTTTCATTTTCATTATACGAACGAACAAAAACAGATGGGATTCTTTGTCTCTTTCGCACATCAAGGGTTCCCGGGAGAAACGACCCTATTTATTTTTTTATAACCATTGCGTGTTATTATCTTTTTATTTATTGCGTATTGGATTTGTTGTGCTTTTAGACGATAATATTATACGAACCTTATTCTTATACGTTTCTCGTTGGTCCCGCGGTACAAGTGTTTGTCGTGTGATTTAGAGGTGTCAGGTTCAATTTCTAAGTCAGGCAAACTATATTGGGTTTTGTGGCAAGGTAATTCTTAGTAATAGCAGATTTATGTCCCAAATTACTGAAACACAACTGGCGAAACGTAACAGAAATGCACCCCTACCTATTCCGTAGGAGAGGCTAGAGTTTGAGTGTATATATTTTGACTTATGATGCGGGAGAAACTGAGACAACAAGACGGTAATCTTAGTAACATGCAGAGTTTATTAATACAAATATGTTTGTTTGTTTGCATGTTAGTTATTAAATAAAACTACTAAACAAGTTTGAATGAAATCTAGAGCATAACAGTTGATGAACTAGATTAACGACTAATTATTTGTTTTAAAACAGGTTTATCAATCACTCTCTTAAACATTTTCTGGGCTCAAGTAGAAGTCAATCCGGAAATCGAAGGCATGCTTTGGTGCCAATCTCTTAGAGTTCATATGGAATTGTAAAGTAAATAAGCCTGGCTGAAGTGAAAATTTGAATTGGTTTAAAAATACAACATCTTATATTGAATATAAAGTAATCGAATATAAAAAAAATGTTTAGACTTTTTTTTTTTTTTTTTTTTTTTTTTTTTTTTCTGGCACGGCAAAGTGACTCCACTGTACCTGATGGTAAGCACAGTGGAGTCCAAAAAATTACTACCGACCAGCGAGAAACGATATGGTCACCCGCTGGTCGACATAATCATGCCGGCCTGCACAAATGCTTCTTCACGCTTCGCTTAAAGGATCCAGGATCATAGGAAGGAGGGAACACGTGAGCTGGCAAACTATTCCACAGCTTGATGGTGCGGCAAAGGTAAGAGTTGGCGAACTTTTTGGTTCGAGCCGCGGATGTTGTAACCACAAAGCTGTGGCTTCGCATGCCAGCACGCGTGGTTCTGGTGAGGAAAGGAGAGGATGGGACAAGCTTAAACAATTCTTCAGAGCATTCACCATGATACAGACGGTAGAACACGCTAAGTGCGGCAATGTCCCTGCGCAACTGCAGCGGCTCCAGGTTGGCTGTAACGTCTGCATCATTCACAATGCGGATGGCACGCCGCTGCAATCCATCCAAGGCATCGAGAAGGTATTTGGCGGAACCGTCCCAGAGGTGCGAGCAGTATTCCATGCCCGGCCGAACCTGCGCTTTGTATAAGCGGAAAAGCTGACCTGAGACTTCATAATCCCAAACTTATGTCAAACATGCATTAACTAAACATTTATTAAGTTTTAGGAATTATTCGGGACGAAAATGCAAAAATAAATAAATAAATACATACACCCAACAGTCACGTACATAGTTCTGACCCCACACTAGGATACAAGTCCTGTGTCGTGGATATCAGAAACTACGAGAGACTTTTTCGGCCTCACAAACACCCAGACCCGAAACAAATATTTGTGGATCACACAATCATTTGTCTCGGTGCGGGGATCGAACCCGCGGCCTCTCGTTTCGTAAGCTGGTGTCTAGCCAACTGCGCCACGGGGCTGTCAAATAAATAGCTTATACTAAATTTGTTTTGATGATAGAAGTTTCCAAACACCCAAATTAACTGAACTCATTCGTCACAAGGAAACATAAATTAAGCGTTGACATATTAAAGTCGTAGAGCCAATTACTTCTGAGGAATATAATTAAAAAGTCCATACATAATATATGTAGAACAAACCAAACTCTCGATAAACGTGATCTAATTAATAATTCGATAAGGGTACACACGAAGATCATTAACTAGTTTAACCTGTGTGGTGTCCTTCGGTTGGTAGGTATACTCGTAATTATGTATTCTGAGAGACCGTTTACTATTTTGGTATTATGACAGACCGCCTCGTGGTCTCGCGGTATAAGTATGTGCCGTGCGATCTAGAGTCCTGGGTTCGATTCCCGAGTCGGGAAAAGTGTTATCGGGTTTTTACATTAGAAAATTCTCGTTAACAGCACGGAGTCTGGAAATGTGCCCGAAAAACGGTAATAGGCTCGCCTGCTATTACGTGGGACTGATACACATACGTGGCGAAATGTGGATGCAGAAATGCACCTCTGCCTACCCCTTCGGGGAATACAGGCGTGAGTTTATTCTGTGCTGTTCCCAGACTCTGTGCTGTTCTGAGAATTTCCTAATGGAATAACCCAATAACACTTTGCCCGACCCGGGAATCGAACCCAGGACCTCAAGATCGCACGGCACATATTTGTACCGCGAGACCACGAGGCAGTCGAGGCAAGAATAAATAAATAAATAAAAAATAACCCATCACGGGACAGTAACCTAATACATCTCAATAGTACGTCACGAAAATGACGAACCATAAATCATATTTCACGCTAAGAATATTACGCCTCAACAAATGTGCTAGATGGAGCCTTTGAATTCAAAGCCAGCGGTGTTATTCATGAAAAACTCTTCGAATAAGGTTATTATAAAACATTGAATAGCGTATGGTAATGTCATAACGTTGAATTTATGAGCTCTAAACACACGTATGTTTCTGTTATTCGTGGTGAATACATAAAGTACTAGCTTTTCGACCGCAACTTCAGGAAAAAAGAAGATTTCAGTATCTTATTTATTCTAAAGTTAATAAGTATACCTAACACATTCATAGTTCCCTCATAGAGGTATAATTCTTATGTCGTGGGTATCAGAAACTATGACATTTTTCAGTCTCACTCAGAAGCTAATATTTTTCAGCAGTTGAACTAACTGACTCGCGTTTTAAGCATTCTGGTAGTTATGCAAGTTTTCTCATAATGTTTTCTTTCACTGTTAATATCTTTAAAGATTTATTAAATATACATTAAACATCAATCAAAGATCTCAACAGACGCCAAATACATTTATGAAAAAATATTATAAGTTATACGAGTAAGTTCGCACAACTACCATTTAGGTATTAAATAAATTTATGATAGGCAATTTCTGAATGTACGTACATATTTAAATAAACACCGAACAGTCACATATGTACATAGCTCTGAGCCCACACAAGGATACAAGTGTTTTGTCGTGGGTATCACAAACTAACATAAAGTTGTTGGTCTCGTTTGTGATTATTCATCATTATTCTCAGTTTGAGGATCGAACCAGCGGCCTGCCGTTTCACAAGCTGGTGTCTAGCCAACTGCGCTACGGGGCTGTCAAATGTTGTTGCATGAATTTTCCCTTTTCTTTTATTACAATAATATAAAGCATAATTACTGGCCAAAAATTTTCAGTCGACAATGTTTTTTTCTTAATGAACAGATATTTTTTTATTTTAAATAAAACGTAGCCAGTTTTAATAAGGGTTTTAAAGCCAATTAATTAATGTTAAAACATTCACTTCTCAATTTAAAAATCTCTGGCGGTTCGTGTTTTATTTAAACAACATAATTATTTAAAAGAGGTTTTATACCTTCATTGTTTTTAAGTATCTACTAGATTTTACCTTTTCGTGGTATTACTTACGAGATATTTTTCGTTTGTTTTTGGATAATTTGATAGAAATCTGTGTCTATTATTGAAATGCACAAAAAGCTTCCTCATGGTACAAACGTGTGCCGTGGTCTAAACGTCCCTGGTTCGATTATCGAGTAGAGAAAAGGTTTATAGGGTATTTCCATTAGCAAGTTTTTAGTAAGCTACCCCAAAATTACGTGGAACTAAAAAAATATCATGGAATACAAGCTTGAGTCCATATTTCTTCGAAAACTCAGTAGTTGAGCTCAAGATTTGAACCTACAAAAACCTGGTTGATGTTTATGCTGCTCACACCTAACCGACTAAACCATCACAGTTTTTAATCAACGTTAAATCGATTCGAAAATCCGGTAGCGACCATTGACCCGGCCTTTCCGTTACAGCCTGCTTAACCTTGTTTTGGGTGTAAATTGTTCTTTTATTGATTCAGATGAGTGTACCAAAACGGTTTTGGTGTTTTAACACGCTTTTTCACACTTGCCGGTTTTATGAGATCAATCATTTTAAATAATTATATATTTGCCTAAAAATGATTTTTTATAAAAAAATCCCTCGTGCCTTGACTGGTCTCGCGGCACAAGTATGTGCCGTGCGATCTAGAGGTCCTGGGTTCGATTCCCGGGTCGGGCAAAGTGTTATTGGGTTTTTCCATTAGGCAATTCTCAGAAGCAGCACGGAGTCTGGAAATGGGCCCGAAAAACGGCAATAGGCTCGCCGCTTATTACGTGAGATAGATACAAACCTGACGAAATGTGGGTGCAGAAATGCACCTCTGCCTACCCCTTCGCGGATACAGGCGTGAGGTTATATGTATGTTATAAAAATTTTATTTCATATGTTATAAGAATACAAAATTAACAGTGATGATACTATATTTCTGAAGTTATTGTACTCTCGAAAGGGTAGGCAGAGGTGCATTTTTACACCCACATTCTGTCAGCGTTGTTTAAGTCCCAAGAAATCTGAAGCAAAACATTTTTCAGACACATTTCCAAACTGGGCGTTGCTACTGAAATTGTTCTATTAAATAATCCCACTAAGATTCCTCGACCCAGTAATCGCGCCCGGGACCTCTCGAAAACACATCGGAGACATCACCGCGTAGCAGACCAACCATACTTCTCAAATGAAGATCAAAATATAATTTATTCCATACATACATACATAAACTCACGCCTGTATTCCCTGGGGTAGTCAGAGGTGCATTTATACACCCACATTTCGCCAGGTATGTATCAGTCCCACGTAATAGGGGGCGAGCATATTGCCGTTTTTCGGGCACATTTCCAGACTCCGTGCTGCTATTAAGAATTTCCTAATGGAAAAACCCAATAACACTTTGCCCGACCCGGGAATCGAACCCAGGACCTCTAGATCGCACGGCACATACTTGTAACGCGAGACCACGAGGCAGTCAGTTAATTTATTCCATACACATCAATATTCCCATACAAATCCATGGGTAATTCTCATATTTTTTACAGAAGCAATTACAGTTGCTTAATTAGCATATTAATTGAAATGTATCGATGGCCTGCTGACAAACGATCAAAACATGGCTCCCATTGATGGGTCGTTTGGCCTTATTGGCTTCTCGATGTTTGAGTACGATGAGAATTATATAATTAAGGTATCAGATAATTACTATCATCATACTATCATAATTACTATCATCAGAGAACACGCCTAAGAAATTGCTAAGATTTTTTAGGTGTGCAAGTTTCCTCACGATGTTTTCCGTCACCGCTAATGTAAGAACCATTGGTTCATTATTATTGGTTATTAATTCTTCAGACCCTACACTAAGCTGCGAGTCTTGTTCCGTGGGTATCAGAAACTACGAGAGCTTTTTCAGTGTAAAAAGCCCCGAAATCCGGAACCCTTTTTTGTGGATCACGCAAACATTAGTCTATAAATATAAGTGTGAATGTAAATGTAGGTACATCAATTTAAATTAATTCGAGTGTTGTGTGAATTATTTTGTAATTTTGTTTTTTTCCTTACGAAATTCTCAATAATAGACAAGCCGTATTAGGTTAACTCCCCCTAATGAAATATTTAATTAAACTGGTGAAAAGTGATCATAGAAATACACTTCTTTTTACCCCGTTAAGGACCCGGTGTGACTGTATATTTAATAATCTTTAAAATAAACGTGTAATGTAAAGTTCCCGCTCTATTATCAAGAAGAAACACAACAAACTTTAATGTCTAAAGGTTATTATATAAATCGACCTACAACCGAGTATCGGTATTATAAAATTAAATCATAACAGAGCTTTGACCACATGTGGTTTCACTAGAGAAAATTTGCACCGCGTGGATCTATACTTAGTTAAATTATCGATATTTTTCTATTTACCGCTAGCTATTGGGCGCCGCTTTGCCTTAACGCAATTTTATAAAAAAAATAGGCTACGTTATTTGCCTAAGTCCCAGCTATGTCCATAACCGAATGAATGGATAAACCGTATTTAACTATTAAAAAAAAAATAAGCAACGAATCGATGTGCAAGAATCATAATCTCTTTTTGTATGCTATGAAAATGAATGTTAAATGTGTTATAACTAGTCTAACTTTCCTTTATAGGCTGCAGAAACAGAACACAACGAGACGAAAAGATCGATCGATTAAACAAAAATATTTTTGGTAGATTTCAACATCATACATACATACATACATACATACATAAACTCACGCCTGTCTCCCGTTAGGGTAGGCAGAGACTATAGAGCGCCAAATGCCACGGTCCAAACACACCACTTTCGCTTCCTCCACTGACATTATCCTCTTCGTGCATGCACGTCGGTTTCGAGGACTCTTTATATTGCCCTTTTTCAGTAATTTACCTATATGTTTCAACATCATCTGCCCATAATTGTCCCACTGCTTGGCATATACCTCTTCTACAACTGAGAGGGTTTAGGCCTTTGTCTACTACGCTGGAGTTGGTAGATTTACCACTTCTGTAATCCAAGAATGTGCTTACGTTTTAGTAGTGACGGCACTACCTCAACGTATTTCAACCTTATAAGACCTTCACAATTACTTACATAATAACACACATTTGACAGCCCCGTGACGCAGTTGGCTAGATACCAGCTTGCGAAACGAGAGGCCGCGGGTTCGATCCCCGCACCGAGACAAATTTTTGTGTGATCCACAAGTATTTGTTTCGGGTCTGGGTGTTTGTGAGACCGAAAAGTCTCTCGTAGTTTCTGATACGCACGACACAAGACTAGTATCTTAGTGTGGGGTCAGAACTATGTATGTGACTGTTGGGTGTATTTATTATTTATTTTATCTTAATGTGGGGTCAGAACTATGTATGTGAATGTTGGGTGTATTTATTTATTTATGACAAGAAAAGTTCCCTATTGACCCCTTATTTATAAAATTCACCCGCGCGTTTCTACACGTGCAAACCTTACAAACGCTTTTGAATGGGGAACGAAAATAACTTCCGACAATATTTCTATTTGGAAAGTATTGAAAATTCTCGACCTTTACAACGGACAAACAAGGCATTCATACATTTTAATTAAAGGTTAATTTCAACGTTTATTTAATTATTAGTTTGCATTACATACTTTAAATAAAATTGTACAAAATAAAGTTAAAATATATATATTATATCGAAATAACAGTTCATTTGTTTCTAGCGTTTCTTTTTATTTATATTTTGGCTGTGTGTAGGCTGTTTTTTTTTTCACTTTCAATGGCTGGTATTATAATATAAGGAGTAGTAAAGAATGGATTTTTACAATGGAAAAGTCCCGTTCAAACCGGCTGTAAGACAATACCGGGGCTCCACCACAGCTTTTTGATTTCTAAAACTACTGTTTTCTGCAGTCTTTAAACTAAACCACTAATAAAATTTGACAGTATCAGCTTGCGGAACAAGAGGCCGCGGCTTTGATCAGCGCACTAAGACAAATATTTGTGGGATACACAAATATTTTTTTCGGGTCTGCGTGTTTGTGAGACCGAAAAGTATCTTTTGGTTTTGACACAAGACATGTATCTAAGTGTAGGGCCAGAACTATGTATGTGACTTTTGGCTGTATTTATTTCTATTTTACTGCACCAGTAGACGTATCATATATGAGACATATATACACTCGCCTGTGTAGATGGAGATATATTCAAGATGTATTTTTTTCCTAAATAAAAAACTAATAACACAACACGGGACAGTAACCGAATTCATCTCAATAGTACGTCACGAAAATGACGAACCATAAATCATATTTCACGCTAAGAATATTACGCCTCAACAAATGTGCTAGATGGAGCCTTTGAATTCAAAGCCAGCGGTGTTATTCATGAAAATCTCTTCGAATAAGGTTATTATAAAACATTGAATAGCGTATGGTAATGTCATAACGTTGAATTTATGAGCTATAAACACACGTATGTTTCTGTTATTCGTGGTGAATACATAAAGTACTAGCTTTTCGACCGCAACTTCAGGAAAAAAGAAGATTTCAGTATCTTATTTATTCTAAAGTTAATAAGTATACCTAACACATTCATAGTTCCCTCATAGAGGTATAATTCTTATGTCGTGGGTATCAGAAACTATGACATTTTTCAGTCTTACTCAGAAGCTAATATTTTTCAGCAGTTGAACTAACTGACTCGCGTTTTAAGCATTCTGGTAGTTATGCAAGTTTTCTCATAATGTTTTCTTTCACTGTTAATATCTTTAAAGATTTATTAAATATACATTAAACATCAATCAAAGATCTCAACAGACGCCTTTAATGATAAGTGTGACACCAAAATGTGTCCTACAAACCGAATAGCGTGAAAGAAAAGCAAATACCGGAAGACTCGATTCAGTTCAGTCCAATATGGCCGTCTTGTCACTGTCAATCTGTCAAATTAGACAGGCGCTGTCACGTCTCGTCACACACGAGCGCAGCGTTCCGACGACGAAGCGTTGGACATAGTAAATCGAGCGTGTAAGCTGTTGGTATTTTGTGCTTAACCGAAATAGTGGCAAAAAAGTGTATAGTTTGTTTAATAAAATGAAGATTGGAAAGATTTTTTTATGAATTATTTAAGGGTTCGAGAATCTTGGCGGTCGCTGGTTCAAACTCCAAGCACCTCTGACTTTTTGAAGTTATGTGTGTATTCAAAATGAATTATCACGTACTTTAACGGTGAAGGAAGACATCGTGAGGAATCACAAACGTAAAAATTCTTAAGAATTTCTTAGGTGTGTAGATTGCCAACTCGCACTAAGCCAGCTTGGTAGACTAAGGCTTAAGCCTTCTTAATTGTAGAAGAGGCCCGTACCCAACAGGAACCATTAAAATGTCAAATACGAAATTTACATTCAGTGTCTACACAATTTTATTTATAATCTTGTACAGACGGCATTCACCACAATAGAAGAACGAGCAAGAAACTGCACTTTGTAAATACTGAAGGTTATAAATTTTAAAGCCGACGTGTAATCGTTATGATAATATTTATTTCTAACTAAAAAGACCGATAACACCAAAATATACCGGTTACATAATAAACAACTATAGAGAAGGTACTATCAGAGACACGTTTAATTAAAATTCGTTCATATTAATTCCTTACTGACACATATATAATATTTACTTGTATGTAAAGCAGCAATAAGGTAATAAAATTAAAAAGTATATCTGATTCGAGTTTTGGTACAGCCGCCAAGCCATTAACTAGTTCGGCGGACAGTCTCCCGCTAAAGTACCGATATCATCTCGTGTAAACTTCACTCAACATTCAACTCTATTCCCAAAAGTGTGAAGTTCAAAATGCAACGTCATAATTAGCAGACGATGGCCAGTTGTTATTCGATGGTACGATTAAACGGATGCCTCGTACATCCGTTCCCAGAAGGATTGAGAGCGGCAAAAAAATAAAGAGTAGTGACACACAGTCAGTTTGGTTGACGAGCAAAATGTAGGCTTCCCGTTAGTTTTTGCTGGTAATTATAGAGCTTTATTTAGACACCTAGGCATTATAATTTGATTTATGGTTAGTCTATTTTTTCTTTTGTTTCAATATGGGATATAAGGCGGATGTTTAGTGTGATTAAAATTATACATCATTGTAATAAAATATTTTTGTTTAACAAGGCTGTGCTGAGTTCTTATTTGTGTGTAAATTTTTACAGTAAAACTGTTCAAAATGGTCTTACCCAATTTATTTAAAATCTAACTTTTAGAAACATGTTTGCCCGCGTAACTGAAGTATTAGTCAACTGACTTGAGGATACATAATAAATGATAATCATGTAATAATTTGTCTCCATGGAGAAGTAAAGGTCAATTCTCAGACAATCTCAAGTGATCAAATCGCGGAAAAATTCACATAACGTTGATTTTACGGTATTGTTTATACTGCATACCCGCTAGATGGCGCTTCTCATTAAATATTTATTTTGTGTCTCCAATTTTAAATTTAATAATAAAAATAATTTAGTGTCTACATTTACCATAAAACATTTATCAATCCACTGATTGGGTGCTTATACACCACTACAAGTGTTATCTTAATGTGAATCAGTGATGTTATTTATTTAACCGAACTTTAAATACAGTGAACTTCTCGGACTCGCAACTTGTTAGTGATTTAACCGCTGAGGACATTACAATAGTGCCACAGAAGGATAGTAAGTAATTACTTCTCCAAATAACAGAAAAAAGGACATTACTGCAGTTTTAATTGACTTCAGCTGCGTTCCTTTAAACAAAGCTGTATTTGAGCTTACCAAGATATATGTATGTACTTCGACTACCTTTTATTTCTCTTCCTGCATCTCCATCCCAGGTTGCCAGTAAGAGATCGCCTTGTGCGATAAGGCCGCCCATTGTACTTTTCTAGTCTTCTGTACTCCTTAGTTTTAGTGTTGTGTGTACAATGGAGTTTTAAATAAATAAATGTAAATCATTCAAAAACCTTATAGTTGTCTAAATTCTGTATAGTATTTTTAAAGTGAAAAAAATAAAGCCACAGCCCAGCAAGCTCGCCAACAAATCAGACGAGCCCCACGGCACTGAACCACAAACCAAACACGAACCGTCGAAAAACAATGTTTGCGTTTTACCATAATAAGATGATTGTTTGAACAATGAATTTTAAAATTTGGAATAATTACATGAAATTGTTGGCCGATCTCATCATATTGTACAGGGCTGGCAGACACTAGTAATTACGTGTAATGATATGCTTGGAAAAGGCTTTGATGTAGGGTTGTCGAGTTTTTGTAACGGTAGCTTAATTAATTTCGTAAGTACACGGAGTATCTCATTATAACTCAATTGTATCAACATTGCGGGTCCTAGAATAGATCTTCTTCTTATCACTCCAGAGAAATAATGTGGATTGTGGGTAGAATATGGGTGTTTTTAACTATTAAGATGTCATTTTGATACTATTATTTTCCTATTATTTTCATCGTCTTAGTTGTAGAGTAGGCCCGTGCCCAGCAGTGTGACATATACGGGCTGATGATGATGAGTCTATAGTACCATCGAAGTTCCCATCTATATTCATACTAAAAATCATTCAAATCCCTTGAGTAGTTTTTGCATTTGTTCGTTACTAACATACAAAATAACAAATCTTTCATTTCTGTAATATTAGCACAGACTAGCTGACCCGGCGAACTTCGTTCCGCCTAACAGTGTTTTTTTTTTATTTTCTAGAATGCATTTATTAAAAAGCGGTTATTTCAATATGACAAACAGACACTCCAATTTTATTTATTTGTATGTATAGATATAGATAGATTTAACTTCGAAAATCAATATGCTTAACGAAGCCCGATCGCGAATTATTAACCAGAGTTTAACAATACACTTGAATTCAGTTTGTAGAATGCATTCCGTTTCCGGAGCAGACATGTCGCCAGTTATAAATAGAAGTTTTTTCGAACGAGAGACCGATCCGAGATATTTTAAGATACACAGAATTGTTACTCGGTGAATATGCAATGATTGCGGGGTATCGGATTTATTTATTAGTAAAAGTATGACGTAATCGAGATGGGGGTCTGTTGGACGACTGTGTTAGAATCTCAAAGCACACCTTGGACTATTAGGAACTTACATACATACATAAACTCACGCCTGTATTCCCCGAAGGGGTAGGCAGAGGTGCATTTCTGCACACACATTTCGCCAGGTATGTATCAGTCCCACGTAATAGGGGGCGAGCCTATTGCCGTTTTTCGGGCACAATTCCAGACTCCGTGCTGCTACTGAGAATTTCCTAATGGAAAAACCCAATAACACTTTGCCTGACCCGGGAATCGAACCCAGGACCTCTAGATCGCTCGGCACATACTTGTACCGCGAGACCACGAGGAATTAGGAACTTAGGAGCGATTAGGAACTTTAAGTATCAAAATAGTTATTATGAGTTGGTCCAGCGTCAAATGTGTTTCTGGGTTTGTCACTAGGAAATTCTCAGCTATATGGACTCTGATAATGTCCCCAATACAACAAATGCTCGCCCCCTATTTTATATTTAAAACAGCTGACGAAACACATGTATAAAAATACGATTCTAATTACTCCATTTGCAATAGAGGTGTGTATTTATATTATTTATAAATCGGTAGGTAAATGACTGCCTCGTGGTCTCGTGGTACAAATATTTGCCGTAAAATCACAAGGTCCCGGGTACGAATCCCGGGTCGGGCAGTGTAATTGGGTTTTTCCGTTAGAAAATTCTCGGTAACAGTACGGAGTCAGGCATTGTGCCCGAAAAACGGCAATAGGCAATAATTACGTGGGACTGATATATATAAATGGCGAAATGTGGGTGCAGTAATGTACCTCTGCCTACCCCTTCGGGGAATACAGGCGTGAGATTATGTATGTATGTAATTAAATCAAATGTTTCGAAAATATCTATATAAAATACCAAATACCAACAGCTGTTCTCGTGCCCGGAATCCATGTTGTTAGACTTTCGAAGCTTCCAAACTAAATGTTCTATTTCCAAATGAAATTTAAACTATGGCTTAATGGACGGCGCGACATGAACACGGTTTAGCTAAATGGCCGAAGATTTGTACAACAGCTAAAGTTGATACAAATTGTACAAATATTTGTATAGGACTGTTTGATTAAGCTTTACGTCGATTTTTAATTATATTAATACAAAGAAAACTGATACTTGTTAATACCTCGCTGGTCTCATATAATATGTTTGCATGCGATCCAGAGATACCTATCGGATTCGATACTCAGGATGGGCAAACCGTATTTTATTTAAAAAGTGAAAAATTAGCGGAAAAATAGCAAAAGGTAACGTAGGGGTGGAAATACACCCCTACCTATTCCCTTAGTGAAAAGCATGAGTGTTTGCTTGTAAATGGTTTGGCAATAACATACATTCTCAAAAATATACTATTTTGCAGGTTTAAGCAAAATTTGGCATATTTGTTTGAATTATTTTAGGGCAAGTTTTTCGTAGTGTCTAGTATGATAATTTTTTTGTCACTATAATCACTTACTTTTTAATCATTCTTTATTAATCCTAATTTAATTTATGTAAACGTTATCTACGTTAGCTGTATATTTAATGCGATTAATATTGATTCATGTAGTAGCCCATGTTTTTGAATATTTGACGTGTTAATTTACATTGGGCTCTAAGAAAAATTATACTCATCCATTAATACGTCTTGAATAACAAATAGCGTGATAAAAAAACTGTTTTTTTTATGCAAATTGTCTTTATACCTCTCAGACTACTTCTTAAATGAGTATATAAATTTATCTCAAATTTGTTGTTACCATAGACCATTACTATCAATCAACGATCGAGAAGTTCTGGGTTCGATTGCCGGGTTGAGAAAACCGTTATTGGCGTTTTGAAATAGGATATTTTTGCCAATAATTTAGACCTTGATTTAGCACACAGGTGGCCAATCTTAGGCGTACAAAAACACCTCTATGTGTTTTTATGTAGTCCATATATCTACGTACAGTTACAAACTTTATAGGAGACTATCAACACGCTACAAAATACCAATCGAATACTTAACCCTAAACTAAGATTAGACGGATGGTACAAACGACCGGAGTGAGTCACTGCCGAGACAACTTACGAGGGGGTAGGTTAAAAATACCCTACATAGACGAAAATTCAATCGCAGTCAGTCGCGTCCGCGGACCGCGCTCGTAGTGTTGGGGTCGAATCGACCACGTGTGATAGCGTTTTAGTGTTAATATCGGGTGAGTTTTATCAATTCCTTTTAATTGAAAACATTTGAAAGCAATTTTACAATTATTTTTAAGTGCGTATAACGCGTAGGCGTGGTTAGCCGATACATTATTAGTAGTCGCGGGTTCAAATTCTGACTTTTCGAAGACGTGTGTATTTTAATGATTAACTGTGGCAATATACATATAATTTATTTAATGGTGGACTTTTTCATTAAAGGTTGGTCTGCATTTAGAGTATATTGGAAATCTTTAATTAATCTACTTAAGAAATTCATTATGAATATATAGGTACAAGATTTTTAGTTCGAAGTATCTTTCTAAGTTAAGAATCTGTGACCACTGATAAAAGCCACACCGCTGAACCTATTCAGCTATCAATTCATTAAAAACTAATTAAAAACCATTTAATATTCTAAAGTCGCGTCACGGATCTTCCAATCAATAAAATTATCTATACAAAACTCTTTAATTTCCTTATCTCTAAAGATAGAGCGGTATATTGATTATATCTTTTTAACGTTTTCTTTACCTGATAGTAAGTGTAGTGCAATGCAAAGTATATTCATTGTCATCATCATCAGCCTATATACGTC
Organism: Hemaris fuciformis; assembly: GCA_907164795.1. Classification (NCBI taxonomy): domain Eukaryota; kingdom Metazoa; phylum Arthropoda; class Insecta; order Lepidoptera; family Sphingidae; genus Hemaris; species Hemaris fuciformis. The sequence continues at coordinate 4,634,561 of OU015457.1, read as the reverse complement.
CCACTGCTGGGCACGGGCCTCTACAACTGAGAGACTTTAGGTCTTAGTCCATTACGCTGGCCTAATGCGGGTTTGTGAATATTAGCAAGAAAACATTATTTCTTACCAGTTAATATATAATTATGACGGGTTTTTGTAACCGGTATTAATAGGCTGCTCTCGTTATGAAAAACACTTACTAAAATCCCTATGTCGAGTTTTACATAGTTAAGACTGATCGCTATTAGCTATGTGGATAACAATATTATGTAAATCGAATGTTACAAATTGACATAGTTAAGACAAATCTTTGAGTTAGTGATATTAATATAACTCAAATGACTACTATGAGAGCCCTCGTGGCTGAGTTATGTAGACATTGGACTGTGAAATGAGAGGACAACGGTTCGATGCCCGTACAGAGACTTATTTTTCGGATCTGGGTGTTTTTAAGACTAAAAATATTTTTCATAATATTTGATATTTGAAATCTTTCATAGAATTTTAACCTTATATGTTTATGCCAGACATTACCAAAATTCATTAAGCCAATTAATAAATAAAAGTGCTAGCGTACAAAGTACACATGTCAGAAGTGAAACTTCTTTGGCAAACTAATTTTTAAATCTCAATTATTATACTAATCTAAAGCTTTAGGTATCCGAGACTTAGAGGGAAGGAAAAAGGAAGATATTATTTTAGGAATTTAATGAATTTCTTTTAAATTGTCTAAATTGAGATCGCAAACAGTCATTTGTTAATCGTCATGGCGAAGCAAAAGGTTCTATTTCTATTTTGTTGGAAGCTTTTTTCGAGACTTAATGAGCGGTTTAGCGGTCAGCTTTAACCTGTTACTTTTGTGTTACAGCGATACGCGCATCTTAAATATCACTCTCATCTTTTTTTCATAACGCGCCAAAAAAAGCATAACTTCAAAAATGGTTTACAAAAAATACAAAACAAATCTCGCTCATTAATAATTCTACTTAAGTTTCTTATTATCTCCAACTCTACAAAGTTTAACAAACGCTATCGACGGTTCAACACATGAATAACTAATTAGAGTTTATTATCTTAGCTATTAATTTGTATGAAACGGTTTTAAACGGAAGGTACTCTGTTTGTTTATAACGTTTATATACGTAACATCCTTTTTCCCACGATAAAACGAAACCAAGCAGTGATGGCCTCGGTGTTTAGGCGCGCGGTCGAGAATTTCGGCGGTCGCAGGTTCAAACCCCAGGCACACACCTCTGACTTTTCGAAGTTATGTGTGTTTTCACAATGAATTATCACTTGCTTTAACGGCGAAGGAAAACATCGTGATAAAACCTGCACATCTAAAAGTTCTTAGGAATTGCTTAGGTGTGTAGTCCGCCAACCCGCACTAGGCCAGCGTGGTGGACTAAGGCCTAAACCCTCTCAGTTGTAGAGGAGGCCCGTGCTCAGCAGTGGGACGTATATGGGCTGATGATGATGATGATGATATTTAAATAAATAAATACACCCAACAGTCACATACATAGTTCTGACCCTACACTAGGATACAAGTCCTGTGTCGTGGGTATCAGAAACTACGAGAGACTTTTCTGTCTCACAAACACCCAGACCCGAAACAGATACTTGTGGCTCACACAAACATCATCGGTACGGGGATCGAACCCGCGGTGTCTCGTTTTGCAAGCTGGTGTCTAGCCAACTGCGCCACGGGGCTGTCAAAGATACCCTATATTTACCATTTTTTTTTATTTTTTTTTATTCTTTATTTATATTTAGGGGGTTTGATCACAATAAATCACGCCACCCCCATAAGAGGCTTACAAATACTACAATATAATACTCTTAATAATAATGATATATACTTAATCTACTAACCTACTAATAATGTATGCTTAATCTACTAATATTTATACTTAATCTATACACGTACTCTTAATAACACAATACTAATGCCTATTAAATAAACTTATTTCTACCATTTTATACAATTTCTTGGCTTCCTGTGAACATGGTAAAGCCAAGATATTGTTACATTTCCCTACGTCAAAAGATTTTATCTCTAGTGGTCTTTCGGCTTCGTTCTGGACACATTCCATTAAAATATGATATACGTCTTCAACCTTCCCGCACGAATCACAAAGAGGATTCTCTCGTTTACCCATCAAGTGTGCAAAACTATTTAATGGAATATGTCCTGAGCGCAGCTTTAAAGCAATAATGATCATGGATCTCTTCATATTGGCCTTGTCTATCCACGAATATTTACAAGGCGTAGGTTGAATGGTTTTATACCATATCCCTTTGCTCCTAGACCTTTCTTCAAAATATTCGTTCCATAAGTTTAATGCATGTCTTTTTACATGGCATAACTGTTCAAAATAAAATGGTTTGCATGAATATGTTAGTTGCTGCTTAAATAAAGCCTAATTTTTTTATTCTGGCACGGCAAAGTGACTCCACTCCACTCCACACTCCACTCTATCAGCATTGATATCGTAACAATGTATATAGTATAATATATAATTATCTGTAAATCGATTTATTTTGTTGTAATAACCACCTCTACTTTAAGCACAGTAACAAAAAAATACGACGGCCATTTTATAATAATTTATACTGCAGTAAAAACTACAATAATTCACAGTATTTATTAAAGAAGCTAATAGATATTTTTAAATTAATTTCACACGTTAACCGGACGTATTATCATAATAAAACCATGATTTATTCTTTGAAAACTTGCTTGAATTTTATGTGATTATTATTACACAGTCGTGATGGCCTCGCGATTTAGACGTTCGGTCGAGACAAAACTTGACAGTTGCAAGTTCAAACCCCAGGCACACACCATTGATTTTTCGATGTTATGTGTGTATTCACATATGCCTCGTGGTCTCGCGGCACAAGTATGTGCCGTGCGATCTTGAGGTCCTGGGTTCGATTCCCGGGTCGGGCAAAGTGTTATTGGGTTATTCTATTAAGAAATTCTCAGTCTCAGTGGCACGGCGTCTGGAAATGTGCCCGAAACACGGCAATAGGCTCGCCCCCTATTCCGTGGGACTGATACATGTCTGGCGAAATGTGGGTGCAGAAATGCACCTCTGCCTACACCTTCGGGGAATACAGGCGTGAGTTTATGTATGTATCTCCAATTATTTTTCACGTACTTAACGATGAAGGAAAACATCGTGAGGAATCCTGTACACCTAAAAGTTCTTAGGAATTTCTTAGATTTTCCGCCAATCCGCACTAGGCCACTTTGGTGGACCCCTCAATTGTAGAGGTCTGTCCCCAGCAGTGGGACGTATATGGGCTGATGATGATATAATAACACGTAAAATTCACTATGATTCATTCTTGCTGAGCATTAATGTAAAGCTTGTACAATGTACATCTTATATATAAAAATGAATCGCAAAATGTGTTGGTAAGCGCATAACTCAACAACGCCTGGACCGATTTCGCTAAATCTTTTTTTGTTGTGTTTGCTATTGTTAGGAGAAGGATCTTATGAAAGAAAAAGTTAAGAAAATTGCGAGGAATATGGTAAAAACAACAATTTAATTTTCTCATATAAACTGTTCTACCTAATATTCTGTCAAACATTTTATGTTTATCCCGTCAATATGGTTGATGGTCCCCTCAAATTAAAGAACGTATTTAAATAAAGGTTTTGAATCGACAACATATATCCAGAATATCCAGAATATTCGAATAATTGCGTATTTTAGATTTTAAAAATGTAGAATAATGTCAGTAATAAAAAGGGATTGACATATTTATTGGTTGTCAAATATTTATGCGTGCGTTCAGAAATGTATTTTTAAACTCCTTGGTTGTACCTGATTTACAAACGAAGGCAGGTTCGGTAGTCATCACGCTTTGAAATCTAAAACACCCACAACTATGCAATGGAATGCGCTTTGTGTTAAGAAAATTGTTGAGTAATGTTATTCACGTGACGATACTGAAAAGACAACTTAGAGATGAATAATTGGTGCTTGAGAATTCATCAAATAGATTGATCTAAGGATTTCATTGATCCCAACGGGTATGACCATTGAGTTCAAACGAATTCAGTTCCCAATTCGTCTTGCCTTTGCCATGACGATTAACAAAAGATGTTTGTGATCTTTTAGACAATTAAAAAATATATTAAAAATGTATATCACAAGGTGCGTCATCATCATCAGCCCATATATGTACGTCCCACTGCTTGGCATAGGCCTTCTCTGCAACTGAGAGGGTTTAGGCTTCAGTCCACCACACTGATGCTTCAATGAAGAGAATTAAAACCGACTACATCCCATCCCATATGTACATGTTTAATTAAATCATGACTTGCGGAGACAAGATTGATGCATTTAATTTTCGTACTTATTTATTTCTGTATTTTTATCTCAATAAAGTGCTGAACTTAATATTTATTTCCATACAATCAAAAATAAAATTCAGGTAATATGTAAATATGTAACATTCAATGACTGTTAGGGGATACGAAGTTTTCCGGGTCAGCTATTATAATATTATCAATGTTAATGATAATTTGTTTGTTACGCTTTCACGCCAAAACTACTTAACCGATTATCATAAAAATTTGTACACATAGTCTTCGAGATATAAGATAGGACATAGGATACTTCTTATTAAAAAAAAATACGGAGGATAAAAGAATTGAACAATGATTAAAAAAAGATTTGAATGACTTTTGGTATGCAGTTAGGTGGGACTCACCGAAGTAACATAAGTGGGAATAGTTATCCTTACTATTATATAAATGTGAATGTAGGGATGTTTGTTACGCTTTCACGCAAAAACAAAAATTTTGTTATGACCATAAAAGAGACCCTGTGAAGTAACATAGGCTGTTTTATCCCGGGAAAATGTAATGTTCCCATTGGGATAAACATATTATTAAAAATACGAAAATAACTGTCAGAGTTTTACTTTTACGCCTCAACCATTTGAATTGATTTGATCTTTTTTTAAATTCAGTAAGTGCCATTTTGGGCACTTGAGGGACGATTTATAGATTCACTTATTATCTTTCTGCGCCCAACCATGAAGTCTACGCGGACGGAGTCGCGGGCAAAAGCTATAAAAATATAAAAATTGCGATTACAAAACAGGTGTTGTTCGTAGAAGGGTGAAAATTTGAAGTTATATGTATTTTTCAATGCTGAATCATAAAAAAATAAAAACAAAAAATGTCCACAAAATAAAAATAAAAACTTTTCGGGTTGGATCACCCTAGGGGTATAAAAAATAGATAACCTATTCTCAGACTTACTGAATATACATATAAAATTTCATCAAAATCGGTCGAGCCGTTTCGGAGGCTGTTTCGAACTGTGACACAAGAATTTTATATATAATATATAGATGTATATGTATATCTCACTCTATACAATTTTGACCAATTTTTTTTGTTTAATTTGTATATCGACGAATTTGTATATTTGTATAAAGCAATGACTATTATACATATCATTATAATTTTTCAGTGCTATTATCATTTATTTACATTTTAATAAAAAAAAATCAAATTAAAATGGTCAGTATAAGATAGAGGTTGATCGTAGAAGGGTGAAAATTTATGATTATAATAATTTATCAATGCTGAATCATAAAAAATAAAGAAAATAAAGTCAATAGAAAAAAAAAAACCCCTAAATGTTAAACCCTTAAATGTTGACCGATTGTCAGACCTACCTACAATATACACACAATATTTCATAAAAATCAGTCGAGCCGTTTCGGAGGAGTTTGCCAAAAAACACCGCGACACGAGAATTTTATATAATATATGGCAAAACAACGTTTGCCGGGTCAGCTAGTACTGAATAAAACAGTGTTGTAGCAATTTTTTCGAAACACGATAAAAAAGTGAAAAAAGGGGTGACACGGCGTGTGCAACTGGGGTGAAGACGAGGCGGCGGCGCGTGGCACGTGGGTGGAACACGGCTTTTTATATTTCTTTTTATACTTACGTGTGTAAACCGGTTCGTTTTAATTGGTATGAAAAAATTTTTACTCAGGAGGTACTTTCTTACCCCTATATCTCGTAAGGGAAAGGTGTATGTAATTTTCTAAACGTTTTGTCAATAATAGCTTGCTTACGTAGTAAGCCTAGTCTAATAAAATGTGTCTAATGCTTATTGAAGATGTTAAAAAGGCAAAAATTTACAAATCCATAATTAAATAAATAAATACACCCAACCGTCACATACATAGTTCTGACCCCACATTAAGATACAAGTCTTGTGTCGTTGGTATCAGAAACTACGAGAGACTTTTCGGTCTCACAAACACCCAGACCCGAAACAAATACTTGTGGATCATACAAACATTTGTCTTGGTGCGGGGATCGAACCCGCAGCCTCTCGTTTCGCAAGTTGGAATAATGAATGTAAATAGGCTGCTACTAGACAGGCATGCTCCATCGTCGACCGCATCGTCGCTTAACACCAGGTGAGATCGTGGTCAAATGCCTGCACTAGATTTTTAAATAAATAAAAAAATAAATAAAAAGTTAGTGTCTAGCCAACTGCGCCACGGGGCTGTCTAACAATTAAAATTTCCGTGTAATAAATTGAACCTGAGACCATCCAGTTGTACGCCGCAAACTTGAGGTTATAAGTGTGCTAAGTAAGTCATATATATTTATGTTGTGAGCGATCGAGAAGTCCCAAATTCAATTCTCAAAATCTACTTTTACTTATGAAAAAGGGGGTAATAACCTCGCTTTCTGATACATGCAGGAAAAGGTGATGTTAAGAATAGGTACATCCCTACCCACCGTTTTACATACAAGCGTTTTGTAAACCAACCTTCTCGATAACCTTTTTTTCCGCTGGCAACCCCAATACGAACAACTAACGTTCCTAGATTTTAATAATAAAATTTATTTATTTCAATTCTCGCTGTGCATAAACCATTTAACTTTAAAAACATTAAATTAGTCTTTAATAGAACGTTTAATAGTATAGTATTAGTAGTTTTTAAGCGCTATTGTAGTAATACGTGTGTAACTTGTATAATAACTTTACAACTGTCAAATTAATTTAAATTTAAATTTCTTTGTCATCGCTCTTATTTCTCTTTTATTAATTAATTGGATGAGTGATTGGTGCAATTGTGTGTTTCCTCGGTTTTACTTTCAGATAAAACTGTGGTAAGTACTACTTTGTTACCTGTACAACCCAACTTCAACAATTGCAGTATTGCACTTTTTCCTTGCAATTATTACAATCCACCTAGTCTAGCCGCAGTTTATACTTGTAAACTAAGAACCTAGACAACCCAGCATTATTAAAATGATGACCCGCAGAGCCTTGTCCCGCCAGGAGGAGTCTAAACTCCAACTGGCGTTACAAGAATTAAAGATTGCAAGGGAGAAATGTGAACTGCTTGATCATGAGAGGGATGACTACGAAAAGGAGTTATTGGAAATATTAAATAAGAACACAAAACTTCGGAATGAATTAACTGAAATGCACAATCAGTTATTAGTGATTACTGAAGAGCGGGATCAACTCAGGTTCATAGTGGATGGATTTGACAAATGCTCCCAAGAGTATGAAATGGCCTTAAACACCATCTCCTGTTTACAACAAGAACTCCGTGAAGCACAACACCACATCACACAGTTGGAAATGGCCAAAACCTCTGCTCGAGAACAACAAACCCAAAGCCTATTCGCTGAGCTAATGAATATTGATCCTGTTCTTAGATCTGTATCTTCCAATGATTCTGCCCTAACTACTATAGATTTAACAGAAAATGACACATTATACCCAAGTAGTGGGGTAGGAATTGGAAGATGCAGCAAAAATAAAATAAAGAAGTATGTTAAGATTAATAGGTATATAAAGAAAACTCAAAAACTTTAAAAAATCATAGACATCAAAATAAAATTGTATTTAGCTTAAAAGAGAAATTAGCCCTAAAAGACACAGTTGACTTATATACCTATGAATTAGAGCAAAATAAGATTAAGTATGATACTGACACACAATTTCTTAATGAAGAATTGAAAAAATTGCAATCATCTTTAATCTATATGACAAAAAAATATGCAGATGCTCAAAAAGAGATTGAAGAGTATTCATCGGCTTTAACTGAATTAACAGAATTATGTAAATATAATGCTAATCGCTTTGAGTCCCTGCAAAGCTATAGTATAACATGTAAGTGTAATAGCTTCAGAGATTCAAGGCCTATGAATGCTCCATCTCTCAAATCAAATTCATCAAAATCTTCTTTATGTATCAGCCTACAGCAAACAGAGCCAGCTAATAACTCCATAGAAAAATATGGGAATAAGCAGAACATCCCATTCAAAGTAAGTGACAATGTAATTATGTACAGCGATGAAATGGGTAAGAAAATGGGAGCATTGGTTAGTTTGGAAAGGGGACAAACATTATTAAATAATTGTATGCCTAATATACCTCATTTAGAGATTGCAAAAAGCATAATTAATTGCAAAAAGTTTAAACCTAACAATAAATTAATTATATTCATTGGTAATAGGGGTAATTTAAATAAAAATAAACTAATAGAATTCTATGAACAGCTTTGTTTGTTAAATCTGAAGGAGGTAGTCATGTTTACATTACCCTACAGTGAAAAATTATCAGCGGAAGAAAATAATATTAGATATAAGTTAAATTTAACAATGCACATGATGTGCAATAACAATAAATCATTCCATATTATTGACACTAACAAGTATGTTAGTAAATTTTATTCTAGGACAAGAGATAATTTTTATCTCCCATTTTATATTGAGTGACAGATAGCAGATGTGTTATCATATTATATTAGAGTAGCAGCCAATAACTTGGCTAATAGACTATGCTCTATTGAGCAGATTAATATAAATTCAGATTATAGCAATCTGAAACTTAAGACATTGAATTTAAATTAGGTTATAAGACAACAGAGACAAACACTGGCTATGTTAGTGAATTAGATATAAATTGTAGCAATAATAAGCAGGCTATGAACTTGGTTCATCAAAATATACAAGGTTTAAACAATAAAGAACTAGAAGTAGAATTATTTTTAAATTTAAATAATATTGATATTTTGTGCTTAACTGAACATTGCCTAAAATCCCATCAGTTGATGTTTAACTTTGATAACCATCATGTTGCTAGCACATTCAACAGAACAAATATGATACATGGGGGCTCCTTAATAATTATGAATAAATTGATAAAGTTTAAAGAAAGTGTTGATATAGTGAGACTTTCTGTTGAATGTGTTACAGAAATAGCTTGTATTGAATCTGATCAGTTTATTGTTCTAAGTGTATACAGGCCACCTTGTGCATTGCTTATATCATTTATGGAAATCATGGATGATGCTTTGCACAAAATATGTAATTCAAATAAAGGGGTGATTATTTGCAGAGACTTTAATATAAATATTCTAGAAAACTCTCAGGCAACCATTAACATAATTAAATCTTTTTAAGTCATATAATATGAATAATGTCTTCTTGGAGCCAAAAAGAATCACTGCCACAAGTGCAACATGTCTTGATAATTATGGGGTCTTTATTTAACAAATTGCTTTAGTTAAATAAAGATTTCAAGCTTAAAAATTATTATTTGAAATTTTAAAATGAAAACTGGGCTTTTGGTCTTTTATGGAAGTACCACCACTGATACATACCAGTAGCAGTACTTCCATAAAAGCCCAAAAGTCCAACTTGCCTTACAAAATTCCGAATAATAATCTTTAAGCTTCAAATTTTTATTCAATAAAAGCAAATTGACATACATATAAAAATTTCCTGTCCCCACAATAAACAATTATAAACTAGACATTACACAATTAACGTGTAACGCTTTTGGGCTTCTGTGGAAGTACCGCCACTGATACATAAGAGTATGTACATACATACATATATCACCTCACGCCTGTATTCCCCGAAGGGGTAAGCAAAGGTGCATTTCTGCACCCACATTGCGCCAGGTTCGTATCAGTCCCACGTAATAGGGGGTGAGCCTATTGCGTTATTATCGTTTTTTGGTTACAAATCCAGACTCCGTGCTGCTACTGAGAATTTCCCAATGGAAAAACCCAATAACACTTTGCCCGACCCGGAAATTGAACCCAGGGCCTCTAGATCGCACGGCACATACTTGTGCCGCGAGACCACGAGGCAGTCAATACGAGTATGTATGTAACCATAAAGGATGTTGTCCTATAGACTGTTCAACATCTGGACAAAACACTGTAATTACATTAAAAGCAATGGCGTAATTCCACAATAACATTGTACTTCATACTCTGTGTCTATTAACTACCATCTTAATTGCGTAGAATACCACTGTTATGACCAAGGCCTAATCATCAGGCCATAATGAGGTATAATGATTGGTCCCAGTCTTTGAATAATGCATGAATTATCCTAATGTTGTTAATAATCCGGGATAATCCCACCATACACTGTTTCTTACGGCTACACTTATGGTGGTAGTGATGGGATCAGTTCGAAGATTCGGGATTTCTTTAGGTTTTTATTATTAAAAAAAGTCTATGAAAAAAACGGTCTTTATTTATGGCAGAAACTTAGACTATAGCAGTAATAATAAATAAATTAGGGCCAAATTTCTAAATATGTGTCTTTATGTTACTGTAGCATCAAGGTGGCACATCTACGTACATAATATGTACTACGGATTCACAGAGTGAGGAATGAATACGTAAGAGGAAGTTTGAAAGCAACTCCTGTGATAGATTAGCTGAAAGGAAACCGTCTGTCGTGGTATGGGCATGTTATGAGAAGGGATGAATCATATGTAGGTAAAAAGGTGATGAATATGAAAGTTGAAGGATGCACAAGCAGAGGAAGGCCAAAGAAAAGATGGTTGGAGTGCGTGACTGAAGATATGAAAGAAAAAGGGGTGAATGAGGACATGACGGCTGATAGGGATGTTTGGAAAGATAAAACATACTGCGCCGACCCCAAATGAAATTGGGAGCAGGGCAAGGCAATGATGAATATGTACTAGCCAATTTCATTAATAGTTACAAAATTCATCACTGTTTTAACGTTGACCGCAATTGCAATTGTTCTCAATATCCTAGTATTTTCACTATTAAAGCTGTTAACCGATTTTATAGCATCATAAAATTACGATAGATCTTGACAACCCCCTGGTTACATAGCAATATAACAAAACATAGATTATATATTTTCAATCACTTCCATCACCGAACTCCTAAATAAAAAAGTACATATCACCAGCAAGACTACTTAATAAACAGCAATTATAAAAAACTTTTCAGCATCATTTGACCGAAGGCAAGCGCATCCCTACGGTCTCCTAATAGTGGCTATCAATAAACGATAGGGTCATTACGTCCGTTTGTAACTTTAGAACTACAGTTTAATGACTCGGCTTCGTCGTTCTAAATATTTAGTAGTGTGATTTCGGATCCGTCGACACATTAATATGCTAATGGTTCATTTCACTAGAATTTTTGGAATTGCGACTATATTATCCGATTTAAAGTATTATACTGCTATGTATTTTTAAAATAAATATTTTGTTTTGTAAGTTGTAAAAAAATAATCGTCTGTAAAGCTTTTAAAAATCTTAAATTCTGTTGTTCTTTTATCTATTAAGCTTAGTAGACTAAGCTTCATAAATAATGGGCTGTATTTTGAAAACATTTTGAAAAGAGACCTTGTCGAAAAGCTCTAGAAAACGCTTCTGAGCTTTTAAGGGAAGAAATGGTCGAGTACTGCCAATGAATTCCATAAAAAAACATGAAAATGCAGACCTAGTTTACTTAACTTTAAAGAGTAAAAAAATACCAAAAAGGACACGTTTCTGATTCCCTCATCCAAGTTATTTTTTACCGATGATTCATCGACTGACAATATTTACATCACTAATTTTCAGTTGTGGTCCGCTCGGGACTATTTTAAATAAAAACGAAATTAAATTGAACGCTGCCCATACTACGGGATTACTCTCAACGACGTAGTAAAATGCAAAGCAGTTTTTTTAAATCAGATAACTTGTCGCGTAAATTGAACAGTTTTATTTTAAGTTTTTTTTTTCTTGCTAGTTACAAAAAATATTTCGACTTCCCAACTTCGTTCCGAAGCTACAACTTGTTACGTTAAATACGACCGAGTCTCGGAAGGAATTTTATTTAATATTCTCAGAAAGGAAGCCTTTGTGTTAAAAGTTTTCTTTGGATCTTGCATTTTTTTTCTTGCAAAATATCTCTTGTGAATGTTTTTTGTTGAGAAATATTAAAACTTGTATGATTGTATGAACTTTCTCCGTTGATTACGAGTTTTTTTCCTTCATATCGACTTTCTTTCACAAACTCCCTTAACAAGTGTATTTTTGTTCGCTCTTTTAACACCGGATTTTTTGTTTCAGATCGACAATCGTCGTCAGCAACTAAAAGAACTCGAACATAAATCATTCAACTAAAAAGCTGGCTATAAATAAAAAATGGCGCTTAAATTCAACGGATCTATTTCAAAAATAGAATACGCCAGCTCTTACAGCAGGGGAAGCTGAGCGTTCGTTTAAAATGTGAACATTTAAATTTAGAACGCCGGATATCCTTGTTATGGTAACGGACGTCGGAAGTGTGTAGTTTTGTCGAAATGTCTAACTATAAGTGTAGAATGAAGACAACTAGTAGGGGTGTGAATCCTTTGTTCCTCTTGTTACGGACCCATGGTGTTTTAGTTTTTAGTTTGTGTATAGTGTTTGGTGTTGATGTGTGCGGTGGCTTTCAAGAGCAGAAGTTTGCCATGGAGCCACAAGATCAGGTAATTACTTAACACATATATAACATACGTTTAAACTTAGACATTCAATATACGGTGACAATCATGTATATTACATACTTAAGAGTACACTCCTATTTATGGCTATTAATTATGTTTATTTATGCAAGCAATTACCTAGTCAAATGAAATTAGTCCTCAGTAGTATTGCACAAAGTAATCAAAACTTAATTACAATTAAGTAAGTCTATTGCTAAGTCGTGATGGCCTCGAGGTTTGGGCACGCGGTCGAGAATCTCGACGGTCGCGGGTTCAAACCCCAGGCACACACCTCTGACTTTTTCAAGTTATGTGTGTATTCACATTGAATTATCACGTACTTGAACGGTGAAGGAAAACATCGTGATAAAACCTGCACACCTAAAAGTTCTTAGGAATTTCTTAGGTGTGTATTCCGCCAACCCGCACTAGGCCAGCGTGGTGGACTAAGGCCTAAACCCTCTCAGTTGTAGAGGAGGCCCGTGCCCAGCAGTGGGACGTATATGGGCTGATGATGATGATGATGAAGTCTATTGCAATTAATTGGTTTTTGCATGAATGTTCAGCTTGTAACCATTTAAAAGATTAATAACATAAATCCTTTTATGGTAAGACAGGTATTAGCATTAATTTATTGATTAATAGAAAGGGATCAGAAACAAAACAGTGCTTTTGAGAAGAAAATTCTAGAAGGAAACTTGAAATTCCCGTTATATAAATATACTTCCGACTGCCTCGTAGTCTCGCGGAACAAGTATATGCCGTGCGATCTAGAGGTCCCGGGTTCAATTCCCGGGTCGGGCAGTGTTATTGGATTTTTCCTTTAAAAATTCTTAGTAGTAGCAGCCCGGAGTCTGGAAATGCGCCCAAAAACGGCAATAGGCTCGCCCTCTTACGTGGGACTGATACATAGTGGCGAAATGTCGGTGCAGAAATGCACCTCTGCATGCCACTTCGGGGCATGAGGTTATGTATGTATGTATTAATATACTTCCACTCTGAACAGACTGCAGTGGTGGGATCGAGGGTAACGCTCCCCTGTCGAGTGGAGAACAAGGCGGGGCAGCTGCAGTGGACTAAGGACGACTTTGGCCTTGGTCTACACCGAGACCTCAGCGGCTACGATCGGTACAAGATGATTGGGAGTGATGAAGAAGGTAGGCCACTAGTTTCATTTTTGTTTGATTGTTTTTTATTTCACCTACCTATACTGGGCCAGTGTGGTGGACTAAGGCTTTAACCCTCTTAATAGGGGAGGTTAAATAAATAAATAAATACACCAAACAGTGGCATAAATCTTGTGTCGTGGGTATCGGAAACTACGCGAGACTTTTCGGTCTCACAAACACTCAGACATGAAACAAATATTTATCTCGGTGCAAGAATTGAACCCGCGGCATCTAGATTCACAAGCTTGTCTAGCCAACTACGCCACTGGGCTATCAAATGTAGTATGTATGTTAAAACTTCTGCTACAGCTTTAGTGTATCCATTTGCTTATTTTTTTTATGAAAGTGACTATTTTTTTAGAGAAGGGGAGGGGTTGATTGTTGTTTATTAAATTTGACTCAATTTTTTTATTCATTTGTCAACAGGAGATTACTCGCTGGACATCAGAGATGTAACTCTGGAAGATGACGCCAAATACCAATGCCAAGTCAGCACAGGACCCAAAGGTGAGAGTTTGAATAAATAAATAAATAAATAAATAAATACACCCAACAGTCACATACATAGTTCTGATCCCACACTAAGATACAAGTCTTGTGTCGTGGGTATCAGAAACTACGAGAGACTTTTCGGTCTCACAAACACCCAGACCCGAAACAAATATTTGTGGATCACACAAACATTTGTCTCGGTGCGGGGATCGAACCCGCGGCCTCTCGTTTCGCAAGCTGGTGTCTAGCCAACTGCGCCACGGGGCTGTCAAATAAATACTATAGATAAATAAATATTAAGAATAATTTTCATTCATTTGGTCTTAATTTTAAAGGTTATTCAGTTTGTGCACGATGTTGATAATATCTATTACTGATAAAGAGAAAAGAATATGGGGAGAAAATTGGATGTGAAAATCGACAGTAATGTTATAAATGTTCATGATTTTATGTAATTAATACATTGTAGCTTATCATATGCAAAATTGAAAATATGTAAATGAAAAAAATGTTAGACGCGTTAATTTATAGGAATGTAATCCTTACTAATATTATAAATGCGAAAGTAACTCTGTCTGTCTGTCCGTCTGTCTGTCTGTCTTGCTTTCCTGCTAAAACTACTGAACCGATTTAAATGAAATTTGGTACACAGATAGTTTAGACCCTGAGAAAGGACATAGGCTACTTTTTATCCCGGAAAAGGAGTTTTAAGGGATTGAAAGGGGGTATGAAAGGTTGTATGTTGTGTAGACAACTAAAACTATGTATATGTAACTATATGTCTGTTATGCTTTCACGCCTAAATCATTTGACCGATATCAACGATTTTTTTATATGGACATATATGGGACTCTGTGGAGTAAAATAGACTAGTACAACTTATTTTCTTTCTGAACCCAACCCTGTAGTCTACGCGGACGGAGTCGCGGGCAAAAGCTAGTAAGTTATAATTTCGACAAATTTATTTCAATTAAAAAAATAATTTTCTCATAGTTTCTCTGGCGTTTTAGGAAAATTGGCAATCAACTAAAAAAATGTGTAAATTATTATGTTTATCTACACCAACATTCATTAAAAGGATACTAAATACTTTAGGATTGCACTCATGAGTTTCCAACCAAAACTTATGGAAATACCTGCCATCATTTTTCACTATCAGTAGCTCCATAAATAATAACTGCCCCAGACTTATGACTCATGGTTACGAGTCACGGGTTTTTCACTTTTATTCTAGCTAGCATGTTGTTAGTTTAGGCTGGGTAATGATTTCCTCCGTCAATATTTCAATTGGAAACTTGGTCTTTGATGAAAGGAAAAGGAAAGAGTAGAGTTTAGGTCTTTTAAAGGAAAATAAAAGAAGTGTAGTTCTTCTAAAGGAAATCGAAAGAACAGTGTAGGTCTTAGAAAGGGACAATGAAAGAATAGTGTAGGTCTTTGAAAGGAAAATGGAAGAACTCACTGTATTATCAAGCTGGGTCTGATTTATTTTTATAGCCTTAACACGGAGAATATCTCGGAAGGCAATCGCGACTGTGTCGAGTGATGAGAAGTTATCGTCTTTCGTTCTACATGCTATTCACTGTACTGACGTCATAATATTTCAAAGGAAGCAAGAAAGAGAGATGGGGATTTGTTTCATTCACCTCTTACTCATATGCTTAGGTAATATCAGAGCAGAGAGGTCCAATTTTGAGTTCCGTGCTCATTCCATGGGAACACTTTATACAAAAAAAACATTCCAATTTATAGTTGTAAAAAGACCGTGTTACACGTACTTTAACGGTGAAGGAAAACATCGTGATGGAACCCTCTCAGTTGTAGAGGAGGCCCGTGCCCAGCAGTGGGACGTATATGGGCTGATGATGATGATGTTGGAGCCTTGCTCTGCCCCAGCACAATTAAAAAATATATATATATATATATTTGTTTGGTTTAGGCGTGAAAGCGTAACAGACAGACAGATAGTTACTTTCGCATTTATAATATAAGTATAGATTAATAGAATCAGGTGTAAGCAAATATGTACAAAATCCAACAAAGGCAACTTATTAATGCCTATCAAAATACGCTAATTAAATTTCGATGTACCGGCCAAAGCTGCTAATTAAGAGAATCTCATAAAGCCGAGGTAAAAGACCTCTGATCTCCAATTATAAAGATTATGAACATAGGTGTCCAAATAAAATGGTCGAAATAACAATAACCAGAAATTATTGCTCCAATATTTACCCGTAATTGCTGGAATAAATTGAGCTGAGCAAACCTAATTTGAACGTTTTAAAGCATCGATATCGGCACTCCACGTCGATACTCGATATGCCGACGTGTAATTTGAAACAATAAATCGCCGCTCGATGCGAAATATTGCCAAAAAGGCAGGGCAAACACACCAGTTTACATTATTGGCTACATTAAAAATTAAGTTTGGCGCGACTCATAAAATTATTGTTTTGTTGTTTGGGTTAAATCATAAGTTGTAAGTAAGATACGGCAGAACAGTAAACAAAAAAAAATAACTTTCGTGCTTACATAAGTATTCCCCGAAAGGGTAGGCAGAGGTGCATTTCAGCATCCACATTTAGCCACTATGTATCAGTCCCATGAGTCGGTTTTTGGGGCGTATTTCAAAACAAAGTGCTGCTATTCCCGGACAGGTAAAGCGTTATTGGGTTTTTCCATACGGAAATTCGGTATTTCAATACGGAAATGTGTCCGAAAAAGTACAATAGACTCGCCCCCAATGACGAGAGACAGATACATTCGCGGGTCAAGTATGTGCTTTGCGATCTAGAGGAACCGTATTCGATTTCCGCAACGGGAAAAGGGTTATCAATATTTCCATTAGGAAATTTTCAGAATCAACATGGAATCTGGAAATGTGATCTAAAAGCGGCAATAGGCTCGCCCCCTATTACGTGGGACTGATAGGTACATACATAACGGCGAAATGTGAGTGCAGGAATGCACCTCTGACTACCCTTTCGGTGAATAGAGGCGTGAGGTTATTTATGTATGTATCATAGCTTTTAACTGTTATATGTTAAAACTACGTACGAGTATGCTGCCCTTATATAAGTTGTTATCATAGAAAAATATTTAGAAGGAAAAAATATTTTTCTTTTCGGTTCATTTATTTATTTTTGGAGCTATTTTCACAGAATAATCAATCAGGTATTATTGCTAGGCCACACACACTTAAATAAAAACAGAATAAACAACTAAACATTTGCTAACGTCGCTTCATATTGTAAATTACACTACGCAACCTCTCACATCTAAAGCAACTACCTATTCCTTTTGTTTGAGTCGGTACCTACTCGGGAAATTGCGTTTGTTTATTAAATTGAATTTTTTTTTCGCCGAGCGTTTTTCTTTCTGTTTTTCCTCATGCATTCCTTTTTCTCGATTGTAATTCAAATCTCGTTGCGTAATTTTGTTTTAATTTCATCCCCTACCCTTTGGCGTTTTGTTTCGTTCGTGTATTTTTATTTTTCATGACTCCCAATTTCCATTTGTGGCCTCTAAATGGTTTAATCGGTTCTTGCTTCGTGTTTTGTTGTAATGGGCTCGGATGTTTTGCTTTGCGGTTTAGTTTTTTCGGTTGGAAAAATAAATTCATTCTGCCTTTTCGAATTATATTTTTTGATTCCATGATTGAATTCATTCCTTTGATGATAAGAGGCTTTCAACCAATGAGATCGTATGTGAAGACTGTCTCTTTAGCTTCACGATATAAATGGGTCTTGTCTAATCTTGAGATCACATGTTCGATTCCCGAACCGGCAAAGTATTGTTGAGTTATTCTATCGGGAAATTTTAAGAAATAAGAAGGAGTCTGAAAATTTACCCAAAACACTTAAATTAGCTCGCTCCTTATTACTTGAAACGTAAAAAAGCATTGATGTTGCAATACACTTTTGTTTATCCCTTAGGCGATAATGTAGTGAATAATACATATGTTTATGTAGTAAGTATGAAAAAGCTATCAATCGGAAATAAACTGTTTATTTTTGTTCCACATGTAGGGTAGACACCACAATTTAAATTAGGATAAAAGTATGATATTTTGAAAAAAATTTCTTGACTTCTAGCATCACCTATGTATACACGGTTTAAAAAGACCGCGATCGAAAGCTTAGGCAGATAATAAATAAATAATAATAATAAATACACCCAACAGTCACATACATAGTTCTGATCCCACACTAAGATACAAGTCTTGTGTCGTGGGTATCAGAAACTACGAGAGACTTTTCGGTCTCACATACACCCAGACCCGAAACAAATATTTGTGGATCACACAAACATTTGTCTCGGTACGGGGATCGAACCCACGGCCTCCCGTTTCGCAAGCTGGTGTCTAGCCAACTGCGCCACGGGGCTGTCAATAGTTACGCTGAATGTGTTTGTAACATTAACATTAAAAAAATCCCGATAAAAATTTTGACGTTTTCCTAATAACCATATAAAACTTATGATAGTTAGGAAAACTTCTAGTCTTTTTATATGGGCATTTTTTTAGTGTCAATGTTACTATTATCTTTGTTATCGATCACGGTCTTTATACACCTTGTATAGTTCACCTATTAATAAATAAATAAATAAATAAATAAATACACCCAACAGTCACATACATAGTTCTGACCCCACACTAGGATACAAGTCCTGTGTCGTGGGTATCAGAGACTACGAGAGACTTTTCAGTCTCACAAACACCCAGACCCGAAACAAATATTTGTGGATCACACAAACATTTGTCTCGGTGCGGGGATCGAACCCGCGACCTCTCGTTTCGCAAGCTGGTGTCTAGCCATCTGCGCCACGGGGCTGTCAAAAATTAAAAATGTATTACGGCATAACTGTACCATTTATTGCGCACCTCACTATTAATATTTACGTACATTCTTATACCTGTAATCATTGATAGAGCGATAAAGAAATCCAATATAAATTCGATTACCTTTATCCTCTTCTTTCATAGAGATTGTTAGGGTGCATGGATCTATTTACACCCTCACTAGGGGTGAAACAGACGTAAATTCCGATTAAGATCACCCCATCTTTACGTCGGACGTGCTACGCGCAATATTGGAAGCGATTATTCCTGTCAGATAAGGAATGAAGCCGCGCCATACAGATTCTATTTTAGTACAACAAAAATAAAGCGTTGAATTTGTTTAATGCTGGTGTTGGTAAAATAACGATTGTAAACTAGATTGTCATAAATGTTTTGTTTCCATCTATCATCAGTCCGTGGACATTTGTGGATATAATTCTTAGTATAAAGCTAGATTTTCTAAATGAATTATCACGCAATTTAATGGCAAAAGAATACATCTTCATCAGCCCATATACGTCCCACTGCTGGACACGGGCCTCCTCTACAACTGCGAGGGTTTTGGCTTTATTCCACCACGCTGGCCTAGTGTGGGATGGCGAACTACACACCTAAGAAATTTAGGTGCGTAAGTTTCCTCACGATGTTTTGTTTCACCGTTAAAGTATTTTCGTAGTTTCCCCATATGACTTAACTAAATACAAGCACGGTTTTGTCCCAAAAAGGAAGATAGAGATGTCTTTCTACGTTTCACCAATGAGTATTAAGCCGCAAGTAATTAATTTCTAGACTCTGCGCTTCTAAAGGAAAAATCCAATACCACTCTTATAATATCCGAGACCTTTCAATTATACGCCTCATATGCAGCAGGGCAAACGATGTAGTATATTTCATTCTTAATAATTTTGTTGAAACAAGCTGCGTTTCCCCATATACTTGCCAAGCTTCAGTGCTCAGTATCATTCTTCATATGCCACAAAAGAAATGGATTCTATAATTTTATTCGATTACATTTATGAATAGTTGACTGGAAATGTTTTCTATAGACTTCCTTCTAGAACCTTCTTTATGTCGATCTCGTGCTTTTTCCAAACAGTTTTACGGTTTATAAACAGTCGGTCAATTATGTATAAGGAAAATATATGTATAAGGAAATCTATAGTATATGTTTATAAATAATTTCTATATATAACCATGTTACAATGTAGCATTTGCTTCAATGTCAAATATTTTTCTATGGAATACACAATTATAGAATAAAACTGATAATATTTGAAGAGTCAAGTAAAACAAATGTCTTTCACAAACCATTCTATTCCAAACATTGAATTATACAAATTCATCAGAAGTTTCATAGCAATAATCCCTTCAACAATATTCTACAGAACACATTGGTAATCCCGTCTTTATTACGGTTCAACTGCACGCGTCAGTTTCAAAACACCTACTCAGAGTTCGCGAAACCCATTACCTTCGCCTAATCTGTTGAAGTTTGTACAACTTCCTTCCCATCAAAAGGGTCTTTGGCAACTTCATACAATTTATCAAATTTAATACCAGCATCATACACTCATAAGCCGTATTTCTCGAGTGGTTTAAAGCTCCGAGTGCCTTTCAAATGCAAAAAGGTATACGAAATTAATTTGCATATCTCTTGATGGATGTAGCCTTTTGAATCAACGTTCTTATCTGGAAGGGTTCACCTTTTCTCTTTGTTTGTTAAATACTCGTATTTGCGTCGACTTTAGTGCTAATCTCTTTGAATTTGATCTGTTTACTTTGTGTCACCTTCGTTGCTTAAACGTTGGGTGTTTGTGAGAATTAAGATATTAAGCGATATATTTCATTGGCTTAACCGTAATATATTTCTGAAATGTTTAGTTTAGTTTTGAATTCTTTGAACAATATGAAACGATTGAGATCACACATTTTTATAAATTATTATTGAAAGCAAATTGCTAAATAAAAAGAATGAGATATTTGCTATAAATTTATTTATTTTGATAGGATGGTGACCAGGCATGATTTATATGATTATGTACTTAAATATATACTATTTGTAGTACTAACTTATTAGAAGCCAGTGATATCATCATCAGCCCATATACGTCCCACTGCTGGGCACGGGCCTCCTAGAGAGGGTAGACCATTGAGAGGGTTTAGGCCTTAGTCCACGCTGGCCTAGTGCGGGTTGGCAGCCGGTGATATAGCTGTGATAAATTTATGCCCGAAGACAATTTCTATGAATCCAGTGTAATATATCCTTGTATGGGTTTTTGTCGAAATTTTACTTAGCTTATACTGGTTGATACAAAATTCTAAACATCAGCCAAAAAAATGAAAATTAGATCATCGTTCAAGGTGTTTATCTATTGTGATTACTCTATTTTATTACTTCTACGCACATCTCCAAATGTTAAATGCACATCTCCAATCTTAAATGTAAACAAAATAACTACATCAACGAGACTATAATAAGCCAATCGATCGACAAACATAAATGCATTATCACAACAAGTCAACTCTGAAACTTCTACTTCACCAACCATTAAAGTCTTGGCAACTCACAACTCCAATTGAATGAAATAGATCACGTCTGCGAGATTACCATAATTCAATAAATCTCGAAAGTTGCTCAAATTTGCGGTCTCACTAACTAACTTACGATACCCGAGATCACAATTTAGTACAAGAACGGGGAAATAAAGAGGGCTGGGGACAGACCAGACAGACCCGACTTGAAAGTTTTCAACTGGAATAGTGCAAAGTATGATTTCGCCGCGAGCCATTTCGTTCATTGTGCTCTGGCGTTGATAAAAAATAAAATTGCCGCCATTAGTTTTATGTAAATCGTTCATTTTTATAACCAGATCGCTTTGCGGGCGCTGTTACGAGATGTGTCTTTTGGAACGAAAATATTTGTGTTTAAAGTTTTTAGTTGTTCGGATGGTTTATTATTTTATCTTGGAGTTTTATTGCTGCAGCTTTGTTGTCTTTGTAGTTCTTTGCTGTTTTGAAGAAGAACTTGTAGCCATTTTGAGTCCGTGGTTTTTTTCTTAGGACAGAAATCAATAATATCATCGGTAGCCTTTATTTACGGAAAGATTTTATCATGGAGCAATTCGAAGAAAGGTGGGCGTGCTCACAAATAACTTATTTTGATTTTTTAGATATAATTTCATAAAGAAATTACACTTTATTGTTCGTCGTGAAAGAATCTGATCATAAATGACAAACTAGATTTTTAAATTTCTGCAAAAAGAATTTACTGGATATGTGAAATCTAATAGCTATATCTAATAGCTTACCAATAGACTAACTCTAGAAATAGACGTGCCCTTATTGGGAAATATATGTACATGTATTCAGCTAGACACATTATTCTGTCAAAAGTATATAGTAGGTACTCTTAAACAATCGTCCCACTTCAAATTTAACGATGATGAACTTCACAATGTAGCTTTCTATTCCAATAAGATATTCCTAACTTAATAAATGATAAAACTTTATTATCTACACTAAATTATCTTAACATTTTCAATCTCCGAAACTTCACAAAACATCATAAGGTTTGAGAACTCGTTCTAATTTAATTGCTCATAACATTAAAACATAATTTAACTTTTGATTCAGTCAAAGGCTTAGTACAGAGTTTATTAAATTCCCATTTCCAAGTACACAAACCCCAAAAGGTTGTACCAATTGGAATTAATACAGAATTAGCAAATATTATAAAGCTATGTTTTCGTTGCTCCGGTTTGTTCTTCGAAAATGTTTATTTAATTTAGATTATCTATTGTTTGTGAACAGTTAATTGGGAATTATTTTTTATGACGCTTTTGTTTTACTTTTTCATTGATCCCTCGGTATTTTTTTTTATGGGAAAGAAGGAAAACGATCTGGTGAGTCACCTGATAAGTTCGCGCTCCCTTTGGAGATCAGGATGTGCTCAAACCGTTGTACATTCAAGCACAAGGTTCGTGAACTGCTGGCTAGTGAAATTGAAGAATCTTCACAACATAAATTTTTTGTATATATTTGTATTATATGTATTTTATCTATGTTTATATATGTATGTGTAAATGTATATATATGTATGCGTATATGTATGTGTATTGTATATATATAATTTGTTTACAGTATTGTTTTGACATTTTACACACCTGCCTCATCTCATCTCTGCATCACCCTAGGTTCGACTGTTAGAGAATGTCTTAGGCATTAAGTCCACCTATACAAACTTTGTATGAAGTGTAAATAAATAAATAAATAAGTGGTCAACACCGCCCATGAACACCCACAATACCAGAGGAATCATTGGTGCGTTGCCGGCCTTTGAGGAAAATATAGGCTCTCTTCTTGAAGGTCCCTTAGTTGTATCTATTTGGAAATACTGCCGAGGAAAGCTGATTCCACAAAGATGTACAATTAATTAATTCTTTATATCTTTATGTTAGGAAAGTTTGAATTTCTTACTACCGTAATTCAGGCACATTTCAATACTGTGCTATTACTTATGATTTCTTAATGATAAATCTTAGTTACACTTTTTGCCGATTCGGTAATCAAACACAGAACATTCAGAGCAGACGGTTCACGTTTTCACCGCGGCACCAACAAAGCAGTCATGATATCAATTATCCACTAAACGTATGTTATAACACTGCAAGTATAATCTTGCAGAAATCCGTAAATACCTTTGTCTGAGATTAAAAATTTTATACAGCCAAAAGAATCTAAGACGAAGTAACTGAATGAGCTGAGCCGAAATTAGCGCAACTGAGGTCTTTGAAACACCTGTGACATTCAGCCACCCGATGACCCAGTTAGATCAGACCTATGTAACGTCTGGGACTTGAGGTCGCTATTTCAATTCGGAGAAACATTCGACTTTCGTCGTTTCAGTTGTGGCCATACGAATTCTCAGAAAGGTTTTTTTGTTATGTTGATGTTTTGCCTCGTCTTCTCTAAATTAGTCATAACACGTATCTAGACAAAATATTGTACAGTTTAAAAGGGAATTATGCGACTTTTAGAAGTAAGGCTGTATTTAAGGCGGACATTTATCATGGGGATTTCTGTAATTTTCAGTGTATGGTTTTCTTTAGTTTGGTCTCGGTAGACTAAATATCTCACCTCTATTTACTTATTTGACGAAGCCTAAGACGTATGTAGAGATATGTGTGTGTATTACGCCTAATACGAGTATAAGTAAAAAAGACGAAACTTCACAAATCTTCGAAGTTATTATACAGTTCTTAGATATAAATATTAAAGTGATTAATTCTAATACACACGTAACGTTGAAAATTCAGTACTGCATAATGTAGTCCGGTTAACATCCATTGGAGCTATCGCTCTTTCGAAGTATTATAATGGTGAAATTTACACCACAAAGTAGTCTGTCAGTCTTAAATGACGTCACTTTGCCAACTATTCCACAGCTCAGCCCAGCCCTACTTACATAATTACTAACACGCGCAAATTTGCATGAACCCCTATACATATATTCATAACTAAAATTTACCCAAAGCAAACTTAGAAACGCCCCAACTGTACCAAATCGAATGATGCCGATTGTTATTCGAATGCTGAACAAACAGATGGACTGTCCGATTGTTTATACAATTTCAAACTTTACTGAAACAAATTAAAACCTTTGTTGCAGGTGAACCGGCTATTCGGTCGAGGTACGCTCGCCTCACTGTATTGGTGCCTCCAGAGCCACCCAAAATACTCCAAGGGAATTTCTACTCAACCACTGAAGACAGAAAGATCAAATTGGAATGCGTGTCTGTGGGAGGGAAGCCACCGGCTGAGGTAAGAATTGATTTCCCGGGCATTACAATGCGTTTCGATGTGGGTGTTGGGATTGTCAGTTCTGTTGACGGCATCTTTATTGTTTGAGGGTTAAGGGTTACAGATTGCTAATAGGGATTTCGGTTTGAATTTTCAGTGTGATGGGAAAGCCTGATGACAAAGGGGAAATTAGATCGGAAGCAATTTGAAACTTCGAGTAGTAAGAACAGTTAATGAAACGTTTTTTTTTTTCATAATTTGTTCCTCTTTAATTGACTGCTTCGTATTATGCTTAGCACTCGTCCTATAGCTTCTATACATTTGTAAGATTGTGCATAAATTAGATGATAGATACTCAAGAGCTTGAATATGGATCAAAGAATTTTAATTAAATTTGTTTGTGTGTCTATTCATCATCATCATTATCAGCCCAAGGAAGCCCACTGCTGAACATAGGCCTCCCCCAATGACTTTCATAGTGACCTGCATCCAGCGCCGACCCGCGACTTTCACTATGTCTATTAATATGTGTGTCTATTAATATTACTTAACACAAAATATACTCTTTTCGAAAAATTATAGGTTGCAGAAGGTATCCATAGCATTTTATTTTATCAATTGTAAACACCACTTCTTCGTCTTGAAGAAATAAATTGATGACCATTTTTTAGCCTCAAAAGTGTCTATTAAATGAGGTAGAAAATTCAATACGGCGATGAATAAATATTTGGCCAGACATTTTTTCTGTGTCATCCCTTTTAAAAGCACTGATAATGCTAATTAATCAACGTCACAGCGTAATGGAATTTCGCCTGTTAGCCGTATTACTGGTTCCATTCATGCATATTTTTCCTAATTCAAGGCCTAATTTCTTCGTGACTGGGTGAATTTTATAAAATTTGACTAAGTGCTTCCATTTGATCGCGATTAGTGTCGTGTTTTCGTGCAGGTCTTGGTTTTTATGGGGATAGATAGTTATTGTGGCAAATTTTAAACTCTTAGTGATGGCCTCGAGGCTTAGCGGTCAAATCAAATTTCGTCGATCAATCCCCTACATGCCTCTGACTTTTCAGAGTTACATATGTGTGTACAATCAATTATCACGTACTTAATCTTCCTATATCTGCGTCAAATAATGCAACACGTATACCAGCGCAGCGTCTGAGGCGTTGAGACTCCAAGGTCCGAAAAAATCTTAGGTGTGTAGTCCGCCAACTCGCACTAGGCCAGCGTGGTGAACTGAGACCTTAACCTTCTTAGTTTTACAGGATACCCGTGCCCAGCAGTGGGTCGTACATGGGCTGATAATGATTTTTTAAACTAATAATAGTAATTCATTTTTTCATCATCGTCACACAACGTCTTCTTTTCAATATTGGCCTTCTTTTAAGGCTTTCATGGTAGCTGTAGTGTACACGTAATATTAATAATTAATTGTAAGGTAAACGTGAAAATAAATCATAATATAAGCGCTGTTCCCCACTCAAACCGGTTCACTACTACCTGTGATGTCGGACCGAGTGGACGTGTCAGACGCTATTGAAACCAAGCTCAAGTAGTTTTATTTATACAAACCAAACCTGAAACATCTGGACATAACAGTAGCCTGTTGAAAACCCACCTGCGATCTTCACCAATTTGTCTGCCACAAATTTCGTTGTCCCATATTAAAGTCCAGACTTCACAATTATTATAGAATATGAGATAAGTGCTGAACAAAAATATCGTGAGGAAATTTCCCATAAAAAGCGTAATTTATATTAATTGTCGCGGTATAGGACACCGTGAGGGACTTAAGATAAATATTCTCAATTAAAGAGTAGTTCCATACATAGCAGTAGATCGTAATATAGGGAAATATATACATACTAGCTTTTGCCCGCGACTCCGTCCGCGTAGACTACAGGGTTGGGTTCAGAAAGAAAATAAGTTGAAGTCTATTTTACTTCACAGAGTCCCATTTATGTCCATATCAAAAATCGTTTACATCGGGCAAATGATTTAGGCGTGAAACCATAACAGACATATAGTTACATATACATAGTTACAGTCGTCTACACGTCGTTTCATCATTCTAGCTTCAAAAATTACGATTTTCCACACAAACTTTCACCCCTATTTTTATTTTACCCCCTTAAAAGGTACTTTTTTTACAAACTAAAAAATAAGTTTCAAGCTTCTACCTTTAAAAATGACAATACTTCCATATAACCTTTCATCCCCCCTTTCAACCCCTTAAAACCTTTTTTCCGGGATAAAAATTAGCCTATGTCCTTTCTCAGGGTCTAAACTATCTGTGTACCAAATTTAATTAAAATCGGTTCAGTAGTTTTAGCAGGAAAGCGAGACGGACAGACAGACAGAGTTACTTTCGCATATAATATTAGTAAGGATTAGTAAGGATAAGAAGATTCCACGTTTACAAAATAATAAAGAAATTAGTTAAAACGTAATTGAAGATCTTAATTAAAGCTAAGAGCTACACAGAATTGATAAAAAGTCTTTGAATTCTTAATGTAATTTTCGTAATTATATCATACGATACAGAAACCGTCTAATCTAATCCCGCATTAAACAAATTAATAGCAATTAACGCGATGAATTAAGCCACTCTGAATCAATTAATTTTTAATGCCAATACAATTTGTGGATTTCGTGTGAATATGTCAAGTGTAGATTTCAATTATTAATCAGTTTAATTTAGATATTGAGATATGATTGAATATAGATCATACCACATTGCCTTAACTCTTAACGAATCATATCATCATCATCAGCCCATATACGTTCCACTGCTGGGCACGGGCCTCCTCTACAACTGAGAGGCTTTAGGCCTTAGTCCACCACGCTGGCCTAGTGCGGGTTGGCGGACTACACACTTAAGAAATTCCTAAGAACTTTTAGGTGTGCAGGTTTCATCACGATGTTTTCCTTCACCGTTAAAGTACGAACGAAGTAGTCTTCTAATAATAAAAATATCCCATTCAGTTGCGACACAACCCAGATATTGAATCTGGGATAATCTCGTTCGTAACAAAACGTATCCTGGTCTAATTGGACCGTCGCACGTCGTGATATCTGTTCCCAATTAACCAGGCCATTATTCGGGAATACACTGGATCTGATGTGGTAAAGTTGGTAGTACATGTGTACTTCACTATTAAAGAGCTTGTGATTTATCATAATGTTAGTTCAAGAAATTTCTTATTTTGTATTAGCGTTGATTTAACCACAACACTGCTTCTAACAAACAAGCATCATCATCATCATCATCATCAGCCCATATACGTCCCACTGCTGGGCACGGGCCTCCTCTACAACTGAGAGGGTCTACAACAAACAATCGTTTTCCATTAATTTATGCTTCCATTAATTTCTTAGGAGTGCAGTCCGCCGACCCGCACTAGGCGGACTGCACTCCTAAGAAATTCCTAAGAACTTTTAGGTGTACAGGTGTTTCAATTTTATTTAGTTATAAAATCAGCGACATGATTAAAACACACTCCCAGGTACTGCATAAAAATCTCCACAATGAAAGCATCTCACAACATTTTTACAACCACATTTCAAAATCACGAGGATATAACCCGGCCAATTGTCGGGTGCAAGCATTCCTCATCCCGACTGCATCTCGTGGGACGTCACAATTTCGTCGCAGCATCATTTTCAATTTAGCCCCTAATTGTGCTTGGTCCCGGGAGCTCCGTACCTACGGATTAAATGAAACGCCCGCCACAAACAAATTGACAACTGGCTCCATTGTATGGACGAAATCTCAGAGGGCTCGTGTGCCAAAAACCCGACTTTAGAAGCATTTTGTAATTAATTCCGCTGAATTGTTTGCTTCCTTTAAGATATATTGTACGCTGGTATTGCAGTCAGTTGAAGCATAAATTAATGGAAAACGATTGTTTGTTGTAGACCCTCTCAGTTGTAGAGGAGGCCCGTGCCCAGCAGTGGGACGTATATGGGCTGATGATGATGATGATGATGATGCTTGTTTGTTAGAAGCAGTGTTGTGGTTAAATCAACGCTAATACAAAATAAGAAATTTCTTGAACTAACATTATGATAAATCACAAGCTCTTTAATAGTGAAGTACACATGTACTACCAACTTTACCACATCAGATCCAGTGTATTCCCGAATAATGGCCTGGTTAATTGGGAACAGATATCACGACGTGCGACGGTCCAATTAGACCAGGATACGTTTTGTTACGAACGAGATTATCCCAGATTCAATATCTGGGTTGTGTCGCAACTGAATGGGATATTTTTATTATTAGAAGACTACTTCGTTCGTACTTTAACGGTGAAGGAAAACATCGTGATGAAACCTGCACACCTAAAAGTTCTTAGGAATTTCTTAGGAGTGCAGTCCGCCGACCCGCACTAGGCCAGCGTGGTGGACTAAGGTCTAAACCCTCTCAGTATGGGCTGATGATGATGATGATGAAATAAGAAATTCGCCCACATTTTCACTTGTGCTAATGTAGATTTAGTCTTTAAATGGTACAAAAGCTCTACGGAACTTAACATTTTTCACGGTACATTTAAACAGTTGTAGTAGTAAAACTTGTCAAAATACATTCTACAATAATTATTATTATTTCTTAATGATGGTTAATACGATTATAACTACAAACCTCTACAAATATTTTTTACTGTTGTTGACAAGTTTCCTAAGAGACATCTCACACTAGGCAGAGCCTGTATCGTGAGATGTTCTTCAGTTACTCGCTTACAATGTAATTAATAAGTTGTAAGTTTTAAATTAAATAACAAATAAAACAAAATAACAAAAAGGAAAAACAAAAACACAGGAACCTTATACTAGAATAAAATTAGGTGTTAATTTAAGTTATATGAGATCAGGTTTACAATAATTATTTGAGTTTACAGTTCATAGAAGAGAGGATTCATAAAATTTTCAGTATAATTGTATGTCCAGTTCAACAGTCCCTTTTGTATTCTAAATTTGGCTTCTTTACTTGATAAATTAATTGTGTTAAATAGCTTATTTATACGGTTGTAAACAAATGGTTTTGTATAGCAGCTAAATCTTTTGGCAAATACTGTTCTAACATGCCTTTTCGGTAATTGAAAGGTGCGTTTCCTGATCAATATCTCATAGTCGTCTGAAACAAGAGCATCTTTGTGTGCTAGAAGAGCTATTTTTAAAATATATAGGCGTCTAACGCTAAGGACTTGAGTCTCCCTATAGAGTTCACAAGTTGGATAACGAAAACGGACTCCTAACATCGTTTTAAGCACAGCACGCTGAGCTCTTTCTAATCTTAGCATTAGCGTAGTTGAAGCGCCTCCCCAAACAGTTATGCAATAGGTAAGTATTGATTGGCAAAGAGTAAAATAAACGGTTTTTAATAAATTCATTGGCGCCACGTCTCTTAGTAACTTCAGAACGTGTATCACTTTTCTCACCTTAGTACTTGTCAGAGCAATGTGTTCGTTAAATCTAAGATTTTCATCTATCACGACTCCCAGGTATTTAGTTGATTTAACTTTTTTTAAAAATGCGCAGTCACATGATGGTTTTAAATTATTGTTGAAGACATATCCACAAGAATGAGCTCTGAGGATTAGATCTGGCGGAGGAGCTGTGGTCGAGGTTATGTTGAAACATAGGTAGTTGGTTTTGGCAACATTAAGGGTAAGTAAATTATTATTTAGCCACTCCGCCACATAGCCAAAACCATGTTGTGCAGTGTTAAATACCTCACTCCAAGAGGAACCGTAAAAGATTACAACAGTATCATCCGCATAGTTAATAAAGTCTGCTTCAATAATTTTTCGTTGCATTTCCAAGTCGTTTATATATATGAGAAAGAGTGTGGGACCCAATATACTACCTTGTGGAACTCCATATATTATATCTTGTGCATCACTTACATTTGAATCCACCTTTGTAAACTGTTTCCTACCCCTAAGATAGCTTTCAAATAAATTTAAACATGTCCCACGAATTCCAATGAGTTCAAGCTTACGTAAAAGAATCGGGATCGAGACCGTGTCGAAAGCTTTGGCTAGATCCAAGAATATTCCTAGACAATGATAGCCCTTATCAAGGTGCCCAGAGACGATGCTTGTTAATAGAGAAACTGCATGTTCCGTAGATTTACCCTGACGGAAACCGAATTGTCTTTGTGATAACAGGTTGTTTGACTCTAAAAAGTTTTTAAGTTGTTTATTAATAATTCTTTCCAGAATTTTTGAAAAAGCACTTAACAACGTTATTGGCCTATAATTGTTAGGATCACTAGTATCACCTCCTTTGTGGATTGGAGTAACAACTCCAATTTTCCAAATACTGGGGAAAACACCGTTACTTATACACAGATTGTAAATATATGTAAGAGGCTCCACTATACAATTTTTAACAAATTTGAGTAATTTATTGCTGATACCATCCATTCCCGGAGCAATATTATCTTTTAATTGTAAGATCATTCTTTCAACTTCTGATGTGTCAGTTGGATGCAAAAACAAGGAGTGGGGTGGAGATTTTAAATTCTTTACTTTTGACACTAGTGTCTCTTGGCTTTCGTTTAGTTGCGTGAGGATCTGGTTAGCTAGTCTTTTACCTGTACCAGCAAAAAATTTGTTACAATTATTTAATGAGTCAATATCATTGCCTCCTGAGCTGCACAAATTTAAGGATGTAGATTTAGATGGCATTGTGTGAGTGATTGATTTTATAGCTGTCCATAATTTATAAGGATTGTTTTTGTTTATTTCTATTTGATTCCTATCATATTGTATTTTTACTTGCCGTATAAGATTATTATAAAAATTTCTGTATCTTTTATAGATTAAAAGCTTTACTTGATCTCCAGGGTGTTTTCGGACCTCTATATGCAATTTATCTCTATGGGCGGAACATCTAATTAATCCAGCAGTCATCCAAGGTTTAAGAATATGCTTCTTACGACTAATTTGAGCAAAACTGGTATGCCGTTTTATAACTCCTGACATAATATTCATGAATGCATTGGAAGCAGCCGTTGGGCAACATTTATCATAAACTTCCGACCAATTTGTGTTTTGCAAGTCAGACAAAATGGAATCGTAATCAAATTTTGGAAGAATTTTTTTAGGAGGAGAAATGTTAGGGGTTGTCGAATTAATTCCTAGCATTACCATGTCATGATCTGTAACTGGAAACGAGCATATTACAGACTCCATGTCAATTTTAGATTTTGTTTTGGTAAAAATGTGATCAAGACATGAATCCTTTCGCGTAGGCTTATCAACAGCCGCCACAAACCCTAAGTTGGCCATAAGACACAGGTATTCGGAACAAGAGTCAGCATTATTAATATTAATATTTAAATCACCTGCTATTACTTTGCAAGGACTGTTAGGCATGCCCATTACTACAGATTCAAGCGAATGAAGAAACCGATCCAAATTTTTAAAAGAAGGGGATCGATAAATACCCAAACAGCTAATTAAATTTGGAATTTGCACTTCTAAACAATTGGCATCTTCTATAATTGGCTCAATGACTATAGGTGACCAGCAATCCCTAACGTAAATAACTACACCACCCGATCGATTAATGAATTTTGAAGTAGAGAAACTGCAATAATTTTCCATTTGTGGGACTATCGAACTGTTTGTTATCCAACATTCAGTTAAAATTATAATATCAAAATTTATCCTAAGCCTCTTTAGGTTTATTAAAAAATCATCAAAGTTATTCTGCAAACTTCTAATATTATATGTCATTAAATTGAATTTATACCGAGACAGAACGTTTCCACAGTAGTCAATTGTCTCCAATCTGTGGCATGGAATATTAAATGTTTTATCAATATCCTCAAGCAAGTTTATTAAGGCCATTAATATAATATGGTAAATTCATTGACAATAGAAAAATAGTTTCAAACCACAGAAGGAAAGCAATTATTAAACAATAAGTAACAGTAAACATGTTGACAAACCATATAAAAATGTATGTTCTATTCCGATAAATGAGACAATATAATTTCCAAATTAACGAATTTAAGAGTTCAATGCTAACAAGAATCATTTCATTATAGTAATAGACAAGTGTAGAGTACATTCTTCTACTAAACCGTGTATTAGCGCAATCAGGCATTTTAAATATTTTCAATATGACAACGTTAAAGAAATTAATATAAAACAAAAATAGTATTATCATGAGGTAATATAACATTCTAATGTAATACTGGCTTATCTTAATATAATAGTTAGCAAGCAGGATTGAAGTAAATATTCTACTCAATCCATTCGTTACATATGCGGCTTTACAAAATAAACAAAATAGAAATAGGTACCTGAAGTTGTAATAAATTATATAATTAGTAGCCTTTGTTGTTCCTGTTTTACTCGTAACATGTACTATAGCAAATGTTCGAGGTTTATGAATTACTCTCGGGGCTGTGCTCAGTAGAAGTGGAAGCATTACCAACTTCACATTGTTCTTCCTCGGGTCCGATAAGTGTATCAAGGTCTTCATAAGTCGAGATGAACTGCACAGGGAATTTTTTGTCCTTAGTGTTTGCTGCTTTCCGTATAAAAACCTTGCCATTTCTCGTCCAGCAGTAACGAAATTTGTATAAATTTGCTCGTTTTCTCGCTTGAGCAAATAGCTTCCTATTAAAAGGAGTAAGTCGTTCGTTAAAATAGATAATCGCTGAGGTGCCAGATACGATATCATTGGTTGTGAGACCACGTCTAACTTTTGCAGCTGCTAATAGTTCATCTCGTTTAATTTTACGAATCAGCTTTACAACGATAGGCCGTGATTTTTTATTTTCTGTTTGTGGGTATGCTTCACTGTAACGTGGTCCGACGCGCAAGACCTGGTCAATATCCGATTCCTGTAGTTCAACACCCAGTTTTTTTGATAAAACTAGAGTCATGTGCATTAAATTCTCATTTCCACGCTCAGGAATTCCCACTATCTCTAACTCGTTCTTCAGTTGATTTTGTTCTTGCGAATTAGCTTGGTTTTGAAGTTCAGCTAATGAAGATTTTAATGAATTTATTTCATCATCTTTATTACGCAATTTATCTTCATATTCCTCAATCTTTTTGGCTAGGGTTGAAGAAACATCATTCAGTTGTGATTTTACATCTAGAATATCTTGTCTCAGTTGCTGAATCTGTGATATAACATCAGCGTTCGTTGGCTCTGTTTCAACATTAACCAGACGAGAACTGTTCTTACAGCTCCTTGTGCGTGTCGTATTAATGCTATGTTCATTTGTATTTTTCTTTGAGGTCGACATTGATGAAATAATAATACGCACACTTTAGAATACAGATAAAAATCGTATAACACAGCAGGTAGATTCGACAACAGCAGAGTACTTGCGCTGGCCTAGCCGTCTAAGGCGACTCGAAACACGCGATAGCAGCGATGGTTCGAGCCCCACACCTCTCGGAGCACTTTTTGATAATTTATAACATGCAAAAATTCCAAATATGCGCCAGTTCATAAAATGGCGATAAACAGCGGGTATGAAAGTCAATATTGGGCAGGTACAACTAGGAGCCACGGATTTTCGACGTTCACCAATCGCGACACAGATCGCAAAAATAGAAGAACAAAAAATATCAATGATGCAGGATTCGATCCCTCACCCCACGCGTACTTGCGTTATCCAACGTTAACGCCAGGCCAATAGTTCATTTAGTATTGCTGTCAAATTTATAGTTCCGGTTTATGTTTGTTATTATTTGAAAAAATGAACGTTACAATTAGTCTATTTTGAAATTTGTTTTGATGGTATTGCCGTCTGTTTTTAAAATCACAGGAGTTTCACTGTTTAGATGGACACTTATCTTATATTTAAATGGTTTAGTTTGTCTGTTAATGCACTTTAGTAATAGTCACTGATTGTTTTCATCAACTTATTAAGATCTAGTTAGGAATTACTGTTTGGTAGTTCTTTTATCACTTATCGAGTCACTGTATCAATGATAACACTTGCACTAAGAGTTCGAATCATGAGTTATTGGAATTTGCTATTAATACCAAATTTAGCAAGTTAATACTATTTTAAAACATTTAATTACACGGAGCTAAAGTTACTCGTGGCACTAACGCCATCTACTGAAAATATATAAAAAACAATCAATTTATTATGGATTATCTAGACTGAAAAACTATTTTCAGACTATTAGATATGCTAGTATGGAATTTATTGATTATAATATCGGACGTAATTATATCTAAATTAGGCAATAGAAATCTTTGGATATAATCAATAGTTGTTGGGTATTTTCTAATGTCATAACCCTACTTTGGTAATTGAGTAAAAAGAGGCACTCATAATTTTAAGCACAAGAATTTATGCTACTTCTTTCTTTCTAGATCACGTGGGTGGACAGCAATGCTGGTGTCCTGACTCAAGGCGTGACCTACACCGTCGAACCTTTATCAGATGGACAGAGATTCACAGCAAGGTAAGCAAAAAATAAATGAATATACATACATCATACATAATCTCACGCCTGTGTTCTCCGAAGGGATAGGCAGAGGTGCATTTTTCCACACTCATTGCGCCAGGTATGTATCAGTCTCACGTAATAGGGGGCGAGCATATTGCCGTTTTTCGATCAAATTTCCAGACTCCGTGTTGCTGTAGAGAATTTGATTTGAGAAAAACCCAAAAACACTTATCCCGACCAGGGGATCGAACCCGGTTCCTCAAGATCACTAGGGACATACTTGACCCGCGAGATCACGAGGCAGCCTGAAAAAAATGATGCAAGTAGATTGCTATTTAATCAAACTGACGTAAACGAAATATTTAGAAGCAAGTATAATGATATAGTAACATAAAATGTGGCTGAGATCGATTCAACCTCGCAACACAAACCGCAGCATTAAGTTAGTCTTATAATTAATGAATTTCCCAGAGCTGTACTAATTTAATATCTTAAATAAAACTGTAGTGCGCATTGGAGCAGAGCTTACTGCTTTATTTGTAAATTAATTTGTATTTCTCTTCCTCTGACATAGTTTATACCTATGCACCGCTGTTGGAGATTATTAATAAATTATAATACCAAACACTCAACAGTCACATACATAGCTCTGACCCCACACTTAGATACAAGTCTTGTTTCGTGGGTATCAGAAACTACAAGAAGCTATTTGGTTTCACAAACACCCAGATCCAAAACATTTGTGCATCACACAAACATTTGTCTCGGTTTGGGGATTGAACCCGCGGCCTCTCGTTTCACAAGCTGGTGTCTAGCCAACTGCGCGACGGGGCCGTGAATCACTATAGTTGTACATCGAATGATTTCCACTGAACTATTGTTACAAAAATCATTGTTCTATGGACATCAGCCCATATATGTATGTACCTCCCACGGCAGGGTACGGGCCTCCTCTACAACTGATAGGGTTTAGATAAATAATTTATATTATTTGCCTTCTAGCTGTCAATACCATTTCCATCGATTTTCTATATTTGTATTTTCTATATTTTCCACTGTTCCGCGCGTTCGGCCGCCCCTACAACTGTTTTAATTATGAGGGGGACGTTGGAATTTAGCCCACAACGCGGGCTGAGAAATTTACTAGACAAATTAAATTAAAATTAACTTTTCTTCCATATAAAGCCTGTTGTTAAAATTATTTAATCAATAGTACATACATGGACATACGCCTGTATTCCCCGAAGGGATAGACAGAGGTGTATTTCTGCACCCACATTTCGCCATTTGTGTTTTAGTCCCACGTAATAGGAGGCCTATTGCCATCGGGCACATGTAGACCTATAGATCGCACGGCACATCGTGCCGTAAGACCACGAGGCAGTCAAATTCAGCAGTGTTGTATGAGATTAAAGACAAACCACGTGACAGCAAGCACACCGTTACGTCCATCAACAGAGTGACACACCACGTCATGAATATCGAAGGGCCGCTTAATGAAGGCAATTTCAACAGGTCACTCTTGGTGTTTTTGGTTAAGAACCAAATCCATATCCCTGGTAGCATAAATTAGGATAATTGAAGGACAGATGCCCCCTGTGACATTGCAAAGAAATATATTTGACTTATAATTAAATTATTTGCAACAAACATCTGAATCAGATAAAGAGAATGTTTTAACCTCTTTTGAAATATTTTTTTTGTATTCGTCTAAGTTGTTGAATATCAGATGAATAATATCCAAGCCATTTCAATAAAGTCATATTCCCAACTCAACTAAAGTCATATGTCCTTTAGTTGACCTATTTCATGCCCCATACGCTAGCGTATTTACGTGGACGGTTGTTATCCGGCTCGAAGGACCATAAAATATACGACCCAACGTTTGTAACACTGAATTGTGTATAAGCGTAGCGTGTGAGTTCTTGTAACAGATAAAATACTAAATTTAGTTGGGTTTATTTTAAGAATCTTACGGGCATTCGGAGGGCATTGTTTCTACTATGGATATGTCACTTGTTGGAGATTAATACTTCGTCTTTGACTCTTCAATTTAAAAATGACGTGTGAATGTGTATTGACGTCTATTTTTCCGAAGACATAGGTATATTTCTACGCCCTCGCTACAATCAAGCCTCATAATCATTAAAGAGTGCTGCTAACACTCGTTACCCAAATTTTGGTTAAATCCTACGTCTGATCTAGTTTAACATTTTTAAGAGCCGCAAAAACAGGATTGAAAGTCTTATGCATTATAATGTATAGATAATAATAAATGACTGCCTCATAATATGTATGCATACAGGTATGTGCCGTGCGATCTAGAGGTCCTGGGTTCGATTCCCGGGTGGGGCAAACTGTTAATGGGATTTTCTATAAGGAAATTCTTAGTAGCAGCACGGAGTCTGGAAATGTGCCTGAAAAAACGGCAATAGGCTCGCCCCCTATTGCGTGGGACTGATACATGCCTGGCGAAATGTGGGTGCAGAAATGTACTTCTGCCTACCCCTTCAGGGAATACAGGCGTGAGGTTATGTATGTATGTAAATTAAGACTTACGATAAAGCTTCAATTGATATTTCTCTATCATTTTATGTAGTTTTTTTTCTATTTACGCTTATATTAGTTTTGAGTAATTATTTTTAAAACACACTAGATTCTGCTGTCCAAAACGATGGAATATTCAGTGCAGTCTAGATGGAGCGTTTAAGAACTAGATCTGTGCTCGACACACGAGCTTCCAAGAATCTGGAGCGTGACATACTTCGGTTACGTCGTTCACACCTTCGGTTTCTATTCATATCGCAACATACTTAGACGTCATTAGTTATACTTGACAGGTAAACTTAATCATAATTGATTGGGCTTGATAATTAATTAATGATCTGTTCAAATACGTTAGTTGAAATGTGAAGCTGAGTGTTATTAAGCATGTAGCGTATGTAATCTGATTTGTAAATCAATTTAAAGACCTGGGTTAAGTCAAAAATTGTATTTCATTTTCATCATCAGCCGAAAGACTACCCCTCCCCCTCCCCTTAAAGGCTATTTTATTTTAGAACACAATAATTTGGCGATTTAACAGACAAAGGTTCTAACGTATTGTACGTTAGTTTGTGCAATGAAAAGGTTTAAATGTTTAATGACCACAATTTTAATGAATAGCATGTATGTACATATATACACATAAGTATTTGTTTGGGTCTGTTTTGTCTACAGTTAGTTTTGTAGAGCAATGTTTTGCTAATAATTGTGGAAAAGTGTGAGTGAAAATTTACCAAACAATTTTTAAAAAGGGTTTTAATCAAAACAAAACAATTATAGAAAAAAAATATTTAATTGCCAACTATTAAAAAGAGTTTAATTTTTCAAATAAATAAATACGACGTATTACTACATCTGTTTATGTACAGTTTTAAATGACTTCACTTGGTTCTATTTTTATACAGCCACTACACACATTTTACACACAAATTACTTTATAAATATAATTCAGCTTAAATTCCCTATTCTCATGGTATTTTATTCCTCAGGTCCATAATCAACATGACGCCGAAGAAGGAGCACCACAATCAAACCTTCACGTGCCAAGCGCAGAACACAGCTGATCGAGCATACAGGTCCGCGAGCATACAAATTGAGGTAAGACTTTAAGATTTCCGTCAAAGACATACAAGAAATTGACAAAATTGGCTTGGATTGTCTACTGACGAGAATCGATTGTTGTTAGCGCTAAGGTCTATCTAATCCAAAAAGTACCATTTGACAGTTTTCACATAATGAAACATAGGGATGGTGAGGTGGGTAATAATATCCGATTATTAAGAAATATCGATACCATATCTTTTTATTTACTAATCGATTACAGTTTACGGATATTTTCAATTTTTTTTTTATTCAAATGAGACACCGACTGTTGCATGGTAAAGTAACTTGTTTATTTAATAAAATGAAATTAAATTGCTTTATTTGGTCACATAGGTAAATGAATCGCCCTTATGACAAGTCAATACAGAAGAAAAGTTTTATTATTACAATTACCTATAATTTATGGTTTATTATATGTGTCCGTTGATAGTATTTTATTAGCTGAAAGTTGACTATTATTAAAAGCTAAAAGACAACTAGATTGAAAACAGCTTGATTATTCACGCACTTTTACCGATTATTCGTATACAAGTGAGTTTGAATAATCGAAACACTACGGTAAAGGATCTAACTAGGTGACTTTGTGATGACGTCTAGGAAAAACATGTCTTATTGTATATAATGGTTATTCTGCTTTACTAAAAATATTTAAATTTAAATTTGGTTATTAATAATTGTTCATTTTATGAAAATAAAAATAGCTTCATAATTCCATGGTTTTAAGGAAAATGTTATTGAAATTGTGAGTATTACGCCTATACAAAGTTAGTTCAACTTGAAAAGTATGAAACGTCTAACGGTACTTATTGATTTAGATAGATAATAGTTGACAGAATAACAATATGCCGACATGTGCATCATCAAAGAAGACGATGAATCTTGCAATGAAATACCAAGAAACGCATAAGATATTATCTACAAGTTATTTATTTGGTTTTAGTAAAAGTTACTAAAGATTATAATGTATGATCAGGCGACAAAATATAACACATGTCTGTTTTTTACACTACGTATGGACATGTTTGCAGCAATGTAGTCAGAAGAGGACAAAATCATTTCATTTTCTAATTTCTTTAGTCTGAAGTCCTTTTCTTACAGCTAGATTTACCTTTTTTCTTCTTTGTTCTTTCCTTCATTATAATTATGCTATTATTACAATGAATGATTACATCCTACTCCTTTGATAATACAAATATTCTCTAATACAAAAACATTGAATTGATGTTTCACCTCTAAACGACCTATCGATCCGTACGTTTCCCCCAAAAATCCACCAAAAACAAAAGTTTAGCAGATTTCTTTACCTAATTAGGGAACTCCGGCAACCGCGTTCTCAATTTACTATTGTTTGCCGGCTTCTTATTTATTCGTATCTCGTTCCCTTTTTTCTTGTGAGTTCCTTTTTACGTCGCACTCCAAGGTGCGGCCGCGAGCTGCGAATTTTTAGAGTAAACAAAAAGGGAGCGAACATATCGAGTCGGCTTTATTTATGGAGTCTGAAGTAAATATTGTTCGTAACGCAGATGTTTTGGAAAAAGTTTTGTAACGTGTGTTGTGCGGTCATGGCTTTTGCTTTGCGGTTGGTTTGGGTGCGCGCTTTGTTTTCCTCTTTTCCAACGACTTGTTTTTTACGGCTGATGATGTTGTGAAGTCGGTAAAAAAGTTTAATCCACAAAACCTCCATATCATGTTAAACGATATCGTCTGGGGTGTTATTTTGTCCTGGCTCAGAAAAAAAGACATTTGATTTTAAGAACTTTGCTATGGATCTACTTTAAAGATAAATGAAAGGTTGGATTTTGGATTGGAATTTGTAAATATCTCCAACCTACATTGCTTCAAACTATTTCTTATATCATTACCATAATTCTTTTCACCCTCGTACATTTTTATTCATACTTGTCATACTTATTACTTTATTACCAACATATCATTATTAGTATGAAATATTACAAGTATAAATATTTTTATCTTCAAATTCAGCTAAATCTCATCCATCGACAAGAACCAAAAGACATAACAAAAACACCAGCTAAAATAGATCAATACAAACAGTAGATTCAAACTCGATAAATCCACGCTATCCAAAGGGTATTGTTTACTCTAAGCTCGTTGCTACTTCAACGGCGACCAATAGAGGAAGGAGGGCACACGACTGCGCACATAAAATATTGAGATGAAATTCCAGTTTCCCCCATTGAGGTATCACTATCCGACTGTTAACATAAACATTGTTTTGTTCTTTTATACAATACTTTTGTTGATTTGAAGAGGATTGTGGTTAAAGATTATGATGTCTTAGTATAATTCACCTGAATCATTATTTTGTTTTGCAATTTTTTTATGAATTTTATATTCCCTACTTGATTTGGACACAATCGGGTGTGATACTAGAGACACAAATACCGCAAAGAAATGCAATATCAGTATCATATAATTATGTACGTGTGAGTCCTTAATAATGGATTCAGGCTCTTTTAATTTTAAAAGGCTTTAATCAATCAATCATAGTGAATTTAACAAAAAAAGCTCAACTAATAACCTCCAGAATATTAGAAAGAGGACATGTTGTTTTGCAATCAAAATAATAACATGAAAACTGAACTATTATGAACAATTAAATAAAAAACTAAAAATAAAATAAATACACCCAACAGTCACATACATAGACCCGAAAAAAATATTTGTGGCTCACACAATTATTTGTCTCGGTGTGGGGTTCGAACCCGCGGCCTCTCGTTTCGCAAGCTGGTATCTAGCCAACTGCGCCACGGGGCTGTCAAAAAAATATTTTAATATTAAAAATATCTTTATCAAAGAGTATTATAACTTAGGTTATATACAGGGCAAAGTCGGACCGCTGATATCACACTCCATTAGCGAGCTGATATCGTTTCCCACAGATTTCCATTACACCTGTGTTCTTTATCAGTCAATCGGTTTTATTACGCTTTTTATGCCAGCATTAAAGATTTAGGAGATAACCCGT
Source organism: Hemaris fuciformis (assembly GCA_907164795.1). Lineage (NCBI taxonomy): Eukaryota > Metazoa > Arthropoda > Insecta > Lepidoptera > Sphingidae > Hemaris > Hemaris fuciformis. The sequence goes on along the minus strand of OU015457.1, from coordinate 4,592,386 downwards.
GCGTAGATACCACGATTGTTGGTTTGATTAATTTTATCTCTGTAAATTTGTATTTGTTAGTAAAATGATGATAAAAATTTATATAGTGGTGGATGTTTTAAAATATCTTATGACTTATCAATTCAGATTTGTTTTCGTAAAGTTAAAAGTAATAAATTAAATTTATTCCTCAGGCATCGAAGATTATTATTGAATGTACCTTAAGCATTCAACCACACTTTATGCCGTAACGTAAAATTGTTGTGGTTCACGGGAATCAAACGCGCGACCTCTCTCTTCACAATTTGGTGTCTTATCAACTACGCTACGGGGCTGTCAGATTACTATTGCCATTATTAAGCCAAAACTGTATCAATGAAAAAATAGCATAGCATTAAACCATATTAAAGAACATACATAAACTCACGCCTGTATTCCTCGAAGGGGTAGGCAGAAGTGCATTTCTGCGCCCACATTTCGCCAGGTATGTATCAGTCCCACGTAATAGGGGGCGAGCCTATTGCCGTTTTTCGGGCACATTTCCAGACTCCGTGCTGTTACTGAGAATTTCCTAATGGAAAACCCAATAACATTTTGCCCGACCCGGGAATCGAACCCAGGACCTCTAGATCGCACTGCACATACTTGTACCGCGAGACCACGAGGCAGTTAAATATACTAGGCAGTTAAAGAAATATACGATTTAAGTAATCCCATTTCCAAACAACCACTAATAATTCTACTTTAATACAACCTTTTATGCCGTTTAGGAGAATTTACTGCCCAAATACGATACACATCGTATTCAAATAATTCAAGCGCCAAATGCGACTAGAAATATAGACGATAAATAAGCCCCGAAATGAAAATAAGCAGACCGAACAAATGTAGGTAAACACGCTCTACGCGGCGTTACAAAAATTATTGTCCCCACTGAATTGGAATTACTATTCCGAACAGACTCTGGATGCGGCATTAATATTGATATTACGCGTATTATTTTTGTTGGTTTATTGTATTCCGTTATAACTTCTGGTTAGTGAAAGTTTGGTGAAATATTGAGAAAATTCTAGACGTGCTCGAAGATTTTCGGTGTTGTATTTTATTTTCTGTATTAATATTTTCGTTAAGGCTCAATTGATTTCGACAATTTATTTAGAACAATACATCTTCGATGATGTGATAGCCTGAAGCAGTGATGGCCTCGAGGTTTAGGCGCGCGGTCGAGAATTTCGGCGGTCGCAGGTTCAAACCCCAGGCACACACCTCTGACTTTTCGAAGTTATGTGTGTATTCACAAATAATTATCACTTGATTTAACGGTGAAGGAAAACATCGTGATGAAACCTGCACACCTAAAAGTTCGTAGGAATTTCTTAGGTTTGTAGTCCGCCAACCCGCACTAGGCCAGCGTGGTGGACTAAGGCCTAAACCCTCTCAGTTGTAGAGGAGGCCCGTGCCCAGCAGTGGGACGTATATGGGCTGATGATGATGATGATGATGTGATAAAACGACTGGTCACTAGACTGCTTAACGTTTGGGTCAGTCAAAGCTTTAGTTAGCAACTCACATCTTAAAAGTACACCACTTAATATATAGTTTCAAAAATTGTATCCCTCCTTACCAATGTAAAAGTAAAGTATAGGAAAAAGGTGAAAATTAAATTAGTAAAGACAGAGCTTAGCTTAGAACACAATAAAGAATCTATGACATTTTAACGTGATATCAATAATGACTATTAGTCGTGATGGCCTCGAGGTTTAGGCACGTGGTCGAGAATCTCGACGGTCACGGGTTCAAACCTCAGGCACACACCTCTGACTTTTAGAAGTTATGTGTGTATTCAAAAATAATTAATTATCACGTACTTTAACGGTCATGAACATCGTGGTGAAACCTGCACACCTAAAAGTTCTTAGGAATTTCTTAGGTGCGTAGTCCGCCACTTAGTTGTAGAGGAGACTCGTGCCCAGCAGTGGGACGTATGGCTGATGATGATAAAAAAGACTAGACAAATTTCTACTTGAAAATATTCACTAATATGACATTGGCTGGACTTATCAAGTCCGCCTGAGGAATTCCCTACGAACTGGAATGTTTCTTCACGATGTTTTCCCTCATCGTCAACCGCATCCAGTCCTCCTTAATCCCACGACCCTGTTATGACGAGTGAGGTCGGCATGTTTATCATATATTCCTCGTCCATAAAATGAAACCACTTTTACGGTCAACCCAATTACGTTTTACGAGCAGATGGGTCGGGATATAGTCTTGATACAGACCTCGTACGTGCATTGTTGGCAATAGTATCGATATTTTATTTGTCTTGCGGTACAAGTGCCGTGCGATCTAGAGGTCCCAGGTTAGATTCCCGGGTCGGGCAAAGTGTTATTGGATTTTTACACTAGGAAATTCTCAGTAGCGTGGAGTCTGGAAAAGTGCCTGGAAATTGGCAATAAGGTCGGCTCCTTGTATTACATGAGACGAAAATTTTATTGGTGAAATGTGGGCGAAGAAATGCATTTATGCTTACCCCTTCGGGGAATACAGACGTAAGGTTAATATGTGTCTGTACTTTATAATTTTACAAGTAGGTATTAGAACCAAAGTTTTGAAATCATACATACATACATAAACTCACGCCTGTATTCCCATAAGGGGTAGGCAGAGGTGCATCTCTGCACCCACATTTCGCCAAGTATGTATCAGTCCCACGTAATAGGTGGCGAGCCTATCGCCGTTTTTCGGGCACATTTCCAGACTCCGTGCTGTTACCGAGAATTTCCTAATGGAAAAACCCAATAACACTTTGCCCGACCCGGGAATCGAACCCAGGACCTCTAGATCGCACGGCACATACTTGTACCGCGAGACCACGATCAATGCAATTAATTTGCTATCAAATAACTTAAAAGGAGGTTAATGTTGGCAGAGCTGCCACATTTTTGGCATTAATTGAATCAAACCTGTATAAAAAGCTGTAAATTTTGAAGCAGTGGGTTTGATGCTCGTACTTCCCTATCCTAGAAGGTGTAAGCAGAGTAGAAGTTTAAGTTGCATATAATAAATTTCCAATTAACCACCACATTGAATTTTAAGAAATATTTGACACCGTTATATAAAATTGTTTATTAGTGAGCGAATACTTGTTCAGTAAGACAAAATGTCTGTTTTTCTTTCGGTCACCGCAGTTATCTTGAAAATACAGCGGCACTCTTGCCATATTTTGTCCGGTCAGTGAAATTGCGGCAGACACGTCATCCCTTTCGCGACCTCCATCCATCTAGAACAATTGTTGACGCTCGCAAATTTTCTTACAGCCCGCTACGTTTTTTTTGTATTTTAAAGCAGAATCATCATTACAATCATCATCAGCCTCTTGCTGTAGGTTGGACATTGGCCGCGTTTAATTAACCTTTATGCCCACGATATCATACATGATCATCACTCCACCTGTACCAGGTTATCCTCAAGCGCGTTTGCTAATCCGCTGTCTCCATCCAGAACACTTCTATTTCAGCGGTTGTCATTTCTGCGACAAACATGATCTTCCATATGGTAATCTGTGGTTCTCTAGCCAAACAAATTGTTTCAAATATTAATTATCCTTCAATGATACTTATTGTAACATTTTTAAAATTTTATCCCGAAAAATATCATTATTTAATTGATAGCTGATTCTTTTCTGGTCTTCTGAGTTAGTTTATAAGAGTTAATTTTAAATAAATAAATAAATTCAAATACTATACCATATTCGAGATTCTGATTCTGCCATATTCGAGATGAGATAATGGCATAGAGGGACTCAATGTAATTTCCGACTAAAAGAGGGTTGAGATTTCGAGTAATGGAGGTTTTGATGTTTTTAGGGAAGCGAACAAAACATTTTTTAAAAGATTCGGAGGTTTCCAATTTATCGAGGTTCGACCTAACGAGGTTCTACTGTACTACAAAAAGCCAACTTCACACTTTCAACCAGTAAATTGGTCTATAGATTACACTGCAGGCCATTAAAAATACACTACCCAAAACTGTCTCTCATCCATTATTCCCAAAGTTTACGACCGCACCCCGCTTCCTGAGTTTATTTATTGCATTTTTTTTAGTTTACGCCGCTGGCAATGCATTCTCTTTATGGTCTAACTTGTTTTGTGCTGTTATTAAAACTGCCGCAGATAGAGCTCATTACTTCCGCTCTTTTGGTCTCGAATGAGGATCATTAATTTTTTTACAAGGTTGCGTTCGAGCTCTGAGTTTTGTATGATTTTTAAAAGTTTTTTTTAATGATCTTAGAAAAGAAACTATTTTAGACATATTTTCAATCTATTTTTATTTTCCACTTTTGTGATTCCAGTTGAATTGATATTAATTTTAATTGTATTTTAGTCAATAAAATGTAAATATCCTTACTTTTCTTTTTATTTAGTTGTAATCTTGCAGTTTAAATTAAATAATAAAAAGATACTGCTTGATGAAGTCTGCTAGTAAATCATCAAGAATAAAATTTAAAATTTTGTTAAATGACTGCCTCGTGGTCTCGCGGTACAAGTATGTGCCGTGCAATCTAGAGGTCCTGGGTTCGATTCCCGGGCCGGGCAAAGTGTTATTGGGTTTTTCCATTAGGAAATTCTCGGTAACAGCACGGAGTCTGGAAATGTGCCCGAAAAACGGCAATAGGTTCGCCCCCTATTACGTGGGACTGATACATACTAGGCGAAATGTGGGTGCAGAAATGCACCTCTGCCTACCTCTTCGGGGAATACAGGCGTGAGTTTATGTATGTATGTATGTGTTTCCATGTTTCGTGATCAACAAGTAAGCTGACCAATTTAAACTAACGTTGCCAGAAGCAAAGCATCTATCAAAAGAAAGCATACGTCATTTTGTAATTGGATTAGTTGATTGGACATTCGGTTAATCATGAGTTATATGGACATGAGACACTACTGCCTCGTTGGTCTCTGAGGGGCATTGAGCAGTGTTACTGGATATTTCTTTGTAAGATGGAGTCTGGAATTTGACTTGACATTCCCTATTTATTATATCAGCCCATATACGTCCCACAGCTGGGCACGGACCTCTTCTACAACTGAGAGGGTTTAGGCCTTAGTCCACCACGCTGGCCTAGTGCGAGTTGGCGGACTACACACCTAAGAATTTTTAGGTGTGCAGGTTTCATCACGATGTTTTCCTTTACCGTTAAAGTACCTACGTGCTAATTCTTTGCGAATACACACATAATTTCGAAGTCAGAGGTGTGCGCCTGGGATTTAAACCCGCGACCGTCGAGGTTCTCGATCGCGTGCTTAAGCCTCGGGACCAATGCGTGCGTGCTGTTAGTTAATGCTAAATAATCGAATTTTCCTTGTCATCAGGTGAAATACGCGCCTAAAGTGAAGATTTATATAAAATCCAGAGTGAACGGGAAAATTCCCGAAGGAGAGGACGTTACTATAGGTAAGTATATTTGCATATTTTAATCCTTTTCGCTGGAGACGCTTCCTTTGCAAATATAAATGAGGTTTGAAAGGTTTATTTCAATCTTTCGTAACGAAACGTCTTCTCGATCTTCGATTTTTCTATTATATTGAAATTTATTTTGATTACATGTTACAACTGTTATTCTATTAAGTTGGTATTCCTGATCCTTGACGACGTCTTTGACTTTGAGTTTCGAAAACAGTCTGTTTACGAAGTATGAAGTATTATTAATTTCTATAGTAGAATATGATTGTCAAAAAAAATTGTATACGTGGTTTGGTGTTGCTTCGGTTATGAAAACTTTTATTTATATTCAAATCATGTATTTTGAATTACCCAAGAGATTGTTAAGCTATGAGGCTTATGAACAAAAGTATTTTATTAATTAATATATTCAGTGTTGGACTTCCTTGAGATTGACAATGACTTGATGAAGTAGATGAAAAGTATTTTCCAGAAACATTTATAATAGCACTTATCATAATTGATATTAATGACCTAATTAATATTAACATGAAGTAAAAACATAGCATTTAAATTTAAAAAATTCTCTCCGCAATCCACGCTGATCGTAATTAATGTAAATTTTGCATTAATTTCTACAGCCACAACGTTCAGACCTCATTTTGTTGTATGTATATTTAATTTAATTACTGGTTTGTTTGCACAGCCTGTCGGGCGGAGGCGAACCCGTCCAATCTCACTTACAAGTGGTCCATCAATGATGAAATCATCAACGGGAATACTACAGAGTTGGTGAGTTTTGTCATATTTTATAGGCACTTGGTTTGTTGATGAATTTTGAATTTTGTGTATCATAGAATGATTGATTGAAACTATTGTCATTGTCTACTAGGACAATTAGACAAAGAAAATTCATCAGACGTATTACATACCTACATCTTATTACAATATTGCGTTAAGTAATATTTAAAGAGTTTAACCAAAATTAAAACTAGTCCGAATTAGATGTAGCCTACAATATAATTATTTTCGGAGACCTTAATAATTTGATGAATCTAATTTTAGCACTACAGCATAAATTAACTACAAACGTCTTCTCTGTGTCTGTCTATTGTGAAACTGCAAAGGTATTTTTAATGATAGTTTCTACGTAATTCTTGCAATGACTTGCTTTTAATACTTTAAGAGTAACTATCGAACCATTTTTAACGTCTCGTATGGTGAATTACAAGACAGCTAAAGATAAAATTATTGATTCTTCTACAGGATAAAAAAATATATTAACCCAACAAGAAGAGATCAATGACCATTTTTTCCTTTCACAGAAAATATACAACATATCAAGAAAGTACCATGACGCGATAGTAAAATGCGTCGTCTACAACGATGTCGGCAAAAGTGAGGAGGAAGAAACACTGGAAATAACTTGTAAGTTAGCAGACAAGTTGGTTCTCATTTAACTTGCATCAACTGTAGCCGAGTTGAAATGTTAATGTGTCTATGTCTGTCTGTGTTATACTATTTTATATGTATTAAACTACTGATCATGGACCTTCTCTTCCTTCTTTCTCCGAAAACATCGTGATGAAACCTGCACACCTGAAAGTTCTTAAAATTTCTTATGCGTATAGTCCGCCAACCCGCACTAGGCCAGCGTGGTAGACTAAGGCCTTAACCCTCTCAGTTGTAGAGGAGGTCCGTGGCCAGCAGTGGGATGTATATGGATTGATGATTAAAGGGTTGATCACAAATATTCTAACTATATCATTCCTATCTGTGTGCTTAATTTTGAAAGCATTAGTTTATTAGTTTGTTGATACGATATTTGGCAGTGCATGATTTTAATTATAATTTTGCCAATTTTACAGAACAATTTATATTATAGTAACTACTTAATGAAATCTGATAAATAATGAGAATTTGTAATATCAAATGTAATAATAATAATAATTAAAACTCAAATGCTGATTATAAAACTATTAAAAATTTTCGGACAAATATTTTGCAGACTACACAACTAAGAAATTCTTAAGAATTTTTAAGTGTGCAGGTTGTCCCTTGTTCCCTTACAATGTTTTCCTTCGCCTTTAAAGTACGTGATAATTCGTTATGAATACACGCGTAAATTCAAAAAGTAAGAGATGTGTGCCTGAGGTTTGAACTCGCGACAGCCGAGATATTTGTCCCGTCTGCGCGTTTAAACCTACATACATATACCTACTCGTATCTTTAATATTCAATACGTATTAAAATAATAAATGATAATAACTTTAACTGGATGAGCAATACTCCACGAGAGAAAGCGTAGAGATCTGGACGGTAACATTTTGCAGTGCTAGTCTGCAAAGTAGGTAATAATCTCACTTCTCCAGTCAGCACCTCAATTTAAAGCGCTTTGAACGAATACAGACGCAGATCATATTTGGCTTAAATGTTAAGAAATCCATAAATATTTCAGCTACCTTCTAAAAAATACTCAAATAGATCCAAGTAATTTATACAAAGGAATTATAGTTAATAATAAATTATAGAAGTATGTGAAACTTTTTTGAACAATTAAATATGACCTTTCCTGTTTCTAATAAACAATCCTTTCTAGATGCACCATCGTTCAGAAATCTTCCAAAAGATGTTGAAGCTGAAGTTGGATCGACAATCACGCTGAGCTGTGATGTAGATGGCTATCCCACTCCTGAGATCAGATGGCTGCATCATGAAGAAGACCAGACTATAGTAAGTAATTTATATATATGTGCCACAGAGGCAGAAGAAGACGATAAATAGATTACTCACCAAACTATTAATTATGGCATACGTAACAAATCCTCTGACCGCCTATGGCCAGTTGAAATACTTAGAGACTTATTACGTCATTAAACATTAAAATTTGATTTAAGGACTTTGGCAATTACATTCTTCTACTAACAAATTGAAAGAACTACACTTTATTGAATATGTTGTCAGCATGATGACAACTTATTACAAAATATATTGTATGTAACTCTAAAATCTTAAAATTTACATGAACGAATTCCCAACACTAGTTTAGTTACTGCCATAGTATCAGAGAGACAATTAAACGCATAGAAAACTATTTTTGTATCTAAATTAAATATTTAAAAAGATCAAACAGCCACAACAAAACAAAACTTCACATATTCCTAAACAGACTGGCATTATGAACAGTATTGTTTACAATTTAATGAATTGCTCGGCGAATAATGGTGAATTGGAAATAGCTTCGCCCACACCCGTATTATCGATTCGTACATCCACAACTTTCGATGGTATGACTAGTATTTGAATTACATTAACTCTTGGATTGGTTTGAATTTATCAACGTGTTTGGATTCTGATGGTGTAATTTTTAACTCATCTAAATATATATAACTCAAAGGTGACTGACTGACATAGTGATCTATCAACGCACAGCCCAAACCACTGGACGGATCGGGCTGAAATTTGGCATGCAGGTAGATGTTATGACGCTAAGAAAGGATTTTGATTAATTCTACCCCCAAGGGGATAAAATAGGGGATGAAAGTTTGTATGAAACTTTGTAAATTTTAAACCGATCGGGCTGAGACTTTGTATGCATAAAACTACTATGACGTAGGCCAACCCTGTACCCAACCCTGTAGTTTATGCGGACAAAGTCGCGAGCTAAAGCTATCATAATATAGGTAATTAATTGAGGATCTAAATTTAGGATAGGGAACATGACTTATATGAGTTTTAAATGAATTTACTTCTACCATTGCTAAGCCTATGTTTATTAACTGAAGAAGAATAGGGATGTTGACAAAAATTTGGAACTGTTTTCATTTTATAGATAAGAACGTAAATATTACGAAAAAATATACTTAAATTTTTTATTCATAAATTTTAAATAAAAAAACGACTTTAATTTTTTAAGTTTAGTGTTTAAATTTCGCGCCTAAACGCTCCAAGCTGTCACCTGGGCTTGATGACGTAACAGTGTATTAAATACAACAAACTGCTGTTAAACTAGGGATGAAACAATACCATTAAGGTATCGATACTTCTACTCAATACCGTATCGGTCGTCAAGTATCGATACTTACTCGGTATCGGTCGGCAAATATCGATACTTACTCGTATCAAATCGTTTTTGGAGAATTTAGAATAAAAATCTTAAAATATAATAGTATTTTTTATCAATAAGTACAAAATTATAGGATTTTCAGCCCCGTGGCGCAGTTGGCTAGACACCAGCTTGCGAAACGAGAAGCCGCGGGTTCGATCCCCGCACCGAGACAAATGTTTGTGTGATTCGCAAATATTTGATTCGGGTCGGGTTGTTTGGGAAACCGAAAAGTCTCTCTTAGTTTCTTATACCCACGACACAAATCGGTTAAAAATATCTGCTGCTTCAAAATTAAGTTGCAAGATTTCATCCAAACAAACATACATACATACATTGCAAGTTAAATAAAAGCTTGTAAAAAGTGTAAAGTTCCGATTTATCGAATCGAAAAAAACATCGATGTTTTTTCAAAGTGGACAGTGGACACCCCTAGGTTAGACAACTTGTCTGTGATTCTTCATACATTGTGACGTAACGCGCTCCGATTGGCGTTTGCAGTCACGTGATATTTGGAATTATTTTAAACATTTTTAATTATTTTTAATTAATTTATTACTCATATTTACATTTACAAAATATGATTTTCAGCATTCTAATATTCCCTGCTATGGCAAAAAAATAACTTTTCATACATTCGCTATTTATGTCAACATCCCTATTTGCCAGCAAACATGTTCCTTGAGTGCTCTTCTTATCTTGAGTCTATTGTGGGTACAGTGAAAGAACATACCGGCAGATATAACTATATGAAGTGCTGAAACATTGTCTCCTACTTCTTGAATCTCTGTATAGACTACCGCATCAGGAATTTTTACTATGACAGCAAAAATTACATCGTATGAAATATGCATTTTAGCAAACACTATTATAGCAGACATTCCATGTAAATTCTGCGAAAACTTCAATAACTGCTCCAGCTCAGTAATATTTGGTATGAATAACTTCGTTGTCAATGAGATTCTTACGAGTGGAGAAATGCAAAAACTCGTACATCGCTCTGCATATTCCTATTTCAAAGTCTACAACTTTTCAAAGAGCATACATGTATTACGAACTTTAACATTTCCGTCCTGTGCCATGCATACCGTATAACAAGCTCTTGATAAAATTATCTCCGGAGCAGTTATATGCAGTTTAATTCCTTGCACGAGTTTTGGAATTGCAATGAGTATAGCGAACCCTGATATAAATATTTGGATACATTTTGTTGTGAATTCAGGATTAGTTTTTAACACTATTACATATCTTATACGAAGAAAACCTTTGAATAAGCAATTTTTTCCACAACTCGATGGTATAACAAATATATAAAATTAAGAATAAAGCTATAAAAGACTGCCTCGTGGTCTCGCGGTACAAGTATGTGCCGTGGGATCTAGAGGTCCTGGGTTCGATTCCCGGGTCGGGCAAAGTGTTATTGGGTTTTTCCATTAGAAAATTCTCAGTAACAGCACGGAGTCTGGAAATGTGTCCGAAAAACGGCAATAGGCTCGCCCTCTATTACGTGGGACTGATATATACCTGGCGAAATGTGGATGCAGAAATGCACCTCTGCCTACCCCTTTGGGGAATACAGGCGTGAGTTTATGTATGTATGTATGTATGTATGCTATAAAAGCCAATGTCATCAAAAGAAGGTGATGTAAGGAGGTTCAAAAAGTCCCCCTAGCATTTCCATAAATTACAATCCGAGAGGGGAAATGGCCTATAGTAACAGTAGCACTTTGCTAATTACGCTTGTATTCAAAGTGAATGGCCAACAGTTGAAAACCATTTAACGTATCGAGTAGTGTTTGGTGGAAAGTTATTCGCATTTTAGTGTTGCTTTGTACGGCTGTAAAATAGATACAGTACCAAAGTGATTAAAAACTTAATTTTTATTTGAAACTAGCTGACCCGGCAAACGTTGTTTTGCCATATATATAAAATTCTCGTGTCGTGGTGTTTTTTGGCAAACTCCTCCGAAACGGCTCGACTGATTTTTATGAAATATTGTGTGTATATTGTAGGTAGGTCTGAGAATCGGTCAACATTTAAGGGTTTAACATTTAGGGGTATGGTTTTTTTTCAATTGACTTTATTTTCTTTATTTTTTATGATTCAGCATTGATAAATTATTATAATCATAAATTTTCATCCTTCTACATTCAACCTCTATCTTATACTGACCATTTTAATTTGATTTTTTTTTATTAAAATGTAAATAAATGATAATAGCACTGAAAAATTATAATGATACGTATAACAGTCATTGCTTTGATCGATATACAAATTAAACAAAAAAATATGGTCAAAATTGTATAGAGTGAGATATACATATACATCTACATATATGTATATATATAAAATTCTTGTGTCACAGTTCGAAACACACCCTTCTACGAACAACACCTGTTTTGTAATCGCAATTTTTATATTTTTATAGCTTTTGCCCGCGACCCCGTCCGCGTAGACTTCAGGCTTGGGCGCAGAAAGATAATAAGTGAATCTATAAATCGTTCCTCAAGTGCCCAAAATGGCACTTACTGAATTTAAAAAAAAGTCAAATCAATTCAAATAGTTGAGGCGTAAAAGTAAAACTCTGACAGTTATTTTCGTATTTTTTATAATATGTTTATCCCAATGGGAACATTACATTTTCCTGGGATAAAACATAGATAGCCTATGTTACTTCACAGGGTCTCATTTATGGTCATACCAAAATTTTTGTTTTTGCGTGAAAGCGTAACAAACATCCCTACATTCACATTTATATAAATAGTAAGGATAACCATTCCCACCTATGTTACTTCGGTGGGTCCCACCTATCTGCATACCAAAAGTCATTCAAATCTTTTTTCAATCATTTTTCAATTCTTTTATCCTCCGTATTTTTTTTTAATAAGAAGAATCCTATGTCCTTTTTTATATCTCGAAGACTATGTGTACAAATTTTCATGATAATCGGTTAAGTAGTTTTGGCGTGAAAGCGTAACAAACAAAACATTAAAATTTATAATAGCTGACCCGGAAAACTTCGTATCCCCTAACAGTAATTGAATGTAACATATTTACATATTACCTGAATTTTATTTTTGATTGTATGTAAATAAATATTAAGTTCAGCACTTTATTGAGATAAAAATACAGAAATAAATAAGTCCGAAAATTAAATGCATCAATCGTGTCTCCGCAAGTCATGATTTAATTAAACATGTACATATGGGATGGGATGTACCTAGTCGGTTTTAATTCTCTTCATTGAAGCATCAGTGTGGTGGACTGAAGCCTAAACCCTCTCAGTTGCAGAGAAGGCCTATGCCAAGCAGTGGGTCGTACATATATGGGCTGATGATGATGATGATGCACCTTGTGATATACATTTTTAATATATTTTTTAATTGTCTAAAAATCACAAACATCTTTTGTTAATCGTCATTGCGAAGGCATGACGAATCGGGAACTGAATTCGTTTGAACTCAATGGTCATACCCGTTAGGATCAATGAAATCTTAGATCAATCTAATTGATGAATTCTCAAGCACCAATTCATCTCTAAGTTGTCTTTTCAGTATCGTCACGTGAATAACATTACTCAACAATTTTCTTAACGCCAAGCGCATTCCATTGCATAGTTGTGGGTGTTTTAGATTTCAAACCGAACCTGCCTTCGTTTGTAAATCAGGTACAACCAAGGAGTTTAAAAATACATTTCTGAACGCACGCATAAATATTTGACAACCAATAAATATGTCAATCCCTTTTTATTACTGACATTATTCTACATTTTTAAAATCTAAAATACGCAATTATTCGAATATTCTGGATATATGTTGTCGATTCAAAACCTTTATTTAAATACGTTCTTTAATTTGAGGGGACCCTTAACCATATTGACGGGATAAACATAAAATGTTTGACAGAATATTAGGTAGAACAGTTTATATGAGAAAATTAAATTGTTGTTTTTACCATATTCCTCGCAATTTTCTTAACTTTTTCTTTCATAAGATCCTTCTCCTAACGATAGCGAACACAACAAAAAAAGAATTAGCGAAATCGGTGCAGGCGTTGTTGAGTTATGCGCTTACCAACACATTTTGCGATTCATTTTTATATATAAGAATACAAAAGATACAATTTGTTACATAACAGAAAACAATAATTATCTAAAAGCCCACATCAAATCACAACCCTATACTAGACTAGTTTTTCTTCAGTTTGTCCGCGTCTATACAAATCTAGTCAATCTTTCTTATTACATTTGCGCCCCACTTTTATTTTAAGGGGTAAATGTTGTAAAATCCTTTGCAAGCGAATATCTACTTTATAATAACTATTTACCTTTGATATTTCAGTACAATCTGTTCATTCATTTCATGTGTCTTTTAATAAACCATTCAGCAATTGCCTTTCGAATATACTGAAAAATCTTCAACTCCGTGACGCAGTTGGCTAGACACCAGCTTGCGAAACGAGAGGCCGCGGGTTCGATCCCCGCACCGAGACAAATGTTTGTGTGATCCACAAATATTTGTTTCGGGTCTGGGTGTTTGTGAGACCGAAAGGTCTCTCGTAGTCTCTGATGCCCACGACACAGGACTTGTATCCTAGTGTGGGGTCAGAACTATATATGTGACTGTTGGGTGTATTTATTTATTTATAAAATGTCTGCAATAGTTAGTACAAAAATTCAATTATATTTTTGTTTCAGCGCGTGGGAAGGACCCCTAATCTCACCCTTAACCTCGACACGCACACATCAGGCCGGTATCTATGCAAAGCGAGTGTTGATGGATACCCCGAAATTGAAGCGGAGGCGTCGGTTTACATCAAAGGTAAGATTTGATTCTATTTATATCCACATCATTATGTCGCCTAATTGACGCTATCCGGTGACGCATTCGCTATATTGTTTTTAAGTGGGTTGGTGATACATGTATAATACATACACCATTTTTACTGTAGCATATAAGGTTCTTGTGTTTTTTTTTTTTTCCTTTTGTTTTTTTTTTCACTTTGTTATTTAATTTTAAAACTTTACATTGAACTTTACATTTAAATTACACTGGAGACATTACATTGTAAACGAGTAACTGAAGAACATCTCACGATACAGGCTCTGCCTAGTGTGAGATGTCTCTTGAAAACTTGTCAATAGTATTTATGTAATATGATATAGATTTTAAGAACTACTTTTGTTGTAATATTGGAATAAATAATATTTAATTTAATTTATATTTTCTCGAATAATCATCTTGCAGTAAATAATAATAACTGTTTAATTGTCAGTTGTGATGGCCTCGAGGTTTAGGCACGCGGTCGAGAATCTCGACGGTCGCGGGTTCGAACCCCAGGCACACACCTCTGACTTTTCGAAGTTATGGGTGTATTCACAATGAATTATCACGTACCTTAACGGTGAAGGAAAACGCCGTGATGAAACCTGCACACCTAAAAGTTCTTAGGAATTTCTTAGGTGTGTAGTCCACTAATCCGAACTAGGCCAGCGTGGTGGACGAAGGCCTAAATCCTCTCAGTTGTAGAGGAGGCCCGTGTCCAACAGTGGATTGTATATGGGCTGACGATGTCAGTGTAAAAGTGATTTAAGTTGTAGTAGTAGTAAAAACGAAACAGTAGACAAGTAAGTAGCTTGCATTATCGCTAAAAGCGACATCCCGTAAACTGAATAAGAAGAAGAAAATAAAATTGTTAACTAGAACAGTGCTTCGATATAAATAAACGTCATAAATTTTAAATTCAAATAGTGAACCAAACGAATTTGTCGCGTTCGTGGAACAGCCAATATACATATATCCGATAACGAAACTGCCGAATAATCGCTGAGTTCTATCGATTGCTGTACCCGTAATCGATTTCATCGATATAGAAAAAAACATTCAGGACAATTGCGAAAGTACTCACAAATTCTAGTTCGAATTTTCCATAAATCGCAATAGTCCAATAAATATGTGCATTGAATTCAAAAAGCGATTGCCAGTGATGTTATTACTGTAATTGTCTTCACGTTTCTGACTAAACGCGGCAATCGTTCCAAGAATCTTGTACGGCAACGTCGAATATAAAGCTTTTTGTTTATTTAATCATAATATGTAGGTTTGGGGGAAATTTATGTATTTTAGCTCGGTTTTCGCTGCTTTTGACAGTTTAGTAACACGAATGTTACACATATAAATATTGCTGTATGTTTAAATGGGTAGGCAAGGTTTATATACATGTTACGCCATCTTTTTTGAGCTTATTTCAGTATTTCAGGCATATTCGCAACGTCCGCGCCATACTTAGAATAAAAGTCGTATATATCCTCATCATCAGCCCATATACGTCCCACTGCTGGGCACGGGCCTACTCTATAACTGAGAGGGTTTAGGCCTTACCCACCACTCTGGCCTAGTGCGAATTCGCGGACTACACAAAAATAAGGCAACATAAATAAAGGGGTAGGCAGAGGTGCATTTCTGCATCCACATTTCGCCAGTATGTATCGTTGGTTGGTTGGTTGGCGGACTACACACCTAAGAAATTCCTAAGAACTTTTAGGTGGGCAGGTTTTATCACGACGTTTTCCTTCACCGTTAAAGCAAGTGATAATTCACTGGGAATACACACATAACCTCCAAAAGTCAGAGGTGTGCCTGGGGTTTGAACCTGCGACCGTCGAAATTCTCGACCGCGCGCCTAAGCCTCGAGGCCATCACTGCTGATGTACTTAGCCCAAATACTCTGATCCGAGTATTGAACCTTTGACCTGTCTACCGCATAGAAGACACTTATTTTGTGAAACCAACATTGCAGTAACACGGGAACTTATAGTAAATACCGAGCAAAATGTCTTGTTACAACTAAATCTTAAGTGTAACAACGTCCAGAATAGAAGCCTTAATTACCCCTTCGATAAATTATTAACTTGAAACAGAAACCCTTGAAATAAATGTACTTTACGTACAAAGCGACTCCATTCAAAGCATAGCAAAGAAGGATTCCGACCACCCACATGCATCAACTATTAACGAGGTAATTTAGTTAAAATTCCACCGACAGCCGTATGTAGGTCGGTTCGTTGTAAACGACACGCGGTGGGGGTTTTTCATGAATTAGAAATGAAGCGAATCCTCCAGTTGTTCTTTGAAGTAGCAATAAAAGGGACCTTGTTTCTAATTAATTAATTGCTTCAGTACGCTTGCTTTTTAAAAGTTTGTTAAGGGGAAGCCGGAAACGCAACGAAGATTTCGTAGTAAGTTGTGGCTGATTTTAGCGTTAATTTAGGTAGTAAAACGTCATATTACAATCTTCATTAAATGGAATCCAATAGTCATCATTATCATTCCCTTGCCCAGTTCTCAATTTTATTTGGGGTCAGCGCAGTATGTTTTATCCTTCCAAACATCCCTATAAGCCGTCATGTCTTCATTCCCCTTTTTCTTTCATATCTTCTCTCACGCACTACATCCATATTTTCTTTGGCTTTCCTTTGCTTGTCCATCCTTCAACTTTCATACTCATTATTTTTTTACTCTACATATGATTCATACCTTCTCATGACATGCCCATACCAAGACCGTTTCTTTTTAGCTTATCTATCACAGGAGCTACTTTCCTTTAAGTAGAATCCTATAATATTATTTTAAAGTTAGTTAATTATTAAAATTATAAGTTATTATAATTCACGTCTTTAATATTGTTTATAAGATGGATTTGGTAGTGATACGCTGCAGTTAGTTCGAACTGCGGGAAATAAGCCCAGCCATATCATTATCTCAGAGAAAGTCGACACAAGCATTACTGTTGTGTTTTTTTTGCAAGCCCCCTATTTGTTGTTAAGATATTTCTGTAGAGACCCCTAAAAAGTATAAGCCTGTAGGGAACCATAAGAGTTTAATAGTTCAGATGATTGAGCATTATAAATTTCTAATTTGGCCTAATTTCGTAATGATGACTAAATCACTATGTTAGGTTAAACACAACTATTAATGGCCCTATCCCACCACACACTCTCCACTGTAACTCCTGTGCTCCAAGAACAACAGCGGCACGCACAGTTTTGACACCGAGCACTGAAGCTCAGCGAATCTAAGGGAACCAAATTTGTCATGATCCCCCACAAAATAATCAGAAAAACGATATAACGACGGAGTTGGAACCAAAGAGTTGTTCACATTAGGTTTGACATCATTGTCAGAACATTGTCCGTGTCGCAACTCATATCGTCCCACCAGCAAAAACCGTCATAGCAAACAGGTTTTTTTTTTATATATACTGGCACGGCAAAGTGACTCCACTATACCTGTTGGTAAGCACAGTGGAGTCCAAAAAAATAATACCGACCAGCGAGAAACGATGTGATCACCCGATATGGTCGACACAATCATGCCGGCCTGCACAAATGCCTCTTCACACTTAAAGGATCCAGGATCATAGGAAGGAGGGAACACGTAAGCCGGCAAAACATCGGCTTGGATCGCTTACAAAAATAAGCACAGGTAGTTCTGATTAATACAGACAGGTTACTACTTGTATCGCAAAATAAAAGGAAAAATTTTGCTACATCGCTACACGGTTACATGGTCGCGCGTTTTCCATGCGTTTGAATGTAGCGTCAGGTAAATTTTTATTCACATGAAATATTACCTCGCGTTCGTTAACAAAAGGGTAGTAAATATTTATTTTTATCTTTCATCGATTCATAATTAATATTTATCTTACAAATATCCATTAGGGAAAATATGCCGGTATATTTTGTTGATTTTCTTTGGAAGTATATCAAAACTATTTAACCTTTGCTTTTATGACTGATGTATAGAATTCGCTAAATTAGAAGGTAAAACTAAACATTATAACCTCGAGGTTTAGGCGCGCAGTTGAGAATCTCGGCGGTCGCGGGTTCAAACCCCAGGCACACACCTCTGACTTTTCGAAGTTATGTATTACAGTATTCACAATGAATTATCACTTGCTTTAACGGTGAAGGAAAACATAGTGATGAAACGTGCACACCTCAAAGTTTTTAGGAATTTCTTAGGTGCGTACACGTAGTTCGCCAACCCGCACTAGGCCAGCGTGGTGGACTAAGGCCTTAACCCTGTCGGTTGCAAAGGAGGCCCGTGCCCAGCAGTGGGACGTATGTATATGGGCTGATGGTGATGATATTCAACTAACGTATGATAACCAGACATTTGAATGAACCCTTTTTTTTGTAATTAGCTAAATTGACATTTAGCAGTCGGATTAATGGAAAGCAATACTTCTTATGAATTTATATAAGGCGTGATATAACGTACATAATATGGATCTGTGGTTCTATATAGAGACGTTTAAGTTGCTAGTTATTTATTTTCCATAAACTGAGCTTATAGAAACTTTTGATTAACTTCTACTTAAGGACTGCATTCCTTCTTTTCTGGAAGTTTCCTGAATGTCTCCAGTTGTATTATCACCATTTTTAATATGGAAGTTCAACCTAAATTTTTGTTCCAGGTCCTCCGAAAATCCTCTCAAATCAAACCCAATTTGGATCTCAGGGCGACACTGTCAATATAGAATGTGCTGCCTTCGCTGTGCCGAGGATCGATAATATTATATGGACATTTGATGGCAGAGAAATCGATGCCATACATGACCAAGTAAGTAGTCGTGATAGGCCTTTTAGCCTATTTAGCCTAGTTAGTTAGCTTGCGAGCTACCTAATAGTAAGACAACCTGAAATTGGCGATACTAGAAGTACAACGAAATATGTTTTGTCTAGTATGTTTATGGCATTCTTTTGTCAACCTTGATCTAAAACTACAATTGAGTTCAGTCCATATTTTTTTCTACCTGGTCTCGTGTCATCTGATGCCAATTAATTTTTTTATCCTCGACACTTTCCTTGCATTTAGCAACTTCTGTAGATCATTAACTTATCATTCTTTTCTTATAGTATCTATGCCGCATACAGCTACCTCTTGAATCTAGCATCACAAAATCGAAAATTTAAGTCTGTATTCATTTTTGTCACAGGATTACGCCTTCCTCGAAGATCTGCAGCCAGGAGGAGTGGTTAATTCCACCCTCATCATCAGAGAAAGTCAATCCAAACACTTCGGAGTTTATAAATGTAACGTTTCTAACGACTATGGCAGTGACATCTTGGAGATCACTTTGAAGCCAACAAGTAAGTTTCTAATGGAGTTTTATACACATTTATAAACATATACATACATACATATTATAATAATAATAATAACTCTTTATTTTTACACCACATTAACACAAAAACATATAAGCAAATTAGGCACATAAAAATTGGCGGCCTTATCGCTAAAAGCGATCTCTACCAGGCAACCAGGTAGGGAGAGGAATACGACTAATAGATGGAGCGGTGCTTAATGAAATGAAATGAAATGAAATGAAATGAAATTATTTATTGAATCTGTAAAATGTCAAATACATCACTTAGATTCAGTCATTTCAAAATTTGGTTTACCACCCTGTTCGGAAGGCAGTCATCACTAGAGAAGAACGGGCAAGAAACTCTAGTGTTGCTCTTTTCCAATCAAGAGATAGTTTACAATATTGATACAAAAAATGAATTTCTCAAATTAGAGCAGCTCATTAATACTATCCCAGATTATTGTATTGAATATGAGAATAACATAGTCATCTTGAATGGAGAAACTGACATTTAACTAGGTTAAATTATAAATTTAAGTTTAAGTTAGGATAAGGTTAAGTTCATAAATACAAATAAGCAAAAATAGGCAGACCAGTCCACACAAACAGCACCCGTTCACGAGTATGACGCATGTGCCAGCCATCGGTCTCCTCAACCATTTCATAGGGAAGTGACCGACCCGACACACGACGCCGCCGTAAGCACAGACATTTCAGCGAGCATGACATACCTAATTGCTTACAAAGTACTAAACTAATAAGTAAATATGTATAAACAGCTATGTCCATTGAAGAAGACTCAGTCAGACTTGGGATTACAATAATTATTAATTAAACCCAAGCTTCGTTATACTCCATATATTCTGAAATTGTATAATAGGCTTTGTTACATAACTGTCTCTTAGTAATTTCTTTAAATTTATTGTAGTTTAAGGCCTTAATATGAATAGGGATTTTATTGTAAAAGTGTATACAGTAACCCTTAAAAGATTTGCTGATCTTGTGGAGCCTGGTCTTATAAATAACTAACTTATTTTTATTGCGTGTATTTCTATCATGTATGTCAGAAACCTTTTTAAATTTATCAATATTCTTATGAACATACATAAGATTTGCGTGTATATATTGAGATGCCACTGTCATAATATCAATTTCCTTGAACTTTTCTCTTAAAGAATATCTAGAGCCAAGCGAATATATAGATCTGATGGCTCGCTTTTGTAGTAAAAATATGGTATTTATGTCAGCAGCACCACCCCACAGTAGAATTCCATAACTCATCAAACTATGAAAGTAAGCAAAATACACTAACCTAGCTGTATCAATGTTGGTCAGCTGACGTATTTTGCTCACCGCAAAGACTGCTGCACTCAGTTTTTGAGCTAATGTTGTTATGTGAGGACCCCACTGAAGTTTGGGGTCTAATGTAATTCCCAAAAACTTAGTATTATCCACAAGGCTCAGCTTATCCCCATTCATTAAAATGTTAGCATTGGCGTATTTTACATTAGGTGTTATAAACCTAATACATTTAGTTTTTTGACAATTTAATAAAAGGTTATTAATGTTAAACCAATGCACGATTTTAGTGAGAGTGCAGTTTACATCGTCAAGAGTTGGTTGATTACGCTTTACCTTAAATACTAAAGAAGTGTCATCAGCAAACAGCACTACATCACAGTCGTCCCTTATAAAATAAGGCAAGTCATTTATGTATATCAAAAAAAGAAAGGGTCCAAGAATTGAACCCTGTGGAACTCCCATAGTAACAACAGACCCAGGAGATCTTTTTCCATTTACATCAACTACTTGAATTCTATTACTTAAATATGATTTAAACAATTCAAGTGCAATACCTTTAACTCCATAATGGCTTAATTTCCTGATAAGAATATCATGGTGAACACAATCAAATGCCTTGGATAGATCACAAAATACTCCTAAAGCATCCTGTGAAACCTCCCAAGCTTCAAAAATATTATGAACTAGCTTTTGCCCGCGACTCCGTCTGCGTAGACTTCTGGGTTGGGTGCAGAAACTAACTAAGTGAATCTATAAATCAAAAATTACGCTAATTGTTGCAGTAGTTCACCACTGGAGGTCATTTCTGTCTTTGAGAGTCGTCTCAAGTGACATTATGACATTTTTCATAACCTCAGATCGTCTCATAAATTTATCGCGAAAATGTATCTAATGTCATCTAGGTGCGTATAATGGCACTTAACATCGCATAATGACACCGAGCCCCATACAAATGCACATGATAACATTTTACTGTACCGGTACCAGTCACCACTACTCCACAGTGCTAAATGGCATTTAACGTGAATTCAAGTCATCCAGGATACTGACTTCAAATAATGGTGCTTTTCGCGATTTCAGTTCCAAAAATGGCACCTAAATTCATAAAGCGGAAAAATAGCTCTTCTATTCCTTAAGTTCCACTAAAATTCTTCTAAAATTGCCATAAGTGCCAAATATGGCACCTGTCGTCGCGTGATTTCCAATAACGGCACTTGTAGCCTTATAGATTCGACTAATGGAATCTGATGTCACTTCATCCGATAATGGCACCTGACGTCACTCACCATCCACTAATAGCACCTAACGTCACTTAACATACACCAATAAAACTTATCGTCACTTAATTGTACATAACCGCACATAATCTTCCTTAAAGTTACTTATGGGTAAGCTCTTCAAAATCATATATCATATAAGAGAACTTAAAACCACCCAGTAGCAATACCAATCTAATAATGGCAAGTAAGTAACCTAAGTGCGTTTAACGTCACCTAAGTAAACTTAAGACCACCTTATGACACTTAACCGCACTTAACTATATTCAACGTAACTTAATGAATCCTTAGAATCTTAAATGGTCTAATGACACCTATCGTCTTCTAAGTGCCCGAAATGGCACTTATTGAATTATTCAAAAAAGTAGCCTATGTCCCTTTTAAAGGTCTCATTTATGTCCATACCAAAATTCATTCAAATCGGACAAATGGTTTAGGCGTGAAAGCATAACACAGGCAGTGTTACTTTCGCACTACAATATATGCTCATCCCACGGGAACCCTACATATTCCCGGGATAAAATGTAGCTTATGTTACTTCATAGTGTCCCATTTGTATTCAAACCAAAAATCATATAAATCGGGCGAATAGTATAGGCGCGATAGCCCATTCAAACGGGAATACTACATTTTGCGGGATAAAAAATATTCTACGTTGCGTCGGTGGGTTATATCTAGTCCCATACTAAAAATCATCTAAATCAGTCAAATGGTTTAGGCCAGAAAGTATAACACAGGCAGCGTTACATTCGCATTACAATATATGCTTATCCCACGGGAACCCTACATATTCCCGGGATGAAATGTAGCTTATGTTACTTTATAGTGTCCCATTTGTATTCAAACCAAAAATCATATAAATCGGGCGAATAGTATAGGCGTGAAAGCCCATTCCCACGGGAATACTACATTTTCCGGGATAAAAAATATCCTATGTTGCGTCGGTGGGTCCTATGTAGCCCCATACTAAAAATCATTTAAATCAGTCCAATGGTTTAGGCCAGAAAGTATAACACAGGCAGCGTTACATTTGCATTACAATATATGCTCATCCCACGGGAACCCTACATATTCCCGGGATAAAATATAGTCTATGTTACTTCATAGGGTTCCATTTATGTCCATACCAAAATTCATTCACGTAGGTCAAATGGTTTAGGCGTAAAAGCAGAATATTGACAGAGCTACTTATATCCATTCCCACGGGAATACTACATTTTCCGGGATAAGAAGTATCTTATGTTGCTTCGGTGGGTTCCATCTACCCCCATACTAAAAATCATTTAAATCGGTCAAATGGTTTAGGCGTGAAAGCATAATACAGGCAGTGTTACTTTTTCATTACATTATATGCTCATCCCACGGGAATCTTACGAATTCCCGGGATAAAATTTAATCTATGTTACTTCATAGGATTTCATTTATCTCTGTACAAAAATTCATTTATATCGGTCAAACGGTTTAGGCGTAAAAGCAGAATATTAACATAGCTACTTATACCCATTCCCACGGGAATACTACGTTTTCCGGGATGAAAAGTATCCTATGTTACTTCTGTGGGTTGCATCTATCTCCATACCAAAAATCATCGAAATCGGTTCAGTAGTTTTTGAGTTTAAGAGTAACAAACATCCAAAAATCCAAAAATCCAAAAATCCAAAAATACAAACCTTTCCTCTTTATTATAATAGTATCCATATATACAGGGTGTCCCAGCAGTCGACGATAACCCGGAAACGGGGAATAGCCTAAGTCGTAAGAGTTATCAGAAAAATATTTAAAAAAATATAAGTTATGTATTTAGAAAAATATAGGGATTTCAAAAAAATCTAGAAAATCTACACCCTGTGACGGTTTTTTCACTACTGTTGCTGCAAATCTCTACTTTTTTAAATTCTTATTTTTGTTATGTAATCCTGAATAATGCCTCTGCAAACTGTTATCCAACATTTAGAGCCACTTTGCTATACTTCGGAAGAAAAAGACATTGTTTACCAAACCGCATATTTAAAATTAATCATACGCCCAAATTTAACTGACTGCCCTGAAAAAAAAATGTACTACGCGAGTTTGGCAAGTAGCTTTAAAAGTTGGCGCATTTAATAAGGAATCTAAAATGGTATAACACTTGCTACATTATTTTTTAAATGTGGCACAATATTTTTTTATTTTGCGAAGAAACCCATTTGATCAAATTTTCTTATTAACTAAAGATGTTTCTATTCGGCTCTTCGAGAGAGCAATTTTAAGATACTATTTGAGTGAGATGGAGAGAATCGTTTTACGATGTGTGAGCGAGACAGATAGTGACGCTAGTTCAGTTAGAGAATATTTCGATTAAGAATACCGGAGTAGATGGATAGGACGAGCTGGCACAATCCAATGGCCAGTCCGTTCACCTGACTTAAATCCTTTAGGCTATTTTTTACTGGGGAACGGTGAAAGATTTCTTTTGTTTAAAGCCAATTGAAAATTTACCTGAGCTACGGCAAAAATTAAAAGGAAGTAGCTGAATTTGTTAGGAATAGAAGATTTTCGCCCCTGATAACCCGATCTTTTTTAAGAAGATGACGAGCGTGTATTGCGGCTGAAGGAAGGCAGTTTGAACATGTATTGTAAATTTTACTAAAGAAATATTTGATGTTAAGCAATTACTTAATAAATCTAAGATATCCAAATAAAAAAAGCCTAAATTTAAAATAAAAAAGTGATCATTGCTCCGATGCGTGGTGCCCATGGACTACCTGACAATGGAGTATCTGTCTCACTCACACATCGCAAAACAATTCTCTCCATCTCACTTATAAGTTCATCATCATGTCATCTTTAGTTAATAAGAAAATTTGATCAAATGGGTTTCTTCGCAAAATAAAAAATATTGTGCCACATTTAAAAAATAATGTAGCAAGTGTTATACCATTTTAGATTCCTTATTAAATGTGCCAACTTTTAAAGTTACTTGCCAAACTCGCGTAGTACATTTTTTTTTCAGGACAGTCAGTTAAATTTGGGCGTATGATAAATTTTAAATATGCGGTTTGGTAAACAATGTCATTTTCTTCGGAAGTATAGCAAGGTGGCTCTAAATGTTGCATAACAGTTTGCAGAGGCATTATTCAGGATTACATAACAAAAATAAGAATTTAAAAAAGTAGAGATTTGCAGCAACAGTAGTGAAAAAACCGTCACAGGGTGTAGATTTTCTAGATTTTTTTGAAATCCCTATATTTTTCTAAATACATAACTTATATTTTTTTAAATATTTTTCTGATAACTCTTTCGACTTAGGCTATTCCCCGTTTCCGGGTTATCGTCGACTGCTGGGACACCCTGTATATATAGCTCCACGCCGGCATCGGTAGTGGAGCGACCCCGAGTAAAACCAAACTGTTTACTATGAAGCAATTTGTTTTTTAAAAAGTAATTTTCAATTTGTATCAACATAAGTTTTTCAAATATTTTACTTATTGAAGGTAAAACCGATATAGGTCTAAAGTTAGTTGGGTCATCTTTGCTACCTGATTTATAGAGAGGAATTATTTTACTTAATTTCATTCTATCATTATATTATTACAATGATTATATTATTTTATACAAAAAGGACATACAAGTACTCTAGAAAAATATATTTACTTAATTATTATAATTATTATACATACATAAATATACATACGTACAAACAAATACATATACTTACATATATACAAGTATAGCAAACAGTATAAGGACTTATTTATCTCATGATAAAAAGTGAGATACATATACATACATCCGAAGACCTAGGTCAATTTTTGCACCCATTTTATGCTCACTTTTAAGTTTTACGTAATGACTAAAGACTATTTCCGTTTACAGCGTAGATATGTATTGTGATTATGTAATAGTACAGACAGTGTGTGACTGTTCGACACGGTAATCAAACCCAAGACCTCTTGATCCCCACTACCCACCCATGCCATAGGATGAAATACATCTTTGTCATTCTCAATATTTATAGAGAATAATTTAGTTTACCGAATATGAAAACCATTCAAATAAAAAGTACCCCTAAATCTCCATTTTGTAATAATTCCGGCAAACAATGCAGGAGTCCATCGCATTTCCCTTATGATCTGGATTTAGGGATAAAAGATGATGAGCGGCGTCGTTACACAGTGGCACTGTCTTTTATTAAGCATTTTATGGCCACAAGTTTACGACGGAGTTTATGGCATTTCTTTTTGAGTTATAAGGGAATTGGTACACTTGATTTGATGGGTTTCGCCTTTTTATTTTGACAGGAAATTATTTCTTCCTGGTGTTAGTATGTTTTTGATGTTGAATTATGTGGACGGAGATGAATTAGCCAAAGCTCACGTTTCACATGAAGTAGGTGTTTTGAAATATGATAATTTATTAACTGCCTCCTGGTCTGTCGGCACAAATAATATGGTCCATGCGATCTAAAAGTCCCGGGTGCAATTCCCGGATGAGGCAGTGCTATTGAGGTTTTCCATTAGAGAATTCATAAGCGTGCAGTATAGGCGAGGGATGGACACTTTTTCATATAATTAATTAATAAATATCAAATAATGTAATCAACATTTATTGCTAATTTAGAAACTCTGATCGGGTTTGATTCTTAAGTCAATGAAAATTTTTATTCAAATTTTCTATTTTCTTTTCGTTTATTCTTAATACAACTATCGAACGTTATCTATAAATTTTGTGTCAATTTCATACAATTTGATTTAAATAAAATTAATTAATTCAATAAAAAACTGATTTATATAAAATTAATTAATTAAAAAAAAACGATCTGAAAAAAGTAAAGATTTCGACTACCAATGCTAGAAAAATATGTCATTTAACACCGTGACATTTAAAACACGTGATACGCCCCCACAAAACGATTGTTAGCTCCCGCTGACCTAAAAACTCCGATACAATAATGAAATAAATTATAAACACAAAAGAGCAACCCTTGAAATGCTCTATAAAAGTTACAATTGTTGCCGTCAATCTTTGGGGGAGTGTTTCGTGTTTTTCATATGAATGAATACATTTTGAAAGGTAATTACTATGTACCGATGTATCTATAACTCAAAATAAACGTTATTTTATATTCAATACAACAGTCTGAGATTTTATTAATGAGCTGCTCTAATTCGGGAAATTGATTCTTTGTATCAATATTGTAAGCTATCTCTTGATTGGAAAAGAGCAACACTAGAGAATCTTGCCCGTTCTTCTCTAGTGATGACTGCCTTCCGAACAAGGTACACTAAATTTTGAAATGACTGAATCTAAGTGATGTATTTGACATTTTATAGATTCAATAAATATTATTTCATTTTAATTCATTTCTGAAGCAGTGATGGCCTCGAGGTTTAGGCGCGCGGTCGAGAATTTCGGCGGTCGCAGGTTCAAACCCCAGGCACACACCTCTGACTTTTCGAAGTTGTGTGTGTATTCACAATGAATTGTCACTTGCTTTAACGGTGAAGGAAAACATCGTGATAAAACCTGCACACCTAAAAGTTGTTAGGAATTTCTTAGGTGTGTAGTCCGCCAACCCGCACTAGGCCAGCGTGGTGGACTAAGGCCTAAACCCTCTGAGTTGTAGTTGTAGAGGAGGCCCGTGCCCAGCAGTGGGACGTATTTGGGCTGATGATGATTCATTTCTACATTTAAGTCCCACTACTGGGAACTTTCTTATCTTGTTGCAAGGCGATAGGTCATTCTGAGGAATGACATTCTGAACAAATCTGAGGAATTTGATGTCATGGCTTTTAGATTGCAGGTTTTTTGGCAATATTTTACTTCAACAATAAAGTGTGTGATATTTCTGTAATAATACATTATCGACTTCATTATCGAAATTAGTAAATTGAACCGGAATTTTGAAATTTAGACGTGAAAGTCACTACATACCAAAATTATATTAGGACTATTATAATTTCATGGTTTTGCTTCCTAATTTTTATACTAGCTCTTGTTTTTCCGGTTTTACCTAATTACTCATTACTAAGTCGTACAATGTCTTGTCTTTTTCGTATCAGATATTACACCTATGAATCCAATCATAACTCTATTGGTATCAATTCAATGTAGTTACTATTCAACCCTCTTCTTACAGTATTAAACAATGCATGACATATACATATATATCTATCATCAGCCCAAATACGTCCCACTGCTGGGCCCGTGCCCGTGCCGAGGCCCGTGCCTCCTCTACAACTGAGAGGGTTTAGGCCTTAGTCCACCACGCTGGCCTAGTGCGGGTTGGCGGACAACACACCTAAGAAATTCCTAAGAACTCTTAGGTGTGCAGGTTTTATCACGATGTTTTCCTTCACCGTTAAAGTACGTGACAATTCATTGTGAATACACATATAACTTCGAAAAGTCAGAGGTGTATGCCTGAGGTTTGAACCCGCGACCGTCGAGATTCTCGAACGCGTGCCTAAACCTCGGGGCCATCACGACTATACATATATATGTATACTGTTATTTTGCCCCGAGTCGATGGTACCCATAGAGGGTGAAGGCCTTAGAAATACCCTATTCAGTTGCCCCCATACTTTGATAAAGGGGAGCTTAATCGCCCTCTCTAAGAAAAGGTCGCATCATGATGTCACGCCAATGTTTATAAATAGAGACCGGATTATATGCAACATAAAAAGCTTGTAATAAGCATTTTTAATGCATATGATGTGCATGAAAATTGGAAAAACCGATAAATATGCACTAAAATTGGTAAAATATGCAACATAAATGTATACATAAACTCACGCCTGTATTCCCCGAAGAGGAAGGCAGAGGAGCATTTCTGCTTCCACATTTCGCCAGGTATGTATCAGTCCCACGTAATAGGGGGCGAGCCTGTTGTCGTTTTTCGGGCACATTTCCAAACTTCGTGCTGTTACTGAGAATTTCCTAACGGAAAAACCCAATAACACTTTGCCCGACCCGGGAATCGAACCCTGGACCTCTAGATCGCACGGCACATACTTGTACCGCGAGACCACGAGATAGTCGAGCAGCAACATAAATTATATTAAAAAAATTGATAATACATATGTAACTCACACATTTTCATTTAAAAATTGTGGTAATTTTATTCAAACGATATTGGCTTCACTTGACTCGGTTTACAAACCATGCTGCGGAGAAGAGGCGGGTTTTGTAATTTTAACCGTCAATATCATCATCATCATCATCATGATAACCGTCAATATAGTAATTTATTAGTGTATATTGCAGGTATATGGTTTTTGTTATCGTTAATTTCAGACATTCCGAAAAATGTAGAAAAAATGGCGAAAATATTATGCGTAATCAACATATAGCCGAAATATGCAATAATTGGGAAAATGGAGCAAATTGCATATGCCAATATACGGTCTCTTATTTATAAATATTTTATACATTACTATCTCGATGATATGCGGCCAAGGGATCAAGAAGTCCCATGTTTTATTCCCGGGTCAGGAAAATTGTTGGTGGGGGTCTCGCACAAAAGATGAGCGTGAAGCATCAATATTCAGATGTGGACATATGTGCACCTCTGTCTATCCTTTCGAAGATACAGGCCTAAGTATATATAGCGATGTGATTTTGAACAAACGTAAACAAATAAATGTTTTATATATTTATTATTTAAGCTTTTCCGGTCGGATATTTATGGTTCTACATAAAGTTGTCAATTTCAACTCCCACCCGCTCTATATAGACCGAACTAATCCAATTTGTAAATCAAGTTAAGTCGACCACAAACATTTGACCCAACATAAACTTTCGCAGCCGCACAAAAAGCTTTCGAAGCTTTATAGTTAATAAAATTTTGTATTTTTACACAAATCTCGTCGCATTGTCTTTTGAAATATTCTCTAACACCCACGTTGTATATGAGGAATAGAGGACACATGACTAGGGTTGTCAAAATCAACTGCCCTTGATAGATTATCCCGACATTAATCCAACTAAAAGCCTTCAAAGACACCCAAAAATACATACACTTATAACATATAAAGTTGTGAAATAAATACGCTAAAAATGTAATAAATATGACTAAAATTTATTCCAAGTGAAATTGCTACGAGATTTTTTTCGTCATAGTACTTTCAATTCTGCCAACCCTAAATGGGCCATGGGCTATTAGGGCCCAACGGCCACACATTATCGTAAATGTATCGCCATTTTAACTTTATGGCCCACACATAAGTATGGGCCATCTATCACTAGGGTTTATAATACCGCTCTGTGCTAGAGTCGATATTTTATCCGGAGTTAAGCTTGTTTTCACTTGTATTTGGTATGTGCTTAAATTTGAAATATTAAGTGATGTTGTGTACCTATATCATGGGTTTATTTTGTCTCTAAAGGTAGATACCCTTTTATAGGGTAATTAATTAGGGTAATTTTTATAGGGATAATTAAGGGTTACTATTTCAACTTTTGAAAGATGCTGGCTATTGTAGAGTACATCATCATCAGCAGCCCATATGTCCCGCTGCTGGGCACGGGCCTCCTCTACAACTGACAGGTTTTAGGCCATACATAGTTTTTATCATAAAACCGATCTAGGTGTAAAACCGTCACAAAACTAAATTTGGATATATTGTAGTAAGATGTCTCATACATTTTTACGCCTACGTGCCCGTAACTCCTCGGTTGAGGTACATTTCGTCACCCACAATTCATTAAATGCTTATTAAGAGTATCTCAAAAATACATTTTAATACTTACTATATTTTTTTCCTAGAAACTCTACCTCTACTGCTGATCCTATTCGGCGTGACCTCTGGCACTATCATGGTGGCTGCTGTCATCATGGTGGTGATTCTATGCCAGAGGAAGCAGAGGAAGAGCAAACAGGCACAGGTGACTGAGAAGCCTGACGTCACTGTTACTGCAGAGGAGCTGTTCAAAGAAAATGACAGGAACTCCAACATCAGTGACCTGAAACTGGAGTTGAGGCAGGCTAACGGGAGTTGTGAGATTGTAAGTATATGCAACAATTGAGATGATTGGAAGTTTCTTGGAATATTTGGGAGGAGGAGGGGAGTCTTATAAATTCAGATTATGACAAGAGAATTGATAGCTAAAATATCGAGATATATAGATATAGATTATAGATTCAGATATCGAGAAAGGAATGATTGAAAACCATGTATCTTTTGGTGTGCATTTCATGACCTTACCATTGACAGTCAAACGAAAAATAAAGGAAATATAAAATAAGAATATAGCCATTCATTCTCGCTCGTCTATTGACAAAAATTCACCAAAATTCTTAAGCTTTCAACATCAGCCTGTTATGAAAGAAGAAGCGATTACATTTTAAGGTGATTCTAAAATCAAGGTTTTTTGCAGGACTATTCTAATACTGGGTCAGACAGCACGCTGTGTTCCAACGCTAAGCTTGGCAGTGGAATACCACTGGCTGGATCGGTGCCATTGGCAACTATGAACCAGAATAACTATCCGCCGTACCGCTACAGCAATGACTATACTGATCCTGCTTATGCTGACTGCTATAAGGTAAGTGATTGTTTTTTCCATAGGTATTTGTTAAACGGTGAAGGAAAACATAGTAAGGAAACCTGAACACCTAAAAGTTCTTAGGAATTTCTTAGGTGTGATATCGCCAACCCGCACTAGGCCAGGGTGGTGAACTAAGGCATAAACCCTCTGTTGTAGAGGAAGCCCGTGCCCAGCTCTGGGAGGTTTATGGGCTGATGATGATGATTAAGAAAGGGTCATGAATCCGTTATTGTGATATAAAATCTAGGTATAGCAGGTATTGAGACCGTGAGCACACATTTCCAGACTCCGGGCTGCTACTGAGAATTTCCTAATGGAAAAACCCAATAACACTTTGCCCGACCCGAGAATCGAACTCAGGACCTCTAGATCGCACGGCACATACTTGTGCCGCGAGACCACGAGGCAGTCGAGTCTGGAAATGTGCCCGAGAAACGGCAATAGGCTCGCCCCCTATTACGTGGGACTGATACATACGTGGCGAAATGTGGGTGCAGTAATGCACCTCTGCCTACCCTTTCGGGGAATACAGGCGTGAGTTTATGTATGTATGTATGTACGAGACCGTGAGTTTTGTGCCCTTACCGAATCAAATTTTCAATTGCATATTTTCTCTAAGTATCTGGATGGACCTAAAATCATTAATGTTACGAATACATGTAATTAGATCATAAAATTTAAGTGGCAGTGGCAATTAATTACACGGTAAACGACCAGAAAATTGAACTAAAGTATGCGTAAACAGCAATGAACGTCTGTCATAGAAGAAAACCCCCCCATGCTTATGTCCATCAATTCAATTCGTGATAGTGATGAAGTCGTAATGGCCTCGAGGACAAGTCGTGATGGCCTCGAGGTTTAGGCACGCGGTCGAGAATCTCGACGGTCGCGGGTTGAAACCCCAGGCACACACCTCTGACTTTTCGTAGTTATGTGTGTATTCACAATGAATAATCACATACTTTAACGGTGAAGGAAAACATCGTGATGAAACCTGCACACCTAAAACTTCTTAGGAATTTCTTAGGTGTGTAGTCCGCCAACCCGCACTAGGCCAGCGTGGTGGACTAAGGCCTAAACCCTCTCAATGGTAGAGGAGGCCCGTGCCCAGCAGTGGGACGTATATGGGCTGATAATGAATGAATCAATGATGAAGATAACAAAGTTAAAAGTTTGTATTATATAGTAAATAATTTTTGTCACAGGTGAACGGTTTCAACAATGGCTACCAAACCTACGTGCATTATGGACACGATTACACCCCAGGTTCTCTAAGGGTCCAGTCTCCAACTCTTGGAAGTGACAAGCTGACTCCTAACAGGTAAGAGATTTTTTTGCTTAAGTACAGCGGTGTAAAATATTACTGATGCAGCCATGAATGACTTAACAAGGGGAGCAGGCTTACCAGTTTGTTATAATACCAGGTAGAGGAAAAGAAGAAGATGGTTATGTATAACGAGTTTCTATCAAAAAAATAGTCGATAATAGATAATAGACCCGAGGATAGTCACTTATTTGTCTGACCTACGTACATTTGCACTGCGTGAAATGTATCCAATACTTTTGTTGCAAAGCATATTCCAGCCTAATATAACAATTTAAAGTGAGAAAAAGAGAATTCAAGACAGCTCTATGGTTTAAAAGCTCTTTAAGAAATTAAAAAAGAAAAACCATTTATTGTCACTGGACATGCCAAAAAATATATAAAAAAAATGAAAAGAAAAAAAAAACCAGCGAGCCTATTGCCGTTTTTCGGGCACATTTCCAGACTCCGTGCTATTACTGAGAATTTCCTAATGGAAAAACCCAATAACACTTTGCCCGACCCGGGAATCGAACCCAGGACCTCTGGATCCCACGGCACATACTTGTACCGCGAGACTACGAGGCATACTCTAGTTCTAAAGATAATTATGGTGAGTGTAGAAGTAATTTTATAATGGGCCACCATCAATGTCATTCGTCGTCCCTTCGACATTAGCTGAGGTCAAACCCATGGTCGGGGTCACTAAAACTTCGTCGTGATATATTACGATAATGAGTGGTCAGAGTTGCTTATCGACCGCTGGTTATGTCGAATGCTTTTAAATGTACGCTTTAGCACATATTTTTCATACGCGTAGCATAAACCTAGTAAAATTGAAACTGTTTATTGAAAAACAAATGCGATTTTCTATATATTTTTTAAATTGACATTTCGTGTTGCTGAGGGAGTTTCTTGCCGTTTCTTTTCCAACGATAACACGTTTTGAAGCGGCAAAAGTTAAGTTTAAAATAGCTTAAAATTGACGATTCAAAAGAACTTGTAAAAATCTATTTGAATAAAGATAATTTGACTTTGACTTTGTGCCCGAAAAACGACATTAGACTCGCCACCGTGAGACTGATGCATACCTGGTTAAATGTGGGTGCAGAAATGCACCTCTGCCTATCCCTTCGGGGAATACAGGCGTGAGGTTATGTATGTATGTATGTATGTCTTTGGTTCAAGCCTGTATCCAGCAGTAGACATTTTGTGACTAATAACTGTGAAAGTATTATGCTAAAACCGTTGAGGCGTAAAGCTTATAGAATGACGCAGTCATGGCCTCAGATTCCCCGCACTGTCGTTTATGCATACCTGTAATATAAATTTTGTTCCAGGTCGATAAACGGGAGCTTGCCGAGGAGTGTAGATACTCCTTCTACGGTGCAGTACAATCCCGGGAACGGGTCACAGAACAATTCCCTAAAACGATCAGCTAAAAGACAAGACAGCTGTAATGCGTTGAATAATCTAGGACTGCCTAATGCTGAAGGTATGTTTATGCGCTATAGGAAATTTGCATTTGTGATTCTTGAGTATGTATTTTATGTTACAATTAGTGTGTGAAATAGTCGTGATAGCCTCGAGGATAGTTGTGATGGCCTCGAGGTTTAGGCACGCGCTCGACAACCTCGGCGGTCGTGACTTCAAATCCCAGACACGCACCTCTGACTTTTCGAAGTTATGTGTACAAAGAATTATCACGTACTTTAACGGTTAAGGAAAACATCGTGATGAAACCTGCACACCTAAAAGTTCTTAGGAATTTCCTAGGTGTGTAGTCCGCCAACCCGCACTAGGCGAGCGTGGTGGACTAAGGCCTAAACCCTCTCAGATGTAGAGGAGGCACGTGCCCAGCAGTGGGACGTATATGGGCTGACGATGAATGAGTTGAGTTTCTATTTATACTGTTTTTTTTTCAATCGTCATCACCATCACCACATTCATCATCTTTTAATTCCATTCTCTCCAGCACTGTAATTCAAGGCCATACTATTCCAAAACCTACACTTTTTGTTTTACACCAAGTTTTACTATTTGCTTGATCGACAAATATTTAATTTAAGTCTAGTCATCTAAGTTGTTTTTGATATTTCGTCGCACAAATGTGTTTCAAAATTATTAGATTTATATTCTGAGCGACAATTATCCTTTGACAGTTATAGTTAAACAAGTCCGGGATACCCGTAATTTTTTACCCTTTTTATTAAAGTATCTAAGTATTATTTGACAGCCCCGTGGCGCAGTTGACTAGACACCAGCTTGCGAAACGAGAGGCCGCGGGTTCGATCCCCGCACCGAGACAAATGTTTGTGTGATCCACAAATATTTGTTTCGGGTCTGGGTGTATGTGAGAGCGAAAAGTCTCTCGTAGTTTCTAATTTTTTAAATTTTCTAAGTTACAGTTTATAATTTTCCATCATAGATCCAGGTGTATTCAAATAGTTTTACGATGAAAGATCCATTACTGAGTGCGAACTAAGGCTCACACACGTACCTAATACTTGTTAAGGGCAGACATATAAATTCTCTATAAGCCTGCTTAAACCAAGAGAAAATTCCGTCCCCAGCCAAACGAGGTAAAAAAAGCAAATTGGATTATTATAACCCAGTTTCTGGTCCCGTGAAACACAAAAGCAATGTTAGGCTTATTAAAATGTGGCTCTCGTTATATTCCTTTATGCTGTATATATTGGTATTTTTATACTGGCACGACAAAGTGAGTGGCAAGTTAAGGGTTGTTCATATAGAGTGAAGACCGGCACCGATTATATTACATACATAACCTCACGCCTGTATTCCCCGAAGGTGTAGGCAGAGGTGCATTTCTGCACACACATTTCGCCAGTATGTATCAGTCCCATGTAATAGGGGGCGAGCCTATTGCCGCTTTTCGGGCACATTTCCAGACTCCGGGCTGTTACCGAGAATTTCCTAATAGTTCAAGTATGTGCCGTGCGATCTAGAGGTCCTGGGTTCGATTCCCGGGTCGGGCAAAGTGTTATTGGGTTTTTCTATTAGGAAATTCTCGGTAACAGCACGGAGTCTGGAAATGTGCCCGAAAAACGGCAATAGGCTCGCCCCCTATTACGTGGGACTGATACATACCTGGCGAAATGTGGGTGTATAAATGCACTCTGACTACCCCATCAGGGAATACAGGCGTGAGTTTATGTATGTATGTAACTGAATTATGGTTATCTGTAGGTCGTTATAGAATTATTCAAATCCTTCTCGGAACTGTGTCAACTGTAAAAAAATATTCGTTCTCATTTCTCGTCAGTCGATAGTCCTATGAAACGAATCGTGCTCATCAACCGTACTCGTACCTTCATAGATTTTTTTTTAAATAAATAACAAACTTCGTACCTTTTATGTACATTTTTTTCATTAAAACAAGAATTTTTCTCATATAAAAATGTGTAAAAGAAATCCAAGATAAATTTACAAGAAAATATTTATTCATTTTCGACATTTACGTAGAAATTTTTAATAACATCTTCCTGGAATTGCTACTTGCTA
This sequence comes from Hemaris fuciformis, assembly GCA_907164795.1. NCBI lineage: Eukaryota > Metazoa > Arthropoda > Insecta > Lepidoptera > Sphingidae > Hemaris > Hemaris fuciformis. Next base: position 4,555,770 of record OU015457.1, on the reverse strand, counting down.
TATTTCTCCTATCCGTTTTCTTCTTATTTGTAAACTTTCCGTAAATATTAAAAATAAAATACTAAGAAATATCAACAACCATTTCGTTGAATATCGGCTCTGTATATTTATTTTTTATGCTGTATTTTGTAAAATATATTTAATCAGCGAATAAACTGTTAGTTTGCCTTATATTAAAGAAAAAATACTACATGAAAGACACAGCATTTTGAATAGCGTAGTTAACCCTGAAATATATTTTTGATTACCTCGTGGTCTCGCGGTACAAGTATGTGCCGTGCGATCTAGAGGTCCTGGGTTCGATTCCCGGGTCGGGCAAAATGTTATTGGGTTTTTCCATTAGGAAATTCTCGGTAACAGCACGGAGTCTGGAAATGTGCCCGAAAAACGGCAATACTTGGCGAAATGTGGGTGCAGAAATGCACCTCTGCCTACCCCTTCGGGGAATACAGTTTATGTATATTTTTGAATTTGCGTCGTAACCTATTGTGTCATATTCTGTTTTATAACCAAGTGCATCGAATCAGTACGTGATACATGAATAATTATAGTGATTGTCATAATATATGTTATTTATTTGTGTGTGTACTTATGTATGTACACGCGTTAGAAGTTATACCACACGACTAAAGTAAAACTTATAAGTACGCCCCACAGTCACATACATAGTTCTTAGTTTACACAACATATTACATTAATTCTAAACGCACTCATAAATATTTGACAACTAATAAATATGTCAATCCCATTTTATTACTGTCACTATTCAACATTTTTAAAATCTAAAACATACAAACTTTTTTCGAAAAAATATTCAATCCGAAACATATTAAAACCTTTCTGATCCATTTGACACTTACATTTAACATAGGCAGCTTCAATCTGTCAATTATATTGGAACACTTAAGCAGTTTTAACGTTTTACTTTTGTGTTACAGTGATGCGCGCGCATCTTAAAATTTCACTCTCATCATGTTTTCATGAAGTATAACTTAAAAAAATGGAATTCCTCAAATTAACAGTTTCATTTTGTCAACAGCAAACAGGGTGCCGAATGGTGGCATACACGGCGTGGATATAAGATACGCTGCGACCTACGGCAACCCACATTTGAGGACGGGGGGAGCCATGGGATTTGCTAACACGGTTAATACAGCAAAACCTGCGTCCACTCCCGCACCTCCCCCGTACTCTTCAGTCAGGAGTTCTGTTATATTGCCTTCAGGTAATTGAGATTCAATGTATTTTTTCAATCACGGTAAAGTTGTCATAAGTAAAAGGATATGATCATGACCTGTGGTCTCGCGGCTCAAGCGTGTACAATACTATATTATATATTCTACTACCATATCATGTATAAGGGTGGTAAATTTCTTTTGGATCAAATCAAAACCGATGTTTTATTTCTTAGGCAACTCATCGCATTCAATAACATCGCCGACTAGTGTGGCGTCACCTCAGTGCACCACCAGTCCCATCACCACTTCCACCATGTCTACTGACAGCACGCAGCCTGCGGTAAGTGAAGTCTTCTCTTTCTACCACGCAGATAAAAAAAAGGTCTTTTCTATTGTTTGACTGAAAATTAGGTAAAAGATCGATCAAGATTCACCGGATTTTATTATCAAGTTGAACAGTTTTGTTTTTGGAAGGAAATTCTCAAGCTTTGTAAATGTGTTAGGCTCGTCTCTGGTACTCAGGACTTAGCCAATAGCTAAAAAAATGGTGTATAATTAGACCAAGGTCTATCCCCTTAGAGACACAGACATAAGAGTTTATATATGTCTATAGCTGAGAGGATTTCAATGAAATAGAAAAAAATATAATACTCTCAAATAATAAAATAAATAAAATAAAAAGCCTTTATTGTTGAACTTGGTTTCAAATATTACAATTACTTATTTAACCTTATTATTAACTTATTAACTATTGTACTATTGACTATTATATATGTCGGAGAAACATGGTTCTCTACGACATCATCATTAGTGGATGCTTGCTTCGTGGGCGTTATGAGGGTGTTATGCGAGCACAAAACACAATGTTCACAGTTATTCACAAGTTTATTGAAGTAATTACAACAGAATTAAACAGTAACACCGAGCAGCGGGTTCAGGGCACCATTCTACTTTTACTATCTTTACATTACGACTTGATTCTTTAACATCACTCCAAAGAACGTACTACACAACTCTCTGCCTGTCAAAATATGGCGTCGCCTCGACCCCGCTCTAGAACGTATTTCCATACGTTCTCTGCTCTGATTGGTCATTACATCAAATACGATATTCTTTTATTACATTTGTAAGGTTCTTAGATTTAGAATACAAAACTAGATAATTTTAGAAACAAAAAGGAAATGAGATCAAATAAGGTTTGTACATTATTCATGCTAATAACAATCAAATCCACTCGTAGCTTCCTCCGACATATATATTGTACTCTTAATTTTTAAACTATAGAATTTTATGCTAATTATATAAACTTAACTAATACATATAATGAAGCGTTATTTCAATTCGGTAAACGGTAATTTTATTCTTCAACTTGTCTTCCGACAAAGGCCTCCTCTAAAACTCTAACTCTCAAATAAACAACCAAAATATAATGTTTCTTCCTCAAATACTTTGCACCAAACACCAAATCCACTCTAATTTTTTGATCTTGGAAAAAAAAATAACGACTAACAACCTCCACAGACCGGTGCAGCGACGTCGTCCGCCACGCCGCAGTCGCCGAGCGCGCACTACATTCTCGCACCGTCGAACAGGACGATTAGTAACGCTACCGTCACTAAAAAGGGTAAGTAGTGAATATTGAAAGATTTTTTTTTGTTATATTTGATTTGCCTGCCTCGTGGTCTCGCGGTACAAGTATGTGCCGTGCGATCTAGAGGTCCTGGGTTCGATTCCCGGGTCGGGCAAAGTGTTATTGGGTTTTTCCATTAGGAAAGTCTCAATAACAGCACGGAGTCTGGAAATGTGGCCGAAAAACGGCAATAGGCTCGCCCCCTATTACGTGGGACTGATACATACTTGGCGAAATGTGAGTGCAGAAATGCACCTCTGCCTACCCCTTCGCGGAATATAGGCGTGAGTTTATGTATTTGATTTGCCTTTTTTAAATAGGGGCACTTTTAATGATATCGACTTAATCAATTTATGTAGTGTTAAAAGAAATTCTGAGTAGTAAAATAAAGACCTTTATTTTCATAGATAGATAGATAGATAAACACTTTATTGTGCACCATTTAAACAAAGATATAATACAATGAACAACTTATAATATAGTGGACAATCGGCGGTCTTATCGCTCAAAGCGATCTCTTCCAGACAACCTTTCATATTATTAATTAATTTTTTCATGCAGTTAGGAAAACAATATTATAATAATCAATTTTACCTGTCTAATCACAACTTTGTTGTGCTTTTAATAGTAATGATAATTTAGATTAGTATTTTTATGTAAAGTCTTGCTTTACTACACCCTGGTTACCACATTTTATTTTTTATTTATTAATTTTAAGTGAAAACTTATTATCAAGCTCATTAAGTACGCTTGTCTCAAATAAATGAAAAAAAAATAAAAAGCTAACACTTATTGCAATAGGACATCACAGATTGCAATACAATCGGATCGTAGATCCATTAAAATACTCTAGGTAGAGACAGAACCAGTTGTCAATACGTCCGGAGGAGCTGTAAAAGGAAGTAACAGACATTCCATTTTTTCTTCCATTGGAAAACGTCTCTACCTAATGATGGACTTATGTAGAGCTTTAAATAATACAAGTTTATTTTTCACAGGTAACGGCCTCCAATCGCCCTTAGCGACGCACGTTTAACCTAAAATACGAAGTTTTATAAAGACTATGTAGAGCTCACGAAGCATATTATGATTAAGTGTGATGTTTGTAAAAATTGACGTCAATTTAAACTGTTATCATTGTTATACTCTAACCGTATGTCTTTTGTCTTGTATAGTTTTTTTTTTAAATCTCATACCTCATATCCATTGTCATGCATATTTTTATCGAATGCGTAATATCGAATATTTCTAGTTTAAATTCTTATGTAAATATGACCACTTGTGTGCAGGTTAAAATTTATTAAAACGATTCTAAACGAGAATAATTCACAAAAATGGAATCAGTAGAGAATCGTAGACTTTTCTTGAAAATATATGGCCTATGTACTTATCGAATATTCTTTTAGCGTTCTTTATTCAAAAAAAATATATATATATTGACACCAATTGCCAGTGTCACCTGTCAAATTACTATTTGCTTTAAAAAAACCTCATTTCTGTAATTGATAATCTGTCAAAGTGACAATTTCGAATGACAGTTACAAACTATTCTTGAGCAAGCAACGGAAACTCATTTATACAGCCCCAAAAATGTTATTTTAATTATTAAAACGACGGAGTAGTTAGGAAATTGCTTTTGTTAATTAAACCGGGTCTTTGTAATGCAAAGAACTGTGGACTGAACCAGAATGTACTGAGCTTGTAAACTATGGCGTGTTAGTATTCAAAGCTGGTTAATAAGTAAAAAATCTTACAATAAAATGTTTTCCTCGTATATTTAGGTTGGATTAGGACGAACTTGGGAAATGTAACGAGGTATTGATCCCCCAAATAAAAAAACAGGTAAAACTAACATGTTATTTTGGTTATATAACAAGGCGGATCTAGACACAATCTAACAACACTTAAAATTTGTCTGTAAATGTTTATAAAAATGTTAATATATGTTTCCGTTTACAAACGTAAATGCAAATTTAAGGAGGAATCAAACACGAACGAATGGTCTTAAAAATTATTATTTAAACAGACGTAACAATTGAATAATATTAAGAAATAAAAATAATTGCCAAATGAAAAGCAACAATGCAGATCGGCACGGTCGCGTCAACTAACGACAGATGATCTCTGAATTTGCAACTCCATTTGTATCGAACAATATTCATCGCTGCGTCCCACTGCTGGGCACGGGCCTCCTCTACCATTGGGTTTCGGCCTTAGTCCACCACGCGGGCTACACACTTAAGAAATTCGTAAGAACTTTTAGTTGTGCAGGTTTCATCGCGAAGTTTTCCTTCACCGTTAAGGTGATACATATGTATATTAAACAGTATGCAAATTATTAAAACTCCCCTACCCAAGTCCAAGTAAGCCTCTGCAAGGCTTGTCTATGATTGATCGTTCACTTTCTTAAGCCTTGAGGTGTTTCAGTGCCGTATTTATCGGCTCGACACCATTCATAAATAATGAGATGCTTAAATATTCCATGCCTTTGTTTTTTAATGACTTCTTTATAAAATGTAGTGAGTTTATTTTTATAGTACGTGTAACACAAATAGTTCGAATGCTGCACAAGTATGTACCGTGCGATCTAGAGGTCCTGGGTTCGATTCCCGGGTCGGGCAAAGTGTTATTCTGAGAGAGTCTGGAATTGTGCCCGAAATACGTCAATAGGCTCGTCCCTTATTAAGTGGGACTGATACGTACCTGGCGAAATGTGGATGCAGAAATGCACCTCTGCCTACTCTTTCGAGGAATACAGGCGTGAGGTTATGTATGTATGTATGTCGATTGTTTTTTGTCGACATAATTTTGTTTCCACGCTTAAAAAGTGTAGAAGGACTAAATTGCGACACATTTGAGCGGATCGTGGGCTACCTAGATTTATCACGATATTCATAATAAGTGTTGTCGAATATGAATATTTCAAAACAATTCCTCAATTTTAAAATTTCTTTCTTTTTTATATTGCTAAAGGTAATGCTGTTAAATTTAGTATCAAGAAATGAGTGGCAATATGCTTCTTTACGCTACACATGAAAGACTCAGGATATTAGAAAAGGCAAGTGACTAGGTTGGTAATACGGTAAAATTACGAATTTGCGAACCTTAGTGTCAAGTTGCAACTTCATGAGGCAGCACGCTTCTATTATAGGAAAGTAAAAACAATATAGAGTATTTCATCTTTTTAGAGCATTTACCAAGTTACATAATGTATATTGGAAGATCATCATCATCGTCTATATACCTTTTTATACCCGTGGCGCAGTTGGCTAGATACCAGCGTGCGAAACGAGCGGCCGCGGGCTCGATCCCCGCACCGAGACGAATGTTTGTGTGATCTGCAAATATTTTTTACGCAACTGTTTGTGAGACCGAAAAGTCTCTCGTAGTTTCTGACACTGACGACACAGGACTTGTATCCTAGTGGGGTCAGAACTATGCATGTGACTGTTGGGTGTATTTATGATGACCTCTTCTATAAATATGGTTAGAGGATATGATATACTTATTTTCCTCCCAGAAAATAGTGTAATAGGTTTGACAGCTTATTTTGATAATGGGTGTTCTATTTGTGAAACATCATCATCATCCTCCTCCTCTACATCTGAAAGGAACTTCTTTTGTGAAATTTGTAAATTTTAACATACTAAAAGGTAGCCATTAAAATGAAAGCGAAGCGTCAAGAATTAAAACAAGTACGTGGAATATATTACGTCAAATATAAAGACGCTCGGAATCTCTTCACGTAATCAAGAGGCAGGCCATCAGACCATAAAATTAAAAAGTTAAAATGCTGCCAAAGGAAATTTAAATCTTGTTTCAAAGATAAAATTTAAGTGTTTTAGACTTTTCTTTTATAACCTTGGTGTCTTTGAGTGTTGGAAAGAGATAGGGAAAAATAATAGCAATAAAAACTACAGATATTTAGACCGGGAGATTTACCTTACTAACTGATAAATTGTATTATTTTAAAACGATTGTTACTATTGAAATAGAAGTTAACTTTTGATAGGGGTGAACCTCCAAAGTTCTATTTAGGAAATAAGATGTTTTTTTTAATAGTAAAATATACAGGGTGTATTCAGACCGTGATCGGAAACTAAGGCAGGTAATAGCTAATACCTGCCTTAGCTTCCGATCACGGTCTGAATACACCCTGTATAGTTCGTTTGCCAGTCCATACTCCTATGAAGCACTAATTTTATATTCAGAAGAAGTTGGAAAAACTAACCGGCTATTTACATGAAAAATAAGATATCAAAGCTTCTTGAAACAATATTACTTTAAAAACATTGCCTGCAAAATTATTTAATAAAGAAAAATTAAAAACACTTATATATAAAAAAACAATAACTATCTAAAACAATTGACATGAACATCTATTTTTCAATGCTCAAACTAAAACACCGTAACCGTTGTTTTGCTCCTTTTCAACTGTCAAAGCAGTTGTCACTTTGACATTGACAGATCGCGCCGCTGCGACATTGAGAAACAATTTGACAGCCCTGAAGTTTCATTTCATAGATCTCCCAAGTCAATTTTCTTTCAATTCTCTATGGTACTAATAAATTAAGGTTTAATATAAATACGCTCCTAATGTTTTTATACGATTTATATAAAGGAATACATAGATTTAAAATTAGTATTAATAAATAGAGTGTTTATATTAACTCATAATTAATGCCGCAGGGATTCTGTAAAATTAGCTATTTTGTGAAATCTCTACGTGATTCATTAAACTGTAGGAGGTTTAATAAATAATTAAACTTAATTTGAAATAAGATAACACCCATGGGATGTTTTTTGGTTATCATGCTTTTATAACTACATTTTTGTACTTCAATTTTATTTTCAGATTTAATAGTTACTTTCACGTCAGCTGATCACGAAAAGGGAGTAAGTTAGGACGGAATTTAAGCTACGAATATAGGCTACATGTCATATCAAGTGTAGTAATTAACTACTGATTATTATTAGAAGGGTATAATTACATACCAGACAAACTTATCGTTGTTAATCTATTTATAGATTAAACGAGAAGAAATACAACAAAAGGAATTATTTATTTATGTACATCTGTTTAAATTTGCACAGTACTTAAAGTTAAAACATATTTTATTCATATTTTTCGCGAAACTCTCTTGAGATAGCGATCGATATGATTATCTAAATAGTTTAAAAAAAATACTTTTCACAAAAAAGCTAACTCTCCACCCTGCGGCAACATATCAAAAAACGTTATTTTGAAAAATTCTGTCCCATCGGAAGAGTTACTACGTTTCTATAGTAGAGTAAGCTTTAAGTTAGTAACTTTGTGCCATTAACTCTCATACATATCTTGCGAATATATCATAAGCACTTCCATTGACGTATCTGAGTCTTAGGGGAGAGAGGGGAGAAAAGAAATTTTGCACATAAAAATCTAATACTACCTCTAAAATCTTGTCATATTCTCTAATTTTTCCCGGTCCACCCTTAATCCCCTACCTACCTAAAAATTGGTTAAAGCATAAATATTACTGCTCTATATTTCATAGCAGAAAATAATAAATTGGCCCCTTGGTATTGCGTAGAGACGTTACGTCTTTATGTGTTCTGTATAGTATTTACTATGGGCAGTGCTCTGATGAACCTTTTGGCTTAATACCTGCTCCTGAATTCCACTACCGCACCACGCGCCAGAAATTAAATTTCCATCCCTACCATTTTCAAACAAACGGAGTTTTCTTCCTCAAAGAGCCCATATTTTTATCAAAGGCCGGCAACACACCGATGATTCCTCTGGAATTGTGTTAGGGCGGTATTGACCACTTAAAATTAGGTGGCTCCTTGCTCGTTTGCCTCCTTTTATATAAACAAAATATATGATCTCTATTTAGCAACGTTGTAAATACCATAATTACTCATTACAGTGTCATTTGTGCAAATTATATTTCGATACAAAATTCGTGTGTAGTGTTCGTTTCTAGTGGCTCTAGTTTGTGTGCTAAAAATTTTAAATAAGTCAGTTGTCCAGATGTAAGCTCTTACATCCCTTCTCTCCCCTTCGAATACGTCACAAAGCACTTCTTCCATTCGTTTCATACGTCAATTCCTAAATAATTTCGAGTAAAACATAATTTTTAGTCGATTTGTATAGTTAGATATTGACTCCGCTTTTAAAGAAAGAGACATAGTACGGCTCACGAAGAGTCAAACGAAAACAGTTGAATAAAATTTTGCCCTAGATTTGACCAATCCATCTTTTGACTATTACATATCTATGTTGAAATTTTGGACATATCTATCAAGACTGTTATTAAATATGTACATGATATTATTAGCAGGAAAGTAGTCAACACCAAAGAGGAAAAAAATACATTCAAGGCCAAAACTATTCTTGGTGCGTTAAAAAAGGAAGATTATGGTTATCAAAATATATATGGTGCTGTTTTCAAGACATATTTCTAGACTATGGCAGTGGTTGCGTCAATTCTACAATACTTAAATTAGCTGCAACACACACTGTTTTGTCACAACAATACTTTACAAATTAGTCAGATAATAAATGACAATTCTTGATTTAAGTCTTTTGTCAGTCAACTGTCTAGTGACGTCACATTTTCGGCGCCGACTTTGACTCTTTCATTAATAGCGCGTTGTACAGCTTATGCTCAATCTATAGATGAGAAAAAGTAATTTCGGTTTGAAAATTTCGATCTAAGACTGATTAGACTAACCCATACATTTTTACTGTTTGACCTTTTTCTTTTAATGCTTAGAATCGTTATCCATTTTGCTGACATAACCTAGAATTTTTTGGCCATAATTTCAGGCCCAGTTACGTTGTGACAAATTTAATTTGTGAAGTATTACAGTACCAATAATAATTACGTTTATCCAGATATAAAGCTCAAAACTGCTTACGCCAATATTTTTTTACTTTTAATTATGTAAAATTTTCCAAAATTAGGGAAGAATCAAAAATGTGTTTTGGGCTGGATATAATAGAAAAAAATACTTTAAGCAACAACCAAAAGAAAGCTCCCAAAAATCCCTCATATACAATAAATTTATATAAAAATATTGTATAAATCTTTCAATCCCGTTCAATCAAGAGGATTTTGATCGATTGTAATGATAACAGTTTTACAAAAGCACATTTCAATTCAATATAATAAATTGGCTGTAACCGATCTTGGGATGGCTGGCTAATAACTGCTATTTGTCGGCCATTGAACACTTGTCAATGTCGAGTTACATTTCAGAGTGTTCGAGACAGCCTATCCATCGAGTTGAATAAATTACAGATGTTTAAATCGGATTCAAATAAATTAACTCCTGTATTTCAAATTAAATTGCAATTTACACGTGTATTTTAATTTATTGGCGGTTTTAGTAAATAAATAAATTGTATAATATAATTTCGAATGTTTATTTGATTAAACAAGCAAATTGTGTTATGAAACAATGAAATATAATGGCGTGCATTAATTAAATTACTTATTTCTTGGTATTATTACCATCTTAAAATAATGATAACGATTCTAAGCATAAACCTAAATTTTAAATAGTCTAAACTTCGTTCTGGCCTGAAGTTTTTCTTTATAAAACATGTAAAAATGCTTAAAATCATCTCATCCGTCTTAATGTTCATAGTGTAAGTCTTATAGCGATACTGCAATAGGAGAATTTCTCGCTTCGTTTTTTCAACCTAAATTTATTTATACGTGTGATTTATTATGTAAAATTTCTTTTTATTTAAGCACAAAATTGTTGTGAGTAACTGATGTATTTTATAGTTTACGAAGTGAAATTTTCTATTGTATTTTCATTAAGAGAGTTTATTTTAAAAGTAGAAATCGAATAATGTATTTCTTAGCATCGTTGTTAAGATTTCAAAAGTCGAATCTAGGTTCAATTAAATGAAAAAATTATATTCGCATGTTTTGTTTTTGGTTGAATATTTACACTGTCTTAAGAAGCTTTCTTAAATTAGCCTGGACTTGATTTTTGTAAGCACTTAACAGAACGGTCACCTAGCTTAGATTCTTTTGTAAGCCGTTATGTGTAAAGTATCGGGATATTTCCTCTTAAAACACTATTATTATGCTAGATATATAATTATTTTTTCTGTGATACATAGATTAAAACATGTTTTTGTAAATAAATGCTATACGAGTGGAGTTGTTAAGAAAATGTATTAGGTAAAGCACGGAGTCTCCGAATGGGTTCAGCGCGGACAAATGGCGAGTCTTTGTTTGTTGACTCGAAATTCGTACGCGCTTACCGGTTCCTTTCGTGTATATAATGTAAAGCTTTCAAACTTTGTAAACTATTTAGTATATAGCTGGAGTGTAACTTTTCGTGGAGTGAGATATAATGTAGCTAAAGGTATGTTCGAAAGTTATAAAATTTGCAAGTTGTAAATCTAGTAAAATTGTACAAAATACTTTTCTAAATAAAACGAAACTTTGGCCTATGTATTTTGATTTTTTTTCACACGAAACCTTTTAAAAATAAATATTGTAGCTGGTAACTGTCACAAGAATAGTTAGAGCTGACACAGCGCTTTCCGCCCAAGGTGCCTTTCTGAAAGGTGAATTTATTTGAAAAGGTTAAGGAATGAAATATTACTTTAGTAATTTTCAGTACATTTACAAATTGATGTTTCGTGTTTGTGTGAAACAATCATATATTTGAGACAATGCTATAAAATTCTGTCTAGGGATTTCTTAGGTACTATCCAAGTAATTTTACAGTAATTATGTCTGTATAAAACGTCGTCTCGTCTAAATGGTAGACTAAATTTCAAATAAAAATAAATGGAATTTTAAAAAGGTAAATATTCAGCTCTTTCTCGCAAAATTCGTCTCCATGGGAGAAGGATGAAACTTTGAAAAAGGAACCAATTATCTATAAACTTGAAACGTGAAAAATGAGATGATTTCTTTTTGCGCTCTAAGAGGATGAGTGTTACAAGTGTTCAAAGCGGTTCCTAAAACATTACCTAATCCCTCTTATTTGTAATAATATTAAATAAAAAGAGCTAAGGAAAATAAGTTACATAGAAATGAATGAAAATATAATTCCTATCGAAATTCCATTCGACCGAATATATCTTTATTGACTGATCAACCCAATTTGCGTAAAAATCATTTTGATAACTTTAATTCGAATTGTATATAGCTGATGAACAGAGCCTACAGGATAAGGCACTCGGTCTATCGAATCAAGAGCTCAAATCCAACAATTCAAATTACTATTTAAAAAAAAAAATGCACATGTTTCTTCTTGGATATTGTTTAAAATATTTTCACTCGCTATGGGGATGTGTAATTTTGAGACCTATGCTCATCCCACAGGAACACTAAACACAATCATATTATAAACCTTTGCTCTTCATAATATTAGTATAAAATTAAAACGCCTGTTATAACTTTCTGAGCAATATGTTTTATGTATGGCTTTTATATTGTATTAGGCCCTGTTCCGCCCCAGAGAAATTTTATATAAAAATAGTACCTTAAGTCCTTTTCCAAGGTCCTATTATATCCATATCTAAAATCATTTTTATCTATCCTGAAAGGCAGATGTCGGGTAGACATAATTACTTTCGCATTTATAATTTTAGTATTGACTATAACGGACCTTTAACGAAGGGTAGAACAAAAAATTATTCGCTTGCTAATGTCGTGGGTATCGAAGTTGAATGCAGACGTCAGTCGCCAGTGAGTTGTCTTTGCGTGATTGTTGAGACGTATAATATAAACAGTAAACCGTGATTTTGTCATCGTCGAACTGCGGTGGTTCGCGCGGTGACCATGTATAGTGTGTTATAGTGTGTATAGTGTGTTATAGTGTATTATAGTGTGTATATTGTGTTATAGTGTGTATAGTGTGTATAGTGTGTTAAAGTGTGTTATACGAATCGGTAATTCAAAAACTTAAATCCAGTGTGAATGATTTGTTCCGGTGTGCATTCCCGAGCTACTGAGTGGTCACATTGAGGACGAACGCGACATACAGAGTTCGAGGCGAGGATCCGCGAGCCCAGGTCAGTGCATATTAAAGTCCTGTTTACTAATAAACCATATTATTTCGTCCGATATAGACAGTTCCAACACTCCTAATAATAATTTAAAAAAAACTCAAAGAAAACTATGGCCTGCGCATTTCTAAGGTTTTTTAAGTTCACAGACTTACTCTTAGAGGTGGCGTTTACTAAATGCTCAGGCATTACTATTTATAAAGAACACTGTTGAACACTACTATATTGTATTATATACAACTGGCTTTCATTGTCTTTCTAAAATAGCCTTGAAAGAGGTGGTACCATACTAAGCTATGGCATGTCTGTAGGCCCCTACATAGGCATAGGGATAAGGATTTTTGTTAGGGACCCAGCTTGATACTAACATCTACGTGGACGTGACGTCGCCGCGCGCCGGGCTGGAAGGCCGGTGACCCCGACGTACGCTTCTCGTCTCGGTGCGGGGATCGAAACCGCGGCCTCTCGTTTCGCAAGCTGGTATCTAGCCAACTGCGCCACGGGGCTGTCAACATACATACATGTATAATGTAGCTTTCTTTAATTTAAAAAGAGCTGCCTCATTCCTAGTGCTTCTTAATTTATTCATTTGGGTGTAATGTTTTTGCTACATCATTTCCATGTCATAAACCTTTGGAAGTGGCTTCCGGGTCACGTGGTCTGCTACTACATTGACTCCCACTGAAGCGGAAATACGCAATTAGCGAAGCCGGCATAATAACTACGTTTGTCGAGTTCATACTGTTCTAGTGTAATGTATGAATGTTCTAAGGCAGTGGTCCGGCAACCTTTTGGCAGGCAAGGGCCGCAATGTGGCAAAACAAACTAAATGCGGGCCGCACTTGTGATACCCTAGATTCTACCTAATACTTATGTATAATCGGGCATATCCAGTAGAAAAAATTAAAATGCTAACTAATGCTAACATTTACGGGCCGCAAGCAAGAAGTCCGCGGGCCGCACGCGTGTTGCCAACCGCTGTTCTAAGGTATAGCTACATACTCGCATGTAGGTATATGTAAATGGACGATGATAATATTCTTATCATTTACTTGGTACCTTCAGAATTACTGTTCCAATATATAATATAATATAATCACACGTAACCGTAAGTTTGTCAATAAAATTATTTTAATGACGTGAATGTCCCGCAAAGTAAGGGTGATCTATAGCCATTTTTTTAGCTTTAGTCTCTGAGCGGACGATTTATAATGGAAAAATTTAATAACTGGCCGACCCTGAAATCGGTCCTGGGACCAATCGGGCATATACGCTTACTAGTGCTATGAGACCAGAGGCAGTCGATTGATCTAGTTAAAAATAAAGTACATTTTGACATCATTTCAAAGCAGAAACTAAAATCTCTCCAACAGTGTTCTCTTTAAATCAAAACTCCAGTAGAATTACAAGTCTTTAAACAAGCCAAAGTCGTGTTGTCGCGAAGTTAAATTATTTCGAATACGCGTGGGGAATTTTTAGAGCGGCGCGGATATTATAAGGCATATTGTGATTCATCCGCCACGCGGACATGGGCGTAAAATGTTTATCGCTCTTGTTGCGGTGGGGCCGTTGAAGCAGCGATTTGGCGGATATTTTTCGAAAGATCATTTTTAAAGTGAAACTTTTATTACATCGTCTCAAACTTTTTGGTCTGTGTAGCGCATGTCGCGTGATGGTCGGCCGCCAAGTAGGTATAAAGTGAAAGGCGCTTGTCAGTGCAGCTAAGGCCAATGTGGCGGCGCCTATAGTTTGCAGCAGCTGACCGTGCAGTGTATAGGCTATTACTCATTTGTGCCAGTGCTGGAGCACTATATTTTTTTTTACCCATTATCATTCAAATTTTCCAAGTATAAAATAAAGATGGATAAAGCGATTTTTATACCCTTAATAGAATATTATTCGAATTTTTTTAGTTAAATGTCTATAGTGTGAAAAAAGTTTCACTTTTACCGTGGTTTCATAAAACCACACAAAATTTTTTTGACTATATTTCTACACCTTTATTTTGCCGGCTCTGTTTTACCTGTTATAAGAAACGAGTCTGGAGCAGTATTCGGGCATTTGTCCAGACTCGACTGCTACTAAGAATTTCCTAGTGGGAAACTCGATTTTCTGACTCAGGAGTTGAACTCAGGGCCAAAAAAGCAGTTTATTTTTAAAACAAACAACAATCACAAGCTTTCGAATTGATCCTGCATCGTAACTTGCGATTCAGTGACGTCTGGGTCGATTCGCAGCTCGTGCGGAATTATTTTTCCTTTTTCAAATTCTCTGTAGCGTTTATTCCGAAAATGTGTACTCGCCCTATATTGAATGAAACTTAGTATAGCAATATAAGAGTATGGTAATAAAGTGTATGTCAGTCAGAACTATTAAAAATAAATAAATATATAAATAATGGATATATAAGTCGTGATGGCCTCGAGGTTTAGGCATGCGGTCGAGAATCTCGACGGTCGCGGGTTCAAACCCCAGGCACACACCGCTGACTTTTCGAAGTTATGTGTGTATTCACAATGAATTATCACGTACTTTAACGGTGAAGGAAAACATCGTGATGAAACCTGCACACCTAAAAAGTTCTTAGGAATTTCTTAGGTGTGTAGTCCGCCAACCCGCACTAGGCCAGCGTGGTGGACTAAGGCCTAAGCTCTCTCAGTTGTAGAGGAGGCCCGTGCCCAGCAGTGGAACGTATTTGGCCTGATGATGAATATTTTAAAAATAGGTGTGACGCTTGCTACCAAGATCATATTTATAGAAAGTTTAGTTTTGTTGTGAATTCCATTGCTCCACCTCGGAATTATTACCACCAGATTAAGAAAATTATTTTCTATCAATAAAAATCAGCAAGATCAGCAATCAACCGCTAGGCTATAATCTGATGTGTTAAGTATAGGAGTAACGTGAGAGATGAAAATACGCCTTTGCTAGCATTTTAGCTCGTACGAACCTGGAAATTGCTAGAGTGTTTTGGACGTGAATCTATTTAACAGCGAAAAAACTTGCGAGAATCATACCGTCACGCGATAAACCGCTTAACCGAAAGCTGTTTTCGTGCCCCCAACCTTATAAAAGGGGATCAGAACAAACGGAAGGTATAAGGTAGTTCGTACGAACACTGCCTCGGTTATTGGCTATTGTGTGCGGAAAAATTGTAACGCCAAACCATCTGAGTTATAGCTCGCGCTTCTTGTCGTTGAAAAATGTTGTATAGTTCTTGAGAATGGCAAATAGTTCTTTTGTGTCATAAATCTGGGGCATTATGGTATGGGGAATGCTTCGAATGTTTGAAGCGATGTGAGGGCTGATTCAGGTGATATGGTGAGGTAAGCCTTTTTTTCGGGTTTGTAAGCGGATTTTCTAAGAAAAAAAGGATTTTTACAGAAGGTTGAATAATTTGTTTTTCAGCGTTCTATACTTGGACTAAGGCTCAAGTTTTCGTAGAAGGTCCTAACAGTAAGATACTTATGAATTTCATAAGATTCACTAGATGTTATTCCGCGACCTTTTCATCCACAAATAGGTCGCCAAGCAGAAGAATATGGTTTGTTCTCGCTACCGTCAAAAATATATTTAATAAGAAAATCCCTACCCAGCTCATCAGCGTAACATCGTAAAGCCAATGACAATAACAAGCCAAAGCTAACTCTACTCGTTCACATCCACCGCCCTAACTGTATTGCAGAATCAATGCTTATCGAATTACTGAAACCGTGCTTCACGGTAACTCCACACAGATAACGATGCAATTAGCTTCATGACACTATCGATTTGCTTGGCAAGTGGCATGAGCTAGTGTAGGTTTCCCAGTGTTTTTCTAGCTTGAAGTGTTTTTGGTCCTGATTGTGGGTGGAATCTATACATCTATTCAAATAAATAAAATAAGAATGTCTATTTTAGTGTTACACATTAAAATAACCACTTTTTACTAAATGCATATGGATGTATACTAGGGTGGCTCGATTTTTTTTTTCGAGTTATTAAATTCTAATAGTGAAAAGTTTGTGCGTTTTTGGCTAGAAACCGGCTATGTAAAATATTATTTGATTAAATTGACAGTAACTGCCTCCGCAACGTCATTGAATATTTCAAAAATAATGATTTTTAGAGTCTACTTTGATGCTACATTACTGTATAAAAAATTATAAAAACTAACTTCTTTTTTTCACTGAGTAATTCCTATTATGGTCTTTTTTTAAAATAAATTACTCAATGCATCTCTCTCAATGCGTCCGAAGGAAAAAAAGAGTTCCCAAACAAGAGAAAATATTCTTGGTGGATCAAAGAACCTCTCGGGGTATGATGATAAGTGGAGTCGACGTAACTGCGACAAAGAAGTTACAAATGATCCTCCAGAAAAAACGTGAACGAGAGAACCGTCCAAGCACATTTGGAACTATTTTAACGGTAGCCAATTTAGCTGAAAGTACTTCATCGGCATCAACAGCAATGTCACAAAAGTCTATTATCAAACGTAGAAATAAAAAGAGAAAAACAGTTCGCAATAAAACTCTCTTCCTACGTATTCTGTCTGGCGTATCTGATAGAGCAACAGCAGCTATTGTGTCTTCAGTTTTGTTCGATATTGGCTCAGGTATAGAAATAATTAACGAAGTTAGTTACGATGGGCGAAATGTAAAGTAAGAGCAAGTTTGACGCGGGAAGAAACAGTTTCTGAACTCTCTGCTTTATATTTTGACGAAAGAAATTATAAAACCTTAAATATTATCAGAAAGAATGGTAAATATTACAAAACTATTGTGTTGAAGGACACATTTTGCTGATACGAGAGCAGGGATCGTATTATATTGGATACATCGTCTTCTACTAATAAAGAAATTTAAACATAACAAAGTTCCTGTCTAGTGAAGATATTGCCACATATTTATCATCTTATGGGAATCGGTTGTGACGCGACGGTACAAATGTTAACACTGAAAATGTGGTGATATCATAAGACTGCTTGAAAAAACGCTTCAAAGGCCACTTCAATGGATTATAATTTATTTGCTACACATGAACGAACTTCCTTTAAGATATTTATTTATTCATCTTAACAAATGTACTTCGGGACCTAAGTCATACACTGGACACATTAGGTAAAACTCTGGAAACCTGTGAATTACTGCCTATAAAAAACTTCCCACACATCGAGGGAGAGTTGCTACCTGAAGTGTCAAAAGAGTCAAGTACAGATCATCAGTACTTGCACAAGATAGTCTCTGCAGTAATTTCAGGTGATTTTCCTGCTGACATAGCAAATAAGTCTCCAGGCATACTCTCTCATGCCCGCTGGCTCACACGGGCAAACAGAATTTTATGTTTGTACGTTACATCTGAGATTCCATCGGATAATTTGAAAATTCTGGCTTTATTTGTCGAAAGTTTATGCACCATCTTGTTTTCAAATTAAACATAAGCCATCATGAAAATATGGTTCACACCATCTTTACAACATTATTAGGTCCTCCAGATACCTGCCAGAAGACCTCAAAAGTCAAATTGGAGTCAAGGAAAACAATACCGAAATTTGATTCAAAAAGAGATTTTCGAGCTAATTAATATGTTATAATTTACTTCTTTTTTTAATTTCAGAATTTTAGTTTGATTGTAATTTCATCTTAATAAATATGTTTAATAAAACAATACTGAATTTTGATTATTATCTAAAAAGTTTGATAATAAAATTCTTAGCTTTCTCCCTAAGCAAAATAATGTTTTTAAGTGTCTTTGAGGCCTGTGCGGAGGCAAAAGGAGTTATCCAAAAGAATTGAAAACTTACATTTATTTTCACATCAATATTACGCACCGAACCCCCCCTATTAGAACACAAAATTCCAAAGATTTTTTTTTTCCATAAATTCGTGAGCCACCCTAATGTATACATAATACATATACCAAAATAACATTTTTTACAATTTTTGTCCGTCTGTCTGTCTGTTTATTTCGGCTAATCTCTAAAACGACTGGACCAATTTTGACGTTACTTTCACTGGCAGATAGCTGTCGTAATAATGAGTAACTTAGGCTAAAATATATGTATAAAAAAAATGAATAAATACACCCAAACAGTCACATACATAGTTCCGACCCCACATTAAGATACTACGAGATAACTACGAGAGACTTTTCGGTCTCACAAACACCCAGACCCGAAACAAATACTTGTGGATCACACAAACCTTTGTCTCGGTGCGGGGATCAAATGCGAGGCCTCTCGTTTCACAAGCTGGTTTCTAGCCAACTGCGCTACGGGGCTGTCAAAATGCGATCGAAATTTACAGTTAAACATTTATTGCAATAATAACATTATCCTAAATATTACTTAAAGCACCCAAACAAAGTTTATAGCCTGTATCTTGGGAGTTTTTTTTTACACTCTGGTTACAAATTTGTTGGTTTCAGTAACGGCAGCATATTTTTTATTTTAGAAACTGGCTTGAAACACTTAGAAAACTATTCTATATAATTGAGCAGTGTGACATATTTCCAGACTCCGTGATGGTACTCGTGGTGAAGACAAGTGTACCATGCAATGTTGAGGTGACAGATTTGATTCCAGAGCTGGCCAAAGTGTTATTGGGTTTTTCAATTTGGAAATTGTCAGCAGCAGCTCGGAGTCTTGAAATGTGCCCAATGAAGGCAGATAGCGAAACGTGATTATAGAAATGCATCTGTAACTAGGAAAAAGCGCAATTCTACTTTACCCGATCTAGAAATTGATACTGGAACCTCTTAATCTCTCGTGGCAATTCATAATACCGAACCAACAAGGCAGTCTTTTATTGCACCCTCCAGATAAAAGACCGTAATCGTATTCCCCTGCTTCTTAAGTGCAGGAGATACGTGCTACGTCAAATTTAAACCAGACTTTGTAGTTCAATATGCAACTTTGTCATTTAGCTCCGTCACAGACTGACCGGCAGTAAATCCATTTACCCCACCATAAACGGGGTATTATGTGCATGATCACCGTTTCATTTACGACCCCAGAGGCTAAAGCTTTTGGGGTTAAATCGAGTGTTTAAAACATTTTTTTGCGACGTTCATAACAAGAATTTAGTGGGCTGTAAAACTTGGTTATCGTGAATAATGAGGGATTACTTTTCAGTGCGTTCCGTTTATGTTTTTGTAACAAAGTCTTTGTATTTTTTTGGTATTCTTTATACGGCCTGAACGCTTCGTTGGTTTAGTGATGACTTTCGGGAATTTCAAAGGTGAATTGAGGTGTTTTTTACTGTGACTTAAGTGACCCTTGCATTTGGTGGCAAATCCAGAATGGTTAAAGTGCGACTGCGAGGGTGTACGCGCAAGAAATAATTATGATTATCCTTGTCTATTATGTCGTGATATAGTCCTGATGGCCTCGAGTTTTAGGCACGCAGTCGAGAATCTCCATGGTCGCGTGTTCAAGCACCAGGCACACACCACTGACTTTTCCAAGTTATGTGTGTATTCACAATGAATTACCACTTACTTTAACGGTGAAGGAAAACATCGTAATGAAACATGCACACCTAAAAGTTTTTAGGAATTTCTTAGGTGTGTAGTCCGCCAACACACACTAGGCCAGCGTGGTTGACTAAGGCCTAAACCCTCTCAGATGTAGAGGAGACCCACGCCCAGCAGTGGGACGTACATATATGGGCTGATGATGATTCAACACATTTATTCAAAACGGATAAACACAGGCGAATCCAGGAATCAACACATTTTCGTTCACTTTATAAACACAAAGCTACAAAACTGTGTGCCCAAGATTCAAACCTACGTTGTCAAGATGATGTCTCGGTAGAAAGTACCACGCACTTTCCACCTTAAACTTCGATCATATATCACTCGATAAGTTAATATTAAGTTTGACAGTCACTTACAGCACTATTGGCAATTATGATGAAGATGCTAATTGATTGATTATACGAGTAATTGATAGCATGCATAACTTGCTGCTATCGGAACACGAAGAGACAAGAACTTATTAGAAGGTAGATTTTAATGTACTGTAAAATGAAGGAAAGTAGGAATTTCCTAGGAGTGTAGGCCCTTTCAGATGTTTAGGTATCTTGTACCCAAAAATGTGTCGTATATGGTCTGATGATAGAATGGAAAATACTCGATGCGGTTTGGACATGTGGGCAAGACGAATGAGAGTCGACTTACGAAAAAAATATTGTCGAGCAATGACATTTAAATTCATGAATCTTATCCAAGCACTGTCCGTGCGAATACGAAGAAAAGAAAGAAACACGGTTAAGACCAATATGGTCTGTACCTAAAATACTAAAGCTATTATCCAAACCCAATATAGGAAAACTAAAACTACTACTTACTACATCTAACGGTTGCCTGGAAGAAATCGCCGATAGCGATAAGGCCGCCATTTGTGACACTATCTTATTTAGTGTTACATATACCTATGTTGTTTTTATTAATTGGTGTACAATCCATACCTACTATATTATAAATGCGAAAGTAAGTATGTCTGTCTGTCTTGTTTTTCTGCTAAAACTACTGAACCGATTTAAATGAAATTTGGTACACAGATAGTTTAGAGCCTGAGAAAGGAGATAGACTACTTTTTATTCAGGAAAAAGGGTTTTAAAGGGTTAGAAGGGAGGATGAAAGGTTGTATGGATGTATTGTCATTTTTATAGCTAGAAGCTTGAAACTTATTGTTAGGCTGTTGATTAGATATAAATAAATATGACAGTCATTCATGTTGATTAGATATAAATAAATATAAGTTTGTAAAAAATATATATTATATAACAGTAAAATATGCTACAACTTATTTTCTTTCTGAACCCAATCCTGTAGTCTACGCGGGCGGAGTCGCAGGCAAAAGACAGTAAAAAATAAATAAATAAATACTTTTTTTTAACAACAAAATAGGTAACAATAATACAATTACAATTTATCTATATTCTTTCACGTGCCTCCAAAACTAACGCGATGTTATCCGGGTCACCTCGTTAGCAATTTGAATGGTTTTGTGCCAAATGACATACATTTTTACGGCTATACGAAAGACGTTAGTAAGGTAGCAATTCTATTTTCATACAATTCTACCCCAACTCTTTTCTCGTCACACCTACGCTATATTTGAAGACATCCAAAGTAACGATGCGAATCTACGGTCGGCCTACTTAGGGGCGTTAAGGACGGTTCACATGCAAAGCAAAGAATAGTCTTAATATTTTCTATTTAGTCATCATCATGGCACGGGCCTCCTCTACAACTGAGAGTGTTTAGGCCTTAGTCCACCACGCTGGCCTAGTGCAGGTTGGCGGACTTAGAAATTCCTAAGAACTTTTAGGTGCGCAGGGGTTCCTCATGATGTTTTTCTTCACCGTTAAAATACGTGATAATTCATTATTAATACACAAATACTTTCAATAGTCAAAGGTTTGTGCCTGGGGTTTGAACCCACGACCCTCGAGAATCTCGACCGCGCTCCATCACTATTTTTTAAATTTAATTTTATAAATTGTAACATCATCTAAACTAAATTCCTCAACGTGTAACTCGTACTTAACGTTCCAAAGGTCCCACTTCCATCCATTGTTTTGTAAACTGCCTTTGACAGTTTCTTCTATATCCTCGACCGGCATTTTGCATAATGTTAAGGCTTCCAGATTGTTTAGCCTTTGTACACGGTACGTCTACGAGATTCGGGACATGAATTTATATGGGACGTGTGGCCAGACCTTTTTCGGGGTCTTAGGCGAGCACCTCTTTAGATTCCGACTTTTAGATTCCCTAAAAAAGGTCTATGGATTCTTTTAGAGCTGCTTAGTGACATTTAGGAGGTAATGGTATTGGATACTTTTGAATTTTGGAGTTGATTTTTTTTAGTATTGCTAAAATTTGTATTCGTATCATTATTAAGAATAACATTCACACGATAAAGTTTTTTTTTTAACTTTATATTATTTTACTCTTTTGAATGTAATAGAAAAACACGCGGCATGTTTTAAGTTATATTTCTAAACGAAGCTGGCGGAATTCATGTAAACACGAAATATGTTTTTTTTTTGTTACATTTATCAAAAAAAGCGCATTAAAATGTTGGTGGTAACTATGTAAGAAGCATTCAGTATAAAATTGATATCAAACGTTTACCATCTTTGTTCATTTGTAGTTACACTTGCTTGAAAAGTTGTATGAAAAAGATTTAAGTTAAATGATTTAAATAAAAATAATTTTGTCGTTATGGCCTCGAGGTTTGGGCACGCGGTTGAGAATCTCGACGGTCGCGGGTTTAAACCCCAGGCACACACCTCTGACTTTTTGAAGTTATGTTTGTGTTCACAATTAATTATCACGTACTTTAACAGTGAAGGTTTTATCGTGATGAAACCTGCACACCTAAAAAAAGTTTTTAGGACTTTGTTAGGTGTGTAGTCCACCAACCCGCACTAGGCCAGCGTGGTGGACTAAGGCTTCAACCTTCTCAATGGTAGAGGAGGCCCGTGCCCAGTAGTGGGACGTATATCGGCTGATGATGAATTTTGAAGTACATAAACCAAATATTAAGTATATTACCTCCATTCAGGTATCTTCTCTTTTTTAAGAAGCTCATAAAAATATCGTACCCAATACGCAAACCAAAACGAAACAAAGAATTCACGGCCGATTCACCCCATATATTGTTATTACAGTAAAATATTACCCACACAAAAAAATAAATCATCAAGAGCACACGAGGGCGTTGCGTTTCGACTTTTATCTGCGTGGTGCTAGACCGTAAACTTTATGTGGAAACGCTGCGCCCCATAAAGAAAAGACGTGACGGATTTGACAAACATATACTTGATTTAGGTAGTTTGGAAACTTCGTTAGCTAATGTAGGTGCTGGGATGTTTGTATCCGCATTGATATTTAATTCCACTGGCATGGCCTCGAGGCTTAGGCGCGCAGAACCTCTGACTCATCGAACTTATGTGCGTAATCGCATGAAAACACAATGTATCTCACTTTTAGTGCGATTGCCAAGTCAAACTGGTATATTTAAAACATAAAAGATTTTTAATATTGATATGGTCACTATAAGACGTTATCTGGTAAGCTAAGTGCATAATAACTTAAGACAAAAGGTCCCTTAAACGGGGACTGAATAAATTCATCGACTTGGTATCACACAACTTTTTACGGTAGAAGAAAGTTTTGTTTTTTATGAGATTTTCACTTACTTTAACGTTGGAGGAAAATATCTCAAGGAAACCTACACATCTAAAAAAGTTCTAAGGTGTGTAGTCCGCTAACGCGCACTAGGCCAGGACTAAGGCTTAAGGGCCCGTGCCCAGCAGTGGGACGTATATGGGCTGATGATGATGAATGATGAACATATAACCTGCCTGTTAAAAGAGGCGAATGAAGGAGATTTTTGTCGCAGGTGATAAATTGAGTTCATGTGCTTCGTCATTCATCTCTGGATTGCATTTAATGAAAACTTTTCATCCCTGCAGGTCGCCTACCGACACTAATGACCTTTTTTAGTAGCCTGTTTCGATTGGTAGGGGATATCGTAATGGTTAAATGTAATAGAATAAAACCTTCAATGTATGTAATACATTTGGACTGTAGTAGAATAATTAACAGAACATTATCTTTTCGTTTGACAAAATCTTGTCAAATATGTTGTTATACTAATTCTAATTTGTATTAGAGTTTCAATCACAACTTATTATATTAGTTATCTGAATATTTTTGATTCTTACTGGCAAGTAATAAATCTTTAAACATACATTTTATTCACTAATTCTATCCCCATTAAAATAATAGTCAGATTTGCTTAATTTAAAAACTTTACTTATTTTATTTTTATGCCTACCAGAATCTAATTTCTGCCATCACAGATCTAGCTCAAACACATTTTTTCTATTCATCAAATAAATTGAAGAGCGATCCGAACTTCTTCACATCCACGCGCAATTCAAAAAAATATCGCTACCTAGCACAGCATTTTACAGCAGTTTTAAAACTCTATTTAAATTTTACGAGTTGCCAGTTTTTATTGATATTATCCGATCGTGGCGTACGGGAGAGCGTTTTTTGTTTTATGTATTCAAAAGTTTTGATCTGTGAATAAGGTTGCGTATTCTGCTTAAGTGCTCGTGAAAGTTATATTGGAAGAAACAATGATCAAATTTTATTGCGGAAAATGAGAATGGATCTAAATGATCACCAATGCTCATCACAGACTTCTATTATTCGGTTCTTTAAGCTCAGTAAGTATATTTGCAAGTCGGTATAAGGATATCGAGTGAAATAATCTACATATTTGTACCGCGTTGTGTTTCAATCAATCAATTGCGGTACTGTCACCGTCACACTTGTCGCGTCGGTATAAAAAACACTTAGACATCAAAGGTTCCTAAATAAGTGGTTTAAAAATAAAAATCTTCAGAATCGATTCACCCAGTCGAAAGTTCTAGAGGTAACAAACATTAAAAAAAAATACAGACGAATTGATAACATAAACTCACGCCTGTATTCCCTGACGTGGTAGGCAGAGGTGCATTTCTACACCCACACTTTGCCAGGTATGTATCAGTTCCACGTAATAGGGGGCGAACCTATTGCCGTTTCTCGGGCACATTTCCAGACTCCGTGCTGCTACTGAGAATTTCTTAATGGGAAAAACCCAATAACACTTTGCCCGACCCGGGAATCGAACCCAGGACCTCTAGATCGCACGGCACATACTTGTACCGCGAGACCACGAGGCAGTCAGACTAGAAAACCAATCGCTATGAAGCATATTTCTCGTTGAGCTCTAACCGCATTTATATCTTATCAGCAGTATATTGCAAGATTCAACAGATAAATCAGTTTCAATTACTAGACATCGTATTTAGATTAACAAAGTTACTGACATCATTCAAATTGTAACCGGTGACGTCGCTGACAGAACAGTTAATTCCCTCCACAATAAAATGTCTAGATAGCTAGCTAAGCAAGCATCTGATCTCTTTAATTACCACTATGAAAGGCCGCAATAAGAATAAAAGGAGGTCGAAGGATAATGAAACGTCTTTATCTCGGAGATAACTCGAATGGGAGTTGAAATAGCGGATTAGGTGAAGGCTGTGCTAAAAGAGAGTGATACAAAAACTAAATAGGGGAAGGTGGGCATGAAAGAGACATGTTTTGAAAGAGCCACTTGGATTTTTACCCGACCTTTTGAAATTATCATCATTTGAATTTTATTTTCGTGTGAAAACATCGACTATCTGTGGCCCACAAAGATTTGATAGTTCGCGGAAGTGTAGTGACGGAGCAGGAGGCTATCGAAAAAAGAGGCATTAAAAAGTAAGTTTTTATGCTGTTATTCCAAGCTTTTTTTATATTATGGTTTGATTTGACATCAAAATTACATTAAAACTAGAGTCTGCACTCATTTAACCTTCTAATTAATAAGTAATATTTAATGGACAGTATTCGTAATTTGATCATATACTTTTAAGGTTTTTGCATTTAGTGGCTACTCGTTTTGAAAGAGCTAACTAAATATGTGATGAAACAGCCGGCTCTTTCATGCCTAGGTCTCTTATAACAACCTGTTTTGAACCGTTGCTATTTTGTTACAGACATTAAAATATCATCAGAAACAGCATAACCTAAAAAAAACACGCAAGGGGCCTAAAAATTAAATCGTATGGCGAACAGACCCACAAACATTGTCCAAATACAAGCAATAAACGTATTTTCATTTTGGATCAGGAACAAAAGACTGATTACCTAAAAACTGCATCTAAAAAATTAACATACGATTATACAGTAGCTATTAGTAGTAGTGACAATTGTTTCAGAGGATTTATGCACCGAAATAAATATGAGCCATTAGAAAAACTAGAAAACACATCACTTTTAAGAGCTACGAGTTTTGAAATGAGTGTTATTAATTAACTAATGTTGGTTAGTTTTTGTTACGGTATTCTAATAAAAAAATGTCATTTCTTGTTAATGTTGTTTAACTTTTGGAGAAATTTATTGAAATAGTTGGTAATATCGTGCATGGCTCTTTCATAACAAGTGGCGGCTCTTTCAACAACCACATGCTATGAATGAGCCGTTTTCCCTCTTTTTAAAAAAGGTAGAATTTTATAATGAAACATATCTCTAAGGAGTAATTGTTGATTGAATGTCATAAAGTAATAAATGAGCTTCGGACTAACATATAAAAAATGTGGTTTTATTATGTTTTAGATATTAAAACGAGTCCTTTTCTAAAATTGGCTCTTTCATGCCCACCTTCCCCTACTGTTTAGGTTAGGAACGCATTGTTATTTTTTTCTTTGACTGGAGATTAAAAAGTGGCCAGTATTAGACAAGGAATGAGTGTAAATGAGTCTTTGGTGTTTTTGACGTGTGTATTGGTGGTTATTCGGAGAATAAAATCACCAATTCTCTTGACTTGAAAAATCAATATTAACGTAAAATTACACCTCTGTTTAGCTCATCGAAAAGCAAAAAAAAATACAAATGTGAGCGTATGTGCATATAATCATGCATTGTGATCACAATACTATACGTAAGGTACGAAATATGTATCATATGGCTTAATAAAAACTAAATTAGTTAAATACCCTTAGTATTAAACAAATAAGTTAGTAAAAGTCAAAATATATCACATCATATGCAAATCTAACCAGTCTATCCTTTACCCTGACCACAATCTTAATGAAGCAGAGGCTACAAAGTAATTTAAATTTGTTATCCGAAGGACGCCATCTGCTAAATGCACTTCATTAAAACGTGCTAACCGAGGCACAGCCAAGCGGCGACTGACGAATTCGAATTTCAAATTGCACCGCTCTTTTTCAAATTTGGAATTTACCGCAGAATTCTTGGCGCGGATGGAAGAAAACGGAAATGGTTTGCAAAATAGGAACACTCATTATGGATCTCTTTGGTAGAAATCGCCTTTGAGATTTGCTACTGGCTGGTGGCAGGTGCATTTGTGACTATTTTTTATTCCTTTTAATAAAACTGAATGAATATTGCCAAACTTCTTGAATTAAATATTATAGACGAGTCTGTGATGTTGTTTTAAAATATCATTTAAATGCTTGTAGACATAAAATGCATTCAAACTGGCTGGTAATTGAATTTACTATTCCTATTTTAAATAATACTGCATACACAATTATTATGTACCAATTTGTAAGGAAAAATATGGCTGGCTGTAAGTAAACCAAGTTATCAATATTCATGAAGCCAAAACAGCAGTTGGAAGAAAATACAATTTTCATGTTTTTTTTCTATTAATTGTTTTATATTAAACAATTTTATAATAAACCGAAATCAGGCTTCCGGCAAGACCGAGGTAGCAGGACGTTCAACCCAGTCCATTCTTACCACGGTCCAAGCGGACTACAGCATAGCTCTAACATTACCTATCTACATAGTAAATAGAAAAAAAAGTATGATTTATATCACATTACTGTAGTCAATTAATAAAAAAAAACCTATCTTATATCAAGTAGCTTAAGTTTTATATCT
Organism: Hemaris fuciformis; assembly: GCA_907164795.1. Classification (NCBI taxonomy): domain Eukaryota; kingdom Metazoa; phylum Arthropoda; class Insecta; order Lepidoptera; family Sphingidae; genus Hemaris; species Hemaris fuciformis. The sequence continues at coordinate 4,527,425 of OU015457.1, read as the reverse complement.
ATGTATTCATAGCATATATACATACAGAACCTCACGCCTGAATTCCCTGAAGGGGTAGGCAGAGGTGCATTTCTGCATCCACATTTCGCCAGTATGTATGACGATACCCAAATACGTCCCACTGCTGGGCACGGGCCTCCTCTACAACTGAGAGGGTTTAGGCCTTAGTCCACCACGCTGGCCTAGTGCGGGTTGGCGGACCACACACCTAAGAAATTCCTAAGAACTTTTAGGTGTGCAGGTTTTATCACGATGTTTTCCTTCACCGTTAAAGCAAGTGAATGAATGAATTGTGAATACACACATAACTTCGAAAAGTGAGAGGTGTGTGCCTGGGGTTTGAACCTGCGACCGCCGAAATTCTCGACCGCGCGGCTAAACCTCGAGGCCATCACTGCTTCAAGCAAGATAATAGTATGTATCAGTATGTATCAGTCCCACGTAATAGGGGGCGAGCCTATTGCTGTTTTTCGGGCACAATTCCATACTCCGTGCTGCTTCTAAGAATTTCCTAATGAAAAAACCCAATATCACTTTGCCTGACCCGGGATTCGAACCTAGGACCTCTAGATCGCACGGCACATGTATTCATAGCTTGTAAAAAATTGTTTTCATCATCATCATCAGCCCATATTCGCCCCACTGCTGGGCACAGACTTCCTCTCATCTGTGATGAGTTTTCTTCGAATAAATTAATGCATGACAGTCTTCCTGGGCGATTAAACACTTATGAATATAAAATATATTCATATGATATACAGATATTTATTTCAGGTCCAAGTGTTTGAGAGGCTGAAAAGTCTCTCGTAGATTCTAATACAAGACTCGCGTCTTAGTCATCATCATCAGCCCATATCCGTTCCATTGCTCCGCCTGGGCCTGCTCTACAATTGTGGGGGTTTAGTCCTTAGTCCACCACGTTGGCCTAGTGCGGGTTGGCGGAATACACACTTAAGAAATTCCTGAGAACTTTTAGATGTTCAGGTTTCCCCACGATTTAGTTTTAATTCATCTTAATTCTGTTCTTGTGGTATACAATAAATCATTTTAAGTAATAAAGTGTTCAATAGAAAAAAAAACTAAATTATTTCCAGAAGCTTCTATTTTTATCTATAGATACAATTCAAGATGCAGACGATGTCGCGGGTAGAAGTGAGTGTGTCATGTAACAAGGCGTTGAGCAAATTTACTTATTTTTGCAATATGCGCGACTTTCGTCTGACTGATATTTTCGTAGAGTTCGGTGGTGGAATCTTAAAACCCCACCTCATACTTGCATGTCAAAGTCAAAGTCAAAATACTCTTTATTCGAATATAAATTTACAAGTCCTTTTGAATCGTCAATTTTAAACTATTGCCGCTTCGGAACGTGTTATCGCTGTGGAGAAGAAACGACAAGAAACTCCCTCAGCAACACGAAATGTCATGTTTCTTATTATTATTTTTCATGAATTATCAAAATATACAATTAAAAAAATGGCATTATGTCAATTTTACATTATAAATGTCATAACGGTACAAACTGTAGCAACAAAATAAAACTCTGATCAATTTACTTACTCCCTGGATGTATTGCAGGTAGGTAAAGCAGTGATGGCCTCGAGGTTCAGGTGCGCGGTCGAGAATTTCGGCGGTCGCAGGTTCAAACCCCAGGCACACACCTCTGACTTTTCGAAGTTATGTGTGTATTCACAATGAATTATCACTTGCTTTAACGGTGAAGGAAAACATCGTGATAAAACCTGCACACCTAAAAGTTCTTAGGAATTTCTTAGGTGTGTAGTCCGCCAACCCGCACTAGGCCAGCGTGGTGGACTAAGGCCTAAACCCTCTCAGTTGTAGAGGAGGCCCGTGCCCAGCAGTGGGACGTATATGGGCTGATGATGATGATGATGATGATGAAAGCTTAGTTAGAAGAAAGCATAATCAAGTTGACTGTTTCTTTGGTCCGACGGCGTAAGCATGCGGCATGTAAACATGTAACCCTCTCAGTTGTAGAGGAGGCCCGTGCTCAGCAGTGGGACGTATTTGGGCTGATGATGATGTAAACAAGAGATCCTGGATTAGATTCTGAGCCGGTAAAAGTATTATAAGGTTTTCTATGATGACTTATCGCTGAAGATTTAACCTCCTGTGTACTTATGTCCTTAATTTAGAACATCTAACAAAAAAAAACTGTGACAGATAATAAGAGATCAATCCATTTTTTTTCTCCATGAAACAAAACATACCTATATAAGGGTTTAAAAAAAAACCTCCTCAATTGTGTATCATATCTAGAAGTACTTAGCCAAAAATCAAAAGAAAATCCAGAAAAATTGTACTCTGGAACTCAGGAGGCTAAGCAGAAATTTATTTATATATATTCGGGGTAGATAAATGATTCAATTCACATAACAAGGAGGTGAGACTATTGCCGCATTTCCAACATATTACCAGACAAATTCAAAAATTCAATATTTTTTAATGAAGCCGGCATCAAACCCTGGTACTCTCAAAAGAACGTCGCATATTTATCTTGCTGGACCAAGAAGACAGTAAAAATAACACCTTTTACGTGGGATATGTATACGGTGGAATATGGGTGAAGAAATGCACCTCTGACTGCCACTTCGGAGAATACTGGCGTAAGGTTATGTTACCTATTTTAAGGTGCAATTAATATATTTTTTTTTTAAATTTTTGGTTGTTATGTTGATTATCAATAATTGAAAATATCGAAGACTGCATAGGTATGTGATTTGAAGATAAAAATATAAAGACTGCCTGAATGAACAAAGTATTCTTAATTATTCCCTCAAACATCCTTGTAAGGAAGTTACGGTCGTAAAAATCCGTTTCGTTCAAACACTTATGTATGTAGATACATTACTATTTACCCAAAGCTGGCTAAAGTGTACGTGAATAAATGCATATATTTTGCGATCTGGGCGAATATTCTTGCAACACTAATTTCCTTTGTAAGACAGTAAATAAGGATTCTTAAATGTTTAACAGTAAAATAGTATAAAGAGCTGGTAAATTCATTGCCGACGCTAATTAAAGCTTCTTTGAAGATAATTACTGTGCTGTGGTCGCTTTTGCGCTACTCTTAGCATTTTTCGCAAAGACAAAATAATTTTCTTATTTATGGTATGTATCTTCGGAAATATAGATGCGGTGGTAAAAGATTAATGTAGATATACACTTTTGAATACACCTTTGGGATAACTAACCAAATAGTAATTAATGATGACATGTAATAGAACAAATAATTTACTCCATGGGCGGCGGTAACCGCTTACCATCAGGCTGGCCGCTTGCTCGTCTGCCTACTGAGGCAATAAAAAAAAAACACTACTATACACTACTATACTTGATAATAAAAGCTACGGGAGACCTTATGACCCCTCAAACATCCAGGTCAAAAACAATTATTTACATGACAGCCCCGTGGCGCAGTTGGCTAGACACCAGCTTGCGAAACAAGAGGCCGCGGGTTCGATCCCCGCACCGAGTCAAGTGTTTCTGTGATCCACAAATATTTGTTGCTGGTCGTAGTTTCTAATAATCACACACAAGACTTGAATCTTAGTGTGGGATCAGAACTATGTATGTGATTGTTGGGTGTATTTATTATTTTATTTAATTATTAACGGGATCGGAACCCACGGTGTCTCGGCTTCAGAACCTACTAACCAACTAGGCAATGGTTTGGTGTAAAATAGTTTGAAATTGACGATTCAAAAGAACTTGTAAAAGTCTATTTGAATTAAGATCATTTGACTTTGACTTTATAAATACAAATAAATAAATACACCCAACAGTCACATACATAGTTCTGATCCCACACTAAGATACAAGTCTTGTGTCATGCGTATCAGAAACTACGAGAGACTTTTCGGTCTCACATACACCCAGACCCGAAATTTGTGGGTCACACAAACATTTGTCTCGGTGCGGGGATCGAACCCGCGGCCTCTCGTTTCGCAAGCTGGTGTCTAGCCAACTGCGCCACAGGGCTGTCAATTTTGACTACACCATGAATGCTGGCAGACATATAGACTTACATAAAAAAAAGCTGTTAAATTCACACAATATCTCCTATATACAGATCGAATTGAATATACAGAACCCACTCCTCGAATCCATTTGGCCAAGTTAAAAAATACAATTTTCTTTCGCAAATTTCAACTCGTTAGATATTCCACCCATTCGTATCTGTCCCGTTTGTCTTTTGCAAAGAAAATATTTGATTTCTCTTTGCATTTTATGCTAATACTAAGTGTGACTTTAAATCGGTTTATGCCTTTTCTTGATCCATTGTGTTTGAATCGTTAGGGCGGTCTTTGGGATTGTTCTTTTATTTAAAATTAACGGTCACGTCTGTTTAACTTTGGCGTCTTTCTTTTAATTTAGAAATTGAATGTTTTGTATTATAATCAGCCATATACGTTCCACTGGGCAGGGGCCTCCTCTACTAATCTCGACGGTCGTGGGTTCAAACCCCAGGCGCACATCTTTGACTTTTCGAAGTTATGTATGTATTCACAAAGAATTATCACGTACTTCAACGGTGAAGGAAAACATCGTGATGAAGCCTGCACACCTTAAAGTTGTTAGGATTTTTTTTGGTGTGTAGTCCGCCAACTCGCACTAGGCCAGCATGGTGGACTAAGGCCTAAACCCTCTCAGTTATAGAAGCCCGTGCCCAGCAGTGGGCCGTATATGGGCTGTGATGATGGTGATTTTAATTGATTATGATTTTTCATGCGGCACGAGGTTGTAGGGTTCAATTCCTGGGTCGAGCAACATGTTACTGGATTTAGACATGACTGTGTGTGTGGAATCGATGCGATGTTTACGTTTATAAATCATCAGCTCGAGAAAAATTATTGAATTGTGTCACTTCTGGGCTTGCTAATGCTTCTTGCCTTAGTCCCCAATAGCCTAGTGCCGCATTTAAAGTCTAATCTACGCTGCTACTAAGTAAAAGTTAATCCAGTTTCATGTCCGTTTGGTAACGCGGCTAGTTTGAAAGGAAACCATTCGGGTAACTGTACGTAATTTGTTTTAATTAAAAATAATTTAATGTTGATTACTCGCGCTTTATGTTCTAGTAATGCCACTTATGTAGATCGTTTTCTTGAAATGATTTAGATGATTTGTGTTATTTTATTTTCGAGATTTATCAAGCGGCTGTGAGTTGGAATCCTGGGCTACAATCTATCTATACATCTATACAAATAAATAAAATTGGAGTGTCTGTTTGTAATATTGAAATAACCGCTTTTTAATAAATGCATATGGATTCACACGGTACATATACCAAAATAACGTTTTTTACAATTTTTGTCTGTCTGTCTGTCTGTTTGTTTGTTCAGGCTAATCTCTGAAACGGGTGGACCAATTTTAACGGGACTTTCACTGGCAGATAGCTGATGTAATAAGGAGTAACTAAGGCTACTTTTAGTTTATAAATTTCTTATTAAAAATACATTTTCCGCGCGGACGATGTCGCGGGTACAGCTAGTTCACAATAAATTATTAGACATATTAAGGCAAAGAGACTTCTAAACAAAGACTTTTCTAAAGGAATTTGTCAGGTATTTATTTATTTGACTATAATTTCTAGAAAAGAGGAGAATACTGATTCATACAAAATTTCGAGAACACATAACAATGGAATACACCCAAGTCTACCATAAAGCAATGATACTAACAAATCGGAAAAGATGAAGAACACCTGAGTACTTCAACAAGGCGACACATGCACACCACGTTCAACAAACAATCCTTCGAAAGTACTAGACGTTGGAAACCAATTTACAACTAAAAGTTGCATCCAAACCAGACGTAAGTCGAACTATATTCCATCTCTAAACACGTGAAGACGAACGCAAACTCCAATCAGAAACAAACAATAAGTCGACAATCGAAACTTCGCCAAGAGATTTATCGAATCGCAGCTAGAATTCTCGTTCGCTATACCGAGCTGGAACATTTAAGAGCTTTTGAGCGATTGCTAAGTCAACCACTCGAGCTCACTTCGTTATGGCTAGGAAATTGAAACTAGTAATTGATTTTTAATTGCTGCAACTTTTGCGGATTATTTTCGAATTGCTTCCGTTCTTCTTGGTGGGTTTTTAATGAAGAGAATCGGTGAAATGAAGTGGGAAGTAATGAAAAATTTATTCATAAGCAGCTTTAAAAAAAACAGCAGTATTTTAAGTGCCAAAAAAGCCTATAGCCGTATGTACGTGACTGTTTTCAGGCTTTATTTTGCAAGTGAGAATTTCATAATGGAAATCCCAATAGTACATTGCCCAACTCGGTAATCGAAGCCGGGACCTCGCACGGCGCATACTTGTATCGCGAGATCACGAGGCAAAAATATAGATACATTGGATAAATAGATAAATAAATTGTATCAAATATATGTAGTACCTACATTATATTTGATACAATTTATCTATCTTTATGGCTCGTCTTTACATGAGTCATATTATAACTACTAAGTTACACTGACTGCCTCGTGGTCTCGCGGTACAAGTATGTGCCGTGCGATCTTGAGGTCCTGGGTTCGATTCCCGGATCGGGCAAAGTGTTATTGGGTTTTTCCATTAGGAAATTCCCAATAGCAGCACGGAGTCTGGAAATGTGCCCGAAAAACGGCAATAGGCTCGCCCCCTATTACGTGGGACTGATACATACCTGGCGAAATGTGGGTGTAGATATGCACCTCTGCCTACCCCATCAGGGAATACAGGCGTGAGTTTATGTATATATGTATGTATGTATGTACTAAGTTACAATATGACTCATGTACTACCTGTTTATTTACCTAATAGGTACAAACAGATTCGCAGTACGATAACAGATGCGATGATGTCGCAATGAGGAGTCGGACTGGGATGTGAAAGGTCGCTCGGGCGTGGCTCGTGAATCCTATGTGTGTGCCATTTGTAATATCGTGGGAAAATCTTCATAGGGAGGCCTTTTTTATAGATACAGTCATAGATATAGGCAAGGTTTTCTTGGCATCTTAGCTTACACAGAACATAACATAACAAAAAAATCGCAACAATTAAAAATTTAGTACTTAAAAGAAACAATTCTTGTGAGATCAAAGATTAAATATTAAACTAAGTCGCTACTTAATCTGAGGGCGACTTATATTTAAGTGGCTGTTATAATTTTATATATAATTTAAGTGGGCATTAGTTAATCACAGTCTTAAAACCGATAAATGATGTTTCAGTATACCGCTTAAATTATAACAGCCACTTAAATATAAGTCGCCCTCAGATTAAGTAGCGTTTCAGTATTCGTCCATAATTCTATTAACACGTCATACACGTATTGGAAATATGTATATTTCTGTCTGCTTGTGTTCTGACACCTAAAATACGTTGGAAAAAATTTGAAATTTTTATAGGTCAGTAATTGACACCCTTCCTTTCAGTTGCTGATATTAATTGGTATCCCACGAGTGACAAATTCAAAGGTTGCTTTTGTCCGTCGTGGGTGTCTATTAGTTAACGGGTAACTGTACCAAGCTTGAACTTTTCGTAGCTTAACTTAAACTTGAGTAACAAATAAGCACTTACGCCTTTTATCCTGAAAATCCTAACAACCCTTCTTACTTAATAAACCCTTGAATCTTTGGAGCTCATACGCTGTTTTACACCGCGATAAGGATTCATTCATTCAACATCATCATCAGTCGAAAGACGTCCAATGCGTGACGTAGCCACATATGACGTAGGCACCCCCTAAGACTTCCAAAGCGCTCTGTTGGAAGCGGCTTGCATCCAGCGGCTTCCCGCGATCTTATTGAGATCATCAGTCTACCTTGTTGGTGGACGTCCAACGCTGCGCTTGCCAGTACGCGGCCTCCACCCTAGGAAAGTGATAAAATACGCATATGTACATATTTACATAAACTCACGCCTGTATTCCCCGAAGGGGTAGGCAGATTTCCATTTCTGCACCCACATTTCGCCAAGTATGTATCAGTCCCACGTAATAGGTGGCGAGCCTATTGCCGTTTTTCGGGCACATTTCCAGACTCCATGTTGTTACCGAGAATTTCCTAATAGAAAAACCCAATAACACTTTGCCCGACCCGGGAATCGAACCCAGGACCTCTAGATCGCACGGCACATACTTGTACTGCGAGACCACGACAGGATAAAATACAAAATGACTAAATCCATTCAAGAAGTTTTGTCTCACGTTTCCTATACTGTATGGGCACAATTGCGTGATCTCAGTTGAACTTTAGATGTTGCAATTGAAGAAGCCAAACCCTGCCGGTGCAAATGTCGAGCAATTGCGAAATGTAGGTTAGGTGTGTCGTGTACCACTGTGTTTATGGAAGCAGTCTTTTGAAGTGGTCACCGGTTTTAACGACCTGTGGACATTTGGTTGTGATTTATTTACTGTTGATCTGATTGCATTTTTATTTTTATTAACATATCTATTTATCTAAAAGATAAGACTGCCTCGTGGTCTCGCAGCACAAGTATGTGCTATGCGATCTAGAGGTCCTGGGTTCGATTCCCGGGTCGGGCAATTTGTTATTGGGTTTTTCCATTAGGAAATTCTTATTACCAGTGTAAACATCAGCCAGATTGGTTTTTCTGTACACATTTACACGACACCACAAAATAGAAGTTTGTCACATAACACGAGGTCATAATAGATCATTACATTGATAAAGGTCTCGATGTCCTTATTGGAAATAGGCGATCTGTTGAGACATCGTCGCGGAAGCTGCAGACATGTACATATTGTTTTATCTCTGACCTCTGTTGCTTTAAAATTATGTGAATAAAACAAATTGTAGTTTTTTTATTGATGAAGAAGAACATATAGAAAACCTGCATACCTGATATTTTTCAACACTCATTTCATTAGTTTGCCATTCCGCATTTGGTTTTAATGTTCTAAAATACACCTTTCACTTTTATAGGAGACCTTTGTCCAAAGGAATTGAATGAGCTCTTATAAACGCATCAATGTAAGGTGTATGGTTTGCAATTCTCAAGCAAGCGTACAGGACAATATTTCGCTTTCGGTAAAGTCAATTATAAAATCATTAATATGATGATGACGATAATTTAAAATCCGCTTACTTCTTTTTTATTATAGATTTTTGAAGTTATACTTCTTTAGGCGCGTTATGAAAAAATGATGAGAGTGAAATTTTAAGATGCGCGCGCATCTGTGACACAAAATTAACAGTATGAAGTTGTCTGCTTAAATTAACAGTATGAAGTTGTCTGCTTAACCGCTCATTAAGTCTCGAAAAAAAAATGTAAGTGTCAAATGGATCAGGAAGGTTTTAATATGTTTCAGATCAAGTATTTTTTCAAAAAAGTTTATGTTTTAGATTTTTAAAATGTAGAATAGTGACAGTAATAAATTTAAACTAAAATTGAAAATAAGAAAATGTCAATTATGTTCTACGCAACTACCAGGACATCATAAATCAGCAAGGACAAAGTACTAGCATTAAAAACTGTATACTCGTATAATCCATTCGAAATTTAAACCACGATGAATTAAAAACAAAACTTAGCTAGTTATTTATAAGTTTTACTTCAGTCGTGTGGTATAACTTCTAACGCGTGTACATAAGTACACACACACTTTTTTTTTATAGATTAGTGATTAGTAGTAGAATTGATTTAGATTTTTAATATTTCGGAATAAAAGGCTTTATTATTATTACTTCTTTTTGGAGATTTGTAATTATTTTTTTAACAGTGAAGTCTTGGCTCTCCCAGGATAAGTGGATGACGAGCGATCCAGCGGCCTCGATTACAATTTTCTGGACGAGTATAGTGATAATGCAAGTGTACTCGTCTATTTTGACAGTCCCGTGGCGCAGTTGGCTAGACACCAGCTTGCGAAACGAGAGGCCGCGGGTTCGATCCCCGCACCGAGACAAATGTTTGTGTGATCCACAAATATTTGTTTTGGGTCTGGGTGTTTGTGAGAGCGAAAAGTCTCTCGTAGTTTCTTACACCCACGACACAAGATTCGTATCTTAATGTGGAGTCAGAACTATGTATGTGACTGTTGGGTGTATTTATTATTAGGAAATTCTGAGTTGCAAGACAGAGTCTTTTAATAAAATCGCTCCCGATTTTGGTGTAGAAATAGACCTCAGACGTCTTTAGGAAAACAGACGTCATTGAATGTACACTTTCATGATTCGGAAACGCCAGGCGCCTTAAAATTAGTACTAAGATTTCATAAACCACAGCACGATAATACAGTTTCGCCATGACTCATCACGAATGGAAGCTATTAAATATACAATACAAGTACCTCGTTTCGTCCAGTTATTACCAACCTCTTATAGCAACATCGCTATTTCAGGCCGTCTGTTCCTTTCACATTTGCGAAATCAAGCAATTGACCATCCTGTCGCTATGTTTACTATTTGTTTTGCTTATTATATTCCTTATATTGAAATGTAGGTAATAAGATAGAGGTCCTAAATAGTGGCGGTACTTCCTAATAGCGTTACACATTAATTGTATAAAGTCTAGCTTATAATTCTTTATTGGGGGGTTAGGCTATTCTTATTTATATGTCAGATTGCTTTTGTTAAATAAAGATTTAAAGCTTAAAGATTATTATTCGGAATTTTGTAGGCAAGTTGCGCTTTTGGGCTTCTATGGAAGTACCGCCACTGGTCCTAAGAAGTTGTTGGATGCAGGTCACTTTTATTAGTGATACAAAAATACTGGTGAGTATTTGACCCTCTCAGTTGTAAAGGAGGCCCGTGCCCTGCAGTGAGACGTACGTATATGGGCTGATGATGATGATGATTTGACTGACTATTAAGAACTACGAGAGTTTTTTCGGCCTACCAATGTACAGACTCGAAGCAAATATTTATGAATCAAAAAGACAAATGTCTCGGTACGAAAATCAAACTTTTGTCCCTGATTTCTGTCTTCTCACAATTCTAGCCAATTGTATCACGGAAGTTGTAATATAAGAATTATCTCTTTTCTTGGACCGCTCTTGATTTTGAACAATAAATTCTTGTAATTTTTAACCATCGTCAAAGACATACCTATTACGCATCTACAAGTGACTATTGCACTGAACAAATTCTCATAGAAATAATCACAATTGAAAAATTCATTACACTGATAGCAAACTGGGCACGATGAAAGCACCTCATAGAAATTCAGAAAATAAATGAACTATTTTTGATATGTACAGCCAGCGTAACATGACCCTCAACACCTTCCCTAATCGTATGAATGTGGGATTTCTTATTGAATCCGATGGGTCAGCGTTATTTTGGCATCGCTTGCACGGTTTCAAGTGTTCGCCGTTCGATTTCCGATAGAAATTCTATAGTGCGGTTTGGTAGGAATTCGGCTATTCTCGCTCGGTTTGATTGTTTATACGGAATCTTGAATTCTGATTTGCTGTGTTTGCTTTGGGACTTTTATAGCTGTGCTGTCGTACTGTCGCAGGTTACGTGATGGCGAGCATTGCTTTGACACCTCTGTTTCACGAATAAGACTTTTTTAGGTGTCAGGAAAATAAAAAAGTAGTTTATAGAACATATTTTATTTTAATGGATTTTTTTATCTGTTTTGCATTTTTTTTTTCTTTTTTTTTCTTTTTACAACAGTCACATACATAGTTCTGACCCCACACCAGGATACAAGTCCTGTGTCGTGGGTATCAGAAACTACGAGAGACTTTTCGGTCTCACAAACACCCAGACCCGAAACAAATATTTGTGGATCACACAAACATTTGTCTCGGTGCGGGGATCGAACCCGCGACCTCTCGTTTCGCAAGCTGGTGTCTAGCCAACAGCGCCACGGGGCTGTCAAAATTTTTGCGATATACTTTTTGTATGTTTTCGAGTCATGCAAATCGATTTAATTTGGAAATATACATGAATCTCTCTCTATTGATAAGAAATTCTAAAGGGTTGATATTTGATAACATCTACTTTAACAAGCGTCATCACATGTCAGACTAATTAGAACATAAGTAATTTACCCTAAGGCCTCAATAAAAATTGATTTATCGGTCTCCTAGCTCCCAAATACTATAAATATTTTTAACTCAAACCTTTAGGTTTTTTAGTATAAAAACATCACAGAAGTTTTAAAAAAATTAACTGAACGCCTAAAAATTTACGAATATCTTTTGAATGTTAAACGATTTCTTGTCAACACATTAAATAGGGAGCAAAAAGGTCTTCAAACACGTTTTATTTCGGTTTAAGTCATAACTGTTTTTAGTCCATCATTGTTGGACGCAAAACGGTACTTTTAAATTAAAAATTATCTTTGTCAAACGCCCATCTATCAAGCCATTGTTTGATTTTTTGCTAAAATTATTTCTAATGAATTTAGCTTTTAATTTTTATAACAGGATCTGTTTGCTGGCAAAGTTTTTGTTTATTTTGATAGTAATAAAGTTAAGACCACTCGGCCTCGTTGCGTTTTGTGGTTTGTTATAAGCAATATTAAGATATTAGTAATATTAGTAGTAAGTTAATAGCAACATCGAAATTGATCGAATCAGTGGGATTGCGTGCAGTAATGCACTTCTGCCTACCTCTTCGGGGAATACAGGCGTGAGGTTGTGTATGTATGTATGTATGTATGCCACTAAAACAGTATAGGTAATTAAGTCCAAAAAATGATACAGTATTGGCAGCGGTGGGATTCGAACCCACGCCTCCGAAGAGACTGGTGCCTTAAACCAGCGCCTTAGACCGCTCGGCCACGCTACCACATATTTTATGCGTCGTAATAAAAGGTTTCAAACGTTAAATGGCATCATAACCAGTGGCGGTACTTCCATAGAAGCCCAAAAGCTTAGTTTGCCTTGAAAATTTCCGAATAATAATCTCTTAGAGATCTCTTTATATCCTTTTTTAGCAAAAGTAATTTGAAGTGTAAATTAGAATAGTCTGACCCGACAATAAACATTTATAAACTACATACATAACTTCACGCCTGTATTCCCCGAAGGGGTAGGCAGAGATGCATTTCTGCACCCACATATCGCCAGGTATGTATCCGTCCACGTAATAGTGGGCGAGCCTATTGCCGTTTTTCGGACACAATTCCAGACTCCCAATGGAAAAACCCAATAACACTTTGCCCGAGCCGGGAATCGCACCCAGCACTTCTAGATCACGAAGAACGACCACGAAGCAGTGTAAGCAATTATAACTAGACATAACATAATAAACGCGTAACGCTTTTGGGATTCTATGGGAGTACCGCCACTGATCATAACATATATTTCGTGGTAGCCTAAGGCCTAACCCCCAATTTTTATAGGGGAGCCCAGCAGTATAAGTTTATATAGAATTGAGTTAGCATTACAGTAATATTCCGTCGTCTCTGACATATTGTTCTATGTGAATCGATGTATTTATTTGATCTGTCCGACCGCAGCTCTAATGACGTCATCTTAATTCAATTGTGGATGCGTCGTGCGTAATAACTTTGTCTTTATGCCGCAGAGTATAGCTGGGAGAAAGTCAAAGGGTAAAGTTATATGATGTGTGAAACCCACCATAGTACTTCTTGCAAGGTTATCTCGTTCCGGCTTCAGCCTTTATTATGTAGAAAAAAATAGGTCAATAATATTTATTTATTTAATAATAATTTTATTTGTTTATTTACTCTTTCTTGTACAATCTTTATTAAAAATAAATAAAATGAGATTAAATATTATTAAGCGTACATGTGGCGGTCTTATTGCTCTAGGCAAATTCTTATAGACCACCTTTGGGTGCATAATAGAAGAGGAAAAATAAAGAGGGTAGCATAAAATCAATAGAAATAAAAAATATTTTTGAGTAAAATAAAATCCAAATATATATAAAAATTTACATATATTATGTAAACAGTAAGGGAAATGGAAAAGACAAATATATGATTTTAATTTTTTTGTTCATATTTTTTCTGATATTTTTGTTGTTATTGTTAAAATTATTTTTCTCTATTTAAACTACACTGCACATATTTTTTATTGATATTAGTACGTTCACTTATTCTAAAAAAATATATCAATTCTAATTATTAGCCTAGAAAATTGTAGTCTTTATTACAAATATTAGCCCTAAAACTCATAATATGTCAAGTGCATCTTATAGAATGCGATTTGCAATCAGTAATCACTTACAAGATGGTCAGTCAATCTTTACGATCGATGATGCAAATAGAACATTGTAATTTAACTGGTATAGGAGATCACCTATCCCCACTGTTTCTCTTAATAATCCCAATCTTGTCCATCTGGCCATTAAACAATATAGAAACCGTACTTTCTCACCGCCATGCCGGGAAATAAAAAAGCCACATGGCTACCGCATCAAATAGGTAATAGCTTATGTAATTAGTTTAGTGGTCATGGAAGTTTTTTCCAAACATTGTACCTAGAAGGGACTCCAGCAAGCGATAATTTTTATTAATATTTATTTGAGTTAGTTATAAGTATAGTTATAAGTAGACAGCCACGTGGCGCAGTTGCTAAGACACCAGCTTGCGAAACGAGAGGCCGCGGGTTCGATCCACGCACCGAGACAAATGTTTGTGTGATCCACAAATATTTGTTTCGGGTCTGAGTGTTAGTGAGACCGAAAAGTCTAGTAGTTTCTGATACCCACGACACAAGACTTGTATCTTAGTGTGGAATCATAACTATGTATGTGACTGTTGGGTGTATTTATTTTATAGTAGACCGGACAAACCATAAATTGCGAAGGTTTATGTGGTGAGGATATTTTAAAACAAATTCGTGGTGCCAGTAGATATAAATAACCTTTGCAACTGATATGGAGCAAAGTTATTATTATTATTAGTTCCGTATACCTGAAGGAATAAACAGAGATGCAAGGTCGGCAACGCACCGATGATTCCACTAGTATTATGGGTCGTATAGTATGGTATCGTTTGCTTCATCATCAGCCCAAATACGTCCCACTGCTGGGCACGGACCTCCTCTACAACTGAGAGGGTTTAGGCCTTAGTCCACCACGCTGGCCTAATGCGGGTTGGCGGACTACACACCTAAGAAATTCCTAAGAACTTTTAGGTGTGCAGGTTTTATCACGATGTTTTCCTTCACCGTTAAAGCAAGTGATAATTCATTGTGAATACACACATAACTTCGAAAAGTCAGAGGTGTGTGCCTGGGTTTGAACCTGCGACCGCCGAAAATCTCGACCGCGCGCCTAAACCTCGAAGCCATCACTGCTTTTATCGTTTGCTTGCTTTCCAATTTTTTTTTTTTTAGCAAAAATAGAAAAGTCTCTATAGTTTAGCCATACTGAAAATAATACTAAAGAGAACTTGGTGATAGCTCTTCATGTCTTTTATTATCTAATCTATGGAAATCGATTGATCTGAGATTGAAAAATCTACAAAAATCTATTGAAAACATAAAAAATAATGCATAAAGCTAAACTAGCGTCTTTGTACATTCGTCCATTAAGCTCTCTATTCACCCTAAGGGAGTCATGCAACTCGATACGATCTTACAATTAACTTGTTTATTCAAAAGCCTGACCCTAAATCAATCACCCTTCCCATCAATAAAAAAACAGACTAATTAAAGAGTTGTTCACTGAAATCTTCGGGGAAATTCGTTAAAGTCGTCACACATCGACAGAGCTATAAATCATTGGGTTAAACTAACTGGCCGGGCGCCAGATATTGTCAACTTTTACCCAGCGGCGGTACTTCCATAGAAGCCCAAAAGCCCAGGTTGCCTTACAAAATTCCGAATAACAATGTTTAAGCTTTAAATATTTATTTAACAAAAGGAATTTAACGTATCATCATCATCATCATCCATCAGCCAATCGAAGTCCACTGCTGGACATAGGCCTCTCCTAATGACTTCCACAGGGACCTGATATAATTACAAAAAGTTCTCGAGTGGAGGCCACGTACCGGAAAGCGCAGCGTGGGACGTCCTCCGCAAGATGGTCGGACGACCTAGTAGGTAAAGGTCGCGGGACGTCGCTGGATTTAACGTATAAATGAGTATATTATGACCCCACAATAAAAAAGTATAAACTAGACATTACAAATTAAAGTCTAACGCTTTTGGGGTTCTATGGAAGTACCACCACTGCTAATACCATCAGCTAACCCTTTATGATTGGGCATGGGAGCTTAGTCTGACTGCAATCTGTGACTAAGCGCATTAGCTGACTTGTGAATTATTGTTTTCATTTGGAGTTGCGTTTTGTTTTCAATTATGGCTATTAATTTCCAATTTTCTGGTGGAGTATTTGTACCTGTTGAATATACTGAGTATTAATGAATTGCTCTGATTCGGGAAGTTTAGTATTTGTATCAATATTGTAAACTATCTCTTGATTGGAAAAGAGCAACACTAGATTTTCTTACCCGTTCTTCTCTAGTGATGACTGTCTTCCGAACAGGGTGGTAATTTTGAAATGACTGAATCTAATCGATGTATTTGACATTTTATAGATTCAATAAATATTATTTCATTTCATTTCAGTAGCTGAAACCTCTTTATACTGTTATACAAAAGAGACGTAAGTCGGGATTACAACATACACATTCAATTTATTATTCAGATATATTGGGTTTTTCCAATAGGAAATATTCAGGTGCCGCCCGGAGTCTGGAAAATTGCCCGAGAAATGGCAACAGGCTCGCCCCCTATTACGTGGGACTGATACATACGTAGCGATATGTGGGTGCAGTAATGCACCTCTGCCTACCCTTTCGAGGAATACAGGCGTGAGATTATGTACGTATGTATGTCTATGTATCTATGTTTTAAGATATATTTGTAACGATTCATAAAATATTATCTTACTACCTGTGTTGGGCCAAAATAGTAAAAAATGACTTCATATCTAAAAATAATTAAGGATCTTATGGTCCAACAGATGTAACCATATTAATACCAAAGTATTAAGTACGTGAGACCAAAAAAGTTACGTATTCAATTACCGGCTCAAGAAAAGTGTTTTGAGCTTTTCCGTAAGAGTAATCTTGATACCAAGGGCGAGTCTAGAAATTAACTTTAATATTAAAATAGACTCGCCTTTACGTGTTAAAGTCGTGATGGCCTCGAGGTTTAGGCACGCGGTCGAGAATCTCGACGGTCGCGGGTTCAAACCCCAGGCACACACCTCTGACTTTTCGAAGTTATGTGTGTATTCACAATGAATAATCACGTACTTTAACGGTGAAGGAAAACATCGTGATGAAACCTGCACACCTAAAACTTCTTAGGTGTGTAGTCCGCCAACCCGCACTAGGCCAGCGTGGTGGACTAAGGCCTAAACCCTCTCAATGGTAGAGGAGGCCCGTGCCCAGCAGTGGGACGTACATGGGCTGATGATGATGATGATTACGTGTTTAGTAGCTATCGAAGTACATATAGGTATATAAATACATCTGTATCCACTTCTCAAAAGAAATATATAATATTTATATTCATAAAAATGTATACGCAACAGAAACAATCGATGTTGCCATCGTGAAAACAATACACTCGACTGGGGAAAATAATTTATTATTGGCACACCGCGTTGCTATCTCAGAGAGGGTTAATCTAACGCCGGCACCGCTGGCGGCCATTCAAGTTTTTTTCCCCAAATTTTGGCACCGCCGGTGCAAAATAAAACCCCGAACGATAATTGCTGTGACCCGAATTGGTGCATTGCTTTGCATCGACGCCATGCTAATTAAAAAACCAAAAGGATTAATGGACTATTTTTACTCGGAAGCTAATTAGTTAGTGGATTGGTTGGAATAGTTTTGACAATTTTAAACATACATACATACATAACCACACAGCTGTATTCCCCGAAGGGGTAGGCAGATGTGCATTTCTGCACCCACATGCCAGGTATGTATCAGTCCTACGTAATAGGGGGCGAGCCTATTGCCGGTTTTCGGGCACATTTCCGGACTCCGTGCTGCTACTGAGAATTTCTTAATAGAAAAACCCAATAACACTTTGCCCGACCCGGGAATCGAACCCAGGACCTCTAGATCGCACGGCACATAATTGTGCCGTGAGACCACAAGGCAGTCACGATTACACAAGAGTCACAAATTTAAACGATTACACTAAAGATTCGTGAAATTAGAGAGATGCATTATAAAGCTTTGGTATTTTAATAGTCACCAGCTTGTAAAATGAGAATCGTGGGTTCAATGGCCAAACATTGATAAATGCTTGTGTGCCAGAAATATCTGTCCTAGGTCGATGTTTGACAGAACGAGAAGCCTCTCATATACAGGGTGTATTCAGACCGTGATCGGAAACTAAGACAGGTAATAGCGAAGGTGATTACAAACCCCCTGGCGTTAAAGAAAATTCTGACAAAAAATAAAAAAATGACTTTTCCATACAACCATCGGTATGAAATGTATGCTGGTTTGTAATAACCTTAGGTATTACCTGCCTTAGTTTCCGATCACGGTCTGAATACACCCTGTATATATGTACTTGAGACCTTTAGTTGCTATGCGAACTTCTCCCTATATTACACTAGTAAAAAAGTGACTGCCTCGTGGTCTTGCGGTACATGTGCCGTGCGATCTAGAGGTCGTGGGTTCGATTCCCGGGTCGAGCAAAGTGTTATTGGAGGTTTTCCTTTAGGAAATTCTCAGTAATAGCACGGAGTCTGGAAATGTGCCCGAAAAACGGCAATAGGCTCGCCTCCTATTACGTGGGACTGATACTGGCGAAATGTGGGTGCAGAAATGCACCTCTGCCTACCCCTTCGCGGAATACAGGCGTGAAATTATGTATGTATGTTAAAAAAGATAAATCCATACCAGAAATGTTGGTGACACCTGCCCCAATGGCCGCAGTATCAATAATACACGCACCCAACACATCACAGTGGAAATCTTTACAATTCGTATATTTTTTCGAAGGCAGCCGATGATTTCTCTAGGGGCCCCGGTAACTGCGATTTGACCGCTATACACGTTAAATTCTTGATAACGATGGAAAAATCGCCTTGTTTTTTTTGTTATAGTTGTATAAATGTAATTTTATCGACGCTTAGGCTTAAAGGTTGTTGTGTCATTGTGTATTATGAGAGGGTTGCGAATTAAAACCTTATTGGTACTAGGGCAGGGCAGGGTAAGTATGCGCAGTGAGATTTAGAGGTCCTACGATTTCCAGGTCGGGCAGTTATTGAAATGAAATAATATTTATTGAATCCATAAAATGTCAAATACATCACTTAGGTTTAGTCATTTCAAAATTAAGTGTACCACCCTGTTCGGAAGGCAGTCATCACTAGAGAAGAACGGGCAAGAAGTGTTGCTCTTTTCCAATCAAGAGTTAATTTACAATATTGGTACAAAGACTAAATTTCCCATATCAGAGCAGCTCATTAATACAATCTCAGACTGTTGTATTGAATATGAGAATAACAAAGTCATATTGAATGGAGAAACTGACATTTAACTAGGTTAAAAGGTCCTAAATACAAATAAGCAAAACAGGTAGACCAGTCCACACAAACAGCACCCGTTCACGAGTATGACGCATCGGTCTCCTCAACCATTTCAAAGGGAAGTGACCGACCCGGCACACGACGCCGCCGTAAGCACAGACATTTCAGCGAGCATGACATACCAAATTGCTCACAAAGTACGTACTAAAATAATAAATAAATATGTATATTTATGTATATTAGCTTTCCTATAAGGAAATTTTCAGGAGAGGGACGAAGTCTGGAAGAATGAACTTAAAAACGGCAATAGGCAAATTATTTTCTACTCTTTAGGAGATACAGACGAACGTGTTGCCCAAACAATACAAAGGCATAAAATGCATCATGTTATGGCCGCGCAAGTTCCAATCGGCGCACAGTTATAAAATTCAAACACAATTTCTCGTATAAGATACCCTTGTGGGCAGTTACGAAGTTGACTTACCATGGTTCTATTGGTGTGGAATAAGTCATGGGAATGTTTGGAAGACTGGCGATATGAGAAGTATTTAGACAGCCCTGTGGCGCAGTTGGCTAGACACCAGCTTGCGAAACGAGAGGCCGCGGGTTCGATCCCCGCACCGAGACAAATGTTTGTGTGATCCACAAATATTTGTTTCGGGTTTGGGTGTTTGTGAGACCGAAAAGTCTCTCGTAGTATCTGATACCCACGACACAAGACTTGTATCTTAATGTGGGGGTCAGAACTATGTATGTGATTGTTGTGTGTATTTATTATTTATTGATTATTATTGCATCTATTTGTATTTTATATGTAAAAGTGTATGTTAGTATTTTATATTACTTTTTACGCTAGAATTGTAATTTTTTTGAAAAAAAAAAGTATTGAAAATGTTGGTCCCTTTGGATAGTTTTCAAGATGCCCAGGCTCAGCAGCTGCAAAGTAGCAGAACAATCATGAAAAGATTGAAATAAATCATCATGAAAGCATACTATTAAATTTGAATGGTATCTGACAAAAGGAACAAGTGGCCACGTCAGATGTTAATGGATTTTGATTTAAAAGCCTTGGACAGAGTATTTACCACAATATACTGTAAGAAACACCATCCAGAAACGATACCACAAACTTGTAACCACTTCCATTACTTTTGATACACAATCACTCGATTATTATACTGTATAATTATACTGTTTTCCACACAATCTTCAGTTATGAATCTTACAAACGTCCGGTACCGAATGAATCAATCTGTCAGTGTCGCCAATATTTATAGCCCCACTTTAAAATCCATAGCCCCATATTTATTCTTATTTTCAAATTATTATTTAACTACATTTTATTAATATTTACACAAAATAATTAACATAACAAATGAAACCTTACAATCATCATCATCAGCCCAAATACGTCCCACTGCTGGGCACGGGCCTCCTCTACAACTTAGAGGGTTTAGGCCATAGTCCACCACGCTGGCCTAGTGCGGGTTGGCGGACCACACACCTAAGAAATTCCTAAGAACTTTTTAGGTATGCAGGTTTTATCACGATGTTTTCCTTCACCGTTAAAGCAAGTGATAATTCATTGTGAATACACACATAACTTGGAAAAGTCAGAGGTGTGTGCCTGGGGTTTGAACCTGCGACCGCCGAAATTCTCGACCGCGCGCCTAAACCTCGAGGCCATCACTGCTTATACTGCTTTACAATACAAACTCTGCTTTCTATATCTTGCACCACAAACGGCAGCAGATCTCATAGCACGAATACTAAGTAGGTTACATAAACATAGCGAGTTAATAAGCGGACTCAGCACATCTCCGAGTTTGTCACATATACGACAAATGGCACCATAAACTAATTATCTCCATATGAACCAGGCAAAGCTGTCAGAAATTGGGTCGAAGTCGAAGCCGATGACGATAAATATGAGTGAATATAAATATAATATTAATAAATATTTTTTTTCCCATAAAAAACAAAACTTGTAAAAATCCCCAAGTCTCGCAACTCCGTTCTTCTACCTGTTATATCCATAATTAGTTCGCAATTAAATGCTAACGTCTGCATTATTTATATTATATATAGGGCCATAAGCCACGCGGCCAGAGAGTCGCAGATAGACCGCGAGCCGCAGAAGTCGTTACAACAAGTCAGACAGATTGTCATTTTTAAGTAAAGAAAAGTGAGGCATAAGGTGTTTGTTTGTGTAAAAACTCTATTAAAATAAACTGTGGTTCCAGCTGACATAAAAGTGTTTTTTAAAAAGGCAATCCGCGGCTGCCGCCTAACATACCGTAAAAAGTTGTGAGATCCATGTTATACCAAGTCGATGAATTTATTCAGTCCCCGTTTAAGGGACCTTCTGTCTTAAGTCATTATGCACTTACCAGACAACATGTTATAGTGACCATTTAATACATCATCATCATCAGCCCATATACGTCCCACTGCTGGGCACGAGCCTCCTCTACAACTGAGAGGGTTTAGGCCTTAGTCCACCACGCTGGCCTAGTGCGGGTTGGCGGACTACACGCCTAAGAAATTCCTGAGAACTTTTGGGTGTGCAGGTTTCATCACGACGTTTTCCTTCACCGTTAAAGTACGTCATAATTATTTGTGAATACACACATAACTTCGAAAAGTCAGAGGTGTGTGCCTGGAGTTTGAACCCGTAGAGATTCTCGACCGCGTGCCTTAACCTCGAGGCCATCACGACTCGCGCTATACACAACACATTAATTTTACGCAGAATTTCTATTACAGAGCAAAGCACTTATCAGTATGATTTGATTCATGAAATTACAATTAAACTACACGGTAAGCTATTTATCCAGACAATTACTCATAATACTATTGTGACTTAATTGAAGCATTTAACTGTGTGGGATAAAGCGGATCATGAGCTGTAAGCAATATTGGCCTCCATTCTGCATTCAACGCAAGACAGGAGTCACAAAGGATACACTTCACGGGAATTAGCTTGCTTTGCAATTGCCTCAAGTACATTCCACTGTTATTTTTAATGGAGGTGACATTTTAATGTACGGAGACTAAAAATGTTTGAGAAGGCCAAGTTGTAAAATAACAAATGCGCTAAATTACACTGGCTCTTGTATCCTCGAAGGTGTAAAAAGGTGCATTTCTGCACCCACATTTCGCCAGGTATGTATCAGTCCCACGTAATAGGGGGCGAGCCTATTACCGTTTTTCGGGCACATTTCCAGACTCCGGGCTATTACTGAGAATTTCCTAATCGAAAAACCCAATAACACTTTGCCCGACCCGGGAATCGAACCCAGGACCTCTAGATCCCACGGCACATACTTGTACCGCGAGACCACGAGACAGTTTTATATTTAGTAGTCAAAATTAAATTAAATACAAGTATTCAGACTCGAACAAACTGTTTTCTCAGTAATCCTTCATATATTAAAATCCGCTTACATAAAGAAATATAATAGCGTTAGTTCACATCGATTTTCTTTAAATCAGCTAATTCCAAAGTCCAAACTTTGTTGATGGCCTCGAGGTTTAGGCATGCGGTCGAGGATCTCGGCGGTCGCAGGTTCAAACCCCAAGCACACACCTCTGACTTTTCGAAATTATGTGAGTATTCACAATTAATCATCACTTACTTTACGGTGAGGGAAAACATCATGATGAAACCTGCACACTTAAAATTTCTTAGGAATTTCTTAGGTGTGTAGTCCGCCAACCCGCACTAGGCCAGCGTGATGGACTAAGGCCTAAACCCTCTCAGTTGTAGGGGAGGCCCGTTCCCAGCAGTGGGACGTATTTGGGCTGACGATGATGAATACCCATCATAAAATTCTATCTTAGTATTGGGTTCGAATTGTAAACGTGATTGTTGGATGTATTTATTTATTTAAATAGAACATACCTCCTCCAAAGCTCCTGTCTATTCAAACTTCTGTGTACAGCTCGCTCCTCTTACCTTTGTGCATTATTGTTTCACAGCTAAATCCACTCGTTTCTTTGTGTTTCGTCTTATTTAAGCCCACGTTGCTCGTCCCATGCACAGGTTATATTGAAATGCATTTTTAATGAAAAACTACGCGAGTTTAAAAGTACAAAAGATATAAAAGAGAGCAAGGAGTTGTATACGCTGAGCGAAGGTACATTTTCTTTGTCGGGGCATCCTTTTTAAGAATTATAATTTAATTATTATAAGAGCTGGCGACTCTCAGACACACGAAGGAGTTTTGAACACGCTGTATATTGTGTTTACTGGTGGGGATAATCTCAATTGTTTTTCGCTCGAGCACCCTCTACATAAACTGCATTGCACTTAAACTAAGACAGCAATTCTATAACTAAGAAGCATAGAAATCAAATAAGTATGACATGTCATCATCATCAGCCCATATACGTCACACTGCTGAGCACGGTTATAGAGGAGGCCCTCTACAACTGAGAGGGTTCAGGCCTTAGTCCACCACGCTGGCCTAGTGCGGGTTTCATCACGATATTTTCCTTCCCCATAAAAGTTTGTGATAATTCATTGCGAATACACACATAACTTCAAAAAGTCAGAGCTGTGTGCCTGGGGTTTGAACCCGCGACCGCCGAGATTCTCGACCGCGCGCCTAAACCTCGAGGCCATCACTACGCTTCACGTCATCACGCTTTATAACATTGTGCCCAATTAAACCTAAACCGTTGGCAATCACATTGCAATTAATTGATTCAACAATTGTCTCAGAACATACAATTCAAAGTCGTGATGGCCTCGAGGTTTAGGAACGCGGTTGAGATTCTGGACGGTCGCGGGTTCAAACCCCAGGCACACACCTCTGACTTTTCCAAGTTATGTGTGTATTCAAAAAGAATTATCACGTACTTTATCGGTGAAGGAAAAAATCTTGATGAAACCTGCACACCTGAAAGTTCTTAGGAATTTCTTAGGTGTGTAGTCCGCCAACCCGCATTAGGCCAGCGTGGTAGACTAAGGCCTAAACCCTCTCAGTTGTCGAGGTGGCCCGTGCCCAGCAGTGGGACGTATATGGGCTGATGATGATGATGATCATGATACAATTAATTTTAATACCCTATAAAACTTTATTAACGTCTAACAAACACCATAGTGTATATAAATATGGTGGATTAGTCCCGGTATTGACCCCTCCGTACTGCATTAAAATACGTGACCGCGCGGCCAGGTGGACCTCTGCACCTAATGAATCTTGGTATAGGATGTTCCCTATTTAGTCACACCCATAAATTTATGATAATGTAAATATTATGTAAGAAATTAGTTCTAATTTAGTGATAACAGTGTATATAATACTATTTTTAAAGTGAGTTAAGAAATTTTAAAATATAAAATACCTGTATAATTTTGTCAATTAATGTAAAATGTTTAATACTGTCGAATGTCGAAATAATAATGTTGAAATAATTCTAGAGTTATTCTCTGCAGTATAAATAAAAAACAACAACTAACAAGGAAACCATTATTTTAAGTAGTAGCTTTTGTACCAAAAATGAAGCTTACGTTTTGTTCCGAGTGTACCAAAAATGTAATGGCAGCGGTGGGATTCGAACCCACGCCTCCGAAGAGACTGGTGCCTTAAACCAGCGCCTTAGACCGTTCGGCCACGCTACCATGCAAACTCTGTTTGTAATTTGTCAATAGGTTATAGAATTTTAGTAAGCTATTGAAATAGTATCTGAAATTAAATACAAAAAAGTGCAGTATTGGCAGCGGTGGGATTCGAACGCACGCCTCCGAAGAGACTGGTGCCTTAAACCAGCGCCTTAGACCGCTCGGCCACGCTACCTTCAGAGCTTTGTTTCTTATATACCAATAGCAAAATATTATAATAGTTTACTATATCTATTTTATTTCAAACCAATGACTTAATGACAATCAAAAATACCTTTTGGAAATACCACAGAGGAAAGCTGATTCCACAAATATATCCTATATTGTGTAGTATCACAGATTAAAGAAAAATCATAAAAATAAAACTTCATTTTTCTAAACAGCCTGTACGTAGTAGAAAGCTCAGTAAGTAATCGTATATCATTATTATGTGTTATATATGTATCTATTAGACCCAGAAGCGATGGGAACCGCGCTTCCGTGCCATCATCAATCTGACCTGTAATAGGGTGAACAGAATACTAAAATTAGCGTAGTTATAAATAATACTGTGTAGGTCCCCCAGTAGTTTATACTATGGTTATTGCGAGGCATAAGATTGTAATCGTACTTTGTGAGATCTGTGTGACGGTCAATTTGTTAATTCATAATTTTCACATAATTTGACGGTGAAAGAAAAATACACCAGAAAATATCTTTTACTCTTAAACATATAAATTAAAATGAAATAATTATGTTACTATTCACCTGCTATACAACATTATTGGCAATCCAAATAAATAAAATTTTAGAAGTACAATTTTGAAAATAAATTCAGTTTCTTTTATATTATAACACACATGTCATAATACACTATTGGCAAAAAAAAAACGGTTGGCACTCCGGGAGTGCCGGCAGAAGTGAAAACTTCAACATTAACGTTGTGCATTTTTGAATATTTTGGAATGGTTAGGGAATAATTTCGGACGTATTGCGAATTTATTTATCAGTAAGTATATAAGTCGTGATGGCCTTGAGGTTTAGGTACGCGGTCGAGAATTTCGACGGTCGCGGATTCAAACCCCAGGCACACACCTCTGACTTTTCGAAGTTATGTGTGTATTCACAATGAATTATCACGTACTTTAACGGTGAAGGAAAACATCGTGATGAAACCTGCACACTTAAAAAGTTCTTAAATACTTCAATACTTCTTTCATTCTTTCTTTCTTAGGAATTTCTTAGGTGTGTAGTCCGCCAACCCGCACTAGGCCAGCGTGGTGGACTAAGCCCTAAACCCTCTCAATGGTAGAGGAGGCCCGTGCCCAGCAGTGGGACGTATATGGGCTGATGATGAAGTATATAAGTACTATCATTTGGTAAAATACAATATTTATTGCGCTATCGTGATCTATACGTGATCTGACGCGAGTTCAAAATTTTTTACTCATCCCAAAAAAGTGCACAGCGCCGCTAAAGTTTTCACTTCAAAAAAATAGACATAAAATCTATTAAATTAATTAATCCTATTTCATTTTAAGAAATAAAAATATTATTCACTCTCTTTTATAATATAAATATTTATGTATATTACCCATTTCTAGTATAGATAAGATATTATTAGAAATTGTCTAGTGATTTAATTTAATTAGAGTCAACCGTATCGGGCGCCGCGTAGGAAGCATTAAAGATGTTGATAATTATTGTAAAGCATTTTTATTCGTCACGCTATCTGTCGAACACTTTTACATTAACCGAGTAAAACGCGCGGTTTTAAAAACGCTCTTCAAATTGAATTTTATTTTTATTATTTTAACGACTACCTTTCATTTCTCTTTCTATATCTCCATTCTTCATTGTCTGTAGGAGGTCGCCTTGTGCGATAACACCGGCTTTTGTACTAATTTAGTCTATATATACTTCATAGTTTTTATACATACATACATAAACTCACGCCTGTCTCCCGTTAGGGTAGGCAGAGACTATAGAGCGCCAAATGCCACGGTCCAAACACACCACTTTCGCTTCCTCCACTGACATTATCCTCTTCATGCATGCACGTCGTTTTTATCTATTTGTATAATAAAGTTTTAAATTGGTACTATAATTCTTATAAGCATAACAATCAAGATTTTGATGGAAGTGTCACGTATTAGTCAGCTGAGACTATTAATAACTAGGACAGCAGTACTGTCTTCTAAAACAACTCTTATTTTGTACGTTAAGAGAAATTTTTGAAGCGAAAATATTTTCATCACTTGTCTGCCTTGTCTTTCCTTTTCTCATTCACGTTAGAAATTGTCACGAAATTACATCAATTATTTAAAATCCGTTTTTTTGTCTTTATGCATAATTTAGCTCAAACCTACTTAAAACAGATAGTTTTAATATCATTTAGTAATTAACATAGAAATTAGCGTGTTCTACCGTCTGTATCATGGTGAATGCTCTGAAGAATTGTTTAACCTTGTCCCATCCTCTCCTTTCCTTACCAGAACCACGCGTGCGGGCATACGAAGCCACAGCTTTATGGTCACAACAACCGCGGCTCGAACTAAAAAGTTCGTTAACTCTTACTTTTTCCGCACCATCAAGCTGTGGAATGGTTTGCCGGCTCACGTGTTCCCTCCTTCCTACGATCCTGGATCCTTTAAGCGGAGCGTGAAGAAGCATTTGTGCGGGCCGGCATGATTGTGTCGACCAGCGGGTGACCATTATCGTTTCTCGCTGGTCGGTATTATTTTTTTAGACTCCACTGTGCTTACTATCAGGTACAGTGGAGTCACTCTGCCGTGCCAGAATAAATAAAAAAAAATCACACAGCATATCAAAATTGAGGAATAAAATAAATAAAGTACTTGAAAAAAATACGCTAATTCGGCTTTATTAAAAACGCTGTGTTTTTGTGACCAATGGAAAAACCTGTTCACTACACAAAGGCCGATTCATTAGCGTGTGATAACACATATCAGTGTGATTAATGAAGACTTTCATATAATTAATAAGTGGCGTGGCTCCCTGTATCAAAGTTACTGTTCTTTTATTGATAAAACAGTGACGTTTGTTCCGTTTTGGTCTCTTTACGACACTTTTAATCTGTTGTCAATATTTATTTGTGTAGCTTTTTCGATACAATAATTTTATGCTTTATACTGTTCAAAGCGGGCCTTTACCCTTTACCATGTTGTTACAACGTCTTGATAGACTATACATTCTAAAAAAATATTTTGGCCTTTGCAGGTTTGCAGCCTTTGGAAATATTTTAGGCCTTTTAGGTGCATACTAATCCTTACTCGTTAATAATACTTAAAACTTTGAATCGAGACTTTAGTTAGCACCCTGCACGTAGGCGGTCAGCAGAGAGTGGTCGCTCTCAGGGTTGATTGAGACGGAGCCCTGGGTTCAGCAGCACTGCTGGCGTCAAAGCAGCCCTATTTTACCAAATTCGGCTTAGCAAGCCACATTAGCCCATGATCGTAGATTGTAGTTAGGGTAGCCGTCACCGAAATCGGTGAGGAGGGCTATATATAATAATACTTAAAACGTCAAAGCAAGTTTGTTTGTTTGTAATTCATTAACGCTTACATTTACGTTTTAATGAAATTATTTAAATAAATATAAAAAAAACATGAACACTAATGCCGTATTACCCGCGAGTGACTTTTTGGATCTCGGAATTACCCAGACCCGCAATTATATAAAGATTACGGTAACACCTGTCTTGTTGCGAGAACCGAACCAACGACCAATCGTTTCACAATCTGGTGTCTAGCTAACTATGCCACGTTACCACCATCAATCATCATCATCAGCCCAAAGACGTCCACTGCTGAACATAGGCCTCCCCCAATGATCTCCACAGTGGCCTGTTGGAGGCAGCCTGCATCCAGCGACGACCCGCAACCTTTACCAGGTCATCGGACCATCTCGTTGGTGGACGTCCTACGCTGCGCTTTCCGCTACGTGGCCTCCATTCGAGAACTTTTTGACTCCATCGGCCATCAGTTCTCCGCACTATGTGCCCGGCCCATTGCCACTTCAACTTGCTAATTCGCTGGGCTATGTCGGTTACCTTAGTTCTCCTACGGATCTCCTCATTTTTGATTCGATCTCGTAGGGAAACCCCGAGCATAGCCCTCTCCATAGCTCGTTGAGTGACTTTGAGCCGCCTAATGAGGCCCATAGTGAGAGGCCACGTCTCGGTGCCGTATGTCATCACTGGTAACACACAACTATTGAAGACTTTCGTCTTCAGGCACCACCATCAATAATTGCAACGAAAAAACTGATCTATATATCTCTTATCTTGTACCTCGTGTCGTGATGGCCTCGAGGTTTAAGCACGCGGTCGATAACCTTGACGCCCGCGGGTTCAAACCCCAGGCACACACCTCTGACTTTTCCAAGTTATGTGTGTATTCATAATGAATTATCACGTACTTTAACGGTGAAGAAAACATCGTGACGAAACCTGCACACCTAAAAGTTCTTAGGTATTTCTTAGGTGTGTAGTCCGCAACTCGGTCTAGGCCAGCGTGGTGGACTAAGGCCTAAACCCTCTCAATGGTAGAGGAGGCCCGTGCCCAGCAGTGGGGCGTATATGGGCTGATGATGATGATGATATCTCTTATCCTCACGCCGTTACTGCCCGAAGGGGTAGGCACAGGTGCATTTCTAAACCCACATATAGCCTGGTATGTATCAGTCCCACGTCAGGGGCGAGAGCCTATTGCCGTTTTTCGTGCACATTTTTGTAAAAAAGTATTTTCATATTACCTTTTTCGCCAAACAGCCTTCTATTTAAGCACAAGGATCGGGAACTGCTAGTTAGTGAAAATACAGAATCTTCATAACAGTAAATTTCTTTTTTTTATATTATATTTATGTTTATATGTATTTTGTGTGTATGTGTGTGTATTTTATTCATAGCATTGTAATTATATTTACACACCTGCCTCATTTCATCTCTACATCACCCTAGGTTTGACTGTAAGAGAATGCCTTAGGCATTAAGTCCACGTATACAAAATGTATAAAGTGTAAATAAATAAATATTTACCTCCAAAGAAAGCCGCGATAGTTCTACTATAGCAAAGTTTCAACCGAAACCACTATAATACTCAATAACAAATTGTCAACTCGGCACGCAGTTACACAGCACTATTGCTAACAGACGCCCAAATTCCTGAGTGGTAAGTTTTACAAAGTGTTTCTGCAAATAACATTACCAACTTTCCTTTATATCAGTTCTTCTGAGACGCTTTCT
This sequence comes from Hemaris fuciformis, assembly GCA_907164795.1. Classification (NCBI taxonomy): domain Eukaryota; kingdom Metazoa; phylum Arthropoda; class Insecta; order Lepidoptera; family Sphingidae; genus Hemaris; species Hemaris fuciformis. The sequence goes on along the minus strand of OU015457.1, from coordinate 4,497,086 downwards.
CTTTGTCACAAATGCTTTGATGTATTGAATTTTGTAATCCAATTGGCATATGCAAGTGTGGTGTAGTGGACTGAGAGGGTAAGTCGCCAGTAGTGGGTTCGATTTACGAGGTTTAGGTTGTTTGACAACCCCATGGCGTTGTTGTATAGGCTTGTGCAACGAGAGGCCGCGGGTTGATCCTTGCACCGAGACAAATGTTTATGTGATCCACAAATATTTGTTTCGGGTCTGGGTGTTTGTGAGACCGAAAAGTCTCTCGTACATTTTGATACCCACAAGAATTGTATCTTAGTGTAGGGTCAAAGCTATGTTTTTGACTGTTGGGGCTATTTAATATTTTTTTACTAGTCATTAAAGAAATAACTCTAAAAACACAAAGCAATAATCAAAATAATAAAAACGAGAATGATTCTCAATAGTTTCGCCCCCAATTACGTGGGACTGATACCTACCTGACGGAATGTGGGTTCAGAAATGCATCTCTGCCTACTCCTTAGAAGAATACAGGCGTGAGGTTATGTATGTATGTATTAGAACGATTCAAACGTCATTGACGAAATATTTTTATGTTCAAATCTGCTTAGTGTAGAGACAGTAGGTAAATCTAATATTGTAGCCACTGTTATTAAAACATGTAAAATGTAAAAAAAAATGTAAATTTATTTATGTTATATTGTTTTAGTTAAATAAATAAAAAAAAAAAAAAAAAAAATAGCTTTCTCCGATCACTCATTTCAATTTACTAAATAACTTTCCGATGATTTTGTTTAAGTGACTAATCCTTAATGGAATATAATAATGTTATCTATAATTTCTTTGTGATTCATTGAAAGAATGTTGATGTTCTCTTTAAATATTTTATTTTTATGATTTTTTTTAATCCGTGATACTACACAAAGAGTGTGAATAGCCGAGAGATTTTTAACACACGTACACACATAACCTCACGCCTGTATTCCCCAAGGGGGTAGGCAGAGGTGCATTTCGCACCCACATTTTGCCAGGTATGTACGTATCAGTCTCACGTAATAGGAGGCGAGCTTATTACCGTTATTCGGGCATATTTAATACTTGTACCGTGAGACTATGAGGCAGGCACAATTATACCCTTCTTGCAAAAAAGCAAACAGGAATACACAAAAACGACTAACAATCCGCCCCTACATTATGACACAAATCTTTTGTCGTGGATATTTTATATTTCATCAAACTTTTCTACCATAAACACCTACACATATAGGTATATCTCGATACAGGAATCGAATCCGCGGCATTTCGTTTTGCAGAATTTCTAATCAACTGTAGCTAACATGAATCATATCATCATCATCAGCCCAAATACGTCCCACTGCTGGGCACGGGCCTCCTCTACAACTGAGAGGGTTTAGGCCTTAGTCCACCACCACGCTGGCCTAGTGCGGGTTGGCGGACTACACACCTAAGAAATTCCTAAGAACTTTTTAGGTGTGCAGGTTTTATCACGATGTTTTCCTTCACCGTTAAAGTACGTGATAATTCATTATGAATACACACATAACTTCGAAAAGTCAGAGGTGTGTGCCTGGGGTTTGAACCTGCGACCGCCGAAATTCTCGACCGCGCGCCTAAACCTCGAGGCCATCACGACTCAATAGGCATTTCGTTTTGCAGAATTTCTAATCAACTGTAGCTGACATGAATCATAGGATCACTAAAAACTTTATGTTATCTAAGAATGTTAAAATTCATTCTAAAACAAACAGTGGATATAAACACCGTAAATAATCGTAACAGTGAAACAACGGTTGAATCATCGCCTAGAAATTCTAATAGGTGTTGAAATTTTTACTTTGTTCACGCTTTTTGTAATAAATATTTCGTTTATTTGAAGTTTGAGTGCATTGTGCGTCATCGATTTTAAAAACCATTTGTATTTACGTTAAACGAGTGAGTCAGAAGTATAGACGATATTTTGACAACCCCGTGGTGCAGTTAGCTAGACACCAGCTTGTGAAACGAGAGGCTGCGGGTTCGATCCCCGCACCGAGTCAAATGTTTGTGTGATCCGCAAATATTTGTTTCGGGTCTGATGAGACCGAAAAGTCTCTCGTAGTTTTGTATGACACAAGACTTGCATCTTATTTATTTATTTATTTTTTTACACTTCCTTGTATGTACAAAATATTATAAAGAAACTTATCTATTAAAAATTAGACAAGAGGCGGCCTTATCGCTCTAGGCAATTTCTTACAGGCAACCTTAGGATGGATAATAAACGAGGAAAAATAAAGCGGGTAGAATAAAGTGCAAAGAAGGAAGTAAAAGAAAAAAAAAGCAACTTAAATAAATAATACTAATAACTATGAGTAAATAAAAATTGCATCTTAGTGTGGGATCAAAACTATAACACCCAACAGTCACATACATAGTTATGGCCCCACACTAAGATACGAGTCTAGTGCCGTGGGTATCAGAAACTACGAGAGACTTTTCGGTCTCACAAACACCCAGACACCAAATAAAGATGAAGAAGGTGTGTGTATTCACAATCAACTGCATTGTCACAGTCCTCAGGAATTACTGACTCTAGTCAGACCATGAGAAGTATATAAGCTGCTGTTGATAAAAGGAATAATTGGTTATAAATAATAGGTTTGGTACACACCTCTGACTTTTCGAAGTTATGTGTGTATTCACATTGAATTATCACGTACTTACGGTGAAGGAAAACATCGTGATGAAACCTGCACACTTAAAAGTTCTTAGGAATTTCTTAGGTGTGTAGTCCGCCAACCCGCACAAGGCCAGCGTGGCGGACTAATGCCTAAACCCTCTCAGTTGTAGAGGAGGCCCGTGCCCAACAGTGGGATGTATATGGGCTGATTATGATGATGATGATGAATAGGTTTGATACTAATTATATTAACGTCATTCGAAGTCCATTTTAAATAGCTTAAATTTTTTATACAAAGTTCAATGCACGTTTAATTGTTGACAAAAATAAATGATTTTGATTAGCCGCCGTTGACGATGCATCGGACACCCTGTCGAATTGGATATACCCCTCCTTGTCTAACTTGTTTTAAATATATACACCTGTCTCTTTCACCTTTGTGTTGCGAGTACCGTCTCCACAGTATACCAATAATTTTACCATAAACTTCGATTAATATTTGTAATTGACGGCAAAATGATATTTTATGATGTGATAAAGTTGTATTTTTATGTCATGAAGGAGGTGTTTATTGGTTTTATTCGTGATTGTCAATTTGTTTATAATTCGATGGCTGTTTGAGAATGTATCATAGTTTTAAATGTGTATTAATTATAAAACGAGCGCGTTTATTTTATACTAGCTTTTGCTCGCGACTCCGTCCGCGTAGACGCGCGACGTAGGGTTGAGTTCAGAAAGAAAATAAGTTATAGTCTATTTTACTATTATATTATTATTTTACTCATTTTTAATGTACCCCCTTGTTGGTATTTTTTTTGCAAACTTTAAATGTCATATTTATTTATATCTAATCAACAGCCTAAAAAATAAGTTTCAAGCTTCTAGCTTTAAATATGACAATACTTCCATACAACCTTTCATCCCCCCTTTCAACCCCTTAAAATCCTTTTTCTGCGATAAAAAGTAGCCTATGTCCTTTCTCAGGCTCTAAACTATCTAACTATATATTAAATCAGTTCAGTAGTTTTAGCAGGAAAGCGAGACAGACAGACAGACAGAGAGTTACTTTCGCATTTATAATATTAGTATGTATTAAGTTTTATTTAGAGTCATTAGAAAATTCATAATTTATTATTGATTTTCATTTCAATTATTCGTGTTCGTATTATTATGTACATTAAATGAACGAGACTGCACGCGGCGAGGTTTTAATTGACACGAGAGATACACATTTCAGTTCAATACTTTATAGGCTGGGAACGGAAAATTTATTTATTTTAGATTAAGCATCAATAGAAGTTTTATAAATTTTAAATCTAAATTTTTGTAACCATGCTCATATTACTGTTTTTGGGTACCTATCTAACTCAATATAAGTCGTGATGGCCTCGAGGTTTAGGTACGCGATCGAGAATCTCGACGGTCGCGGGTTCAAACCCCAGGCACACACCTCTGACTTTTCCAAGTTATGTGTGTATTCATAATGAATTATCACGTACTTTAACGGTGAAGGAAAACATCGTGATAAAACCTGCACACCTAAAAGTTCTTAGGAATTTCTTAGGTGTGTAGTCCGACAACCCGCACTAGGCCGGCGTGGTGGACTAAGGCCTAAACCCTCTCAGTTGTAGAGGAGGCACGTGCCCAGCAGTGGGACGTATTTGGGCTGATGATGAAGAAGTTTTATAAAAACGTTAAAGTTATCTCGACAGTCGTGGATTCAACATACATACATAACCTCACGCCTGTATTACCCGAAGGGGTAGGCAGAGGTGCAATTCTGCACCCACATTTCGCCAGGTATATATCAGTCCCACGTAATAGGGGGCGAGCCTAATTCCAGACTCCGTGCTGCTACTGAGAATTTCCTAATGGAAAAACCCAATAACACTTCGTGGATTCAAATCATGGTCTAAAATGTTGAATGTGTTAAAATGTCTTGGGATTGCGACCACTGTACATAATAAAGCCAGCTATTATAGTAAAGCCAGTCGTTATAATAAAGCCAGCAAAAATGAGTCGACTGATGAGTAATTACAGATTATAAAATGATAATGTAAAAAAAAAACTCTGATTAATTTTAGTTAAATAATGTCAAATTTCATTTTCAACTTAGACATATACTATTCTAATCCGAATGCATTCAAGTCCAACTATGACCAAAGAATCATAGTTTAACAACATTTTTTGTTCACTTGTTTCAAGACACTTTTTACAAGCATTTTTGTTCTGTACACGCTCCGCTTAGCAGTATGACAATGGACCGCGGTTTCTCTTAAACTGCATCAAAAAATGTATAATTAGACCTCTCGGGTGTTCAGCAGGAAATTATTTTTATTGGTTTAATTTTATCGCTTCCTTTACTCAACGCAGATAGGCTATGAAGTGACTTTTGGATCAAGTTAATTGGGTTATATTTTTTTACTAACTACACTTAAATATCGGGGTAGAAGTCTTCAAGGGAAGTCTCCCTTTTGTACTTGCTAGCAGTTTGATGTTTTAAATCTCGACTTTTTTTGTGCGAATTAAAATAAGAGGAATAGGATAACTGACTTATTAAGCGTATGTCAAGAATATGGTGAATTTTCGTTACCACGTTATGCTCACAGATTTTAATTGCCACGTAATAGAAAGTCTATTGTCATTTTTCGAGTACATGTACGTACATTTATAGACTCTGCATACATACATAAATAAACTCACGCCTGTATTCCCCGAAGGGGTAGGCAGAGGTGCATTTCTGCACCCACATTTCGCCAGGTATGTATCAGTCCCACGTAATAGGGGGCGAGCCTATTGCCGTTTTTCGGGCACAATTCCAGACTCCGTGCTGCTACTGAGAATTTCCTAATGGAAAAACCCAATAACACTTTGCCCGACCCGGGAATAGAACCCAGGACCTCTAGATCGCTCGGCACATACTTGTACCGCGAGACCACGAGGCGGTCAATAGAGACTCTGCTTCTGAGTATTTCCTAAAAATCGACCCGGAACATACCCAGACTCCTCTAGATCGCAAATAATCATGCGAGACAATGATGCAGTCCACAACGACAACACACCATTTTCACACATCAGTTTCTTCATTCTAGACTTTGTGTTATTCTCATATTCGATACAATAGCTTTTGATTGAATTAATGAGCTGCTCCGATGCGAAAAATGTAATCTTTATTTATTTAATGACTCTTTCTTGTACGTACATTTATATCTTCATTACAAATAATAAACGGAGACTAAAACGTTAAGAGTACAAGTGGCGGTCTTATTGCTCTAGGCAAATGAAATGATTATAAGTCGTGATGGCCTCGAGGTTTAGCCACACGGTCGAGAATCTCGACTGCCGCGGGTTCAAACCCCAGGCACACACCTTTGACTTTTCAAAGTACATAACTTTATTAACATAACACACTAACATAACATACATATGTATTCACAATGAATTATCACGTACTTTAACGGTTAAGAAAAACATCGTGATGAAACCTGCACACCTAAAAGTTCTTAGGAATTTCTTAGGTGTGTAGGTAGTCCGCCAACCCGCACTAGGCCGGGGCCCAAGCCCTCTCAGTAGTAGAGGAGGTCCGTGCCCAGCAGTGGGCTGTGGGGCGTACATATATGGGCTGATGATGATGATGATGAGATTCAATAAACACTAATTTCATTTCATTACAATACAATATTCGTCCAGAACGTCACATACATACTGTTAAATATTTATTAATTTACTACTGTTATACGGGTTGCTATTGTAATAAATAACATTGGCGGCGCAGCGGCCCCAAGTTTCTTTTGATGTAAAACATACAAAGCCCGCCATTGTCCCAAATGCAGTTTTTGCTTCACAAATAAATGTGCTTAAATAATATCACGCAGTGCTTTTTGTTGTTTAAACGTTTCTTTTGAATGTTTGCGTTTTCTCATTATTTTTACGACATAGCCAAATATGGAGGAAGAAAATCAATTTAAGTAAAAAACTTCGTTCTAGCTAGGTCATTAAAACGTGACTTAATTTAGGTTTAGACACGTGGTCGAGAATCTCGACTATCGTGGGTTTAAACCCCAGGCATATACCTCTGACTTTTCGAAGTTATGTGTGTATTGACAATTAATTATCACGTACTTTAATCGTGATGAAACCTGTAAACCTAATAGTTCTTAGGAATTTCTTAGGGGTGTAGTCAGCCAACCCACACTAGACCAGCGTGGTGGACTAAGGCCCAAACCCTCTCAGTTGTAGAGGAGGCCCGTGTACAGCAGGACGTATATGGACCAACGATGATGATGATCCTAGTTTTATACTCTTGGTTTGTTGCTGACAGGCTGTGCCTTTTTATACATACATATATACATACATACATAAAATCACGCCTGTATTCCCCGAAGGGATAGCCTGAGATATATTTCTGCAAGCTCATTTCGCAAGGTATTAGTCCCACGTAATAGGGGGCTAGCCTATTGCCGATTTTCGGGCACATTTCCAGACTCCGTGCTGCTACTGAGAATTCCCTAATGGAAAACTCAGTAACAATTCGTCTGACTCGGACATCTAATCCAGGGTCACTAGATTGCAAGGCACATAGTATTTGTGCCGCGAGACCACGAGGCAGTGTCTAAGAATAAGTAATTTTTATATTAAAATTTTCTTTGACTGAAACGTTGGAATGGAAAGAAAACATACAAGCTTTGTAATTATCTCATTTTCAAGTAATAATTATATTTGTCATTCGTAGAGTTTAGATTCCTGAGGCGTTTTAATTAATACTAAATTAAGTTCCATTAATTTACTCTTGTGTTTTAATATGTAAAGACATTCTGTATAATTAATTCTATATTAGCTGTTTTAATTTTCGATTGCTTCTTGAGCCTCGCGGCATATGTCTGCGATATGCGAACGGGATTGCGGGTTCGATTCAAGGTCGGGCAAAGTGATATGTGATTATATCCTTTATTACATAATTTAGCACGGAGTCTGGAAATATGCCTGAGACACGGGAACTGGCTCGCACCTTATTACGTGGGACTTAGGTCTATAGATAAAAGATGTTGGAGAAATACATCTCTGACTAACCTTTCTTACGTCACAGGTAACCAAAACTCCTGTAATTTTCGGCCTCACAAATACCCAGACCCGAAATATTTGTTGATGTCACAATCTATCTCACTGCGGGAATTGAAGCCGCGGCCTCTCGTTTCACAAGCTGGTGTCTGGGCAATCGCGCCATAGGGCTTTGTGTAGCCGTTATCAGTTTTAAATTTTATGATAATTTAAATCAATAGATTTAAGCCTCGTAGTGATGGCCTCAAAGAGTAGACGCACGGTCGAAAATCTCGGCGATCGCGAGTTTAAATCATCACACACCTCTGACTTTTCGAAGTTATGTGTGTATTCACAATGAATTATCCCGTACTTCGACGGTGAAGGAAAACATCGCGAGGAAACCTGCACACCTAAAAATCTAGGAAATTTATTTCTTCTATATGCTGATAATGAGGATAACCATATGTCCAATGTTAAATTAAGTTTTGTCCATACCTAATACGAAAAAAATACAAAAAGAAACCCACAAAGTCAATTCACTAATATTAACAAAGAACCTGTGCGTAATAAGATTATCCGTACAATAATGATGTGATTTTCCGAGAAACCTTGACATATAGACGTGGGTTGAGTCGGGATTTAAGGAAAGGTTGTCTTTTACCTTTGTTGAACGGATGGCAACTGTCACAGTGATGCCAGTCAATTTTGAAAAAAAGCTTATTGTGGATTTAAGGAAATACTTCTTCATCATCAGCCCATATACGTCCCACTGCTGGGCACGGGCCTCCTCTACAACTGAGAGGGTTAAAGTACGTAAAAGAGACCGTTAAAGTACGTGATAATTCAATGTGAATACACACATAACTTGAAAAAGTCAGAGGTGTGTGCCTGGGGTTTGAAACCGCGACCGTCGAGATTCTCGACCGCGTGCCCAAACCTCGAGGCCATCACGACTTCAAAAAATACTTCTTGGTTACTTTGATATCGCTAATATTTTTTGGGTTCCGTAGTTGCCGTCTCAGAACGCTTATAGTTTCGTCATTTCCGTCCTTGGCTTACTTTCCAAGCGGTTAGTGCTAGAAAGATAATATTTTTGCATGGATATTATGTATATTTACCATATTGACAAAGTGTTGAAATAATATTTTTAGACTGCCTCGTGGTCTCGCGGTACAAGTATGTGCCGAGCGATCTAGAGGTCCTGGGTTCGATTCCCGGGTCGGGCAGAGTGTTATTGGGTTTTTCCATTAGGAAATTCTCAGTAGCAGCACGGAGTCTGGAATTGTGCCCGAAAAACGGCAATAGGCTCGCCCCCTATTACGTGGGACTGATACATACCTGGCGAAATGTGGGTGCAGAAATGTACCTCTGCCTACCCCTTCGGGGAATACAGGCGTGAGTTTATGTATGTATGTATGTATGTTGAAATAAAATCACGAAAAAAAATTGGGGTACCTCCCCTACACGTAAAGTGGGGATGGTTTTTTTTCTCTCTTCGGCCCCATAGTGTGGGGTATCATTAGATAGGTGTTTTAATGACATTAAGTGTTTGCTAAGACGATTTTTTGATTGAGGTCGGATACCTCGAGATATCGATTTTAAGCAAATTTTTTTTTGTTATAATAGCCCCCATTTGTTTTGTATTAAGTAGAATATTTAGACACAAACTTTATTACCCAAACCACAGTAGAAATGAAGCTCAAAAAATAAAAAAATACATGTGTCATTACCAGTCTTCCAGACACCAAATTCTTACATATTAAAGTCAAAAACTACCTCCTTTTTTATTAAAAATGATCGAATAAACCAATAACTAAGTAATATAATACAAAAACTTAAGAATAAATTCACAATTAATTTAAATCGCTCGTAATCCCGCTCTCCGCTCCCGCTTGCGCTCATTTGCATACTACACACTGGCGATCTCAACGCTACTGCGGTTTGTTAATCTTTTAATGGAATTAACCCGCACCCCACGATGTCACTAGCAAAATAGAGAATACATAGACTTAAGTTCGAATCTGGAAGAATTTTTGGATATTTAAAAGAAAAGTTTAAAACTTATGTGGGTTCAGAAACCACCGGCTATGAAATGAAATAATGTTTATTGAATCTATAAATATGTCAAATACATGACTTAGATTCATTTCAAAATTTAGTTGACTATTTTATTCGGAAACCAATCACTAGAGATAAAAGAACGGGCAAGAAACTCTAGTGTTGCTCTTTTCATATCAAGACTAATCAATAGTTTTCATATCTCTAAGATCGTCAATTTATTTTAGGAATTATGCGTTGCTCTTTGGAATTGAACTCAGGACCTCCCAATAGCTCGCCACTTACTCCCGTTTCGGGACGTTATTATTAAAGATTGCATTAGGGACAATATGTCGGGTTAAGAAAGGTGTTTTGACTTCAAGAATAAGCAATTCCATATTTTTAGTATAAAAAGACACCTTAATTACATAAAAACATGTTGACCCTTTAAACCTTGAAGTTGTGTCAAAATACGACTCTTGGTTTCACAAGGGTAAACTTAGTAAAGGCTTTACTAAAGGTTAGACAAAAACAAACTTCGACTATTTTGCTGAAAGAAAAAAATTCAAAACCTTTTCAAACTACGCCCAACAAGCTATCTAAAACTACGAACGAAAATTCAATCGGCCGAACTCATCCATTTGACCGAACTCCGTATCCTCCTAGATTGTTTCGTTCCTGCATAATTACTTAGCTTTTGTTACTTAATTATGTTTGGGAATGGGGTTTTTAGCACAAAGAGATGAACTGCGGGCTGATTTACGTCCCACGACTTCGAAATGCAAGGAAACGTTAAAATTATTAACAAAGATCGTGCCCCATGCTATCGTGCCAATTGCCTCGTGAGTGCAGTACGAGCATGTGCCGCGCGATCTAGAGGTCTCGGGTTCGATTTCCGGGTCGGGAAAAGTGTTTTTGTTTTTTATTGTTAGGAAATTGTTAGTTGCAACACGGAGTTTGTAATTATGCCCGAATAACGGCAACGGGACTGATACCTGCCTAGTGAAATATGGGTGCAGAAATGCAGCACCTTTGCCTATCCCCTCGGGGAATACGGGCAGAGGCTCTGTATGTATGTATTAACAAGCACTGAATTCTCCCAACCCGCACGCAACACGCCAGTGGTGGACTAAGGCCTATACCCTTTCACTCGTAGAGGAGGCCCGTTCCTAACTGATGATGATGATGAATTCTCTCTCTGTTTCTCTCTATCTTGTTGGACGCTGCGGAATTTATTATTTCCCCTTTTTTTGTTTTATTCATTATCTTCTGTATAATATAGAACTAATAAAAATCAATAAAGATTATCATTATCTTATCAATAGACACATTATTGCGCCCTACTGACTACCCAGCAATTTGACAAATTTGTTTGTTAGTATTAGAGGTCACTTTTACCGTCCCTCGACAGTGAATTTTCCCCAAATATACTAATAAATAAATCACAGTACTTACCCATTTATCACTCCTCATCAAAATGTCAGGACGAGTCATATAAAAATTAAAATTGCAATGTTATACATTGACCGGACGGCAAATGAATAAATTGCTCCACGTGGCTATCTGAAGGGTTCTGTTACAAATTCCCCTTAATTAGCCGGGTCTCGTGGATCGCCCTCCCAACTTTTTCATTTGGGCCCTTTGTGAAAAAATATATAAAACTTCTTTGTGACTCTCCGCTTGGCAATTATAAGTTTTGCGTGTTTTAGTATAAGGTGACGACGTATCTATACAAATATATAAAATTAGAGTGTCTGTTTGTAATATTAAAATAACCGTTTTTTAATAAATGCATAATATGGATGTACACGGTACATATACCAAAATAACGTTTTTTACAATTTTTGTCTGTCTGTTTGTTCCGGCTAATCTCTGAAACGAGTGGACCAATTTTAACGGGACTTCACTGGCAGATAGCTATATGTATGTAATAAGGAGTAACTTAAAATTATATATAATATTATAAAAATTATATACCTACATATATATTAAAGAAACGGCTGTTAGGCGGAACAGTTCGCTGGGTCAGCTAGTTGTAAACAAATATCTTTATCATGCTAACCGTAAGTTGTACTTCACAACCCTTGATAAAAATCACTTTGGTTCGTAGTTCTCCACGCAGATTTAGGTATTAATAAACAGACTTTGACGTGATGGCCTCGAGGTTTAGGCACGCGGTCGAGAATCTCGACGGTCGCGGTTTCAAACCCCAGGCACACACCTCTACCTTTTCGAAGTTATGTGTGTATTCACAAAGAATTATCACGTATTTTAACGGTGAAGGAAAACATCGTGATGTAACCTGCACACCTAAAAGTTCTTAGGAATTTCTTAGGTGTGTAGTCCGCCAACCCGCTCTAGGCCAGCGTGGTGGACTAAGGCCTAAACCCTGTCAATTGTAGAGGAGGCCCGTGTCCAGCAGTGGGACGTATATGGGCTGATGATGAAACAGACTTTACCTAAAATTTGATGTGTACTTAAATTCCTCGGAAATCAGATGTGGGCCCAATTTGAATCAGCGACTGTATTGAGGCGTGTTTAGTCCTCAATCTAATCATCATCATCATCATCATCATCATCAGCCCAAATACGTCCCACTGCTGGGCACGGGCCTCCTCTACAATCTAATCATATACGTACAAAGCCTCACGCGTCCAAAGGGGTATGCAGGTTCACCCACATTTCGTCAGGAATGTATCAGGCCCACGTAATAGGCAAAAAAGATATAAAAGAGTTGGCACACTCGGCTGGAACCTCATTTACCATCAGATAATTGTCAATTTACTGTTCCAGTATAAAAAAAACTGTTTTTATAAGACGAAAAAGTAACCTCTCCACGTTTGACCGACTCTTTTTTCCACAAAAAGCGATATACGGCCGTAATAAAACAATATTCTTCAGTGTAGTACATTTTTTGAAAAATCGCATAATTGCTAACCCGACGCCCTCGAACACACCTAAACGCTGCAATAAACACAAATTGAACTCTACAGCCCTATGCATAAGTTTTAAAATTCTATGGCGCCAATAAAATTATTGTTCACGCAAGATAACAAAGGATGAATTTGCATAGAAATAAACAACAGTGATGCTGTTGTTTGTGATGCAGAGGGTTTTTACGAAAAATCTAGTAATTATAAGGGTATTAATACCACGGTAATACTATCATACAGTAGTTTAACTTCATACAAACGGGCGAAACGCGAGTTATACCTACGCGCCTCGATCGCGGCATGCGCAAGGCATGCAGGCAGTCGCGAATGTGCCGCAGTGACAAACGGGCGGTGTTGTTTTTTAAGCAGTAATCGCGCGATTTTTATACAAAATAGTGCAAGTGCCTATTTAATATGACATGTATATATTGTGTTTACATATTGTGCTGTTTTTTGTTGCATGAAATCTTCCAATCAAAAAATAGCATGCATTTTTATTGAACACTTCCTATTCCATTCACAAAATATTTTATTAGTTTAAATAAAAATAAAACATATTTACAATCACACAAAAATATAGAAAGTCAAAGTAGGCAGATTGAATTAAAATTCTGCAGGTTCGCAGCCCTATCGCATGTTTACGTACCGCGCGGCTGTAGGTATTTATTTCAAAAATGCGGCCGAGTTAAACTACTGTGTATTACCGTGTTAATACGATACATTTCTTTCATTGAGTGATATTTGAGATGAAATCCGACCAGATTATCATGATTTAGGTCAGGTGTTGAAACAACTCTCATTTTTGCTCATGAACTTTGATTTGCTTTTTTCTAACCCTGATATTTCAATTCATGTTGCAACTTTCGTTTTATGCACATAAGATGTTAAAATAAAGACGCCATAAGTTTTCGGACTCGCAAATTGTTTGAGCTCATGGTAGAAAATCGTATTTTTTTTTTTGCTAGTATATAGTCTATTTGAATCGTACTGCACCACAACACAAGTGATTAAAAGTTTTTTTTTATCACACTATGCCATTTTAACTAAACTGAAAATACATTAAGTTAGACATTTTTCAAGATACCCACAAAACAAAAACGCCAGCAACACGGATGATTTCTGACAATTTATGGCGCACCGTTTGGAATAGGCTTTGTTTTGATCAAACTAACTAATGACCGTTGTAGCGTCCGGCCGCGACCGCGGGCTTACCGCTGACATTCCGCGGGACCAAACGTCACGCGGTGGGTTTAAACCCCTCCACGGATAAATATATAATGTAATTTACGTCACTAATTGCAGCGTACGACCGGGATTGTTTGATTTCCCTTTGATTTACACATGAGAAAATCCTTCTGTGGGATTCGCAATGATTTAGTACGTTTGTTTAGTCGTTTGTAGGATGAGATTGTAACCACTACAACTTTGTTCTGTGGTCAAGTTATGAAATACATTGATAAACTTGTATCTCTAAAAGAGTAGATGGAGTTACATTTTTGCATCCACGTTACGCAAAAAAGCAGTGATGGCCTCGAGGTTTAGGCGCAGTCGAGAATCTCGGCGGTCGCGGGTTCAAACCCCAGGCACACACCTCTGACTTTTCGGAGTTATGTGTGTATTCACAATGAATTATCACTTGCTTTAACGGTGAAGGAAAACATCGTGATGAAACCTGCACACCTAAAAAAAGTTCTTAGGAATTTCTTAGGTGTGTAGTCCGCCAACCCGCACTAGGCCAGCGTGGTGGACTAAGGCCTAAACCCTCTCAGTTGTAGGGGAGGCCCGTGCCCAGCAGTGGGACGTATATGGGCTGATGATGTTACGCAATAAGTCATGAAACAAACAGTAAGCCAATTATTGTTTTTAGCGTGCATTTCCAGAATCCGTTCAGCTGTTGAGAATCTCCAAATGGAAATACTTATGTACACGCGTTAGAAGTTATACCACACGACTGAAGTAAAACTTATAAATACGCCCAACAGTCACATACATAGTTCTTAGTTTACACAACACACCTATTACATTTCTGAACGCACTCATAAATATATGACAACTAATAAATATATCAATCCTATTTTATATTTTTAAAATCTTAAACATATAAACTTTTTATTGAAAAATATTCGATCCGACACATATTAAAACCTTTCTGATCCATTTGACACTTACATTTAACATAGCCAGCTTCAATCTGTCAATTATATTGGAGCACATAGGCAACTTCAACGTCTTACTTTTGTGTTACAGTGATCTTAAAATTTCACTCTCATCATTTTTTCATAACGCGCCTAAACATGTATAACTTCAATAACTAATATAAATTTGCCCAACCTGGGAATCGAACTCTGAACCTTAGATCGTCTAGAACATTTCTATAACGCAGCATTAAAGCATCTGGTTATGAAACGGCGGCAAAATTATGTCGATTGTTTCTATTGTATTCTTCAAATCGTCTCTCGATCTTTTTTTTTTTTTTGTTTTTTTATACTGGCACGGAATATAATGACGTGATAAATGACATTATGTATTTAAAACCAGTTGCATGAAGATTTAAAAACATGTCTCTCAGGATTCGAATCCGAGACTTCACGCCAATCCTTCCAACTGAGCCTCACCTTAATCCTATTAAAGTAAACTTTGTTACGCAGTTAAGCGAAATTTTTGGACTGAGTGCTTTGTTCAGTCAATTTAACATGCGTATTTGGGATTTATTCAAATAGAATATTCTAGCTGTTTGGGCTACCTAGTGATGTGGCTTGGTCGAGGTTGAAAATTTAAATTACAATGGCCGGCAAAATTGTGGCAACCACTAAGTAGTTATGGTCTTTCAAACTTTAAAATTCTAAAGTAAAAGATTTAAAATGCATAAAAGCTGAAATTCCAATTGCACGAACTTAAAAATTAATTAAGGGCTAAAGCCTAAACCCTCTCAGTTGAAGAGGAGACCGGTGCCCAGCAGTGGGACATATATGGGCTTATGATAAACTTATTAAAGTAATTCTACTATTATAAACTGGCTTATTAGTCCCTCATTAGAGTGTACAGCGTGTGATCAAAAACACCCATATTCGAACCCCGGGACGAACAGTGATTTGGGTTCTCCCCTCCTAGAAGGTGATGCTACTAAGCCTACATAAATAGGCTATATCATGTAAAACCATTAAGTTTAAAAAGCTTAAAATTTTCCCTAGGACAAATTTGCAGAGTGAGCATACCATAACCTCACGCCTGTATTCACCAAATGAGGTATGCAGAGGTGCATTTCTGCACCCACATTTCGCCAGGTATGTATCAGCCCCGCGTATTAGGTGGCGAGCCCAATGTCCACACATTTTTTTTTTTTTTTTTTTATGGGAAGGTAGGCAAACGAGCTAGTGAGCCACCTGATGTTAAGTGGTCAACACCGCCCATGGACACCCACAATACCAGAGGAATCATCGGTGCGTTGCCGGCCTTTGAGGAAAATATAGGCTCTTTTCTTGAAGGTCCCTAAGTCATATCCATTCGGAAATACAAATCTCTAGACTCCTTGCTATTGAGAACTTCCTAATGGTAAAATCCAATAACACAAGATCGCAAGGCGTAGGTACTTGAGCCGCGAGACCACGAGGCATTCACGAGGACTATATTGTTCGGAAACGTCAGTCATATACATTGGCATTACAAAAGCCGATAATTCGCGTAAACTAGCCTTCATCACCATCATCATCATCAGCCCATATACGTCCCACTGCTGGGCACGAGCCTCCTCTGCAATTTAGCGGGTTTAGGCCTTAGTCCTCCACGCTGGAATAGTGCGGGTTGGCGGTTACACAGCTAAGAAATTCCTAAGAACTTTTAGGTGTGCAGGTTTCATCACGATGTTTTCCTTCACCGTTAAAGTACGTGATAATTCTTTGAGAATACACACATAACTTGGAAAAGTCAGAGATGTGTGCCTGGGGTTTGAACCCGCGACCGTCGAGATTCTCGACCGCGTGTCTAAACCTCGAGGCCATCACGACTTTCTAACTAGCCTTCACTAACAATTAATTAGCATTCAGGTAACATAAAGCACAGTGTTATTACAAAAGAATTATTTTGCGCCCGCAAAAGGCCGAACACAAAGGCTAAAAACTCATACATTGTTAAAGTTGTTTGTGTGGACTATTTCAAAGGATCTTGGTTAACAAAAGGGGTTTGACTAGCTTATACGATTCAGAGCAATTTAGTTATGTGTTTTCCTTATTTATTTTACACGTCGAAAAGACTTTATAAAAATGTTTACAGTGACGTCAGAATGTGTTACCAGTGATTACTTACGGCACTGAAACGTGGCCTCTAACTATATGCCTTATAAGAAAGCTCAAGGTCACTCAGCGAGCTTTGGTGCAGCCTTAAAAAAGCCTTATCAGATTACACGGGTCAACATGAAATTTGACTTTGATTGCAAAGCATTAAATTTCGGTAGTTTAGGTCGTAATAAGACGGAAAAAAAATATATGGCATGAAAAACTTTGCTTTTGTGCTTAGAAGACTAATTGAACGAAATTTTTAAAAATCTCGGATTTTAATTTTTGATTGAAAATAAAACTATTGAAATAAAAATGTTTATTATTTTTATTAAGTTTTACTATCAAATTAGCTTACAGAAAAGTGGAAAATAACTTAAAAGTGCACACTTTTACTTTTTCTTTTATGTTCATAGCTACTTTCTCTCAATAAACCCCCAAATATAGTCGCCCATCATGTTTTCATTGTATTGGCCTTGATAGCGTTGTTCAAAATTCATGATGTCCTGATGGAAACGTTCTCCTTGCTCTTCGGAATAGGCTCCCATATTGTTTTTAAATTTATCCAAATGAGCATGCAGCATATGTACTTTTAATGACATCCTGCAGCCCATGGCCTTAAAATTTGTAAGCATATCCTCAACCAACTTTTCGTAGTTTTCAGCTTTATTATTTCCTAAAAATCCAGAAACTACTGCTTTAAAACTGTTCCAACTTGCTTTTTGAGTACGATTCAGCAACGTTGGAATTTTTTCATCGGCGAAAATCTGTCTTATTTGCGGACCAACAAAAACCCCAGCTTACAATAACTACAAGCAACATGTGGAGCCCATGGCTTATCTTGATTCCGTACAGGACAGTCAAAATATGCTTCATAGGCTTCACAGAGAACGTGAGATGTCTTTAGTTCATATTTCACGTCTCGAACTTTAATAAATTGACCACATATAAAACAAAATGCATCAGCATCGTATTTGCACTTTCGTGACGACATTTTAAGTTATTCTGGGCGATGGTTGTTTATCACTCGGGTGCCATCTAGCGGCACAGTGTAAACGTTAATACCCCACTCTCACCGCGCGGTCTTTTTAAAAATATTAAAATCAATTAAAATTTATGAAAAAATTGAAAAATGAGTATTATTATTATAACTATCACAAAAGCAAACTTTATACCGAAAAAAGGTATTTTCTTTTCGTTTTTGTGCATAACTAACTGGAAAATAATAGTATAAACTTTAGGACAAAGAACGATTTTTTTTTTGTAGAGTCGTGTTATCAATCGAATATACTCCATGAAGATGTTATCACGGAGCTCGGTGGCATGACAATCTCGAAGATGCTCAATATGATAATGTCACCTGGATTCGTATCTACATGCATTTACATAGATCTCTGTCATATCTACCTGATTATGGAGTGGATATACGAACTGACGTACAGATATTTATATATACGCCCAAATAAGCTATAACGTGGACACTCACCAAAGGTCTGGTCCACAAATTCAAAGTCACTCAGCGTGCTATGGAGCGGGCAATGCTTGGAGTTTCTCTGGCGGATAGAATTCGTAATGAAGTCATCCGCCAGAGAACCGGAGTCATTGACATTGCCCATAAGATTAGCACGCTAAAGTGGAAGTGGGCCGGCCATGTTTGCCGACGGTCGGACGGCCGGTGGAGCAGACAAGTGTTGGAGTGGAGACCGCGCTTAGGCAGACGTAGTGTGGGACGTCCTGCAGCACGATGGTCCGACGACTTGAAAAAGGTGGCGGGTAGCGGATGGATGAGGGCTGCTCAAGACCGGGATGGTTGGCGCCTACTTGGGGAGGCCTTCGTTCAGCAGTGGACGGCGATAGGCTGATTATATAAGCTATAACGAAGAGGATTAGGACAATAAACACGTAATAATAATTATAAAGTATCTTATAATACTTTAATATTTTTTTCTCATCCGAAGTCAGAAGCGATCGGATGTATTCTTACATGTCTTAATTAACACTACCTCAAGCGATAGATAAAATCACACCGCTTCTTATCGCAAGTAATGATGCTTAATAGTTTCAATGCACCGTAATTTTATTGTGAAAGTAGAGCTACTTGTACTTACGTTTATGAGTTTTAATATCTACGAGTATGACTTGGGTTTTTATGTTGTCAATTGAAATTAAATGAAAGTAGTTTTAGAATTAATAAGTTGCTCTGATTCGGAAAATGAAATCTTTAGGTATATCAATATTGTAAATTCTTTGTTAATTGAAAAAGAGCAACACTGTATCTAGTTTCTTACCCATTATTCACTAGTGATGACTGCCTTCCGAACTGCGTAGTAAGTTTTTCAAAATGAACGAATTTAAGCGATGAATTTGAGATTTTATATATTCAATAAATATTATAACAATAAATTTCATTTGAATCTTTAAAATGTCCAATACCCCCTTATATTTAGAAGTTGGATTTAATTTACTAAAAATTCAAAAAAGGACGTTGTTACTATAGAACAAGCTACTACTATAGTTTTGGTCTTATGAACAATTTTAGTATTACGTCCGGATTCCATGTTAAGAATTACTTAATAGATAAACTCAGTAACAATAACCCAAACCCAGGGAAGAATCCGGCACCTCTAGATCTCATGGCATAAGTTAGTTTATCTATACAAAAAAAAATAAAAAAATGGAGTGTCTGTAATATTGAAATAACCGCTTTTTAATAAATGTATATGGATGTATACACGGTACATATACCAAAATAACGATTTTTACAATTTTTGTCTGTCTGTCTGTTTGTTCCCGCTAATCTCAGAAACGGGAGAACCGATTTTAACGGGACTTTCACTGGCAGATAGCTGATCTAATAAGACGTAACTTAGGCTACTTTAAGTTTATAATTTTTTTATTAAAAATAATTAAAAATTTATTTTCCGCGCGGATGAAGTCGCGGGCACCGACTGCATATTCCGATGGCATATTCCATAAAATTCGTTTTCATTTCAATCATCTCTAAAGAGTCCACCGTACTTATCGCCACGTATCGTTCCATTTCTCTATAGAAAAACATTGTCTGATTAATGGCTCCTTAACGCCCATCAATATAAAACATCCAATCAGTCTTTTCATTATTCAACACATCAAAAGAGCACTCACAGTGCATTAACAATAATGGATTTCTGTGCGTAAATGAAAATATACAAAACGTTTACTGAAAAAGACAAATTTGAGCCGGCGACAATGGCCCTTCGCGGGTCCGATGGAAAAAATCATCGTGAGCTGTAAGCTTTATTCTATTATTCGGACAATTTGTGTTAAGTAGGTTTTATTAAGCAGTGATGGCCTCGAGGTTTAGGCGCGCGGTCGAGAATTTCGGCGGTCGCAGGTTCCAACCCCAGGCACACACCTCTGACTTGTCGAAGTTACGTGTGTATTCACAATGAATTATCACTTGCTATAACGGTGAACGAAAACATCGTGATAAGACCTGCACACCTAAAAGTTCTTAGGAATTTCTAAGGTGTGTAGTCCGCCAACCCGCACTAGGCCAGCGTGGCGGATTAAGGCCTAAACCCTCTCAGTTGTAGAGGAGGCCCGTGCCTAGCAGTGGGACGTATTTGGGCTGACGATGATGATGATGATGATGATGATGAGGTTTTATTGCTTTTTTCTTTGGATTTTGATTTTCTTATAAATGTTTTAAATAGCAACAACATATCATTTAGCTAGCTTGTTAGCTAGGCAATAGTTGCGATCATAGTAAATTTTAGGACTATTTATTCAGCCCCGTGGCGCAGTTGGCTAGACACCAGCTTGCGAAACGATAGGCCGTGGATTAGATCCCCGCACCGAGACAAATGTTTGTGTGATTCGCAAATATTTGTTTTCAGGATATTTGTGAGACTGAAATGTCTCGTAGTTTCTGATGCCCACGACACAGGACTTGTATCCTAGTGTGGGGTCAGAACTATTTATGTGACTGTTGGGTATATTTATTTTATTTAGGACTTAGACACTGGTCTAGTACAGGTTGAAGGAAAAAGTCGAGGGCAAAAGAATATAAGTAAAAAATTAAGCAGATGTGTTTCTTGATCCCTTGACTGATTTAAAAAGACATTTGTCCCACATTCAAGCACCCCTGAGTTCGATTCTTTTGTCATCCAAATGACTGGATGAGAAGGCACGCCTTCCAAAGATCAAAGTAACATATACTAAAAATTCTGTAGATATACACCCACCCCTGCGAATTAAATGCATATTGCTTATTTTACTAATCCCAAGATTAATGTATATATTAAACATACGTCGGCGTGTTTAAAGCTTGCTCATGGGCTCATGTGAGTTGCGAAGCGTCTCCCAGTTTGGCTGTCATTCAGACCACGACGCCTGTAATTTGGCGAACGGAAATGTTATCAAACTACGCTTCCTGCGGTGCTTGTTCGAATTGGGCTATTGGAATATTTTGTAAGATTTTTTATCGTCAGGAGTCTGGAAGTGTGCCCGAATTACGGCGATATGCTCGCCCTTTATTAAATAGGACTGGTAATTACTTGGCGAAATGTGGGTACAGAAATGCACCTCTGCCTACCGCTTGCAAATTTATGTTTCTATAGCTCTTTTTTTATCCTTATTTGTCATCATCATCATCAACCCATATACGTCCCACTGCTGGGCATGGGCCTCCTCTACCATTGAGAGGGTTAAGGCCTTAGTCCACCACGCTGGCCTAGTGCGGGTTGGTGGACTACACACCGAAGAAATTCCTAAGAACTTTTAGGTGTGCAGGTGTCATCACGATGTTTCCCATCACCGTTAAAGTAAGTGATGATTCATTGTGAATACGCACATAACTTCGAAAAATCAGAGGAGTGTGTCTGGGGTTTGAACCCGCGACCGTCGAGATTATCGACTCGTGCCTAAGTCTCGAGGCCATCACGATTTATTATTTGTACTATATATTTTTTATAATTGCATTGTGACAATAAACATCTTTTCTTTCTTCTTTCTTTCTTATCAGGGCATATAGTCGTGAGGCACTTATGTGTGTATGTTAATCTTGTTAGCCTCCAGCAGTTGATGAGACTGTAAATTGGGAAACGAAAGGTTATAATTTCGATCCGAGACAAATGTTTGTATGGTCCACAAATTTTTGTTTCAAGTATAGGTGCATGTGAGACTGAAAAGCATTGCATAATTTCTGGAACACATAGCATAAAAATAGTATTTAGGTCTGGGAAGAGAGGCATGTGAGTGAGAATATGGTGTTTATTGTAACTTGAAATGCTCCTTTAAGCGACATATTAAGCGTTCAGAATAATTTGACTGCCTCGTGGTCATGCGGTACAAGTATGTGCCGTGCGATCTAGAGGTCCTGGGTTCGATTCCCGCGCCGGGCAAAGTGTTATTGGGTTTTTCCATTAGGAAATCCTCAGTAACAGCACGTAGTCTGGAAATGTGCCCGAAAAACGGCAATAGGGAGCCCCTATTACGTGGGACTGAAACATACCTGGCGAAATGTGGGTGCAGAAATGCACCTCTGCCTACCCCTTCGGGGAATACAGGCGTGAGTTTATGTATATATATATATGTATGTAGTAATATGAAGGAGAGCACACGTGGTCTGACAAGCCATTCTACAACTTGCTAGTATGGCAAATATACAAACTTGCGAAGTTTTGCTATAACGTTAATTTTACTTTCTTTGTGGCGCTGTAAGTAAGTTGAGATTCATATAACCTTATGAATATGAACTAATGAGCGTATGAATGTTTTTAAGTGCATATTTCATGTTTGAGACTTGCAGGCGACTTTTGTTTCTGCTACGTACATAATTAGATAGATTTAAAATCGAATCATTTTAAACCTAGTATACACCCACGCTTGTATCTCTGAAACGGAGTGCATTTTTGTACTCAACATTCGCCAATAGTTTAAGTCTCGCATAATGGAAGTATAGTTAAGTAGGGATGGCTTCGAGGTTTAGGCGCGCATTCGAGAATTTCGGTGGTCGCGGGTTCAAGCCCCATATAAAACTAAATTATCACGAACTTTAATGGTAAAAATATCGTGAAGAAACCTGCACACCTAAAAATGTTCTTACGAATATCATAGGTGTGACCCCCAACCTGCACTAGGCCAGTGAGGTGGACTAAGGCTTAAACACTCTCAACTGTAAAGGAAGGCCGTGCCCAGCAGTGGAACGAATATAGACTGGTATAGAATGGAAGTATAAATAATAAATACACCCAACAGTCACATATATAGTTCGGACCCCACATTAAGATACAAGTCTTGTGTCGTGGGTATCAGAAACTGCGAGACTTATCGGTCTCACAAACACCCAGACCCGAAACAAATATTTGCGGATTCACACAAACATTGTCTCGGAGCGGGGATCGAACCCGCGGCCTCTCGTTTTGCAAGCTGGTGTCTAGCCAACGGCGCCACGGGGCTGTCAATCCATACTGAATTTACTTCCATAAGTAAATTCCTGGAAAATTAATCTCCAGTCCCCCATTTTGAACGCGACACGATCTTGCTGATCTGCATTCATCGCGCGGAGGACGCTGACTCGGCAAAAATGCGTCAACCCGTGCGACTATACCGTGTACCTTAATATATGGCGACCCTCAGCTCTGAGCAGTGACGTCACATGGAAAATAACCAGAATGTTCGCTGTAATTGAGGTTGCAAGTCTTATAGGGGAGGGTTTTGTGTTTTATGTTGGAAATTTTCTGATACTAAGTTTGGAGTTGTGATGCATTTTAAAAGAAAAAAATAAACTAGTCAATACACCGAACAGTCTTATACATGGTTCACACTAAGATACGTGTCTTGTGTCGTGGGTATCATAAACTACGAGAGACTTTTCGTTATTAATTCACTTATTTGTGGATCACATAATCAATTGTCTCGGTGTGGAGATATACTCGCGGCCTCACGTTTCAATTCGGCTGTCAAATGTGTGAAATCGACATAAAATAAATATTTTTATGTTTTATTAATTGCATCACTAATGTTTATACACCTATTAGTTTATCTCTGGATCAACCTAAGGTTTAATAGTAGGTACATTTGTATGTATGTATTTAGTATTTATATACATTTATTAATAGTATTGTTTTAATTCATGCAAACTACTAATGGAAACTTTACACTTATATCTTCTATTAAATGTTATCTTACTATAATATATATAGCGATAAGACCGCCTATTGTGCCTATACTTATTGTCTTCATTGTTTTCAATCATACTAAAAAGTATAAATAAATAAATAATGCCTTAGACACTAAGTCCGCCTTATATTTTGTATATAAAGCATAAATAAGTATTAGCTCTTCCGGTTAATTTTGAGGGATATATTAAAAACTAAATACTTTTGTATTATAAAAAAGATAAACAGGTAGACAGGTTGACGGAGGCTATTGCTTCAGTCAACAAAGATCTTGCACGTATTTGTGACTGAAGTGATATGCACGGTCTCAAAGTCAATCCCTCGAAAACCCAGGTCATTGTTGTTGGCAGCTCCAGGATGATTGCCAAAGTAGATTTTGTCTCTCTGCCGCAAATTGTATTTAGTGGATGCGTGGTCCCTTACAGCGACAAGGTAAAGAACCTAGGCGTACATATCGACAGGCACTTATCCTGGGGTCCCCAGTTACATGAAGTTAGTCGTAAATTGCTGGCTGCTGCGGGGTCCCTTCGTAGGTTGCGAAATTTTCTACCGATTCCCACAAAGATTGCGCTGGTTCAGTCCCTTCTCTTTCCTATCCTTGATTATGGTGATGCTAGCTATCTTGATCTCACCGAAGCCCAATTTGAAAAACTTGAGCGACTTCAGAACTTTTGCATACGGTTCATATTTGGTCTTCGCAAATATGACCACGTCTCCGAATTTCGTATTAGACTCAAGTGGGTATCTATGCGCCTTCGCCGTAATACTCGTATACTTTTGCTCCTTTTCCAAATCTTATTTAATCCCACAACTCCACGTTATCTAAAGGAAAGGTTCCGTTTCCTTAGCGCAACACATGCACGACACCTCAGATCTTCTGATAATCTTACGCTCGAAATACCAAAGCATAGCACCACATTCCTCAGCAATTCGTTTACTGTCCATGCCTCACGTTTATGGAATGATTTGCCACTAGCACTACGAAAAGCTAAATCGCTTTCCACTTTTAAAAGGCTTCTCAGAGCTCACTACTCTAAAATTTAAATGTCCTATTATTATTATTTTTTTATTTTTTTTATTATATTTATGTATGTGTATGTATATAGTATGTTTTTATATATGTATGTATGTATATGTATATGCAATTTATATGTTATTTATATGTATTTTTCCCACAACAACTGCCACAACTACAACTTTTCATTCCGGTACCATGGGTTGTCTGGAAGAAATCGCAGCTAGCGATAAGACCGCCTGTTGTAGCTATATATATGATTAGTTCTTCTCATAGTTGCTTGTTATTTATGATATATTAAGTTAAGTATATTATAGTGTACAAAAAAGTATAATAAATAAATAAATAAATAAATTAATTTTAATCAAATGTGCTCCATTGCTAGCTACAACCTTTTGTCATTCGGGCAACAAATGGATTCCATAATTTAAAAAAAAATATCATTTTTTGAACCTTCAAGATTCATCGATCCATTTTTTGATACAAACGATTTTTTGATAAGTGCTGATCTGCAAGTATGTGCTGCATAGGTCGAAATAGATGGTAATCAGAAGGAGCACAATCCGGTGAATTTGCGGCATGCAAATACTAGGAACAAATGTAATCTCGTTCAACACGTAACTCGTCTCCGGAAAGTTAATAACTCTTTTATGGGGCAATGTATACGCTTCTATAACAAACTTCCGAAGGCTATTAGAGAGCTTCCCTTGACAATGTTTAAGAAATCAATTAAAGATAAGCTTTACAAAAAAGCATACTATAAAGTTTCAGATTTTATTGAAGATAATAAGCCCTGGGAGTAAGTAAATTGATCGGAGTTTTGTTTTGTTGCTACAGTTTGTATCGTTATGACATTTATAATGTAAAATTTAAATAATGTAATGAAAAAAAGACATAATTATATTGCTGTTTTTTTAAAGAAAATGACATGTCGTGTTGCTGAGGGAGTTTCTTGCCGTTTCTTCTCCACAGCTATAACACGTTTCGAAGCGGCAATAGTTTAAAAAATTAAGATGTGTAAAATTGACGATTCAAAAGAACTTGTAAAAGTCTATTTGAATAAAGATATTTTGACTTTGACTTTGACAGGAAACACTTCCCTCTGAAGATCTGAAAGTGTATCTCTTACAGTTTTTGCGACGTGTGGGCGAGCATTGTAATGCAGTAAAAACAGTAGTAAATGACAAAAGTGATATTTATCGCATTCCATACTTAATCACACTAAAAACTTGCATGGCTTTACTATAAATGAGTTACTTCGATTAATTAAAGTGCAAGCTAAAACGTGCAACATCCAACACACGTTCCCTCAAAACTAACTGGAAGACCTAATAATAATAACTACTCATGTAGTTTTTCTGTACGGTATGACTATTTCATTTTTTACTCATTTATTGAAATTTGAAATGAAATGAAATGAAATTGCTTTATTTGGTCACGTAGGCAATCAAATAGCACTTATGACAAGTCAATACAGAAAAGAAAAATCTTTTATTATTACATTATAATTCAACTATGGTTCATTTTATATAATTTGTACAAAAATATTTACGGTTTTTTTTATAATTTATTATTAGGTTTCATCAGGAAATACATAATATCTTATTATTATTATTTTAAAGTAAATAACGAGATGGACCTTGTGTATTTCCGAAACGTCACGTTACGTATTAGCGATTTCAATTGGCAAATGTTACGTTTCGGTTCCAGCGGAAGGTATTTTTGGGGATTTATGTTAAGAAATTCTCAGTAGATGTACGGTGTCTGGAAATATCCTCAGAAGACGTCAATAGGCTCGGCCCCCTATATTAGTACGTGGGTATTACAAACCGCTGGTGAATTGTGGGCGTGAAACTCCAAATCAGCCACCCCTTTGTAATTGCAGAGGTAAATGTATGTATTGCTTTTACTTCTTTTATTATGGCATAGCCCATGACAACATCGGTAGTAAATATATCGATTGTAAGAATTTAAAATACTTGCTTAAACAGAAATTGTCTCGTCTGTTCTAAACAAAATCCTTACTAATATTATAAATGCGATTGTAACTCTGTCTGTCTGTCTGTCTGTCTCGCTTTCCTGCTAAAACTACTGAACAGATTTAAATGAAATTTGGTACACAGATAGTTTGGAGCGTATGGAAGTATTGTCATTTTTATATAAGAATTATATTAAAAGTTTAAAAAAAAACCCTTAATATGTTATAAATGAGAAAATAACTATATGACTGTTACGCTTTCACGCCTTAATCATTTGACCGATGTGAACGATTTTTGGTATGGACATAAATGGGACTCTGTGGAATAAAATAGACTACAACTTATTTTCTTTCTGAACCCAACCCTGTAGTCTACGCGGACGGAGTCGCGGGCAAAAGCTAGTAACATAAATAAAAAGCAGTCATAATAAATCGAAGCCTCGACGTACATCGTATAATCCATCTTGACATTTTAAACGGTTCAGAATATATTTTTGAAGGACTACTACCGCCATCTATCGGCTTTCATAGCCAACATTTACTACAATTAGCCATAGTAAGGCGAGTTAATATATTATTTACTTTGACATGATATGACTGATGGTTCCTTATGTGTTGACCGATAGCGGCGTACAATTACGCAGCTCGATGGATAACTAATCACTGTGTACACTAATCAATGGATCACGTCATATAATTACAGACTTGGATGGCCACGTCACGCGTCGAAAAGTCGCCTATAGTACTGAGGGGTAGACAGAGGGCACGGGCCTCCTCTACAACTGAGAGGGTTTAGGCCTTAGTCCACCACGCTGGCCTAGTGCGGGTTGGCGGACTACACACCTAAGAAATTCCTAAGAACTTTGAGGTGATCAGTTTCATCACGACGTTTTCCTTCACCGTTAAAGTACGTGATAATTCATTGTGAATACACACATAACTTCGAAAAGTCAGAGGTGTGTGCCTGGGGTTTGGACTCGCGACCGTCGAGATTCTCGACCGCGTGCCTAAGCCTCGAGGCCATCACGACTTAAACAGAGGTATTCTCACAACTATTCGGTACCACAATGTCAATTGCAGTTTTTCAGGCAATTTCACGTTTCCGTGCTGCTTCTAAGAATTTTCTATTCTATTTCCCAATTTAGCTTTGCTCAACTCGTGAATCGAACTTGGACCTCTAGATCGCAAGCATACACTTGTACCGCAGACCATGAGGGAGTCAAAAATTACTAAGAAATAATTAGCTTTTCGTCGCTGGATGCAGGCTGCCTCCAACAGGTCACTATGGAAGTCATTAGGGGAGGCCTATGTTCAGCAGTGGACTTCCTTAGGCTGATAATGATGATGATGATGAATTAGCTTTTTATGAGTGATTTTATATGTGCCAAAATTCATTCAAAGTGATATAGTATCTCCAGCCTGAAACGTATCAGATCAACAATCATACATCGTAACATAAGTTCGATTTTTAGACACCCGCAACATAGACAAGCGAAAACCAATCAAACCCCTATAAAAATAGAGCATCAAATCCAATATTTGAACACGACAGACCGAAATTCCTTGTTTCGGATTGACACCGCGAACAATCGCCCGACGTTGCTTTAATCTGGCCAATAAATTTCTTTTATCTCACGCCTCGAGCTCCTCGGAGGAAAGGAAATTTCTTTTTTACCTCGTGTTGCGATTAACTCGGTGCGTCTGGCGGTGTAATGAAATACTGTTAGCGGGCACGTTTGTAGCGAATATTTGTGAGAAACCCGTTTAAGATGTTCAGATCATCATCATCATCATCATCATCAGCCCAAATACGTCCCATTGCTGGGCACAGACCTCCTCTACAACTGAGAGGGTTTAAGCCTTAGTCCACCACGCTGGCCTAGTGCGGGTTGGCGGACTACACACCTAAGAAATTCCTAAGAACTTTTTAGGTGTGCAGGTTTCATCACGATGTTCAGATGTTTAGGACAATTTTTCTAAAAAGTGAAGTTTGGATGTGTAGGTGATACTCCATCTGGTAAGAACAGCTGAATACATGCAATATTTCAGCGATAAAAATGCGGATACTCAAAATAAATGAAAGTGACAACAAGGTGCCATAATTATGGATTCTGTTGTTGTTAGTATTGCAACAATTCTCTAGGACAAATTTTCGGAAGAGATCGAATAGATCAATGTCATCGTGCCAGTCATAGAAACGCTATAGAAACTGAGGCTGATAGTGTCATGTCCCAGTATGAGAAACTCTGTATAGAGATGTTCTCACCATATAGGTATGTCCTTATGTGTTCCTTTTCTTATAAATATACACAAACTCACGCCGGTATCTTCAAAGGGGTAAGCAAAAGCGTCTATCTACATTTTGTATATTCAAATCCTAAGTGATAGGGACGAGCCTGTTGCCGTTACTCAAGCAGATTTCAAGACTGATAAATTTCAATTAAAAAAGACCATTGATTCTCTCCTCGACCCAAAGATTTCTCGATGGAACAAAATCCTCATAAATGGTGTAAATGAAGCGGTCGAGATCTTTTTACCTTCATGACAAGTATGTTAGATAGCTGATTCCTTTCAACTTGTCTATTTCCATACAACAGCAATAAATAATAAAATGAAATAAATATACCCAACAGTCACGTACATAGTTCTGGCTCCATATTAAGATACAAGTCTTGTGTCGTGAGTATCAGAAAGTACGAGAGACTTTTCGGTCTCACAAACATCCAGACCAGACACTTATATTTGTGGATCACACAAACATTTGTCTCGGTGCAGGGATCGAACCCGTGGCCTCTGCTTTCACAAGCTGGTCTAGCCAACTGCGTCCTGAATAATACTTAAAGAAATATTTTACTTCAAAAAGGAACATTACTATCGTTTCGGTAAATCGGGATCGTGTTTTTTGGATTAAACGACTCGGGCGGGCGCCGATTAATATTCCTTTGAGAATAAACATTTTTTCTTATTACCTGCCTTGTTATTGGGCCTAATTACGTGAGAATATATATGAGGTGGTGAGTTCTTGTTATTCCAGCTAACTAGGACAAGTAAGATGGAAATAATTACACTAATCTCATGTTAATGTTACTAGGGATTGGCTTGCTTATAAGAGTAAGTACAAAATATTAATAATATGTTTTTTTTTTTGTTTTAGTTTAAATTTAATCATTAATATTTTCAGGGACACAATATTGTGCCTATAAAGATTTATATTACAAACTTTGTTTCTGTTTTTCTTGCCGTGTGGTTTACATTTTATTACGTCAAAATCATAAAGAGAAAATATAATAAGAAATAGACATGAAATACAATACTACTAGTAAATGTTGTAATTAAAAGTAAAATCAAGTTTTAAAACAAAAGACGACTTTATGATTCAATAACTTGAAAGTATTATTATAAAATACTTATAAAATAAACACAATTTACAGTTAGGACATACTGATTATGTTTGTGCAAAAAAGTAAAAAAAATATATAGATGAAAACCGTGCAGACAAAAATAATACAATTTTAAATAGTGTTATATATTATACTGTTTTTATATAAATAAAAAATATACAACATGGTTTCCTTAAAGAAATATTGGGTCGTCTGACTTTTACTGGATAAAAACATTTCCACCCCGAAAAAACTTATGTTACTAAACACCCCCATTTTAGATAAAAAGCGCCTATAAACCACACATGATAAAAAGGGATTAGTAAATCGTTCCCTAGGGCTATATTTCCTGTCAAAATCACTTAAATTAGAACCTCGGACACTATTTCACGTCTTATCATAAGACCTGTGCGAAGTTCTGTCGTAAAGGCCGTTTTTTAAAGAAAGCTCGGTACACAGAATTATAGACTCTACCTAGTAGATTCATGGTTTAATTTCGATTGACACAATTCTGAATATGTCACCCCAAGTTTCCGTCCTCAGCCTGCTAACACGTTCCAAGGAATTGATTTATACGTACATGTACCGCCCGCACAGGGTTTCACTAGTCCATAATAATTGTATTTTCGTCGGAGATATGAAAGTTTTGTTTGAGCAGCTTTTACGCGTGTTCTTGTGCCGTTTCTAAGTATTTTCACTTCTATGTCGAAATTGGATTAAATAATACCCGCACTAGGCCAGCGTGGTGGACTAAGGCCTATACCCTCTCAGTTGAAGTGGAGGCCCGTGCCCAGCAGTGGGACGTATATAGGCTGATGATGATGATGATCCAGTGTAACATAAACTACATTAGGTTTTTATTACACTTACTGATTCGTCGCCATCAGTATTATATGACACAATAAATATTTTACCACAAGCAAATTGAGCGATTGATCAATCTAAAATTAAAGAACCAGAAATTCAAAAATACCGGCGTCCGTTAAAACTCATCGCACAATACAAAATGCTTTTAAAACAACAGAAATCCAATTTGAATGTAAATTATTATCGTATGCATAAAAATCGACAATTGTTGTTTTGAGAATACTCTGATTTTTGCCCTGGATTTTGAATGTTTGTGTACTCCTGTTGTTTTATCGGTCTAAATATTTTATATTCAATGCCAATTGTATGTTTTAGAATATACATGTATAACTGAAATGATAACGCGATAAAAACATCTTGATTTATACAGTGTATTCAGACCGTGATCGGAAACTTGCTATATAGTATAGCAGGTAATAGCTATGGTGTAATCACCAAAATCCCGACAAAAAATAATAATTTTGACATTTTCCTAACATACATACATACATAAACTCACGCCTGCATTCCCCGAAGGGGTAGGCAGAGGTGCATTTCTGCACCCACATTTCGCCAGGTATCAGTCCCACGTAATAGGGGGCGAGCCTATTGCCGTTTTTCGGGCACATTTCCAGACTCCGTGCTGTTACTGAGAATTTCCTAATGGAAAAACCCAATAACACTTTGCCCGACCCGGGAATCGAACCCAGGACCTCTAGATCGCACGGCACATACTTGTACCGCGAGACCACGAGGCAGTCACATTTTCCTAACAATCATAGATATTAAATGGATGTGGTTGTAAGGAAAACTTTTATTTTATTTTTTTGTCGGGTTTTTTTTAAGTCACGGTGTTTGTAATAACCGCAGCTATTATCTGCCTTAGTTTCTGATCACGGTCTGAATACACCTGTATATAGGGTCAGGATTATACATACAGCCCATATACGTCCCACTGCTGGGTAAGGGCCTCCTCCACAACTGCAAGGACTGAGGTCTTAGTCCACCACGCTGGCTGGTTGGCAGCCTACACGCCTAAGAAATTATTTTAGGTGTGCAAGTATCCTCACGATGTTTTCCTTCACTGTTAAAGTACGTGATAAATCATTGTTAATACACACATAACTTTAAAATGTCGAGGTGTGTTGACTATAATACATGAAATCTGATAGAGGGTATCGAGACGTCGTGTTCCGTCAGTCTTTAACTACCATTTATCTGATCCATATATTGGGAGGGTTCTTGATTGTTATAGATTAACTAAATCAATATGTATTATTACTTTTATTTTAAATCTTTGTGTATATTTTAACTTTTTATTTTAAATATTAGAATTATCATATAATTTTGCATGCACATTATTATTTAAACTGTTAGTCGTACCTAAAAGCAAGAAATAAAAGGCTTTTTTATTTTTATTTTATTTTTATTTATCTGATACATTTGTTTTAACTTGTACGATGTAGTAGCAATTATTTCTCGCCGCTTTATTTTAATCACACTGAACACACATCATCATCAAACCATATACATCCCACCGCTAGGCACGAGCCTCCTCTACAACTGAGTGTGTTTAGGTCATAGTCCACCACGCTGGCCTAGTAATATCTAAGAGTTTTTTGATGTGCAGGTTTCCTCACGATGTTTTCCTTCAAAAAGTACGCGATAATTCATTGTGAATACACACATAACTTTGAAAAGTCGAGGTGTGTGCCTAAGATTTGAAACCGCGACTGCCGAGATTATTGTCTCGACCGCTCGTCTAATTCGAAGCTGTCACTACTTACATCAATTTAAGTATCTACCATCTAAAATCGTGAAGAAAATGTAATCTTGGGGAATGTTGCCACCTGTGGAGCCTGGGGGAGCGACACCCGGATATGTCCGGGATCCACCTGGATTACGGGACACAGCGCCCAATCCGGATACGAATTCATCCCGGTAAAGTTTTGCAGGCGCGAATTTATGAGTCTTTTTTATATCTGTTATGAGATCGTGGCTCGAAGCTAGATGCTTTTAACCCTGGGGCGTTGTATGTACTACATGATAAAAACCTTTAAGTATGTTCCTATCACCAAATCATCATCAGCCCACATATGTACATCCCACGTACTGGGCACAGGCCTTCTCTACAACTGAGAGTTTAGGCCTTAGTCCACCACGCTGGCCTAATGCGGGTTGGCGGACTACACACCTAAGAAATTCCTAAGAACATTTAGGTGTGCTGGTTTTATCACGATGTTTTCCTTCACCGTTAAAGTACGTGATAATTCTTCGTAAATAAATAACATAACTTCGAAAAGTCAGAGGTGTGTGCCTGGGGTTTGACCCGCGACCGTCGAGATTCTCGACCGCGAAGCTAAACGTCGAGGCCATCACGACTTCGCCAAATCATGATTTTTATATTAATGATAAAGGTGTTTCTTTAAACCTTAACTACAGTATATTTTATAAGAGATAAGTTAATTCAATTACCAATAAAAAAAAAAAAAAATACATTCGAAAAATAAATTCTAATTTCCAATAAATAAAGTAAAAATAGCTATTCATTCGTAATTATAAGGAAATCGACAAACAAACCGAAGCTATCAATGACATTGAAGCGATTCCGCGAAATCCGGCCGAATCAACAATCCAAACAGTTTCCAATGGGGGAATTTGGAAATACGACAAACATCAAAATTGTCATATACCGAACGAGACGGGACCATTTCCAATTTCCATAATAGCTCCTTCCACTTCATTAGGCCGCGGTGTAAGACGGTGACTGACAGCGGCTCGTAATTAATACTGATTGTACAAACGGACTATGCTAGATTATGAATTAGTTATTAGTTTAACTGACCATCATTATCGTCATCATTATCAGCTCGAAGACTTCCCACTGTTAGGCACGGGCCTCCTCTACAACTGAGAGGGTTTAGGGCTTAGTCCACCATCGTGGCAGGCTATCGTGGCCTAGTGCGGGTTGGCGGACTACACATCTAAGAAATTCCTAAGAATTTTTCAGGTGTGCAGGTTTCTTC
This sequence comes from Hemaris fuciformis, assembly GCA_907164795.1. Lineage (NCBI taxonomy): Eukaryota > Metazoa > Arthropoda > Insecta > Lepidoptera > Sphingidae > Hemaris > Hemaris fuciformis. The sequence continues at coordinate 4,462,744 of OU015457.1, read as the reverse complement.
AAGATCTTTTCCTTCACCGTTAAACTACGTGATAATTCATTGTCAATATAAACATAACTTCGAAAAGACAGATGTGTGTACCTGAGCTTTGAACCCGTGACCGCCGAGAATCTCGACCGTGCGCCTAAACCTGGAGGTTATCTAATGATGGTGATTGGTGATGATCACAATTTCAGTAATCATAATTTCACAGGAAATTAAACATTAGACGAAAATCTAAATTTATTTAAATTATAATCATGATTAATCAAAACATATAATAAACAAAATAAATCTTAATAAATATGTAGCCGCCGGCGCCCACAGGCACATTTTTTTATTTTTATAAATACACCCAACCCGCACTAGGCCAGCGTGGTGGACTAAGGCCTAAACCCTCTCAGTTGTAGAGGAGGCCCGTGCCCAGCAGTGGGACGTATTTGGGCTGATGATGATGATGATGAACCAACAGTCACATACATAGTTCTGACCCCATAGTAAGATACGAGTCTTGTGTCGTGGGTATCAGAAACTACGAGAGACTTTTTGGTTTCACAAATACCCAAACCCGAATCAAATATTTGTGGATCACACAAACATTTGTCTCGGTGCGGGGATCAAACCCGCGGCCTCTCGTTTCGCAAGATGGTGTCTAGCCTACTGCGCCACGGGGCTGTCACATAATCTATACATCTATACAAATAAATAAAATTGGAGTGTCTGTTTGTAATATTGAAGTATCCGCTTTTTAATAAATGCATATGGATGTATACACGGTATATATACCAAAATAACGTTTTTTTCAATTTTTGTCTGTCTGTCTGTGTGTTCCGGTTAATCTCTGAAACGAGTGGACCAACTTTAACGGGACTTTCACTGGCAGATAGCTGATGTAATAAGGAGTAACTTAGGCAAAAAATAAATAAAGAAAAAACATAAAAAAAATTAAAGAATCAACTGTTAGGCGGAACGAAGTTCGCGGGTAAGCTAGTATTACATAAGAATACACAGTTCATTAATTCCGATACTCAGCGAACTAACGCCTACACAGAAGCATTCCTAATTGCTCGTCTACCTTTTATAACTTACCCCATACTGTTACTCTTATTTGTGAGAGTGGGGCACCCCGTAAGATAACATCAAAGGATTTTTCCTACACGTTTGTTACTGACGGACGTTTTGTATATGCGTCCCTATTCCGTATGTGTATAAGGAGGTGGTATCATGGAGTCAATCCACGTGTATCATCATCATCATCAGCCCATATACGTCCTACTGCTGAGCACGGGCCTCCTCTACAACTGAGAGGGTTTTAGGCCTTATTCCACCACGCTGGCCTAATGCGGGTTGGCGGACTACACACCTAAGAAATTCCTACTCTTAGGTGTGCAGGTTTCATCACGACGTTTTCCTTCACCGTTAAAGTACGTGATAATTCATTGTGAATACACACATAACTTCGAAAAGTCAGAGGTGTGTGCCTGGGGTTTGAACCCGCGACCGTCGAGATTCTTGACCGCACGCCCAAACCTCAAGGCCATCACGACTTCACGTGTATAATCAAAGGCAATTTGTTGGAAGTAAACAGTTTTCAATTGATGGGGAAGTGTAAAAAGACCGTGTTTAAAAAACTAAGACAGGCAATAGCTACCTACGGTGATTATAAACACATTAAGAAAAAAGGACGTGTATGGGCTGATGATGAAGAAAAAAAACGAAAAAAAATTACGTATATGGGCCACTGCTGGGCACGGTCCTCCTCTACAACTGAGAGGGTTAAGGCCTTAGTCTAGCAAGCTGGCCTAGTGCGGGTTGGCGGACTACACACCTAAGGAATTCCTAAGAACTTTTTAGGTGCGCAAGTTTCATCACGATATTTTCTTTCACCGTCAAAGTACGTGACGATTCATTGTGAATACACACGTTACTTCGACAAGTCAGAGATGTGTGCCTGGGGTTTGAACCCGCCATCGTCGAGATTCTCGACCGCGCGTCTGAACCTCGAGGCCATCACTGCTAAGAATATAATATGTATAAAATAAAACACAATTTACAATTAGGACAAAAATTTTACGTAGATTATAACCGTTCAGAGAAAAATAATGCAATTTATAAGTGTTATATACTATACATATACTATCACGACCATTCTTTCATATTCACCTCAAATTCCTACCCAAAAGCAGCTCGCCGACTACCATACACTAATAAAACATACAAGGAGAATGTGTCTGTTTTGTTCTAAATAAACGCGCAACAATATTCTCAAGACGTTATCGTGTTTATTGGTTTGGGGATTAAATTGACGCTACCCTGTATGGGCGAAATTATTCATCTCCGTCCTTACTTGGTGAAATTATGAAACTGTGTTTAGTTGTACTATATATTTTGGTTAATGCTTTGTTTGCGTTTTTGAAAGTAGATTTTTCATACATTTTGGCATGGGGTTTTTTGATAGAAAAAATTGGTAGTTATGAGTCCTAATCCTAAGCACATACCTCAAACTTTTTGAAGTTACGTGTGCATTTATAATGAATATATACATAATATATATAAATATCGTAAAGTCGTGATGGCCTCGAGGTTTAGGCACGCGGTTGAGAATCTCGACGGTCGCGGGTTCAAACCCCAGGCACACACCTCTGACTTTTCCAAGTTATGTGTGTATTCACAATGAATTATCACGTACTTTAACGGTGAAGGAAAACATTGTAAGGAAACCTACACACCTAAAAATTCTTAGGACTTTCTTCTGTAGTCCGCCAACCCGCACTAGGCCAGCGTGGTGGGCTAAGGCCCAAACCCTCTCAGTAGTAGAGGAAGCCCGTGCCCAGAAGTGGGACGTATATGATGATGAATTAATCTTTTAAGTACATGAGGTTTTTCACTCCAGGCTAACCTAAGGCCATGTTATTGGACTAAGGTTTTACCATAAGAAGATCCTAAGAAAGCCGATAACAAGCTTCATCACTTAAATAAAAATACAAAAATATGTCTCCAAGCAGATATTTATTTTATTCTCAAACACACAATTGTATGATTGCGTTCCGTACGATTTTCCCTCGTATTTGACAGAATAAAATGGCAACTTATTCTTTTGTCTATCTTTAGTATTTCGTCCTCGAATTTCTTGAACGATAAATCAGTTTAGCCGACGTCTGCGTTCCGACTGAGTGTACAAAATAAACTACGCGCAGAAGGATCAATTAGAAATATTTATTAAAAAATAGGGGAGCTTAGAGTCCGTTGCTTAGGCCTCTGTAGTTTAATTACATCGTTTATTGGCAAATTGGAAGCTTTTGAAACTAAGTGTATATTTATACATACATTAATGCCAGTCTCATCATCTTCCTCTTGCCCTGTTCCCAGTTTAGGTTGCGGTCACCGCAGCACGTTTTATTCTTCCTTATATCTTTATATGCCTCGTGCCTATGACTGCCTCGTGGTCTCGCGGTACAAGTATGTGACGTAGGATCTAGAGGTCCTGGGTTCGATTCCCGGGTCGGGCAAAGTGTTATTGGGTTTTTCCATTAGGAAATTCTCAGTAACAGCACGGAGTCTGGAAATGTGCCCGAAAAACGGCAATAGGCTCGCCCCCTATTACGTGGGACTGATACATCCCCGGCGAAATGTGGGTGCAGAAAGCACCTCTGCCTACCCCTTCGGGGAATACAGGCGTGAGTTTATGTATGTATGTATATCTTTATATCTTATATAGGAATAACCGTATTTGTACATACAGATTCAGTAGCCATATTTTAAGTATAAGTTAATATGGTCTATTTCGCCGCACTAACACAACCACCATTTTGAAGTTATGCGTGTATTCACAATGAATTATTACATACTTTTACGGTGAAGGAAAACGTTGTGAGGAAGCCTGAACAGTAAAATGTCTTAGGAATTTCTTAGGTGTGTGGTCCGCCGACCCGCACTAGACAAGTGTGGTGGACTAAGGCCTCAACTTCAGTGGTAGAGGAGGCCCAAACCCAGCAGTGGGATGTATATAGGCTGATGACGATGATGAATACCACCGCACCAAACATCATCCTTACAAATACTACTAGATTTCAACCACCCAAACTTAATAGTTTCGTCAGTATTTCTCAATCGATTCTGCCATTCTGTACCCGCTAGCTTGTGCACGAGCAGCGACAGAATTTGTTACCGGCAGCCATTTCGGTCGTGATTTCTCGCCAATCAGGCTCATTAGAGTATACCTATCGGTGTCTAGTTGTTTAGCGAACCATTTCAGTTGTTGACTACTCGTTTGTGTGCTGAGTTTTGTAATTAGTGCACAGATTTCAAAGCTATGGCAGATTTGAATTAAATGATTCATTTTAAATGTTATATTTAGGTTAGATGGCATAAATTTTAACTGCAACACATTTTGGTGGACATAATTTATGTGTGTTTGAGTAATATAATATTCTGATATTATATATATATATATATATATATATATTACGCTTCTGGACACAGTCTTTCTCTAGTATTGGACTAGGGATTAGTCGCCCGTAATTGCTTAAAATTAAGAGGAATTATTATGGGATTTGGACCCACATTAACCGATTTTCTTTTCTAAGGACTTGGGAAAACCGCACCTTTAAATATATAATAGGTGATTTATTTTAAAATTAATTAATATAAAGAGTCCTCGAAACTGACGTGCATGCATGAAGAGGATAATGTCGGTGGAGGAAGCGAAAAAAGTGTTTGAACCGTAGCACTTGGCGCTCTTTAGTCTCTGCCTACCCCAAAGTGAGATAGGCGTGAGTTTGACAATGAAACACGTGAAAACAATTGAAATGAAGGATGGTAACTATTCCTCTGCTTCATGGTACAGCAAAGAAACGAATTTGAAATCATTTTAGTTCAAACCAAGGTAGTAGTTATAATGAAGTTTTTACGCCTAAACCACTGGTCTAATATCGACGACAATAAAACTGGAGACATTCTACGCTATTTTCATCCCGTAAAATTTCAGATTCCTAAAGAATTATTTTCTATAACTTTTGTTTACAAAACCTTTCCCAGGTCGTAGATACCCAATAATAATTTTGTTACCACTAAGATGATTTACAATTACTCCATTCTTACGTCCTTAGACAAAGGGTCTCGTAACACAATTCATACGTTTTACTGTATCATCCAAAGTTGCCCGCATCTCAAAAAGCCTCATTCCCAGCAGGGAAATATCATCTTGGAACATAAAGGTTCTGAGCGCCCTTAGGGAGGCGCCCTACCATGTCGCAAAGGCAGTAGACACATTAGTTTTGGGCTCGTACCCTTTTTAAGGGCTGTTTGTGAAGTTGAACTATCCTCTTTTGACGCAGGCAAAGTTGCAAATTTAATTTTTGAGATGTGTCTCTTTAGCGTCTCTGTGGATTTCATTTCTGACATCGAAATTGAAAATGTAAACACAGGTGATTTTTTGGACTCCTCATCAATTAAAAAAAAAATCTTTATGTGAACTTATTATTATTTAATTACTCTTTATTACTCACGGCTGTATTGCCGTAGGGGAAGGTAAAAAAAAAGTCTACACGTATGCTTCATCACTAATGTTTCCAGGTCATGGGAAACGAGCTTATTGTCGTTTCAAGGGCACATGTACAGGCTCATAGCGGTCAATAAATATTTAATTATTAAAATCTCAAGAACATTGCCAGACCCGATAATCGAACCCACTTAAGTTGCGAGACATGCAATCATCATCATCAGCCCATATACGTCCCACTGCTGGGCACGGGCCTCCTCTATAACTGAGAGGGTTTAGGCCTTGGTCCACCACGCTGGCCTAGTGCGGGTTGGCGGACTACACACCTAAGAAATTTGAATTTCATGCAATACCTACTAACAATAAAGACAGTTTCATTTTTAAAACGACAAACGCCTTTTAAAAAGACCATGTGTTTTGTCTTCTCAATAAAAGCGTTATAAAACTGCTTCGCCCCTTTCGTATTTCTTCATTACACGTGTTCAAAATTGTGTTTGTTACAAATATTGCACGATGAAATATCAGCCATTTTGTTTCATAAAATTATGTACCTTTCTAAGTTTCAACGTAAGATGTTTTTGTACAAAATATGTGTGGTGGGTATGGTGCGAGTGTTGAGTGATTGGAGGTTTATTCAGAGGACTTTAGGGGATTTTATAGGACTTGAACATGCCAAAGTCTGTCTGTCTTAAAGTAAATTACCGTAATGTAACAGATTTATTGTTTTGTTATGCAGTAAGTTAATATATAGTTTTCCTTTTTATCCTAAAAACCTTTAACTGCCCTTTCTTTCTCCTCTTCTCGACAGCCCCGTGGCGCAGTTTGTTAGATACCAGCTTGTGAAACGAAAAATATGTATGTGCATAAATAAATTATTAAGTAAATACGTCAACCTCATCTTTTTTGAAGAAAATGATATGTTTTATACATACTTGAAGAATTTTCAGAACTGCATCTCAGCCTACTCCTTAGGGAAATATAGGCGTGAGGTTACGTACGCATTTACAAAAAACAAATATAAATAAAATAAATTAAAAAAAGATTAATATAATTATTTAAATTAAATTGACATTTTTATTACGATATCCACACAGTCGAAATTCTCTTGAGGTAATGAACCCCCTCCATAAATTATAGTCCTCCTTTTGCTAGTTTTATTTGATTTGCAGTAAAAAATAAATTAAAAGACTAGCATTTTATTTTGGGCGTAGAACTATATTGATTTTACGCCTCGCTTTTGCCTTGCGCCCGTCCCGGAGCTCTCCCGGGGCGCCCCGTTTGTCACTGTCGCCGTATCTCCCCGTTATGATTTGAACAATTCCCGAATAGAGAGTTATCCTTGTGAGAATCTTCGCCACACTCTCTGCCATTCAGTTTGTTTGTTCGTGTTTTGTACAAGATTTTCTGCTTAAAGCGATTTATGGACAAAATGCTACGGTAAACTTCTCGTATAAAATTTTGTAAATATTGATCTGTACTGTAGGGTTCTGTGTTATGTGAATATAATAAGCTAGCGATTGTGTCTTGTTTTTCCGGGCGTAATAAAAAAAAATACCTATGTTCCTTCCGAGAATAAATAATCATTAATTTCAGTTACGTAGTTTCTAAGTTTATTAGTAGTATATAATCAAATTTCTCTCTATGCCTCGTAGTCTCGGGGCCCAAGTATGTGCTGTGCGATATAGATGTCCCAGGTTTGATTCCCGGGTCGGACAAAGTGTTATTGGGTTTTTCTATTAGGAAATTCTCAGTAGCAGCACGCAGTTTGGAATTGTGCCCGAAAATAGGCAATAGGCTCGCCCCATAAAACGTGGAACTGATAGTTGTAGAGGAGGACCGTGCCCAGCATTGGGACGTATATGGGCTGATGACGATGATGATACAAATTAACTATCTTTCCATCTATAACGTTTTTATGTCCATCTATTGGTTGTCTCTAAAAATCGCCTTGAGCGATAACACCGCCAATTCTACGTCATATCTGTTTGTATTGTGTTTTATTCATTCCTAGTGTACAATAAAGAGTTTATCAATAAATTTGCTTGTCAAATGAAAAGGAAAAACACACTGGCCACGAGGGAAAAGAAAAATCATTTGAAAATAGAACACCAGTACCCGTTAAATCAACCAAGAAGAAATCGAGAATAGTCTCCCATCTACAACTTAAATTATTCGATTACTATCGCCGTCGCCGAACACTCATAGTATCGGTGTGCTCCGAGGGTCCGACCGCACTCAGTTTTATCGCCGAATAGATTTTCCGTACGATTTCAGCAAACAAACGCCACGCGATTTATCGGTTAATGCGGCGGCGACGGCAATTTATCGCTCATTTACTCGATTCCAAATGTATATTGTGATTTAGTTCAATTGTGAGAAAAGGGACCGTGGTAGCCGTCATACATTGAATGATGCCATTTTTTCTGTCGTAAGGGTGTTATTATCGCTTTTATTCGATTTGATAAATTTGAATTTAAAAATGGAACTTATGGTCATATTTTTGAAATTGGAATTCATTTTTTAATTAAGTTTAGGTCCGGCAAACGATGTGATCATGATACCTAAAGCTGAATAATAAACACATTTCACTAATTACTGTCGAATAAGAACGGAGAAGGAGCAAAGTAAAACTAAAAAAAATCATCATCATCATCAGCATTGGCTGATATTAAGTCCCACTGCTGGGCACAGGCCTACTCTACAAAAAAAACTGCGCCCTAATTTTATCATCATCATTATCAGCCTGCTGAACATAAGCCTCCCCCAATGACTTCCATAGTGACCTGTTGGAGGCAGCCTGCATCCAGCGACGACCCGCGACCTTCACCAGGTCGTCGGACCATCTTGTGGGTGGACGTCCTACGCTGCGCTTTCCGGTACGTGGCCACCACTCGAGAACCTTTTGGCCCCATCGGCCATCGGTTCTCCGCGCTATGTGCCCGGCCCATTGCCACTTCAACTTGCTAATCCTAATTTTATAAATGAGTTTAAATATCGGTCGCTGGTTCACACCCCAGGCACACACCTCTGACTTTTCCAGTATTTGTATATTCCTAATGAATTTTTACGTACTTTAACGGTGAAGGAAAGCATCGTGAGGAAATCGGCACACCTGAAATCATCATCATCAGCCCATATGTGTCCCACTGCTGAGCACGGGCCTCCTCTACCATTGAGAGGGTATATCGGTTGATGATGGTGTGGTGTGTGCGAACTAAGCATGAGTAGGTACTCATTGTTTTTCCCAAACAAAGAGTCGTCCATTCTCCCTCGACATAATTTTGCCGGCCCGCTAAAATATTTCTACGCGCTACAGCTGTTCTAGTTTAGAGCAAACAATCCATTTCATTTTAAACACAGCTTGATGAATTAAAACGCAAATTAACTCAGTGGATTTATTTAGTTCTCGAGTGAGAATTCCTGAGTTAAAATGTTCTTGTTTAAACACCGTTATTTACTATGGCTATAACGGGTTTCTGTGTTTTTATTACTCATAATTCACAGAAAAAAGTTCTAGTATCTTATATACAGGCATTTGCCTAGCAATGTCCAGTAATATACATGACCAAAAATATATACCTGTTTTGTCCAAATTTTTTTTTTATAAGAATAAAAAACTGTAATTAAAAAAGGTGTTCCACAAGGCTCTGTGCTATCGCCCACCCTGTTTCTTCTGCATATCAATGATATGTTGCCGCTTGGCAACATTCATTGCTATGCAGATGACAGCACGGTCCATGGGCGATACTGCAGTAAGCCACCAGGTTGCCGGGCGGATACTGAGAGTAGACGCGAGGAGCTTGTCATTGAGCTCAATCGGACCCTGGAGCTCATTTCCACATGGGGTACCCGGAATCTGGTTGAGTTCAATGCCAAGAAAACCCAGGTCTGTGCGTTTTCGTGCAAAAAATCCCCGTTTTCTCCTCTCCCCAATTTTCAGGGCATTTCACTCGCAATGCGGAACGGCCTTAATATCCTAGGTGTGGATATCCGCTGCGATCTTAATCCAAGGACTCACATCGAGGGCATTATTTCCGCCACTTCACGCAGGGTCGGAATCCTGAACAGGGTGCGCCGGTTTTTCACGCCCGGTCAGCTTTTCCGCTTATACAAAGCGCAGGTTCGGCCGGGCATGGAATACTGCTCGCACCTCTGGGACGGTTCCGCCAAATACCTTCTCGATGCCTTGGATGGATTGCAGCGGCGTGCCATCCGCATTGTGGATGATGCAGACGTCACAGCCAACTTGGAGCCGCTACAGTTGCGCAGGGACATTGCCGCACTTAGCGTGTTCTACCGTCTGTATCATGGTGAATGCTCTGAAGAATTGTTTAAGCTTGTCCCATCCTCTCCTTTCCTCACCAGAACCACGCGTGCTGGCATGCGAAGCCACAGCTTTGTGGTCACAACATCCGCGGCTCGAACCAAAAAGTTCGCCAACTCTTACCTTTGCCGCACCATCAAGCTGTGGAATAGTTTGCCGGCTCACGTGTTCCCTCCTTCCTATGATCCTGGATCCTTTAAGCGAAGCGTGAAGAAGCATTTGTGCAGGCCGGCATGATTGTGTCGACCAGCGGGTGACCTTCGTTTCTCGCTGGTCGGTATTAATTTTTTGGACTCCACTGTGCTTACCATCAGGTACAGTGGAGTCACTTTGCCGTGCCAGTTTAAAAAAAAAAAAAAAAAAAAAAGGTGAGGAAAAGATACATAGTATAGAAAAAAAAAACAATAATCAATAATATTAGATCTACAGCAGTGATGGCGGATGAGAATTCCGGCGGACGCAGGATCAAACCCCAGGCACCTCTGACTTTTCGAAGTTATGTGTGTATTCACAATGAATTATCACTTGCTTTAACGGTGAAGGAAAACATCGTGTGTAGGTGTGTAGTCCGCCAACCCGCACTAGGCCAGCGTGGTGGACTAAGGCCTAAACCCTCTCAGTTGTAGAGGAGGCCCGTGCCTAACAGTGGGGCGTATTCGGGCTGATTATGATGATGATAATGATGGTCAGTTAAACTAATATCTAACTCATAATCTAGCATAGTCCGTTTGTACAATCAGTATTAATTACGAGCCGCTGTCAGTCACCGTCTTACACCGCGGCCTAATGAAGTGGAAGGAGCTATTATGGAAATTGGAAATGGTCCCGTCTCGTTCGGTATATGACAATTTTGATGTTTGTCGTATTACTAACTTAATAGAGGCATTTGCCTAGCAGTGTCCAGTAATATATATCCCTGTTTTGTCCAAAGATAAAAATAATTACAGGTGTTTTTATAAGGGCATGCACTTTGTTTTTTTTAGGGTTCCATACGTCCGAATAAAAAAACGGAACCCTTATAGGATCACTCGTGTGTCCGTCTCTCCGTCGCTTACAATTATCTCCGAATCTACTCGACCGATTAAGTTGAAATTTGGTACACATATCAATTTTTGTGACCCAAACGCAGAGGTGTGACGTGAATAGATAAAATCTGTATATGGGAGGTCATTTTTGAGTGGAAGGTGGAAAATAAAAAATGAAAACTGCATCGTGTGCCATATCAATTGGAAGATCTTGTTGTGAAGATCTTAAATATATATTTTTTTGTAATTTTAAAATAAATAGTTTCCCATTTATTCAAGAAAATAGATGAAAATGACCATTCCCCCCTTATCTTCAAAACTATTGAACCACATTAATAGTCTCACGCCTGTATTCCCGAAGGTAGGCAGAAGTACATTTCAGCCCCACCTAATAGGGGCGAGCCTATAGTTATTTTTTTATGCATATAAATAATAAATAAATAAATACACCCAACAGTCACATACATAGTTCTGACCCCACACTAGGATACAAGTCCTGTGTCGTGGGTATCAGAAACTACGAGAGACTTTTCGGTCTCACAAACACCCAGACCCGAAACAAATATTTGTGGATCACACAAACATTTGTCTCGGTGCGGGGATCGAACCCGCAGCCTCTCGTTTCGCAAGCTGGTGTCTAGCCAACTGCGCCACGGGACTGTCAAAAAACACACTGTGCCTGACCCGGGAATCGAACCCGGGACCTCCAGATCGCCCGTAACATGCTTGTGTCGCGAGACCACGAGGCTTTTGTAGCAGTATCTTTTTATAAATCTATAAATGGAACCTTATTCAGTTGTATCAAGGATGCAATTACAGAGCAGGTAAATATATCATCGAGTTAGATCGATAAATCTCAAATAATCGATTGCAATATAAAATCGAGATGTATCGATAAATCGGTAGTAAATCGATTACAACATTGACACCTAATAAAATGTTAAACGATACAGATTATCAGTAATGATTTTTGTTTCTTTTATGATATCGTGTTACAGTTTCACTTGAGGGTGGGCAGAAAGTGATAACACTTTTTTTGGTGAAGTGAGTTAAATTTTTTGGGATGTTTGTGTCAATACAAACATCGTCATCATCGTCAGCTCTTATACGACCCACTGCTGGGCACGAGCCTCCTCTACAACTGAGACGGTTTAGGTTTTAGTCCACCACGCTGGCGTAGTGCAAGTTGGCGGACTACACACCTAAGAACTTTTAAGTATGCAGGTTCCCTCATGGTGTTTTCCTTCACCGTTAAAGTAAGCCATAATACACTGCCAACCCACACATAACTTCGCAAAGTCAGACGTGTGTGCCTGCGGTTTGAACCCGCCATCGACGAGATTCTCGACCTAAATACCAATTTTTTTTAAAAATTATGCTTCACGTATGTCTTAAAATACGTCCCACTGCTGGTCACGGGCCTCCTCTATAACTGAGACGGTTAAGGCCTTAGTCCACCACGCTGGTCTAGTGTGGGTTTGCTGACGGAATAACTTTTAGGTCTACAGGTTTCCTCAAGATGTTTTCCTTCATTGTTAAAGTACGTGATTATTAATTGTGAATCCACTTATAACTTCGTAAAGTCAAAAGTACGTGCCTGGGATTTAAACCCGCGACCGCCGAGATTCTCGACCGCGTGCCTGAACCTCGAGGCCATCACGACTTATTATTTAATATACATAAATTTAAATTTATCGGACATTAAAAGTATCAACTCCAAAGCCAACCCATCGTCGTTGAAAAAACGGAATAAATAAGAAAATAAACATTATGTATCTAATAACAATAATGTATTTCTCGTATTTATTTTCTTCACACGGTATCAACGTAAAGCTCATGCGAACGATCAGATAATATTCACACCTCCGATATCTCCTTACATAATTTATAATCATTTTATATTTGACAGTTGATAACATCTGGGATTGAACGTGAAAAATTACAGATAGATTTCATTCATTTGTGTTCTTTTTACACACATGGTTAGTTAATGTAAAAAAAAATATGATTGTCTATGGGTAGAAAGACATATTTCACGACTTTAATAAAACAGTGCGGTTTGCTGTCCTTGATTTTTTCTCTGCCTGCAATGTATAAGACGGAGTTTTTTTTCGTATAATCGAAGGGTTTCGGGTTTGGGTCCCTGTTTAGACAGTGTTACCGGTATTTTCCATAAGTAAATTATCTGTAGGACGGAGTTTTACACTATGCCATAATAAAATCACAGCTGGCGTAGCCCGGTTGTAACTGGTTGTAACATTTCTGACTACCCCTTCCTGTTTGCGGGAGTAATCCAAACATGATCCTAACACTTTTCATAAGTAGATAGGACTTTATTTGCGTACTAGGGAAATAACCTATTTTCATTATCAGTCCATATGCGCCCACTGCTGGACACGGGTCTCCTCTACAACTGAGAGGGTTAAGGCCTTAGTCCACCACGCTGGCCTAATTAATAACCTATTAATAAAAACTATAAAGTAGTTTTTTGTATAATATAAACACCCATAAAATTGAACTTACCAACATTTAAAACGAAAACGAAGAAAATAAATCATTTAAAAGATAAAAGGAACGAATACAGAAACTTTGTTAACAGGCTAATCTCAAAAATAAATTCACTTTTTGTTAAACGAAATGTCTTCTTTGAGGTACAAAAATACGGCTTTGATTTCCGCTTAAAGTTAGAAGACATCTTTACTAGACGAGGGTTCTAGAATAAAATAACAAATAATTTAAAATGAATTAATATTTATTGAATCTATAAAGTACTCTATAATATACCCTACATATATACATGCATAGGTTCACGCCTTTAATCCCCGAAGGGGTAAGGTATGTATCAGTCCCACGTAATAGGGGACGAGCCTATTGCCGTTTTTCGGGCACAAATCTAGACTCCGTGCTGCTACTGGGAATTTCCTAGTGGAATAACCCAATAACACTTCGCTCGACTCGGGCATCGAACCTAGTACCTCTAGATCGCCGGGCACATACTTGTGCCGCGAGACCACGAGGCAGTCAAAAACTTTGTCATATTTATTTAATTTAATATCAACGCAAATTATCCTTAAGTAGACAACTCCAAGAGCCTGAACAATTCAAAATTTTATTATTAACAGTTGAAGTATCTTAAATTGTATCGTAAAATAGTCTGGGACCGCAAAGCCAAAGTTTCAGTTTAATTATTTCAATAAACAAACAATGAATCGATGCTAAAAGTAAAGTTACAGAGTCAACGCTAGAAACTTTGAGAGTGCCCACTTGTGGGGCGTAAGTCATGAGCGAAAATCAATGTGAAGAAATACATGGTGGAATGTCTTGTTTCAATGAGTCTTTTAAAAAAAACACATATAAATGCCTCTGCCTCTCTGACTGCCTCGTGGTCTCGCGGCTCAAGTATGTGCTGTGCGATCTAGAGGTCCTGGGTTCGATTCCCGGGTCGAGCGTGTTATTGGGTTATTCCATTAGGAAATTCTCATTAGCAGCGTGGAGTCTTAAAAAGTCTCAAAAAACGACAATAAGCTCGTCCTCTATTAGGTACTTGAGACTGATACATGCCTAGCGAAATGTGGGTGCGGAAATGCCTATCCCAACTCCTTCTAAAAAATACTAAATTTTCTCAAACATTATGACCCACTACTATTATATAACATATTCTAATTAAAACATAAATTCACTTCTACATGTAGTCTTTTAAATTTCTTACGAAACGCCGCGAAATGTCGCGCTAGAAAAAAAGTTCTCAACTCAAGCCACACGCTAAAAACTAGGTCAAGTTGGCTGAAAAGGTTTAAGCGTAGATTTAGCCTTGGCGAAGTCTAGGAAATGGAAGTTGAGTGCTTGGGGGAAGAATATTCCGCATTTAACAGCGGTGTTTGAAACGCCAAATTTCGATTTAAGATGTCAAACGAAACATCTGTTTTTACTGTGGGCTGGGAACGTTCTTGGCAGAAAGACTATTACTAGTCTTTCTAAATGAAGATATGTCTATTTATGTATAAAATAAAATATTATATAAAATATAAATACACCCAACAGTTACATACATACTTCTGACCCACATTAAGATACAAATCTTGTGTCGTGGGCTCGTGGGTATCAGAAACTACGAGAGACTTTTCGGTCTCACAAACACCCAGACCCGAAACAATTAGTTGTGGATCACACAAACATTAGTCTCGGTGCGGTGATCGAACCCGCGGCCTCTCGTTTCGCTAGCTGGTATCTAGCCAACTGCGCCACGTGGCTGTCAAATATAAATAATAAATATATTTTTAGATAAATATATTTTATATGTATGTATGTAATTATGTATGTTTATTAAAATATATATTTTAACGTTCTCTGTTATTTTTTAATTACTTTTATTATTTAATTTTGTACACCTAGGTATAACCATTTCATTTTTCTTCCTACATCTCCATCCTTGGTTGTCTGTAAGAGATCGCCTTGTGCGATAAAGCCTTTATACTTATTTAGTTTACTATATTCTGATGTGTGCAAAAAGGTTTTAAATAAAATAAATAAATAAAGATTGTGCATATTATATAATCAGGTGAATATTTGAAAGAAAGAAAAGAATAAAAAAGAAGATCGTTTATTTTCAAACATACCAAAAATATGAGATTAAAAATGAAAAGTAAAAAAAACGTGGCAAGCACGCAAGGCAGTGACAAACAGGTCGCCATATCAGCATTTTTGCTTCGCCGTGGCGTGAACTACAACGGAGCTGTCACTCGTTAGCCACGCACACTTACATCCGGACGTAAAAACTAGCCAAAACGCGGCAGAGATATTTGTAGTTTTATTTTATTGACAGCCCCGTGGCGCAGTTGGCTAGACACCAGCTTGCGAAACGAGAGGCTGCGGGTTCGATCCCCACACCGAGACAAATGTTTGTGTGATCCACAAATATTTGTTTCGGGTCTGGGTGTTTGTGAGACCAAAAAGTCTCTCGTAGTTTCTGATACCCACGACACAGGACTTGTATCCTAGTGTGGGGTCAGAACTATGTATGTGACTGTTGGGTGTATTTATTTATTATTTATTTATTTTTGATATTTGTACCTAAACCAGCTAAAGATTACACGCAGGTGTTAAATCTGGCGTATTCATTGTTGATTTGTTGTATTTTTAAGAACAGCAGTGATGGCCTCGAGGTTAAGGCGCGCGGTCGAGAATCTCGGCGGTCGCGGGTTCAAACCACAGGCACAACACACCTCTGACTTCGAATTTATGTGTATATACAATGAATTATCGCTTGCTTTAACGGTGAAGGAAAACATCGTGATGAAACCTGCACACCTAAAAGTTCTTTTGGTAGTTTGAAATTGTTATTGTCAGAACTAGAATGTTATGGTGGGGCGGTCTCTATATAAGCACGTTTAGTGCTAGCAGGAGCGAAATGCCCTATCTCGTCTTCGGCTGAACAGACCTAGATTTTGTACCATAGTGCTATATAGTATTATGTAACGTGAAAAGGTTGTGTACATATCGTGTAACATAAATAACGTCACGCCTGTATTCCCTGAACGGGTAGGCAGAGGTGCATTTCTACACCCACATTTTGCCAGGTATGTATCAGTCCCACGTAGTAGGTGGCGAGCCAATTGCCGTTTTTCGTATACATTTCCAGACTATCTGCAGCTATTGAGAATTTCCTAATGGAAAAACTCAATAACACTTTGCCCGACCCCGGAGTCGAACCCGGGACCTCTAGATCACACGGCACATACTTGTGCAGCTATAGTGTAATTGTATGGTAAATGTAGTTGCATTTTAAGTAAGCTGTTCACGAAAGGCGATTTTGACAATCGCCAATCGTTAAAATTATGACAGCGGGTTTCAAATCCGGTTTTCATACTGAATGCGCAAAATGCTCTTTAAGCCTCATCATCAGCCCATATACGTCCCACTGCTGGGCACGGGACTCCTCTACAATTGAGAGGCTTTTAGGCCTTAGTCCACCACGCTGGCCTAGTGCGGGTTGGCGGAATACACACCTAAGAAATTCCTAAGAACTTTTTTAGGTGTGCAGGTTTCATCACGATGTTTTCCTTCACCGTTAAAGCAAGTGATCATTCATTGTGAATACACACATAACTCCGAAAAGTCAGAGGTGTGTGCCTGGGGTTTGAACCCGCGAGCGCCGAGATTCTCGACCGCGCGCCTAAACCTCGAGGCCATCACTGCTGTATGCTCTTTAAGCCTATTGATAATATTTCATGAAATTCCGGCCTGAAGGCAGTTAATTATAGATTTTTTAAATAGTCCCTTAATAGCATGATTTAATGACAGAGTCTCGAGTTGGAATCCATAAATCGACGATTAAGCCGATAATTATATTCTTTCATAAATATTAAATTTGTACGCTATTTGTGTCACAGAGTGGAATTTTTATTGTTTTGAAAAGGAAAGTATTTATTGGACTTTGCCTTTAATTAATTTTCACTAGCTATATAGACTGCCTCGTGGTCTCGCGGCACAAGTATATGCCGTGTGATTTAGAGGTCCTGAGTTCGATTCCCGGGTCGGGCAGTGTTATTGGGTTTTGCTATTAAGGAATTCTCAGTAGCAGCACGGTGTCAATAGGCTCACCCTCTATTACGTGGCGAAATGTGAGTGCAGAAATGCACCTCTGCCTACCCCTTCGGGGATTACAGGCGTGATGTTATGTATGTATGTATGTGTGTATGCAACATAGTCTGCATATGCAAAAAGAAGCGATAAAGCTCCCCCTTCCTTTACGTTGGACTTAAAATCATTAATAACTGCCCATACACGTCCCACCGGCTGGGCAAGGACCGCACCTACAACTGAGAGGATTTAGGCCTTAGTCTACCACGCTTGCATAATGCAATAAAAAATCTAAGAACTTTTTTAAGTGTGCAGATTTTCTTACGATGTTTTCCTTCACCTTTAAAGTGATTATTCATTGTGAATACACACATAGCTTCGAAAAGTCAGAAGGGTGTGCCTGGGATTTGAACCCGTGAGCTCAGAGATTCTCGAAGCGATCATTATTTTTTTGGACTTAAAATACAGGTTGCGAAACGTAGGTGCAGAAATGGATAAGGGGAATACAGAAGTAGTTGAGTACGTGAACTTGTGCTTCAAACAAACTGGCATATGCATTGATCTAAGCCAGGGTGCCTCAAACTTTTTTCACGAACCTCTGTTATAGTTCCCAGGTGACAGCGAACGCCTTAAGCCTTAAGTAACTAATTATAGGCCCCCCCTAAGAAAATTATAAAACTGTTGAAGAAAATAAGGTTTTAGAAGTAATTTTGGACAAATTAAACCTTAATTCTGACTTGTATTGTATCAAGTCGATTTCTGTACTTAGATTTTATCATGACCAGGTGTGAAAACCCACTCTCACATAAGTATGTTGTACTTTCACTCAAATTTTGTCTCAACCAACTTCTGAAGAGGCTGGAATGCTGTTTAATATGTTTATGCATTAATGTTATTAATTATCTTTATTTTGTCTCCAAATTTTAGTGTTAAGCTAGATAATGTTTAAGATACGATGGGACTGACATACCATTGTTGTTCATAAGTCCCTAAATAAACTTAGAATAATAAAATAAAAAAAGTATGTTGTAGCCACATTGTGTGCCGCACGTGCCTGCTAGGCATCAAGTCACCATTACGTAAATCTTGTCGCGAACCCCCTGCCGCCGTATGGCGAACCCCACTTTGAGAACCCCTGATCTAAGCTAACCACAACAATTCACATTATGTTTTCGTTTTCGATATCTGTTCACGTCTACCCTGTATCAGCGAAGTTCTGCGACAGATTTCAGTGAGAAACTACCAACTATTAACCCAGCGAAATGGCTGTTTCTTCGAGCTTGGGAAGCCACAAGAAAAATCAACAGTTATCTATTGAAAAAGATTTCCTTTCTCGGCCCCTACCAATGGGTTAAGAACGTTTCAAATATGCGAGAAATTTCGTGTTTTTCTGATTTGACATATCCTATTAAATTTGGGGTTTAATCATGTTATTGGTTTGGTAGTATACAGGATGTAAAAAGACCGTGAACGAAAACTAGGACAGGTAATAGTTACTTTGATTACAAAAACGGTGATTGACTGCCTCGTGGTATCGCGGTACAAATATGTGCCGTACAATCACGAGGTCCTGGGTTTGAATCCCGGGTCGGGCAAAGAGTTATTGGGTTTTTCCATTAGGAAATTGTCGGTAACAGCAGGAAGGTAGGAATTGTGCCCGAAAAACGGCAATAGGCTTGCCCCCTATTACGTGGGACTGATATATAAATGGCAAAATGTGGGTGCAGTAATGTACCTCTGCCTTCCCCTTCGGGGAATACAAGCGTGAGATTATGTATGTATGTATGTATGAATGATTACAAAACATTCACGCTAAAAAAATCCCTCCAAAAAATAAAAAAAATACGTTTTTCTAATCACCAGATACATTTAATACTTACAGTTGTTAGAAAAACGTCATTTTTTTATTTTTTGTCGGGATTTTTTTAACGTCAAAGTGTTTGTAATGACTGTCTTGGTTTCCGATTACGGTCTTTTTATACTCTGTATAGAACCAAGGCTTTATTTGTTCTTGAGTCACATCCACTGCTGTACTATTATAAAAGTGTACCAAAAATTACCCTTCAGCATATATAGTATTTATCAGCCCGTAAAATTCCACTACCAAGCCAAGAACTTCCAAAGAGTACATCATCAGTTACAAGCCATTAGTTCTTTTCTTTCATCACGTCCATTCGCCAACAAAGTCGAAATTCCTAAAGCCGATTTTTATTAATATCTAGTATTAAAACTCTAAGGAACTTTGGTAGTGGTCTTGTCATATAGCAAGGAACTAAGATTTTCTTGCGGTTGCCCGAAGAGAAAAAGATAACTGGTGACAAGTGTCCGGACTTTGCGAGACTTTCTGTGAAGCTACGAACAAAGAAATATATTAAATTAATACGTTTATTTATTACCACGGTTCTGGAAAGATTGCGATTTTACCATTGATTCTTAAAAATGACGATTTATGATAAACGCGACGTGTATTTTGAGATTTTACGATATACCTATATTGATATTTACATGATATTCTTTTTTTTTTTCTTTTTTTTTTTTACACCCAACAGTCACATACATAGTTCTGATCCCACACTAGGATACAAGACCTGTGTCGTGGGTATCAGAAACTAAGAGAGTCTTTTCGGTCTCACAAACACCCAGACCTGAAACAAATATTTGTGGATCACACAAATATTTGTCTCCGTGCGGGAATCGAGCCTGCGGCCTCCCGTTTCGCAAGCTGGTATCTAGCCAACTGCGCTGCGCCACGGGGCTGTCAAGTGATCTCACTTGTTCATAGCTGATGGCGTGGTGCAATTAGCTGGAAATCAACATGTGAAACGAGAGGCCGCGGGTTCGATCCCCGCACCGTGACAAATGATTGTGATCCACAAATATTTGTTTCGGGTCTAGGTGTTTGTGAGACCGAAAAGCCTCAAGTAGTTTCTGATACCCACGTCACAAGACTTGTATCTTAGTGTGGAATTTACTTTGTCTAAGGTCTTTTTAAAATTAAAAAACAAACTTGCATATCTACGTCACTGCCCAACACCAATACGCAAACATTACCGCAAATGTTTGCCAAACAGGGCCGTGCTTATTGACATGTGCCGACAAACCGATTGCCGTTTGTCAATGTCGTTTGTCAAGTCCCTTCGCAGCCAATAACAAATATTTCAGCCAATACACTGCTTATTACGTGTCTCACATTATGTGTGACGTCAGTGTTTTTAGGTCCCCTTTTTTTGTAGTGAGTTTTTGACTGTGACCCACGACCAAAATGTTTAGGTTTTTAGATAGGAAAGTTGAAATAGAAGCTCGGAGTCCGGAAATCTCTGACTCTATTAGTACTAGGGGCATATTAACCCAGGAAGTTTGTGTGTAGATTATACATTTCTTCATAATTCTTTTGCGATGTATGTTGTTAAAATAACTGGATATCAAAATGTTCTTATATACCTATGTATATATGTATGTTATTAATTATTAGTTATGAGATACGTGTTTTTCCTTTCAAATTTTATTTAAAAAAAATCGTCTGTACTTTATTTTTTTTGAACAATATATTTTTTTTTACCTTAGACACGGTTTTGCGCCGCTTCACCAGGGGTCATTTAATATGTATATAAAAAAGCTGTTGAATTAAACGATTTAAATCGGAATTTTATCAACTATTTTGTTATAAAACTAGCAAAAATACACAAAGGAATACACGGACGTTTGATGTCAGGAAAGAGAATGAACGCTGTACGTTGGGCGCGCAACTGCATAAAAAAGTCACGAAATTCAAAATTAGAATATGACATTCAACAAATGTAGCGATGGCCTTGAGGTTAAGCCGCGCAGTCGAGAATCTCGGAGGTTGCGGGTTCAAACCCTAGGCACACGAAGTTACGTGCGTATTCACAATGAATTGTCACTAACTTTAACGGTGAAGGAAAACATCGTTATGAAAAGTTATCTAAAACGGTCCAGTAGTTTTAGAGTTTATTAAATTCAAACAAATACTTGAACACATGACATAAATTACAAAAAATTTCATAATATTTTCATAATATCAGTATAATCAATTACATACCAAAACTTTGTATCCTTGAGGATGGAAAAAAAATCCCCTTACTAGATGTGTCATTAGTCGATTGTAGAGATATCTTGTGTCAATTTGTCGGCGCTGACAGTTCGGCGTTGATGTGGGCAAGCATATCGTATTTTGGCCGAATATGGTTTCTACAAATATTATATATTGTGGACAGTGGCGGTACTTCCACAGAAGCCCAAAAGCCCAGTTTGCCTTACAAAATTTCGAATCTTTAAGCTTTAAAACTTTAAATCTTTATTTAACAAAGGCGATTTGACATACATACGAGTATATGTAGATGAGAATCATCATCATCATCATCAGCCCATATACGTCCCACTGCTGGGCACGGGCCTCCTCTACCATTGAGAGGGTTTAGGCCTTAGTCCACCACGCTGGCCTAGTGCGGGTTGGATAGTGATCTAAACATATAAACTAGACATTACACATCTGACGTGCAATGCTGTTGGGCTTCTATTGAAGTAACGCCACTGATTGTAGAGACATATACACAGACGCCTAAATTACCGAAGGTAGATCAAAGTAAAAATACTATTCATTCAAATAGACTTTTACAAGTTCTTTTGACACGTCAATTTTTAGCTACATATTTTAAACTACTGCACTGGTAGCATTTATAATATTCATTTTGCCAGCTGTGTTAAGTCCTAAGGGTTCTAAATTGTCTTCTTTCGGGCATATTTCTAGACTCCCTCGCATGTAAGCATTCATCATTAGCCCATCCCATCATGTAAGGATTAGAAGCATAGCAATTTTTGTATATATTCTTTTTACATTTCAGTGCAAAGTCAAGTATTTGCGAGAATATATGGACCTGATGCTTGTAAGAAGGAATATTTTTCCGTAGTTTCTGAAACCAAGTAAGTCTTCTTCATACGTTAATGTGGTTTTAGGACTATGTACATTGTACATACGTTCTTCTTAATGTAAATCAGAGATATCTTTATAAGCAATATTAACAAATAAATACCCTAATCTGACATACATAGTCTTGAACCCGGACCAAGAACAAATGTCATGTGTATCATAATTTACGAGAGAACTTTCGATCTCACAAATATTTGTAGATCAGACGAAAATTTGTCTCGAGCCAGGGATCGAACCCGCGGCCTCTAGTTTCGCAAACTGACTAGCCAACTGCGCCGCGGAAGCTGTAAAGTAATTTATTTATTCATTTACTGTTGTATCTTTTTTATTTACTTCAAAAATTATCATTTCATATAATATAATTTCTCTCAGCCTAAATAGCTTTTCATTCTCAAGTTTCATATTCTATCGTCTCGTATCATCGCTAGAAGAGGCAGTCTAGCTCAAATTCAAGCCCCTGGAGACCTAGATATTCAGACTAGTCATAAGATATTAATGAAACGGACGGCTGAATAGATTCATCGGTTTGTTTAGTGTAAGGCCATTTGGGACTATGTTGAATTATTACATATTTTGGCATTAAATCTTAGTTTGTTTGACATTGCTTGGGCTTGTTACTATTACTATATGGTCCTATTTATTTTTTTACTTTATTTATTTTAAACAGATTAAATTTGACACCATTTAAGAATTTCAATGGAACATAATAGATTTAACGCTTTGCTGCTAGTGTAAAAATAAGATTAGGCAGATTAGCCAAGGGCCCTGCACTAAGCTAAGCTTGTGTCGCAGTGGTCTATTCATCTACAGAAATTAGGTCGTAAATGGGCTACAGGTAGAGGAATTGCGTAACCAAAAAAAGTTCCGTACAAACAAAAAAAATGTTAAGAGAATATAGTAATAACAAAAAAAGGAAGCAGCAAGAGCCTATTGCCGTTTTTCGGACACAATTCCAGACTCCGCGCTGCTACTGAGAATTCTAGAAATGTGCCTTTAACAGTCTGAAATAGTTAACTATCATCAGCCCATATACGTCCCACTGCTGGGCACGGGCCTCCTCTACCATTGAGAGGGTTTAGACCTTAGTCCACCACGCTGGCCTAGTGCGGGTTGGTTGAAATAGCTCACTATTAAGTGAAATTTACAATGTCTTATTTTGACATGAATTTACAATGTCTTATTTTGACTAAACTTTGAATGTCATATTTATTTATATCTAATCAACAGCCTAAAAAATAAGTTTCAAGCTTCTGGCTTTAAAAATGACAATACTTCCATACAACCTTTCATCTCCCCTTTCAACCTTTTTTTCGGATTAATAAGTAGCCTACGTCCTTTCTCAGGCTCTAAACTACCTGTGTACCAAATTTCATTTAAATTGGTTCAGTAGTTTTAGCAGGAAAGCGAGACAGACAGACAGAGTTAATTTCGCATTTATAATATTAGTATGGAAGTATGGATTAACCATCAGTAGCGAACACAATGCATGGCCTGTATTTGCACATGATAGAATAAATTAACTGAGTGACCCACAGCCCTGCCGGTCGATACTTTACGACACTAGTGCCGGAAAGGGTACGGTTCGGGACATACGGCGCTGAATTCTGTTTTAGTTCTGCAAAACAACGCCTGACACACGAAATTATTGATCAATCTTAAACTTCGGATAAATTACAATATTTGATCCAATCTATTGACAAGTAGTGATGGCCTCGAGGTTTAGGCGCCTGTTCGAGATTCTCGGCTGACGCAAGTTCATACCCTAGGCACACACCTCTGACTTTTCGAAGTTATTTATTTATTTATATACTTTATTGTACACCATGAATACATACAAAAAAAATGAATATTAATATCTAAGCTTAAGATTAAGTGAACAATAGGCGGTCTTATCACTAACTGCGATCTCTTCCAGACAACCTATTTTACAAAACGGTTATATGTGTACTCAAAACCTCTCTCATACCCTATGCTCTAACAAGCATGTCCAAAAGCATCACATAGATTTTTTCCGTGTTTTTAAACTAACACAGCAAAATAAATACTTGCTAGCGGCAATAGTTTAGTTTAAAAAAAAAAAACTTGACGATTCAAAAGCACTTGTAAAAGTCTATTTGAATAAAGGTGATTTTGACTTTGACTTTGACTTTGCTGCGTTTTCGTACAGAATTTTCTCCCGTAACGCCCCCTATGTAAATGAAGGGTCAAAACACAAACTTGTAATATTGACTAATTGTTTCCAAAAGGCGTGTCAACGTCCCCAACCCACCCTCGCACTCGCTTATTTAGCGATAAATAATTTAGTAGATGATAGATTATCCATCGTCTCCCCAAATATTTGGATGACTTCAATTAGATATGAAATGTTGGTTTAACAAAGACGAACGTTTCACAGAGTTTATTGTCATCAAAACTCGGCAATTAATTATGTAAACGATGAAATTATCTCGCTACATGCTGAAGTAGTCTGGTAATATAGTGCGAATGTATTAGAAAAACTTGTACTGCGTTTGATAAATCGTGTTAAGACTGGCCCGTCTCGTTCGTGTTTGTACCACAACCAGTGTTTTGTTGAAAAACGAAGTGAACCAACAGCTTTATTTATAATTTTATTTTCTTCAGGCTAACACAAATGAAAATGAGCATAATCTAAAATAGAACGACTAATTAATCACATACTCACAAGATAAAATTCTATGAATAAGATTTAAGGAGACAGAAGAAATCTCTTTTTCTTGGGCTATTTCCGCATACATTTAAGCCAGTTACCCCAAAAGTACAGACAGATTAACAAGTTTGCATCTACATTCCGCCAACTGTGTGATCTTTTACGAAATAAAAAAAAAAATATGACGTTTATTAGGCAAACTCCATTCCAGACTCCATGCTGTTACCGAGTATCAGTATACCGCGGGACCAAGGCAGCAACAGTCACCCCAAGTCACAAACAATGAATAAGCAATTGTGAATTCCAAAGAAAATATTCCAACTTCTCGGAGTTTGCGAATGCCCGCTGCGGCTATACCGAACTTCTGATGTTTCCATAATTACCTCCAAGTAATTAGATTTGTTTTGTTTGCTCACAACTCTGAATTTTCACTGGAACAATTTATCAACTGTG
Source organism: Hemaris fuciformis (assembly GCA_907164795.1). Taxonomy (NCBI): domain Eukaryota; kingdom Metazoa; phylum Arthropoda; class Insecta; order Lepidoptera; family Sphingidae; genus Hemaris; species Hemaris fuciformis. The sequence continues at coordinate 4,437,268 of OU015457.1, read as the reverse complement.
TACAGATTATATTACGCGTTGTTGGAATGACCTTGATTTCCATTGCTGGGATTTAAAATTTCCTTCCTCTGTTCATTTCGTGTTCGTTTCATATTTGTGTGTTGTGTTTGTTATACATTGTTTTTACTTAGATTATTGTGCTCATCATCATCATCATCAGCCCATATACGTCCCACTGGTCTAGTGCGGGTTGGCGGAATACACGCCTACGAAATTCCTAAGAACTTTTAGGTGTGCAGGTTTCATCACGATGCTTTCCTTCACCGTCAAATTAACTGATAATTAATGGTAAATACACACATAACTTCGAAAAGTCAGAGGTGTGTGCCTGGGGTTTGAACCCTTGACCGTTGAGATTCTCGACCGTGCGCCTAAACCTCGAGGCCATCACTACTTTTTGTACTGTTATATGGCTATTTTTAATTGCCTGTACACCTACTTACTGTCCATTTGTCACTTGGTCGCTTCATTGAAAATTAGCGAAGAAATACTGTGTAAGCGGAATTGCAGTAAGTAGCTAAATGAAGGGATTATTGTTGGCTATATATTTTACATCACCTACATATTATTTGCTTGTATTTTTTTGTAAAATAACCAACAACCCGCACTAGACCAGCGCGGTGGACTTAGGCTTAAACCCTTTGAATTGTAGTTGAGGCCCGTGATCAGCAGTGGGACGATAACCAACAATGAATTTTTTTTTTCCTTTTTCTTCTTTCGTTTGTGAGTAATTTTAAAATACATACTGGTATAATAGTGAAAGTAGCTCTGTCTGTTACGCTTGCACACCTCAACCTCTGGAATAATTTTGATATTTTTTTTCTTAAAATTTTGGAAATGGACAAAGGTATTAAAATTGTACGTCACATATATTATTTTATATATTTTTATTACGCACCCACCCGCTTTATTTTCTGTTACATTCCAGTACATCCTACGGTTGTCTGGAAGAAATCGCATTCAGCGATAAGACCGCCTTTTTTATTTTATTTATTATTTTTAATCATGTTTTGTAAATTTTTGTGGTGTACAATAAAGTGTTACAAATAAATAAAGGTTCCTTGTTCATTAAATTGCGTCCAGGCGTAGCAAACCCAGTTTTTAAAACAAATTATAGAAATTTTAATTCTAACTTTTTACAATTGTGACCGTAAAGTTATCTTTCAAAAAAGATGTCAGCTATCAACCCATATATCCACATACTCAAAACTGAATCCAGAGGTAGCCAGAAGTGCTTTTCTGCACCCACGTTTCGCTAGCTAAATTTTGAGTTAAAATACCTATAACCCGAACCGGGAAACAAACCCGGATCTATACCACACGGCTCACACCTTTGAGACCACGAGACAGTTAAAATTATTATAAAATACATACATAAACTCACGCCTGTATTCCCCGAAGGGGTAGGCAGAGGTGCATTTCTGCACCCACATTTCGCCAGGTATGTATCAGTCCCACGTAATAGGGGGCGAGCCTATTGCCGTTTTTCGCGCACATTTCCAGACTCCGTGCTGTTACTGAGAATTACGTAATGGAAAAACTCAATAACACTTTCCCTGACCCGGGAATCGAACCCAGGACCTCTAGATCGCACGGCACATACTTGTACCGCGAAACCACGAGGCAGTAAAATTATTATAATATCAATGCAGATATAATTCAAGACGATTAAATCATGTTTTATAGTTTAATTAGGTTAATAAATTTCCTGCCAGATTAGTAATATTAAACTGCTGAATCTTTGCTTGGCTTTCACCCATAAACTTGTTAATGGGGATGAAATAATTCCACTGGGTCGTGCGAAACCTGAATTTTATTTACAATCCCGACTCAGCAGAGCTTAGTTTTGAAGTGGAACGTACGGACGATAATTCGCACCGGCAAATTGATTTATTTACCTGTACTGATTTCTTACGTGTGTACATTAGATTGGAGTCAAAACATATGAATAAAAGCTAATAAATTTAAGTTGGGACATAAAAATATGTCTTCCCTTTTAAAGACAAAAGATGAATGTATGTATCTGCCAAAAAAATCCTTATGTTACCGTAGTTCTTTTTATGTTTTTTCAAAACAACAACGACACATTTGAAGCTAGCGATATTTTTTTTAAGGCAGAACGGGCAAATTTATCCTTTAAAGTTATCAACATTAACCCATAAGTAAATGGGTATTGGTTTAGTGGGACGCTGAAGGACACAGGCCTCCTCTATAATTGAGAGCTAACTTATTCTATCATGCTATCCTAGTCCAGGGTTGCAGAGTATATCATCATCATCATCAGCCGAAAGAGGTCCATTGCTGGACATAGGCGTCCCCCGAAGATTACGAAAACACTGTCGGAAGCGGCTGTATCCAGCGGCTTCCCGCGATCTTCGTGAGATAATCAGTCCATCTTGTGGGTATATATGCCTGACAAATTTCTTTTGAAAAACTTATGCAAGCAGATTTCCTCATGTATTCTTATACTAGGCAAGGGTATATCTTAACGATCTTAGCACGATTTCCGCCTCTGGACATACTGGCGGACATAGACGCAAGGGTGTATGAAAAAATTCACACAGCCCGAAAGGAGAATGGCACCTCACTGACTAGGACACTTGAGACAGCGATACGGCAGCAGGAACACGTAAAAGTGTTTGCGGAGTGGCATTCCAGACTCTCTGCGGAACCCTATTGCACCAAACGAGTCATTGAAGCAATTCTGCCGGTTTTCGAAACTTGGATAAACAGAAAACACGGGAGACTAACCTACAGATTGACCCAAATACTTACCGGACACGGTTGTTTTAGGGAGTATTTGTGCAAAATAGGGCGCGAAGAAACAGCAAATTGCTTACACTGTGACACCGGTAGTCTGGATTCCGCTACGCACACACTTATTGAATGCACCGCTTGGGCTGAGGAGCGACGGATCCTAGTCAGTGTAATAGGACAAGACCTCTGCCTACGAAAAGTTATCTCGGAGATGCTTAAAGCTACCTCATCGTGGAATGCCGTTGCCTGTTTTTGTGAGGCAGTCATGACGAAGAAAGAAGCCGCGGAGAGGGATCGTGAAAGGGGCGATCCTACCCGGAGACGAAGAGGCCGAGTAGCTACTACAAACGCTGAGTAGTACAATAGGTATCAGCCCTTATAATTGATAAATATCAAGTCCTGGAAACTTGGTAATAGCACTAAAGTGAATAATCTATGAAGCGCATAAAGGCAAACCAACGAAGGATTACCGGTATGCGTTCATATTGAGATCCCGGTATCCTTCGCACGTGGTAAGCGAGAACCATGGGGTTTTTAGTCGGTAAGAATCCGACATACCCTGCTGTTATAAACAAGCAGGGATCCAAGAGGATTTTCCCCATGCAAAAAAAAAAAAAAAAAAAAAAGGCAAGGGTATATCTTAACTTTTCATATTAATTTTACCTCGCTTGACTCATCGTCTTCCCGTATCCACCCGTTCTCTCGGTTGTTCGTAGCGTTATAAAACTAAACTTACTGCCTTAATATGGCTTAAGTTTGACACGGACTGCGCAAGAGTGCTGCCTCCGCCCGGATTTATTGCGCTAAGTACGTTTTCCGCTCGTAAATATTGTGTTGGTTATTGTTAATGACACCTGATGTGAGGGTAGATAGAGCGCAAATTACAGAACATCGTAACCTCGGTTAATAGCGCAGAAGTTTGTGCTTTTGTGTGGTTCCACATTCCTGTTATTCATATTCAAACGGTTCTAGTGTGCAAGCTCGCGTTTCTTCTTCCTTCTATACTGTTTTTTTTTAAACCATAGCGTGAAGGAACTTCTCAGGAGGACAGCATAAGTGACGAGTAATGAAAGTATCATGCCACTTGTTGCTCTATTTGGACAGGGTCGTGATTACTATCAGGTACGGTGTTGCCGCTTTATCGTGCTAATATAAGTATACATGGTGTATTCAGACAGTGATCGGAAACTAAGGCTGGTAATAGCTAAAGTCATTTCAAACCCCCTGGTGTTAAAACAAAATCCCGACAAAAAATAAACATTTTGACTTTGTCCTAACAACCACATACATTTTATGCCTATGGTTGTAAGGAAAACTTCAAATGGAACACCTGTATAAAAACAAAAATTGTCAGTTATGCTTCAAGTCCTACATGATACACCTGGCAAACTCTCGATCTTAGACCGCACACTTAACACAAGACTTTCGGTATTTGTTGAAAATTATCCTGCTCCATCACACGTCCTGTCTTGTAGTATAGTTCTTCTGTTCAAGAAGTTCAAACCAAATTTGATTAAAACCCTGCTGGTCTTAACAACCCTTCCGTTTAATCCAATCGCTTTCCACCTTCAGAAAGATGAGCCTTTAATCATAGATTTCGTGTTAATTTTTTTTTTTTTTTTTTTTTTTTAACTGGCACGGCAAAGTGACTCCACTGTACCTGATGGTAAGCACAGTGGAGTCCAAAAAATTAATACCGACCAGCGAGAAACGAAGGTCACCCGCTGGTCGACACAATCATGCCGGCCTGCACAAATGCTTCTTCACGCTTCGCTTGTATGTTACCAATAACATCGGCGTGCAATAGTCCAGTGTTCCCTTTCCGCCGTGAATCGATTGATTAGCCAATTATTCAATTTAATTAATCCCGCGTGATGCTGCGGTTAACCGGATAATGGATTTAATTTGGATGTTATTTGGGATTTTGCCCGCCGCTATTAATGTTTGCCCTGCAAATAGTATACTTAAACAATTTATGGCCAATATAATTATGCGTTCGACATGCCTTTATATAAAATTGATGGAACCTTATAGTACAGAGTGTGGAGTGGAGTATGTGGTATAGCTTTAGTGTTCGCTCTAAAAAAATAGACGTAACCAAGGAAAAAAACAGTTGGTAATAACTTTTTGTCAATTTGATAAGATTTAGATACAATATGTTTGACTTCAAACCCCAGGCACACACCTCTGACTTTTCGAAAGTAATGTGTGTATTCACAATGAATTATCACTTGCTTTAACGGTGAAGGAAAACATCGTGATAAAACCTGCACACCTAAAAGTTCTTAGGAATTTCTTAGGTGTGTAGTCCGCCAACCCGCACTTGGCCAGCGTGGTGGATTAAGGCCTAAAACCCTCTCAGTTGCAGAGGAGGCCCGTGCCCAGCAGTGGGACGTATATGGGCTGATGATAATAATAATAATATAATGTTTGACTGACCATTAATACTCCTAGGGGCTAATCTTTATCCTGGTTCTTTTAAAGTCAACGTGGAGAGGTATCTCAGCAGGCTGATGACTATGTCAAGTGACGAGAGATGGGAGTTTTTCGACACTTGATGCTCAGTTTGGACATAAACAGATTGAAAACAGACTGAAATCGAAAACTAAGACAGGTAATAGTTAGGGTTGACGTTATAAAAAATCCCGACAAAAAATACAAAAAATCACGTTTTCGTAATCACGATATACATTTAATACTTATAATAATAAATAATAATAATAACAGCATTTGACAGCCCCGTGGCGCAGATGGCTAGACACCAGCTTGCGAAACGAGAGGCCGCGGGTTCGATCCCCGCACCGAGACAAATGTTTGTATGATCCACAAATATTTGTTTCGGGTCTGGGTGTTTGTGAGACCGAAAAGTCTCTCGTAGTCTCTGATACCCACGACACAGGACTTGTATCCTAGTGTGGGGTCAGAACTATGTATGTGACTGTTGGGTGTATTTATTTATTTATTTAAATAAATAAATACACCCAACAGTCACATACATAGTTCTGATCCCACACTAAGATGCAAGTCTTGTGTCGTGATATTTGTGGATCACACAAACATTTGTCTCGGTGCGGGGATCGAACCCGCGGCCTCTCGTTTCGCAAGCTGGTGTCTAGTCAACTGCGCCACGGGGCTGTCCTTGTAACTTATAGTTGTTAGGAAAACGTCATATTTTTTTTATTGTATTTTTTAGCGCCAATGCGTTTGTGATCAACTGTGTCTTGGTTTTCGATCACCGTCTTTTTACACCCTGTATAAGTGCGGTGTTGCATCCCTTTCCTATACCAGCATCCATCGGCAAATTTGCCAAAGATCTCAGAGAAACAGAAAATCACTACGACAGACACATCTTGGCAAAAATCTCAATTTGAACGTCGTACATAAATCATTTCTATAACAGAGACCATTCGCTGTCCCACCCATGTCAGCCGACATATTGCGGACTCCTAAGATTAGAGGAGCGAATCGTCTCGCACCGACGTTTTCATGACCATGATTTCTCTTGGGACATTACTGGTCTATTCTCGTCTTATTAAAATAGTGCGAATTGTGCTTTCGGTCTTTCATGAGGTTAATCCCGCGGCTCGACTTACAAATCATATAATACAATCTCTCAAATTAAATGAACAAAAACACAATTTATGCGTCATTTCAATTTTCAATGAAGGGACCAATTGACGTACAGGCGATTAAAAATACCCATATAACAGTACAACAAGTAGTGATGGCCTCGAGGTTAAGGCGCGCGGTCGATAATCTCGGCGGTAGCGGGTTCCAACCCCAGGCACACACCTCTGACTTTTCGAAGTAATGTGTGTATTCACAATGAATTATCACGTACTTTAACGGTAAAGGAAAACATCGTGAGGAAACCTGCACACTTAAAAGCTCTTAGGAATTTCTTAGGTGTGCAGTCCGCAACCCGCAACAGGCCAGCGTGATGGACTAAGGCCTAAACTCTCTCAGTTGTGGAGGAGGACCGTGCCCGTTTACCGTTCCAAAAAATAACACAATTAATTTGATTAACTAATCTATAAAAGCACGTGGACCGTGTAATAATTGAGCGTAACGTTTTACATACATACATAAACTCACGCCTGTATTCCCTTAAGGGGTAGGCAGAGGTGCATTTCTGCACCCACATTTCGCCAAGTATGTATCAGTCCCACGTAATAGGTGGCGAGCCTATTGCCGTTTTTCGGGCACATTTCCAGACTCCGTGCTGTTACCGAGAATTTCCTAATGGAAAAACCCAATAACACTTTGCCCGACCCGGGAATCGAACCCAGGACCTCTAGATCGCACGGCACATAGTTGTACCGCGAGACCACGAGGCAGTCAGTCGAGGTTGACTGCCTCGTTGTCTCGCGGTACAACTATGTGCCGTGCGATCTAGAGGTCCTGGGTTCGTAACGTTTTAGTCTCGGTTCATTTGTTTTTGCCGATTTTGGAATCAGTAAATCGTTTAGAGCTGTGCTTATTGGATTATGTTTGAGTGTTGAAACATTTTAGAGGTAACAATGTTATTGCGTTGTAGCCATTAATTATCGTTTTGGTGTTAAAGTAAAACGTTATTGGGAAATGTGTATATTTGAAAATTCTCTACTATGATTTAAAGGGAATACAACAGATATCACAGATCAGTTGAATAAGACTGGAAAGGAAATTTCAGCATACCAACCAATCGTCATCAGCCCAAATACGTCCCACTGCTGAGCACGGGCCTCCTCTACAACTGAGAGGGTTTAGGCCTTAGTCCACCCCGCTGGTCTAGTGCGGGTTGGCGGACTACACACCTAAGAAATTCCTAAGAATTTTTTAGGTGTGCAGGTTTTATCACGATGTTTTCCTTCACCGTTAAAGCAAGTGATAATTCATTGTGAATACACACATAACTTCGAAAAGTCAGAGGTGTGTGCCTGGGGTTTGAACCTGCGACCGCCGAAATTCTCGACCGCGCGCCTAAACCTCGAGGCCATCACTGCTACAAACCAATAGCAATCCTTTATTTTTGTTTGAAATATTGGACGTAACAGAATGAACAGGTGACAAGCGGCGACACTCGTCCGCATACAAAATACTGTCTATTTCCCTTCTAATGTTATTCAGCTGTTCTGTGCCGTATACTCAAGTATAAAGGAGTCGTACAAATTGTAAAAGTCAAGATTTCAAGGGTGTGTGAATAATACCACACAGCATTAGCGTGGTATAAGATTTAATAAAAAATTATTAATCGTAGACAACGAAGAATACATTGGATTGTGGTTTTTTTTTGCTTTTGTTTCTATGTTTAAGTATTTGTATCTGTTTTTTTTTTTCAAATAAAATTGAATAGGCAAAGGTTCTTTTTTAACTGTGCCGCATCAGATATTTATTTGTCCCACGTAATAGGGGACAATATTGTCATTTACTGGAAAATTTCTAGTCGCCATTCTGAAAATAAAATTTCCTCATTTTCCTTAGGGATTAAAGCTTGGTAGTAATTTGCAGTATTTTATCAATATGGGGTATATAGACAAAGGTGCATTCCTGCACCCACGTTGCCATTTGTCTTTCAAGTCTCACGTAATAAGGAGGACACTGCCGTTTTTTATTTTAAAAAAAACCATTCTGTCCGGTCATTGAAGCGATTTTGAGACCTTTAGTTCTCTTGTTGATACAAAAATATAATAATATATACAAGTTGTAATTTTAATAAAAGTATTTCAACAAAATTAACTTCGGTCTGACAAATATATAAGTGGAAATTAAGAAATTCCGATCGCAGTAAACTCGCAAGCAATTTAAGTTGATTCTGTTTAGGCATCCGATCACAGGTAGTGTTTCCAACAAATTGGCAAGTTTTAATTGATTCCATGCCGTTGTTCATATAAATTACGTTTTAATTAAAATGTTTTGGAAGAATTATCTTGTTGGAATAAATTTTATTGATTGTTTTTCTCTTCACTTTGCAATCTAACGTGTAAAATTTTGGATGCTTTGCATTTCTTCATCATCATCATCATCATCACGTCATATACGTCCCGCTGCTGGGCACGGGCCTCTTCTACAACTGAGAGGGTTTAGTGTCGTGTATACCTTAGATTATGTTACTAAGTTAACAACCTAACCTAACTTAGGGGTAAAACTCGTGACACAAATAAAAAAATATGAAAGTAAAAGAAAGATCTGCGAAAAATAAAAAGTCGCCATTTTATGGTGGCGGCCATCTTGGATTTTAAATTTTTCACAGTGTGTATTTTACTAGTGAAACCCTTTCATTTGACCCATATTGAGAAACATTTAATGCAATGTGGGATGTCCCAATGTAACAATAACTATGTAGTTAAGCTAAATAAATATATTAGACGAACGTTGTGGAATTGGTAAATCAGGGAAAGCTGATTTATCGCCTAATACCACTGGTGACAGATAGTATGATGGGGTAGGCAGAGGTGCATTTTGCACCCACATTTCGCCAGTTTTATATCAGTTCCGCGTTATAGGGAGCGAGCCTATTGCCGTTTTTCGTACACAATTCCAGACTCCGTGCTGCTACTGAAAATTTCCCAATGGAAAAACCGAATAGCACTTTGCGCGACCCGGGAATCGAACCCAGGACCTCTAGACCACACGACACATACTTGTGCCACGAGAGCACAAGGCAGTATTGATATAGTACTTTACTTATTTTAATTATATTCTGAAATCAAAACTAGTGACGGTCACTGTTATACCATTGCGGGCGAACCGGATCATTCACACCGATACCTTCACATTTAAATAAAGGAAGGATCACGTGTACGAGTTAAATGAAAATACTAATAAAACCACAAACAACCAATAGAAAGATTTATTATTCAACATTATAGACTTCACCTAGTTGTATCTGAAGGAGGCCTCTGGCCTAATCGCGACGGGACTGTAAAAAAAAAACAAAGAATATTAAATTTCAGACCTTTTTCATTAGCTTTGACGCGCCAGCTTTATGGAATTAAGATTATTAAATTTGTATCAAGGCTATGTGTTTAATATTTCTTTTTTTTCGCTCCGAGTATTTTTGATCAAATTCTTTCCGAGGGATAGACATTATGGAATATAAATTATTGTCTACAGCATATTGAATTAAGTGAGGATGTTCTATAAAGAGCGTGAATTGTATATTAATACAAACATAAACTCACGCCTGTATTCCCTGATGGGGTAGGCAGAGGTTCATTTTTGCACCCACATTTCGTTAGGTATGTATCAGTCCCACGTATTAGGGGGCGAGCCTATTGCCGTTTTTCGGGAAAATTTCCAGACTCCGTGCTGCTACTGAGAATTTCCTAATGGAAAAACCCAATAACACTCTGCCCGACCCGGGAATCGAACCCAGGACCTCTAGATCGCGCGGCACATAGGTACTTGTACCGCGAGACCACGAGGCATTGTACATTAATGTTTTAGTTAATATTCTTCGGTTGTAAAACTAAAAGGTCAATAGTAGTTTCTTTTTTCACATACAGCCTTGATCCCATGCTGCAAATATTTGTTTAAAATCTGGTTTTATGTGGGACCAAAAAGTCCTTTAACGTTTTTGGTACCTACAATACAAGAGCTATTCGCTTTTTTATTATTTTTGATTGTCATTTTGAACCAAAAGGATCTCATGGATCACAGAAATATGAAAGTTTGCGAGACTCGCAACCTACCTGTTGATGGGGAAGTGAATACCACTGCCCTAGCTCCTATTTTACTTGTAGCAGGGTTTGTAGTACACCTTGTCTATTCTCCAAGTGGGGAATTTTCTTGGTCGTACAATCTTCACTTTCGGCAGGGTTTTTGCCCTGAAAGAGTAATATATTAAATATTCCAATAATTCTTATGACGGGCCTCTTCTACAATTCAGAGGCAATAGGCCTTTGTTCACCGTACTAGCTTAGTGCACAATGATAATAAGGCTCTCGAATCAAGGAATGGACTTTGACTCATCATCATCATCATCATCAGCCCAAATACGTCCCACTGCTGGGCACGGGCCTCCTCTACAACTGAGAAGGTTTAGACCTTAGTACACCACGCTGGCCTAGTGCGAGTTGGCGGACTACACACCTAAAAAAAATCCTAAGAACTTTAGGTGTGCAGGTTTCATCACGATGTTATCCTTCATCGTTAAAGTACGTGATAATTATTTGTGAATACACACATAACTTCGAAAACTCAGAGGTGTCTGCCTAGGTTTTGAACCCGCGACTGTCGAGATTCTCGACCGCGTGCCTAAACCTTGAAGCCATCACGACTTATGTATTGTTTATTTAGGATAAATTATCTAATATTATTATATATTATAGGCCAGCGTGGTGGGCTAAGGCCTAAACCCTCTCAGTTGTAGAGGAGGCCCGGGCCCAGCAGTGGGACGTATATGGGCTGATGAGAAATAAACAATACTAATAGGACTCTCGAATAAAAAAATAGATGGTTGATGGTATTATCTCAAAACCGCTTATTTATTAAATAAGGCATGTTTAAAATTCTTAACTTAAAAGGTCATATCATAAGTGCTTGTACAAGCATCTCTGTTAGACAGTGAAATTGCTGACGATTCAATTTTTTTTTTTTTTTTTTATTCTGGCACGGCAAAGTGACCCCATTGCACCTGATGGTAAGCGCAATGGAGTCCAGAAAAAGTGCCGACCAGCGAGAGATGATGGTCTCCCGTTGGTCGACACATTCATGCCGGCCGAATACCTCTTCACCTTATTGTGAAGAAGTTTGGTTTGCTAGGTATCGTTACCCTCCACAGACGGAACCCTCGTCGAATCTACGTTCTACTATTTAAAATAGAAAATAATGCACATAGAAATGTAAGTGTAAAATCTATCATAATCTTACCCAAAAGTGACATGTTCTCGGACATATATGTATAGTTTAATATTAGTACGTCTTAAATACAGATTCGATTTATTTATTTTTTGTAGCTGGGTTTTATTTTACAAAAAATAATAAGTTTTTGTCCTTCTAGTGCACCTGTATTCATGCCAACTAATACCAATATTATCTCAGTGATTTAGGCGCGAATAAATATTTCATTTCATTTCAGAGTTACTATCGAACAAAAAAAAAACAAAAAACAAAATACATTTATCGTTCAAAGAATACAGAGGAAAAACAATTAAAAAAAGATTACAAAAACAATAAAAACAATTAATAATTTATTTATTAATGATTCTAGTTAGCTTAAAACCTCTAAAGTGACTTTTGACGTAAATTGAATTAAAAAGTCAGCAATTTCGCGTCAACAAATATGCTTAATTCTTTGTACTCACCTTAGCGAAATAAAAACGGCATAAATGAGAAATCCTTGCTGAGACTTCGTCGGGGCTTTCTCTTAAACTTCGTGAACAGTTGTAATCTTTTTGGATAAACAAAATATACATACATATAAATACTTACATACGTACACTCAAGCCAGTATTTCCCGAAGGAGAAGGCAATGTGCATGTCTACACCCACATTTTGCCAACTCCAGAATAAACGTAATTTTAACACCGCCAAATGTTATTAAGGTAAGTGTGTATATACTTACTTGGTGTTGTAATATGTCTTCTCAACTTTTGGCGACATGAAACGCCTCGACTTGGTGCTAAATGAGCTGAATTTTTTCTTCCTGCAATCAATTTTATATCGGTCATAATAGGTTTATTTCTAGGCTTATTATTATCAAACGCTTGAACAAAATGTTGTCCCCCAAAGATACCCATAGCAACAGACATAAGATATCCTGAAGATAGCAATAATGCAAGGAACTAATTATTATCCGGAAAGAAATATCCTGATAGTTAATCCGGTAAATAAAGACAAATTTTACCCTAACTAGTTGTATTTCAATGAGGTTTTATGTAGGGTAGACGCGAAAACCACACCTTCTGAGTAATTTTATGAAGATTTACATAGTGGCTTATTCACATCAAATCAAGCAATGCAAAAAGTGGTTCAAACATTTGATCAACATCAAACTGGTCAAAAACATTGGCGCCAACTATCACAGAGCCAACCGATGTAATTTTATTACCTACAAAATTTCAGTGGCGGTACCGAAGTGTCGGTAATCCGCTTCTAATTAAGCTTTCCGAGTGGTTGTATTTGGGACGGGCGGTATCTAAATCCCGCGAGATTTTGTGGGATTTGCGAATCCCACCACTAGCGTGAGCGCACCTGGGAAACTTCGCGTAGTTTATCCTTTTAGCGAAGTTTTGATATTTTTGCCGGCCGCAATTTAAAGTTTGGCAAATTCATCAGCTCTGTTGGCTGCGGGGCTGTTTTGAATATTAAGTTAAAGTGGTTATACTTTTACGCCTTAATCGATGAACTGATTTTGATTTTAGTAGTAACATAATTATGAGAATGAATCAAGCTTTATTAAGTCGTAACAACAATAACAACAATATCCAAACAATTAAATTGTGACAAATTGGTCATAGCATTTACATGTTAAAGGCGTACATCTTATATAATACGTTCGTAGCAAAAATATACTATAAGACAATCGGTCTTCCTATTAATGTCAGTCAATATACATCCTACCTACCTCTAGGTACCTACTGAAAAAATATTAGAATTATACACAGAATTATAAAACTATGTATCTCACTTTAGTAGGAAGACCTCGAGGTTTAGGCGCGGGGTCGAGAATCTCGGCGGTTACGGGTTCAAACTCAGGCACATACCCCTTCGACTTTTTCAACTTTTTGAAGTAATTTGTGTAATTAGAATGAATTAACACTAACTTTGACGGTGTAGGAAAACATCGTGAGGATAAAAAAGTTCTTAGGAATTTCTTAGGTGCGTAGCCCATCCGCATTAGGCCAGTGTGGTGGACCAAGACCTACACCCTCTCAGTTGTATAGGGGGCCCGTGCCAAGCAGTGTGACGTATATGGGCTGATGATGATGATGAATCTCACTTCTGTGGATAGTGTATGGTGACTCCCTTCGGCGTAATCTTCTGCTTGCAAGGCCCGCTGTTGCCACAGGGACATCCCCTTATTGGCCGTACAATAGACTGGTACATAGGCACTGGGATAGCTCTGAAATTTGATACATTAAATTTAACCCTACGTCGCGATTATTCAAACAGCCAATCGTCGGGTGACCGTTTTATCTATTCGATTTTGCGCTCTACAGCGCCAGCGCACCGAGCCAGTCGCCCGCGCGTTAGCGAAGCAGGCCCCACGTTGGGCGCCAATTGTCCCGTTAATAACCCTCAACATATAACCACAAACATGTGTACGGTAACGGTCTGTTTATACACTACATAAATCCTAAAAGATAAATCTTATATCTTTAAATGAGCAATTCTTGTATATATATATATATATATATAATTGGAATCTCGGAATCGGCTCCAACGATTTTCATAAAATTTAGTATATAGGGGGTTTCGGGGGCGATAAATCGATCTAGCTAGGAATCATTTTTAGAAAATGTCATTTGGAAGAAAAATAACAAAAAGGAGGCGTTTGAGTAGACTCTTCCTGACATCTATTGGCGAATTGGCGAATAATAATACTATTTTTTGTGAGCAACTAATTGCTTTAACGACACAACAGCAGATGGCGTTGTTAAGTAACATTATTCATATTTCATCATTTTATTAGTAATTCGTACTTAAATATAATTTCCAAAAAACACAATTAAAAAAAAAAAAAACCGAGCAAAGCTCGGTTATCCAGGTACTTTATATTAATATTCTGTAATATTATACAGCTGTAAACAGACCGTGATCGGAAATTAGACAGGTAACAGTTATAGTGATTAGGAGAACGTCAAAATGTTTACTTGTTTTTTGGGATTTTTTCAAGCGTCTATAAAATAAATAAATAAATACACCCAACAGTCACATACATAGTTCTGACCCCACACTAGGATACAAGTCCTGTGTCGTGGGTATCAGAGACTACGAGAGACTTTTCGGTCTCACAAACACCCAGGCCCGAAACAAATATTTGTGGATCACACAAACATTTGTCTCGGTGCGGGGATCGAACCCGCGGCCTCTCGTTTCGCAAGCTGGTGTCTAGCCATCTGCGCCACGGGGCTGTCATATCATATCATGTCTATGTATTTGTGATCACCGTAAATATAACCTGTCTTAGTTTATGACCATTAAAATAAATAAATAAATAAATACACCCAACAGTCACATACATAGTTCTGACCCCACACTAGGATACAAGTCCTGTGTCGTGGGTATCAGAGACTACGAGAGACTTTTCGGTCTCACAAACACCCAGGCCCGAAACAAATATTTGTGGATCACACAAACATTTGTCTCGGTGCGGGGATCGAACCCGCGGCCTCTCGTTTCGCAAGCTGGTGTCTAGCCATCTGCGCCACGGGGCTGTCAAACTCAAAATATGAATAATAATCACAAACCAAAAATTTTGACGTCAGAGTTGCTGACGTCACACATTTCAAAGCCCCTTTTCCTCCGACATATATTTTTTTTACTTCCACAGCAACTTGACCATACTGGCTTTCTATAGTAAGGGCAATGCGTTCTGCATAAAGTGACTACATGCACAACGTTATTGAGGATATGTAAACTTTTAATAAATATTAAAAGTAAAATCTATTGAGAAGGTACTGCCAACTAGATATAAGACTTTTTATCCGTTCTAACACGATTTAGAAAATAAAAATAAAATTCACTTACTCCCGTTTTTTGAAAACTTTCCACTTAGGCTTCTCCGTAATTACATATCGCAAATTGGATAGACTGAAACAGAACAAAACTAATTAAAATTTCAGGAATTTCTTTTGACTAGAAAACTAATTTGAATTTCAATTATACTGATACTTATATTTAGAATATCACAAGAGATTAAAGAGAACTCTTGATAATACTAACAAATACAAATTTTTGATGAAAATTAAGAAGTATGTGTATTGTTGTAAGTGTCAATTATTCTAGTAATTTAAGAATAGGGTTTTTTAAGCAGTGAATCTTTCATCATCATCATCATCATCATCGTCAGCCCATATATGTCCCACTACTGAGCACGGGCCTCCTCTTGGCGAAACTTTAGTAGAGTCCATAATATAGATCATATATTTACAAACTTCAACACTTAGTAACATCTGATCATTAAAATAATAAATAGCACCTCAAAGTCCACTGTTGGGCGTATTACTGTTGTACTTTTAAGTGGGATAAGGACCTAGTCCACCACGCTAGTACATGAAGTCCTACCCACCAAAAAAAAAAAAAAATTGTGCAATTCACACGTTGTAGAAGTAAGTAAGTCGTACCTAATGGCCTCGAGGTTTTGGCACGCGGTCGAGATTCTCGACGGTCGCGGGTTCAAACCCAGGGCACACACCTCTGATTTTTCGAAGTTATGTGTGTATTCACAATGAATTATCACTTGCTTTAACGGTGAAGGAAAACATCGTGATGAAATCTACACACCTAAAAGTTCTTCGGAATTTCTTAGGTGTGTAGTCCGCCTACCCGCACTAGGCCAGCGTGGTGGACTAAGGCTTAAACCCTCTCAGTAATAGAGGAGGCCCGTGCCCAGCAGTGGGACGTTAATGGGCTGATGATGATGATGAGAAGTGAAACCTTCAAAAATTTTGGTTTCAATATAAAAATACATTTCATGGCTACGTTCTTTATATTTTTATATATTGGCCAAGTATATTAACGGTAAAACCTTTACTAGAATGCGTCTGTCTCTTTTTACCGTCGCTTTTTCGTTTCATCGACTATCAAATCACGACGATGCTAAAGAAGTTTTCACTTCAAAAACGTCTAATTGAATTTAAAAGTGCACTAGTATTTTGGTTATGGTCTAACTACAGGAATCATACCTATTATTGCTTTTATTAAGTCGTGATGGCCTCGAGGTTAAGACAAGGTCAAGAATTTCGATGGTCGCGGGTTCAAACCCCAGGCACACACCTCTGACTTTTCGAAGTTATGTGTGTATTCACAATGAACAATCACGTACTTTAACGGTGAAGGAAAACATCGTATAGTAGTAGTCCGCCAACCCGCACTAGGCCAGCGTGGTGGACTAAGGCCTAAACCCTCTCAATGGTAGAGAAGGCCCGTGCCCAGCAGTGGGACGTATATGGGCTGATGATGATGATTGCTTTTATGAAGCTTAAGAGTTTCTTGTGAATATGTTTAAGGCCTGGTATCTCAAGAACTATCGGCGGATTTTAATAGTTATTTATTTAATCATGTAGCCTATTTAAATTATGTAGCACACCTGCACACCTAAAAGTTCTTAGGAAATTCTTAGGTGTGTAGTCTACTAACCAACACTAGGCAAGCGTGATGGACTAAGGCCTAACCCTTCTCAGAGATAAAAGAGGTTAGTGTCCAACAGTGGCATGTATATGCGCTGATGATGAAGAAGAAGAAGCTACAAAAGTTATTGACTTAAACTGCAATATAAAGGGCAAAAAACATTTTAACTAGGCGGAGCTTGAAAGGGTTGCTAGTAATGAAATATAAATTTACCTGGAATTACTGGTAGCTTCGTCGATTTTTTTCTTGGACATAAAATCTTTACTACTGATTATTCCCATTTCTACCACCGTCCGTCTGGCAGATCAAATTATATGAGTCTTTTATACAATTTTTATTAGCGTCCAGCATACGTTGATTTTTCATGGGAGTCACCAAGATTCTGGTTAGTTTAATTCGAAATTACATTGCTTATTTAAGATTTTTGTTTCCTTTAGCTATATTTTTGGCATTTTATGGATGATATATTTGACTTGTATGCTTTGATAGATTGTTATATTTTTAAAATGTAAGAAGTTTGGTTTAGATTTGTGACAGTTATAAAATTTGGTAAAGTCCTCTCTGATGTTGAGGATCTAAAATCACTGTCAGTGCTATCTGGTGTCATGAATATGAAGCAAACTAGGTGATAATCTGAAAACCATAGTATTTCTTAAGAAACAATAGCAAAAATGATGATTCTATCAAATTCAATGGATTTAAAAAAAACTAGAGTAGGAAAACTAGATCGACGAACATAACATATGAATTAATAAATTTTTGATATTTTATTATGCTTTCCTTGGGCTTTGAAGAATACAATTACGGGTTATATCAAGAGGTTTTTTCCAGTTTCGGATCTTTACTATAACAATATCTTAGTAACATCACAGACTTTAGAAAGCATACAAATACAAAATACCACTGGCATTCACTAAGGTTTTATTGATTTTTTGAAAGCCCCGTGGCGCAGTTGGCTGGACACCAGCTTGCGAAACGAGAGGCCGCGGGTTCGATCTCCGCACCGAGACAAATGTGTGTGTGATCCACAAATATTTGTTTGTGAGACCGAAAAGTCTCTCGTAGTTTCTGATACCCACGACACAAGACTCGTATCTTAATGTGGGGTGAGAACTAAGTTTGTGACTGTTTGGTGTATTATTAGTTGAAAACTATTCCAGAATATCTGCAGTGTAAAATGTTATCTTGTTGAGACCACAAGCAAGGGATATCTTTTGACTGCGTCACTGCGGGAGATAGGAGATTTTATTGGACGTTTTTGGTACTGAAAACTAAATCGGGACGACGCCGCCCAAAGACATACACAGGGTGCATAAATATATGCGAAAAATTGTTCTTTTAAAAACAATTGAGACGTAATTAAATGTCTCGTGGTCTCGCGGCACAAGTATGTGCCGTGCGATCTAGAGGACCTGGGTTTGATTCCCGAGTCGGGTAAAGCTTTATTGGAATTTTAAATTAGTAAATTCTCAGTAGCAGCACGAAATCTGGGAATGTACCCGAAAAACGGCTATAGGCTCGTCCCCTATTACTTGGGACTTGGGACTGAATACCTGGCCAAATGTGGGTGCAAAAAAGCACTTCTTCCTACCCCTTCAATACAGGCGTGAGGTTATGTATGTATGTTTGTTTGTGTATTCAACTGTTGAATAAACCGATCATCATCAGCCCAAATACGTCCCACTGCTGGGCACGGGCCTCCTCTAAAACTGAGAGGGTTTAGGTCTTAGTCCACCACGCTGGCCTAGTGCGGGTTGGCGGACTACACACGTAAGAAATTCCGAAGAACTTTTAGGTGTGCAGGTTTTATCAAGATGTTTTCCTTCACCGTTAAAGCAAGTGATAATTCATTGTGAATACACACATAACTTCGGAAAGTCAGAGGTGTGTGCCTGGGGTTTGAACCTGCGACCGCGGAAATTCTCGACCGCGCGCCTAAACCTCGAGGCCATCACTGCGAATAAACCGATGACGTACAGATATCAAGACTTTTGTAAATATGTGATAACCAATAGCAGCCCTTCATTTTTGTTTGAAATTTTAATCATTGGTCGAGTGCAATCGTATTAGAATGAATAGGGGACAGACAAGCGGCGACACTCATCCCCATACAAAATACTGTCTTCCCTTCTAATCTTATTAAGCTGTTCTATGACAATAACTTTCTAGAATCAACTACATAAGAAATTCTAGATTTTTCAGCAAGATTTTTAAAAACGTAACACTTCTGAATACGTGAAATTCAATTGTGACTTCTGAGAAACTGCAATGAGCTCGCATCGCCAAGTATTTATATTTTACACCGTGAAATGTAGAATTAAATATGTCACTCTGAACGTGCGATATTTGCAAGCGTGTCACATTTTAATGTATTCCATCTACAAGTATATCTTACATGAATTTTATGAATGTACTTTTGCTTGTAAATTCTTGGATTACTTTTATAACTCGACTGCCTCGTGGTCTCACGGCACAAGTATGTACGATGCGATCTAGAGGTCCTGGGTTCGATTCCCGGGTCGGACAAAGTGTTATTGGGTTTTTCCATTAGGAAATTCTCAGTAGCGGCACGGAGTCTGGAAATGTGTCCAAAAAACGGCAATAGGCTCGCCCCCTATTACGTGGGACTGATACATACCTGGCGAAATGTGGGTGCAGAAATGCACCTCTGCCTACCTCTTCGGTGAATACAGGCGAGAGATTGTGTACGTATATAAAAAAATACACCCAAAAGTCATAGTTTTAATCATGTGATATGATTGTGCGAAGATACTTGAGGTTATGATTTTTCGTACTCACAAAAACCCAGACTGAAAAAAAACATTGTGACTCTACGAAAATCGAACCCGGAACCGCTCTATTGCAATCAACAACATATCAATATTATCACAAATAACTGATTAACTCTATTTTTATAATCCATTTTATTTATCTGCAATTAATCCAACTAATTAAATAATTCCCGAAAAACTGCAATAGACTCGCCCCTATTACGTGGACATACCTGGCGAAAAATGGGTGCAGGAATGCACCTCTGCCTACCCCTTCGGAGAATACAGGCGTGAGGTTATGTATGTATGTAAATAATTTTAATAGTCACCTTAAACATTAAATCATGATTATTCACCTAAATCTACGCCCTAAGTATCCATGATTTAAGCGGGGTAATGCTCCGTAATTTGTGTGACAAAGAGATAAGCTCATCGCCTGTCACCGGACCCGAAATCACCGCTTCAAGTAAGCATTGATAATCGCAATTATTGTGTCCATTATTGTAGCCGTAAATTAACTGTTAGGATAGCTGGGTCTAATTTATGGCCATGTATTGTACATGAAAGGTTCCATCTATACAAATAAATAAAATTAGAGTGTCGGTTTGTAATGATAAAATAACCGTTTTTTAATAAATGCATAATACGGATGTATACACGGTACATATACCAAAATCACTTTTTTTACCATTTTTGTCTGTCTGTTTGTTCCGGCTAATCTCTGAAACGGGTGGACCAATTTTAACGGGACTTTCACTGGCAGATAGCTGATGTAATAAGGAGTAATTTAGGCAAAAAAAAAAAGAATCGACTGTTAGGCGGAACGAAGTGCGCCGGGTCAGCTAGTAGTAAATAAATAAATTACTCTTAGGTCCCACGATGTGTGTAAAGTGTGCAATTGAAAGTTCATCATCATCAGCCCATTCACGTCCCACTGCTGGGCACGGGCCTCCTCTACAACTGAGAGGGTTTAGGGCTAAGTCCACCACGCTGGCCTAGTGCGGATTGGCGGACTACACACTTAAGAAATTTCTAAGAACTTTTTGGGTTTTTTTTTATGGGAAAGGAGGCAAACGAGCTAGTGAGCCACCTGATGTTAAGTGGTCAACACCACCCATGGACACCCACAATACCAGAGGAATCATCGGTGCGTTGCCGGCCTTTGAGGAAAACATAGGCTCTTTTCTTGAAGGTCACTAAGTCATATCCATACGGAAATACCTCCAAGGAAAGCTGATTCCACAAATTTTAGGTGTGCAGGTTTCATCACGATGTTTTCCTTTACCGTTAAACCAAGTGATAATTCATTATGAATTACACATATAAATTGGAAAGTCAAAGATGTGTGTCTGCGGCTTGAACCCGTGACCGCCGATATTCTCGACCACACGCTTAAACCTCGAGGCCATCACTACTTTTTCACTATTTCTATTTCATTCATAAATGATTTTATTAGCATTGAGCAGGAATTTATGTGTATAAATTTTATTTTGTCGTTTTAAAAAAATAATCTACTTCTCGTTCCTAAAAATACTTTATATTTTAGGAGTTTAGCTCCAGTCATGTTGACCTGGCCCAAACAAACACAACTTCACCAAACACAAAAACTTTAGAGGGTATACGTATTGTGGCTTGGCCGTTGTTAAAAACATTTTGGGAGCTTAAAGGTCATTATTATACAGTTAAGTGACAGCTCTGTCTATATTCACCTATGGTCGTTCTCACTTTACGATCCACTATAGGGTAAAGGCGGGATAGATGCCCCACTTTTTGAAATAGCCTCTTAATTTTCAAAATATTAATTTTATATAAATAATGTCTATGAATTTATCTAGGTCCATCCTTTATGTTTAACTGTAATTTGTTTTTTAGGTTTTTTTTTAAAAGAGAGATCTATCCCATTGGGGCATCTATCACGACTTTACCCTACAACTGAGAGAGGTTAGGCCTAAGTCCACCACACTGGCCTAGGGAATGGTGAACTATGCTGTGACTGGGAATGCTAAAAAATTTGGTGAACTCTTAGGTGTGCGGGAATCCTGCATGTTTTCTTTTATAGTTAAAAGGTGTTATAATTCATTAAGAATACACTTATTAGTCTTAAAAATATAGGGTGTGTGCTTGTTGCATTTTGAACCAAAAATCGCTGAGGATTAGATTCCATATCGCGCCTCCTTTAAGTTGTAAATGCAGTGCGATCCAAATAGTCACGATGTTACTAATATTATTACTTCGAAGTAAGTTCATTTTCTAGTTATGTGTGTATTCACAATGAATCATCACTTACTTTACGGCGAAGGAAAACATCGTGAGGAAACCTGCACACCTAAAAGTTCTTTGGAATTTTTATGGTTTGTAGTCAGCCAACCTGCACTAGGCCAGCGTGGTGGACTAAGGCCTAAACCCTCTCAGTTGTAAAGGAGACCCGTGCTCGGTAGTGGGACGTATATGGGCTGATGATGAAGTTAATTTTTAATATTTCATAATTCAACTACTGTATAAATTTTGGTAATGTTTTTGAAGCAAATTATCTTCTTGCGGGCTAAAACAGGGAAAACACAATCTTGACACTTCTATGATTATTTTCGTATATTTTAAATTTCTCTCTAAGTCCTATTTTGAAGGCAAAGCAGGCGACGTCGCAGGAAAAAAGCTAGTTTAAAATAAACCAGGGCAGAACAGGCCAGAGGTCATAAACCGTCATAAAGTATAAAATGAAGTTTAAAATTGTCCGACTAACGCAATTTTCTCCAAAATATTACCGACGACAATTTACCAGCAAAACTATGAAAGCCTCTATAAGTTGATTCATGACTTCAGTAAATCCTATCTTCAACTTTATATTTTGTAGCAACGTTAACTTTTAAAATGTTTCGTTAAAAGAAAATCGGTTTAAGACGTCTCATCTTATTTTGACTGCCTCGTGGTCTCGCGGCACAAGTAAGGATTGTGTTACCTATATGAAACCTGCACACCTAAAAAAGTTCTTAGGAATTTCTTAGGTGTGTAGTCCGCCAACCCGCACTAGGCCAGCGTGGTGGACTAAGGCCTTAACCCTTTCAGTTGTAGAGGTGGCTCGTGCCCAGCAGAGGGACGTATATGGGCTGATGATGAATAAAGAGGTCCTGGGATCGATTCCCGGCTCGGGCAGTGTTGTTAGTATTAGCAATTCTCAGTTACAGTTTGAAATCTAGAAAAATGGATAAAAACGGTAGTAGGCACGCCTCCTAGTTTTTTAACACAATTGGAGAAATGTGGGTGCAGAATTGCACCTCTTCTTATTCCTCCGGGGGGTGCATAAGTGTAGGTATGTATCTAATTAAAATTCTCGTTTCCTAGGTGCATAATGGTTTCCATGGCACAACACTAGGTAGTCACTAGATCATGTCTTAGGTACATTAGTTTTGGGTCTGGATTTTAGTTTCTCTCACAGAACAGCTGAATAAGGTTTAAAGGGAAATAAACAGTATTTTATATCGGGACGAGTGTCGCCGCTTGTCTGTCATATTTATTCTACTACGATCACACGACCAATGATAAAATTTTCAAACAAAAATGTGCTTTCATTTTGGTTGCAACACATTTATAAAAGTCTTGATATTACACGCAACCCGAATTAATAAGAAGCGGCCGCATAAAACATATGATAGTCTAATCGTAGATCTCGGCGTGCTGACATTTCATTTCTAGTCTTTTTTAACTGTTCTGTGGTCTCTCGTACTTTAACTCCCTTACTAAAGATAAAACCTTGTAGCTTTACTACTTCATATGTGACTTTTAAATGACTTTTATTACGAGTATATCACAAACAAATGCAACCCTATTTATTTTCTAAAATAACAAAACTGGTAAGAATTATTTTTCAGTTTATTTTCATCCAAGGGCAGTTTAGCGTTGAAAGATTTCATATAACCATTCTATTACGTACCAACACGTTATTTTACCTTCGATGTACAAACGACAGTACCAAGAATAACCTCCATAATAAATCATGCTAAAAAAAACATCATCATCATCATCAGCCCATATACGTCCCACTGCTGGGCACGGGCCTCCTCTATAATTGAGAGGGTTTAGGCCTTAGTCCACCACGCTGGCCTAGTGCGGGTTGGCAGACTACACACCTAATAAATTTCTAAGAACTTTTAGGTGTGCAGGTTTCATCACGATGTTTTCCTTCACCGTTAAAGTACGTGATAATTCATTGTGAATACACACATAACTTCGAAAAGTCAGAGGTGTGTGCCTGGGGTTTGAACCCGCGACCGTCGAGATTCTCGACCGCGTGCCCAAACCTCGAGGCCATCACGACATACCTTACCTACCTTACCTAAAAAAACATACCTTAAAACAATGGTTGCTTCCCACGCATTGAGGAAATGAGGGCGAATTTAAAACCCGATAAATGTTGAGGAGACATTGACTGAGCAATATTCCCAATTGACAAGGCGGTGGGCAGGCGGTATTGGTTCCGCGAAGACGTCACCTTTCAAGTATGATGGATGATTTCACCTACACAGCACCTGGGGTGATCCGTGGTATAGGGTATAGGATTTGGCGGGTTATTTTGTCGTGCGCTAAGCGATCTATAGTCTAGCGGTGTCTTATTTGTAGTATCTTCTTTCTAGCGATCTCGGGTTCGATTCCGACGGAGCAATGTGTTATTCTATTCATAAATTCGCAGTAGCAATACGGAGCCTGAGAAATAAAATAAAATTAATGAAACGTGCCTAAAACCCTCTCAGTTGTAGGAGAGACCAGTGCCCAGTAGTGGGACGTATATGGGCTGATGATGATGATGATGATAGTGTTAGAAATGCGCCTCTCTCATCACTTCGTGGATACAGTGGTGTGTGCAGGTTCTTTCGTCAAGTGACCCGTTAGTCCCACAGCCTGGGACAGTTCATTTGCGAACGAAAGATCCTAATTTCGTAGACCTGTGTCAAAGAATTACAAGTTTCGCACATCAAGTCTGCCATCTTCATTAGGCCTGCGAGATTAATAAAGCCTAACATCTAATCAAAGGCGAGGGCTGTATTTTAAAATAGGACGTACACTACCGACAAAAAGTTTGGAAGCACTTTTAATACTCTCAATTATTTTAGAAATAATATAAGATATAGTATTATTTAATTAAGAATGATTAGGTACTTAATTAAAACAACAATTAAACTATGAAACAAAACCATATTCTTATTACTAAAATAATATTATATTTTATTACAACATCGATAAAATTTGTTATTATCAATTTGCTATTTGTTTTTACAAAAATTATAGGTGCTTCCAAACTTTTTGTCGGTAGTGTATAAGTATAGATTCGCATTGTAGTAGATAATTATATAGCAAATCTGCAACTAATATTACAATTTGAGGGTTGCTCTGATACATCATAAAGACTATACTCAGTTGATAATATTTTACATACCTATTCAATTGTAAGCGCAGGATGGCCTACATTACAAAAAATCTTCGATAGAGTGGGCGTCTTCGGGAATCAGAGCCAAATTATTGATCTTATGATTGTTACAAATTAGTTAGAATTAGTTAGGACTGCCTCGTGGTCTCGCGGTACATGTATGTGCCGTGGGATCTAGAGGTCCTGGGTTCAATTCCCGGGTCGGGCAAAGTGTTATTGGGTTTTTCCATTAAAAAATTCTCAGTAACAGCACGGAGTCTGGAAATGTGCCCGAAAAACGGCAATAGGCTCGCCCCCTATTACGTGGGACTGATACATACTTGGCGAAATGTGGGTGCAGAAATGCACCTCTGCCTACCCCTTCGGGGAATACAGTGTGAGTTTGTGTATGTATGTATGTACAAATTAGTTTTAATTGACAGAGAAGAAACTTTACTTTTACATGTAATTCGAAATAGGTAGACAAACAAGTTTATTAACTTGTGATTAAAAGCGGTTCGTCGAAAATACGTTGCGCGAGGGCCCTCTCGTTCGAATGTTCCGCCACAAGATGGCCGCTCCGCTGCCATAGACGCGACGCTCCGCTAGAGTGACGATGACCATAATCACACTTTAATTTAACAAAAAGGTTTGTGTTGACGGCGTACTCCAGTGTCCTCATATTATTAGCAGAATAACATCCATTTAATCCAAGAAAGTGATGCAGGTACCCGTAGAATATCAAAACATTTTTAAATTACATTTATTATCGCATGTCATGTTGTTCTGTACACAATATCAAATGTGTCATCATGTGTCATCAGCCCAAATACGTCCCACTGCTGGGCACGGGCCTCCTCTACAACTGAGAGGGTTTAGGCCCTAGTCCACCACGTTGGCCTAGTGCGGGTTGGCGGACTACACACCTAAGAAATTCCTAAGAACTTTTAGGTGTGTAGGTTTTATCACGATGTTTTCCTTCACCGTTAAAGCAAGCGATAATTCATTTTGAATACACACATAACTTCGAAAAGTCAGAGGTGTGTGCCTGGGGTTTGAACCTGCGACCGCCGAAATTCTAGACCACGCGCCTAAACCTCGAGGCCATCACTGCTTAAAAAATCAAATGTATTAGCAGTCAAAACGCTAATTTCTCTTAAATTACACCTAATCATACGCCTCTATTCTAGGATTATCTTTCTGGCATCATAGAATAAGAACAAAAATTTTAGTTTAGTTTTCTGCAAAATCTTTGTAATTTCGTACTTGTATTATTTAACGCCATGTCGTCTGCAGAATGTATTAACAGTGTTACAAGTAGTGATGGCCTCGAGGTTGAAGCGCGCGGTCTCGGGTTCAAACCCCAGACATACACCTCTGACTTTTCAAAGTTATGTGTGTATTCTCAATGAATTTTCACTTACTTTAACGATGAAGGAAAACATCGTGAGGAAACCGGCACACCTAAAAAGTTTTTAGCAATTTATTAGGTGTCTAGTACACCAACCCGCAATTGGCTAGCGTGGTGGACTAAGGCCTAAACCCTCTCAGTTGTAGTCAGTCCGTGGCCAGCAGTGGAACGTATATGAGTTGAATATGATGATGATGAATTCTGTAGATGAAGGAGTCTTAATGGAGCAGATGATAGTAGGTTATAAAAATAGCCTTATGATCACAGAAAATTCGACCTAAATGTCAGAACATTGTATAAAGCTTTTAGTAAGTCACCCACGCAATTCCTAAAGGTTACACCTGACAATATCGCAGACCTTTTAGTTGATATTTAATCAGCTTAAACCTAACAAAATACTCTTAAAATAATGGAAATTGAAGCTGCTGTTGCTTTAATATCATTTAATAATAGAATATTGTAAGGGTTCAATCTGAAGCTTAAAAAACTAATAAGTTCTTACTGAATTTTTATTAAACTTTTTCTTTTAAAAGAGTCCGTATTGAAGTTAATTAAAGATGAAAATATTTTTACGATAGAACCAGAAAGTATGCAAAGTACCGTCATTGACTAAAAAAACAGATAACCATATTTTGATCATTCGATCTTCGTGACTTAAAACAACATAATATGCTTTCATTCTAATTGTAATAAATTTTATTTGTTGCCTATTTTCTAGTCAAAGGATTTTTTTGAGTCTCTCAAATTCTCAGTATCTGCCTGATTCACTTTTTACTACGTATCGAATGCAACTCCGTTTAATCATTCAGGTAATGAATATGAACATAATTTTGTAGTTATTTTTTTCAATAGGATCATTTTATCAATATCATTCACCATCAATATCATTACCCAAAGCAAAATTTTACACAATTTATTACTCCATATCTTTCCACATAGACCAAGTTTCCTATCTGTTTTTTACTCAATGGCAAGAATATTACCAAGCGCTAATATCAGCTTGCTCAATCCATCATGACGATGCGCAGTTATAATTTCTTCAGCATTATTAAACTTAAAGCGAATGTGTCACACGTCCGACTTACACGTGCTTTTTATAATGTTAATCGTTTCTATGGGCTTAGGTAGTAGCTCAGCCCGCGACTTTGTCTACCTGGTTCACAAAAGATTCGTGCAATAATTCATATTTTTGTTGTTATCATCATAAGAACAAACAAGAGACTAGTTTGATAATAAATATGTAGTACATCGCCTGTCTCGATATATTTTTGTGACATATATTTTGCTTCATGGCCCTATCCTACTAAACACCTTAACTCCTGTACTACAGCATTAACAACGGCAAGCACAGTAATGACGCCGAGCACTGTAACTCAGCGAAACCTAATTTGTCATGATCCCGTAACGAAGTTAATCAGAAAAAATATATAAAGGAGGAGTTGGAAATAGAGAGTTGTCCACTTACCTTTACAGCAACGCGGAAACAATGGATTTTGCTTATAAAAATGCGCCTTATAACCAGACCTAGGATCCCATTATATAAATCAACTAGCTGATCCGGCGAACTTCGTTCTGCCTAACAGTCGAATTCTTAATAAAAAAATGTTTAGCCTAAGTTACGCCTTGTTACACCAGCTACCTGCCAATAAAAGTCCCGTCAAAATCGGTCCAGCCATTTCAGAGATTAGCCGGAACAAACAGACAGACAGACACACAGGCAAAAATTGTAAATAACGTTATTTTGGTTATAATATGTACTGTGTATACATCCATATGCATTTATTAAAAAGCGGTTATTTCAATATTACAAACAGACACTCCAATTTTATTTATTTGTATGTATAGAGTATAGATAGGGGAAACAGTATAGTTATTGGCCACTTAAGCGACTTCAGGATTTAAAATTTCAATAAAAATAAAAATTTCAGTAGGAAATAAATAAAAGTTATGACATATGGTTGCATATTAATTTTTTTTACTAAATAATTTGTCTTACACACACTTTTATCAAATATTGTAGAAATAAAATGAACAAAAAGACAAAATACTTAAAATTACAGTAATTGGCCATAACATTGTAGTTATTGGCCATGAAATCATACAGTAATTAGCCACACCGAGACATAAAATATAAATTGAAACTTGAACAATTCTATAATAACTAAAGCATATCTTCTTGATGATCTTCATTCTCAAAAGACTCAGAGTCATCATCATTCAATAAAAAAACATTTATGGCATACAAAATCAGACAGATCATCGTCATCTGGAGCTCTTCGAGCTTGATTGGGATACAATGACGATTATAATATTTATTACAACTATCACATAATAAGGACTTTTTTTAGCAGCTAGATGATGGCACATATCACAAGTAACTACTTCTATATTTGATATCATTGGTTCATAATTATTAGTTACGTTTTTGATTTTTTTTCCTACACCTTTATTTGTCTTCAAAACATTTTCTTGCCGTGCAGCTGCTTTCTCCTCTCTTTTTCTTTTTCTTCCTGTTTTTTGATTCTCTTTTTCTCACTTTTCTAGTTCTTTTTTTCAATAACTGATCTTAATTCCTCGGAGGTAATGGCAAAGGGATTTTTTCCTTATTTTTGTCTCGTTTAGCGGCAAGCACGCGACCAGTAGACGGACATAGCTGAAATCCCGTCTCGTCAGCGTTGAAAACACGTTTTGGATCCTGAATTTACTCTAACAAGTTTTCACTCGTCAAATAGTTTCTTACTTCAAGAAATAATTTCTTAATGTGAGCATCAGACACGTAGGCACTGGCTTTAGTTACTCCTTCGCTGGTTCTTTTGACTAAACTAGGGTCACGTTTTAAGAAACCTTTTAGCCATCCCTGACCAGGTCGATTATTGACAAAAGGAGTAACACGTGCATTATATCAATCAAATAATTTTGAACAGTGTCGAGAACATCATCTAGCTTTCTAGGAAAGCCATTTTAATCAATCATTCTTCGATAGCATTTTCTTCTTCAAATGTCGAATACTGTGTTGGCCCAAATTGAGATTTTGAAAATTATAATATGACGCTTATTATCGTAGCAGAAGACGTTTTATTTATTAACATTTAACAACGCTATTTATTTATTTAATTTTATTTATAGTAATTGACATTGGAGGCCAATAACTATAAGCTATTAAAAAATTTGTGACAGTTATTAGCCACTACAAAATTTTGAGTTAAAGATGACACTAGGTAATTTTTTGCCCTAAATCTGTTTATAACGCATACCAAGACACTATTTTATAGAATTTGAATAGCGGAACTAGTACATATAATTCATAAAATATTGCATAAAAAAATGTAGCAGTCTTAACATTTTTTTTAGAAAATTACTTATTTTGTACCTCCCGGCAAAATATCACACGACGAAAAGTAACTAGTTCCCCTAGCGGAATTTTGTTAAAACTTTTTGAGAGATGATGAAATTGTTGCCATTAATGCAGTTTTTAATCTATTATTCTGTTAGGTTATTGCTTATTTTAGGCCGTCAAAGTTGAAATGGCCAATAACTGTATAGGGGCCAATAACTATAGCGTTTCCCCTATGAACTTGCCATAATAAGTTTAGAGGTGAAGCCATATAAATATACTTTGAGATCTTGAATTTTGAGATTTGAAAATACTTTTTTGAACGAAGGTATGATAAAGTTCTGATATTGAATTGTTTTCAATCCGTATAAATTCTTTGTTTAACCGATAAGTTTCGTAACAATAATTTATATAAATAGAATTTTAGAAGACATTCCGTGCCTATAGACTTCATGGTACAATTACATTATATCGGTTATTGTTTATTAACTTAAAGTCAAAATAATCTTTATTCAATTAGAATTTTCAAGGACTTTTGAAACGTCAGTATAAACGCCCAACGCCGCTTCGGAACGTATTTATGTTGGTAAAAATAATTTTAAATAGTTTTTATTTCTATTATATCAATTTTGAAGTGAAATCCCGCCAACCCGCACTAGGCCAGCGTGATGGACTAAGGCCTAAACCTCTCAGTTGCAGAGGAGGCCCGTGCCCAGCAGCTGGGCTGATGATGATGATGATGGCTATGAATTGAAGGGCAACACGACTGATTATTCAATGTATTCGTATTAAAATGAAAATTTTACATAAATACCCAATTAAATTAATAAATAGATAAGCAAAGTTGTCTTACTAGGCGTTTTGCTAGTTACTATGCCTCATGTAAGTAGCGAACATTTTGTTGTATGTATTTTAAGAATCTGTGCTGTTGCTTAAAATTTCCTATCTAAAAGCTTGAGCACATTTTGAATGAACCGTGAACGGAATACAACCTCTCGAATTCCACTGTCTACTCTCCTCCTCATCATTAATAGTCCATATACATACGTCCCACTGCTGGGTACGGGCCTCCTCTACTGCTAGAAGGGGTTAGGCCTTAGTCCACCACGATGGCCTAGTGCGGGTTGGCGGAGAAACCTAAGAACTTTTTTAAATGTGCAAGTTTCCTCACGATGTTTTCCTTTATCGTTAAAGTATGTATAATTCATTGTGAATACACACATAACTTTGAAAAGTCAGAGGTGTGTGCCTGGGGTTTGAGCCCGCGACGACCAAGATTCTAGACCGCGTGCCTAAACCTTGAGGCCATCACGTCTTTTTGTCTACTCTCTACACCCTTGTTATGACAAATACAACACTCGTTACATAAATTATATGAAAACAATACACTATCAACTCTACAAAATCTCTACATTATAAAAACTACAAAAACCCTACCCTCATAAACATTATTTACCCTATTTATATCCTTTGAGGAAATAATTTCCCACATAGCGCCACACAAAGGCTGTAGTGTGCGCCGCAAAGTGGCCATGGACAGCTCTTTGTGTCTCTACCCTGCTCTATGTAGCGACGAAATAAATTTTATTTTTAAAAGGCTATTGTCGCAGCTTCACCTTGGAGGCCTTTGTTTGAAGAAGTGATATGTACTTGGCTAGGTTGTGCTGTTAAAACATTGCTGTATTACATGTAGCGTATTTGTGTAAAATGGTCAAAGATTATGATATTTTCAAAGTATTCAGAAGCGATAGATAGAGGTAAATTTTGACACCAACGTTTCGTTAGCTGCTTTTCATGCATATTTATTTATTGAGTTAACATAACTTCATTCGGTTACCTTTAGTAGCGCAGTTGTCGCCATTAAATGTAGAACAGGTGGAAATATAGACAACTACATAATGTACGTAATTAATTTATGAACCCCGAGTTTTGAATTAAATGGTAAACAATGGATAAGTCGTCGATTAAATTGAAAAACGACATATCTCAAAATTTATTGACTATTAAATAAATTTAAGAAAGAAAGTGTATTTTTAAAGTACAAATCTTTAAATGTTGTATTTTTAACTAAATAATTTATTTAACCGTCGAAATCGCATGCCAAAACTAATTATCCATATCCAATAGACTCTTATAAGAATTATACAACGTCTTACAAGTATACAAGCCGCATAAATAACGTCTTAAGGTAACATTCCAAGTTACAATTGAAAGCCAAGCTACATCTGAGTAATAGCTGGCGATTTATAACCAGATGCCATTCCTGTAACAATTGTTGCCAAGTTTTAAGATGGTTGAACGAATGTACGCATTTGGCGAGTTACAAGTTATGATTGCATCGTATTTGTCACGGGTTGGATTCAATGTTTTGGCGGATTATGGGCGAAGTAATATTTTGGATTCTCCGTATAGTTTTAATAAGGAAATTCGCAGTTGCTCGGAGACTTGAAATGTTCGTATAGAGAAAAGTTTTCTTACAGAAAAACCAAATATGTACTTGTTAGATTAAATCAAATGGACTTTTATTCTCACACTCGTCCTCGCTTAATTGTGACGAGACACTATCGAGGGAAAGCGAGAGGGTCAGCTTCCCTCGTGGTCTCGCGGCACAGGTATGTGTCTGGGTTTTTCCGTTTGGAAATTATCAGTAGAAGCTTGGAGTCTTAAAATGGTCGGAAAAACTGCAATAAGCTTGCCCCCTATTACGTGGGACGTATGCATACCTGGCGAACAGGCGAAGAGTGGGTTTTTTTTTTTTTTTTTTTTTTTTTTTTTTTTTTTTTTTTAAACTGGCACGGCAAAGTGACTCCACTGTACCTGATGGTAAGCACAGTGGAGTCCAAAAAATTAATACCGACCAGCGAGAAACGAAGGTCACCCGCTGGTCGACACAATCATGCCGGCCTGCACAAATGCTTCTTCACGCTTCGCTTAAAGGATCCAGGATCATAGGAAGGAGGGAACACGTGAGCCGGCAAACTATTCCACAGCTTGATGGTGCGGCAAAGGTAAGAGTTGGCGAACTTTTTGGTTCGAGCCGCGGATGTTGTGACCACAAAGCTGTGGCTTCGCATGCCAGCACGCGTGGTTCTGGTGAGGAAAGGAGAGGATGGGACAAGCTTAAACAATTCTTCAGAACATTCACCATGATACAGACGGTAGAACACGCTAAGTGCGGCAATGTCCCTGCGCAACTGTAGCGGCTCCAAGTTGGCTGTGACGTCTGCATCATCCACAATGCGGATGGCACGCCGCTGCAATCCATCCAAGGCATCGAGAAGGTATTTGGCGGAACCGTCCCAGAGGTGCGAGCAGTATTCCATGCCCGGCCGAACCTGCGCTTTGTATAAGCGGAAAAGCTGACCGGGCGTGAAAAACCGGCGCACTCTGTTCAGGATTCCGACCCTGCGTGAAGTGGCGGATATAATGCCCTCGATGTGAGTCCTTGGATTAAGATCGCAGCGGATATCCACACCTAGGATATTAAGGCCGTTCCGCATTGCGAGTGAAATGCCCTGAAAATTGGGGAGAGGAGAAAACGGGGATTTTTTGCACGAAAACGCACAGACCTGGGTTTTCTTGGCATTGAACTCAACCAGATTCCGGGTACCCCATGTGGAAATGAGCTCCAGGGTCCGATTGAGCTCAATGACAAGCTCCTCGCGTCTACTCTCAGTATCCGCCCGGCAACCTGGTGGCTTACTGCAGTACCGCCCATGGACCGTGCTGTCATCTGCATAGCAATGAATGTTGCCAAGCGGCAACATATCATTGATATGCAGAAGAAACAGGGTGGGCGATAGCACAGAGCCTTGTGGAACCCCGGCACTAACTGACATGAGCTGTGAAGCGTGCCCGTCGACGAGGACACGCATTCTACGCCCATGCAGAAAGCTCGAAATCCACAAACACAAGTTGCCGGGAAGACCGTATGCCGGAAGCTTGGAGAGAAGGCCACGGTGCCAGACCCTATCAAATGCCTTGGCTATGTCGAGACTCACGGCAAGAGCCTCGCCATGCCGATCAATCGCCTCCCCCCAGTGATGCAAGGCAAACGCTAGAAGATCACCCGTTGACCGGTTACGGCGGAAGCCGTATTGCCTATCACTGATCAACGAGTGATCCTCCAGGTAGCGGACCAATTGGATGTTAATGATCCGCTCCATCACCTTGCAGATCACTGAGGTTATGGCGATTGGGCGATAATTGACAGGGTCTGACCGATCACCCTTCTTAGGAATCGGTTGCACATTAGCCTCTCTCCAAGATTGAGGCACCACACCTGAAAGATAAGACGCGCGGTACAAGCGTGTTAGTGCAGGAGAAAACTCGGCTGCGAACTTTTTAAGGACAACCGCCGGGATACCATCAGGACCACTGGCTTTTCGGACGTCGAGTGACTGCAGTTCACGCCTCACATCACAATGCCTGATACGGATATCAGGCATTGTGTGGCCACAGCTAGGCAGCGTAGGTGGCTGAGAACCGCAGTCATCGAGCCGAGAATTGGCCGCAAAGAGGCGCGCCAGTAGACTGGCTTTCTCCTCCGGCCCATGGGCCAGTGATCCATCCGGATATCTCAGCGGGGGCAGCGAAGGACGACAGAAATTGGATTGGACAGCCTTAGCAAGACTCCAATAAGCACGGCTGCTCGTCGGATGGTCTGCCAAGGCACGTCCAATCCTGGAGACGCGCTGAGCATCCGCTCTCACATAAGCCTTCTTGCAGGCCTTGACGGCACGGTTATAAGCTGCCTTGAGTGAGCTTAAATTGGGATCCTTTATTGCGCGACCCCTGATCCAAGCGCGGTACGCCGCCTGTTTATTACCAACAGCGTCGGCGCACTCGCGATTGAACCAGGAGCGTCCGCGTCCTTTGCCGGCGATCTCAGAGGAAGGAATATAGTATTCCATTCCTAATCTGATCTCGTCGGCAATGGCGTCGGCACTCGCTGAAGGATCCAAGCCCTCAAAGCAGCGCTGCCGCCAAGGGATGGATGCGAAGTATTCTCGCATACCATCCCAATCTGCTGACGAGTAGTGCCAGACTTTGCGCTTAACCTTCACGGGTAGTGGAGGTGCAGCGCGCGGAACTGACGTCCCAACCAGGCAATGGTCGGAGGAACCCAGAGGGGCACCAACCGTCACCTGATACCCGGCTGGGTGACTCGTCAACAGAAGGTCCAGCAGAGAAGGCACATGACTCGACACGTCTGGGATCCTGGTAGGCTGATTCACCAGTTGCGCCAAATCATGAGTAAGAGCGAACGCGTGGGCAGCCCTTCCAGCATGGTCAGTCTTGGAGGAACCCAACCACAACTCATGATGTGCGTTGAAGTCCCCCAAAACTACCAATTCCGCTGTGGGGAACTGCTCCTGCGCGGCGTCTGTCGCCTGGCCAAGGTAGTTGAATAACCGGGTTGTCTCATCATCCCCGTTATGAGATCTGTAGAGGCACACGTAGACACGACTTTGACAGCCGAGGTCAACGTGTACCCACAGAGTGGAGAAGGAAGGATCCTCCATGCAGCGCAGACGGCGACAACAGACATCCGACCGAGCATACAAACACACCCCGGCCTTAGGCCTTAGGGTGCAGAATTCCACCGGCTTTCAAATATTAACTGTCTATCTATCACGGTTCATGAGATACAGCCTGGTGACAGATGGACAGACGGACAGCGAAGGCTTAGTAATAGGGTCCCGTTTTACCCTTTAGGTGCGGAACCCTAAAAACAACAAAATGATCGGAAACGCGAACATGACTCAGCTTAACATGTATGGCAGGAAATTAAAACGTACCCTAATATTACCGCGCAGAAGTTCGTACGCGATTTGTACGAGAAAAATGGAAAGGCCGGAAATTTTCTTCGCTCGTTCTTGTTTCGCTGTTTTCATTATGGAATTATATATTTTGTGCCATATATTGGAGTATTTTTATACACGGTTGGTAATGA
Organism: Hemaris fuciformis; assembly: GCA_907164795.1. Classification (NCBI taxonomy): domain Eukaryota; kingdom Metazoa; phylum Arthropoda; class Insecta; order Lepidoptera; family Sphingidae; genus Hemaris; species Hemaris fuciformis. The sequence goes on along the minus strand of OU015457.1, from coordinate 4,401,364 downwards.
AAACGTACGAAATTCGATTGTTAGAACAGTGCGGTGTGAATAGAATTTAATTATTATGTCTGACGAGTAACGGAAGTCTCACTCGTGTGGCGTGGGTTAATTCCTAAGTTTGAGTCCCATGTCAAGCAGTTTTCTTTGAATTTTCTATTAGAATTTGTTGATGTTTTTGGAAAATCGCAATTAGCTCGCCCCATATTATGTAGGAACTAAGACTGCAAGACATGCGCTTAGATTGTATGTTGCATTTTTTTTGAGAATCCTAAAAATACGAAAACCGGGAATTTCCTCATGAAATAACCTAATAACACTATACTTGACCTTCACTTCATGATGGTCTAGAAGAGATCGCTCTACGCCTAGTTTTTATATTTGTTTACTTTTTGATAATGTTTATTTATTTAAGAGTATTTAGTATTATTATTTCTTGTGATTCAAAACTTATAATACCCAACTATGTGCCCGCATCACAACCGGATTAATATTGAATTAGAAGCCTTTCCTTTCCCGCCAATATTCAGTACTGCTCGTTGAAATACGCGAACATCCAATTACGTCTGACACCGTTGTGAATACGAAAACAATTTGCCAAAAACGCATCAAATATTCATTATTTTAATGAGAGGATTGCGCCTGATGGAATATAATTACTCGGCGGACTTTCGGATCTCGTGGGATTAATGCAGTCGAAACGGGTACCATGGAACCCTTGTACAGATTAAACTTGCAATAATTGGACTTGGAGTACACTCGCAGTAGTATTCTTGAAGGATTTGGCAGATGTATTAAGTTCCATGTTCCAGTTGAAGTCGGGATAGCCCCGAGATTTAGGCATGCGGTCGAGAATCTCTACGGTCGCGGGTTTAAACCCCAGGCACACACCTCTGACTTTATGAAGTTATGTGTGTATTCATAAACAATTATCACGTACTTTAACGGTGAAGGAAAACATCATGATGAAACCTGCACACCTAAAAGTTCTTAGGTGTGTAATCCGCCGAACCGCACTAGGCGTGGTGGACTAAAGCGTAAACCCTCTCAGTTGTAGAGGAGGCCCGTGCCCAGCAGTGGGACGTATATGGGCTGATAATGATGAATAAGTTCCACGTATTTTGACATGTTTGGCCAAATAGATTCTGTGCTGCTACTAAATGGTTCTGGAGTGGAGAACCCGGCTCGGTAAGCGTAGTATAGGACGGCCTCTGGATAGATGGGGTGATGATGTCCACAAGGTGGCTGGCAGCGGTTGAATGAGCAAGGCTGAAGATCGAGCCCAGTGGTGTGCCATAGGAGAGGCCTATGTCCAGAGGTGGACGTGAAGAAAGGCTGTTGATGATGATGATGATTAAAAATTTACTGATGTGATATTTAGTTGCCAGTTAGTGTATATATACGTAACCTCACGTCTGTATTACCCAAAGAGGTAGGCAGAGTTGCATTTCTGCACTCACATTTCGCCAGGTAAGTATCAGTCCCACGTTATAGGGGCGAACCTATTGCCGTTTTACGGGAATTTTCCAGACTCCGTGATGCTATGGAGAATTTCTTAATGGAAAATCTCAATAACATTGTGCCCAACCCGGGACCTATGTAGGTACATAGGTACTTGTGCCGTGTGACCACGAGGCATTTATTGATTGATTTATAAATGTTCCTTTAAAAAGTCAGAGTAACCTTCGAATTTATAATATAAATCGATTTATAATACAACCAAACTTGATCACGAAGATCACACCAAGTTGCCGATACCTCACAACCTCGCGATAACAAACAAATCCAAACATAAAACGAAACAGGACCCAAAGGGAAATGGAATAAACAATATTGGCCGAAAAGGGAAGACTTGTGACGAAAAAAAACATAAAATATGCGAAAAAAATCAAAGGAGACCTTTGTGAAACACGAAAGGGTACCGTTGTAAGAGCTTTCATGATTTCATAAGAAAATATATCGCCCATCAACACGTATGGTTTAAGGGTTCATTTTGAGCGCGAAAAGGGTGATTCTTTGTATGCCGACATAATTTTTAGAAAAGCTTTAAATATATGAAACTTGTTTTATAGATCGACTAGTTGTTGCTCGAAAGAAACATTAGCCTTCATAGGATCGTGATGGCCTCGAGGTTTAGGCACGCGGTCGAGAATCTCGACGGTCGGGGGTTCAAACCCCAGGCACACACCTCTGACTTTTCCAAGTTATGTGTGTATACACAAATAATTATCACGCACTTTAATCGTGATGAAGCTTGCACATCTAAAAGTTCTTAGGAATTTCTTACCAATACCGCCAACCCGCACTAGGCAAGCGTGGTGGATTAAGGCCACCACCACTCTCACCAAACCCTCACCAAAACCTCTCAATTGTAGAGGAGGCTTGTGCCCAGCAGTGGGACGTATAGCCCATATGATGATGATGATCTAATGATTCATATAACACGTTTTCAGGCACTTAACTTAACTTTCAACCGCATATTGCAGGTCATTCAACAATGCCATTACGGCTAAAACAAATTTCGTTTAATTTTCCTGGACAAATATAATACCTACTCAGTTATTTAACACTAATGACTGCCATCGAATGAATGTATGAAGCGGCGAGAGCTGTCACGATTCGGGTCCAGGCAATTTGTTGTTCATTCGAGCCACGTGTGACGTCACGAGTCAAAAATGGCCGCCATTAAATATTACATAATTAATATGACAGCTGAGCGCGCGTATGAAATTAGCCTAATGAATTTTTAACACAAAAAAATATTATTTAAATGGTTATTTGATGAAAGGATGTGATTTTGTTAAGTATATCCTGAGCTTATTTTTGAATCATGAAATATTGTTAAATTTAGGATATTTAGACGATTATTGTCGTATGAAATGGTCAAGGAAAAAATGTAAGGAAATCTGCAGTTCAGTTAGGCATAGGTGATTTGGGTTTTTAGGCTTTCGCAGTAAACCTAATTAGTTGTATATAGGTACAGGAGGTAGAATAGACTTACGTCACAATGAATAATCATTTATTCTAACGGCGAAGGAAAACATCGTAAGGAAACCTGCTCACCTAAAAGTACTTAGGAATTACTTAGGTGTGTAGCCTGGAGGGCTAATGCATAAACCTTTTTAGAAGTAGAGAAGGCTCGTGCTCTGCAGTGGGACATATATGGGCTGATGATGATAATGAAAAGAAATACTGGATAAATTATGATTTTATCCCCGACTTCATTATACACTGACGCGGCAAAGTCGCCACACTGTTGTCTTTTGGTTTATGATATCCAATGGCTTGAAAAAAAATACTTCACGATAATTGACAAGGCTATGCCAACGTGTTGTAAACAGGCCGATCACGGGACCCAACACACTTGGGCATATCTATGACGTAGAAAACAAATATATAATTATCTTGTTGTATATTTTCTCTCTTAAATCTTATGTTTACCCCTATGTGTATACTTTGTCTTCATATATTCCATCCAAAGGTTGTCTAGGAGAGATCGCTTTGAGCGATAAGACCGCCTATTGTTCCATTTTTTTATTGATCACTCGTTTTGTGTAAATTCTTTTTAAATGTGGGTATAAAACAATAAAAAATTATCTATCTATAATTTGTAAAAGCGAACTACCAGCGTAGCATTGTTATATCACATAATTTTCATTACAAAGTTTACATACACGGCATAAGCTGATCCTAAAATCGAGTCCCCACCAGTGGCGGTACTTCCATAGAAGCCCAAAAGCCCAGGTTGCCTTACAAAATACCGAATAATAATCTTTAAGCTCTAAATATTTATTTAACAAAAGCAATTTGACGTATAAATGAGTATATCCTGACCCCACAATAAAAATTATAAGCTAGACTTAACAAATTAAAGTCATACGCTTTTGGGCTTCTATGGAAGTACCGCCACTGGTCCCCACATGCAAGTGAATATTGATACGAGCTCGCTGCAACTATTCTAATATCCGGAAACTACAATCCAAATACAAACAGAACACAAATCAAGGGTTGGGGGACAACTGCGAACCCCAGGCTATTTGTCTTGTCCGCAGCGTTGAAAACTCCGCTCGGATCGAGAACAACTTAGTTCACCATCTTGGGAATGCAAATCGTTGTTTAAACACACCGCGGTTGTTCAACTGTTTTTGTACCGCTTGACAAATGGATGTCAATGAAGTTATTTGTTCATTTGGCTTGCGAATTTTTGTTCATTTTTAATCCTACATACATAAACTCACGCCTGTATTCCCCGTAGGGGTAGGCAGAGGTGTATTTCTACACGCACATTTCGCCAGACATGTATCAGTCCCACGTAATAGGAGGCGAGCCTATTGCCGTTTTTCGGGCACATTTCCAGACTCCGTGCTGTTACTGAGAATTTCTTAATGGAAAAACCCAATAACACTTTGCCCGACCCGGGAATCGAACCTAGGACCTCTAGATCGCACGGCACATACTTGTACCGCGAGACCACGAGGCAGTCATTCATTCAGTCAGGCATTTTTAATCCTATTGTCGGAAAATCAAGTATCAATATTTATACATACATTTACGAGTATCCCCGAAGACTATTTTAAGGCGTGACAAGGAGCCATTTTTCCAGAATCCACGCTACAACTAAGAATTTTTATACAAAATCCCTTTTTAACTTTTCACTTACAGAATTTAAACCTAGCACCACTAGATCTCACAACACACATACCTAAATTACTGGAAAAACGAGACAATATTCTAGTACCTATAAACCAAATGCAATTTTTTAATAAACCAACTCCAATACCCGAAAATCATCATCATCATCATCATCAGCCCATATACGTCCCACTGCTGGGCACGGGCCTCCCCTGCAATTGAGAGGGTTATTAACAATTATGAAATTACTAAATACATAAAAGGTCCATCCTTCGAGGAAAATACCGAAGAATGCATTCAACCCCTATTGAAGTATCGCAAATATTTGAACAAATCATTAACCCAAACATTATTCTAGGGCTGCTTCTCTTAAATAAAGTAAGTAATTAGGGTTTTGAAACAAGTTATTTAAGGATTGCAACCTCGTTTTATTAAATTAAAACAGTTATATTACAGACTTTATCGCCGTTTTCTTTTAATTTTAACTTGCTTACATCTTCATGCTGGTAGGAAAAAAAAGTTTTGTAATATTGAAATAACCGCTTTTTAATAAATGCATATGGATGTATACACGGTATATATACCAAAATAACGTTTTTTACAATTTTTGTCTGTCTGTCTGTTTGTTCCGGCTAACCTCTAAAACGGATGGATCGATTTTGACGGGACTTTTACTGGCAGGTAGCTGTTGTAATAAGGAGTACCTTGGGTTTAAAATATATATAATTAAAGAATCGACTGTTATGCTGAACGAAGTTCGCCAGATCAGCTAGTACTTGAAGTAAACACCAAAATAAGAAGAATTAAAGTCAATCATAAATCAAATATTTCATTATCATCATCAGCCCATATACGTCCCACTGCTGGGCACGGGCCTCCTCTACCATTGAGAAGGTTTAGGCCTTAGTCCATCACGCTGGCCTAGTGCGGGTTGGCTACACACTTAAGAAATTCCTAATAACTTTTAGGTGTGCAGGTTTCCTCACGATGTTTTCCTTCACCGTTAAAGCAAGTAATAATGCTTACCTTCGTTTTTCTTCCTTTTGTTTAACTTTCTGTCAAAAAGTCTGCTCAGTAATGACACAAATATATGCAGATACTTATTCACTGAATCAACTTTTAGAATTTACTCATGCTCTGCTGCCTCGTGGTCTCGCGGTACAAGTATGTGCCGTGCGATCTAGAGGTCCTGGGTTCGATTCCCGGGTCGGGCAAAGTGTTATTGAGTTTTTCCATTAGGAAATTCCAGTAACAGTACGGAGTCTGGAAATGTGCCCGAAAAACGGCAATAGGCTCGCCCCCTATTACGTGCGACTGATACATACCTGGCGAAATGTGGGTGCAGAAATGCACCTCTGCCTACCCCTTCGGGGACTACAGGCGTGAGTTTATGTATGTATGTATGTCATCTAACACACACAAGAATCTAAACTGTATACATTTTATCACACTCTAAACATCTCCTAAATCAACAGGTAAGCGAAAAATTCAAGACACCGGAAATCATCCGGTTACCCCGATATATCAACGTCAGTAATAACCGGAATAAAAAGCCGGTCTAAGCGACCATCCGGGTACTATCGAAATCCTTTCGTTAGTGATTCCGAGCATGCAATTTCTCGGACAAGTGAAGGGTTAATCTCGATAGAGGGACTTACTTTGCTGTAAATTAACTCGACTTTAATAAACTGCCTATCGTATTACTTCAGAAGCAAATAAAGGGGTGATTTGATTTATGCGTTTGTTTATTTTTGTTTATAAAAGTAGTGATGACTTCGAAGCTTAGACACGCAGTCGAGAATCTCGGCGGTCGCGGGTTCAAAACCTAGACACACACCTCTGACTTTTCGATGTTGTATTTACAAATATTTATCACGTATGTACTTTAACGGTGAAGGATAACATCGCGAGGTAACCTGCATGCCTAAAAGTTCTTAGGATTTCTTAGGTGTAGTCCGCAAACCCGCACTAGGCCAGCGTGGTGGACTAAGGCTTAAACCCTCTCAGTTGTGGAGGAGGCCCGTGCCCAGCAGTATGTATGTATTTTTGTTTGAGACAAATTTCGACTAGGGGTATGATTACGTTTGTCTATTATAGAAAAACTGCCTCGTGGTCTCGCGGTACAAGTATGTGCCGTGGGATCTAGAGGTCCTGGGTTCGATTCCCGGGTCGGGCAAAGTGTTATTGGGTTTTTCCATTAGGAAATTCTCAGTAACAGCACGGAGTCTGGAAATGTGCCCTAAAAACGGCAATAGGCTCGCCCCCTATTACGTGGGACTGATACTGGCGAAATGTGGGTGCAGAAATGCACCTCTGCCTACCCCTTCGGGGAATACAGGCGTGAGTTTATGTATGTATGTAGAAAAACCATTTGTAACCACTAACTACTCTCTTACATGAACATCATCGCTCTAAATAAATTCAACCACATATCCAAACTCTCCAACATCATGGCGACAAATTCCGTTCAACTATGACAGAACATAGAAAACAACTTGAATTAGTGGTGTACAGAAGTTCACAAACGAGTCTGACTGAATTTATGTCGCTAATGGCTTCTGTTGCCTGGCAGAATTATGTGCGAACATGTAGTTGAACAGTTCTAGTGCATTAGCCGACGTTCCGAAGTCCACTGATTGCCCTGCTGTGATATTTTAGACCGTGTGGGGAATATGATGCATATATAGAATTGTTTATTATTGTTGTAATTTGATCAATAAACAATTTGTATAATAATTGGGACTATTGATGTAGTTTATAAGAAAATTAAAGTCGTATCAATCTACATATATGACAGCCCCGTGGCGCAGTTGGCTAGACACCAGCTTGCGAAACGAGAGGCCGCGGGTTCGATCCCCGTACCGAGACAAATGTTTGAGTGATCCACAAATATTTGTTTCGGGTCTGGGTGTATGTGAGACCGAAAAGTCTCTCGTAGTTTCTGTTACCCACGACACAAGACTTGTATCTTAGTGTGGGATCAGAACTATGTATGTGACTGTTGGGTGTATTTATTTATTTATTATACACATACACAAATAAATAAAATTTTAGTGTATGTTTATAATATTGAAATAACCGCTTTTAATTAAAAGCATATGGATGTATACACGGTAAATATACCAAAATAACGTGTTTTTTTTTTAAATTGTCTATCTGTCTATTTGTTCTGGCTAATCTCTGAAACGGGTGGACCAATTTTTACGGGACTTTCACTGGCAGATAGCTGATGTAATGAGGAGTAACTTAGACTACAAAAAAATCTAAAGAAACGACTGTTAGGCGGAATGAAGTTCGCCGGGTCAGCTATTGCTTATAAATTTGAGGTGAACTAAGGTTTGACTTGACTTGATGTTACAACGTTAAATATAGATTAATCATCATCATCATCATTATCAACCCATATATTTCCCACTGCTGAGCACGGGCCCCCTCTTATTTTTTTTTTTTTTTTTTTTTTTTATTTTTTTTTTTTTTTATTTTTTTACGAGAGGAAAGCGCTTTAAGCTCCCCTGTTCGGTACCTCGGGGGAGGCCGAAAAGGGGTATGTCGGGGTCTCTGGCCTTCCAACTCGGCGCGCAGAACAATAATTGTCCGCTTAGCTGAGTTGGGTCCCTAACCAAAGTCCTACGCCAGCATACCGACTAAAACCTCTCGGTGACCATCTCGCGCATTTAGGGCGGTTTTGCGGCATCTCAGGGCGAGAAGCGCCCCAAATGGTCCGCCTCCGCCTAGCGCACCGTCCGATTATGGACTCCTCCAAATTGGGAGGGCTTGAGATGCCCTCCACTTACGCTTTTTGGACGTTCACCTCTTGTGAACGTCCGCGACAGTCAAGCGGTCACGCCCTCTGCCGCAAATCTCAGGGTTGCTGCCACCGTTGTGTACCGCCCCCGCAGTACGCCCAGCCTCCCCAGTGGCCCCTGTTAGTCGCCTCTTACGACAGGTAGGGGGTACCGTGGCGGAATTCTTACGCCCCCGATCCACAGGGCGGGGGCGCCGGATCAGCACGGGCCCCCTCTACCATTGAGAGGGTTTAAGCCTTAGTCCACCACGATAGCCGAGTGCGGGTTGACCGACTACACCCTTAAGAAATTCCCAAGAAGTTTAGGTGTGCAGGCTTCATTTCGATGTTTTCCTTCGCCGTTATCAATATTATAAAGAAAATAGATTAAACTCAAAAACTAATTGACTGATTCGAATGATTTGTGGTACAAACATAGTTGGGTCCTTAGGATAGAATATGGCCTATATTTTTTTATAAAATTTGCGCTTGAGCAAAGCGGGATCCAACCGCTAATAGTATTTAAAATTACGTAAATAAATTAAAGAGAAATGTCTATCTGAGGTACATTTAATTGCAATCTACAATAAATTGTTGCAAATGTTTTAAAAAACAATATTATAAAAACACTATCAGGGGATATAAAAACACGAATGGTTTTTACTTTAATTTATTTCGCGCCGGTAATTTAAAACGCACCTGAGACCGTTGAACGCGCAATAATTCGAAACGGGAAGATAAAAATATAAATTAAATTTGCGTAATTAACCTACATTTTTATTTTAAACATTTTATTCTGTTCGGTTTTTTTAATAGGCTTCATTTTAAATTACTAGCGGTCTGGTCCGGGCTTACTGGGACACTCCAAACAAGGGCAGAAAGAAACTTTGGCGTTTTACTAAGGTCTTATCTACGTATGTCCACAGCAAATACCATCAGACAGTCCAGTAGTTTGTGATTTCTACCCTTCACGACATTAGTAATTGTGGTGTCCTGATTTATCAGGGTTGATTCGTATAAATAAAACTACTAAAGCTTACTTGCAACAGCGTCTGGCCCGTCCACTCAATCCGATGTCTGGCGTAGTAATGTACCGGTTTGAGCGGGGAACAGCGCTTATATTATAATTTATTTTCACTTTTACCTTTACAATTTATTATTAATATTACATGTACACTAGATTAATGATGAGACGAACAAGTACAATGTAAAATTTATTAAATTATTGTATTTTTATTTATCTCATAAAATATTTAAGCATTGTGTTAACATTTAAATATATCATAATCTCAATTCCAGACATAAAATTGTTGAAATTCAAATTCATATGCAAAAAATGCAATATTAAATTAAATTTATATTTATTCGATGGCGAATAAATCAACGTACAAATAAACTTAAATGCAATACAATCGAGCCAATAAGACTCCGCTATCAGTGAAAACACTATTCATGTTTACATTAGTCGCTGTTTGGATTCCCGCCAACAGTGAATTATAAGATATTCGGGGAACTTAGCCGTAATGTCTCACTCGACGACTGCGCCAGGGTTCGACTCTTCAGCGCCCGTTGGTTTTTGTTTCATTTTTTGTAGTACTTCAAGATTTTGCTTTGACAAGTTTTCGATGCGCGTGTTCTTTGTCGAAGCATTAGGTAGAGCCGATGATTTTAAGTAATTTGAAATTATCTTACATTTTATAATAAATATGGGTATTTCAAAATGAAGATTGTATGAAAGATCGTGATAGTGCGACCAGCAGCAATATCAAGAAGTGTTTTTTTTAACTATAAATTCCAAGTAGCTGTAATTGTGTTTCTTTACATCTGTTAATTTTTATAAAACCGTGCAAGAAATATTACTTTAGCTTCGACAATTCGTGAAACATTTATGTCCAGAAAGTGTTTCCAGTAGTATTATATCTATACTAAAATTATAAGGAAGAAAGGTTTGTAGTTTTGTATGTACATATAATTAATGAACTCAATCAAAACTACAAAATATCGCTTCGGCGGATCTTGGCCGCACCCTTAATACGATAAATTGGTATGAACTTGATAAACTCCGTGCAAGCGGAATTGCAGCATGTAGCTGAATGAGGGGACCATTGTTGGCTGTGTGAATTATAGTTACTAATTGTTTTATTTTATTTTATTTTTTGTATTCTCGTGCACTGGCCAACAATAAAATCTTTTTCTTTTTTCTTTCTTTCTTCCATAAAAGTGGAATGTATCAATCCATTTTTGATAACGTTTCATGGAAATATCTAAATAAAGATAACGGAACCCTCAAAATTCCCGAGCATCCTTCCAAAGAGGCTAGAGGTAAGTTGCGCACTTTATTGATCCTGTCCGATCAAGCCTGCACTTTAAACCTCCTGTGTCCGGGGCCTCGTTTAAACCCTTAATCCGCTTCATGGTGGAATATTCAATAAATTGCGTCCGAAGCAGACGCGGGCCATAGATCACTCTTTTTATTGTTTTCATATAAATTTCCCGATTTTATTTTTGCAATCTTTTACTGGCAGTGTTTTGCGTACCTGGCTGTGTTTTACTGTTGTATTTATTTTATGTTGTTTTTGTGTTTTGGGATTGTTGTTCGTAGTAAGTAGGTCTCGAGGTTAAGGCGCACGGTGAAGAATCTCAGAGGTGGCGGGTTCATATTCCAGACATAAACCTCTGAGTTTTCAATGTTATGTGTTATTACCATGAATTATTGCGTACTTTAACGGTGAAAGAAAACATCGTACAGGAAGCTGCACACCTGCGAGTTTTTAGAAATTTCTTAAATTTGTAGTCAGCCAATCCGCACTAAGCTAGCGTGGTGGACTAAGACCTAAACCTTCTTGGTTGTAGAGGAGGCCCATGTCCAGCAGTGGATCACATATCGGCTGATGATATTGATGACGATGATGATCTAGTGATGACGATGGGTGTAAGTATGTCTATATAAGACAATAATGTATTTATGATTGTCGAATGTCCAGTTGACTGTAATTTTGAAATTACACATAAATCTCGCAATCTTTAGTATGCAAAACTACTGGACATAGGCCTCTCCTAATGAGTTCCACGTGGACCTGTTGGAAGCTGCCTGCAACCAGCGACGTCCCGCGACCTTTACTAGGTCGTCCGATCATCTTGTCAGAGGACGTCCCGCGCTGCGCTTTCGGATACGTGGCCTCCACTCGAGAACTTTTTGGCCCCATCGGCTATGATTCATCGGCAAAGAATTTCATTCATTTATAAAGATAAAAAACATTGATATAATTACTTATTACCTAACGGATCAAGGGTTAGTACTTGCACTTTGAATCTGCTCTATCTATCTTTAACTAGAATACCAAAGACAATAACTTCCCAAGCGTCTTAAACAAGGCATCTTTAATTTTGAACCTTGATATAGCTATGGCGTTTAATACTAACATTATTATATTGTGAAGGCGAAATCACATGGCGCTCAACTAATGAATAATTCTAGTTAATCCGCCGTCCTAAATACACAAGACGAAATCAAACAAAAACATTGGCCCACGTTGTAGCTCGGTAGATGTCTCTATTGTCGCCAACATAATAGAGGAGGCACAGAAAGGTTAAAGGGAGTTCCTCGATGGTCACGCTGGTAAAGTACCGTCGTTCTAGAAGCAAATAATAAATAAATACACCCAACAGTCAGAAACAGTCGAAACAGCAGTGATGGCCTCGAGGTTTAGGCGCGCGGTCGAGAATTTCGGCGGTCGCAGGTTCAAACCCCAGACACTTCTGACTTTTCGAAGTTATGTGTGTATTCACAATGAATTATCACTTGCTTTAACGGTGAAGGAAAACATCATGATAAAACCTGCACACCTAAAAGTTCTTAGGAATTTCTTAGGTGTGTAGTCCACCAACCCGCATTAGGCCAGCGTGGTGGACTAAGGCCTAAACCCTCTCAGTTGTAGAGGAGGCCCGTGCCCAGCAGTGGAACGTATTAGGGCTGATGACGACGACACCCAACAGTCACATACATAGTTCGGACCCCACACTAGGATAAAAGTCCTGTATCGTGGCTATCAGAAACTACGAGAGACTTTTCAGTCTCAGAAACACCCAGAACAGACACAAATACTTGCAGCACACACAAACATTTGTCTCGGTGCGGGGATCGAACCCGCGGCCATTCGTTTCGCAAAGTGTCTAGCCAATTGCGCTACAGGGCTATCATATGGGATGGATGGTGTGACTTTTCCAATGTGCATGTAGACATGTTCTAGACTCCGAGTTGCTACTGAGAATTTTTCTAATGGAAAACCTTATTGTTATTAAACGGGAATTATCCTTGTACCGCGAGACCAAGAGACAGTTAATAATACAATAGACATTTGTATAAGAGGGATTTTTGTTTACATTTGTATACTAGTTGTTTTTTATTTATTTATAGAAACAGACAAAACAATAACAGTCAAAATAACAGATAAAAAATTAAAGTAGTGAACGACTAATTAAGAAACAAAAAAAGATAAAATGTAAAAAATTTGAAAAAAATATATATACAATATTAGCTACGCTAAACTGACTGCTTACACTTGAAATAAGTAAATTTTTATATTTATTAAGCGACTCAAAGAATATGTCAATATCGATGAAATGTATATTATGATTATTACTATTAGTCGACCTGCGAACAAACATGTTAGGTCCATAATTTATGATTAAATACGAGATACATAAGTCAGATGTCAAAATCCTTCTGTAGCAGTCTTTGTCGACACATAAGCGGTAATCTTGGGTAATAAGTACTAATACCCCTTTTGCATTACAAGGCGATTAAATGGTTTTGCATAGGTCGAGGGTGTTCTCAAGTTTGCTCTAAGCTTTTGGGGGTTTAACTTAGTTTTTCATCATGTTTAGTTTAATTTACATGTTATTGAATTTTGCGATCGTTTAATCGCGGTATTGGGGCGAGAGTAATAATTTCGTAATTGTATGATATAACTTTTAATTTGTTTAAGGTGAAAATGTATGTAAAATTAGTATTTTTTCGGAATATAAGTGTATTGAGAATAATCCTTACTAATATTATAAATGCGAAAGTAACTCTGTCTGTCTGTCTCGCTTTCCTGCTAAAACTACTAAACCGATTAAAATTAAATTTGGTACACAGATCGTTTAGACCCTGAGAAAGGACATAGGCTACTTTTTATCCCGGAAAAGGGGTTTTAAGGGTTTGAAAGGGGGGATGAAAAGTTGTATGGAAGTATTGTCATTTTTAAAGCTAGAAGCTTGAAACTTATTTTGGTTGATTAGATATAAATAAATATGACATTCAAAGTTTGTAAAAAAAAATACCTTTAAGGGGGTAAAATAAAAATAGGGGTGAAAGTTTGTGTGGAAATTCGTGATTTTTGAAGCGAGAATGATGAAACGACGTTGAAACGACTGTTACTATGTACATATAATGTTACTATATGTCTGTTAAGCTTTCACGCCTAAATCTTCTAATTTGACCTATGTATGTAAACGATTTTTGATATGGACATAAATGGGTCTCTGTGTAGTAAAATAGACTACAACTTATTTTCATTCTGAACCCAACCCTGTAGTTTACGCGAACGGAGTCGCGGGTAAAAGTTAGTACCTAATAATAATATAGCACCTTACCTTACGGTTTACGAGAGTAGCGTATACGTATCAATTTTATAAACTTACTAAGGGGTAGATATTTTTTCACATAATCGCCAGTTCATAGAAATAAGAAAAACGTCTGTTGATATTTACCGGATATGTTTGCACTCCATACCCCAAAGATAAAAAAAAAACAAATTTGTCGGGAACCGAATCCGTAACTGATACAGCAATGAACACCTCAATCGTAAAAACGACTAGAATCTAGTATTAGACTACATCACACAAGAAAAAAGACTATATATATATTGACAGCCCCGTGGCGCAGTTGGCTAGACACCAGCTTGCGAAACGAGAAGCCGCGGGTTCGATCCCCGCACCGAGACAAATGTTTGTGTGATCCACAAATATTTGTTTCGGGTCTGGGTGTATGTGAGACAAAAATACAATTGGCGAAATATGGGTGCAGAAATGCAGGGGAATACATGCGTGAGGTTATGTATGTCTAGTAATAGGGGGGAAGGGTTGTAAACTACAAGAGACTTTTTGGCCTCCCAAAATCCAGATCTGAATCTGAGGTAAGCATTTGTCTACACGTACATTAAAAATCACACCATTAACCCCATATTATGATAGCTCCGAAAAGTCTCTCGTAGTTTCTGATACCCACGCCAAAAGACTTGTATCTTAGTGTGGGATCAGAACTATGTATGTGACTGTTGGGTGTATTTATTTATTTATTTATTTATAAAAATGCATCGAACAGTTTTTCTCTCTAAATTTCCCTTATCGCCAATACATACCACTCTTCCAAGAACAAAAACAGACTGGAATAAATAAAAAACGGCCAATACAAAGCCAGCGAAACAATAAGAGAAAGTCGACAACGTGGTCAAACTTTCCCTTCAACGTGAGGCGAACATGTTTTATCAGCTCTCCTAAAACTCTGCCGTGAAATACCCTCGTATCAAAACACCCGCTTTCCGACACCAACCATAACTGGCTTGTGAATGTCGATAAATGAAAACAGCATTGGTGGGGAATATTTAAATTTAGTGGGGAGATTTAGAGGTAAATTTGTTGTGGAAATCATTGAATCTGCGAAATGTCAAATACATAACTTAATCATTTCATATTTGCATACATAACCTCCGGTACGTATTCCCGAAGGGGTAGGCAGAGGTGCATTTCTGCACTCACATTTCGAAAGGTCACGTAATAGGGGACAAACCTATGGAATTTTTTTAGGCAAATTTTAGTAACTTTAGAGTTTAATTTACTACCCAGTTAACTTACTATTTTTGTCGGGATTTTTTTTTACGTTAATGTGTTTGTGTTGCCTGTCTTGGTTTTCGTCACCGTCTTTACACATTTTTATATTTCATCAACATAATCATCATCAGCCCATATACGTCCCACTGCTGAGCACGGGCCTCCTCTACAACTGAAAGGGTTTAGGCCTTTTTATTTTTATATTTACACCTTGTATAATTAAAATCCCAGGTAATAGTTGGTGTAACACAGGGTTTCTCAAACTTTTGGTTTCACGAACCAAAGTTAAAGTTTCCAGGTGACAGCGAACTCCTTAAGTCTTAAATATATATTCCCCCCCCCCCCCCCCCAAACAAAACAATAAAATAGTCTGTTGAAGAAAATAAGATAAGAGTTTTATTTCAAAAGAAATATCTTTTAATATTAATGTTATGGGTTAGCTTGTTTCTTGTCTTGTCGAGTCAATTTTAGGGGTTCGCGGACCCCACTTTGAGAAACCCTGGTGTAGCACGCCTGTGCCTACCCCTCAAGATATACAAGCGTCAGTATACGTAATCATCCTAAGCGATTTACCGTGTTGATAAAACGTAGAACCTTCCAGAAATATACGTAATAATGAATGCACATAAATTTGTTCCGGGTTAGTCTATCGCCAATGCTATGCATACGCCGATTTTTTTTAAATGCCATGTTAAGCTAATGTATAATATACAAGGAAGGGTTGTATATTTGAATATTAGAATTTGTGTTTCCATTATTCACTACTTTTTATAAGCTGAGTAGGGACTCTACGAGATCGAATCAGAAATGAGGAGATCTAAATTAACCGACATAGCCCAGCGGATAAGCAACTTGAAGTGTCACTGGGCCGAGCACATAGCGCGAAGAACAGATGGCCGATGGGGCCAAAAAGTTCTCGAATGGAGGCCACGTAGCGGAAAGTGCAGCGTAGGACGTCCACCCACAAGGTGGTTGGACGACCTAGTAAAGGTCGAGGGACATCGCTGACTGCAGCTACTTCCAACAGGTCCCTGTGGAAGTCATTGGGAGAGGCCTATGTCCAGCAGTAGACTTCCATTGGCTGATGGATGGAGTAGGGACTTGTGAGCGATTTTTTTAACTCTTTATTTTATAAACTTACTACCTCGTGGTCTCGTAACATAAGTACGTGTTATGCCATCTAGTGTTAAAAGGTTTTTCCGATGGGAAATTCTAAATAGCAGCACGGAGTTTGGATATGTACTCTATAAACGGCATTAGGCTCGCCCCCTGTTACGTGGGACTGATACATACCTGGCGAAATGTGTGTGCAGAATTGCACCTCTGTCTACCCCTTCGGGAAATACAGGCGTGACTGTACGTTACATACGTATTTTTAAATGGATTGTTTTGCATTACGAATACGTTCCGTTATTATATTAAACACGAATAAAAGGAAAAAAACTTAAACTTCAATTCATTAGGAATCAAGAAAAATAAATCTACTCCTAGTTCTGAAACCACTATATACGGATTGATGTAAACAGTTCATCATCATCATCAGCCCATATACGTCCCACTGCTGGGCACGGGCCTCCTCTACAACTGAGAGGGTTTTAGGCCTTCGTTCACCACGCTGGACTAGTGCGGGTTGGCGGACTACACACCTAAGAAATTCTTAAGAACTTTTAGGTGTGCAGGTTTCCTCAAGATGTTTTCCCTCGCCGTTAAAGTAAGGGATAATTCTTTTTGATTACACACATAACTTCGAAAAGTCAGAGGTGTGTGCTTGGGGTTTGAACTCGCGACCGCCGAGATTCTCAACCGCATGCCTAAACCATCACGACATTGTTCCAAAACCAGTAAATAAGTTTTCTCAGCAATTCCTTATATACCAGTTCACATCCTGATTTTAGTGCCCAGTGCGTTTCAACTTAGTAATTAAAGCCTCGCGTAATTGGACTAATATAATATCTTGCAAGTAATTTGTGTTGGATGCTTCAAGTTGAAGCAAACGAGCGACAAATGTGACACTTTTGAAATACTGTCAATTTTCTTGTTCCCCAGGCTCTATCTAAATTTATAATATAAAATTTAAAGATCACACAAAAATTACACTGTCTTGGTAATCCTGTGGAATAATTTGTCGACTATATGGTCCCCAGTTTGGTTTCCGCCTTACCCACGACACAGGACTTGTATCCTACCCCGACCCCATAGGTCAGAACTATGTATGTGACTTCTCATCATCATCATCATCAGCCCATATACGTCCCACTGCTGGGCACGGGCCTCCTCTACCTTTGAGAGGGTTTAGGCCTTAGTCCACCACGCTGGTCTAGTGCGGGTTGGCGGACTACACACCTAAGAAATTCCTAAGAACTTTTTAGGTGTGCAGGTTTCATCACGATGTTTTCCTTCACCGTTAAAGTACGTGATAATTCATTGTGAATACACACATAACTTCGAAAAGTCAGAGGTGTGTGCCTGGGGTTTGAACCCGCCACCGTCGAAATTCTCGACCGCGTACCTAAACCTCAAGGACTTGTGACTTTTGGTTGTATAAATTTATGTACCTATATATTTAGAAACTAATTTCTACCTACTCCTTCAAATATACACGCGTAATGTTATTTATTTACACTTAACATGGTGTTTAAACATATGACTTTTATTCTAAAATTCCAACCAACGCAAGGGCAGCGGCCAAATAATCTAAGTTAAGCTCCCACATTAAAATTAACATCAATCCTATTATTAATTCTAACATAATATTATGTACTAGCTTTTGCCCGCGACTCCGTCCGCGTAGACTACAGGGTTGGGTTCAGAAAGAAAATAAGTTGTAGTCTATTTTACTCCACAGAGTCCCATTTATGTCCATATTAAAAATCTTTTATATCGGTCAAATTATTTAGGCGTGAAAGCATAACTGACATATAGTTACATATACATAATTTTAGTCGTCTACACAACATACAACCTTTTATTCCCCCTTTCAACCCCTTAAAATCCCTTTTCCGGGATTAAAAGTAGCCTATGTCCTTTCTCAGGGTCTAAACTATTTGTGTACCAAATTCGGTTCAGTAGTTTTAGCAGGAAAGCGAGACAGACAGACATACAGACAGACTGGCAGACAGACAGACAGAGTTACTTTCGCATTTAATATTATTCTCAGCCTATCGCCGTCCACTGCTGAACGAAGGCCTCCCCAAGTAGGCGCCAACCATCCCGGTCTTGAGCAGCCCTTATCCATCCGCTACCCGCCACCTTTCTCAAGTCGTCGGACCATCGTGCTGCAGGACGTCCTACACTACGTCTACCTAAGCGCGGTCTCCACTCCAACACTTGTCTGCTCCAACGGCCGTCCGTCCGTCGGCAGACATGGCCGGCCCACTTCCACTTCAGCGTGCTAATCCTAATCATTTAATATTAGTAAGGATGAAACTAGATTTAGTATCTGAAAAATTTCAGCCATGTTTATTGGGAGCCCGCCCGTTCCGAAAAGTAATTTAATATGTTTTATCAAAATATAATAGAGGTATTATTAAAGTTGGAGAGTATGTCTGCGTCCTTCGGGAGTTGGTTTCGAATTGGTCGGTGTTATACACTTCATATAACTATTTTGGTATATGAAAGTGTAGTTAAGTTTATATATGTACTATTAGAAATGAGAGTATTAATTGGTTTTAGATAAAGAAATTATTTATTCAGCCAGAGGCCGTAACAAACAAAAGAAATTGAATTTACTAAATATTAATATTAAGTGATGGCCGCGAGGTTTAGGCACGCGGTCGAGAATCATGACGGTCGCGGGTTCAAACCCCAGGCACACACCTCTGACTTTTCGAAGTTATGTGTGTATTCACAATGAATTATCGCATACTTTAACGGTGAAGAAAAACATCGTGATAAAACCTGCACACCTAAAATTTCTTAGGAATTTCTTAGGTGTGTAGTCCGCCAACCCGCACTAGGCCAGAGTGGTGGACTAAGGCCTAAACCCTCTCAGTTGTAGGGGAGGCCCGTGCTCAGTAGTGAGACGTATTATGGGCTGATGATGATGATGATGATGATATACATATATTATTTCTAATAGTGTCTACAGATCCCGTGGTTTGTTTGTCGGGTCAGGCTAAGCGTTTTTGGATTTTTCCATTAGGAAATTCTCAGTAGCAGCACAGTGTCAAAATGTCCGTAAAATGTGGAATGTATAACACAGCTTGCGAAAGTTAGTTATGATGATTAGTAAACATCTTTTTTTTTTTTTTTTCAGGATTTTTTGGCGTTAATGTGTTTGTTATCACTGAAACTTTAACCCGTCTTAGTTTTCGATCTATTTACACCCTACATGTCGCAGGTTCAACCCCAGGCACACACCTCTGACTTTTCGAATTAACCTATCACTTGCTTTAACGGTGAAGGAGAACATCGTGATAAAACCTGCACACCTAAAAAGTTCTTAGGAATATCTTAGTGTCCGCCAACCCGCACTAGGCCAGCGTGGTGGACAAAGGCCTAAACCCTCTCAGTTGTAGAGGAAGCCCGTGCCCAGCAGTGGGACGTATTTGGGCTGATGATGATAACACCCTATATACCTACCCTGGCATAGAAAACGCAGCGTTACCCCGCCCGTCTGTTCATGGCTTGTAGTTAAATGTTTGAGTTATGCTCGTTATTAGTCCGTTTCCTAACCCCGATGGCGCGGCTGCTCTCCGGCCAGATTCCGTCCCTTCATAGTTCACTGGCCAGATTGTGGCGAACGTAGCTTTATTACACTGCCCTTAAATGGGTATGCGGTTCACGAGTGATTTCCTATTGCTTTGTCTACAAATTGATTTTACTGTAGTTAATTTATATTTTTCGATGGATCTTAAAATTTTGATGTTGTTCAAATAAGCTGGAACATAACACGAATTTTAAATCAATGAAATGTCTTTTAGTTAATTTCTTAGGCGTGTAGGCTAACCCGCACTAGGCCAGCGTGAAGGACTAACGCCTAAACCCTCTCAGATGTATAAGAGGCCCGTGCCCAGCAAAAGGCAGTAAATTGGCTGATGATGATGTCTTATACAGGTCAAAGCGACAACACCATGCTTGATGGTAAGTGCGCTGCTGTCCAAACGAGTTTGACAATCAAATTTTGTAGTTTCTACTCTCCCTTTTCTGTAGTTTCCTACTCGTAGTGTCTTTCGTCAATAGTCAAGGGTTCACACAATGGATATTGACCGTATTCCGCACATAAAACGGGAGTCGTTTTGCTGCACGTTGCCCGATGACAAATGTTGACGGATGTACCACTCCGTATGTTTACCGCTACAGCAGGGCGAGCGAGCCACGATGAAGCAGATGCGGTATTTAATTAACACAACAATATATACATACATAATCTCACGCCTGTATTCCCCGAAGGGGTGGGCAGAGGTACATTACTGCACTCACATTTCGCCATTTATAGGTATAATGTATATCAGTCCCACGGAATAGGGGGCGAGCCTATTGCCGTTTTTCAGGCACCATTCCTGACTCCGTTGTGTTACCAAGAATTTCTAATGGAAAAACCTAATAACCCTGTGCCCAACCCGGGGTTCGAACCCGGGACCTCGTGATTCTACGGCACATATTTGTACCGCGAGACCACCGCCACTACTACGCGATTATCGCGATGACTACCGCGTTTGGGGTCCGGGTGTCCGTGATTTTTATTCTGATGAAATATCAGTTCCTCCATTCTAAATGACTATGTTATTCTCATATTCAATACAACAGTCTGAGATTGTATTAATGAGCTGCTAATTCAAATAATAATATTTCTTGATTGGAAAAGAGCAACAGCCGCTTCTTGCCCGTTCTTCTCTAGTGATGACTGCCTTCCGAACAGGGTGATAAACTAAATTTTGAAATGACTGAATCTAAGTGATGTATTTGACATTTTATAGATTCAATAAATATTTTTTCAGATAAGTCTCTCATAGTTTCTCACACCCACGGCACAAGGTCGATCGCCTTTTGTGCTATTCTAACCTAATGTACCTACTCCATAGTTTTTTTTTTTTATGTGTACAATAAAGTTTTAAATAAATAGGTAAGATATTAGTGTGGGGTCAGAACTTTGTATGCTACTGTTGGGTGTATTATTATTTTAAGAGAACCCACAATTTAATAACTGCTTCGTGATCTCGCGGCACAAGTATTTTATTTAGGAAATTTTTAGTAGCAGCACGGAGTCTGGAAATGTGCCCGTAAAACGGCAATAGTCTCGCTCCATTTACTTGGGGCTGATACATACCTGGGGAATGTGGGTGCAGAAATGCACCTCTGCCTACCCCTTCGGGGAATACAGGCGTGAGGTTATGTATGTATGTACAATTTAATAACCTGCCTATCCATCGATTCGTGGCTCACGGGCGCCACAGTCCCCACTTCAAATTCCCGCCGAGTAATAAAAGTAAACAACACAACATTGCTTTAATTTCCTCCTGAACATTACACACCGTACGTTATCTGAACGCTTAAACTTCGCTATAGGATACACGGTATGACAACATAGATACTCTTCACTCAGTAATCACTTTCAATACCTTGGATGTAACCATGACAAGAATCTTCGCTCGTCTCACAATCTTCTCCTTTCATATCCTTCTCATAGCTCAGACTTTCTTCACTCTTCTTTTTTCATTCAGTCTATCCTTCTTAGGAACGCACACCCCCTCGAAATCAGGATGTTGACAAGCTACTTTTCTTTTAAAGTAAGGGTTCGGCCACTTTAATTTATTCGAATTTCCTGCATCTTAGTATACCTATATATGTATGTACTCATCATCAGCCCAAATACGTCCCACTGCTGGGTACGGGCCTCCTCTACAACTGTGAGGATTTAGGTCTTAGTCCAACAAGTTAAATTATACAATATAGACAATAAAAAATAAAGATGACACTTCTTTTATACTCCGCTTCCGGTTTTATTAATGCCTCGCCTTTGTAAGCATGGCAGTTTCTAAAACATTAAAATGGTACTCCATCTTTATTTATTTATTTATTTACACTTTATACATGTATGATGTATAGGTGGACTTAATGCCTAAGGCATTCTCTTACAGTCGAACCTTGGATGATGCAGAGATGAGATGTGGCAGGTGTATAAATGTAATCACAATCCTATGAACAAAATACATACATAATATGTATAATACACATACATAAATATATACAAAATACATACACATACATATATTCAAAATACATATAAATATATATTAGATATACCTATATAATACAAAAATAAACACAAAATCACAGTCTTTACCCATTTACTCAAACATGTTGAGTTGCCGTGTTTTATTCCCGGGTCCAGCTAAGTGTTATTTGGTTTTCCATTAGGAAATTCTCAGTAACAGAACGGAGTCTTGTATATGTCTGAAAAAAGCCTCACGCTATAACGTAAAACTCAAAATATATATTGCCGCGTTCCGGGATCAACCAGTGTATATCCAGATTTCGGGGGGGGCTTCAATCATGGTGAAAGGATGACCATGCTGGCATTTTTGGCCGGTTTCTCGCGGTCGGTCCTTTGTTCACCATGGTATTAGTCCCCCAAACTTCGTCACAAGATAGGTGAAGAGGTTTTCGGCCGGCATGATTGCGTCGGCCAACGGGAGATCATCATCTCTCGCTGGTCGGCACTTTTTCTGGACTCCATTACACTTACCATCAGGTGCAATGGGGTCATTGCCGTGCCGGTATAAAAATAAATAAATAAAATAAACAGGGGAAAACAGGCGATAGCGTGTATATTTTTACTTAAGTGTTGTACTGTACATTCCGCATACAATAATTTCGTCTACAATAATTCGCAAAATGAAATTATCACCGTTGGAGCGCCGATGCTCGGGAATGGAACCCCACGCCTCACCGTAATAAACGCCTTCGGTTATGTTTAGATATGAACGAACGCCGTGATGGAACGTGATTAGTTAACCGGCGCTAATGGTGATAGGGTAGATATATCTGTACTTCTACAGGTAGGCGGAACTGAATATACTGACAGCCCTGTGGCGCAGTTGGCCTACACTAGCTTGCGAAACTAGAGGGCGCGGGTTCGACCCTCGCACCGAGACAAATGTTTGTGTGAACCACAAATATTTGTTTCGGGTCTGGGTGTTTGTGAAACCGAAGTCTCTCGTAGTTTCTGATACCCACGACACAAGACTAGTATCCTAGTCTGGGGTCAGAGCTATGTATGTGACTGTTGGGTGTATTTATTTTTTTAGATTGCAAATAGATCGTGATCGATACAGGTAAAAGTTATGGTAATTACGAAAATGTTATAAAAAAAACCTCGTGATTATAATTAGCGTCAACCAGTTTGTTATCGTAAATACTGTTTTGCTAAGAATGTACGTTATTATAAATGGCTTCATCATCATCATCAGCCCATATTTGTCCCACTGCTGGGCACGGGCCTCGTCTACAACTGAGAGGGTTTATATTATATAGGTTTAGGTTATATTAGTAGAATTTCAGAAATAGAAGAATAGAAGAATCTCAGAATCTTCATTATAGTATTATCTTTATGTATGTATTATAGTATTTTGGTATGTATAATATTTATATTCATATTATATTTATATATTTACTATTATAACTACCATTACGTTAAATTCATTACTTCTTTCTTTACCAAAGTATATTGGTTTGTAATTTGTGTATATATATATGTATGTGTATGTTTATAAATGATTTTATTTGCACACCTACTATGCATCATCTCTGCATCAGAGAATGCTTTAGGCATTAAGTCCACTTTTACAATTATGTGTTTAATTGTATAAAGTGTAAATAAATAAAGAAATAAATAAATTAGTATATAAAGAGCTAAATACATTATTATTATGAACCAATCCTAGATAATACAAAAAGCTAAGATATAAGCCACGTCTGGATCACGTTACACAGCAGAATATTTTCCTAAGTCTAGACTTGATTAATAAAAGAGATCAGACGGATCTCAGAAAAATGTTCGTATATTTTTAGTGTATTAATAAGATTCGGGTTCGAATTATTTTTCGTAACATTTTTGTTACTTCATTACTAGACTACGGCAAAGCCAAGGGAGAGTTATGATTTTGACAGGCTATGTATGTATGGCGCACTACACACCTAAGAAATAACCCGCAACCGCCAAGATTCTCGACCGCATGCCTAAACCTTGAGATCATCAAGACTTGTGTAATAATTGCGTAAAGTATCATAGTTGTGTGCATATCGTGTAATTCTGTGACAATAAAGAGGTTGTGATAACTCATGAAAGATTATATGAAACATCACGTCTGATTTGTTCGAGTTTGCCTTCAGTAAATACTATCAATCTAATTGCTGGACGTCCATTTAGTTCATTGGTTTTCTACCCTACATTACTGTTTCCTTTTTTTTAATAGTTGTAATGGAATAGGCGTTTGTCTTCCATCTCACCTGATGGAAAGATGTAGATGAAGACGAAGGTGGTACACGCCCATCCAAAAGAAACCTGTTCACTCTACTCTTAAAGGCTCCACTTATCAGGAAATATAGACCCAGGCAGGTCGTTCCAAATCTTGGCGACTCTCACCAAAAAAGATCTGTCAAAACGTTTAGTTCGACTTTTGGGCATGTCAACAACGTATGGATGAAACTTTTGCCTGCACCTTGTAGTCCGATAAAGGAGTGAAGATGGCTCAATCAGTTCGAAAAGAGCCTTCGAGCACTCTGCAAAGTGTATCCTATAAAAAACCGATAAGCTGGCAACTCGACGACGATTCTCAAGGGAGTGTAGTCTGCTATTTGAGAGCTTTTCGTTGTTAATTAACCTACGGGCTCTTAAGTCAATGACGCAGACCTCTTTCGAGAAGAAAAGTGCGTAAGTTAATGACCTAAAACTGCGTCCACCAAACTTGATACAATCCCCAACCTGCTCGAAACTGTCGCTGTCAATGTGTTGCATCCATTCAAACAACAATGTTTATCAATACACTGGGGATTGTAAACATAGGTGCTTCGCGAGACTGAGGTGTTGTAGGAATAATTGTACTTCAGACAATTTTCGTAGTAGCCCTCACATAGATAAGTATTAATAAAAGCCCAACATTCAACGTATATGGGCTGATGATGATGATGAAGCCATTTATAATAACGTACATTCTTAGAAAAACAGTATTTACGATAACAAACTGGTTGACCATAAAATAATCACGAGTTTTTTTTTATGACGTTTTCGTAATAATTTTCTATTACCTGTACTATATATCGATCACGATCTATTTGCAATCTAAAATAAATAAATAAATACACCCAACAGTCACATACATAGTTTTGACCCCAGACTACGATACAAGTCTTGTGTCGTGGGTATCAGAAACTACGAGAGACTTTTTCATCTTACAAACACCCAGACCTGAAAAAATATTTGTGAATCACACAAACATTTGTCTCAGCGCTGGCATATAGTGCGAGAATACCTAGACAGTAAATTATTTGTTTATAAAAAAATATCCTACACGACATAGAAATAAAAAACAAAAATATAATTTAAAACTAATTATACTTAAACAGAGTAAGATAGTGAGCACGCAGTCGAGAATCTCGGCGAGCGCGGGTTCATACTCCAGGCACACACCTCTAACTTTTCGAAGTTATGCGTATGTTCATAATGAATTATCACATACTTTAACAGTGAGGTTAGGAAACCTGCACACCTAAAAGCGTGGTGGACTAAGGCCTAAAATCTGTTATACGTCTCGTAACGTGTCTCCACGTCTTCAGCAGTGGGACTTATATATGGGCTGACGATGATGAGTGTAATATGAATGTAGGCAGTAATGTTTCCTCTTTATATAGTAATGATTATAAAATAAAAAATAAAATAAATACACCCAACAGTCAAATACACAGTTCTCACCCCACATTAAGATACGAGTCTTGTGTCGTGGGTATCAGATACTACGAGAAACTTTTAGGTCTCACACACACCCAGACCCGAAACAAATATTTGTGGACCACACAAACATTCGTTTCGCAAGCTGGTGTCTAGCCAACTGCGCCACGGGGCTGTCATGGCGGAACATTTCTCAAAAAACCTTATTCCGCGCACCAACCGCGACACTTTCATAACGTATAGTTTTGCCTCGTACGTATTGACATAGACGTACACTGGATCGTGGCGACTGGCGGTACAATCGAGCGCGAAACGTGATGCTACCCTACATTTAACTTGCCCATCTCTAGGAGAATTGCTTTCTAGAATGTCTGACATATGGTGAATAAGATTTCTCAAATTCCATTTGTAAATATAATCACCATCACATAACGTCCCACTGCTGGGCACAGGACTCATCCACTGAAAGGTGTTTAAAAAATATTAAACTTACAGTTTTTTTTTTGAAGGGATTTATACAGGGTGTATTCAGACCGTGATCGGAAACTAAGGCAGGTAATAGCTAAAGTGATTACAAACCCCCTGGCGTTAAAGAAAATTCTGACAAAAAATAAACATTTTGACGTTTTCCATACAAACCGCGTACATTTAATACCGATGGTTGTATGGAAAACGTCAAAATGTTTATTTTTTGTCAGAATTTTCTTTAACGCCAGGGGGTTTGTAATCACCTTAGCTATTACCTGCCTTAGTTTCCGATCACGGTCTGAATACACCCTGTATATACAAGATTTTTTACACGTTTTGCTAGAAGTGTTCTTGCTACCCACTTCCCTTATTTCACCGATTTTTTTCCGTACTTATAAATTTGTTTTCTCAATGGTAGAGGAGGCCCGTGCCCAGCAGTGGGACGTATATGGGCTGATGATGATGATGATGAAATTGGTTTTGAATAGCCTCGTGGTATCGCGGCACTAGTATGTGGATTGGATTGGATTACCGGGTCGGGCAATGTTATTGTAATTTTCCATTAAGAAATTCTTAGTAGCGAGGAGTCTGGAAATGTAGAAACAGGCTTGCCCCCTATATCGTGAGAATTAATCATACCTGGCGAAATGTGCGTGCAGAAATTCCACCTACGTCTCACGAATTGTCGATTTTTCGATGTTTTCTGACATCGCACAGCATTGATGATTTATGACGCGAGACCACGAGGCAGTCTAATTTAGCTGCTACCGCAGTCCTCGTCAGTACCCGATGTTTGCACCACAAACGTCGCGGGTGCCACACAATGGCTCGTCGAGGGCTTTCACCGAGCCGCTACCGTTTTCGCACCAAAGAAACCCGTCGAATGAGATGGAAAGTTTTAATTCTAGGGCGTTTCGCGCGTATGGCTAATAGTGGTTTTCACTCGAGCGCTCAAAGGGAAGGAATTCTGATTGTGGAGATGCAAGCAATTTTATCTGAGGTTCTGTCGTAGTTTATGTTCTTCATTGTTGTTTGAATATTCAGATGTAGGCAGAAGAGTTTTTTTAACCTATGTTGAACCAGCTATGTTTTAATACCATGTATATGTAGTCATGTAAATTATGCCAATTGTCATATATCTTCGTAATACTGAAAATTTCCTAAAGAAATTAGTAATACAAACTTACAATGACCTAGAAGTCAAAGGCAATAGGCTCGCCTTATTACGTGGGACTGATACATTAATGAAATGCGCCTCTACTTACCCCTTCGGAAAATACAGGCGTGAGGTTATGTATACATATTTATTATGAAAACACATTAAATGTTTCAAACAATGTAACCAGTACCGCATTTAGTAAGAAATTTAAGGGTGCTTGACCCCCTCAGGCGAATTATTTATTCAAAAACACCTCAATATACATGAATTTATAAATATTCAACGTTATTCGTACGAAAATGTTGAATTCTTAAAATTAACCGCCGAATTTAATATTTCACACATAACACACAGGTACAGGCGCGTGTTGATAAAGTGAAATTTGCATAGAAATAAGCATCATGTAACGTGACGTAAATCAAACAGGGACGTACTTGTGTGATTGGGGGTTGCGACCTCCCATTTTTACGTATCGGTGCTAATTTTAAATTAATATTCTTGAGCTATCCTTTTTTTTATTTTGGGGCCTTTAATCATAATACTTCTAAAAATTTACAATGTTTTATAACATTTAAATACATATCTTTCAATTCCTTCCCTCACAAAAATTTATGAATTTTAAAACCTATGAATTGAACAAAAATTAATGACGTGACATTGAGTGTGTCCTCGGTTTATTTCTTTAACCAAATAAACTCAACGATGAAAGGCATAGCGCTGCGGGACCATATTGCATCTTAGTTGTCTCTAGTATCTTAGTGTGGGGTCAAAACTTTATGTGACTGCTGCGTGTATTTGTTTAGGTCAGTACTGAGTACATACCTGTACCGGATATTTATTACAAAAAGGCATTATTAAGAGCATTTTGTTACGTGCACAATATTTTTATTATTTTTATTTTAATCTTCAATTTATTTTCTCTGAATGCGGTTCGTTTCGAAGCATATTTTACTATTCGTATTTCCTTTGTGAAATGGCTCTACTTTATCCTACTATGGGAAGATATAAAAAAAGAAAGTGAATGAAGACATGACAGCTCATAGGGACGTTTGGAAGGATAAAACATACTGCCACGACCCCAAATAGAGTTGGGAAAATGGCAAGAGGATGATGAGGATTTTATCGGACCATGGAAAATAGTATAAGGTACGCAATACTTTTTCTGGTACCGGGTACTGTGCGGCGTTCGTTCGAGGGCCCTGAGTTTTATTCCCGGGTAGGAAAAAATGTTCTTGGTTTTCTCCATTAAGTTTCAGTACTAGTATATAAAAGTGGGCGGAAAACTGCTATAAGTAAATATGACGTGAATTAGTCAGTTGTTTTAAAGTTTAGAATTATGTACACCTTTACTTACCCATAGACACAGGCGTAATTTTACGAATCTTATAAAATTTTCATAAAAGTAATTTAAAGCAGTTTTTGGATCTAAAAAAAGGAATTCCAATAGCTCATTAATTATACAACTTTAATGGCGTGCAAAGAGCTAATTAACAAAGCGCTTGGAATTATAAAAATCCAAAAATATGTTCCATAATTCCCTTTTATTTGGCAATAAGGCGGCACTTTTATCTTTTGCCACTTAATAATTCACGCTCGCGCCAGATAACAAGCGGTTTATCCGGCTTGCCTTTTAAAATGTTTCTGAAACATTTTTTATAAGTTGATAACATTAAAAATGAATAAACACGCACTTTATTTACACTTTACTCACTTTACTACATTGCTGATGGTAGGATATTCGTATCCGCCCGAATAGCGACCACCGTACACAGGGCGTAAAACCCGCCATAGTGGCACATGCAAGTGTGCCGCGTTCCGGGATCAGCCAGTGTATAGTATATCCGGTTTTCGGGGGGGCTTCAGTCATGGTGAAAGGATGACCGTGCCGGCATTTTTTGGCCGGTTTGTCGCGGTCGGTCCTTTGATCACCATGGCATTAGTCCCCCAAACTTCTTCACAAGGTGAAGAAGTATTCGGCCGGCATGATTGTGTCGGCCAACGGGAGATCATCTCTCGCTGGTCGGCACTTTTTCTGGACCCCATTACGCTTACCATCAGGTGCAATGGGGTCACTTTGCCGTGCCAGTATTAAAAAAAAAAAAAAAAAAAAAAACTTTAACAGCAAAGGAAAACATTGAAAGGAATCGTAAGCACCTAAGCGTTTCCAGCTAGATTTTTTCTTTAGATATGTAGTCCGATAACCCATACTAGGCCAGCGTGTTGGACTCATAACTAAGCCCCTCAATTGTAAAATATCTATACAAATAAATACAATTGGAGTGTCTGTTTGTAATATTGAAATAACCGCTTTTTAATAAATGCATTTATTTATTTATTTAAAACTTTATTGTACACACAACATTCAAACTAAGGAGTACAGAGAACTAGAAAAGTAAAATGGGCGGACTTATCGCACGAGGCGATCTCTTACAGGCAACCTGGGAATACTGAAAATGGGGTGCATATGGATGTATACACGGTACATATACCAAAATAACGTTTTTTACAATTTTTGTCTGTTCCGGCTAATCTCTGAAACGGGTGGACCGATTTTGACGGGACTTTTATTGGCAGGTAGCTGATGTAATAAGCAGTAGCTAAGGCTAAAAAAAACTAAAAAGAATCGACTGTTAGGCGGAACGAAGTTCGCCGGGTCAGCTAGACTAAAATATATATAATGTCACCGCGATGGTACCACGACATAAGTGTTTGGTTCAAAAAGTGTAACTAGCTTTTCGCGTTAATTCTTAGTAGCAGACTTAGTAGTCTTCTCATACCTGATATACAACAAGAGGCTCGCCTGATGCGTCAAAATAACTACTGCATGCATATAAAAATATCCTTCTACCATTTCGTCATATGCATTCATCATTATCATTATCACCACGTTTTTCGTCCACTGCTTGACGTAGGCCGCTCATATGACTATTAGACATTACATGGGAACTGGAATTTGTAATTAAATAAATAAATACACCCAACAGTCACATACATAGATCTGACCCCACACTAGGATACAAGTCCTGTGTCGTGGGTATCAGAAACTACGAGAGACTTTTCGGTCTCACCAACACAAACATTGTAGATCACACAAACATTTGTCTCGTGCAGGAATCGAACCCACAGCCTCTCGTTTCGCAAGCTGGTGTCTAGCCAACTGCGCCACGGGGCTGTCAATTGGATAGATACAAAAACCTTATCGACATAGGCATTCATTATCTACCATCCTCATTATCGTCAACATAATCATCACCACATTTTTCGTACTATGCTTGACACAGGTTTCTCCTTTGGCACGGCATTGGATATGGATCAAAATAACAGATAAATATGAGGTACTTTTCTACCTTTTCGACGTAAGAGTGATAGGGTGCTCCAAAATTAGCCTACCAAAGATTGCAGCCAAATATTTACACCGTATCGAGAGCACGGCAGATCATCCGTCACACGCGACACGTTTTGATTTATGATTGTTGTCTCTCTTGATTTGTTTGCTCCGGCGCGATACAGATGAAATTCTCTTCAATTTTTATTCAAACGATCATTTGTACAGGTATTTTTGGGCTAGGCTTGTTAAATTCAATCATCATCATCACCATCAGCCCGTATACGTCCCACTGCTGGACACGGGCCTCCTCTACAACTAAAAGGTTTAGGCCTTAGTCCACCACGCTGGACTAGTGCGGGTTAGTGGACTACACACCTAAGAAATTCCTATGAACTTTTTAGGTGTGCAGGTTTCATCACGATGTTTTCCTTCACAGTTAAAGTACGTGATAAATATTTATGAATCCACATATAACTTCGAAAAGTCAGACGTGTGTGCCTGGGGTTTGAGCCCGCGACCGCGGAGATTCTCGACCGCGTGCCTAATTCTCGAGGTCATCACGACTTCGTTAAATGCAATACATCTTATACCTATATATTGCGCCTATCGTCGTCCACTGCTGAACGAAGGCCTCCCCAGGTAAGCGCCAACCATCTCGGTCTTGAGCAGCCCTTCATACATCCGCTACCCGTCACCTTTTTAAGTCGTCAGACCAACGTCCTGCAAGGCGTCCCTCACTACATCTGCCTAAGTGCGATTTCCACTTCAACACTTGTCTGGATCGAATTATGAGAGTTAATTGCCACTTGACGCTTTCATGCCGGCCCGTCCATTTTCCATTACAAAAGTGACAATACTACACTTGATAGCAAGGAGGGCCGTCTAAACAAAGGATTAGTTAGCAATCTTTCTTAATTTGCAGTGCCATTTTTACTATTTCTCTAAAACGACTGCATCTAATAGTAATAGTGGTGTCTGAACCAGTGGCGGTACTTCTATAGAAGCCCAAAAGCATTACATGTTAATTGTGTAATGTCTTGTTTTGTTTTGTATTAGAGAATAAGTGGTACCTAATTGGTTAATCATTATAAGTTTACTCGTGAGCGAATACGATAGACTCATACTATTATATTGATACAATGGGACCCCTCGATACAGGCTTGCCTAGTGAGGGGACCATTATAGACTGTTACTTGTGGGTCAATAATTAATTGCATACGTTATCATTGTATACTTTTTACTACTTGTATGTCCTGTACGTGTGTAATTTGTATTAAATAAATAAATAAAAATAAAATAATTTGTATAATTGTTTAGTGGGGGGGGTCAGAATATTCTCATTTATATGTCAAATTGCTTTTGTTAAATAAAGATTTAAAGCTTAAAGATTATTATACGGAATTTTGTAAGGAAAGCTGGGCTTTTGGGCTTCTCTGGAACCACCGCCACTGGTCTGAATAGAGTGTTTTGCTAGTGATATTTCGTATCTATTCTGAATAAAGCCAGTGTTTATTCTACATTGCATCATCAGTAAATGAAGATAAAGTTGTTGCTTGCCAATTGACACACTTATTGGATTGCAGTATACTTACGAACTTGTGTCTAGTTATCATTATGCCACGCCAGTATAGTGAAATGGATCTTGGAAAACAGTACACATTAAAAATATTTAAATATTCAACTCTCCGAAGCAGTGAGTCTGCATTCGATATTAGCTATAAAACAAGCAAAATCTCACTACGATACCTCCATTCTATAAAATTGTCACGGATAAATGGAGTCAAGAGCAGTTATTGCATATTTTTAAACTGCAATAACAAGATACAAATGGCATACAGCCAAGAAACAAAACTGAATCGATATAAAAGCCACACTCGATATTGAAAACTGAAAATAAATAACTGGACTAGTTTTTCGATATTTTATTTGCTCGCGCCTGGGTCTGTGCGGTTTTAATTATTGAATTTATTTTATTGATATCATCATCATCATCATCAGCCCAAATACGTCCCACTGCTGGACACGGGCCTCCTCTACAACTGAGAGGGTTTAGGCCTTAGTCCACCACGCTGGTCTAGTGCGGGTTGGCGGACTACACACCTAAGCAATTTTAGGGGTGCAGGTTTTATCACGATGTTTTCCTTCACCGTTAAAGTAAGTGATAATTCATTGTGAATACACACATAACTTCGAAAAGTCAGAGGTGTGTGCCTGGGGTTTGAACCTGCGACCGCCGAAAATCTCGACCGCGCGCCTAAACCTCAAGGCCATCACTGCTCATATTTTATTGATATACATACATACATAATTTTTTTGCCCTATCCCACCACACACTCGCCACTGTAACTCCTGTGTTCCAGGATCAACAGCGGCACGCACAGTAGGTATTGACACCGAGCAATGAAGCTCAGCGAATCTAAGGGGACTTAAATTTGTCAAATCTCGCAACGAAGTTAATCAGAAAGACAAATAAAGGAGGAGATGGAAAACAAAGAGTTGTCCACTTCCCTCCACAGCAAAGCGGGTGACAAAACATTGAACTATGAGGTTTCACCCTCACATAAAAGAAAGACAATTATTTAGTCAAATTAGACGCAATTAACGCACCACGGATAAATAACTATATGTGATTTATTTATTTTATTTATTTATTTATTTATGCTTTTTATACATTAAGTATAGAGGCGGACTTAATGCCAAAGGCATTCTCTAACAGTCAACCTCTGGGTGATGCAGAGATAATTTATTGAATAAATTGGGCCTAAGGTGCAAGCTGTTAAGTAATCATCCAATAATAGGCATGGCAAAAACGCTGAAAGGCACGGAAATTCTTCCTAGATACTTACATATATAAACTCACGCCTGTCTCCCGTTGGGGTAGGCAGAGACTATAGAGCGCTAAGTGACACGCTCAAAACGCACCTTTTTCGCTTCCTCAACTGATATCATCCTCTTTATGCATGCACGCCGGTTTTGAGGACTCTTTATCTTATCCTTTTTAAATAAATCACCTATTGGATTTTTATTGGTGTTTATTTTTGTTGATATTTAATATAATTGAAATATTAGGTCAGTTATACGTCCAAATGCTGGGCACGGGTCTTCTTTATAACTGAAAGTGAAAGCGCTTTGAATAGATCACGCCCGTATGATGAGGCAATAATTATGAATCCAAACACTTTTGTCGTCAGTATCAGAAGGCATTTTGCTCTCATAAACACCCAAATCCGAAACACAATTATTTGTGGGCTACGCAAATATTAATCTCCATTAGAAGTCTGTGGGACCTAGGCTGTTTTGCCCTCCAACAAAATAATCATAAAAATATACAGGGTGTATTCAGACCGTGATCGGAAACTAAGGCAGGTAATAGCTAAGGTGATTACAAACCCCCTGGCGTTAAAGAAAATTCTGACAAAAAATAAAAATTTTGACGTTTTCCATACAACCATCGGTATTAAATGTACGCGGTTTGTATGGAAAACGTCAAAATTTTTATTTTTTTGTCAGAATTTTCTTTAACGCCAGGGGGTTTGTAATCACCTTAGCTATTACCTGCCTTAGTTTCCGGTACGGTCTGAATACACCCTGTATAGACCGATTTGGACACATGGTAGGTAAGCTCATAAGACGACAAATAGTAATTATTATATCTTATCTAGACAATTTTATAAAATAGCTTATGTACTTAAAGACATTTTGTAATTCTCGTCTTTCAATTTATCCAAAGGTCAAGTTTGAAATTACTGATTTAATAAACATTTTACAGAACACTTAAAGATTTTGCGTACAAAAGAAAAGTTTGTTAGATTTAACAATAAAGATTTAGGAAAAGGGCCGGGCGGTGCCAAATTAAATTTTAGTACTTCAAATAGAAGTTTGTTTTCTAAAACTGTTCCGAAGCCATTGTTGAGTTTGAAACGATGGAAACATCGAGTAGTGAACGCGACAGAAACAAAACGGGTGGCAATATTTTGTATACAGACTATTTGGAGTTACGGCGCTCGAACCTATAGGTTTTCAAGTGGTTATGTAGTTGTAAAATGACTAAGAATATTATATCTGTTCTAGCCAACACAAC
Source organism: Hemaris fuciformis (assembly GCA_907164795.1). Taxonomy (NCBI): domain Eukaryota; kingdom Metazoa; phylum Arthropoda; class Insecta; order Lepidoptera; family Sphingidae; genus Hemaris; species Hemaris fuciformis. The sequence goes on along the minus strand of OU015457.1, from coordinate 4,366,163 downwards.
ACATATACATTCCAATACATTACACTTACAGAACCCAAAACTAATTATAATATTATTAAATATATGTGGAGTGCATTGGAGGCGCACGATATCACGTCGGGGTCACCAGTTTTGCTAAGCTGTAGTAGCTAATGTAGCTATGTATGTGTGGCTAGTTGTAGGCGGCGTCGGTGTGCCTATTGCGGACTCGGTGCTAGTTACTACCAACCAAACAAAAACCAATAATATTCTGTCCGTCCCGGGAATCGAATCCGTTATCTATGCATACACTTGTGCCGCGTCACTATTATATTAACTAACATTTATTAACTTTTCTTTTTGTAGGTACTCGTAGGTTCTGTCCACCGCGAATGATGTGTATGTCTGTAAATGTACACAAATCTGATATCATTTTTAATCATCTTTATAATCAGATACGACGACACGACACCACGTCAGGACACTCCAGGAGAAAGATAAATAAAAAGAAAGAATTTAAAATAAACATACATGACGTTTCGGAAATTCTTGTGGACCATTTATGCCTCTTATAATTAAATTTTAAACAAGACTTTTTTCAGATCGAAAAAAAAAAAAAAAATTAAAACAGGTACCTAACTAGGTAATAGGTATAGGTAATAAAGGTAATAACTATACCTTATGCAGTAAAGAAGATCAGACGTCTGACTGACGAAGAAACGGCAAGAATGGTTTACTTTAGCTATTTCCATAGCCTTATGTCCTATGGTATTCTTTTGTGGGGAGCAGCTGCGGACATTCATACTATTTTTGTTTTGCAAAAAAGAGCCATTAGGGCTATTTATCATTTAGGTCCCAGGGCTTCACTTAGGGAAAAATTTAAGGAAATAAATATTCTTACCGTTACTTGTCAGTTTATATACGCAAACCTCATGTACATCCAAAAAAATATTGGTCAATTTCATAAAATTTGTGATGTTCATAATAAAAATATTTGTTTCGGGTCTGGGTGTTTGTGAGACCGAAAAGTCTCTCGTAGTTTCTGATACTCACGACACAGGACTTGTATCCTAGTGTGGATTCAGAACTATGTATGTGACTGTTGGGTGTATTTATATTTTATTTTAAAATACTAGGAGCAAATGTAATCTTGTACAACACGTAACTCGTCTCCGGAAAATTAATAACTCTTTGGATTGCCCTGGGAATAAGTAAACTGATCGGAGGTTGCTGCAATTTGTATCGTTATGACATGTATGAGGTTAAATTAAATATAATAAATAAAAATGTAATTATAATTAAAAATTATCATATAAAAAAAATGACATGTCGTGTTGCTGAGGGAGTTTCTTGCCGTTTCTTCTCCACAGCGATAACACGTTTCGAAGCGGCAATAGTTTAAAAAAAAACTTACTTGACGATTCAAAAGCACTTGTAAAAGTCTATTTGAATAAAGGTTAATAAAAATAAACATATTTAAACATAATACGTAAATAACTTTTTTTTATAATCATGTTTTGGCGTTACCTATACATTATTGCCTCCATTATAAATAAACGATAATTTCATTTTCAATAAATAACAATTATCAATTTATTTTGCCATATAACACATTATTCTATCGTATTATTTCTCTAGATTTCACTTAAAACCCTCAGCATTATCTTTCATATAATGGTAAATGAGCTATTAACCACGTGATGCACCCTCAGTGCGAACAAACAAGTCGCATTAATCCCAAAAGTTTCGCATTCAGTTCCCTGGACTTTTGAATAAAAAAAATGTGTAAAAAAATTATGTTAATCCTCTGGAAGTAATTTTCTTTCATGGCGCAAATTTTATATGCGTTTCTCGGAAGTTTCGCACTTGGGATTGCCGGTGGAACTTAATTTTTTAGTTATGGTACAACGTCTTTTTTAAGACTGGCTGTTGCAATATTAGTGAGATTGTGCATTTCAGATACGACCAATTTCTCATCCACAAAATATCCTAACGAATTTTAACTAAAGAAAATATTGTAAGGAACTCGTACTCAGGAGATCTCCTCAAATATTATTTTTTTATGCTAAATTTTACACCACAATAACAGAATTAAGACAAATTAAAACAATTCTTACAAACTATATAAATCACAAAGGGTGGTCTTATCGCTATTAGCAATCTCTTCCAGACACGTAGTCGGGTAAATATTGGTAAATATGAAAAGGGTGGTCATGTGTGTTATAAAACAAAAAGCAGTAACATTACGACTTGCAATGCAACTTAAAACTAGTTAAAAAGATTAAAAAATGAATAATAAATACACCATACACCATGTCATTACTATGACAATCTTAGAGAGGACTTGTTATTAGCAGTATCTAAAATTATTATTTTTAAATGAAAACATATTTAGTGGCACTGTGCACTTTTTTTGGTATGGGTAAAAATATAAAACTCGCGTCAGATCACGTGACCCTGATCCTGTAAGACGCAGTATGTAACATAAATTTTCATGTTTGTGTACGATAGCGCAATAAATATTGTATTTTACCACGTAAATGTTAGTACTTTTATACTGATAATAAAAGCAATTAGTGCGAAATTATTCCCTAACCATTCCAAAATATTTAAAAATGCACAACGTTAATGTTGAAGTTTTCACTTCTGCCGACACTGCCGGAGTGCCACCCGTTGTTATTTTTATTTCTTCGTCAACAAAACTCAAACAAAAGTGCAAAATACATGTAGTATGTGAAACTCTATTATCAGTAGTATCTGAGAACCGGTTACCGTTAATTGCTCCGCTAGAGCTCCGATTGCGTTAATTCCTTTCTTATCTACCTTAGCAGTGCGGTGTAAGCCATTCATTGCGTGATCTGTTGGATCGAGTTGGCTTAGTTTACCAACAAGGACGTTGGAACAGATAGGGTAGTATACATAGCTCACTAATTGCAAGACCGATATAACAAGAAAATCATCATTTTAAGGGACGGCAGTTTGAAACTTTGAACCTTTTGTATTTCATAAAAAAGCAATGTTTTCTAATTTTTAGTACATTAATTTACTTTCAAGCTATAAAACGTAAGAATATTATGGATTTTTAAAGAACCTTTTGAATAAAGGTGGAATAATATCGATTGCGGATGTCATTTTTTGTATCAATATTTGTTGAAGAAAGATTAGAGATTTTTGTTGCAGAGGTGCATTTCTGCACCCACATTTCGCCAAGTATTTATCAGCCCCACGTAAGAGGGGGCAAGCCTATTGCCATTTTTTGGGCACAATTCCAGCCTCCGTGCTGTTACCGAGAATTTCCTAATGGAAAAAACCCAACCCGGGAATCGAACCCAGGTCCTCTAGATCGCACGGCACATACTTGTACCGCGAGACCACGAGGCAGATTTTTGTTAAAAGCTCCATAAATGAGCCTAGTTATACAAGATATGTTTTGAATTTTACAATTAATTAGACGATAAATATTGAAGAGGAAGACAAAGGTGTTGTTTTCAAAAACACATATATTCCGACCTTCAGAAAATCAGGTAATTTCAGAACCAAAAGGAGAGTGGTGAAAAACAATGATATGGTAATCCATCAGGAATAATACAGGGTCGGACTAAATTATTCATCATGCATTCGCGTAACGGGGCTGACAGCGTCGGATCCTGTGCCGCGGAAAGGGGTGCATACGAAATTACGCACTCGTGTGTATGGCTATTTAAATTTTTATATCGCAATAGTTTTCTTCTTACATTTGCCTAATTTTCTATTATGTTAGCGTGATGTTCGTAGTTCTGGGGATAAATTTCTCAACTTGGTAATAATTCGTATATATGTCACCGTAAAATTGTAAACACCGTTCGATTATAATCTATCTCGCGAGATTGTAAACTGTCCAAAGATTGGGAACTGTTGAAAAAGTTTTGCCGTTTCTCGTCAGTCACTATGGAAGTCATTGGGGGACACCTATGTTCAGCACTGGACTTCCTTAGGCTGATAATGATGATGATGATGTCAGTTAACACTCTATTTTAATTTATTTTAATACACTACCATTTTTTACAGTCATAACACTTCTGTGCCGGTACAAAAGCCACAACTCCTAGACTATAAATATTTAAAATATTAATACCCTAAGTGCTTTAATCTGATCGTGGAATCTGAAAAAACATAGGAATGATTAATTCACTGCGGAACGTAATGTAGGTAGGTATCCATGTTGATGGGAGGTTAGCTGAACCCACATAGGATTTATGGACCGGGAGTTTGACCTCCATATTTGTTTACTTTTATTTGCATTTTTCAGTGCAATTTATTTTGTTTCTTTTCTTTTTTACTTTTTCGCTTCTCGGCGGTCGCGGTTTGTAACCCCAGGCACCTATCTCCGACTTTCGAAGTAATGTGTGTATTCACAATGAATTATCATGTATTTTAATGGTACCTAAATGAAAACGTCGCTAAGACATTTGGAATTTCTTTGATGTAGTCCGACAACCCGCACTGTTACCATTTTAGTTCCAGTCTCGCGTATTTTAGATGGCGTCGAGTGAATTCTAGTGTTGTGATATTTATAAGTATGTTAATATCTGCGTACCTAAAAGTTCTTAGGAATTTCTTAGGTGCGCCAGCCTGCACTAGGCCACCGTGGTTGACTAAGGCCTAAAACCTCACAGTTGTAGAGGTGGCTGGCGCCTAGTAGTGGAACGAATTCATAGATCGTAGCAGCAGACAAAGTTCATATCAAAACCCAGCTAAAACACACTAGCTCCCTCTCAACTTGTATCATTAAAACTAGTTCGATACACATTCAATTCCCAAAACGATAAATCATATTACACTAATGAACCATTAGAACAGCCAGTTAAATTATAAACAAAACTAAATTGGACCAATTTGACAAAGCAATTAGGGTTTCGGAGCGGAGGGCGTTTTTAATAAATATTAAATTCCGCTCGCCTTGTGGTTTAATCTTGCGGTCCGTTTGTTTATGTTTGATAAAGATATGTTCGGGTGAATCTATTATTCATTAATTCAGTAGTATCGCACGTTTTAATTCCGATGGTATAATGTGTTGCGTATAACCTTTGTGGATCTGCAGATTTATTTTATTTATTTATATACTTTTTTGTACACTATACAATAATATATACATGATCGAAAACAATGAAGACAATAAGTATAGGCACAATAGGCGGTCTTATCGCTAGTTGCGATCTCTTCCAGACAATCTACGGGACTGAAATGAAAGGTTGTATTTCAGGCAGTGTCTTCAGAATTGTAAAAAAAGCAAAGAAATATATATTTTAATAACATATAAATAAACATACATAAATATATAAAGACCGTCTTTTGTTTTTGTTTATAAAATCAATTTTCCATACATACCTACATAACCTCTCGCCTGTGTTTCCTGAAGGGATAGGCAGTAATGCATTTCTGCACCCACATTTCGCCACGTAATAGGGAGCGGGCTTATTGCCGTTTTTCGAGCACATTTCTAGACTCCGTTCTAATGGTATAACCTAGTAGCACTTCGACCGACCTGGAATCGAACCCGGGACCTCTAGATCGCACGGCACTTACTTGTGCTGTGAGACCACGAGGCAGTTGAAAACCAATTTAAAATGAATAATTTACCTTCTAGCAAAACGTATCAAAAATCTACCATAATATACAAATACCTCTGAAGAAGACTAAGTGAGAAATTAATAATTTTTATTACCAACAATTACCTACTTATGATGATTTGTCTCATTTTGTCTAATGTCGCAATTCACAAAACAAAATAAAATCGATTTAAAATGTGTGTGCGACCCACAAATATTTGTTTCGTTTCTAGGTGTTTGTGAGACCGAAAAGTCTCTCGTAGTTTCTGATACCCACGACACAAGACTTGTATCTCAGTGTGGGGTTAGAACTATGTATGTGACTGTTGGGAGAAATTTATTTAATAATGAATGAAATTTATATAAATATTACCTATTTTACGTGATTCGATGAAGTAGAAAAAATGATTTATTTAAAAGCCATATGCCAATAGTCGGAATCGAAAAAACCTTCATCACATTTATTTAGCTAAAATACAGCTTAAACAACTCAAGTATGAAAACAAATCGCAACTTTGTATCACGTTTTATTAATCTATGAATGTACCTATATAAAGCAAGGACAGGCCTTTATCATTATCATCATCATCAGCCCATATACATCCCACTGCTGGGCACGGGCCTCCTCTACAGCTAAGAGGGTTTAAGCCTTAGTCCACCACGCTGGCCTAGTGCGGGTTGGCGGACTGCACACCTAAGAAATTCCTAACAACTTTTAGGTGTGCAGGTTTCATCACGATGTTTTCCTTCACCGTTAAAGCTGTACGTGATTATTCTTTGTGAATACACACATAACTTTGAAAAGTTAGAGCAAGGATAGGCCTTTAATAAACTATAAAATCACAACATAAAATACACTTGAAATACAAACTTTCACATTTAAACCTTTTATCATCCAGTGACGTCATTTTGATAGGGGTTGTCCCGAGGCCTAGCCGAAACCACCTGGGCGTCTTATCTCCGACCCTACTCAAATACCGACGAGATTAATATGACTAGCAACTACAAATTGTGAGATTTCCGTACTATTGTATTGTTGTGAAAATAACTGAGCATAATGAAACTATTTAAATAATTTTGAAGAATGCACAGTGGTAAATTAAGCCTGCATGATAAGCACGCTAAAGTGGAAGTGGGCCGGATATGTCTGCCAACATTTTCCTTTTCTGGATCTAATTGACAGCCCCGTGGCGCAGTTGGCTGGATATCAGCTTGCGAAACGAGAGGCCGCGGGTTCTATTGCTACACCAATACAAATAAGATACGACTTAGGGGCCTTCAAGAAGAGAGCTTATATTTTCCTCAAAGGCTGGCAACACACCGATGATTCCTCTGGTATTGTGGGTGTTCATGGGCGGTGTTGACCACTTAACATCAGGTGGCTCACTAGCTCGTTTGCCTCCTTTTTTCCATAAAAAAATAAATAAATAAACATCACATAAACATGTGATCCACAAGTAGGTATTTGTTTCGGCTCTAGGTGTATGTGAGACCGAAAAGTCTCTCGTAGTTTCTGACACTCACGACACAAGACTTTTATCCCAGTGTGGGGTTAGAACGACTGCCTCGTGGTACAAGTATGTGCCGTGCGATCTACAGGTCCTGGGTTTGATTCCCGGGTCGGGCAAAGTGTTATTGGGTTTTTCCATTAGGAAATTCTCAGTAGCAGCACGGAGTCTGGAAATGTGCCCGAAAAACGGGGACTGATACATACCTGGTAAAATGTGGGTACAGAAATGCACCTCTGCCTACCCCTTCGGGGAATACAGGCGTGAGTTTATGTATGTATGTATGTAAGTGGGGTTAGAACTATGTATGTGACTGTTGGGAGTACTTATTTATTGATTTAATTCTACAAGTCCAAAACCACGTCTAAGTCCAAATCCGACACAGAAACTAGTCTCACAATATATTAGACAAAACACAAGTGTTTGTTTGAATGACGTCATGGTTAGACGCTCAGGTGTTGCTTAAGCTGCGACAGTATCTAGGGGACATTTCTTGTCAAATAATGCTAAAGGATGAAATAAATAGACACCTACGGGTTTCCGAGCCGATCCTGTGGGATACCTTAATTTATATAGGGATTGTCACATTGGGCAAACTTGTCATAATTTAAGGAAAATATTATTATTACACATATTACATCTGTCGCAGAACTGATGACCGTTGGTCGAAACGTGTTCTGGAGTGGAGACCACGTCTTGGCAAACGTAGTGTAGGACGCCCTCTGGCTAGGTGGGGTGACGATATACGCAAGATGGCTGGCTGCGATTGGATGAGGAAGGCCGAAGATCGAGCCCAGTGGCGTGCCATAGGAGAGGCCTATGTCCAGCAGTGGACGTAAGAGAGGCTGATGATGATGATCATGATGATGATTATTATTTGCAGTTTTATTCGAGTGGGAGATTTCATATTAAGCTAGCGTGGTAAGATCTATTCCCTATAATGAAGGTTTATGTACAGCAATGGGGTTTTATTTATCGGCTAGTAAAGATAAATATTGATTGAGATAACCTTTGACTAAATAATCTGGCATAAATTGGCGTACAGTAAACATATAATATTAAGTTATTAATCACATACATAGTTCTGACGCCACACTAAGATACATATTAGAAACTATGGGAGACTATACGGTCTCGCAAACACTCAGACCCGAAACAAATATTTGAGGATCAAACAAACATTTGTCTCAGTATGGGGATCGAACCGCGGCCTCTCATTTCGCAAGTTGGTGTCTAGCCAACTGCGCCACGAGTCTGTCGAATTTAAAAAATATTATTGTTATTCACAAACTATAAAATGTAATAGAATTTATGATTCCATTAAAAATTAAATAACTAAAGCAATAGAAACTCTTAATCATCTGCAAAAAACTTAAGCGCTTTACGTATCGGTGTTCAAGTATTTAAAACCATAGCATACAAATGGAACATTTTATAAAACAGTAATGTAAGCGTGAGTACTGCGACAGAACTAATTTTAAGTACACGAGCTCGACGGGCAACAAGTTACAAAGCACAAGACTAAAGCCGCGATATAAAGAATCGGGAGCGTTTATTGGAAAACGAAATATGGGAATGTATACACTTATTTTTGTTTTTTTTTTGGTTTAAGTTAAGCATATATGGATATTTATGGACTGCCTCGTGGTCTCGTAGCACACATACATTGTGATCTAGAGGTTCTAGGTTCCGGGTCGGGCAAAGGGTTATTGGGTTTTTCAATTTAGAAAATTCTGAGTAGCACGGAGTTTGGAAATGTGCTCGAATAACGACAATAGGCTCGCCTCCTATTACGTGGACTGACTGGCGAAATTTAGGTGCAGAAATTCACCTCTGCCTACCCCTTCGGGGAATACAGGCGTGTTGAAATGTATGAATGTACACACAAATATTGAGGTTGAGATCAGCTTTGCCTGGGCGCTATATTATACATAATATATATATATATATCAATTTCTATTCATACAAAAAAAAACATTGTATTCAGTAATTTAGTTAATTTTACTTTCGCATTTGTAATAAATGACCAAGTGATTTTCTTATACGTTATATCAATTTCATACATTTTAACGTGTCTGTTAGAATGGCTATATAATTTTACTTTGGCTGTGGATACATTACAAAATTGGAAATTTGGGAATAGGTACTACGGCTAGAACAAAGCAGACACTAGATACTGAGCAAACAATAACTGTCAAATAGCAGTCAATCAATATGGACATGATCGCTCAACGCAACGCGTCCATTAGAGTTGCTGATGACGTGGAACTACTAATGAAAAATATTGATAGAGTAAATTGAAGATTGGAACTATCCCAGACTAGATTCCAAATCTAATTATTTTATCATCATCATCGTCATCATCACCATTATCAGCCATTATACGTCCCACTACTAGGCACGGGCCTCCTCAGCAACTGACAGGATTTAGGCCTTAGTCCACAACGCTGGCCTAGTGGGGTTGGCGGACTGCTCACCTAAGAAATTCCTAACAACTTTTAGGTGTGCAGGTTTCCTCACGATGTTTTCCTTCACCATTAAAATTCGTGATAATTCATTGTGAATACACACATAACTTCAAAAAGTCAGAGCACTACTTGGGTATCAGAAACTACGAGAGACTTTTCGGTCTCACAAACACCCAGACCCGAAACAAACACTTGTGGATCACACAAACATTTGTCTCGGTGCGGGGATCGAACCCGCGGCCTGTCGTTTCGCAAGCTGGTATCTAGCCAACGGGGCTGTCAAATACATAATGTTTCCAAGAATAGATCCCAAAATAACCTAAAAGTATTAAATTCGATTATATTTACATCACAAACGCTTACTCCAAAATCAATAGCGTTTGTAGCCGCGACCGATATCGCTTCATTAATTATTGCTCAGTCGAGAGTGCCTTTAAAACAACCATCTCTGTTTGACTGACTAAAATGTTAATAATCGAAATTGCCACGCTTATTAATACGAAATTAACTTAATCTGTTTGTAATTAACAAACTATTTATTTATTTAAAACTTCCTACACAAAACTGTATATAAACGGACTACACACCTAAGAAATTCCTAAGAACTTTTAGGTGTGCAGGTTTCATCACGCTGTTTTCCTTCACCGTTAAAATACGTAATGATTCATTGTGAATACACACATAACTTCGAAAAGTCAGAGGTGTGTGCCTGGGGTTTGATTCCGCGACCGTCGAGATTCTCGACCGCGTGCCTAAACCTCGAGGCCATGACGACTATTCGAGGCCATCACGACTATGAACTATGAACTGGGGAAAACAGGCGTGAGGTTATATATGTATATTAACAAAAATCAGTCAAATTCCGAATTTCACATACAACAAATGTCAATACTTAAAATTTACTGGTGTATACTCGTAAAATATTAATTGCAGAGTATTGTTTATTGTGCGTTCGGAATGTTTTATTACCCAACAGCATGTGCAGGGTTCACATGCTAAAAGTTGTCTGTAAATGAAATTTCTTTGAAGAAAATCAATACACAGAAAGTTTTGTATTTATAAGTAGTGATGGTCTCAAAGTTTAGGCGCGCGGTTACATAAGAAATTACTAAGAACTTATAAGTGTGCAGGTTTTCCTCACAATATTTTCCTTCACCGTAAAGTAAGTTATTATTCAATGCGAATACACGCATAACTTCGAAAAGTCAGAGGTGTGTTATTGTCAGGAACACGCCTGGTTTTGAACCTGCGACCGCCGAGATTCTCGACCGTGCGTCTAATCCTCGTGACTCACTACTCACACAAACTTGTATACAAACATCGAACCCGCCTGGAAGAGATCGCCTTGTGCGATAAGGCCGCCATTTGTACTTATCTAATTTACTGTATTTCATATTATGTTTCTCTTATTTTTATGTGTACAAAAAAGTTTTAAATAAATAATAATAAAATCGAACCCGCAGCCTCTCGTTTCACAATCTTGGGTAACCTTTTTAGGTTTGCAAGTATCATCACGATGTTTTTCATCACTAAAGAGCTTCATTGTGAATATACACGTTCCACCGAAAAGTCAATAAAAAAAAACTATTAAATGATAACACAGACTCATTTTACAAACATAGCTGACTATATATAATACAAGCGGATATTATTCTGAATACATTCACTGGGTCCGCAATTAAAATGACACAAGCTATGTAACACTTAAAAAGTAAAGCTTTTGAGACCCAAAAGGCGGGGTGGCACTTGTAGCGAGGAACTAGATAACTATTTTGTAATAACACTAAATTTTCAATTCTAACCAGTATCTCCTGAGGTAAGCGCGTTAAGCTGAACAAAGCTTTTTAATATTAGTGTTGATATGAGCCATAGTAGTAGCTATTAAGTAATAATTAGGAGAGAATGCACGGAGATGGATGAAATTGTATGAAGCAAATGTAGGGCAGGACCGATTAAACTGGAGATCTATAGTCTACCACAAGGACGAAGGTGTCTGTATCTGTGAATGTAGAAAGAAAAGCAAAATCACTCATCACTGCTGGGCGTGCCCAGCGGCGTCCTCTACAACTGAGAGGGTTTAAGCCTTAGTCCACCATGCTGGCCTAGTGCGGGTTGGCGGACTACACACCTAATACATTCCTAAGAACTTTTAGGTGTGCAGCTTTCCTCACGATGTTTTCCTTCACCGTTAAAGTAAGTGATTATTCATTGTGAATACACACAAAATTTTGAAAGGCCAGAGGTTTGTGCCCGGGGTTTGAACCCGCCATCTAAACCTCGAGGCCATTACTATGCAGAGACCATCACTATTTATGGAGATACTTAAATTAAATGATCAAAAGGCAATCTATAATAAACAAATTGTCAATTTTACTGCATAAATCCCAACTTTAAATTCAGTCATATAAGCTATGTTTATTACTCAACTCTCAAATCAACCGCTGCAACTAAGACTACACGCAATACCTCCCTTAAAATAAATTAATTTTATCTCCACGTTAATTGAGAGGGCAGGAGGAATTCCTGTGATCCTTCAGAGGAGGACCACCTCATTATTTATTCTTATAATGCCCGCTAACCCGAGCTCCAAGTTAATTTGCCAGGGTCTTGTTACCAAAATTCGTGAGACGAATCCACTATGATGCTAACAGGTGTGTTTTTATAAGGTTTTTACATCGATTTTTATGTTAATATTGGGTGAAGATGGTGTTTCTGATATGAATGTTGTGGTGATGATTTCTCGGCTCATTCTAGACGTTTTAAGAAAAAAATTGTACTGAGAATAAAACATTCAGGCAATTTGTAGAATGACATACAATTGACTGCCTCGTGGTCTCCCGGCGCAAGTATGTGCCGTGTGTTTTAGAGGTCCTGGGTTCGATTCCCGGGTCGGGCAAAGTGTTATTGGGATTTTCCATTAGGAAATTCTCAGTAGCAGCACGGAGTCTGGAATTGTGCCCGAAATACGGCAATAGGCTCGCCCCCTATTACGTGGGACTGATACATACTGGCGAAATGTGGGTGCAGAAATGCACCTCTGCCTACCCCTTCGGGGTATACAGGCATGAGGTTATGTATGTATGTACACACAAATGTAAAGGTTGAGTTTCAGCTTCGCCTAGGCGCTATATTATGCATAAGTGGCCTATATTCTCCTAAATTTGTACATTTATATTCATACAAAAAAACATTGTAGTCTGTAATTTAGGTAATTTTACTTTCGCATTTATTATGTTAGTTATTATATTCCTAATTGACCTTGAGACTACAGATAGGTTTGAGTAAGTTTATCATAACTATTTAACACACGTCTTAACAAAAAAAAAACAAAAGGTGCTAGCTATTTTTATAACTATATACAAAAAATCTATGCCTAAACAAACAGCTTCTTTTATAACATCAAATAGGTCATGCATTTTGTATTCGTTTCATTCATTTCATCCGCCTGGGAGTCATGGACATCCGCCTAACAATACACGTAGTAATACCGGCACAAAATATCGAATGCACCGTATCGCAGGACGCTCTGCATTCCAAGTTTCTAATCTGGACCGCGAGTTTCATTTGCAAAACGGATTTATTTACACCGAAGTACAATCCATTTATTTGGATAAGTTAAATCCAAAGAAAACAATAATAACAACACTTTATTTGCACCATAATAAAGACATTAGCACAAAACAAATAATAAAATTGGGTACATAAAAATTGGCGGCCTTATCGCTAAAAGCGATCTCTACCAGGCAACCAGGACAACACTATAAACAGGCAACAATATAGTCATCAGCCCAATTACTTCCCGCTGCTGGGCATAGGCCTCCTCTACAATTGAGAGGTCCCTAACTCCATCTCACTGGTCTAGTGCGGGTTGGCGGACTACACACCTAAAAAAATCCTGAGAACTTTTTTTTGATGTGCAGGTTTCATCACGATGTTTTCATTCACCGTTAAAGTAATAATTCATTGCGAATACATAATTTCAAAAAGTTAGAGGTGTGTGCCTGGGTAAAAAAAAAAGTAAAAGTATAAACAGTATAAGTAACAATTTAAAAAGTACTCGATTTCTAAATGATTAGAACTTTTTTCAACTGCTTCCTGGTCTCGTAGCACAAGCATGTGCCGTGCAATCTAGGCTCATCCTCTATTACGTGGGACTGGTACATACTAGACTAGATCATACAGAAATATACCTCTGTCTACCTCATCGGAGAATACAGGCGTGAGGTTATGTACGTATGTAAATATGAACCAGTGGCGGCACTTCCATAAAAGCCTAGGATTTGAAGCGACGCAAAGATTTTGGTTTGACAGAACTTTAACCTCAAATCTATTATGATTTCAATATATGTACGTATTTCAAATGTAACGCTTTGGTGCAATCGCTTCCAAGATACACGCAGTTACTCCCCGGTTATGAGAATAAGATATCTAATCTTCTTAAATGGAGTCTTTATATTAAACTGTTGTTCAACTAGGCTTTGTGTTCCTTTATTCTGCAGTGGATTAAAACTAACTACAGAGAATGAAATTCCTTGATTGTACTCCCACAATGGTTAAGGAAGTTGGAGATTATCTATGACCCTTTTATGCCTAGTATATCCTTTCTATTGTGACAACATAGAAGGTCTCTTTTCATAATTGTTCTATGACATACAAACACAACCGCCAGCTCGCAATAGGCCAGCGTGCTGGACTTAAGGCCTAAACCCTCTCAGTTGTACAGGAGGCCCGTGCCCAGCAGTGGGACATACATATGTATATTGGCTGATGATGATACAAATACAACACGCCTGATATCGCAGAAGCATAGTCAGAGTAGTATCCCCAACGTAGTAAGGGCGAGCTTAATGCCGTTTTTCAGGCACATTTTCAGACTCCGTAGGTTACTCTTACAGAGAATTTCCTAACGGATAAACCCAGAAGTACTTAGCTTGACACAGCAATGTTAATAATGGAAGTAGTGATGGCCTCGAGGTCTAGGCACGCGGTCGAGAATCTCAACGCGGGATCAAACCCCAGGCACACACCTCTGACTTTTCAAAGTTATTTGTGTACCTATTCATAATGAATTATCACTTACTTTAATGGTGAAGGAAAACATCGTTATGAAACCTGCACACTTAAGTTATTAGGAATTTCTTATGTGTGTAGTCCGCCAACCCGCGCTAGGCGAGTGGTGGACTAAGGCCTAAACCCTCTCAATGGTAGAGGAGGCCTGTGCCCAGTAGTGGGACGTATATGGGCTGATGATGATGACATAGCAATTAATCCAGATTTCTAGATCATACTTGTACAAATTTATACCGCGGGTTGAAGCAGTCGTGATCTTCTTAGAACTTAAGCACCTCTACAGCAAAAAGTCCGGAAAATATCCTGGAACATTGCAACAGTAGGCCGTATCCAATTAAACTCTTAAGTTATTATTCCGCGATAATATATTTTACATAAGCTACAATGTCGGGTTAAACGCAACAGTTAATTACAGTTCTCAAGTGCCGTATTACGGCTTGTTCAAGATGGATGGGGGTAATCAAAATGCCTTGTTACTAATTGTTGGGTAATATTGTTTTCAAGTGTAGTGTAGGACGCACTCTCGCTAGGTGGGGTGACGATATCCGCAAGGTGGCTGGCAGCGGTTGGATGAGGAGGGCCAAAGATCGAGCTCAGAGACGTGCCATAGAAGAGCCCTATGTCCAGCAGTGGACGTCACAAAAGCTGTTGATGATGATGATGATTGTTATCAAGTGACTGGAAGCTCGATCTGGAAATTCTGGTGCCATCTAGCAAGGAATAAAGGAATATTGCAAATGGTATAAAGTTGGTGGTTACGGCAAAAATTATTATAAATCATTTTAAAATTGTACAACTTCACACCTGTACCGCACTAGGCCAGCGTGGTGGACTAAGGCCTAATCCCTCTCAAATGTAGAGGAAGCCCGTGCCCAGCAGTGGGACATATATGGTGAGGCGTCTGAAAGTCAGAAGTGTGTGCCTGGGCCTTGAACTTGCGACCGACGAGATTGTCGACTGCGCTCAATAACCTCGACGCCATCACAACTTATATCCTTATGTGACCTTCCACACTACAAATCTTCTATTACTAAATCCACTATCAACTCAGGAGCCTTAAAAAAATATTTTTTGTAAAAAAAAAATATATGCAAATCCCTGAATGAATTCAAACTAGAACAAGGGATCAAGCATAGAGCAAACATTACGTTACGTCAACAGACGAGGAGATCCGATGTGTTATGTAAAGTTTTTAATTTCCTGCCGCTACGTTAGCTACTGCTAGGTTTACCACGATAAAGATGTTTAGGATTTGTGGGTAGTCAGATAGAAGTAGCTAAGGATGCAATTAGTCATAGGTCTGAGACATTTTTGTCTCGGAGGCGCATCGGGCGACTGCGGCATCATTGTGGGTGCATTTTGCCTACACACCGTGGTCGCCCCATTCGGCGCGAAGATGGCCACCGGGGGGTTTTGTTTGATATGCCGGCATAGGGATTTCTGTTAGGAACCCAGCCCGGTATTAACATCTGCGCGGAATTTACATCGCCGGGCGCCGTACGGGAAGGCCGGTGATCCCGACATACGTTTCCTGCCTCCCCTCCCCCAGGGTTGACGGGAAGTAGAGCCATAAATAGCTTTCCCCTTCGAGAAAAAAAAGATACAAATGGTCATATTAGAAGCACGTGAAAATCTTTGTTGAGCAATGGGCTTCCTATAATAAATAAATTAAAGGATTAGAAGAAGACTGCACCATCTTCTACTAAAAGAATTATGAAAGAAAAGAGGAGTAATCTACAATCACTTTTAATCAGCAGTGTTTTAGACCCCACATCAGATGTACATAATTGTTATACTTAGAATTTTCCGACGAAATAACCCAATTACACTGCTCGACCCAAAAATCAAACTAAAAGCCATTCGAGCGATAAAGAATGAATAAAATTTTTGAATGATTTATTAACGTGAAAGGTGACTGATCTGTCAAATCGTCATAAATAAAATGTA
The DNA here is from genome assembly GCA_907164795.1 of Hemaris fuciformis. Classification (NCBI taxonomy): domain Eukaryota; kingdom Metazoa; phylum Arthropoda; class Insecta; order Lepidoptera; family Sphingidae; genus Hemaris; species Hemaris fuciformis. Next base: position 4,349,624 of record OU015457.1, on the reverse strand, counting down.
GACAATCGAGAATCCATTACTACTAAGCCAAAAAGGCAACGTGTAAACGCAGTTTTCTTACCATTTGATTGACATAAATTGAAAGCTCTATGCTGACACAATTTTAAAAATTTAAGTAAATTTTATGCTTTAGCAAGGATAGTGTTTCTGACATATTATTATTTTTACATTCACTCTATTAGAATGTGAGGGTGATAGACACTATAAAATAAATTTTGATTGGAATTTAAAATGACATTATGAATGCTACAGATTGAATTAATTTACGTGATTTTTTTTACTGCAGTTCATGGATTTAACGTGTAGATTAAGACTGCCTGGATCAAGATATCTGTATCGAAAAAGGGATCTAGGAACTAAAAATTTAATAGAAATCTTAATTTGTTTTGACATCCACTAAAAATATCCTTAAAAAATATTGATTAGTTTTTACATACATACATAACCTCACGCCTATATTACCCGAAGGGGTAGGCAGAGGTGCATTTCTGCACCCACAGCCTATTGCCGTTTTTCGGGCACATTTCCAGACTCCGTGCTGCTATTGAGAATTTCCTAATGGAAAAACCTTGTAACACTATGCCTGACCCGGGAATCGAACCCGGGACTTCTAGATCACACGGAACAAACTCCAGTAT